>OZ057416.1:17743425-20434925 GCA_964056705.1 Troilus luridus | reverse complement strand
TCCTTTTACAATATATAATGCGACGATATACAAAATCCGAATAAAATGGGAGAGGAGTGTATGTTCATTGCGATACAACGAAGTAAAATGGAGACAGCCGCTCGATCAGGCTGAGCCAGAAAACTATTAGGTCGAAGAAATAGATTATTGCTGAGCCTAGTTTATTGGCGTTTCAGAGGATAAAGAGGAGGCGAAAGAGCTCCTGATCCCTAGGATACAGGATAAAGGATAAAAGATAGAAGATACGTCCAGGCAGGATATTTGTCCTGCTCTTTGTGCTCTCCTTCGCGATTTATAGTCTCGAGGATCAAGAATGGAATCTTACCATTCGTCACTTGTTCGTCTCCGAAGGTACGATGTGGACAGTTACAGTCATGGCTAAGAGCAGTAGAGGTAAATAGATTATTAACATGTATTGCATTCAGCATATTTATCAATAATAATTTGACAAAATATTTTTAAAAAAATTATCACTCGTCTTAACTGTATATCTCATATACAGTTAAAGAAAAACTGTATGTGGCTTCAGAAAAACTGTATAACTGAAAGGTACAATGTAGGAAGTTCTTCCATTTACAGTCGTAGATCAAGACTTTATTGACAAATGATGCTGCCTAAATACATTCGGTTCCTGTATAACACAGCATATTTATCAATCATCACTTAAAATATTTGATAAAAAATATTAAATAATTCGGCCCCCCTCACCTACTCCTTCCACCTTCGCGCTCCCACGTTTCTTAGATCTAGCTCCGCATCATCAATACTAAATAGTTTATATACATATATGATTCATTTTTTTTATTATTTATACTAATTCCACTAAGAGAGAGGTCCGTAACTACGAGGGGTAAAATAAAGTTTACTATTAACAATAAACCACAATACTCAATAAACAACTGCTCGAAGTACTCAAGGAATACTGAGTCGAACAGAAAACCAGGACCCTGTCGGATACCTAGTCGAAAGCCAAATACCAAGGACACATCAGCAAACCGTTCCGGATCAAAACGGGACACAGACAGGGAGATGGATTATCCTCGATACTGTTCAATATAGTACTGGATAAGATCATGAGAGAACTGAGGAAGGAAAACGACGAGGAACGGTCCTAGAAATGAAGAATGACCACGAAAATGTAAAATGTCAGACTGTCCTGAAATGACCACGGATTCAAAATACTAGAAAAAGGCGGTCAAAACGAAAGATTAGGGTAACCCAAAAATTCAGATACCTAGGAGAAGTCATCTGCATTAACAGTTCGGACCGAGAAAGCTTGAAAGGAAAAGTCACCAAACTGGAGAGATTGTGTTTCGACCTCAGCAACTTCTACAACAAAAATAACATAACCATCAAAGCCAAAATCCGACACTATAACTCTATAGCGTGGAAAAGCTTCTGAAAGTAGAAAGAAAAACCTTAGGAAAATACGGGCCCAATACAGGCTAAAGTACAACAAAGAAATAGACAGTAACAACAAAAGCCAGGAGACCGACATCAAGGTAAGAAGACTTAAATTCTATGGACTTAGGATAAGGAAGAGCCCTGAAAGGTTAAATCGGAAAATCTTCCGGTGATTCCACCAGCGCAAGAAAACTACGGGGTTATTCAAGCATATCATGGTCGACATGGATTCAGCAGGACAGAGAAACCTATAGAAAGTCACTGAACGATATAAATGTCTTCGTGGACAAAGAACGCCCAAAAATGGTTTGTGCGTGGCCAGAGAAAAGAAAGCGCAGACACGCGGAGCTCAGGAGGGAAGTATGGAGAAAGAGGAAGTTGAGGAGAAAAACCTAAACATGATATTAAAACATAGGTTTTAAAGGCCTTTTTGCGCTAAAAAAACCAATACAAACATTATAACAAGCAATTAGTTATTATGAACAGTTCGTAATGACTATTTTTATCTATTATATTTATTTTAATAATCAGCCGTTATCGGTTAGGATTTATTAATTTTAATTCCTGGAGGGGTGTCAATCCTTTTTTATTTGTGCATTTCTACTCCTCCGCAGCCCTTTGAAATTCCTTTATTTTAACGTGCCTCCTGTTGGATAAGATCAACAGTAATTGTTTTGGCCTTTATTTTTTTCAACTCGAAAGAAGAAGTCCTCTGAATATTATATTATTTTACTAAATCTGGATTGAACGAAATTTTTTTTTACCTGTGCCGTTGCAGCCTAAAGGCTTCTTGCTTTCAGTACTTGTTAAGGACCGTACTAAGCCAACTGTTGTGAATTGATCGAAATCACGCTCAACTCCTATATTGTCCTTATTATTTTATTAGAGCTTAGCGAGTCCCTCGAGATCGAGCAGTGCTGATCTACGGCTAATAAAAGAATGCACAATTTAGCCAGTGTATTTGATGCATATCGTAATGATTAGTTGCGAACCCATTACGCGCTACATTATTTGTATAACTTATGAGGTAATAATTGAACTTATCGGATAACGCTGCTTACAGCTCAATACATCAATTGTTTTATTTGTAGGACTGGATTTATATTTAGAATAAAATATATATAAAATTGGTTTAAATTTATATAATGATAATCAAACCATAAATGTTGTGCGAAATGTATGCCTGGTTATAATAAATTATTGATCCTGTAATTGCGTTATATCTACTTAATGGTGATCTCAGAGAGTTCTGTAGTTTTGTAAGTCACCACGTTGGTTACCAAATAATAGACGAATACACAATAGAACAATATAATTATAAAATTAACGACTCTTACTTTTATTCATATGAAGAAAACTTGAGGCAAGAATTCCTCTCAATAGCGCATTTCTGTAATTGGAAAAAAACCCCGGAATATATTATTTTTCTAGGGTTATATGTGTATATAAATCGCGCGTACGGATGATGACCCCAACTCGGATATATTTATTTGGAATAATGTTTTGGTTTTCCCGGTTGCGAAATTGGTCCTTGTGCGTATGGTGACTTGAACAGCCAAAATCCATAGATCTAGACCTATTTTTGACAGTCCTTGTGCCCGATCATATGTCGGTGAATCGGTCCTAATTGGTTATGGAGTTTGCCACTGCAAGATGACCACAACATGGGGACAATGATACTCATGGTCTATAGTACCTCACGAAAAGTGGAATATATATATATATACAGGGTGGCCCAAAAAAGACTGAAGGATTAAAAATAACTGTATTTTTTTGTTTTTATTTTTTATTAATTTTTTTTTATGTTTTTTTAAATATTTAATTCATGGAAATTTTTTACATCTAAGTGTGAAATATAACATCTCTCAAATGGTGTCCATTTTCTTGCAAACAAAAATTGGCTCTTTTAACCGCACTTTCCATTACTGCCCGTAGAGTTTCTGGTTCCAAGTTCCTTATTTCTGCTTGAATGTTCTGCTTAAGCTCTTGAATTGTTTGGGGTTTATTGATATACACAACTCCTTTCAAATCATTTTCTCTGGCTATTTGACTAAAACGAATAGCATATTGCTGGCGTGCCTGATGATCTTGGGGAAGCAGTTGCTGTACCATTTGAATTTTATACGGAAACATTTTAAGATCCCGCTTCAAAATTCTTTGCAGGGATGTTCTGGAGATTCCCAATTGAGCAGAACGAGGACGCCCTTCAGTCTTTTTTGGGCCACCCGGTATATATTCCTATACAAACACATTTTTACATTTTGAAAGAATGGGTAAATAACTTTCAATACATAAAGCAATAATAACCAAAACACGTAGACTTATTCATTGAGTTTGATACGGAGCATGAGATGTGGGCTAATGTTCAGCCAATCCCAGATCTGGCAACTCTCAGAGGCTCATCTTTTATTTACGGGCTTAGCTGTATCTCATCTGTCTTAATCATTATCGCTCCTTCTTTCTTTTATTTTCTTAAATATTTCAGGCAAATACATATATTTGGAACAGAACTCCATAACGGGAAATAAAGGTATATATGAAGGAAAATATATTAAGACATGAGTTGAAAAAAAAAATGTTCAAGTTTTTAAAATAACAATTACGAAACATACTTTCCAATATTTTGCCACTTTATGAACCTTACAATAGAAATAGTAATAAAAAGAAAAAAAAATATAGCACATCCCAAACATTCATTATGACGTCACCACATCAGATGTTACGTTGGTACTTGAACGTAAGGAAGGTAGCAACTAAGAAAAGTTAAATAATATGGTTCATAAGCTGATTAATGGGACTTGATATTCTTATATGTGTTGAAATGTCCATGCTTGGTGGGCCGAAAAAACAGTTTTTTTTATTTCGATGTTGTAATAGCGCGGAAAAGTTGCGAATTATATAGACAAAAAAAAATATCAAAATCGGTTGACATCTTCCGGTAGCGCATAGGCCCTAAAATTTCACAAAATATGAAAACAACTTCATTTTTATTCATTTTTGAATGTAATAGTTTGTAACGTCTTTAAATACATCCAAAAACATTGTGTTTTAATTTGGCTTAGATCAGTTGATATCTTCCGGTCGTGCATAAGCCCCGAAATTTACCAAAATATTGAAAATTTCACATTTTTACGAGTTATTTTTTATATCTTTAATATACTTTTTTTTTAACGCAATAGTTACAGTATTTTTATTTTTGAACATAAGAACATCGTGTACCATAATAAAGGTGTGAATAAATGAACAACTTCCGGTCGCGTAATGGCCCCAATGCTATAGAAAAACAGTACCAGAAAAAATATATTTAGGCCTATGACATGATGGGTGATAAAAGTAACAACGGGCATAGTACTTTTCGACTTGCTCTATATTTAAAAAGCTTAAATATTTAAGTTACAGTTTAGTTTTAACAATAAACTTACTTTTAAATAAAAGAAAAATGGAGTTCTGAATAAATAGTCCATGTTGATGGAACCTGTCCATTGATGCTGTTCTCTATTTTGTAGCCGAAGGTACTTTGAAGACTGATTTGCTAGTGAACTTAGGCATGGATGATCTGGCCTTATAAATCCGTTCTTATAAATCCGTCTCGAGATTCAGCTCCACAAAGTTTCTTGAGGCTTCCGTGACGAGTTTAACAACGTTCAACAGCCTGCGTGTGAACTGGGCATTGCTGGATAGTAATGTTCCAGTCAGGGATTGAGTCACTTTCGATGTGAGATTTGATCTCGTCGTCACTAATTTCTGCCAACAATGGGGGAGAAAATAATTCACAGTCCATCCAGCAAATCATTTCTGAGTATTCTTGCGCATTAAAGTTGCTTTTTGGTGGCGTGAATGTTCTTACTGTTTTCCTTCTTGCATCAATCTGCCTTGCCTTGAAGTTTTTTTTTCTACTTCATTATCAGTTCGTGTGAAAAAATACTACGGATATTACATTTAAATACTAATTATTTATCAAATACCAAAAATGCTGAAATTTATGAATTTTTTCATATTTTTGGGCTTATGCGCGACCGGAAGATATCAACTGATCTAAACCAAATTAAAACACAATATTTTTAGGCTGTATTTAAAGACGTTACAAACTATTACATTACGAAAATATCTAATTCAAAAATTTAAAAAAATTAAGTTTTTTTTCATATTTCGTTAAAATTTATGGCCTTTGCGCGACCGGAAGATGTCAACGGATTTTGATTTTTTTTTCTGTCTATATAATTCGCAACTTTTCCGCGCTTGTACAGCTTCGAAATAAAAAAATGTTTTTTCGGCCCACCCTAATGTCCATGCTTGGTGTCTTAGATTGTATGGATTGGGATGTGCTGTCTGTATTTTTTTCTTACTGTCCTGATAATGCCTGAATTTATGTATGTATGTGTTATACATTCATTTCGATGTATAGTCCAAGAACGAGAAAAGGGATAGGCGCCTAGTGATCTGAAGTCTATCATAATTCATCGTTTGTCACTGTCGAAATACCCTAGTGTACGTAGGGAGGAAGGAGACTGGTGAATCGTCCCCAAAGGGGGTGCATATGGAGTACGGGCAACCCTCTGCTGCTTCATCAGATAGGGAAATGTTGATCAGGAAATGCTGAAGTAGAGGAAATGCCGGGATTTAGATGACCAAAGGAAGCTACTTAATTTCTAATTTCGAAGAAAATATTCATCAGTTCAAACCATTTATCAGAAAAAAGGAAATTATTCAAAGGAATGTTTAAGAGTGAATAGTATGCTCAATGGTCTTGCTTGAAAATAAAAAAGCTAATTACTGTAAGTGCTTTTATGAATTTCAATTTATTTCGTGTTCTTTTTATATTAGATCCTTCTTTATTTTTAATATCCTTAAAGGACCTTCATAATTACAAGCCCATAAAAACTTTATCCTAAGGTTTATACGGTCCAATATCAAAGGGAGCCAAAATTAATTGGAAATATGAAAGGCAAATCGCAATTTTCTAAGGTTTTGCTTGACCTCAAATTACAGGAATCAATTTTTATTTTTTTCTCAAAATATTCTAATTTGTTTTCTATTGAGTCAATAAACAGGAAGTTTTGGTCTTGTATCTTTTCAAATGGGTTTAGTGCTATTTCTTTTTTGATATTTTGAAAAGATCAAAGATTTTTTTTCCAAATATGAAATAAAACTAGTGTCTTAATTTTAATTTCGAAATGTATCGCAAAATTAGAACATTTTTTTTTATTATTTATTATTATTGATTATTTAATATTTTGTTTGTTTAACAAACCATTATAGTATCTGTTGACAGGATGTTATTTGTAAATTAAATGCACGCTAATTAAATGGTAACGAAACCCAAGAAGAGTCAAGAGAGTAACAATTTTAACAAAGGAAAATCATATTGTAAATATGATAATTTATTAATCAAATTAATTTACAGAGATAGACTAAAAGGCTAGTTAATGAACATCACAATAATTAGAAATTTAAAAAAATACATGTTATAAGTGACAGTGTGGAGCAGGCTCACTATTTCATATATGTAATATTGTACTTCAAAAGTAACCCAGCTCAAAAATCAGTGTATATTCGGTGGTGAGTCAAAATCGTGAAAGAAACCGGAATATCTCTGCATCACTCAACAAAACCTGTATCATCCAGTTTCAAAGCTTGCCTGTCAGAAGGCATTTGTGACACTATTAGTGTCCTAATACTATTTAAAATTCACTAATATTTTTCTCATTTTTCCAAAAATGTAGTTCTTTGACTACTGTCACTTCAGAAATACTAGTACGATATGTCTTCCGTTTATGTATCACAAAATTTTGTGTACTGTATGCCAGACAGAAATTTTAAATAATGCTTAATCAATTAAAATTTAAAAAAATGTGACAGTCAATCATCGTACTTGGCTTAAATACGAACACTTTTTTTTTCCAAATTCAATATAGTCTTACAGACCTTTTTGGGATCAACTGACTGAAAACTACTGATTGACTCTATGAGGGAAACCCTGGGTTCTTTTGTTATACTTGGTAATATGTTTGTCTGTTTTATTTTTGTTTAGTTGTGCTAACACAGATGCGATTTTTTCCAATCGAAAACTCTGAAATTTGACTATATAATTAAATAATCTCCAACACTAAATCACTTTTTTAAAAGAAACTTTATTGAATAATGACAATGACATAGTAACTAGCCTAATCGCTAACGAAATATAATGGTAATGATCTACATCTATTAAAGGAGAGGGAATATATAGGAATGATTATGCTTAACTAGATTCTAAGAAGGACACCTGCAAGCCTATCTATTATTCTAGGAAAGACACATGCAGCTACCCTTTAACTATGTATATATACGTATAAAAAGTATTTATTTTTATAAATATGTTCAAAATGGCTAATAGTGGAATACTAACGGCAACTTAATAGAAAATGGTTAAAATTGTTTGGCTACATTTAGCATAAATAGATTGCATTTAGCTCTACTATTCAGATAGTTTTTTTTAGATAATAACAGTTTAAAGAATTTCACAAAATAACCTTCGTTAACTAGTCAGTCTATTTTTTCTTGTTGACTATTTAAAAAAAAATATCTAATTTAATTTACTTAAATTAAATTTACATTAATATAGTGCACTTTTCCTCTTACATAAAATAACATATGATTAGGTTAATGACTATATATAGTTATAGCATTATATATAATTTATTTTTTAAATTATATATTCATCCTTAATCACCACTTGACTGCTATAAATACAAAGAGTGGATACTAGACAACAAAATACTGTCGTTGAAGTGACACTAGAGAGTTGCCACAATTCCCAATATGCCAGGCCTCTTTTCTACTTGCTGTCGCCATTTCCACTAACTTACAGATTTATGGCTCTTTTTACAAACAAGATTATTTTCCAACTCGAGTCAACTGAGTTAAATAACTTATCCTTGTGGAAGGAATCTGGGGCAATGGAATTGGAAATAAGATCCTAAACTCCTATTCTCATCAAACTGTGCTTTTCTTTTTATATCCTACTTATCTTTATAAAAAATATCTATAAATATGCGTTTAGTAAATAGACTGAAAATATTTGAAAGTAGTATAGGTCCATGTGGATCTTAAAAAAAAACAAAACATTTTTTCTTTTAAATGATTTCGATGATTATTTTTTAATAATAAAAGGTGATTTGGGTTTAAAACATTTGCCTGTTTGTCAATATTATTAAATTAACTCAATTGGAAGCCTTTAGATACCGTGAGTTAGAAAAAATGGACTTATACCACTTTCAAAAATAACAGAGCATAAATGCTTATATATTGCAGTCCGATATGCTTTTCCCGATACATCTTAAAAATAGCATACAATTTCGGGATAGAAGCGTGTTAGTGTTTTATTTTTAAAAAATCATAGAAACATATTAGAACATAATATCTGCGTGGCCCTGTGTTGGTCGGTTTGCTAAATTAAAAAAATAAAACTATGAGACTGCAGGTTGGGCAAAACCAACAAAAAAACAATTACCTGCTATTACCGATATAGTAACTATAAATACTTATATGAAATAGATACCTGGAGGCTTCAATGGCTTGGCCATCAGATGAGAATGAGCGACAATAGATGGTAAAAGAAACTCTTCCTTTATAAACTGGATTATAGAAGAAAGGAAGGAAGACATGGAAGAGAAGGAATGGCAGCAAGAGGGCTGATGAGAAGAATAGGTAGGAAAAGATTTGGGTATCGGGATACATTAATTGTACGAAAACCCGAATGACTAAATAACTATATATACCGCTAATTATAAATTCATGTTAGCTAATCTCTATAATGTTCATAGCAGCCGTCTTAACAGTTTTTTTGGCTGTATGGGGTCAATATTCAGTTATATGTCCTAATTTTTTTCTTTTATCCCCTTTAAGAATTTTATTTTATAATCTCTGCAGGATTCAGTTCCAATTATTTGAGTTTAAAGCATATCTTAAGACTTCAGTTCAACGAAAACCCTCTTCAAATTTTAACCCCTTGAAGTAGAAATAAAACAGAGCTTGTCGGCCCCGAAAAATTCCTATTAAATTGGCTTAACTAAAATGCTATCGCCAAGCATATCAGGAAAGCTATGCTTTTTGTCTATTGTTACCGATTGGGGATCGATTTTTTAATTTGATGTTTTCTGCATACAAAATAGAATAGAATAGAAATGTAACTTTATTCTGGGACTAAGTCCCTTTAGAGTAACAGTTAAGAACAGAAAAAGAAACATAATATTTATCTGGCCAGAAGGCTAAATGTTACAAATCAAAAAGCGTGTAAAAAGTGACCGAAAATAATTTAAAATGAAATATTAAAACAAAAAATAATAATAAATAAATAAACAGTACGAACCTTGACAAGATATTTAGCAATTAAAGAAAATAGATAAATCCATAACTTTTGTTAAATGCATGAGCTAGCATGCAATAATTTCTTTACATGATGTACATCTTCTTGAAAAGCAAAATTAATAAACTAAATAACACAATAAATTATTCTATTCATTACATTGTAAGCAAATGACTAACCTGCTGAGAAAACATCTTTTTGGGAGGTTAGGAGATGTTGGAATGATAGTGAGATAAATGACGATAGTGATTACTTTGAGGGATGTTAGGAGGGATGAGTTCCACACCATGGTGGAGCGGGCGAGGAAGGAACCTTCGAATCATAAAACTTTTTGGAATGATGATTAAAATGTTATATTAATGATTATATTTGTACAAAGTTATTTATATCCTCAATTCATCAAGTGGTTACAAAGTGTTCAACAGATGAAAAAGACGCTCGATCCAATTAAAACCAATATTTCTAATCTCGTACAACTAATTTTGTTTTGCATCTAACAAAGATGATTATTATTTATAAAGCTAGTTAGAAAAAAATGTATTGTTCTTCATTAAAAGATGAAATGAACATGAAAAATTTAATTTAAAGAGAAGTAGGTTGATGAAGACAAATCTTTCCCCAAGCCTAGTGCTGCTTCACAGCGAGATATAAAAAAGCGAGATATTTCTTCCTAATTTGTATACATTAGAATCTGTATTTTTATTAAACTTAGTGAAACATATTTGTGTTAAATGAAAATAATTAAGGAAATCCCAATAGGATTAAGAAATTCTCTAGATCACTGTATTATTGGGGACCGTGCCAACCAATTTGTAAAGATCACTTCTAACTTCAATAGATCTTATAAAACTATAAAAAAATTAATAATTAATAAACAATAAATTTAAAAAAAATCAGAATAGGCACTGAGACTAGGATTATATTATGAAGTTTATAATACATCACAATGTTTCTTTAAAATCATATATTTATTGTATTGAAATTTTGTTAATAATAGTTAAATTAGTAATTTTAAAAACATTAATATGAATCATTTAAAATAAGTGATTGATAATAATTATTTCAATTTCTTATTTATTTAATTTGAAGAATGGATTAAGAAAACACTAGCACTTTATACATTATTTTATATTGAATTTATTATAAATTGTGCTAATGGGGAGCGGAGTGGCTCAGTGGTAGAGCACTGAGTTGCCATGCCGGAAATCCTATTTCAAATCCTGCTGCAGGCCATGACTTTTATTTAGTCTGTTTGCAGCAGGAGATGGATCATATAAGGATCTAGGACCCTCCCGGGGTCCATCCAGTCTCTATAAAATATTATAAAAATAGGGTACCCAAAATAAGGGGGCAAAGTCTGCCCGGTTGAGCGTGACCTAGGACAAGTCACCTCCTTGCAGAACCGTTATCCATGAAACAGTACAGTCTCTACCGTGTACTGAACCCCAGACCCTTCATGGGTTGTAGTGGTACAGGTTTTTTTTTTTAATAATGTTCCTAATAAATTGTTATCTATCACTAATCAATACTAATTCATTTTTGAATCGCTAACCTTAGATAGGCAACTATTCCAAATTTTTAAATTTGTTTTTTAAAATTTTAATTTTTACCTGAGACCGAAGGCATCATTTACTTCAGAAAAGACACTTGTTCGCAAGATAGAACAGTCATGACAACGCTTTCAATATATTGTTTACGGCAGATAGGGATCTAGCCCTGCGCAAAATCCATTTTTTTTTTATCTCTCTTTTAAAATTATGGAATGTGGACTACTTGACTTTCTGAAGTTAGATATTCATTCGATATTTCCATCATATCACCATTTTACCTATTTTGATATATCTGCCTCTTTTCATCACTGCTTAACTATCCGTTTCACTTGTTGGAATTTTCTTCCTTGTAAAATCAGGCATTACCCTTCCTTGTCCCGCAGTTAAAACCATCCTATTCACAATAGAATCGGAAACTGATTAACCGCTACTTAAGGCTGTAAGACTTCAGAATCATATGCTCGAGGTGGATTGTGAAACGAAATTGAATGTAGGAATCAGAAGAATAAAATAACAATATAAATCGTTACTACAGGGTGCGGCTAAAGTACTCGTAACTATATCATCTGGTTTTTAATAAATATTGAATGGAACGAAAAAAAAACCAAAAAAAAATAATGATAAAAATGAAGTTTATTTTATATTTTTTACATTAATTGTGAAAAATAATGTCTATTAAATGAGAACCGTTTTCTCTAACGCAAAAATGTGCTCTGTCTCACAGCTCAATACTTTCGGCCGATCTGCCAGTTCGAGGTCTCCCCGTACGTCTTGAATCTCCGACAGTCCCAAATTCTGCAAAATTATCCACCAACGAACGAATGGTTGGAACCGTTGGATCAGTTCTTACACCATAAAATCTTCTGTATGCACGTTGAGAATTAATTATCGAACTTATTTCTTTGCGCAATTGTATAGCGTTCCATTTTTATATATTCTCCCAAGTTTAATTCTTGAAATAGAAAAAAAAAATGTGAAATATTCACAAGCTAAGGAGTTACAATTATTTTACATTATATATTATATATTATATATAGTTACTTTAGCCGCACCTTGTATCATACTTTCCCTAGGAAATGTATGATTGAAACATAAAAAAATAAACTTTTCATTTAGAAGCGAAAGCCAAGGAGTAAAAACACTGACTGACTGTTGAAAGTTCCGAAAATAAACAGGTTGGATTTGATATCTTTGTAAGTCGTTGTACTTCAACTTGGAGAACTCCCGTGTCTGATTTGTAATGAATCACAGTTTAGACATAGTTTTCCCAAAAGGGAAGTTTATGCAAGATACGGATTTAACAAAACGCTTACTCAGTTCTTTGAAATGGATTTTCCCATTATCACTTTAACCAAGACGATATACCATTCCGAAGCCATTCATTACGTTTCTTGTAATTACATCTTTTTATGTTACACAATTGCTTGCAGTAGGAAGATCAGAATAGAAAAGAACACCTATAAGCCAGACATATTTAAAGTCTTACGATTGTGATTAGATAAGCATCGGCAATAAAATGAATTATAATATTAAGTGTGGTATTCCAATAAACTATACAGATCTAATTATATTGTAAACTTGAAAAAATATATAGCAAACGTATTTTTAAATTAAATTCTTACATAAAATATTCTTACTCAAATATTGAACAAGTTCGTATGACGTTCGATGCAATAAATATAACGTTATTGTTCATCCACCATATTTCTATACTTACTAATTTAATTTAAACCTCATTAAAAAAAACTGAAGTAATTTGTTTAGCAAGCAATGAGCACGTTTGCGTGATGTGATCAAAGATCCGCACTCATTCCATTCATCAAAATACGAGCATAATTCATGTAACTTACTACTTTGTGTTCAACTATAAAATTTTTATTTGTTGGAATTAATAAAATTGTTACTACATTGGTAGAGCACTGAGTTGCCATGACGGAAATCCTAGTTCAAGTCCCGCTGCGGGCAAGACTTTTATTTAGTCTGTTTGCAGCCGGAGATGGATCAGACAGGATCTAGGACCCTCCTGTGGCTCTCTCAGCCTACATAAAATATTATAAAAATAGGGTACCCAAAATAAGGGTGATAAATCTGGCGGTTGAGCGTGACCTAGGTCAAGTCACCTCCTTGCAGAACCGTTGTCCATGAAACAGTACAGTCTCTACCGTATACTGAACCCCAGACCCGTTCACGGGTTTTAGTGGTACAGGATTTTAGATTACTAAATAAATACTGAAATTATTGTTGTTTTCGACTGCTACTTTTGAGGTTATAAAGATTATAATAATTTAAATTGCTAGAAAATTTATTCAGATTAAACAGAATATTCAAGATGCTTCATGGGTTGCAGTCGTAGAGGGTTTTTTTCTTCTTCTAATAATTATATGTTTATGTTTTTGAGAGAGTTTGTGCAGACAATGGAAGTTGTTATACTGACAAAATTCTGGTGTTCATGTTGTACCGTCTGAAATTATAAGGGAATATGGAGTGATAAAAAAAGGTTTTAAAAAGGTTTAAAAAACATGAAAAAGTTTATTTCCTTAACTCCCCAATTTATGTATTCAGGCATGATAAATTGATAACGCGACCTTACTATCGAGCTGTAACCTTTAATTATTTAATAATTATTCATTCAATAAGTTTAAGCATGTGATCCACTAATCCATAATATATTTACTCTTCTATCCCAAAGATGTTTCAATCCTTGTGTTGTAACAATTAATTAAGCCAACCCAAATTAGTTACATTTTAATTTTTTTAGGCAATAAGGGAATTTTATATGGTTAAAAAAGGTGAGTAATTGATGATAAGTATGACTGATAGTAAGGTGTTATCAATTATATAAGTCTGTTGATACATAAATAACTAATTACTTAATTAACTACATTGCTTGGAGGAAACCGTTTTCTTCATTTGATAAAAGGTTCCGTCCTCTAGATCTCCAATCTCGTCCTTATGTCATCAACTATTTAACCCAAAGACTCTCAGGAGACTTCCTGAATATCTGAGTTCTAACAATCATCCTAACAGCGTTGTCCTTTTTTCAGAGCTGCCCAAGATCGGTCCGGCGATCCAGACGGAGAAGGAGCGGCACGAACTTGGGGATACGCTCCGTGCCAACTGCTCAACCGCCCCTTCTAGGCCTCCTGCTCAGATATACTTCTACGTCAACGATATACCCGTGAGTAGTTATTAATGTAAATAAATAAATAATAAATTATATTTAAATCTGTTTTACTTGTGCTTGTCGCCTCCCACAAAGTATATGTTAAATCCTAAGATGAAAAACAGTTTTAAGGATGTGCTACTGTAATAAACAATGTATAAATAAAACAACGTCCTCATGTGAAGTCCACCAGCCGATACCGTATACCTTACTTCCATTATTTTTACATACATACGAGTAAGTCCATGATTTTTAGCAAACTTCGCCTTTTCCTATAAATATTTATGCTGCATATTTTGCTGTATGCATAGTAATGTTACAATTCCGATTCACTCCTTTCTTTATTTCCTAAAGACAACATTCATTCAACATTCAGATATTCCTAAATATAAAACAACAATAGCACTAGTATTACAAAATGGGATAGTTATGGCCTAAAAACCAATTGCAGGAAGAAATTGGAATATGGAGAAAAAAATGTCCTTCCTAAAGATAAAGTATCAAAGATATAATGTTTTTTAATATCAATTTATCTGATAATAGAAGTGTATTACTGCATCATTGACCAAATCAACCAGGAGTTTTCAATTGAGTGTACGCATATCATAGTTATGGACATTTATTTTATTTATTGTAAATTATATTTTATCAGACATAAAATCTACTGTTGAAATGAAAGCCTGCCACGTCAAATAACACTATAAATTGTATGGGCATATGAAAAAAAACAAGTTTTTACATTAAAAGGAAAACATTAATTTTTTATTGTCACAAGTTACAAGATAAGTTTCTTAAGGTTACAAAAAAAAACCTTTACCACTACAACCGTGAACGGGTCTGGGGTTCAGTACATGGTAGAGACTACTGTTTCATGGACAACGGTTCTGCAAGGAGGTGACTTGTCCTAGATCATGCTCAACTGCCAGATCCCCCCCCCCCCCCTTATTTGGGGTACCCTATTTTTATGACACTTTATAGAAGCTGGGTCAGCCCCAGGATGGTCATAGATCCCATATGATCCGGGATTGAACCTGGATTTCCAGCATGGCAACTCAGTGTTCTACCACTAAAAAAATTGTTTTTTTTTTTTTTTTAACTGCCCCTTCTGACTTGTTTGTCCTTGTTTGGAACCCCTGTAATTAGAATAAATTTTGTCTAAAAATATTTTAAAAACAGCCTTTAAAGAAAATAAAGAATCTCTAGATTAGTGGATGGGAAGTAAAAAAGGCTATCGAGTGCGGGAGTCACTTTTTTCACCCCCCTCCCCCTAACCTTTTAAGGATTAATCAGGTGTTTCGTAATTGAAGGAGAAGAAGAAAAAGAAATGTGGATCTTAAACTGCCATTGCTCCAGGGACAGTGGGAGAAAAAAGCAAAACAAAAACCCAAAAGTCTTTTAAATTACTTGTTGTAGCTGGGATGTTCATGTCAGGGTAAAGTTTTTTGTCAGCTCAAGATCTATAGTCCCTCATCATTTAGCTTCTGCCCGGAATAAAAATTAAAAAAAGTGGCGGGGCGAGGACGGTTTATTCATAAAGGAATAAATATTGTCGCCAAATAACTGAGCCCCTCCCCCCCCCCCCCACAGCCTAGTTAGCTATTTACATTTACTTCTGGCTCTTCATCACATCCCTCGCACTCTACAGAATTACTAAGGTCCTTTCTATTGTTCTTTATATACTTTGTTTTATTTTTGAGATCTTATTCTTCCAAACACAGAACGTAAGAACTAAAAGAATTTATGGAAAATATAATGGTCCTGGTAAAAATCAAAGATAGAATTACTTAGCTAGAGATAAACCATTTAATTAAAATTCAAAAAAATTGTATCCAACTATATATATTATTTTGATCAAAAAGTGTAATTAGGGACATATATATCGATGGTTTGTCGATCGAACCGAAGCATCTGTTGGTTATGGTTAGGTAGCGGTATAAATTCAAATTACCCTCTAGGATAACGTCACGTGAATGAACTCTGGTCTCTGATTGGCTGCTAAAAAGTGTGTGTTTGCTTTCCCATATTTTATCTACTCAAGAATTAAAAAATTCTTACTATCCACATCCCTCTCTTAAAATGTATCTGATACAGTAAAAGATATACCTTCTATCATATTACTACTGTAACGGACTGAGTAAAATTAAGTTAGGTATATTAAATATTAATAATTGTTAGAAGGTTCCCATATGTATACAGGATGCGCTGAGCAAACCATTCATAGGCACAATTCGAAAAAGGAGGCCGTATATGACTCAGGGCTTTTGTCACTTTTAGCCGACCTTAATCGAAGATTTAATAAAATTAGATTTAATTCAAGAATCTTGTTGCTAATTTTGTCCACTCGTGGCAGCACCTCCCAGACCCAGGGATCAAAATGTTTACGGTAGCTCGATCAATCCTTGAAATACCCGACAGTTTTCCCACAAAAGTCAAAGTTAAGAACTGGTAGTCTCGGCGAGAAGGGTCGTGGTCCACCGGAAGAAAGATGAGCTGATTAGAAGCCAGATGTATTCGGAAGGTAGGAATTTTCTGTTATACTGTTATCAGACTAGATTCGGGGTGAAGCCAGATGGTAGCTCAGTTGTTGATAGAGCCAGTTAAACTTTTTTTTTATTGTTGGCGCGTTTCAAAACAGATGGGTGATCTTATATTTAATTTTTCATTATTATTAGTGCATATAGAAGTATGGTTAGAGAGGATGGAACTTGTTTTAAGTGGTATATGATTTTACTTCTTATGCCATTAGGCAGAATTATTATTGTTATTATTGGTGGTGATGATGGTAAGTGATGATGGCTAGTGATGGTGGTGAATTTTATGTTAAATTAGAATTTTTATTTTAGTTATTATTTTCTTGACTGGGAATTTTGGTTTATATTTGTAATTATTACGATTATTCTTATTAATAGAAGTTGAGTGTAAATTTTTATTTTAATATAGTAGAGATTAATTTTTATACAAGGATGGTTTAGGCTCATTTCTTTACCATGTTTCCCGATATGTCCTCGACAATCCCCTGTCCTCACCCAGCCCTTTTTAGGTGTCTATAGGGTCCAACACTACTAAACGTTATTTTAAACAAATAATAAAAACCAACTGCCAAGGGGAAAAAAATGTAAAATTCTCAATTCAGTGCAATTAAATAAAAGTATTAATGACCAAATAATATATGTGGGAACACATGAAATCTATAACTATACCTATCAATTACTAAAACCGATAAGAAACTGGGGAACATTGGTTATAAATAATAACAAGTCTTCTACTATAAAAATATAACACTATAAATTTTTTTTTACTTTTTATATAAATCTGGCGATTTTTAATATGTCAAATATTAAATACCTTAAATGTGTATTTGGATTCTTGTACCATAAATAAATAAAAAATGTATTGTTAAACTCACTTTTTTTTTAATATCAGTCCTCGGGGCTCAAATTTCAATATTATTCTTAAAAGACTAATGGGATGATAATTTTTTTTTTTTTATGATAAATCTGTATATGATAAGAGTTAGTTTTCGCCAGTGAAACAAATCTCATAATCTGAATTAGTAATACCTAGTAATGATACGATGCAATGTTAATATTACGATGTATTGCAAAAATTTCCGATTTTAATGTTATGGTTTTGAAAATAAATTAAAATATTGATATATATATATATATATATATATATATATATATTTGTTTATTTTAAATTTATTTATTGATATTTACAACTGTAGTACTATAATACATCAAGTAAATAGGCTATGTGATACATATAACATCAGTTAATGGCAAGTAGAGAAACTACCCACTGGTAGTACTCAAATCACTAGTTCAACTAAGAAGGTCACGTGGGCATCTTCTTTTCAGACGCCTTGGGGGATTATCGGGAATTAAAGAGGAAGCGAGATAGATTCCGGGTTCGGGCCAAATCAGCAACAAATGGGACATTAAGGTCGTTATGGATGACTTTATTCTTAACAAAATAAGGAGCGTTGAGGATTTTACGATGACTTTTGGATTGTAGGGATTGGATATGAGAGGAATTCGATGGCCTAGTGGAGCCCCGAAGCTCTACTCCGTAAGTCCAAAAAGGTCGTATGATGGTCATGTAGATGAGTCTTTTGTAGTTAATTGGGAGGTTAGAGCGTTTGTCTAGTAAGTGTTGAAGTAGCCAGAAACGTCGAGCGGTTTCTTGTCTTTTCAGTCTAGTATGAGGATTCCAGGTTAATCGTTTGTCGAGATGCAACCCTAATTGATATATTTTTAATTACAAATATTTAATTTTTTTTTTTGGGGGGGGGGGGTCTTGCTCGGTATCTGTCGAACCTGCCGCTTCCATTAATTTGTTTTAAATATAAATGGTAACGGTTTTCGAAATACAAGATTTTATATTATTAGATCGATATTACAGGATACTGAAAAACAATATTATATATAATATTAGATATTTTTTCAACTTCGCTACCCCAAAGTATAAGAACATTTGAGCAAGTCTTACTACATTGCATAACATTCTCTTCTCCGAGAAGAAACCTTATGATGGAAGAAGTTCTGGGAGATGACGAAGACCAAATAGGAAAACTTTATGATTACCTCAAAATACGAAATTTTACAGCAAAGTTTAATTAACTACTGTAACACAATACGCTAGTGGTCCGTTTGGCGGCAGAAGGAAGAAGTAACAGAGAAATAAATTAAAAACAGTTTTAAGCAACGGAGTTCATTACACATCGGAATAATTGTTCTAGGAACGATGAAGACTTAACTAGCGCCGGGGATCGTAACGAACCGCCTTCGTTAGAGAAGAGGCTGCCCGGAGCTGGAAGTTGAGCCGCAAGCGAGTCTTAGCGGCCGGCATCTCGAGCAACTTATAATGAGCCGCAACTCCGCGTCCTCCTTCCCCAGGACGCAGAGAGACTTGGATATTTCATTAGCGTTGTCCTGGCTGGGCACGTCCGGGCGGAATTGCGGCCGGCTTCTTATTCCCTGCAAGGGCAGCTCCTGGGGAATAGCAATCTATTAGGATAGCCGCTCGGCAATCGGGACTTCTTCGGTGGATCAGGTATGAGGAGACTGCAAGGGCGTGTCTGCACAGCAATAGCATCGAAGCATTGGCACTTTGAAAGCATACGTTGCATACGAATACTGTCTTATGAACTCGAAATTTTTAGCTTCCCCTGTATTTATGTATGTATATTTGAAATTTACTTTGAAGTACATTTTCGGATACTTCTAAACATCGAATTAAATTGAAAATTTGCACACTCAAGGGCCGATGGGAATAAAAAAAAACCTGTACCACTACCTATGAATAACCTATGAAAGGGTGTGTGGCTCAGTACATCGTAGAGACTGTACTGTTTCTTGGACAACGGCTGTGCACGGCGCTGAATTGTTCTGGATCACGTTCAACCGCCAGATTTTCCCCTTTTTATAGGTATTGGGGGTACCAACTTAATAGAGACTGGGTCAGCTCCAGAAGGACCCTAGATCCCCTTAACACCCATCTCCGGGCTCTAACAGATGAAATGAAAGTCTGCTAGCGAGCGGGGTTTGAACCCAGGACCATCGGCACGGCAACTCAGTGCTTTTCTTCTGACCCACTCCGATCTTATGACATTACAATAATTTAATAAGTTTGTCTCATTATCCTGACCAGGATCTTCAGGCAATTTTTCATAATCGAAGACACAGTAATAAATTACTTAGGTGTGTCGAGTGTATTAAGGCATATGCATGACTTAATCTTTGAGACTACTGGCAAGATTAACCGGGTAGTTACGTATATTTTCAGTCCTTTTTCAAGTGTGATCCTACTCAATAGCCCTGCAGAAGACCTGCAACGTGGCTCGAAACATCGATTTCCAAATAAACAGTTCTCCCTATATAAGAGAATATAAGACTTGTATACCTGGACCATTTTCTTCCTTACTTATAGTTTTCTTTAAAAAAGTTTATAAAACACGCTTTTGTAGCTCTAGCCAAACTAAAATGTAGAAAATAAATATTATATGAAATTAAAATTCATTCTCCCATTGTAAATCAATGACTTCCTGTTCTCCTCCATCGTCCTATTGACTCCTGTAAAACCAATCTGATACATAGGATTACATGTTGGCAAATGTTTACCATTGAATCCTCATACCAGATAAACGCATCAAGCGCCCAATTAATTACAAAAGACTTAAATGCAAGGCTGTTATAAGACCTATTATAATTATAAATTGTATGGGCATATGAAAAAAACAACAAGTATTTACATTAAAAAGAAAACAATAATTTTTTATTGTCACAAGTTACAAGATAAGTTCCTACTTAAGGTTAAAAAAAAACCTGTAACACTACAACCGTGAACGGGTCTGGGGTTCAGTACATGGACAACGGTTCTTCAAGGAGGTGACTTGTCCTAGGTCACGCTCAACCGCCAGGTTTTTCCCCCTTATTATGGGTACCCTATTTTTATAATATTTCATAGAGGCTGGGTGAGCCCCAGGAGGGTCCTAGGGATCAAATCCCGGGATTTGAATAAGGATTTCCGGCATGGCAACTCAGTGCTCAACCACTGAGCCACTACGTTCCCAATATATATAACTATTGTCGTAAAATGTTCACTTTCAACATTTTAGAATATTTTACATGTTTTTTCTTTTTTATTCACAAACTCATTTTTTTGTGTGTCTGAAACAAAGGATATATAACATAATGTTTTGTTTTTTAGTGACGCAACTATTAATTTAATTTCAGTGGTTTTAATAAAACAACAAAAAGGGTTATGATTTAGTTTATCCTCTGAGAACCAGTTTCAATTTACATTCCGAGAGAAGAGATTCGTCCTTTGTCGATTTCACTTTGGAGCCGAAGAGGAGTAAGTGAGACAGCTCCTTTTGTTTGTCTTCCCGAGGCTCTCAACAAATAGTGTTTGCTTCGTCGGGAGACTCCAAACAGCCACTGACACATGTAACCCATTTACCGAAAGGTGTATCGATATATTTAACTTTGTCTACGTTTTTATCTCTATCATATCGTAGATTTTGCATATTTTTGATGTTTGTATAATGTTATACAATTTTTGTTTGAAGAGTTGAAGAGATAGTCAGGGGTAAGAATTGAAAAATGTATTTCCTCCTTCCGCCCCCCCACCCTCACCCACTCACTCTCTCTCTCTCTCTCTCTCTCTCTGTTTTTTTAAGGGTATAACAATAAAAGAAGATTGTTATTACAGAGTTTTGAATTTTCTATTCTACGGACAGTTCTCACGACTCCCTATTGTAATTATTATTCCTTCGTTTTTCAATTATAGTCAACAAGCCGTATATTGTTCTGACGTAGTCGTTCGACGGTTGAATGATCTCTATATACAATGTCTGTTTTAATCAGCTGATTCAATAATTAGTGTGCCTAGCTGAGTGGAGTTGACATTGATTCCTAAAGCATTGACAAACAGGAACTAGCTGACCCCACAATTTCCAAAAAGGTATTTCTGCGATTCCTTCTGCCAACATGGAATAGCTGATTGACTGCTGACAAGAGGACCGGATGATCGAGTGGCCAACGGCAAAGAGAAAATGCTCTAATTTTATTGTCGTGTAGCTGCCGTTTTGTTTGTCGACCGCTAGGTTCATCCTTTGTTTTTTCCCCTTTCGTTTTTGAATTTTAGTCAACAAGCCGTACATCGTTCAGGATATTCATATCCGACCAACAAATGCTAACTTTTGTTATTTTCATGGCATTGACGGAACTCTTTAAGAATGGCAAAAAATTAAATGTCGTTATAATGATTACAATTTATATTAATAATGCACTACTATGACACAACTTACATGTTGATGAAGAAATATTTTTATAAAGACTCTTCCCGATTGAATTGATAACTAGTCTAATGCGGGAGAGATAATTTTTTAGTTAATTTCTTTAAAAACATATACTTTTCAATTTGTTTGTGTACGGCTTCGTAATTATCAATATTATATTTTTCCCTACACTGTGGCACGTTGTAAAATGTATTAATCAATCAACCAATTGTATTAAATAAAATAATTTTGGATGCACTTACTCTTTGTTATTTCGGTTTGGTCCAGCCACTGATGGGCATTAGAGAGACAGTTTCAATAACTTAATTTGAATGAAATTAGTTGTTACTAACCAAATACACTTTCTAACCCTCTGGTATGACCATGACCGGGGAGGGAGCTTGATAGAGCCAGTATAGCTCAATTGTTAGAGTTCCAGACTAGTGATCTGGGCGACCCGGGCTCGAGTCCGGGTCCTGGAAATATCTTTTCTTTTCAAATAAAAATATTTAAAAATTAATAAAATCAATAACTAATAAAATAACATAAATTATAATTTTTTTTATTAATATTTTCTATTTCGCTCTATTTTTATCGCAAACCTATTCTCTTCAAAATAAAAATATTTAAAAATTAAAACAATTAATAAAAAATTATAAATAATAATATGACGTAGGTCAACAAGATCCTAAAATTAAAGGAATCTTCAATGAACATTCTTCCTCGTGTATACATCGCAAAATTACAAGAAAACGGGGATATGGGATCGGTGAAGAGAACGGATTTGTCCTGACTGTGAGGCGGCCCTTGGTAGTTCAAATGGTAGGCTGCTTTCACGGAGAGACGGACGACCTAAAAAAAAAAATTATTTCGGTTTTAGCTCAACTAATTCCTTCACTGTCGCCTTTTGACTTATATAAAATTTCCATTTTTTAAATGAAAATCCAACTCTATGATCTGTTCGCCTTGTTTAAAACGATCTCTAAAAATTGAAGTATTGTTCTTTTCCGCGACTCTTATTATTTGTCGAGTTATACCAGTGCTAGGTGTGAATTCCTGATGGCAGCTATCCGTCCCAAAATCCGATTATAAATTGCCTGACTCTCCTGGAACATAAAAAGGACTAACAGGATGAAGGACACACTAACCGATGATAAAAAAGGGAAAAAAAAGTAAAGAAAGGAGAAGTGAAAGATATTCAGAAGAAGAGGGGACACAAGATGTTCACATCTGTAAGGCGACGCCCCCGGGCAGCTGTTCCAATGTAAACACCCCTATTTTCGGCGAACTGTGTTTACTTTCGTTAACGCTTGGCACGCCCTCAATGGGGTCTTCTCTCCAACAATAACTTTTTTTCTCTTGTCCTCCTCCAGTCCTAGATTTACTGGAACCACTCTTTCTCCAGATTCTACGATTAAAACTTATCGCTTTTTTTTTTCTGGACAGCTTTCTTCTGTGTTGTTCAATATGTCGCTCCCAGTGCATAAGTTATAAACGCCTAAGAGAAGTTCAGTACAGCTCAATATATCAAGTTTATTTGTTTCTTTAAAATACTACATATCAATTTAGTGCTTCTTTTTCGTAATTATTTGATCTTCCATTGATTTAATATGATGTTGAGATCACTTTCGCTACATGCGGTACTGCACGATTGCTAATGTAACATAGAAGAATGATAATTAAATATCAATCTGTGAAAAAAACCCACTATCAATCAAATAAAGAACATTCCACTCGTCAACACATCACCGAAATCCCCTAGTTCTTTCTATTTCAAACTCTCTGCAACCTGGATTAGCTATGAGAAGATTAAACGACAATATCAATCTTACAGGCCTGAGAATAGCCCAGAAAACATTAATCAATTTAAGAAAAATCTTATGGAATATAATTTAAAAAGAAAGCTTCGGTGGTACGGACCCCATGTAATGAGGGACGATGACTGCCGGTCAGCGATGAAACATATGTAGGTTAAACCAACAGGAAAAAGACCCAAAAAGAAGCCGAGAGTGGCCTGAAAGAATATTCTTTAAAAAAAAGGGATTGCAGGTGCGGAACCCAGGAGAGCAGCCCATGACAGAGACAGGTGGCGCTCCTTATGCAAAATATCTACACTGCAAGGTAGAAAATACGTCTGAACAAGAAAGAATGAAGGATATAAAATGTAATATTTTATTCTCGTATACCCCATTTTTTATTATTCCATATTATATGCAAAATAGAGAGCGGGATAGCTCAGTGGTTGCCCTGCCGGAGGCCCCGCTGATTTAATCTGATAACGCCTGGAATCGATCTTCTGGAATCTGTAGCCCTTCCTGGATATCACTCAGCGTCTATAAAGTGTGAACCCTATAAAGGGGGGAAACGAGATTCTGGACATCACTACCCAACCTTTGTCCTAGAAACAGTACAGTCTCTAACATTTACTGGAGACCCTTCATGGGTTGTAGTGGTACAGATTCTTATGTTTCTTTTTTTGGGGGGAACTCCCTGTCAAACTAACGGTGGACCAACCTCATCTTCACGACTTACACAACTTAGTAGTGCAAAATTTATAACTATTATTTACATGTATTCTGGAATGGCGTTATTTTATAAATTTTAGTGTAAGCAGGAAAAATAATTCGAGCCTTTTCCTAGCATTTTAATTTGTACTACTATACATTACTTGGAAAAAGTTGGAAAGAAGGCGATTTTGTCTGAGAAGCGATCATTTGATGCTCGGTCTCAAACGACTTACTATTTCCTAATTCATTCTTAACCATCTGATTATATGAAATTGTTTGACAATTTAGACTTTAGAAGAATAATTTAGACTTTAATCCTAAAATTATACTATGGAGAACGCCTGGCTACGCGTGAATGAGTAGAATAGTAAGAATTTAGGGCGCTGAAACTCGCCGAAAATCCTTTACAAAACTTAAAACTTTGAAGTTTGTACCATACATATATTTTTTCTACTATATATTGCGTTAGTATGGAGAAGAATATCTTTTGATCTTGACAAAAATGTAATATGCAATAAACTCATTACAACCTAAGTGAGGTTTATTTTATTTCTTCATTGATTCTCGTCTCTTTTTACCCTTTATAAGGGCTTAGATCTAAGCATCAGTACTAAATCAACTACACACTTCATTTCTAATTGTTCTCCTTGTGATTACTTACCATCTCATTTTATAAAAAGCATATTGTTTGTAGGAGACTTCAATTCGATAAATGTAGTGCTGAGTTTATCCAGTCAGCACACCGGAGGTTCCGGGTTCAAATCCGGCTGTAAAATATTTAATCAGTTGACATCCGTGGTTGAACGATCTTGGGTCTAAATTTATAAAGTGGGTACCCTAAATTGGGGAAAAGGCCCAGAGGCTTAGCGTGATGTTGGACTAGTCACCTCCTTCCGCAACCTTAGTTCTTGAACCATTACAGTCTCTATTATGTACTGACTCCAAGAGCCTTTTGGGTGGTGGTGCACGTTTTAGGTTTATTTCTGACTGCATTCCTAATAATCATATTAATATCATATTGTTAGGTAATTGTATGTAGGCGAATTTAATCCTAAAATTACATTTTTTCCATTGAATATCTTAAATTCCCTCCCTATCCGCACGTGGTACTTAGCTGAAAGGTTGCTCGTGAGGTCGGATAGACACGAATTCCCGAGGGGCAAATGGCGGTTTCATATTCCACATCCGAGAGCTGATTAAAGCTGGAGAATGTGGGCACGGCATTCCTCCCTTCGTTAGCTACTAATGATGGCCCTGTATCATCCTCGTTTCATCTCACTCGTGGTTTTTTTTTTTCTCAGGGCATCACTAGAATGGATAACCTTTCGTGTTCGTTCATAAGAATAATAGTAATTACATACAAAATGTCATGTCAACCACACCTTGGATATGCCAAATAAAAGTATATTTACAAAAAAAAAATATAAGATATCGTGTACTGTTTCATGGACAACGGTTCTGCAAGGAGGTGACTTGTCCTAGGTCACGCTCAACCGCCAGATTTTTCCCCCTTATTTTGGGTACCCTATTTTTATAATATTTTATAGAGGCTGGGTGTGCCCCAGGAGGATCCTAGATCCTATATGATCCATCTCCCGCCGCAAACAGACTAAATAAAAATCATGGCCTGCAGCGGGACATGAACCAGGATTTCCGGCATGGCAGCTCAGTACTCTACCACTGAGCCACTCCTCTCCCTCAGAGGAAACGTATGAAAACGAGTAATACGCGAAAAATTCCGATCTTAAGATGCTCTTGGGGTTCACACAGCCTCAATGAAATAGATACCCTTAATTCTGGGAATATGGCGGTTGATTGGTGATATCGGCGCAACTAAATACCTGGACTATGGTTGTAGTAGGGATACAGGTATCTAATTATTACATTAATTTATGGATCTATTATTGTAATTCATTCACTCACTCCTTGGCACTACAGTCCTACAAGGACCTAGGCCTCATCCACCACTGCCTGCTAATCACTTCGGTCCACAACAAGTCTTCTCCAATATCTGATTCCCAGCTGGTGAAGATCGGCCTCCAAATCCTCTAGCCATCTCGTACGGGGCCTTCCTTTAGGTCTGCTACCACCGAGCTTCCCAAACAACAGTTTTCTGGGCATTATTGTTTCCGGCATCCTCATCACATGGCCCAACCATTTCAATCTAGCTCTTTTTACGAAAGACATTATGTCTGGCTCTCCGTAAAGTTGTCGGAGCGTTATTACGGATCCTCCATGTTCTCTGGTCATAAATGGGTCCATAAATCCGCCGCAGTATTTTTCGCTTCCAGACATTCACCATTCTTTCTGATTTTTTATTCAGGACCCAACTTTCACAACCATATGTGATTGGCTATTGGCCTGACAATTTTTTTATATAGTGTGATCTTGGCCCTTTTTGACAGTAATTAATTAATTGTAATTAATTTTCCTTTATCCATAGAAATTAAAATCACCTACAAAGTAATGAAGTAAAAGTAATATTTTAGAGAGTAAAATAGTTGAGTGGATGAATCTAATGAAGGTTAGAGTTGGTCAGATTGTACAGTCAATGATAACACAAACATAAGAATAACGTTGGCACTATTACAAAATAAGTTATTCTTCTTTTTGGTGTTATCATTGATTGCCCCTCTGACCAATTCTATCTTTCATTAAAAGTAATATGGTTGTTATGAGGATGTTATATAGATTATGAAACATTGTATTGTTAAGGATAAAATGTTGTAATCGATTGAGACGTTAAAACCCACGTTGCAGAATGAAAGGAATTAGTCAAATGGCAACGCAGCAGCGTACAGAGGTGTACTGAATATTTTTACTCTACCGGCAATTGCTTATATAATGCGCTGATCGTTTTAAAATAATTCAGAGTTTGAAGACTGGTATTCCTGACGAGAAGTGCCTTTGTCTGAGCGGAAGAAACTTCAATTTTGAAAGTTGGAATCTTTCATTTACAGTAATTTGACTATATTAAGGGTCTAGCAAGATAGTAGTGATATTTGATGATTTAGACAATCAAATATTTTTTTTAGTCTGTAACGACAATTGAAAAAAAATTTTAAATCTTGTATACATTGTAGCAATAATATTACAAGAGATATTATGATTATTGTTATTGTCCGTTGTTCTGTGTATCGTTAGTTATGGATATAGTAGTATTTTTTTGAGAATTGAGGAAGTTTCAGGTTAATTTATTTTCCAAGTTTCCCAGATGTGCCTTTGACTATACCTTTTTTCGCACTCTGCCCTTTCCTGGTGTCCTCGAGGTAAAAAAGAAGAGCCGTAGGTAACAGTCAATAAATTTTGAAAATGACCCTTAAATAACGGGACGAATTTCCGGATTTAAAATCCCTTATTCAGTTTTCTGATGAGCGAGCTGTGAAATAGAACTGGATTGCCCCGGTTCGATGATATATTGCATCATTAGCAGCATTCGAGTGACGGGGCACGAAAAATCTCCAATCCCTAATTAGCATTGTTCGTTAAGCCTTTTCTAAAAAAAAACTGTTGTTGAACTGTCATCCGCGTTTTTGGATAGTTTCACGGCTTGAATTTCTGATAAGTGGATATTGTCCGAGAAGAATGGGAAAATTCAAATGATATTTTCGTGATTTCAACGTAGTTGAGGTGAAAATTATCAACGCATCTATTCCACAGATGTAAAGGGAATCATGTCACCTTTTCATATTTATTCAGGAGAGCTAATTTTACATAACTTTGAACAATTATAATTTGTTTTTTCGTTATTTATAAAGCTTATAGAAACTTGTTAACGTTGTTATTGGCATTTATAAGTAATTGGAAGTATTGGTACTTCTATATCGTTTATGACGATTTACTGAAAATATTACCTATTTTGTGGGGGTATCTTTCACCCACCGGATGTGATATATGTCCCGATATTATAAAACAGGGAGAGGAGTGGCTCAGTGGTAGAGTACTGAGTTACCATGCCGGAAATCCTGGTTCAATTCCCGCTGCAGGCCATGATTTTTATTTAGTCTGTTTGCAGCGGGAGATGGATCATATAGGATATAGGACCCTCCTGGGGCCCACCCAGCCTCTATAAAATATTATAAAAATGGGGTACCCAAAATAAGGGGGAAAATCTGGCGGTCGAGCGTGACCTAGGACAAGTCACCTCCTTGCAGAACCGTTGTCCATGAAACAGTACAGTCTCTACCATGTACTGAACCCCAGACCCTTAATGGGTTGTAGTGGTACAAGTTTTTTTTTTTTTTTATTATAAAACAAGAATTTTCAGAGATCTATACTAATTTCCTCTACAACATTTTTCGTCTCATGATTATCACGAATAACTGATTCCTCTGCATTCTAACAATACACGAAAATTGTTTAAAAGAAATAGAAAATGGTTCAAAATGGAATATTGTGATTTAGTTTAGTTGATTGCATCTGTTTTACAGTTACAAAGAACTATAAGACGTTATTTGCATATATATGACCAAACCTGTGTATTCCGAATTCTTTTAGAGAATAAAGGTTTAAAAAATTCTTGCCTGTAAGATTTTCAATAATTGATTAAACAGAAATATTCTTGATCTCTTTTTCAATTCATATGTTTCCTAAAATAATAAACTTAAAATGTCTACTATGTTAATATTCTGATTCTACAAAAGTTGGGGCGAATTCTCTAATACAACCTACTAGCTATCGTGTTAATTATTTTGTATTTATTTCTTGCAAATATTGTACACAAGAAATTTTTTACGTATTTTCGATTTATAAGAAAACAAATAATTTATCTGCCTCAGACGGACACAAACTGAGGCCCTCAAAATTGTGTAGCTTAGGATCATATGAACTAAATATCCTGGCTAACAATTTCTGAAGTAGGTGCACAATAAAACAGTTCAAAATAAATTTTTGGATACGTTATATTTTAATTCCATTCTAAAATAAAAAGTATTTGTAAGTGCTTATCCCTGCCATCATTATTTTTATATACTTTTTTTTTTTTACTTACTAAGATGAAACGGGTAAAATTCAACTGTTCTCCATTTTTCAGAAACCGTATCCTTACTACCTCTACTGAAAAATCTGTCTACATTTCCTGACCGTAATTCACTTGAGGATGAAATAATGGCATAGAGAGAACAACAAGTTTTTCTGCTTCTTATTCTGTAATATAAAGTTGGCCATTATAAACTCGCTATATACTGAGATTAGCCATCATAAAACGTACGATGCACATAGACCAGACAGACCATATACACTCCATTTCCAGTAATATCTCTGTATCCTGGGGAGAGAGTCTCGATCGACGATCATTACAGGATACTGGAGTATTTTGCCAAACTGTTCACTGGCTCTTGTCACGCTAAAGGCTGTATATCATGCGAACATCTGAAACATACATCCCTCCCTTTATATATATTCTCAATGTCATTTATCCAATATGAGTACGTTTCAGAGATTGTTATTTGTTTCATTATTTCGAGGAAAAAAAGTTATTTTGTCTGATTTTCTAGAATTATGGCCGGAAGCAGTAATGCCAACTAGTTTTGTTTTATTTATAGATAAATAACTATAAATTGTGGTCAAACTTTCTAACTGAGGTGGAAACTTGTATTAGATTCTATTAAATCTTGATTTTCCATTAAAAATATGTAAATACCGGTATATAAGACTTAATTAATATAATATTTAAAAACTGTACCACTAAAACCTAAGATGGTTTGTGTGGGTAGGGAATGCACTGTTTCTAAGCTAGTGTTTATCCAGGCCAATGAATTGTACCAACCAAAAGGTTATTACCCCTCAGTATGATTACTTACTTTATTGACACATAATGAGACATCAGTTCTTACAGGGTCAGTCCAAGGCTGATATCAGGATAAATAATTTGTCTGCTACAGCAAAACTCGAATCAAGGACCTACAGTTTACCTACTTGGTTTAGTATTTTTGATTTTTTTTTCTAAATTTGAATAGGAGCAGCCTATCTGAGAGTGTGGGCGCTGAGTTAATGAGTTGAAGTTTCGGGGTCCAGTTATTTAATCTGTTAACCCTTTTCGTGATAATGTATCTGTGGATACATAAGAATTTAGCGTAATGTATTTATTAATGCTCTTAGCAATGTACCCCACTAAATACATGAAATTTTTTTATGTTATTTTCTTAGACACCCTCGGGTCATAAGGGTTAAGTGGTATGAATATTATTTTGATATTAAAAAAATTAAATTCTGCCAAGTCAAGGATAATTACCAGCGGATCGACCCTAAGAGGTCTACGGATCCTGGTGGGGCTCACCCACCCTCTATGAAAGGATACATTTAATTGGGGGATGACCTGGCGGTTGAGCGTTTTTTCGACCAGATCACCTTCTTGCGCAACCTTACAACCTCATAACACTCTACTATGTGCTGAACCCAAGAATCTTCCTTGAACTACAGTTACAAATATATATATTTTTTTAATGCATTTAATTACTTATTGGGAGTTCTTAATTCTTATAGAACAAAATAAATTAGATTGTAAATTATCATGTATTGGACATAGTGTTACTGTTGATAGTCATAGCTATAATCCTTGCATTTGTATATGATAATGGTATTAATAACTGAACGTCATAAACCAAGCAAATATCTTGTGGTAAAGTGAATCATAGGCCAGTAATTTTGATAATTATCGATGTTCGATTACATTCTGTAAAAAAGAGAAACTCTTCAATGTATTTAATCAATCCAATACGCTATTTAATATATAGTAATAGTGTAGTGTGATTTAATTATGGTCATTTTCCACATGTTATGATAACAAATATGAGCCTTTTTTTAGCGATTTCTTTTTAATTAAAAAAAAATTGTTATTCTACCCTCAATTTTTTATGGCTGGGGGTAAGGGAATTACACAAGTACACAACAGTTAATGAACATGCAAACGGAAGCTTGATTAGCCCCAAGGATAATAAAAATGTTTATGATAACAATTTGATTGCCCCTTTCTAGTACTACATAGATCTATACATTCCAGAAGAGGAAATTGGTGCAATAAAATTTAAAAGAAAATTATTGGTTTGATGCACCTTTTCTCAATCACCTTCATCTTCAATCATCTTAGCACATGATATTTGTATGCTGTTTATTAAGATAGTGTAGATGTTTGGAAATAAGCACTGCTAATTGAGGAATGAAGGTTACTAGGTGAGGGACAGTGGAAAAGGCCCTACAAGTGGTTTCTAAATTTAATGTAACGATCGAAATAGTTAATAAGATGTAGATGCTTTCGGAAACAAGGGAATGATGATTAATTTTTATTACTGGCCTACATCGTTACTACGCTTAGAAGGCAAGTTATGAAAGAGACTATTGCCCTTGAGAGATTTAATTATTCGCAATAATTGGCTCTAGTTGGCATAAAATAAAAGATGGACATTTAAATAATTTAATTTCGACCCGGGAGCGGAATTCAATAACGAGGCAGCTTCCGGGACAACTAAGAAGGGAGTAACCCGGACTGTCATGGCTGAATAATCGTCGCACTCCAAACGGAGGGAGTTATGTTTAATCTGTTACTGCTCACTAACGTCACTAGCGCTAACAATATCAGCCACTCGTAAATTAAGGCCCAACTTGTTGAATTAACATCTAAATGGCCCTCTGATTCCGACACGTAAATTATGTTGTAAGCCTTCGCCCCGCCTTGAGATTAGAACGAATGGACTCGCCCCATTGCGGTATGTAATAGCTTCATCAGCTCAGGGGCGCTGCGCAATATTTTTTAATTCATTAAATTTAAACTTATTCCACTCGGTCCCATTTTAAATTGTCACCTGTTGGTTTTATGTGGTTTTCCGAAATGAAGTGATTACTGGAAATTTATTTGGCAGCTTTTTAAATTGGAAATCCTAATTCCGGTTTAAACGCTACCTCGCTGTAGATTGTATTAATTTTGTTCTTATGATTAACGAGATTTTTTTTTTATATTCGGACAAACAGAATTGATGATATAGTAATTCTTGAATAATACTTCGTATGAAGCGATGAATGAAGCTTTAACCATTTAATAAATCTCTAGACTTAGCAAATGAGTTAGGCGTTTTACGCTTAATTATTCATTCAACGAATGTAAAACATATGGTGATTAAGCAGTTTATTTAAGACTTATTAGTCTATATGCGCGTCTCAAAGGCAAATTATCATAAATAAATACTGTGATCAATACTAATCAATTACTTAATAATGCCAATGACAATGTAAACAATTTTCTTTAAGCTGTTTCTATAAGTAATAAAGAAACAAATTTTAGTACTTGTCCAATATAGAGGCTCCACTGGTTAGTCTAGAGACTGTCAAAGAAGAATCAGAGCTCGGCCGAGATCGGCTCCCTTCGGATTCCCGAACCCCTTTAAAAATTATTTTATATCCATCAAATAACTAATAATAACACAATAATGTAATAGTAATAACAATAAAAGGATCGTTTTATAAATAATAATAATAATAAATAATAATAATAATAAATATTTAATAAAAAATAAATTTAATAGTAATCAAAATAAAAGGAACGAACGATACAACATAAATTACAATAAAATAAAAAAATAAATAATTATTAACAAAATATACAATTAATAACGAAATAAAATATAGTATCATTAACACAATGAAATATAAAATTAATAACATAATAATACAGTAGTATATTAAAAAAAGAAACATAGTTATATTGAATACAACAATACAATATTAATTTTTAAAAAAGGCAATAGTCATTTTTTAAAAATAGGAACACGATGATAATTAACCGAATAATGCAATAGTAACTTACATACCTACAGGCCAGTTTAATGATATAATTTTTAATAGTTCATTAAATATGTCCTTTTTTTATTCCTTTCTCGGAACATGAACTCGATCAAATACGGTTCCAAATAATCTCTTTCTTTTTTGTTCCTCCACTTTACACTGCCCCACATTCGCTCTATACTTTGAGTATGAACGCCGTTTTCATGGTTTATATAATTGTAGGAGTGGTTAACCGTATAGTGATCGAAGCCAAGTTTCTTTAACTCCTCCGTCTTGAACGATTTCCAGCAATCAGTATTAATTTTAGAGCCGTCCCTCACATACTCCACAATTTTAGTACTCAAGGTGTGAAACGATTTGTCCGGCACTTCCACTAAAAAACATTCTCGTGTTTCACGGCTAATACCTCCGGGAACCCACTGTGGCGGCAATGCACGACCAACATTGTTTTTTATTTTTGTATACGAATTTTCATCTACTTCAACAATCATATTTCTCCTAAGAAATAGGAATAAAAAAAAACCCTGTAAACTCACTGCTTCGGTACTTGTCCGAAAACTACTGGTAACACTGACTATCTCATTTTTCTTAGGGTACCCAAGGGTCGACTTCATTAACAAATATTTCATCTGGTACTGACAACAAATGTGACGACATCACCTTTTACTTAGTCCTTATCTACCCTATTTTATAGGCGTCGACCCTTGGGTACCCTAAGAAAAATGAGATAGTCTATGTTACCAGTAGTGATCGGACAAGTACCGAAGGAGTGAGTTTACCGTTTTTCTAATCTTCCTAAATCTTCCTAAAACTGAGACCGAAGCAGTTGATTTTTTTCAAGAAAAGGGGATATTGTCTCGAAAGAAGCATTGTCAGAAGGGCAACAATATGAAATTGTGCAGAAACAAAATGATTTGGAGGTGCTAGCTTAGAAGTTGCAGAAGTAAGTGTGGTTTGTGAAGTGGAGCCTGGTTTGAATCAACAAAAGAGCCGTTTCTTACTGTCATTCGCTTTATTTATTTCTGGAGTAAAGAAATGACGTCGGCTAAATTTTGCCGTGAAGAACTTAAAATGTTAAAAGGAACATTCATAAAATTGAAAATGTGTTTAAGGTAGCTATGCGCAGTCGCTTTTGAAGATAGCGGAGACGTGAAAATAGGAGGGAGAAATATGATCGTTGAAGTTGATGAAAGTTTCTATCTAAGAAGAAAAAACAATGTTGGTCGTGTATTACCGCCACAGTGGATTCTCACATACATATCTGGACGAATAATTAAGAATGATTGGTTCGAATCTTGAATAATATTATATTATAAACACGCTAATTAAAATTGTAAAAATATGTTTATTTATAAATTATAAATTAAATAAAAGTACTGAATAGCTTATTTAAGTAAGATAGTTTTGAAAGGGACAGCATACTTCTCGAAGGGCAAAGAAGACGGTCTGACCCCTCAGCTCTTCATCATATTCATGAATATAAAAACTAATTATGTATGAGAAGAACAGCAAGTGTATCGATTGGTTATTGGGAAGACTCGACAAAGATGGGGTGAGACAGATAAAAATGCAGATCCTGGGGTAGAACAACTCGAAGCATGAAGGAACTTGGAGAAAGTTAAAGAACAATAAAATACTTACCTGTGAGATAGGCAGGATTCCAAACCACCAATGAGGTTCGGCCAGTGTTTTCATTACCCATTTTTATAGTAGATGGTTAGCTTCACTGAACCCAGTAGCAGGAATAACTGTCTGCTAATACAGTCAGTGTAGCCCTATGAAACCACTAGAGGTTCAGACTTGGACAAACTTTGTATGAGGCTATGAAAAAAACAGCATGTTTCACTATCACAAATACAAAATTATAATTTTCATCTTAAGATAAAGAAGTATCGGTAAGAGAAAATAATCAAATCTCAGCCGAGCTCTGATTCTTGTTTGACAGTCCCTAGACTAACCAGTGGAGCCCTTATATTGGCCAGTACCCAAAGTACCCAAATTTTAATATTTCAAATGTAAACAAAAATGTGACACAGTGTCCTTCACCTTCTGGAGTACAAATATAAATTATTAGAAATTAAAAAAAAAAACCTGTTCCACTTCAACCTGACTGTCTTGTTTCTAGGACACAGCCACGTGAGTCGTTCTAGATCACAATCAACAACCAGGATTTTGTTCCAATTAATAGTACCTGCTATAGAGAGACTGAGTGAGCCCTAAGAGATTCCTTATATCTCAATATATCAAAATCTGATATCACGATGTTTGTCCGAGCTAATCTCGGAAACTACTGGACTGATTTTAATGAAATTACGCACACATATGTAGCTTTGTCAAACCTAAAATATAGGCTATATTTCTTATGTCAATTAATGACCGCGATATTTTTATTGCAAAATTAAATTTTTTTCTAACCATGAGGCTGCATTTTTGATATATTGTAAAAGCATATCTGCGTAGTGTAAATCCAAGTTTTTAACCGAAAAAACGGATTATAAAACTTTTGGTGGCCGAAAAACCTCGAAATGTTCGGAGTTATTTCAGTTTTTGGCATATCTCTTAATCGGTGCGTTTTTTGAAAACAACCTAGATACTCATTTTTAAAGTAGATTAAATTTCTACAATTTGAGTCCAATTGCAGCTCTATGGGTATAGAGTTCAGTCCTTATCATATAATAAATAACATGAATCTTTTCTTAATATATAAAAATCTCATGTCACGATGTTTGTCCGGGCCAATCTCCGAAACTACTCGACCGATTTTAATGTAATTCAAAACATATTACTAGCCATAATTAAAAATCAACCATTAAATACACTGTTCTGCACGAAAATCCTCCTTCAAACCAAAACATGCTTTCTTACTGTTATCAGATGTGCTGAACACGAATTTGAAGTCAGATTTTGTCTATCACGCACAGTTTCCTGAGAAATTCTATTTTTTTATCCAAAAAGGTGAGTTTTTTGTGGATTTGACGATTTTTTTTTCGGCATCAAAACATAGTGAAAAAAATTCAAAAGCCCGATGATTTTGAGCGCAATGAAGTATATTTGAACGAAAAAAATTTGATGGGAATATTACAAGTGGTTAAAGAAATATGGCTAAAAGTGTTTTTTCAGTTTTTGAGCTTGAGGCAGGGATTTGGTCTCTACCTGGATCTTTAGGGGTACGACCCTCCTTTATCTTTTATGGTCTTTTATGGTGGTACCCTTTTCATTCAAATCCTTACCTGCCCCCCTTTCACCCTCAATACCCCAACTCCCCCCCCCTCCCACTCAGCCCCTATCTTGTCACTATTTTCTTCTAGGGTTTGATCAGTACTCTCGAGGCTTTCGCTAAACTCACTTAGTTGGATATTCAGTTGTGCTATCATTGTTTTTGAAACAGTTCACTTTTTCTCTGTAAGGTCACGACAGTGTATAAATAAGCCTGATTCCTTTTGCTATGTTTGTGGTGAAGTCACATTCAAGTCCACTCAGAAACCTCTGACTCCGCTGGTGAAGAAGGCATACGAGTTATACTTTGGATGTAAAGTAAGTGATCAGGACAAATCATGGGCTCCTAAAATATGCTGCTCACGTTCTCTGAGTGGTTGGCTAAATGGGACACATAAGTCAATGCCATTTGCAGTTCCCATGATATGGCGAGAACCTACAAATCACGTGACCGATTGCTATTTTTGCATGACCACAATCAAAGGTTTCTCGTTCAAGAGCAAAAAGAAAATTGTTTATCCCAGCATCCCCTCTGCCATGAGACCAGCTCCACATGATGCCTCCATGCCCATCCCACCAAATCCGAGTAGGTTCCGTCTTAGTTCTGAGGAGTGCAGCGATTATCAAAGCGTTTCACCTCAACCTGGAACCAGTCAACAAGAAGAAATTTCAAGTTCGTCCAGTCCCTCTGAAACTCATCCACAGCTCATAAATCAGAGCCGATTGAATGATCTTGTTCGTGATTTAGATCTCCCAAAATCATAAGCTCAGCTGCTTGGGTCAAGGTTGCAACAATGGAATCTCTTGGAACAAACTATTCATTGACGATGTGTGTATATTTTTTGAGTTGTGTCATATCTAGTATTATACCTGATAGCATGCAGGATTCAATTAATTATATTTTATCGTTGAAAAAGAAAAAAAATCTGTTATAATAAAGACAATAATTTTCAAATACAATTTTTCATTTTTTCCAAGTTTCACCTCTTTTCTCTCAAAATCAGAGGGTGATAGAATTTTCTGAGTTCGGATTCGAACTCAGCACACCTGAAAACATGAGAAACAGGCAAAATTGTTCAAGGGAGGGGAGAAAAGTTTTTTTTTGCAGAACAGTGATACCTCATTCATTAAACTAATGTTTATATTTTATCAGCTATGAATTTTGTATAATATTTATTTTTTATATACTATACTTAGATATAAGATGTGAAACCCAAAACCTATTAAATTCATTTTTTTATTCATTAATTGTTTCTTTAAAATTCAAATTATAACGTAATATTTTTAATACGCGTGGTCGGGTCTGCTAGTAAATAAAGGAAGGAAATAGTTGGGGGTGCAGTCAAATGAAACACTAAACAAGTGGGTACTTATTTTATTTTGTCCCGACGTTTAAATATGCTTAAAATTGAACGTCGATTAAGTATATCTACGACGTGTTAGATATGATAGTTACTATCTCTCATTATTATTATTTATTTTAACTAAAAGTTAAACTCCAAATAAATATACAGTCTATATTATAAGTAGGATACTTACTGACGATTCCAAATTAATAACTTGGAGTTCCTCTAAACGAAGTTTAATTGGGACTAGTCAAAGTTTGACTCCGATTGAGGAACCTTCAAGGCGAAAACTTTACATTGGTTTAAGTTTTAAGAGATATAAGGCTATTAATTTCTAAGTTTCGAAAGTAGAATATTGTAATAATCCATTTATATTACCCTTATAATGTTTTGCAGAGAGTTTTTAATTAATGATAAAGCTGAAAGGTTAATGATTTAAAAAATAATTATTTTCTTTTGTATATCAATTTAAGATAGATGATATCACTACCTTCTTCAGAAAATAAAGGGATATCTAATTCATTAAAAAAGCTCTTTGGCTTTCCTCAGAATGATTTTTAATTATTTTTTAGCTCAAAAATCATTAGTAAAATTACATCTTCTAATACGTAACAAATTCCATTGTGCACCTTCTGTGTTAACTTACGTGATTTTTTTAGCAATTTATTTTTAATAGGAAAAAAGATATCACTCTACCTCGATTTTCTTTAAGGCTAGAAGTAAGAAAGCCTCACAAGTATTCAAATGAGAAATGGGAAAATTTAAAAGAAAACTATTCAATACCTAACAAAAATATTAAAATTTGGTCAGTAACTAACGGGAAAAATATAACATCAGGTTAAAGAAGTAATCTCAATTATTAGCTTCGAGCAATCTGAGGTACAAGATATTTATGTCTGAGATATGTAGTTTATTTAGCATGTTAAGTTGTTTATAAATAAGCACCATTAATTTAGAAATGAGGGTGACTAAGTGAGAGATGTAAATGTGACAATTTTTTTTTAAAATGATCTGTGTTAGTTTTTATTAATTCCTACCTACTTAATTAATTCATAGCATAATTAGAATTAACCTACTCACCTAAGTAAATTTCCTAACAAGTATTCACAGACATGAAAAATTGCTCTATTGTAGCAAATCACAGTCGAGTATTTATTCGATTATATTTCCTTCACACAATCTCCTGGATTGCATTCTATCGGATTAGCTTTTAGTTATGAGATTTTTAATATTCAAACTAAAAATTATGGATATGCTAATTAAAGAGGCTAGGCCAAACTAGCGAGAGAGAGGCAGAGGCTGGCGGGTGGATCTTCATCAAAGGTGACAGGCGCAGAAACAAAAGCTAGGGCAATGACTCAAATTCAAGCCGTTTTATTCAACTTTTATTACCCACAGAGCTATGTATCACGTCGATGGGGACACTTCTGTCCTATAGCCCTCTCCCATTCACTTTATATAGGTTGTGTATATACATACACACACGCTCTCTCTCTTTCTCTTACTCTCTCTCTCTCTCTCTCTCTCTCTCTCTCTCTCTCTCTCTCTCTCTCTCTCTCTCTCTCTCTCTCTCTCTCTCTCTCTCTCTCTCTCTATCACACACACACGCAAATCTAGGCGTGTAACCACCAGATACACATTTTCCTACTCATACAAGAATGCAAGAGTAATAATAGATGGCTGAGAAAGTTGGCCCGCTAAGATCACCGTGATGTTCTGAGATCCCCATCTATCTTTATATGATTACTCTTGTTTGGTACTGTTTCAAAGGTGGTTTTAATAAGTTATTTTATCGTACAGTCTTACCTATAAAAGAAGCAACTGCATTTAATTTGAATATTTACACTATTTACTAGAATATTTATTACTATTTAAACTTACCTATTACCTTCCCGGTTTTTATATCACAGCTGTTACCCTAATGACCGTATCAATAACATCCAAGTGAAGGACGTTTGGTGTACGAATATATATATATACAGCCCCGGTGATTGGAATTTTTTCAGATAACCGTAGCATTCTCGTAGGTTTTGGACATGAAATGGAGTTGTGAAATAAAAAATAACTCTTTTTCAAGCCAATGCCTTAATTAGCCCATTATTCTCTATGAAAATAACTCGATTCCGCTTACTTAAGTACAAGAAACTCCTTTTGGAGATAATTAGATCTAACCACTTATTCACTGAGACTGAAGATATATATATATGTATATAACTTAAGAGCTTCGGACCACGAAACGTAAAAAAAAGAGTAATTGGGAAAAGAAACAACTCACTAGAAGGCTGGTTAAACACTGACTTTATTTATCAAGTAATCCTCTATATATAGGATCTGGGAGTTGTTTACATTATTTGTAGGATTAAGCTTCACTATTACCAGGCTATGGCACTTAACTCCCCCCCTCCAGTTTCCAGACACCTTTTGGAAACTAAGTGACCCGCCTGGCAAGTCGTAGAGCTCGCTCCTGTACAGCATTACAGCTCCCAGACAAAAAAACAAAAAAAAATAAAAATGTACACACAGTATAAAAGCAAAGAACAGAACACAACAACCCAACAAACAAACAGGAAAAAAACAAAAAAAAAAACACAATCATTATCTTTGTTTACAAAAAAAAAACTTCCTCGTTCTTACATTTTACTCCGTTTGCACAGGCGAAGGCACTCCAGATCCCCAGGGAAACTTCAATTGCTCTATATGAACCGTCCGCCGCCTCCTTGGGTCCCCTACGCTTTCTATCGTGACCACGTTATGCTCCCTTATGACGACGATGCGGAATGGCCCCTCATATCTCCGCGGTTCTTTACCCCTGTTGGATCCAATCCGCCGGTATACTACGGTCCCAATTTTTAACTCTCCCGCGCAGTCTCGTAGCCTTGTGTTCTCCCTCGTCACCCTGGTTCGTTTTTCCTTCAAAATTTTTCTCCGTACTTTCTCCCAGGACCCTCGAACCCGCACATGGTTCGCCACGATTTCGCGAGCTCGCGGATTGTCCCCTACGGTACCCTCGAAATCTCTACTGGGCCCCCGCACCCCAAAAAGCACTTCAAACGGAGAGAACCCCGTTATCGAATGAATTGAGTGGTTGTAGGCCGCAACCGCTTTTCGCATCGCTACATCAGGCGTCAGCCCCTGTTCAACGTGATACACTCTAAGGTGGTCACCGAGAGTCCCATGCAAACGCTCTACTCCTCCCCTACCCTTCGGGTGGCCAGGAGTGTTGAAATGCCACGTGACCTCCAACTTACGCATTTCTTCGCTCATAATTGTGTTGTCGAACTCCCTCCCTTTATCGGATGTTATACTGTCTGGTACTCCATAAAACATAAACCACGTTTGGAGGGCTGACAACGCTGACTCGGCTTCTTTAGTCTGTATCCGGTGAGCCATGGCGATTTTGCTAAAAATGTCGATGACCGTTAGCCACGTAAAACCCCTCCAGGTGAAGGTGTCTACTTGCAGATCTCGGAGTGGCCGATCGCCCGTTGGTGTTTCCTCTTGTACGGCTTGCGGTGGGTGCCGGTCGTACTTCGTAGTCATGCAAACTTCGCACGCCCCTATAACTTCCTGGATGGTCCGCCGCATGCCCGACCAATAATACCGCCTCCTTAGCGCCTGTAGCGTCTCATTCACCCCTCGATGGTTGGTCTTACCCTGATGATACGCCTCTATTAGCTCCTTCTGCCGTTCGACGTCCCTAACGGTTTCTACCATTACCTTGCATCGAATAAAGACGCGGTCCGGAATTTGGTCCGTCTTCCATACTTGCTTAATTTTTTCCCATATGGTGGCATTCCCCACGTATAAATAGTATGTCTGACCTGGCTTCGACGCGCCCTTAAGGGCTTTACATACCAAATCCAATCTGACCCCCGGTTGTGACGAAATTACGTTTACCCGTGATCTCCCGTACCGTAGGTACTCTATCGACAGCATGCCCGCGGTCTTCGTCTTCCAGATTACTTGGCGCGGTTTGCTGTTGACAATCTCGTCAATTTCTTCTAATTCACCCGGTCTCTCATCCGTAGAGCTATCCCTGGCGGAGGACCCCTCTTCCCTTGCTGCTTCTGTTGCCGCTTGTTCCCCTTCGCGCTCTGGCGACCAATCCTGGAGAAATCCGCGAATGTCTCTGGACGACCCCGCGACGTCTTCTTCTATGGCATTCACCATCAGCGCCCGTGATAGCCAATCTGCGACGACGTTCTCTTTGCCGGGCTTGTAGACTACGTCCATCGAGTACTGGTTCAGCCTTTCTTTCCAGCGCGCCACCCGTGCCGACGACTCCTTCAGTTGTCCTACCCATTGTAGCGGCCTGTGATCAGTCTGAACCCGAAACCTTCTTCCGAATAAGTATGGCCGGAAATGGTCAATTGCCCAGACGATGCCCAATAGTTCCCTCTCCAGCGCGCTATATCTTGATTCGGCATCCGATAACCTCCTACTAGCGTAAGCTATGGGCCGTTCCCCGCATTCACTGTCTTGCGACAACACTGCACCCAAGGCGTATTCGCTGGCATCCGTGGTCACCGTAAACTTTTTATTGAAGTCCGGAAAAGCTAACACCGGTTCCTCCTTGAGGTGCTCCATACAACGTCTTAGATTGTCCTCCATACTGGGTGTGACAATCACCCGCGCTCCCTTTTTCAACAAGTTGTTAATGGGCACCAAGTATCGTGCCATGTCCGGTACGAACCGCCGGTAATAATTCAGAGCTCCCAGCAGTCTCCTTATACCTTTCACATCGCGAGGTATTGCCATCTTGGTGATCGCTTCCACTTTAGATTTGTCCGGCTTAACCCCGTCTCTTGACACGGTGTGGCCTAAAAAATTTATTTCAGCCATACCCAAGATAGACTTCTCCGGGGACAACTTCAACCCAAATTCTCTGATCCTCGCGAATACTTGTCGTAGATGCTTTTCATGGTCTTCCTCCGACCTACTGAACACCAGGAGATCGTCCATGTAGACCTGGCAAATTCCTTCATCAATACCCCTAAGAAACTCGTCCATTAGCCGCTGAAACGTGAGGGGAGCGTTCTTCAGCCCGAACGGCATTCTGGTGAACTCATAGTGCCCTCGTTCAAACGTGAAAGCCGTTTTTGCCTGATCCTTCGGATGCATGCGGATTTGGTGGTATCCGGCCTTCAAATCCAGTGTGCTAAACACCGTGGCTCCGCTAAGTCTGTCGATGATGTCGTCAAAGCGGGGAATCGGGTATGCCTCGTCTTTAGTATTTTCATTCAATTGACGAAAGTCGATAACCACCCTATATTTCTCCTGCCCCGACGTACTCTTTTTCTTGACCGCCCACAGGGGACTATTATATGGGGATGAACTATTAACTATGATCCCCTGCCGACTTAACTCTTCCAACTCCTCTCGGATGTGTTGCCTCAACGCTTGGGGGTAACGCTTCTCTTTCACGTAGGTAATTTTTTCTTGTTTTAGGGGTATTTCGTGTACCGTCTTACCCGTGACACCTAATACTTCCCCTTCCTTATAAAAAATGTCCCGAAACTCTTTCAGTAGTGTTTTCCTCCACTCTACCGCCTTATTTACGGCCCCCACTCGCGAGCCTCTAACAGCGCGGTGACATGCGAACGACCTGCCCCCTAACTTCACGTGCCATCTGCCGTGTATATTTCTTACTTCAACGCCTACTCTCTTTAATAGGTCACACCCGATTATGGCCTGATACTCCCTTGGCATGCTCGCTACCACATGTACCCGCAAACTCGCCCCCGTTTTCCCCCACTCGCTCAGACCAATGTCCGTTTCGCCTACCACTTCACACGGCCCACCCAACGTAAGTAGCCTACAATCGCATTTTTTTATCTGAAGTGCCTTCCCCTTATCGCATAAATTTTTTATCGCTACTTCTGACACCAGGGTGCTCGAGCTCCCTGTATCCACAAGGCACTTCACACCGCGTTTTGTCTTGATAATAGGCAACCAATTTCTGAGCTTACCTGTTATGTTGTTAATGGTGCAAGCTCGGTCGCCACTCTGCGAGCACCCTCCTCATACCGATGTCTGCTTACGTCTCACCGTTAGTGCCTGGCGCTGTCCTCGGTCCTGAGCTGCTTTCCTTTGCCGGTCCCGCCCGCTACTCCAGCCGCCTTCGCCTCCGCTGCTCTCCAAATCCTCTTCTGTCTCTGAAGATCCGGATGCGGTAGTCGAGTCCCTGGAAACATCACCTCGCCTGGCCGCGTACCTTCTTTTGCGCACCTCCTGCGCGTTCACCTCCATCGGCTCACCTTGGTATGCCTCTTTCCTGCGGTAGATGTATGGGCATTGCCTGGATATGTGCCCTTCCATCCCGCACTCGTAACATCTGGTGCGTGGACAATTTGCTACCAGATGTCCCGTCTTGCCACACTCATGGCACTTCCTCTCCTCTCTTCTCCCGTTCCTCCTATCCGTGAACTGCCTTCTTTCCTTCGGTAACCTTTCCTTTCTATTTACTTCTCCGTCTCTCCTTTTTCCTAGGTCCTGTCTTATTCTATAGCGCCCTACTTCATTCCTGCGATAAGATACTCTACTCCACCCGGAGTCGAACACCTCCTTTTCTTCCTCGTCGCGAGCACTTGCATCCACCATCTCTTGAGCACATTCGATAAACGCCTTGTCCCTGGGTAGCCCATCTTTCCTTCCTGTGTCCCTAGCCAGCTGTACCTTTAGGACCGTGGTCATGAATAACATCCACGCTTCAACGGCGCTCGTTTCCATCACCTCTCGAAGCTTTTCGTTGATTTTGTTCAACCTCGCGAGAAGTCCTGCGGCATACTGACCGTTTGTTTGATTAGGCTTCCTCGTTTCCCGGAACATTTGGAGCATGTCCTCTTCTGGGGCCCATCGCCCCCCTCCATACGCTTTTTTCAACCTCTCTTTAATTACCTGCCACGAGGTATCTTCATCAGCTTGGATCATGTTCAGGACGCTCCTCCTGACTCTACGTGCTAGGGCCACTCTTAATCTCTTAGCATCCGCTTCTTCTAACAGGTCTGACGCTAACTGGCACTGGATGCTGACCATGATTCCATCTCCACCTTTGATAAAGTGGTTAAGCTCGCCAACGTCACCATTGAACTTCTCCAGGTCGGAGATTTCCCTCCTAATATCCTGTGCATTAGCCTTTTTCAATTTCATTCTCTCTAACTCATTCGTTTCCTGAGCTATTCTATTCGCTTCTTGTGCGGCTATGTCTGCTCTTGCCATTGCTAGGGTAGTCGAAGGATATGGCGGGAAATCCGAATTCGCTTGTTCTGGCTGTGGAGGCTCTAGCGTCAATGTAGCAGGCCTAAGAATGCTCTGTCCTTGTTCATTCATAATGATGCAAGAATTTTTTTTTACGTGTTCTTACAGAAGAGATAAATACAGAGAGAAAAAAAAATTGAAATAACAACCATACAAAAAAAAAATAATCTCACTATGACTTTCTATCAGGATCCCGGGTTTCGGCACCACTTAAGAGCTTCGGACCACGAAACGTAAAAAAAAGAGTAATTGGGAAAAGAAACAACTCACTAGAAGGCTGGTTAAACACTGACTTTATTTATCAAGTAATCCTCTATATATAGGATCTGGGAGTTGTTTACATTATTTGTAGGATTAAGCTTCACTATTACCAGGCTATGGCACTTAACTTATATGCATTCCTGTGCGTGCATAAATAATTTTTCTTAGTTCTGATTCAGATAATTATTCAGTTATAGATACGTAGTTGCTGATCTTAAGCAGTAGCGCCGTGGTGCCTGAATAGGCAAACCTGCATGCCCTAAACATCAAGCAGAACTGTATTTTGGCGCCGTATACTTAGCCAATAGCAACTAATTTAATTATCATTTTTTTCTCTCACATATTCATAGCAACATTTGCAGACTTGGTACCCATTTTTTGGAATGGAAGTAATAAATTCTGTTCTTTCATTACTCTCTATTACAGTATTTAAACTATCGAATCCGAAACTAAACTGCAGGAATAAAGAAATTTTAAATGGTTTAGGCAGCATGAATTCTATTCTTGACGAAAAATGTACAATCGTCGCTGAAGCACGATCAAAACTAGATCCATGTCCTGTCGTATCCTGTCCACTTTTATGTACATACATTTACTTAAAAAAATATATACAACTATAAAGCACGCAGAGTCCTAAGCTCGGTGATAGAGATTACAATGTCTCTTATTATATAAGAGCAATTGAACGTCATTATATTTCTAAATTCCAAAGGATGGGGTAGATTCATGTACAAACTCGGATAGCAAATTTATTTTTAAGAATAATATATAATCATTTGTGGACGATGATCTCAAAAAATGAGTTTTTATAAATTTTTATAGAATATTAACGACGCGTCCAGGCCTCCTCAATCATTAACCACCAGTAGTCCCTGATGAGTGCTGCTGCCACCCAGTTGTGACTTCCCAAGTTCCTCGTGTCTTCTGCCACACAATCAAACCACCGCAGTCGGCCGACTCTCTTCCGTCCATGGATGGTCCACTGTCAGTAAACGTTTTTGACCTTCCCCACCGCTCATCCTGACCACATCCCCAGCCCATCTTAATCGAGATCGTTTAATGACATTAATCACATTAGGCTCACCAAAGAGATCATATATTTCTCCGTTTTTTCTTTGTCTCCAACTTCCATCAATAGAGACGGGCCCATATATTTTTCGGAGGATCCTGCGTTCGAATACTAGAAGATTTCTGTTTGGATCCTTCGTCATTGCCCATGTTTCCGCTCCGTATGTAAGCACTGGACGAATCAGGGTCTTACATAGGATGATTTTAGTAATAAAGCACATAAATATATAATGCCGCAATCTGTCTCTAAATTTCTATCCCAAACTCTAGTAAAAGTTTTTAATTATTATTTTAATTGATGCTGTTGGGAACATAGTGGGACAGAGGCAGAGAGCTGAGCCGCCGTGCCAAGGCCTCTCATTCAAATCCGGTCACTGGGAGATTTTATTTAACCTGCTAACAGCTTGGGATGGATCCTTTGGAATCTTGGATTCTCCTGGGGCTCGGCCAGCCTCTGTAACGTGAGTACCGAAATAGGGGGGATCTGGTGGTTGAGCATGATCAACAAACAAAATCTAACCTTAATTAATATTCAGACATTAATATTAATAGCATAATGCGGAACGGCAGTTGTGCAACCTCTAATCTTCAAATAATATTACAGAAATTGGATTAGTTATATGTTAATTTATTTCATAGTAATTTTTTAATGGGCTGCATAGTCTTTCCGAAATGAATTAACCGAATATTTAATTTAGTATTTGCTGTGATTTAATTAAGAAGAAAAATATTTGAAATAAAGATGCTACTGTATGTGCTCATATATTTATATTAAGATTTATTAAAACATTTTTTATCCATACTATGAAGATTCTCTGACAACAAAATAGAGGTATATTTCAAAACTATTGGCGATATTATGAGCTGCTAAACACAGAAAAAAAAAGCTTGCAAATAAAATAGCAAGGTTAGTTATCTAATTAATATTTGAGAGAAGTTCGCTTATCGAATCTGTGAGTCAACATCCACCGTTATCCGTCTTCTTCCTCAAATATTGACAAGCGTCTCAGCATTTCCAATCTCCCTCTGACTGAAAGAGCTAACCCATCTCAGCTGATATTACCAAATCCCTTCGGTAATTTAGAAGAAAATAACTTTAATATAGCTAGCAATATGATTTAATAAGTTGTTTTATTTACATGTTTCCAATGGAAAAAATTACTGAATATTACCTTCACAATAAAATCGTGTTAGTTTTTTTTTATCCTAGACAAAATTTGTAATACAAGACACCATTTTCTTTTAGCCTACCATAAAAGAAATATTGCTGATTTATTGAGCTATATTTACTTTATTTATATTTATATTTTTAGGGAAGAAAACATATAACTATTTTTTGTGTTTACATCTGATTCAATAATGCACTTCATGATAGTTACTATTAATTAAAAAAAAATGATAGGCTCCTGAAAAGTTTCCCTAACTCTGTATTCGTTTGGATGATCCATCTAACATGCGTAGACATTTAAAAAAAGACAAAAAGCCTTTAATATTTTTCTAAGTGTATTTGATAAAATCCAAGTATATAGGATTCGTATGCTCTTATTACAGTTCACCATTCTGAACCGTATATAACTACAAGCCTGATCAGGGTCTTATAGAACATTTTCTTCGTTGATCTAAAGGTGGATAAACTTTTAATTTTAGGCTAAGGAAGAACAATTAAGTAGCTGTCTGAACTTATGTAAAGGAAAAACGCTCATTCTTCTTTGATTGTATTCTCCTGGAGTACAAGACTACATGTGTCTTCCTCTACTGAAGGTTCTTGATCTGGTATCTGGTATATACCAAGAAGTATGACTGGTTCCACTTAAACGCCTATATCTATAAAATCATCTTTGTCACTGTCCTATTGCAGAAGCCAGAATCCGTATCTTACTGTAGCGTGTTTCGAGACTACCTTTTGGTGCGTCTACCGGTGTGATTCAGGTAAAACAATGATCTAATTAAGGATATCCAATAAAGCTTAACTTTTCTGCCCATACCTTCACAATCATGCATTCCTGAGCCTACAGGTGACTGTAATGAGATACTATTTCTGTTAAGTTTTAGTACTTCAACCTTTTAGGGGGTCTCTAAAGCTAAACGGATTGGAGATTGTTTGACAGAAGTAACCGATATAATAAAACCAGAAAACTAGGGCAGTGGTTTAGTAGGATCCTTGGAATTTCGGAAGGTGCGTAAGGAAATGATAAGCTTCAGAGTCTCGTCCATACACATATAATGATATCCATATAGGAATAAAGACATTTATTCACATGTATTATTTAATGACGAATGTTATAGCATTCTCTGTATTAAAAAAGACTTGATAGTTAGGTATTAGCTCATCTTGTTTGGTGCTTATAACTCAGATATTATATAAGCATTTTGAATATTATCCTCGATATAGGTTATTCGCCAGAATCTTCGCTGCTGGAGGAATCGTTGAAACAGGTTGGGAGAGATTTAGGAAGCTCATTAGCCGACGGATCCTGGACATTATCTTCATCCCAGCGACCTGGATAACAACCGTTTCCTAATTCCATTGGCTCTGTCATTTCCTTCTGCTATTTTTAAATTCAATTTTTAATGATGAAAAAAGAAACGAAACGATAGAATAAATTCCCTTTTAACGAGCGCCCCCCATCCAGAGATCAGCCAAGATTTCCGACTCTCGTTTGTTCCGTGAGGCGGAGTGTGCAGTAACGTTCCTAATTGGTAAGGTAGAAAGGATCAAAACATCATATGATATGTTATAGCTATAACGATACAGGTATCATTTCGGTTTTTGTTATTTTCATTATATGTATTCTACTTTTAAACTAACTTTGTATATTTAATCATACTGTAAAATTGATAGGTTTTTTTCCTTTTTCACTCAGGTTAAAGGCGGTGATGTCACCACTAGAGATTCTGTGAACGGACTCACGACGACCTATCGCCGGCTGGAACTGAAGCTGGATGCAAGTCAGTTTCGGGGCGTTCCGGTGATCGTCAAGTGCACAGCTTTGGTCGCTGGCTTTAACCAGAGTGCGACGCTGAGCGTAGGCCCAAAGACCACAGAGCCTGTACCTGAGAGGGGTATGTGCATATTATATGACTATGTGTGCATATAAATAAATATATATTTTTTTGATTGGTTATTTCGGTACACAAAGGTACCAGATCTCTAGGGCTAGAGCTCAAGGCTTAGGTAGATGGTAGTTAAGGACCAGAAACATATTCAATAATTGCTTCATTTTTAGTATTTAATAACAAATAAAAAAGTATTTCAAGCATTAGGTGCTCCTACACAATTTTTTTTCTGAAAGTATTTATTAATTTAGGCATTAACTCAAAATAAACCCATTTACGAATAATTTGTATTACTTTTCATACTAGCAAAGTAAAATTATATCCCTGCGCATAATTAAACAAGGGCTTGCAATTTTCATATAGCAATAAATTTATTTTAAATCTCTTCTTATCTATTTGGTTACGGTTCTCATTTGATGGGGACGGTTATCATCTTATAAACGTGCATCAAATAATGTACTTAACTAAGATTGCCAGTGGCTCATGTCTTTTCTTCTCGATTATATTCTTTCGAATTTGATAGAGTAGCTATGTTTCTATTAAAAAGAGTTGCTGAGCTACAAGTACCAGGTTTAATTCCGGCTGTAGCAAACGAATTATTTATACTGTTTAAGGTTTTAAATCGAATATATGAAAACAGAAGATCTTCCTGGAGCTAAATATATACATTTAGTGTTCTTAATAAGTGGTAAAAACTTGTAAGTTAACTAATATCTCAAAATCACTTTCGTCGTTTGAACAACTATTAAATTCGAAAGACTTTTCATGGGCACAGATTTTTTTGTTTACGACAATAGTATCGGATTACCATGGAACAGTACTTTTTTTGTTGGTAACTAATTGATCATACAACAATATTCAAAGAAGATATATAAAAAAATTTGACCTTAATAAAAGCAAGACGAGTAAACTATTCTTCTGTATAAATAAAAAAAAAATTACGAATACATACTTTTATCAGCTCGAATTTAAAGAACAACGTAACAACGTAAAAAAAACAAATAAATCATAATTACTAATTATAGTAATTAATGTAACAAACAGAAAAAGTTAGGATTGTTTACAGAGAAGATCGTTATAAGCTTCTACTATAAGCTAACTCTAGGTTCTATTATTTTTATTATGGCTGTATAGAAAATAGAATACCTGTATCCCTACATTCGATAGAAGTTCTAGGGCCCAGTACATGGTAGAGACTGGACTGTTTCTTGTAGAACGGTTTTCAGGAAGGTAAATTGTCCTGGCTCACTCTCAACCGTCAGGTTTAACCCCTTATTTTGGATACTCACTTCACAGAGGCACAGTGAGCCCCAGGAGAGTCCTAAATCCTATAGGACTTTGGTCGCTAACAAATAAAATAAACGTCAGCGGGTGGGGATTTGATACCAAGATCTACGTCACAGCAACTCAGCGCTCTATCACTGAGCCATCCGCTCCTTAAAATATAAAAGTCACTGATTAACAGTTTTGTGTCCTCATTTAATAAAAACTATGAGCAATAATGTGACTATAAAAATAGCACTTTCTGTACATTATTATATGTACCGTATGAAAAAGGCTTCCACGTGCCTCTCTTGACAAAGCCAATATCCCCGAAGACTGTACCGTTGATCGCGCGACCGTCATCACAGATAATTTAGTCGATACGGCTCATTCGAAGACCCCCGTAGCAAATGGACCGTGGGATGGTCGCCCGGACCTTCCTTTTGATCGTGCCTTCACAGGCATCTTGACCTCCTTGTCGGTTCTACAGGTGTTTATCTCTCTCTTCTGTGTATTCTTGGTTCAGTAAACCCAAGGCAATAGTTTATGTTTATCTATCGTATTTGTTATTAGTTATACTTTTTTTTTTTAATAATTCCTAAGTAAAACTTTTTACAAAATATATAATTATAATACCATGAAGTGTGGCAATGAAATATAGATCGTACGATAAGGAATCCAACTAAATAACGTTTTATACAAAACGCCATTCATTGTAAGGTTGACAGAAAGAGAGGACCTAGAAAATGAAGTAGATTTTGGCTTGGCAACCTGCGCCAACTGTTAAGAAACAATAAAATTAAAATCCTTATAGCCATGATGGTCTATCGTTTCCGGAATGTAGGATGCAACTGAAGAGAATGTAACATGATTGAGTGGTGCATATATCAGTCTATATATGATAGTTATTGTGTGATAGTTGTACATTGTTGTTTACCTTAAATTAATTTAGTTAAAGATTAATAGGGTTTATATTGAATTAAATATGAAAGTCGGAAACATTATTTTATACAATTGAAAGAGTATAACAATGCAAAGATGTCATTATTTATATACTCGTATTGTAATTACAAACACACGATCATAATTCGACAATTCGAATATTATTGAATTATCGATTTTTACTCCATTAAAACCTTTTTTAAAAATCTAGTGATTGTTTGGCATATTTAAGTATTTTTTTCATAGAATGGAATTACTTCATAGATATAAAGGACGCCGTTTAGTAATAGTTAGGAAAACAACCTTATATTGCCTCGGTCACAGCCTTCTGTTAGGTCATGGGTTTACTGTCCGGCAGGTGGTCCTTGAATATTTTAAATTAAAGGGAAAAACCTTGGTTTTGCCATCCTTCAGAAGGGATGAAAATGGGGATCCCGACCGGAACGGTGTCAGGTATTTGTTAAAGATCCCTATCCTGGATTAAAAAAAATTAGGACTCCCTCTGTAGCATCAGCGGGTGATGCTACAGTGGAAGGCTAAATAAATAAACAAGAATTGATTTTGTATAGACGTGTTCTTATTTACATCGTAGAATATCTTCATATAGTAAAAATTAACTATTTCATAGAAATCCCAATGTTGGAAAATAGTCTCCAATAAATAAAATATTACATATTTACAAATAAATCAATTTAAGTGATCAAAGCATATAACTGCCTGTAACAGTGTGAGAGAGAGAGAGATAGCGAGAGAGAGAGATAGCGAGAGAGAGAGAGAGAGAGAGAGAGAGAGAGAGAGAGAGAGAGAGGGAGTGAGAGAGAGAGTGTGAGAGAGAGAGAGAGAGAGAGATAGCGAGAGAGAGAGATAGCGAGAGAGAGAGAGAGAGAGAGAGAGAGAGAGAGAGAGAGAGAGAGAGAGAGAGAGAGAGAGAGAGAGAGAGAGAGAGAGAGAGAGAGAGAGAGAGAGAGAGAGAGAGAGCGCTGTTGCGAGCCGGCTAAAACGTGAGCGGCTCTATTTGTATGTGCATAATCCCGAGAGGCGGCGCATCTTCGAATATCGGCCTTTGTATTCCGAAGCATCCCGCCTCTGAGCTTAGGACTTGGGCTAAGTCCAATCCTCCTGTTCTTCCGATTTTGTTGCCTTCGAATCATATCCCATCTTCTATCATATAATACATTAATATAATTTGTCTATATCCATAGAGTTTATTCTCCAAGGTACGTGTATAGAATTGAATCAAAATAATTCGATTGATAAAGGGATTTAAAAAAAAAAATGTATGAATTTAACTAGTCTACCAACAAATAATAATGCCGAAACTATATCTAATTATAAATTAAATTGGTTCATTCACCAAAAAAATATTATTATAACAAGCTAATATAGGATTATGCTACAGTAGGAGCCCGAAGTTTCGCCTATCCATGCATAAATAGGATAGGGATTGTAAACGAGTACCTGACGCCATAGAGGTTCGGCATTTTACCTCCCTTCCGAAGTAACCGAGACTTTTTTCTCCCTTTGAAGAATACTAATGCTACCTGACGGGCTGCGAACCCGCGATCTTTTGTATAGTAGGTTGTTATGCTGCTTACCACTAGACTACAGGTGACCCTTTCTAATCTAGTACTAATCTTTCCAAAGAATTGAATATTTTAGAAAATTGTTTCTTAAAAATGTTGAGGAAAGTATTATAGCTCCTTAACATTAAAAGTTGGTCTGTACATATGCTATTACCAAATGAAAATTTATAAAAAAATTTAATTTAGGAGAAAAAAAAGAAGAGATTTAAAAATTTCAGTAACAGAATAATCAAAACTAACAGTTTTGTTGTTTATTTTCATGTGATCGTTTTCATTAATCAGAAATTTTGTAGGCTTAAATGTTATTGTAGTAGGAATTTAATAAAACTAAATTTTATAATAATTTGTATTATTTTCTAGTTCTTATTTAAATATATTAATCAATAAAAAACATCTTGTAGTTTTATGTTGTTCTTTATCAGCGCCTTAGTGACGAAGTAGGCAAAACCCGCATGCCCTAAGCGTCAAGCAGAACTGTACCTCTGCGCCGTAGAGTTAAGCCAGTAACCAATTTATTAAAACAATTAATTCAAAACTTTGATATATTTATAAGGAATATCTGTTTTTAAACTAAAAAAGTTATATTTTAACACGGTAAAAAATCTAGCTAAAATGTCGGAAATCGATAATTTTAGAGAAGAAGAATAATTTTTATGCCTTGAGTAATTCAATCCCTTTTCTGTTTATTTTTTAACTAGCTGTTGTTTAAATCATTAATTAGTCTGAAAATTAATTTATAATGATTAAGTATACATTCTTCTATTATTTAGTAACAGCGGATACATGTTGTTTACAACGTCAAAACTGAACTGAACGCTTTGTCAGAGTCAATCATTAAGCGCCGTAGTAGAGGAAAAAAACAACAACATATTGGTAACACTCTATACAGCTTTTTTCTATTATTGGACCAATCTTCGCTTTGTTGCTTTCTAAAAAACCGACCGAAGAGAAAAAAATTGAAGCTGAACAATCACGATATTTTCCACATTTCTGGACCCTTCACAATAATTGGACATTTTTTTAACAAACCTTCATCGAGGTCCTGAACTGTACATACGACTGTTAGATAAGAATATATGATTCAAATGTCACAAACGTGAATACTCAGTAATTCTAAGAGTAATATATATATATATATATATATTGATATATATAACACCATTAATTTAATATTCATTATAAATATAAAATTATTATGTCGTTTATTCTCTGAGTTATTATTTATAGGAGATATAAAATAGAACAACACAATCATTTTAAATTTAAATAACTAACATATGATTGCAAAATTAAATTGTTATAGCGTAAATATCAAGTTCTTGATTTACAATTCAAAAACCATTTCTAAAACTCACCTCAGATATCTTCTTCATTTAAATTCATAACTGTTGAATTATTCAAGTATTATCTATCTTTTCTCCGGGAGGTTAACTTAGGCTTTCTCTTCCAAACACTACCGACACAATTGCTATCCAATTAAATATTAAAATCAACGGTAAATTCAAACAACATCCAGAGGTTTATACTTAAACTTTAAAGGCAACAAAAGTCTTTTATCCACAGCCTTTATAACTATTAAAAATAAAAATACTTAAATATATGAAGTTGTTTTTTAAGAGTTCTTTTTGTCTCCAAAGTTATCTCTTTTAAAGTTCATAGAAGACTAATTCGATCTTGGTGCCTAGTTAAAAGTTTGTAGCAAATACTTTAAGAAGATTTTTTTAAATTACCAACTCACTACATTTAGTTTGCAAAGTAAAATCTCCCACCGTTCCCTAGTTCTTTGTATTCTTTGAAACTATTAACAAACTTAATTTATTTATACCAAGTAAAATTATTTTATTATTTAATTTGCTTTATCTAACCTTATCTGGAGAAAATCTGATTGTGTAACTAGGAAAGCCGATACCTCAATGCCTTTCTCTAATTTATTATGCTCTCATCGACTTATTAATTTTTCGGCATATAATTATTATTTGAACCACCTGGTTTCTTTAATGAGTGTACGTATAACACGGTACTAAACTTTTCTTCCAAGAATAACCAAAATTGTTCCGTAATTACAGTTTTATTCTTCAAATAATTTATCATTTTAAGTATTTAGTTTCTTTCTTCTAATATTTGTTTTAATATTCCCTTTCATATTGTTGAAGCTTTATTGTCAATATTATTAGAAATTATCAGTGGGACCCCTTTCAACTATCGATTAAATATTTTCCTTACGCTATATATTTGGGCTTGCTACTCCGAAGCGATCGCGCGTCTCCCACCTCTATGATGAGTTAAAGTGGCTCTTCCCTCCCTTCCGAAGACATTATTTCCTCTGTTCATTCTTATACCAATCCATTCACTCTCAACACCCTTCAAATATGTAAAGTCTCCTCCAATTCAAATCCTCAGTTCAACACCATAAAACAAGATCCCGCCTTTCTCATCTCTATATACGTTCACACAGAACTAAAGCATTCGAACGTTCCTTTCTCGCCCGCTCCACCACAGTGTGGAACTCAATCCATCCTAATATCCGACATACTCCCTCTCTATCATTATTCAAATCCTTGCTGTATCAACTCCTCTTAGCTTCCCAAAAGGATAGTCTCTAAGCAAGTTAGTCATTTGCTTAGAATACAATGTATATAATAACTCATTGTGTTATCTAGTTCTTTTAATTTTGCTCTTTGAAAAGCTGTGCATCATGTAAACAAATTATTGAATACTAGCTCATGCATTCAATTTCAAAAGCTATGGATCTATCTATTCTCTGTAATTGCTTAATATCCTGTCAAGATCTGTACTGTTTATTTACTTACTATTATTTTTGTTTATACATTTCTTTTTAAATTGTTTTCTGTCATGTTTTCACGCTTTATGATTTGTAACATTTAGCCTTCTGGCCAGATAAATATTATGTTTTATTCCTGTTCATATCTGTTATTCTAAAGGGACTTAGTCCCAGAATAAAGTTACTTTTCTATTCTATTCTATTGTATTTTATTAGAGAAAAAATTAGAATACAACGGGGGTCGTTCATGAGCTTTACATCGATTAAAAAAAAAACTGATGATTCCATCGACCGTCAAATGATGTATAAAGTATTGATTGAAGAAGGTATAACAAAGAAATTAGCAAATTTAGTAAGGATGTGTATGAGTGAAACTCTCAATAAGGTTAGAATCAGTATTAATTTCTCGGAGAAGTTCGAGGTTCAATCAGGTTTAAAACCAAGTGATTCGCTTTCACCTGTACTATTCAATTTAACACTCGAGTAAGTTATTAAAAAGGTTATACACACCGAAAGAGGTTTGGATCTGAATATGAATAGTAACATATCCGTGCTTGGTTTTGCGGACGATTTGGTGATGTTGAGCGAAGAAACGGAAACTATAAAACTAAATACAGAAACGCTGATAAATGCAGGCAAGTAAATAAGGCTGGAAGTAAATTTGAATAAGACTAAGTTTATGGGTAGTAGCAAAAATAAGGGAGGGAATAAGTTTGAACTTAGCGAAAAATTTAAGTACTTAGGGTCTGTGGTAACTAGAAAAAAACGACATTCAAGAGGAAATGAAGGCGCGATTAAAGGAAGGAAACGCTTGTTATTATTCGGTACCCACATTACTAAGCTCGCGTCTTTTGTACCGAAATCTAAAAATCAGAATTTATAGAACCATTATCCTTCCAACACTTCTTTACGGAAATGAAACGTGGCCCCTAACGCTGAGGGATGAACGAGGTATTATGGTATTCCAAAAAAAAAAAAAGTTGTGCAGAATATTCGGTCAAAAAAAGGATGAGACCAAATGGGAATTTAGGAGATTACACAACGAGTTGCGAAGCATGCACCCGGTTTATATTACTCAAGTCATGGCGTCGCGAAGATTAAAATGGGCGTTATATAGTTGTTGGACTGAGTAACGAACGAATTCCTAAAAAGTTAATAAACGCAGTGCCGGCTGGTAAACGTCTGAGGGTTAGACCGAGACGTAGGTGGGATTATTGCGTTAAGAGTGACCTGAAGGATTTGGGTTTGGGTAATGATCCGTGGACAGGGGTTTGTGACCAGAGATTGGTGATATCAGCATCCAGCCTTCGGGTTCACTTAGCCTTTATATTTATTTATTGTCATATATGAATTTCATTTTTATAATAAATGTTGATCTGCTTTATTTTCTTCGAAGCTTCATGATTTTTCGTAGACGCATCAACATTATGAATACATTTTTTACTTGAATTAAAACAGTCCTGACAGGTGTTAACTTCTAAAAGTCAATACTTGCTCATCACAACTTAAGTGTTCATTAAGGATCATTTCCATAGATCATCCTCTGTTCTGGTTTCCATTTTTTTTTAAATCGGTTTTTATTATATAGCAATTACACTTTTTCCTCATCGAAAATGTTGAAAGATAAGAAATGTGCTGAAATTTAAAGCTATAAAATGACACTGATTATTAAATTTAAAATCATTCTGGCCAAACCCTTCGGAACAATAATTAACCATCTTGGTATGCTAGCTAGCAACATACATTTACATATACATGGACTATAATTTACATGCCAGTTAATAAGTTATCAATAATATTTATTATTATCATTATAATATTATCAGTTTTAGTAGTTATTAACATATTTTCATAGATAATTGCTACAATTAGATTGACGATTCTTATTAAATTTATCGGTAATGAAGATCATTTATTAAAAATGTTGAAAGTACCAATTAAGAAAATTCCCTCTTTGTTTTATCAGTGAGTTGACGGAGGCGATAATCTTAAATAGGCAAACTTCAAACGGCTCTTTTAAAAATAATTCCACTTTTCTTCTTTTAGCTCTTAAAAGAAGTAATTATTTTGAAACTGGAAAAAAAAAATTTCACACTGTGATAACATTTCTTCATACGTTCAGAACCGACATATACATACATACTACCGACATATACGAACATACCTTTCTTCGGGAAAAAGTCACACTAGATGAAAATATCATCTATTCTGAAACATTACTACCCCAGAAATACTTTTAAAATCAAAGTGGAGTTCCTAATAAAATAATCTAAATTAATTAATAATGTTAATACATATCTTATTTTAGAGTTTATTTTTAATTACGGCCCTCGTAGTTTAGAATTATAAATGCTTATTTCTTATTATAATGACAGCTAATTTAAATAAAAATGAATTTTTCTAAATATCTGGAGGATCACATTATTTTTGAACTGTACTGTGTATACTGTGAACTCTAAAGAAATAAGTAATCTTTCGTGTATGATGCTTATAAAATATTTGTATTGTCTTTGTGGATTTTTCAAGGTGAAACATATACAATATACAATAGTTGAAGATTTTCCCGATATTTTTTTAACCTTCTGTTAAAGTAATATGAATTTCTAAGACCTAAGTACTTGCCTTTAATATTTCCATCTTGGCATTTATTAGACAATAATAGAAACATGTTTTATAAAATTCTAACAAGTTCAGGGAGATTGTATCCATTACTAATATTAATATATTTTTCGTTTTTCTTAGCCTAATATTATGTCTCATCCAACTGTCAAATTTTTATCGATAATTAGTTAAATGAACTTGGTAAAATTAAATGCTGGAATCCAGGTAGTATTTCCCAATACCTGTCCGCCTCACCAAGCCTAGTGTGTTCGATTAATTTATTTTTGGTGAATAATAATTATTAAAATCTATAAAAATAAACGCTTGTTATTGTTTATCAGTAAACATTATTATATCTTAATACAATAAATTGATATTTCTAATACATTTTATATCATTAAACATTCGTATTCGATTATCTTTGGAAACCATTGCATGGTTGATTAATTAAAACAGATACTATTATGATATGTAAAGCTAAATATACTCGTAGTTATAAGGAGGCCCTAGATAAGGCAATATTTTATTCTTCTTAATTTATTTTGCTATATTGCTATTTCCAAATTATATTATCTCTATTGACAAAAATTAACCTAAGGAAAATTAACCCTTCACCATTTCTCCGGAAAAGGTACGATATATGATTGCCTTCTTATTCAGAACCTTGGGCGACATGAGGCTCTTAACTTCCGCTCCATAAAACGATTATTCCACCGTCCCGGTGATTCTCGACTGGAAATAACTTACTGCATAATGTTATTTCGTTGTCGACCTTTCTTAGACGTTCCACAGGTGGTTTTCATATTTCCTTCATCATAGGTTTTCCTCAATTTATTTTCTCCGTTTGTATTCGAAAATATTTAAAAAATAAAACAAATTAGTGTATATTCGAAAGATTATACTGAATTTTAGATTCAGATATGATCGTTCAGAGATCATTATTTTTTTAATTGTTAGAAAATATATTCTGAATTATCAAGTATTGCAAAAAACAAAAAAATAAAGTGTAGATGACAAATCTTCATGATTTTTTCTTTCACTATATATGCATGCTAATTATTCACTTATTTTTTCATTGCAAATATAAGTTGAATGTGAAAAGTATTTATAAATATTATAATTCTTTCATATTTCCTTTTTCCTAAGTTTTTTTTTTTAAATTTACTTTTCTTGTTTATACTCGTCTATATCTACAAAGTGAACCAAACAAGTCTTATTTTGAAAGATGATACTATATTGTTTCAAATATAGAAATATAAATATTTACGAACTCCTCTCTTTTTCTTATGCTTTATAAAAAATATGTTTTAAATAAAGAAGTATAGCAAAACAAAAAATAAGCAGACGACAAATCTATATGAAATTGTTTTACGCTATACATTCATTTTGGTTTAATCTAATATTTTTACTATTCAAGGTAAAATAATACTGCACTGTATTATTTAAATATAAATAATTCGAAATTATATGGACTTTTTTTATTTTTTATGAAAGATATGTTCTTAATAATAATGAAAAGTATAAAAAGACAAGAAATAAGTAGAAGACTAATCTATATGAAGTTAATTTACGTTAATTAATCATTTTAGTTTTTAATGTGAAATGTGGGAAGTCAGCATTAGAAATTATAACGTATTTAATAATGCAAAGTATGTTTATGTCCTTTATATATATATACATATATATTTATATATATATACATATATATTTATATATATATATATATATATTTATATATATATATATATATATATATATATATATATATATATATATATATATATATATACTATATATATATATATATTTATATATATATATATATATATATATATATATATATATATATATATATATATATATATATACATGTTTGTGTGTGTGTGTGTGTGTGTTCATATACAATATTTTCTAGTTCTTATTTAGATTAATTAATCAATATTAATTACTTAGTTGTTTTGTGCTGTCCTTTAGTATTTGCGCCTTAATGACGGAGTAGACAAAACCCGCATGGCCTGAGCGTCACGCAGAACTGTATTTCTGTGCCGTACTGTTATGCCAACAGAAAATCAAATAGAAACAAATATTGTAGACATATTTCTTTAAATATAAATAATATTTCATATAAAATAAATACCAACCAACGTTACGTTTGGCTCTTAAATACTCCATGATACTATTTCAAATTAAAAATACTTAAAAAGTGTGGTTTTAAATTGTTATTTTTGTGGTCACAATAGCCGTTTTTTAAGTGTAATAATGATATGCTAACCAGGTGTGAAAGAAACATTGTTATCTCAATAAGATATCATAAATTATCTAAAGAAAAACAACTGTAGTTCATTTGTAACTATTGTAAAGATTGTGAGACTGAACTTTTAACTCTGAAAATATACCCCAGTGATAGTGTAATCAACTTTATAAATATATATATATATATATATATATATATATATATACATAAATTATAGGGATTACATAAAAAGTTCTATATTGATTAAGATTATATCATGGAAATGTTTAAATCAATAACTACTATATATATATAAAAGGGATGCTATACTGCATTTATTCTATTTTTAAAGTTGTTATTGTTCACCGTGATTTGCTGTCGGCCTTAATTTGAGCTGGCGACAGAATAGCTCCCTGTCTCTCATGCGCTAATATCCTTCATGTTCAATGTCTTTACTTAATGGTTCTCAGAATTGACAATGTAACATTTTTCAAAACAGACTGAAGGGATAATTATTTTGATATAAAAACAAATAAATAATAAATTAACAAATTCTTACCTGTTTCATACTTCAATGAATTTTGTCCAATCTGCTGTTTTATTTCTCCTTATTCTAATAATAATATTTCTAATGCTTTGTCTATTAAATTATGCTTTTCACGAATTTCTGATCATCTGGCATACGGAATGGGTCTCAGAAGAGAAAGGAACCTCGATATTTGTTTGTACAGATTTTAAAATGTGATAAATTTCTTAATGAACGGAAATGTATATTAGACATTCAATACAAAGGAATAATAAATTATATAAAAATATAACAAATTCAACTTTTGAACAGTATTTCCTTAAAGTCACTGTAAAGCCAATTTTGTATCCTTTATTTTAATTTAAAAATATTTCTCAACTTCTATTTCTATTTTTTTCCATTAACAACATACTATCATACGCTAAAAAAATAGCTAAAAATGTCCTGCGAAAAATTCGAGGAGTTACAATGGAAAACATTCATAATTTAAGGTGAAAATTATATGAAATGAAGAATTGAGTGGTATGATAATTCTGAAAATCGTGTAGAAAATTTTATTTACCAAGAGGAAAAAAGGCACTTCCCATGACATATCTTTCTTAGAAGCTTACAAAAGACATTGAAAACTGTAGGACAATTCTCGTAAAGATGAAATGAGTTGGCGACATTCGAGACCTTGTGGAAAGCATAAAAAATATTTTTGTCAACCAGCTATGATCTACTCTCATAACATAAGAACGTTAAAAAAAATTATAAAGGCTCATATTCGGAAGTTATATATTTATCAGAAATATTTTCTTAATTAGGAATCTCTAGTGAAGGAAAAATAAAATTTAAATTAAAATACTAAATTTAGTTGTTTGGCGAGCCATTAATGAAGAAAAAGATTATAAATAAAAATATGTATTGCGATTTAATTTTTTTCTTCTAATTTTTTTTTCGAAGATGCTCTTTAAGCAGGTTGGTATTGTATGTATGGTGGTATTGGTATTGTATAATTGATTTTATTACTTCATTGTTTTTGTCTCTTTTTCGTAAAGAAGATATAGATTATCTATAGAAGTTACTGCATGATAGCTCATGCATTAACTATTGTTATTAACTTATTTACTCTCTTTATTGGTTAATATCTCGTCAGGACTCATACTTTTAATAAATTTTATTACTTATTTTTTTGGTACTTTATAAATGCATAGATTTTATTATGTAGTCTTCTGGCCAAATATATATATATGATGTTTCTATTTATGTTTATGGTTGTTATCCTAATGGGACTTAGACCCAGAATAAAGTTACTTTTCTACTCTATTCTTTTTTTTAAATGATAATATCCAAAATGAAATATCCAAGTCGTATGATAGAAAAATGACTGATTGTTATAAAAAATATTTTCCAATCTAATTTTTCTCAGATACTATGGAATCGAGTCTACACTTCGGGACTTTAAATTCGAGGGGATAAAAAGAATTATTATTAAAATTATGAAATTCATATTCTTATTAGGTCGATTTTAAAATAACACAAAATATTATTATTTAATATAAATTAATGTTAATTAAACTTTAATCAATATTGATATTAGATAGGAATATTAATACTAAATCCATTCATAGAAAGGGTATTAAATATTAACATTATAATTATAATTATTATTATCAATCCTTATATTGTTACGTTCTTACTTATTACATGCTTTATTTAAGTATTATGATCAAGTAGATAATAATGAAACTATTCACAATATTTCAACTAAGACGTATTTCAGTGAGCCAAAAAGGGTTTAAGGTGATTGCAATCGGTTAAAAGATAAGACCACAGTATTAACATATTTACACGTCCTTTGTGACGTTGGGTTTAGGGGGAGGAGGGGGCGCTGAAGATTATTATTTTCATGAAATTCTTTCTGATAGTATGAAAAACAATATGAGTTCTCAGAAGAGTCTAAAAATTAACCTTGATATTTGGTTTAGAACAGACTAAAAGGATAATATATCCTTAAAGGAAAATACATTTTATTATAAAAAACATCCTACAGAAATAATTAATATTGACATGAAAAAAAAAAATTCGACTTCTGATTAATGGGTTTTATATATTCACAAAAAAGACCAGTTTTTACATGTTATTTTATTTTTATAATATTTCTAAACTATCAGATTGTTATCCTTTCTAGTCTAAGTATGAATACCAGTAATACGATTATTATTATCAGGAGTTCTTACGTGATTATTTAAAATTATCATGTAGATCATTGTGAAAATATTAACAATTTTTCGATTAAAACGTAATTGAGTCGACCAAAATGGGTTAAGGAAATTACAATTGGTTAAAAGATAAGAATCTAGTATAAAACATATTAACGCCCTTTGTGAAGTGGGGTTAAGAGGGGAGGGAGAGGGGGGAGGGGGGTGAAGATACGAGGGCCCGCGGATTTAGGACTTTCAGGGCGGAGGGGGGAGGGGGGCCATCCCCTAATTACTGGAATTTGGCAGGGGCTCTGTTTGCCGCGGTCCCCACCAATTACCAACCCACTAGGTCAAAAACTTTTTTAATTTACCTAAAAGACTAATATTTTCAATTCCGGGACAAGCGTTGCCTAATCCGTTTAGGGCTGAATGTATCACAGCAGGGCCAGGGAAAGGGCCCTCCCTCTCTCATAATTAAATCCTATATTCCACGTTCGCGATTCCACTTTTTACAGATCCGTGTGTCTTCTCTTTTTTTGTATACGTCGTGGAGGTTGGAGGGGTAGAGAGAAAAATGTCCTGTCGAGTTTAGCCTGGCATTGTGAAAAGATCGTTTCCACTCAGCCAGATTACATTTAGAAGCCATTGGCTAGAGAGATGTAGAGATGCGGAGAGTTATTGCCGTCCCGGAATAAATAATACTTTAAAATATATCTTGATAATTTCATTTTCTAAAGATTCTTAAATCTACCGGAATCCTAGATTTTATTTATTACCTAAAAAAAGAACCTTTACCACTACAATCCGTGAACGGGTTTGGGATTAAATACATGGCAGAAACTGCACTGTTTCATAGACAACGGTTGTGCAGGGAGGTGATTTATTCTATATCACGTTCAACCCCCAGATTTTCCCCCTTATTTTTATTACCCACTTTGTTGAAGGTGGATGAGCCCAAGGAGGGTACTAGATCCTATATAATCCATCTCCGGGTCCTAACAGATTAAATATAAATCTTGCCAGCAGCGGGGTTCGAACCAGGATCTTCGGCATGGCAACTCAGTGCTCTACCACTGAGCCACTCCACTCCTTTATTTATTACAAACTGCCCAAAAATGAATAGGGATACCACTAAATTTGTTGCATTTAATTTTCCTAGCATTTTAAATTAATTAATTAATTTTCGTTTGCACCTGCGCAATTGCGAATTCAGAAAATTTGATCCGTTTTTTTTCTCACATGATCATCTATATGATGATGGAACAAAAAATATCAATAGTTGAGGAGATCTCTTGGCCAATGTCTTTTTAATTTTTCCTATCAAGTCCAGGTAACAGGGAGTAGGAAAGCGGAAGAACGAGTGGGTTTGGGCGATATTGTGTAGTGAAAATGTGAAAGTGAAATGTTATGTATTTGTTATGAATATATGATTTTATAGTGGGAATGTTCATGTCGTTGTGTATGGTGAGATTTGAAATATACCATGGTGCATTAACAATTTTTCTGAAAATTTTGGGCTGTCCTGTTCGTATCTTGTGTATGTGTCTTTTTTTGCTGAACCCCAAAGTTCTGCTCAATATATCCAAATAGGTTTTAGTATACTATTAGAGATAAGTCGTTTGTTCAGTAAGTCCAGTGAAGATCTGTAGTCCAGAAGATGTGATAGTTGTTTGTACCGTCTAGTCAGTTCTTGTCTTTTTAATTTTGTATGAATGTCCCAAGTAAGTCTTTTGTCGAAGTATAGTCCGAGATAGCGTACATAATTTTTGGAAGGTACTTCGTCGTTGGTTTAAATTTTAAATTAATTAGCATTATTATTTTTACTATAGCAATCATTAATATTTATTAGAAATTATGCTACATTAAATATTAATGTAGTTATAAAATATACAATAATATAAATGCTAGATAAACTATACACTTATAATAGCAATATCCCTATTAATTTTTGCGCAGTATATATCTAATAAAAACGATAAGTTTGGACAAAATCACTCAGTTTTTTTTTAAGTTAGCAAAGAAATTATTTAATGTGTTAAAAGCCTTGAATTAACCCAGTGGAATATAAAGAGCTCCCTTGGCCTGCCCCAGCTACTATTACCAGCTACCTTGATTGGGGAAAAACGTTGTAGATGAGCGCGATCTCGGACAAATCATCTGCTTGCACAATCGTCATAGAAAAATATAGTCTCTACACATTACTAAGTCCGAAACCATTAATGGGTTGTATAGGTACAGATCGTTTTTACTTAAAAATAAACGAGCTCTTGGGTGGTTGTGAAGGATAATAAAGTATTTATTTTGTTATCAGTATCGTGGGAAACCTGAGGACCGGAATAATCATATCCGAAAAGGCAAAAATTTAATTTAGGAACAATATTGAATCAATTGATCTTACATTGATTCGCTATAATGTTTGTACGCATTACCTAAGCAATAAAGAGCCTTAATTGTAAAATGGATCCACTGTAACTTTCTAGTCTTTAGCCTTGATCAACACTTGCGAATGGATCAAGTGGGATATGAAGACCTCCTGGTGCTCATCTGCGCTCTGTAAAGTGGGGGAAAATATGGTAGTTGAGAGTGATCTCGGACCGATCACTTCCCTGCACAGCCGTTGTCTTAGAAACTGCAAAGTTTCCTATGTTAGGGAATGTCCTCAACATAATAGGAATGTCCTTTCTACATGAGTTTAAGCAGCAGAGGTTTTTTTCCGACCGGCTGTTTCCTTGTCTCGGAATATTTTCCTGAACATTTCTCTGTGCTATGGATTTATGATAGAAAATTATGAATATTGATCTAATGAATAGATATATTTTCAAGTGTTTAATCGTTATTATACTCTACTAATTCTTAACACAAATTGATATTTAAAATAAAACGTGTAATGAGTTGCTAATACAGAATAAGAGAGGTAAATAAATTGGCCCTAACGGAGGACTTTGTCCGAGGGAGTTCGGGAGAAAAGTTGGCCTATAAAGGGACTAAGGTCCAAAGATCGAGCCTCGCTCGGTAATAATGAACCCAATTATGACCCAAACGGAGCGACTTCAGCCAATTGCTCTCCTTCTCTTCCGGTTCTTTACTCGCTCATTCCAATCACAACCGCATTTCCTTTTTCGGTTGTGGTTTGGAGTCAAAGCTTATTTACATAAAAGGATAGTTTATTTTCCTTCCGTGGGACATGTAATTAAGTTAAAGGATTGAAAGTGTGTTCATCACTAATAAAATGTTAAATATATAGTAAAATCTTTGAGGAAATTCCACCCCTCATGATCTATAAGCACCCTTTTTTTTTTTTTTTCGAAAATTAGTTTTTCGGTAGGTAGGTAAGTATCTGTAGTCTAACACAGACTTCAAGATTTATTTATTGAAATTGCCAATATAGAATAATACAACAAGTAGAACAAATGGTATGAGAAAAAGAATGTAGAGAAACAACCCACCGCTAGTACTCAAATAAAAAATTCAAGTTAGATTATCACGAGAACATATTATTTTCAGACGCCTCGGAGGATTATCGGGAATCGAATAAGTAGCCAAATAATGTGAAAAACTAGTGGATTTGAGTGGGAATAAAGTTCGTTAGCCAAACCAAAGTTTGTTGATTGAAAGTGGTTCGGGTGAAATAAGTAAGAAATAGGACGTATTAGTCATTAATCCACAGGCCCGGTGAATAGAGTGGGATTTTGTCCAGAGAGAGTTAACTCTAAACCTTTCAGATAACCGGAATCGTTTCATTCTCGCAGTTTTTGGCTTGAAACGTAGTTGTATTATAAGCAATGACTCCTTTTTAATGGCTTACATATCCCCTAATTCACTAAGAAAATAACTCGATTCTGCTTACTTAAGCACAAGCAGCTTATTTCGGATAAAATTAGACTTAACCACTTATTCACCCGGGCTGTAGGTATGAATTTATTCGTAACAAAGTAAGGAGTATTGAAGATTATAAGAATGATTTTGAATCGGATACAAGAGGTATTCGACTGCTTAGTGGAGCCCCAATGCTCTACTCCGTGAGTCCTGGGTCTCCCAAATGGGTCTCATATGGTCATTTACATGATTCTTATGTTAATTAATTGGAAGCTTAGAGCCTTTTTCAAGTAAGTGTTGAAGTAGCGCGAATCGGCGAGTCAAACACTTTACAAACAAAATATTTCGTTTAGAGTGATATTTAGCTTGATAGTTAAAATTCCCAAAGAGGAAACTCGTTTATAAAAAAACACCTAACGTTTCTATTTAATTAGAAAAGTACTTTTTAGTTTTAAATAAAAACTGAGGGAAATAATATTTATCGAACTAACGATAAAGATATTGTGGCCGATGAATTTTATTAAATAACCTCATCAGTGTATGTATTAACTATCAAATTCTCTTGCCATCGGCAGATAATTCATTATTAGTTATTAAAAAAACAAAAACAGCATCTATTGACCGGAATAATTTTTCTTTTCAGAAACGCCACTCCTGTTCGTCCGATGTTGTAAAAGATTCTTTCGAATTTTATTCTTGAAAAACCGATAAGACGTTCTGCGGTATTTCTCTTTCTCCGTGATCGTGATTTTTTTTTAATGTAGTTTAGTTACTTTTACATGTTATAACATGTCGTAATGTGATTAAACTGTTATTAACTAAAAACTGTGATTAAAACTAGTTGTTTAGCAAAAGACGTTATCCCTGGCTGAAGTATTCAGGAAAAATCACGACATTTCATCAGGAAAGTTATATGACTGAGCTGCCATAAGATTGGATACGGGACATCAGAGCGGGACACTGTATACCCGTACGCGATGGCTCACTGCAAGGAATGACAGAGACAAATAATCCATAATTCATTTTCGATCGAAGGTGCTATTACCTGCCTCCAGGGGATAATCTCGGCAAAATAATGACTCTTTCCTGGGTTCATTCGTCCTATATTAATAAATACTCTTTAGTTCATTATTTATATGGTAGATTCCGAAATCAATATCATAGTCAGAATATAAGTAATAATAAAATAGGCTATATATTAAATATAAATTATTTTTATTATTACAATTTTTTTTGATTATAATAATTTATTGGTAAGACATTTTAGCCTGTCAAAATGCACCATACAATTTGGACATAAACATTGCGTGTACGTTTCTTTCGGAGATGAATTTTCGAATCCGAGTTGGACTAATCTGTACCACTACAATTTGTGAAGGGCCTAGGGTTCAGTACATGGTAGAGCCTGTACTATTTCATGGACAATGGTTCTGAGGGAGGTGATTTGTTCTAGATTCCCTATCCCCCCCCTTTTTTCAGTACTCTATTTTTATAACATTTTATAGAGGCTTGGTGAGCCCCAGGAGGGTCATAGATCCCATATGATTAATCTCCGGCTGCAAACAATCTAAATATAGGTCCTACCTGCAGCGGGATTTGAATGAGGATTTTCGAGATGGCAACTCAGTGCTCTACCACGGAGCCACTCCGGTCGTTTATTTTTTATAAACTTATTAGTGTTAAGACACATTAACCATTCATGTACGAAGCGTTTACTTCGACGAGTGGTTTTATATATCGTTGAGCGTCTCTTCTATTTTTTATCTTATGAAGATAGAAGTAAAAGACGAACTTAAAATAATTTATTTTGTTTTAAAATATTCTCGCCAAATAAATCGAATTGGAATTTCCTCCTACATATGTGACTTCATTTAAAAAAAATCAAACATCCGTAAAACTTTTGTATGCCTATTAAGTGAATTTGAACCGTTTGGTAAATTTAAATTTTGATTAAGCTCTGTATGAGGCGTTTAGGATCAAAACCGGATAACTCTAAAATTTAAAAAAAAATTGCTTTTTCACTTAAAGGGGGCAAAAACCCAAAGGGAGGAATAAAATATAAAAAGATTGCAATCGGTAAAATTCCCAAAACAAAACCTTAAGTCTCCAAACAAGGCAAGTTTGGTCGGTAAGCGTAAGTCAATTATCTGTTAGCTGCCGCAGATGAATCCTATGGGATCTAGGACCCTCCTGAAACTCATCTAGCCTCTATAAAATGAGTCCTAAAAATAGGGGAGACATAGGACGAATCACCTCCCTTCACGACCGTTGTCCAAGAAACCCTTCATGTGTTTTATTGGTGCAGGGTTTTTTTTTTGACGTGTATAAGCATTCTTGTTTGAATGTAAAATACTCTTGGTTTAACAATTTTCTTCCAGATTTATCTGCTTACAAATCATCTTTATTTAACATCTTTATTCTGTGATAAATTCGTCCTTTAAACATAACTCTCATCATCAAGTTCCAGTAAGCAGGTGCTTACTAAACAGCTCGTTAAAATACAGAGTAACAAATGTTTGTGACTGTTAATAAGTTGCTAAAGAGGGGGAGGGGGGTAGTAAACTGATATACGACGGGGAGGGGGGTGAAGTAGCCCATTCCCGCGCCCGCCAATGGCTATGGCGCCATCACGGCCTGATGAATATGCACCTCGAGGATATGTATAACATAACTCCAGCTGTTAGCGCCCTTTATCGTCTCTTCTCTAACTGGGCCTACTAACGGCGGCCATATTATATTATGACATGTCCGGGGCGTTTTGGGGATGATAACAATGACATATAAGTTAACCGGGTAATAAATATTGCAATGGAATAAAGGTCAAATGTAAAGCGTAAATTAATTGTGTAAATGTATTTTTTTTATTATTGATGTAGATGAAGTGGTATTGTCATTGTCGGAAGTGTTAATCATGACTCTAATCACCTATCATCTCCTGATTCCGTATACTGATTTTTTATATTGGGTGATTTAACCAAATAATTAAATTTTAATATAACTTTGTTTTTGTTTTTTATTGTAATTTATACAAAACTAATGGGTTTTATGGTTTGTATAGGACTTATGCAAATATAGGACTAGTACATCCTAATAAAAAAAATAAATAAAAAATATTGTATGTTGGTAGTTTACTATCCCTGTATAACAAAGAAAATAAGAAATTAGTGTCAAAACTACTACGCTCCGTACTTTGCTACGAACAAAATAATCGTTAACCTGTTAACCAGGTGGGATGTATAAATATGGCAAACGTAAACAATAGTGGGTACGGTTAGGACATATGAATGCGTCCATGTTGCGCCCTCTTCCTTTGTGCTATGTATATAAACGAAAACGTATATATTTCATAGTCTTTTCATTTATTTTGAGTATAAATAAAAAAATAAAAAATATGACATTATGTTCTCCAGGGGTGACGTACTGACACGTTTTAGTGAAAGAGCTCGCCCCCGTTATATGCTGCGTAATTAAAAAGGGAATTCCCCGGTTAATAGGTCAATGACCTCAATGTCCCATTTGCTGATTTGGAAAAAATCCGATATCAATCTTTTCATGACAGACTTTATTCCCACTCAAACCCACTAGTTTGAAACCTAGTAACGTCTGCAATTCCTGATAATTCTCAGATGCGTCTGAAAAGTAGATGGTCTCGTGGCCTTTTAAGTTGAACTTGTAAATTGAGTACTGCCAATATATAGTTTCTCTACTTGCCTTTGGCCATGCTAATATGATGAAGCAATAAACATACCATAATTTCCTTGTATATGTATGTAGTACATTTCATATTAAAACCGACAGCTAAAGTACCATTCGAGTATCGATTTTATTCGTTGTTGTTTGTTTATTTAACATCACTTAATGCTGCTATCGCTTATCGGACGATGCTACAGTTGGAGCTCTAAATTTTATCTATCCAGGTTTAATTAGGATAGGGATTTTTAACGAATACCTGACATTGTACAAGCTCGGGACCCCAGTTTAACGTCCCTTCCGAAGGACGGCAGAACCAAGGATTTTTTACATCCTTTAATAAAACCTAGGGTCACTAGTCGGGCTACGAACCCACGATCTTGGGCTTAGTAGGTTGATATGCTAACCACTAGACCACGGGTAGCCCCTCGATTTTATTCGCTCTTTTCCCATTATTCTATATCATATAATATATGTTATTTTATTCAAAGGCGTTGAATAAGATCCGTTCGATAGCGACGAGATCCGAAGCGCACTATCAGCCCTTACATCCATTATTCTTTTATCACTCTCGCCTGGCTGGGCCCGATCCACTGAAGAATGCGTCATCTCAAATCAGATCCGGCGTCACACCAACCAATTGTTAGACTTCGCATGATCAGATTAAGAATCAATTTTCATTTCTCAGTACCGATAGAATATATTTTTTCATACATTATTTATAATTCACGATATTTTTACAAGAGCAAGATCCTATTACGTCTTCCTTCCGCAGATGGACCGAATAAGACATTTCCGTATAATTAAAACTCTTTAGTAATTCATTATCCGTGTTGATTAACCTTAGCAATAATTAAAAACCAAGTTATCTAGTTATTATTATCATACTCTTCAGATTACTATATTTCCAAGGAGGAAAAAACACCTCCATTCACATCCATTGTCCAAGAAACAGTACTATTTCTTCTATGTGCTGAACCCAATACCCTTCATGGGTTGTAGTGGTACAGGTTATATTTTCTTTATATATTAGTAATAAAATTAATCTATATTTCTGAATATTCTTATACTTTTAATAAAAGGAAAATTTCCACGGTATTTCCCCCAGTACTCTTAGCAGTAATATTTTCGACGTTAAGCTAAAAACCAAGCTTAAGAAACGGAAAAGACAATGAGAGGCGTTAAGATCGCCCTGAAAGGTTTGGCTTATTAACCTCCAGTTTTATGTACAGAAAATAAAATTTGCCACTCTAAATGCTATTATTATATTTAAAAAAATAAATATATCCATATGCAAACACGTTTTAAAAAGAAATTTAAATACAATATTCATTTATCAAATAAGCGTACAAAACATTTCATTGTGAAAAATATAAGTGTATTTAATATTGAAATTATTACGGAAAGGAATTTCATGTAGGTACGTATAAACCTGAATATACTTATTTTAATACCTGTAAGCTAATGTTTGTGCTTTCTTGTTTTTATTTATAGTAAATCAGTTAAATGAACACTATAAAATAAATAATATAAGACAAAATTAATTAATGTGTGCAAAAGCACCCCTCGTTTTTGTATGTATCACAGCAGACATAGTGAAAGGAAAATCAGTAGTTTTAAAAACACTATCACAGTTTTGCCGTGTATTTATTTAGTTTTAGTAGATTTTAAAAAGTGATTTATTCGTTAAAATTTTCAACTGTATTATAACAATACAACAAGTAAATGGTAGGAAAGAGCATCAACAATTTACTTCTTTCCTCCGAACCAATATAAAAAATAATGGAGTTAGTATTTTTTTCTGTAACCTTTACCTTTTTATTTGTACGTAAGACAATATTAAAAAAAACAAAAAAATACTACAACCCATGAAGGGTCTGGGGTTCAGTACATGGTAGAGACTGTACTGTTTCATGGACAACGGTTCTGCAAGGAGGTGACTTGTCCTAGGTCACGCTCGACCGCCAGATTTTTCCCCCTTATTTTGGGTACCCTATTTTTATAATATTTTATAGAGGCTGGGTGGGCCCCAAGAGGATCCTAGATCCTATATGATCCATCTCCTGCTGCAAACAGACTAAATAAAAATCATGGCCTGCACCGGGAAATTGAACCAGCATTTCCGGCATGGTAACTCAGCACTCTACCACTTAGCCACTCCTCTCCTTAGAGACAATATTAGTCTCAAAAATCTTTTTCAACATGAAAAGTAAATATTATCCCTTTTTCTTTCACCTTTCATATATTACCATATCTGTAGTATAAATAATCATTGACAGGTAATAGTTTCTAATCAACAAACATAAATGTACATTTTGAATCTACAAATTCACGGCTTATATATTTTTTTCAGACTTCATTATTTTGAACCAAGAGACCTTAAAACGCATATATTTGTTAAAAAGTCTATTTATGTATAAGGGTGTGTGTATAAGTATATTCTCCTATCTATGTATAGGGAATTAATATATAATTCCGTCCCAAATCATAGCCGAACACTATAATTCCAAAGTATGATGAACAGGAAAGTAAGAATTTTAATATTAATTTTCGGTAAGACTGTCTTATATTATAAAATAGGTTGGTATAAAGTCTTGTGATAAAGCGTTATTAATTTTAAAAAAATAATCCCTTAGACATAGCTTTAGGTCACACGATACGCTTACTAAGTAATTAAAGGAGAAGGTTACTTTAAGTATTACATTAATCTACCTAAAAGATTTACCGTAATTAGAGGATAAATAAAATATAACAACATTTTTGCCATAATGGGTTTGTTTATCAACCTTAAAAAATTTTCCAACATTTAAATTTAGAATTTAATACACTTTACTCAAGATATAAGCTTGATTTATAACTCAGCCTGTTACTTATATTGTTTTTTTTTATAAATAAAAACAATGTGCAATTGCATGTAGTTCAGCGCTCAAAACCTAATTAAACATATGATGAATGTTATATGTTCATTGATTATTTACTTCAATGTTATTGTTTTACTATGGTCGATGATTGCGCCTCTTTGCAACAAATGTATATTTTACTATGTGAATAAATCAACTAAATTTAACCGTATATAGTCTAAAAGCAGTTTTGGAATTGATGGTTTGTATTAATTTAAAATTTAAATTTTATATATTTCTCAGTTGGATCGTATTCAATAAGGATAGTTTTTATTGTGTGATGTTTTTTTTTAAACAAGTCCACATACACATGATACCAACAACACAGTCCAAAATTTTCAGAAAAATTATTAATATTAATTATTAATGATATATTTCGAATCCCCCCCATGCACAACGACATGGACATTCCCACTATAAAATTATATATTCATAACAAATACATAACATTCCACTCATCGACACTATATCACCCAAATCCACTCGTTCTTCCGCTTTCTTACCCCCTCTTACCTGGACTTGATAAGAAAAGATTAAAAATACATTGGCCAAGAGTTCTACTCAACTATTGATATCCCCATTCCAAAACTTAATATTCCTGTAGAAAAACAAAGAGAATAACACTTGGATCAACTTTGCTCGATACACGCAATTCCGTTTAAGTGCAAATGAAATTTAAATAATAAAGAAAATAATAGTTAAAAAAAAAATCAGTTTTAACTTTGCTCAATATTTTTACAAACTTTTAAGTTAAGTTTTTTCCTTATTATACAATTCCTAAAGTTATAAGTATTTTTACATAGCTTTAATAATAAATTCAATAAGGTTTATCACAAAATTCATTTTAAAAATATTAATTTATTTAACTTTATAAAAATAAATTTCAGTTTAAACATTTTCAAAGATTGAATCAATTTCAATTTTAAATACGACTTAAGTTTTTATAAAAAACCCAAACCTTCTTACAAAACGTTGCTTATTTATCATATTTACATTCTTTATTTATTTTTTTTTTTTTATACTAGTTGATTTCGTAAGTTTTCCTTTATAAAATAATGATAATGGAATATCTTATTATAACTTATAAGTTTTGACATATTATTTACGTGAACACCTTTTCAATGAACATTTGTGTGAGCGCTGAAATACTGAGAAAAAAATACTTACGATAACGATTAAATAATTACGATAAAATTCTCGAGATTTGAGTAGGAAGTTAAATTGTGTGAAATTATATTTCAGTATTCTTACTTTAGGTTTAGTTCTCATATCTAAAATTTCTGGTAAAAATTGTTATAGGTAAAGCATTAATTGTATTACAAAGCTCTTTCTTCGAAATGGACTCAAAAGAATTTATCATCCGTTGATATCATGTTTTCACAAGAACTGTTTAAAAAATGAAACTGATAAAAAAATGTTTAGGAGAACTAATAAAGAAATTAAGAAATGTTTAAAGTTATTTTAGAGTTCTTAACTAAACTAAAGCTGATAAGACCTAGTTAAATAGCTACTACCGCAATATCTATAATTGTGAGCTGATCCAGCGAAGGAGATAGCGAATGATGTTGTTCCACTTTCAAAAGTATCCATCGTTATTTCGATGATTCCCTTTGAAAATCAGCTAACAGCGACTATTAATGTTTGAAGAAGGATGTACTAAACCAACAAAGCCTAAAAAGGTATTAATACAAATGACAAGAAAACAAGGAATCGAACAAGTAGCCCACTTGCTTCGCGATTATGTATGTCCTTCTATTTTTGTTAGAGCTGTGCCTAAACTGGGCTCATTATCCAAGTCTTTGTGGACTTAGCAATTCCTTTGTGAGGGTTCGGAGTCTCTAGTTTACTTAGGCCTAGCCATTTACACCTTTGTGGTTCTCAATGTTTCTGTCACATGTTGTAAATGAAATTCCGAGATAGGGACAAAGGTGTTATCAAGATGGGAAGAAGTACATACCAGAGGAAATACTGTTTAATCAAAAGTACAACGACAAATTTGGGATTTTTGAGTTAATCTTTACTCACAGTAGCAATTGTATTGTTTGAAGCTTTTTAATTCAGGAACGACATTACTCATATTCCATTTCCTGTATTTTTTATAAAGCCGTGTTTTTAGTTGTATCATGTTTGAACTTGAAGCTTTATGGGAATAATGATATAAGCTATAATCAAAAAAGTTTCAAGCTTTTAAATATTGTCTAATGGTTAATAAAATGATTTCAATACCATCATTACAGTAGGAATGCCTAGCTTTGCCATTACCCACATTATTATTTCATTAACTCCCATTGAACTTTCAAATAGCTCAATTGAAAAATTAGGTTTTTGGAGTTATGACATGGCATTGTTCTTTTGAAGGAGCCGCCATACCTTGCTAACAGGATGATGTCTTTCTCTCTTCTTTTTTCTTTCTCGTTCTCCTTCACTATCATTGGGCAATATAATATTTTTAGAATCTTCCATCAGACTATCCTGATTCACCTTTATCGTTGTCCAGTTCTTGGAATGGAAACTGGCCCGATAAGGTTTTTATTGAGTTGGGTCGACAATTGGCTTCTTAAAGTACTATCTTAATCTACCTCGGGTGTTTGCTTGGTGTTTTTTTCTCTGTTATTTTCGAATGTTTTTTCAGGGGTTTCTCGGTAAGCATCAAAATGTTTAGGTAGCTCAAAAACTACCATACTACGCGCCCTAGTCTTGTGGAGCTTCCACCAGCAGACTTCACTCCCTTACAATGCCCCATAGGGGGGGGGGGGGAGTTGCGCAATAGGGGAATTATTTTATTTTTACTATTTGTTGACCTTCTTTGTTAGTTTGTTATAAAAAGGTTCTGCCATACAGAGTATACTACTTTAGAGACAGAATAGTGGTCATATCAACGACTCCCGGACAGATTTTATATATTCTTGATTATTTTTTTCTGCGAATCTATATTTATTTTCGAGATTTTTTTCCAAATTTTATTTATAAGCAATTTGAGAGCCATGGAGCAATCCCCCTAGTCTTGTGGAGCCTCCACCTAATTGGTTGCAGACTTGTGCTTCCTTAAAATGCGTCTTGGATCCATATTGTTTAGATTATTTGCTGACCTTTGTTGTTTGTTGAAATGTGGAATGGTTCTGCTGTACAGAGTATAATGCTTGAGAATTAGTATAGTCGCTCCACCAACTATGCTGGCCTATCAGTTACCTGGTGCTAATGAATTGGATTATGAGGTCGTAACCTCCCAATCCATGAATATTACAATCTAATCCGATCTACTTATAGATTATAACTTGATTGTGTCCTATGATATTTAGTCTCTTGTTATTAGTAGCTGAATTTAGATGGTATCGTATTTAATTAAACATTTTGCGATAGTAGCGAAAAGTGTATTTTTTTTTTTAAATTTTGTGTGTAATATTTTTATGTATAACTTCTCTAGTCATTATGAATATTAATTACTATTACCAACCTGGCTAAACTTAAGATATTCTTCTTAGTAATTATTACGGATATGATCGTGAAGATACTGTTTACCGTAATCAAAGAAAAACGGTTAGGAAATTGGTGGGACGTAAATATTATATTAATGCCTAAAAAAAACATTGGATATTGGCGAATTGTTCGGCGCAGAGATACACTTTTGCACGACGGTTAAAACGTGCGGACGTTGCCTACTCAGTCGCCACGGCGATTAGGAAAAAACAGCATACACTATTTTTGTATACATCCAATCAAATATATATAAAATAAAATATATATATATATATATATATATATATAAATTAAAAAATCTACTACACCCCGTCAAGGGACTTAGAGAGGCCGTACTGATTCTAAGGCAGGGGTTGTGAATTAAGATGGTTTGGCAGAGATCACTCTAAGCCGTCAGGATTTTCCTACCCAGTTTATTGAGGCTGGATGACTCCTAGAAGGGTTTACAGATCCCACAGGTTCTATTTATGGCTGTTGGGAGAAATTTCCAGAAGTAAAAGTTATAGCACTTAGCTTTAAGGTAATAAAAAAAAACTTAAACTATTTGTATTCTTCATTTCTACTATTGAATTATTAAATGAACGACACTGTTTATTAAAAACGTTATTACTACAACTCAAGATGGGTTTTGAATTACGTGCTATACTGTTTCAATGTCGAATTTTGAGCAGAGAGATGGTTCGGCTAAATCACTCTCAATCATTAGGATACCCCAATTCATGATGCCATATATATAGAGAGAAGGTGAGCTTCAGGGCGGTCTACTTTAATGTCCTTTTGAATAAATAATTAAATTGCCGCATCCAGTTTCACATCCTATACCTCATTAACTCTCACATTTACTGAATAAACAACATGCACTCTATTACAATTTTTCTTTTAATGGGGGATTCTAATTACATTCAAGTATACTAAATAACAGTTCATTGTTTTGAAATAGACACATAGTTTACCGTAATGATCTGTATTTAAAATAATAATCAATAATTTTCCTTATTTTAATCTAATTTTAACATCATTATAAACTATTAGTTCAAACAATGCCTTATCGACCACTGAACTGCGGTGCTCTGAGACCAAGTCAGAGGCTAGATGATAGGTCTCCCAGGCAAACCGAGGCAATTAGCGTTCGGTTTCTGGTCATTGCCGAGATATCCATTAACAGAATCATGTTCTAATGATAAGTCCGTTCTTAATTTTTTCATATATATTAGTTAAATAATATTGTTAATCTAATATTTATAAATAAATTAAAAAACAAAAGTATTATTCTGAAATCGATATTACCGAAATTGTGATAATAATATGAAAAATAAGAGCGTAGATTTCCTTGGTAAAAGATTCGAATCTTTCATTTGGTTATGATTTTTTCTAGTCTCTTTCATGCCTTGGATTCTTTAACTTTCCCCTAGTCGCGGCTCTAAAACGCTTCAGATTGGTCGCGGCGGTCTGACAGATCACTTTCAGGAAAACTAGAATTTTTCTTGAAATTTTAGGTTATATAATCCATCAAAGTACTTAAGGGGTTAGGGAGGTAGAAAGTAATGACGGAATAACATTTGGATTAAATAATATATATTTAGGATTCAAGCAAAAAAAATACAGGAATGATAAATTTGCTTTATTCTTGGTAGCCTTTAATTTTTTTTTCATTAAATAAGCTTCATTCATTCTTATAATGAACTATAACAATGACCTTACCAAGACTAGAAAGGTTTAACATGAAAACCGACATGGATCAAAGCCACATAAAATCTTTGAATAAAAGCTTTCAGTTCTAGCATATTTGTGACCTTCGTATCCCATGCTGTAGAGAATGTGTTTTGAATTTTTTAAACGTATTTGATGGTATATTACAGTCATACCCAATATATGCTTATCAAACAATAGGTCCCATGCATCCTGTAGTTTAATGTTTTAATGTATTTACTCATGTACTTTATTGCCATTTTTTATAAAATATGTCTTTTGGTAATAGGTTTAGTTATTGTTAAGGAACTAGTTCCCAATGTAACCTGTTATTTTCTATTCTAAATATCACTACCTGTTACAGTTACATCGCTGAGCGGCAGTAGCAGACTGGAACCGTGTCTCTCCCTCCTCCTGCTCCTCTATCTCAGGAGATAGTAACTACCTCCAGCATCTTGTACACAGTTGTATTATATCTTTTTTGTTCCAAGCCTTTCAATCATACCTGTGCAATAATTGTTTCAAATAAAACTATATATGAGTATATGAATAAAATATTATGAGATTAATCTAACCTAGAATAAGACCTGTAATGATGAGATGACAGTTAGTTCTTTACCGTTCTGGAGTAAAAAAAAATTGTATATCTAATTGTATTGTAATATTGTATAGCCGTTAAGATGTAAAATTTTTTTACCATGGTCATTGTTTAAAGTTGGATTGTAAATATTATTAGTAGGTATTTTAAAACCGTTTCAAGTATCCATGTAAAGTATATAAAGAGTTTATTGTTATTATACACTATAATAAGTGTTATGTCGTTTAAAAATTATATAAAAAAATTTATCCGGATAGAAGTTCTATTCAAGTTGAGCACCTGTGAATGGTTTTCTGTGTGGTCAATCGCATTGTCTGATTTATTGAATTAATAGTTATTTTGAACGTTGATTATAATAACAAAATCAAAGTATGAGTTCTTAATTAAAAATAGGATAAAGCAAAACAGAGAGTATAGAATTGAAATATTTACTTATAGGTACAATATTTGTTCAGAGATCATTTTTTTTTTTTTTAGCGGTCCTAAATACCTCAATACTATTGTCACATAATTATCCTAGTTTAATTTAATTTCGCGAAATATGTATAGATTCATTTTTTTTTTAAATTTAAAAAACGAAAGTTTTCAAAATTAAATTTCAGGGAAGAGCTAAGAAAATATGTTTGTATTGTCGTTCTAATGGCATTCTATTATATGTAATATCAGTTACGGGAAATAATAAATGGAAAAAAATTAATCATGTTAAAAGTGCTCTATTTTATTTATAATTTATAGTAATTATTATATTGTTGTACTAATGGTTTTTTATAATATTATAAGTGGTAAATGTCAGTCTTGTCAATAAATATAGTTTTATATTGCCTTTTGTAGTGCCTGGAAAGCCATTTCCGGCAGTTATAAATACAACACTACTTCAAGAAACAAGTCAGAAATATCTCTGTAAACTTTTTTCAGTTGAATTGTTAATTGAAATGACTTTATGTTTCGGATATGGTATAAGAATACATGTACATATGTTGTGATGTAAATAATTTTTAAAATTATTGTTTATGCTGGACTTAATAAAATAGGTTATGAAAATTTAAAGCATGGAAAGTTACTTGTAAAAGAAGTGAAGCGAAGAACTGTACTTACTGGCTTAGGTACAATTGACTAGAGAAATTGTGAAGTAGAAATGCTTATAGCTGTTGATGGATATTAATACAGGATAGACACATATTTATGTTATAATTGATATTCTATCATTATCAGGATACACAATCGAACAATGATACAGTCAATTTGACAAATTAACATAATGCACATTACTAAATGCAATCAATGCTCACTGACTGTGAAATGCCGCACAATTTCAGCAACGGAACTGTAAAGTTTGCACTGGTTGAAGAGTTTTTATTTTATAAATTAAAAATTTGTCTTTCCTGAGTTTATAACATTAAAATATAAATTTTTTAAAGAATAATATTAATTTTAATAATTTTTTTCATTGTCGAGTGATCACTTTCTCGAAATGATTCGCGTATATATGTCATATATTCGCGTATCATTTTGTGAAAATCACAAAACAAGACAATAAGATATCATTTTTATTTTTTAAATATGTTTTTCCTAAAATTTGAAAATGTTAGATTGAGGAATAACGAATTTAATTCTTTATAAAATGGAAATAACATCGTGTATTTTTAAAACAAATTATTCTCCCATAAGACCTCTTCAAATCTTTTTTCAACTATTGCATGTCAACATAAAAACTGTTAAAATGTTAATTGTGTAGAATATATTTATATATTTATCTTAAATGATAATAAATGTTCATATTTGTAACACCTTTAATATATCAATCTATAGAGTATAATCGAGCACATTGATAAGTCTGTTTTAGTTCTTATTGAAAATTCCATGTTAACAACTAACTGGTAAAGGCTCATTGTATTTTTTTAAATATGTGTTGTCTAATGTATCCGTCGAATTTTCGCACATTGTTACACTATATCTTTTATTGTGTGTGACAGTTGTTTTGCAAAATTTATGACACATGTAAATATGAATTGAATAAATTATAAATATGTATTTCAGGTGTTTTAAGTGTGTATTTCCTATATTTGTAGTTCCACTAAAAAAAAATCTCATATTATTTGCTTTATATTATCATTTCATAGATGGGTATTTAAAATCATAATAATATTAGAGGATAGATAGTATCAGGTCAGTCCGAAAGTTCGTGCGCATTAGTAGCATGTATGGGGTCAGCGATGACTCATTACCAGATCGATAAGATTCTGAAGCTGTCGAAACTCGTCATCGCTTGACTGATGTATTCACCAGTTTGTCACCAAATTTCGTTTTCAAAAGATCAGACGCACATTAGTACCGATAAAAAAATTAATATCGATAACGTATATTTACGTGCTGTGTTTTTTTATATGCGTTTATTCTTCATTATAAACGCTGCAAACAATTAATGAACTGAATTGGGAGCTTAGACCGCACCCTATATACTCCTCGGATATTGCTTTAGTTATTTCGTGCCTTACAAAATGTTTGCCAAGGAAAAAAGTTCAATTCTAAACAGGATATACAAAATGAACTCAGAACTTTTTTTGCTTCAAACTAGAATCTTTTTACACCGATGGAATAGCTACCGGAAAGATGGCGAGATATTGTAGATAGAGGAGGAAAATATATCATAGATTAAAATGTTGAATTGTATTTTATTTACACCATTTAAGAATTTCGCCAAAATGCGCACGAACTTTTGGACTGACCTGATATATTCTTGAGTGTTTTACCATAAAATCAAGCAATTAAAGTTAGAATATAATTATAAAATCAGTAAAAAAACTAAAATGCTGATAAGAAAGAACATTAGTCAAATATGATTGACATGAATCATAAAGCTTAACTGGGTAGAAAATCTGGTGGACGAGAAGAAAACAACCCACCTTCACAACCGTTTTTATCACTAATGTACTGAACCCAAAGACCTTTCATGAGTAGTACTGGAGCAGATTATAAATAATATTGTTTCAGAAATATGTAAAATAAACTCCATCTTCAAATATAAAATCTAAAAGTAATATAATATAGATTATATTAGTTTGCATATGCAGTATGAATAATTGTTTGGGATGGAATTATAAATTTCGATATTTAGCTAAAATTATTATATTATATATGTGAATAAACATAATTTTTATATTTTTTAATTATAATTATACATTTATATATTATATTATATATAAATATATAATTATTGTACAAATACAGTTATATTTACTTTAGGTATTAGATACTTCTCGGTTAATACAAGGGGATATTGACAGCCAACTCATTCATGATTAAGACTGAGTGTGTTTTGCTAATCAGTAGTACGCTGTCTGATAGGAATTATTACCGACTTTACAAGGTCCCTTAATGAAGGAGGTATTCGTGTTAGTGCTATCTCAAGTGTTTAATTTTTATGTACATCTATATATCCCTGTATACATATATAAAAAAACTATACCACTACAATCCGTGAACGGGTCTGGGGTCCAGTACATGGTGGAGACTGTACTGTCTCATGGACAACGGTTCTGCAGGGGGGTGATTGATCCTAGATCACACTCAACCGCCAGATTCCCCCCTTATTTTGGGTACCTTACTTTTATAACATTTTATCGAGGCTGGGTGAGCCCCAGAAGGGTCCTATATCATATATGATCCATCTCCGGGCGCAAATAGACTAAATAAAAGTCTTGCCTGCAGTGGGATCTGAACCAGCCACTCCGCTCCCCATATCCCTATATAATGCCTCTTTATCTTTGTTTTTTTAAAGCCGTATTAATCGAAAACTCTGTTATTTCATCGTGTTTTGTGCTAAATTAATAAATAAAATCATAACTAAAACCTACTGAATAAAACTTTTAAAAATCCCTAGAGTTTGATAAACTATTAACGATAGTTGTGCCAATCGTCGTCAAGTATTCATACATGCAATAGTTTATAAAGATGGCTTGAGAATTAATTGAACGCATAAGTTTTGCTATCAGCTCTTGAGATTCAGTCTATTTTTTATTTTTTTTATTTTTGGCTACGTTTCGTGACTAAGTTCTTCTCATAATCATCAAGAGAAAAAATTTAGACTTTTAGTAAATTACATTATATAGCACAAATGAATAATAATAGCAATTAAAAACATTGAACAACTATTTTGGTTATCTGATGTAGTAATAACATTTTTGCATTAATTTATCTGTAATTTATGCATTAACATCGTAAAAGAAGCAAATTTACACTTAGAATAGTGTCTTATTTAATATTGCTTTGTTTTATAGTCTTAAATATATTCCAAATATTCTAATTGATAGTTTGTTTGTGCATTTAACGTCACTTTATTCTGCTATGGCTAATCGGACGATGCTACATTGGGAGCTCATTTCAGATGATTCAGATATAAATAGAGTATTGCCATAAAATACATACAGAACTTAGATTACAACTTATCTTGTGAAACAGGTGTAGATTACTTCTATAGGTAGCTTCTCGGCCTGGCCGCCTTCGGACTCTCCTGCGCCAGCATCGTTCGCCGGCCTCCTTCTTCTTCGGGATACTCCCAGAGAGTGTTCTTCATAAGAGTCTTGGAACCCCCTCTTTCTTATCTGTTGACCCACCTTGAACCATTCTACCTGAGGGATCTAATTCTTGCAAACTGTCATATGCTCATTATGCAAATATATATTTATTTTTATATTATCGCCTGGTACTATATATAGCAATATAATTCACTAAAAGCCTATGTTTCACCCTAAGGGCATGATTAAGAGAACAATATAGTCCCGAAACTTCATCAAAAGGATCTATAACGAACAGACTAAATCTCTAGAACTGAAATTAAAACTTATTTATATTCACACAACACATATTTATGTTCCTTTTTTTTTTTATGTTTTAACAATGTACATTTGTCAATTTTATATTTTGACTAGTGTGTAATTTAATGAAATTAAAAGCCTGTTTTTCACTGTTTGGGCATCATTATTACTTCAATCAAGTCTCGAAACGTCGCCAAAATGAAGTTTAATGAACAGACCAAATATCAACAGCTGAGAGTAAAACTTGTGTAAATACCGATATTTTCGTACATACATTTACATTTGAATGATATATAATACATACGTTTATATATGTTGCAAAACATATACGATGACGAAGAGAGGCTATAAGAGAAGCTCGAAACAATTAGTGACTACAAAGGCCGCATTTCAATTTGACGGAGATCTTGGCAGGTGCCGGACATTGCTCCAACAGCTGTCGCGATGGCACAAAGCACCAGCCATTTAATTAATTACGCCCCATACTGCTGTTATATTACAAACTATAGAAATTAAACTGGATGCGTGTACCTAAAATAATGATATCACTTGGAACATCCATGACTTACCATAACTGATCAACTTAATGTTTTGCGACATGTACATCGATGTACTTGTATTAATAATACCATAATATACTATTGAAAGCATGACATTAATTGATTTTTTAACCTTATTTAATTAACATCTATTTCGTTCTTTTCGAACAGGAAGATATTCCATTTCCATATTCTGGACAAATGCTAATGTTTATGCTTACAATACATGCTTTAATATCTCCTAGTTGTTCCTACATTTCATCAGTATTTCAACAAATACAAGGGATCATTGAAGCTCAGAGTGTTGAGCGCTGAGTTGAGTTGTTCAAGATCCTAGGCTCGTATTTGTCTGTTTCAATTTAATATAGTAGTAATTGTTTAATCTGTTGACACATTTCTATGGACTCTATGGGATTTACAGGTAATCAAAGGGCTCACCGGTCCTCTGAAGGAAATACTTCTAATTGAGTGAAAACCTGGTGATTGAGCTTGATCTCACATGTACTTTAAGATAGATAGATCTTTCTTCTCCTTCAACTACTGTACTTATCTTAGGACATTTTCGAAGCCCTATTTTAAGTAAAGATATCATCAATTGTGAGAAAGAAGGGAAAGTCATATTAGCAGAATTCGTATAGTAAAGTATCTCACCAAAAGTTATATTGGTTTTTTTTTCGATATCATTGCAGATTTATTTAAGAAAATGTTTCAAATACCCACAAAGAAAATTTTATGTTTCACGTTGATTATCTTTTTTTATCTTACTGAAACTGCTTTGAATAGCATTTTATATAATTATTAATAGAATTGATATTGTTTAAACTTGATATCATTTTAAATTATTGTTTTTTTTGTCTTCTGTTGGTTTGCGGAAGTACTAACTAAAATTCTAATAGTTTAGAGTACATTTAGGGCTAGTGCCTCCACTAATACGGAACCTTGAGGATATGAACATCTCTTGACCTAACGTAGCGCGCGGGGCCACAGCTGTGAAATAATTAAAATTAATTAAACAGGATCCGTTGGGTTTTCTTTTTCACTTAAAGAACGCAACGAGCGGTACGCAACTACAATAATAATATTACATTATATCGAATGAAAGCATAATAATTTTACTAGCACCAATGATTAAACATTTACAAATTCATAACTAATAATTAATCGAACAATTAGGAGATATTTTGTCATATTAAAATTTAATTAGTGCTTTAAATGTATTTGGTCTGAATGTATTAAATTGGAAAGATACAGAGTAATTTGATCTCCCAGAAGACTACATTTCAATTATATCAGTACTGAGTGAAAATGTGATGTATAAACTGGTTTATGGTTAAATCGAATCAGAGGAACTGGAAAAGTAAACAAAAAAAAAAATGTTAAATTTCAACGAAAATATATTCTTGGAGAAGGAAAATGTTTTCAGGAAACAGCTACAATAACACCTTAAATTGAAAAAAAAATCGGAGGTCTAGATTCATCGGGGTTCCGAAGAATTATTTTATATATATAGACTTTTCTTTCATTACAGAAATATATTAGTTATTATGAAATGTAATTCGTCAGTATTACATTATAATACTTATATCATTCGTAAGTTAATACCCAATAAGTATAGTAATTGAAAAAATTACAATGAAAACAAAAATATACAAAGTACTCTTATAGAATTACAAAAAACAAAAAGTATTTATATAGTCTCCATAGGGGGGCTAAAAATTTGAGGACAAGAATCTTATCCTAATTCAGAACCTACTCTTGGAAGCAGAAAGGTGTTTAGATAAGACTGTTTATCAATGATAATTACCAACAATCAACTAGATGCAATTTTCTTTTCAAAATAATGAAATTGTTTTTATATTTTCATCAAAGACATTCAATGCAGGTAGCATATATTGAGAGAAAATTTGCGAAGTTTTTAGAAATTTTCCGTGAATTCATCAAATTAAGTCTATTGCAGATTTTTTTTTTGTTACCCTCCTGCTCGGCTACATAGTTTCTTTTTCCAGAAAACATTGTTGTTTAATAAACTTTAAGGTAATGTTAAATAAGTTGAGGTCTGTTATATAACAAGCAAGAGTTGTTATGAAACAGAACTCACACTATCCTTTTAAAGCAGAAATGTAATGTAATTAATATTTCTCTCCTCCAACTTCGTACAAAAAGGAATGCTAATAAGGAATAATAAATTAATTCTCACCGGATTCTTTCCCTGGGAAATATGAAAACAAAACATAAATGAAACATACTTATTGAAACACTCTCACCTGCTGTTCCTCAATAATTAAATATAATAAAATAAATAAAAATAATAACATATATTTATATTATTCAAGGAGGTGTAGCAAACCGTAAATGTAGGTATTGATTTATTTATTCATTGATTGATTTGAAAGAGAAAATAATTGTTTTAAATTTTTATTTTAATTAACCCAAAAAATAGAATAATATTTTCTATTTCGATTGATTTTATAAAAGTAATTTAAAAAAAAAACCTTAATGTACCATTTGTTGCTGATTTGTCCCGAACCCGCTACCATTGTTTTCATGAAAATCTAGCTCGTTTTAAACCTAGCAACCTCTTCAATTCCTTGTAATCCTCCAAGGTGTATAAGGACACTATGTATCATTCCTCCCATTTACTTGTATTTTTTTAATACAGTTGTAAATTTCAAGAATACATTTTTTTTTTTTAATTTGTAAAAGCTGAAACTAACGTCTTTAATGGGAGGGAAAGTTAATAATAAATAATTTTAAAATTCATAAATAGGTTTTTTATACAAATAAATACAAAAAACATTTTATATTAGGATCCGGATTTCTTTCATGTATTAATGGATTCCTTGAATAAGTTAAAAAGGCAACATAATTAGAACTTTGCGGGCTGGGCTTTTTATTTAACTTCTTATATATTTAAGCATTATTTTTAAAAAAATTCCCTTTGTCAATACATATATAATGATAAATGATTGATTCTATCATAAATGAATTCTAAAATTTTCACTTCAGAACTTAAAAAAAAAAAATTAAATAAAAATTGATTTGTATTGTGTATAAAATAATTTGTAAACTAATTAAATTGTATTTTCAATACTAATTAAATGCAGTGCACTGATTTGTTATTCTATTTTACCGTTCTTCTAATGGGAGTTACCTAATTTGAATAGTTTTCGAATTAGTCATCAATTATTCACCATTAAAACAGACAAGCGTAAAAAACACTCAATTTAAATTGACTCCTCCCCCGTTTGGAATTCGACCATAAACTCGAGTATTGACATTTTGCTAGAAATGAGCTGTGAAATAACAACTTGATATATATTCCAGTGAACCATATAACCTTTTTAAAAGCCGAAATAACCTAAATACAAAAAAAAAAAAAAAAAAGAACTTCTGGACATTTATATATGTACATATCATTCAATACTTTATTGACACTTTACATAATGTAAAGATGGCATGTTAATTTCTGATGAATTAAACTGTTTTTCTCTTCGTCAATTTTTTTAAAAATATAAACAGCTATAAATAATTACACGAGTTTTTATTCAATCTTGTTTTACCCATGGGTATTTTAAGGATTGTTTAGCAACAATTGAGTGCGGTGATTATACCTACTCCAAATACAAACCATAAAAAATAATATAATGTAAGATTATAATTTTCAATAGATCTATTTTCTTGAATATATTAATATTGAAAATAGATCACACACGACTTAAACGCTCAAGTCTACAATGTACGGTTTTCTTATCCTGTTACATCCTTTCTCATGCGTAAAAGGAAATCATGCATGATATATCAGCTGTATTCACTCAGCATATATTACTCGATTAGCGTCAACCCATGTCTTTCAAAGCATATATTTTTCCAAGAACCTACAATAGAAAATGATCTGAAGGTTTTATATTTTTTTCATTTTCTATAATACTTACCTGTATTAAACCTTACAACCCCCGAAATGAAGTCTTGGATTATATGCACTTAAAAGGGCCATAATTTTACAGACAGATAATTTTTCAGTATCAATCAACCATCAAGCTTTCCTCCCTACTCAATACATTGTTTATTAAAGACAAATGGGTGTTCACTCCTAATGGGTGAGCTTCGATCCTAACCCCAACCAACCTACCTCAATACATCAAACCTACCAACCTACCTCAATACAATATGCGTAAATAAATCATAAAATACAAAAATTAAAATTATTATTTTATTCTTTTTTAAACCGGATCTAGGTTATTGATAGGTATGAAGGGCGAAATACGTAATACGCTTGGGTGGGCATGTTGTAGACGCAAGAGGAAGCTGAACAATGCATTTAACGCCATACTGAGCAAGAAAAGCACTAGTTCTGGCCATACCGTGAACTACAATCGTCTTATTCAACAATAGGTTTCAGAGATGATGGCTTATCAATAAAAGGAGAAAGTTGAGCTGGGTAGAGGCATAAATATATAATAATAAAGGATTTTTTTAAATATTTATTTATTGATATTTACAACTGCATTACAATAATACAACAAGGAAATAGGCTAAGTGATTGATAATGACAAGTAGAGAAACTACTCAGTGCTAGTACTCAACTAGCAAGTTCAACTAAGAAGGTTACGTGGCCATCTTCTTTTCAGACGCCTTGGAGGATTATCAGGAATTGAAGAGGAAGCTAGGTTTGAAACTAGAGGGTTTGAGTAGGAATGAAGATTGTTATGAAGGGATAGATAGCGCGTTCGGGCCAAATCAGCAACAAAGGGGACATTAAGGTCGTTATCGATGACTTTATTCTTAACAAAATAATGAGCATTGAGGATTTTACGAAGGATTTTTGATTGTAGGGATTGGATACGAGAGGAATTCGATGGCTTAGTGGAGCCCCAAAGCTCTACTCCGTAAGTCCAAACAGGTTGGATCATGTAGATGAGCCTTTTGTAATTAATTGGGAGCTAAGAGCGTTTGTCTAGTAAGTGTTGAAGTAGCCTGAAACGTCGAGCGGTTTCATGGCTTTTCAGTCTAGTATGAGGATTTCAGGTTAATCGTTTGTGGAGATTCAACCCTAAGTATCGGATCTGTTCTACAGGCACCACTGGTATACCATATAATATATTATTAAAGGGTACTGAAGGGCAGGAAGTCATTGGTTTACGACGTAAGGTAAAAGTGATTTGTTGCGATTTTTGAGAATTTATTTTAATTCTCCAGTATTGACACCATTCTTCAAGATCAGTGATATGGGATTGCAGGCTTTGGGATGCAATAACTGGATTGGTGTTGACTGATAATAAACATGTATTATCAGCATACGTGGTAAGGATAGTATTAGGATGATTTGGGATGTCAGCTGTATAAACTGTATAAAGGATTGGGCCAAGAATAGTACCTTGAGTAACAGCAGCAGATTGGGAAAAGAGGGATGAATAGACATTATTATGGTTTACTTGGAAAAAAATATAAGAATTAAATTTAAAAACATTTATTATTTATTCTGTGAAAAATTATCATGCTAAAATTTAATTGGCTTATTACTGATTTGATTACTGATATATATATAGTGAGATTTATCCGCATACTACCTGATTATATAATCATTTCTATCCGGTCACATCCATTCCTTTATTACTGCTATAAAAGTCTGAAAGAAATATATCAAAAGAGATTATGCAACACAATCTTTAACTAAATTTGAATAAAAAATATTCTGAAGAAAAGAAAATGTACGTTTTGTACAAGAATTATTCAAGGTAAATAATTAATATAAAATAAATTAAGAATTGAGGGGAGTGCAAACACCGCCGCTTGAAGTGCAGATACAGTTCTGCAGGGCCGTAATGTCGTGCGGGTTTGGTATCATAAATTTTTAAGGCGCTCGCTATGATGCTTGTGGTTTTAATAAATTGATCACTGAGTTCTTTTTATTTTATATCAGATTAAATTTCACTTTATGTGTGGCATCAGTATTTAATTTGATAATAAGGAATGCGCTTATGCTATGAAGATAATTTCCATGGAGCTCAAAGTTAGCGACAAACTGCAAAACATAAATCTAGCAAGTAATTGCCTTGTTCGACCAGCGATCTAACCAACACTATTACTGAGAAAAAATATTTTAAAATTCCCCTTTATTATATAGGTAATTTTTATAATTATCTTTGATGTCTTAAGTTTAGTAGGTTCTCGTAAAACAACCTATGTTTAAATATTTTTTTCATTTTTATGCCAATTCCTGGTTATCGTAGGATAGTCAAACACAAAAAGTTTACTTGACCTCATTCAGAAATGCTTAAAGAAATTTTATGCTCTATATTTATGATTACTTTGAGGTAATACTATATGTAACCATATCATCTATATGTTAACCAGAGCAATTTTCAGTAGAATATAATATTGATTACAAAGTATTTAAAACTTTCAATAAAATACATAATATGAAACACAAAAAATATTTCTCCAATGTAAATTTTTAATTTCTTATATATTAAATTAAATTTAATTACTATAAGGAATTTTTATTTATATACATCAAAGTTTCTTCACACATGACAACACATTTATTTTTGGCTCCAGGTCAAACGGATTTCATGAATCCTACATATCGATTATTTATGAAACAGGAAAAAACATATTTAGAAAAAAAAATTAATCGGTTATTTTTTTTTCACGTGAATTTTATTTATAGTTTACAAATATATCAGTTACTTAAGAAAAACAAATAAAACGAAATTATTGAATATTCAAAAAACCTTTGTATAGTTTTGTTTTTACCAACTTCTATTATTGGCCGTGCCTTGCGAGAATCCTTTTTCCACTTTTTATCTCTCGTTCTTTTAACTTTTAATTTAATTGAGAGAGCAATTAGCAAAAGGATTGGACCAGCTGGAGCGGACCTCCCTTCAAAAGAACTCCACTCTCGAGCAATCAAACAGCCGATTAGCCTAGTCAAATTATTCGACCCTTTTCAAATCTAATGAATAAATATTAACAAAGAGAAAGGTTTAAAAAGGAGAGAGGGAAAAAGGAAACAAGGAAAAAGAAAGTTCAAAAGCGTGACAGTGAATTAACTATTTTCCAGGGACGTCTGAAGAAGGATTCGGTTTTTGTTCATCAGGAGGAAGAAGTAAAAATGTTTGGTATGGAGTAAGGGGGGAGGAAAAAAAGGCAGAAGAAGAATTTGATGCCCCAAGTAACGAATGGATCCTTGAGGTAAAAAGTGGCGAGGTCTGCCGGCATTTATACAGTTCTAAATCTGGAGGTGAAAAGAAGTTGGTGAGGTGAGATATAGTTTGTCCTAAAATGGGCCTTAATTAAATCTGGCTTCCCCTCCTCGGCTGGTGGGGATGTGCTATGGCCAGCATAACTCTCCTCTCTGGTTCAAGGTCCGTCTTCCTTAGTTCTCCCCACGGCTCCCACGGTTCTCATTCCATTTTAAAAAACGAATTATAGATTTATCTATCTACTTGTGTAAAATCCCTTAATAGTTAAACTGATTTAAGTCTAACTGATTTAAAGCTCAATGCTGATTTAAATCAGTAAAGTTAAAATTAATGGAAAGTGTTTCAAAACGTAGTGAAATTATTTCTATATTGATTTAACGACTTAATTAACATGGAATGAGGTTCAAATGTAAATAAAAGCCTAGAAATTTCAAAACGATTCTCAGAATGGTAACAAATCGCTAACTAGTTTTCTTAAAACCGTATTCGAAGTTATGCCTCATCAGAATGATGAATAAAAAAAATAAAAAAAACTCTTTTAGTAAAAAAATGATTTCTGAAAATAATTTTTTTATAAGATATTTCTTATATACTGGACTAACTAGTTGATCTATACAATTCAATTATGAAGAAAAAAAAAAACCTTATTCCAGTCAACAATTTTCGTTAAAAAGATTAAAAAAAGACGTTTCGACATTTATTCGTCATTTTTAATTTTAGTTGTTTCAGCTTATTGTTATTGGTTATTTTTGACAAATTGTTTTATTATTGTATTTTAGTGTACTTTTATTAATTTGAGAGTAATGAATGGACTTGTAAATTTGAAGGATGTTGTGAAGAACAACTAAAATTGAAAATGACGAATAAATGTCGAAACGTCTTTTTTTAATCTTTTGTTAATTTTTTAACGAAAATTGTTGTCATTTAGAACCTAGGTGTATTAAATGTAAGGAAAACCACCATTTTTCTAAATGCCCGTTAAAATTCACAGACAAACCTTACTGTGTTAATTGTAACCAAGGGCATGCTGCCAATTATAAAGGTTGCTCCTATTATCAAAATATTAAAAAAAAAATAATTAACTCACCTCCAGTCGAAAATATGAATAACACTGAAACTGTTGATAACCGCAAGCCAGCCAGGAGAACTACACCAAATTTGAAATATTCTTCCGTCCTAACGCCTGATCAAAAAAATGTTCAAGAAACTAACATAGAAAGTAACAGCACTGAAAACGTTTTATCAAAAATCATGAACATTATTATAGAGGCGATAAAACCTTACTTTTCACAAATAATTAGCCAGTTAAGTTCCCTTGTTACCACGTTATTTACAAATGGGCCGTAAAGTAAACAACAATCTATCTAATGTTACTAATTCCTACAAGACCAGCTATTATCATTATTTTTATTTGCATTTTTGTCGTCGTTTATCAAGACTACGCTCTCTACGCATTTATGGCTACTGAATTAAGAAAATTAATAATTTTAAACTGGAATGCTTATGGTATTTCCTCTCAAAAAACTGAATTCAAAATATTTCTAGAAACGAACTCTGTCGATATAGCATGCATTTCCGAAACTCATCTTTGCCGAACTGACAAATTTAACATACCTGGCTACAAAACTCTTCGGAACGACCGAGACAGTGCAACCGCCTCCGGCGGTGTGGCTCTCATAGTAAAAAACAACATCAGATTTTCAGAAAATGTTATTTGTGATGTGTCTAATATTGAAGCCATTTCAATTTGTTTAGATACATCTCCTGGTACCATTGTCACAGCTGTTTACAAGCCACCTAACAAAAACATCAGAGAAGAAGAAATTCTCGAGTTATTTAAACCAAATATACAAACAATAGTAATTGGTGATATGAATAGCAAACATATTTACTGGGGGTGCCGGAAAACGAATTCGAGCGGAAACAAATTGCTAGACATCTGCTCCAGGCAAAATATCCATATTATCGCTCCGAGTGAACCAACATTTTACAGAAGAGGTTGTTCACCCGATATCCTAGACTTAGTGTTAACTAAAAATATCAATCTACCGATAACAGTTCAAACATTATCCGCTCTTAACTCTGACCATATCCCCGTCTTAATTCATTTCAGCACTGAAATTCAACAAACTCCTACTCGAAACTCTCTTATTAAAGGAGTAATCGACTGGGATACCTATAAATACCTGATTTACCATAATGTTTGTCCCAAAAATCATTTCGCAAGCCCACAAGAAATCGATGAAAGCATAAACAAACTACAGCAAACCATAGCTGAATGCTTAAAGCAGTCAACCACAAGAACATTTCGTACAAAAAGGATAACTCTCACAAGCAGTGTGCCTAGTTCCATTCTTCTTAAAATAAAGGAAAAAAATAAAACAAGGAGGAGATGGATGCAAACCAGGAATCCTCAAGACAAAAGTAAATGGAACTTTCTAAAACGCGCCGTAAAAAATGAGTTAGAGGAATTCACGATATCCAAGTACAAAAACTATGTTTCCAACCTGGACCCAAGAGACCAATCATTATGGAAAGCTACAAAACGCCTTTTAAATAAAAAAGTAAATATCCCTAGTCTAGTAATTAACGGAGGGTATATCACCAGCGACTTGGATAAAGCCGAAGCCTTTGCCGATTATTTCCAGCTAACATTTTCAAATTCACAAGCCGATAGAGTGCGGTCAGACGTTGAAATCGAAGAGTTTTTACGGTCACCTCCACCAACAGTAGAACTGCCGGTGGAATTCACCACTCCTAAAGAAATCCAGTCACTAATTAGGAAGCTCAAAATTAGGAAAAGTCCCGGACACGACTTGATACCAGCAATTGCAATAAAAAAGTTACCCAGGAAAGCAGTTGCTCTGATAACAGCAATTTTCAACAGCTGTTTAAGGATAGGATATTTTCCTGATACTTGGAAGAGAGCAGAAATGGTGGTTATAAACAAACCTGGCAAAAATGCCAAAGAATTAAGCAGCTACCGCCCCATTAGTCTACTGCCAATCGTAGGAAAACTGTTCGAATCAGTTATTAAAATGCGCCTCTCTACTTATCTTCAATCTATAGACATTATCCCAAACTTTCAGTTTGGTTTTCAACTCAACCATTCTACATCACACCAATTATCAAGATTATCAGAGTTCATAGTCAACGGATTTGAAATGAAAAAACACACGCTAGTTGCATTCCTAGACTTTAAACAAGCATTTGATAAAGTTTGGCACACCGGTCTCCTCTACAAACTCAAAAAATCAAATACTCCAAAATTCCTTCACGACATCATATGCTCGTTTCTGAACAATCGATCATATACAGTTAAAATTAACAACACTAACTCAACCATTAGACCGATCAGTGGCGGGACCCCACAGGGCTCAGTTCTCTCTCCGATCCTCTTCAACTTTTATGTTCATGACATCACACAGTCTCCACTTACCTCCATAGCTATGTTCGCTGACGACACAGCAGTATTCTCGCAGAGTGATGACATAATAATAGCAAGAAACACACTTCAAAATCATCTAAATGAGTTGCAACAATACTTTTTAAAATGGAAATTTGACCTTAACGTTCAAAAATGCTGCGCAAAAATTTTCACCCTTAGACGCCCTTCAGACCCACCTGAGCTAGTGCTCAATGGCAGCAACCTCCCGTGGAATAATGAAGCTGTAAAATATCTCGGAATTTATTTAGATCGTCGCCTTACCTGGAACCAGCATATCAACACTAAATTAACACAGGCCTACGCAAGACTAGCTCTACTTTATCCCATAATTAATAGAAAATCCAGATTAAAACCAGAAACAGCCTTATTAATTTATAAAACCATAATTAGACCTCTACTAATGTACGGTTGTGAAGTGTGGGGTGCAGTATCTACAACAAAGAAAAAAAAATTGCAAACTTTTCAAAATAAAATCCTACGGATCGCAGTAAACGCGCCTTGGTTTGTACGAAACAGTCAACTTCACCGAGAGCTAAACCTAGAGTCGATTGATGAATTCATTAAAAAACGTTACAGCAGATTTAAGACCGGATTACCAGCAGTCCAAGGAGCTGTAGCATTCAACATAGGCGAACCTATTTCATCCCCAAGACTAAAACCAAGACTGTTGAAAGATATTCTGATGTGATCTCAATAGATAACGTTTCCCACCAATCGTTTTAACAAAATGTAATATAATCCTGTTTTCTTTCAGTTTTCCGTTTTATAGTACTATAGTTCTGTTTATTATTACATTAATGTTATTATTGTTTACTTTATACATGCTGTATATTCAAACTACTATTATTCTTTTATATGAAAAAACGCTATTATATATTTACATCTTCTCTGTAAATAATCTGATAATGTACAGTTAGGGGTGTCTCTTGCATGAGACGAAACCCACTCTTTCACTAAGTGTTAAATCTTAAAATTTCATTATTAAAAAAACCATGTAAGGCTAGGAATAGCCGATCTGGGAATAAAGAGAATAAAAAAAAAACGAAAATTGTTGACTGGAATAAGGTTATTTTTTTTTCTTCATAATTGAATTGTATAATTGTTTTATTAAATACAATTAAAAAGCTAATTGATTTTTCCCGGTAACTTCTTAGTGGTGTTTAACATGTATACTATTTACCTTCCAACGCACGGTCTCTATGAAGTATGAAGTGCCACTTGAAAGTTCATTATGTTCATTCGAGTGTAGAACTTTTAGTTTCAACATCTCTCTCTCTCTCTCTCTCTATCTATCTATCTATCTATCTCGCTCTCTCTCTCTATCTATCTATCTCTCTCTCACACACACACACACACACACACACACGCACGCAAACACACATATCATACATATTCATTTATCATCCCTTTTGCGTGATACCTGACAGTCGATGCATTTTCTAGTTTACATATTAATACATTATTATTTATTCCATTAAAACATAGGAGAAAAATTAATAATTTCAAAAACAATGACATTTTTTTATATTGAGAGATAAGTTGAATTTTCTCTCGTAATCGTATTATTTGGCATCATAGCCTCCTCCTAAAGCTACTAGTTTGTCATTTTCATGTTTCCCTGCCTTTCATTTGTCCTTTATATTGCTTAGTTCTTAAGGGATTTACTTGTTTATTAAATGTTATTGTGATATCACTGAACTAGCTACCGGCTTATTTAGTTTAAACTAAAGGAAAATTTGTATATTACTAATTCATTTAAAACATGTTTTTGGTGATTATTTCATTTTTATTTTTTACCACTCTACCCTATATAATGGATGTCCTAAGTCTGTCCGATGATAATTACTTGTTGAAGATTGTAATAATAATTTTCTCTGGACAGACAAAATTTAGGACTTTCATTGTAACATCATTCGATTTACCATAACAGTAAATAATGGTGTTTAACAAAAACATTAAAAAAACTGACTGAAGAGTTAAATTTCCCTTCGTTTTCACTGAAATAGCTAATAAATTCTAAATAAGAACAATTATGGATTCCCTGTAAATACCCGGAATGGTTTAATGAAGGAATAAAGTGAGAGACTGTTATATATTTTAAATTTCTCCTGGTGTTTGCTTTATTGATAATAATGAAGTTGATTATGGATATTGTTTGAAATATCGATCTACATTATGGACTCTCAGTATGTTGCATGAAAGAACCTCCCTTGGAGATTATACAAAGAGATGAGTCTCAGGATCTCCCCCAACCCGGAACAGGCTCCATCTGGAGGAACTGGCGCGGATCCAAGAAGCAGATGGTGTTATGATGGCCAATCCCTTTTTCCAGAAGATCGGAGGAGAATGCTAAGGACATTAGCGACTAAGTGGTTCCTTGCCAGGACAAACAGGATAAAACTCCTCCCTATTTATTATGTTCCGCAGGGAGTTATATATATGTTAGCCTATCCCGATATGTTTTATATAGCGCCCTCCCTCCCACAGATTAATAACTTAGCCTCCGCCCTTATATTAGCCCTTAGTGCCCCGTAGCCGGCGGCCAAAAACATCTCCCTCTCTCCTGTTAGCGGCTCTTAAGCCCTCTTCATCCGCGATTTATTTCCTCTTGTTTTCCGAAAGAGTTGGTCCTCGGCTCGTGTTCTTCGAAACGGATTAAACGAGAACATGAAATGGAATAAAATAACTCTCCTCTATTGCCTAACAGAATAAATGGATTTCCTGGCCCAAGCCACGAATAAGTTCTTCCATGTCTAATCTTTTTTTTTTTTTTTTTTAACCAACTGTGTATATGTAGAATAAGCTTAAAAGCCGAATATCAAAAATAACAGTACTACAGTAGAATATGTTGAATGTTCAATTATAATAATTTTAAAAAACTTCCTTATTTTGAGAAATGTCCCTTTAGAATAATAATATAGAAATAAAATATGAACTATAATGTCTTAGAGTAGTACACAATTACAATTTGATTTATAAATACAAGTGATACTAACTTATGATTTAGATCTCGATAACAAATTAGCCCTCAAGAATGGCATAGTTTTTCCAAACTCTAGTACTAAATCTTGGTTAACTTGATTTAAAAGTTTATAATTCAATACCAAAAAACAATTTAAATATACTGTGCTTGTTATTACTTATGTGAACCTTCTTGCATTTCCCACAGTCATAGAATATGATATTTTTTTTAAATTTCAGCAAAATTCAAAAATCAAATCAAATCGAAAAATACATATTTTAAAGCTTGTGCTTCAATAACAAATTTATTATAACACTCTTAATTTTTATTTTAAACAATTAAAAACCTATTACTTAAAATAAAAATACTTTTTCAAAATAAAAATTATTAATATTCCAATCAATTATCACTGTGTTGTGTTGACTTTCGATGTAGGCGCTGTCACATCAAGATCAGATTCGAAAATATCAGCTTCCCCATATCCCCTTTGATATCCGAAGTTAAAATGTTGAGTGTGAAGCTATTTCTTCACTAAAGAAGCTATTAGTTCGAAATTTTGTTTCATCGTTTTTAATTTCGACGAGACAGTTCGAAATATCTAATTTGTGATGAAAATTGTGGAAAAATGAATGTAGAATGTGGTAGTGCCAGCAGTAGTGAAATGTTTAAAAGAATAAATACTTTGAAGGAAAAATCCTTAGCATTTCTTCCGGGTGGAGGCCAATGAATTAATTTATTTTACAGTTATAAACTATTTATTAGAAGTAGATGTTTAAACCATCCCCGGTCATATCCCTCTCGTGATTTGCGATGTATACGAGGAAAAGCTCTTCCCCTCGTATACATCGCATTTTATTAGTTATTGATTTTTATTAAATAAAACTAATAATTTTTATAATAATTATAATAATTTTTATAAATATTTTTATTTAATAAAAATATTTATAAATTAATAAAAATCAATAGCTAGTAAAATAAAATTTCATTTTAAATATGGATTGTCGCTTAGAGTTGAGTTACAACGATTCTTCACTGTTCGTTATAAATATTTTTCAAAAATACAAGATATCGTGATTTTTAGTATGAAACAGAGAATGTAGTGGTGGGTAATAAGTATATTTCGATAAATATTTCATCAAGAAATAACAGTTTCAACTTACAATGGGAAGTGTAGATGCTATATGTTGGTTGAAACGTTAATATCTAGATGAAATGATTATCGAACTTTAAACAATGCCCATAATTACATTATCTTTTCCATAAAAAAGCTCATGACAACTTTTATTTTTGAAACAAAGTATAAAAAGTAAAACCTTGTTGTCACTCAACTCGAACCGGATCACCTGCGGAGTTGTTACTCAATTATGTTTGTATCTTCTCTTTTGAAGTATCTTGAGGAAGACCTGCAATGTGGATCGAAACGTTGGTTTCTAATAAATAATTTAACACTTTTTATATTAAATTATTTATTTGACCTCCAGCCATTTTCTTCCTTATGTTAAGTACTAAGTTACCAATATGCTATGCTATGTGTTAGTAGAAAGACAGGATACTGAGTCCCTCCAGCCTAATGACTAAATAAATGCCTAAAATGACAGCTTCGTCTTGTACTTCTGAAGGAGTATCATATTTGCTCTTTCAGAGGTACACTAATAAAGATTAAAGAAAACAATTTTTCTTTATTCTTTCTTAAACCTGAGAACGGTAATTTTACCGATTCCACCAGTAATCCTCAGGCTGGAACGTTCAGGACATTGCCGGGACTAGGGAGGTACTTCAGAAGCTTAAACGAGGAATTCGTCGAAAGTACGCCTTCTCCTTTGGACCGGCAATAAATCTACATTTAAATTGGACAGGAACCGACAAAGGCTGGTGTCCGCGGCGCCTAATCATCTCCTCAAAGGCCCCGACCTGGGTATTCAGGCTCGAACCTGGGTATTCAGGCACAGGTCTCGGGTATTGGGTGGGCGATGAGGGGGGCGGAGCTTCTGTTTACTCCCGCGCCTCGCTCGGGTTTCTCAGGCCCGTGGCAATTCCGAGGTTGTTTGCAGATCCACGACTGGATGTTTGCTAGAGATCTTGCGAGTGTGTTCAGTTCTATCCCGTGGATAGGCCGGGTATGCATAAAAAGAAGTTATATTAAAAAAATAATAATGGTTAACGCATGAGTGGAATAGTTTCACATTAACAGCTATAAGTCTCTTTTAAAACCAGGAAAGAAGAATGCCTGTTAATATTTCTCCAACTCAGGATTCTTCAGGGTAGAAAGACAAAAATCCTATACCACGCACTACCCATGAAAGGTCTTGGGTTCGGTACTTGGTATAGAATGAACTGTTTCTAGGACATCGGTTGTACAGGAAGGTGAATTGCCTTTGATCACGCTCAACCATCGATTTGTCCCCTAAATGAAGGGTATCTACTTTATAGAGCCTGGATGAACCTAAGGAGTGTCACCAGAACCCACAGGATCCATCCCCAACAGTTATCAGAATAAACAACTTCTTTCTGTCACAGCCGCGACCTTCGGCACAGCACGCTCGACAATGAGCCAATCCACTCCTAATTTTTTATCTCAGGACTAAAAAATATAGGGTTTTGTGATGAAATAAATTCTTTAAATGCACTTTTTACTTGAAAATTTTACCTTTAAGGAAGTTGTCAAAATCTCAAAACAGATGGAGGAATTCTGTTGGAGAACAGTCTGGTGAATGATTGGGGTGGATATAGGTGTCAATGTGTAAGGGTATAGGAAACTTCCGAATAGCCGAAGCAGGTAGTTTTTTGATAAGATTTTGTAGGATATTTCAATCTTCCTGCAGTACGGTGTGATTGTAATGATTACACCCCTGGGTAATAAGGAGAAATGGTCCATTCATTACAATACCCTTCGCTCAACGCGCTATTAAGGTTTCTTGGAGCATATTTTGGAAGTCCTCTAATTGAACATTGAAGTTTAGATATAATATAAACGGATATTCCATATGAAACACCTGATAAAAGGATTTTAGAGGGTGCAAAACACACATTAACTGATCCAATAACTTGGCTAGCTACAAAAGAGTGCTTGGAATTAAAGAGGCAGGTCTCTGCTATATTTCTGTAGTCCAGAAAAATAAGTGTACACATACGAAAAAAAATGCGGAACCCTTATGGAGGAGTGTACACAGGCCTGGGATCATTTAAGTGCTAGTAGTAGTGGCGGTAAACAGGGCCGTGTAGATTTGCATATTGGCGAGCAGTGAGCTGATATATCTCCACAGTCAGTTTTTCTATAGCGAGACATATAGACCTCCCTCCCTTCTGGATTTATAAGGCTACATCTGTTTCCCTAAGTATTCCCTTTTGCCCTGTGCCGAACGGGGGAAAAAAGAAAATAAAAATATAAAAGAGAGACGTAAAAAAAAGGGTTGAAAGAGGAAAATGGAGGGAAATATTGGAGGTCTGTTTCCCTTTAAAGGTGGGTGTTTTTGTGTTGATGGTGCCTGTATTCAAAGCGTGTTGACACAGGATACAACCCCTTCTCTTGGCTACTTCTGAGCCCGTATCATCGAATAATCTATCGAGCCATTATTTATCTTTCATTATATTCACTTAATTATACAGTTAACTTCAATAAATAATAAAAAGAAAGTACCATCACTACAATAAAATCTTTGATATTTAGTAATAACCGTAAAATAGTGTTATAGTTTTTTTTTTAATTTGTTGGCTTATGCTTCTTTTCTCTAGGAAATCCACGAATTCGATTTTTTACGATTATTTCTTTCATTATAAAAATTGTATTATAACTTATTTTAGGTAGGTGGAAGCCTTGTGCTGGACACGCCCAAGTCGAATAAACGGAAGAACCTCTGCCATACATAATTTATTATACCATATTGCTCCTTCAAAATGCTAATATTTTAATATAGGTATTTTAAAGTTCCATGTGAGTTAAATAAAATTTCGGCCTTGGTGTACCAAAGTATTCCTATTGTAGTGATGGTACTTTCTTTTTATTATTTATTGAAGTTAACTGTATAATTAAGTGAATATAATGAAAGATAAATAATGGCACGAGATAGAGACCATTAGAGAAACTACTAATACCAGTACTCTAATAAGAAATTCAACTTAAAAGGTCACGAGGCCATCTTCTTTTCAGATGCCTCGGAGGATTATCAGGAATTGAAGAGGTTTTCAGGTTTTTTGAGTTTGAGTGTTTGTCTTCCTCAAGGTAGTATCCTTGGCCCAATCCTTTATGCAGTTTATACAGCTGACATCCTAACTCATCCTAATACCATCCTTACCACGTATGCTGATGATACATGTGTATTATCAGTCAACACCAATCCAATTATTGCATCCCAAAGCCTCCAATCCCATATCACTGATCTTGAAGAATGGTGTCAAAACTTGTGAATTAAAATAAACTCTCAAAAATCGCATCAAATCACTTTTACCTTACGTCGTAAACCAATGCCTTCCTGCCCTTCAGTATCCTTTAATAATATCCCACTTATGCCTGTAGAACAGATCCGATACTTAGCGTTGCATCTTGACAAACGATTAACCTGGAATCCTCATACAAGACTAAAAATACAAGAAACCGCTCGACGTTTCAGGCTACTTCAACACTTACTAGACAAACGCTCTAAGCTCCCAATTAATTACAAAAGACTCATCTACATGACCATCATACGACCTATTTGGACCTACGGAGTAGAGCTTTGGGGCTCCACTAAGCCATCGAATTCCTCTCGTATCCAATTCCTACAATCCAAAATCCTTCATGCTCCTTATTTTGTTAAGAATAAAATCATCCATAACGACCTTAATGTCCCATTTGTTGCTGATTAGGTCCGAACCCGCTATCTATTCTTTCATAACAAACTTCATTTCCACTCAAACCCTCTAGTTTCAAACCTAGCTTCCTCTTCAATTCCTGATAATCCTCCGAGGCCTCTGAAAAGAAGATGGCCCCGTGACTTCTTAGTTGAACTACTTGTCATTTTCACATGTCATTATCCATCGCTTAGCCCATTTACTTGATCTATTATTGTCGAAAATGTCTAGATTTCTTTTTAATTTTAAAAATCTAAACTTATACAAGTGTACATGTGCAACGGATAGGAAAAGGTTACGCCAGAGAGTGAAAGTGAGAGAAAGCGAGAGAGAAAGTGAGAGAGATGGAGAGAGGGCTGCGGACAGGTTTCCAATGATGGAGTGTGATGCATTTCGGCGGACAATGGTGCAGCTAGGGGGAGGAGGGGGATACACCTCCCTCGGGAAAAGCCAGCAAGACCACAACATCCGTCAGCAATGGCCGCCCTCTGTCAGCTCAGGGCACAACTACAACAGAAACTCTTGTACTTGTAGTCCCAGTCACGTAAAGAGTAAAAATCAAAATTTAATCATTTCGAAAACATGCCAGACTTAATTATCCATGATATGGGAACGCAAAGGTTATAAGCCAGGTTGGCAATGGTTGGCAGGGAGGTGATTTGGTTTTGATCACACTAAACCGTCAGGTTTTCCCCCAATTAACCATTAAAGTTTTCAGGACGCACAAATGTGTCCAGCGAATGCAATCAGTGATGACAAAAAGCGCATTCATGCATCTGTTAAAAGTCACCAACAGGGACTATATATTGTGTTTTTTCCAGTTTTTTATGTAATAATTGCGTGAAATTATGATTAAAACAAATATATACGAATATTTTTAGCTTAAACATTAAGGAAAACAGATTATGAAACAAATTAGCTAGCTAGATTGAGGTCAAATATCCTAAAATATCCTGATATTTTTAACCAATTTTATGGTAGATATTTTGATGCAGTGTTCGTGAACCTAAACCGCTACTATGGCACTCCAGCTTTTTTTTCTTATTTTGATGTTGTGGTAGTATAAATTTTAGTCATTTTAATATTTCAATGATGCTAGAAAAAAACATTCTGTTATACAATCTGGTACAAACTTATTAATAGTAATGCATTGAACTTTTCATCAAGCAATAAATCTGGAACCAGTTAAAAGTATTAAGTTCTCAGCAATGGTAAGCTCTCAGCACGCGCAGTCTCTCATCGTCCGAGATTCGTCCGCACCGTAAGAGTTATGATTATTTATAGAGACTGGGAGTGCCGTAGGAGGGTATGCAGATCCCATAGGGTCAATTTAATATTCTTAACATATTAAATAATTTATGCGTGACACTCAGATTCGATATAATTAAGGCTTGTACAGACCGTACCTGGTAACTTTATACAATAGCAGTATACTTTACAGTGTTTCGTTGTATTAAGTTCATACATTTACACATGTGGTGTTATACTGTTGTTCTGCGGAGAGGTCCTGCGATCATTGCAGTAAACCAAAATACAATAATCCTACATAAGATCGGTGAAGAGAATGGATCTGTCTGGCTTGGATTCGACCCCTGGTAGCTCAGTGGTTTAGAGCACTGCACTAGAGATGCAGACGACAAGGGTTCGTATCCCGGCCAGGACAAATTTTTTCTATTCAAAATAAAAATATTGAAAATAATCACTATCAAAAGAACAATACATAAAAATATATTATTTTCTATTGACATTTTTATTTTTCATTAAATAGTATTTTATGCATTTTTTTTTTAGGTGTATACCTTGTTGGCACTCAGTTGTATCATATTATATTTTAAAAAGATTAAATACTGGTTGATGTAATTGATGTAAGATACATTAAATGATTATATTGCATAGTATTATTGTATTGGGCATTATATTGTTTGCTACAATCCTTGGTTTGGAAAAAAAACAACACCGGAAAATATTACTACTTTAATCTCTTGAATTATTATTTTTTTTACCTGTATCAAGAGATGTTTTGTTACTTTTAAATTAAAAAACAAAAAATTAAACTATTTTTTTTTAACACAGAGTTAGGTAAGGAACAATTTTAATAATACTTCCTTCAATCCTTGTAAGACTATTCGAATGAGCATATGACTTTCCGGGTATTAATAGAAAGCCATAACGACATTGCTTTCATATCAGGGCTTTGTGAAATTCCTACACGGGAATGAGCTCTACCGTGATTGAATGAAGCTCTCTCCTATACTTTCGCTAAGACCAAACTCTGAATCTTAAGACGACATTGTTGTGGCAAGAAATTTATCTAGCAATATAGATCCTTTCCTCTTATCCAAGTATCAAGTTGGAATAGATTTTTCACAAAGATAACATTAATATAAATTATTCTTCTTCTATGTTTTACTTATTCGGATATCTAATAATTACTTCACTCAGTGAAACCTATTTCCAGTCATTTTTCACCTAAGAAGAGTTATAAGTAAACTTTTCTCTGTAAATTATTACATACAATAATAACAGTATAGCAAATATATATTTCTTAAAATCGTCCATAAATAGAAGTATAGATCACGTATAATACTTACTTCTATTTATGGACGATTTTAAGATATGTATATTTGTTATATTTTTATGATTGTATGTAATAATTTACAGAGAAAAGTTGACTGTCTTAAAGATGTTAAAGAAGTTCTTAGATGGATGGAAAATGACATATAGTCGAAACGTATCCATATAATAAAGTTGTATGGCAAAAGTGACTGGAATTATTAGATAAATTCAATCCAGTTTACATCCTTTCAAAATTTATTCGAATATTTAAAAAAAAAATCTAACACTTCTAGTCATTTATATTTATATCTTTATTCTATTATTTTAGCACTTCGAAAAATATATTATATTAATAGCCAATTTATCAGAAATATTTATATAATGTAACGATTGCTCGACTTGTATAAGTTTTCGATATCTTTGTGATGCCATTGGTGATGCAATTGGTTATTGTTGGCTCCATACATTTATTTTCATTCCATAACAAACTGATGGAGCTGACAAATAAGATGGTAATTGAACAGTTGCCTGGAAGAAGGGCGTATGGTACATTTTTCAGTTATGGTTATTTTTGCGGAACAAGGTCTATGTGAAGGCCCCTACCGCTCTCTTGTCAAGAAAAACCCGTCCGCACGCGAAATTTATATAGACTTCGGTTTTTCAATGTCATGTCAAAATTAACATTTTGACCAAAGCTTCGTGTATGTAACAATTTTTTATTTTAATTTTTTTGCTTGTTTTACAATCGAACAAGGGAGTAAGTGCAAAATCTATAAATTGTAAGAAGGGCGTATGTGACAGTCGCCTAATTAAATTTTCTTATTTTGCCTCTCTCGTAAACTTTGAAAAATGTAACATGCGCCATTCTTCCAGGCAACTATTCAATTCTTAAATTCAATCAAAACATTCTAATTTCTATATTTGGTAAAAAAAAACTGTACCACTACAACCCATGAAGAGACAAGGGCTCAGTATATGCTAGATATCGTACTGTTTCTAAGATAACGGTTGTACAGAGAGGTTATCTGATATCTGATATCTGAGATCGAAGGGTTTTCCTTTATTTAAGATTATCCAAATTTCAGAGGCTAAGTTAGACCAACAATTTTCGGGCTGCGTATAAGGCCATTATCAGAGCAGATTGCTGAACTTAGTTGGCACATTTCTCTACGACTACTTACTCTAATGGTAAGCTTAAACTTAGGTAAATAAGTAATTTCTTTGTATATTTTCTCACTGTTCCCTTACAAATATCTACAAAACAAAGCAATTCATAATATCGTCCCTTCCATTTCCAACTATCGAATGTGAAAATCGTTACTTTTGAGGAGAATTAAAAAAAGGAGTTTCAAGGTTCAATAAAAATTAGTGCCTATAGTCAAACCAATGACATTCATTTAACATTGTTTTTGTTACTGATAGATGCCACTATATGAATCTTATATCGATTATCAATCCTAAAGCAACTGCTATAAGTCGAAAACGAAAGCTGTATTTTTTTTCACATTCGATACTTTGCGATGGCAGGTACGGTATTAAAACCTAAAGGGTCGATTCACTGTTCTTACCAGATTAAATCGTTTATCTTTCACAGTCTTATTTGAAGGCGGGACTTTCAGCACAGCAACTCTGGGATCTGGTGGTACTCTGCTCCCATTCTTCCAGGTTCAGAACACTGGAAAACTGATTTCAGGTAAGGAGTTTGAGTCTGGTTATCAAACACCAATTTCGGTGAAGCTATTGTAATAATTTATATTATCTTGAATAATAATAGTTGATCTTCTATATATATAAGGAAGAAAATGGTCAGGGAGAAGGCCAAAAGAAATTCTGTTAAGTAGGGAGAACTGATTATTGAAGAGCCAACGTTTCAGTTAAAACTTGAAATTTGACATCCCAAGCCCTGAAGAAGACCTTAGGATCGAAACGTTGGCGTTCAAATAAACAGTTCTCCCTACTTAAGACAATTTTTCATTCTCTTCACCCGGACTGTTTTATTTCTCATTATTTATATTAGTTTTTTCCTTCAGATTTGTTATTGATAATTATTTTTAAAATTTAATTTTGCTTTGAAAGTATAGTTTCTTGTTGTATTCGTTGTTTAGAAAATGTCTCTACATTATTTTTATTTATTTTGGACACTGTAGGTTATGTTTGACCTATTATAATAGTGTTAAAATATTGTATAACTTTATAAACCGTTCGCTGATAAGATGTCTATTCGAATAAAGGAAGGAGGGCCAGAGAGAGGATAGAAGTAGGCAAAGGGAGAAGAACGAGAGTAAGAGAGAGAGAGAGAGAGAGAGAGAGAGAGAGAGAGAGAGAGAGAGAGAGAGAGAGAGAGAGAGGGAGAGAAGGGTGTTACAAATGCCCTGGAGAGGGCGATAGATCTCCTCTGGCCGAAATTATAAATAGGCTCAATTTGCTAAGGATTGATGTCAGCTGTCACCTCTCCTCGTCCCGTCTTTCCATTCCCTCCTCCCTCTCCCTTTCCCTCATGCCTTCTCACTCTCTCTCACTCTCTCACTCACTCCCTCACTCTCTTTCGCTCCCTCTCTCTATCTCTTCCTCTCTCTTAGTTGTGGAAGTTATTTATGAATAATTCCAGTGTTCAACACTAAATTAACATTTTTCTGGCTAAATACTTTTTAGTTCTCTAGTGGTAATCATTAATAAGTAATTACTATTTTTTAAATAGAATTTAAAATATATTAAGGAAAATAAGAAGGCGACTGAGGAATAGAGGCGGTATTACAGAAGGATGTTGTTTCTTAGCAGGGAATGTATAAATCAATACGTTAAGACCTTGTATTTAGTGAATAGTTAATCGGATAAATTTTGGTTCCAAGGAATTCCAATATCTCTGAACACTAGTCTGTTTTTCACATCTTCACTTCGAACAATAATTATATCCTTTTTCAAGAAGCTTAATTATTAATCAAAATCTATGATGCTAAATATCAATAATTTAATTAAAATATATTATTAGTACACATTTTTATTATTTATACTTGTATTTATAATTATACATTAATGTACATTATTTTTGTTTTTATCACTTGCTAAGTATCGTACCGGTCGTTATTATACAAATAAATATAAATTTTAAAAATGAGAGAACGACAGTTCTAAGAACTAAGTCATCCAGGCAGGTAGAAAGGATACCTTGGTGGGGGATGTTCAAGAGATACCAAAGAGGAGAGTCAAAGACGTTTGGAAGAAAAGGCACTCCTTGAAGGAACATGGAAGAAGTAGCTAGGGAATTTTCGAAGAGCAGCCGAAAGCACAGCTGGAGTTGCTGGAGGAGGAGAGTCCGAAGGCGACCAGGCCGGAACTCTACCCATAGACATGACCTAGAGGTACATCTATTTACACAGTATATATTAAATGATAGTCCAAATAAGTAATTGTATTAATAATCTATATTAATTATAATTATTTATGTGCTTACTTAACCCAGATGCACTATATATTGAGCGATATTATATTGATGGTTTAATTAAGGTGTTAATTTGACTGATTAGTAAATTGGTAAAAAGACCACCAACCTCTAGAAAATAATGCAATTCAGAATAAAGTTAGGACGTTTATAGAAATAATAATTTCAGTAGTTATCTTAAATTATTACTCTGGCATCCCAAGATCAACAGAATTATTTTTAAAGATATATTTATAATCCTAAAACATAGCATCATTGAATGGCATCCCTTGTGGGGAACTTACTATCCAGTTAACTATGTAGGAACTTCTTGGAATAAGGTTGCTGTCTCTTTTGATCTGTTTGGACTGTTGATGTGAGATGTGCTAGAAATTATCTTTTTTTATGTGATTTTTCTTTGTGCTAGCTTAGATGATACCGGAATTGGGGAAACGTTGACTGGTTGGGTAATCCAGAATTTTAGAGACATAAAGCTTTGCTTTTAGGATTTTCCGAGGCCATCCCATCAATAATCAATCAATCATATCAATATTATTAAAATTAAACAATGTACAAATCACTGAATTTTTCTAAATTCCAGTAGCAGTTTTCGTGAAGAAATACCCAAGACCTGTTGCGATCTTAGAGCTCTTTCCTTGCAACTGCTCGCCCCCTGGCACAGTCTTTCACCTCATCACCATAAATTAACATACACTCTGCCGACGATTACATCCAGACCTCTTATGAATTTACATTTCCAATTGTGTTGTACAGTTTCAAAGTTCTAGCAGCTTAGTCTCGTGTACTCAACAACAGACTATAATAGAATAGGAAACAGACGGGAATTGTTTAACTTATAAGATTCATTATTAGCCGAATCGTATACAGTGCTAATATTAACAATCTGTGCAAATATAATCAATTAACTGTAAACTTTGTAATAATATTCTTTTGTATTATATTTGCACCTGCGCAGAATCGCATCCACCAGATATGATTTTAATTATTTGCAGAAATATGAAAATTTTGGTAATTGATTAGTGCTGTCTGATTAGGTCTCTAGCCATTCCCATTTTAATGCTGGCTTTGGAAGTCTAAGTAACAGAAACGAGGGGAAAAACAAGAGTTTGGTGGTGTTGTGGTGACGAGTGAAATTCTGTAGAATATTTTGTATGAATTTACGAATGCACATGCCGTTGTGTATAATGCAATTCAAAATATATGGACGCGTTTTGTTGAAACCCAAATATTGATGGAAACTAAATAAATATTTTATAAATGAGATCCTCTAATGCAAATACTTCATTTTTCCCATTTACTTTGAAAATATTTATGTTTATGTTATGAATAATTATAATGCATAAACCAATTGTCTTCTATGTACACAATGTACGCGTGCATGTAGAGTTCCAAGTTGGTGTTGCTGCAAAAGACCTGCATACAATATTGCATACAATATTTGTGTTTTTGTGTTTCAAGTGAACACATCATAACGAACATGAGGTTCTTCTCTTTCTTTTGTGATCTTCATTTATGTTTACAAGAAGAAACGATGAAAGAACAAGACAACCACAGTAAACAGATATGAGCTAGTTCTATCGTATCATTAAACAAGATGGTATTACCTTAATAAACGTAGCCGCAAACATAGCGTCATATCCGCATTATGATGAACGATGTATTCCTTGCTGCTATCACTCTGGTTGACTTTTATAAATGTAATCCAATCTGTCTCCTTTACGTCGTACAAAGAAAGCAATAACTCATTTCAAATATAAGAAAACACACAGAGTCACAAATATATAATATATATATATATATATATATATATATATATATATATATATATATATATATATATATATATATATACTTTGTATGTAAAATATATTCATAATTTAGATTATGTAGCTGTGACACTCCTACGATCTGGCACTCAAGGTTATATTTGATATAGGCAAGGTAACATGTTAAAAAATTATCTGGTGTATCAGGAAAGTTTTGGTTTCTTATTATTAACGTCTTCGTTTATAATTGAAACCGTGGAAATGGACTTTTTCAATATGTAATTCTTGAAAAAAAATACCAATAGACGATTTCTAAAACTATCTTTTGCTACAAATCGTTCTGCAGTAAAAAGTACAAGAAGTAGAGTCCAAAGCATTAAAGTAGAAACAATACTTAACTCGCCTATTACAGTAGATGGATTATATGTGAACTTAGTATATTGTCTAACGGGGAATGCTACATGGAGAAACAAGAAAGGTTAGTTTTGGTTTCTTTAAAGTGATTGTACGGCCATTTTACGTTCATTCCAGAGGACAGAATAACCAAGGACTTTTCACTACTTAAAAAAATCCTAAGGCCACTTGGCAGCCTTAGAACACGTGACGTTTGGGATCGAAGGAAGTAATGCTAACCACTATAGTGCAGATGACTCCTCTCAGTTGCCCGGCTTTCTGCGAATGGGATGTAGAATTGTTATTCAAAATTTTCTATGAATTAATTTAATTTAATTCAAAATTGAGTTAATTTTGAAGAAATCTCAATTATCTGACGCTTTTACTCCTTAGATATTTTTGATTGTAGACTTTCTTATGGAGAAAAAAAGAATAAATTCTCTCGGAGTTTTTTTTCAAGGTCATGCCTAAAGAGAGTGTGGTATCTGTGCAGTGTCATGTATAAAATGACTAATAATTGTTATTGATTTTTCTTAAAGGAATCCTTCGCAAAATATATCTAGTTTCGTTAGAAAATACAGAGTATTGTGCTATGCAGCTGTACTTGAGAGAGTTAGGTTGAATATCAGTTCAAAGGAAACTTTAGGAGATGGTGTTGTACTCCAGCAAGTTTCACCTCCAAGTTCCCAAGATTGGGGATTTTAAGGGCTATGTAACGAGAGTCTTGAACACGCTGTTTAAGTTTTAGCTTCCGTTATAACCGTTGTTTAGCTTTTTATTTTAATAATACACTTTTGAAATTGATCAAAAACAAGTTAACCTTTTATACAGGAAAAAACGTTTTTAACCGTCTTAATACAAATATCGATCGAAAAAAACCCTCATCCCTACGCGGATATTTTTCTTGATTTATAAAGCGATTTTCTTTAGATTTATTTAGATTAACCTGAATCATGACAATCCTAGCAACTTGACATCACTTTCAATCTTTTTGATTATAATAGATGCCTATCAAGGACATTATACGGATGTTAACCAATAATTTAAACATATATTGAAGAATTATATAACTTTTTATTATAATTAACAAGGTCCTAATTAATTAATTATTTTAATACCGATTCTTTATAATAAACTAATTGAATTTTACCTTCAAGTTAAAATTGAAAATACCAAACAATTCAATTTATGTAGAAAGAGCTGCGAATGAAAATATACTTGATTGAAAAAAAATTGTGAAGTAATTCCAGATTGATTTCATCACGGAGGTTTAAGCCTGTAAAATGTAAGGTTTTAGAATTTTCTTTATACCTGCCAATGGACGTCGTATGAGATTTTCTCTCACAAAAAGTTTAATTTTTTTAAATCTCTATGTAATGGTAGGTTTTAAGCCCGAGTTTTTTGTCGATATTTCCTGTAATGTCGAGTGGAATATGTGTTTCTTTTTTTTATTCTTATTCTGTAAATTTCTCTCAAAACGAGTATTTTTTTTCTCATTATTATGATGCTTGTTTGTTTACAATTTGTTTAAGACTTAATAGTTAATAAAAAAAAAAGTTTTTCCGAACAAGGTAAATATTTAATAATTAAAACATGGAAAACGACTTTTATTAAATTTGCAATTCGTAAATAACCCAAAGTTAAAAGTTTCCTAAATTAATAGTTTATTACTAATCAAATAATGACAGAACTAAAGTAAAATACATCAAAGCAGAAACAATTATCTAAAACAATAGGGCTGTTGGCGGACTTTCTTGTGAACTAATTATATTGTCTACCAGGAACAATGTAGATACATAAATAGATTTATACGGAGAAATTTGTTTTGATTTCAAGTGATTGACAATTTCGATCATAATTGAAACCGTAGAATGGGACATGAAACAGTATAATTTTTGGTGACTAATAAAATGTAATAGTGATAAATTAAACAGATAATTTAACCTTCCATTAGTTGCGGCTCTAAGACGCTTCAGATTGGTCGCGGCGATCTGAAAGATCACTTTCAGGAAAACTAGCATTTTTGTTCAAATTTGAGGTTATATACTCAAAATAACTATTTAAGGGGTTTGGGTAGAAAGTAATGAAATAGCATATGCAGTAAGAATTCCGTTTCAAGCGAAAAAACATTACAGCAACCATAAATTTGCTTTTATCTTGGCAACCTCTAATTTTTCTTTTTCATTTATCAATATTTATTTAATAATTCGTTCACTTAATGAAAACCTATTTCCAGTCGGGTTTTTTTATTTTTTTTTGGCAAATAACTTTATTTTGCAGACATGTTTCGACTAATTGTCATTATCAATACATCAAGAACTTCCTTCATCTCAAAAGAGTTACACGTCATCTTTTTTCTATAAATTATTAATTACATAAATCAACAAAATAACAAATATACATTTATTAAAATCGTCCATAAATAGAAGTAAGTATAGATACCTCTTTTTTTTATAATTCATGTCATTGGCTAAAAACTTTTCTTGGAGGTCCACTGTCCTCCATGGTCCTTTTGTTACTATTTTAAACTTTGGTCTCTATTTATACTATATTTTATTTATATTTACATACTAAAATCCTTCCCATTTAAATTTATCCTAATTAATTATAATTCAAAAAAATTTTTAATACGTAAATTTATTAAGTTTATTATTTTATTATTAATATCTTTTTATAGGTTTTTAATTTAAAAATCAGATAGGACTGAAATTAGGATATCTAGGTAACTATTGGGAGGTTATAGTGCTAGGTTATCTCTCTGTGTTTTTAAAGTAGACACATCCCATTTGTTATTTTGTCTTTAACTTCAAAATAACTGATGCATATGATTTGCTAATTTCTCCTCCCTCTTTCCTATCATTCACCACATTATCTATATTATCGCTGATATATAATGCTTCAAGGAATCGTCTTTTAATTACATTCTTTTCTCTATGTAATACCCTAGGCTTGTCAAAATTAAAAGTGTGTAATTCATTTTTACAGTGTGTTGATAAAGCGGTATTAGTTTTTGAATTAGGTTTTAAATTATTTTTATGGTGATAAAATCTATTTTTTAAATGTGTACTAGTGTGACCTACATATTCTCTATCACAATTGTTGCAACTCAGGTTATATATGACATTTTTATTCTCTAAAAGTGGTATTTTATCTTTTTGGCTATATATTATATTTTTAATCGGGTTTCTTGTTTTATACGCCAATTTTATATCTGATATGTCATAATTTTTGAAAGTTGGTGCTATTTTTTCCGAAAGATTTTTGATGTAGGTTATGCTTCTATAATTTACTTTATTATGTTTTACTTCCTTATTCGGTGATTTAGTGACTATATGGTTTGTGCTGTTATTGATTTGTGGATTTCTATTATTATTATCTGTATGAAAAAATTTTGTAATTTTTGTTTGGGATGGTTTAATTATTGATTTTTTATTATTATTATAGGCTATTTTTGAATTATTAATGGATTCTCCTGGAATTAAGTTAATTTCCTTATTTATTGACATGCTGTTATCAACTATATTCCTAATAACTCTGTATTGCTTGTGCCATAATTCGTTAATGAGTTTTATCGGAAACGCGTTGCTTAGGAGGATTTTGAAAATATTGTGCTTAGTTTCTTTTAGATATTCGTCATCTGTTACTTTAATTGATCTGCTAATTAAATTGAGAGCTATATTTTTAATTTGATGCTTAGGGTGGTTTGAGAAAAAATTGAGTAGTCTATTGGACGTGATTTCTTTTTTATACCATTTAGTTGTTATAGTATTATTACTAGGGTTTCTAATAATGGTGATGTCCAAGTAGTTCAGTAAATAATCTTTTTCTATTTCTTGGGTAAATTTAATATTTTTGTTTTGTTCGTTTAAGATTTTGTTGAATTTATCTAATGTATTTTTATTAGTGATTATTAGAAGATCATCTATGTATTTAGAGATGAAAATAGGGGGGTTGTTTAACTTTTGTAGACTATTTTTTATGATATGATTAAGCACTATTCCGGACAGATTGACTGATAGTCTACCTCCCATAGGTAAACCTGTTGTTTGTTTAAAATACTCTTTTTGAAAGGTGAAAAACCCATTTTCAGTACATAATTTTATTCCCTCTAAAAAGATAGTTTTACTTTTTATATTTGTGTGAGGTTCTATTTGATCCCAATTATCATTTATTAGCTTATATGCTAATTTTAAAGGGATGTTAGGAAACATAGAGACTACATCTAAACTTGCAATAATGTGATCAGTTTGTAGATTGATGTGGTTTAGTTTATTTTTTAATTCTATTGCATTTTTTATATCAAATTCATTATTATTGTTATATTGATCTAGGGATTTATTCAAGTATCTGGCTAGGTTGTCTGTTGGGTTGTTTGTGCAATCTACTATTGGTCTTAATGGATAATTTTCTTTATGCATTTTAATTAAACCGTGAATTCTGGGTGCGTTAAAGTAGTTATTAGATAATTTATTTTTCTGTTCTTTTTCAATGAATTTATATTTAATTAGTTTATCTAGATATTTGTTTACTTTACTGTTAAGTTCATTCATAGGGTCGTTTCTTATGCTTTTATAATTGTCTTTATTATTTAATAAATCCAACATTTTTTGTTGATAATCAATTTTAGTTATTATTACTAGATGTTTACTTTTATCTGATTTAATGACACACAGTTCTTCATTATTTTTAAAAAAATTTTTTGTATTTAAGAGGTCGTTATTAATTATTTTAGTAAATTGGTTCATTGTATTATTAGGTTTATTTTTATCTTTATTTAAATAATTTAAAATGTTTTTGCTAATATTGTTTCTTAAGCCATTTTTATGGTTTTCAGGGGTATCTAAATTAGTGATTAAAGTTTCAATTTCTGCTATCATTTGAAATGTGTTAGTTTTCTTATTGTTCGGGTCATAATTAAAATTATCTCCCAAACTTAACAGATTGATAATGTTATTTGGAATTGTTACCGGTGTTAAGTTAATCACTCTATTATATGTATATAGATTGTTGTAATAATTGAATATATTGAAAGATTCCTTAGAGTTATTATTCAGATTTTTAGAATAGATTGTAGTCTTATATTTATCTGAGTTATTGTTCTGATTATATGGGTTTTTAACGGTTGTTTTATTAGGTTTATTTGCTTTAATTTTAATGTTTATTGTTTTTATATCTTTTATTGTATTGTTCCATTTTTTACACGTATTCCTGATTAAAGTATATAAATTTGGATCTAGATTATTGATTTTATCTAAAATTGTTTTTAATTTTTTATTGGTTGAGTTGATCAACCAGAAAGCTTGTTTTTTATCTAAGTTTAAAATTTTTTGTCCTAAATTATTGAAAAAATTATTTTGTTTTGTGTTGTTTAAATAACTCTTATTAAAACAGTTTTCTAGATATATGATGTGGGAAAGTATATGATTTGGTATAATCTGGTTTTCGATACAGAATTTTAAGTATATTAATTTGCATTCTGCATTAATTAGTTTTGCATTTAAGTTAAAAATCTTGTTAAGTGTATCTATACTTAATTCTACATTAAAAGGACTTACAATTAACTGATAATGTAATTTTTAACCAAAAATAATAACTATTTGCTGATTAAATTGGTGCGAATAGTCACTTCATCACAGTTTAATAGTGGGAAAGACAACAAAAATATGAGTAAAAATCAGTTTCGGCCAAAGGTGGCAAATATACTTAATGAAAAACGTCAGGGGAGTGGAGTGGCTGAGTGGTAGATAGCTGAGTTGCCGCGCCGATGGTCCTGGGCTCGAATTCGGCTCGTTGGGAGACTTTTATTTAAACCGTTAGCGCCCGGAGACGGATCCTATGAGACTAAGAACCTCCTGGAGCTCACCCAGCCTCTAAAAAGTGGGTTCCCTAAACACGGGGGGATGTATGGCAGTTGAGCGTGATCTAAGACAAATCAACTCCCTGCGCAACAGTCCTAGAAACAGTAGAGTCTCTATCACGTATTCCACCCAGGCCCCTTCATGGGTTGTAGTTGTACAGGTTGATTATTGACAAATGTCGATTATTAGACTCGATGAATACCTAAAAATATGGAGAACCACTATAAAAAAAAATTAGCTTCATTAGTTTCTCCTTTTTTGAGATAAAGAGAAAAAAATGGTTTCCTTTTTAGGCATAGAAAGAATCTGGATTCATAACTTTAGATAAAAACAACTTTTGCACCTGAGAATGTATACCAAGGGGTGATGAGTGGTGTGATAATGAACAATGACTGAGACGTTTACATCCCACTCAGAGTAGAAGAGGGGCGAAATATCAAATGAAAGTTGAAGTATTTGAAGGTACTAAACGTTGCAGAGGTAGCTAGCTACTAGAGCGGTAAACGAACTTGAGAACTTATTCGGAACTTTACTTGTTTTAGGTCCATTTCCTCTTTAAGTGCTAAGCGACTTAGCCTCCATCTTAAGCCCTTGGGGCCATGTTGGTTCTAGAATAGCCCTCGGCAGGTTAGGTAGTTGAATTGGAGTGAGAAGTAAATCAATTATAAAAGGAAGTAGATTAGCCTGACTCCTCGAAACCTATTGAAAAGAAATTTCAAGTGCCAAAGCAGCTACAGAACGAATCATTGAAGTCACCAGCAATCAATGATTATCATTATAAAACAATTAATAAATAAAAACATAAATACCTAAAAAATAAGATGGTGTGTGGATGTGTAAACAATTGCAATGACCATAAAATATCATGCGAGATATGCTCAATATTTTATCTGTACATTCAAAGCAGATCAACAAGTGACAATTAAAAAAAGTTGTAGGATTTATTTTTGAAAAAATAAGGAAGTGAGATGCCAATTTCAAGATGTTTTTAAAAGTGTATTTATTTATTAAAATTTGTTTAAATTATAATCAAATTATGAACAACTTTCTTATGGCGTTTGTTTTACATGATTTTAATTACACCGATAATTAAAATGGTTAATGACAAATTATACCTTGATTTGTTTTTTTTAAAAGAACTAGGCGTGTACCAATGTTACAATGCCTAACGTCTGTATTTTTTTTTCCATTTTGCTTTCTCAAAACTCGTTTTTTGCGTTTTTCTTCTGTCAAAATCAATTTACGTCCAGCTTTTACTATATTACACTTTATATATCGTCGCTGTCAAAACAATACCGCCTGTGTACACTTTGGGCGATTTTACAGGAGAGAAAAAAAACCGCGCCGACTGTAGACTTGGCAATTTTTTTCAGAACTATTGAAGAGAAGTATCAAAAAATCATACTCTGCCATGTTGCTGACCTTAATACGTGCCTTTCGTATTTAGTGTGTAATTCAACCTGTAGAATGCATTACCATTACTAACTCATACATTTTATTAAAAGTTGTAGATAGGCGGTATTGTTTTGACAGCAACGTTATAATAATAATAATGTCTTTATTTATTCTGGGACATGTCCCTTTAGAATAACAATAGATGTATTGTAAGCCATTATGCCTCAGAGGGAAAAATAATTACATTTAATTAATTATTACAAATAATTTAGTAAGTGAGAAAGAATTATAGAAAACAAATTGAATTACCTCCAATAACAGTATTTTAAAAACAGATTAGAAGAAGAGAAAGAAAAATAAGTTAACAATAATTATATAAGAGAAACAATTTATAGTTACATATCCATCAAATTTATGCCAAGCAAAAAACAAAAAATAATGATGAAAAATTCAAACCTTTATTTATTTTTTTAAAAAATATATAAATAGATGATATTAATTCATATGTACGTTGTTTATATCCCACACACTCATATATATACATAAATAATCACAAATACAAGTGTACATTAAAAAAAATCATTTTTTATTCGAATTTTAACTGAAAACTGATCCTACTATTTCCTATTTTTTGCGAATTGTAGGGATATTAGGTGATGGAATATGCGAAATTTGAAGGTTGGAAGATTATTGGAACGACGAATGGAAGAAGGTATAGAGTAACAAAGGGAGGAGGATCGGATAAGGAAAGCTCTATCATAAGCTGCTGTTCGGTGGGATACTGTATATAGATCACAGAGCCGAGAGCGGGTGGTACGGGAGAGGACTGTGGTTTTGAATTGAAGGAGATCAAAAATGTATGATGGTCGGCAGGATTGGATAACTTGGTAAAGAAAGGATGCTAGGAAGTACTATGTGTATATATATATATATATATATATATATATATATATATATGTGTGTGTATATGGGTAGCTATATATTTTTACGCGTTGAGGAATAGTTTTATAAACAATCGAAAGAGGCATTTTACAAACAACAAAAGCCAGTTAGCAATCTTCCCAACAACACATTTAAAACGTATTTGTAAAACAAAAAAACATAAAAAACAAATAAATAAATAAACTAAAGTACAATATAAATGAATAAATAGGACAAAAAAGTATTGGTTTAACGTATTTATACTTTTAAATAAATTCATATTAGTCAAATTCTTTTGAGTTGTTAAATATTTATGTATGTTATATATTAAATTTATAATTCAACACATCAGGGATGAAATATGTGTTCACAAATAATATTAACTTCTTAGTTAATAACAACATAAAGGCGAAGGGATAGAAGGGTTGGAGAGAGAAAAAAGTGACAACCTTCAAAACAACACCTACGTAGTTTTTCCAGGTTATTCTGTATTAAAGCCTATATGGTTCAGTAGTTAATTAATTCTTCACAACATGTAATCATTTAAAACTTTCTTATTTTGATAGATATAAGATAAAGTTGTTATTGTTTGAATCAATTCAGTAATGGTTTAACAATGCATTATATTGATAATATTTATAGTTATTTTATAACATGAAGCGACAGTGTATCAAATAAGGTACCACGGAAATTTTCATAATTTCCAATCAAATCTTAATTTTTTCTTTATTAATCAACGAAAAAAAATTAACTTTCTTTCAGTGATTTATTTGTGTACAGATTTTGTACAATGATATATAAAATAAGGAATCCTTGTGTATATATATCGTTTTCCATTAATCCATAAACAATAGCTCCAAGTAACGACTGACTCCGTGTGAAAGGTCCATTGACAAATTAAATTGTCTCTTTTGATAACATGTTATTTCTGACCCGAATCACGTTTAATTAATTAGAAAGCTACGGATAATTTTCTGGAATTCCGATAAACTAACTATTGCTCGAAGCATTTTCGATCTAAGGAAATCGAATATTAATTTTAAACTTATTGGAAGTAGATTGCTAAAGATGCTTGTTACTATTATTAAGGAGATAAGTTTCAATTTATGAATTTTTTTCTTCGTAGTGTTTTGAATTCATCGCTAATTGCTGTAATATATGACAAATCTTCTTTTATAATGCTAAAAAAAATAGAGAAAACAACAGTTCATTCATTCCAAACTGTGATATAATTTGAGGTTTGTTGGTACAGATTTTAAAAAATACTGTATTACACTGAGTTAAAAATAAATTAGGTATATACAGATAAAGTAAATTAGAAACTCATATTTCTTCAATACTAGAAAGTCATCAAGGTAATTCAAACTAAACTAAAGTTCAAGTAAATCTTTTGGTACACTCTCAAAACGATCAAGACAGGGCACCAACGTCAATGTGGTGTCTCTTAAGATAAGTCGAGGACTTTGAATCACTAAAATTGAATTAATGCCCTGAATTAAAGATTTAAGTTAGACTATTCTAGAATTTCCTCAACTCGGAGAATATATTCCATCTCTAATTCTCATTAACTACCAGTTAAAGGCGCGTGTTTACGGAGAATTCCCATATCCATAACGCTCGCTTGGGCTGTCATTGGGAGTTTCCTCCGTAATTTCCCCTCAATGTTTGGGATTCCCATTTATTAGAAAATTTCTCATTTGGTTTGAATATCTGGAATGTAGTTTTAACGTTCTGCCTGGTAATTTAAGTATAAAGAGCAATATCTTCTGCAAATAAGTAACATTGGAATTTATAAAAACAGATAATATCAGAGTCTCCTATAATAGGGAAAGCAATAACTTTTAAGGATAATTTTATCATTCACTGATAAAAGGGGAAATTGTTTCCTGGTTTGCGAAAACAGAACTAAGATATTAGCTGCAGTTATTAGTCACTTCTGGCCGACGTAACCTTAGTTTAAACTGTATACACACACATATATATGCTATAATTAGGCTGAATCCGTTGTTCAAAATAATAGTTTTGAGGCAAACTCACAATACAACTTTATTACTTCTTGAACTTGCACAGATCGAATATATGATATCTTTGATTTACATAATAATAAACATAAACATCTTAAAGGTTATACCACTTGTGCTTACATTGAGAGTCTATACACTAACTAATATGTATATATATATATATATATATATATATATAAAACCATAATGAACTTTTTGTGAGACCTGGAAACCTGAGAAGGGCTGGTTGAAAAACAAGGTAAAGTCAAACATCTCCAGACCAAAAACAAAATACTACTATATAAAAAAAAAATAAAGATCACCCACCAACTAATAATAATAAACATACTAAAATTAATAACAATAATAACCACAATATAATATTCTCATAATTTAGCGATCGATTATTATAACCACGAAAAAGAGAGGAAAAAATGTAATTGTCATAGATAATTGCCTTCAACTACCAGCTGGCTATACCCAGAATATAGTCTGATTTCAGTAAAATGTTACTTCAGAATTCATCTTCTGGTCAGATCACGATCTTTCTCGCCGGGAGTAACAGTCTTCCAACTCTCAATTATTGAGAAGATCCTCTCATTACATAGGCTAATTCCCGCTAGCGTAAACATTTACAGTACTCTCCTGTAAGGTGCTGCGTCCTAACGGACATATTTGGATAATTTCTTTCTACCCCGAGGGTAGTTTACAAAACCTGTTATGAACAGGAGTCTGTAACGTTTACAGAAACTGTGCGTGTGAAACGATTGGGTTGCAACGCATTGTTCACTGATGAAGTTTTTTTCTTAACAATAGAATTCCTTAAATCATTAAAAATTTCATTTTTAGTACTTATAGTTATATAGCATTTATAGTAATTTTTTTAGATGGTTATATATTGACTAAAGGTTGTGGAAGGAGTATTCCATGGCGGAAAATACTCTCTTCGGTTAGACGCCAGAAGTTTCGCACAGTTGCTACCACACGCACCCCACGATCTATGGGAGGATCCCAAACTGTGTAGGGTCGGGGGGGGGGGGGGAGGACACAGCATGAAAAAGTAATTAATTTGCGAGGCAGTGTGCGACAGGTGCGCCCAAGAACGACGCCCCCGACCTGCAGACTTGGCCAACATACATAAACTAGTCCGCTGGGAAATACCCGAGAGCAACTTGGACCAACTCGCTCCAACGGTACTTCAGGTAAACTTCTCTATCGGACTACTTACGACTTTTTTACTTAACGGCTTCTATAGTTGAGCAATTATGGTAAATCAACAAGTTCTCTTTTCAACTTAATATCTTGCTACTTTTCCTCAATAGAGAAAATATTCGTCGGATCGAAATGACTCTTATGATGACTTGATTTTATGTTCTAAAAAAAATCGTTATCAACTTTAGGCATCAAAGGCTTTAGGAAAATCGACTGGACTTTGCAAGACAAGGAATCCTTAACTATTCGATCCTTTTCAGTAATTAAAATATATTTACAAATTGTCCAATTATCAACACACACTATCGTACATTGAAAACTCGTTACACATTTTACATAAAACTTTTTTTAAACTTTTCTACAGTATTATTTGTGGCAATTATTCCGTACAGAAAACTATTAAAAAAATTAAAATATTTAAAGGAATCCGTTAAAAAGGACTCGATTGCAAATTAGTATTGTCCAAGACTTTCAAAAATTGTCCGTTACATTTCATAAATTGGTTTACGTCTATATAAAAATCAACATTCCAAAAGAAGATATCAAAACTGGATTACAGACTATTATTTATTTTTTTTTTTTTTTGTGAAGTCTGTAGTTATAAACTGACAATGTATGATTTAGATTGAATTATAAAGAGAAACAATATTAAGGCTATAAATTTACAAAATCTACTAAAAGAATACAAAAAATTACATGAAAATAAACAATAAAAAATTACTATAGATAGAGGTATTATTCACAATATACTAAAAGTATAATAAAAATATCGTATTACAGATACAGCTACGACTGTTCTCCAAGGAGTTAGGTTTTTGCCTGGAAATAGTTAACTTATCCCCTCTTGGTGTTTCGCACAATCTTGATTTTGCGATATAAAACCGATAGAGATCATTTTAAAAAATACTTATGTTGTTTTGACTATATTTAAGTTATTCCAGCAGTTTTGAAGTTTGATTCAAGTCAGTCAGAATCCCGTGGATAGTATGACAAGAAATGCGAAAAAGTGGAGTATTTCGGGTTCGGATAAATACAGTTCTGGGAGAAATCATTCTGAGAATAACAATTGTGGTGTCTCCTTTACGGTTTGCCCCATTTTACATCTGTAAAATACATGGCCATTAAATTTTTTTTTAAACAATATGGAGATGAATCGAACTTTTTTTAACTTTTAATTTCAGAAATAGTAATTAAATATACAAGATTAAGACGAATATGAGTTGCACAGAACAGTTTCTGATAGTATATTGTTTAATATAAATATCAAAGTATAATTTGTTGTTACTTTCTTACTCACTGGAGTGGTGAGAGGAACTTATGGAGACTGTTATCGGATTTATATCCTACATTATTCATCAGCTCAGGACTTGGAGTTACCTATGGACGATGTTCCGCCGTCATTATTAGGAGAGAAAACTGGTTTAAGGTATAACCATTATAATAATAATGGTATATTATATATTTGGAAAAAATTACATCAATAAAGAATATCCAATCTTATGAAAATAAAACATGAGAAAGTTAAGTGTACAATATCAGAAGATCGTTTCTCTATAGTTTAATTTAAATTTTAATGTATTTTTTACCAGCCTGATACCCATTTAGTTTTCTTTAAAATTATGGTACATTTGCATTCGTATTGCTATAAGTTATAAGGTATATATATATATATATATATATATATATATATATATATATATATATATATAAGGTATTTTGACCAAGCATCTCGGAGTTTTATACTATAACATTAGTTTATAGAAAATAAACTAGTGTGTAACATAGGCACTCTTTTTTTTTGTGAGTTAAGTAGAAAAAAATAAAGAAAAAGATACTTTTTGCCTTGAATAATAAACATTTGTAACCCATTCTTTTCATGGAATATCAGGAACGTTTCAATAACTATATAAACAGTAGGAAGTAATAAGTAAGTTAGGCGTTAGGACATTCCCGAGTTTCAGTGGCTAGGATAAGAAGCAGTTTTCCTATATATTGTGCCAAACAGCCCCAAACATTTAAATATATGAGTCCATGAAAAGTGGAAAGCACTTCTTATGAAAATATAAATTAAAAAGAGAAATAAAAATAAATTGATATGACTTTAGCAACTCTCTATTCCAAGAGAATAATAAAAAATATTGAGCGATAGAGATAACATCAATTCCGGTAAATGAGCACATCCTTGAATAATACCAAATATTAAAATGTTGGGTTTCACTAAATACTTTAAGCTTTAGAGATCTTTTTTATTTTTATTAGAAGAGATAAGAATTTCTTAGACCATGTTCACACTGATACGATACACGGCACGCACAGACAGTTCTATGAAATCTAAATGGAGTCGATAAATAAGGCTCATCCTGGCGTGATTGTGCAACATATCGCAAGTGACATATCAATCGAAGTATCACTTGTCGGTCTCCTCAGCGATTTGAACAAAGACTGGTTACATAAAATAAAATAAAAGTAGAATAAAAAATAATATACTTTGTATGTGACCAGGTGCACTCATGAGCTTTCAATTGATTGATTACAATAATTATCCAATTATATCCACTTCTTCCCTCCTTCTTCTTTTACCCACAGTTCGAAATATCGGACGATACATATCACTGAGGATAACCGACGAGAGAAACTTCCAGAAATATGTCACTTGCGATCGCGCAAGTATGAACTTGTCCCAGATTAGATTTCATTGAACTGTTTGTGCGTGTCGCGTATCGTAAATCGCCTAAGTATCAACGGAGCCTAATGATTTTAAATGGTCTGAGAATTAGGTTATTATTTTCTGACTAAGGAAATATACTAAAAGTGATAATTATTTCTCTATCGATTATTATAGTGAAGTAGAGTTAGTTAGCTATTTGTTTAAACAAAAATAAATAAATTAAAAATATAAGATTAATACGTAAGGGAATGTTTAAGAGTCTGTGGAGTTTTCCGCATTTTCCAAAGGCTACTATCTTATGATTAGAGAGATGTGTAGTGAGTGCACATCAAAGTGTTTGAGGGCGACTCTTTAAATTATAGGGCTCTCTAGAGCAAATGTAAATTGTAAGGCCCATCGTTCTCTAAAGCCCTGGCCATTGTCATATGCGCTTCAAGAATCCATAACATTCCTTTCAATCTAATCTCTCTTCTTACTGAAAGTTTATTCTAACTATTCCATTTATACTAGACTGAAAAACTTCAAAATTTATACAACAATTGCTAAAGACTAGAACTTTTTAGTCATTAATATTATAACGGTGTAACTATTTTAAATATTGTTCTGCTTTCGAGGCAACGGGTGTTCCATACAACGGAATATCCCATTTTTGGAACGTTATAACCCACTTTCATAAGAGACAGTTTACATTTAACGATAAGTATAACAATAATAATAAATAAAAATAGGTACCTTTTCATAGGGCTGGATAACAGTTCCAAGTCTATTTTAATTTTATACTAGTAGGGACAGGAAAATTTATTAGGATGCCACGTTTTTCGACTTTGTTAAAGATTTAGCCAATGGAAACGAAGATAACGTAAAGGTCTGCGGATGTTTCTGAACTCTTTATTGAAAGGACGGCATATGAAACACGCAAACAGTGAAAATAATATTTTGCTGACAGATAATGTAGGCTGTGAAATAATACATAAGAAAAGTTGTTTTATTCTTGTTGTTGATAGAATGGCAAATAATTATCGTATCCAACTCCATTCGACCCCTGGCAGCTCAGTGGTTTAGAGCACTGCACCGTTGAGGCAGTCGACCCGGGTTCGAATACCGGCCAGGACAAAACTTCTATCTACAAAGAAAAAACATATTTAAAAATAACCACTATCAAAATAACTAATAAATAAGTAATAAATTATTGAGTTATTTTCTTCTCAATATTCGCCTGACCTAACATAAATATTCGACCAACTACCTATTTTTTTATGTAGAACCTTTTTATTAGATTTTTTGTGGTAATAAAATACAGCCTATAGTTTTCATTCTTTTGTCTTTCCTTATAATGTTTTATATATTTTTAAATACAACTCTTGTATTGCCTAATTTATTTGAAAGCTTTCAGATAAATACTTCCTACAGAAATACCGAAAGCTCTGGGATTACGAACAGCTGGGAAAGAAAATACCTTCTCATCTTCTCTCTACCCCCTCTAAAAAAAAAAGCGCAAAACGCTAAAAAGAATCGTGCTGATGGCCATTAATTAGGACAGCAGTGAGGGTTTTTGTAAAAAACAAATGCTTAATTTAACTGAATCATCCTTTTTAATTAAAACTGCTGCGCCTCTCTACTTACATGGCTATATTTCTGTAGTCCTTTGGCATGATTATGCACAAAACACAAACAAATATTAACATGTTTTTTTTATTATTTATTTATTATAAAAGTTATAAATTTATTGTAATAAATCTCCATCATTACTCTCCTGATTTAAGTTAAGGATACTCCACAGATATTTGGAATGTAATTGTCACCAACATGCGGCCGAATATGACAGGGTACGCAGTTACTACTATTACAGCCATCTCCGCATTAACGTATGTGTTGATTTTTCACTAAATTTACCAAGATTGTGTTTTGTCTTTTGAATTATAAAGTGTTTGCTATTGAGCAATTGGTAGGCTTTTTAATAGATATACAAATTATTTCAAACCCAGGCTATATACGCAACTATTTATTGTTTCTATTCAGAATAAGTTATTATTACAATTTTATTGGAGCTATGACCCTTGGAGTACCTTGGCCCCCTCAACAATTTTCCTCCACTTTGACCGATCTTCAGCAGTTTTCCTCTATGTTCTTTTACCCAATAGCCGAAGGTCTTCCTCCAAATTGTCAAGTCATCGCAACCTAGACCTCCCTCTTAATCTTTCTCCCTCCAAGATCTGCTGTGAGAGTCTTTTACTATCGTTTCAATGTGCGCAACCTGGTCACATTATTTTTTGATTTATTGGAATAATAGGTAGAGGAGGCTATCCTTAAAAGATAGATATATCATATCCTGCAAATTGTTTCGATCTATAAAAGAGAAACATTGTTTTTTTTATATCTCAAAAGGATTAGTCAGCGTCTTCGAAGAAAGCTTCCAGGCGACTTGGCCTTTTCCAACACTTCGAACAATTATCTTTATATTCCAGCCAATTTGCATATAACTTTGACAATTTATATATCTAAACATTCCTTATGAATCACTTTATCTTATGGAGAAAAATCCGTGTAATACTTTTTAAGTGTATCACGAACAGACAGAAAGACATTTAATTTTATAATATGTATAGATAGATAGACACCTCGGATTCCACACATTTTCATAAGTCTGCCAATCATTAAAATTATACATATATATTATTTATTATAATTATTCATTCATTATGATTTATTATTTATAATTGTTTATTAAGTGTACATTGTAAACATTTATATAAATAAATTCTCATTTTTCACGTTACTTGTAGCAGTTACCACAATCATACACAAAATAAAGTAAACATTTAATGTTTTTATAGATGCTATATACGAATAATGATTTTTTTTTTCAACATTCAAGAGTACCAAAAATTATATAGAGCTTAGTTAACCTATGTTATTAGTAATTAACATACCTTAATTAATCGCAATATCAATGAATTGTCATTAATCGTAAAGGGGCGATTAGGCCCATATAAGTTTCAGTACTAGTGGTGTAGTGTACCCATGAACCGAACATTTCACACCCACTTGCGAAAATAAATGCTCCATCAACTACGAGATTAATAACAGTTTAATTACCAAGTCCCTATGATAATTTGCTCAGTTACTAAACCCGTCGCACTAAACTAGTTAGGGGAACTCGGTGCTGATACTAATCACAGCCATTAGACGGAGTTGTGGAGCGACCGAGAAAGGCCCCGGCAGCGTGGTGGTAGCCACCAGCTCACAAATATTTACCCCGATCTTCAGGTGACTTTGTCGAATATCGAACTTTACGTAATTAATGTTGTCACAACAAACATTCTATTATCGACGCGTGCTTAACCTTTATCGAATAATAACGCTTGGAATCTTGGAATCATATCTCAGGTAAACATACTCAAGCTTTAGGTAAAGTGATTTTATATATGTATGTAGCCTTGGTTATGTTTCTTTTTTTTAAAACTATTGAGCATAAAATGAATCATTACTTTAATAAATTACAGTCAAGCATCTTTTCAATGCGGTAGGGAGGTGGAGCACTGAGTTACCACGCCGAAAATCCTGGTTCGAATCTCGCTGCTGGCAAGACATTTATATAGTCTGTCAGGAGCCGGAGAAGGATCACATAGAATCTGGGACCCTTGGAACCTGGGGGTCACCCAGCCTCTATAAAGCGGGTAACTAAAATAAGGGGGGAAATCTGGCGGTTGAGCGTGATCAAGCACATATCACCTCCCTACACAACCGTTGTTCATAAAACAGTAGAGTCTCTACCATGTACTGAACCCCAGACCCGTTCACGGGTTGTTGTGGTACAGGTTTTATCTGTTTATATGTAAAAAACCTGTGTTATGTGTTGAAAAAACTCTTGAATATTGAAATCTATCTACCTTTTAAAATAGATAATAATATACAGAAGTATTGAAAAGTCCATTCAGTCGAAGTGACGTTAAAAAATAAATAATTAAAACATCTAAACAAATCCTTCTTTCTCAGAGATGCACCATCTTTGACTACCTTTGACAGAAGAATTTTTTTTTTTTCAAATCTTCAAAATTAAATTAAGACAGAAACATTATAAGACACACTTACTTACATAAACGTAATCACAGTATATCCGAAAATGACTTACGAAAACTCCAAACTAAATCTTAAAATTACGATTCCTAAGAGGTGCACCATTTCGTTTATGATGTTTCTAAAAACCAATTCAATTTTTTTTAAATCATTTAATTAAAATAAGTAGAAAATCTTTTTTCGGAGGGACTCAGTACTGACGGATTTACCTTACGGAAAAACGAATGACATGAGGAAAGTGTGTAAAAAAGAAACGACAAGCAGCTCTATTTAATTTTATTTCCTAATCTTCAAAATGAAACTAACACATTAACTAAATATACACACTTGGTTAAACCAGTCATCACAGTTACACAGTATTTCTAAAAATGACTTACAAAATCTCCAAACTTAATCATGGATATCACGGCTTTTAAAAAAATGTTCCATTATGTTTATTATATTTTAAAAAAATCAATATAATATGAAATTAATCACTAAATAAAAACCAGTTAACAAAAATTGCTTTGTATACATACTTGAAACCATGCATACATCTAAAGTTTGAATATGAAATTAAAACAGAAACTAAATATTCATACTTACTTAAACCAATATTCATCACAGATTGACATTTTTTCCAAAAATTCCACAGTAACAATAACACCGAATTTAAATTTAAATATTACGACTTTAAAAACATGCACCAGTTTATTTATTCTGTTTTTAAAAAAACAATTTAATTTTTAAAAAATCAATAGTATAAAAATATGTTTTATCATAATTTTACTTCATTGATTACATAAAAAATATTTGTATTCAAATAAAACAATTAAAGACATTTTCATTATTTAATTATTTCTTCAAAACCTTTCATGATGGTTTGCGTCAGGGGTCGGCAACTTTGTTTGACCGTGGGTGGACCAAAGAGACATTTGGGTCAGAGATTGTTAATTACGTATTAAAACAGTCCTTTGATAAACAATAACCATATTCGATTTATTTATTTATTATTTAATTTTCATTTGCACTTGCGCAATTGCGCATTCAGCAAATTTGATCCTAGTGTTTTTCACCTTGATTTTCTACATCGTATAACTTCTATATGATGATGGAGTAAAAATATAAATATCAATAGGTGAGTAGGTCTCTTGGCCAATGTCTTTGTAATCTTTTCCTATCCAGTCCAGGTAACAGGGAGTAGGAAAGCGGAAGAACGAGTGGGTTTGGGTGATATTGTGTCGATGAGTGGAATGTCATGTATTTGTTATGAATATATGATTTTATATTGGGAATGTTCATGTCGTTGTGTATGGCGTGATTCGAAATATACCATGGAGCGTTAACAATTTTTCTGAGAATTTTGGACTGTGTTGTTTGAATCTTGTGTATGTGGACTTTTTTTGCTGAACCCCAAAGTTCTGCTCCATATGTCCAAATAGGTTTCAGTATGCTATTATAGATAAGTCGTTTGTTACGTAAGTCAAGTTACGTAAGTAATCTGTAGTCCAGAAGATGTGATAGTTGTTTGTACCGTCTAGTCAGTTCTTGTCTTTTTAATTTTGTATGTACGTTCCATGTAAGTCTTTTGTCCAAGTACAGCCCGAGATTACGTACAAAATTTTTGAAAGGTACTTCTACGTTGTCAATTTTGACTGCTGGACACGAAGCTTTGCGTAGAGAGAAGGTTACATGGCTGGATTTTGATCTTGATTTAGAAAATAATTCTAAACATAGTTAAAAATTATTTATAAATGTTCTCTTCCATATTAAAAGTTATGTCTTATAATTTCTTTATAATATATAATATATATTTATTATATTTATAATATATATAATGTATATATATAATATCATAACATATAGTCGTTGGCTCCCTAATCTACACCAGCCAGCAGTAGAAGAACATGCATGTATACTTTATTGAAGATATGGTAACTTGCATAGACATATACACATGTTGTGGAGAGAAATGGCTCCGGTATGCATATGTTTATAAGCGGAAGACCGAAATTTAATTTATATTAGGCGATCAGGATAAGTCCGAAATCTCGAAAAAAATATTTAACATGATAGGCTATAAAACATGTATGGAATGTTTTCATTTATTCATGACATGCCTATACGTCTAAAAAGATCATTGGAAAGAGGAAAAAAAGCTGGACGAATGATCTCATTTTATAACCATTAACTGAAAATCCCATTTGTATCAATCGACTTATTTGATTCACTGGTTGTCTATGCTTAAAATATGTAGTTGAATCTAAAAATGTATTTTTTTATAGTCTACAACGACACTTATGGGTTTGAACGTCAAGCATTATTTAATGGGTTTAATTAAAAAATCTAGCAATAAAATTAATAGAGAAAATTGAGAATAAAAATAATCATTAAAATAGAATCCCCATAATATCGGCTGCTATAATTAACTTCTTAAACAATCTTAGCTTCAAGGGCGTCGTTAACTTTATGCCAAACAACAATTGTTCGTGCGTGTAATTGTATGTAAATGATATATTATGTTTATGATATAGGTGTGATTAATTAGTCCTTGACTTTTACTATAAATAATATTTAAAAAGTAAATTTGAGGTAATAAAAAGATTCTTTTGTTAAAAAACACAAAACAATGAGGACTATCGTTCAATTCTATTTAATATAGCGAGAGTGTGATCTCGGACATGGTTAACTGGAAGTTTTTTGAGCAATGGTGAAAATGGTCGGCGGGGTGAAGTCAACGAATTTTACACAAATAAGGAAAACTTATTTTACTTTGTGCCAACGTTTCGATCTATTTTTTAGCCCATCATCGGGCCAGAGAATAAAACAAAACAGAATAACTATATCAACAGAATAACAACAGTGCAATTCCAAATAAAATATAAAGTTTTTGTAGACAGAAATTATGGGGTTGAAAAAAATTGTTTACTATCAACATTAGAAATCGGTCAAAAAACATTAATTACGATTTATACTCAAACATGTTTATTGATTTATAAAAACTAAAAATCATAATATATAATGAAGAATCATATTAAATTATTATAATAGATATCTAATATTTCAATGGCGTACGAATATATCTATAATTATAAAATTATAGACATAATTCATTTCGTATATTAATCACACATTGAGTTCATCAGAATTCATTCTAGTATTAAAAATTTAGTTTATTGTCTTCAAAAAATGGTTCTAGTGGCAGACTTTGTGCTATAATAAGCTTATGACGTTATTCATTTTATTTTATAGGCTTATAATAGTAGCAAATTCCAATTTAATGGCGAACAAAACCAATAAACGGCTGCTAGATCACCTACAAAAAAATAATACATTATTGGCTCATATCTTAATGCTTTGTTTGTTAAAAAAAAAATGTGTTTAAGAATTTTGTTTACATAGATTAACCAAACAAAAAATTATTCTTTTGTAACAATTAAATTACCATTTGTTTTTATCGCCCATCACATTTCTGCATTTTTATTTCCGGCTATTTTTAAAATATGCAGTTGGTCTGTCCTCCTTCTGCTAAGTAATTAATATTTATAAATTCCTTATTACCACTTGTCATGGTCATGTTTAAGAAAATTTAATAAATAACATTAACGGTGTTTTATATTATTTCATTATATTTTCGAATTCGTCATTTAGGTTCACTAACTGTAAAACTCATTTACAATTGAAGGGCACAGGGGAATAATGAGTTAACTTACTTTTTCCTTAATTTTCAGTAGAACAAAATTAATCTCAGTACAATTGATAGCGGAACCAATTTGAATAAATCAAAGTATAGATTTAAATGGTCCTGCGACGTAGAGCATTATCCAATTTTTAAATTTGAAAAAAAACAACATTGAAATAAAGCCTTAGGTGACTTAAGTGCCAAAAGGGCAGTGAGGTGGAGGTGGTGCCTATTAATATATACTATATGATGAGCTTTTGTTTATTTAATGTTTAAATAATATATTGTTTTGTTTCTTAACAGAGATATTACAACGGTGAATTGTTGTTAACATTCATATATTAATTTATATTTCATCATTACTTACTATATTAACTTCGATTTTTATTGAAAAGCTGAAATTTATAATGGTAAAACACCAGCTTCATAGGTTGAAGTTAAAAATTGTTCTCTGGTCTTTCAACAGAGATCTCGTTTTTTTTTTTTTTTTTAATTTTTAATCATTTTCAACATCATATAATTGCTGAAAACCTGAAAAAATAATTGTCATTTACTAACCAGTTACAATATAAAGACAAACATTTTGAACTGCCTATGACCATTATGGAATAGACCTGCAAAGTATTTTTTTTTTAGGTGACCAAGAAACTATTTTTTTTTATACCATTTAAAATGGACTAAGGGTTTATTTATTGAAAATGATAACCGCGGTCTTCGCAGAATACTTAAAAAATTAAAATATTATAGTCATTTTCAAGCTGTTCTAAACTTTTTATAATTTCTATACACCAATATTAGAAATAATAAATTCATTTTAATAAGGAAGTATTGAGAAGTAATATGTTTGGATATGATTTATCAACGATATCTTTTGAGTTGTATTTTTATTACACAACGCAATGTAAAATTTTAAAATTGCACTGTTTGGATTTTAAGTTGTTATTTCATTGCTTCGTGGTTAACTTTATGTAGATACTTATATCAGGTGTCATAAAATATAAATTTTGAAATTGGAGAACATATTTTTATATTTCATTATTTTTTTAAAAAAACCTATATTACCAACTATAACCTACTTTACGGGTTCAGTACATGGCAGAGAAAAGACTATGTCTATGACAACCGTTGTGTAGGTAAGTGATTCGTCCAAGATGGCGCTCAACAGCTAGGACCCCCACAATTAAGGTTACCAACATTATCGAGCCTGGGTGAGCTCCTGGAAGGTCTTTAGGTCCTTCAGAGTCTACCCGTGGCTGTTGATTAGCAAGCACACTATACAATTTAAAATCCATTAGAAACGAAAGAAGATTCAGCCGTGGTTTTTTTTTGTAAAAAAAAATTAATATACATATTTATATATATCTTTATGGAGTCCTCATGTGGGTTAATGTTTTTTTTATAGGAAAAAAAAAATGGAAACGTATTTTATTTATGTATGTTTGGTTTTTTTTTTTTTTTTTTTTTACGTGGGCAGGTGGAAATCTTCAAAAGACGCGGATTGGCCCGTACCTATCCGTGTGTGGGATTTTTACCCACTAAAACCACCTCCCTACAACTGTTTTCCACACTCCACGGGACAGCTCCGGGGATAGCCGTAGGCATTACTTCGTGGAGGGTGTGTGTGTGTATGTATAATATTATTTTTGGTACTTGTGTACATAATGCACGCCCAAAGTAGGCCAATGTTGTGCGCATCCCCAAGCGGTTACATTTTATAACAGTTACATTTCTAGCAGTTACCTTGGATAACCTTACATTTTTGACAGACATCATTGTTTGTTTACTACTGTGTTCGAGAGTTGTTGTGTTGCTTGCTCATTTGTTGTTTGTTTGGTGTTTTAATGTACATTTTTTGTTGTTTTGTGTTTTATAATTATACGACAATGCTTATTTGGGATTTGCCGAAAACCGAGGAAGATGCAATTTCTTTTTGTCAGGAGAGAAACATATTACAGAAAAAGAGGAAATGTAGCAACTCCCATAAAATGAAGCTATACCTTGGAAATCGTAAGTTTTGGAGATGCAATATCAAAGAGTGTGCTCTTATTTAGCAGAATTTATAAGGCGACAACATTAGGTGGATGGAAATAGAGACTGTTTTCAATCCATGTTAAACTGTATATCAACCCATTTTCCACCCAAATGCGATTGAATGTTATGTTTTTAAATAATTATTTCAATTTTAAATAGTTTATATATGTTGCATTCTTTATTTATCTCATTATTATATTTGTTTACATTATATCCTTACTATTTATTTATGTCATTATTATATTTATTTACATTATATATTTCATTATTTTATTATATGTTATATATCCAATTATATTATTATTACTTCGATTTATTTATTTCCATTATTATTACATTCCATGTTTTATTTGAATCTAAGTTCGGCCGAGATCGCCTCCCTTCGGATATATATAGAAATATATTTGGCCAAACTAAAAATAAGGTACTTGTGTACATAATGCACGCCCAAAGTAGGCCAATGTTGTACGCATGCCCAAGCGGTCACATTTTATAAGTTACATTTCTAGCAGTTACCTTGGATAACCTTTTAAAATATTTTTATTTGAATCTAAGTTCGGCCGAGATCGCCACCCTTCGGATATTTTGAAGAGAAAAGATTTGCGGCCGGCCGGCTGGGTTTGGCCAAATATATTTCTATTTATTTCGGCACAAAATTAGTCAGAATATAAATTATTTTTCTATTCTACTTATTTCATTCCCGTTACATATTTAGTCAATTATTGTAATAATTTGCTATTTCTCCGTACAACAGTGGGTTCTATGTGTTTTAATACATCTTTTCGCCAGCCAAAAACCAAATTTTTGGAACATAAAATCAATATGAATTTATATTAATACATTAGTTTTATTTTTAATTTCCTGTTTTAGTTTAGAGACTTAAGGTTTTTAGTTGGAATTTTTCCACTAATGTTCTAACATTTATTTAATGTCTCTATTGCTCCCTTTTTCAATATTAATTTATATTAATACAAATTGTGATTTTAATATATATATAGTCAAATGTTCCCAACGGATCGAATACTTTTTAAAAAGCAGTAAATAAAACTTTATTATGAATGATACACAAATACATAAAATAAATATAAATCAATAGCGATTTGAACTGTACAAGTGACCACGGACAAAAGGCCCCCCCCCCCCTCCCGTTGGTCTGGGCGGTTAAATAGGATGAGCCATGCTGATACTATTTCTCTAGAATTGTTTATTGTTTACTCTGGCCACCTGCATCTGAAAGTGCATAACAATTTTAGGTGTTTTATTATCATCCTAGGAATTGTTTACTTGGGAGCCACCTGTAATTCCACCCAACTTTAAGTTTGTGACAAAAAGACTCTTTACGCGTTAACATTACTGACACTACTTCCGATGATTCGGGTGATCTATGTTGTAGATCTGACTGAATAAATAATTTGCCTCAATAAATAATATTAAAGTCATTAATAAATTTTATGAAACATATCACTTTTATAATTTAAGCTTATAGTTTATTACAAAAAGACATTTCAAATATACAAACTCATTTAACTAATTTTAAGGATCATAAGATGTATCAGGTACTTTCTGACTTAACTAATGACGCCACGGGACAACTCCATTTGATGTATTTTAAGGGACTTAATAACCGCCATAAAAGAGGCTTGGTTAACGGTTTAGGCAATATTATAAGCTGGATTACTGGAAAGGTGGATGGAGATGAAAAAGCATACAATGACGAATAAACAACTTATAGAGGACTACAAGAACAACATAGAAACAATTAATAAAAAATTTATGACTAACCGACAAAACTTTAAGATGTTAAAACAAAATGACAATTTTATATTCATGTTATATTTTTATTTAATTATGATGAAAAGTTTAACCTTATCTCTAGAATTTTGTAAACTCGGGATAGTTCCATGCACTTTTAATGACAGACGTAATAAGAAATCTACCAAAAACAGTGAAGTTAATATCAAATAATTCTGAAATCCTATGGACAAATAGTAAAATCTTTTTCTCAACACGAGACAATATAATTCATACTTTCATAAAATTACCTCTTCACGACGATTCTTATAAAGGATACTATGTTCTACCAATACCGCAAGTAATTAGAACCAAACCATCTTTGAAACTATTTTGAATGGTAATGTCGAATTGCCAACTAAGGATTGAAATAATCTGTGTGGAAGAAAATGGTCAGGGTAGAGGCCAATAAATTTCTCTTGGGTATGGAGAAATGTTTATTTAGTAACCAACGTTTCGACCCACTCTGTAGGTCTTCTTCAGGGCTAAATATGCAAAATACGGACAATTGAAAATTAAAAAATAGTAAATAAAAATCGCTAAGCATGATATATAAATATAAAGGTTAACATGTATTAGTGTATAGCATTAATTACCAAGTGACAGGAAGGCAGTAAAATACATGATAAAGAATAAAACAGAAAGTGTTAAAAATTAAAGAATAAGTTAATGAAGATGAAAATTAAATATTAAAATGGGTAAATATTAAAGTTAAAATACGTAAGTATCAGATATCTGATTTTTTTCTTTACCAACATATACAAAAAAATTAACATATAAATGTATTCATTCATTACATGGTCTATTCTTCTATTTAACGATGGTATTTGATTATTTTATAAAATGAACCTACACTTTCAATTTATGATTTTAGCTAACTTATATATATATATATATATATATATATATATATATATATATATGTGTGTGTGTGTATTATTATTATTTTTTTGTGGATTAACCCTCAAAATTACCAATTTAAACCCTTGATAGAAAAAAACATTTGCAAGAGTTAAATTAATATCTTAAATCTATGTTCCTTAGCAGAATACAATAAACGAATCAGGAATAATTTAGCTAAAAAAAAGGTTATTTTTGTATATTTATAAACATTACGAACTTAAAAGTGCTACTATTTCTGCTAATGAAGATAAAAAAATTATATTACAGTAATTTATTTTCATCTTGTTGATGTGGAAATGGATTCTGGATTCTAAAACATGTTGTAAGGGCATGCCTTAGTAGTGTAAATCCAAGTTTGCAACCTAAAAACAGATGGGAAAACTTTTGGTGGCCGAAAAGCCTCGGAGAAACTGGGTGCCCCCCCCCCCTGCACAGTAGTGCCTACTAAAACTACCATTATTTTACAAATAAATATTTATACTTAACAATAAACAAGCTGTTTTAGATCGATTCATGGCGTACTAGGTCATTTTCTTAACCCTCCGTCGCGAACGCCTTTTTCCATAACGTAAGTGAGCGCATGGTGGGATTTAGACCTCCCGTCGTTCTGCGCTGTTTACTCCCCAATTTTATTCAGTTTTCGATCTGGGATGATAGAATAAGAGACGAAGACCGTCAACGAACAAGTTTTATTTAATTTATTTCCAATAATTTTAATCAATAATTGAAACAAACATTTTTTTAAGACATCTAAAATAATAAACTATTGGAAAAGAAAACTGACTTCCAAGACTATCATGAAGTACAATAGAAAAGAGAACATAATTAGTACCACTTCGAGAAGCACTATTCTATAATCAGTTTTGAGACAAAAAGCTCAAAATTTGTAAAAAATATTAAATAAACGAAATAATCATATCACATTCACAGTTCCACATGGAATGAGAAAATATATGAACTTTTCAATCTTGTAAGTTACAAAAAATGTAATTACATTTATTAAAAATTTATAAAGATAGATCACATTTTGTCAATGGATCACAGCAATTTTTTTTACCGTTTTTAGTTTTCTTCATCACTGTCGGTAGATCCATCACATCGTTGGCACGACATTTTCTTCGAACTGTGATTCTTGCATACGTGCTTCCTGCATATGTCACAGGTAGTTTCTGTTATGTTGTTTTTCTGCTCAGGCTCACTATTGTGTTGGTCTTCTTCCACATCCATTGGTTCGAAATCGATGTCATCCTCCAGTTCAACCCCTAACTCATCTTCGAAATTCTTCAGGGCCATGCATACAAGTAGTTTCCCTCTTGAGAGTACGTTCCCGCGTTGAAGGGCCAGAGAGCGTTGAAGGGCCTGGATGCTATAGCCATTCTTCTACTCGCTTCCTCTTTGTCTTTTCCAGTTGTTTTTCGATTCTACGTGAAAGCAAGTATAAAATATTTTGTCGCGTGCTAAAAGTCTGATGGAATCTGCTGGCCACTGCTAAAAACTAGGAATACATGGCGGCCTCAACGACGTACCAACTGTTTTTGACCGCCAGAACTTCAAATTTCTTCTGAGGCGATCCAAATGCCACCCTTGCTCGCGGTGGAGGGTTAAAATACCCCCTTTCCCCGATTTTCCTTTGTAAGTCGCGAATTCAACGACTTAACCAATGAGGTGAATAGAATAAGACTTTGTGGATGCAGTAAAGAACTGTAATTAAAAAAAACAAAAACATATTCACGCAGTTATAATTAACTAAATAACTTAAGGTATCTTTAATAACAAACCTGAATCAACACAATAGTCGATATTTAACTCAATAATCTAACTTCTACTATAGCAATTCACAGATGTCCCTGAAGGTTATCTCACGTCTGCGTCATATGTAAGTTTGGCGCCAGTATTCAAACTTACACCTTTAATTATTTTCCTTTTCCGATTTCCTTTAAAAGTGTTTTTTAATTAACAAGAGAAGTATAACAACTACAGACCTCGTTATGTCCTTAACTTAAAGCTAATTAAATTTACTATCACTGCCGGTGTTTCTCACGAAAGTCGACGGGCGTAACTCGGAATCTATTAGACCTACAGAGCTGCGGTTGGATTCAAATTGTAGAAAATTTAAATAACTTTAAGAATGGTTAAGATGATATAATTAATCTCTTTGGCGGATCTGAACCCGCAACCTTCAACATAAAACTCCGCACTCTAGAAGCTGAGCTACCTTGCTCCCATTTCATTATTATAAATAATTAAATAATGATTGTTTCAAACTGTGAACAAGATATAATTATTTCAAATGCATAAAAAACATCAAACCAAATTTTTTAAATGATTTTTTATAACAAGTTATTACCGCAGTTCTTTTAATGATTATAATTCTTTAAACATGTTTTGTATTTTGTGGAAAATTTATTTTCTCATTTACCGCAAAAGTGTTAATTTGGGTATGGAATTAAATAAGATGACTGATTATTGAATAACTGATTACTTACTTAGCTTAAAGGCAAGCTCAGCGAAATGTGACAGTTGTTAATTTTTTACATTTGTACGACGTATCTACAGCCTCAGTGAATTATTGGTCAAGTCGATATTTCTCCATCTCGATCTAACCAAATATTCATCTGGGAAGTAGATACACTGAGTCAACACTCTAAATTAAAAACCAAATCTTTAATGTTTCATCATATCAGTGTATTGTATATAAATTAAAAGAAATATTTTAGTATAATTTTGTTGCGTGCTTTATGTTGGACGTGGTATAAAAAGCGGTGAAGAGTAATGTGTCACTTAATTTATGACCGGGCTGCGAAATCGACAAGCCAAAAGTGAATAATGGAAACATCGCATACCTCGTTCGCAGTCGGGCTAAGTTTCGGTTGATAATTTGTCGGTTGGTTTCACTCAATTGCCTGGAAATAACATATGGGCCCCCTCAAAATGCAAATTGCTCCCGCAAAGGCCCCCGGTGTAGACTCAGAACGCTCACTGCGCTCAAGTGCATGCCTTGTTTGAACGCACTTTGTCTTTGTGCAGTTTGTCATCAGCACGGAGCCTTTTAAATGGCCAAGTGGATGATTGAGTCAATCGCCAAGGCTCCATCACTTGTATATGACATTATTAAAGATCATTAATTATAAATGATACATAATAAACATTTATGGGTAGCTAATCAGAAATATTTAGTTTTGTGCGAGAGGCCCTTTATATCAGTTGACCAATGCAGTCTATGACGTGCATAAACCATGCATTATCTCAATCGAATAACTTATTGATGCATTAATATAATTACATACTGAATATATAAGTTCTTATTGTTTCTACTTATACATTTAATGCTACTATGGCTGATATTCCAGTGGAAGTCCCAAAAGTTTGCCTATCTAGTTACACCAAAAAGACTCTGGGTCTTCATTTTACGTCCCCTGCCAAGCATTTCCAAACCATGGAAAAACCGCCTGGCAGTCAACGTGTTAAAAATGAAAATTATAATTGTCTTGAATATGATTACATATGCCTTATTATTTTATCTGAAACACAAACCAAAAACCGAGTCAGGTAGTTTATAAAATCAGGTTGTCTATAACGAGGTTTTCACCCACATAATAAATATATCATCAGGCGCAGTCCTACAAAAAAACAAACAAAAAAACTGGGATTTACGAATCAAGTGAAATAAACTACACCTTATTTTCTTATATATAAATATCAATAATATTTTATTTCAATCCTAATCTGTTACTATTTTAGGATTAATAGTTTTCAAAAGTCTTAGCACCTATTTCCTATATTTAAAAAAAAAAAAGTCTGGGGTTCAGTACATGGTAGATACAGTACTCTTTCATGGACAACAGTTGTTTAGAGAGGTGATTTGTCCTAGATCGCGCTCAACCGCCAGATTCCCCCCCTTATTTTGGGTACCTAATTTTAGAGGCTGGGTGAGCACCAGTGGGGTCCTATTTGATTCATTTCCGGCTGTTAACAGACTAAATAAAAGTCTTGCCTGTAGAGGGATTTGAACCAGAGTTTTCGGCATGGCAACTCAGTGCTCTACCACTGAGCCACTCCGATCCTACAAATAAAAAATTATTATTTACTAGATTATGTTTTATTTTTTTGTTAGTATGTTAGTTCATATTTTTTTTATCTCCAGCAATAGGCCATCTATGGAACAAGTACCGAATTCAATTTCTCACAATTTTCTTTTCTTCCCATATGCTCTTTAATGATTAAGTATCGTCCTCCACTTATCCTCTAACTCCACGGAAATCGTTTGTATTTTTCTGAATAGCCTGTTGCAATCGGTGTTCTGCATTGGAATCCTACCGTTTTCAATAACATTTTCCAAAATGCTTCTTTGTCTTACATTTGTTCAGTTTTTGTACGATCTCTAAATATAAGAACATATAAACATAAATATAAGAATATAAACATGAATATAAGAACAAATAAACAAACAAAATTGATTAAAATACAATATAAACTCTTTAAGGACTAATAACTGTTCAGAACTGAACCTTCAGTATTGCACCGAACCTTATAACATAAATATAAGAACCTAAAAACGAACAAAAACATAAGAACAATAAATATTATGTTGCTACGCAAGTAGCTAAAAAATTTAAAGATTTTGCTTACTGGGTTTATTTAATAAATAACGATTGATGAACCAATTCGATAATGATTCCGAAGCTACAGAAAAAAATCTATACTTTTAACCATTTAGTCTAAAAGTGTTCATAATATGTCATAACTAGATTGCAGTAGGTTCTGACAGGACACGAATGGATGCCGCATATGCTTCTACATACAATTATATGAATATAGAGCGATTATTCTATTATATCTTTTTTTAAAAGAAAGAAAATGATGTAAATTTTTATATTGAAGCATGTCAGAAAAAAAACTCGAGTAGCCGACCACTAGACAGCAATTATGTCAGAGTCGAATTATCTCAACCTTAGGATTCGGGGGAACAGAGGCATTATTTATTAACTTATTTTGAGTTGTGCTTGTTATCTTCCAATCTGCTGGGATATTTATAAAATCAGTCTCAGAGTTAAAATATAATTTTTAAAATTTTATTTTATACCTAGGTACCTAATGAGGAAACTTATCGTATGGAAAACTATTGTAAACCATAATTGAGGCGTTCACGATTAAAAACGGATAATTAATAATTAACTATTAATTAATTAATAATTTCTAATATCGAGTTTTTCATATTTTTCGCTAGTTTATTCAAACAATGCTTTATGCTTCTGAAACTTCAGATTGAGAACCGGACCAGAACCAAGATAAATAGGGGGTGTGCAGAGGTCGTGTTAGAAAAAATTGACTAAACTAGCGTTTTTTGTGTGAAAAAAGTTTTTAAATTTCGGAGTTATACTCTTTCGATCCTCAATGCATCGATTCATATCGTCAGAAGGTTTCTATAATACTGTCATCATAGAAATGTGTGAAATAAAGCCTTAATGTGCATCGTTCTGTTTCCGTCGTTTTAATTCGCCACGCCCTCAGGACCGTTGAGTATTGAGGGCACTGTATAGTCTGCCCCTCGTGTAGGAAAAAGTTATCTAGGAAAAGTTAGAGAATAAAACGAAGTAATATATTATCTTATCCTTATAAATGCATCAATGTTTTAATCACCCATCATGATTATTATAACATTAAATTATAAGCAACATGAACTGCTTAAAATAATAATAAACAAAAAGATTAATTAGCACAATAGGCGAAACTAAAATTTGAGAATTGATAATGAAAGATGAATAAACATATAAAATTATTCAAAATAAAAATCCCGGTACAGATTGTGACAAAGTTACTCCTCCAAGCTGGAGCTAAAAGGTAGATCTAATCAATGACTGAAGGTAAACAGTAGGAAGTCCGGTTGAGTGGTGCCATCTGCCGGGGTCCAAACAAAAACAACCATAACTCCACCCCCTGTCAACAGCTATTAGCCACAACAAGAAGAAGGCTCCTATCCCCCTTCTTCCCCCTTCTCTATCTACGCCTCTCAACCCCCCCCCCTCAAATCTCTCTCTCTCTCTCTCCTCTCTCTCTCTCTCTCTCTCTCTCTCTCTTTCTTTCTTTCTCTATCTCTCACTTACCTTTCTATCTCTTCTCTACAATCTACAGACTATTTTACCATCGTAGTGTTCCGACTCTTTTAATACGAATATAATTCTATATAGTGTAGTTGTTTATCCTCGTCCAACCTGTTGTCATCGCTGGAAACTCACTCAACAACAATACACATCAAAAAGTTATAAAAAAACAAACTCCATTGGTTAATCAATAGGGACCTATATTCTTCCACGACAACGCCAGATAGTAAAAAAAAAAAGTCCTCACACACTTTATCCGCCAGAACTTTCTCCAGCAGATTTCCATTTCTTTAGGAATTTGGACAATTTTCTCAAGGGTAAAAGATTAAAAAATGCTTCTAACTGAATTAAATAGAAATTCAAGTCAAAAACGCATTTTCAGACTTGATTTCATCACGAAATCCTTGAAAATTTGGCGAAAACGTATGGAAAATGAGCGAGAAAGGATAAAATGTTTTGATTTCATGAAGTTATTTTACAAAATGAACTTTCCATGAAAACGGGCACTTCATATTAAAAACAAAAATGTGAGAATTGTTAACAAGTTTTAATGTCGAAATTTATAACGTCTCAAGGCTATGAAATTAACTTAAAAAATTCAATTATTTAGTAATTAATTATTTTAAATATTATAATTAAAACTGTTTTATATACAAGAGGGGATTACAGTACTATTCCTTTCTATCAACTATTACTATATATTTAACTTGAACAATGTTATATCGGGGAAGGCATAACCACCAGTTGAGATACCTTCATGTGTTCATTATACCTTCATCTTCTAACTCTGTGGGTGTTGAAGGGTAGAAGGAGAGGGAGGGTTCCGCATTGTCAGAACTGTGATAATTTGTATTCCTCCGAGTCGAGGTTATGAACTGAGGCGTTCCAACTGCTCTCATCCACGAGGGCGCCTAATTCTTAAATGTAATTGACGCAGGAGGTTGGAGGGTGGTAATAACACCCTGCTTACAAATCCGACTGAACAGTCAGATCCCAGGCACTGCCATTACCAAGCACCCAATCTTGTCTGCGATAAAACTTTATCAACCTGTTCGTCCTATCTCGATGTCTCCACTCCCCCGTTATCTTCCCACTCAGTTCCTGATCTTGCCGGGAATTGCCTTGTCTCTTTATACTTTCCTTGACCCGTATTCTTTTGACGCTTGGAAATGACGAAACATCAAATAATAATCAAAACAAATCAGTTTATAACAATAAATACAGTTACGTAATGGATATATGAACATATGGAGAGCTAAAACTTCATTAATTTAGGTCGCATTAATGGAAAGAAACAAACCATCTCCCTGCGCAACCGATGTCCTTGACACAGTGCAGTCTCTGGCATGTAATGAACCCCATACCCGTTCCCAGGTTTTAGTGGTTCAGGTTTAATGATAAGAATACTTTAAATCACAGCATCATTGAAATAGTATCTTAGTATGTAGAAAACTCTAAAATAAAAAAAAAAAGCACTGTATAACAAAGACAAGCCCGGTGTCTGAAGGTCGATAAACAAGAAAGAAGAATCACTAACTATATTCATTAATGATTACATTTATATTAACTTGATTTTATCTTTTTCTTAAAGCCTAGAAGTTGCTTGGATAGAGCGATGATGACCTCAACCAATCCAACCAACCATAAACTCTTTTACACTGTTATAGGAACTTTTTTTTAATTTCACATCCTTATTCGGCATGGAGTAATAATCTACTATAGAAGAATAGAAAAATAAACGCAAATAAATAATATTGCAGCAGAAAAATACAGCTAAACACGAAGACATTCAATACTCAACCTTATTGTCCCACCCACCAGTTTTTGCAGGTTCGAATGGACCTCAAGGATTTTTAAAAATTGTAATAAAGAAACAAAATTTAAAAAAATGTATTTATTAAAATTTACAACTTTATGATAACATTGCAAGTAAATATAATAAAATGGTACATCATAATGGCATGGGTAAAGGCAAGTAGAGAAGCTAGTTAGTGGTAGTACTCAAGTAACAAGTTCAACTTAGGAGATCACGAGGGCATCTTCTTTTCTAACACCTCGGAGGATTATCGGGATTTTAAGAGGTAGGTAGCTAGGTTTAACCTAGTAGCTAGGTTTGGAACTAGGTCTGAATGGGAATAAAGTTTATCATGAAACGGCTGATATGGGGATAAATCAGTAGCCAATGGGACATAGCGGTCATTATTGATGACTTTATTAGTAATAAAGTAAACAGCATTCAGATTGTACAAAGGATTTTGGATTGTAAGGAACGAGAGGAAGAAAATAAAAAGAGTTTTGTACTTTTCTTTACGTAAATCATTTTGATCAATAATATTAACTGATGCAATGATTGATTGAGTAATGCAATAATAATGTATCATAGAATAGTAGAAAAGAAAGAAATATGTAAGAAATCACCTGAAAATACGATTTGAAGCTATTGCTTTCCCTATTTAGTCCTAAATTAAGGGGGAGCGGATTAGCTCAGTGGTAGAGCACTGAGTTGCCATGCCAAAATTCTTGGTTCGATTCCTGCTGCAGGGAAGACTTTTGCTTAGTCTGTTGGCGGCCGGAGATGTATTATAAGGGATCTAGGACCATGCTGGTGCTCACCCAGCCTTTAAAAGCGGGTACCGAAAATAAGGGGGAAAATCTGGCGGTTGAACGTGATCTAGGACAAATCACCTCCCTGTTTTTTTTAAGGTTTTAGTCCTAAATAGAGTTCTATATTTCAATTTTGTTTTAATCAGTTTCTTGAATTATCAAGTATTTTTTAAATAACTGATTTATGTGAAAACAGTTCATTGATTTGCGGTTGTTGAAATGAAGTGTAATAATAGGTAAGATGACTACCTCTCCCAAGGGTTTATTGGAGAAAGGGTTAAATGCCGATTAAATCCTAAGATTAGTGAGCTCAGTTAATAGCCTGTTTAATTGACTTCTGTTTCCTAGAAGTTGCCATTTATTAGCTAATAATATTATAATATTGGTTACAAGTATCGGATTATCTGATAACCTTCAGAAGACCCGGAAGTAAGCTCTGTCACAGAGCTTAACACTTTTGAAGCATATGCTTATTTTATTGATTTTTTTAAGATATAGTTTATTCATATAATTCAATAATGAAGAAAAAAACCTTTTTTCCAGTCAGACAATTTTTGTTAAAAATAACAATATAACATATAACAAAATAACATTTGACCATGGAAGAAGGTTGACTTCCAGGATTCTATATAAAATTAATTTTTAAAGGATGTTGCGAAGAACAAAAATTGAAAATGACAAATAAATTGTCGAAACGTCTTTTTAATCCTTTGTTAATTTTTTAACAATAATTGTCTAACTGGAAAAAAGGTTTTTTCTTCATTATTAAATTATATGAATCGAAAAGTTAGTCCAGTATATAAAAAAGATCTTATAAAGAAAATTATATAGTTTATTTGAGACTAAGTAGCAATTTTAATTCTTCCCATCCTGTTGTTTTCTCTTCCGTACCTTTAAATAATTCTTCATCTATTTACTGTGCTACTTGCTTCTTTCTGCTCTAGGAACACTTGCTTCTTTCTGCCCTAGGAACACTTGGTCCCAGATTTATTTTTCACTCATTCCTGGAATCCCTCCATACTCACAGTCCTCTCACTAAAAATTTCTCAGTCCACAGATTGTATTGATAATTATAAATAATTATTTGTTAAAAAATATCGGTATATAATACTCAGTATTAAATAAAAATCCTGAAAGAAATACTGGCGGATATTCCTTACTTAATGCTTGTGTCTAATTTCAAAATGATTTGCTAGTTTAATGTTCCATTATTTGTCATAGTAGCCCGAAAACTGTTTAAGCACATCTTCAACAACTGCCGTATCATCCATTAAGACTCAAAATAATTAAAAAACAACTCTAACTCATTGAAACATGCGATTTTCTCAATTATCGAGTAAGGATAATTTCTCTTACTAAGAACCTTTCGTTAAGAACAGCAGTGAGATGTAAAATGTGGCAATTCGGCAGCTCTTTAAGGCTTGGGGTGATAACGAACAAGAAGTAGCATACTATTTGTCAAAACTATTAGGATAATTCAGTTGATCTCATACAACCAATGCGATATTTTTTTTAAAACCAAAAAAATAATATGGATTCCAGGGCAGAAAGGTAAAGAAAAAAGGCTCAAATGTGTCCGAAAGAAGGCAGAAGATACATGAATGAAAATGAAAGAGTACTGGAGGCAGAACAAGAACAAAATTGAATTTGATTATTGCAGACTGGATATTAGGCTAACTGTGCGGCGCAGAAATACAGTTCTGCATGACGATTAGGCCATGCGGGTTTTGCATATCCCTTTAATAAGGCACTAATACTAACGAACAACATAAATCAACTACATATTTAATATTAATTAATTTATTTGAATTAGAACTAGGAAATATTGCATATATGTATATACATATACATATATACTATATATATATATATATATATATATATATATATATATATATATATATATATATATTTTAGTTTATTCTCCAATTTTTACTTTTCATTGTAAAACGAAATTGAAATGTGGGAAGATGGTATAGAAATTATAATTTATTTTACTCAGTAAATTATCTAGAAATTGAACCAAAGTAGTGTTATTTGGAAACATAATTATTTTAGATAACATATAGATCATTCAAAGAAATTTGCACGGACACATTTTATTGTTTTTATGTGTTTTGAATAAAAAATTATAAAAAACAAGAAATCTGTATATGACGAATCTATGTGAAATTATATAAACATATAAACAGATTTCTTGTTTTCTATACTTTTTTATTCAAAACACATAAAAAACAGAAAAAAAACAATACAATGAGTCCGTGTAAATTTCTTTGAATGATCTATATTTCATCTAAGACAATTATGTTTCAAAATAACACTACTTTGGTTCAATTTCTAGATAATTTTGAGAGTTAAACATGGAAAATATATTTTAATAAGAAAAGCCTATGATTAAGAAAATATGAAAGCATATTTATAATGACTTTCCATATTCCACTTTTATTTTGCCAGGAATAGGAAAAATAAGTGAAAATCGGCATGCATTTATGTAAGGTTATTTATTTATATATATATACACACACACATATATATATATATATATATATATATATATATATATATATATATATATATATATATATATATATATAACCAAGTAAGGTAACATCTGTATCATTTTGTCTTGAAGGATTTTGTTCTATCGTTTCGGCCTACGGATGACAACGATGCTCGTATCCACTCTTCCTGCAGTTCCCTTCCTCTTCTGCATCTCCGTTCTACGACTGTGAGCTAGTATTCTCTCCACTGTCTAATTAGTAGCGATAGTCTCCTTACTGGTGAGGGACACTGGGAACACACCCTTTCGGTTAGCTTTTGTGTAACTTGTTCCGATCGTTAATCTACTACTGCGGGTTTTCTAGTTATTTCAAACAAATTGTTACACTCAACCGTTGTAAGTTCCTACGAAGAAAAAAGAAATAGTGTGAACTTAAAATAATTATATGCACAAATACTCGTCTTACCTAAGAGGAAAGGTAGATTCAAATAATTTATAACAATTATTTAAGTACATTATTAATAATTTTAATATGATAATGGAATATTTTCCAGAATCACGAATATATTTTCCTGTAACCTGAAATCAAATTTATGTAAACTTTATTAATTAATTGTTCTTGTACAGCCTCATTAGCGGTAACAAGTATTATTAGCCAACCGTATCATTAGCCAACCGTAATTTCAAGGGTCACATTTAAAGAGGGTAATGTAGCATAGGCTGACTGATTGTTTTCTCTCGCTCGGATATAAAACAGGTAAAGTAAATAAAGTAAAACTAAGTAAGTAAAGCATAAATGAAAAAAAAAGTACAATCAAGGGTATATATATATATATATATATATATATACATATATATTTATTTATTTCTTACAACCCATAAAGGGGCCTGGACTCAGTACATGGTAGGGACTGTACTGTTTATAGGACAACAATTGTGTTGTGAGGTGAATTGACCGAGATGACGCTCTACCGCCAAGTTTACCCCGAATATTTTTACAAATATTATTCATGACATATATTTTCATTATTTTTAAATTAACAAGTGATTTAGTTTTCCCTTCTTTTTCTGGCGGATTTAGCCAGGCCTGCCAATCCTCCAGATTAACGGCAAACTTTTTCATTCCATTCTGGATTTCCCCATTCGTTCTATCTGATCAAGAAAAATCGTTCTGGAGCGTCCTCTTGGTCTCCTACCAGATGGACGGTACTCTGAGTATGGAGTATTGTCTTGAGAGGGTCCCTATGTCTTTCCATTCTACAGACCTGCCCGAAACACTTTAGCTGCTTCTTTTATTTTGTATTTCTGCTAGTTTTTAATCAATTGATTAATTTAATATTTTTTTTATTGTTTAAAACAATTACATTAATTAATATTTGATGTATGTTATACAAAAAACAATTTTTTTCCTGGTGGAGTAAACCTAAAGATATACTTTCCCAAAGCCCTGACTGAAGAGTCATACCGGAAAGTGACTAAAAAAGATGACAGCCCCAAGTCGGGAGTAGCATCCTCGGATAGCCTCTGGAACAGGACTAGGCAAGAATTATGGGAGAAGAAAAGTGAAGAAAAGGACGAAGTAAGTTGTAAAGGATAAAGCGACCAGGGAAATGGAAGGAGTTATGTCCTTTTTGTGGAAATCAGTGAAGGCTTAGCTTCACCGGCAGATGAAATTTCCAGAGATTTATATCGGCTTGCCTAACTGGCTACCCCCCGCAGGCAACCACCTTTTCCTCTCTTCTCAGATTGCCTTTTGAGAAGAATACTGGTTTTAAAAAAAATTGCTGAGGTTCTACCTCACTTATATCGAATAAGTATGTTGAGCGTTGCATCTCTTCTATTAAGTGTATTTCCATTTATACGATATTTCCATCAATAAAAGGCGAAATAAAAAAATAAAAATATACAGAGGATTATTTACTCATTAACGATCTTAATCATTTCTCCCGAAAGAGATATTTAAAATCATTTCAAAACTTCGGTTCTAATATAAACACTTTGAAGTTATCATACTCACAACAACATATTGAAAAACTGGTAGTAATGTAGGCCAGTAAAGTAATGTTATTATACGTAATATGAATTTATACCTAATTACATTTACAGTAGTGTTTATTGGAGAACACGACTATAGCGACTAAGAAATGTCACTTCATTTTCTTATTTATTATCTTCATTTCTTTCCTCTATATTTCATTCTTCCCTCCAACGTTCGACATTTTTATCACCTTTCTATCATCTCCTCCTTTCTATCTTTTATCTACTTCAAGAACGAAAGCATATGTTAGAAAGTTTGTCTATCCCGAACGACTTTATCTAGAAATCCAAGCCTATTTTTCTTTTCTTCTTTCCTATTTCGGGGGGGGGGGGAGGGGATGGGGGGGGGATTGTTCTTTTATCGTCCATTTATTTTGCTTTCCCCAACTATGATTCTTCAAGGTGTGTAGTTTTAAACGATCTTTTTCTCCATGATGTTGACTATGATCCGATTTTTATATTCTGAGTTGTTTGTCAAATATTGAAGTTCTGGATTTTCTGGAATATTAAAAGGATTTTTTAATTTTTGCAAAAGACAAAAAAAAAAAGTCTTTGCATTTCATTTTTCATATTGAGGAACTTTTTTGTTGATTATTAATATACCTACTCAGGTTATCCTTATTTTGATATATATCTTAATTATACTTACTACCGGGAAATGCAGTCCTTGAAGAACTATGCTTGTTTCCAGTGTTCGTTTAGCATAGTGGTGGCTCACGTGTCTCAATCGGTTACCGATTGGGCTATACCGGTATTAAAAATGTGGGATATCGGAGAGGTAGTAGAGAATAGGCTATTAGCGCCGGCCAATCTGCAGCTCGTTAGCGAGAGAGGATAGAATTGAGAGGCACAATATATCCGGGAGATGACCAATCAGTAGGAACAGATCGAAGCCTATTTAAGCAGTACTGAGTGATGTTAGTGTTACTTCTGGCCAGCGCTACTACATGACAGTAGTCATTCCCTTTCCACCCATATATATATATATATATATATATATATATATATATATATATATATATTTATTTATTCATGAACATGTATATTATGTATCCACACTCTAAAAAGGAAATAAAAAATACTGCAAAATATTAGTCAATTTTAATTTTCCTGAGTCTATAATGTTCCCTTTAGATATATAAAGTAATCGTGACAAATATTTAAGAAACTAAATCTATTTTTTTTCTCTTATCCAATTGTATTTTCGAAACGACCGTTTTTAATGGTAAGTTTTAAGCAAGTATTTGCAGCCACAGTGAATACTTAGTTTAGTGGAATTTTGTCTAGTGAGAGTTAATCGTATTGAGAGAAGCCGAATCTTTTTATATTATTGTAGTTTTGTCTTAGAATCGAGTTACAATATAAGTAATAAATCCGTGTTTAAGCCAATGCTTGCCTTAGCCACATATTCTCTACAAAAGTAATACGATTAAGCTTCCCTGACTGCAAGGAACTTGGAGAACATATGACTTAAACACTTATTCACCGGGGCTATAGATTTGCACTATGAACAAATTAATTACTTACTAACACATATATATAACATAACATATATACAGGTGGGTGAGTTGCTTATATAAATATGTCACTTTATCTTTGTACAGTATTGTTTAGTGTACGGATTTTTTCCCTTTCCTTTTTTTCCTATTGTAACTAATAAATCAATGTATATGCATGTACATACCAGACCTCTTTTATCTATTTTCAACTTTTCAAAATCCTTGCTATTTTCGAATAGCAGAATAAACACAAATTGGCTTTAGTAAGTGGCAGAGATAATACTGTATATAATACTGTTTATAGGCTAAAGTATCATACTTTTCTTCCGTAAATATCTTTACATGTGTAAATACATATCAGTATTAGATACAATTATTCATCAATTCTCTAAAGTATTATATTGACGAGGTGAGGTATTATATAACCGTTTTCCGATAAAAGCACTTCTTTACCTGCAATCTTGTAAGAGATTGAATTCAATCGCAATATTTAGTTGACACTGTGAGAGTAAAAATGATTAAGGCAGAAGGAATCTAAATTAATTTGAGAAACCAGTAACTGCTTTCATATTGGTTAGCAGTCAAGACGTTAATTTATATTTTAAAATATTATGTTTTAATTAAAACTTAACCAAGTATATTTGCTAATACTTATTCTAATTTATTTTTTAATTGTGTCACAACAAATAATGAAAATGTCTTGGGTTCAGTACATGCTAGAGACTGTATTGTTCCTAGAACATCGATTGGGCAAAGAAGTGAGTTGTCCGATGCCACGCTCAACCGCCAGGTCGCTTTGCTCAATTAAAGATACCCACTTTACAGAGGCTGTGTAAGACCAGGAGGATCTCCAGATCCCACAGGGTTTATTTGTTGCTTTATTTTTGATAAAGTTTCTTTTCCACGCTAATAATAATAATATTAAAGAATGTTCTGTTGTAAAAAAATACTGCCGTAATCTTACATTATCTTAAATTCGACCCTGTATTCAAACATTTAATAATTTATATCAGTTATGATATTTTATATTTTTGGCGTTATATGAGACGTTCAGGATCAAAAGCGGATAACCCCAAAATATGGAAACTGACTTTTCCACAATTTTAATAAGTTTTATCAAGCATTTTGTCCACACATTGCCGTCTTATTTCATCTGGTTTTAGTCAAATTATGAACCCGAAGTTTCAGGAGCTTAAAATTACAAGATTATAATGGGGAAAATGTGAAAAGTCAATTTTTAAAATCGGAGTTACCCTCTTTTAATTCTGAACGTCTCAAATCTTACTTAGTAAGGATTCTTGATATTTGTATTTGAAACAAAATAATTGGATTCATAATTAAAGCGGGAGTTTTCATGTAGAATACATATTCTTAGGATGAATGAGATATATACTTATATAGCTCTTTAAAAATATATATATATTTGACTCATTCGGGATCAATTTTAAAATTTAAATTAAATAAATGTTATTGTATACTTGTTTGTTCTCTTCTTTTTTTTCATTACAGCTTGAATAAGTTTGATTTTGTGAAAAAAATCTGTGAAGTGTCAGCACACTCTCTCCACGCTCACTCTCTCTATAAAACTTTAAAGGCGATTATCGGAATTTCCTCGAACAGGTGATATTTTCCTTTCTGGCTATGGCTGTTTCAAAGATCCAAATCCGTATATCATTGATTTTATTATTCTTTGAAAAAAATATATTATTCAGTTAAAATACTATTCGCTACCTTTTCATTTGAACTCAGAACAAGGATGGACTTTTTAAACTCTCTGAGTCGGAAGAAAAACGTGTGCTGTCCAGTAACAAAATTTTCCGAGTCGCTGTTTTCCTTTTTCCTTATCTTTTGATATTTTTATTAATTACAGTTGGAAAAATATTAAGCTTGACTAGACGAAGTTTCTTCTTGCGTTTCCGATTGAAGTATTCAGTAGAGTTGTGTATGTTTTAATAATGTCCCTTTCGGTATAATTCTGTATCTAAAAGACAATATAGGCGCAGACGATTCCCAGAATATATATTTATATATTTATTATTTAATTCAATGATATTTACAACTATAATGGTATTATATCAAGTAAATGTGCAAAAATGTATAATATGACATGAAAACAGTTGTGGAGAAACTACCCATCGATAGCACTCCAATATTTATATATATAATCGATTTAGTCAAAATGTTAATTTTTAATTTAGTTAACTAATAACTTAAATGTATTTCTAAAAACTGATCTGTAAATATTAAAATCACATGCACTTATTTAAACTTATTTAAGTATGATCCATGTCTCTCTCTCTCACTATATCTCACTCTCTCTTTCTCTCTCTCTCTCTCTCTCTCTCTCTATATATATATATATATATATATATATATATATATATATATATATATAATTTCTAGTCATGTTAGGTTTACAGAAAATACCTTAGAATGATACAATCAAAAATGTTTATTTTTATTTATTATTGTATATATGCCTTCATTGACGTCAAACACTGTTTCTGTAGTTCATTTATTGCATGTTAAAACTAAGGCCGATGTAAATTTTTGTTTGAAAAATTAACAATGATTTTAATTTCCAATTATTTATTTCAGTAATACATTTCAATGTATAAACTTAATAATTTAATATATATATTAATATTGTTAATGTCACTCAAGAACAATAATTTTTTACTACAATAATACCTTTCTAGCCATTTTAGTTATACATTAGGATATACTAACCACATTAGGAGTGTCAAAATTCATTCCGACCATCACAAAATGAACGTTACTCGTAAGGCTTAAACCTACTATAGAAAAATCCATCAACCAAGTAATCCGGCTTTAATGTTTTTAATAATGTATGGTGGAGTGAGACAAAATCGAACTTCTCCTATATAGATAATTCAGACCTTGTGAGAAGAAAAAACAAACCTGATAGAACTCTTAATGCTTTGGATTCTCGATCCGTTTGGGTTATAAGATGTTCCATTTCTATTCATTTGACTCATTTTGAGTTTGTATTTTAAGAAGGAATTATTTCTAAAGTACTGGCGAATAAGTGCTATAAGTCGATTGTTGACCAGAGAAAGTAAATTGTATTAAGGGAACAGAAATCTTATCATTTTTCTTGGCTTGAAATGGAGGTATAATAAAATAAATAATATCTTTTCAAGCAAATACCTTACTCAGCCACTTATGCGCTACAATAATAACAGGGTTCTGCTTCCCTAAGTACAAGATACTCGAAACTTTTGAGCAAAATTTGGCTTATTCACTGGAGCTGTAGATATATAAGATTAAATTAAGATCAGCTAAAAATCATCTAGTAATTTTCCTGACTATAGTTGCTGTAAACACCACATTTGTGGGAGCGGAGTGGCTCAGTGGTTGACCACTGAGTTGCCATGCCGGAAATCCTGGTTCAAATCCCGCTGCGAGCAGTTACTTTTATTTAGTCTGTTTGCAGCCAGAGATGGATCAGATAGGATCCAGGACCCTCCTGGGGCTCATCCACCCTCTATAAAATATTATAAAAATAGGGTACCCACAATAAGGGGGAAAACCTGGCGGTTGAGCGTGACCTAGGACAAGTCACCTCCTTACAGAACCGTTGTCCATGAAACAGTACAGTCTCAACCATGTACTGGACCCCAGACTCGTTCACAGGTCGTAGTGGGACAGTTTTTTTTTTGTTTTTTTTTATTATTATTATTTTATTTTTTTTAAACACCACATGTCCTTTTTTAAATATTATTGTGATAGGGAAGATGGCCTCGAGATCATCTACAATAGAACTTTATTGGAGTGCTATCGATGGGTAGTTTCTCCACAAGTGTTTTCATGTCATATGCTACATTTTTGCACATTTACTTGATATAATAATGTATTATAGTTGTAAATATCATTGAATTAAATAAAAAAAAAAAAAAAATATTGTGATAGGTTTTAATAAAAATTGAGAAACTAACTGCTCGGAGCCCTATGCCTCCCTGATGAGCCTTCTCCACATTTCTCTCTCAACCTTCTCATATCAGTGACTTTCAGATCTTGTTCTACGTCATCGATCCACCATAGACGTGGTCTTCCTGGCTTTCCCTTCTCACTAGGTCTTCCATGGAGCATATTCTTTGGGAGTCTGCACCACATCCTCTCCACATGCACAAGCCTTCTCAGCCTTACTGGTTTTATTATACTGAATTACCATTACTATTTATTAGTAATAATAAACAAATTATTACTGGATATCGGAACAGTAAAAACAAATCCTGGAGGATTTGATGATTAGAATGAGGGACTGGAGGGGATAAGCACAGGATAGCGGAGATTGGTCGGCTGTTGTGGCGGAGGCTCGGGTTCTTGCAGGACCGTAGAGCCAAAATAATAATAATTTATTATTGTACTATATTCAATATTCAGTAAGGATTCATAGCCAAGAAAGTATTTGTACGTTATTTTGAAGTAGCCTCACCTTTATTGCTATTTTAACAATTTCGTTTTTTTATGATCAATTTATTTATTCATAATTAGTCTACCAATTATAATTATTATTTATATAATATTACATATTAGATAAATTACTTATAAAATTCATTCGGTTTATTAAGTTTTATTAAGTTACCTTTAGGATTGTGGATTTGTCCAGAATAAAAAAGCGTTAGCTCTTTAAATGGATTCGGCGACATCCAACTTAATCCTCTGGAAGAAGACCTTGTCAAGCGGAAGTACTAAACGAAATCATCCGCTACTCGCTCTCCCTAAGGCCTATGTAAATAAATATAAATTTCCCTAGAAAAAAAGAAAGGAAAAAAGAGAAGAAAATTGAGAAAATAAGGCAAAAAGCAATCTCGGGAATGCATAGTCTTTCTTCATTCTAACTTTTATGAAGTTTAAATCTTGGTGGAGGAGTTGTTGGAAGTTGCCCCGCCTATTTAGCAGACAAGGGAAGTATCTTCTTCCAACGCTCAAGTCTTACAGCTTACCTCCGACCCCCCCTTCAACAGTACTTAGATTTTTTTCAGGAAAAGGATTTTTATTTTTACTTTCAAAGGAAATCATTCGGCCAAATGTAATCCGTTCTCTCTTTATTTAATTCAACCGCAAATTAGTAACTTTAAAGTAAAATTAAATAGATATTCGGAAATTCTATAAATTTCTATTCCTTCAAGGAGAATGAAAGCTTCGTTATTATTTTAAATTATGATTTAATTCAATTTAATAATATTCATCTATTATTATTAAAAGTTTTAGTGATCAAACGAAACCGTCACGGAGAAACCAAACTCTTTATTCTTAAAATTATTTCTCCCTTGGATTGCTTCTTGTTCGATCTGTATCTCTAAACTCCCCTCAGCTTAAGTTACAGTTATGCTTTCCAATTGTTATTTTACGTCACTATAGATATTTAAGACCAAAAGGGATTAAGATTTTTTTCAAACTGTTAAATATGTGGAGAGCGAGAGCTGAACAATTTTATTCAACATACTTTGATCATGCCGACATTATAACCACTGTTGAAACTAGAGCCTTGATATCGAACAGTCTCCGCCATCATTTTTAAATTGCTTTCCACCAATTATCCGCCAGGATTCTTTCCTATGCTCATTCAACTCCCTACTTTTCCAACCCATCTTAAATTGCAAAACGAATACAATGGACAGAGATTATGTTTTTTTTTCAGTGGCAAAGTTCTAAGTAAGTGAATTGTTTTTTTATATATTTTATATTCTTTTTTTTTTTCTGGGTTTGTCTTGGTAACATTAGGTCATTTTAGTAGTTTCGCATTCACTATAAGAACTCAGTATTTGTTTTTATTTAATGTATTTGACAGTTAAGTAATCATCAACTGTTTTTATTTTTAACTGTTTTATTTTTGATATTCCAAAGGGACGTATCCCCCGAACATACTTTTTAAATCTATCTGTTAAAATGATCGCAACCGTGCAATAAAAACGCCATAATATGAAAAAAAAATCCTACTTATTTTATCCTGTAAAATCAAATTTTGATATTTCTATATTTTGCATTAATTATTATATTTCGTTAAATCATAAAATTAGTTCATGCTCAGTACTGCTATCGCTTTTGTTTAACCTCACGAACAATTACCTAATTATGTACTCTCTTAAATTGCCAAGTTCAATATTTTTAATCCATTCAGCAGGTGTTTCTGCTGGAAAGCAGACGATCAGATGATTGGAGGAATAGGCTCCGCCTATGAGTAGAAGAAGAATATTTTCAGTCTCAGATTAAGCCCTGAAGAAGCTTGCAGTATGGCCAGCGAAACGTCAGTAAAGAATTCGGCTACACGGTGGAAACCAGAAGAAACACCTGCTGAATGGAATACAAATTACCTATTAAGCGTATTTAATCAAAAACCAAACATCTATGCACCAAGCCTTATTCATCTACGGGCAACTTTTCAAATCCACGCTATATTTGAATAGCACAAATAAAAAGAACTATCAAAAGAATCTTCTAAAGATATTGGGTATAATACATGGATTGAACGGTTTCCAAGCTAAAAGTTGTGCAAAGAGGTTATTTATCCGAGATAATGGTATTTTGTCCTCCAATTATAGAGGCTGGATGACTCGAGAGGGGTCTACGGTTCAGAGCTTATTATATACAATCCAAAATAAATCAATTAACTCACCGTAATTACTAAAAAAAAAAATCCTCAGCTATTCTTTTGTTAACAATTATACTTGCTAAGCGTCACGAATCGAAAATTGCTAGTATATATATACATCGAACGGAACTAGCAGCATATACCTGCCTATATACCTATGTATTTGTACCTACATACCTATTTACTTATAGAGCGGCCAGCTGGCATACTAAGGAGTGAAGGGAGCGAACGGACGGAGTGATGGATGGGATAGAGGCTTAGCTCGCTCCATTACCTGCTCAGGTCCTCGCTCCAGCTCCACTCTATTTCCATAGCCTGTCTTCTCTCTCCCATTATCCGGGTTATGTCCCTCCTCCAGCCTGAGCTATCGCGGCAATAATGCGATGACCTCGTCCTTTTGTAGCAGCATTTTTTATCAAATCCTGTTAACACTATTGGATAAAAAACTACTGGACCGTATTCTTTAAAAAAATAATAACGAAAAATTAATTGAAGGAAAATGGAACAAGACCATAGAGTCGGTAAAAATTATAGAATTAGTAGAAATAAACATATTTTTAAGTAAGCTCAAGTTCTAAAGACCTTTGGGTGATAAGTTATTTGGATCCCTTAGGGCTCATCCAGCCTCTATAAAGTCCAAACAGAAACGCGCAACCTTTGCTCAGAAATATATTCCTAAACCTTGGTTTATAGTCCTAACATGTGGCATGCGTATATATACGTGAGGCCCATCAGCCTAGAATGCAACTCACAAAGACTCGGCCTAGGCGTGATGACCCTACCTTGTGTACTTTGCTAGTATTGTGGTGTTCCAGGATGTCTGATAGCCACCAAAAAATCAGTATATAAATATAATTGGAATACGGATCATTAGCGAATACCTTACATCGCACAGGCTTGCCACCTGCACCAAACATCTATTTTGGGTCATGATAGTAGTATTAACATGTTTTTACATATTCATGCGACTAGAGAGTATTTTTTTTATTTATTCGTTGTGTTTCACACCAATCATTAGTTCTTTTTAAAGACAGTTCGTAGAATGCTTGAATTGCATTGCTGCTCGCCTCAATAAATAAATTGAACCGTAACTCCTATCCGCCCTGTCCAGGACCCAGACAAGTTTATGAGCGAACTAGGAGCTAACAGAGATGTGGATCGGAATTAAAAAACAAAGTGAGAAAAAGTCTAGTAGCGTTTACAGTTTCGGCGGGACAATGGCCCGACCAAGTGATTTATCTGTTATCCCAGTTCTAATTGTGATTGTGGACCTCGCCATTGTAAGCCGAGCCCTTTTGTACTTGAAGGGCCAAAACATTTTTCAATTGTTTACTTTCTTTTGTCCCCAGGGTGGCTAACAATTAGCCATTATACGATTGTCCCTCATTTAGAAAGGCCACTCGGCTTTCAGCTTTCGGAAACCGCTCTTAATAACGAGAACAAAAAAACAAAAAAAAACTGAACATTAATATATTAAATATCAATTAACTTTCACTAATTTTATCCTGTAATTGTCTTACGAATGTCTTTTCGAAAAATCTAACTATATTTCCTTATTGCCAATAAGCATTATGTTAATTGATGCTTCCTTGCCTTTCAATTTAATACTGATTTTGACACTTTTTTTATTTATTTTTTACCGAGAGTATTTATTTATCTGGACAATGGGGTATAAGGAAAAATACAGAACTCCAGAAAATCTATTAGCTACCCGCTGTTAGTAAAATTGTTGTTAGTATAGTAAAACAGGGGAGATAGAGATGGCTTGGGCATGTGGATAAGATGGGGACATGCAGAGACCCCCAGAAGATACTTTATGAAAGACCTGGAGGAAAGAGGAAACGAGGAAGACCACCGCTACGGTGGATAAATGACGATTAATTATACATCAGCAGTTATACAACATAATCCTTATTTATTCCTTTAGCAAATATAGGTCACTTCTAGTCTTCCACCAGCCATTGTATCGTTCGTAAAATGTATTTCCAGTTAATGGTTAGCATGTTTGTTTATTGGTTTCTAAAGGAGTAAAACCCTTTAATCATCAACACCCATAAGTCGAAAATACAAAAACAATGAAACTAGAGGATGGAGAAAATTTAGACGCAATTCGAGATAATTCTATAATTTTGATAGATAACGATATACTTGAAAGAACTGAAGTGCCAACCCAAGTCATGGTTGGTGACTTTGGTAGCTTCAAAGTCAACAAATATGATGGAGCTAGTCCAATTGTATTTACTGCTTAAAAGTGATAATTTCATCATTCAAACACATGTTTATCTGTAAAAATATGGGAGGCCTAGAAGTGTCGGCAGTTTTTTTAATAATATGTGACTAGGAATGAGTGTGCTAGGAATTCGGGCCAGTCCCAGGTTCACTCAAAGCGGGCTATGGCAACCTCCTAACGGGTTTACGGGTGGATGTAGACTATGCTCATTAATTTACTATGAAGCTTTTTCGATACGTGGCTTGCTATATCTCAGAAGTTTCAATTTTAAGAAGCCTTCTTGTAGGCCTTCTTGAGGTAGGCTTGATTCAGTGTTTTGAGCTTTGTAGGTCTAGTTTATTTTATATAGTAATATTTATCCGATTATATATATTTAATTTGCAAATGACGTAAGTATACCAGAAGTGCTCTTAGCAAGAATTTAAACGTATAAACTCGATATTACGACATAGTCGCAACTGAAGGAATAAATTAAAATTATTTTTAAATAATTTTGTTTTGAAGAGAAAATATTTGTCTTGGCCGGGATTCGTACCCAGGTCGTCTGCATCTCCGGTGCAGTGCTCTAAGCCACTGAGCTACCAGGGGTCGTATCCAGGTCACACAAATCCGTTCTCTTCACCGCTCCTATATCCCCGTTCTCGCAATTTTTGCGATTTATACACGTGGAAGAAAGTTCATTGAACATTACTTTAATTAGGATCTTTTTGACTTACGTCAATATATTATTTATGATTTATTTTTATAAATGGTTATTTTGATGGTGATTATTTTTAAAATTAATAGTTTAGTTTATTATGTCTTCTTTGTTTTTCCATGAAGAGCTTAGAAACACATCTAAAGGAACAAACAAATTTCAGGATCGTAGACCATGAAGATCATTGGTCACGTAATATGGTCTTCATAAAGATATATACCACTTCAGGGATGCCAGCCTAGAACTCCTAGAATATGTTGGAAGAAGAACTGGAAATCGTGGAGCAACTTGGAGCTGTATAGACAATCAAGAAGACCTGACATGATGGGAGTCATTCGCATAAGGATGCTGAGCATGTTGCGAGGATGAATGATGAAACCGAAATTTACAACTGTATACAAAATACATCAAGTAAATATAATGAGTGAATACATTGACATGAAAAGACAAGTAGAGAAACTACCCAGTGGTAGTACTCAAATAAAAAGTTCAGCTTAGAAGGTCACGAGGCCATCTTCTTTTCAGACGCCTCGGAGGATTATCAGGAATTGAAGAGGTTGCGAGGAAACTAGTGGGTTTGAGTGGAAATGAAGTTTGTCATGAAAAGATTGATGTCGGATTCGGGGTAAATCAGCAATAAACGGGACGTTAAGGTCATTATGGATTACTTTGTTCGTAACAAAGTAAGGAGCATTGAGGATTTTGGATTGTAAGTATTGGATACGAGAGGAATTCGATGGCTTAGTGGAGCCCCAAAGCTCTATTCCGTAAGTCCAGATGGGTCTAATGATTGTCATGTATATGAGTCTCTTGTAATTAATTGGAAGCTTAGAGCGTTTATCTAGTAAATGTTGAAGTAGCCTGTATGAGGATTCCAAGTTAAGCGTTTGTCAAGGTGTAGTCCTAAGTACAGGATCTGTTCTACAGGACATAGAGGGATGTTATTAAACGATACAGGGGGGCAGGAAGTCGTTGGTTTACGACGGAGATTAAAGGTGATTTGATGCGATTTGTGGGAATTTATTTTAATCCTCCAGTTTTGACTTCAATTTTTAAGGTCAGTGATGAGGGATTTAAGAGTACGGGATGCTATAACTGGATCAGTGTTGACAGGTAATAGACTTGTGTCATCCGCATACGTGGTAAGGATAGTATTAGGATGAGTTTGGATGTCAACTGTATAAACTGTGTAGAGAACTGGTCCGAGGATACTGCCTTGAGGAACGCCGGCAGATTAAACAAATCTAAATCTAATTTCAATCGAATATTTTAAAATGTGTTACGTGTAGGGAGATTTTTCTCAGTCCTGAATTTTTATTGAATGCTTCGTTATACCTTAATAGTCTTATAGCTTAAAAGTCCTCTTATACAAGGAAATGCTAAACATTTTTTTCTTAACGTTTCTTGTATTGAAAAATAACTAGTTGGCCTATCATAATTAAATACGTTACAGGTTATACTTTATCTTAATAACGTTAGAGAAAAAAAAATTAATTTCTCCATCCGACATAAGAAAATTTATCTCCAATATCTGTGCGGAGAGGACGCCCAGTTCTTGTTGACAGTCGCGGCTAATTGATGATGATATCGCGACGACTCCTGCCATTGACGACTAACATTATCAAATTGAGGACACCGGAGGAAAGAAACAGAAAGGGCTACTGCAAGACGGATTGAGATAAACTGCTTCAGAAAAACCTGGTCTACCTCTACGCCTTCTATTTCCGCTGGGTCTGTATCTTAACGGTCTACTGCGTCCTCAGGTTCGAATAGAAAACCTAAGGGATTAATTCTTTAAAAAGAAATGATCGATGTTTTATAAGGTGTGTGTATTTTTTTAAAATTGTATAATTAATTAAATATAAACAGTTAATTATAATTAAAAATATAATTATACCAACTGAAGCGATTTTCCTTATTTTTTAGGTAACAAATCGGTACAGAATCCGTTTCCTATAGTTTCCAGCTTGTTATGCATCTAGAATATGCTATTTTAAAACAAAAATATTGATTTTGCTTGAAATTATGACACATGTATCCGTTTTTTAACATTGCATTAGCACTGCAACGAATATACATAATTTATTTGAGTGATGTTGTATCAAACATCTCACATTGGTTACCATTGTTATATAACAATCTTATATAACGTAAACAATGATGCGTATATTGGATCCTCTCTGCCTTACAGGTTAACCAGCAAGTTAAGATAACCTTACAAAATCAGATATTAGAGGTTACATTGTACAGAAAAGCATTTATGCAGTGTTTGACTATATTGCTCGATTATAAGAAAAATCAATGATAACTAGTTATTTTCGAAAGACACCATTGTCGTCCTTAACCTAATATCTTACCACTACGCACCCGCCATCTTATTCTTCGATCGTTCTCGACGAATATAATAATGCAACATAACACCAAGACGCCAGAATTAATTTTTTTCTGATTAATTTGAATTTTTGTTTTTATTTTCTACAACTCAGTTCATTGCTAGTTTTGCTGCTGTTTTCTTGTTTCTAACTACTCAAGCTGGACAGCACATCCTCAACATCGTCAGTATGCTCAGGTCTGCGATTACCTTTTAGCTTTTCTTCCATAATTTTTTTGTGATTTCATCGATTTTCATTCTGTCAACAGGTCCCTCCCAGCGAAGCCTTTTAAGCCGGGCATTAACCCATCCCCATTTTCTTCAAATAAATTATCATCATTATATTGTCTAAATTTTATTCATTTATTAGATAAGTGTACACGTGAAAAAATATTTGAATGTGAAATTCATTTATATTCAATAACTTTCTTAGGCCGACAGAGCACAGCACTTTTGTTAGATATGTGATCGAAGAATGAACAAGGATTCGCATACTAAGAAAATTCCCCAAGACTATTTTTACTTGTCTCACTCCTTTTGGGACTTTCAAAAGTAAAAATTACACTGTATCTTACACAACCATATACATTATGGAAATATAAAACAGCTAAAAACATTTTCATACAAGTCATTAAATACAAGGAAGTTTACATTATTTAATTAATTTCGATGCAAACCGTTAACTAACAGAAATTTCTTGGAAAACTACAAGGATACCCAAACTCATTCATATACACAAAAGAACAACTTCCTTTACTGGTGCCCTCAAGATCAATGCGATTAGAGCTTTGAATGGGGGTTGGATACGAGATCTCCTCAATTCACGTTTCTGTCATGCCATATCATGCCCTATCATGCCCTATCATACCATGCCCTTATACGATTTTATCTTAGTCACCGATTCTCAGTATTCCGGAAGTTACGCTAAGTAATATTAGTTATCAAGACTGTTGAAAGTTTGTTTGTATTTTTTTATTCCATTGTATATGTGATTCTTTATAGATACATTTAAATTTGTCTATTAAGCTTTTGAGTTTGAGACTGATCTGTTTGGTACATATATGGTACAGCATATTACTTTTGTAAGTTGTAGCAAATTATATTAGAAATAAATAAATAAATAAAAGAATAAGTTATCAAAGCCTATAAACCAGTAATAATATAAAAGTAATATAAAAGACATAAGCAGACATAAGGTGAAAAAATAATAATATCCTGATTCACAAAAAGGTTGATAAAAATTTGGTCCATGCTTTGCGAGCAACTTTTTCTTTAAAAACACTTCTTTCATTTAAATTCTGTAAAGACAGGACAAAGAGGGAGCTTTGTTATCGCTATAATTAACTTGTAACAAAAATTTAATTTGAAAACCTTTTAAATCATTAAATTAACCCCCATACTGTACTATTCCCCATTACACCTACATATTTTTATTTAAACATTTTCGGGATTTTATTTAATTAATAAAATTACAATAAATACGCCGGTAATAAGGATGATACAGATACGCGCGGTATTACGGTTACTATGAATACTTCACTGGGATCGATTGTTAATAAATTATGGGTTTAATTAAGCTAGGCCGAATTCCTAGTAAAAATAAATTGAAATATCGCTCCGTTTGACATTTTAGAAAATTTCGTGCAAGCCAACAGACATAAGTATTTCATTTAGTAATTCGAGAAAAATTTCTCATTTGAATATGAATGTATAAGGAATCTATCTTTACTTATACAGTTATTGTCAAAAACAAAATTAAGGAGGTGTTTTGATCATACTTAAAAAAAGAGAGGATATTCATTCCACATGTTGTTCCAACGAAAAGGACGTTGCTTTTTATTTTTTAATCGGTATTAAACTTTTGTAATGCTCTTAAACGTTTCGGAATTCTGCCTCATTGTGAGGGCCATAATACATTAGTCTTATATAAACCATTTTTAATTTAGTCAAAATCCTGTCAAATACCTTCTTTTTGTTATGCTTATGACCGTATATCCTACATTTTATCAGACAGCATTCATTATTGTTCGTTTTATTTTGAGGAGGATACTACTTAATTGATATCCTATTTGAATTGCATTTACTAAAACATGATATATACAGGATATAATAATTTTTACTAATATATTACTTGAGCGCATTGGCAGCACAAATGCTCAATTAATCTTAATCATGTTCGAAAAACCAACGGAACATTCGTCCAATTATACAGTTTTTACACGCTCTAACGTCCTACCAGTAATTCTGTAATACCAGTAATTCGGAGTTGAAAGAAAGAAAATGGCTTCATGACTAAAAATTATTTGCCTTGATTTTTATTTAATATAACAAAATTCAAGCCTTTAATACCGGATAGAAACGTATAATTAGAGGGGAATAGAAACATTCTCTAAGCTTTTTTTTTTAAGACTTCTGTATTTACAATTTCTAATACATTTAACATCCGTTGTTGAAAGAAAAGTTGACTTTCCAGAAGGGGAACGGATAGAATCCAGAATAAAAACTTCGCGAATTGATTAATTCATCGGACTGAATACATTTTCATCACAACACTGGGACAAAAAAGTAAAATCAAATCTATAGATGCTTCCAAAAAACAGATAAAAGTGGATTGGTATCAATCTATGGAGGAATTATTTCATAGAGTAATACGTACGTGGTTTGGCACTATTCCAAACACTGCAAATCTGTATCTCTAAAACCACAAGGATTACAATACAAGATTCTTCGGTTTATCACATGGTAGAGACTGTACTGTCTCTAGAATAATGGTTGCAAAGGGAGGTGAATTGTTTGAGATCACGCACAAAAGCCAGGTTTTACTCCAGGGATCCCACTGGATCCGGTAATGGAAGTCTTTAATCTGTTAAAAGATTAAATAAATTATCAGTCACAGCAATATTTGAACCCGGAACCTTTGGCAGGGCACCTCAGCGTTTACCACTGATAAACCCCCTTCCGATCGTTAATGCTAATACAATCATTTTTTTTTAATAATTCATTTTGATTTATTGTTCTTTTGTTGGTGAATATTTTTAATTATTTTTATTTTGAAGAGAAAAGCTACTCCTGATAGCTCAGTGGTTAGAACACTGCACTAGAGATGCAGACGACCCGGGTTCGAATCCCGACCAGGACAAATTTTTCTCTCTAAAATATTTTTTTTTTTATTTGCTATTAGGGTGTTTCGATTACATCAAGTTTTAGAAATAATTTTATAATAAATATTTACGAAAGGGAAAGCCCTTTTCAGCGAAACTAACTAAGAAAATAATGAAATGGTGCCCAAAATGTAATTTGGTCAGTTTCGGGAGCGGGGTCTGCGGTCCTATCCCATTACAAGCAGCCGCACCTGAACGAAGCCACAACCTCTCAGCCTTGTTCCATCTCACTTTTATTTAAATACCATTTACCTCACTTCTCTAGCTTTGAATATGTTAATACATTTTACATGTACGGGTGTTACTAATGATTTATGTAAAAACGAAGAAGCAGAATCGGATTTAATAAAAATTATGATGAATATAAAATATCTACTTCTATAGAATATATATATATATATATATATATATATATATATATATATATATATAGAGAGAGAGAGAGAGAGAGAGAGAGAGAGAGAGTGAGAGAGTGAGAGAGAGGTGAAGTTGAATTTTCTCGATAATTAGCTTCTTGTACTAAAGGTTGCGAAATCGGATTATTTTCTTAATGCTGACATATTCACTACTGGCTTGAATTGGAGTTATTGATAATATTAAAACTCCAAAAACTAAGTTATAATAATTGACCATGAATACGTGGAAGAAAATGGTGAAGATCAATTTTCTTTTTCCATGGTCAGAGGGCCATTTTCGTCCACACGATATCTTAATGTTTGAGATTCTGCATCTATCTTCATCTGCTTTTTAAATTTTATATACATTTTTCATCAGTATCATCTGATTAAAAATCCTCAGACAGTCTAGGGAAGGAGGGCAGAGAGTGGAGAATCGGGCATGATTTTGACCTGTACATAAAACTTAAAGAAATACACTTGTTGCTGGGCATGGTCCAAAGTGAGATGAAATAAAAACTGTGTGCTACACACACTTAGTTTAAACAAGACTGGATGGCTGGAGACAAGATGAAAAGTTCAAGTCGACAAGTATGCCTCAGCTATGTGCTTAAATTGAAGGAAAAGGGACAAGACAGAGGATGTTCGAAGAATAACTTGCAGGAAGTGGGCTTAAGTGTCGAAGAAATAAGAAGAAATACATTTAGTAATAATAATGAAATTACAAAGTCAAAAACAATAATGATTCTACGTCACTATTATATAACTTCGTACAAAGGCAGCATTGACTATGATGAACTTTTAAAAAATAATAATTTATTCAATGAAATTTACAACTTTATGATACTAATACAACAAAGTAAATAGAATGAATGGCATGCATAAAGAAAAGTAGGGAAACTATCCAGTGGTAGAACTCAAATTACAAGTTCAACTTAGAAGGCCACGAGGCCATCTACTTTTCCTACGGCTCGGAGGAATATCAGGAATTAGTGAGGTTCCTAGGTTTGAGAAAAGATTAATATCGGATTCGGGCCTAATCAGCAACAATTGGGACATTAAGTTCATTATAGATTATATTGTTCGTAACAAAGTAAGGAGCATTGAGGATTTTACGAAGGATTTCAGATTGTAAGGATTGAATACGAGAGGAAGTCGATGGTTAGGACTCTGCAAGTCCAGATGGGTCTAATGATTGTATGATGAAGATTTGAAATCGACTTCACAAAACGGATAAAAAAGAATAATTATGGTTGAGGAACTTTGTAAAATGAGCATACTATTTAATCCTAAACTTATTCTATATATAATAGTTTACTTTCCGTTCAAATAAATATTTACCTCTCTCATAAAGACTGTGATAATGAGCAATGAGGATTGTGATATAACGTGTAAACAAAAAATAGCTCTGGTTTCGAGGAATTAATTCCACTATTGTGATTCAATGTTTAGTCAACTGGAATATTCAAATAATTCAAAGAGAAATCCTGTTTTCAGGTGTAAATAAATATTGCCCGACTTTCTTTGTCGAGTTCATTAAAAATATTTGTACCTCCTAGCTTCATTTTATTTATTTCACTTTGTTTTCGACTTCTATTAAATCTTTATTAGGTCCATGGTCTTTTATTAGAATTTTCCTTGAAATAAGACTATACTATAATATATATTTAGTCCTTTTGTTAATCATAAAATCTCACTTAAGCGGGCAGCAAGTAAAAATTTATAAATAATTCCTTGGAAAGGCTGATAGTTAAAATTAATGTGGCGTTTCTGTAAATCCTTGTAATATTATTTTGATGAAAACTGTTGTTTTTTTTAATGTAAACGGATCACTAATATGTTTAAAGAACGGTTTCTAAGCTAAAGATTTTGAAAGGAATTCTTTTTGACTGAAACACCAGGTTTTTTTCTTTTGATTGAGAATACACACTGGATAGTCTCTGGGTTAGCCACGAGAGTAATTTCGAATCGCACAGGGTCAATTTATGGCAAAAATAAATAATATAGCTACCACTGGATTTGAAGTAGGGATCCAGAGCTCAGTAACTCGTCAACAAATATTTAAATTACATAAGTAGTTCTTCATTTATAGAAATATTACTCGCTGTGATTTGTAATATGAAGGTTATTCTCTATGATTAGTCGTACACTAATTCTATTTATGTTTACTTAAATTTAGGGATAACTTCAGGTGATTTACATTCCATACATACAGATGTTCTCTCAAAAACGTTACATTTTATATTTTGCAAACTATTTTTGATTAAAGAACACCTATGATAGTAATAAAAGCGTTTGTGAACTCGAAGGTTCGATGCCGACATCATAGCTTCCAAACTTCCATTCCCGGATTACTACTTAAATCCAAATCTGCATGATACATTTTAAAACAGTAATCTCACATAAGCCGCAATCAACCCTTCACGTGTTTACAAATCGCCTCATAGAAATAGAAGAGAATCCAAATTATAAGGCAGGTTTGGTAGTAATCCGGGCATAGACGTTTGGAAGGAATGATGTCGGCATCGAACCTTCGAGTTAACTAACCCTATTATTATTGTACTTGTGCTCAAATAAAAAAATAAAAAATAGTTAGCAAAATATTAAGTATGTTGTTGTTGAGAGGACATGTATATATACAGAATATAAATCACTAAATGGTATCCCTAAATTTAAATAAACAGGAATCATTCTAGAAGAATAGAATTAATGTACGGTGAATCACTGCATATAACTTTTATATTTCAAACTGATTTTTAAAAACAGAGTTTTTACCGGCAGTTTGAACGAACGTTGAAACGAAGTTTGAAGTACAACGAAATTTTTCAGACAGCCTGAAAAATATCGTTGAAATATAAACGACACTTGCTACAAATGATTGAATTTTTCGCCACAACCTGCGAAACAAATACCATTTTTTTTATCATGCATTGAAAGTTAGTAGTAGCTGTTAATAACTACGACTTTATATTTTCCGTATTTAAATATATGGATGGACATTGTAAATTACTAACGGAAGACATTATAACTGGCATTTCGGGCTTTATTTTTAATAATTGTTTCTCCCCCAACCTTGAAGTTTTTACCAACTCAATAATTCTTGTTTATAATAATAACACAGCGAACTGACCTTTCGACTGCTATCGGATATGACGTCACGTCCTTTTTTATTCAGCGCGCCTGCGCTGCTATGTCCTTCTTACTTTTCTTGGCTTGGCTTGGAGCACATGGCATAATATTTTAATATATAGTTCGATATAAATATAATTTGATCAGACAAACATATGACCCGTGTTAACAAAAAAAAATACTTCTCGACTATAATTGATAAAATAAAATAAAAACACTTCGTCGTCGACAATGTTTGGGTCATGCGAAACAAATAAGACTTTTCGGTATTTAGACTATATTGAATCAGTTTGAAATACACAAACATAAACAGTTAACACTGGCTTGGTAACAATTCGGAAAAAGACTGATTTCCCACAATCCCTCAGTCCCCCCTCCAATGCCAATGCCTTTTTGATCATTATCAATATACAACACTGGCTAAATGTTTTCTGTGTAAATATTGACAGTTAAAACATTATTAATATTTGGGTTGTCGAAACCATGACATGTAGCTAAAATAGTGAATTTTATATAAGATTAATATTACAGGTGTTTAAATACCGTTGATATTTCTGAAATCCTTGGAACAGTTTCCGGCCAAGTAAGATCTCAAAGGAGACGCCAATTCTGAGACCATTACAAAGATGGCACGCCTCCATTCCTATTATTAAAGCGTTTCATTCGGGAAAGGAACGAAGGAGGAGGAGGGGGGATGGAAAAGAGAAAGAGTTTTCAATATTTTCCTCCTTTAAAACTCTTTTAATAAAATGGAGAAAATTCCTCATAAATCGGCCTGAATTCATAACTCGGCCTGGGCCATAAAGGAAAGATATATTTCACTGGAGGCCATATCTCCAAAGGATTTAATCAGAAGAAAAAAATATATTAATTCTCATTTGTTAAAAACGTTCGCAGCCCCCCCCCCCCGATGACAAAGCATTTTAACTTCTTTATTATCCTGACCATGCAATGCCGGGTTGACTCCACTAGAGTTCTTTTCGGAACCTCGGATGATTTCTACCAGAAATATACCGTTGGGATAAGCTCTCTCTTAATGATAGAACAGAAGACACATATTTTATTCAAAGCCATTCCTTAGGCATCGTATCTTTTCGGTTTAGACAATAATAACTACCTACAATTTTAAAAAAATGAACAGATATCCTTCTTAGTTTCAAATATCAATGTAGCAAAACATTTTCTGACATATTCTATGTCTAACTAAATGTTAATCTAATAAGTAACACCTCGTTCCTTGTAACGTTGATTTAAAACGCAATGTATACAAATAAATAACATTGTCTTAAATAAAACTAATATAATCGTACATTGTTTAGTGTAACCAATATTTACAATAACATTATATAATCGCCGATTGTTACTTGTCTTAAATATTAACAAATTAATGAATTAGTTCAGCAAATCACTCCAGGTCCTGACGAAATTAAACTGTCATTAAAATTACTTAATAAATAAATGGATGCCAGTTATATTTATTGTTTTAACCGTTTTTGAAATGTACTAAAATTCATAAAGCATTCTTTATTACTTTACGAAAAACTTAAACTAAGGGAAAAACGTATTGTTTTTATTATTAATCCTAAGGTTGGATTGGCCGAGTGAGTTGAGATGCTTGTAAGAGGTTACCTCCCGAATCTGATGCCCTCCCACCAGGGAAAACCACTAGGCTTTAGATTCTGCACATGATTATATCCCCCTTCAACGTTTGAGTAGTGATCCTACTTCGTTTGAAATCTATCGGGAATCGTGAAAGGTTTTACCAGGATGCCAAATGCAGCTCAAAGGTTTTGCCCAGGGATGGTCGGTTTCGGGTAAAGAGCTTATTGACGACGAACAGCAATGATCCATTGAAATAAATCGCTTTGTCACTGTCCTTGAACTCGATTGAGCGTCGGTGGCAAGGAATCGTTCCTATGAGTGATAGAGCTATGGCCTTGCCGAAGCTGGTAGCTTCGTTGCAACGCGATGTTTGCTTATTTCTTCAAGCTTCCTGTTCTCCTTCAAGTAGTATATGTCTGTAAGAAGATCACCTTGGTCTTGATTTACATTCTTTAGTACATCAATAAAAACAATAAAAACTGTTATGCAATATCTGTAATATGAAGTTTATTACCATTATAAAATTACTGTTACTATATCTACAATAAGAGGTCAGCTATCTTTGTTATGATAAAATTTAATTCAAAACTCTAATATTTATCTACGTTATTATTTAATCATTATTTGGTTTTATTTAATAATGTTTAGGCATTTTAAATAATTAGTGAACATTTTAAATGCCTTGCTTTGTTATGTTTAGTAAATTGCTTTTGTAAAAACTAAGTAAGTAATTTCTTGACTTATCAATATTACTAAACCCATTCCAGGTTCAAAAACTTAAATTAATCAGAAAGTAACCCATTACTGAAGTGCTTTTTTCCACAAGCGGCCAGACCCTTTTTACTACCGCACTAAAGAACAGGAAAGTGGGTACCGGGCTCTTTCTATTGTTACTGAAAGTAGTGCGTCATTGAGGACCAACTGTTGTTCCGATGAGGGTTGTAACTCCTTCAAACGTTTCTCCAATTCTTGTCTTTATTCCTCTCCATCCACTACTACTTCTTCAACTACTAAAACTACTTCGACAAAGTTAGAAATTATTACTTACATCATACGTATACCCTCGTCTATAAATAAATAAATTATAGTGGTGTAGTAAGTTCGTCTTAGATTTTTTATAATTGTATGTATGTTTTGAATAATACTAATAAATGAAATATGAAAATAAAAAGACAAACTATAAACTTTCATTAACTATATTCATCCTAGTAAAAAGAGATATTTGCAGATAAATACTTTATTACTTGATATGCATTTTTAACAATTCAATTGTTTACTGAAGTCCGGCTGTGGCAGATATAATCTGTTTAAATGCACTGATAGACTCTGTGGGATCTGCAGACCCTCCAGGGGCTCACCCATGCCATAAAATGGGTGAGCCCCTGGGTGAACTCAAGTAGAGTTCACACTATATAGAGGATATGCATTTTGATAACTGCTGAATCACCTTTGAGGAACTCCTGGTTAGCTTGGACTTAGTACAGTCACTATCATGCAATGAGTCCAGGACTCATCGGTTGTTGTTAACAGGCCTTCAAATATTTTTTTTATAAAAAACTCATCCAGATTAATTATCAAATTAACATATTAAAAAAAATGAAAATTTTAATTGAAAATTTCAGTTAAACCTTGGCTGTTAACAAAGCGGTGGTGTAGGTGAAGAGTGTCCATCGTTTTGTTTACCTTTGCCACAAATGTATCGTGGAATCAGTTTTAAAGTATAATTTAAAAACTGTCATTTTAAAATATATAATATATACATGTATATTCAAATACATTGTATAACAATTCTTAAACCGTTTAAATGTGTGTAATGTTATCAGCTTACACATCTGACTAATGTTAAACATATTTAATTTGAGAGTTGTATTTTTAATTTGAATGATACAGAAATAATATGTCAGAAATAAAATATTATATGAGAAAAAAAACCAGCGATATCTCTTCAATAACTATGTTTTCAGATGATATAGCTGGTGGTCATTCTTACGTGAGCATTATTATGTTTGTCATAAGTTATCGATAATAAAGTGCAGTAGGGAAACAATTGTACAATAAAATTCCATAAAGTATAAACTTTTGTATAGAATTTCTAAAACATGGAACTATAATCATTTTGTTAAATTTATAATATTGTAAGCCTATCTAACATTGTATAGTATTAAAAGACTAGCTCCTGAATTGATATAACGTAGCGTTTTGTTACATGAAAATCTAATTAATACTTCAGTCAACATTGGTTAATATAGATTAAAAATGGAATTGTTGTCTCATTGTTTTAAAAAAAATTGTTCTTTGTTTTTATATTGCCTCATTATTGGAGTAGACAATAAACATGTCAAATAATGGAGTTGGGTACATTTAGAATAAATTTAAATGAGTTTTAAAATATTGTTACTAGACTGAGTATATAAGAAACATATCACCGTTTTAGACTAATTCAACACTTAATAGAAGCTCCTATTAATTATATTAGTCTCATATATATATATGAATATTATAAGAAATATTTTTACTTAGAGAGTAGAGCTTGAAGCCACCGAATTCCTCTCGTAAACAATCCATACATTCAAAAACCTTCGTAAAATCCTCAACGCTCCTCACTTTGTTATAAATAAAATCATTCTAAATGGAATTATTGTCCCATTTGTTGCTGATTCGGACCTAACCCAATGTTAACCCTTTCGTGACTAACTTTATTCCAACTCAAAACTACCAGTTTCAAACATAAAATCCTTAGAATCGTTTCAAAAGATGGCTTAGTGACCTTCTTACCTAAATCTGTTGATTCTTTAGTTGGCAGTTTCCCTACATGCCTTTTTGTATCATCCATAATAGTTACTGGTCTTATCATTATTGTCCAATTGTGAATTTCAAAATTTTATTTTAAAGAAAAATTCTGCATTTTTCCTAAAATGACATATGATATATCTTCCGCAGGGTAAAGCGCTGTGTTGTCGTGCCGAAGGTCTCGGGTTCAAATCCTTATCTTATGTTCATTTAATCTGATAGTGGCCGAACTTGGTTACTATGGGATCTCGGAGGAAATCTGGCGGTTGAGCGTGGTATAGGATAAATCGCCTCCCTGGAAACCCGTTGTCCTAGAAACAGTACAGTATATACAATGCACGGAACCCCAGATCCTTTCCGTATTGTAGTGATACAGTTTTTTTTTTAATGTTTTATCAGTTTTATAGATTTTTATTGATATGAATGATTCTGTTGGACTGGAAACCAGTTAGATGGAATGCACTAAGAAGGTTTTAGTACGTTCTAAGTGATTTATCTTTGAAGATCTATTAGTGAGATCTTGCCGAATGCGGCAAACAATATTTCAAACAAAACTCTACAATATTAGAGAGAATACAAATGGGGGAGGCCGCGTCTCAATTTATATAAGAGTCCCCCCCCCCCAGAGTCAATCTGGGATTCAGAAACTAGTCAGGAATAAATTCCTCTGTGTCAGAGCCATATCCGATAAGCCCATAAGATATAATGCAAGTAGAGAACATGTATTCGTTTAACAATTCTAAAACTGTCCGATATACATCGGAAAATACTGAGGAAGTATCATTCAAATGTTTATTACCTTAATTATAATTTGCTGGTGATGATGATCCGGTACCTTAGGTCTTTTAAGATTTTTTTTTTTTTTAAATTTATTTTTGATATTTACAACTGTATAATAAAAAAAAATACATCCAGTAAATGCTATGTGATACAAAATGACATGAGTAATGGCAAGTTGAGAAACTACCCACTGGTAGTACTCAAATCACTAGTTCAACTAAGAAGGTCACGTGGCCATCTTCTTTTCAGACGCCTCGGGGGATTATCGGGAATCGAAGAGGAAGCTAGGTTTGAAACTAGAGGGTTTGAGTGGGAATGAAGTTTGTTATGAAAGGAAAGATACCGGGTTTGGGCCAAATCAGCAACAAATGGGACATTAAGGTCGTTATGGATGACGGTATTTTTAACAAAATAAGGAGCGTTGAGGATTTTACGAAGGATTTTGGACTGTAGGGATTGGATACGACAGGAATTCGATGGCTTCTTTTAAGATTTTAAAATTATTTTATTAGTAGTATATTTATTTTTTATTTATTTGTTTGAATTGTTCTGTTAGTGGCTGCTTTGAAACAGAATTTGTTTTAGACACTACCATTGTATTCAGTTTATTTCAGGGTTAAGTAGTCAAACAGAAAATTTCAACTATGGTCTTCAAAACAAGAAAAAATAATCCTAAGGAAGTATGTCCGCAAACGATATGCTTAGGAGATATTAGCGCCTAAAGATTTTCATTGTTATGAATTATTTAGGCATAGTAGATAAACAAAACTTATTTAATTTGTTCCGACTACTTCATTCATTAACACGTTGATTGCCACAGCAATTTTCAGAAATCTGGCCAAAAACGACAGTTTGATTTATTCATTATTAAAATATCTAATTCTAGTGCATAGAGTTTAATCGTAGCTGCACAAAAATGGCAAGTAAACACAGGACGAGATAACTCGTAAGTTCGTAGAGACAACTCCTAGAAAAGAACGCAATCTACGAGTTATCTCGTAGTTGGCAGTCAAAGTGTTAAACGTAATCGTTAAAATTCATATTAAATGTTGTTCAAAGTGATTTCCTAAAGCATTAAGACAGGATTGGCATCTTTCGTAGCAGCAGTAGGGACAGAACGACACTGGATATGTGTTAATGTTTCACAACATTCAATTATCCTTTTTCGTAAAGAATTAATGCTATTGAACGTCCTTCCTTTGACTTTTTGTTTAATGTCCCCCAAACAAAAAATTCATTGGTGTCAGGTCTGGAGAGCGTGAAGGTCTGCATGGTCAATCTATTGTTTGGGATTTACAATCTATTGATTTATAGATCTAACCATTGTTGAGGACCTCTTCCGGAACCTTCAGGACTACCATCTTCTTCAGGACTACCATCTAATTGAAGCCAGATCTTCCTTCCCAGTTGTAGTTGAATATCTTTAACTAAATCATAGTAATCATTATTAAGAAATTCGTTTGGGATGACATTAAACAAAAAGCCTATGCAAGGCTAGACAATGACCTTAATTCTTTACGAAGAAGATTTTTTTGTAACAATAAGACACTTCAGTGTTGTTCTGCCACTGTTGATGTTGCAAAATGATACCGAGCCATGAATGTTAATGTTTAAATTTAATGAATAAAGCAGTTATAACAAATAAAATAAGTTTCATTTTTTTTTACTATGCTAAAATAATTAATAATAATGAAAAAATTTAGGTGTAAATATCTCCGAAACAAACGGTTTCCGGACATATCTCCATAGGAATTTTTTTTTATTGTTTTGAAATTCTTAGTTCAAATTTCCAGTTTGGCTATTTAACCCTGATATGCCCTGTACATAACTTTTAAAAAGCTCGAACACAATAAAAAATATATAAAGCATAAGAATAGCCGACATCGTATATAATCGTATATATTAGGTAAATGTATATCATGTAAACACCGGGCGATTTTTCATATTACTTGAACCTATATAAGTTTCTATTTTAAATTAGAAGAAAAAAATTCTGTCAATATATTTTTAGAAAAATCATAGCAATGACAACAAACGAAAAAGTAAATTGATTTAAAATAAGTGAAAGAATAACTCCTCGGAATTGAATAAAATATCCGCCACGCTGGTGAGAATTGTTAGATAGGAATGGACTCTGCAATTTATTATACAAAGGTGGTAGTACATCACCTCGAAGGGGAAATGCATTAGTCTTATTGGAATGGCGACTTGTTATTATTTAAAAGCGTTATGCATTTCAGAAGCTAAGTCAACAAAGTAAGCAATTGCTTATTCCTGCTGTTTCTCCTCTCTTCAAAAATTTAACGGCCTCCTTCATTACTCCTGATAATATTTATGTAATAACTTTATTTCCGGAAGATTACGCAACAATTTCACTTTATTTAGAAGTATATTGGGGGCTGGAATCGTTTGGATTCCGGCCTAGGTGACTTAAATTTATTTCGTAATGTGATTAATGCGTGAGTTAAACTTTTCGACCTCCCATTTCCGTTAACAAGACTGTTGATCTGTAGTATGCACCCTCGAATTCAAGTTTTCCAAAAGACTGTAAATATTTTAATTATATTTAATCCTTACCGATACTTGTTGTTTATTTGTTCATTTAACGTCACTTTTTGCTGCTATGGCTAATCGGACGATGCTACATTCGGAGCTCTAAATTTTGACTGTCTAGGTTTAATTAGGATAGGGATTTCTAACGAATATCTAACATCGTACAGGCTCAGGACCCCCTTTAACATCCATTCCGAACGACGGCATAACCAAGGATTTTTTACTACCTTTAAAAAATCCTAGGACCACCTGCCGGGCTACGAACCCGGGACCTTAGGCTTAGTAGATTGTTATGCTAACCACTAGACCACCGGTCGCCCCTTACCAATACTTAATAATCCCTTTAGACCATTCTCAAAGCCGGTTTAATACCATTCGACTTCTTCAAGAATAGCTTCATTTTAGTTAGTTCTTTCAAAGAAGAAACACGACAGAGTGCTTGACCAGCGCACTGCACGGCGTTGGTTTGAAAAAAAAAATGGAGATACGACGTTGGAAAGGAAGAAGGGCTCCGGGTGACCATCAATAGATCCACAAGTACTCGCGAACTTGCCAGGGAGTGTGGTTTGTCGAAAGATAATGTTAGTCGCCATCTACGCTTCATTGAGAAGGTGAAAATGTGTTGCCGAATGGTTCTCACACTCGTCCCCACATATCCCGCCGGACCAAAGGAAAGTTTTAAGAATTTCATGGGTTCGAACTCCTTCCTCATCCACTGTATAGTCCAGACCTTTCACCGTCGGATTACTTCTTGTTTCGATCCATGACCAATTTTCTTCAAGGGAAAATTTTTGAAAATTTTGCGGAATGCTATCAACGTGGGATTGAGCAACTGGCTAGCATATGGCTAATGACGATATATAAAAATGGACTATACTTTGAGTATTAATGGTGCATTATATCAAAGAAATAATAATACAAATTTTTGGTTGAAAAACATTGTTTGTTTTTTTTATACACCCTACTATAACAAAAACAGTTAGGATGTTACTGTTAGGACTAAATGTTTATTTTATTTTTAAAGAATAATAAAAAAAACCAGTGTATAATCAGAAAATAAAGCATCGGATTCCCCAAAAGGTGGTCCAAGCTAGACTTTTGTGCATTAAAAATACCTCTATGGCTTTAAATATTTCAAATTTAACACTATTCACTGAATCTTTTTTGGTATTCGTATAATTATGAATAGACTGCTTCTAAAGACGATAAGCAGGCTGGTTCTTTGCATGATACGATTAAGAAACAGTATAAAATATATCAATTATTACTACTTTTTAAAAATGCCATAAAAAGAAACAAATACTCGAATATATAAAAGATCTAACAGAAGGGACCCTTAATGCGAAAACCAACAGTTAAATCTAAAAGACAATATTGACAGAATTAGGAAGGAGGAAAAAAAAATGTTGATTCGTTTAATTGAAAGGGAAAAAAGCGTGAAAGGAGGCTGTAGCGTCCATTATTTAAATAAACAAGCTAGTAACATCTGTAATGGAGTGAGTCATTTAATTTAATTGGAAGTCTCGTGCATGACTTGCGAGCCAATAGGATTCCAGTTGGCGTGGCCTAGGCTGAGTCAGTAGTCATCAAACATTGCTCATCCTTGTTTGAGTTTGGGCTTACTTTCGACAATCGTTTGGCTTAATGGCCAGTTAGAAAGCTCATTGCCTTGTATGTATTTTATAATTTTATATACTCATCGCAGTTCAATACTTAATTTGGTATCAGTTCCTTAGGGTACTTGCTAAGAGAAGAGTACTTGCTAATTGACCTACTTCGGTTGCGGAATATCATCCATATTCTTAATTAAGGGCTTAGGCAGTTAGGGAAGTAGGTTTCGGGGGTAACTGTACCTGGGCGGGAATTGACCCTGCATACCAACCTCGGCACTCAATGTAGGGTAATTGTTGAGTCTACGTTAGTATACGAGTAATAGTTATCAGGAAAGGTGTGTTTATCTTGAGGCAGGTAGAATTAAGTCGAGTCCCATCGAATTATTATCACTCTATTGATACTAAAAACCTACAAGGAAATTAATATGATATACCATACTGTTATAATATTCACATTTAACATTGATCGGAAATAATTTTAACTGGTTCAAAAGCATCTCAATACCGTTCGTACGATCTACTAAATATTATAATGTTATAATATTCTTACTGAAAATCTCATTTAATAATTTTCTTGGCAGCAGTTTGTGAAGCTTTAAATGCTATTGCTTTTTTAATTTTATCTGTTATGCAAAAGACAAAAATGAAAAACTCCATATGATGAAAATACTACACTCATTTCAGAAATTGAAATATACGACGAAATTGAGAAATATAATACTCAATTTTTACTAGCTAAGCTTAGAGAACTAATGCTTACCCATTTTTTAAAACCAAAATTAGGACTGAATGAAAAATATTTAACTGTTTTGGGTCGCAATAGTCAGTTGACAATTCAAGCTAGAACGAACACTTTAGGATATTAATGGGAATTTATTGTATTTTATTTTTTTGGTCTTGAATCTAGAATGAGTAAATACACTTGAGTACATATGTGATTCCGGTCCAAATTAGTAAATCCCAATGGTTAAAATATAATTCCGTATATAATTTAAATATTATGATATATTATAGTTCGCTAAGGGCATTGGGTTTAAGGCATATATATATTGTATCTCAGCCAACGGTTGTGCTAGGAGGTGATTTACCCCATTTTTCCCTTCCATAAGGTACCCAATTTATAGAGACTGGATGAACCCGAGTAAGGCCCCAGATCCCATAAAACAATTCAAGGCTGTAAAATGAACAAATAATTTACCAGTTGGTCTCGAATCTGGGAACAAATGATTGAGCCGTCTCACTCCTGTTTATAAGGATTACTAATTTGTACAAACATTTTTTTTTATGAATATGATTTCTTAAAATATATTTGAAAAAAAAATATTACTTTAAAAAAAAGAAGGTTAATAATACCTCATTCCAAAAAACAATCAGAAATAACAAAAAAGGAAAATGAGTGATAAATTTCCCTGAACATGAATGTTGACATGTTTTCATCTGAAATCATTCTGAAGACAAAAGCAATATAGGCTTCATCTATTCGATGAATCAAAATGCTCCTGCCGATTTCATACAAGAGAGAAATTGATCCATTTGTAATAACGCAATATCTGCCGGGAAAGGATATAATTCTGTTTAATATTTAATCTGTTTGAGGATTAGATCTGCTAGTAATTTTCAGGAGCTGTTTGAGAAGATATTGGTCTGATTGGGAGCTCGCTGGCTTGGCAAAGCGCATCAGATTCGATACATTCCCCAACATAACAATCCCTCTAACCATTCTGCTTCAAATTATTGAAATTGTTCTCTCTCCGATTCGTATATTCAATTTAAACTTCATATCGTTCTTTAAAAGATTTATCCAAATAACAATATAATAAGAGCAATACAGTAATCAGCTCAAATTATAAAGAATCTATGAACTTATCTTTCATTCAGATAATTTACCAGATCAGTTTATAGATACGGTTATGCGATCAGCTAGGGGTGAATTAGCTGAATAGCTGAAATTAGTATTAAAAGTATTTATATAGTTAAATATTCACCAAAATTTAAAGTGAACTATAAAGTAATTTAAATTGGGTACCTTTAATCAGAGAAATTCTGGCGGTTGAGCGTGATATCGGTTGACAGAAACACTAGTTTTTTCCGTCAGATATCTTGGAGTAAAAGAGCAGTAGTTGTGTCTGAATTAGATTTGCCCAGCTTGAATTGGCCATGCGTTTAGTTAATTAATGGTGCTTTAGGGACATCACTTCCTTATTGTAATATTCAATTTGAACTGAATAATTATGACATTATTCCCTAATTTGGGTAAGAGGCTGGTAATTAGTATTCACATTTAAACAAAGGCGAGCTAGGCTGCTACACGGTTGCATTACCATCTTTCGGTGTTCGGTATAATGCTCGCCGGAATCTTGAAAAGAAATAGTGCTGGTATGGAGGACATTGCTGAATCGACCAGGAAAAACTAGTTACGAATACTACGAAAACGTGGATCGTAGAAACTAGATGTTGGGTGACCTTACGGAATTTGTTTTGAAACAAGTAACATATGTCTACAAGAAGGCAATATAGCTAAAAAATCATATTTTTATAGCGTCCGTTGGAAAAAAGTATATTTGTCATGATATACTATAATATATACTATTATAGGATACCTATAATATCACTCACTCTACCAATCAGATCTTGGAGGGGTGTCTTGTAGGAGAAAGAAAAAAAAACAGGCATAGATTGCATTGTGTGAACGATGTGGAGGCAGACACTACGATCAGGAGGGTGTGATCGTGAAGAAGAGTCGCAGAATATTTTTCGGAAAGTCCAAGGTTCTCCATGCATTACTCTATGCATTACTTATTGCAAATAAACAGAGGAAGATAACGAAAAGCAGTCTGACGTCGTTTTTCAAAGTTCTTTTATCTTTTCTGCATGCATTATTTTTCTCTCCTACGTCTAGTTTGTTCATGTGGACTTCAATGATCCCTTCTCTGACATCAATATCCACTTTTCAATCTTGTTTCCAAATATTTTCTTTTAGAAAAGTAACTTTTTCTGTATTTATCTTTTCTAAATCTATTTTTACTTGCATGAGGTTTGGTTGAATTGACCATTTTTAAGTAAGTATTGATAGTCCATAACACATCAATCGTCCTAATTTTAATCCTTCTTCAGTTGGTTTTGGATCAATAATTTTACGTTCTTCTTTTCGTACTTTTTATAAATCTGATTTTCTGTGGAGTGTGAGTGTTGCATATAGTACTGTTGGTTTCATTACTGTGCAGTAGTGCATAATTAATGTGCACCGTGAATAAGCATGGTGTTGTTGACTTGACTTTTTTAAAGTAAGTATTGATATGCCCATAAAATTTTAATTTTCGCAATTTCAATTCTTCTTCAGTTGATTTTGGACCTAAAATCTTTTTCATGATCTTTAGCTTCTTCTTTTAGCATTTCCCATGTCATATTATGTGTGAAGTATGAGATTACTTGCATATAGTCTTTCAGGTTTCATTACTGTGCAGTAGTGGAAATGCATTTTTTATTGTACATTTCGTATGCCATACTGTATACTCTCTTCATTTTCTATTGTCTTGATGTTTGGGCAATTTTATCTCTTCCTTATGTTCTAAAACTCAACTAGGGTTTTAAACCTTAAGCCTATTCATCTTTCTATATTTTGTACTTATTTACGCATTCCTTAAGAACCTCTATTGGTTTGGTTGCTATTTTGAAAGATCAGAAAAAGATGGTTGTGTAACAATTTTTTTTAATAACAGGATTATATAGCTAAATGTGTGGTTTAAAACGCCTCGCAACTCTCTTCTGAAAGGTCCTCGACAAGAATATTTGGCTGTTTCCTCAGGAGCTGAGAAGAGAAGAGCTGACTCCTGATCCTTCGGGAGGACCAGTGATTGATGTCGATTGAAGCCCCAGCCTTTATTCCATTACGCCACCTTTCAAGTAATTAATGTCAATTAGTTAACCCCCTGCCCCTCCCGCGACTAGGGAGTCCACTCCGGCCATCTTGCATATTCCTCCCTCCGGGAAGAGGCTATTAAAATTCTGAAGTACTTGATTTGAATCCCCTCGGGCAAGAAATTAATGTCCTTCCGCCCGAGGTGAAACTTTTTAAGAGGCTTATAAAATAAGTTGGTCCTTTAAGCACAGGATAACACCCCCCTCCACCCCTCCACTCTCTCTTTTCGTTAACTGAAATCTCTATACAATTTACAGCCTCTTGATTTCCACTTGTCACACGTTTTTCTCTTCTACTAGTCTATAAGCGAAAAGTGATATTATAATTTGAGTATAATAGTTCATATAATAACATTTCTTTAATCCAGGTACTCTACATTGAAGAACATTATGTCAAAAACCTTTCAATAGAGGTATGTGAATGTTCCCTGTGAGTTAAAAAATAAAAATTTGGTTGTTAGTAAAGTATTCCTATAGACATGGTATTGACATTTTTTAAAATTTATTTTGGTATGTATTGTACCGTTGGCATCATGGAAGTGATGCCGGGCGCCAATCATGAAAGTGATTTGGTGTTGCACAAAGAGCAATATGGTATTATTTTTTAAATATTTTTATTTGAAAAGAAAAGATATGTCCAGGCTCGAACTCGGGTCGCCCAGGTCACTAGCCTGGAGCTCTGCCAATTGAGCTATCCTGGTTTGCTTCTCGGTCATAGACATATCCTTTCCTTTCACTGATGCCATGTCCCCGCGTTCTCGCAATTCGCGATGTATACGAGGGGAAGAATGTTCTTTGAACATTATTTTAATTTGTATCTTGTTGACTTACGTCATATATATTATTATAATTTATTTTATTTGTTATTGATTGTATTAATTTTTATATTTTTTTATTTGAAAAGAAAAGATATGTCTATGACCGAGAAGCGAACCAGGATGGCTCAATTGGCAGAGCTCCAGGCTAGTGACCTGGGCGACCCGGGTTCGAGTCCCGGTCTTGGACATATCTTTTCTTTTAAAATAAAAATATTTAAAAATTAATAACAAATAAAATAAAATAAATTATAAAGAGCAATATTGGTTTGCGAGAAGTAGGTCACGCAGGTGTCCCCTATAGTCAACGTGACTGAGGAGATAAGAAAAGGAGGGGTGTCGAAGACTCCACTGAGAATGGACTCTCTAAGAAGATCCCGAGGAAGCTAAGTAGGAGCTAGGAGCGCGAAAGACGGAAGCCGGCGAACGATGCCCTGGAGGATCCAAGGACATCGAAACCGGAAGAGACACCTTACCAAGAAGAACTCTAGATGTATCCCTGTATCACAAATAAGTGTAATTTAATTCCTGTAATGTATTTTATGGCAATCCTCAATATCTATCTAAGTATATCTGAATCATTAAGTGTACCTGTAAAAATCAATGTATGAAATCCATAATCTTATTTTAAATTGAATTAATAAACTATTCTTATTATAACTCTTTTGGTGCTTACATGCCCCTGACGCACTATTTATTTGTGAAATATATATTGAAGGTTTAAATACTGAGTAAATTGGTAAACACAAGAATAGATCTCTAGAAAAAATCCAATTAATACTAAGGCATAGAAATAATAATTTGAGTAATCATCCAAAATGATAGTCTGGCATCCCAAAATCAATCCGACTGTTTAAAATATATTTAAGACTGTAGAACCATAGAAATTTCAATATCAAAAATCATCCTATATAAGACCCTAGTGCCATTCGCCCAGTGCTTACATATGAAAGCAGACTCGGACAATGACAAAGGATATTCATATAATATATAAAATTTTAAAAATATTTGGACCGGTCTCTGTTGATAGAAGGTGGAGACAAAGAAAAAATCATATACTTCTCTATGATCTCTTTAGTGAGCCTAATGCTGTTCATGTCATCAATAATGGCAAAGAAGAAATGGATTTAACAAATCAATAAATACTTGACAATTTGTTGTAACGTTAGGGAAATTATTCGGAAACACAAATAATTATGTGATAAACCTATGCAGATGACATGAATAATAATTTTGTATCTATTATTATTAATAATTAGTTATTTAATTAGTGTATTAAATAATTGATTTGCTTCAGGAGGATTTGGAACCAGGGTTTACAGCTAAGAAACTTAGTAGTCTTCACAGTGACCTACTTTTCTCGCTTTGATAACAAACTATTTTAAAAAAGGTATAAATAGAATATTTACTAGCCATGTTTCATACAAACAAAACTTTGGTACGTAAAGTTAATATAATTGTTTCAGAGTTATCTTTTACGAAAGCGAAGGCCCAATAACAGGCTAATCCAATTCCTCTCCCTTGGTACACTTACCTCCTGGAGAAAAATAATTCATTTGGGGTACGCAGTGCACCGGGCTTAAACTTGAACTTAGAAAAACATTGAATAAGAATAAGCGAAAAGAAAAAAAAAGTAAATATTATAATGCAATTGGAATACTCGCGAATAAAAGGATTCGTTGTCCTATATATTTTATTTCATGTCATGGACTGAGAGTGCTGTCTCTGATTTTTATTTATTCATTATTTATTAACTACTTTCTGCAGTAAGTAACACATACCCCGTAAACCTTTTTTTACGTTTAAATTACTATATACCAAACTGACCAACAAGTTAAAATCAAAGATCAGAACATTCAAAATTTGTATACCGTACAGAAAATCTCAGTACTACTGACAAATCATTATGGAATACCACTAGAAAACTCCTAAACTATAAAAATTTCAACCATCCACTTTTTACCGAATCCCAAACCTGGTCAAGATCTGATGAAGAAAAATCACAAATTTTCGGCCAGCACCTATTCAAAACATTTAACCCTCATCCAGATATCCTTAATCAAACCCATTCTGAATGCATTGGAGCAGAATTAAGTATTCCTCTTCAGCTGTCCCCTCCTCCTAAAGCATTCCATCCTTCCGAAATATTAAGCATTATTCACAGATTACCCGCCAACAAAGCCCCTGGGCACGACCTAATCACATCCCACATTCTAAAACGCCTTCCTCGGAAAGCGATACTACTCCTTACATACATATACAATGCCGTACTCCGCACCACATACTTTCCTGATTCTGGAAATTATCCATAGTTAAGATGATACCAAAACCTAAAAAAACACCAGAACTCCCATCTTCTTACCGTCCTATATCTCTCCTGCCCGTAATGGGCAAACTCCTTGAAAAACTCATCCTGAAACGTCTTCATCCTATCATAGAATCCAATCAAATAATCCCAGATCACCAATTTGGTTTCCGAACATCACACTCCACCATCCAGCAATGCCATCGGAGGTGGACGTTGTCTCATCCGCATTAGAGCGCGGAATGTACTGCACGGGAGCTTTTCTCGATGTAGAGCAGGATTTTGATCGAGTCTGGCATCCAGGACTGCTGTACAAACTCCGTAAATTCTTACCTTCTACTTACTTCCTTATTATAAGTTCCTACCTCAGTAATAGAACCTTTAAAGTAAACCATCATTTTTCCTACTCTTCCCTCTTTACCCAGTCTGCCGGTGTTCCTCAAGGTAGTATCCTGGGCCCCATCCTATACACGATATATACAGCTGACATCTTGGAATCCTCATACAAGACTGAAAAGACAAGAAACTGCTCGACGTTTTCGCCTACTTCAACACTTATTGGACAAACGCTCTAAGCTCCCAATTAATTACAAAAGACTCATTTACATGACAGTTATCAGACCTATTTGGACATACGGAGTTGAGCGTTGGGGCTCTACTAACCCATCCAATTCATCTCGTATCCAATCCTTACAATCCAAAATCCTTTGTAAAATCCTCAATGCTCTTTATTATGTCACAAACAAACTCATCCATCATGATCTTAATATCTCATATGTTACTGATTTGGCCCAAACTAGATACCTATCCTTCCATGACAAGCTCTATACACATTTCCGCTAGTCTCTCAACTTGCTTCCCATACTATTCCTGATAACCCTCCGAGGCGTCTGAAAAGAAGATGGCCTCGAGATCATCTACTATAGAACTTTATTGGAGTGCTACCGATAGGTAGCTTCTCCACAAGTGTTTTTCATGTCAAATTGTACATATTAGCAGATTTACTTGTTATAATAATATCATAGTTGTAAATATCAATAAATTAAATTTAAAAAAATTAACTTAATTTATAGTTATTTATGTTTAAATTAGTTAGTTTCCTTCAATGCAATGATGAATGGATATTGAGAAATAAGAAATGAATATTCGTGAGCATCAGGTGACTATTTTCTGGAACTACATAAGCAGGTAATTTATTCTGATTGTTTTGTAACACTTTAGAAATATTCACGTAGGCTTCCACGGTCATTAATATTCTTCTTATATTCTACTTCTGGGATTGACCGTGTCATGTTGGTGTTCATCGTGCTGTGAGCTTCTTCTATCAAATCGACTGTAGCAGAACACTTCTACAACACCAACCACCACATACTCTTAGAAAACACTACCATCCTTACAAAAGACGCTTATTACCATCTCCGTAACATAAGAGAAGCTATCGAAACTGCCAAAGAGCCCAACCATTTCAATAGGAAAGATGGCTATAAGCTTAGTAAAAACTGGTATCCGGCCATCCAACGCAACGGTATCCACATACAGATGAACTCCACCTCACCGAACACACTCGAACACAACACGACCGGTACAAGCGAACCAATGGGAAGGCCGACTTCGATCGAGACCACGCCCCTAGGTATAAATACCCCGACTACAATCATCCGCTCTTCATTAACTGACTAACCCTGAAGAAGCTCACAGCACGATGAGCGAAAGCTTGATTTATAACACACACATGACACGGTCCATCCCGGAAGTAGAATATAAGAAGAACTTTAGAAATATATTGCTCATAATACTCGTGATTTGGCATTTTCTAGCTAAGCAGTCAGTAGAAATGGTATTGGTTGAAGGTTTAAATTCAGGAACGACATATCAGGTATTCCACTTACATCCTGGGTTTTTTTTAATAAAATCATATTTTTGGTAGTATCAAGTTTGAACTTGAAGTTTTACGGGAATAATGACAAAGGTAAATACCAAAAAAATTTCAAGCTTTTAATGGTTAATAAAAGAATTTCAATGCCATCATTCAAGTAGGAATGTTTTCCATTAATAATACCCAAATATATTTTTTTAAACTCACACAGAACTTTCAAATACCTCAAAAAAAGTTTATTTATTGAGTTATGACGCTGTTTTGAAGGAGCGATATGTGATAGTTGGATAAACGAATACTGATGGAGAAAAGGAAACTTATTTATGTTGAGTTATCTCTCTGAGAAAGAACTCGTGGTCATATTTTATGTTGCTTCAACACAAGGCTACTATTTATAGTAAAATTATTCCCACTTCGCTCGCCCATCCCTCGGAAAATATTTGGATGAATTTCAATTCCAACCTTGGACATTGTAACATGAATAATGCAATTCTCTCTCGTCAGTCATTTTCTTTCTTCTCTTTCTCACGTTTTCGTCAGCATATTTCCTTCTTAACCTTCCTTCAAGAAAGGTACGCGGTGAAGGGTCGTGTTTAATCAACATTGGAAGGGAAAACATTCTGTTTAGTTCGTCTGTTTTCTGCTCCTCAGAAAATATACACGCTATATAAAATTCATTTCATTATCTACAGAACTATATGTAGGCAATCTTTAAAGTGAAATAAAAACAACAATTCGGTGGACTTGTTCAAAGTGAGATTTTATGAGAAATTTTCAAAAGTTGGTGAAATTATATTGAATAAAATAAATGCTTAAATGACTAATTAACTAAGTAATTCTAACTGATTATGTTAGAAATATATTCCAAAAAGGTCTTATGAATGAGGTTAAGTGAAGACACTGCAGTATTTGGGGTTAATATTGCTATATTTTACACAAGCTATGCCAGAACAATAATAAAAATGACAAAATAATAATGATTATTACGTAAATAGTTATTTATTTGACAAGTAAGGAAAGTGCCACTTTATTACACACGAGTGAATTTTACCACACGAGCCGAAGGGGAGTGTGGTAATTAAACGAGGGTGTGCTAAGCACTTTTCTCACGCGTTAAATATCACATTTTTCCAGCAACCATTTAAAAATTAACAAATTAAAGGTGAAACTATAGATTTGTTAAAACTACACTAGCGCTATCTCTCACAATTTTCTGTTACTAACCATGCAAATTATAACTCTAGGACGGTTTACTCATTGAAACATTTATTTATTATTATTTAGAAAATAATATTCTGATAACACATACAAAAATAAAATAAACGTATATTATTATATCTTGATTTATATTTATATTTCTCTTCATATCTGACTTTAGGTGTTTTTGGTAAAAGTTGATTTATTTCCTCTTCAGCCTGTTCTTTTATGAATGGAGGAGTAAATTCTATGAATCCATCACTATCTATTTCCATTTTTTATTTTGTTTGTGGCCTGATGACTGTTTTAATGCTAGATCTCCAAATTTCTGATGTGTGAAGGTTCTAATAGATTGATGGTTGGTTATATTAAATATTTCTATAAAATCGCTTCAAAATAAATAAAATCTATCTTGAATTAAATTTAAAATAGTTCTAAAATTATTTATTTTAACATTTTAGGATTATAAAATGAATACTATTATAATACCCCCATTCAACATTTAAAATAACAGGGTGCTGATTGTCAAATTCGATCTATGTGGCTGTTACTTTCTCTCACTAGTGGGGGAAAGTGGAACATTCCAGACCAGTTTTAGTTGAGTAATGGATAGCATTACTCAATGGTTGCAGGAAAACAATATTATAATAAAAATAAGATTTCTTAGAATGTTCCTAGTATTCAGAAAAGGAGAGACGAATGTACATTCCGTTTATGGCCAAACCGAGAAAGTACACCTAATGTTTAAAAGTATCAGCAACACAATTAAGATAAGGAAATTTTCTATGGACATATTGAAAGGACGAGGCTTGCAAACAGAATTATACCATTCTATGATAATTCAGGGATGATAAACAGGACTTCACCAAGTCAACCGAGACTTCGTAAAGTGTGTGATCAGTTCTATGTTTTGTATGTTGTATGTCTACAGAGAAATTTCGGAAGAAATTTTACAGAGATGGGAATGGGTTATAACGGGATTGTTTTTTTGCAGAACAAGGACTGCCCAGCCAAATGAAGGAAAGGTACTGGCTTTTATGAATTAGTATAACATTTGTGTGATTTACTGAGGATGGGGTGAGTTATTGATGTACTGAGGTAAACGTCATATTACTATATAGAGAAATTGACATAGAAATATATCAGTTATTGCGAATAAAGTTGGTCAGAAGCCAAAAAAAAAAAAGTCTACTACTATAAACTACTAAGGGTCTTTCATTCAATGCGTGTACAAAGTTCACGATCAACCGCCAGGTTTCCCCCAATTTATAGGGGCTGGGTTAGCCCCGGAAATCTCTGCAGGACCACGGTAACGAAATAATGAAATAAATTATTTATTTGCCAGAAAGGCTTTGAACCCGAACAGCTCAATAACTCAGTGCTATACAGACTTAGCTACCCCATTCGCTAAAATAATATATAGAGGAGAGTAGGGTATTATGGAATAGTCAGGATATATGGAATACTGAGGTTTCAGCTCTGTTCGGCGCTGCTAACATTCGGGAATATCAGGAACTACTTCAAAAGACTCCCACGGCGCATGTGCTGTGAGAGTTGACCGCCTGTTGCTGCTGAACTGTTCGCTGCAGAACGAAGTTTGTTTCGTGTTTATAAAGAATTTTTGCGAGTAAACTTTCAAATAATTGTACTTCTACAAATACGACTTAAGCTTTAATACTAAGCATAATGTACACTAAAAGAGTTGTAGTTTATTGTTATGTGATTGTTTTTTCATTGAAACTTTTTGTTTCATTAGTTTTTAGGTTATCCTTACAAAGTGGCGTTTCGGTTATAATGGAATACTAGGTATTTCATAATACTCGAAGTAAAAGTACACTATTCCCGACATAAACAATATTGAAAAAAATAATTTAATATTGTAGCTTATTGTTTAATTTTGTGATATTATAAACAAGAATTATACAAAACATCAAAAATAAAGTTCAGGCCAAATTAAAAATTAAAGTTTAGTCTGTTATAAATTGTAAACCCGTTGAGATGGAAATATAAAATAATTTTAATGCTATTTAAACAGACGTCTACAGATCAGTTCCTTATATGTTTTGTTTATCTATACTGACCCCTCCCTTTTGTTAGCTATAAGAGCTTAAAATTGTCTTACTTTAAAATTGCCAGATATGCCTAAGAAGAAGGAAGATAGCGAAAGAAGCAAGTTTAGTTATATTTAAGTTGTTGTTCTTTCAAATTGTAAATTTGAACTAAATTACAAATTCTAATTGGCTTTTCCACTATATAAACCTCGATTCCATATTACCCGACTATTCCATATTACCCTCCATTTGTATTATTTTTATTTTTACACATTTCTTATAAACAAGAAAATTATTATGGTTTTTTAAACACGTTACAGTTAACTTTAGTTAGTTATAGTATGTATTCAAACTGATTTTAGGAGTTTTTACTAAAAAAAAAATAGTGAATTACATACAAAAATGTAAATAGTATTCCATAATACCCTACTATCCTCTAATAGAACAATACATACATCGTACAAATGTCTATTAATGAAATTATTATTCTCAAAGAGTTTAATTTATTTTGGATGATAGAATATTCTTCTCCTTTATTATTTCTTATAAAGGATAAATAATAATAAATTTAAAAAGTGAAACAGCATAAAACGTTGCACGTATGAGGAATTTTTTTTTTTTTTTTTTTTTTTTATGGCTCTTTAATAGAAGTATACAAGTCCCGGAACGATTTGTTAAACTCGCATCACCTTCGAGAGAACATTACACTTAACTTAATAGCAATGAGGTACTTTTTTCAGCCCTCTAACTGCCCTCTCGGTAGCGATAAAGAGAAACGAGACTAGACAATGAAGAGCACAAAGAGGAGAAATAGGGCGGTTAGAGCTCACGACAACCCGATGCATAATTCAGGGGTGACCGAGCTCCCACATCTCACGCCTCGATTCTTCCACGTCCATTATCTATTTCCAAACAGCTCTCCAAGCTTCCTGTTAATAGTCAATACTCTATCATTGTCCTCTTACAACATACACTTTGCCCTCTTTATCTCCATGAGGAACAATACCAAGAGCGTAATCTTTATCGTATGTTTTAGATAAAATTAAAATATTTAAAAGAAATAAACTAGTTACTAACTGGACGCTTCAGCTACTCACCTCCGACATAAATAGATAAGCTTCTACTTACTACTCTCAGGGAAAACCAATCACATGACTTCTAGATGCCCATGAAGTGTGAACTCAAAAAGTGATCTAGAGCCAAAGTAAAATTAAAACCAGTTTTTATTGTACTAATTAGTTTTGAGTATTATCTTTTTACTTATTACAAAATACCAAAGAAGAAGTAGAAAATTTATTTATATATATATATATACACTCAACAGCAAAAAAAAACCGGACACTTAGATTTGAGCATATAATTTTGTTAAATATATATTTATATGTATTAATCTTTTTAATTTATGGTAAGAATTTGTTACGTTGGGATTCATATCGGGAGATCGTGCAGTCCAGTCCAGACCTGTGATTCCCACTTGTTCCAAGTATTCGGTAACAATTCTGGCGGTATGTGGACGAGCATTATCCTGCATTTCTCACCAATAAATGGAGCAAATGGGATCACAGCCTCTAGGAGGACTTCCTCGATTTATCTCCAAGCAGCCAGAGCCCCGTTATTTATGAAAATAAGTTCAGTCCGGGCGTGGAAATTAATTCCACCCTAAACCATAACTGACCTCCTTTCAAAAGACCGTGATTCACGAATGGTACATTGAGCAAATAGAGCCACTTCAAGTCTTTCCAGGACCTCAGGAGCCGTTAAAAGTCGGTCTCTCAATACCGACAGCGTAATAAATCGATCGTATACTGCCGTTGTTGCCCTTAGTCGCCCACTGCCGGCCCTCATATCATAGTTATCAGTCTCCCGGAAACGTCGGAGTGCATCGTGAATGGTAGACTTCGCTACCCCAAGCTCCGGCCTTCTCTGGCTAAGGCATCAGCTCGGGCTATGTCAACATTTGAAATAACCATTATTCTGGACAAAAATTTTAAAAACACATGTCTATTAATCACGGTAAAGGCTTGGTTAATAAATTAAAGATGTTTAAATGTGCAAAAACTACTTGCGGTTTAGAATAGGTCCGACAGGTAAATCAACTTCAAGACAAATGAATCAAATCTGAGTTTTATCTAATTGTTTACTAATCCTGAAGGGATTAGTTCAATGGAGTTAGACCCCACATTCTCTGTAATAACTAGAATACCCACAAAAACAAACACATTGCTGAAAATTAGCTTTTAATATGAAAAATATGAAGTGTCCGGTTTTTGTTGCTGTTGAGTGTATATATAGGAGCTGTTAGTAAACGTAAAAATCTTGATAGATAATTTTAGCTAGATTTCTCTAGGTCAGGATAGAGTAAAAATCAGTTATAACTCTTATTTTATTCAATATATAAAAATCAATACATGAAAGTTTTCAGTCATTGAAAATCCTCAAACAGTAAAAACTGAACTATTGTACTTATGGAAGGCCTATATTTTAACTATTCGTTAATTCGTAGGTCTGTGATACTTGTATTCTTAATTATCAAATGTAGGTTAGTGACAACCTCAAAAGCTGTGCAGTCTTGCCTAGCTCCAAACTGGATTATTCCGCACTACTGCGTTTCACTATTCCTGGCGAGACATGAAGGTTTTCGGCCAAACTTTATGACTAAGGGAAGGAAATCAACCCTTCATTTCCTAGCTAAGGGGTTACGTAGTCTGCTGAGCATATCCTCATAAGCTGCACCTTTAAGGCACGAAGATAAAAATTGCTAAGGTGAACCGGACTTTACCTGTAATACGAGTGCTTAGAAGACTATGAAAATGACTAGAAGAAAAACTATAGACAATCTTAAATTGTCAAAACCCGTGTTGACGAAAGACATGAAAAGAGGCTTAAATAAAGATGTAAAAAAATAAAAATACTTTTAGTCTTTTGACAGTAAAAATAATAAAGACCAGAAGAAGACTTGCTAATGTACCCGAATTGCAGGCTTTCAAATAATATGCTGTTTAATGTTTGAGAATTTTCTTGAGCAGATGCCTGGGCCATATCATCATACTTTAGCAGATACCTGGGCCATATTATCATGCCTTAGCAGATATCGGGGCCATATCATCATACTTTAGCAGATACCTGGGCCATATCATCATACTTTAGCAGATGCCTGGGCCATATCATCATACTTTAATATACAGGGTATTTCAGGGTTAGATGGCCAAACTGAAAATTTGAACTAAAGACCTCAAAACAAGAAAAAAATTTCCTATGAAGGTATGTCCCCAAACGCTTTGTTTAGGACATATTCACATCTAAATATTTCATTGTTACAAATTATTTAGGCATAGTAAATAAATAAAATCTGGCGTAGGGAGTTGGCGGCCCCATCGCCCAGTCTTCTGACTGCAATCAGCCACTGGTCCTCCAGGTTGGGGGTTGGGCAAAGGGTCAATAACCCTACCCCTTAAAAAAATAATTATTTGGAAACCTAATAGCAGCCTCGAGAAGGCTGGTAAAGGCGGCGAATGATCTACAAGGTCTGTAGAGCCAACAGAAAAAAATAAATAAAACGTATTTTATTTGTTCCAACTACTTTATTTATTAAATGTAAACCATTAACATTCATATTAAATGTTCAAAGTGATTTCCTTGAGCATTCAGACAGGCTCGGCATCTTTCTTCAACAGCAGCAGTGACCAAACTGAAAATATGAATTAAGGACCTTAAAACAAGAAGAAAATATTTCGTACGGAGGTATGTTTGCAAACGCTTTGTTTAGGAGATAAATTTAGATAGAATACTAATATGACTTTGTCTCCATAACTGTACATAAACTATGGACTTTAGGATTAATACTGTTTGTAATAGAGCATCAATGACAAATAATAATACGAATAGAACTATCAATAACATCTATCAGTTTGTTTGAGGCTTTCGCGGAGTACTCATAATGCCTTCCATTTATACTAATGCTGAATATGCCGATATGGTGTTTGTCTACGGTGTTTGCAATGGTAATGCCAATGCTGCCCGGCGTGAATATTCCTATATTCATATAGTGAAATAGAGGATTACCTAGTAAGTTAACATTTAACTCTACGTTTCAACGTCTAAGAGAAACTGGTACATTTGCTGTCCTACCACATGCTGGTGGTACTTTAGCCCCTTTACGAAATGAAGAAAGGAGTGCGACCGTATTACAATATTTTGATGATAATCCATCTCCCAGTGTACGAAGAGCCGGAGCAGAATTAAATGTTACGCCAACTACAGTATGGAGAACTCTCATTGCAGATGGACGTTACCCATATCATTATCAACGGGTACAAAATTTATTACCGCAAGATTAACGGCAAAGAAGAAATTTTTCAGATTGGTATTTAAATCAAGCTGATTACAATCCACACTTTTCAGGAGAAATTTTATGGACAATGAAAATCCCCATTCAATTCGTCAGCATCATTTTCAGCACAAGTTTCAGTGCAATGTGTGGTTCGGGATAATAGACAATATTTTAATAGGCGCACATTTCTGACCACCTCGACTCAATGCGGACACATTTTTGGAGTTTCTTAATAATGATTACCAACCACGATTTAGTTGAAGATATTCCGCTACAACTGAGAAGGAACATGTGGTTTCAATTAGATGGTTGTCCTGCACATTACGGAAGAGCTCCAAGACAATGGCGAAATGCTAATTATCCTAATCAATGGACTGGCCGTGCAGGACCAGTGGCTTGGCCTGCTCGCGCTCCAGACCTGTCACCACTGGATTTTTTTGTTTGGGGTGACATTAAACAAAAAGTCTATGCAAGGCCAGTGAATGACCTTAATTCTTTACGAAGAAGGATAATTGAGTCTTCTGAAACAATAACACATATCCAGGCCCGTTCTGCTACTGCTACTGTTGAAGAAAGATGCCGAGCCTGTCTGAATGCTCAAGGAAATCACTTTGAACATTTAATATGAATGTTAATGGTTTACATTTAATAAATAAAGTAGTTGGAACAAATGAAATAAGTTTTGTTTATTTACTATGCCTAAATAATTCGTAACAATGAAATCTTTAGATGTGAATATATCCTAAGCAAAGCGTTTGTGGACATACCTTCACAGGAAATTTTTTTCTTGTTTTGAAGTCCTTAGTTCAAATTTTCAGTTTGGCCATTTAACCCTGAAACACCCTGTATATATTTACGGAGTATGTGATGGGCTCGGTTTCGGAATGTTTTAAGTTCGATTCCTATCTGAATCGGTTTATATTTATTTCATGAAGATCCTAGGAATATAATCTTTATATCCCAGCTCTTTTTGGGCGGGGGCGACTGAAAGGTAGAAGGTTCGGGACATTCCTGAGTTATGACAAATTTTCATTAGAGACCAGTAGCACCTGTTCTTTGGACATCGATTTGATCTCTTCTTCTCTCTCATTGGTATATGTCAGGGTTATCTCAAGATTATTTAGACATCTTTATTTCCAATATATAAATATAGAATAATTGTTTAGGTTCAAATGTATTACATTTTTTGCGATTATGGTGAACGATTGTTAACTCAAAAAAGTAATATTTTACCATCATAATCTATTGTTACGGGCTACTGGGTGTAAAATGAACTAAAATATTACTTAATTCAAGATACTAATATTTATTAACAAATTAAAAAGGCTACAAGGAAATTATTTAAAACAATTAACTTAGTAAACTTATATAAATTTACAATAACAATATTCTACAGATTATAACCTAGGCCTTACTGTTATCTAATTACTAAAATAATATACAAATACAATATGATATTGCTAATACTAAAAAACTTAACTATTTACCTAAATTTGTACAAATACAATAAAATTACACTATAGTTTATAACGACATATTAACACTTACAGTTCGCTAATTAAAGTCCTCCGACCGTAAGACTCTCCATATATCACAAACTGACACACAGTTTATTACACTTATTACACGGCCACTAACTGTCACTGTTACGCACTTAGCACTTATTACAACTGATACTCACTGGCCGAAACAGCTGGCCTTTTTATATAGGTAAGGTAAGTTAGAACAAGATCGAGAACCGTCCAGGCCCCATCCAGGCCGATCCAGAAAGCTCTACGCCGTTCTTTGATCCCTTCCGCTTAATCCCACAGCTCGTCTAATCCTCTCAGCCGGTCCTTCTTCCCTCTCTGACCGTAACACTATTTTTAAAAAATAATAAAGTTTCAGCATTTATTAGAATTATTTCTAATTTCGATCTTTTTTTTTTCTCCCTTTCTCTTTTAAGATAATTGACGCTCATTAATTTTATAATACCAATTTCAATTAAAATAAGCTATAATGGGTCTTATAAGGAGCAGTTAAAATTTTATATTTATTACAACAACAGACGAAGGATCTTAAAATTGATGGAGGACAGGAGCTAAAGCAACTCCCAATCAACCGCTCAACCTAATGGAAAGCTTAACTTTCTGAGGTCGGTAGAATGAGGTCGGGAAGAAGAAGGGGCAACTTTTGCTTTCACTCGGCTTAGTCCAACAGTTTCTGATTGGTTCAACACGGCCCCATATTTAATTTAATTAGCTTTCATCGATAAAAATAAATCTAACAATACTTCGTGAAAAATAAAATACCATTATAACTAAATTTTGGATTCTTAATTTATTCCAGACAAGTTGTCATTTGGAAAATTTTATACTAAATTTTGTTACGCGTAGGGTTCCGGGTTTATCTCTAGTTGTGCCAGATGAATTAATTAGAAAGAATCTCTGGAATCTACAGACCCTTATGGGGCTCATCCTATCTCTATACAGTGCGGAAACCCTTGTCGCTATCGTGATCTCGAATACATCACATCCCTACAGAACTGTTTTCCTAGTACAGTCTCTATCATCTACTGAACCCAAAAACCCTTCGTGGGTTGTAGTTTTATAGGTTTTTTCAGAGTCAATCGGAATTTTTATTTTTTTATATTTATTCCGTTATTGAACATTCAATCGCCTCACTATCACCTTGTATTATCCTTTACCTCCGGGGCACAGAAAATAGATTAATTTAAACTGTGATATTAGATTTTTTATCACTATTATTCTTCCGTGCAAAATTTAAAAATTAGTTTATTTATAAAATTTCTTATTTTCTAAATTCATAAATTTTCCAGGATGCCTTAATCCTTGGTTTCGTTTTATTAAACTTAAACCTCTGGAACACCGGCTGAGATGGTCCGATAGGGTCCTTTAAGTTAATTAAAACCTGACTGGAAGAGGCCCTTGTAAGCTATTATTTCTCCAAGGCTCCTTCTTCCTGTTTTCGCCTAAATTTTATTTCAGTTCCAGCTCCAGGCGGGCAGGAGTCTCACGAGATAAAATTTATAATCTGTTACATCTTTCCTGGATTTTCTTCTCTGTAGTGGAATTTAATTTGCATATTTGTATCGTTTCGGAGCGGGTAGCTCGATGGTTGACTTTGAGTTGCCATGCTAAAGGTCCCGGGTTAAAATCCGACTATGAGAGATACATTATTTAATCTATAAGCAACCAGGGGTTTGCCTTGTGGGATCTGGAGAACTTCCTAGGGCTCATCCAGTCTCTATTAAGTTGTACTATGTTTCTACTCTTAAATATATTTTGAATATTCTGATTAATTTTGGGATGCCAAAGTAATCATTTAAGATGATTACTCAAATTATTATTTCTACCTTTAATGTTAATTGGATTCTTTTCCAGAGGTCTATTCCTGTGTTTACCAATTTACTCAGTATTTAACCCTTCAATATATTATTCATAAATAAATAGTGCATCTGGGGTAAGTAAGCACCAAAAGAATTATAATGGCTATAGTTCATTAACTCAATTTTAGACAAGATTACTGATTTAAAATAAACGTTGAGAATTACAATTAATGATTCAGATATAGACGATTGCCATGAAATACATTACAGGAATTAATTTGCACTTATCTGTGATGCTGGGGTAGGTACATCTAGAGTTCTTGGTGGGGTGTCTTCGGGTCTCGCCGTCTTCGGATACACCGCGCCCAGCATCCTCCGCCGTCTTCCGCGGGATCTTCACTCCTTCCTCCTTCTTCGGGATCTGGTCAGAGAGTCCCCTTCCTTGGGGTGCTCGACCCCCTTTCTTACCTCTTCAGTCACCTTGACCATAAGGGGACGATAGGGGACACCCAGGTACCTGCTTGAGATACTTCAAAAACATTGAGATACTACAAACCAACATGGCTCTTTGTCCAAAACACAACTCCTTTCATGATGCCGCCGGTCAATACATAGCATTTGGATAGGTACTCTTAATTGGGAAAAACAACTATTAGTGTGGTCAAGAACAAATTACCTCTCTGTACTACCGTTGTCCTTGAAACAGTACAGTCTCTACCATATACTGAAGCCCAGACCCTTCATGGGTTGTAGTGACATGGAGTTTTTTTGCTGTATTTAGATTATTCGAATAATATTCGTCGTTACTGTATGATTTCTGATCTAATAATTTAAAATTTAAATACAATACGATTCATAATTACAAACATTCTGATAATAATTAAATATTTCTTATTTATTTTTACAATCTAATATTTCTGTAAATTCAATGAAATATACGTGTTTACGAAAACACCAGCTACCCTGGAGAGTCTCAGAATGTCTAAATAAACGTACACTTAAATTTTATTTGAGGAGTTGAGAGTTCCTTTAAAAGAAAAAATGGTAATGCAGTTCTTAATAAAATCACATAATTTTCAGGTTTGCTACATTTAAAAAACAAAGACCTTGGAGGAAAGCATGATGTACAATTACAGAAAAAGTTAAGCCCTGACACCTATGTTACGAACATGTAAAGAGTGTGGGGGATATAAGATGAACAAAGGACCGATTAAATGCATACCATATAGTAGAGGAGTAGATAGAAGAAATTAGAAAAAAAACATTAGACTTCGGACCAGTGAACAGGATGATTGGATAGATACGCAAAATGGATGTAGGAGTTAAATGTTTATATATTTATTTATTTATACTTATATGGTAGATCTGTCTGTTGTTAACAACTACGAGTGTAGTGCTTGGAATTCGGAAGACCATCAATTCAGCCTCTAAAAAGTGGTTACCCTTAATTAGACAGAAAATCATGGCAGTTGAGCGTGATTACGGCTAAAAATCGTTGGCCTGGATATTATACGGTTCCTACCACGTATTTAACCAAAATAAACTTCAATGGTTGTGGTGGTACATTGTTTTTAGTTTTATTTTTGATATTTGTGATATTCAATTATTTTATGATTAAATGAATATTGAAAAAGGTCAATTTCATTAAAATTGAGCAACTTATAAAATGTAATTTACGATAATAGGCTAAATACTCAACTTAGTTGACCGGAAATTCAATATAACCTTGGAATCTTTAAATTAATTCTAAGAATGGAGTTCTGTTATTTTTTTAATGCTATTCGACGAAGTCCAGAAAATGTTCTTCAGCCTTTAATTTAAAACAAACTTAAGTTTTCCAGGTCCTTTCAGAAAGTATTATATTATCACTTAACAGAGTTTTGGATTAAACAAGAAAGTTTCCAACAAGCGAGTTATGTATACCTGCCTCGTCAAGTTCTTTTTAACTGTTCACGAAAAGAAGGAAATCAGTTACTTCCTTTAAAGCAGAACGTTTTAAGGTCATTTGTTTAATGTTTATTAAAATAAACAATTAGAAACATTTAAAAATGTTTATACTCATGCTTTTTTTTGTGATGATTCGCAAAAAGCTGCAATGGTATTAACATATTCATTTTTTGAGAGCGTTGTTTAGATCGAAAGAACATGGGGGGACTTGAAATCTAATAGGTTGGGAAAAAAGAAATAAATTATTTTTGCGTGAAATTCAAAACTTTATTTAAGATGTTTCGGATTTGGGTCAAATATGCACCTCCATAATGCCTCTCTCATAGAAGTATTGGTCCTTATTGGCGAAGACTCTATTAATCGATTTTCACAAGCTTCTCATGATTCCAATTTCTTTTGGGACCTATTATTGATTATTGACCATCACCTCATGAGCAATCGTGTCCCTGATGCAAAAGGAAATATTCGTATAAACAATAAAATGATTTTCTTGTGTTTTTCAGAATTCCATTAGACCGTCAAACATTTTTTTTTTTGTATATAATAACGTAGTATTTTTATTAAATTGTGATCTATCTACGACTACCAAAAGTTATTGCTGCCCTACCACCAGTTTTCTGGTCAAATCCACCACTGTTCGACGAACATTGTACTTAAATAAATAACGTAATGCACAAGAATTCCATAAATAAACTCTTTTAAACATAGACTTATCATGTCTAAAATACTTGTTAATAACTAATTACTCATAGTTTCGGGCACAATAACATATACAAAAGAATGTTCGAACGAACATGTTGAATGTATGAACGAAGCATCAATGAAGATCATTTGCGATACATCTCAAACAAACAACCCAAACGTAATCATTCTTTAATCTCACATATTTATATTAATTGATTTTCATATTTACATTAGATTTTATATAAGTACATTGACAAAATATTTTTTTTTTATTACATATACTTTTTTTGTAATGACAAATCATAAGAAAACACGGTCAATGATCATTAGTAAAAAGCATTGAGAGATTTCCTAATCTGGGATGTAACTTAACTGTTGAATGGGACCACTAAAACAAAATCAGATCTCCTATAGAGAAAACATTAAGCGTCTACAACCAATTAAGAAAGTTGCTGTGAAAATGAAATTGCATGTTTGCAATGAAAGCGTTACTGAACCATCTCGAATACAGAAGCCCCTCAAGATATGCTTCAGAATCGAAATATATAAATTGGTCATGTGATGCGAAATGAATGAATGCTGCAGTTAATCATACAGGGCAAGATTGAAGGAAAGAGAGGTTCATGCCTTAGGTAGCACTCCTGATTGAGGAACCGGTGGCAATGGATAGGATTAACATTGATAGACTTGTTTCGTGCAGCGGTCAGTGCGAGTTAAATAAGATGGGCCGTTATAAATACACACAATGGATAGGAACTTGTGGAAGAGTCTTAGTTTGTTTATTCAACGTCATTTTATGCTAAATGGCAATTTTGACGATGCTACAGTGGGTGCTTCAAATTTTGCCTATCCAAGTGAAATAAGGTTACGAGTACCTGACATCGTCCCCCCTTTTAACCTCCAGTACAACCGGGACACTTGGCGTAACCAAGGATTTTTCACCCCCTTAAAAAATTCCTAGGACCACCTGTCGTCCAATGAACCCACGATCTTGGGTAAAACAGGTTGTTATCCTAGCCATTACAAGTCGCCCCATAGAAGATTCTTTGTTAAGGGAAAATACTGCTAACCTTTTGAATCACAACTATTGGTTTATTATAATCTAGGCCACTTAAATTTTAGCAGTTTTTGTTATTGTTAAGGCAATGGCATTGACAAATAACAATTTTAAATCTCTCACTCTCTCACCCCCTCTCTCTCTCTCTCTATATATATATATATATATATATATATATATATATATATATATATATATATATACATAACTTCTTTACCTTTCCGTAATTTCATAGTTTCAATTATCATACCGGATTGATTAATATGTAATATAATAATGTATATTTTGGTATCACATTAATTTTTATTTCAGTAAGTAAGAAACAGAATTAGGAGCTACTCATATATGAAGCTTTGGAGGAGACTAAGCAGTTGAAGTTATCGCTTGTGGGCAGGTGCCCCGGCCTGATAACAGCATTTGTTTAATCCGGATCATCTGCCTATAGTCTCTATTGTGTGCGACACCCTTCCTATCTTAACCATGTATATACTCACATCTATACATATTATTCCCTCAACAATATGTGTATAAGATCAGGCGGTACTTTGGGTTGAGATTTTCGAAGGAAAGGATACTGAATTTTCGATATATACTTACCATAGTACTTATATAGATCGTAGACATCATGCTAGGTTTGTGAAGTTATGAGTTATAATAAGAACCGTAAGAAATTACAGTTATTAAAACCAATTCACGTAGGCGAGCGGGATCACCTGCAGAAAAGTATACAGTGGCTCCGGAGGGCAGAGAGATTCGAAGACTTTACTTCTGGAAGTAAGACCGGTAAGGGAGGCTGGCAGAAGATGCTGGTTGAGGATATATGACCTAACATTAGAGAGGCCCTACCTACCTAAAAGAGAAAGGTATAAGTACAACTTGTTAGATACAGATAAGTATTTTATAGCAACACTCTATTTCGCTAAATCATTTATATTAATTTCTCCATGTATAAAATAATAGTATCCGAAAGAATATCTACAAATTATATTTGTTTCAATCATTGAACTGTGTACATAATTCGCCGATTAGAATTCTATTCTATACAATGATTATTGTTGACATGAACAGTAATATAGTTTGATACGTTCATGAGATAACTAAGAGAGAGAATGCTCGAAGGACACAAGCTGAAGAAGGTACTTGAAGAGCAGCCGGAAGCAGAGGCATGCAGAGACGTGAGCTTGGGAGGGTAGAAATCTCGCGAAGTGGGAGAGGCTCCGCCATACAGGACAAGAAGAACTCTCTCTCTCTCTCTCTCTCGCTTTCTCTCTCTCTCTCTCTCTCTCTCTCTCTCTCTCTCTATCTATCTATCTCTCTGTCTCTCTCTCTCTCTCTCTCTATATATATATATATATATATATATATATATATATATATATATATATATATATCCCTGTTTTACTACCACATGAGTGTTATCATAAGTTATGTACATATTTTAATCCTACGTATATATCTGAATCATTAATCGTTATTTCTCAATGTATGTATTTTAATTAAAATGGTTGTCCAAAAAAGAAATTGTATTAGTAAAGTATATTCATAATAATTAATTTTAATTATGAATATGCTTAACTCAGACGCACGATATATTTATGAATACTATATTGATGATTTAATTAAGGTATTGAGTTGACTGATTAGTAAATTGGTAAACACACAACTAACCTCTAAAAATGGATCTAATTTAAAATAATGATATGACGATTGAAATAAATAATAATTTGAACAATCATCAAATGATTTCTCCGGCATACAAAAATAAATAGAATTATTCAAAACATACTAATACCCCCGAAACATAGCTAATTATTATTATTTTCATTGGTATTAATATCTAAAATTACCTGAGTTATATTATAGTACAATAGGTCATTGACCCGAAGCATCTAAACAACAGAAGGAATCTTCAAAAGGCTTGGGACGAAGCAAACATTTCTGCATTTTAACCAGCGACCAATCCAGGATTCCCTTTTTCCCATAATTTCTCGGCAATTGTTCTCTTGATTATCGATTCATCTCGGCTGCTTCTAAAGCGGAATGACTAAACTGGAACTAACTAGAACTGAAAAGAACTGAAGGCATATTTATTGCTTAGCGTTATCGCATAAAGCGACTCCCGGTCTATTAAAGTGCTTTTAAGTACATCATTTTATAACGATCCGTAATCCTCGAGTAAAGAGAGAACATTTTATAGACCCCCCCCCCCGCTTTCATAAAATATAACTATCCCCCCAGCTATAAAAATTGTTTAATATCTCCTTGTCATTCTCATAATCAGTTTGCAGATAGCGCTCTGCACTAGCAGGTTTACTGGTTGATATAAAACTGTCGTGGAGTAGAGTGAACAAGACCTGAGACCGGTTTACGATCCTGGCACCTGTTCAAGAGCTGCTTTATTTCCGGTGTTCTCTAGCTGTGCATGTATTCCCTTCCAGTCGGAGAATTTAAATAAAACGAAAGAAACTTATGTGGGTACGGTAGAAAAAAGACTGCCGTTTCCTGTTTCTGGAGGACAGAAGGTGGATTCAAAAAATCGATCGTAGGTTTTATTTATATTTCTAGTTTCAGGCATACTATGTCTGTATATTAAATCACCAAGAACAATACAATTAAGACATATATATTTTTCAGATATGTGCTTTGTAGCCTTAAGGTTAATAAAACTGTTACTTGTGACTCCTCTTTTAGACACTGGGAATGGGGTGGGCGGGAAGCAAGTTAATGCCAAGGATACATATAGTGAACTTGGGAAAGAAGCGAAACCAAAACATCATCAAATCTCTAAAAAAGCACTACAATTAAAAAAATACACACCCAACAGCTGTTAGTAATAGTAATAATTATAATGGCACTAATAACAATGATAACTACAATCAAATACTCAATTAACACCATTCAAAATCATATCTGGTTAGTCATTGAGTCGGTAGAAAAATAAATATTGATTGATAATGAATGCCATAATTTGTCGATATGCTATATAGCAAAAGGAAATTACCATCTCCTATCTTCAGATTTCATATTCCTTCAGCTCAGATCAAGCCACTTCTCAGCCGGAGTACCAGTCATCAAATTATGACTTATTGGGAATAGAGAATGATAGGGCATAATTCCGGCCAGCGTACATACATTCTGTACGCTGCTACACTCTATCGGAAATAGAAAAAGTAGAATATAATATAATAGAAAAAAACATTATTCTGGGACCAAGCCCCTTTAGAATAACAATAATGAACAAATAAAATAAACATAAAATTCAGCTGGCCAAAAGGCTACATAATAATACAAATCGTGAAGTAATCAAGATTGACAAAACATAATAAAATCAGAAATAGAAAAAAATAATATGAATAAATACAAAGTACGAAGTTGTGTTTATTTTATTTGTTCATTATTGTTATTCTAAAGGGGCTTGGTCCCAGAATAATGTTTTTTTTCTATTATATTATATTCTATTTTCAAACCTAGCAACCTCTTCAATTCCTGATAATCCTCCGAGGCGTCTGAAAAGAAGATGCCCTCGTGATCTACTAAGTTGAACTTGCTATTAGTGTACTACCATTGGGTTTCTCTACTTGCTTTTATCTCGCGTCATTATTCATCTTTCATTATATTTACTGGATGTATTCTATTATACAGTTGTCAATTTCTATAAATAACTTTTTAAAAAAAAGATAAATTGTATTACTAAGAAAAAAATCACGTCAGTGATCGAAGCGTTGCAACACAGCCAGTTCATACTCCCAATTAAAGTAGGCGATTTTTCGTTTTGTGTAATGGAAACCACGACTTAGTCTAATGGCTTGGATAGAGTGTAGCAGCGTACAGAATGTATGTACGCTGGCCGGAATTATGCCCTATCATTCTCTATTCCCAATAAGTCATAATTTGATGACTGGTAATCCGGCTGAGAAGTGGCTTGATCTGAATAAATGTATCTGAATGTGGCTTGATCTGAATGTAATATGAATAAATACAAAGTACGAAACTTGACAGGATTTTAACTAATTGTGGCAAATAAATAAAGGTATTGATATTAACAAAATAACATTAATACAACAGTTAACAATGAAATCGCTAAATAAAATAAGTGAATGGCATAGCACGCGATAAAGTATTTACAAAGTCTGTATCTTCTTTGTTGTTGGAAAAATAAACAAAACAAGTAGGTAACAAGATCGAGTATTCAATACTAATTTATTCAAGCGGAAGATTGACCAGCCTGGAGAGCGTCTTTTTGGGATGTCAAGAGATGAAGGAAAAGCAGTGATTTAAATGAAGCCAGTGAAGAAGAATGGCGGATCAAAGGAGGGATTGAGTTCCACACTGTGGTGGAGCGGGAGAGGAAGTAACGCTCGAATGCCTTAGTTCTGTGGGATGGAATGTAGAGATCGGAAAGGCGGGATCTTGTTTCGTGGTGCTGGACCGAGGATTTGAATTGGAGGAGACTATAGATATATGAAAGGTGTTGCGAGTTAATGGATTGGTGTAGAAAAACACTAAGGAAATATTGTCTACGAATGGGTGGGAAGATCCACTTTAACTCATCATAATGATGTGACACCCGGGATCGCCTCGGAGTACCAGGGACAACTCTTAAAGCGCAGTTCATTTTTTTTGTTTAAGCGGGCCTTCAGCATTTTCGAATTCTGGCGAGATCAGCAACAAATGGGGGATTATGGATTACTTTGTTTGTAACAAAGTAGCATTGAGGGTTTAATGAAGGATTTTGGATGGTAAGGATTGAATAAGAGAGGAGTTTGATGGTTTAGTGGAGCCCCAAACCTCAATTCCACAATCCAGATTGGTCTAATGATTGTCATGTCTACGAGTCTTTTGTTATTAGTTGAGAGCTTAGAACGTTTGTCTAGTAAATAGTGAAGTCGCCTGAAACGGCGTGATGTTTCTTGTCGTTTCAGTCGATTATGAGGGCTCCAAGTTAATCTTTTGTCAAGCTGCAGTCCTAAGTACCGGAGCTGTTCTACAGGATTCAGTGGGACGTTATTAAAAGATACAGAAGGACAGGAAGTCATCGGTTTACGACGGAGCATACGTGGTAAGGATAGTATTAGGATGGGTTGGGATTTCAGCTGTATAAACTGTGTAGGATTGGGCCGAGGATACTGCAGTGAGGAACACCAGCTGATTGAGAAAAGTGGGATGAAAATATATTATTGTGATTTACTTTGAACGACCTGTTACTTAGATAGGATTGAATAAGGAGAAAATATGTAGGATTTAGAAATTGGCGAAGTTTGTACAGCAATCCTGAGTGCCAGACTCGGTCAAAAGCCTGCTCCATGTCAAGAAATACCGCTAAACAATATGATCTAAGTTCCAATGCAGACGAAACATCCAGGACACGTCCACCACACGATGACATTGCTGGATAGTGGAGTGAGATTTTCGGAATCTGAACTGGTGATCTGGTTTAATGCGGTTTGCATCAAGGATGGGGGTAAATCGTTTCAGGATGAGCTTTTATAGGATTTTACCTGTAGATGAAAAACGTGAGATAGAACGGTAATAGGAAGGATATCCCTGTTTGTTTTTTTTTAGGTTTAGGTATCATTTTTACAACGGATAATTTCCAGAGGCTAGAAAAATATGTAGTACGGAGTACAACATTATACATGTAGGTGAGGAATAGGATGGCTTTTCCAGGAAGATGTCTATCGTGATGAGGTCGTGTCAAGGAGCTTTGTCAGAAGGTAATCTGTGAATAATATTAGATATTTCTGAAGGCTGGAATGCTTTGGGAGGTAGGGTCATTTGAAGGAGAACATTTAATTCTTCGTTTATATATTTAAGGTGGGTTGGGTTCGCAATATCAGGAGGTGGATGAAAAGTTTTAGAGAGATGTTGACCGAATAACTGAGATTTTTCTTTGTCCGGACTTTGGATTCATTAATGAGAGGGTGAATAAAATCTTTGAATTTCAGGATCTTTTTTGTGGTAATCCAAAATGTTTTGTCAGAAGTTGTTACATTTTCAGTTAAGATAATTAAATTTTGATTTTTAAATTTTCTAATTTCTGTTTTTAGTTGGTTAGTCAATTTCGTAAAAATAGTTTTATCCGTTCTATGCCACTTCGATCTCTGCGTTTTTCTCTTAATAAGATACGAACATGGTGTGGTCAGTCTTCTCAGAATTATTAATTTTTTTATTTGAGGTGTTATCATGTAAAGTGATTTTTATTGATGTAGTAAGTTTTTATATGGCATTATCAATGTCTTGTTTTGTCTTAAGTGAAATTTCCAAGTCCAGTTTGTTCTCCAAATCATATCATAAGTTGTCCCAGGTTACAATTCATTTTCGATCATACAGAATTTTCAAAATAAAGTAAACTGTTTCCCTATATATATATATATATATATATATATATATATATATATATATATATATATATATATATATATATATATATGTGATTTTTCTAGATGATTCGAAATTCGAAATATAAAAAATACTTCTCTGACTATCGTTTGCTATGACCCTGGCTACAGTGCTTAATGCATACAGAGCTCGCTATCTTGTAAATTGTTCCTCGGCTGGAGGAGTAAGAGAAAAAAGTTGTTTAACGATCCTGATAATTAGGCTCGGAAAAAACAACTTCTCCATTGCAACTTTTCCATGATGAGAGCTACGCCGGGTAACAAGACTCCCATTAAGGCGCCCAGTCGCACCATTATTCTCTCCATTTTATTTTAAATAAATAATATAAATAATGTTAATTTCACTATAATACGCAACATTAGTTCTTTCTTCATTTTTATAAATCATACATTTCAAGTATGATTAAAATTTATGAAGAAACATATTAAAATTATTAGAACTTAAGGATTTCCAGGTCGTAATAGCCAATTCAAAATCAATAACTGCTTCACTCGTGTTTTTTTTTCTTCAAAATATGGCATAATAGGATAACTTATCTATTTATACTGGATGTTAAAAAAACCTGAACCACTACAACCCATGTATGAGTACTCAATGTTTGACCCTGTATTCTTTCAAGGAGAGCGATTGTGCCAGAAGCTAATTTATCCGAGATCAAGCCCAGCCACCAGGCTTTTACCCTAATTAAGGGTACCCACTTTAAAGATTCGAAATGAGCCCCAGGTAGGACGTAAGATCTCACAGTGTCCAACTTTGACTGATAACAGATTAAATAGTTTATCCAAACTATATATTTGAACCCGGAACCTTTGGCATAGCACCTCTTCACTCTACCCACCAAATGATTAATACATAATACAAATAAATAAAATTAACCTTATTTAAATTACTTGTGAAAAATAGTAATTTTAAAGCTGATTTGATTATAATTTTTTCATTTAACGTCACATGATGCTACGGCTAATTGGAAGATGATTAGATTATTGTATAATTTAAATAAAGTGGTGATAAGGAAGGGGAGTGACTATCATGAGGATTGTTAATAATTAACAAATTGATAAATTAGCAATGAGGGGGGAAAATGACATTTCCTAAAAATGTTCAACTAGCATTTTTAAACTTAATAAAAAAACAATTAAAACAGATTATAATGAACGGATAGCTTATAAAATGCTCTAAAAAAATTGATTGATTTCAGTAATAGTTTGTAATAATACTTTATATATATATATATATCTTACCTGTTGTCAAGATCAATTTTATGCGTCATTAGACCCATCATTCAATAACTTATCGCTATACCCCTATTCCTTTCATCACTAAATCACTATTAGTGGTTTCTTCTTTTTTTAAACTATTACAATAATTTTTTTTTCTTCAATAGCACAGGTCTGCAAAAAAAACTTTTCTAAAGATTGTTTTGATTTAGTTAACTGATCTTTATGCAGTTTTTGCGCTGATTTCAAAAATGATAATGGTGTTTTTTTCTATCACTTACCTACAAAATAAAGTTGAAGTTTTTGGAAAAAGTACAAACAACGGAAAATTTTGGATTTGTTTTTATTATTTTAACATGAAGTAAAAGCAAAAAACAACAACGATACCTGGCTAAAATGAGCATATAATTGATGCACATGTGTTGTAAAGTTATTATAAATCTTTGTAAAAACGTTTACTTTTTCCATCGAAGCTTTTTTTGGTACTTTTTAGGCTGTTTTATTGTGAATTTTCCCTTTTTAACATCCAACAGTAGTCTTTCATCATGTTGATATTCCTTCGACCTTGGTATCTTCGTTCCATTTCTTTTATATCTTGATGGAAACGTTCTCTTTGTTCCTCACTCACAGCTACAAGATTTTCTGGAAAGTAGTCCAGATGTGAGTGAATGAACTGAACCTTGACACTCATTTTGCAGCCTAAAATTTTGTAGTTCTGTAACAATTCAGGAAACAAAGTTTTGTAGTTTAAAAAAAGGTTTGTTTCCAAGAAAGCCTGTTACAAGTTTAAACGAATTCCAGGCACTTTTTCTTCCATTTCCATTTAAGTGACAAAGCTTTCATCTTTTAAAAGTTTTCTTATGTCAGGCCCAACAAAGACTCCCTCTTTCACTTATAGCGTCGGATATACCAGGAAACTGTTCACAAAGATACTTGAAACACGTTCCTTCTTAGGTTAATGCTTTCAAACTGTTTCATTAGCCCCAATTTGATATGAAGTGGTGGAAGTAAGACCTTTTTAGGATCCACTAAACTTTGTCTTTCAACATTTAACTCCAGGAATAAGAGCCTTTCTGATTGGCCACGTCAGCTTTACATAGTGTTGTTTCCTGTCACTGCTATCCCATTCCCAGAGGAAACATGGAAACTTTGTGTAACCACTTTGTTGACCTAGTAACATGGAAATAGCTTTCAAATGGTCCATTTATGGTCAGAAGAGCCGAGCTTATTAAGAACAAACTCAAGGTTTACGTAGCATTCTTTAAAATGGACTGAGTGTCCAACAGGCTCAGAAGCTTATCGGTTACCACTGTGAAGAACTACAGCTTTCAAACTCCTTTTTGATGAATCAAATAAGAAATTTTCAGGTAAAATTTGTGACCTACATAAGGGTGATGTAATTTTGTCCGTAATCACCACAAAAAAATACGGTTAAACATGCGGCAGTTTTTTCTTAGCAGACCTGTGAACTCCGAAAACATTCCTGGTTTCTTTTCAAATAAATAAATTCCTGGTAATAATTTGAAAAATTATCTAATCATTAGGATTCTAACTAAAAACAATAACAAGATAGAAAAAAAATCAAATTACTCAAGTTTAATCAGCATATGAACAAAGTGAAAAAAAAAATTAAGAAATAGTGAGAATGTATATAAAATATGAATATATGCCTGAAGAATACCTGCAATGTGGGTCGAAACGTCGGTTTCAAAATAAACAGTTCTCCCTATATAAGAGAATTTGTTGACCTTCAACTGATCATTTTCTTCCTGACATACACTAAACTTATGAATATATTTTTTTTAAATAATTTTAATTGATAATTTTTTTTAAATTTTACATACAGATAATAAACTGTATTGCGCTATTATATGCAAATGCAATGAAATATATTTATATTATTGTATATTATAAGAATGATAATTGCAGTTGATAATGGCATAGTCATTGAAGATGATGTAGAGAGTTGGAGAGTAGGAAGGCAATCAAAGACGAATCTGGAAGCTAACTATTTCGAGACCTCTACAAATCCTCACACACTCGCAATTTCTTCCTCTAATACGAGTAGCTACTCTCTTCTGGAGAATTCCAAGTAGTTAAATATGGCTTATAACTTAGATTTTGTAATCAATATTATAGTTTAGTGTACTCACTCATATTTTACAGATTCTTTTGTAATTAATTGAGAGCTTAGAGCATTTGTCTAATAAATGTTGAAGTAGCCTGAAAAGGAGTGCTGTTTCTTGTCTTTTCAGTCTAGTTTGAGGATTTCAAGTTAATCTTTTGTCAAGGTGTAGTCCTGATTACCAGACCTGTTCTACAGGATTCAGTGGGATGTTTTTAGACGATACGGGATGACAGGAAGTCATTGGTTTACGACGGAGGGTAAAAGTGATTTGACGGGATTTGTGGGAATTTATTATATGTGATATGGGATTAAAGAGTATGGGATGATATAATTGGATCAGAGTTGACTGATAATAGGCATGCTATGACCAGGTTGTGGGGTTTTCGGTCCAAGGTCCAAATTGATTAAATAAAAAGAAGTCCAAAGGATAATGTTGTATTCATATTTTTTTACATCAAACGGTAACACCAACGACTTAACCATAATATAACATAACACCAACATAACATAACGTAACACCAACTAAAAATCATAGATAAATAATTAATAAAAAAAAAGATTATATACAGTTTTCTTTACAAATATTAATAGGATGCTTAGCGCTGAGCCGCAAAGATACGATAAGGAAAAAGTAAAATTTGGCAATTATTTAGCCATATAAACCACTGATATTCAACCTTACTCAACGACAGTCTACAATAGAGTGAGGTCAGATAGGTAGAGACACCTGACGGACGAATTTAGCGAGCAAAAAAAAAAAAGAAACTCGTTACAATGTGTCATCCGCAAAAGTGGTAAGGATAGTCTTAGGATGGGTCGGGATGTCAGTAAACTGTGTAGATGATTGGGCCGAAGATACTGCCTTGAGGAACACCAGCGGATTGAGAAAAGCGTGATGAAAATATATTATTGTGATTTCTTTGAATGACCTGCTAATGAGATAGGATTGAAAATATCTAGGTGGTAGAACTTGGCAGAGTTTGTAAAGCAATCCTGGATGGCAGACTCGATCAAAAGCCTTTTCGACGTCAAGAAATACCGCCGAGCAATATAATTTACCTTCCAATGCAGATGAAATAACGTCTAACACACGGTGACATTGCTGGATAGTGGGATGAGATGTTTGGAATCCAAACTGGTGATCTGGTATAATGTGGTTTGCATCCAGGATGGAGTATATTCATTTCAGGATAGTTTTTCTAGGATTTTACCCATACATGGTAAAAGTGAGACATGACGGTAAGAGGAAGGGTATTCCGGTTTTTTTTTTAGGTTTAAGTATCATTTTTACAACGGATTATTTCCAGAGGTTAGGAAAATATGCATTATATATGTAGGTGAGGAATAGGACGGCTTTTCTATAAAGATTAGGATCGTGGTGAGGTCGTGTCCAATGAGGCTTTATGGGAATGTAATCTGTGAATAATATTAGATATTTCTGAAGGATGGAATACTTTTAGAGGAAGGGTCATTGGGAGGGGAGCGTTTAACACATATTTTATACATTGAAGGTGATTTGGGTTTATAATATCAGGATGTGGATGAAATATTAAAATCTTAAAAAATATAATTTAGTCAAGACAAACAATGACTAGGCTTTAAAAAACATTTATTGAAACAGTACTTACCTACGGTTCAGAAACATGGACACAGATTGCTGCAAGAAAAACACTTCAAAATTATAGGATGAAAATTTATTGACCGGTGGTAGTTTAATTAAAACGTGGAGCATTCAAACAAATGCCGAGGTGATTTCCTTGTGATGATGGCCAAGTGGTCCAATTCATCAAGCCACGTTGTACAGAATGGTTAGGCCATATAACAAGAATGTCTGATAGATGAGTACCGAGCAAACACCTCCAAGGTGCTTTAATTTGAAAAGAAGAGTTGGTCGAGCATGTAGGTGACGAATGCAAGATTTTGAAGGAGACATCAAAATTTTAGGTGTCGCTCCTCATCATCATATTCATTCCTTAATACCGCTCATTCAGTGAGAGGCCTCCTTCCGTACAGCCCGGACAGCACCATAAGATCCTCTGCAATTTCTTTTCTTCTCTTTGCGAAGCTTTCCTTCCCATCTTCCCAGGTATGTCGGGATCTTCCTCTAGACCTTCTTCTATAAACCTTTTCCTCGCAAGTCTGCTGAAATGTAAAATCGACAATGATGAGATATAGTGTAAGGTTATCCATTAAAATAACGTTTTGGATGAAATTTAAATGCAGAGCAGGACGGAGCAGACGCACCAGTGAAGAGAAAATCAGACAGCCTGTAAATTACAAAGTTTGGTTGGAAAATTTAAGGACATCGGAAAGGTTTTGCTATTAGCTTTTCAAGGTAGAAAGCCATAGATGGTTATACTAAACGTATAAACTTCTGTAAGCCCTTTGTAGTCAAAAATGTCTGTCTACCTTAATGAAAAATGTAATTATAAACTTTTCTAAAGCTTTAAGGGTTTTTGTTTGTTGAATAATTCCCATATTATTTTGCTAGTAAATGGTTGAGCTGAGATTTATTTTTAATTTGCAAAGCCAAACCAAGCCAGCTGGTCAGGAAACAAAAATAATTAAATGAAAATTAATGGTGATATTTTCTTACATCATTATTGGTTTTTGGGTATATTATTTGAAGTCGAAATATTTCTTAAGATAAAAAAAATATTGACTTCTTGAAAATCTGTCATTTTTTAATTTATATACACTTGTTATTTATTTCTTTTATATAGGTATAAAAAATAAAAACGGGTCGTCATGTATAGTCATTGCATAATAAAAATGGAGGAGGATAGTAACCAGCAGCACGTCATTCAGATCTTCATTTGGTCCCTTAACTCAAAAGATCTCACATCTAGGAGATCCCATATTATTATGTCGCTTTAAGCTGATGAGTTTATTATGATAGTCGATGTAAGGCTTTCTAAAATTTTTATTGAACATTTATTGAACCTCTTTTTATTTATTTTTTTTTTAATTCCCGATAATCCTCCGAGGCGTCTGAAAAGAAGATGGCCCCGTGACTTCTTAGTTGAACTTTTTATTTTTAGGGGTATGTCCGGCATGCTTAGGTTGTATAGATAACACGTAGTGCGCCCTGGGAGGTTTTCTTAAAGAGGAAATAAATTGGCGTGGCAGTGAGGCTTTATTCATGATTTTATAGCGTTTTCAAAAGTTATTTTGTTTACAGAGTACTGATTATGTAAAGGAAGTTCTGTGAAGTCAGTGAGCTTAGTTAGGAATGATATATAAATGGTAATTACATATAAATGGTATTCCTTAGGAATTGCATTGTTTTTTCAATCACTATAACAATTAAAACCCGGAATAGTAAATATTTAATATCACAGTTTGAATAAATGAATATAGTAATGTTACACTTAATTTGAACATATTAAGATGGAAATATAATGTATTGGTGATACATTATTATGTATTACACCACTCCAACCAAAAAGGTTGGAGTACTCCATCAGGCACGAATGAGGGAAATACATCCATCAGAGTGATACGCCACTGATTTGTTAAATTAATCATATCGATTCGTCTTTTCTAATTGTTGGAAAACAAATTTCAATTAAGAGAATGCTGATATAGATAGCCCTGTCATTGTGGCGTTACAAATCCGAGTACTCTGCCGATTGGAAAGCTCGTATGATATATCAAAGCATATTTATATTGTATTTATTACTGTATTTAATTTATATCATAGAATTATTTAACTAATAAAAAATATCTTTATGTATATATTAATTATATTATATAATATATTGATAGATAATAACTACACTAAAATGAGTAGAAACCCAAAGATTTGATAAAGGTTGCTTTCTCTGGTTGTAGTAAGTTTGGACTGTAGACGTGAGGTGTGCATTTGATCTTCATAGATGTGGATTTTTGTTGTTGTTTTTACTGAGTATTTTTAAATTTACGGAACATTGACTAGTTATTGTCTAGTATTTTTAGACGTAATCTGTTTTTTGAAGTTTTCCAATTTCATAAATCAATAATAATTAAAAATTAATAAAATGATGTGGGTTACTGACAACATGCATACTAATCTTCAATCCTGTAACTCAATGAGATAACAACCTACTTGTAAGAAGGGACAAACAAAGTTTTTAAAAAGTAAGATAAATCTGCTGGAATGGAGGTAAAAGATGAGACCAAGATGTTTCTCTGTTACCAAGTAAATTTACATACAAATCTTAAACCCTCTTTCTTTATCATAAAGAACTTGAAAAATGTAATCTTGTAACCACGGAAGCCGAAGGGGGTAAGAGAAGAAAAGATGAGACACACTTTAAGGAGATTCTTTTACAGCAACTCAATGAACCCTATAACTAAATTGGGGGGGGGCGATATAGAGATGCGGAAAATCGAGAGAAAAATAAGAGTTTCTTTATAATTTCAAAAGATATTTTTCTAAAACCAACTCAATTCACACACACTCCAATTCTTTATAGCCATTTAGCGGTCTAAAAAACCATTGAAAACTCACACTCCTCGATCCTGTGAAAAAAGTTTATTCTTTTTGGTATCAAGACGAAAATAATTATAGTAATTAGTAACTATAACGGCTCAAGAAATTTGTATGTGTTGACTGGTTTTAGCTATGATACACTGAAATCTACAACCTTTCTAAGATGAAACATTTTGGTAAAATTTGAAAACAATATAGATACATGATTTTTCCGTAAAAATTAATACAGTATATTATATGACTGTATAATATGCAATAACTATTATTTACTATGTGTAATGTGAATACCTGCATATTGCTTGGAAAAAAACTATGTACAAAAACATTTTATATTCTGAAAATGACTCCAGATTCTAGCTCCTGTTTGATAAAAAATGGAAAAAGGTATAATAGAAAGAATTGTTTGTAGGCAAACTAATGTTATTTACAGACAAATACCCTACAAAGAGAAAACAAAATCAAAATAAATACATCTTTGCTAATAGCCAGTCCGTGAATGTTTCCGTGTCATGAATTCAAAACTCCATTTAGAATATATATATAATTGAGATTATTTTTAAATAGTTTCGAAAGAAAATCATATTTTTCAGCAACCATTGAGTAATGCTATCCATTACTCAACTAAACTTGGTGTGGAGAGTCCCACTTTCCCCCACTAGTGAGGGAAAAACAAAGTACCAGCCACATAGATCGAATTTGACAATAAGCACTCTGTTATTTTAAATGTTAAACGGCGGTATTATAATATTATTCATTTAATATTCCTAAAATGTTAAAATAAATAATTTAGAACTATTTTATATTTAATACTAGATAGATTGTATTTATTTTGAAGCGATTTTATAGAAATATTTAGTATAACCTTAAATGTATTAGAACCTTCACAGATCAGAAATTTGGAGATCTTGCATTAAAACAGTGATCAGACGATAAAAAAAAATTAAAAAATGGAAATATATAGAGATGAATTCATAGATTTTACTCCTCCATTCATAAAAGAACAGCCTGAACAGGCAATAAATCAACTTTTACCAAAAACACCTAAAGTCAGATCTGAAGAGATATATAAATATAAATCAAGATATAATAATATACGTTTATTTCATTTTTTTATGTGTTATCAGAATATTATTTTCTAAATAATAATAAATAAATCTTTCAATGAGTAAACCGCCCTAGAGTTATAATTTCATGGTTAGTAATAGAAAATTGTAAGAGAAAGCGCTAGTGTAGTTTTAACAAATCTAAAGTTTCACCTTTAATTTGTTAATTTTTAAATGGTTGCAGGAAAAATGTAATATTTAACACTTGAGAAAAGTGCTTATAACACCCTCATTTAATTACCACACTCGCCTTCGGCTCGTTTCGTAAAATTCATTTTGGTGTAATAAAGTGGCACTTAAACAATTAAAAATAAGTTGTTTAAGTTTTTATTTGTTGGCGAATTTCTACGATGAGTCCATCACCAAGTTATATTTGTCCAATATAAGTTCTGTTTCAAGGTAGCTCTGTATGAATAATAAAGTTCAACATTGAAACAGTATTTCTTTTGATTATTAAAATATGCTATTTTATAAACTAATTAAATGAAGTGAGACATTGAATGAAACGAAAATATATATTCTTCGACACAAAAGGTATGTACATAATATGAATACCATACAATATACATTAATACACTATTGTATAAATCTCAACTTACTATTACTCATAACATGTTTTTTTTTTTGCAGCATACATCTAAACATTAAAATATTTTATGTACATTATATCCAATTACAATTCGAAAATATCAATATAAATATATGTGTATTAGATAAACTTCTGATAGAAGTTAAATCATGTGAAATAAATACACATCAACACATTGAGCAACATAAACTTTTCGACAATAACTATTTACAAAACATATTCCTTATTTTTTTATTCTTTTGACATTCCAATCGACTGCTCCAAAAACACTCAATAGGCGTAATTTGTTTTAATTATTAATTATTTAAGTTTTAATTATTAATTAATTATTTCCTTAATTATTAAATTTGACGTCTTTCAATTTTTTTTTTAACTTTGGAAAATATAATTGAGACACTCAATGCACAAATTTATTAACTCCATGAAACAAAATGTGGATAAATGCGAAAAAATAGTGTGCACTGTTTTTTAAAATTCATATCATATTATAAATTCAAATAAATATTGTAGAATGCATAAATAAAGATGCAGCTTTCATCTAAAAGTATATAAAATTAATAAGAAAGACCAGCTAAGAAACTAACGTCAGAAAGGTTACAATTTTTATGGGACTGGTGGAGTTAATCGATTTAGCTAGTGAAAAAACTAATAAATTTAAATTCAGTGCTTACATTTTTAATTTTATTATTACAGAAAAAGTTAATTATTAGATATTTTTATTACAATTTTTTTATAAAAATTAATATTAACAGTGTTGTTATATTATATTATTATTTGTGATTAATTAGTCAGCAGTATTTTTATCAGTTTTATGTAAGGACTCGTCATTTCGATTTTCTTCGCAAGTTTAACAGGAGGCATGAATTTCAGCAGATCCATGATGTCTCTCCTTTTTTCCCTTGTTACAGATCTAGCTTTAGGATAGCCATATTTTTTTTAACTTTGTGGACTCTCTGATATAGATTTCCTTGCATTGATTGCATTAAATTTTGAGTTTTCACTATGGTCAAATTTATATTGGATAATGTATGGTTTGGACCTTTCTAACTTGATAAAATTCATCATTTAACACTTGCTTGTGCATTTAAATGGTATTATTGCAGCAATTCGCATCAAAGTATGGAGTTATTCAAAATGACCTCCGAAAAAAATTAGTTATTATTCAGTGGCAAACCAATTTTTAACGTTTAAGGGTGTAAACCTTTATTGTATGGGAAAGATTTTATTAATATAAAAAGATATGACTATACCAAGTGCTATTACACTTAAATTTAAGATTTTTCAAAAAGTGGAGTTAGTCAATTTGTGCACAGAACGGCTCAATTTTATATTCGAATTATTTAAGTATATGATCTAAAAAAAAGTTCCAGCAATATTGCTAACCAAATCCTTATGCTAATAAAATCATATTTATCTTAAAATATCGAACTTATTGAAAGAAACAACAAGGGAAATGGTACTGATATAAATTGGCAGTGTAATTTGCCTTTCAAGGTTCGGTTTCAAATTTTTATATATTTTTAATTAACATAATTTTTAAAGAAATAATTAATCAATTAACTTGCTGAAGCAGCCGATATGGCATAGAAAACATTTTTACAAATGGATTTATATACAATAACAATTTTTATAGTACGAGGCTATGCTTTTAGAGGGGCAAATATCCATAAAATCATCCATGTCTAATAGACAACAATATAATATTAACATTCAATAAACTATGTAAAATAAACTATTCACAGATAATAAATATAAAAGAAAGGTTAATATGATAAGAACCGCAATGATAACATGCGTCAGTCATTTTGGTTGTTATATACAGTCACGTCAAGAATGAGACAGGTAACAGACATTTGCCAATCCAAGTGTTTCAAACCACTCCATCGTAACCGTGAAAGATTCTGAACAAACCAATAAAGTAATTGCTTTTCAATATTCAACAAAATTCAATATTCAACAAATCAAAAACATTTTAAAAATAATATACATATTCGATATAATTGGCATTTATATAATGTCTGAATGATGTAAATCGATAAATTATGATTTTGGAATTATCTAAGAATTGCATAATATATTATTGTAAGTATCAAAATTTTAAAAAGAATATTCTTTTACCACATCAGGTATTAATTCCTGTAAAAGAACTTCGTGACAAATATGAAACATATAAATAAGTACAAAGAAAAAAAAGGAAAAAATCATAAGAAAATAATGTATTTCTATGAATCAAATTCTATGCGATTAAAAACTTTTAGCTTGAATACTATGGCACATTCACAAAGTTATTCCTGTTACCCGACTTATTGGTATAAAATCATTATATTCATAATTGGTTTTATATAATTTATAACAATACAATATTAAACTGTAAAATAATACTTTTATCAATTTATAACATTAACAACATCAATTAATTATTTTTTCAAAAGCTATATCCACCATCTTGACAATTAAGATAATTTTAACATAACATAAAATTTAACTCATTTTTAAATGACCACAGATAACAACAAATTAATTTTAAGACATTGATCATTCACAGATTAAAATGTTCCAAGAGAAAAATCAAATATAAAAATCCCTAAGTGTAAAGTACACTAAAACAGTTAAAATTAATCAGGTCATTTTAGTACTGTCCCCAGTACACATATTCACTTTTTAGACGAAACATTTTTGAGAATTGGGATGTTAAGAATAAGGAAGGTATTCTTTTTTTTTTGTTATAATACTGTATTGATAACTAAATTCCATGTCAATACTAAATATGTAAATCTAATGATGGCATAAAGCTTAACTCAAAATCGATGCTTTAAAAATAACATTAAAATTCCAAATTGAAAAAGGTGGGAACCACAATAAAAAATCTATTTTATTTTATTAGTTATTGATTTTTTCAAATACATTTTTTTTAAATTAATAAAATCAATAACTAATAAAATAAAATAAATTATAATACTACATAATGACGTAAGTCAACAAGATCCAAATTAAATAAATGTTCAAAGAATGTTCTTCCCCTCGTATACATCTCAAATTGCGAGAACGCGGGGACATGGGATCAGTAAAAAGAAAGGATATGGCCATTACCGGGGAGCGAGCTTGATTGAGCCAGGATTGCTCAGTTGGTAGAGTTCCAGACTAGCAATCTGTTCGAGTCCCGGTCATGGACATTTAAATATTTAAAAAAATACATTGTTAGAACACAAAACAATTTAGAGTCATAAAACTAATAAAAAGTAATTTATGTAAAGTGCTATTAAAAATAAATTATAATATTAAATTAAAGAATGATAATGGCTAGGAAGTCCAAACACGTAACATTTGATTTTCATTAGGACTGTAAAAGAATTGAAAGATAATTTCATTGCATATTATTCAAATAAGTAAAGATTTTTTTGACACACAATTGTGGTGATTTTTTGGCATTTTCCTATTTTTAAGTCAATTTCGATTTTTTTGTTTATCCGATCCTCAACACACGATATTATTTCGGATAATTAATGCTCTACTTAGTAAATATACTTCAAGAAAAACGATGATATAAATTATTTTAAAAATTATGTGTAAAAACCATTCAAAGATCTGAATGTAACATTTTATTTCAAATTATATTTCTCCCGGATCTTAGACCCAGAACTAATAAGGCCTTGTAACTTGACCTAAAAATTTTTTTTGGCAGATTAGAGAAGTTCATAACCCCTCCCTCACTCGTTAGGCCCAGATTAAATATTCAGGTCTTTTTTTTTAAGTTATTGCTTCAATCTTGGCTTCCTCTCTGAACATTTCCAAATGATGTTCTTGTACCCTAAAATTAAGCTCATTATAAATGCATTGGAGCCAGAAAATCAAGTATTTTATGGGCTGAAACACTGCACTACCTAACTATTATACTTCTCATACTCAATAGTTAGACGAAGCCCCATTGTCAATCACCATATACTTTCAATTATCTCACCATATATCACCCTTGGCCTTGCTGCAAAGACGTATGTGGACTTCCTACCACATACCAGTTACATTTTACTTTGCAATAATTATTGTTACTTATTAAATTCACGCCATTATATAATAAAAAATAAATAAAATTGAGTTTAACAGCTAATTATTCTTCAGGCTACAGTCGTATTTTGTACTGAGAGGAAGGTCAAGTTTATTGGACTTAACACAGAAATAAAATTCAATTCGACAAACCCCTGAAAAACTATTATGACAGAATAAATAGAAGCCGGCGTTTCGGACTATACTTGTGGACCATCATCGAGGCTAGCTGATCTGGATATAATTCAATCAGTTCTTGAAGAAGTACAACTAGCCTTTTAGATAATAAATATTACTCCGACCGCACCCTCAATATTTATTCTATCATCACATAAGGTCACAGCCGACCAGCAAACATTAATCGTCCTAAACAAATTTTGTACATATCAACTAATATTTAGATTATAATAATTTTAAATTAGGTTTTGGCATCGTTTTTTCTTAAATATTACAGACATTTAAGTACTATACACAATATCATTCCTCAAAAACAATAAGAACGTAAAATTTGTGGAAATGGGAGGCGTACATTATTAAATTTGGGAACACTTTGCGAAAAAAAGTTTTAGAGCAACAGGATTAATTGTGAAAATTAAATTAAATTTTCTGGGATAATTTTAATATTACTGCAACTTTTTAATTTTTTTTTAACTTCAATAGGTAACCTATAGAGCACATATGACGCAGAGAAAGTAAATTTTATCAAAATGTTCAACAATAACTTATTTATTTAAATTATGTCAGATAGGTGGTCGTGATTAATTTATTGTGTTAAATAATATCAAAACAAATATATAACTAATACAAATTAAATTCCGCAATCGAAAGCGGCTTAAGAGTCAACACAAGCTCGAACTCGAACACACGCCTTAAAGTCAATCAACCGAACCTTCAAAGAAACTTCGGTGATCCTGTTTCTTTCTGATGCAGTCCCCGTTCACGGTCACATCCTGGAGTCAGGTCGAAGACAGGCTGGTGGACGCAGACTGAACTGAACTGCAGACTGGACTAGAATGAAGATTGGACTGAGTTGCCAGTCTTGGGTCATTCACTACCTCCAGACGCAGAAGAGGACAGCTGCTAAGAGTAGGGTGCTCCTCGAACTTCGGGGGCTACTACTCGGTGAAGTAACTGCAACAAGATACGTTACTAAACAATATGCCATGCATGCACAGCATTACTATTATAAACATCATACAACATAAAATGCTAATAAATTGAATAGTTCAACAGCTCTGATCAGCCTCGAAACAGGAAGTTTCGATTAGCAGAATAGTGCACTTAAGCAATTAACTACTGCATTAGAAAAAATACAATTAAAATTATAAGATATTGATTCCCTGATTAAAAATCCTCTTGAGAGAACCTCTCGTTCAGGTTCTTACCAGTACACAAAAAATGTTGAGCAGTTTGGTTTGAGTTAGAATGAACATATACCTTATTATGGATAGGGTATGTTTGTTATCGGTTGTTGATTGCATATGAAATGCTATAAATTGTTGTAAACTAATATTGCTAATGAGGCATTGGCCATAGACCTAAGATCCATCGACAGGATCATTTAAAAAAAAATTGACTGCCCTATATTTGTGTGGAGCAAATGGGCTTCCAAGTGTGTTAGAGAACGTATAGTATGTAAAACGAATAATATCGTACGTCGTGCTCAGTATGTCATTTTTATCTACGATAGTTTAATAAAATTGCTGTATGAGGTGAATTGAAGATAAATCTGATGTTGAAGCAGTTGCTTGACTGACTTGGAGTTGTTAAGTAAATAAAGATCTTTTTACATGAGATAGAATAGCATTTCTTTTATTATGTGGTGATCAAGTTTACAAAAATATATATCTACTTACAAAAAAATACCATTCCGTTATATGAGCCGTTCACTGGACACACTGACTAACTTCACTTTTTAAAAATCTTAAATTTAAGTGTAAAAGCGATTTGTATAGTCTTTACGTTTTATATTAATAAAGCCAAACAATAAAGGTTAACATCATTAGACGACAAATTTTTTTGGACATTGAGTAATAAATAATTTTTTTCAGATGTCATTTTGATTAACTAATACCAGTGCAATTCATCGCAATAATACAATTTAAATGCACTATCAAGCGCTAAATAATGAATTTTATCAAGTTAGAAAGGTCCAAACCACGCCTTATCCAATTTAAATTTGACTATAATGAAGATTCAAAACTTAATGCTGTAAATTAAGGAAATATGTGGTAGGTAGGCCACAAAGTTGGAAAAATGTGGATCAGCCATTATTATATCCTAAAGGTAGATCTGAAACAAAGGAAAAAAGTAGGGACATGATGGATCTGCTGAAATTCATTCTTACTGTTAAACTTGATTACTTTAAAAACTTGCGAAGAAATCGAAATGACGAGTCTTTACATAAAGCTGATGAAAAAGACAGATATAATTTATACGTACTGACGAATTAATCGCAAATAATAATATAACATAACAAAACTGTTGATATTAATTTTTATGGAAATTTTGCAATAAAAATTTCTAATAATTATCTTTTTTATGTGATAAGAAACATAAAAATTTAAACTCTGAATTTAAATTCATTACTTTTTTCACTTGCCAAATCGATTAACTCCACCGGCCCCATAAGAATTGTAACATTTTTGGCGTATAGCTTTTTGGCTTGCCTTTCTTATTAATTTTATATACTTTTATGAAAGTTACTTCTTTATTTATGCGTTATACATTATTTATTTGAACTTATAATATAAATTGAATAAAAAAACAAAACAATGCACATTACTTTCTTTTATGGAGTTAATTAATCTGTGCATTGAACGGATGATATGTGAGTACTTACCCTGGCATTGCTTCATGAGGTTCCCGGCACCTTAACTTGCCACCAACTTGCCTACAACTGAAGCTGTACTTTTTAGTTACTGGCCCCAGGAGACCTTGCTATACCTGCTCAGTGACCCTTAACAGATTTATTTAGATATTCCTAGCATTCAAAATAGTGCCACATACAACAGTCAATGACGGCTTTAAAATCCGCTTTGATATTGATCTGATATTGGCACAAACTTTTGGGATCTTGAAAGGCCTTGTTTCTACTATGTTTTAAATTATTCGCAACCGTATTGTTCAGCCGATTATGATACAATAATAATTTTTTTTTCGAACTTAGCGTTAAGTTGTATCAAGTCACATCGTTGCCTTGAAGATCATGACAGATTCCTGCCATTCTCCGACACCCCGGACAGTTTCCTATCAGGATCGGACGATTTCCTCGAGACAATGGACGGGTGATGACCGTGTAGCTGATATAGGAGAGCGATATATCACCGGGACGGACTGTCGCTCCGTCAAGCACTCCAACTATTTGCGATGCAAATCCCTTCCCGGCCACTGCAGTGTCTCTGCGGATCGTGCATAATCTTAATCATGGGGATATGAAAACATATATGTTTATATTTGTATTTACTTGTATATACACATCAAGATTGACATTTTATAATTGTATCTTTAAAAAAATTAAAATAGGCAGAATACCAACAGAAGTGAAAATTCAAAACTTTGGCATTTAAAAAAAAAAATTTAATCAATTATAGTCTAAATTATTCAAATTTTATGTTTGGAAGTTTAAATTAGTTACATTAATCTGGTTTTCAGATATAATGACACTGCGAACAATAATTAATTTAAAAATGAATCAAATCCCAATGGGAAAAAAGTAAAGAAAAACAATTAGTTAGGAATAATTATAAAAACGAAATCTACCATCATAACTGTTCTTTAAAACGGTGCAACTGAATTTCTGAAATTAAAATCATTAAAATGTACTTTTCATCGATTTATTTGATTTAAAAGTTAAAAATATTAATATGACTTAACAAGTAATGAACACTGTGTAATGTACAATGAACTGTATATATTTAAAATGGACACTGGAAATTTTACAGTCAATATCATATCAGGTATTATAATTTTATTTTTAGTATTAGGTATAAATTTACTATATTTATTTCATTTGTATAACAATACAAATAAGTAGGTTTTACGGAGCATAAGATTGTTTTCGTATTTAGAATATTTCATAATTATCTATATTTGTTTCTTTTTCTTTTTTATATCATTTTTTAATTATATATCATAATGATAATGGTTACGGACCAGTAACTGACGATGGTATAAAGATATAGTACGGATATCAATATCAGGTCGATGATGGACCATAACGTATGAATGTAGTTTGTATAGTTATGTATAAACGGAAAATGGCAATGAAACTTATTAGGTATTTTAATATAATTTCTGCTATAGTCCATCGTTCAAAATTTTTTGAATGATTGTGGTTTTTTTCTTTTATCTAGTTTCTAAAAATTTTATTATAACGACTTGCATGTTTATATACTTCGTAAATAAAAATATTGTAGAGCGATTTCTCATGTTCGTACTGAGATGGAATTGTTACCAGGACATTTTCGATATCGATTACATAAGAATTTACTTCAAAGACCAAAAAGATTCTGAAATGGGTTTATTTTCAAAGGCTGTTAGGTCTTTAGAAAGGACATAATAGGTTGAATTATATTTTATTGAATGCCAACTATTATTTATTAAATGACAATGTATTCAGTTAAACTGAGCCTTGTCACTAAATAAGATTAGTATAGCTTCGTCAGGTTGGTCTAAGAACGAAATCTCTAAGGTCTCGACATATTCGACGACTGAGTCCAAGTTTCCACCCTCATGGACTTTTAGTCTCCCAGGGAGCCAAAGAATCATCTGCAAGCCAAAAACTGCATACCTTTTTCTCCTACATTTCACTTTCTTTGAACGTGGGGGATATCAGTATCTTCTTGTCGGCTTTGTTTACACCCTAATGTCTTTTCTAAAAATCTCCATATCTTAATTTAGTCTTTCTTAGATCATTTTCTTGTTGTAATGCATTTATATAGTCGACTTTAGAAATTGAATCAAGACCCTTTTAGAAAGGCCAATGATTTGTCCTTTTAGTAAGTTCTTTATGGGTTGCATTGAAGCTATTAGTATCCTCGTCAATTATATTGACAGTTTGATACAGTACTGTAAGATCATAATTTTTAAAAATATTAAATCAGCCATTTTTTCTAAATAGGACAACTAAAAAAGCCTCTTCTTATAGCACTAATAGTTTGTAAAGTTTATTAGCAGCTGCTGGGTAACATATGATAAAGGTTAATTATTTGTGATGCCATTGTATAACAATGTTTTTATAAATATTCTCAATAGTACAATGTGATAAGCGTTTACTAGTACCCTTCCAGAAAATAATGTGGTATCACTATTGTGGGTAAAGATATTAATAAATAATGAATTAGCAAATATTTTTAAAAATGTATTACTTCAACTCATGAAAAGTCATAGGTTCAGTACTTGGTAGATACTGTACTGTTTGTAGGGCAGCGATTGCACAGGGAGGTAATTTGTCCGAGATGTTGCTCAATCGTCCGGATTCTCCATGTTTTTTAGTACCCATTTTATAGAGGCTGACTGAGATCAAGTAGGGTCTCCAAGATACCAACGGATCAACGGATTTAAATCCAGTACCTTCGGGAAAGCAACTCAACGCTCTACCACGTTTCCTAATGGGTATTAATAGTTTTTATAAAAGTCATAGCGAACCCGAAGGCTCTTTGCTAATACAACCAACAGCTTCCGCCCCAATCCCGAAATCATAAGGTCATCCTTTACAAAATCCTTCCACCTACGTCTTTGTCTACGGTCGAATATTTTCAAGTCCACTCAGCGCTTTTAAGGAATTCGTTCGTTAATAAGTTCAACAAATTTACATTTTTACATCTCAACTTTCACCATGCGATCACTTTAATTATATTGATCGGGTGTTTACTCTAATAATTTAACGAAACTTATACCAGTTTACACGAAAAACGCAAAATATTTATAGTAACCACGTCGTTCCGTGAGATCGAGATATAGGGCAGAATTTTCATTTGTTTTGTGCTGATATCACACAAGATGGAGTGAACTTCGGATCGAATACTGTGGAAGAACTTTTCTTTTCGGAAGATTTGTAGAAAAACTCTACTAGATTGTTTCCAGCTTACTTCCCAGTTGCTTTTGTGGTTTCTTGAGCCTCGACACCCAATAAGTTGCTGTTCTGGTCAAACAGAACTTATCTGATGGGAAGGAACTTATTTACTTACGATTCATTGCTTCCGTTGGACTATGGCTCGAAATGAGTTTGTCAGGGGGCAGATAAGCCGTAGTTAATTTCGAAAAAAATATACAAAAAAAAGAAAGGAACGAAATTACAATTATGATTACCTACTGTTAATTTATACATAAAATACCAGTGCCCTAATAAGCTTGCATAAAGATTAAGTATAATGTAATACGAAACGAGAAAAAGGTAACTCCGTGCAAAGCCACTTCTGATATGAATAATTCTGAGATATTATTAACTAAACTAATTATGTAACATTAGATTAGGGAAGTAAAGCCCTTGGCTGGGATAACAACATCCGCCTACTGTTAATGTTATATTTCAAAATACTCTGAGCTCAATTAAAGGGGCGTGTATATTATTTAGTATGTATGTATGTAGGACCGTAGGTATTTTTACAGCTGTTTGATTCGTTATCTCTATACTCTTATGTCAAAGAACCGTAAAACAATTACACACCAGGCCCATTTTTTTAACTTTATGAAAAAATACGTACTATATGGACATCATAAAACTGTAATTAATTGTTATAAATATAATTGAGTTAAAACGGGTAAAACAGATATTTCTAACGATGGTATGGACCTTGGCCTCTTCAACAATTTTCCTTCACGCAGACCTTTCTTCAGCTGCCCTTCTCCATCCTTCAACACCCAACGAACGAAGGTCGTCTTCAACATCTTGCAGCCAACCGAGTCTATGTCTAAGGCTACACACCTACATTGGATCCGGAGTGATACGATGAGACGTCGCTAGCAAACCAAATGACTGAAATATATCGAGAGTTATAACATTTGGTTCTTTAAATTTATAAAATTAAGATTATTTATTAATTATTTAAATACATTTATATTTTACTATAATGTATAGTAAAATATGTATACTGTATACACCCCAGCATCGTATGTGATAGAATCACGTCGCACCGAATCGGATCCAATGAAGGTGTAGCCTAACTCGGCTTCTACTTCCATCCGGATTAGGGATGGGTAAGGTTGTATCAATCTGATACTAACAAGTAGTTGATACAAGTATCAGATACAGTCAAAATGTACCTGATACTTTTGTGTCAATTGATACAAGTATCAGATACGGTCAGGTTGATACAATCTTACCATTATTTTGACAATAAAATTACATCGTCTCATAGATTTAAAAAAAATGTCTTATCTACTATTAATCTTGGACCTTTTAATAATAAATAAATAAATAATAACCAATAGTCAAACACTGATTTAAGCTCGCCTGATTTTATTACCGGCGAAAGACCAATTTCGCCCCATCTCCCCTTAGTATTAATAAACAAATAAGTAAAAATAATACTGAACAAGTTTTCACTTATTATCAATTTAATCTGTAATTAGTCACTTACCACATATGTAGAAACGAAAACAAACTATGAATTTAGTTAACAGTAAAGGGTGGTTGAAATAACATTTTTCGAGATCACCTCCTAATATATGGTTTTCACGAGCAACTTTGAAACCCTCGGCCTATTTCCTGGCAAATATGGGTTCTTAATGGATATATGTATATCATAAAGTAAAGGCAATTGACATAAATGATTGAAATCGGGTGCAAAAAAAACAAACAGCTATAGCGTGCGGCGGTGGACAGACAAAATTTGTATTACAACCCAAATTCTACGTTTCTTGGAACGTGAATAGCAAAATTTTGAGGTAGGGTTAAAATCTATTTTTTATTGTTCAATTCCATAGATTTCAAAAAATGATTAACCAATAAAAAAACATGATTTAATGATTTGATCCCTTGCGCAGGTTACTATTTCGGCGAATAACTCTATTTCCTTTAAAAATGATAACAAAAACTGATGCCCCAAGAAAGGCTTCTGTGTAGCGTATTAGAAGAGTAAGAGTCGGGATATCTGTATTCAACTACAAAAGTATCAAGTAACAATATCAGATACAGAAAAGTGTCAGTATCACTTGTATCAGATACAGGAAAATCCAGTATTTACCCTTCCCTAATCCGGATGAATGATTCTTTGAGCATGTCCCAGTCATCTTCCTATGGCCTTTTTGTAGTGGAAAAAATATTCGGTGCCTCAAGGAGGTTTCTTACTTCCTCATCTTCTTTCTTCTTTCATAATTCTTCATCCTCCACTTCTTCTTCTGAGGATTTTTCTCTCTCAAAGATTTAATGGCCTTCAAAAGAAATTCTTAATTTCAAAAATTAAATCATTAATGAACAATAGCACCTATATTAATAACAGCTGTTATTTACTTGATTTCATGTAACATAGATATTTTTTTTATTTGTTGTTTAGGATAAAACGCTAATCGTGGTTAACCGTTTCTGGCTACTTCAACGTTTACTAAATTTACTAAATTTTACTAAACCGCTCGAAGCTTCCAATTAATTACAAAAGTCTCATATACATGATTATTATAAGACCCATTAGGATTGACGGAGTAGAATTTGGGTATCCAACAAGTCAATTGGGAAGCCTTCGAATCCCTCTCGTGTACTTAAAACCAAAATTCCTTCGGAAAATCCTCCGAACCATTTATATATTATATATATTAATATTTCTCTTTTCTTAATAGTGAATTGTAGGTGGTTTTGCTACTGGCTTTTTCAATATACGATTCCTTTATGTAGGCGAATAGCGTACTAGGTGAAGCCATAATAACTTATGATTCTGCATAAGCGACAATACGCTCAGTGGATATTTCTTCAGAGTTTTTCGAAGGATTAGTATTTCGAAAGCAGGAGTTTACTTACTTTGGAAAACATGCATATATACGAAAATGATAAATATATGTACGTAGTATAAGTCAAAACGGATCTTCGAGAGGGCAAATTCTTGCAAATTGAATGATTAGATTAGTGGAATATGCATTGACCAAGAGCGCTGGGGAGCTAAACATCCGGCTCCAGCAGACCCTACAGAGCTTGCTGCGGTCCTGGAACTGGAAGGTCGTGGAAGGATTTGCATAAGCTGGCGTGTAAGTGTACATTTGTAATTATCAGTGGGTCGTCAGGGTTCTATGGAAATGATTCAAGCGAGGATTATAAATTCAGATTGATGGTCTCTGAGAATTTCTGATGAATGCCAGAAATGGTTGCGACTTACTTCACCTCTTCCTAAATAATCCAAAACAGTTCCCTCTGATTTGATTGGGATGCATTTATGTATGAACGTACCCCATACCTCGCTTTAATTAGAAATACCTTTCTTATTTATATATATTTTATGTAGTAGTCTCTATGGTTCAAGCTTTGGTGAAAAAGATATGGGAAAATGAAATCAACACTGGAGAATGAAATAATTTATAATTATCAGATCCACAAAATGGGGCTAATTAGATACTATAATGGCTATCGCAAAATCTCAGTCCTAACAACTTCCTATTAGAACATCAATGTGGTTTTAACGAAACAGTTCAACAACCGATAAAATATTTTGCGATGGATAATAAACAAACATTTAGAAATCAACGGAGTCATTTATCAGCTCCATATCGATTTTAGAAATACTTATGATTTCACCGGTCGCCAAACGATGTTTAACGTATTGATTGCACAGGGTATGCCTGAACCAATGGAATCAGTAAATATGGAAAGGATGTGAATAAGCGAAACTTTAAATAAAGTTAGAATCGGTAATGATTTTTCTTGGAAGTTCGCGGTACTTTCAAGTTTAAAACAAGGGAAATCGCTTCCACCTCAATTTAACACTTGACTACGTCATTGAAAAGGCGATATTATTTGAATATAAATAGTAAAATATCCGTACTTAGGTTTGAAGACGAATTAATACTGTTGAGTGAAAACTCGAAAACTATAAAACTAAATAAAGAAAATGGATACAGGTAATATGGCTAGTAAATTCAAACAAGACTAAGTATATGGTTAGAAACAGAAAAGGGGTAGATTTTGGGATTTTTCTGTAGGAGGGAATATGTATGAACGTGTCTAGAAGTTTAAATACTTAGTGTAATTGGTAAACATAAAAAAAAAAAATTCAAGAGGAAATAAATACGCGATTATAGGAGCAAACTCTTGTTATTACTCGGTCTCGACATTAATATGCTCGCATCTTTTGTCCCGAAATCTAAAAATCAGAACTTATAAAAACCATCCTTTTCTTTTCTTCACGGATGTGAAATGTGGCCGCTAGCGCTGAAGGATGAACAACATCTTAAGGTATTTGAAACTTATGTTTTGTGTAGAAAATACGGTCTAAAAATGGATGAGGCCGTTGAAAAATTTAGGAGATTACGCAACGAGGAATAGTGGAGCATGCAATATTATTGGAGTTAAAGCGTCACGAAGATTAAGGTGGGATTTCAAAGTTGATGCGCTTAGTAACGAACGAATTCCTAAAAAGTTAATATGCGTTGTGCTGTCTGGGGAGCACCGCGGGGATAGACCGAGCCGTAGGTGGGAGGATTGCGTCAAGATTGATCTGAACGATTTGGGTTTGGGTAATGATCCGTGGACAGAGGTTTGTGACCAGAGATTCGTGATATCAGGATCCAGCCTTCGGGTTCACTAAGCCTTTGTATTTATTTATTGTCATATATTAGGTATGTCATGTAGGTATTAGGTACATAAGTAAGGCTTACTGAACCCGAAGGTTCAATAGATTTATTATTATTATATGAATACAAGGATCTGCCCGTAGTAAATGAAATATGTGTAAGCAATAGATTTTCACTAATAGAGATGGAGAAAAAAGAAAAGAAAATTATTGAATCAAAATAAAACATGAAAGTTATCCCTAATATAATACATATAACATTTTATTTACCCTACCTCAATTATCGTTTTATTATTTAATCTTTAGTGATGTTACATACTAAAACAGGAATAGGTAATATAACATGTTATCTCATACAAATACCAGACTATCCCTCCAGAGAAGAGAAACAAATTATGCTACGAAATAAATGCCAACTCGCCCAGTGCGGATATGAACCGGAACTGCTTCAGACTCGGTAGTACGCCTCTGGATTCTGGCCCATTAGGGTCTTATTTCCTACTTGGTAAACAAAATGCCGCCCTTGAGCTATTTTAGGCTTCTTCCGCTATAAGTAATGTTTGAAATCAAGTTGTATAGTTTTGTTGACTATACAAACTTAGTTGCCATCATAGATCGTTATATTTATTTTATTTCATTCCTAAACCCTTTAAAAATGATTGGAAATGGTATATAGTTGGCTAGTTATAACTAGTAAAAATAAAAACATATATCCTTCGTGGATTGTAGTGGTATTATTTATTTGAACTTTTTTTCGGTGTTGTATTTGTTTCTAATTTTTCTGTCTTCTTGTTCCGCACAGGTCTACTAAGGGTCACAACTTTCAACCATTGCGTTTGGTAAGGGCTTTATTTCGCACAGTTTTTTTCGGATCCATCTACAAGGTGGTTTGTCTGGTACCTCAATTTCTTTAGCGTCCTCTAGTGCTAGTGCCTTAAAGAATTAATAACAAAAATTAATCAGAAAAAGTTGTTCATTTACGAGTTTTACAAATTACTTTTAGACTACTGGGGGAGAATGTGCCAGGTGGGGGGAGAATGTGCCACTCTGCTTGAGTGTTAATTGAATTTGACATGTTCGAGATGCTATTTTTTTTTTACAGTCTTTGTTATGACAGCTAAACTATTTTTGCCATCAGGTGGCAATATTCCAGACATCGTGGCACCCATTATTTATTATGAGGTTATCGTTAATTGAAAGCTGGTGATTTCGCAGTTTCTGAAAAGTCCGTAAACTTTCTGGACGTGAGAAGTTCTAGTTGTGAATTGAGACAACCAGGTAAGTAATTTTAATTATCTACTTATTCATCTTGATCACGCCATAATGCCGATTTGATAATCATTTACTTTTCTGAATTATAGAATTTTAAATGCTAGAACGCAAGTTAGCGTGGTGATAATGTGTCATTCATTGGAACATTTTCACTCCATATTTTTACACAGTTTTTGTTATTAAATAAACTTTAATTGAACAGCTCTGGGCCTCGGTCTTCCCATCGAGATATCAGCCTAGTCGCATCACCCGCTCTTCTCGCCTGAGTCTTCCCGAGCAGCATAGCATTGGCCCATGTCCAAGAGACGCATATCACCAGACACGAGTATGCTACTATTAGATCGCCGGTTAACCAGACGCCATCAGAGCCAAGAGGTGATGAGCCCAACAGCTTTAAGTCCGTCTTTTCTCATTCAATTAAGGAACCTCAAAGCCAATATCATTTCATTCACCGTTCGCGAAAATATACTTCATCCTCAATCACCATGTGGCCCAGATCGCCCAGTGTTGGTGTTTCGTCACTATGACTATTCATTTGGAGTTGAAAATTCATTTAATAGTTTCTTTCATAATATCCTTCAAGACTTATTAATTATGTATGACTCCTCATTCGTTTGTACATACTTATAGGTGATCTTTTCTTTATTTATTTCTTTAATTTTAAACTGATTTGTTTCATGTTTGTATTTAGATCTAATAAACCCCACATGTTTCAATATCAGGCTTCGTCCATTAAATTCCCCGATTCTACTCTACTAATATATATTTTATTATTTATTTTTCTATTCAGTCTAATACGCGCTAGAACACATTTTAAGAACGTAGGAACGCTTCTCTAGTTTAAAACTTTTTATTTTTAATTTCAATTAACGACTGTTTGTTGTTCTATGTCGCATTAAATACGCCTTAGGCTAAACTTACATTGGATCCGATTCGGTGCGACGTGATTTTATCACGATTTTATAAGTGATTTTATACGATGCTGGGGTGTATTTTAATACATTAAAATTTTACTATACATTATAGTAAAATATAAATTTATTAAAAATAATTAATAAATAATCTTAATTTTATAAATTTAAAGAACCAAATGTTATAACTCTCGATATATTTCAGTCATTTGGTTTGCTAGCGACGTCTCATCGTATCACACCGGATCCAATGTAGGTATAGCCTTAGTCTGAAGTAAGAAAGTAATAGAGCACAGCATTTTATGTTTTATCTTCTTTCTTTACAATTTTAATTTCAGAATATTTTTAACTTGGAATAATTATAAGCGTATTACAGAAGCGGGTTTGGATCCCGATAGAGAGGGGAAGTGAAGCGATGCTTTCAACTCCACTGAATGGCCTCAGAGGGTGGATTTCAACGAGCTCCATTTACATGTATAGGGTTAACATAAAATCGTCAATGTCTTTAATAGTTCAAACGTGAATGCACTATCGACATGCAATACGAGGAAGGGGAAGAAGCGATAATTTCAATAGTCAGTAGCTCACAGGAAAACGCTTTTGTTATTCTGTTGTTCTAGGCATATAGTGTTGAATACCTACAAAGACGGGTATAAAGCTCACTAAGTAGTGTATTGTGCTATTGATCTTTAAGCGTTGAGCTTGAGGCCAGCTGTGGCAGATAAATTATTTATTGTGTTTACAAATCTATAGGATGTTTATTTAATATCTCATCATATTGTTGGTTACCTCTTGGACTTCGTGGACACCTGAAAAGATCTAGATGGAAAAACAAGCTTTAGTCAAGGACACATATGAAAGCTTGGTAAAGAAATAAATAGAAAGCATGGTTGTGATGATTCTGATAGATCTATATCGTTAGTCCAAAGACGATAAAGAATATAGTTCGCAGGAGCTTTTGGCTTAGTCTTGTAAATATTATTTCATTTATTAATTAATAAAAACAAGTCATTGTTTGTTTTATTTTTTGAACTACGACGTAGATTCATGGATACTTTTTTCGAATACCCTCAATCCGATACCCGCCTATTAAACTTACACCGATTGAGCGGAACCTTGTTTAAATGTAAAACGACTGTACCGGTTTCAGGGAATTCCGTTTTCTGGAAGCTCAATGAACTAGCCGAGCCGATGAGAGAGACGAAATCACCGCCCTGTGAAATCAAAGCCAGCTCAAGCCAGAGAACAAACCATGGTATCCCCGAGACCGGGTTGAATTTCCATGGAAACCATTCAAAGAGAATTTATAAATTCTTGCTATATAGCGGAGGAAGAGTACACTCTAAATCTAAAACTGTGCATGATATGGCAGACCTTATTCACTACGTTATTCAGCGCCATTCGTCACTGGTCGTAGTGGACCACAACTCTTCCCTTCTCTGCCAAAACAGAATTTATACTATTTATAAATTATACAAAATACTTCAGTGGTATCTTCTGGTTTAGAGCGTGTCGCTAACTTCTTCGCCAACGTTTCGGCAGACATGCTGCTGACTTCTTCAGGGCAGAAAAGAGAAACTATCATTCAAAAAATCATTCTCTTTTCTTCCCTAAAGAAGTCAGCAGCATGTCCTGGCGAAACGTTGGCGAAAAAGTTAGCGACACGGTCTAAACCAGAAGATACCACTGAAGTATTTTGTATAAATAGTGGCCGTGGATACATAAAAGAGTTTTTATTTATAAATTAATCTAATCCGTTCCTTTGAATATATCCTTCCCAGTCTAGGTATTCTACTTAGTGTAGACTTTGCTTCAAGTAAAATGAGTATGAATCAGGAACCCGGAAAATTCAAATTTTCTTTCTGTTTCACAGAGGTAATACAAATAAAAGTATTCACTATTAAGCTGTTAAATGTAATTAAGCTCCCCTTGCACTATCATAAGATTCAAAGGCATAAAGATACGATTTATAAAATTATAGTTTCGTGTAGACAGAAAAATATTGTAGATTCACACAAAGTCCTACAGGGAAATGTATTATTATTATTTTATTTTTTATCACAGCTTGTGAGTATTTTTTTCAGGCAACTAAAGGGCTAAAATCCATCACTACCGAACTGGATTTCCCAAACAAATATTGGGAATAAAATTTTCTTAATCCTTATAGGATAAAACAAAACTTTTCAGAATAAAAAATCTATCAAGTGAGAATATTCCTGAACTAAATACAAGCTGGACGTCATATTTTCCTCATGATTTAACTAGAGCGTAGAGCTAACTAATCCGCCAAATCCGCAATATCATAATAAATCTAATTTACTACAATCCTCAAGATAGTTGCGGTCTTCTCTAACACCAATCCCCACGCTCTACTATCCCTGGCCGTCATAATCCACCTGTTTACTCTTCCGTTCTTGACATCATTCCCTACGCGATCCGTCCATCTAAGTCTAGGCCATCAATCGATCAACAACGCTGTCCATGACCAAGACAAAGAATTATGTTTACTATTATACCACAAATAAATTAGTCCATTATTATAAACGTAATGTATGGTAATATTTTGTCGGGCTAGTAAGCATCTTTAACTTTCCCCTTTCTTTGTACGTATATGTACGCTTCTAAAAGAAGCATCCGCAGCTTGACATTTATCTGCCTTAAAGCGGCATAACCTGCCAACCGGAAACGATTTAATTTTATCACAGATGTGATATCAAGATCATTGATAAGGTAACATACATCTTTTTTTTCAATATTTTCTATTTTGAAGAGACAAGCTTTGTCTTGGCCGGGAGTCGAAAGAACAATATATAAAAATAAATTATAAATACAAAATTGATGTAAGTCAACAAGATCTCAATTAAAGTAATTTGTAATGAACATTCTTCCCCGAGTATATATCGCAAATATTGGGGGTACACGGGGATATAGGATCGGAGAAGAGAATGGATTTGTCTGGCGTGGATACGGCCCTTGTTAGCGCAGTGGTAAGAGCACTGCACTAGAAATGCAGAAGACCTGATTGCAGAATCCCGACCAGGATATATCCTTTCTCTTCAAAATAAAAATGTTTAAAAATAATCACAATTAAAAGAACAATAAATAAAAAATAAAATTTCTTTTATTCTATTTGTTATGGATTGTATTAATTTTTAAATATTTTTATTTTAAAAGAAAAGATATGTCCAGGACCAAGACTCAAACCCGGGTCGCCCAGCCTGGAGCTCTGCCAATTGAGCTATCCTGGTTCGCCTCTCGGTCATAGACATATCATCTCCTTTCACTGATCTCATATCCCCGCGCTCTCGCATTTTACGATGTATACTAGGGGAAGAATGTTCTTTGAACATTATTTTAATTTGGATCTTGTTGCCTTACGCCATATATATTATTTGTTATTGATTGTATTACATCAATAACATCAATAACCCGGTCCTAGACATATCTTTTCTTTTCAAATAAAAATATTTAAAAATTAATGCAATCAATAACGCCCAGAGGCGAACCAGGATAGCTCAATTGGCAGAGCTCCAGGCTAGTGACCTGGGCGACCCGGGTTCGATTCCCAGTCCTGGGCATATCTTTTCTTTTCAAATGTAATATTTTTAATTTTTTTTCGTTCATTCTCTGTCGCCATTCCGCTCTTTTATAAACTGGCCCCAGGATTCGTCATAGTGCTAGTTCTAGTAAAAATTTGAAGTTTTTTATCTTCCTACTTTCAGGAAGTTTCGGAGCTATTGCGCATATAGCTTTACTATTGTTTAAAGTTAGAACACGATGCTATTAAATTCGTGAGGTGTTATGTCAAACTACTCTAAAGGCACGCGTACACCTCAACCGTTATCGGGCGATTTTTACTCGGGCGTTATCGGCCGATCAAATCAAACGTATGTAAAAGAGAGGGAGTGCTTACACCACTATAACCGCCATCGTCCGATGACGCCTGTTCACGGCCTATCAACCTACGAGGCCGAACTTGTTGGGATTTCTCGCCAGTCTACTGGCGTCTATCACACAAATTGGGTGTATATTTATAGTTTAATTTCATAATTCGGACTTTGGATATTGAAAAATTAATTACTTGTGTTTATAATAGACCAACTCTGGTGGATAAACATTCAAAAATTACAATAATCGTGATGTTGCGAAACGTGTATAGACTGAAGTTGCATCGGATATGGATATAGAGGTTGCAGGCATTAAAAAATTAAGCCGCGCTATCAACTACAGAAGACAGGCAACGTCCAATCCCGGCAAGAGTGTGAGTACATGCACGTCCGAGTTACTCGTCCAAGAAATTAACCCAGACACATTAACCCACTTCCCCCAAGTCGCCTGATTAAAATTTATGTTCTAAATAATAAGTGTAATGTCTAATCCAGAATGTAGAGGAGCTTGTTTACGTTCAAACATGACGTGATTAACGACTTTCACCTTGTACAATAACTAGAGATTACGAATTTTCGAACTTCATCAACAGTTCAATTTATAGAACGTCAAGCTTTCACGACCAATCCTAACTCCCCCCCCCCCCCCCCACAAATATGTATTTCTCTCACCGACCTAATTCCACTACCAACACCACAAATGAATTTATTCATTAAAGTTTAGCAATTAGTAAACATTCGGAGATAAGTTTTGTACGTCGAGTGTTATAGATTAGTACGTGTCATTCGCAACCAGGTTTTCATTTTATCTCTAGACTTAATTTGTATTCTCCTTGAAGAAGTAAGTTCTTGAAAAAACTTAACAAGAGGCCTCTTGGAGTCTGCCCGGGCGAGACAAGGTTTGCGCTGGACAGGACTTAGATAAATTGACCCTAAAGGTCAAGATTCTTAAAGGTTTAGAGATAATGATATCGGTGAAACATCTGGAAACAAACATGTAAAACTTAATATTTTATTTTAAACTTTAGTGTCTGTGAAAACAGTATACGAAGATATTTCGCGTTAATAGAACAATAATAAGAAATCATTGTTGCAATAACTTTGATTTAGAACCTTATATTTGGCTGAAGTCTATAAAAACAAAAAGAATTTAATAGAGACAACAATACGCAACTATATCAGAAACTAATTTGAATAACAAATAAATACTACATCAATGCTTGTTTGTATAATTTAAAACAGTTGGAAATAAAAATAAATCTTTTTACTACTATTATTGATATACTAAAATGTTAAATTAACCTATTCAAAATTTAAAAATAAATAGACAAAGAAACTTCGTATAATAATAAGAATTTTGCAGGAAATAACTTTTACAAAGACTTTTATATTCTATCAAAAAGCTAAACAACAGTGAGAACTCAATAATATAAAATATGAAAATAACAGACAGTTAAATAAAACAATTTCATTAAAAACGGTACCGCGTAAGCTCCCATAAACTTTGCATCAACAGATCAACTGCAGTTACAGATTGTTGTCTGATAAAACAATTGGATCATATTGTTAGAGACGAACAAATATACAAATTTATCAAAGTTAAAATCAAATAAAGAAAAATGTTCAGTATAACAAAATAACGCATGCATTTGTTAATAAATTCAGTACCCGGAAAATAATTAAACTTTTTAAATGAATGTATTGGATGGGTTCGAAATATTTTGTATTCATTCGACCATATTTTTTACATTTCTGAATAGAGCGTCAAATTCGAGATATTAGGAAAACAAAAATCCATTGTGTATTATATCAGTAAGCCCAGTATAATTCAAACAAGAAAAACCTTTCTGTTTATTTTAAGCAATTTAATCTTGTTAATATTGTTGGGACCGCTTTATACGGTATATTGACAATAAACTTCCTGTATATAACCAAGAGCAAACTAAATTATTCAATAAAAAAGACTAACTCGTGATTGACACAATCAAGAAAAACTACAAAAACTTTCATGACTCACTTGTTGGACATCAAAACTTACTAGTACAATCATTACTGGCAGACATATTACCACAGAATCCGAAAAGGAGACTGAAACGTTTCTGGAGCAGGAATCAACTACTAAGTGATGAACGATGCTATGGGAGGTTTCTCCATACACGCTTCAACGAGAATCCCTTGGGGGAGTTTTCAAATGAAGATCGAAAATAGTATATGTGCCAAATGGTATTTGTATAATGTCTGAAATAAATATTTTTAATTATTACTATTATTATTATTATAGGCGTTCCAACATGGGTTGCCTCGACCTGTCAGAGCAGAGCTCCACACCTCTCGATCCACCCCATCATCTTCCTGGAGACCCCTACCGGCCATCTCTTCCTGGACTCCCTTCATCCACCTGCTTCTGGGCCGTCCGCGTCCTCTCCTCCCTGGTGGAACCCAATCCAGCACTCGGTTCCGCCAACATTCAAATGCCATTCTTGTCCCGATTCTTTCATTCGTTGATATATTCACATCTGTAGAATCTCTTCGTTTCTTAGTCTATCCAGCCTGGTGACACGGAGACACCTCCTCCAGAAATCCATTTCAACCGCCTGCACCTTTGAGTACAGACGGGAGCTCATAGTCCAGGTTTTCGAAGAATAAGTCAGGATAGATTCGACAATGGTTGTGAAAATACGGCGTTTATTTTCCTTAGACATCTCTGTGCTCCATAGGACCGGATGCAGCATTCTAGTAGCTTTTCGGGCTTGCGTCACCTTTTTCCTTACGTCATACTCCGACGACCCGGTAGTATCCAAATAAGATCCCAGGTACTTAAATATATTTACTTTCTTACAGGCCTCCCTGTCCACCAGAAGCGCATTTGTATCAGGATCTCCAACGGCCATATACTCGGCCTTCTCGAAGTTAATTTATAAGCCCACCGTCTCTTAGCAGATCTTTAGGGTATACACCATCATTTCAAGGTAGACCTTCCGCCTCGCAAACACGACCTGGTCGTCAGCGAAGAATAAGGATAGTAGCTGTTCGCCATCAATGAACGGCCCAACATCTCCACATATTTTGTACCAAGGTTTCACTGCCTCGTGGAGGTATATCTTGAAGAGAGTGGGTGACATGCTAAACCCTTGTTTCAATCGTTTAATACCATGAAAAGGGTCCGAAAGGTGGTTACCGCATTTAATCTGATATAAGTCGTTGGTGTATAGGTGTCTCACCGCCTGTATCAGAGCCCTATTAATGCCTGCTTCTTCAAGTTCTATCCATAACCTCTCTCTAGGCACATTGTCATAAGCTTGTTCCAGGTCTATAAAGGCCATGTGGAATTCCTGCTTCATTTCCTGGGACTTCTCAATAAGTTGACGTACAACAAAAATATTGTCCGTACATGACCGTCCAGCCGTGAATCCCGCTTGTTCCTGAGGGGTAGAGTACGCTTTTTCTAACTTGTCCCGGAGCAGCTTACCAATAATCCTGGCAATCGAACTTTGAACGCAGACCCCGCGATAATTCCGGCAAACCCTTCTGTCACCCTTCTTATATATTGATGATATGTAGCCAGATCTATTGAGCCCTCAGATCATCCGGGATATCTATCCCCCTGAGGACAAGGTTGATCACCTGCGTCAAAAGGGTTACCAGTTTCGCACTACCAGCTTTCAGGAGCTCCATAGATATATTATTATTTATTGTTTAAAAAAACCTGTACCACTACGACCCGTAAGCGAGTAGATGGTAGAGATTGTACTGTTTCTTGGACAACGATTCTGCAAGGAAGTGACTTGTTCTAGGTCTTGCTCAACCGCCAGGTTTTTCCCCCTTATTTTGGGTACTCTATTTTTTATAATATTTTATAGAGTGTGGGTGAGCCCCAGGAGGGTCCTAGATCCCATATGATCCATCTCCCGCCCCAAACAGACTAAATCAAAGTAACTTCCTACAGCGGGATTTGAACCAGGATTTCCGGCATGGCGAATCAGTGCTCTACCACTGAGTCACTCCGCTCCCTATAATTATAATATATTTATTAAAAAAATATTATTAATACTCGAGAAGTAAATGTAGTCTTTGACATGTTTCAGAGGATGATTAAGATGATTATCACGATTGTTTTTTTTATGAGAAATGAATATTTAATCAGTCTATTCAATGAAATTGTGCAACTGACTTTTATTTGAAGAGACGTTAACCAAATGGTGAATTAAAAGTTATTAATATGTTATTTCACGAAAAAGGCAAAAGTTTAAACATGTAAACGAAAACGTTCAATTGAATTGCTCCTTGTTGTTCACCACATACCTCCATTGCAAATGTTCTAGGTTGCCGAAAGGTTCCAAAAATTTAGTTTAATGAATTCCGGCCCTCCAAGAAAGTCGAATATTTTCCCTTTTATATTTCGCATTTGTACGGAACTCGTTAACTGACCTCGATGTCTTTCCTTAAAGGGGCCAATTATTTTTTCTTCCGTCTTGTGAACTTCTAAAGGATTCCTTCAAAGTTTCAGGATCTGCAATATTATCATCCCAAGATAATAGTATCACTGTGAGATGTCCCCTTCCATTGTTTTATATTTCCCTAACGAGATCGATACTCCTTCTGCCAACTCATCAATTACCTTCATGGCAGCTCTAGATTTTGATAGACTCTTTGTTCCTTGTACCCTCATCGGGAATGTTGAGAGAAGTACAAAAAATACTTTGAAATAACTGCATCCTTTTCTGAACAATTAAATAAATTATAACCTGAATTATTAACGTGTTAATGTAAAATTAAATTATTAATATTAGTCTGGTGTTCACATATACTGACACTATGAGCGATAATTATATAGATTTTCAAGTAGTTTATTTATTAATCATAACATATGATGGGCTGCACAAGCTCAATATTAAATATCAATAATTTAATTGAAATAATTAATATATAATTATACCTTGTATTTTGTATCAAGAGAGATTTCATTTTCGTTAGTAGCATAATTTCAACAAGACATTTGACTATTTCTGTCAAAATAATAAAATAAAATAAAAATATTTAGGGGAAATGATAAGTTTAACCAGTTATTGATGATTTAAGTAAGTATTAGTATCGATAGTTGTAATTTAAGTTTTGTATGCATTATATGGCAATCCTCTATGTATATCTGAATCATTAAGCATACTTCTCTACGTATATATTAACTCATTAATCTTATTTCAAAAATTATTAATATAGTATATTTATTACAATTATTCTGGGTGCTTACTTAACGCAGAGGCACTATATATTTGTGAACAATAAATTGTTGGTTTAATTAATTAGTATATTGGTAAACACTAACCTACCTGTAGAAAATAATCTAATTAAGTTTAAAGTTAGAAATAATAATTTGAGTGACCATCTTAAATGATTACTCTGACCAAAATCAATTAAAATATATTTAAGACTATAAAACATAGCACCGCCTACCAAGAGTCACTTAACGCAACTAAAGAACTTTTCAATTAAAAAATAGTGTATTTATTAAGGCCGATCAATGAGTTTAGTATCACTTAAAAAAATTAATTATTATTATTAAATTGTTCGAATATATATATTTAAAGTGTTGGAATAAACTTTGATTAAAAATAATTGTTCAATAATTAAACTTTGTTCTCATTTCCTGAACCGTAAATTAGTTTTTTACAGTTGAGCAGTTAGCATAGAGTAGAAGTAGTTAAACACAACTTTGAGGGCTCCTGAAACGAAATTTTCGAGTAAGATAGCAGGAAGACAAAAATAAATCGTTTAAGTTACTTCGTGAAGGAAGTATTAATAAGGGAGAAGGGTGCTTTGTATTGTGAGCTTCGCCTAAGTCCCTCTTCTTGCTTCAACTTCTTCCGCTCTTTCTAAGTTGCGACGGCCTTTCCTCTGAAGTCTTCTTGAGTCTCTTGTTGGTCGCTGTTTAATTATTGTTTGACCAAGTTTTGTCGCTGAGTGATTCTTCAGCAGTCTCCTGGATTCGCCCAGGGAAACGCTTTGTCAGAGGCTTGAATAGACTAGTTCTATATTAGTACATACCAAAGGATAATATTATTTTAGGATAATAATATAAAACAAAGAATTAGGAAATTATTTTTCAACGATTATTAAAAATTTAATAAATAATCAATATTAATTTCCAATTAGATTGAGCGTTGAGATGCTAAGCTGAACATCTTACGTTCAAATCTAGCAGATAAAGTATATGTTCTGTCAACAGGCATAGATAATCCGTCTGGTCTCTCCAGGCCCTTTTTGGGGGTGAAGAAAACATTTGATGTCTTCTGATCGCTTACTTTATTAATTAATCTCAAGAAAAATCTAGTTATTGAACATGTTTCATATATTATCTTCACAACATAGTATAACCGTCATCCATTATTTAAATTAACACTAATCAAATAAAAATTATGAGTAATAGTTTTCAATATTTAGAATATTAGGATCGCATTAGAAATATTGAATTGTTAGAATCGCTTATTAAAAGTGTTGACTAATATTAGTTGACCTTGCATATATATATACATATATATATTTTCTCTTAGAAAATTCTCTTATATAGGGAGAACTTTTTATTGGTAAGCCAACGGTTCGACCCACATGGCAGGTCTTCTGAGATAAGATCAGTGGTTGAAACTAGACTATCTAGAGTCAACCACCGATCTTATCTCAGCCCTTAAGAAGACCTGCAAAGTGGGTCAAAAATTCTACTTACAAATAGACAGTTCTCCCTATATAAGAGAATTTTCTCGACTTCCACCTGGGCCATTTTCTTTCTCCCTTGTATTAAAAGTATTTATGGGAAACTAGTGTTTCGACAGGCGGTTAAATTAGGTTACTCATTTTACCTTTATGTCAATATTATTATTGTTAATTTAGTAATGTAAGTCCATGCAGATTGCTGGTCCTATCTGTCTGACTTGATTTAATCCAGGAATGGAGTTTTCTTACTTTCAGTTTCCTTGCCTAACCGTTATATTTATAGTATGCAATTACTAATGAAGATTCTTCGAGCTGAGCTTGCTCCAGTACGAGATAGAATACATTAGCATCAAGAGGTCACTGGAAACTTTTGATTAAAATTTCTTCTTCCAGTGTCCTCCCCTCCACCCTCTCCTCCCCCTGACAAATAGAATTTTTCATTTACAAAGGAAAAAAAAGGTAGGTCCCCCTAGTATCCAATTAGTCCCCTAGAGTGCGCTGAGTCTAATTCAACTCCCCGGACGTACATCAACTTTTTTTTGTTATCTACGCTCTCTGTCATCAACATTCCGATGGTGCTACCCTCTAATGGGGGCTAATTACGATTTTACCGAGCACTCTCTGTTCTTGGGTGTTTCTTTGGAAAATATTTGAAAATTGAATACCACGTATCATTTGGAGAAAATAATAAAATGAATATTACACTGAATGTCTGTTTTTCTATATCAATGACTGAAATCCGGAATGCGATGGATAACTATACTATATATACAATATATATATATATATATATATATATATACAATACATAGACTGAATAAATATGTATACTACATATTCTTCCATAAAGCGCCAGAATGATGCCCAGCGCGTTTTCCAAGTCCCATTATACTTCTTCAAGTTGAGATTTTTGTTTTTAGCTTATCTGACTCCATACAGGTAAAAACTTTTTCCTAGTAATCAATTTACTTAGTAGAAAAGCTAACACAATTTTTCATTCCTCTTTCATGTTCATAAACTCACAGACTTAACCTTCATATGTTTCATGATCTGAATAAGAATTTTTTTCCGGTAAGTTCTGATCTAACATTTTTTTTATTTTTTTTTTATCGATAGTAATATAAAACTTTTTTAGATTAAGTAGAATTGTATTTAATTTATTTATTTCTCTCTTGCATGACCTAACAGCCCATCAATGAGCCTTGGCCTCCTCAATACGTTTCCGCCTGTCCTCTCTCTCCAGTGCAGCGGCCTTCCTGTTCCGGATGTTGAGTAGCTCCTGGAGTCCTCACTGACTGCATCCACCCATCGCAGCTTGGGTCGCCCTAATCTTCCTCTGCTCTCAATCTGTTCTTCCATTACTCCTCCGGGCCCTTCAACACTTGCCATTCTCGCCACATTGACAGCCCAGCCCAACCTACCATGCCTTATTGTTTTTACCACGTCCGGGTTCTGGAATGGACTTGCCAGCTCTGCATTGGTACGTTTCTCCATGCTTCCTCCTCTCTAATATGTCCATAAATTCCCCATAAAATCCACCTTTCAAATGTATTTAAATTAGTTTCGTTGAATATTCAACTCTATGAATTTTTTTTTCTGAATACATAAATAAATAAACACATTTACGTTTTCAAACTCGGAATTGAACTTGGAGTATCCACTAATCCATCAAATCGCTTTCGTATCCAATCCTTGCAATCCAAAATTCCTCCTAAAATCGTCAATACTCGTTACTTTGTTAGAACTAAAGTCATCCATAGTGGCCTCAGTGTCCACTTGTAGCTGATTAGGCCCGAACCTATCAATCTTTTCGTGAAGAACATTTTTCCCACTCAAACCCTCTAGTTTTAAAGATAGGTTACCTTTAGCTGCTACCTTTTTGATGCTACATTTTCAATTCCGATAATACTCCGATGTGTTTGAAAAGAAGACGGCATGACGACCTAATTTATTATTTTAGTTGACTCTCGACTTGCCTTTCATGATATTAACTATCAATTATTCTATCTACTTGTTGTATAGCTATAATTTTAAATATTTTCTTATAAAAATGCCGTTTTATCTTCATCTTCTGTTTCTTTGGGTCTTTTATAAATTATTTTCCGCTCTGATTTTTCATATAGTATTTACTTTGTACACCTCGTACATAAAAATATAATGTAAACGGATACTCAATTTTATGATTTTCGTAGAAATTTATAAAGTAAATTTATCTATTTCCGTTATGAATTTATAATTAATAATTTAATTATTATAATAATTATTATGGACCTTGGCCTCCTCCACAATATTTCGCCACACTGAACTATCCTACGCTTCTTATTCGTAATAAGTTCCATGATCTGAATAAGGTTTTGGTTTTTTTCTCCGGTGAATTCAGTGGTCACCTATTTTTTTTTTATTCTCATCAGTTGCAGGCAAGCATTTAAAAAAAAAATTAAAATAAAATAAATATTAAATTTCTTTAGCATTTCTGCTTAGTAATTGAATTATTTAATATACGAATTTCCTTTACCTGGGGTCCTTGGAACTAAAAAGATTTACTAGGAAATCCATGGCTGCTCCTCCGAAAGGAATTGATCCAAGCCAAGATCTATGCAGAGGGATTAAACCGCGCTGTCTCTATTATAGAATTATTTATATCTTCTCTATTCAGAGTAACTTGTAAAGGCAGTGGCGACGTATTCATTGGCTCTTCCCCTAAGTTGAGTGCTTTTCAGCTATTCACTCTATCGTTAGGCTATTGAAGCACTTTGTTAGTAGATTATTCCAACCATTGTACCATTACCGAGACACTATTCACATCAAAATTTGCAAAATATTTGTTTAATAAAAATAAATTTAATTCGGTTCTGTTTAAATTAAATATATATATATATATATATATATATATATATATATATATATATATATATAATTTGTACCACTCTGAGTGGTATTGTTGATTGTACGTCATTGTTTTTAATTGTAATGTTTCATAGATTAGAATATTCGATTTTATTTACTGTAATCCACATTTTGGTTACGTTCTTACTTGGGTAATTTAAAATAATAGTCCTGAGAGATTAATTTGTCTTATAACGAAATTAAAGAAAGAGGATTATTCTCTTGATATATTCACAGAAAAAAAAAATTTTAGAAGCCCACATGTCAGTAAAGAAAAGCATAATGTTTATTACGTTACTAAACAATTTCCCCATCCAAACATAGTGTAAGCATAAATCACACCCATACACGTGAAAATTTCAGTTATCCAAACTTGACGACAGGAGATCGGATAATCGACATCCTAATGTATATTTAATTATTCGATTGTTAAATCCCTAGTTTCAATAACTAACTTAATTAGCATATTGAAAATGAAATTTCTACAAAAGTTATATTTTTATTAAATTATAACGGCTCGTTAATTTAGCTGAGTACAGAAGGTTAATTTTTTGGAAGCACTTTTTATTTATCAAAAATACCATTGTTAATCATATCGACCATATTCTAATAGAAAGACACCATAGAAGCAATCTACAGAAGGTGAGAACATTCAGAGCGCGGATGTTGATTCGAATTACTTCTTGAGCATTGTACATATGGAAGCAAAGATCTGCTCCATATGGAAGTTCAACACGTTCAAACTCGGACAGCTGAACGATGCAAAATCTAAGCGTTAGTATGCTGAAATTCTGGATACTAAAGTACGTCTAAGAAGCAATGATGCTGTTAAGAACATTGAGAGGTCCTGGTCAAACTGTTATAAAGAAATAATCGAAAGAGCTGAAGAAGTACTAGGGCTACACCAGAAGAATCTAAAGTCACCATGGTTCGATGAGGAATTCATAGCAGCCACGTTAATCTCCCGATTCATGTAAAAAGAAGAATAGGGAGACCTAAGCTGATATGGTCAGATGGTATGGCAGGTGATGCCGAACCATCCTCGGAGATAGGAACTGGATGCCGTCGGCACAAGACCGTGGCGTTGGGAGGAAGCGGTTGGAAGAGGCCAAGACTTGTAACCGGGATACAGCGCCGTCATAAAAAAAAGAGTAATTTGTAAATAATGAACTAGTCAAGGTAATATTGATTCCGGTATGATCGCTAAAAAAAAGTCAGGTAAAATTCCACCATTTACAGCACGCCTCACATCATCATTCTAAAGAGGGCTAAGCAATTAGAGATACTGGTCATTATTTGCCACCCCAAGAAGATATTTAATACAGTACTAGGCACTAATACTCAATTCAGGACATCATTTCCAGAATTATCATTCTAGTTATTTTATAGACTATCGATTTTAGACACGATGTCTGTGTTGTGTATACACTGCTATATATATTACGATATGTGGGTGTAAGATATGAAACCTAAAAGTACTAAACGGGGGAGGGGGTAAGCAGAAGGCGCGGAGTGGATGAGTAGCGAGGGGGGGGGAGGTAGATCTAGGACTAAGGGCTTTTACCGGAGCCAACGTATCCGGTTTCATCTCCTCCTCGACATCCGAAACCGTTTCTATAAAAGATCCTCAAGTTGGCCGTGCAGGATCCTCCGTTCCTTGGTCAATGGGCTCTTTAGCGTTCTTCTGAATAAGCTAGGTAGCAGGTTTGGGAATGGAGCGTTTAACGTGAATGTGTGCCAATGAAGAGCTATACTGCTATGTAATTAAAATTTAAAAAAAAAATGAGTAGACAGTCATGAGGACTGTCGACAGATGTGAATACATCGTAAAAAGTATTTCTTTCGGTTGGTTTAATTACAAATCATTATTAATAATACTTTTTTATTTGGTCGTATTTGACATAAATACTGAAATTTAAAATGTGTACCACAGAAATTAAATTAATGACATTGTAAAAAGTTTTTGTAGAATAAAATGGAACTCTTATTACTTAATGTATTCGAATTGAATTGTGTAACTAAGTTCTAGGGGATCCTAGCTCCAACATCCCCTAGGTTATTTCATTCCAGCATTTTTAGGTTCAGATTCGTTCCGTTTTTTTCTAATCTGAGATTTTAATTTAGCGGCTGCTATTTTTCAGATAATAAATATATAAATTAATGTGGCAAGGTCCAACTGAGTGACGAAAAATGTATCGTATATTTTGTTACTCAACGCAAAATTTTATATTCACTAAGTTCATATCATTAAACATCACACAACTAGCATTAATAATCCTCACGAACGAATATTTATATTTTTAAATACTATACTAATTATTATAAATAGCTGAACAATGTTTTTAAAAACAAAAATACAAAATAAATAAATATTTTAAAATTAGTGATTTTCCAAGTGATTTATAAAAATTAATTAATTATAGTTTATATTAGCTCGTATTGACAAAAATATTAAACTTTATAAATGTGTATTACACAAATTAAAATAATGACTATGTAGACGGTTTTATATTAACAAAAATGGAGGATTAAAATGGAATTATTATTGCTTAATATAATTATTAATTTTATGAAATAAAAAAAAAAAAATAAATGCTTATTAAATATGATGATATACCTCGCTCCGGTACGGGCTCAGTAGTCCTAGGCCCTAGACTGACTTGGGTACTCCTCCTGTTGAGGACCCCGACGAGGGCAGTACACCTGAGGACCACGTTGGTACCCGAGAGGTGTCCTGCCTCCAGCCGCACTTCCAGGCCCAGCTGGCTGATCGTGAGGCCGTCCCCGATCTCGTAGATCCTTGTTCCTGGGAGACCAACCTGCAAAGGAAAGCCTCGCTGTAGTCTTTGCTATATTTCAATAATATCAAATAAAAAATAAGTTTTTACTTTACAACTATAACCTATGGAGGACCGTAAGTTCACTATCGGTTGTGGGGGATCATCACATATAAGGGTAGTCATTGTAAAGAGACTGGTTGATGAATTTGCCTAAAAGGATCGATATATGAATTAAAAGAGAATCAATGAATATTTTTCATAGACTGTTTCGAACATCAGGTCGCTATATCTACAAGAGCTTAACACTTATGTACAATTTCGCTCCATATTTTTGGCGTATACAAATTATAAAATAAATAACTGGACCTGATTAAGAAGTTTTAGGATACTGTGAAAATATTTCAAAAGATATAAAGAAAGAAGTGTTGGATTGGCAACCTGACAGCTGTTCACCAATCAAAATATGACTCCTTCGCGAGACGTCTGTATTAAGGAATTGATGCTCCATAATGTGCTGCTGAAAGGAATTCAGGATTCGGAATTCGGAATTCGAGGAAAAATTGAAGAAGGAAAGCGTGCAGATCAAGGCACTTGGACAATCACATTCGTGATAATTAACATGAAGCCATTTTCGCAGACCTCTTCCGTAATGTGAAGAACAAACATCTAATTTAAACCACATGTTCCTTATCAGTTGCAATGTAATATCTTCTACTAAATCACGGTAATCATTATTAAGAAATTTCAAAAATCTGTCCGTGTTGAGTCTTAAATCTCAGGGAACACACATCACTTTGAACAATATTTATTATGAAATTTGATGTTTACATTTGATGAATTTAGTACTGAAGCAAGTAAAATAAGTTTTATTTATTTACTATGTTTAAATAATTCATAACAATGAAAATCTATAGGTCTTTTAAACAAAGCGTTTGCGGACATACCGTTACAGAAATTATTTTCTTGTTTTGAATCAAATTTTCAGTTTGGATACTTAACCCTGAAACACGCCGTATATGTGTATATATAATTACGTGTATGTAATAAATTATCGTTTTAAACAGCGCACTAAAAAATATTAGAGCAGAATGGCGTATCGCTTCGAACGAGAGAGAGACAGAGACAGAGAGAGCCTGGCGCTATCACTATTCAGCTAGTGAGAGGCAATTTCCTGTGAAATGAAATAAGGCGGGCCTGGGCCGGCAGTGAAATATGAAATTGGCATTTTCTATTCCTTAGGCCATTAGCCCGCCTGGTAGTTCCTCCTCCTCATTTCTGGGGATTGCGCCCCCCGCCTTATCAACCCCCCCCCCCAAATCTACTCACCGCTGGGGTTTTTAAGGCAGCTCCTCTGATTGATTCTGTCTCCGGATCTCGATAAAACTTCCGACCTCCCATAATATTTAACTCCGACTTTATTCCCATCTTTTTCAGGCCACTGGATAATTCGGGATTAGTACTGCTTTTAAAGTGGACCTACCTTCTTTTCACTAAACAAGTTTTTTTTATTCTTTAAAAGATTAAAGAATAAAAATCTTATTAAAAGAAATATTATTAAAACATTAATTTATTCATTTATAAAATTATTATATATTTTTCACTTTATATTTGTATCGACATCTGTCAAATGCAAACAATTGGCAATAGGCAAATTGGCTGGCAGTAAAATAAAACATGACATGAGAGGGATGAAGTAGTACAGGACCCATCGGTAGCTCTCCCGTGGTTTGCTTTAATCTCCTATGATAACAGATCCCTCATCCACGTTCTTTTTAGTCTCCTCCTAGTGTCCTCAGGCATGAGAGTAGTGGCTATTTGTTCTATTAATGGGTTTGGGTGTAGTTTTTCTTGAAAGCGTATACGAACATAGAGCGTATCTCAATCGTTGGTATTTTTAAGCCAGTATGCACAGTTTTGTTATTGACATACCAAGGTATTTTTGTAACAAGTCTGAGTATTTTATGTAGGAAAGTTGGTAGTCATTTTTTGTGGGTCTGTTTAGCGATGGCGTAAATTTGTAATGCGTATGCCCAAAATGGTTTTAGTAACATTTATAAAATAATCAAATATTATTCTGGACAATGCTTTATGAGTTAATAAATGAAGACTACAGGATAAAAACGAGATGATCTCAAAAGAAAAACTTTTTTCCTAAATTAATCTCAAAATTTATTAGTACCATTATTATATTTATTTTTGTTAATATCCATGTAGATTGCTGGTCCTGTAAATCTGGCGATGAAAAGATGTTTGAGGTGCTTGAAGCCACGTTACATCGTTATTCCGCAATTGTGTTCGCACTAACCTGGTTTTCTCTAAACGTATATAATCCTTCATGTATTTTTAATTGTATGAACTCATTTCAACAAATTTTTAAAACACCCCATTTTTCGCCATTGGCAATTCTATCAGAAACCACTATTTAAAAAAAAAGCACCAAATTTCCTCAACTTTTCCCTGGTAGTCATCAAATAAATAAAGTTCATACACTCATATACAATACCTAACAAACCCATAAAAGTATCTATTGATTTTCTGAAGCTACAACAAAAAAAAAAAGGCAAGTGAAAGCTTTAAATGTATGATGGAAACTAAAACTTTTGGACGGTTATATGCCACTAGGACGGTAGCATACAGTTTGGTGAAAAATCGTCTATTGTGAAATGATTTCTTCCTTTCGATATACTTCAGACTAAAAACCATTTTTTTTCATAAAGCATTATTTGAAAATATGAACCATTGCGTTAGCAGTTTTAATAATACAGAGGAATCAAATAATAAAGGAGTTTAATTCTTTCCAGTTCATTTGGGAAATTATTGCTATATATCATAAAAAAAATTTCGTTAATTTGGTTATTTTTAATTATGATTTTATTTTTTTGTTTATCTTTGAATATAACTGTTCAAGCTTTTTTATTTTTAGGCAAATTTATTTCGTAAATATCCGTCATCATATAACCTAAAAAATATTAAGTAATAAATAGTCGGCTAATTCATATAATATAAAATAATTATGAGCGATTATTTTCCACCCAACCAGTTTAAAGGATCGTTGAAAACATTATCCAGACAACAGGAAAACTAGAAACCCGTTTAGAAATAGTAGACAATTCTAGAGCACTGTCATCTATCAAAGCCAGGCAGGAAAAAGAGGTGTTTATCTCAGCCTGTCTGCTAAATGTGTCAACAAAATGGTTTCAGCAAATATATATGTTTATAGCTGAGCTGACAGCCGTTCTTCGAATAACAAGATTAACCTAACCAAAATCCATAATTTAACTTCGACAATTCAAATTCGATAAATTTACTTCATTTAAACTTTTATTTTATTTAAAATAAAATATGTTTTTAAGTTATCTCTAGTTGAGCTTTCATCAAATAATATTAAAGCTTTAATTGGTGTGCTTAATTGCACAGGTCGTAAATAGGTTCCATGTCATTTTATCAGATTTATTGTATTTGTTCTGTTTTTTTTCATACCAGTTCGTGAAATATAATTAAAACCAGCTATCTGCCATTTGTACTCATCGTTATTAAACTTTATTACACCATTATACTAAATCGGGAACGAAGTCCGGCATTTTTTCATTCAATAAAAAAAAAAAATGTGCGTTTTTCATACTTCAAATGACGAATGTTCAGGATTTCTCCCACTAAAATATATTTAATATTGCTTACTTCAGAATATTAGTTGTTAGTTTCTTTATTGTTCATAATAGAAAAAAGATGCGAAAGTTTCGATAAGAATGCGATAGGTAAGGAAGGATAAGAAAAAAGAAATTATATTTTCCATGATAGAAAAGTTAATACCTAAAAGAATATAATAGTTAATATATTTTTAAAAAACACTTTAGTTTCACTTTATCCATATTTCTGTACATTTATAAACATATTTCAAGGGAGCGGAAAGGCCCAGTGGTAGAGCACTATGTTGCCATGCCGGAAATCCTGGTTCAAATCCCGCTGCGAGCAAGTCTTATATTTAGTCCGTTTGTAGCCGGAGATGGATCATATAGGACCTAGGAGCCTCCTGGGGCTCACCCAGCCTCTATAAACTATTATAAAAATAGGGTATCCAAAGTAAGCGGTAAAAATCTGGCGGTTGAGCGTGACCTAGGACAAGTCACCTCCTTGCAGAACCGTTGTCCATGAAACAGTACAGTCTCTATCATATACTGAGCCCCCGACACATAAATTATTTAATCAGTTAATATCTGTGGATCAACGCTTTTGGATCTGTCTGGTCCTTATCCAAACTCCCAAATATGATTACCCTTTATTAGGGAAAAACATAGAGTAATATCAGCAATGATATTATGAATTCTCATAATAATTAAGCGAACCCGAAGGTTCGATACTGATACCACTATCTAACCCAAATCCAACAAATCACTCTTAACACCTTCATCCAACAACGCCTCGGTCTAACCCTCTGACGTTTACTTACTTTTTTGGAATTCTTTTGTTACTAAGCCTTCCACTTTATAAGCCCATCTTAATCTGACGCTTTCAATTCAATGATATCATCTGGGAGTATGTTCCTCAATTCCACATTGTGCTATCTCCTTAAATACCCAGTGGTATCATCCTTATTCGGACCGAATATTCTCCGAAATATATTATTTGTGAATAATTTAGAATGTTGTTCATCCTTCAGCGTTAACAGGCACGGTTAACATCCGTAAAGAACTGTTGGAAGACAGCCAGTTTTAAGAATTACCATTATTCGAGACAGAAGATGGGAGCTTATTCATATCGAGATGGAAAAATGACAAGAATGTCCTTCATGTGTTAAAAAAAACACCTAAAACACAACAAAATACTGGTAGAGACTGTTGTACAGGGAAGTGATTAGGTCAAGATCACCCTCAATAACCAGGCCTTCCTCTCGATTTTGGGTACCCTCTTCATAAAGGCTGGGTGAACCCTAGGAGGGGCCCTTATCCCATTAAAGCATTAACCCCCGGCTGTCAGCATATTAAATAAAACCTACCACAGCCGGATTCGAACCTGAAGCGGCCACTGTTGAACCACTCCGCTCCCTCTTAATCGACTGACTTTATTTTGTTTTAAGTGTGAAATTTATACTTAATTAAATATCGTTGTTATTATAATAACTAAAATTTTAACATATTATTTTCTTTTAAATAGAAAATAGCGTTTGGCAGTCGATGATGCCAGACCTATCCGACTGGATGACGCGCTGAGTTTAACTCGTCATGGCAACTGACAACAAAGAGGATGTCAGTCATAGAGCGACAGCTTAACGTCCCCTTCGACCAATTCACGTCAATGCTTTATCTTCGATGATCTTACACCTCGAGTGATTTTATCAATTGCAATGAATCGGAATATAATACTAAATATTTTATTTATTTATTCTTTAATTTTCATTACGCGATTGCGTAATCCAGCAAATAAGTTCCACTAAATCTTCTCTTTGCAATGCTACAGGAACATCAAGCTTTGGAAATGGAAACATCAATAGCAGGCCATTGCCTTTTAAATCTTTTCCTGGGAAGAAGAGTGGGTAAGAAGAAAAAGAAGAGAGTGGATTTTAATGACTTTGCGTTGATGAGTGGAATGTTATGTTTTTGTTATAAACATATGATTTTATAGTGCGAATGTTCATGTCGTTGTGTATAGTGTGATTCGAAATATACCCAAGGAGCATTAAGAATTTTTCTTAGAATTACGGACTGTGTTGTTTTTATCGTTTGTGTGTGGACGTGTTTTGCTGAACCCTAAAGTGCTGCTCCATATGTCCAATTGGTCTTAGTATACTCTTATAGATTACTCGTTTGTTTCGTAAGTCAAGCGAAGATCCACTGGCCAGAAGATGTGATAGTTGTTAGTAGCTTCATGTCAGTTCTTGTCTTTTTAATTATGTATGCATGTTCCATGTAAGTTTATAATATGAAATGCCACTCTGAGCTCTTCACACCTGAGGTACAGGGTATTACAACTTACTTACATTATAGAAATTCATAACAATTTCTACTTTATATCCTTATCAATTAAATTATATATCTTTCCTATAAAGAGGTATATGTAATTTATTGACTTGAAGTTGGTTTAAAATACGAACATTTTTTTTTGTAAGATAACATAGGTTTTACTATCATTATACAATTTACTACTAACAAAAATGATCCTCTCTGTTATACGTAAGTGATATACATCTGAGGATTCTTACATGAGATCCCCGGCATCTTCACTCTCTTCTTTCCGGCCTGCAGAAATTATTTATTTTTAGGGTTCTACCTTCTCCCGGTGGGTTATTTCTCGTTCTGTTCATTATCCTTCACAGGCTTACTTTAATTTTCATACCATTGTACAAATAACTTCTTGCTGTTGACTTTAAGAGATTCCTCCAATAACTTTTGTATTTGTAGACATTATGCCTACCGTATACTGTTCGAAAACAGTTCCAAACATGTTCTCAGTTAATAACCACAGAGGGAGTAAGATCCAGGAGGTAGTGGAGAAGACACCTCGGTAGGAGACATCATCCTCGAACTCCCCCGTGGGTCCTCGCTAACTAGGACACTAACAAAGAGCTCCTATCCGTTTTACGATGGCAATCTATTAATACCTTAGTGGCCCGCTACTGTCCCCCGGAGAGCGGTCCCTGTCGTTAACAATGTACGTCCTATCGCTTTCAGCTAACTCCAGCCTCAATTTATTCATGGGCCTTAAAAGCTGTTCAGTTCACTATGTCCTTTCCTCCTGTCCCTGAATCTTCTTCTCAACAGGATTCCCTATATTTTGGATATAACGTAAATCGTAACAAACACTTACTCGTTAAGTTCTTTGTAAAAACGAAAAGGGCATGAACTTGGCTCTAGGTGACAGTATGCAGTGGACTTAAACGGATATCTGACGGACACTTCAATTTCAAATATATACATAATTGAAGCACAGTCAATCCTGTAATAACCATGAATAATGGAACTGGAGCATTCAGTAGCTTGGGCTTCTAATCAAATTTCTCATGATCTGGTAGCCATCTACAAATAGGACACAGGCAGAAAATATTCTTTTTTAAATGAAGATTAACGTGGTTTGATAGTTTGAAATATAAATCGACTGTAAAAGTTAACACCTAGGCCGCGTTCATACTAAGGCGATGTAAAATCAGCAATATATGATACGCGAGAAGCACATACAGTTCCATGAAATCAAAAAGAAGATGATAAAAAAGTTTCATACGTATCATATTATTATATCATAATATTCTCAGCGATTCGTTTGTCCGATAATTCGAGCTGTGAATGTGACGGTGAGACGAGAAGATAATTCGTAATTACTTTCAGTAAAGTACGGACAGCTCATAAATACATCTGAGCAAACTATTGCTTTGCTGCATAGAAAAAATAGTTTTTCTTTTCTTTTTCTTTTTTTGGTTTTTTTTTGTTGACCTCCTACATCTGAACCACAAACGCATTATAGAATGCTACTTGAGCTCAATTTTTTAAAACTAAAACGGTGAACATTGTTTATCCACTAATTTTTTTTCGGCTGCTGTTATTGAGCCTTCCTTGCAGTCGTCGAAATTTTTTCCTTACAATATATCACTCATCTTATATCGCATTGGTGTGAACGGGGCCTAGGAGTGAGAACCGAATTCCAAGTAAAACAAAAAATACTGTTCAAAGTGCTCAACTACTGCTCACTGAATCCATTTCGACTAGTGTTTTCAATAATTATTAATATATATATATATTGGTTTCTACTTATCTTGACTGTTATGGAAATATTATGGTTTTGATTCTTGAGTTTCAGTCAGTTATATTTCAACTTCTTAAGGCGACGTTTCGAGACTAGCTTAGTCTCATATTCATGCCCTGGCAGTGAAAAATTGAGCTTTTAGTAAAAACATTAAATGGCAGACTAAAATAAATATAGATGACACGTGTAAGTTGTAATGGATAGGTGTGTACTTACAAGTTCCAAAGAATTGATCAGTTTATCATCAATCAGTTATTTCGCAATATATCATAGAATGTTTATATTGTAATAGCAATGATCAACGAATAAGTAATCAATTTTTATGGAGCAGCAGTTTTATTTAATTTTTGAATCATATATGATATATCATTATTATTTATTAGTCATTGAGTAGTAACTAATAAGTAATGAATGATTTATGTAATTTTAAAATACTTAATGTTGAATATAAAACTTTAAATTTGATTTTTCGTGACTTTGTGTGTCATTGATTTATAAATTACTTGATATACACGGGATTCATGTGATCATATGTTTATTACCATATATTTTATTATATTGGTTAGTCCAAATCCATGTTTAGTATAGATCCTGGATCGAAGACTATAACAATGTCCTCATTGTGTAGAAGTACAAAATTTTGGACCACTTAAGCCAAGAAACATGGGGATATTTGATACCTATAGGGTGAATGGAGCTAGCGTATCTATCACAGCATTAAATTTAACAATTATTATTATTAACCTTTATTCACCATTTATAACATATTAATCCGTTTTATTCTGTTCTATTATTATTATATATTTCCTTTGGCATATGGGATCTTATAGCTAGGTGCTTTTCAATCTTCCAAAAGATAGAAAATATTTTCCGCAATGTTGAAGAATAGATATATTTGATTTATTGCTATTCATATTCGTCCTATTATTATTATTATTAATAATAATATTTTAAGTACATAAAGGTTGCCACCTATTATTCTTAAGTATGAAATTGTATTTGGGTTTATTCCAGAAGCTAATTTTGTCTACATTCTATCCTGTTATTATTTGACAGAAACAATAATTTGTGGCATCTTTATAGAAGATAAATAATTTGATTTAAAAAACAAAACAAAAACTATATACCTAGATATTTTTATTCCTCTTCTTAATGGATTACGTTTAAAAGAGAAGAGATAAAAATGTTAGAAGGAATTGTCGAATTAGAGGTAAAAAATAATTTAGATTCATTATTTAATTAATTAGAGAAACTTCATTAAAATATTAGGGGAGATTAAATAATGATGTGGGATAAAAGGTTATATTGTTGTTGCTGATGTAAAGAAAAAAGGTATCCTTAATCAAGTGGTGCTGTGTAGGGAACGGAAGCAGCGAATTGCAGAGTGTCTCGAATAAGAGAGGATGGAAAAATCTTGTGAAGAAAATTAAATTTGCAACTGCTAGAGACCCGAGCTACTCGGCCGGGCTGTGAGGGCAAAGCGCTCCGTCTAATGCGACTTTATTACACCATTAGTATTAGCTTCTATATCAGAATATTCTTTCATACAATTTAAATTTATATTTATAACAGAGATTATGTGTAATTTTATTTATCTGTTGAAGAGTAAAAGCTTTAATATATTTTTTAATAACCAAAAGTATCTTATAAGTCGTCTTGGATCACAGGTTTGAAATAAATCTCTTATACTTCGTTATTTTATTTTTTCTTAATTATTTCAAGACCATATTATATAATAAAAAACTCAACATTAACAGAAATATGAAACCATGTAAAAAAAAAAATTGACAAATATCAATTTTTTAAAAATAAAGACAACTTTTTTATTTGGTGATCAGATTCAGTTTTAGAGATAAGGCAAAATAAAACCGGAATGACTTCATAAATTATAGTCAATAAACAGTGAAGTTAAATAATAAAATGTACATATCTAAAAAGTTATCTATGCGAAAAAAGTAATATCTAGAATTGAAAAAAATGATTAAATGACACTCTTAACTGGGGGAAATATTAAACGATATTTCGACGAGTCAATATCGTTCTCATCTCCCTTTTACTTATAATTTCTATTTTTTTACTTCCGGTATGTAGGCTCAGGTGTAGGTTGGAATGAGGAGTTAAGGTTAATCTAACCGATTTGGGTAAGGGTTATTATCCTCATTATTCAAAATGATTATATTTAATACCTAATACTGTAATATATACCTAATACAAAATTTAAAAAAAAGTAATATTTTACAGAGATCTGCGTTGCCTGGATTCCCGCAATAAAATAATGTAGGTGCTTTTGGGTAACTAATAGTTTCGGTAATGATAGGATGAAAGAACAAGTCGACAAATCCTACATTATTTCTGATCGCATCGATCGGATCTCTAACCTTATCACATATGAAAGAGCTAACTCTAGTTACGCGGAACACGCGCCCTTTGTAAACGTGTACAAAGCGGCAATGGCTGTCAGAGGGACCTATTGGTACACAGGGGAGACACCGCTCACCAATCTCGTACACAACTTTTTCAATTTCCTCCGATGACAGACCGTTGCTGAAATATCTTGGAAGGCTGCCCTTTCCTTCCTCTCAAATTGGAAAATCTTCCCGACGAGGCAGATCCCACTTCATCGAGTCCTGTCAATTCATCTTCAGTCTCCGAAGGCCATAAAAGCTCTCAAGTCTGTAAGTGCCATCCGCTGATTTTACGAGTAATAAACCGCATCATAGATCATCCTTAAAGTGATGGTTCTCCTTCAAAATCATCCGAATGATATTAAAGTTTAAAATTTAAATAAAAATAAGAAAAAAGTGACATTAAATAATTAATATAATATAATTGAAAAACTCAAAGCTTTGACTATATTTTTCTTCTTTCTGTGCCCTATCCGTTTCGGACGTTGACGTCAAACATCTTAACTCTCTAAAATACTAGAACATGTTTCACCAATTCATGCATCATCAGGATATTTAAAAAAATCAATGTAATGCAAGTGTAATGGGAAACATTGATTGATCAGAAATTTCCCAGTATTTTAGATAATTCAACTTTTGTTGTATCGATTTTTTTCCAATATTTAAAAAAATAGTTTTTAGCTCTGAGTTGACATTGATATAGTGCTGCAGACAATCACTAAATTAATAATGATAATGTTAAATAGGGCACTGGAAATGATTCGGATCATAACTGGCATGTCTTATTTAGAAAAGATAGATTCACTTGGTGGGGTATAGTACCGTACCGTGTGGTTGTAGTGTAGAGTATAGTTTGAATGTGAATGATAATGATATAAAAGACAGCATAGGCTAGATGAAATAATAATTATAAAATACCATAATTCAGTTACTGGGCATGCATCTGTGAATGGCATCTTTCCTTTTCTGGGCGGTTGTGAGATCCTCCTTACCCTGTTAGCCCTCTGAGGTGATGTCTACTCCATGATTAGGTGCTGTCTGGAGCACATGTTCACCTTGTTGTTCTTTTACTCGTCTACCTGTCTACTGCTTGCCCTGTATTGTACTACTAGATGGCCATTTTTTGCCTCTCGTTATTGGCCAATGAATTTATAGATGACAGTAGCTATGGTACAAGGAGGTAGATCAGGTAAATAGTAAGAAGTCCTGGTTTAGATTGGACAAGCATGTGAAAAACGATTATATGAAGTTTGTCTTGATGATTCTTTTAATATTTTCTTTACAAGCATATATGACGATGAGATGATAGGTATGAGAAGTTGCTCAGTGTTTTGATAGATGAGTTGATAGTCTAAAGGACTGAGATCTAAATCCTGCTGTGGCAGATACTTTATTTAGTCTGTGTACAGCCATAGATGGACCCTGTGAGATTGGCAGACCTAATTTTTGTCACCCAGTCTCTATAAATTGGTACCCTTAATTAGGGGAAAAAACCTACTAAATAGCGGTTTAGTGGGATCTCTAACAAACCATGTAACTGCACAAATTTTGACTAAGTAACAGTAATCTTGGTTTTCACTTATTTTTTTAATTGCCATTAACCTAAGTAAGCTATAATTTTTGAAGAGTTGATAAGCAAAAACTGGTGTTGAATATATTACCAGTTGTTAAACATGTCCAAGGGTATAAGAACTCTTGGTTTTGTTTGGTGTAAGATAAAGAACATTGGCTATCATTAGAAGAACTTTGGATTGCAATACGACGAACCTTTTATAATTCATTATTTATTTAATTAAAACAATTATATAACTATTACTAATCGTATTTTCGTTTTGTTTAAAAAAAATTTATACATTATTTAGTAAGTGATAAACATTTCTTTTTGATGTTAATTGAAAGCAGCAAAAGTTACTTAATTGCGCTATAAATAGCAGGAATCAATTAGCAGAAGGAGACCTGGAGCAGAAGCCACAACCAGTGAAGGTCCTAGTTGAGAAAGGTCCTGACCGCCACCGCAGATTACGATCATGTAACAAGTTGGAAATTGTTAGTGCAAGTTGGTGCCGGGCAGGGCTGTTAGGCCACTTAAGGGCTACAACAGCTCAGGGGTCGTATATCAGGAGGCATGTGAGCTGGGGAATAATCTTCTCCATTCGGGAGGAAGAAAACCTCGCTGGAAATGGATGAACCCCAGGAGTCGTCCGGAGTGGCTTTTATTGTAGGCGAGGAGAGGACACTCCAGCTCAGTAATGACGGCTTTCTAGGTCAGCTCGAGGAGGTGTCATCAACGGAGGGGGTGATGGCAGCGATTAGTTCGTCGAGGGCCGGGTTCGATCCCCGTCGAGGAGGTCCGAAATATGAAGGGGATGAGCAGAGCGTTATCGCTACTCAAAGTATTAGGTAGTTTTAGTCTCTTTTTATGTTCTGCATTTAATGACGTTCTCTCTCGTAACTGCTAGTAACACTTTTCAGTCTAAACTACTAAAATCTGGCCCTATTCCTTGTTTGAGGCATTCCTATATATCTTATAAAATACAACGAACAAATAGTCCGACATTTTTTATCTGATATATTGATATATTTATATTAAACCCTTTATCGTGTTGCTATATTTATATTAAACAATTTATCATAAAATTTTTCTGAAAAATTAAATGAATTGACAGAAAATCCTTGGAAGGCAACTTGTAAATAGCTATTGATAGTATCGGTACCGAACTTTAGGGTTGGCAAAGTCTTTATTAAAAACGAAAACATTTGTACGAATACAACCCAGTTTCACTATTTATTAGATTATATGTATGCTCAAACATACACTAAAATTAATTTTTATATTTTAATAAAAAAACTGTACGATTACAATCCTTGAAGGTTGCTGGACACAGTACATGGTAGAGACTATACTGTTTCTTGGACAATGTAAGAGGGTAGAGGTATTTATTATTATATTTTATTTATGGTTTTATTTGATTTATCATTTTATTTTATCTATTATTATTTTTTTTTAATTTTATTTATTATTATGTAGCGGGCTGAAGACAATTTTATTTAAATATATATTTTTAGTTAATGTGCATTAATTACAGCTTTTAGTTCAATGCTATAAATGTTAGCGAATGTTATATTTAATTAGCCATTTTTAATTAGAACACATCGAATGAAAGTAATCTGTGTTAAGAATTGTACTCTTATCTTTGTGATCAAAAAGAAGTCTTTTATCAGTTGAAGTCAAAAGTTTATTTTTAGTTTTACGTATTATTGAGAATGATTAGCATTTAGTTGCTTCTTTTCATTATGACGTTTTAAAAAGATTTTAGGTTATAAAGGTTTTGTACCTTAATATGTACCTATATGTTATCCTATCCCAAATAAGATTTGCTAATGTTATTCTTTTTGTGACTAATTACATAATTTTTCTTTGTATATGGTTTTGGTTAAAGGCATTGTAGGTCCTTAACATTTAGTTTAGATATATTTTCTTAAATATTAATTTTTGTTAGAAGCCTCTTGACTGCTTTGTGGCGACGCCAAGTCATCAGTCTAATACGGAAATGAGTCAGCATTTCCCTCGCCTTCGAGTCGATCTGATCTAATATTTAAAAAGTTAAATTCAATTCGCAAGTGGTTGGGATAATGATGGCCACCAGGTGGCACCACCTCACTGACCCCGGGATAAGAATGTTGACGCTAGCTCGGATAAGGCTTCAAATAACCGACCGTTTTTCTCTCGAGGGTTGAGAAGTTGAGAACTGGCTGAGAGAGCTACTGCCCGGGGCGGGTTTCTCCAGACTGGAGATTGGGCTGAAGACGAGTTGAAGGCGTGTACTAGCGAGAAGAATCGGGTTCGGAACAGAAGACTGAGGAAGGTAGAAGGTTTTCTCTTTACGGTAATCGGACTAGACTTGGGGTGAGGCCGGAGGGTGGTCAGTTGAAGATAGAGTAACTGGCTCTATTTTTATTATTTTATTTTTCATTCGTCTTGTTTGGCCACAATACTGATAGGAATCTTTTCTTTAAGTATTAGTGCACCCAGAATTATGTGTAGATATGAGGGGACTGTTTTTAAAGGGAAAATAAGTAATGGTTATGAGATAATGAGTACCGAGGGTGAATGTTTAAGTTGTAAGTTGTTATTAGCGCATATAAATATTGTTATAGAGGATGAATATGATTATTGTTATATATTTTTATTTTGAAGAGAAAATATATGCCCCCAGCCGTGATTCGAACCCGGATCTCCGCCTCACCGTGGCAACGCTCTAACCATTTGAACCACCGGGGTCGCTACCTACCGAGGACAAATCTTTTCTCTTCAAAATAAAAATATTAAAAAAATTAAAGCAATGATTAAAAAATGATAATAGATTATTGTTATAGATAACAGATCGAGTTTTGTTTGGGAATTATTAATTTCATTACTGGTTATGAGGTAATGATTACTGAGGGTGAATGTTTAAGTTGTAAGTTATTGTTAGCGCATTTGAATATTGTTATAGAGGATGGATATGATTATTGTTATAGATGATAGATCAAGTTTTGTTCGGAAATTATTATTTTATTAGTGGTTTTAGGGATTCTGAGTATTGATGGAGAATCTGGCGTATGATTCTAGTTCATATGTTACTGTTTATTGCTGTTATTGACGGTGAATCTTATGTTAAATTAAAAGTTTTATTTTTCCTCTCAACAGGGAATTTCGGTTTAAATTATAATTGTTAGTTTATTAATACCTTATTAGTGAATGAATTTGTTATTGTTATTTTATTAATGCCTTATTAATGAATGAATCTGTAATTGTTATTTTATTAATGCCGTATCAATAATAGTTGAATGTAATTTTTATGTCAATATAATACCGCTTTATTTTTGTTAGATAAATGTTTTGCGGTTTATTTCTTCACCCAGTTTCCCTTATGTGTCCTCGATTATACCATGTTATCTCCCCCCCCCCTTTTTAGGTGTCCCTAAGATCCAAAAGAAGAGTGCCGCAGGTAACAATTATATTTTATTTACTATTTTGTTTTATTTATTATTATATTTTATTTATTATTGTATTTTTATTATTATATTTTATTTATTATTATATTTTATTTATTATTGTATTTTATTTATTATTATATTTTATTTATTATTGTATTTAATTTATTATTGTATTTAATTTATTATTGTATTTTATTTACTATTGTATATTATTTATTATTATATTTTATTTATTATTGTATTTTATTTATTATTATATTTTATTTATTATTGGATTTTATTTATTAGTTAATTTTATTTATTATTATATTTAAAAAATGTTTTTTACTATTATATTTTATTTGTATTGTATTTTATTTATTATTTTATTTTATTTATTTTTGTATTTCATTTATTATTACATTGTACTCCAACCAATTTTTACAAAACCATGACAAATTTTATACCTAAACTTTCCTCATGAATTCCTCTATAAATTGGTGAAAACCGTACAGTAGTTTTTGAGTTTATCGCGTCTGTCTGCGGCGGAGGACTTGGTTTTATAATATATTTATCCTATTATCATTTATCTTACAGGGTTTTTATTGTTGTTAACATATTCATTCTTGGAAAAATAAACATCAGTATCTAAAACTCAAATATTAATATTATGATTTATTTATTGGGCAAAAATGTAGTTATTTCTTTTCAATTAGGTCATGACATTTTAGTTCAGTTAACCCGAACTGGCCTGAGTATCAAACATGTAAAAGCTTTTAACTTAAAAGAAAATACAACAAAACTAAATCCAAAAGTTCGTAAAATTAAATGGCCAATTATACTAATAAAATGATGCTTGTATTCAGTAAAAGCCATGTTGCTTTTTCGACATATGGAAGAAACAAAACAATATACAATGACTGAATTTTCCATTATATAAATACATATATTATTTTAAATAGTATATTTGATAAAAATGTTTAGTATATTCTAAAAGAATAAAAAAATTTTCAATTCACCTAGGAATTATAATTAACGTTATAATGAGTGATTTCTGACTTTTAAACTTTATTGTTACAACGCCATCTGTTAATAAATAACATATTAAAATAAACATTTCTCTAATTGAAACACTGTTACAATGTAGCACATTAATTTTGTACTAATAATATGGTCAAATAATTCAAAGTCCATTAGTTAAACAACAACCTCATTTGACGGTTCACACATTGATCATAGTGCTAATTTATTCGGCATTACAATAATGGTTTAAATGAAGCACTAATAAACCATTATTATTTACACCGTAGAACAATTACTGTTTAATAATAATGGAAATTGGCTCTGGAAGTCAATGATGTAAAAAAAAAAATATATAACAATTAATAATGTCTAAAACAATTTCTCTAATATTAAAAAAAAAGAAGGATCAAATTGGTCAGGGGGTGCAATCAATGATAACACAAAAATAAGAATACCTTACTTTCTATTAGTACCATCTTCAGGGCTAACAAAGAAATATATATATATATATATATATATATATATATATATATATATATATATATATATATATATATATATATATATATATATATATATATGTGTGTGTGTGTGTGTGTTATAAAAATAAGTTATTCTTATTTTTGCGTTATCATTGACATCACCCCCTGACCAATTCTATCCCTCATTAGAATCATCCAGTTAACTATTTTCCTCAATATTAAAAAAAAAGAAATTTTGCGTTGCCTAACAATAGATCGAGTAACTACTTTTTTTTAGTTTTTCGTCATGAAATTATAAATATTTTTAAAGTTTGTAAATCTCATACCCACTGTTCCTGACTACTTTAAGCCGTTTTACAAAAGAAATTTGTTTATAAAATTATAAAAAGTTTTTTATAATTTAAATGGAAAAAAGTGGGATGTATAAATTTAAGAAATAAAACAAGATACATCTTATTTTGATTTTAGGACTGTCATCTCATATCAGAGAATGTAGTAATGTAAGATTGACATTCTTATTATAAATTATAAATTTTACTTTACCTATAAAAAAAATCCAAAAAAAAAAAAATCGTTCTTTTATTAAGTGCAAAACATTCAATATTTCAATACAATACTGCTCGTATTTTAATAGGCTGGCTAGTGGGAGACAAACTAAGAACTAAACTGCACATCTATTTCCGGAATAATTTCGGAGTACCTCCACTGAAACGTTAAGCGCCTACAGTACAAAAACAATTGAAATGTGATAAGAAGTATATAGAATTGAATTGACAAGAAACAAATAATATAGTAATAATAACAATAAAAATATTTATTTGAGAGATCATACAAATGCCATCTGGCACATATTGTATTTTCGAGGGATTCTCGTGGAAACGTGTTTGAAGAAACCTCCCATTGAAGGCACTCCTAGCCGTATTTCATCTCACTGTAGTAGATCCCTGCTAGAGAGACGGTTCAGTCTCCATGTCTGTGGTAATGTGCCTATCAGTAATGATTGTACCAGTAAGTTTGGATGTCCAGCAAGTGAGTCATGAAATTGTTTGTAGTTTTTCTTGATTGCTTCAGTCACGAGTGGTATATTGAGATCTTTGTGTAATGTTTTATTAGTAATGTAAAAGGGACTATGTGTAATACGGCGAAGGAATTTCGATCAACAAATTTGAATGGTCTGTATCTGGGATTTTTTGCATGAGCCCCACACAACAAATAATATATTGGTATATTCTAAAATTTATTAAATTATATAGTATTTTAAATTAAAAGTATATAAAAAAAGAATTGTATATTGGTAAAAGTAATTGCTCTGATGTCGCTTGATTGATACAACTTCTATGTGCGCACGTTACTGAAGTATTATTGGAAAGGTAAATCAAAGTTTTTTTTTTATTATTTCATTAATTAAAAGTCCCGAGTTTGAGAACGACTGAAGCATATTCATTATTGATTACGTTAAAATTCATGAATCAACTGAACTGTGGAATCACGATGTTCTTCAAGGGCACACTCAGCCTCAATAAAATGGGCACACCTAAATGGAGAAAAACCTGGCGGTTGAGCATGATCTTCATTAAATCTATCAGTTCATGTGCTTAACCCAGTACCATTCTTTGGTTGTACTGGTGTGCATTTTTTTCTTCTTTGCTATGACCTTTATCTTATTTTAAGGAATATCATTTAGTCCGTCTTTGAATTTCAAATTTGTGAAAGTTCATACTTATCTTCAGAAATTTATATTTTCTTAAATGTGTAAACATTTTCTTTCATGGGCCAGAAGGATTGTGACATTTAAAATCGAGAAAATATCAATAATATTATATAGTGTTAAGTATCTATTGATAAAACGCTTTTATTTGATTCGCTTGAGTGTATGTAACGGAATCTTTGATTTCTATTTATGGGCACTTCAAGACCTAGAATTGAAGTGAAAATCTGCGCACTTCTCAAGGACCAATGAAAAAACAATTTAATAAGTTTATCTCATTGTCCAGTATCTTCAGGATTAGCGACTTTTCTTACAAATCAACCGAAGTGTCTTTGGCCATGTATGAGTAGACAAGCATATGATTATTGACAGTAAATCTACCAGATAGTTTTGTACATTTTGCAATAAAAAATAATAGCTTAAAGAAATTAAAAACACGATTTTGTAGCTGGCAAAATCAAAAATAAGAAAATTAATATTAGTTTAATAAGTAGTGATACTTTTCAAGATATGTTGATACCTCTACTTTTACCAGTATCAGTCAAACATTTTCTTTGAACCATTAACATCAAGCACCCAGGTTTTTTTTTGCAATAAAATGATTTTTTTTTTATCGTTTTATTTTTTTTTTAAACTTATTGAAAATTATATTCAATTTTCGATTCAGTCTACTATTGAAGCACGTTTTTTTTAGCTTTTTAAGCTGTTATTTTTTATGATCTTTGATTAAAAGTTTTTTTCTTCACCCTGTTAAAAAATGTGTCGTTAATAATCACATTTTTGTTCTATTTTTTCATTAAACAATGTTAATAAAGACAGAAATGTGAGAACTTTTATTAAACATTAACTGTACCCTTATAATTACTGAATAGAAATAGCGGCTCGAGTAAAAAGGTAATTATCGTTTTCGGCTAAAGAAAGGAGCTTTCTTTCGAACCTTTGAGGCGGCTAATTGTTTCCTTCAAGTATTATTGCTCAGCTTTCTTTTCTCTTTTACAAAAAACAACAAAAGAAAAAAAAAAGGTTTCCGTTTAAGGCCTAATTAATAAGACGTAAGTATTCACGCTCAAGTCTTTCGAAGGATAGTTATTACTCCATATGATGTTAAAAAAACATCATGGTTTAGGCATAACCATGGTTTATTATCGCATATATCAGACATATCAGATATATTCCATTTCCGTTATATGATAACATGGCAATTTTTTAAATTATATTTTGAGTTGTATCATCTTTGAATCTAAAGTTTTAAGGGAATTAGGACATAAGTTAAAATAAAAAAAAAGTTTCAAGTCATTAAAAATTTTCTAATGACTAATAAAATAATTTCAATACCATCATTCCAATAGGAATGCTTTGCTTCACCAATACCCAAATTTTAATTTTTTTTTTAAACTTGTCTTCTATAATTATGACAATACATGGAACTTTCAAATACTTCTATTGAAAAATTATATTTTTTGAGTTATTGTAGTTTCGTCAAACGTCATTTAACCATATGTTCTGTATTATTTTTTTATTTCCTATAAAACTTTCCTTTTAAATACAGATTGTTAATAAAATACTCCGTGGTTTATAACAACAAATGAATACAATGAGTTATTAATGTTCGTGTGTGTTTCAATTGATCCTTAAAACAATTTATAATTGAAATATACTATAGTTATGGCATGTTCTTTTGAAGGAGGGATATATGGTATAGAATTAGTTAAACCAAAATTCTCAAATTTTCAAGAAGACTTTACTTATCAAAATTTTTTAGAGGAATCACACTCCATCTCAGAGCAGTTGAATAAAATTCCTCGCTGCATGTTGGAGTTGAATATTGTTTAATATATATTTTCTTCGAAACTTAATATTTTTTAAGAGATTAGTTGAAAATTTTCAAATATAAAGCCTTAAGTCTCTAAACTAAAACAGGAAACAAAATTACGCGTATATATTTCGCCCATTCAGCGATCTACAGGACGGAAAGAGAATAATACCAAAAGAAAAAAAAATGAATTAACCGCATTCTAACCTCAATATGCACCAAGACACTGAAAGGTTTGTTTAAATGTGTTAATATGCAAATATTACTTAATACATTAATACACTTATATCTTCTAGGTGATGCCCGTAGAAATACATGTACCTACTGCATGCTTACTGCAATGCAAAATAAAACCAAAAATAAATCTAAAAAGTTTAAGGGAAGTTAACAAATTTAAAGTTAAAAAGTTTGGGGGAAAATAAATATTGCAATAACCCATATAAAAAAGGCAAATTAAAAAAAAAAAAACAGTATGTTTCGTAATGGGTACAGCATCTTTCGTAATGGGTACATATAATTTTTCTAGAGCATTTCTACAAATAGAAATATTTTCCTTGTTCCTGACAAGAATAAAAGATTAAAAATAGGATTCAAATGTGAAATAAAATAAAATAAAAAGGGAACATTTGTTTGATGTAATAAAAATGTCAATCAGGACGAGCTTTAGAATTTAATATTTTCATCGCGCTAGTCGAAATTGTAAAAAAGAGAATAAAAAATAAGTCTGGAGGGAGAAATATGCTAACATTGTATTCTGATTGGAGCAAGCGGCGAGATCTAGCGGATTTCCGCAGAACTAGGTAGTTTCCAGATTTCACCGCAGGTGGCAGCACAAACTGACTTCATTATTACGGTTATGTAAGTACGTATAACATATTTTTTTCAGCTTTTACTTTAATTAAATTAAACTTGTAAATATTTGTAGATTATTTTCATATTATTTAATGAATGTCTTAAAAATGTCTATAAGCTCACCAACATTTTGTACAGCCAATGTTAGCCATTAGTGATTTATATTTTTACAGTTTAAAAAAGAAATAGGATATTAATAGTTTATTGAATGCTAAGAAATATAAGAATGGCACTGGCGATGAACGAAACTTCACTTAATTTATTCATTTACATTATTTTTCAATGATTAAAAATGCGGTTAGGGATATTTATTGCATATAAAACATTTTTATAAAACAACATTTCTTAATGTTTCATGCAGTGTATCAATAATATGTAAATGTGGCACGCAGCTTATCAAAAAAATTTACATTGATATTACTTTATTTTAAGTTTTATTAAATTATTTTAACTTAAAAATGCATTTTCCAAAATATTAATAATTGCACTCGCAAATATTGGTTTATAGAATAAATCGAGAATGTCATGAACAATACATACTACTTTCAACCTACAAAATTATTAAATATATATAATCCACTTTAGTTTTTAGCTTAGTAATTTGGCTGGTATATATATATATGTCTATCCTAGTGAACCAGTAAAGAATTAAATCTCTTGGATAACTGAGAGTCTGTAGTATTTCATGTTAGATTTTCTAAAAAAAAATCCAATTTTCGCTTGGAGGAATATTTTAAATACACCTTTCTACAGAGCTGCTTTTTAATTTTTCTGAACATACTTAAAAAATGTTGAAAATTCAATAATCAAGTCTAGACTATAAACAAAGAATAAAGTTGTTTATTTCTTCAACGATTCAAACTATTCGGACACGAAATAGCTCTTAAGTTGTCACTAGATGGCACCGCTGCTTGTATTCTACACAAACATTTCAGTAAACTATATTCTCTTGTTAAACTTGTTTATTAGTAGCATATGAACCTTTGGTAACATGTAAAAATGTCAATTTCTTTTTTTGTACATTTATGCAAATAACAATGTAACAATGCATATAACCAAATAACATAAATAAACCATTAAAAGAGAGGAATGGTTGACTGAATGATCGATGTAAGAATTTTTCAGATTTTTTTTTAATAGTCTTTCAGAAATAGACTTCCTAGCTTAACAAGCACGACCAACAAGAAGTTGGAAGGAATGGGCTACACGAACAACCATCTTTAGTTATGAACCCCAAAAAAATTTAAAATATAACAAATAGTAATAATATAAAATATTATTCACCATGTTGCTTATTCTTATACATCCATTTGTTGCCATCTTCAACTGATACTAACTTGTCTCTGGAAAAACCAGCATTCACAAAAGCATTTACAAAAGTTGAAGCAAGATTGTGTCTAGCTGAATCAAGAGGCACTTCCAGATTATAAGTCGGCCGGAGAACCAACACTTCTAACCAAACTTTGTACACTTCTTCAGGAGTCTTAGGCTCCATGATATCCAACTAAATCAAATATTTAATCACAAATGTATAATGGTATATATAAAACAGATAAAGCTTTGATTTGCAATTTTTTCACACATACCTCTCTTCCAAGACTATGAAAATGATCATTCACATGGGCATTAGACATTATGTTAGTGAGATCTGACTTGTCCGGCAAGTCATCACTTAGTTCAAGACTCAACTGTTGCCTGCCTATCATAAAGGCTAATTGTTTCCGTACCAATCTAAAATTAAAATTTTAAAAAAACTTGTAGATGTTACAAAGAAGGAATTCGAAGAAAAAAATTTAAAAAATCCAAACCACACCTTATCCACAGATTGGTATACAAAACCCACTTATTCTGGCAGACTCCTCAATTACTACTCCCAACATCCGCACCACCAAAAAATTAACGTCGCCAAAAATATCATCCACCGTGGCTTATCCCTCGCTGACCCCTGCTTCCATAAAACTAACACCCACCGAATCAAAGAAATCCTTTTAAAAAACAATTTTCCTCCGTACGTTATCAATAAACTCATCCATGCCTATAACAACCCACCCACCTCCACCCTATCTCCACATCCGCCATCTACCTCTATATACAGATCCATGCCATATATACCCACCCTCTCACATAACATTCAAAAATCCTTACGTTCATCTATCACCAATTTACGCATCGCCTTTAAATCCCACAACAAACTCTCCAATATTTATACCAAAGTAAAAGATCCCATCCCCCTTAAACAACGCTCCCATGTCGTCTACCGCATCCCCTGCTCTACTCCTAATTGCAACGCCTCCTACATCGGCGAAACTAAGAACTTCCTTAAAGACCGTATCTACCAACACAAATACTCCATTTCCTCCCATAACCTTACCGCATCAAAACTCTCCGAACACGCCTTATCCCTTAACCACATTTTTGACTTTGATACTACATCCATCCTAGCTTCTGTTCCCAACCATGATAAACGCATACTCTCTGAAACCATCCACATAAATTTAGATTCCTCCACTGTTAACCTCAAGATCGATTCAAACAACTTATCCTCTTTCTACTCACAAATTTTCAACTTACTAAATAAACCTTAAATTAGTTTACCTTGTTATTCCTTCCCATTGTCATTCTGTTACTACTATAGTCTCTTTCCTATAATACTTATTTTGACCTCTTGACATCAATTCCTACTGTTTTATCACCCTACCTTTTCCCATTAATTTAGTCATTAATTTTCGCGGCTCTCTATAAAATAGTCATGATACACATTTTAATATAATAAAATGGTCAATATTTCGAAAAATAGTCAAGAAAATATTACTATTGATATATTTTTATATTAAATCTCAAAATTTGAAATTAGTCATATTTTTGGCCGTCAGATTTCGCTGGCAACACCCTCATAACGTACTTTCTGGCCAGTTAGACCGCGTCTACTCGCACTGCAGCGTTCTATAGGTATTACTATTTTAATACTCATATCTTCTCCTCACCCTTTCCTTCTCCATATTGTACACCATATTTTCTCATATTAGTTTTTGGCATCCATCATATGTTATTATTATCTAAGATTTCATTAACATTTAACATCACTATTTCTTCATATTTTACTCTATTTCCATGCTCATACCATATTGTTACTTATATTTCTATACATTCCTTGTATATTTATGTCATATATTTATACCACTTCATACTATAGATATGGATTTTTAAAAACTGTTATACTCTATATTCATATCTTGACTTTCTACTGTTATTTTTCCTTTATTTACTCTTTAATTTCATTTTGGTTATATCTTCTTTCATTTTACTCATGTAAACTCCCTAGGAGTCTATTATCTTACCTTTTATAGTTTATATATATTCTACTACCTTTTCCATAATTTTACTTCTCACCTCTGATGTTTATACCTTTTCTCTCTTTTTTAAATATCTTTCTGTTTACTTCCGTCTTTTATCTTTGTTAAAAAATTTTTTTTGGCATCACCACCGTTCTGTACATTTTCTCTGTAATTTTTTGTATTCATATATATCCCTCACTTTTGTTCTAAAATTCTACCTCTCTACATATATAGTTTTTCTCATTTATCATATACTTAGTCCTCAATGTATTTTTATTGTATTCATTGTATGTTGTCTGTTTTTCTTTCTTAGCCCTGAAGATGACCCACAAAGTGGGTCGAAACGTCGGCACTTAATTAAATAAGTATCCACTTATTTAGTGTTTTATTTGACTGCACCCCCAACTATTTTCTTCCTTAAACCATTAAAACATAATTTTATATCTGGAAGAAAATGGTCCGGGTTGAGGACAATAAATTTCTCTGAATATCAAGAAATATTTATTCAGTAGCCAACGTTTCGACCTACTTTGTAGGTCTTCTTCAGGGCTAAATATGCAAAATACAGACAATTGAAAATTAAAAAAATGGTTAAGCAAAGAAAAAAAAAATAGAAGCAAAATAAAAGCATGGTAAATGTAGAAATTGAACATTAAAACTTAAAAAAAATGTCCTAATCCATGACTGTGATTGGCTGGTTTCTGATTGGTCTGGCTCTGATTGGACGGAATTCGGCTTGCTTATTTCTGCTTGGTTGATTTGGTGTTTCTTATTCTGTGGAATCTTCGGGAGCCATAGTTAACTTAATTTGTATCGGTCCTCCCTGTTGACATTTTTCGGGTGCTCAACTATTTCTATCGCTTCCAGTATTTTCCTTTCTGTGACCTTACTACATTTCTTAACTACTCTGATTTTGCCAAATTCTATTTTGTGGTTCGTGATAGCGAAACGTTCTGCCAAAGCTGATGTTTTGATGTCCATCTTCGTCACGTTTTTAATGTATTCTGTAACCCTTGTGGATATCAGCCTTCCCGTTTGCCCAATGTATTCATTGCCACAGGAGCATGGAATAGGAATAGGAAGCCAGCAGCATGTTTGGCGAAACGTTGGCGGAAAATTCAGCTACACGATCTAAACCAGACGAAACCACTGAAGCTTTTAGAAAAATTATTACATTATTTTTTTCGCTCCACTTTGTATATCAAGAGAACGTTATTTTCAAGCATCAATCGTCTATGGAAATGAGTAAAATTTATATTGTTACATCATTGAAATGATAAAATCTTGAGTGACTTTCAACAAACGCCTATATGCGCTCATAGTACCCACAGATTTCTTTCGCGATGAGTAAATCACACTTTATAGTTAACTAAACTCTTACATTATTTTACAATTTTATATTTTCCACTTTTTTGGTTTGTATTAGGTATTTCTATGTAATTATGCTTCAACTCCTGGAAGGCGATACAGCTTATCCAGTAAGGATGGAGTACTCAGTTATCCAGAAGACCGGAGGAACATGCAGGCGCTGCCCTCTGGAACCACAGGACGATGGTAGCCCGATCCTTCAATGTCATGGCACCTAACACCCAACTCACTTAGCATCCGCTCCTCGGGTAGTCTACTGATCTATCGCTTCCAGGGAAAACAACTTCAACACTCCAGATATATATCCATGTTTGTCCAGTTCTCTCCTGACTTAATTCTTTTTTTGTAGTTCAAAGTTGTTTATCAAGTGGAGAAGTAGGTCGATATAGAATAGGCTTGTAACAAGCTTAAGAATCTATTATCCTTGTAAATAAGGAAGATTTTAAAAATTTCTAATTTTTAACTTAATGAACTTGTATATTATAATATATGCTACTTAACTTCAACACGTTTAGAAAATTTACTGCCGATATTTTGTTACCTACGACTTAACGGTGACATTTGGAATCTCGGTATAAGTTCCGCAGGTTGTCGCTCGAGTAAATTCAGAAAAAGTTAGAACTTTCTATTTGTTTCCTTTCTAATATTATTGAAAATAAAATTAAGCTCTTCATTGCAGTAATTTTAACTTTATCTCGTTTACCTGCAAGGTATATATTGTAACATATAAAGTATGATATTAACACGACTTTATATGTTTTTTAACAATTTTAAACTGAAAAATATAATTAGGAAATCATATTATCTTATCATAAAAATTCTGTTAATTCAAAACGCATTAATTTTAGAAAACGATATATTTCATATTTTACTCCTAAATGTAATATATTATGTATTTTATTTGACTTAACCGGGAATGACACCCATATCTACATTTTATTTACTTTTAATAACCCTTATTTAAAATGTATGTACAATAATTTGAATTCCTACAGCTATTAATTATTTCTTACTATACTTTGCAGAATTAGTGATTTAGGTGACATGAAGAGAACGTTAAAATTAAAGAAAACTAGTATTAAACTTTGTTTGTGTTACAACCTTGGGTGTAATGTAATAATGTACAACACCAACACGAGGTCTGTAAGTACATATTTTCATTATTATTAGTGTAACTTGATTATATCTTTATTTTTAATGTAAATAAAAAATTATAGACATGTATTTTTAAGATCTTTAGTATGAAATGAAGGTATGTTTTTATAAAATTTTAGTTTGTTAATTGGCACTCCGCTGTATTCTAAAAAATACACAACTAATAAAAACAGTACTGTTAAACCATAGTAAGGACGATTCCCTAATGAAAAATACAAGATGCCGAAAAATAATAACTTGTTAAAAAAAAAATTAAAACCACGACAAAAATACACGTGAAAAGATATTCTAGTTTTGCTAAAATATACCGTTGACTCGGCATTATAAAAATCCAATGTGCGATACGGACTTAGTAGTGAAGGCATGAGACCTCTGTTGGAGCTCAGTGGAACTAAAGACGGTTCATGTAGTTCCAATACCCTCCGCCAGGTAACAGCAATCACGAAGGATGCTCCCGCTATTCCGTATACCGTATTATTTATTTATCATATTTTAAACATTATTTTTCTAAACCGTTAGAGTTAGAAAACTACAGTACTTAATTTAATTTAATTTTTTATCACTTAATTTAATAATAGTTTTTATTTAAAAAGTAACATATAAATTTTTTTTTTATTATCATTAAGAAATTATCGGTAGTACATTATATGCATTGGCTTGAAATGGAATTATTGTTTATATTTCAACTCAATTTCAAGTCAAAAACTACGAGAATGATACGTTTCCGGTTTTCTGAACGTAGTTAAGGAGGACAAAATCCGACTTAACCACTTATTCACCGGGACTGTAGTATTATACTCTATTTTTCTACTACTTCTTTTCCGGCTGTCATCAAAATTAAACATTATAATTTCACACACAGCTTAACATATCAGTGTCAATTATAATTTTCAATCCCAATGTATCATATAATCTTAAAATATGCTTGAATTATTTATGGAGTTTTTAAAACATCGGTTTAAATGACATGATTGCCAAAAAGATACTTTAACTAATTTTAAGGTAATTATTAGTCATTGGTGCGTTGAGGAAAGAAACAAGTCAGGGGAAATCAATTAAATTTTTAGATACGGAGTCGAGAATAGGTAAGTACGAGAGACGTCCAGGAAGTAAAGTTAAAAAGGACGTGCATGATTTGGGCATTTTTTTTTATAGTTGGTACTATATTGTTATGGTCAGAGAGGATTAGACAAGCTGTGGGATTAAGCGGAAGGGATCAAAGGACGTGTAGAGCTTTCTGGATCGGCCTGGACGGTTCTCGATTCTCTTCCGAGAAATGCCCCACCCCGACCTACCTTGCCTATATAAAAATGCCAGCTGTTTCGGCCGAGTGAGATCAGACTGCAATAAGTGCTAAGTGAGTAACAGTGACAGTTAGTGGCCGTGTAATAAGTGTAATAAACTGTGTGTCAGTTTGTCATATTTGGAGAGTCTTACGGTCGGTGGACTTTAATTAGCGAACTGTAAGTGTTAATTTGTGATTGTAACCTATAGTGTAATATTACTGTATTTGTACAAATTTATATAAATAGTTTAGTTATTTAGTATTAGCAATATCTTAGATTGTTTGTATATTATCTTAGAAATTAGATAACAGTTAGTAGAATATTGTTATTGTAAATTGATATTAGTTTAATAATTGAATTGATTTAAATAATAATACATTAGTGGAAAAATTCCAACTAAAAACCTTTAGTCTCCAAACTAAAACAGGAAATTAAAAATACCTGACCTTTGGACAGGTATTTTTAATTTCCTGTTTTAGTTTGGAGACTAAAGGTTTTTAGTTGGAATTTTTCCATTAATGTATTAACATTTATTTGATGTCTCTGCTGACCGTTCCCTTTTTCAATATGTTTTAAATAATCTCATTGTATTCTTTTTAATTTGTTAATAAATATTAGTATCTTGAATTAAGTAACAGTTTAGTCCATTTTACACCCAGTAGCCCGTAACAATATGAAAAACAAAATGCTCACTAACGTATACACTAACGTATCGAGAATTTTATAATGATAGTTATAGTATTATAATGAAGTTAAAATAAATTAACTTCAGTATCCGAAGGTGGTCGCGATAGCCAAACACGTGGGATATTGTGACTCACCCAACCAACTCTCCGGAGCTGGCACCATTGGATTAACCTATTTTCAATTAATCGAAGGTGTTTTTGGGTTGTCTTTGGTTTCCGAATGACGAAGAGGTCCAAACTGTCTTAAAATGGTTTCGGAAGGTGGAGCGAAATGCATACGAAGAGGGTGTACATAAGATTGTCTCCAGACTACAAACATGTACTGACCTGAACGGCGATTGTGTAGAAAAATAATGACATGTTTTTACTCATATCTCGCACATTTCATTTAAATATGGGCGTTTTCCTATTTTTAACACAGCTATAAAAATAACTCGATTCCGCTTAGTTAAATACAAGAGACTAATTTTGGGGAAAAATTGTACTTAACCACTTATTCACCGGGGCTGTAGAATAGTAATACAATTATAAAAAGAAATACGATTCAAATCGTTGAAAAATTTAAATATTGAGGATCACTGATAACTAGAAAAGAGAGAAAAAAAGGAATAAAGAACGGTTAAGTCAGGAAATGCTTAGGTTATTTTAGGTCTCGATAACATTTAGCTCGATCCTTTTGTTAAAAACTTAAAAAAATAAATTAAAAAATTATCTTTCCAACTGATGTGTGTAAAACGTGACCACTAATTTTAAAGAATGAACAACGTCAAAAATGTAGAGGGATCTCATAGAATAATTTTGTTCATAAATCGAGGAGTGTCCTGAATATTGGAGGTTACTCAAAGCAGAACAGCAGAGCTATCACCATTTTGATATGACTGATAGATACAAATTCAAAGGTTGAGATGGGCTAGAAAAGTTATTGGCTTGGTAACGAACGTATTCCTAAAAAAATAGTTAGGTCTGAGCGGATTTAATATATTTTAAGGTTTGCACAACGAATTCAGGTAATCTTTGGGTGCAAAACAGTAAACGACCATTGATGAGCATTGAAACTTCGGATTCGCTAATCTTTTCTTTCCTCCAATAAATTTATTTGGCTTAATGAGAATTCATACAAGTATTTTTCATTATACGTTTAATGAAAACTGAAAACACTGTTTGAAAAGTTTTAATATAAATTTTAATCAAACTTAGAACTTCCTAGTTTTAAAGTTTAACATGAGAATTAACGAAGAATTCAACTCACCACTCTAAATTCAACAACAAATGTCGAGTTTTTAACAAAAAAAACTAAAATCCGATATTTTGTTAACTGCTCATTTTTGATATTCGATATCGAAGCTGTCGAAGGTCAAAGATTCAGACTAACAAATTAGGTAAAGATTGGCTTCTTATCTATAAGATATATTGCTCCTGGAGTGGAATTCCAATATTAAAAGAGTGTTGCAGCTTTTATATTTTGTTTCGTTTAGATCTTAAGGAGAACGACATTTTATATATATATTTATATATATATATATATATATATATATATATATATATATATATATATATATATATATTATATATATATATATATATATATATATATATATATATATATATATATATATATCATAGGAATGAATAGGGTTGGCCTGCTTCTCCCATATTGGTGTAACAGACATCTTCCCTATAAACATTATAGGAGGTTGACGGATATTAGAAAATTTTTGAAAATAAATATAACCCAGACTACAAAAGGGATATCCTCTATATCAAATTAGAATACATCTTTATATTCAGAGAATTTTTGAACAAAAGTATAAAATTCTTGATAATAATTTATACAGTAAACGGTTTTTACTTCCTGCAAGGTGGACACCGCTTAGGTGTAATTGAGTGTGACAAATAAAATAAACTATGCTAGCTTAGTTATTTTTTGTTTTATCTTATTATAATTTATATTGTAAATTACACAGATCATATGGCATATTATCATTTTATTTATTATAGAGAATTACTCAATTAAACCCGTACTTACATCATAATTACCACTATAAAATTTTTATATTTTAATATTATGGCACTGTAATAATTTCTAAAATGGGTCATTGATTTTGAAAGTGGGGCAATCCTTTTTATGAAAAAAACTAATTAAAGCTGAGACATATTAGTAATTAACACAATTTTATGTTAAACATTTTGAATCAATTGAAATCATTATTGTTTTAATATCAGTATAAAGTTGTTATTAGAAATTTATTAGGTCAACAATATTCCAAATGTGTTGATTTTGAAAGTAAATATCTAGCAATAACATAAAATGCACTTTGCTCACTTTCAAAATCAACGGCTATAATAAACACGCTTGCATTTATAAAAAATGTTGTCGATTCATAATTTCGAATTAACAAGAAAAAGGAAATAAACTGATTTTAGCTAAGAAGTATCTTTTTACCTTTTTGTAACTTTAAACTTGAAGTTGAATAGATTTAAATATCAAATAGTTATGTTTACAGAGTTATACAGTTCGGTAAAGATATACTTAAATATTGGTGCGAAGCTATAAAGTCGAAATTATAAATGATTACTCCGTAGATTTTAATTATTAAATTTCATTATAGGTATTTAAAATAAGAATAATATGCTAACTGATATGTATAAAATATTTATATGCTAAAAATATTTAATTTGCAATAAATAAATAATAAATTAGACTCAAAATCTTAGTCCAGGAAGATACGTAGAGTTTGGCGCTACCTAGGGGAGGGAACTGGAACTACGTGGGCCGTTGTTAGTTCTACTGAGCGCCGACAGAGGTCACAGCATTCTACTGCCGAATCTTGATATATTTTAGCAAAAATAAATTATTATTTATATATATATTTTTTTTTTTAGTTGGTCCTTTTTCTAAAAGGTAACGAAATCATCTTACTGAAAAACTGTCAGAATAAAAACAGTACTGTTCCTAGAAAGACCTCCTAGATTTGAAGTGAGTTTTTATTTATTTTTTCTTCATATTCTCTGATTCTATTAGTTCGAACTAAAAGAGTATTTCTTTAGCCACAGGAGGGTGCTATTACTCTGAAATGAGCAACTAAATAAATGGCTAGGGCCACCTGTGGTGTAGTTTTGGGCATAATAACCAATTAGATTACCTATGTCGCCGGGTTGCTGCCAGGAAGGTGGCCTTAGGAATTTTACAGGTCAGTTCCTAAGCCTGTACGGTGTCAAATACTCGTTAAAGACACCAGTCCTAATTATACCAGGATAGGCAAAATTGTGGACTCCCACTGAATGAAGTGACGTTGAATGAATAAACAATAAATCACTGTTTATTCAGTGAGTAGTATTTCTTGAAAAGTTTTATAGTGAAGAAAGCAAAGCACCAAATGATAATTAAAAAGTTCAAGTAGAAAAATGTTCTATAGTTTTCGGATATAATTATTAAATTTATTGTTAAAAATACAAGTCACCTCCTTGCAGAACCGTTGTCCATGAAACAGTACAGTCTCTACCATGTACTAAACCCCAGACTCGTTCACGGGTCGTAGTGGTCACTGGTTAGGTTTGTTAAAAATAATGATTACTTCAAGACTTTTATGGAGAAAATAATTTAACAACTACTTACACATTTTTGTTAATTCACGTATCTTTAACTACTCTCCGTTGAATGTGTTCATCAATAATCATATGAACGCTCGTCAACCGATTTAAACGGCACTAAACACAGGTATTATTTATTATTGTCACTGTATTATATTATAGTAATGTAAACCGCTAATCGGTGGCAACAGCTACTGACGTCAGCTCGCAGTGAACTGAGAGAACTGATCTGACGCGTCAGAGTTGACGGGGTCAACGCTGTCAATCAACGACGCCTGTAGCTTCAACGTTCTAACCATTTCAATAATAATCACGTCTCCTTTCCAACCGAACAAGTTTAAGTATTTACGTCGGTACAAAGCTTAAGTGGCTTATCTGGGAATTTATGGACCAAAGGCAAAGGTTTAAAATTATGGTTGTAGGGGTTTATCAAGTTGTTGGTATTATACATCGTTAAATATTTAAATAACATACTCAATAAACGATTTTTATTAATATTTTATCAATAAATGCAATACAACCCTAGGAGGTTCTTTAATGACAAACTATTTTTCCACTTAAACCTACTAGGTTTAAATCTACCTACTACATCTTATCAGGCTAATGAATGGGAAAATTTACAAGAAGTTTATAGAATTGAATTGACAAGAAACAAATAACATATTAGTATCTAATAAAAATAATTGTACATTAGTAAATTTAATTCCTAATATCTACTGATTGTCAAAACCTCTATGTAGGCACGATACTATGTTTTATTGGAAAAGTCAATCAAAAAATTGTAGTAATTAAAAGTCCTGAGTTTGAGGACGACTGAAGCATATAAATTATTTATTTTATATGAATCAACTAAACTGAGGAATCATGAAGTACTCCAAGGGCACACTCAGCCTCTATAAAATAGGGAAAAGGGCGTTGCTTCCCTGTAAGCTGCCAGACAGGAGACGACTTCTGCGCAGGTTGTTTTCTATATTGTCCGAATACGATTCCCTTTTTATTTTTGTTTCTAGGTTCATAGCTTTAAAATTACTAAAGGATTTCGTGGGGAAAAAAAGTATTAAATAAAAGTGAAACATGAAGAGCTCTATAAATTAACACCGTATCACTATTTTTGCAAATGTGGTAAGCTAGTAAATTATGCTACAAGCAATCAGCGGATTTGACGGACAAAACAGTTATTAAATTAGGAATTCAGATCGGAATCACGAGGATGCATATAATGAAGGGGAATGAAGAAGAGAACCCTAATAGAGTTTATTAAATAACGGTTCGGTGACAGGCAATCACAGTCCCTGTTCCAGTTCCAGTTATGTAGTAATCCAGTTATACAGTTATCATCTATCTCAGCGGCGGAGGTTTTAATTACAGCCGTCAGATATATCACGGCTCATTGCTGAGTGGCAAGCCCGAAGTCTCAACTCTCTCCAGGTGTAAAGCAAGTATGCCAATAGGGTCCTTAGCATTTAACATTATCGCGTATTATTGATGGGAATAGCTATTAAATTATATATACTCAAAATAATAATGCATCAAAAATTTAATACAAAATAATTTGTTTTTTTATTCAAGTAATAAAATATAGCTTAAGAAATATTTAATTTCATTATATTTTAGTACAAAAAAAAAAATGCTCAAATGTACATACAATAGGTGAAACCAGTGTTTATTTAAATTAGAATAAATAAAACTATGTAAATAAAAAAACAAAACAATAAAAGTTAGATATTTTATTCAATCCGTGGGCACAGCAATGCCTTATTCCACAGTAAAGCTAAGTTAACCTTGTACTACAAGAGCCCATGATGGGTTTAGGGTTCAGTAAATCATTGAGATAAGAAGAGAATATATTTCATTAATGTTGGAAAAATTGAATAGCAATTTTTTCTGCAAAACAATATACGTTATCATTTACGTCATGTGCCAAAAAATCTGATATAAATGTAAAAAATCTTTTGAGGACAACTATCCAGAGAGGTGTTTTGTCCCAGATTACGCTCAACCAAGTTTTTTCTCCTAATGAAGGGTTACAAATGGGTTACAAATGTATAGAGGCTGAGTGAACCCAACTTCAGTGAAATCCCACTGAATCCAAGAACGGTTGTTAACAGATTAAATAATTTATCTGCCACAGCCAGATTTAAATCAAGAACATTCGGCATAACAACTCAACGCTTTAGTCACTGAGCAATCGCACTCCACAATAATGCTAATTTAAACTTACTTAAAATATTTACCTTCATGTAACAATAAATTTCACATTGATGTATAATATGCACCAATTGATGATTTCTTGAGTTGTTTTAAGCATATTTAAGGATTATTAAAAATATATCTCTGTTTTTAAAAATAGATACTACAAACAATACTAGCTCCATTTCTAAATTCAACAAATACTATTTAAAAAAAGTAACCTTGTATATTAAAAGAGAATTATTTAAAATTAAATTTCAAATTGGTTAAATAATTATAATGTCTATATAATTATAAACTAAATAGATTAGGTAATGAAGGAATGCGAATTATGCTTATTAATAGATTCAATAACAACAGAAAGACAAAAGAGGCCAAATGGCACTAATCAACAGGAGATATTAAAAAATAACCTCGCTCTTTCTTTAGGGCGGACAGAAAAAACAACAAAGAAACAACAAGAAAAAAAAACAAGAGACAAAAGGAAGAGGCTTTGTTTATGAGAAGCGTCAGGTACAGGCAGCAAAAAATCTCTCAAAAGCGAAGGATCTCTACTCAAGCCGCCCTCATCTCTCCCTCTTCGCACATCAATGCTTCTTCACCCTTTTTTTCCTGTCTCAATAAAACAAATAAATGAGACAAAAATATATAAAATACATGCTAAGACAAGGTATACGAACATAAATAAGACCGTATATCTTTCCATAGACAGAAAGAATGAGTAACTTCACTCAAATAATTCCTAAAAAATATTATTGATATGAATATTATTATAAGGGTCAATATAGTCAGAAAAAGGTTAGTATTTTATTAAAATAAAGTTTTTAATCAAGTATTTTATCTAGGAAACTATAAACGTTAAAATGTATTTAAAAAAAAAAATTAGATTTGATCAATGGAAATTTATAATTTTTTTAAATATTTTTATTTTGAAGATAAATTTATATATTTGTAAATATAAATTTATTTAAATATGAATTTAATATGAAATTTATAACTGTATAATAATAGTACATAAAGAAATGAAAATGAAGAACATAAAATGGCATGAGATTTATTTTTTGAGTTTTACAACACTATTATGACAACAACAATTAAATAGAGTGGATGATGCATAGTTGTGTGAATTTGCCAGATAATTAGAAAGGTGCGTACCGTTGTAAATGGGTTCCTGTCTGCAGGACTCTACAATATAACATTTATTTAGGGAAGGACGTTATATCAGATAGATTAGATTAGATGAAATGTATCGATGAATTAGTATTTTTGTTACATAAATAGCAATTACCGAATAATGCTCTTTCAGGGTATTTTGAAATTTACAACTCTATTATAAAAATACAACAGGTAAATATAATGTTATATAAAGGCCACAAATACCATATTGTCATAAAATAAATACACTCAACAGAAAAAAAAACCGGACACTTATATACATATGTATATTAATCTTTTTAATTCATGGTAAGAATGAAATAAACCCCGGAGTGCATCGTGAATGGTAGACTTCGCTACTCCAAGCACCGGCCTTCTCTGTCCAAGGCATCAGCTCGGGCTGTGTCAACATTTGAAAGAACCATTATTCTGGACCAAAATAAAAAAAAACATGTCTATTAATCACAGAAAAGGCATGGTAAATAAATTAAAGATGTTTAAATGTCCTAAAAACTACTTACAGTTTAGAATAGGTCAGACAGGTAAATCAACTTCAAAACAAATAAATCAAATCTGAGTTTTATCTAATTGATTACTAATCCTGAAGGGATTAGTTCAATGGACTTAGACCCCACATTCTCTGTAATAACTAGAATACCCACAAAAACAAACAAATTGCTGAAAATTAGCTTTTAATACAAAAAATATGAAGTGTCCGGTTTTTTTTTGCTGTTGAGTGTATGTAGAATGATCCTAATAGCATGAATAAAGGCAGGTTGAGAAACTACCCCCTGGGAGAACTCGAATAACAAATTCAACTTAAAAGGTCACGAGGCCACGCCTAGAACCATCATCAGGAATTGAAGAGGTTGCTAGGTTTGAAACTAGTAGGTTTGAATTTTGTCATCTCTATCAAGTGAAACATTAAGGTCATTACGGATGACTTTATCCGTAACAAAGTTTGGAACATTCAGGATTTTACGAAAGGTTTTTGTCTGTAAGGATTGGATACGAGAGGAATTCGGCGGCTTAGTTGAGTTCAAATAGATTTTATAATTATCATGCATATGAGTTTTTTGTAATTAATTGCGAGCTTTAAGCGTTAAATAATATGTATTATAATATTAATATTAATATATAAAATATTGTAATATATGTTTCATTTAACGTGGCCGTAAACGTTGAAGGATGAATAAAATATTCAAATATAAAAGTCTTACATAGACTGTTCGTATAAAGATGACACTACAGTAGAATTTAGGCGGAATCGTACAACTTGGAATCAAAGAGCATGTGCCCGGTTCATATAATTAAAGCCTTAGTATATGTTAAATTAACAATTAATAATTGCTGGGCTAGTTAACGAACGGATATGATAATAACTGTTGAGACGACTGATCGCCCAAGGGGTGCGCCGAGGCGTCGTTGGAATGATTGCGTAAACAGTGATCTAGTGGATTAACAAGAGGGCATTGGTACATAAGAACAGTTCAGAAAGGAAGTTTTAATGAGTAATTATCTTACTGTAATAAATAAAATCACATAAATAAAATTTTGCCATCAACAATTACAACTTTAATATATATATATATATATATATATATAAGTGGTATACCGTGTATTAATTATATATAAATAATTTAAAATGACTTGGATCTTTTTTTTCAAGAAAGTATATAAACGATTAAAAAGTATATCTATTATGTTTATAGTTATGAATTGAATTTTTTATATATTATGTGTAGTTCATTTCAGAAATATCATTTCCTAACTGACAACCAGTTTATGAGATTGGACTTCAACACAGTCAGATTCCATCTATCATAAAAACAAGAAGATTTTCTGTGCCACCTTTCTCGATCTTGATAGTAAACTTTATTGGTCTATAACGTTTTATAGGTTAACATATTATTATGTAGACGATTACCCCCTCCACGCAGAAAGGCACCAAGGAGGAAGAACAAAAGGTGTAGAGGATTACATTTTCCAATACGACCTTTAAAGTTCGAAAAACTCTACTCAAGTTTTCTCCTTGCAAAGGATAAGGGTTATCTAAAGATTTATAAAAAAAACCTGTACCACTACATCCCATGAAGGGTCTGGGGTTCAGTACATGGTAGAGACTACTGTATCATGGACAACGGTTCTGCAAGGAGGTGACTTGTCCTAGGTCACGCTCAACCACCAGATTTTCCCCCATATTTTGGGTACCCTATTTTTATAATATTTTATAGAGGCTGGGTGGGCCCCAGGAGGGTCCTAGATTCTATATGATCTAAAATAGCAATTTTCACATATCGAAGCGTAGTTAATATCAAGATAACTGGGTCTGCACACATAAATAATATTCGCAGGATATATATTTTTAAATAAAAAATTTTTAAATCACATATTTCTTTTTTAGAGTAAGATACTTTAAAAGCGAGATGAAACCAAACTTTCTTTGGAAATTTAGTTTTTTAATGTCTTATATAGAGTAATCTATATACATAAAAATCAAAGCAAAAGAAAGGCGCGTTAGTTGTTAGTAAAAGCTAATTAGGGTTTGCTTGTCTTTATCTATATAAATATTGGTTCCACTACCAGAGCCATTGTACTCATTGGGAAGCCCTTTGCTTTAGGGAAATAGGGCAGAAAAACGTCTGCCGGGACAGCTAGTTTTTAATAAATATGGAATTAAAATTAAATTAAATTATTTCGAATAGGTGAAAACATATTCAAAATCAATTCAAAGAGCTAGTAGACCTTCTTTAGTCTCCAAAACAGATTAGTGTTGTTTGAGAGTTTTGTTTAAGTTTTTATGTGAAAGTTCAACAAACAAAGTGGAGAGATTCAAGATGAAATATTTAAATTTGAAATTGTTTCACAAGCAGTATAATCTCCAAGCAATTAGATAATCAAAAACGTAATAGGGACTAAAGAAAAACAACATACACATGGGTGTTCACAATGTATTGCCATAACAAATGTAAATTATCAAGCTGTATAAAAATTATATGTTATAAAAAAACAAAACAATAAACTATGTTAAAAATTTTTGAGATTTTTTTTAAACCGATAATTTTCTGTAACAACTATAATCTAGCTTAAAAATGATCTATTTTTTTTAGGAAAGGGTTATCCAAAAAATGAAAAACAAATCAAAAACTGACTAACCTTTGTCATAATAAAAAACTACTAGCAGCGTTATAAAATTAAATATACTGTTAAGGAAATAAAAAGCTAATGAGGGACAGTTATATATAATCTAATGTTTCATGAGCTCATAATACTTTAGTAATATATTACATATTGTTAGTTTAAATTATTTTAATAATTTCTATTTTAATTATATACATTCATCGTATCAAATAACTTTATTCTTAGGTTTTGTCAAAATTGAAATTTAGTGCTCTCTGAAAGGCCAGTAGTACATTTTTGACTTCAAATGGCAAGCGTAAACATTCTTTACGTTTGTTTTCAGTCGAAATATCACTTTTGTTTTATTAGTTTGCTTAGGATTCCTATAGATAATAGCCTGATGTAGTGTAGGTATTGGGAAGGAGATATGACTTTTCTCTTTGCTGTAGCAAATGTTTTTTAGCCATGGTCCTGATTGTCGGGTATTAGATTTGATTTTGGAAATTAAATAATTTTATTTTTAGTAAATTTTCAATTTCTAGATTATCTTTTACTTAAATTAAAGGATTACGAGTATTCAATATATAATTTTGTTTACGATAAGAAAATTAATTATGTCTTTTTAAATTAGTAATTGTATCATTATTTCTTTTTATTGCATTAAATACACTATAATGTTAATATAACACAGATAAATTAGTCAATCAACTAAAAACCAACTTCGAAGAAACAAAAGGTATTTGATATAGCAGAAATTATGCAAGTTATGCAAGTCATATGGTCCAACCCAACATACAGTTCTGTTCCCTTAGACTAGAACCCGGGGCTTTGTTTCCCTCAAAGGGTGTGTAACTCAAGCCTGAGAAAGTTTTCGCTGACGACATCAATTTGCATCTTGAACTAGGCATTGGTAGCGGCATACAAATTGGAAACTCGTTAATTACACTAATTAAACCACTCCTACATAGCAACTTAGATCACCTTATAATTGATATTGGTGCGTGTTCCTTCTAAACGAGGTGTAACAAAGAGAACATGGGTAATTAGGTAATTATATGGCAATACAGAGGTATAGAGTAATATATAAATTGCAGTAAATAAGTAAATAATTTAAAGTAAAACACTTGTTAATGCTACTACAAATAGTATGAGAGCGAATTATGTTTGATTAATGTAAAAACTGAGACAAAATACCTCCTATAAATTTTGAATAGCCTACGCTAATAGAGTGGATCAGAACAGTTCGGTGTATAGAGTGCTGAGTTGCTGTGCCGAGGGTTCAGCATCATCCAGCCTCAATAAAGTGCGCACCCTTCATTGGGAAAAAATCTGGCGGTTGGGCCTGATCTCAGACAAATCACCTCCACAGCTGTTATCCTATAAACAGTGCAGTATCCACTATGTATTGAATCTTAGACTCCTTATGGCTTGTATTGGTACAGTTATTTTATCTGCACTAACATAAATCTATTTAAGTAAGTACGGATGCGTTATAATTTTTGAGTGAATAAAAATTTTAAAGAAAATTTATTTTTACAAAAATGAATATTTTAAATATTTAATTGTTTCTTATTGTTAAATGTTAAAGTTTCTATCTTTTCCCAGACCAGTTTCTCCTGCAAAGTTTAAGATTTATTTTTATGATATATCATCCAGTTTATTGCGGATTATTTGCTTTGTGGAATCAGAGGAATATATCAATACATTTTCAAACGACAACTTAATGTGTTAAAAAGTAAAATAAAGTGACTTGGGAATTGACCAAGGTTATTGGTTCAAACCCTGACAGTTTCTTTAAAGAACGGCCAAGTAAATACTGAGACTCAAATGAATACTGTATAAATACCCATAGTCATCAACAATCGATACTGATTCTCAAACTCCGACGTCTCCGAGTCAACATCGTACTTAGTGACCATTTACTTGTTGATTCTCTAACTGAACACTTCCCTGACGATTTAATTTCTCTCACTGAAATGTTTACACATTTAACACGGTTTTACTGTCAGAGGTTTATTTAATTACCGGCCATTTACTTGTCAAACGTTTAATCTGCTGCTTCTATTAAATCATCAGTTTTGTGAGTTACAAATTTATTAATTAGTCTCACTATTATTCAAAAGTTTTTTCTTTACAATATCCTCAATTTCTTATCAGTGATCTACGATAAGTCTCATGTAAGTATTACCATCATTGAATTATTTTTTAATTTAGTTTAATGATATTTACAACTACAATGCTATTATAACAAGTAAATGTGCTAATATGTACAATATGACGTGAAAACACTTGTGGAGAAACTACTCATCGGTAGCACTCCAATAAAGTTCTATAGAAGATAATCTCGAGGCCATCTACTATAGATCCATCTTCTTTTCAGACGCCTCGGAGGGTTATCAGGAATAGTATGGGAAGCAAATTGAGAGACTAGCGGGTTCAAGTGTGTATGGAGCTTGTCATGGAAGGATAGGTATCTAGTTTGGGCCAAATCAGTAACATATGGGATATTAAGATCAAGATGCATGAGTTTGTTTGTGACATAATAAGGAGCATTGAGGATTTTACGAAGGATTTTGGATTGTAAGGATTGGATACGAGATGAATTGGATGGTTTAGTAAAGCCCCAAAGCTCAACTCCGTATGTCCAAATAGGTCTGATAACTGTCATGTAAATGAGTCTTTTGTAATTAATTGGTAGCTTAGAGCGTTTGTCCAGTAAGTGTTGAAGTAGGCGAAAACGTCGAGCAGTTTCTTGTCTTTTCAGTCTTGTATGAGGATTCCAAGTGAGACGTTTGTCCAGATGGAGTCCTAGGTAACGTATCTGCTCGACAGGGTTCAGTGGAATATTATTAAAGGATACAGTAGGGCAGGAATTTGTAGGTTTACGACGAAGGGTGAAGGTAATTTGATGGGATTTGTTATTTGTTATTTTAATCCTCCAATTTTGACACCATTCTTGAAGGTTTGAGATATGGGATTGAAGAGATTGGGATGCAACAAATGGATAGTTATTTACTGATAACACACAGGTGTCATCAGCATAAGTAGTGAGGACAGTGCTTGGATGGGTTGGGATGTCCATTGAATTATAATAATAAGATTTCTTGAAAGGTTGTGGATTTTATATCACTCTAAGAAACTTAAAGTAACGAGGTTGAAATTTGCTAAGAGCACCTGAAATGACATAAAGTAAAATTTCTAACATAAACCAAATTTTCTGCCAAATTTCCTACACATTTGATCAACAACGAGTGATTTTTCATTTTTTTTTTTTTGGCAGAGCGTGGAAGTGTTCATGATTAGCAAAGCTCGTGGTTATTCTTTTCAAATATATTGAGACATCAAATGAAATTTATAAATCCAACTAAGAATCAATAGCTGTCTCACTAATAAATGTACCTTAATATTTCATTCTCTTAAACGATAGGAAAAATATTAAACAATATTAGATTCGAATGAAAATTAATATCAGTAATTTAATATGCTCTCTCAATCACTCTCTTTCTCTCTCTCTCTCTCTCTCTCTCTCTCTCTCTCTATATATATATATATATATATATATATATATATACATATATATATATATATATATATATATAAGTTTATTTATTAACACAATACGCTCTCTCAAACTCTCTCTCCCTCTCTCTCTCTATCTCTCTCTCTCTCTCTCTCTCTCTCTCTCTCTCTCTCTCTCTCTCTCTCTCTCTCTCTCTCTCTCTCTCTCTCTCTCTCTCTCTCTCTCTCTCTCTATATATATATATATATATACATATATATATATAAAAGTTTATTTATTAAAACAATTTTAATGAATATAAAAATATAATTACTTCTGATTCAAACCGACTGGGACACCTTCCCCGCCTGAATCCACAGATAATCCGAAAGCGGACTGCGGGGAATCGATAAAGCGGATATCGATATGATCCTGGAGTTTATATTCCGGAGTGGAAGATGCCTCCCAGAATATTAGATGATATCTAGCTTCCCCGACCATTTTCTTATCACCATTCCAGTCACCGAGAGTCCTTCTTAAACGATATTCGCTGATTAGTTAATTAACTATGATTAACCCCAGGCCAAGAAAAATAAAATAAAAATATAGTTCCTGTAAGGTTTACCAATAGTTTAATCCCTTCCCCCCAAAAAAAGTAATAATGGAATGTATCTTATCACAATTATTTAATTGTTTTTATGAATAAGAAATAACACATTATAGTTTATAACTTCAATATTTTCATAAATACCAAAATGACAACTACGGTTATCCCGTATTTGTTATTTCAAATAAATTATTTCTCTCCCTTCCATAGTTATATTTAATTTGTGAGCTACTTCTAATGAACAATTATTTATATCTGATTTTGAAATAGGGGCACCATTTTTTACTGATTTTCTATAAATTATCAAAAATAGCAATCTAATTTTAATTTTTTTCCTGTACTAATTTAAATTACTTATTCTTCACACCTTCGCCTTTTAATGTTCCACGACTGCGATAACCTCATAAACCTAATTCAAAATTCAAAAAAAATATATAGAATTAAGATTTCGTAATTTCTGTTTAATTATAAATTGTATTAGAGATTTTAATTGAAGTAGTTACAATCGAAAAAATAGTTGATAGCAGTAAGATGATTATTGAAAAGAAGAATTTTTAAAATATAAGGATATTAAAAATGTTTAGAAAATTGTATTTTACTTTTGAATGCAATACGTGCAACAAACACGACTAATCCATATTATTAATTACTTACAAAAAATAGAAAATAAAATTGTTTATGAGAAAAGTGTATTAAAAGTGAATATTATAAAATGCCCCTTGGATAAAGCCTTACTTGTGTGAGATACAGTTCTGAATGACCTCAAGGTAATGCGGGCACTGTATCCTGACACATTTCAGGGGCTACTAAACTTGCTGGTGCATTATTATCATTCAAGAGAATAGTTACGAGTAAGATACTTGAACAATGTTAAACAAATGTGAGTTAAAAAGATGAACATAGACTAGAATAAGAATCAGTAAAAATTTACGTTTTCAATCAAATCTTCTTTATAATGATTCACCATTTTTTATAAAATAATGTGACTATAAACAACTTTTTGACATTTAAACATGGAAAACATGGGGTAACATTTCCCTAAAATAAAATATAGCACTGATTAAAACTAGTTTTGATATCTTAGATAATAATATTTCGAGGTAAATCGATTTAAAATATAGTGAATTATTTTCAGAAGCAGTCATAATTCTTAAATTAAATTATGTTTCGCGATCTTAAATAAAATAAAATTACCTTCATTTTAAAAAAATGTATGCTTCAGTGACCGATGAAAAAATTTCACTTAAGCCAAAACGTGAGAAAAAAAAATACACCATGATGGAAAATTGTGAGGAAATTATAACGAATAGCTTAAATTATCCGTAATTTTTCTGACATATAAATTTTTAAAAAATTCAAATGAAATCGTAAAAATAACAAGACATAATAAGGCATTTTACATAAGATACATTAAGAACTGTGTTACCGATTCCCACAGGGTATTATATTTTGCAAATAAGTAATTAAGGAAGGAGTAAAAAAAATTCGTTTTAGGAAAGGCTGTAGTGAACTCTTGAAATTGATGTTCTTCATCTGAATAATAAATAGCGGTAGAACATTAAACGTGTAGATGATGGATGAGATGTAAACACGTATTTTGGATAGCGGGGCGAAGAGTGTAAACTGGCTCCAGGTTATTTATATTTGAATTTACAGTTTATACTTTATGCTTTATTTGTATCGTTATACGTATGTAAACAAATCAATTTTTTAGCTAGTTTTCTCCTGATCACTTAAAATTCAAGTATTAATCAAGTAATATTGGATTGAATTCTAAAACGAAAATGAGAAAATCCGTTAACAAATTTAAAAGTCGTAATTAGAAAAATATTTTAAATTTGTTTTCCATATATAGACTTTGGGAGAGTTGTATTATTAGTATATTGGTGAAAGGATATTAATGAGATATTGTAATACAGAGACATTTCGTTATGATTTATTGTGAGAACTATTTTATTCATTGACTCTGAAATTGTATTCTATTAAATGTTAATAAAATATAAAACAATATTTAAATGAAAATATAATTTTTTTCTTTTTTTGAAACTCACTATTCTCTTTCTCTTCAAGATGGAAATCTACTTATTCAAAGAGTCTGGACTATAGTGATAAGTTCATGATATCCATAAAATATCATTCAAATTTTTCATCAAAGGATTATTACTATTTATAAATATGTTTATTGCAAAAATTACAAACAAGGTTTGCTTTAGTTTCATTTTTTCTTGAGCATAAGTAATACCTTGCCCTCTTTTCACGTAAGGTTTTCTGTATCATGGGTGCAGCGAATTTTTTTCGAGTTCAAGTAAAAAAAATCGTTGTTGATAAACCTTTTTCCATTCCATATGCAGATCAATCCAAGTACGAATTCATTTACTACAACAATCTTAATCAGATTCATAAAAAGTGTGAAAGGCCTCCTTTAAGTGGGCCGCTGACAGGTATACTCACTCATCATTCTGTCAAGATTTTCCACTCTTTATTTTTTGTCATTGTAATGGGCATTGATGTTAGGCTTTTTCTCAATATCATTCTTGAGGATGTTTCCGCTGTGATAATAAGCAAATGATAGAAATTCTCCAAGTTGAGTGCTGAAAAATCTAGGCCCCCCTTTCTCTCTTTCGTTTAGTAGGTACCTAATTCATATGAAAAATAAAAGGAACTGACACACATTAAAGAATTGATAGCTTCTGAACAAAGGATGCAAAAGAGAAAGAGAGAGTATCCCTACGAAAGAACACCAAAGCTTGAATAACATACAGAAATATTTACTATACAAATACATATTTACGGTGGTAATTGGAACCCACACCGGCAAACTGATACTGTAAATGCAAATATTGCTCTAGGAAATTATATCAAGAGTCTGAAAAGGTCTGTGACTTCAGTGATCTGAAATAAGGCTAGCATTAACTGCCAGGCCGGGTCGTTCCGGGATCCCATGCTCGTTTTTTGGAAAAAAAAATGAATCCACAGTGATTTATTTTGAGCATGAAATTCGTTAGAACTCTTCTCTTCTTCGTGTTACATATAGTCTAAGAATAAATGTCCTAGACCCTCGTGAGTATAACTTTGTTTTTGACATGGGGAGAGTCAAAAATATGAGCTTGAGGTCGTTAGCGACCACACCCGGTATTGGGATGGTTAAATATTTCTATGTTCTATCTTATGAAATCAAAGTAATCCGTATTCCTTTCTTACTTATCAATCTGTTAGTGGATATAATGTAAATATATTTGTTCACATCCCATTCTACAATTTAATATTGTATAGCTTCACTACTATCGCCAAATTAAATATCATCGGTATGTTATTTAGCTGGGGTTTTCATCATTCGATTGCATGCGTCCCATTATTTTATTTTCTAAAGATGAGAAAAAAAATTAAAAAACAATTTAGTTTCCGAACATAATTGTAGAACAGTGTCTCATACAGGCCTTAGCAATAAGTGAAACCCAAGTGTGATCTCTCAACATTTTCCAATGCGAAGTCAAGACCGAATTAAGTTTTATAAGATTAACCTCGATATGACTTCCGCAAAATCTTCAAAGGACTGTTCAAATCCCCAGTTCGTTTGAAGGCATTATTGAGGGCGGACACGATGGAAGATTGGAATCGGTCGGTCTCTTTTCTCTCAATGGAAGTTCTCAGAAAAAGTGTTCCCCTACTCTTGTTTATTCTAATTATTGAAATTCAAAATCTCTCAAAAGCCCTACGGATTTTTGATCAAAATACTCCTGACCTGTATGTATTAGCGGTACATACTATCTGTAGATTAATATCTGCAATTTTTAGTCAAATAAAACTACCAGATGTTGGTATTTAAGAATACTTTTATCTGTTTTTAGATTCCATTTACGACTGGCAGAAAACTGTGTACTAAGCTCAAAACAGCTCAACAAATCAGGTTCAGCATTTAATCGCATTTTCTAGTAGAAGTACACATTTAACAATATGTAGCCAGGAATTTTGTATAATGAGGCAAGTATAATATGATAATGCTTTGTTATTATTGTTATCTAGCGAATGTAGGTAGAAAGACGTCAATATCTCGGTGTTGAAAGCTATGTCACGTGCTTACAGGTTTCTATCATGCATACATTACAGTAAGGAACTTATATATAAAAAAAAAAAAATTCTTTGAATTAAAGAATTTTTTAATCTTATGGCTATTATAAATTTATAGGTTAGAATAGAATAGAATAGAATAGAATAGAATAGAAAAATAATTTTATTCCGGGACCAGGTCCCTTAAGAATAACAGATATGCACAAAATTAAATAAATATATATCTGGCCAAAGGCATATATTACTATAATAAAACAATATTTAGATAATATCTTGAAAATAAATAACTAACAGGTATATTTTGGTAGAGTATTAGAAAATGTAATACGACAATAAAATGAAGTAATAGACAAGTTTGCACTACAAAGAAATATGGTTATAGCAAAATTAGTGAATAAATAATAGCATCTAATAATTCAAAAAATGATATCATTATAAGTGAAGAGTATTTACAGTAATTCATCAATCGATCAAGTTGATATTTATTGATTATAGAGCATCAGTTAGGGAATTACTACAGAGTGGCTCAGTGGTAGAGCACTGGGTTGCCATGCCGGAAATCCTGGTTCAAATCCCGCTGCTGGACATGACTTATATTTAGTCTGTTTACAACGGGAGATGGATCATATAGGATCTAGTACCCTAGGGGGGCCCACCCAGCCTCTATAAAATATTATAAAAATAGGGTACCCAAAATAGGGGGGGGAATCTGGTGGTTGAGCGTGACCTAGGACAAGTCACCTCCTTGCAGAACCGTTGTCCATGAAACAGTACAGTCTCTACCATGTACTGAACCCCAGACCCTTCATGGGTTGTAGTGGTAAAGATTTTTCATTTTTAATTTGTAAAGGAAAAAGTATAAGAAATGTTTTTTTTGTTTTTTAAGACGTTGAAGAAATTTTTATTTTATTGTTTATATTCTCTCAAACCATAGATATAATTTAGCGTAACTTTGTGCATCTGTAAACTGATTCGTGGCAAATAATTTACAATTTACAATAGCTCTATTATTCGTTTGAAGGATGTTTCACATTTTGCACCATGTGATCTGATTGGTACCCTTTGAAATCTAAAGACCCAAAAGGTATCTAAGATCTGAAAGTACTTTAATTTGGGGGGAAATCTGATGTCCTGATGTGATCACCTCCCTGCACAACCGTTGTCCTAGAAATAGTACAGTCTCTATCAAGATTCCCTTCGGTTGTAGTGGTACACATTTATATACGTCTCTAACTCCATCTTAAAATATAGGTACTTTATTTCCACCCGGCATTCCCATCTAATGATCTGTAGAAAAGGTACAGACACCTGAAACTCCTTGCCTCGGAAACCTTAAGTAATTCTCGAACGGACCCTAAATCTGGAAGCCTAGCAGAATCTATCCTCTCGGCCGTGCTAATTAGTAGAAGCCATTAATTCTCATTTGTCTCCAATAACACGACCTGGAAAATAAATTACTCTGCTAGGAAAGGCGACACCGAGTTTTATTTATTAGCTTTAGCTTTTTCTATCGGCCCCGAAGTTGGCCGGCGGGGCTGTCAGTGATGGCCTCCCTACTTAAATACCCGCGTCCTATCGGATTCTAGAAGATACCAGTCGCTTTTAATGGGCTTCACTTTTAATTACTATTTAGTCTAACGATTTCGCAAGAGTTTACTGCTCGGAAAGAAGTACACTAAGTATTTCTAAATTTCGTTTGAGGATTGGATGTCAAGTTTTAATCATCCGAGCAAGCTCAAAATAAACCGCATCTAATGCGAAGTTACCAACAGAACCAACATAATTAAAACTTGAATTAGCGATTACTTTTGTTTATTTGAACATTCGTATAAAAGGATGTTGTACTAAGCACTACATTACAGGTGTCCCAATGATAAAAAGTTATAGGCTTCAAACTCTCAGGCTTTTCACACAAGCTAGTGGATATTTTTAGTTCATTCGGAATGCACTATGTATACGACTACATATAGATAATGTATTTCGTTCATTCATAAGAAAACCTCAAACCCATTTTTCTTCACTTTTCAATAGAATATTTTCAAAATTCCATGTAAAGTAAAGCATTCGTATTGTAATTGTGGTATTGAAATTTTTTAAATAACTATCAGAAAACTATTAAAATCTTGAAACTTTTTAGATTTTAACATATGTCATTATTGCCATAAAAATTCAAGTTCAAACATGATAAAAATAAAAATATGGATTGACTAAAAAAATGTTGGAAATGGAATATCAGAAGAAGAAGACTTAGTTCTAAAATGCCAAATTTTGAGTGTTGTCGTTATTCTTTTGAAGGAGCTATTTGCTAACATTTTTTTCGACTGCATGAGAAGACTGTGTTGAATGCAAACATTTGAAATAATGAATAATAAATTTAGTAATAAACAGTGATTTTGATAGACTCTATTTAAAACATCAGATTCTGTAAGTAATCAAATAAACATACAAAAATCAATGATGTTCCTGTATAAAAAAATAAACTGTACCACTGCAACCCTTTCATGGACAACGGTTCTGCAGGGAGGTGATTTGCACTACACCACGCTCAACCGCCAGATTTCCCCCCTAATTTTGGGTATCCTATTTTTATAACATTTTACAGAGGCTGGGTGAGCCATAGGAGGGACCTAGATCCCATACGATCCATCTCCGGGATCTCTAATCCATTAACAGACTAAATAAACGTCTTGCCTGTAGCGGGATTAGAACCAGGATTTTCAACATGGCAACTCAGTGCTCTAGCACTTAGCCTCGTCGCTCCTGTCTCAGCCTCGTCGCTCCTGTCTCAGCTAAATAAAATTATTTCTATCTCCCTGAGAAACTACAGGCACGTGGCAAATCACTCATCCTCCTGCTTCCGCTCAACTTAGAAAACATTTTCTTAGCACTGTTTGTGCTTGAAATAACGACCCTTGTCAAAGAACTGATGAGAAAGTATAATCTACAAATAATAGAGCACAAGGTACAAGAATATTCGTAGATATTGTAGCAACTTCATAATAATTGAACACAAATTTATAGCAGGCGATACTTAATTAATTTTGTATACCCTACTTTAACTTTCAAAGTATCCTAGGATAGAGAGCAAAACACCGCTATACTTCTTTCTTTGCTATACTGTTTTGGAATCGAGCCGAAACGCGCTGCATATTTGTAAATAATTTTTTTAAAAAATAAAGGATTTTGAAGGAGAAGATATTTTTAGGCAGCCTGGTATTCAATGGAGTTCATATGGTAACTAATTATACAAAATAACAAAACTGAAGATTAAAGGGGACTAAATAAAGGTCAGGCCATCAGTGGAATTTGAACCAGGATTTTTGGCATTGGAACTCAGTGCTCTACCATTCACAGTAGTGAACCTTTTATCTCATAAAATATTTTTTTAATCATTTACAGTATTATAATAGTTTCTACGGCAATATAGTTATGTTAGATTTTTATACCCCTAAGGAACAAATAAGAGGAGAAAGCCATCTTTAATGGAGTTAGCTTTATTTCGAAAATATATAATTTACAACAAAATGACAATAATTACCAGAATATTAATATTTATTTATGAGTATATACATGTAAATATATTAATTATTTTTCACTTAGATGGTGCTATAAAGTAAGAGAATATAAATACATATCGCATATACAAATGCCTTGTTCAAAACTAAAATTAATTTCCTAACCGGAAGGCAGCAGTAGGTGGTAGGTGGAGAAAATGGAGTGTGTTTTAATTTCACAAATTGGTGGGAAAGGACAGTGGCCATTTATCCCGGAGTGGTTTCACAACTACCACCAGTTGTTATCAGATGGCATCCTCATTTTCAGCCCCCCCCATGTCCAACCCCCTGGTATTCTTGTTCAACAATTAACCGGGACTATAGTTGCCTCATAAACATTTACCACATTTGTATATATGTGTTTATATATGTAAAATATTATTACTAAGTTAACTCGTGTCAATGACATTAAATATTAATTTATATTATATAACCATTGTCAAATTAATTAACTCCAAATAACTAAACTTAACACATGAACTACACATCTGAGGCATAAATGTGCTCATATTTCTCTTAGCTGATTAGTGGAGAAAAGCTGTTTCAAGTTAATTTCATAATTATGCCCCGTTAGTTACTATAGCTCTGGGCCTTGTAGTTTTTTAAACACTGGTACAGTGCGGAATAACTTTCTTAAACACTAGTATTTGTACATATTTTTCTATATTGAAGTATTATATGCACAGCCCTACGGCAAGGTTAAGTATTAATGTAAAAATACATTTAATCGCACATTGTTCCAATAAGTTTAATCACATTAATTACTGATACCGTGGTAACAATGATTCAGCGAAATGGCGTGAAAGCTGTTACATATAGGATTCATCAAGTATGAATTAAGTTAAAATATAGAAATTGTAAAAAAAAGTGTCACGTTAGTTACCATACATAACATGTATAAAATGACACATTTTTTTAGATGACCCACATATACCATACACTGTTATGTTTAATTGCTTGACGCTTTCTGAACTCTATTAAAATGTCGTCTTGAGTGTTTCCTTAGAAGAGTATACTGAGAACGAATGAAATTTAGGAGATTCATTGTTTTGTTAATTGGTTAAAGATAAGTCATTGCTTTATTATGTACGATTAACTACAGCTCTTCTGTGTCAAGTAAAGTAATGCTTTTTATAACAAGTAAAGAAATAAATGTTTGAAAAATATTATCAGATATTCAGGACTTGCATTAACTTTCTTGAGTTTTAACCGATTAATATAATTTAAACTTAATGTTTTGAACATTTATAATGTTCAGTTTTGAAGATTTATTTTCACAAGCTCGATTTTACTTTTAGTTAATATATTAATTATAGTATAACTCGAATAATTATACTATAAATGAAAAATTCTATAATATTACCTTACTGTGTACACAGTTCTTATTATTAACAACTTTAAATTTTATAAGCCTCTTCAAACAAATGAAAAGAATCATGCGCTTGAACAGAGTACTTACCTAGAATTACCTAGCTCAATAACGACCTTGGAAAAAAGCAAACAATTTAAATCTTTCTGACATTCCTAATTACGCCTTTTTTAATCTTTAACTAAACACCACTAATTTAACACCGAGTAATTATTTTTAATTAAATATTAGTATAGGGATAAAATTAATTGTGTGTATTTAACAAAGGGAAATGAAAATAAAGTGAATTTTGCGTTTTTGTCAGACGAAATCTTAAAAATCTTCAATTTTTCATTTAAATTATATATGTACTTACTAAAGTATTTATTTTTATTCTTTTAAACTTTTAATGCATAAGTTTAGTTAAGAATAAAAAAAGTTGATAAAAGGTTATATTTTATTATAAATTTAATGTTAATACTAAAATAACTCGTATTAACGATGACTATAACCACCTAGAAAAAATAAAGATATACCAAAAGTTTTCTTTAAAAGCTGTCATGAAAAAAAAGGTTTGTTCACATATTGAGAGATTTTTCATTTTATAATTCTTACGTGTTATATATTAGTTGATATAAGTTAATATTGCTTATATAGATAGTAGAATGAATCTAGTCAATTAGAAAAAGTGACCTTTTTATTTTTTCGAATTAATATTTTTTAAGGAAGATATGGTGATGATGATTACATTGTGATGATGACTTTCGGTGTTCATATCTATTAATAAATCAATTTACGAAGCAAACGCATTATAATTTTGTAAATAAATAAAAGTATTTACTTTATTTATTAAATGTATTTATATAAAAAAGTACGGCTTATTCAATATTATCGTTTGCTAGTTAATTATAGGATATTAATTATTTTCATATTGATTTTTGAATAATTAAGGTAAAAAGAAACTTGATAAAATGTTCAAAATAATTTTAAAATGTTATAAATAGATTAAGTAAAAGCGCTGTTGTAGTTATTTAATTATTATTGTAAAATGTAAAACTTTTTTTTTTTTTTTATTTATTGATATTTACAACTGTATTAAAAAATACATCCAGTAAATAGGCTATGTGATACATAATGACATGAGCTAATGGCAAGTAGAGAAACTACCCACGGGTAGTACCCAAATCACTAGTTCAACTAAGAAGGCCATCTTCTTTTCAGACGCCTCAGAGGATTATCGGAAATCGAAGAGGAAGCTAGGTTTGAGTGGGAATGAAGTTTGTTATGAAAGGATAAATACCGGGTTCGGGCCAAATCAGCAACGAATGGGACATTAAGGTCGTTATGGATGACTTTATTCTTAACAAAATAAGGAGCGTTGAGGATTTTACGAAGGATTTTGGATGGTAGGGATTGGATACGAGAGGAATTCGACGACGTACGACGTAAGGTAAAAGTGATTTGATGGGATTTTTGAGAATTTATTTTAATTCTCCAGTTTTGACACCATTCTTCAAGATCAATGATATGGGATTGGAGGCTTTGGGATGCAATAACTGGATTGGTGTTGACTGATAATACACATGTATCATCAGCATACGTGGTAAGGATAGTATTAGGATGAGTTGGGATGTCAGCTGTATAAACTGTATTAAGGATTGGGCCAAGGATACTACCTTGAGGAATGTAAAAGGTAATTTCAAAAGGAATCCTCGTTTATCTTTAGAAGGTAAGAATATATTTTACAAATTAGATTAAAAACGTCAAAGTGTCAAACAAAAATAAAAAAATACTATGTGACATTTTTAGAATTTCAGATATTTTTAGAGACAGATATAATATCACTCCTTCAAAAGAACAATGTCATTACTCGAAAATCGATTTTTTCGATAGAGGTATTTGTAAGTTTCATGTGAGTTAAAAAGAACGTCTATTCGTAAAGCAAAGCATTTCTATTGTAAATATTGAAATTGTTTTATTAAGCATTAGAAAATTTTCGAAAGCTTGAAATTTTTATTTTAACATATGTCATTATTCACATAAAATTTCAAGTCCAAACATGATTAAACTAAAAATACAATTTTATTAAAAATACAATTGAATTTGAAAAATCAGATTTGTCATTTCTGAATCAAAAAGCATCGCCTGATAAAATTTCTACTGAAGGCATGACTAAGTATGCCAATTTTTTAGCTATGCCCTTGTTAATTTGATGGAGCAATAATAAGCAATTTAGATCAAATTTGTAAATATATTACCGTTACAATTAAAGTTATTAACTCAACAAAATAATTAATTCGATAGCAAATATTCGGAATGAACAAGGACAAATCTGGATTCAAATGGGACATGGAATCAATTGGCTGGTGCTGGGGAGGACTCAGAGGGAATTCCAGTAAATGCTAATGACTGAAAGGAATTTGCCCAATCTCCCTGTCGATAAATTTCTCGGATTATTCTATCCCTTTCTTGCTTTGAGGTAGTTCAAGAGCTTACTCTCTCTACCATTGAAATACTTTTCAGACATTATTGGCTATATAACCATAAAATTAGTGTCAGTTATTTATTTCTAATCTTTATCAGAGATATTATCCATATTTATAACTATATTACTGTATTACTGCCTTTCGTAATACATAATCAGTTCACTGAATATTTTTCTAGTTTCCAGATAAATTCATGTATAAATATGATACACTTGAAAAAAATCAATTATTGGTACAAATTATGGTACTTCTGTATTAGCCGATCAGGAGGGATTGTTATACTCAATTGTTTTTAATCTGAAATCTTATATTTCAGATACTGATAACACCTAACTTATTAATATCAAGGGAATTTGAAATTCACAAAATTTAAAAATGAAATGCTAATTCTAGATACCTCTAGCCATGTTTCTCTTCTAATATAAATATTTTCACCAAAAAACATCTCCATTTCTATCTTGTTAAAATCCATTTTTAAGAGCTTTTTCATATAATTAAATTTTTGAAATTCCGAACTTCTTCAAGTAGTCATAACTTTTATTTTAAAGATGGCTATTCTTAAATTGTTATTCTGTTCATTTTAAACTTGCGATAGGGAATAAAAAAAAAATTAAAAATAACAAACGATAACACAGAAATGTATAAAGACAATAAACAAGACAAAAGCGATTTAATAATGCACACACAAATAACTCAAATGAGACAAGTGGTTACACGAGATAAGGAGGTGGGTTTTATGTAGACCAGCTAATACACAAGTAACTAAATTATTTATTGTTAACTATTTGGATATTATATTATTATAAGCCTTCTATCAACTTCTAAAAAGGAATCCAAACATTAAGCATCAAGTAAATATAAACATGAATAATTAAGCTAGAACAACATCCAAGAAAAATCTTGTTTTTTCCCAGCTAAAATAAACATAATTCTGGTCATTTTTTGACCAATGCATGACCAGGGGACTGCATGTGTAAACGAAACGAAATACTGAAAACAAACGTTTCAGAATACTCATTGCATTTTCAGAGGCTCAAAACAGAGCGGAGGCAGAAAATGGCTGCACACAAATATTTACTTATACTCGTCTGAAAAAGTCCACACATTCAAATAAAAAAAGTTACAACTGCACTTTTCCACAATTTTCCATGAATTCACCATTTTTTAAAAAAAATGTAGGATTTATATGCACAAGATATTTCTACAGATCTAGAAAAAACTAATAAAGAGCTGAATTAGAGAAATATAATGAGATGTGCTACCAAAAAAATAATCAACTATCCTTCCCTAAAATAAATGATATCAACATACTATTACTATAAGTAAAGTTCATATTACAAGAAAAAAAAATTATTAAAATCTTATACTAATGAATCTTTTTTTTTATTATTTATTTATTGATATTTACAACTATATTACAATAATGTAACAAGGAAATATGCTAAGTGATACATAATGACATGAGTTAATGGCAAGTAGAGAAAATACCCACTGGTAGTACTCAAATGGCTCACGTGGCTATCTTATTTTATGAAACTTAGTATCGAATACTTAGAAATCTGTATAGTTCAATGTGATTATTTTAAATTAGAGTTGGCGTTTAACTAGTGAATGTCTTTAGCAGTCTGTCTTAGTGAAAAGAGATAAGAAGGTTAAATTAATATAATTAGATTTCAACATTTCAAATGGTAAAACAGTTCACTATAACGTGGCAATGGTCTATTTATCCATAATAACAGTTTTTTTTTTTTTTTTGTCTTTTGAATTGTTCCTGTGAGTTAAATATAACAATGGATACGTTTTAAAAAGAAAAAGAAAGTTAAGAATCGCTTTTGCTGCAGAGAAGTCGCCCCCCCCCTCCACGGCTCCTTGGCAGGCAAATTAAAGACACGTCGGAAGAGTCGGCCCTGGCAGGAACTAGAGAAAACCGCTGCCAACTTCCGGTGGAAAAAGTCCAAAATAAAAGAGACTTCCTCCGGTAAACAGGCCACGTTAAGAAGAGGAAACTTGGATTTACGCGGATTTCCTTTCTCCAATGCGACAACAAGCTCTTCGCCCCTTGGGTATTTAACAGCAGTTAAGGGATGTTGTTTACGGTGATGCTAAGTGTTGCCTGTGCTGTTTACTTGCTACTTACCAGTTGTTAACTGGTTAACAATTGTTAACCAATATATAAATGTTTATCAGTTTCACAGGCTGTCGCTTCGAATGATCAGTGGTAGAGCACTGAGTTCCCGCTCCCAGGCTGACTTTTATATAATCCGTTCTTGGTCGGAGATAGAACCTGTGGGATCGAGAATCCTCCTACAGCGGACCTACCCTCTATTAAGGGAATAATCGAAATAAGGAAGAAAAAGGTTGCGCATGCCCTCCATCAGTTCTAATGGTACACGTTTTTTTTTTCTTTTTTAATACTTCCGGAAATAAAACGAATCGTTAGTTTTAAAATGGAAACAAATACTGTTTAGATGGGAAATGTGTAAATCTTGGTAATCGTTTCATCAAGAAATCAACGTTTCCACTTGCATTTAGAAATATTTCTGAAGATGTATGTTAATTGTGTTTATTTCTTGATGAAATGGTTACCGAAATTTCTAAACTACAATACTTTTTCCATTCTAAAACTCGCGAATATTTTTATTTTTGAGAATATTTAAAAGGAAACAAGTGAAAGGTTAAAACCTGGTGTGACTTAACTCGACGCGACAACCTGCGCAACTGTTATCAATGATTCAATTTACTATTTTTGTAATAAATTTTTATATCTGCGGCCCCGCAAGAAAAGTGGTTAGGTCGGATTTTTTTTTTCAAAACGAGTTAATTGTACAGACAGAAGCGGTGTCGAATCATTATCGAAGTTTTTGGTTTAAGATTGAGTTACATCGTGTGGTGGATGTAGTCTCCTCTGCATTAGAACGTGGATCATATTGTTCGGGCGTCTTTCTTGACGTGGAACAGGCCTTCGACCGAGTCTGGTATCCGGGATTGCTCTATAAACTCCGTAAATTTCTATCGCCTACCTACTTTCTCGTTCTTCAATCCTATCTCATAAACAGAACTTTCCAAGTAAACCATAATAATGTCTATTCATCCCTCTTTTCCCAATCTGCTGGTGTTCCTCAAGGTAGTATCCTTGGCCCAATCCTTTATACAATTTAAACAGCTGACATCCCAACTCATCCTAATACTATCCTTACCACATATGCTGATGATACATGTGTATTATCAGTCAATACCAATCCAGTTATTGTATCTCAAAGCCTCCAATCCCATATCACTGATCTTGAAGAATGGTGCCAGAACTGGAGAATTAAAATAAATTCTCAAAAATCCCATCAAATCACTTTAACCTTACGTCGTAAACCAATGACTTCCTGCCCTTCAGTATCCTTTAATAATATCCCACTTGTGCCTGTAGAACAGATCCGATACTTAGGGTTGCATCTCGACAAACGATTAACCTGGAATCCACATACAAGACTGAAAAGACAAGAAACCGCTCGACGTTTCAGGCTACTTCAACACTTACTAGACAAACGCTCTAAGCTCTCAATTAGTTACAAAAGACTCATCTACATGACCATCATACGACCTATTTGGCTATTTGGAGTAGAGCTTTGGGGCTCCACTAAGCCATCGAATTCCTCTCGTATCCAATCCCTACAGTCCAAAATCCTTCGTAAAATCCTCAACGCTCCTTATTTTGTTAAGAATAAAGTCATCCATAACGACCTTAATGTCCCATTTGTTGCTGATTTGGCCAGAACCCGGTATCTATCCTTTCATAACAAACTTCATTTCCACTCAAACCCTCTAGTTTCAAACCTAGCTTCCTCTTCAATTCCCGATAATCCTCCGAGGCGTCTGAGAAGAAGATGCCCACGTGACCTTCTTAGTTGAACATGCGATTTGAGTACTACCAGTGGGTATTTTCTCTACTTGTCATTATATCATGCCATTATGTATCACTCAGCCAATTTACTTGTTATATTACTGTAATATAGTTGTAAATATCAATAAATAAATAAAAAAAAAAAAAAAAAAAGATTGAGTTATAACATAAGGGAATAGTTTATTTTAAGCCAAGGCCTGAGTTAGGCAATTATGAGTGAATAAAACAATTCCACATCCTTCAATAAAAAATTAAATTCCGGGTGATGTTGGGTTTATTATTAACGATCCGCTAAGTCGTAGTTTTATTATTAAAAAAATTAATGATTTTTCTAATAATTTGGTTTAAGGCAGACGTTTTTACTTTTAAATCAGTTTCCCTTACTTTGCTCTAACTTTCCAAAATTATATACCCATAAAAGCGAAGTTAGTTGTGAAGCTAGAAATGGAAATATGGACTTGTGAAGGCTTATAAACTTTACAAGAATCTCGTAGTAGCTTATCGCGGGCTGTCATGATCCAATGATAAATGGTTAGAGCTTACCTTTTTATCAAGGAAGATAAGTTTATACTCTATGTTTACCAGCTCTGTTTTGCTTACAATAGCACTTACTTAGATTGGAATTGATTTATATAAAATTTATCTTTAAGAAATCATAATCAACTTAATAGCAAACATTATACTTAAATGACTTTCATCGCAACCTGGTGATCAAGACATGCACACAGAATAATACATAACCGTAAAAATATATTTTATGTACAGAAAAGCAAGAAATCTAAATACAGTGAACCCATGAGGATATAAATACATACTAAATGATTATTGAAAAGCGAAAACACAGATCAAGGGAGCACATTTAATTTAAAATTACCATTCAAGATCGATATTGGCACGTTATTTATATTTGATATATAAACCTAACATATTGAAAATCGAGGAAAATAAATAAATATCTAAAATGCCTAGCCTGACTACCTTTTAAAATTTTTATTTATGGTTAATGTCAATTCATTTCAATTAAAAATACTTTTGTACAGTTCATATAAACACTACTTCAAATTCTTACGGCACTAAGCTCCTCCTCATGTAACAGTTTAATATTAACATTCCAAAAAAAATCTATACAATAAATATTGTTGTTTGAGGTGATTATTTTTTTGTAAAATAGTGTATATTTTATTGAAAGAGTATACATTATATTATAAACTAAGATAATTATGCACTTTTTTATAATTAATAATTATTATTAAGATAGTGGAAGCCCTTTATGTAGGCTATGATATTTTTGACAGAGGTTAATTAAGCAGCTACATCATACTTGTGGGGGTATTGCTATATATATTGCTATCTGGAATATTAGAAGTACCTAGATAAATAGGTTAAGGTGCATACAACAGGTAGTGTCCCTTGAGATTTATTATCTTTACTCTTAGGATAAGAGCGGCAGTTGTTCTGAAGAAGCGGTCAACTAAAGGTGCATGAAACTGGATGAAGCAATGGCCAAGAAATTGCCAGTCACATATACTGTAAGTAGTTTAATAAGTTATCTTGTAACCATGATCAGCACAAATAAATATAATGTTATTTAATAATTATTATTATTCAAAAAAACAACTCCTGGTCAGTCAACCTTTGGAGAAGAGAGGGACATGTCCCATATTTATTAATGATATATAATTACCATATATTAAGTAAGTATAACTCAGGATAAATTTCAGGGTGGCATCCCATTTTATTATTTAAATATAATTCAGATCAACGGATCTAACGTTTCCTTGAGATCATTGCTTGAAAACATAATTTAACAAATTTCCAATATATATACCAATTTCAGATTAAGTGGACAGATACACAGTTATAATTGTTTATATACTAAACATGCATTGAAATATTCGATTTATATTTCTGACATTACATTGTTTTTATCCCGGAACCTGGCGATGATTGATCTCCATGAAGCTATTTTACGATATATTGTTTCGCTTCACAATATTGAAAGATTATTTTCAAAAAGACACAATCCTCAATAAGATGAACTACACTTTATGCAAATGACATGAGCTGCTTTTGATTAGAAGGAAAACATCCGAACATTTTGTACTGAATATAGATGCAATATTAAATGTTTTCCATGTTTTTATATTTTCCAGGAAGTCTCAATCAAGTGTGCTTCATAAAAGAAAATTAATATGCTTAATTTTAATATCTGCTACATTTCAACATATTTTACGTTTCGAAGAAACCTCGAACAATTTATTTTCATTATCTGGTTTTTCAGTATTAAGCAATTCAATTGTTTTTTCTACGTTAGGAATTACTTTTTAAATTGAACTTTTACGCTTAGCTATTGTGAATATGGTTATCTGATAACATTATGCCCTACTGCTGGACATTCCGACGTATGCATTGGTATCGCGTTGAAATTCTTTGAGCAAATAATAAAAAAAAAAAATTATTTTTAATGTCGAAGCAGGGATTCTTAGATCAGAAACTTCCTAACTTTTTTAGTGATCATATATTGTTTAGGTAGTTACCTTTTCTATGTTTAAATAAAATAAACATACTTTATTAGTTACGTTGGTCAATGCGTTTGTTTTCTCTTCTCAATAATTATTTTCTATTTTATAAATTATTTGTATTGTCGTCAATAAGGTTATTTATCTTGCTATTTCATTTGAGATGATATTAGAAAATTTTGAAGACTAGCCTCCCTCCCTGGTCATCGTACAAGAAGTTTCTTCCAATGTCTTTTTCCGCAGGTATCTCAACCCCTCCTAGGTTCTATTACAACTTACTTGTACAACCAATTGTTACCTGTGTTCTTAACGACCGTCTTCGCCATTTACTAAATTGATGTTTATTTTCTATTAAATTCTGTATGATACAAATCACCCTCTATTCATTCTCAATGTCCTGGAATTAATAATTGATAAAAAATTAATTATTTATTTATTGAATTTAAAAAAATAAAAATAGAGCTCCCTAAAGTTTATGAACTAGACTTTATAGGATTCTTAGGATATGTGTAAATCTTATGTGATATGTGAGAGCAGAAGTCGTCAACATCTTAAAGTTAAATTTGAGCCCGAACTCGACTTAAAAGGATACGTTAGGTTCTTTAATATCTTGAACAATCGTTACGAGCTTCTTCAGAAATAATAATAAATGAAAGGTTTTTTTTTTAATTTTAATTAATCTAACAGGTTCGAATTTTACAGTTAATCAGTTACCACGGATAGATCTAAATATGCTGATAACGAGGCCGTATATCGAGTTATACCACATCCATATATGGTATTATATAACATACCTAATAAATAAATATTTATTGAGAGAAACAATACAAAAGCCAGTTGGCACATATTGTATTTGCGATTTTCTTTACGAGTAATCGTGGATGGAAAAACCTCTGATGGTTATCATATCGTCGCTGTCAAAAAAATAACGCCTATCTACAGCTATTGGTAAAAATGAGTTAGTAGCGGTAACGGACGTATTAAGGTCAACAACATGGTAGAGAATGATTTTTTGATAACTCTTTTCAATATTTTTAGTAATAGTTCCAAAATTGTATTGATAAAAAATAGACTATAAATTGCCAAGTCTATTCTTCTTGGCAAATCTACAATTTTCTTTCTCCCAGTAAAATCGCCCAAAGTGTACATATGCAGTATTGTTTTGACAGCGTCAATATAAAAAGGATTTTTGAAATAAACCGAGCTGCGTACTGACAATATATTTACAATATGGTATGCTATCACTAATGCCACGGATTGCAAATTTAGTTGTTACATTACGGATTGAAACGCTACTTGTTAAGCTAACCAAATACTTTAATTCTAATCTTATCCCAGCACTGGAGCAAATGGCGCTCCAGGAATGGAGTTAGTATTCCAGGAGGAGGATGTGACGTCGAGGCCAGTAATAAGGAAATTCCGTCCATCCCTCTCCAGCAGCCTTCCTGGAAAAAGAATACCTTCCATTCCAATCCCATGGGTCCGCGAAATATATTTCTAGTCTGGGAATAAAGCTTTGACGAGATTCTGCTAGTTAATTTGTACGGGCGGAGAATAGGAGAGGATTGAGAGGCGACTTGTTGAAATTACTGCAAGATCTGGAATTAGGTGTTGGGAAACGGCACCTCCTTAACTTAAGTTAAACTGCCCTATACTATATTACAGAAGATTTTGTCTAAATATAAAACTTATCTTGGTATCTCTGAAAAATATTTCGCTTCAACTTCGAATATCAAAAATCGTTAGGCGTTATATTTTACACCAAAAAAATTAAATAAAAAGCAAGTCATATGTAGGAAAACGTCATTAGACAAATGAGCCTAATTCATAAATACGAATTACTAAATATAAGTAATTTGTTCCAAGTAAATGTTATTTAAGAAACAACCTTTAACGATCCCATCATTTTTACTGAAGCCAGAATATAAATATTTTTATTTTGAAGAGAAAAGATTTGTCCTGGCCGGGATCCGAACCCGGGTTGTCTGCATCTCCAGTGCAGTGATTAGTGCTCCGGGTTTAAATCTCGGCCTGGACCAATCTTTTCTCTTCAAAATCGAATTATTTAAAAATTATCACCATCAAAAGAACAATAAATAAAAATAAAAAATATACATATTTTAGATGCAAACGAAAGGAAAAAATTCCGACAGAACCAACGATATTTTAACATATGTTTTCTATTCCAATTAAAGCACATCGATGACAAAGGAATCGATAACTAAAATAATAAAAGATTTATATTTCAAATGTGCATTACATCGTCGATTATCCAAACGTCAATTATATGAAAGCTTAAAGATCAGTGATGACTTAGCGGATTAGATTCAAGGAGGGGTCGATCTTAAAAACTAGAGATTTGTATTCAATGTTATATTTTCTTTTATGGAAAAATTGTAAAAACCCCAGGCTTGTTATTTCTTAATAAATACGCTTACAATATGAGGGGTGCTATTTTTTTGTTGAAAAAACGTTTGATGAGACAGTAACCATTTTATTACTAGAAACTGTTACTTGTCTGACATCGAGACATGTGTACAAAAGCTAACAAATGTTAGACTAGGCAACAAAAGGAGACTTTTTGATATGAACTGACTAGATTCACTAATAACTATAGGCTTACATTATAATTTATCAACTAACATAGTACCTCAAGCTAGTAGCTCTAATACAAAGAAAATACAGAATATTGTCCTAAAATAGAATAAAATATAATTAGAATAACAGAATTAGAAATATCCAGCTAAGTTCTGGATTTTTTCAATTCTGATAAGACTCTAAAATCCTGGAAGTTACTAACCAGTCAAATTCTCCTCACTACAGGCTTCTATGAATACTCTCAAACAAGATCAAATACAGCACTCCACATATCAAAAGTTCAAAAGGGCAGAGCGATCAGGGATATCACTTCCAAGATTTCGAACATTAAGGCATAGAGGGGGATACCATTGATAAAATATTATTATATAAATATGTGTAAAATTAAATCAAATTATTTAAGCAGTAACCTTACTCATATAGGTATAAAATATAGATTATTTGTGGTGTGACAACTTACAGACAAAAAATTTCTTCTTATTTTCGATGAGAGCTACTAGTTGCCAATTTCTATTCTTCAATTAAATATTGTTATTTAATATATTATTTATTATTCATTACTACATGGCTAATGACAGAATGCAACAATAACAAAGGAAGGACCCGTACTCTCACGACCTTACAAAATAATGCCAGACTTCATTAACAACTGACAGTGAAGAATCTAAAGGAGCTGGGTTACTAAGTTTTACCTCCAACAGATTACCATCTTTTGGACGTCCTCCTTGAGGTAAATTATTTGAAAACGATTATAAAGTCAAATACGAATTTTCATCACACAACTGAGTATTTCAGTATTTCATCCTTCTCCTTTCTTTTCCATTCCTTTCAATGTTCTTTCGCCCTTTTACTGGCTGCTTCTTTCTGTCCTTTATCTACCACTTGGTATTCTTTCACAATATCTACATACTCAGGGCCCTTTTTCAAAAATCGTCCACAGTGTCGTCTTCCCTTATATATCATTTCATTCTCAATCTATTTCTTCTTCCGGAATGCAGGTAGGTTTTCAACCTTTCTCCCAAGGTTGAATACCCTTTTAGATATCTAGATTGTGCCATTCTGAAGATATGAGCAAACTATAACAATTTTATTTGTATTACTATTTCCGTGATGTTTTCTATATGCCTGTTTACTTCATCAGTAGAACATAATTTCCACGATTCTGTTTTTTTTTTTTACTAGGTCTAATATTTTTGTCCTGATTCTTCTTTCCAGTACCTCAAGTCCATCTAATCTATAGTTTACTACTAGGCATTCACTCGCAGATAGCGATTTCAGTTACACCACTGTAGTGTAGTATCTCATTTTAATATTTCAAATAAACAGCTGCTGCTATAAAATTTCTAAGTAATATCTCTTTCATCTTGTGTTGCTTGTCTTCTATTGCAGACATTCCTAAAGGTTTTTCTTTGATTATTTTCCCCAGATATTGGAATTTCTATACTTCATCTACTGGACCATCCGTTGTTAAGTATTTTGGTGCATTTTATCTACGAGGATTCTCAAACTTTTTTTGCTGGCTTATTTTTCTACGAGATTGATTCATATTGTTGCATATATTAGGCTGTTTGCATATGTAGCGAAATTGTCTGCGAATTTTAGCCACATAACTACCTTATTAATTCATCATTTATTTATAATTTAGAAAGTTAAACAAAATGCTAATTTCGTATCGATCAAGCTGATGCCGGGAATGGGCATAATGGATGGACCGTGGCGATGGGGCTTACCGACCCAACTCGCTCCCGAATTGATGACCCCATGAATTATAATCGCCTAGCCTTATCAGCCACCGCAGCTGATAGTTATCCGATAGCGAGTGATAGCGGCAACTTCCTCGAAGTACCTTCACTTGTTGAAACTTACGCAAATATATTTGATATTTGTAAACACCTGAACACTAAAATAGCAAGGGCCATTAAACAGCCAGCATTCCGAAGCAAAACACATGTACTTACTTATTATTATCAGACTTACTACAATAAGAAAGTAAATAAATAAAGGAATACTTGAAATACAATCTTGTAACGTCCATTTGCATTTCGACCATAGTCATTCCAGTCATCGGACAAGTTACCAAGCTGTTTCAATCCGAGAGCCTTTTATACGATATTTTGTCTTTGTGTTAATTAGGATAGAGATCATTAATGCCTGACACCTTATAGACTCGATACCCATTTAACGTTTCATCCTTGGGACGCCAACCATGGATTTTTCGATGCCTTATAAAAAATCCAAGAGCAACATGACGTACTTCGATCCCGTGACCTTGGACAAGGGAGGTTGTTATTACCCCAAAATGACAACCCTTTCCATGATTTCGACTCAACACTTTATTAGCATCTGATTAGTACAATTGACCACTTCCTTTAAAAAAATATTGAATCATAAATTCGTGGCTAGAGATTCAAAAAAAAAGCTCATTAAATGTTAATAAATTAATATGTATTACTAATACTGACTATAAGTCAATTGTTTTGTTGTCTTTCTTTTTCAGTCATCTCTTCTACCTTGCAGTGTAGAGATTTTTACATAAGGAGCGCCTCCTGTGTCTGTCAAGGGCTGCTCTCCTATCCAATACCTTTTCCTTTTAGGATATTTTGGAGGTTACTCTTCCAGATCACTCTCGGTCTTCATAGCTTTCTTTACTGGCCGACAGTCCTCCATCCTCATTACAGGAAGCTGTGCTTTCTCAATTAGCTGATTGAGAGGTTCAATTTTGAATGCAGTGCTTATCGTCTTGTTTTGTACCCGGTCCTTCTTGGTCTTCCCCTTTATTTTCTTTAGGTGCCGCATTTCCATGCAATTGTCAAAAAATATTAAAGAGGAAATAGCATGGATATAAATCATGATTTATTACATTTTGGCATTTCAAGGGTAAAAAAAAAAAAAAAAAATAGACAGATACATATCCCTAAACACATAAGTATGTAATCCACCAAATTTATTTAAAATTCCTTTTCCATTTTATTTTGAACAGGAAAACTGAAAATCTGGAAACAGGAAATGCCAGACATTCCCAATAAATAATTAATACATTTTGTTTCATGAAATATTCTCAACACTCGTAGAGGCATTCATATTTTATTTGTAGAAACAGGAAATATTTTAGAACAGACTGATAGAATGCACTGCGTTTGTAAGGTTTTAAACCATCAATCTAAAATTTCTACACATTTATTAGCCTTTGGAGAATTTTAAACATTTTTTATTTATTATTTAATTCAGAGCAGATTTAAAATTTGTCTTTGTTACATTTTCAGTTTATCATACAAATGGTGACCTTCTTATCAGGCGTTAATGTTGGTTGATGACTTGAGAAAAATCAATCGCATATATGAGATTTTTATTAGCACATAACTATCCGATTTTATGTCTAAACTTCTATTCGAGCGTTCCTTCCTCGCCCGCTCCACCACTGTGTAGAACTCAATCCCTCCTTTTATCCGCCATTCTTCTTCACTGGCTTCATTTAAATCACTGATTTCCTTCATCTCTTGGCATCCCAAAAAGAGGCTCTCCAGGCAGGTCAATCTTCCGTTTGAATAAATTAGCACTGAATACTCGATCTCGTTACCTACGTGTTTTGTTTATTTTTCCCACAACAAAGAAGATACAGACTTTGTAAATACTTTATCGCGTGCTATGCCATTCACTTATTATATTTAGCAATTTCGATGTTAACTGTTGTATTAATGTTATTTATTATTATTTTGTAAATATCAACACCTATATTTATTTTCGACAATTAGTAAAAATCCTGTAAAGTCTCGTACTTTTTAATCATTTATTTTTATTTTATTTTTTTTTTTGTCACCCATGATGACTTCATGATTTGTATTATTATGTAGCCTACTGGCCCGATGAATATTATGTTTATTTTTTTTGTGCATTATTGCTATTCTAAAGGGACTTGGTCCCAAAATAATGATTGTTTTCAATTCTATTCTAAACTATGAAAACTATAAATAGAAAAAAAAATCCAGACGATATCTCAAATAAACTTTTTATAAAACGACGACAGTTATATTGTAATAACAATTTATATCAATTAACAATTCACTTATTTTCTGATTTATATATATATTTATTGGCCAAAAGCTTATTACGTTATGTATACTATTTAAATATTAACAAAGTCGCCAATACTGATTCATTCTCCTATGAAAAGATAAATAATAATTTCATGATGCTATTTGATTGGCTGAGTGAAGCTCTTATTACATCTAACGTTAACAAGGTTCTTTTGTTCTTACCATTTTTCTGTGTGATTTGCTATTTGATTATAAGATCAAAAAACAATATTTTTTTATTATTATTTCAAAACTGAGATGCTGGCTGACCTTCTTAGCTGGCGTCAAACCTAGTCCATGGCTTGAGAAAAAACAGTCGTTAATGAGAATCTTCTTTAAAACGATTTAGTTCTTAACTAATTATCATTGGTTGTTTTACGAGTTTAAGCAGTTGTTAAAGTACATTAAACAGCCAAATAAAGCCTCTGTAAACAAGCTTATGTTGAAGCTTTAGTTGCTGAGTATTTTGTCACGAAAAGTCATTGTTTTGACTTATTTAATTTTTGGGCACTTTTGTAAATAATTTATGATTTTATTATGTATACTTCAAAGCAGATATTAAATAAAAAAATTACAAATGAATATGAACATGTTACAATTCTCTCTTAGTTCGATGTTCTTTTGTAAGATTTCATGTTAGAAGTTCATGTTTGTTATTCTAAAGGGACTTAGTCCCAGAATAAACTACCTTCTCTAAAATAATTTATAAGTATTTCTCAAATGATCTTTATAAAATCGATATTAATAATGGGCAATTTCACTTTTTTTATTAACTAAGTTCGTAAATAAGATGCTCATTTAATAAACCGACTTTGATAATCCAATAGGAATTAATGGAGATCTGGTTGCTTTAGGAGTGGATTTCGGGAATGAACTTGAAAGGGCTATAAAAGAGACAGTAACACTGAGCTGATTTGCTCGGCTCCGATTGGAGGAGATGACACCCCCTCAGTGCTTCATCTAGTCTCCGATTGGTCGGAGCCTCTTCAAACTTTGATTGCCATTGGCTGCTAATCCATCCCCGGGTAATGGCCGCTCCTTTAGAAGGACCCGGTCACTAATTAACCTTCATCAACGACCTTGTGCCTTGGCCTGGGTTAATCTTCAGCTCGTAAAGGGAACATGAAACTAATTTTCATCAAAAGAAACTTTACATTTATTCAAAGAGAAAAAAAAGATGTACTAATACAGCTCATAAAGAGTCATAGGTTAGTGGCACTAACTCTAATAATTAGAAATCTACGATTATGCAGGGAAGTGATTTGGCACAGATCACTATGACCCGCAAGGTTTTTGCCCAATATAGGAGACCATCTTGATAGAAGTTGGAGCCCCGGGAAAGTCTGCAGTTCCCCTTAGGGTACCTAACCAGATTAATTTATCTATCTCAGGTGGATTTGCCAGGACATTCAGCACATCAACTCAGCACTCTACTGAAGTAACCCTCTCCATGCATGCATACTTGTCAGAATATATATGATTGTTCCATCAGAAAATCATCCTTCCGATTTCAATGAGAAATGGTTGATTAATTTTAGTTGTACTTTATGGAAGAACTGTGCCGGATGAATTAATATAAATTAAGAAAAAACAATCGGCTGGAGAATATTGAGGGCTGCTTAACGCAAAATCACGGGATCTGCAAACACATATACAATTTAATTATTATTACTCAGTCCGATCAGAGTAATAATAGTCAGTATCATAGAGTCGAGTAGCAGTATACATATATGTTTAATTACTTACTCCTAAGTAAGTGTCAGGAGAAGGACATTAAAAATAAGAATTCTCTTTAGAGACTCTAGACGTTTCTTTATTTCTGGGGATCAGTGTAAATGCTTCATAATATAGACAATTTTATCTACAAATAATTACAATTTACAATAAACTGTGAACTTTCTATATAATTTCAACATATTCTTGTGTTACCTCAAAGTATTTTAACGTTTTACACATATTTACAAAACAACGTGAGCAGTATTTATAATTTAGGCTATTGAAATCTACTTCTAGACGGTTTAAGGGATTTGAGGTGTTTCTCAAATGACTGATTCAATTAAATAAGTAAATAATGAGCATACAAATACTTGAACTAATTTTAGTTACGAATATAAATTAATGTTAATTGGGTTATCATAATCGAGGCAGTATTCTCACTCCGTTTTCCATTAAAACTTCACAAAGAGCCAAATAATCGATTCCACTTACAGAATTCAGAATGAATTGCCTGTGGTTTTGTTAATAAAAACCAAATCATAATTGTAAATTAATCCCTTGGCATTGTATTTATAGATGCGAATTGAATAATTCTATCCTCTAATTAGCAGTATAGTATTGTTCTGTAGCCCAAATAACATAAACTATTACGTTGGGCTGGGTCGGAGAGGCGTACGTTGAGGATTTAGTATCCGAATTATGGGGCTGAAAGGAATGGCGTGCAGACATGATATATGATGATGAAGTGATGAGGGCTCTGGACGAAGCAAGTTGATCCTATGACATCACGTTTGTCACGCACGATTGTTTTGCACATATTTTCATTTCAGGAAGAAAAACATATTTTCATTTAAAAACCTTTGCTGACAATAATACATAGGGATTGAATAAAAAAAAACTGTACCACAACAAGATATAAAGGTGTGGGATTGCATTTTAGCCAATGGTTGTGATGAGAGGTGATTTGGCCTAAATCGCGTTCAACCTAAATCAGGTATTCACTTTAATTGACATATACTACGGATCAGAGGGCTTAACTATTGAATTAAAAAGGCGAGCTATGACTAAGAGAACTGGAAATAAAAGAGAGAAAAATACTCAGAAAAATTCTAGGGCCGGAGAAAAAACAAAGAAAATCTACGAATTAAAAGAAGAAATGAAGTTTTGTATAAAAACAGAAAAAATCACAGATGCAATGATCAATATACGGCTAGAACTGTATGGAGATTTAAAAAAGAATAGAAGAAACACGGATTACAAAATAATTTTTTAATTACGTTAATAAACTGATGAAAACAGCTGAATGGATAGATGCAGTGAAGGAAGATGCCAACAAAATAGTTGTTATAGAAGAAATAATATGTGAAAAGAACCGCCTAGGGCTACTGATAGAAAACGCAACCTATGAACAAGACAAGGTTAAGCCTCGACCAAAGAGACTGTGGACAGTTGATCGGAGACTTGCGGTTGGGGAGAAAATGAACAAGTATTGGGAAGAAAGAAAGGAAAAGAAACACCACAAGTCTTAAGTTATGTGGGGTCCATAGATAGCGACATTTATAAAAATATATATATATATATATATATATATATATATATATACATATATATATATATATATATATATATATATATATATATTGTTATGTATCGTTCCTGGTGGTAATATAAAAATAAATATGAATTCAAAAATGAGGAAATGACGGTTATATGAACTTGGTCACTGAGGCAGGTAGTACCCTATCTTCGTATCTCTTGTACCACCAGGGTTCAAGAGATGCGAAATAAGGGTGCCCAAGACTCCACTTTTGGAGGGAGGCACTTCTTCAAGAGACACGAGAAAAAGACAGTCAAAGACATGAGTTGAAGAAGAGACCTCTTGAAAAAAGCAGAGGCTGGGAGAGAAGCGAGCTTGGGACAGAGTAGGAGAGTCTCTGCCATAGAGCACAAAAAATACTTTATATGTGGCCCTTCTTTCTCCAGCCTAACCATCTTAGCATGCTCTCCGTCTTCGCACGGAGGGTATTTGAAATCGTATAAGGAAAGGATATTTATTATAATTGATCAAGTGCTTACTTAACCCACAAGCATTATACATTTATGAATACAATATTTACGGTTTAAATAAGGCATCAAGTTGAAGGGTTAGTAATTTGGTAAAAACAACCAACCTCAGGAAAATAATGAATTTTTGAATAAAGTTAGGACATTGAAATAAATAAGTTGAGTAATTGTCATCAATGATTAATCTGGTATGGCAAATATGTATGCAATATCCATTGTTAAAGTCGAAACAGTTTTCTTATCCAGCATATTGTAGTAAGGGCTGAGAACTAAGCGCACTGAAGAGAACTGCCAATGTTGTAAAAACATTTTCGGGCGAGCTATGACAGCTGTCAGTTACGTTGGCACAAAACATACTTCGTAGGTTCAGCTGGTCTTACTGCCTGAGTAATACATGACAATGTTCCATTGGCAAATCAAATAATGTATAGTAATAACTGCCATTCGATTTTCTCAGTCTTCGAATAATATTTAGTTATAATTCGAACAAATTGACGTATTTATTTTATTTCGAAAGGAAGAATTTAAAAACGTGACGTGGAACATTCTCACACAGGAACACGGATGAGTAGAAGAACAGTTTGCTAAAATTTATAAAGCAGACTTCAAGACGGCCATTCCCGTCGAGCAAAAAAAACATACTCCGGAATTTACGCTAAGAGGGAAATTTCAGGTGATAGAAAAATCATCATTTCATTCTGCTGGAAGAGTAAAATTTTTGCACTGAGTTTCAAAAACCAAAAATAAAAATCATATTTTGTGTATCAAAATATTATTTATAAAACAAGATATGCAGCCGCAGTGACAAGGGGATAATTCAAGATTTGTCTTGAAAAGGAGTTATTGCTTATATCAGAACTACACTTTCGCCCAAAAACTACGTGAATGACACGATTCTGCTTCCCTCAAAACAGTTTCTTTTATTACTAAATGCCTGTCAGTAAATTAATAAACCTACATAACATTAATAATGGCATAACTTATGTTTACATTGTCTTAAGATATTGTTAAATCTTAAATATTTTGTGGATTTTCTAATTAAATGTGTTTATTTTTACGTTTGTATATAATTTACACTGTTCCACAATATAAACATTATTTATTATCTATTTATTACCTTTAACTGTGGATCCTAGGGTATCCATTTTCTATTCACTATATTAAACACGTTGAAAATATAGTAAAATCAACTATTAACATAGCTATAGCATTCCTGATTTTAATAATGTTAAAACAATACCTCTTGTTACTAATTTTTTTTTTGTGCTGAAATTTACCTACCACGTCGTTGCCAACAGATTTTTACCCTGGACCATATCAGAAACCAATAATTACTTTCCAGTTTCCGGTCAACAGGACTGATTGGCTGGATTTGACTAACGTATCATTCCGGCAGGGACAAACACTGGTAATTGTCAACAGTTCAACTTTGGAACCAAGCAAACATTTCCGGAAAACAAGCTCAGCTGTAGAACATTCCAGAGCAGCAAATACCCATTTCACTGGGACATTCTACATCCCTAATGGTGGGCTGTGGTTTTTCTCAATGTTTTTCGCTGCATTGGATTCATTGTTAGTATATATAAAGTGTGAGAAAGGTCCACTAGATTACCCAGTGCGTGTAGTCATTATTTTAGGGATATATTATTACCTTTATTCCAATCATAAAAAATATATGATATAATATTTTTGAACTATAGAAGCAAGGGTACTTGGGATGGAATCACAGAGAATGTAACGAATGATAAATCTATATTCATACGAATGACGAGGTACCAGGACATGTTAAATATCAAAAGACTATTCGGAATTTTCTAAGATAGAAAAATCGGCTGGATCTCGAATACGACACAGTGTCGTGATCTGTCGTTCACAAATGGAATTAATCCCATATAAAAAAATAAACTACGATTTTAAAACTCGATATTTAAAGTAGGAAAATATTTACGCAGATTTTAATTATATGGGCCCTCTTCATCCATAAAATATAACCGTTATTCGTTTTATAGGTAATGTATAAAATAATTATAAGCACGAGTAGGCAACATATATGTTTTTATTAGTGTTTGGCGATTGATGAAGGGACAAATCGTCACAATCGAGGAATTGTGTCTCATCGTAGATAATTCGATTTGGCGTCGCATGAGACTAAAATGACCTTAATAAAACAAACTAACGACTATGGTGAGAATACAATTGATTGTGAAACCAGGAGGGATCACCTCCGTTCATAATTCTTTACATAAAGCATACTTATACTGATTTTCTATGTTATTTTTCGGATACTTCAAATTAAATACGACTTAAGTTGGGACTTACTGGATTCTCGTCGAGGAAGAAGCTGAGACTGGAAGGCGGGCGAGACGGTGCCGAAGTGCAGTTGGCTCGCAGGACATCTCCCATGTCATATCTATCCTTTTCTGTGTCGATCGTAGGACCTTTCTTTGGTAGTTCTGCAACATAGGATAAAGTAAAGGATTATTGTTCGTCATGTAAATAAATAGAATAGCTATTTTCTGAATTTAACATAAGAGAAAAAAGGGGAATAATTTATGGGGGTGTATATGAATCAGTGAACAACAGGTTTGAATTTCACTTTTTTCTTTTTTTTTTTACTGCCAAGAGTTAAAATAAGTCAACACGTTTTAAGCTGATTCGGAAGCATTAACTAACAAATTTATAGCCCAGATTAATTTGATTCTCTATAGTAATATCGTAAATTAAATAAAATTACATCAACGCTAAGAAAATGTTCATTGTTTATTAAACAGTTAAGCTTGCTATCGGCCGGTAAAGGTTTTTTATTTTTCACGGTTTATTAAAATTTACGTCCATGCTATTAAAGATGAAGTTAATTATGGAGTAAACCCGAAGTTCGATCATTAGTATTTTTAAAATTATGCCAAAAGATTTGCATGGACCGAAGAGAGTTGGCCGACCGTGACTGCAGTGATTGACTGTGTGGATGAGGACGCCAGGAACCTTCACTAATATTATAAATGTGGTTTACTATTTATGTAAATTATACCGAATCTGTAGGAAATGACGTTTCGATAATGTAATATAATATATATATATATATATATATATATATATTGATTCTTGAAAGAGTTATTATTGACAGAGACTATCAATTGGCCGGCGACGCTATTCTTGAGAGCATTAGAGCTGACAGGACCGGAACCCCCGCACCTTAACTTGACAAACGAGCGGGCTAAGTGTGCTCTGATTAACGAGCGCCGGGATCAACCGCCCCTACATCATGTCATCTATCGATATGTGCTCTCGATAAAATCTAATATCGATACTTCTTCGTTTATCGTAAACCATCCAGTTTAGTGTATTAAAAATGAAAAAAAAAATCAACGTAATCAATAGCTGCATACAAATAAATAGCAATCCTCAACTAATTGTTTCACGACCGTACTCCCAGAAAGGTTGTATATTCTATTACTCGATATTCCAAATAGAAAATTATTACGTGTTCTAACTACCAACTATAAGGTAGCGGAATGGCTCAATGGTTGAGCGCCGAGTGCCGCACCCAGCTTCTTTAATGCGGGTACCCAATTAGTGGGGAAAATCTGGCAGTTACAACTGTATCCTGAACACATCAAGTAAATATATTGAAAAACAAATCATGTCCCGAGATATAGGCAATTAGAAAACTACCCATTGGTAGTACACAAATAAAAGTTCAAATTACAAGTTCACGAGGCCATCCTCTTTTCAGAGGATAATCCTCGCAGGATTATCAGGAATTGAAGAGGTTGCGAGGTTTGAAACTAGTCGGTTTGAGGTTAAATGAGGATTGTCATGAAAATATTGGTATGGATTACTTTGTTCTTAACAAAGTAAAGAGTATTGACGATTTTACGAAGGATTATGGATTGTAATGATTGTATGTGATGGCTTAGTGGAGCCCCGAAGCTCTATTCCTTAAGTCCAGATAGGTCAAATGATTGTCATGTATATAAGTCTTTTGTAATTAATTGGGAGCTTAGAGCGTTTGTCTAGTAAATGTTGAAGTAGCCGGAAACGACGAGCGGTTTCTTGTCGTTTAGTCTAGTATGAGGATTCCAAGTTAAGCGTTTGCCAAGGCGTAGGCCTAAGTACCGGACCTGTTCTACAGAAATCAGTGGGATGTTATTAAACAATACAGGAGAAGAGGAAGTCGTTGGTTTACGACGGTCTCCACATACTGAAACTAAGAACTGGTTGTAGCCTTACAGTTGTTTTTTTCATCAAAAACGGTGATTTCCAATTTTTTACTAAAATTTATTTTTGTTACCCACTTTTGGCTTTCAAATGACTAATACATTATTATGCCATCTAAACGTCAAGGCCAGAACCGAACTAAAAATATTAGAAATAAGGCGGAAAAGTTAAACAAAATTTCTTGACTAAACTAGTGAAAAATGTGGATTTTGGATGTTTCAGTGTTATACGATTCTTAACTTGAACTTGCTATACGTTATATAATACACCATACATTATATTATATATTCTAGGTAAAGGATTTAGAATGTAACATATATCACAATGTATTAATATAATAAATTAACTGCCGCAGTTTGTAATATTAATGATTGCCCAATAAAATGAGGAAGGATCGATTTATTTAAAATAAACTAGGGTTTTTGGCTGGAATTTTTCCAAAAATGCCTTAACACGTATTTTATTATACGTTTGAGCTTTTGCTTTTTAAAGTTAATAATAATTAATTATATTATGTTATGCTCATAATAAATGAAATAGTCGTCAAACATGTAATATTAATCATAAATGTATTAGTTATAATAATATGTACTCAAATTTTCCGAAAAAGGATTTCCTAAAGTTTGCCAATCACTTCATCTTGGTACTCTAAAGGTTCGGTCTATACACACAACTAGAGTCACGTCTACGATTAATCTCGAGTTTTGGCTGTCAAAAACAATTTTTTTTTCGTCAATTTTATCCACCTTCCTTTTCCTGGGAACCTCAACTGCCGAAAACACTAATCAGCAGTTTGTTCTAGTTCCTAACGTCTGGTTCCCCGTTCTCGTCTCAACGGGAAATCTAGTATCGAGGGTGATTTTTTTTTGGAAACTATTCCTTCGATTTATTGTAGTAGAGAACGCAGGGGATTTGAAAATTTTAATTATGTCCACAACTAAAGTTGATAAAAAATCTAACATTTGCAGGGTTCGCACGTTACAGTATTTTTGGAAAGGTGGTAAAAAATCCTTGGTTATGCCGTCCTTCGAAAGCGCAGTAGAATAAGGACCCCGAACCAGTTAGGTATTTCGTACTCGATAAAGATCCCTATTCATAATTATACCTGGATAGGCAAATGTAGGGCTCCCAGTATAGCATCATCCGATTAGCCACAGTAGCGTAAAATACATCTAACAGATAAAAAATACACAAGCAGGTAATTTAATTTTTCATACGAACTGTTTTATAAATATTTAAAAAAAGTTAATTGTATTTTAATTTTTTTTAAATTCCTCAAGGTAGTATCCTTGGCCCAATACTTTATACAGTTTATACAGCTGACATCCCAACTCATCCTAATACTATCCTTACCACGTATGCTGATGATACATGTGTATTATCTGTCAACACCAATCCAATTATTGCATCCCAAAGCCTCCAATCCCATATCACTGATCTTGAAGAATGGTGTCAAAACTGGAGAATTAAAATAAACTCTCAAAAATCGCATCAAATCACTTTTACCTTACGTCGTAAACCAATGACTTCCTGCCCTTCAGTATCCTTTAATAATATCCCACTGGTGCCTGTAGAACAGATCCGATACTTAGGGTTGAATCTCGACAAACGATTAACCTGGAATCCTCATACAAGGCTGAAAAGACAAGAAACGGCTCGTCGTTTCAGGCTACTTCAACACTTACTAGACAAACGCTCTAAGCTCCCAATTAATTACAAAAGACTCATCTACATGACCATCATACGACCTATTTGGACCTACGGAGTAGAGCTCTGGGACTCTACTAAGGCATCGAATTCCTCTCGTATCCAATCCCTACAATCCAAAATCCTTAATGCTCCTTATTTTGTTAAGAATAAAATCATCCATAACGACCTTAATGTCCCATTTGTTGCTGATTTGGCCCGAACCCGCTATCTATCCTTTCATAACAAACTTCATTTCCACTCAAACCCTCTAGTTGCAAACCTTCCTCTTCAATTCCCGATAATCCTCCGAGGCGTCTGAAAAGAAGATGGCCCCGTGACTTCTTAGTTGAACTCGTGATTTGAGTACTACCAGTGGGTAGTTTCTCTACTTGTCATTTTCACATGTCATTATGTATCGCTTAGCCCATTTACTTGATGTATTTTTTTTTTATACAGTTGGAAATATCAATAAATAAATTTTTAAAAAAATATATTTTTTTAAAATAAATGTTTATCTTATTTAGACGGGTGTAGTTGTGAATTTTTTAAAGGCTCAAATTAATTTTTAGTCACACGTTGATGATCTCTACTATAAGTGATGGATTTTGTTTAAAGATATGCCAAAAAATGTGATTTTTTTTTTAACCTTAATTTAATTCAAGAGCTTACTTTTCTACAACTAAATTTAAAAAAATAAAAGATATCATTAAAAAATACATATATTTATATCTGGCATTAACATTATTATTTTATCAAAGTCGGCATTTTCATCTTAAACGATTTTTTTTTAACTTCTTGGTAAATTATACTATAGTATTAATTAATATTTTAATATTTTTAGCAAATACTAGTGAATTTATAATTAATTTAATATTTTGTATATGATCTCATTATTCCAGAATTAGCAACACTTGACATGTTAGTTAAGTTAGGAAAATAATTAATTGATTGAATAAAATAGGTTTTGTATTTGGAATATTTCTGTTTTATCCTAGAAAATAACTTATTTTTCATTTTGAGTCTTAGGAATTAATATTAGTTCTTTTTTCTATGAAAAAAGAAGTCACATATCTAGAAATTATTTATTAAAATCAAAAAAATGGAAAGTTGTTAACAAAGTTAATGCTATAAAACTAAAAGTTAGTTTTGCTCATTTGTTGGAAGACTATATTTATTATTATTATTAAATTATTTATAGCTGTTCTTTTTAATTTTATTTTCCACATTAGCAACCACAGCATGGTACTTTATACCGTCTGCCGGGAGTCGTTGGAAGACTATAATATTGACTTATAGCGGTACAAATAATAAACCAGTATATAAAGAGCACTATATTTATCGTATTGCAGTAAAACCATCATCTGTAATAACACGACGGGAGAGTTAAATCAACAATGAAGAAACGCTGGGGACAATTAAATGCATCCCGTTACACGGATTGTGGAAAACAAAATAAAATTTACAGTCACAGACCTATTTAGCTAAGTCGGCGAAAAAAAAATATGTTTTTCCCAGGAAGGGTAAACAGTTCCATTCAACCGGAAAATAAACAAGTTAAATGAAAATTCTATGAAGTTTTATCGAACGGAAAAGTTTTATGGGAGGCAGTGAAATCTGGAGTTTACTCACTGGCATAGTCTGAGCAAAGATTTAAAAGAAAATAAAATTTGTAGGAGAATTGACAAGTCATTTGACGACGATTCTACTGAGCATTTCCCCGTCTCGGGATCCGAGCGATAAACGTCAGCTGGCAGTTTGAGTTTTATTCCTACGGGAGTCGATATACCTTTCCCACCTGTGAGGGATATTATTCGTCGCCCTGTCTTGCATTTCACAGGACTTGCTTTATCCTTAAAGGATCATTTAGGATTTACCAGGTCCTTGAAGATCAGTGCGGAGAACTGTACCATAAAAAGTGGCAATTTTTTTATTTTATTATTTAACAAGAGAACAATAACGATTTAAAGAAAAAAGGTCAAACAAATCCAACCCCTATCTAAGAATACTTGAGATAACAGTATCAACAAGAAAATAATAATAATATTTTTTTAAATATTATTTATGTGTCATATTACAGCCCAAGAAGGGCCTAGGGTTCCTTGTAGAGACCGTAAAGTTTCTAAATGTATGATTATGCAGAATCTGTTTGGCTGAGATCACACTCAAATTCTAGGTTCTCCGCCGAATATGGATATCTGTTTTATGGAAGCTCGGTGAGCCCCAGGAGGTTTTGAAGGTCTGACAGGGCCAATCCATGGATACAAACTAACAAAACAAACTAAATATTTTATCTAATGGAGCTGCTTCAGAACGTGGGACAATCAGACCAACAATCCTACCGCTCTACACACAGAATCATTTTATATTACTAACAATTGTTAAAATCAATATGTTAAATACAATTAAAAAAAAATCAATTATTTATAATCAAATAAAAGTTTTAGCTAGTAGTATTGGTTGTATCAGAGCTAAAACACTCTTGTAAAATGGATTGTCGTTATTCATTGTCGTTTATAAAAAAAAATTGAAGATAGTATGTGAAGTTAATATTTTTAAGCCTCTGTAATGTTTTTATGTAATATACTTAAATCCGTGAAAGGAGAAAACCGGTTTAAGGTGGAAAAGAAGACAAAGATGGCCAAGTCTACCTTCGTTACAATCTAGACATAGTTCTCGAAGTCATAAACTCTAACAAAAAATCATGATTCAAGGCTTCAGGCTGCTGAAATAAGGTTTCTTAGGAAGTTGGAAGGGACGACCAGAAGAGACCGAGTGTGTCAACAACACAATAAAGACACATCTCGAGACAGTTCCAGTCACTGAACTAATATAGCGGAACTGGCATAGATGGTTTGGACATCTGTTACGTATGGAACCCAGCCGCACAGCAAAGTATGCATACAATGCAAGGGTAGAAGGCAAGAGAGGGGAGAAAAAGACCGAAACGAGCTGAAAAAAGGAAAGAGGGATGGATTGGAATGGAAGAGATGAGTTGGTATAGGGTAGAGACATCAGGGTTAAGATCAAAAAAGGTCTCCTCACACTGCTCAGGCGGTCGACGAGGGTAAAAGATTATGATGATGATGATGATGTAATGTACATAGCCTGTATCTCTGCAATCCATGAAAGGTTTTTGGTTCAGTATATGGTAATGTAACGCTTTAAAATCAATTATGCAGGAAGTGTTTGGCTGATATCACATTATGATGGCAGGTTTTCCTTCTCCGATTATAAGTACTCATTTAATGGATGATGGGTGAGCCTCAGTAGCGTCTCTATATCCCCCGGAGTCCATGTGTGGCTATAAACAGACTATCTGAACATCTGCATAGGAATAGAGATGTCGGAAAAAATCTAATGTGAATAGGGAAGAAGTATATTAGGGTATTCTTTTATAAAAAGTTAATCCATGAACCCTCAACTGACCATGAGCAGGGCTGTTAATTCCAAACACATGAGCGATTACTTAGCCACTTACATCGCTGTCAGTCCTAGCCACTGAGGGTGGGATGAATTACACACTCACTCATTAGCACACCAGCTCCCTCCTGCGGGAAATTGATGCACTGCCGGCACTTCTGAAGGGTTCGCTAGTCATTTAGTTCATCGGTTAACAGCAAGTGTAAAACTTCGATTAATCTTTAATCATCTGGTTTAATAATTGCGCTTTGGAATTATTTTTCTCATTCCTCGAACAATATATCTCTATCCTCAGACCTGTTATGTTCTACAAGCTTATCGTTAAATTATATGGGAATAATAATTTGCAATAAATTAAAATACAATTTTTTAAAATGGGTTTGAACCATCTCACTATCACCTGGATTAGTTAAACTATTCAGGTCTGGGACTCCAGTAAACCATCGAAATCCTCTTGTATCCAACCCTCACAATCAAAAATTCTTAATGCTCCTTACCTTTTTATCATCCAAAAAGACCTCAATATTCCGAAGATGAGTCCTTTCATAACAAGCATTATTCCCACTCAAACGCAGTAATTTCAAACCTAGCTACTTCTTCGATTCCCGATAATCCTTCGAGGAGTCTAAAAGTACTAAATTGAATTTGTTACTGGTTTGTAGCTTCTCTGTTTGCCTTTATCTCATGTCATTGCTGATCTTTCATTCTATTTACTCGTTGTATTATTATAACACAGCTGAAAATTTTAAAAACAAATTATCGATTTAAAAATTATAAATTTAATAACTAATAAATATCCTATAAAAATTAAGAATTTTTGAGAAATAAGAATTGAATTGTGACCGAACACCTTGCAAGAGCCATTTGTGAGCAGATCACGTACTTCGGAGCCAACCGCCACGGCTAGGAATTTTTCCTCTTATTTGTGTCTTTATATTTATTTAGTATTTCCTCTTCACAATCTGTTTGTTTTCTTTTTTTCCGATAGTGTATTTAATTGCACACTTAATTCATATCAACAACGAAAAATCCAACTCCTAGTAGATTAAAGTGACCTTTATTTTTAAATATTTTTATTCTGAAGAGAACAGATTCGAACCCGAATCTCCGCCTCACCGTGGCAACGCTCTTACCATTTCAGCCACCGGGGTCGTTCCCTACCTAGGACAGCGTTACCACGGTGAGGCGGAGATCCGCGTTCAAATCCCGGCTGGGGGATAATCATTTCTCTTCAAAATAAAAACATTTAAAAATTAAAGCAATGATTAAAAAATTATAAATAAATTATATATAATATAATGACGTATGTCAAAAAGATACTAAAATTAAAAGTAATGTTCGATGAACATTCTTCCTAGTGTATGCATCGCAAAATTGCGAGAACATGGGGGATATGGGATCGGTGAAGAGAACAGATTTGTCCTAGGTAGGGAGCGACTCCGATGGCTCAAATGGCTAGAGCGCTGCCACGGTGTGGCGGAGATCCGGGTTCGAATCCCCACTGGGGGCAAATCTTTTCTCTTCAAAATAAAAATATTTAAAGTGACCTTAAGAGTATTAGTGATTTTAGGATAGTCCTTTTAGTCCTAAAGTAATTAAAAAGGTTAAAACACTTAAAGTGAATTAAAATGACTATTCATTTTAATTGAATTAAATTTCAACCTAACCCACGAAAAGATTCTTAATTATAAATTTCAAATTCTTTGAGAATTTTTGTGAACAGTTGTATATGTATTTTTATTTTTAATATAACGCATATTAATGTAACAACGGGGAAATTAAATATAACATAGCATAAACTATGTATATTTTTTATTGATTTTTTATGTAATGTACGAAATAGTAATAAATTTCACTAACAATACCACAGTAGTTTTAATAAAATATTTAACAGGTAGAAAAATTAAATTAATTAGTACATGTAACAGTCCAAGTCAATAAATTCACAAACTGATAAAAGATTAAATGAATAGTAACAATATAAAATATTATTTTTAAGAATTTTTCTTTTTGAAGAGAAAAGATTTGCCCTGGGCGGGACTCGAACCCGGGTCGTCTGCGTCTCCATTGCAGTGCTCTAAACCACTGAGGTATCAGAGGTCGTATCCAAGTCAGACAAATCCGTTCTCTTCACCGATCCTATAAAACATATTACATTCATAACTTAATTTACTACCCTAACTAATAAGATAGGTTTATATAAGCTTATGTTAGTAAATAATCAATTAAATGTATTCATTGGCTAAGGTGAAATTTATCATAATTACTAAATAACAATCAAACACTTTTCCCAAAATTACAAATTTTTCGGTCAGATTCGGATAACTGATTTTTAGCTATAAATAAATAAATATATATATATATATATATATATATATATATATATATATATTTATGTAGAAAAAATTATATGCAATATATATAATTAGGTCTACAAATTTTGACCTGACCTGGCCTGACCTATACCACTACAACCAATTAAGGTTACAGTAAGGGTCCTAGGTACAGTACATTGTAGATACTGTACTGTTTCTAGGACAATGGCTGTGTGGAGGAAGAGGTTTGACTGAGATCACCCTCAACCACCAAGATTTTTTTCACACAACTTAGGTTTATAGAGGATGAGCGAGCTCCAGGAGGGTCGGTAACTCCTGCTTGTTTAAAAATGACAATTAACTATTTTATTTTAAATAACTAAATTTATTTTATAAATAAATTAGTTAATTTTAAATTTAGCGAATACCTTTTTTGATTTTTTTTGTTTATTTATTTTTTTTGCAGGGGGGGTGAAATAGAATAGACTTAGCTAAAGCTGATTAAAGACTTTTCGAAATCTATAAACTTAACTCACGATTTTTGTCTGTATTTCCCCATTCATATTGAAATTATCTTGTATATTTTTTAAACTGTTATTTCCAAGGTAATTTATTATTAGGACCATCTATCTACGTGTAACTAGATTAATGAATTTTTTTTTGAGACTTAATGCTTTTTTTTTGGGATTTTTAAACTGATTTCTTATTCACTAATTGAAATTTTAATTCGTTTGCTTTTATAAAGTTATTATCGAAATTCCTGATTATGACAAATAACCTTATTATTTAACTACAAAAATAACCGAACGAAATTCTGTTACAATATCAACGGAGTAAAAGGGGAAAATCTCCCCCAGGAAATAACTCGATTATATTCGCTACGACGAAATGAAAAGGGAAGGAAAAACGAAACAGAAAGAGAAAACTGAGGTAAAGGAGTGGAAATTATTATTTTTCATCATCTGTCGAAAAGAGATAAAGATAAAATTAAGGAAAGCCCCCCCCCCGCTTCCAGAGTCTAATCAAAGCTTTCCACTTTCTATTATAAAACATTATTCACTTCGCTTGTTGATGCTCTTTGCTAACTTGATAGGTAATGCGCTCGAGTTAACCAAGGAGAAATTCAAATAAATAACAGTATGAGGTATATTGTTATGTTTTTATATACTCTAAGTAAATAATACTTCGTTTACAATAAATTTAAGCCAATGGTACGTACTTTCAGTTATCGAGAACAAATTAATTTTATGTTAAGCATCGCAACATTGAAGATTAAGCACACTAAAGATCGCGAGAAAATTAATTTCGGAAAAGCCTAAGCTGAATATCTGGAAATAGAAATGTTTGTTCCTGTTGAGGAATTTCTCAAGTGTTTTCCCTCACAACTCCCCCAGGGTGGCAGTGGTCCCGCGATATTATTTATTGTGTTAGTTCCATCTACTGTTGTTAGAGCAACTTCCCTTCAAAGATGGAAAACAATAAGACTAGATGAAGCTCCTAACTCTTCCCAAGTATCAAAGAGTCCTTATCTCGGAGGCTATACAAATTGTCTGCCCCTTCCGACGTTTAGCCAGCTCCTTTTTCTAGCCCCAGCAGGAGTCTGACAGTTGAAGAATTGTGTAAAGAAATAATACCAAATTTGTTTCTTTTGTATCCGCAACTTAAAATTGCTCTATGTCATTTTGTATTGCTCTCTCATTTCTTAAATACGTAAAAAATTTTCCTATAGTTATTTTTTAAATATTTATTTAGATTCGAGTCGATGATCATTTCCGAAATGCTACGAACAATGGTTTCCGGCACTGGTTTATTGTTTCCTAAACCTAAACTCAAGTTCAAGGAAAGTAAACAACAAACTATCACTATAACAAGCGGTATAGATCCAAGGATTATGGCAGTTGAATGTAAGCAGGCGCCTACTAGTTCTTTCTCCAATGTATAAATTTGTTGCCCTTAATAACATAATAAATAATTATCAATTAAAGCATTTAGATAAGTAGAGACTATTTTCTTGAAGTATAGTGATATACATTTTCTTTTTTATTTAACCCGTCAGTTCCCAATGCACCCCCTAGGGTGCAGTCACTTTTTTTGTTATGTGCTATAAAAAATTTTTTTTTTCGAGGTTATAGCGATGTTTTTGTGTACTACTGGAACTAGGTCAAAGGGTAGGACACATTTGGAGCTGATATCAGGTGTGGTCTAGACAATATAATCTTTCAAACTCAGTAGTGTTCTGGTTTCTGTTGGTGTTGACAATTTTTCTTCTCTTTTCACTCACAATGACGAGAAAAACTTAAGTACTCAAATTATTTTTACATTTATAGTTAGGTGGGCATTTTCTGGAACAAATGGTAGCAATATTATATATAAGCCACCAAAAATAAAACTTCAGAGTCAATCTAAAAGTAAGCATCACCTGTAGGGTGCATTGGTCACTGAGGCACAATCATACTCTGAACGTAAGTGTAGAAGAAATGAAAATTGTTGTAATTATCTTGTTACTTACGGGTTACATGACAATTAAATATATTAGAATGTTTTGGGAGACTCAAAGTGATACCTATAACAAAACAGTAGCCCAAAGTGTGAGAAGAAATAGATTCCTCGAAATCCAAAAATACTTTGCGACAATAATAAGCTCCCAAAAAAATGATAAATTTTCAAAAGTCAGAGAATATTTTACAGTTCTGAACGCTGCTAATAAGTAAGGATTTTTTTTATTTTTAGTAGGACTGTTCCTTGATTTTATTTTATACGACATGATATTTTTCATATTTTTTACTTTTAAGTATATGTAAGTGAAATAAACAAATATATATTTATATTGATTTTTGTTAACTTATATCCCTACATATCACAAAAATAAATTAAAATAAAGTAAATTGATTCAATTCTATTATTCAGGATAATTTGATTTAGTTTATGAAATTGAGTGATTTTGTTATCCGGATGCCCAATGCACCCTACAGGGGGCACCTTCCCAGCGGATTAATTAATGCATAGAAAAATTTAATACTTGTTTATTTATTCTTCTTAGAGATCAATAAGCATAAATAAGTAAAAAAAAAATTAAAGTTCATAAGTGGTTCACATTTGGGAACTGACGGGTTAATGGCAGTTACATTCTCAGTGTTCCAGTGATTTTTAACACCGATGCTTGAATTTACATATAAATAGCGTGTCCTAAGTGGAAATGTTTATATTTAATGAGGCGATAGTCAACCAGTCTATCAAATTCCTTGTTTATTTCTGACACCTAACTTGTTATCCCAATTCGTTTTTGAATTTTTTTTGTCAGAAAACCCAAAAACTACTAATGATTTTCATATTTACATCTCATGGAAATTGCATTCATACTCTTCCCAGAAGTAACCCATTTTATAGCATATCTCGATTTAAAATAAAAAACAACCAGTAGGTAGGAAATAGGAAAACGTGGATAAAAAAAAATGATATAAATGTTCTAGTCATACATTTTTTTTTTACTTCTGACCCTCAATATACGAGTTTTGTAATTCGTTAGAAGGCGATGAAACGAAGCTACTTATTTAAATTCTTCAAGATTAGGAAACCCTCTCAATGAAATTTTACTATATTTTTCTAGAAATTTAATAGCTCTTTTAATAGTTTATATTGCTTAAGCAGCTATGTCTTGGTCAGATAAAATATTATTTTCCTGTAAATTGGTACCACCAAGATTGATCCCATACAGAATGGAAAACAGGTTAAATTAGCAAAAAAACCGTTGTTTCATGGAAAGTGTTTTAAAAAAATTATATCTCGGAATCGGACTGAGATAAGAAGGTTCGTTTGGCAGTGGACTAGATGTTTGATATCAGTCCATCAATTGTGGACTTTCCTGGAATTCTATTTAAATATTAGATTATTATCCCAGTTCCTCGAACATGTTCGACGTTTTCGAGTGTAGAAGCTACCTAACCATCGGGGAAAAACTGATTTAGTAAAGCTTATCACAAAATGTAAAATATCGTTACTGCTGCCTTCTCAATTGTGATCCAAGATTGCGGGGCAGCAGCCCGGCTGGAGTTTTTAAAATGAGTAAAAATTCTTAATCATCCAGTCCTTTAGTGGAATGTAAAAGCTTGTACGATGTCAGATACCACATAAAGATCACTTTTCAAGTTATATCTGGACAGAGAATATTTAGGACTCCCACTTTAGCATCATCTAATTAGCCATAAAACCATAAGGGGATGTTAATTGAATAATCAAACAATTAAAAAAAAAATTGTGATTCCAAGGGCTTAGACACGCCATAAATTTAAAGTTCGAGGAAAATACAACAGCACAGCTTACTTATTTGGCCCCCTTTCCAAAAAGGGATGCAACATTATGAAAAGTCAGATGCATTATCGCTATTAACTTAGATATAAAAAATTGATGCGGTAGTCATTGATTTTTTTTTTAGTGTGAATGAAGTTATGAAGCTAATTAGACTAAATATAGATTCTGTACAAACATTTTTGTAATTAGTAAAATTAAAAGCAGACTGCTGGTGAGTGCCGGAATGGGGGACGGCAAAGCCCTTCCTTATGGATTAAAAAGGTGAAGAGGGTAGTTTAAAAAAATATTAATAAATTAATATCTACCCTAAGCCAGCAGAGAAAATGTTTATTTAGTTTCTGGTTTTTATTAGTTTCCAAATCCATACTATCGGATCCACAGAAATAAACCATGATTTATTTTGATTTCTTGTGAGACAAAGAAATTGCTTCGAAAAATCTCATTTCGTGGAGAAGAAATGTACAAGGTGATCCGAAAGCCACTGAATGAAGTTATTCAATCAGGTAATAACAATACATAAGAGGAATAATAAAGCTAATATAAAACATGTTCCGATTGCGTACAGAAAAGAAAGAAGTTAAAGTTGAGGGTCGTTTGTTTTTTAAATAAACCGTATTTAGTTGAATAGGGAAAGATCAATTAAAACGGCCACAATGATAATTAAATTAATCAAAATATTCTTAATTGCTTTATAAATGTATTCATCTGAAGTTAAGAATTATATGAAATTCATATTTTCTATAAGAGGAAGTTTTTTCAGAAATTGAATATAAGCTGCCCGGGTCTGAAGACAACAGACGATGATTTTAAAAAATAAATAAAAAATAAAGCTATCCGCTTCTAGCTCATCCGAAAGCTCTTCCTGGAATAAATTTAGCTAATCCGTTTTTTTAGGATGAATTTCTTATAGGCAATTTGTTTTTCTTCATAATGGGTGTGGATTCGTGGCCTGAGATCCTTGGTTTTTTATTGCTCGCATATTGAACGAGAGCAAAAATGGATTATTAAAAAAATAAATAGTTTTTCTACATGGAATGAACTGGATGAAGTATCCGTATGGAACAATGAAGAGACTTTCTGTCACTTCTTTTGTTAATTTCGTTACACTCCGTTGTTATTTTAGTAGAAATCTCTGTAAATATTATATTGAATATTAAGAATTGATGGATCTATTAAAGTAATAGTGTCATTCCATTCGGGAACCAAATATAGTTGCGGTCATAGACTTTTGGAGAAGGGCAGTCAGGATATCTAGGCTTGATAGAATACCTAATTTAGTAGTCCGAGAGATGATGGAAGTAACGATAGTATTCTCGAAATAATCACCATGAAGCGATTAGAGTGGTTTGGGCACCTATTGAGGATGAAGAGTAATAAAATCCCAAAAGGACCAAGAACTGGAGCCCTGAAGGAAGAAGAAGAAGCCGACCAAGAACTTTATAGATGAACCAAGTCTAGAAAGAGATGCCAGGATATGGCCTTAATGAAGAAGAGACATTTGACAGGAAGACTTGGAAAGAAATGTTATCAAAAAATTTGGTTGGAGAATACCTCAACTTTGGGGAAACGCTCAATAAAAAAAATGAATTACAATGAGTTATCACTAATATTTACTATTAATCTTAAATGTAAACCTGGATAATGAAATAATAATGACACTAAACGCATATAAAAATAAATGTATCCAATTATATCGTTAATTTAATCGAGAGTTTATTTTGAATATACAGATGCAGAAAGAATATTTTATAATTACAGTAGATTTTACTTCTTATAAAATCATATGATAAATATATTTTTAATGCTCTCTCTCGCTGGCCGGAAAAATTATCGAGGATGGCCGCGGGTTGGCCTCCTTTGACTTATATAGCAGATAGTTTTTAATATCTCACCAGATATTTTACTCAACCGAAGATGAATCATCCATATATATAAGATAATTAAGCATATATTAATTTCAGCTATTACTATAATATTATGAATTAATCTTTATGATTTTACAGATTTTCTGTTTCATTGTTGTTGTTTTTTTTTTACTTCCTAGATCTCAACAACTTCTGATGAAGACCACAGCAGCCGAACCAACAGTCGAGCCGAGGAGATCAAGGTGTGGTGCTGGATGCTTTACGTATTCCGCCAGAACACGGCAGTAACTCTGTATTCCGTCCGAACCACCCCAACGTTACTTAAATTCTCGACCATCCCCGGGGGTGGCAGGCAACTTAGATTGCCCCACCGCCTCACAACACAACTTGTTCCACGGTCTCAATTAAACTGTCCAGTTCCAGGAAGCTGATAATGAAATCCAAGAATAAATAGATAATGATATAAGTTAACTCCTCGTTGAAACTATTGAATCTAAGTAATTGTCATTAAATTAGTTTCAATTATTAAATTGGTGAGTAAAAGAAAACCAAGTAACTTATACTAAAATAAAATGGTTTGCATTGTATTACTCTTAACAATATAAATTATTTAAAATTAATTACGTATAATTAAGACTCATATACGTTGCTATTGTTGTACTCAATACCAGTGCATAACTGTTATAAACATATAGACTTTGAATAAGGAGTATATACCCTAATAAATATCGAAATACATATTCTTATTTTAAGCATATTCAATAAAAAAAGAATGCATTCACATAAATGAATGATTGTTTATATCTTTTGAAACTGAGATTTTCCGATGTTGGTTTAGTTTTTTTAATGTTTGTGGTACGAACTCATCGAATTTCTCTCTTTACAATCCAATGTGGTTCGTACAACCCCCAATACTCCTTACTTTTTAACGAACGAAGTCTCCATGATGAAATTAATCTCCGTTAGTTGCTGATATGACAAACTTTATACCCATTAAAACTCACTAGTTTCAAGACTCTTCAATTACTGATAATCCTTTAAGTCTTCTGAAAAGGTAATGGACTTTCTAAGTTGAATTAGTTATTTAAGTATCATCTGTGGGTTGTTCGGCTTGCTTTTGTCTCATGTCATTTTGTATCATTCATTCAATTTACCTGTTGAAGAATAATCCAGTTGTAAATTTTAATGAATACATTTTTTTTTAATAGTTAATAAATAAAATGATACATACAAATAGTCTTTAGTATGATTCCATTTTTTATTAGATAGCACTGCCCGATTAATTTATTTGACCGTGTACAGAATCCGTCACATTCCTGAAATATACATGCGTCAACACTGGATGTATCCATGACAACTACCCCTGGCCAGAAGGATCCAGTTATTGTTAGACCAACTTTAGATAGTTATAGCCTTTACGTCATGTATATTTTCAAGTGTTGTGTAATTGTTATCAATTTAATATAATGTTCAAAGTATCTACAGTGATTTTTTATTTCATAAGAGAATTTAATATAACAGATAAATAGATCTCTCGCTGTAATCTGATAACAAATAAGGAATTTGAACAAATCTACAAAAAACAAATCTTCACATTACTTCAATGTGGTAGATAAAACGCTAGATGAAATTCTAGATATATTTGTGAATATGTTCCATGGGTTTTGAAAATAGAAATAAATTATCAGTAAAAATAAATATAACCCTGTTGATTCTGGTTCTATATAAACGGCATAACCAGATTCCGTTTACATTATCTAGGGAAAACTAAGAGTTGTTGATTACAGAAAAAAAATCAAATAATAAGATAGTTCAGAAGGTTCGGACACAAAAATGAATGATTTGATGTTCCGTGCTCTTTCAAGTGAAGTCCCCCTGACTATTCGCCTGAGGACGGAGTTCTGGAAGCTCTGCAGCGTTTTGAGGGATGGCCTGTGCAGGTAGCGGAGCAGTGGGACACCATTGAGCAGTGTTGGTCGAATAATGGCTTTGTATATTTGTAGCTTGGCCGTAGTGAGAGCTCTGGTGAGGTGAACAGGTGGTAACGCCTATGCGACTTCTGCCTGGCTAGCTTGAGTTTCTTCATGCTGCGACTTGTGAAGGTGAGATGCCTGTACAGAGTAACGCCAATATAGAGTATAGATGTCGAGGTGCTTCTTTCCTCGTCCTCCACAGAGAAGGTCGAGAGTAGAGGTTTTTTTCCACGCTGAACCGACATCACAATTGTGTCCGACCTAGCCGGATTCACCTTGATGCCGTTCAGTTTGAGATCTTCTACTATTTTTGTCGAGGCTGTCTGCGCGATCTTTAGTGCTGTCTGCGCATTGAAGTTGGATCCCTAAATGCCGATGTAATCAGCATAGGCCGCTACCACTGCTCCTGGATGCTTCACTGAGACCACTGGTGCCGTCAAGATGACAAACACTAATGGTCCCAGTACAGACACTTCAGGTACTACATAGGTGGTGGTGCTAGAAGTCGAGTAGTTGTTCCCGACTCGAACGACGATTGATCTTCCACTAAGATAATTTCGAACCAGACGACACAGTGAGGCGGGAAAACTAAACTCTTCCAAGCGTCGGAGTAGCAGTGTGCGAGAAACACTGTCAAAGGCCTGCGTGCAATACAGGGAGATGAATGCTGTACTCTGTTCCTGCATCTCCTCTATGGTATGAGACCGGAGTTTTGCAAGGTCGTGTTCGCAAGATACTCCTCATGAAAATCCTGTCTGCTCCGGTGGGAGACGTTTTCCTCCCCGCAATGAGTCAGCAAATGATGGTGTATCAGCCATTCGAAAATCTTGCTCATGTGGGAGAGAAAGCAGATCGGCCGATTATTGTTTCCGAATTTCCTTTGTTTTTAAATAAGTGTAAAACAACGAATGTTATGGCAACATTACATGTGCGTAGACTGCCGTGGCTTATATTTATTTTATGTAGTTACTTTTATGAGAAAATCAATATTTCCGAGAAATGCTTCTCTCAAGTCTCCGCGATATTATTTCATGTAAAGCCAAGCTCTCTGGAAGGGATGGGAGTAATGTTGACTCATAAAGATATTACGGATGGCAGAAAACCTGGAATTTCGCATATTAACGTGAGGCACTGTTTAAACTTACGACCTTCCATTTAGTTATACGCATTCACCTTAGTAATTGCATTAACAATTTTCTGGAAGTTAAAAGCTATTATAAAAATTATCATATTGTATTTATTTTATTAATAAGTTGTTTGATTCAGAATTGGTTAATATTGTTAACTAAACCGGATTAATTCAATATTTAAAATGCTTAAAGGCCTATGAACTCCGTGCTTTCCACCTCCAAACCTCTTTTAGAACATTATAATTTTTAAAATATATCCTTGTGACATAGTGAATAAAGTAAAAGTAGATAAATTAAATGTTAATTGTTAAGGCACTCATCTGTGGTCGAAACGTGCTTACTAAACATTTCACAGGCCCACTTTTGGTAAAGAGGCCGGATATTACTCAGGGGTTTTTCACTTCTACCCCGAATTTAATCGAACAATTGATTAAATTAAATTTTATTTTGCGAACAGCACATCCCGGACACGGGGTAAAAATGTTTATGATATTACAAAAGCTGTATCATTCAATTTACCACAATTTCTTCACATTTTATAGTTAAATTTATTAAATTAGGCGATTTTTAAAGAATCGAACAATTTTAATATTTAAAATAAATAACTGAAAAACTAGGTCTATTACACATTTCCTGACCATAAAAGGTTGATTATTTTTTCTGTTGACAGCAGACGTATTGTTTACTGTCAACCTAACGCCACTTTCACGTTTCCTGTACATGTGCTCAGTAAAATGTCTAATCGCTGTTGTAAAAACTCTGCTGACAGCGTTTGTTATATTTATGGTGAGTTTGTGATTAAAAAACATCAAAGAAACATTACAACTTACTGACTTTGTCAAAAAGGTTTATCAAACATACTTTGGAACTAAACTTGGTGATCAGGATACATCTTGGGTCCCGTATAAGGCATGTTATGTATGTGTCGAAGATCGAAGAAAATGGTCGAAAAAGGAGGAAAAAACCCTTTAAATTTGCTATTCCTACGATATGGAGGGAGCCAAGAAATCATTCCGATGATTGCTACTTTTGTAAGTGTCGATATTACTGGTCATAACTCAAAAAACAAGAAGGTAACAAGCTACCCTTACCTTCCTTCCGAGATCCGACCAATGATTTAAATTCTATTCCAACGGAAGTATTTTCTGATTTACAATTGGAGTTAGATGAACAAGATGATGAATAATTCCAATGTTTTACAGAAAATGTAGAGCCTAAACTGTTTACTCAAATCGAGCTTAAAGACTTGGTTAGGGATCTTGCCTTAACGAAAGAAAAAGCTGAATTGCTTGGCTCTAGAATAAAAGAAAAGAACTTGTTGGCGGTTGGAACCAGCATTTAGATAGGGGTTTATACTATATATTACAAAGCATATTGCTGGAAAAATATGGGTAATAGTTGTTGCTGATTTGGCCCGAATCCGATATCAATTTTTTTCATTCCCTAACTACATTCCCACTCAAACCCATCGAAAATACAATATGTGCCAAATGGCATTTGTATGATTTCTGAAATAAATATTTTTAATATTATATTATAAAAAAAGTGTTATATCGTGTTTTAACTTGAAGTTATTTGGGAGTAATGCTTTTAAAAATTACCTAATGATTAATAAAAGAATTTCAATACCATCATTACAATAGAAATGCTTGGCTTTACCAATAACCACATTTGTATTGTTGTAACTTACATGAACTTATACCTTATACCTATACCTCTAATGAGATATACATTTTTTTTGTTATGGGGTTGTTTTTTAGATGGAACGTTATATTTTCGGAATTTTACATTTACTGACAATTAATATTAATCGTTTCAGTACAATTTAAACACAGTTGTGACCTACTAAACGTTACCGGTCAAAGGAGGCGGCTCGGACACACAAAATAAAGCGTTCTCCGAGACTACTTTAATTAGAGCGGCCAACCGTTTGTGGCCGGGTCAAGCTTACTAATTCATAAACAGCCGTTGAGGGCAGCCCTGTGCCCAGTGTTACCAACACTCGATGACTAAATAGGACTAAAGGCCAAAGAGTACTTTGTTGTTCGGCCATTATTTGTTCGGAACTCAACGGCTTGTTCTAATTAGATGTTAATAATTCTTTTTACACAATATTTTTATTTAAAAAAAGTTAGTTGTCATATTAATTAACTTTATAGTTAGATACAAAATTTCAGGAAATAGAATATTTTTTAATATTAATAGATAATTCATACATTAACTTATGTAGAATTTATTATGAACAATGACAAAACATAATAATAATGAGTTAATATTATTTGATGAACAACTCATGGTTAGTCAACCATGTATCTTTTTCATTAATGATATGTAATTACTATATATTAAGTATAACGATCTCAGAGTGGCATCCCATTTTATTATTTATATATAATTCAGATCAAAGGGCCTGACTTTTCCTTGAGATTATTGCTTGGGCAGTGAAGCGAATATAGCAACACATATAATGACGACATGCAAGAACCATTTTATTGGCTCGATATAACACAAGGTTGAATAGACACGTCGCTCAAGATCAGACGCACTCCAAAGCTAACGAGCTATAACGAAGGCCGAGGACGAAGACAGATCGCGAACGGAGACTCGAGTTGACAAAGCGCCCTCCACAGCTAACTGATGGTTAGGCTAATAGCTTCCTTCTCTACAAGAAAGCATCCTTCCACATTAATCTTCCCAATATCTCACTCCTTTTCCTCCCTACCTTCAGATCTGTAGGGCCTGAAATCCTTATAAGCTGGGTTTGAACCCCAGGTGATTTGTTATTAATAACGAGTGAGGAATGAAGAATGCGGATTTAGTGGTTCGTTAGGATCTTGTATTACATTGTAATCAAGCTACATTTGAATTATGCATGATTATTTAAAAACTTCATGATTACCAGAGACCAGATTAGTAAAACGATTATTCAACTACTTTTGTGAAAATAAAACCAAGAACAACTGATTCATACAGGTCCAGGGTGATTTAAAAGAGTTAAATATAACAATGCTACACTACAAGCGGAAAAGAGGAGACGATTCTGAAAGGTAGGGATACGTGACTTAAATTAAAAACAGTTTCATGGGAACAATACACCATTTTAGATGATGATAGGGCACCCAGGTCTGAAAGAATGAAGAAATTTTGGAAACAGAAGAGGACACAATAGCATCGCAGCTAATATTTTAAAGACTATAATGTACATGGATTGATTCAAGTGCTCCAGTGTAGGGGTAAACAAAAGATTCTCGGACGACAAATTAGTGCATATACCAAAGTTGGGTAAAACTAGAAAATTAAAGAAAAACAAGAAAAAGAGAAAATGTATTTAAATTAAAATAAGAAAATTACTATGAAATTTTAAGTGTCTCTAAATTATAAAAAAAATACCCATTAAAAAAACTGTACCACTACATACCATGAAGGGCCTGGGTTAAGAACGTAGTGACCGTACAGTTTCAATGATAACGGTTTTGCAAGGTCGTTATTTGTCCGAAAACACGCTCAGGAACCAGATTTTCCACGAATTAAGTTTCCTCACTCAGGCTGGGTGAGCCCATAGAGGGTCTTAAGACCCTTCAGAGCTCATATAAGGCCATTAACAGGTTAAATGATTTATCTTTTACATCCGTGTTTGAACCCGAAAACTTCAACATACCAATTCAGCGCAATCACTGATTAACAGGAGCTGTTCCCCTACGTTGGTTAATTAATTTAACAATTCCATGCGTAAGTAAAATTTCCACAGGTATGTTTAAAAGAGCGAAAGGTCGTTTAGTCTTCTCTGGCATTTTTTATTACAATATCTTTTATTTTACCAAAGGATAATTTTTTTTTTTTTTTTTTTTTTTTTTTTTTTTTTTCCTTAGCCCCTTTGGGTTTGAAGATTTCTATGTAGAATGGAAGATATGACGGAGAGGTATCTCTTGTACTGTACGATGTACATTTTAAGAGGAGGATGAGAAGGTGGAAGGTTCTAATTTATTCATTTCTATTTTTAACTTTAGATTTTTCCGGTGATGGGGCTCACCGTGTCCTTTTCCTTTTGTTTGTTGATTTTATTAATTTCTCAGTTCAGGCTGAGACTTTGTACGTGATCTTGCCACGTTTGTGGCCGTCCTGCTGGGGTGAGTGTCCGAAAAAGAGGGTTAGTACAGTATTTCAGGCTGTCGAATTTTAATTTCCCATGTTTTATTTCAAAGACAGATTCACTTCATATTATGTGAGTATGAAAATAGAATAAATTTACAGGCGTAATTGATAATTTATTTCAATAAGGTTACTTTTATTTTAAGCACATTTTCTTACTGCTAGTATAAATTTATTTTTTCCATAAAATGTTAAAGGATATAATTTATTTTAATTTTACATATGAAGTTTTCAGGACAGTTTCATCTTATATTTCAGAGTTGTTTTATATTAGGACCAATTCACATTAGTTAATATAGTGAAAATTCAACAAGTTTAAAAATTAAAAAAGAAGATCAAGTATTTATTTCAAAATAGTTAACTATCAACAAAATAAGTATCAGATTAATTCTACAAACGGAAAATATTATTGAAGAGAGTAACCAGCTGAATATATATCTTAAATACTTGGAAACAGGTGATTGAACAGGTGTGTAAAATGACATGATGTATACGTATTTTAGGAATAGCTATTTATATGACAAGTGAGGAAAGTGCCACTTTATTACACCCGAGTGAATTTTACTCGCCTTAGGCTCGTGTGGTAATTAAACGAGGGTGTTATAAGCACTTTTCTCACGTGTTAAATATTACATTTTTCCTGCAACTATTTAAAAATTAAGAAATTAAAGGTGAAACTTTAGATTTTTAAAACTACACTAGCGCTATCTCTTACAATTTTCTATTACTAACCATGCAAATTATAACTCTAACACGGTTTACTCTTGTTTTAATGCTAGATCTCCAAAGTTCTGGTGTGCGAAGGTTCTAATACATTTAAGGTTATATTAAATATTTCTATAAAATAGCTTCAAAATAAAAATAAAAAATCTTGAATTAAATCAAGGTGAAAAACACTAGGATCAAATTTGCTGAATGCGCAATTGCTCTGGTGCAAATGAAAATTAAATTATAAAATTAAAAAAAAATATATAAAGTAGTTCTAAAATTATTTATTTTTACATTTTAGGAATATAAAATGAATATTATTATAATACCGCCATTTAAAATTTAAAATAACAGAGTGCTGATTGTCAAACTCGAACTAGGTGGCTGTTAGTTTTCCTCACTAGTGGAGGGGAGTGGGGCTTTCCACACCAGTTTTAGTTGAGCAATGGATAGCATTACTTGATAGTTGCAGGAAAATGCGTTTTATTTTTATTTTGTGGGAGCGGAGTGGATCAGTGGTAGAGCACTTAGTTGCCATGCCGGAAATCCTGGTTCAAATTCAACTGCAGGCAAGACTTTTATTTTGTATGCTTGCCTAGGACCCTCCTGTGGCTTACCCAACCTCTATAAAATGTTATAAAAATAGGGATCCCAAAATAAGGGAGGGGGGACTCTTGCGGTTGAGCGTGATCTAGGACGTCAGCTCCTTGCGCAACCGTAGTCCATAAAACAGTACTGTGCCTAAGAAGAAAAATATAGAACTTCGCCTAATCAACAGGAACAAGATATCGTAATAAAGTGTTCCTTGGAAAGCTACAATGATCTCGAACCCGCCGGGAAATAAGTAGTACTTGATCCTTCGCTTGTAAAATCTTGTAAACGTTTCCAACCCTTTACCCTGAATAATATGAATATCGTTCTGTATTTTGATAAATTGCCGTAGACAAAATAAAATTATAAACGATGATTAAGTACTAAAAAGCAATACCCCACTGTACGATTATTCCGAATATAATAGATCATATCTAAGCCTGATGGGTAATAATAATAATAGACGATTTTCAAAAGCAACTCCCTTTCTTAATTATTATTTACGAAAACAAAAAATAACACTCTTGAAATAACAGCTCCAACAAGAAAACCCTAAGCAATTTCCTCTTAAGACAACATTAATAAACAACTGCGTTCGTTACGAGTTCATACCGCCAGGGAATCCTCATGAATAAAGATGAGACTAATTTTCCTTTTCAGTGAGAGGGTATAAAAATAAATATATATCATATTAATGAAAATATTAATATTTACATAAGCGATTTAAAGTACCTCTATTACGATCCACGAAATGCTAAGAGAACTAATGATTAATAGAAATGTAATTCAATGATATCAGTGTACAAAACGTTTCTCGAGATATTTGCTCTGGTACTTCTGTATTTGCTTAAGTAACTGAGGGAATAATAAAGAAATGAATGCTACTGAATTTGTACTTTTTTAATCTTGTTTCATTTTCTTCATGTTTATTTGTTTAATGTCACTTTATAATACTATGGCTAATCGGACGATGCTACAGTGGAAGTCCTAAATGTTTACTATCCATGTACACTTAAGATGAGGATCTTTAACGATTATTTGGCTTAGTGCAGATTCGGGGCTCTCTTTTTATGTTCCTTCCAAAGGACAGCATAAGCAACGATTTTAAAATTCTATTAAAAGTTTTATAGACTCCCTTCCGGGCTGCGAGCCCGCGATTTTCGGCTTAGAAGGTTCTTATGTTTCCTACTTTACACAGGCGAGCTAACCGTTAATTTATATGCAATTAACTGTTTTTCACCTATTAGGTTACTAAATATTAACAAACAAAATTCCTAAACATTCCTATTACAATGAATAACAACTGTTTTATTAACTATTAGAAAATTTTTAAATGCTGAAATTTTGTTTATTTTAACTTATGTCATGCTTCCCATAAAACTTCTCGTTCGATCATGATAAAACTCATAATATGGCTTTATTGAAATAAAAGATGTTGGAAATGGAATATCAAATATGTTGTTCCTGAATTAAAAACCTTCAACCAATACTAGTAAGGGCCTACTCAAATTTTGAGCTATGTCGTTCTTTTGAACCCAAATGTGCCAACATTTAGTATTTTTTCACTTATTTAAATTATAGCGAATACAATGTATCAACATAATGGGACACTTAAGTTTTATCCAACACTTGATTTATTAAAGAATTGAATTAATAATTATGTAAGTATAAATCTTGAATTATCTGTTATTAAAATCCTTATAATATTGACAATTTCATATACAGAATCATATTAAAATGAAAAAAAAAATGAACATTTTTTTTTTTGTGAACTGTTCATTATAGACCACTTCCTGGGGCGACCTGTGGTCTAGCATAACAAACTACTAAGCCCAAGATCGCGGGTTCCTAGTCCGGCAGGTGACCCTGGGATTATTTAAAGGAAGTAACAAATCTTTGGTTATACCGTCCTTCGAAGGGACGTTAAACGGGGTCCCGAGCTGTACGATGCCAGGTACTCGTTAAAAATCCCGATCCTGATTAAACCTGGATAGGCAAAATTTAGAGCTCCCATCGTCCGATTAGCCATAGCAGCATAAAGTAACGTTAAATGAACAAACAACAAACAGACCACTTACTGTCGTCATGAACAGTTCGAGAACCTCACAGTGTGGTTACCGCCTTATATGTTTTTAGTTATATAAGATCATAAAGAGGAATCGGCCCAAGCACGACCTTTATCATCATGAATGACCCTAAAGGAGAACGCTGGGACATAAGGCGTATTTCCAACGTAAAGAATAGAGGGAATAAAACGTAGGACCGAATCCAGGGAAGCCGGCTGTATTTATTACCAAGTAACTGTCATGGCAATGTTATATCAGGCCTTACTCAACGAGGCCCAAAGGGGAGAGGTTACAACCACTGCTACCAAACCTGGAACCTGCAAAAAAATGGTTATCAGACCATTAATTCTCGTTATTAAAATCTGAGAGGGAGTCAAAATATCCATAAATACTGATTGGAGTTCTCAAACCAAACGAAAAAGATTAATTTTTTAATCTTATATTAAATATTTTTCTTCGAAAAAACTTCGAACAAAGAAACGAAAAATAACAATCTTCTGTTATGATAAAAATAAAATAAAAAGCTAAACCGCTACAAACTAATGAAGAGTCTAGAATACAGTACATGGTAGAAACTGTGTTATTTCTAAACCCATAGTTGTGCAGAAAGATTAATTCTCCGAAATGACGATCAACTGACAGGTTTTATCCTAATTAAACGTATTTTATAGAAGCGGGATGAACCCCAGAAGGGTCTGCAGATCCCACAGAGTCTATCCGCGACTGTCAACAAATCAAATAATTCATTTGTCACTGAAGAATTGAACCCAGAATTCACAGAAACTCATTCCTTTACAAACTCCGCTAGCCTCTCTCCACTAATCAAAAAAACAATGATAAATTAGTTACACTACAAAAGGATTAACAACTTCAAAATACAAGGAAGTATTTATTACGTTTCTATTTTGAGGCCTTACCTATCTTGTAGGCCTCCCGTGAGGAGTAAATATAAGGTTATTGGTCAGATAGGTCTGTGACTGAGGCATCTCGAAGGTAAACCTTTTTCTGCAGGTATATCGCCCCCTCCTACGCTCTATAACTACCTGTCTGGACCAGGTTTTTGTAACCGTCATTTCCCTTATTTTCTAAATTTAGATTTCTTGTATTCAAACGTAATATGAATTTCTAATTAAACCCGATACGGCTTGTACGATACATAACAGTACCGCACCAATGCATTTATTGGTTGGTTCGTTTATATTCATCACTAGGTGATTGTAATTTATTATCGTTAACAATAGAACTTAATATACTATTAAAGGGATGTTTCTCAAGATAGAAGTAGATCAGAATTATCGAAGAAAGGAATATTTTAAATTAACTAGGAGGTGAGGAGATAGTTGACTGGAAGTTCTGAGTAAGGAAGGAAATAGTTGAGTTATATAGTTGAGAAATAGTTATATTTCGTTTCCTTGTATATTTACATCATATTTTATATTTGTACCACCTCATTCTATGTGTATACATTTTGAATCTTCCCTTACTTATATTTTCTACTTTCCATGTTCATTTTACTTCTCTACCTGTTATACTCTAGATTTATATCTTTACTTACTACTTTTCTTTTTCCTTTATTTACTCTTTGACATGACTTTTGTTATATTTTCTTTCATTTTACTTATGTAAACTCCCTAGGAGTCTAGTATCATACATTTTATATTTTATCTATATTCTACTAGCTTTTCCATAATTTGACACCTCACCTCTGATGTTTATACTTTTTCTTTTTGTAAACTTTCTGTTTACTTCCTTCTTTTATCTTTGTAAATTTTTACATCACCATCTTTCTGTGCATTTACTCTGTAACATTTTTATTCATATATATCCCTCACTTTTTTGTTCTAAATTTCACATATATTTTTTTATATTATCATTTACTTGGTACTGCAATGTATTTTTATAGTTTTGTAGTTTTGTCTGTTTTTCTTTCTTAGCCCTGAATATGACCCACAAAGTGGGTCAAAACGTCGGCACAAAATAAATAAGTACCCACTTATTTAGTGTTTAATTTTGACTGCACCCCCAACTATTTCCTTCCTTACTTAAATTAACTAGGATTTTTTTTCTTAAATTCTTTTTAATTAGGAACTATAAATAATGCCATAACACAAATAATGATATAGTAAGTCCAAAGGATTGTTACTGCAGGTGACCTCTGGTGGTTAGCATAACAGCCTTCTATGCCCATAAAAGGGATTAAGAACTCTTTGGTTGTGTCGTCCTTGTTAAGGAAATTAAAATGGTTGTCCCGAGCTTGTGAGGGGTCAGGTACTTGTAAGGTCCCTATCCTAATTATAAATGGATAGGCAAAACTTAGGACTCACCCTGTAGCATCATCTGATTAGACACAGCAACATAAAGTGACGTTTAGTAAAAAAAAAAAAAAACATTGTTAAGTTAAAACAAAGGCTATTCCTAAAAATTACCATCCTTTCTAACCAGAGTCCAAAGATAAAAAAATAAATGCCAACCCAAAGAAGGATGGATTCGAAATGGCGTCACGGCAGTGAAGAGGTTGATAAGCTGACAACTCATCTAGATTTTTCACTTAAATTCATTATAATACCAAAATATTGTAAGTAATGATTGTAAAATTATTAAAAAATCTTTTTATCGATTTAAGAGGGTTTTAATATCACGAAGGGAGGAGGAAAACAGAAGACCTTACGTTCCCCCTCCACCTCCCCTGAGTGCTTAAGGGAATTGAAGGGGGTATGTGTGGGTGGGGTAAGAGGGGGATAAGTGGGGGAAGTAGAACAAACAGAGTGACCGCTCTAAGACAATGTTAGCCCCGGCTAAACACCAGCGCGCTCTATATTGCGCTTTTATCTCACCGAGAACAGGACCATCCTGACATCTCTACTGTTTACACTTCTCCTTCTAACAGCTAATTAAAAACATAAAAGTTTAAAAATTCTTCTCTTACCAATTAAGTAGCAAGTCCTCACATAATTAAATGGTACGACAGTTTAGATATTTAGGCTTATTTTGTTCACCTTCTCCAAATTATGTCTAAGTTTCGGACCCTCATCATTTGTGGATTAATAATCTCATTTTTTAAAATATTTTCTAGCTCCTAGTTACACATTGGACACTATATTTTAGTTTAGTTTACAACTGAAACTAATAATAACTGATAGCAAGTTGTTCTTTATTCCTAAAATTTCTCGTCATAGTGTCCACTCTATGTCCCTTCGCTCCCATGCTCTCCTTCGCATCCTGTAACCAACTTTTCTTGGTTGCCCTGTTTTCCTCCTTTCAGTTGGGCTATAGTCAATCATTGCTTAGGCCATCGTATCTGGGACATTCTTTTAAAGTGGCCATACCATTCTTGTCTCCTTGTTTCTATTATGTAGAGGATGGTTGCTTCCTGCTCTACCAGTTCCTCTATGAATGGTTGACAATTAATTGTCTTATTTTTACTTGTTCACTCCATAGAACAGAGTTTAGATACCCAGTAATTTTTCTCCTCTTATGATTTTTATTGTTATATCACTTTATTGGGAACTCCCATAATCAATGAGCCACGGGAATTATTCAGTGAGCATCACAAACTATTATAAATTATGTGGAAGAAAATGGTCCTGGTAGAGGTCAATAAATAAATTATATTGTTATAATATAGTGTTATAAATTATATTGTTGAAAAAAAACCACAACTGATCTTAATTTGTGAAGAGGGGAGAATAATAAAAACGAATAAAGGAGAGGATGGTAAAACAGATATGAAATCTATAAAGTATATATAACAAAACTCATTAATTTATTTAAATAAAATATATTAAAAAGGTACATTTGAAAAGTCGAAATAAATCAATGATTGTGCTATACCTATAAATCTAAGCATGTTTCAAATACATATATAAATATTGACTTGTTCCCCGAGAATATAAGAACTGTCCACCGAGTTGAAGGGTGAAGCGCAGAACTTTTCGACGAATGATCGAATATATTTGAAGGAAAGGATTTCTTTCAGAACTTGTCAAAGGAAAAGTGAAAAGACTAAGATGTGACTCTCAAGGGAAAGGTCAAATGTGGAAACTCCTCTTCTCTTCCTTCACACAGGAACAATTTCACTCGCACCAAATGGAAATTCAATCCAGCTGGTAAAATAAGTTTTCTCTGACATAAAGAAAGGAAAGAAGGAATCCTGATGGAAATGAAAAATTATATCTGGAGTGACATAAGGGAGGTTCGAACTTATGAAGACTTGTTTTTTTTGTGGAGGAGTGGTGAGTAAGGGGTTAGGATATTAAAGTTGGCTATTTTTAAATTGAGGTGGAGGGAATTTTAGTTTATCAATTTATATATCATGTAATGCAATATGATCTTCTCAACTAGCCCAAATAATGATCTCAGGGATAATAAATAATTTATTAATATTCCTCATTTCCACCCTGAGAACTGAGCAACAGAACACAAATGTTGTACAGAACATGGACTAGAAATATTCCAATTGAATAAGAATAATTAATAATATTCAACACGTACATTCCAAACGTTTACATTACATTACATTATTGGCGCGACAGACTCATAAAGAAGTCCTTGGCCTGCTCAACCGCTCTACCCCAATCGTCCCGATCGCATGCTCGAGTGATCCTTGCTCAGCATCAGATCTTCACAGACGGCATCCTTCCTTCTAGCTTTGGGTCTTACTCCATCCGGATTTCCTTTATACAGCTTTTTAGCTGTTCTTTCTTCGCCCATCCTATAAAAGTGGCCCAGCCACTTGATGCGTTGAATCCTGATGAAGCTCGATATCATTAGGTCTCCATATAACTCACTTAGCTCCTTGTTCCTTCTGATCCTGAGTTGGTCGTTTTCTCGAACTGGGCCGAATATTTACCGAAGAACTCTCCTTTCGAATCTATTTAGCTTTTCTACGATGCGTTTATTCAGTGTGAGGGTTTCACCATCGTATGTCGCCACAGGCCTAATGACGGTTTTATATATCATTACTTTAGACTTTAGGGTAAGGAGCTTACTTCTCAGGAGCTTTGATATCCCAAAACATGCTTTATTACCTGATACTATCCTGGCTCTGATTTCCTCCTTCTTATCCAAATTCTCGTTTATACGGCTTCCTAAATACTGGAAACTTGAACACTCGTTGGAAAGTGTATCTTTCAAACGTGTAGCTATGAGGTGGTCGGTTTTGTTTACTATTCTTTATTACCATGGCCTTGGTTTTCTCCTCATTCACCTGTAACCCCATTTTTCCAGCTTCCACTTCCAGCCTCTCAAAAGCTTCTTTTAAGATAATCAGCGATCTTCCTACTAATACAAGGTCATCAGCATATGCAAGAATACCCAGACTACGGTTAAAGATGGTTCCCTCCGTCAGTAATACTGCCCTTTTAATGACACTTTGCATTACAATATTGAATAGTAGAGGTGCCAGCGAGTCTCCCTGCCTAAGTCCTGTACTAATTTTAAATTTGTCTGTGATTGAGCCATTTACCCTTCCAAACGTTTGTTGTTCCAAATTGTTGATTGACTGGATGTAGTTTAATAATCACTTTATATCACATATAAAGAGTCTATACATTAATTAAGTCCTTGGTGTGTTGATGATTTGTTTCAACTTCTTGCTTAAATCTACTAACAAAATATTATTATAATATCAATAAATAGATATATATTAGAAATATATAACAAGATATTACTGATAATATATATGTGAAAAAATAAAGAAAGCCCATCTTTTTGCATTTTGCATTTTTATCTTCTTTTTTTTTTTACTCGGATAAAACCGTCTCTTTCTCTCGATCTGTTCTGTCACCCTTCCCTGGGAATTTCTACATTTTTATATTTTATCTAGAAATGACTACAGTGGCAACATTTTATTCAGGAAGCCAACATATTGATCTTAAGTTGTGAGCTATTTAATGTATGAGTAAAAATCATAATTCAGTAAAATTTACCTTAACACAAACAATACTATGGTTGAGAGAAATAATACTTATGACGGATTGGTAAAGATACCCCGAAAGTAAGACATTAAAATTGTATTTTTTTTTTACACGGAATAAGTATTGGCCGGTACCCACGTAATCCGTGAAAATACTCCAAACAGTCCTCAGATGTACCTTACGATATAACAAAAATAACTATTACCAAAATTATAGACCTAACAGAACATAATGACAGAAGCTCCAATGTTACAATAACAAAATACGGGATAAACAAGTCAAGTCCATATCAAAGCAATCAACTATCGACTAAAGTAAGCTTTATTCCCATTTCACAAGAATCTTACTGTATATAACGTAACAACAGACGGATATACTATGTTTTTATGTCTGGCCTAACAGAAAAATGGCCATGTGACCTTCTTAGTTGAACAAGTTATTTAAGTACTACCACTACCCAGTTTCTCTACATGTCATTATTCTTGTCAATATTTACCATTCCTACCATTTACTTGTTGTATTGTTATAATAAATTCGTAAATTTTAATGAATAAATTATGCAAACAAATGTTTTATATATGTATATGAGGATTTCATGGACAAAGAAAAGCCGAAATTTCTTAACTTTACTTTTTCACATTTTTTGCTACTCTACTCAGTAAATATTATGCTCCCAAAACTTCAGGTGAAAAAACGGACTAAATAATGATAAATTGGAACCCTCACACAAGAGTGAAAAGACAAGAAACAGCTAGACGCTTCCGACTACTTCAACACATACTAGACAAACGCTCAAAGATTCAGATCAATTACAAAAGACTTATTTATGTGACTGTTATAAGACCTATATGGGCTTACAGAATTGAACTATGGGGCTCCACCAAACCATCAAATTCTTCTCGTATTCAATACTTGCAATCCAAAATCCTTCGCAAAATCCTAAACGCTCCTTATTTTGTCACAAATAAAACCATCCATAAAGACCTTAACGATCCATATGTTACCGATTTAGCCCATTCCAGATACCTATCATTCCATACTAAACTCCATCCCCATCCAAACCCACTAGTTTCCGTCCTTGCATCCAATTCGATCCCGGACAATCCTCCTAGGCGTCTGAAGAGAAGATGGCCTCGGGACCTTATATTATAGAAATGTTAGAGTGCTGCCAGTGGGTAGTGCCTCTACATGTCCTTTCATGTATCTAGTTAGCCATATAGCCCTTGTACTAGATGTATATATTACAGTTGTACAATTCAATAAAATAATTTTTAAAAAATAAATAAAATAATGAGAAATAAGCCGGCAATGCCTCGTGTTAGACGAAATTGCTTCACTAAAATAGAGAAAAATGTGAAGAAGTTGATTTAAATTTCATTGATATCCGCTATTGATCCTATTTATGTAAATAGATATATAGAGATAGAAAGAGAGAGAGAAGGGAGAGTGGTGTTGAGATTCCTTTATGTTCTTGAGATTCTATGGAAAAATATATATCTTTTGGCGAAGTTTCGAGAACTTATTGTTCCCATATTGATACCCTAGCATTCTAATACATACCAACATATATTAATATATATATATATATATATATATATATATATATATATATATATATATATATATATATATTTTTAGCCCTTAAGGATCAAAACATTTAGAGAATCATGGGAGTTTACCTTGAGGTGACGAGACGGAGGGAGATGAACCGAGATGTAAATGAAGGGAATGTCGCTTTGATCAAATGCAAATGATAGCAGATATTGATCACCTTTTGACTGTCTGGCTTCATCTTCGCTCCCCTCCAACAATATTATCATTTCCCATCCCATCATTATAAATTGTTGTTTCTGTGACGCATTTGTATATATCTTTATTGAAATATTGAAGAATCATCAGTCAAATAATAAATAGTAGTAATAAAAAGCGAAGTTTTAAATCTTGCAGTATTGAAATTTATAAATAGCTGTTGTACTAATTCAATATATATTACTATCTTATTACTTATGATAAGAATTGTCATTATCTTGTTACTTATGATACTTAACATGAATTGTCATATTAATAGTCTCACCTTCTCCTTTAATACAGATTATTTCCTAACAACTAAACTTTCTGATTAAACGACATATCTACGCATAAATATCATGTGCTCAGATGGCTCTCAGCTGATTGGCGAGATAAGCTGCACAAGCTTACGTCATAATTTTGTCCCGTTAGTAACTGCCCAACTGCTACTTTTTTAACAGCTGCTTAGTGCACAATAACTGTATTTTATATTTTCCAAGGCACTATTCCTATTTTGGTGTATATAAAAACAGTTAGTATTCAAAATGCGTAAATCTGCTTCAAGGTTTAGGATATAATTCTTGAGAAGAATCTTTGTTCAGTTTGCAACACATTACTTATTAATCCCGACACATCACTTAATCAGTCAAACGGTAGAAGAAGTGATATGCCTTATCAAGTTAATGTAATATTCCCAATGGGCCGGATGACATTTTTTTATCATAGAAATAGCTTAAAAAAAAGGTCACATTAGTTACTGTAACAGGTAGAATATGGCCTTTTATAAAAACGATTTCATTCATTGAACTTCACATTGTTGATAACCGCATAAATCGTACATAAATGATTGTTTATGTCATTTATTACAGATACTGGATATATTTTACTAAACTTAAAAAAAGAGATAAAATGGTGTTGGGATCAAAATTATTTTATTTATTATTTCATACATCGCATTCATTCTGAGCTCTTTGAATGAGGAAACTCAAGTTTTAAAAGAATTTGGCATTAAACCAGTTTTCAGGATTTTCTGTTTATTTTGTCCTTTATACCTTTAACGAAGGTATGCAATATATTCAGATATCCCACCCATAACGTTCACCAAAAATATACAAAATATATATAATATAATATTACTGCATTTAAAACTAAATGTGAAGATTGTTATTATTTAAATAATATAAAATTTGCAATTACACACTCCATGAATGTTTTTTTGGATTCAATCGTAAGGACCGTATTTATAGAGGTGGTTAGGATCAGTTATGGATTAGTTTGAAATTTAAAAAATTATCTGTTTCATATTTTTTGCTTCTTCAGTCAAGCAATCTAGTCTAACACGACACTTTGCCCCCTTATTTCTTTTGGTTTTAGTCCGGTTCTGAACTTGGAGTTTTCTGAATCATAATGCATTTCTCGACTAAACCATCAAAAGATGTGAAAAATTATTTTTGATAGTATGAGTTATCTACTTTTGATCCTACAAGGATTAATTCTAAACCAAGGATACAATGTTTAGGAAAATTGCAAATTTTTGACTCGGTCAGAATTACGCCGAATCGCCTAGTTATTCATGTATAAGGGATCCCTTAGGGTCAATCCACGACTGATAATATAACATATGCCGTAGGTATTCTTGATATAATAAACATAATTAGTGCATGTAGATAATAAACATTAAATATTAATCGTTTTAATATATAAAATAGGATATATAGGACTTTTTCAAGACTCTAAATATCAAGGCACAGAAGTTTCCTCCTCCTTTCAGCTTCTGTTAGTGGAGATAAAAAAGCATTGTTTTACTTAGTGAAGAAAAGAAGTTGACTATCCCGCTTAAAACTTTCTAAAGATTGTTTATGTCAAATGGAAAAGTTTAATCAACTTTAATTTTTGTGAATAAATTAGAAAAGTTATACACCCTGGTAAAATGAGGTGGTTCACTTTATTTCTTTTTTGTTTTTTTGCTGATATGTAAATATGAGCATCATTTTTACTCATTTTATTTGCCTCAAGTTTTAAATTGGAATGGTCACCTATCTCTCTTTAACTCTGAAAACCTTTATTAACGATCTGTTAGAAATAAAAGCAAATATTCTCTTTATTTGAAAACTAAAGAAATAATATGATAATGTATAATAATACATTAGTATGTAATAATTTCCCTTTTAATATTATTTTCCTCTATCAAACATGTTACAATGATTGTTTACAAAAACAATGTTATAACTAAAAAAAAACTTTTAAACGGAGGAATTTGAAATTTCCATGTTAGTTAAACCAAATTGGATAGAACGAAAGCAAAGCATTCCTATTGTAATGATGGTATTGAAATTATTTCATTATTGAAATTATTTTAATTGACCACTATAAAATGTTTAAAAGCTTGCAACTTTTTTTTTTGAACATATGTCATTATTCCCATAAAACATCAAGTTCAAACATGATACAAATCAAAATATGACTTCATTAAAAAAAAAAAAAAATGGAAATGGAATATCAGGTATATCGATCCTGAATTAAAAAACAATACAATTGGTACTGAAGGCTTAACTCAAAAATGCCGATTACCAAAGAAGCCTTTTTTAATTATGTTGTTCTTTTGAGCGGAGTTGCCATGCCGGAAATCTAAGACCCTCCTGGGGCTCACCCAGCCTCTATAAAATATTATAAAAATAGGATACCCAAAATAAGGGGGGGATCTGGTGGTTGAGCGTGACCTAGGACAAGTCACCTCCTTGCAGAACCGTTGTCTGGAACAGTACAGTCTCTACCATGTACCGAACCCCAGACCCGTTCATGGGTTGTAGCGGTACAGTTTTTTTTTCTTTTGAAGGATCAATTTGTAAGTTAAATTCGTTAAAAGAAATTATGGGAGATATATACTTTAAGCTTCATCGAAACTTATGTGCGGTTTTGTGTTAATTAGTTATGTGCTCTAAGTTGATGATTTTCTTCTCTAAGGTTACTTCCTCTAGACAGCTTGATAAAGGTATTATTATTTTTCAAATTAAGATATGCCTTTTTGGATTAAAATTATATGTAAATCAATTTTTGCTTCATGCTCGACGCGATAACCGCGTAATATGTAACTTTATTATATATAGAGGATTCTTTATTTGTATATAACTTTAATGCTACTATCAACATTTATTTGCGCTACTATCAATATCACTTTATGCTACTATGGCTAATCGTACGATGCAACAGAGAGAGTCGGAAATATCACCTATCTAGCATTAATTAGGATAGCGATCATTAGCGACATTTTGCGACAGAAGTCATAACCAAGGATTTTTTATTCTCTTAAAATAATCCTAAGGACACATACCGGGTTAAAAACCCACGATCTTGGGCCTAGAAAGTTGCTATATTAAACAGTACACCAAAGGTGACCATCTGAGGTTTCTATTTACGCGGTTAATATTTTTTTTATCATTGTTCTACAATGCAAGAGTTATACTAAGCATAAAGTCATTTAACGCCAGTAAAAAAAAAAATAAAAAAATTGAAAGTTATCGATGCATATGATCTACCCTCCCACTCTATTGCGGATCATGTTTTGAATAAGTTAGCAACTGGCGGCGGAGTTTTAAACTTTTTTAATTCTCACACTCGCGTATCTCAATGACCGTTGAGAACTTTTTCCAACATGGCTCCGAATCGTAAATTAATGAAAATATCCACGTATATCGAAGATTGTTCAAAACTAAAACTTCCTAAAATAGGAAAGCTCTAAATACCGACGTTAATGATTAACATTTGAACCATACAGCTACGAATTCCTGAATTATATAAAATGGATAATGGAGCATAATATACATAGCATAAACATGGAACATAATAATGGATAAGTTATAAACACTAGTTTGATGTATTTTTCATAATCATAGTGAGATGCACCTTCATCTTTACACCAAGTCAACATGCCACTGATGATGTTTTCTGGGGTCAGTGTCTTTTCATGTCTAATATTACCTTTTAATACTGTATTATAGTTTGTATTTGTGTTTATTTTGTCATTTCATTATAGATGCTGATTCACAATATAAGATGCTGAAAATGCGAGTATTAAAAATCTTAGTGTGGTGTTAATCTTGTGTCATGTTGTGATGAGGAAATAGTAGTCTCTAAAATATTTTAATTTATCGTTTGTTTTTGTGGTGGAATAACTCTTGAAATACTTAGTGTTTTGAAAAAAAAATCAACATACATTTTAAAATTATATAAATTGTCCTTTCAAGTTTCCACGGCCACTATTTATACAAAAAACTTCAGTTGTTTCTTCTGGTTTAGACCGTGTCGGTGAAAATTGTTTCATAAGTTGTTTCACCGACACGGTCTAAACCAGAAGAAACAACTGAAGTTTTTTTGTATATATAAATTGTATTAATTTTTGGTATGTCAGTAGATTGATGACTGTAGGATAAATCTAAAGAGTCAGATTGATTTAGAACCATAGTAGAATCAAGAATTTATATGTGAAAATAAAGACATTATAAATCCAGAAAAAAAATTAAAAAGATTAGTTTCCATCCTAAGTATCAAGAATTCTTTCTCCTTTCGAAAGTCCACTAACGAAAAAATTAAGAGATCCTCATAGGCCTACTGACCTTTTAACAACCATGATTAGTTGATTTGATTAGATAGATTAGTTTATAATTGATGAGAAGAGATTTTAATTGAAGTTAGATGTATTCTGAGAGAGATTCGTTGGAGAAAGTACGATAATGCTCAACAGTAGAAATGTGAGGCAAAATGATTCTCTCCAGGCTGTCTGTCCGCCGGGGGAAAAAATCCATCTTGTTGACAATGATGTTCTCAAGAACTTTAGGCCTGTGATAACTATAAAAATAAAGCTCATGAGAAATATAAATAGAAACTGCTTCTCAATTTTCGTCCTGGACATTGCTAAGCTAGTGTCTGTTATTTCAGAATTTTTAAATTAGATTTAAACAATTATAAAACTTTCATCCTTATAACTAATCTTTATGGATATGAACATGGTCGTTAGTACTGAAAGATGAACGACGTCTACAGTTTTTTGGAAATAAAGTATTGCGTATAATTATAATATTCACGTAGATTACACAACATGGAAGTTCACCATTTTCATAATTTGTGTAATAGCGAAACTGACTAGTAAATTTGTTTTTATCGAATGAAATAAGTTAATGAGTGCTGTGTCGAATGGTAAACGACCAAGGTTTATGCCGGAGGATTTCATTATGAGTGATCGTTCGTTCATGGGATTTGGTTTTGAATAGTAATCAGTCGACTCAAGTTTGTAAGCAGAGTTTAGCACCTAGTCTTAGGGTCGCTAAGCCTTACTGTTATTATATACATTCAGCCGTTCTTAGCTGGTCGGATGCCGCTGAGACTGATCGGTTTAGTAGCTTAGCCTTCATGGAGTGATGAGACAATGAGAGTCCTTCGAAGGACATAGCTCTGAGCATAATTGGAGCGTACGTTTTCCTGAGGTCGAGGAAAATGGATTTAGCGGAATTTAATCCTTGCCGGAGTGTCCTTGCTCGGACAAATTACGGTGGGCGGTCGTTTGTCCTAGAGGATCTTGTATCTTAGGATGGTTGTCCAGTGTCTCTCCCATCCTCAGCAAAATCTTTCATAGCCGACAATGGCGATTGGTTCTTGCGGTTGTTTTTCATCCTAGTCCTCAGTTCTATGAGGGTAAACACTAGTAAGTCCTCAACGAGGTATTGGAACGAAGACTGGATCAATTTTTATGTACTAAGATCGATAAATTTAACATTTTTGATACTACCAGAAGTCCCTACCCTACTGCTTTTAATAACAATCACAACAATATACGTAATCCAAACACGTGACTTTTGCTCTTCGTCGGGAAGCATATCCTTCTGTCTAATTAAATGATACCGCCCTACCTATTTCCAACACAGTACGATAATTTGGCTTCCTCCTTGACAAAAGACTTACGTGGAACCTTCATAACAGACTCAAAAGACAAGAACTTAACAGACAATTCAGCCAACTATACAGATTACTATGTAGGACCTCCCATCTTTCAATAAGAATAATCTTCTAATATACAGGACCATCATCCTATTTGGACCTACGGACTGGAACTGTGGAGGACAGCAAAAAAGTCGAATATCAGACGTATTCAATCCTTTCAATCCAAAGTCCTGAGAACTATACAGATTACTATGTAGGACCTCCCATCTTTCAATAAGAATAATCTTCTAATATACAGGACCATCATCCTATTTGGACCTACGGACTGGAACTGTGGAGGACAGCAAAAAAGTCGAATATCAGACGTATTCAATCCTTTCAATCCAAAGTCCTGAGAACTATTTTCAATGCTCCTTGCTATGTCTCCAACAAAACCCTCCATAATGATCTCAACATTCCTTTCGTCCTCGACCTCATCCCTACTAAATTTTCAAACTTTCACCAAAACGTTGCCTGTCATTCCAATCCCCTGGCTCAGTCATTATCCAGTTCCACACATCCATATAACCCACCCCGACGTCTAAACCGTCAATGGGCCCGATACCAGTTGTAATAATGTTATTTGGAGTACTGGATCTGGCCAATTTCTCCACTCACCACCTATGTGTGTAAAGTCATGAGCCATAACCAGCTCCCATTGGCGTTTAATGCCAGTGACGCGGTTGGGAAAGGGGGTAGGGGCCTCTCGGACTCCTGCTTTGCCCTCATTCCTGGGGAAGCAGCTTAGTTCTTGGATACCAGGCAAATTGTAAATAGTGTAATTATGGTATGAATGTAAGATTATTTTATTTTCAGACTTTACTTTTATTACATTTTCGCATTTATTTATTGCATTTTTTTTGTTTTTTATACGGATGTATATATTTTTTCGCGTGCATATATTTTATTTAAAAACCAATATACGTATACGATTATTTTTGATTTTATTGTTTTTCATATTTTTATAATAGTTTTATTTTTACTCAGAATCTTAGAAATGCTTTTAAGAACACTCTCTTTGAAGTATGATTTTTTTTTATAATATCTTTTATTAGCTTATAATATCATTAAGCTATAAATATAATCTGCCATAATTAAGAGGAATAAGAATTAGCGATCTATGATGAAGAATTATAGATATCAAATATAATTTCTGTTTTTTCTTTCCTCGTTTTCGAAATCATTTATATGCAAACCCAACAAAACGTCTTACAAAAAATAGAGAAAAAGGAATAATATGGTCACCTCAGAAGAATGAAGGAGGAGAGATTGCCAAATTTAATTTTTAATGTGAATGCTGAAGGGTGGAAACGGCGAGGAAGACCACGGTAAATATAAGGGTAAAAATAGATAGAAGGAATAGAGGAATGTATCCACGGCTATGATCGGAGGTAGGAAGATGTACAAGATAAAAGAAAATTTAAACGAATAAAATGCAATTTATAGTTGAAGGAAACATCAATCTCAGGAAACCCTTACAAAGAAAAATCGACCATTATAACTCATAAACGAAATTGGGTATAGTAAATGGAAAAGCTTATACTATTTCTAAGCCAACTGTTGTGCAAGAAGGTGATTTGTCTGATATTACGCTCAACCCCCAGTTGTTTTAATCACAGATCAATGTATAATTAGCTTGGAGTGTACCCCAGAAGAATTTACAGATCCCATATGGTCGATTTATGTCAGTCAACATATTGAATAATGTATCTGCCAAAGCCCGCTTTAAATCATCTACCACTAACTCAACAACTCAGCACTCTGCACACTGAGTTATCTCTTTAATTATTAACTTTGTTATTATTTAATACATAAAAATTACACTGGTTACAAATCGTACGGTTACTACAGGACAGTATAAATAAGATAAAAATGTCATTTTAAATAACGAAATAAAAAATTCGTCGTAACGTATAATAACATACAGGGAATATTCCCTTCCGAAGTGGATTTTAACTGCTGGGTAAAGTACACAAATTAATATTTATTTGGCCTTATTTATTTATTCCCCCTATCTCCGAATTCCAATGAGCAGGGTAAAAATAAAATAGTATACCTTCAAATTCTAATAATTTTTACGTTCTAAGTATAGAGCTGAGGAGCGGAGTGGCTCAGTGTAGAGCACTGAGTTGCCATTTCGAAAATCCTGGTTCAAATCCCGCTGCAGGCAAGATTTATATTAATAGTCTGTTAGTAGCTGGAGATGAATCATATAGGATTTAGGGCCCTCCTGGGACTCACTTAGCCTCTATAAAAAGGGTACCCTAAATAAGGCGGAAAAATCTAGCGGGTGAGCGTGATCTAGGACAAATCACATCTTTCCACAACCGTTGTCTATGAAACAGTACTATCTCTACCATGTACTAAACCCCAGACCCACCACGGGTTGTAGTGGTACAGGTTTATAAGTATTATATTATATTATAAGTGCAAACAAAACTTACATTTCCAGAATAATTTTGGCTTACCTCTACTAAAATGTCAAGTACCTACTTTAACACTATATGGAGGTTTTTGGGTTCAATAAGTGGTAGAAACTGCTTCGGGGACAACAGTTGTCCAGTGAGGTGAATTGTCCTTGATCACGCTCGAACGCCAGGTAGCTCTCCCTTATTTTGAGTGCCCTATAGGTCGTATATCCTATAGGATCAATTTTTGGCCACTAATAGATTAATTAAACTCCGGGATTTGAACCCAGGACCTATACATGGCAACTTAGCGCTCTACTACTGAGCCACTCCACACACTCAAATAACAGAAAAATGAGTTAAGGAGGTTAGTTTTCATGCTGACCTGCTAAATCACAAGTACCCACTATTTTACGTACTGATAACGCCTTTCATAAAGCAACGTTCCCACTCGAAGAAAATAAGAAGGGATTAAACAAAATAATTGCCAATGCTCCCGGAGACAATAGCCAGGTTCCTCTTGTTCCTCCAGAGACGCAGAATGGAACAAAGTGAGCCATATCTGGAGCCTCCAGGCGGCTCCTCCTCACCACCAATATCCAGAAGACTAAAGCTCTCCAGTCACCACATCTCTCTCCAGTCTCAAGCTTCCATGCAATATCGTCAATGGCCCAATGTGTGAATAGACCTCTCGTATTGACAATTAGTACCTACTTTTAATTTGAGCATATTAATAAGGAGACAAGAAAGATCAGAATTGTACCTCTAATTAGACTATAAAAATATAAAACTTGGACTGTCTAACCGTAAAAAAAGTCATTAGAAGAGTCGGATAGGTGCAAACATTATGTTATGAACCGTTTTCAACAAGAATAGTCGAAAACTATATATAGCGATTTGAAAAGACAGTCATAAGGACTCCTGACAGATGTGAAACCTCAAGACTTTGGAATAACTGTGTCCTTTTTGGAATTTCATAAGTAATTATATTATGAATTATTTAAATTACTAATTGTATAAATTCAAACAATTACCATTAGTCTGTTTTTCAATATATTGATATTTCGAACAATACCTATATAAATTTTCAATTAGCTTTTTTATTAATCAAAACATGCAGCTCAAGCTCAATACAAAATATCTATTATTTAATTGAAATAAGAATTTGTATATATTTATATCTTGTATGTGTATTTCCATAGATTTTATTTTAATATTTAGCATTATCATCGTTAAGTTCAACAATACTTAGAGCATTTGTACTTTCAATCATTTTATAAAACAAGACATTGATTATTAGAAATAAAATCTATTAAGGGAAACGAATATATCAACCAGTTATTTATGCTTTGTGTTATTGTTAGAATCAATTTCTCAACTACTAAACGAGTTTTGGATAAATCTAATTATTGTAATATACATGGAATTCTATCCATTAAACTAAAGTTGGTTCAATCTTTGACTTCAACGACTTCTTGATACTTTACAGGCTCGGGAAACCCATTTACGCGATCTTGGGGATAGTAGATTGTGTGATTCATGGGACCCCCTTTTAATAATGTATAAACTTAAAAACAAATAATTTTTCAGAGAAATAATGATTGATCGAAATTGATTATTATATTATTACTTTATGTAGGAGTTTTAATACAATAATGCATAATAAAATACAATCGTTTATATTAATACTGTTTTCTGTCAATGGCTATACCTTTTTCTAGCAAAATTCCTATTTTTTTTAAATTTTAGTTCATACAAAGAACGGAGTAGTGATCAATCAACACTGTTAATCGGAAAAATCTTAAAAAAAAGGCTAACAGAAAAATAAGCAAGTGAATTACCTGAAAATCTTAATAATCTGTAACGGACTGTGTAAAATTAAGTTAGGTCTGTTAAATATTAATAATTGTTAGAAGGTTCTCATCGTTATACAGGATGTGCTGAGCAAACCATTCATAAGCACAATTCGAGAAAGGAGGGCGGATTTGACCCAGGGCTTTTGTCACTTCTAGCCGACCTTTATTCAAGATTTAATAAAATTAGATTTAATTCCAGAGTACTGTTGTTAATTTTGCCCTCCCGCGGCAGCACCTCCCGGATCCAGGGGTCGAAATGTTTACGCTAGCTCGAATAAGCCTTGAGATACCCGATCGTTTTCCCTCAAAAGTCAGACTATCGGCGGGCATGGTCTTGGTCCACCGGAAGGAAGATGAGCTTATCAGAAGCCAGATGGATTCGGAAAGTAGGAACTTTCTGTTATAGTGTAGTCAGGCAAGATTTGGGGTGAAGCCAGATGGTAGCTCAGTTGTTGATAGAGCCAGTTAAATGTTTTCTTTGTTGTTGGCGGGTTTCGACCACAAAACAGATGGGAGACCTTACATTTAATTTGTAATTACTATTAGTGCATATAGAATTATGGTTAGAGAGGATGGAACTTGTTTTATATGGTATATGATTTTAGTTCTTATGTCATTAGGCAGAATTATTATTGTTATTATTAATTATCGCGATGATGGCGAATCTTTTGTTAAATTAGAGTTTTTATTTTAGTTATTATTTTGTTGATTGGGAACTTTGGTTTAAATTTGTAATTTGTAAAACTTGACGAACGGAACAAACGACTTATCTCTAATAGCATACTGAAACCTATTTGGACATATGGAGCAGAACTTTGGGGTTCAGCAAAAAAAAGTCCACATACACAAGATTCAAACAACACAGTCCAAAATTCTCAGAAAAATATTTAATGCACCATGGTATATTTCGAATCACACCATAACCAACGACATGAACATTCCCACTATAAAATCATATATTCATAACAAATACATGACATTCCACTCATCGACACAATATCACCCAAACCCACTCGTTCTTCCGCTTCCCTACTCCCTGTTACCTGGACTGGATAGGAAAAGATTAAAAAGACATTGGCCAAGAGACCTACTCACTTATTGATATTTATATTTTTACTCCATCATCATATAGAAGTTCATGAAGAAAATCAAGGTGAAAAACACTAGGATCAAATTTGCTGAATGCGCAATTGCGCAGGTGCAAATGAAAATTAAATTATAAAATAAAAAACAAAAAAAAAAAATTATATATATATATAGTAGAGATTATTTTTTATACAAGGATATTTTGGGTTCATTTCTTTACCAAGTTTCCCGACATATCCTCCACTATACCCTGTCCTCACCCAGCCCTTTTTAGGTGTCCATAGGTTCCAAAAGAAGTGCCGGAGGTAACAAATTCATGTATAAATGGGAGATTACAGGGTTTTTTAGCAGGGTTTAGTGGTAGGATGCCACTTACCTTAGCTAAGACAAGTAGATGAATATTCACAATTTGAGTACTACGAAAACTACAAACTCGATAGCTAAATCGTCCTAAAAGGACTCGACATTGTAAAAAGCAGGAGAGTAACTTAGGGTAGATATAACAGTAAAGGACAACGATGAAGAGAAAGGAGAAGACTATTGAGGCAGTGGTCACCAACCACCTCCAATGGCCTCGTTTGTCCAGAATAAAAGCTGGCACTGGGAGCGCCCAACGACCGCCTATTATTAGTATTGTACCTCAGGGTCGGTCTAATCCGGTCTCCTTTCCTTTTCACAGAATGCAATGGAAATGCTCGTTACTGCTTTTACTTCTATTGGTGCTATAATTGATAAGAAGAAAAAACGAAAGTCCAGAAGAAAAAGGAAATACCCTTATGAAGGGTGGTCAATTCTTGTTATTTAAAAATTAGGATTTAGAAAAATATATTACTTATTGATATAGCTGTGAAAATGGCCGCAAGCTATGAAGAAGGGACATGTAAATTATTCCAAAATATGGAAATATTATTTGATCCAAAAAAGGAAAAACCGCTGAGGTTCTTCTTCTTCCGTGGCACTGCAACTCATGGAGGTAAGGCCTCCCTCAATTTAGTCCACCAATCACCTTGGCAGCTGCTATCCTTCTGTTATGAATACCTAGGATTACCTGGGTCTACCAACTTTCCGGATGACATATATTTTTTTACCCCTAATCTTTGCAGGTGTCTGGTCTAACTTAGGAGGTTACACAATTAAAATCTAAGTGATGGTATCGCTAATTATGGGTTCTTAGATGTATTCGGTATAAGAATAATACTATTTCGACAGGTAAACATACGTGGCGTAAACGATCAAATACTGTTGAAACTGATATTCGGGAAATATGTTTGTGTGGATGGAGATTCGTCATCTGTTGTTATCATTATACTTGTGTTTGTACAATTGACCATTTTAAGTTGTGGAATTAGTTTTCGAATTTATCAACTCATATTGTACCGTTTCATATTTACTGCAGCATCCTCATTTCGAAATAAGCAGAGAAAATAACGAAAGAAACACAGAAATGTGACATGGCGGTGCATCGTAAAATGTAACTGTTGTTTTATAATGGTCAACATAACATTAGCCATAATATCACACTTTTTATGATAGATAAATTTATATATAAGTGATAACTTAATATTTCTCTGAATAAGAAGTTTATTAAATGTTAAGACATGTTAATAAAATAAAAAATACGAGTCTCTATCATTATTCTAATACGGCTTATCTGTATATCGCTTGCATAAAAACACACATAAAATAACTCAAATCTCTACAATAAAAGTTAAAGAAAATCCTCATGATATACTGTATAAATAACTTAATATGAAAAAACAATTGATTCTATATAAAAGAAATAAATCATAATTAAAAGATTTAGAGACATGTAGAAAGCATGTGAACATAAATTAGTTGTACATAAAGACGCGATAATTGAAAGTAAACGTGTCTTATAATGCAAAACTAAAATATCGTCAAAACATATTTACACTATTAATACAATGATAGATTGAAAAAATGACAAACGAAAGCAGAATAAAAACATGAATTTAAGGTGTAAGGCCCTAAAATAATTTGGTTAAAGCATTTCTTTATTATATTTGTGGTTGGAAAGAATCCTATTATTTTTTTAATTAATAAATATGCCTTCGCAGTTAATTTTTTTTCCGTGGGGGGGGTGTTAGGTCTGACGGAAAGGACAGCAGAGATATAAAATGTAATGTTATATTGACCACTTATTTCATTATTAAAATCATAGCCGACCAAACGACATTAATAATTGTCATTGCAATAGACGAGAATTTCATTAAACATGCAATGTTTGATTCAATATATTAATATAGGAAAAGCGACCTGTACATATTATAGTTTATGACATCATAAAAATTTGAACGTTAGGGCACACAATTCATTAACCTAAATGAATTATAAATTTCATTTCCGGTTTCAATCAACGTATTTTGTAAATTTTGAAATAGTTCCAGTATAGAAAAAATTGTTTCATGCTCATTATTAACTGTCATTCATTTTGTAAACTCAATCTTGCATAAAAGTACATCCTCAATTTAAAGAGCGATTGTAGGAAGGTGTTATATAAAGGCTTTTTTCATAGAATTGTACTATTCTATTATTATTCTGTAACCCAGAGTAGTTATAGAAAGTGATTAGTTTCAGAAGAATGATTCACTGTAACAAATTCTATTATGCATGACAATAAGAACATTTTAATTTGACTGTAAAGTTTTCTATTTCGCTCGATTTAAAATATCGTAAAATATATAATCATAAATAAATAGGCTTTTAAATCGGTACTATCTTAAATTCCCTCTGATAATAATATATTTTTAACCATCACTTATTCCTTCTAGTTTCGACCGTGTCTTCAAGTTCTTTGCCGGAGTTTTGCTAGACATACTGTGTTTCAGCAACCTCGAAATAGTTATTGGACCTTTCGATGAGAGCTCCGAAATGGATAAGGAAAATAAATTTCTGATTCAATTATACCAGATCGCATATCATTTTGATTGTAACCTTTTATTAAACTAATAACAGAAATCAATTTTCATAAATTAAATAACTAATACTTTTGAGAATGAAAAAAAAAATTAAATTAAAAGAACAATTTAAACATTTTTATAATTAGAAAATGAAGTTACTGCATTAACTAAATTATAAACAACTAATTAATAACAAAAAGAAAACAATTATTATTTAATCTTACGATGATAAATTTAACTCTATTAGATTACAAATAAATTAATGTTCAAATAAATCTATTACAAAATAATAAATGTTTGTGGTTTTTTAGTTGAATTGATATAATAAAAACTCTTATCTGCGTTTGGAAGTAGATTCCTGTAGTAGATTCAAGGCAGGGCGAGCTGGATGTTGAGACGACGGAGGATTTTCGCCGGCAGGGCGATCAAAGATGTTGAGACAATACAGGTTGAGATAATCGACTGGGTCAATTCGAATTGGTCGAATCGATGACGAAGTTTAAAATAATTACACCTGCAGGTGGGCAGCAAATTAGTATAACAATTCAATTTTGGGCTCCTAAAGAACATACGATGTGCACGTCAAGAGGCTCGTGCCAACACTGTCTGGCTTCGTATAGCCGGAGCGAACAAAAGCCGATCGACTCCGCCTTTGTTTTTCTCTCTTCTTTTGTGACATATGTTTTCAAACTTATGACAAATATTAGGCTTTTAACTAAACAAATACAATTACCTTTTAAATTAAATTATTCTAAACAATTACGAAATTAAACGTTAAATTATTATATTAAAAATAAAAATGTGAAAAATAAGTAAAGTAATAATATTTTATAAGGTTACTACTTCATGTGGCCTTAACACACTGCTTCCTCAGTGCTTGATCTGAGATTAAAAATATTCGTCTATACTTCGTTATTTATTGTACTACTGATCTGAACCGGGTGGGTCTCGACTGGGTAGTGTATGATACGTTTTCCTTTTCTTAAAGGTTTTTTTCCCTTGCCTTTGTTATATTTGGATCCCAGAATATACTTAATTTATTTCCGTCTTATCTTATTAAGGTTGGCTATTATCTCCGTAGTAGGTGATTACATATGTACAAAAATCTAACGATTTTGTAGGGAGGTGTCTTAGCAAGATCACTTTCAACCAGTTTTTCTCCATATGAAGATTATCAAATTCTTAGAATCAAGATGAGACCCATGAGATCATGAGAGTCAGCAGTGGCGATGGGGCTGATTAAATAATTTATCTAAACCCTTAGCACAGGAGCTACCCTGCTCCTAATCAGTTATTTACCTATAAGACAATTATAATCAATTATTCCTGAGAAACCTGGAAGAGGGTTCCAATTAAACAATATTAATATATACTTTCGATTATATTGTTTGGAATTATTTCTAAAAATTGAGCCAAATTATAATTCAATAACTAGTTCATTGTAATATATATTACCGACTATGACGCATATCATAGATAATCATGATCTAGATCAGGTTATAATATAGCGATGATAATTATGATTATTTAAAAAAAACTAACACGTAGCACCTATTCAATTTATCGAAAAAGTAGGGTAGATATATAAGAGAATATAAACTATAGAAAGGGCTAGTTCCGAAGATACGGGATTAAGGAGATAAAGCAGGAGATTGGTAAAGAAAGAGAGGGGATAGGAAGGAGGGGGTGAAGAAGAACCGGACGACTGATTGGCAACCGGTCGCTCTAATGCAAACAAATGGCTCTTCTCTCCTGCTACTCCTTAATACTGGGTTTCTCCAGTCCTAACTGTTTCATCCAATATTATTTTATTAGCAATATATAGATAATTATATATCAGTACATATACGTATATATAGTCATAAAACAGTTAAATCGGACAAACGCATACTAGACTGAAGCGAAAAGGAACTTCTCGTTGTTTCAGGCTACTTTAACATTTTCTAGACACAATCCTCTAAGATTCCAATTAATTACAAAAGACTCATATACATGACTATCAAACACCCATTTTGACTTATGGAGTATATCATTGGGGCTCCCCTTAGCTACTGAAGTCCTCTCGTTTCCAATTCTAACAATCCAAAATCCTCAATTCTCCTTGATATGATACGAACAAAGTCATCCATAATGACCTTAATAACCCAGTTGTTACTGATTTGGCCCGAAACCGATATCATACTTTATTCCTACTAACACCTACTAGTTTAAAACTTAGCTACCTCTTTAATTCCTGATGATCCTCCAAGGCGCCTGAAAAGAGTATACCCTCAGTATATTTATACAGTTGTAAATTTCAATATATTTTTTTTTATACAAGGTAGAACTCTCAATAGACATCTGAGGCCAAAAAATCCTCAGATAGTGTGGGACTCCAACCCACTAAAACCACGTTGTTGTGCAACAACTGAGCTAGCCCAACAAGTCGCTCCTCATTCACGTGAAAAATCTCGGGTGTGGGATATAGCCCATTGGCTAATCTCCCAATTTAGTGGAATTTTCTTTTGTTTGGAGTTTTAATTTACTTGTATTCATTTTAGTAGCAAGTCGCTAGGCTTCACTCTTTTAAGCCGCCTTATTTGATGAAAATCCTCCTCAACTATGCTCTGCATTTCTGGATTTACGTGAATTTTAATTCTTTCATTGTGATCCCTTTATTTTTTTACTTCTGAGTACTTTATTTTGGAGTGTTTGGATTATTTGCATGTTGCTTTTCTTGGTACAACCCCAGAGCTGAATTCCATACCGTCCATTAAGTCCATACCGGTTTTAGGACTTGTTTGTATAACAGAAGCTTGTTCTCAACTGTAAGTTGTGAATTTCTTCATAGCCAGTGTATTTTCCTAGATTTTATATTAAGCTATTCTTTCTTTTTTTTCAAATGCTCTTTCCAGTTGAGTCTAGCACCCAACGTCATTCCAAGATATTTGACTGTATTGAATACATGCATTTTATTAATAGAGAATCTCGAGGGCCGGGATAGTGTTCGAGATGGGACGCATGCTTTTTGGCCATCCCTTCAGGACTCGTGTTCGAATCCGGTTGTGGCAGATCGATGTGTGTTTTAATAACCATGTATCAAGTTTGTGCTCCCTCCTGTTTGCCTATATTTTATACAGCGACCTTAATTAAGGGGAAAACTTGTCGATTGAGCGTGATCTCAACCAAACCACCTCCTTGCACGGCCGTTGGATTAAAAAAAAGTGAAGTGTCTACCTTATACAGAGCCCCGGATTTCTCATGCGTTATAGGAGTACAGTTTTTTTCTTTTTCATTTATGTTTTTTTTTCATTTCTTACGACACCTATGAGGTATTGATCAAAACTGTACTGGGCACTATTGTAACATAAATAATGTTTCTTTTTGTGTCATAACAAGATAACTATGGACTTAATTATTCTAGAGTAACTGAACAAAGACAATGAGAAGCAGAGCAATCTGTCGTTTAGTAATTAGTGGCTCTGTCAATCCAGGGCTGGCTGTTTGGCCAAGTTCTCAGTCCACTACCGAGGCCTATTCCGGGTCTGCTACTGTCCGGTCTCTTATTGCTACCAGCCTTTGTGTAACTTGCCTAATTATATTTTATGACATTGATAACCGAAAAATAATGTATTTAACAATAATATACATAAAAAAGGAGGATTTTTTTTCTACGTATTTTCTCAAGAAGAAATGGAATGCAGCATGGTTCACAGAGGTTGAAAAGGATCTAATATTCTCAAGAACAAAAAATGTATTTCAAAGGTGTAATTATAGGTATGTATGTATGAAATAAACGTTTCTACATATACATATCATTTATAACTAGAAATATTATTTAAATCGTTTATTTCTTGATGAAATGGTTACCAAAAATATACATAAACATAATGTAGTTCTACAAAAATGTTTAGGATTACAAGAAAAATGTAACGACCCATGGTGGTCTTGAATCCTAGCCTACAGTATCAAATGCCATATACCTAATTATTCAACAAAATTATTTATAAATATACATTGAAAACTCAATTATATCAGGAATTACTTTATAGCTATATATGTGGAAGTAGATCGTAAACCAGTGAGGTGTATCGAATTAGAGTATTAGAATGAAAATTGAACGTATCAAATATGCACAGTTCAGAAAATGCATATAAACATTTTACTTACCATTTTTTTTTTTTTTTGCTAGATTCTTTTATTTTTAAGTATTGCCTAGAAAGTAAATAGCAAATGAGGCGTTGAGGATCAAAAACGGACAACTCCAAATTTCATTAATTGACACATTTCGCTAGTTTAGTCAAGCAATTAAGAAACGGACTAAAACTATTAAAAATTAAACGGAAAAGTGTCATAATAATTAAAATTAATTGAATAAACTGAATAAACATCTACTGAAATGTGAAAACCTCAATATTTGGTATTTCGGAGTTATCCGCTTTTGATCCAGAACGTTTCAAATAAATTGTCTAGAGAAATGATATTAACGAAGTATTTGAATATTTCTGCACAGGAAACGTCGTTCTAAATGTCAATAAAATCAGTTGGGCAGTTTTTAAAAAAAGGTGTGGAGAGAAAGTGAGTCGTATTTTTTCCATATCGATATTTGGATTCTACATAATATAAATCTATGTTAGTATAATTAAAATAAAACAAATAATTTTATTTTTCTTTCGGGTACAAAGGTTGATTATCTAAATTAGTAAATATAATAAGACAGTTAAATAAATAAATAAAACTAAACAGTTAAACGCGTTCCGATTCGGGTCTATGAATTTAACATAAACATATAATAAATATGTGGCAAATAGATAAAACATAATATATTAGTTTGCATAATATAATTTATCTAAAGAAATTTACTCGAGAAGTAGGGTGTACGATCCCCACACCTCAAAATAATCTCCACCACACCGGCATTCTTTTGGAATGCAATGATATTTAATTATTCCCTCCTAGAAGAGTAGAACAATGCACAATCAACAAGACAATAAAGAGTAATATTGAACTATTACGAACAATACGGCTTCAAACTAGAAGAGAAGAGACTGAAATTACGTAAAATGGGTTGTTGATAACAAGATCTAATACATAAACTATATATATTTAATAATTTATATATTTTACTATAAGTATTATTTTATTTTATTACTGATCTTGATTGACATACATGATGTTGATATAATTTTAATCTCTAATACAGTTTTAGATATACTTATGAAATCTTGTATCATGAAATAGATATTTATCTATTGAAAAAATTGAGCTTGCAAAATCTACACATCATTTAAAAATAATTTAAGATTTTATTTTATTAATGTTCCTTAATTGTTTTGTCTTATTTCTAATCATGACTATTGCCATTTTATTTTCTTTTTTGGAGTAAGAAAAAAACGGCAATATTTTTTATTGAATTAATGAAGAGGATACTTGTAGTATTTGGGAACTGGCAGCCTGATTCGGTGCTGGTACATTTGCTCGGGACAGAAGCTGGAATTTACCGCCCCGAGCGACCATTGTGTACGGTCCAAATAGTTCATCGCCCATCAACACCAAACTCAGTGGAAACTTGATGAGCCAACTGATCGAAATCATTGTATCCCAAAGGGCTAGCCTATATTCCTCATAATGGGATTTTTAAAATTTTTTTTTACTAAGTATCGTCATGACGTTTTTTTTTTAAATCAAATTTAAGGAGGGAGGGCGCTCAATTTTCGCTTCCCGAATTGGTTAAAGGAAGTGCCCTTTTGAGCATGCCGACATGCTACCCTGCCCGGGGTTGCTATCTAGGGGAGGTGAACCTAGGGTGTGTACTGTAGGTGTCCTTAATCTGTAAATTTGGAGTGTGAGTAGTCTGCTATGTCTAATGCACTGCGTGGGTAGGGAGTACATGGTAGAAACCCTGATGACTCTAAGCCAACAGTTGTGCAGGTAGTTGATTTGGCAGAGATTATATTCAACGACCAGGTTTTCTTGATATCTAGGAATATCACTTTATAAGACAAGTGAATTTAGGAGCCTTCTTATATGGTGGTGGATTGTCGATTACCCAATTTTTAGCGTAAAAAATCTTTTCATCCTTTTGTGCGTTTCGTTACCACTCATTCCTGGATCTTTTTGATTGTGCATCGTTCTACTCTTCTAGGAGGGAATAATTCAAAATCATTGCATTCCTAAGGAATGTCGGTGTGGTGGAGATTATTTTTATTCATGAACTGCCTATCTTAGACCTGCCAAATAAAATGCATAATATCCTGTTCTTTATAGAGATACTTAAACTCTCTACAAAATAGAAATAACAAACACGTTGATAGTTAGTAATTTTATCCAGTCTATCAATAATTAATAGCAATGTCTTAACACAGTTATGCAATGGAATTTAGACTTATTTGTGATTTTAATTAGTATTGAATGCTTCATCGGACTTCATCATCTCCACTGTTTGTATCCAAGTCTTCTACCCTCGATATCTTTCGGTCTTCAAGTTTCCTCTCCAAAACACACTCTTTTTCATCTCCCCTTCCACTTTCCAGTCTATCAAGGATATTAGCCTCTTCATGATGCCGGTTTTTGTTGCAGGTACGTGGTCGACTTCCTAAATAAAGTTAAGACCTCGGAGAGACCGATGATGTTTCCTCTAGTTCTCTTTTTGGATTGACTGAAGCTGATTGAGCCCACGGCTGTTATATTGAAAGATTCTTAATTGATTTTTAATTGTTTATAGTCCTTTAGATAAGTATAATGATTAGTGCTTGTTTTACTTTCTCGGAGAATAACAAGATCAGTATTTATCATTTTAGGAACTCCGGCTAAATTGTGAAATGGGTTTATTTAATAGGTTGAAGTATTGGCGATTTACATTGCACTACTATGTGATTGTTCACCTTCTTGCAGAACCGGTGTCGTAAAAAAGTACTGCTTCTACCAGGTACTCAATCTTCCAGGACCTTCATGGGCTGGAGTGGTAAATATTTAGAAAAAATACGTATTAATTGATACAAAGCTTACATTTCAGTTGCTTAATTTTTTAATTTTTGTGGTCTCAAAATGAAAAATTAAGAAAGCTATAAATTGAGATGACCTTATAAATGAAGGTAGCATTATCAGAACAGTCCATTCCATCATGAGCCCTTAGCCTAGTTGAGGTACGAAAGTAGAGGACCATCAAAATATTAGGTACTTAATAAATTATAAAACTGGCCTTAGCTGTCGGAGAAGGAATTGGGAACGCGGGAATAAATCCACATAATCCGGACCCGATCCTCACAGGAGAGAAATAAATTGTCGGCGGAGAATTGAGACTCACTTTATCCTGGCCCTGATCAATAGGATCTATCTTTAAACAATACATCCTATATTGGCGGGCTACAGATGGCGCCCCAACGCTCCAACAGGATTTACTGCCTATATTTAGCCGGAGCAGTTCAGGAATAGGATCCTCTAAATGCTTCCAGCTTCGGTTTCTCCAGGAGCTGAGCCTCCGCTGGATATAACTAAGTTTATTAGAAAAGAACATCGATCAGAATAAAAAACTACTTATGGTTTGTATCATATGATATGCCATAAAAAGTACCAAAATATGCAGTAAAAAGTATGATAACATGGAATATAAAATCCTAACGAAGTGTGAAAAATAGGTAATAATGATAAAATATTGGTACATAAATACACAAAAAAACAAAATATTTTTATTTACATTAAATGCCAATATTTACAATTTATATTTTTCACATTTCCAGTCTTTAAAATTTAAAATAACTTATTATTTTCAATACAGGAGAAATTTTTCGATTTTTCTTAGTTCTATCATCAGAAGCACCATTACCTTTAGAATTTTGACCACAGGTATTGTAATAGAATATCATGTGCATCACGAAATTACTTTCAGAAAAACATAATATTTTATCGCTCAACAATTATTTGCATACGGAAAATGACCTCTCTACATCTACCGATGTTAATGGGGCATTCTTAAATTTTGACAAACCTATTGGGTCATTTATTTAATCAATAATTTGTGATTTGTCACCGTTTAATATTTTGTTAATGTTAACTAGAATTTCTAAGCCAGAGTTTTTTGATAATACGTATTTCAATTTATTTTGCAAGGTAAAGCCAACTTCACCTGGTATGGCTTTAACTTTTGTTTTAAGTATTTGAACTAATTTAATTCCTTCATCAAAAAACATGCTTCGTTCTTCATATATTTTTATTAGATCAACCGAAAACCTTAAAATAGCTTCAATGAAAGCCAATTCGTTCAGAGTTGTGGGCTTATTGAGAATTAGATAAAGTTTTTGGACGCTTTGAGTGTCATCAATTAATTGTATTCGAGCCATGTACCCCACCTCGTTGTAACATGGACTGAGGGTAAATTCTTTCCGGGCATTTTTTCTTTATATTTGTTAATTCTTGAAGGGGCTTTAAGAAACATTTTCTTGCCATTGTTTACGAGTTTATTAATGTTTGGTTAAATTTCTCGTATTTTTTCTGATGTGGGGTTGCATGCATGAGCCATGCATGTCACGTGAACCATATTTGAAAATAATACTTTTAGAATTTTGCCAGCCTTAACCATATTTGGAGCAGCGTCTGTAACTAATAAAGACACCCTAAATGAAATCTGACTATTATTTGAGACGATTTTTAAACTGTCGTTTACAAAACTGTCGTTCATGGCTCGTTTGTTTCGAGGGTTTCTCGCTGACATCACCCAAAATCCCTACCAACATATTGGCCACATAAAGTCCCTAAGATCTGTGGTCTACTCAACACTTATGCAAATGTAATTTTACCCTATTTTGGCTTTAACTTCTGCAATTGTTTGTAAATAACATTGCTTACCATATTTTTCCTAATACTACTTTCACTAGCTAACACCTTGTTCGTATATTTAGATAAAAAGTCACGAAATGGCGGTTTGGTGAGGTTCTGTAAAGGAATCCCTGATGTAACTCTTGATTGAAGGTTTCTTCTTCACTGGGCCCAGAAAAAAGTCAAAGCAAGGGCATGCATGATATTTACTTTTTCTCTGACACTCCGACAAATGTGACTCTATAGGATATAGGGTTAATTGCGACGAGCAGGTTTATGTGAAATTATTTTTTTTATTGCCAGTGAATTTACCTGTCTTTACATGTTGATGAAGCTGGAATTTTTTCCCACATGGATTCCTTTTGTCACAAGCACAACACACAACTAGTGTACCGTCAGTAGTAAAAATCGTTTTATTAGTCCCGTTAAAAAATGACACCCAATCTATAAGTTTTGAAGAAAAAGAAGACTTAGTTTTCGGCATGACTGTAACCGTGAACTACAAAACCAAGTAACTGCGACTGTTGCTTCCCCCGCTCTAGGGCAAAGTTCCGAGAAAAACTTCTTAGTACCTTCCATCCCAAATAAAACGGATTCAGGACTTAATATGAACCCTCAATATAAGCAATAAGGGAATAGTTATTTCGTTCTTCGTAAAGCAAAATAATATTACTTTTTGATTCATAGTTAAACTTACAACTTATAATGTGATAAATATTAATTAACAGAAAAATTATCACCTAATTTAAAAATATACAAAATAAAGGACGTGAGAAATCAATAAAATTATTGAAAATATGCACAATATATGGATTTTAGGCCTTAATATTGCCTAATTATGGCCAAATAAGCAACGATATTCAACACAAAAGTGATCATAAATGAGTTAAAACCAATTGTTTCGTAAATATATCAACTCATGTTATTAATATACTGAATCAGAAAAAATATGCAATTGCATATAAATCCGGGCCCTAATCATAGTAGTACAAGAACCTAAATTACAGATAGATGGTTTTAGATTGCGCGATGATCATTTGAAAAGAAAGGTGTTAAAAAGGAAAAAACAACTGCATTCCTTATTGATTTTAGTGATTACGTCAAAATTTTCTAGAACTTGAATTCTGAAAGATTGCACTAAGATTAATCAAAAAATAATGTCGATCACAATAAAAAAACTACTTATGGAACTTATCAAAATAGTACTCTAACCAAGGTTCTAGATAGATAGTATAAGGGCGCACTAAGATTATATGAAGAGTATGTTGTTAAAGGGGAAAAAAAAACTCATTTACTCCTTATGGATTGCGTCAAAAGTCATGAGTTAAACTATGTTATTTGGTGGAACTTCAATAATTTAAAAAGAATCTGGATAAAAAAACTACATTATTCCTTATGAAATGCTATCAAATTGCTTATAGTTCCTGGATTCTGTCAGTCCAAGAATCAAACCACAAGCTTATGTTTGCATTATGATTATTTGAAAAAAAAAATGTCGATTAGATGAACAGGGATAAAAACTATTCCTTATGGATTGTCAAAATGTTTCAAGGACTTGGATTATGTCTGCATCAGAGTCAAACCTACGATAGGTTGCGTAGGATTATTTAAAATGAATATCAATGAGATAAATAGGAAAAAACATCTTTACTCCAGATGACGTAGGTCAAAATGGATTCCTGGAGTACTAACACAACTATCGGTCATAAAATCATTAAAACTATGATCTATGGCAGACCGAAGTAAATTATTATATATATCACAGATTAGAGAGCTATGAATATTTAAAAAAAAAGGGTTCCTGGGCAGGTAAAGTAAAATTTTCTCAGGATTTGTACCTGAAAAAGGGATCTGTTCAGTTAATGGGAATACAGGAGCTAGATAAATACTGGGAACCTCTTGAAGCTATTGTGATTTAAGCACATATATAGTATGAAAAGAGGCTTGTAAATAGAAATATATTTTTGTAACCACGATGATCACTATAAAATAAAAGCAAAGTTATAATCTCAGGAAGGCTAAAAGGCAGGAGGCCTGGGCATCAGCAAAGCAAAAAACGAGTACGTGGCATTAAATAATAGTGCAAACTCCTCGCTAAATGTTGGGGAATAGGATTTGACCCTTATCGAAATATTTGAATAGTTAGGCAGGTAGCGTTCGAAGTGGAGCAGCAGCAAAAAAGATATCGACGAAAAGCTAATAAGAGGCAGAGAAGTAATTAGGAATCTAAATTCTGTTCTGTGGAATAAGGACTGTATTATTAGCTCCAGAGTTAGCGCAGTTATCCCCGTGAGTGCCATATATCCGATAAACTATGACCGGTTTACTGAGCCTTTTGCGGATTCACTTTAAGTCAGCTCGTACTGAGACTTGCATGGCTTAAGCTTTGATACAAGCATATAACTACTGGCAGGATCAACCAGGGAGGAGCCGGGATGATGGGTTACACTGCGACCCCGCCTCGCCATAAGGCCCCTCAATTACAAATTTCTCATATGTTGCACATATGATGATATAGGTCCGAGTCCACCCACAGCGCTGTCCTTGTGGATCCCGTCTCAGAGCCACCATAAGAGCCGGAGGGGCCGACCGGCGAGTCGTGCCCGGGATGAGACAACCCCCATTCGTCGGTTGGCTGGGGAGGCCGAGCCACGCCGTGAAGCGTCAGGACTTTTAAGCGGCTGAGGGCTCTGCCTCGGGGACTGCTACCCGGCCGTCGGCTCGGGAGTAGCCCCACAAGTTAAAGCAGGCCCGCGAGTTGAGATTATATCCTCGCTAGTAATATTGCGGCGGCGAAACAATGTATGCTTCGGGTAACTCATATCGTGGCGTCAATTTATATGTGATCGCGATTAAAGGGAGAATACCAACTGATCTTTCTGGGGGAGAAACTCATATGTATCAAACTTATACCAGATCAGCTTTTCTGGTACTCTCTCATCTCTATTCTATAGTCTCATCTCTATTCGATGAGTTTGGTAAGATTATTGATCTGAGATATGCTTCATTTTGTCTTAATTGGTGTGATTTCCTTTTGGAATGTGTCTATGATAATCAGGCGGAATAGGTAAAACTCGACTGGATGTTTTTGTACAAGTATTTTGGAAGCACAAGCCTTTGTGATGGGTTTTTTCTTGTTTCATCCTAAAGTATTTTTATGTTAAGAAACACAGCAGATAATTAAAACGATATATATATAAATGAATCACCACTGATCTAAATTTACCATGGAGCCTCCATATTTCCCAAATCAGTGAAAATCCATCCCAATCTTTTTACAACTCTTAATGTTCCGTGATTTGTATGCTCTAATTTGTAATTTTCTACACCCATTATCTCACGATTTGACTAACAATGCTTAGTTCGCGGAGGACTGTCAGGTGAGTAATTAATGGATTTAAAAAATTGTTCAGAATGCTCAAAGCCGTTTATTAACAAAAAATGTGACAGGTATAAAAAACATCGGTTAACCCGATTTCGATGAAAAAAGCTCTGTAACATCGCTGGATATGTATACAATTAATGTTTCAGTTTTTACAACTTTTCTTATATAACTATCTATTCGTATGCTAAACTTACAACACAGGCCATTTAGAAAGGCTTGGTTATTCAATCTCATGACTATAAAATTACATTAAAACGGATATACTTTGGATCCCGAATTAACTAACTATAAATTTCACATACAGAAAAATGAATTTAACAAGCATTAAAATATATAAATATATATAAATGAGATGTTTAAGAAACATTTTATACACGCAGAGTTGTTTATCTATATACGACCCTTAACTGACACTTCCATCCAATCTCGGAGGTATTATAGATAAGCTTTCACAAATACACTTCAACATCATTATCAATCCCAACAATATTAAATTTTTGTGTATTAACCCTAGAAGATTTTTAGGTTCAGTACATGGAAGATACTATACTGTTATTATGCCTAAAGTTGTGGAAACTCAGACAACCAGTTATTCCCCGGATTAAGGTACAAGGTGGGATTATAGAGGTAGAGTGAGGCACAGTAAGCTCTGCAGGTTCCAAGTCCCAATCAACAGCTGTTAACAGGTTAAATAATTTATCTGCCACAACCGGATTTGAATCCGGACTCCCACAGTAACTCAGCTCTCTACACATTGAGCCAACAAGCTACCGTTATGAATAATGCTTTTGTTAACAATTTGAATGATAGCCTTAAAAATTAACGAAATATAAGCAGTAGTTTTGTTTAGCTAAAACTGTTTACTATAGAAATACAGAACAGCCTTTCTTTGAAGACTCAATATTTAATAAAATTAAAGCTAAATCTAAAAAACAAATAATAATACGTAAACGTTTTCAGAAAATAAACACACGAAAAAGAGTCTGAACCATCATAAACCAATAAGGGTATTGAGTTCAGTCCATGGTGAATATTATATTGTGTCTTGTGCAACGGCTGTACAGGGAGGCGACTTGTTTTTCTAGAGGCTGAGAGTCCCCCTAGAGATCAGGACCTATCTATGGCTGTTAACAAAGTAAATAATTGATCTACCAAAGCCGGATTCGAATTCGATACTTCAGCACAGTGACTTAGTTCTATACACACTTAGCAAAGCCGCTGGGTCTGTTTCGGAAAACTCATGCAGATTACTTATGTGAAACAACTCCATATGTTTGAGAAATTTAACATGTGACCTAATTATAAATCATAATACGACCTGGGATAAGAATTTATTCTGATTGCTGGAAGGATAAGGGAATAAAGCACATTGTTTAAATCGATGAGTCCTTCTTCTCTAAAAGGAAATATCACGTGGGGAGGATATTCCCGCAGCAATTGGTGTTAGGAGGCCTATGCAGGGAAACTATGGAGTGTTTCCAATATTCTGTCCCATGTAGAATGGCGACCTGAAATGGCGACTTCTTGCATTAAAGCTGCAATACGTCCTACGGCCACGATATAGTCTGATTGCTGGAAGCCTATAAGGGAATAAATCAAATTTAATGCATGAGGTATAAACATTACGTTGTTAACAATTCAAAAAAATTCGTTGACCTAACCACAAGTGCTCATACACAGAGGGTGAAATCACTTTGGGCTTCAGTCAAAAGAAGAAACAAAAAAGAATGTGGAAAGAGTAGAAATATGTTGGGTTCATATTTATCCGAATTCATATGGAGGAGAAGCTATGAGAAGGAATGTTTGTTTACTACAATTTTAGAAAACATTGCTTATTTATATCCCCGAATTTATATGGATTTTTTTTTTGGGGGGGGAGGTTATTTATAAATATTTATATGTTTTGTTTTGACTATTTTATTTAATATCATAAATAACAGATATCTAAAAAATAATATTTTCCGAAACAGACCCAAGCCGCTGCCTTAATATTAATTTAATACATTATTTCAAAACATTTATTGAAATGTCTTACGAATTCTGGGTGTAGAACTTTATTTTTTGAATCGTGATAATACAGAAAATCTGGTTGAAAAATCCTAGTGCATGTCTGTCATTTCCTGAATTTTTTGGGAAAATTAATGGTATTTTTCGCTCATAATAAAATTTCATGTTATGAGCTTACACAAAGATAAAGTGTTATCAGAGTGTATTTAGGTGTTGGTCGACTCAGTCCTACTAACTCAGCCGATATGAACTGTACAATGAGCGCTAGCTGGATATAGATCGTGCGGAGAGATGTACTCCCACTGCCCGCAGCCGGCATATCCTCCGTGTTCCGGGAGCTGTCCGCTGTTGAGGAGATTTATAACCAAGCCGACGGTAGCCTATTGAAAGGGTGTTTCCATCGTAAATCTCTAAAGGGTCCACTTTTATTGTCCCATCAGGGATCTCTCCCCACCTTGTACTATCCATAGGGGGCTATCTATATCACCGGTTAGATTTTATGGGAATCAACAAAAATTTTTATGTGCACCAATGATTTGATGTATTGTAATTGAGGCCCTTACGGCAGCGATTTTCCAAACCAAAAGAGTGGTATTATATGTATAAGTTTGGACATATTTTTTTCCATTTGGTACCTATAAAAGTTAATGTAAAATGAGAAAAACTCACCTTTTTAAAATTATGTAGTTATTAGCTTACAATTAAATATCATTTACTGATAACATTATTATATAATTATTAAATAGGTAGATTATATAAACAAAACTAGGTAGAAAGTTATAAACTTTATTTGAAGTGGTGTGAAAAGAGGAAGATAGATGGGAAATTGATTTGGCTGAGATCACGATCAACAGGTTTTTCACCACATAAAGCTTGGTGAACAAGAAAGGTCTATAGATCTCATAGTTTCAATCTACGTCTGTTAACTGATTAAAAAATCCGGGCACAGCTGAATTCAAACACGGGAATCATGGTTCTCCACTCTAGCATATACTCAATGAGATAACAAAATACTTATAATTAGGGCCCGGATTTATATGCAATCGCATATTTTTTCTGATTCAGTATATTAATGGCATGAGTTGATATCTCTTACGAATAAACTGATTTTGACTCATTTACGATCACTTTTTTGTTGCATATTGTTGCACATTTGGCCATAATTTGTCTATTTATATATTTTCAATCATTTTATTGATTTCTCACTATTTTTTTTTTAAATTAGGTGATAATTGTTATGTTAATTAATATTTATCGCATTATAAGTTATAGGTTTAACTATGAATCAAGCAGTAATATTATTTTGCTTTACGAATAAAGAAAAAAATATTCGCATATTGCCTAATATTAAAGGTTCATATTAAGTCCTAAACCCGTTCTTATTTGGGATGGAAGGTACTAAGACGTTTTTCTCGGAACTTTGCCCTAAAGCGAGGGAAGCAACAGTCGCAGTTACTTGACTTGGTAGTACACGGATACAATCATGCCGAAAACTAAGTCTTCTTTTTCTTTAAAACTTATTGATTGGGTGTCTTTTTTAACGGGACTAATAAAAAGATTTTTACTATTGACGGTACAGTAGTTGGGTGTTGTGCTTGTGACAAAAGGATTTCTTGTGAGAAAAAATTCCAGTTCCATCAACATGTAAAAGCAGGTAAATTCACTACTGGCAATAATAAAAAAATAAATTTCACATAAACCTGCTCGTCGTAATAGGTTTGTATATTAATTAACCCTATTTCCTATAGAGTCGCATTTGTCGGAGTGTCAGAGAAAAAGTAAATATCAGGCCTTGCTTTGACATTTTTCTGGGCCCAGTGAAGAAGAAACCTTCAATCAAGAGCTCTGCAACGCATTAGTTACACCAGGGATTCCTTTATGGAACCTCACCAAACCACCATTTAGTGATTTTTTATCTAAATATACTAACAATGTGGTAGCTAGTGAAAGTAGTAATAGGAAAAATATGTTAAACAATGTTATTTACAAACAATTGGAGAAGTTAAATCCAAAATAGGGGAAAATTACATTCACATAATTGTTAATGAGACTACAGATCTTAGGGGACGTTATGTGGCCAATATGTTGGTAGGGACTTTGGGTGATGTCAGCGAGAAACCCTTTTTAATTTCCTGCAAAGAGTTAGATAAAACGAACCATGAAACAATTAGCTGTTTTGTAAACGACAGTTTAAAAATCGTCTCAAATGATAGTCAGATTTCATATAAGGTGTTTTTATTAGTTACAGACGCTGCTCCATAGTTTAGGCTGGAAAATTTCTAAAAGTGTTTTTCCTAAATATGGTTCACGTGACATGCATGGCTTATGCATGCAACCCAATACCAAAAAAAATACGAGAAATCAAACCAAACGTTAATAAACTCGTAAACAATGGCAAGCAAATGTTTCTTCGAGCCCCTTCAAGAATTAAAAAATATAAAGAAAAAATTCCCGGAAATCTTTTACCGCAAGTTCCTGTCATAACGAGGTGGGGCACATGGCTTGAATCGGCAGTATTTTATGCTGAAAATTTCGTTTAGTTTAAAGAAGTGTTGAAAGAAATTCAATTAATCGATGACGCTCAAAGGGTGCAAAAACTTAATCTAATTCTCAATAAGCACACAACTTTGAACGAATTGGGTTTCATTTAAGCTAATTTAAGGTTTTAGGTTGATGTTAGGTTGCATGTCTCTTGATGATGGCCTTAAATTAGTTCAAATACTCAGAACAAATGTTAATGCCCTACCAATTGAAGTTGGCTTTACCTTGCAAAATAAATTGAAAGACGTATTAACAAAAAAACTCTGGCTTAGAAATTCTAGTTAACATTAACGAAATTATAAAACGGTGAAAATCACTAATTATTGATTACATAAATGACACAATAGTTTTGTTTAAGAATGCCCCATTAACATCGGTAGATGTAGAGAGGTCATTTTCCGTATGCAAATATTTGTTGACGGATAAAAGATTAACTTTTTCTGAAAGTTATTTCCAGATACACATGATTGTAAATTACAATACCTGTGGTCAAAATTCTAAAGGTTTTGGTGCTTCTGATGATACAACTGAGAAAAATTGAAAAATTTCTACTGTATTTAAAATAATTAGTTATTATAAATTTGAAAGCCTGGAAACATGAAAAAATTAAATTGTAAATATAGTCATTTAATGTAAATAAAAATATTTTGTTTTTTGTGTATTTTTGGACCAATATTTTATCATTATTATCTATTTTTCACATTTCGTTAGCATTTTATCATACTTTTTACTGAATATGTCGGTACTTTTTACTCCATATTTTGGTACTTTTTACGGCATATCATATGGCATATTTTGATGGTTTTTGTTGCATATAAATACGGGCTCTACTTATAATAATAAAATAAAGTTGATGTGAAAATTTAATAAAAAAATTTAAATGTACCAAGTCCAGTAGGGCTCGGAGGAAATCACTGACGCAAGGTTCTTTGGACCCAAGGTATACAAGTGGGAAGTGATGTCAGGGAAACCAGCACTCTCAGTCCAATGACCAAAGTGGGGCTTCAGAAGAACAAAGAAGGAAGACAGGAATATCAATAGTCATGAATGCTTCGCGCATTTTGATAAAAGGCCTGCAACGCGTATAATAATAATTAAACCAAAATAAGTAAATAAACTTAAATAATATTCTAGTTATTATGAAATAATTTTAAATTATCGTCAGGCATAAAAATAAAAATAAAAATGATAAATTATTAGTTTAACGTTTATGTTCTCGATAATATACAATAGTGTCAGAATAAATAAAGGATTATTGCTCACAAAACGAGTACACTTAACTGTAGCCTCATTCATTAATGTTCATTCAATTAATTACTCTCCAATAATTAATCAAGTATACATTCCTAATAAAAGAGACAGATTGTCTGCTGGAACAAGAATAATGACCGAAGACTGTTATATAAACTAAGTCTGATTAAATCTAAGATGTAAGAGGTACATTCACTGACTCCTTGGTAGAGGTAATTAGAAGAGGAAATAGGGAGGGAGGGAGGGAGGGCGTGAGTGAGAGAGAGAGAGAGAGATGGAGGGGGGTGTAACCCCTGTCCGAGGAGGGTAATTGGGAGGCTGTGGTTAATTGGGACGGGAGTTAGTTTGCTGTGCACTGTTAGCCGTACCCTTGTCCATCTTCAGCTCTGGACAGTTATGTACTTCCATACTTCCGTACTTCTAAATATATATGCTATACTAAAACCCGAGAAGATTCTATGGTTCGGTACATGGAAGAGACTATACCATTTTTATGACTAATGTTGTTAAAACATGTGATATGGCACCACTCAGACAACCAGTTATTCCCCGAATTAAGGTTACTCACATTATAGAGATAGAGTGAGCCACAGTAAGCTCTGCTGGTACCAAGTCCCAATCAACAGCTATTAACAGGTTAAATAATTTATCTGCCAAAACCGGATTTGAATCCAGACTCCTACAGTAACTTAGAGCTCTACACATTGATCTAACATGATCCCGTAATCATTAAATTAAAAAATATATACTATATTATATTTATATTATGTATAGTATATTATATTTTATTACATTTATAATCTTATATAATAAGATTGTTACTAGATCATCCCATAATTAACACCTGATTATTATTGGAAAATAGAAACAGAAAACATACATATGCAAATTATTTATAAACTTTAAAAAAAGATTAAGGAAATAATTTGAATGCATTAGTGGAAAAATTCCAACTAAAAACCTTAAGTCTCTAAACTAAAACAGGAAATTAAAAATACCTGTCCAATATTTCGCCTATTCAGGCATCCTCAGGGCAGAAAGAGAATAATAGCAAACCAAAAGATGAATAATGCACCCAAAAAACACACATCCCACCACCTCCAAGGCTCAAATGCAATTACTGAATCATAGGGAAGGTTACTAGATTCCCAGCTGGCTAGGGTTAGAAAAAAACAGCTGATAAATACACCAGATTTGAAACATCAATATACATTCACCAAACTCCAAAAAACCCAACAGGAAAACAAAACAAAATAAATAATAGTAACAAACAACACAAGAACAGAAGACAAAAAACTATATGAAAAAATGAAAGTAAAAGTGCAAGAAAAAAAGAGAATTTATAAAAAACCAGTGGACTTATTGAAAAAGGGAACGGTCAACAGAGACATCAAATAAATGTTAATAGATTAGAGGAAAAATTCCAACTAAAAACCTTAAGTCTCTAAACTAAAACAGGAAATTAAAAATACCTGTCCTCAGGTATAAACAGGTAATTTCCTGTTTTAGTTTAGAGACTTTAGGTTTTTAGTTGGAATTTTTCCACTAATGTATTAACATTTATTTGATGTCTCTGTTGACCGTTCCCTTTTTCGAAATAATTTGAATACATTTATCGTATACACAAAAAATAAAAAGTTATTTTATTTGATTGTCGAATTCCTAATTTTTATTCTAAGCTTTTGGAAATATTATTGAATCTGTTAATGAAACGTTTTCTTGTAAGGTTCAGTGCAAAAACCCGGTCTATCCAGTTAAAATATTTCTGTAAATTCTGAAATCGTTTAGCAAAGCTTTTAAGGACACACGCTACCAACAATACGTAAATATTTAAATTAAAACTCTGGTTCATTTGGGTTGGAATCAATTTTGGACCTATTTCACTTCATATTTCATCTTTTTTTGGATATTTCTGATTAAAAAACCTCGATTATATGCCACAACTAAGATTACGGACATATTTGTATAATTCGTTATTTTTAAAGGAATCGAAGACGTAACCATGAGTTGAGAAGAAATTAATAAGGTTTTGAAAATTAGTTCGTAAGAATAATTTCTTAAACGTTCCTAAAAGTAAATGAAATCAACGCTTTAAAGCAATATTTTATTATCATTTGCCTGTATCAGAAAAAACTCAATATCAATAAAAAATATCAAATTTATTCTTATTCTTTAAAACTCATTTATTGTCATAATTTGCCGTCGCCCAAAGTCTTAGTTGTGTGTTTTCATATAAAATTTTACATATATATTTATGAGTTCAATGGCGCTTGTAAATTTGAGTTTTATTTCTTATCCCTGAAAATTCTATCAATAAATATTTGTAATGCTCAATATACTATACATAATAACTGTATAAACAATATATACAATAAAATGTTCACGTTATTAGGTATATGTCTCGATAAAGTCTATAAAAATGTGTTAGGTTCTACAAGATACGACCATTAACGGTAAAACTAATGCTGCAGTATGTTAGAACCTTACAGCATGAGCTCCTCGATATCTTCCTCTCAGTTTACAGTTTTCTCTAAAACAGCAGAGTAGCAGGATATAGTAATGACTTTTTCCTTCCTCAGTCGGCAGAATTTTCGAAAAATATTACATGAGGGGGGTATATGTTATCTGGATCAATAATGTTCTGAAGTTAAATAATAATAGAAGAAACTTCGGATGCTTTTTCAAAGTGGTTTTTAGCCTTTCCATCTTTTAGGTCTACAAATTTGCAGAAATGATAATTACCAAAGTCAAAGTAATACACATGCCTTGCAGTAATAAACAATACACGAAAATAAATCAAAAGAGGTTACTTCAAAAAACATGTTATTTAGGAAAAAAAAATTAATGAACAATCTATGGTTGAATAAATTACGGTTTGGGATTGTTACCATCTGTTCGCTATTTCAAATATGTAAACAGGGAAATATGGAATAGTTTCACTGTGATTTATTAAATACCAACAAACAATTTCCCAGTTATCTGGCGTCTGATTCGGCGATGAAAATAAATTCTGAAAAAGTTACATAATTCAGCGACACACTAAACAATAACCCTTTAGGGCGCTCTAAGAAATGTAGTAGGAAACCTATCTCTATTTTTTTTTACTCGTCCTTACAACAAAGCTCATAACCCACATGATCCTAGGGAAGAATCATTCATCCTGTAACTTCGAACAAGAAACTGCAAGATATGTGATAATCAACAAATGACTTTTGGAAGTGTAGTGGCTAACATAACAACATACTATGCCCAAGATTGCGGGTTTGTAGCCCTTTCAAAGGGAGTAAAAAATCCTAGGTTAAGCCGCACTTTGAAAAGCACGTAAAATGGGGTTCCGTATCCTGTAAAATGTCAGATATTCGTTAAAAATCCCTATCCTGATTAAATCTGGAGAGGCAATATTTAAGGCTCCACTGTAGCATCGTCCGATTAGCCATAGCAGGATAAAGTCACGTTGAATGAAAAAACAAACAACATAAAACACTTTATATGAAGAAAATAGAGTTTTAAACTTCACAAAAATTTTATTCAATTGGTATTTTAAAATACATTTTTCCTTATAAGAAGCTATATTCATTTATATTACATTTGAATATTAATCAGTCTTGACTGATATTTAATAATTTTAATTAATATATTAGTTTTTAACTAACTAAATATATGAAACCACAACTGTATTTCCATTAACTAGCGTTTTTTAGAACAATATTTCCCAGTTCAGATTTAAAAAACAAAACAACTCAAGTATTTATTATTGATTTGTAATTAATATACATATATTTATTCTGTTTCAATAATATGTATATTTATAAATAAATTTTTAATATTAAACAATTCAGTAATGGATCACTACAAGCAAAGACTAAATAAATGTCTAACAACAATAGGCCTACTTATAACTCAGTTGCACCAGTGTTGCATTTATATTACTATTTTTTTTAAATAATCATTATCGCGGTTCTTACATATTATTTTATTTTCTTATTGCAATTTATTTACTGACCTGTACATATTGCTTAGTTCCTAATTTTGTATGCGATGATATCGGTATTGACTACTTTATTCTTGGTCAAATATTAAAATTTTAGTTTAACACGATATTCCAAAGTATATTTAAATCGATAAGCGGAACTGTAATACAACTGTGCCTTTTTATTTTATGTTTTGTGATATTTATGAGAGAATCATATTTATACAATAAAAATAAAAATAATACTTCTATAATGATCATCTATTTGAAAAGGAATGTCATAAGTCAGGTGTACCAACTTGCACATGTATGAGAGGCATAATATCGACAACAACATATTTCAGAAATTCTGACATTAATTGAACCCAATGTAAAAGCCGTAAACCGAGCTGAATTAACAGCATTCCGACGAAATCAGTTTCGTTCTGGAACGATAGCACAGATTGGAATCCTAATAGAATTTAAATTCATTATTCGATTAAATTACGACAAATGCAAACACATCAAATTTACATTCAGACGGGTAACAAGTCCTCATGATGTATTTTACTACAAAATGTACTATTTACATTGTTTTACAACATAATGTAAGCTATTAGTATGAGAGAAACGCCAAAATTTAAACTTTTTTTTAACCTCCAGGGACAAGGGAACGATCTAACCTTAGAGACTAACTCTAAAGAGGCGATGTAGATGGAAGTTAAAACATAGAGCTTAATTTTAGTGAACTGATACTAAATAATAGAATAGATCAGAAAAGTAACTTTTTTCTGGGACTAAGTACCTTTAAAATAACAGATAAGAACAATAATAGAAACGTAATAATGTATATATATATATATATATATATATATATATATATATATATATATATATATATATATATATGTTATTTGTATATCTTTTATTATATCCAATTAAGAGATCAGGGCAGCTCAGTTTGTAGAACGCTGGTGTGTTCCCGGGTTCAAATCCAGCTATGAGATATAAATTATTTAATCTGAATATAGCACTGTGGGATCTGCATACCCTTTGGGATTTACTGCCTCTATATACTGGGTACCCAATGTAGGAGGGAAAACCTGGTGGTTGAGCTTCATCTCTGGCCAATCACCCTGCACAACCATTGTTTTAGAAGTAGTACAGTCTATACCACGTACTTAGTCCAAGACCCATGGATCGTATAGTACAAGTATTTATTTAGTATTTTTGCTCGTATTGGCTTACTTAGGACCACATCATTTCAGCTGTATTTTTTCTTTTTGACATTGGCCCAGTATTCCCTCATTCGTCGGCAGTGCTGCTCCCTCCTTTCTTCTGTCCATCTCTTTCCCGGCTTCAGCTTTGGTTTGTCTTGAAAACCTGCATGAGTATCTGGTTTCTTCCTTAGACGGTTGTTTTCCATAACATCCTCGCAGGTAATCACCATATCCAGTAAATCAGTTTCCAGCTCTTCGAACCAGGCAGGTTTGTTCAACTTTTCCTTCAAATATGTAAAAATCCGGTTCCCCAGTCTACTGGGTTGCATTCTTAAAAGGTGACCATAGAATTATATACCCTTTTTTTCTCATAAAATCCATTATTTTCGGAACATGAGAGTGCAGCAATTATGTCGTCGTCTGTATTCACCTTGGTCTTTGATTGGGCCAAGAATTTTCTCATGTTTTTTTTTTATTATATTCTTTTATGATATAATAGTCAATAAACCTTCATCTTATCCTCCAATTGCACTCCTCCCTATAATGTCTAAATTATTTGAAAAACTCTTCCTTAATCGGATAAAGCCTATCCTCGAAAATATCGGATTGATACCGAACCTCCAATTTGGCTTTCGTTCTTATCACTCCACTGCACAACAGTGACATCGTATCGTGGATACAATATCTATCGCTTTTGAGAAAAAAGAATATTGCTCTGCGATTTTTCTTGACATTGAAAAAACATTTGATAGTGTCTGGCACAAGGCTCTCCTCTGGAAAATACCTGGAAACCTCACTTACCTCCTAGATACTTTTTAATTCTTCAATCTTATTTCCAAGACAGATTCTTCTGTACTTCCGTTGACTCTTCGATTTCCTCCTTCATTCCTCAATACAGGGGTGTACCGCAAGGCAGTGTTTTAAGCCCCATTTTCTATTATGTTTACACCTCTGATATCCCGGAGCACCCATGCACCATCATCTATACCTTCGCAGACGATACAGCCATTATTTCTTCTCACAGAGACCCAAACCTAGCATTTATAGCTCTTCAAAATCATTTATTTTATTTAGAAAAGTGGTTCTATAAATGGTGAATCAGAATAAACGCCTCTAAATCGAGCCATGTTAGCTTCTCTCTACGCAAAGCTTCGTGTACAGCAGTCAAAATTGACAACGACGAAGTAATTAAATAAATTATGTACGTTATCTTGGACTATACTTGGACAAAAGACTTACATGGAACGTACATACAAAATTAAAAATACAAGAACTGACTAGACGGTACAAACAACTATCACATCTTTTGGACTACATATCTTCACTTGACTTACGGAACAAACGACTTATCTATAGTAGTATACTAAAATCTATTTGGATATATGGAGCAGAACTTTGGGGTTCAGAAAAAAAAGTCCACATACACAAGATAAACAACACAGTCCAAAATTCTCAGAAAAATTGTTAATGCACCATGGTATTTTTCAAATAACACTATACACAACGACATGAATATTCCCAATAAAAAATCATATATTCATAACAAATACATATCATTCTACTCATTGACACAATGTCATCCAAACCCACCCGTTCTTCTGATTTCCTACTCCCTGTTACCTGGACTTGATAAGAAAAGATTAAAAAGACATTGGAAAAGAGACCTACTCAACTATAGATATTTTTATTCCAAAAATCGATGATCATGTAGAAAAGTGAAGAGAAAGATACTTCGATCAAATTTGCTGGATGCGCAATTGCGCAGGTGCAAATGAAAATTAAATAATAAATAAATAAATATTCTCTTATATAATATTAATACTAATGATTTAGTTTTTAATTTATATCAGTATTAATTTAGCCTAAAAGGATAAAATAATCAAATAAGATCTATTATATGCTTTTAAGTATATGTTTAAAAAAAATTATCAGATATCATCAAACTAAAGATAAAACGCAACGAGTGTAGGAAGAAGAAAATATGTTAGAAGCGGAAAGAGCTCAGCTTTCCACTTAGAATGTATTAGCCCACAACAAATCCTAACTCCTCCCTTCTCTGAGTAAACAATGTCAGAACGACAATAGAATATTCAAGATACCCTTCAGATAAGTAGAAACAATGTAACGTAAATATATAATTTGTCCTAACCTTTAGCTTACAAATGTAAAACAAATATCGATAAAAATATATACTAACTCAGAAAGAGACATAAATGACAAGAATAAAATTGGAAAATCGAAAACTCAAAGCCTCGAGTTTTAGAAAGTACAATAAAAACTATAACTAGCTAAGTTTTGTCAATTCAGCCAATACCCGGATATATATATATATATATATATATATATATATATATATATATATATATATATATATATATACACAGCAGAAATCGACATAAATTTAGATCAAATAGAAAGCAACATCACCCTATAGTGTTCGGTCAAAAACCCTTTAATGTGGAATATTTTACCTTTAATGATGTGAATTATTTGGTGCTTGCCCGCATACTGTCTGAAAAGTTGAGCGGTTAGTGGTTATCATTATTTTAGAGAGTTACGAATTCATGTTTTGGATTTCATTGATACATTTCCTACGATGAAAAGTTAAAAAACAGAACAAAGAAATATGAAATTGTTATATGTTAGAAATAAATAAAGATTATTTTTTATAACGTTCTCAACCCGTCAAACGCAATATTTAGACTATTATAAATAATACAAGCTATAGAGAATGATCTTCGCACTCTAAAAACCTCCTAATGTAATGCATTATTCTGAAGACGAAAATATTCTTATTTGAAGTGATTTATTTTTACTATTCATCATTATTCCTTTTATAATTAATTTTGTATTTGTAGTATCTAATCATCTGTTTGATTTTTTGAAGTGTAACATTTAACATTCATTTTATTATAATTTTATTTTCATTTACTATAGTAAAAAAAATTAAAATGTGAATTTTGAACAAGAATAAACCTTTTAATAGCTCCTTTCTCTGGGAATAGTCTGCCAGAAAAAGGTTAAAGTGTGTGTTTAGGCAAAAAGTTTTACAAAACTAAAATTTCTTTTTTAATTTATTTTATAATTAGTAAGGTTCATTTACTATATAATTAATAAGGTATATTGATAATTAGAGAATGGTGATTTAGAATATGAGAACAAATTCTTGTGTAATGCTGGTAGGAATATTTTTAGAATAAGTAAAGGTTTAAGAAAATTAATTAACAAGGCAGTTAACAGGAGTAGTTAATAGAGAGAAAATGCGAGGAAATTTTTATAATTAAAATTTTCATCTAATTTACTGCTAAATACAAATTTCAATGAAATTTTCCTGGTAATATTTAAATTATTAATAGCCCTGTTTGAAGAGAGATTAATTTTTAGAAAATAATGTTGTGCAATAATGCACAAAGTTTTGCTGGTATAAATGTTTTATTTTATGAATTCGAGTATACTCTTAACAATAAATGAGAGGAGTGGAAATTCTGTAAAAATTAATCAGCCTTTAGGAGTAATTGGATAGGGAAGCTCGTTTAAGTGTTAACAACTACGGCCATTACAGCCTGAACAATGGAAAACAAGTACAATAATATACTTGGAATATAAATCGATTTTTTTTTGGGGGGGGGTAAATAAAAACTCTCATAAAAAAAGTTTCCTCGAGTATGCTTGAGCATTCTATAATTAACTACTCCATGTTCGATAGAATAAAAATCGCATATAAAAAACAATTCAATACATCTCCTTCCTGGGGAAACGTGCAGGAAGTTTCCCATTCATGTGAAATTTATTTAAAAAGATCCACTAATAGAACTTTAACTATTGTGAGTAAATTGTTTATAAAGAATATAATGAAAATATAACTAATTTTGGTTAATTTTCTAAATTAACTGTATTGGTTACTGGGCTGTAGAGGCCGCTAAAGGCAGACAATACAGCCCTAGCTGGACTGTATTTTGATGAAAGGCGTTAATCACTCGGAACGTTATCAATAATGAATGCGGGGCGAAGTGAGAACTATGACACTCCTGGGACCAACAATTCCTCTCTGTCCCGCTCACCTGATATATGTAGCAGCCACTGACCGCATCACCTCTCTACAGTGGGTTCACTCAGGCTTGTGGCAGTACCCGTCTGTTTTAAGAAAACTGAGTTGTTTTATTCTATTTTACCTTTAAAACCAATAATACTGCCGTACTATAAATGTTCTACTATTCTAAGTTATTTAAGTATATAAATGTATATCGAATTGAGATTTTTTTAGATAAAAGTTAAGATATACTTTTATCAGCGACATTAATAGACACCCTACTAGGAACAGTCATATTCTTTAATGGTTTAATGATGAACAATTTATTTATTAGAAAAAATAGTTTATGCCAAAACTTTAGATCGTAAAATTTTAATATCTTATTTTTTTTTTGTTAACTGGCATAAGTATCATTTTTCTTTTTCGTTCCAATTACTATGTTGTATGTTTTTCTGAGATTTCACTCAGCGAAAAAGTTAAATAAGATAGTTAACACTAACACCAATTTACCGTTTGTTCTAAGACATCACACATGGGATATTTAAGGGGACATTATACCAATTTATAAAATATTACTAACTATCCCACCGATTAAAACGATAGAAATATAATTAGCATTATAATATTTCATTTAAATTACTATGTTGTAAATTATTCTGAGGTTTCGACAAATAACTATAAAATAAGTTTGTAATTTTTTTGAATTTCACGTAATGGAACCACAAATCAGGCACGTCATGGAAGTTCATGACAAACGTTTGACTCAACTGGGTAATGAATTGTTACTTCTATAAAGAATTCTATATGTTATATCTTAGTGTGAATTTATTTAATCTTGATTTAATATTTATATGGCCAGTTTGAGAGTTTATCTCTCACCAACACGTTAAGTTTATCTCTAATCAACAATTTAAATGCAGCAGTTAACAGTAATTACTATCTAGTTAATGGAAACAGTGCGATAGTGCCGTAGATAGGGATATTAAGTTATTCATTAGAGGTCCCCGCGTAGATCTGCTAGGACAATTGTTTAAATTATTGTAAAGTTCTTTATAAACCGTTTAGTCTAGATGAAATTTTAAGATTTACTATTAGAGGTAAACTACTAATGTGAAATTTGTTGCGAATCAACCTATTAAGAATTGATGCAAAGATTTTCAATTGCATATGATTATTTTATCAATCATCATCTTATGCAAAGTATATCATCAAACCGGAATTATTTAATTACTTTCATCTATAGTTTTTTTTTTTAATCTTTTAAATACATCATAACAATTTATTTATTTAAAAAAATAAAACTTGAATATACACTTTGAATTTCAAATCAGTATTTGTAAGTAATAATCATTCATTCGTTTTTAAGTGATGGTACATGTTTCGGAATAGGGATGGTAGGAAGGTTTATCACACATAATCTTCCAAGAAAACCCTGTCGGACCTTATTGAACATTTTCCCTGCCGCTACTATCTTTTGATATCCGCGATAAGTAGAAAGGAAAGACAAAAAGATGGGATACGAAGTGGCACATTATGGACTAATCTCAACATTAAACCAACAGAGAGAGGAGCACAAGCTATGGTAATAATGTGTTTGGGATATCTCCTTAGGATGGACCAACAAATAAGCACCAGTAAGACTTACGAGATCCGTACTGAGGGAAAAAGACCGAAAGGAAGCCACGCACCTCCTGGGAGAACGGCGTAAGTGATGCTTTCGGTAGGCGAGGAAGAGACTGGGGCAGAAGAGAGTTGGTACAGGAAATAGAATCCTCACACCACTAAGCCCAAGAAGAGAAAAATATTTTGATTATGATACGAGTCTTGCATTTCTTCTTTTAAACTAGATATTCACATTTATAAATACATTTATCACAAATGAGAAATTCATGTAAAGTACACAAATTAAATTTAGTATCATATGTCTTCTTAATTAAGTAGAAATATCTGGTGAGTTATAGGTTTCTGTATGAAGGCCAATTCTAGCAGATTAATTTTAATAAAATTTAAAAAAGGCACAAATAGCTTCACAGGAACCCACAGAATGAACCAAAGGAATACATTATTGGCCTCACTGAAAATTTCTGAATCCAATTTCGACCGGCACTCACGCAATTTAAAACGAGAAAAAGGATCCAATAAGGGATATATTTGCTTAAAATGATTTAAAAAAAAATTAGAGGCTTGACCTAGAAATATTTCTAACCAATAAGTAATGTCTAACATCCCCCAAGCTTGAAGAAAGAAAGAATAAAGTGGTTGTTTTAGATAGAGACATACGTTGAGGAGACAAATTGAGACTGGCTGGTTTTAGCACCCCCGCACTTCAGGCAAGAGGACGCTAAGAAAAATGAAGATAAAAAGGGGAGATTTTCGGGGAGACACAAGAATAGACACTCTAGAATAAGAGACTTGGAGAAACTGAGCCACTCAGAAGATGTCTTGGACATACGCGAACTGTTGATGACGAGACCTCGTAGTGCCTGTATCATAGACCTCACGAAATATACCACATTTATGAGTAAGTCCAAGTTTTCCGAAACATGGACCCTCACTTAAAAAGGAATCAATGAGCGTTACTTAAAAATACTGATTTGTAATTCAAAGTGTATATTTAAGTTTAATTTAAAAAATAAATAGATTGGTTATGACTTAACTTATAATATAGAAGTATTTTATTTCAACATTAATATAAGAATCCTGTGACAATGCAAGTATCATAAGTAATAAAAATATTTATATGTTTAGTATTTGTATGTGAAAGGAATAAAGTTTCAAATAAATCGCACATATACTCGTATATATTATTAATTTTGATGCATATTTAGTGCAAATAAATATAATTTTTGATATATACTAATTAAGTAAAGGCATGCATATTTTCTAGTTAGTTAATCAGTAAGCGTACTGTTTAATATTATACAACTGACGTTGTATAAAGTCACACTGAGTTCGTTATTTTAATAAAGTACGCAGTTGTTTTTTTTTTTTTTTTATAGTCGAGTATATGGCCAACGAAACGTATTTTCAAACTTATAAATTATCATCATATATATAGTCAAACTAATAATATTTTTTCAACTACCGAATAATTGTAGTAATAAATACTTGATAAATTAATTAATTAATGTGTGGCAATCTTTGTGTACTAATAGCAAATTTAGGACTCCAACTGTAGCATCGTATAAACCTATGAATAGTTATAGTATGATAAAGTGAAAATAATATTATATATATATATATATATATATATATATATATATATATATATATATATATATATATATATATATATATATATATATATAACTCGAGGCTTTGGGTTTTGGATGTTCCAATTTCATTCTAGTCATTTATGTCTCTTTCTGAGTTCGTATCCATTTTTATCGATATTTATTTTACATTTGTGAGCTAAGAGAAATGTTAGGACAAATTATATATATATATATATATATAATATTATTGTCACTTTATATGATGTATATGATTATAATCTATCCCAAAAAAAATTGAATAGAATTAAAGGGGCGCATTATCCACATTCTCTGCATGTGTTGCGGGTAGTGTAGGTCTCAGTGCCGTAATCGGTTAGTGTTCATATTTTCGGTTTGTGGAACAGATTTTTGTACTTATAAATTTTTAGTTTTAATATCATATTTATAAAACTAATAAATAATTACAATATTCGATACTTGGTCGATAAGAGTGTGGTAGTCTATACGTAATAAAAACAGCTGCCTTTGAAATAAAAATTCTACAACTCGTTTTAGAAAATTTCCGTACATAAATTAATATTTATAATTATGATTATTCTATTAATAAATATTAATATAAATAATTGTTGGATAATCATATTTAGTATTTATTCAGGGACACTCTAAAATTAGTATAATGCTAAATTAAAAGTCGGATGGACACGAAACATTGCGTCTATATATTTATTATTTAAGAGCTAATAAAAACGTAATGTTATCTAATATTCATTTTATAATTCATTTAAAATGCAATTCTATATTTGTGCTGTGAAGTTATAACAAAACGATTTTAAACGTTATACAATTACAGTTGCAATTATATAACAGAAGTAAATATCAGGTGTTTAGTATTAAAAGCGGATAATTCCAAATTTAAAAAATTGGCTTTTTTATATTTTTCGTTAGATTATTCAAGCTGCGCCTCAAGCAATCGAAACTTTAGGTCAGAACTGTACTAAAGCCTTGAGAGATAAGCCGTAAAATGACATGTTACAGAAAATTGCTTGACTGAATTAGTGAAAAATGTGAAAAAAATAAATGTTTGTTATTACGGAGATATAACTTTTGATCTTGAACGCTTCATTAAACATAATACTAGTATATATAATAAAAGGGAGCGGAGTGGCTCAGTGGTAAAGCGTGGGGTTGCCTTGCTGATGATCCCGGATTGAAATCCGTCAATGGCAGATAAATTATTTAATCTGTTAAGACGGAGATGGAGCCTAGGGAATCTGGAGTTCCTTCTGGAACCATCCATTATTCCTTCATTAAGGTAATTAGTAAATAAGTATTAATATTTTATAGAAGTGGTTGGTTCATATTATGAATAAATACAACTGTTGTAAAAGAAAACTCGAGAAATAACATCTAATGAGGGTCTTCAGAGATGAGACATCGGGACAAAGTGATCGGAACAAAGCGAGGCTAATTATAAAGTATAAACAGAACAAGAAGAGATGAATCGAATAGTGAAGAGGGTGAGAGATAGAGAGGCGGGGAGGATAGAAGAAGGAAGGGGGGGGGGAGGGGTAAGACAACTGCTTCTGTCGTCTTAAATTGGTCCTCTTGCAAAGAGAGCCACTTCTCTCCATTTTTAATTGAAAAGTTTTCTTTGATCTCCAGGAGATGCCTGACTGGCCGTTGAACGGAAGAGGCTCCAGAAATATCTGGACTCACTGGCTGGAAGATCGAAATTCATCCTTAAAAAGGCAATATCTCGAAAACGATTGCGGAAATTGAGTAAATGTATATTTCAGTTACGCAAAGACTGTTCTAGTTAATTAATTATTCTTCATTAAACAGAGATGTTTTTATTGAATCGTTATATGAACGCCACAGAGAGAATAGGAAGTAGAAGGCATCCTACACGAGCATGATACATATGTTTCTTACCACATCTTTCCTAATTATTCTATTGATATATTCTTTCTTAATATCATTTAGCAATATATGCGGATTCTTTTTTTCATATCATCAACCTTTTACCATCCAACATTCTATAAATGCCTTTGTTGTAATAGGATTGCACTAGAATAAATATGACGCTAAAATTAATAGGGATATCGCAAATATTTTAGTAACTTTACCAAGCATTTTATTTATCATATGTAAAAATTACATTAATATTAGTGAGTGGAATTTTTGCCTGTCAGTGTAGGTAGTGAAGTCGAGGATTACCTAGGGCAACGAGTCATGGACGTCAAAAGCGGAAATCGAAAGAATGTTGAAAGTGTGGGAAGAAAACTCTTCCGTCGAATTTCGGTGCGATGAAGGCTGTAGATTCCTAACGAATTAGAACCAAGCAACTGTAGATGATGTTTGGAGAGGAGATATTGTCTTTTATGCCCGGCTGAAAAAATTTAGAGTTTTGGGACACGTGGATGATGGTGCCCAATAGAATCCCTGAAAACTGCTCGATGGTATCCAAGAATTCGAGGAATGTCTGGGATGATGTCGAGGAAGACCTGAAGGCTATGTGTATACATACATTAAAAAATTAATTTTTTTTTTTAATTTGTTTAAAAATTCACTTCATGTCAATATTTAAACAAGATTTGTTTTGTTCGACCTTTAATAGTATTTATGTTTTAAAGAAAATTTTCTTTTTGAAACAAATCGGGAAACCATTACGCCACCTATGCAAAGGGGTTATCAATGGTATGACTAAAACACAAGCGTATCACGAAATTATGGGTATTTAAATTGATAATTTATAAAAATATTATGTAAAATATTTAAAACTACGGTTTTTAAATTATCTATATATGTAAATAATGAAGGTTATTTACTACTTATTTGCTATGTATTAGTTCTTCCTTTCCACAGTATTAACTCACCTCTCCCAATTTCTTCTTCAATTTAATTCTAATCTCATAATTATTAGTAAACCCCTTCCACTGGCTTATAAATAATATTTCTTTTTAATTATCTGTTAATAACTTTTAGTTTATCCCACAGGTTGATTTGTAATAGTACGATTTATATTATTTTATTTTTTAAATAATTCCAAACTTTTACAGTATATATCGGTTTTTATTCAATTTATTTTAATTTTTGTATTACGCTAATAGTTTGTAAATCCAACTATTATTACATATCTTCTTACTATTTTTATAATTAATATTTTTGCACTAGTACTAAACTTACAGAGGCAATTTTTTCTTTTACTTGTATCTTGTTCTTTATGTCATGATATAGACCTTTGATGTGGTCGAAAAGACTGTTTTCAGAAAGGTTTTTTTTTCAAATATTTTTATTTTGAAAAAAATGTCTATTCAATTCATCCCGGCCCTGGACATATATTTTCTCTTCAAAATTAAAATATTTAAAAATTATAAAAAAAAATAACAAAATAAAATAAAATAAGTTTTTTTTTACTTTGTGGGAATTTGAATTTCATCGGATTCCAGAAAAGCTATTTATACATATAGTGAATAGTTTGTTTGATTTACAAAATGGGAATAAAAACATTTAATAAATACACAAAACTGATGTAATAATATATTTTTGGTAGAATTTCAAGCAGTGAGTATTAATAGATTCAAACTGTAATATACATGGCGTTATCGTAAAAACTAATTAACAATAGTGCCATAATCAACAGGATATGTTCGTGAACCGAATGATATACTTCAATAATTCCAAAACACTTCTCACTTCGTAGCAAACTTTTTGATTGAACGTTGAAGGGTGAGTTTTGATGGAGCCTAATTAGTTACGGTACGCGTGAGAAATCAGAACTGATTTACAATTAATTTTGGTTCCGAGAAAATTCATAACCACTCAATATCTTTTCCTTATTTGAGTATTTTTTCCTTCATATTATTAAACTGGTTCTGTAATTTGCAGGTTCCTCTCCCTATTTTGTTCACTTGTACAACAACTTATTGCATTTTAAGACATTGAATGAGTTATTTTTAGTTCATGCCTGTTTAAAATAAAATATGATGTCGTTGGAACACAACAATTTATTTGATTTTCGATATAAAATTAATATACAAACATACGTACTTATATATCTTAATGCGGTGTATAAAATGTGACTAAACATGTTTATAGAATACATGTAATATTAGAATATTTTTAGTTCCAACGAATATGAATGCCAGCCAAAGTGAGAACAATTTCCAACTTGATTACATTATGTAAACGAGAATTCTTGTTATTTACTCAGTAGAAAACTAGAAAATTATAAAAACAAATATGTGAGAAAAAATCAAAGTAAAAATCGTTCCTAACAAAAATCCTGTTTATATACTATTTAAGAATTTTCAATTAATTGATAAAAATTGTAATATTTTTTACTTACTTTTTTCCTGCAAAGTATCTCTATTCTGAATATATTCATCATTTACCTTTACCGGGAAGGACAGATTTTTTTTTCATATTACAATAATCGGATAAATTATTAATTCAAAATAAAATAATACTAAAGGAAGAATTTAAAAAAATCTGTACCACTACAATTCATGAAATAAGTAATTGGAAGTACTGTTTCAAAGCAAAAGTTTGTGCGGATTTGATGATTTGTCCATGATAATAATCGATCGTCGGGTTTATTCCGTAATCGAGTGTACCTACATTATAAATATTAAGAATCAAAATGAATATGCTTGCTTTGTGCTGTAAACAGCAACGTATCCAAATTAAAAAAATACCATATTTTTTTCAGGAGACATAAAACAACTGGCCTAATGTGCTTAAAAGGAAGATACTAAAACGTGTCGTAAAAGCAAAAGCGCTGGCGTAATCAAAGCTATCTGCTGCACTGATAACAGCGACCGCGGAGGAGGGGGGAGAGAAGTGGGGGGGGAGGGGATAAACTGATGGAGATGTGACGTATCAGGCAGCTCCCGCGGATCGTAAAAAAGTTAAGATATTCCCGACAACAAGAGTCGAGTTGAAAAATGAAGCTTCGGGTTAATTTATAATCCCTCTAATGACATCTCGTTCCCGGCTGCCTTTTTTGTAACCTGTCTCGTCTCTCATTCATTACTCATAGCCTACTTTTTGCCAGTATGACGTTTAATATTATATTTATTATATAAATAAACTGTATATATATTTACATTTTATAGTCTGTACCAATAAAACCCATGAAGGGTCTCGAGCTCATCAGTATATGGCAATGACAGTACTGTTTCTGAGCTAATGGTTCTTCAGGGAGATGATTTGGCCAAGATTACTGTACCACAGTAACAACTACTTAGATATTTTTCCTTCTATTAAGCACAAACCCATTATAGAGGCTGTGTGAACCCCAGGAAGGTCTGCAAAGCCCACATGGCTCATCTATGGCTAATAATAGATAGTGTTAACGCTCAGTTAATGAATACATTACTTTTTTATTATATTTTATTTATTCAATTTTTTTGTAACGACAATATATGTTTTTTAATTAGTTAAAATTTTTAAGTTTTTAGTTAAAATGAACGAGATAAACAATGTTGCTGTAAATGTATTATTATTGTTACTATAGGTTTAATAGATCCTGAACTGACCTGAATAGTATACAACACATTGATTAGCTATAGGCAATGTTTGAACCCCCACCTAGTATCCCCCCCCACTCATATTAAGTTCGCCTCGGACTTTCGGTGAGTAAACACCGAAAGGAGACGTTATTGACTGCCAGGACGGGTTTTGAACTCGGTAAACTTAGCAATTGCTCTTTCTTCTAAATAATCAAAATGATTATTACTTGTAATAGAAATTAAAAGATGTATGGTGTAAAGACATGCTAAGTAAACTGGGCGTTTCTCTTATTTTTAAATGAATTTAAATGGCAACCCAAGAATAACTCATTATATGAAAAAATGGTCTTACACAACTCATATAGGATATTTGATAGGTAGAAGATAAAAAAATGTTTGCGTTGATTAATATATTTACTCATATATTATTATTATTATTTATTTAAATATATTAATATATATTTCGTAAGGGACGTCCTGAACCTTTCGATTAGCTGTAGTAGCATAAAGTGACCCTCTAAATGAATAAAAATACAAGTATACTTTAAACCTATATGACCTATTCGATTAAAAGAATGTGCCTATAGACATCATTAAAAGAATTTTCAGATTTGGGGTTCGGTATGATTATACCACTTGTTGGAAAGCACTAAAATTTGTTTCTTTTGTAGTTGATATCTCCTAAAAAAAAGTCCGATTTGCATTGTCTAATAAGCAGTTAATTTGTTTTTAACATGAAATACATTCGAATCGGTAGTATTTTAAGTAATGAAGAAATAGGAATTATAAACACGATATAACGACTCAGATAAAAAAAAATGTATGTTATAATCTCTAAAAAAAATTCTGAAACCAATGAATTATTACATATATAATACACATAATTTATTATATTGTTATGACTAAGATATCTGTTGTGACTTAAATCTTAAAAACATACAATACTTAAATAATAGAAAAAAATAGTTAAATTTCATACAGCAGGGACATCTAAATATTTACGGAATAATTGTATAATTAGGAATGCGTACAGATGAAATAAACGAAAAAGGAAAATAAATTGGTAAATAAAAACACTAAACAAAAACAATCATAATTGGCATCAATACTGATTTTTTGATATCGTGCTTTACTAAGGTTTATTTCAAATCATATTATTTCAACCAACAAAATATTATATCGGTGAATATGTTATCAAGTCGAATTATCTCCAAAATTAGTTTCTTGAACATAGGATTAAAATCAATTCCAACAAGTCCCATCAAATTACTTTAACCCTTCGACGAAAACCCATGACTACCTGTCCTACCGTATCCTTTAATAGTAGTCCACTTATCCCTGTTGAACAGATTCGCTACCTAGGACTCAAGTTAGACAAACGTTTGAAAAGAAAAGAAACAGCTAGACGCTTCCGACTAATTGAACACATACTAGACAAAAGCTCAAAGCTTCAGATCAATTAGAAAAGACTTATTTATGTGACTGTTATAAGACCTATATGGACTTACGGAATGGTACTATGGGGCTCCACCAAACCCAAATCCTTCGCAAAATCCTAAAAGCTCCTTATTTTGTCACAAATAAAACCATCCATATGTTACCGATTTAGCCCATTCCAGATACCTATCATTCCATAATAAACTCCAGGTCCATCAAAACCCACTATTTTCCATCCTTGCATCCAATTCCATCCCGGACAATCCTCCTAGGCGTCTGAAGAGAAGATGGCCTCGAGACCTTCTATTATAGAAATGTTATTAGAGTGCTGCCAGTGGGTAGTGCCTCAACATTTTTATTTATTTATACTTGTACTAGATGTGTATATTGCAGTTGTACAATTCAATAAAATAATTTAAATAAAAATAATTGTACATAGGGAAGCGGAATCGTGTTATTTTCTACCGAATGAGGGGCTAATTAGCTTGAAAAGGAGTTATTTCTTTTATATATATATTTATATATGATCAGAATGCATTAATCGATCTCTGCTCACACTTGTGAACTATCGTCACAACTCTTTGCTTTTGATGAATACATACATGAGTCATGATTATTTTTACTATTCTATACCATTCCCTATTGTTAAAATTAGGTAATGAGGAACGTGATGGAGCTGATGACAGAACACATTCTAGCCGAGAGGAACAGATGAAGTGGATAGTAACTAACTGACCGCTAACTATATGCTGAATACACAAAGCAAACAAGAGGGAAGTCTATCAGCAGTTGGATACATTATATATGCATCCGCTTCCAGTCCGTCTCCTTCGTTGATTACATACGTTTAGCGTCCGTAAACTCGATTAAATATTCAAATCTGTTCACTAATTATCAATCTCCATTATTTGCTCTCTCCAACTAGTTTGTAGATGGGAGAACAATAAATTATTAGCAATATTATATACATGAGTTCCATCAATTATTAAAAATATACTGCTAAAATGCCCGTTGTTCGTTTGGGAAAGGAGCTTAAATACTAAAATATTTCATTATTTTTTGTTAGTTTTAAATAAAATTCAGATAAAATGAAGCATATATCGCTTATCTAATATGTCCGATGGTGCAACCCGTTGGTGTAGAGGGAAGTGATTTGGAAGCCATATGTGAGCTCATTTTATGGTGAGCTATAGTCACATGCAGATGTATTATATTGTTTTATTTGGCCAAGAAATAGGCACAACTTCCCTACATCTTGACTTTTCTTTGCGGCTCTGCGATAAGCATCCTACGGTGTTTGTAGATAGTATTGTACATTATTTTTTTTCAAACAAAATTTTTCTTAATTTTTATTAGTTGGTGATATGGTTATGTTATGCTTAGTTATGAAATCTTTGATGAAATATTACAACGTAATTCGGATTTTCTTTATTTTTTATTTTCTTCATTTTGGTCTTTGGACCTGACAACAGTATAAAATGGAATGAGTTGTAAAATATCAAGAAACTTAAATACTTAGGTACTGTAATAACTAGGAGAAATAGAGTGAAGAGGAAATAATGACGCGGTTGAAAGGTATGAAGAGGAAAGGTATGATGCTTGTTTTTGCTGTTTCAACATTACTTAACTCGTGTCTTTTATCCCTAAACTTAAAAATTAGATCAATAAAACTGAGCAAAAACTCAAAAAGAGATATAAATTGTAAATAGGTGGCAATAGGAAAAATCTCCAAAGCCGTAAGTCTAGAACAAAATCAAACATTCGCCTTTTCACCTATTCCGGGATCCTCGTGACAACACTCCATAACTAAATCACATCAAAGGAGACAAAATGCACCACATCTCACACCAACAGTTCAAACTGACTCAGCAAATATAGACCGCGACCTTGCTTCAAGACGCTCCACAAGCAAAGTTGTTTTGGGGTTTTTCTAAAAATTTAGAATTTATAAAGCTATAATCCATCCTACTGGTTCCTATTATAGGTGTAACTTGGTCACTGATAGTGAAGGATGGACGATGTCTTAAAGTATGCGAAAACAGGGTAAATTGTAGAATGTTCGGGCCGAAAGTAGATGAGGCAAACGGAGAATCCAGTAGATTACACGATACATTGAATTGCGAAACAAGTATCCTTTGGTAATAATTGAAGTGATTTGATCGCGAGAATCCACATGGGTTTGTAAATTTTAGGCCTTAGTAACGGTCGAATAATCAAGAAGTGACATGCTCTGAGCCTAGTGGTAGAGGAATATACCGAGGCTTATGTGAAAGAGCTGCAATGACTATAATAGAGTGCGGTGAATCGTGAGGGAACATTGCTCACATCGTGTTTGCCAAGACTTTACTCGAATAACGCAGTTCTCCATTATTTTCATAGACTGTTAAGAATATATAAAACTTTCACTAAACAATGATTAAATTAAGGTATCAATAAATAATTGAATTCGCGTAGAGTAATTTTAACAGTGAGAACCAATCAAAGTTGAATTCTCTACCTGGCAATAGCACGCCTAAGTTTACTCAACCGAACGCAATACGCTACACAACAGTATAGAAGCAGATAACAATCCGACATGGAATGCTTACAATAATAGACTGGAGTGTCCTGTGTTTAACCTCAAAGCATTTTATTGGATCATCAGTAAAGCGGAACGGACAGGCCACATCAAACAGGACCAACAACTTACCGAAGTTGTGATTGATTTTGATACTCAACCAAGGAGACAATTGCTTCCGGTTAAACCAATAACTTATAGATAGTCATATAAAGGAAAGATTTTCATAGAAGGTGGTTAATGGTGATGAAGGAATGAGACATGGAGACAGAAAAAAATCCAGGAAAGGAATAACATAATGATGTGAAATCCTGTGAGTGATTAGAACGAAATAAAAATAATGTATAATATTAAATCGGAAAAAAAACCATACAGACTTGTTATGCTGCCAGGGTTCGAAGTAACTCGTATTAAAACGAGATTCTTAAAAATCATTATAAGATAAATTTGTCTAAACTTGGAATCATTCTTTTTTATGTGGAACCAATAGACTTTGCTGAAATTGGCTTGATGGGCATAAGTGTTTGCCCGCGCGACGTGGTCATCTTATAAACGCATAAGAGTACAGGGAGGATCACCTAACCTCACGTCGCTTCAAACCTTGGCTTCTGAATTATTGGGTTTAAGTTCAGTAACTGATCGCTTCACATCCGTAGATTTTGTGGCCAGCAGGAACAAATTGCTTTCCTAAAGCAGGATGTCCTTGGATCAAACCTCCGACCTACTCTTAGATATCCTGGAATATCATGCACGGTTATGTAAGGGCAATAGTCATCATGAGCCATCTCTCCTACGCCTGGTCATTATTAGGTGTCTACGGTAGGCTGGCGGGCTTACCATAGTAATTTATTAATACAATTAATAATATCCGGGAAATTAGATTTTAAGGTATACATTTTTTTTTACTGTATAAAATGATGACATCTTTGAAAGGCTTATGAGAAAAATCACAATTTGGTATGCTTTTTACTAACAGAATGACAAATAAAAAACAAAATAATTGTAATAAATGATAACAAAACAACGCTCCCATCTAACAACCTTTCTAGTTATTTGGTCTTACATAAAAGCCACAATTTTTTTAACTTTTCCACTAATGTATATATTATCTGCAACAACTAATTTGAAATTCAACTGCATGATTCGAAAGAGAATAATAAATAAATTTGATGTTAACAACTAAACATAAACAGTTATTTTAGGGATTATCAGCAACAAAGGATGGCAAATCAGTGTAAATAGTGTTAGCGGGAATTAGCCTTAAAACCTTAGCCATTACGAATGGATTAGGCTAATATGTTGGTAGCGGTGGAACAACATAACCTGACCTCAAGCTAGCTGCAAGGGAAGGTTGCAGTAGATGTGAAAGCTGTTATCTGGATCAGCACTACAGTCGTGGGGCTCTATAAATATGGTGTGCGACCTGGCTCGATATAACGTCTGGATAGTATTACACTTATGTAATATTCATCTCTTTATTATCTAAAAAAAATTTAGCTTACGCATAATCTATTATTATTACATTAACTATCAAAAGCGTATAATTACTCATACCATAATTATTTTGCATTATAATTTTTTCACATACAAACGTTCAGGATCAAAAGCGCCATTGTCCACAATATCAATAATTTAATTCCTTGCTAATTAAGTCAAGTAATTTTATCTAACTCTTTGCGGCCTTACTTCTCATTGTTCTGAACATGTGTCTCGGGATTATAAAATTAATTGAATAAACTAGCGAAAATGTGAAAAAGTAAATTTTTTTTTTAAATTGTGAACTTAACCCTACCTATTGGCCTACATCCATCAAAAAACGTCCCGACATCCTTGACATATTTATTACATCCCAGATTTCCACCAACCAAACCGATCTCAAATCCTTGGACGACCTTTCATCAGATCATAGCCCAGTTCTCCTTTTATTACATTCAAGTTTCGTTCCTAAGCCTCTCCTTCCAAGATTGATTACAGGACATGTAAACTGGGACAACTTTTGTTATGATTTGGAGAAGAAACTGGACTTAAAAATTTCACTTAAGACAAAACAAGACATTGATACAGCCATAGAAAAACTTACAACATCAATAAAAACCACTTTAAACGATAATACCTCAAATCATAAAATTAACAATTTTCAGAAGACTGACCTCCCACAGCATATTCGTACCTTATTGAGAGAGAAACGCAGAGCCAGAACGAAGCGGCATAGAACTCGGTACCCAGCAGATAAATCTATCTATACTAAATTGACTAACCAGCTAAAAGCAGAAATCAAGAAAGTTCAAAATTCAAAATGTAATTACCTGGACTGAAAATCTTACAACCACCGACAAATCATTATGGATGACCACCAAAAAAACTCCTAAAGTTCAAGGAATTTAAACATCCACTCCTTACTGAATCAAATAACTGGATAAGATCTGACGGAGGAAAATAACAGTTATTTGGTCAATACCGTTCCAAAATCTTTCATCCACATCCTGAAATCATTAATCTAACTCACATTGAATGTATAAAAGAAGCGTTAGATGTTCCCCTCCAAATGTCCCTTCCACCCAAAGCATTCCATCCTACAGAAATATCCAACATTATTCACAGACTACCTTCCCGCAAAGCTCCTGGGCACGACCTCATCACAATTCATATCTTAAAACACCTTCCTAGAAAAGCCATTCTATTCCTTACCTATATTTATATATAATGCTGTACTCCGCTCCACATATTTTCCTGACCCCTGGAAATTATCCATTGTAAAAATGATACCCAAACCTAAAAAAAAACCAGAATACCCTTCCTCTTACCGTCCTATCTCTCTTCTACCTTGCATGGGTAAAATCCTAGAAAAACTCATCCTCAAACGATTGTACCCCATCCTTGATGCAAATCACATAATACCAGATCACCAGTTTGATTCCGAGCATCCCACTCCACTATTCAGCAATGTCATCGTGTGGTGGATGTAGTCTCCTCTGCATTAGAGCGTGAATCATATTGCTCGGGCGTCTTTCTTGACGTGGAACAGGCTTTTGACCGAGTCTGGCATCCGGGCTTGCTCTACAAACTCCGTAAATTCCTACCTCATACCTACTTTCTCATCCTTCAATCCTATCTCACAAATAGAACTTTCCAGGTAAACCATAATAATGTACTTTCATCCCTCTTCTCCCAATCTGCTAGTGTTCCTCAAGGTAGTCCTTGGCCCAATCCTCTATACAGTTTATACAGCTGACATGCCAACTCATCCTAATACTATCCTTACCACGTATGCTGATGATACATGTGTATCATCAGTCAACAACAATCCAGTTATTGCATCCCAAAGCCTCCAATCCCATATCACTGATCTTGAAGAATGGTGTCTAAACTGGAGAATTAAAATAAATTCTCAAAAATCGCATCAAATCACTTTTACCTTACGTCGTAAACCAATGACTTCCTGCCCTTCAGTATCCTTTAATAATACCCCACTGGTGCCTGTAGAACAGATCCGATACTTAGGGTTGCACCTCGACAAAGGATTAACCTGGAGTCCTCATACTAGACTGAATAGACAAGAAACCGCTCGACGTTTCAAGCTACTTCAACACTTACATATACTTACATTATTCTTACATACGCTCTAACCCCCCAATTAACTACAAAAAACTCATCTACATGACCATCATACGACCTATTTGGACTTACGGAGTAGAGCTTTGGGGCTCCACTGAGCCATCGAATTCCTCTCGTATCCAATCCCTACAATCCAAAATACCTCGTAAAATCCTCAACGCTCCTTATTTTGTTAAGAATAAAGTCATCAATAACGCCCTTAATGTCCCATTTGTTGTTGATTTGGCCCGAACCCGGTATATATCCTTTCATAACAAACTTCATACCCACTCAAACCCTCTAGTTTCAAACCTCGCTTCCTCTTCGATTCCCGATAATCCTCCGAGGCGTCTGAAAAGAAGATGGCCAGGTGACCTTCTTAGTTGAACTAGTGATTTGAGTACTACCAGTGGGTAGTTTCTCAACTTGCCATTCACTCATGTCATTTTGTATCACATACCCTATTTACTTGATGTATTTTTTAATACAGTTGTAAATATCAATAAATAAATTTCAAAAAAAACTTGTGAATTTATCTGCTATAATTCAATTTAAAACAATAATCGTATTTTTCTTTCATGGCTCTACGGCCAATCAGTAAGCCTTGGCCTCCTCGATACACAGCCTCCAGTCCTCCCTGTCCAGTGCAGTGCCCTTCCAGTTCCGGTTCCTGTAGTCCTCATTGACCCATCCACCCACTGCAACTCTACTCGACCTTTTCTTCAATTATTCTGCTGGGTCCTGGTCACTTGGTCACTTGGCCAGCCCACCTCAACTTACCAAGTTTTATTACTTTGACTACATCCGGGGCCCGGAATAGACTTGCCAGCACCGCATTGATAAGCCTTCTCCATGCTTCCCTATCTCTAACCCTGAAATGCTACTTGGGGTACACCTGTACCCCAGTGCCTCTATTAAGTGTTGCTTCCGGTCGACAAATAGCGCTGCAGTTTTGTTATTCACAGTAGTTTCATTTGAATTGTTGAATTGTTTTTTACCTAGTTATTTAACCTTTGGGGTACAGGTGTACCCCAGTGTAGCACAATCGGTGTAAAATTTTCCAGGACTAAGATTCTTTATTTGATTAAGTACAACGTTAAATTTATTAATACTTATTTTAAACAAGGAAATTATAAATATATTTTTTTATAAACATGAAATTACTTTTTTTTTCAATCAATGCAGTGGATATTTAGAATTTGTGGCTGTGATTTTCAGTAAATTAAATTTTTTTAGGTGCAATACAATGACATCTCAAAAAATTACATTACATGATACAATTTTATGTTAATGTTAAGAGGGAGTGCTGCAGCTGACAAAGAAATATTCACAAACCGAAGATCTTTCCTAAAAAAATCTGCCCTAGACCTGATTAGACCTCAAGGCGATTGGAAAACCCAACTTTAAGACGAAAACTCCGTCAAACCATCACCCGTATTTTAGATGTGCCAGTGGTAGAAGAAGCCAGAGGAAGTCTAGAATCCACATCAGGACGGTGTAATTTCTGTCCTAGGTCTCGAAACCGAAAATCTAGGCTTAAATGTGCTCTATGTAAAAAAATTATTTGTTTGGAACATCAAGAAAAAGTGTGTGCTTCATGTATATAGCAATTAGTTTATTCTCATTGGGTATTTTTTAATGTATGGCTTAAGAGTGTTTTATATTACTTTAAAATAAAAAAATTTAAACGCTCTAAAAACCGTCTTTTATTTGGGGTACACATGTACCCCAGTGTAGCAGACCCGTTAGTAAAAATAAGTGTAGCATTCCATTGCTAATTGATCTATATATCCTTCGAAACATCTTCCTTTAAAAAGTTTGGAGTGATTTTTCATCAGCTTTCTCTGAACCATATAGAAGAAATGACCGAATGAGCGTTTTGTAGAGAGTAGTTTTCGAATTCCACGATGAAAGCTTGCTTTTCACATGTATGTTTTCGTGAAGAAGCATTTGTTTGCCTGAGCCACTCTCTTCTTGACCTCTATGGAAAGATTATTATCGCTCGTTATGGTGCTTCACTAGTAGGTAAAGAAGTTTACTCTTTCAATACAAGGCCTCGTATCTTAATAAAACCAGTTTGCTCCATCGATCTTCCCGCATGCGTTTAGTTTAGGCCTGATTAATAACTAATCTCACGCTTTTAGCAGCTCTGACCAGATTAAGGAATACATTTTCCAGTTCATTCAAGGACTTTCCTATGATGTCGACATCATCTTCGAGGCCAAAATTTGGGTCAACTTGTGGAAAATTGTGCTGATTTGTTGGATGCCTACTTTGCGGACTACAGATTCTACAATTAGATTAAACAGTCTGCATAATAATGCATCTCCTTGTCTTGTACGTTTATTAGTACCAAATTCCGCCGAGAGGTTATTTTTCACACGTACTTTACATCGTACGCCTTCCATAATCAATTTTATCATGCTTACTAGTTTATGTGAAATATTCGTTTCAGATAAAGATTTGAACAACTCTTCTCTACGGACACTGTCATACGCTGACCTGAAGTTAACACATAAAGGGTAAGTTTGAAGGTTGAACTCCCTTGCCCAATATATTTGAAAAAGGTAAGATTTTCAATATATTGACAGTATATACGTATTTTGTTTCTCACATAATTATTACTCTCTTTATTTTGATAAAAAGAAAGATTAGAGCCTTGAATCTGCAAAGTCTTATTATATTTAAGAGATTAAACATTGTTCTTAGGATAGCTTCGAGATGAGGAAGAAGACGATCTCGATCAGCTTATACATAGCTTATATCTTCTTTGGCAGGAATTTAATTTGAGGACATTACAAAGATGTCGACCTGTCCAAATAAGGCTCCACAAACTAAACACTAAGCACTTGGCGACAAAGGCGCTCCGCTCTCCCGAAGCCACATCAAAGGTTTCCTAAACAGGTATTAAATGAGCTTTAGCTCCAGCGATTAATCGAACCTCCAAAGCCCGCATACATTATATATATATATATATATATATATATATATATATATATATATATATATATATATATATATATATTAGATACTATAATTCATTATTAAGACAAAACCAGCATATGGATCAGAATGCTTAACACTGAAGAAGAAAGGCGAACTAAGAGAACCGGAGAGAAAAATACTAAGAAAAATTCTAGGGCCTGAAAAAACAATGAAAATATATGGATTAAAAGGAGAAATAAAGATTAGTAAATAAACATAGGAAAAATCGCAGATATAATAAGGAAGAGACGGCTAAAACTGTATGGACATTTAAAAATAATGGAAAAAACACAATTTAAAAATTTTCTATCTAATCCAATTCCGTTAATAAACGGTAGAAAACACTGGAATGGGCATAAACAGTTAAGGAAGATCCCAACAAAATAGGTGATACAGAAGAAATAATACGTCACAGGAACCGTTTCAGGCTACTAATACGCAACCTATGAAGAAGTCATGCCATAGCCTCGACCAATGAGAGGGTGGACAGAGGATCAGAGACGAGGGCTTGGAGAGAAAATGAGGAAATACTGGGAACAGTGGAAGAAAAAGAAACAACATAAGTCTTAAATTAATAATAAAAATTATATATACATATATTTGGGTATATACACATTCTCAAAAAACCAGTCCTAGAAATTTATAATGTTAAAAGTGTTACAATACATAAATAACGGCCTGACATTACTATTTATATTTAATTACAGTTGTTGACTAATGCTGTGCACACTCAAGAGTTATTCAAATAATCCACAAATATTTTCAGTAGAGGTCGGGGTTTTACCTTCAATTAATCTACCGGGAATTTCACATGCACAACTGACTTTCATCGATATAATAATATTGAAAATAATTATTAAAAAAAATTTAAATAAAACATTTGAATGTAATAAGATAATTATTGGGTAACCTACCGATTTGACTGAGAATTTGGTAGTATCGTTTTGCTGAAGATTTTATATGTTTTACTGCTTGGAATTTCGTTCTCCGTACAAAATTTATTTACGAACTAAATTTCAGGCAGTTTATTTTGGAAGGAAGTGATTAGGCCTAGATCGAGTACGAACTTCCTTCAGAGGAATTAATCTCTCCTTAATGCTTAAGTACTACTTACTCATTTCCATTAATGTTTTAGTAGCTCTATTATTTTAGAGAGTCGTACTCACCCTTTAGCAATCTCAATTAAGATTGCGTAATTTTAGTAAATTAATTTACTTCGCATGATGATGAACAATATAATAATATACAATAATATAATAGAATAATAATAAACCGCATATAAACGACAACAACAATATAGTATTAAATTTATTAACATTTTACATTTGCTATTATACTCATATTTCCAAATATTAAAAATATGGATGCATAACCGTCGTAGAACTGTTGAATTCGTAGTCATTAAGGAGTTCGTGCGTTCTTCATTAATAATAAAAACTTATATCTTATTTTAAATAAATATAATTTTAGAAAAAGAACCGTTGTGAAAACAAAAACAAAAAATCTAATTCGATAAATGCAATATACATATATACAATAAGATTTTTTGTTTTTGTTTTCACTTTGGAGAACTAAAAACCCATTCCTTTTTATTTGTATCGTATCCAAACCTTAAAATCCAAATTCCTTCTTAAAATACTCCTTACTTATTTTACGAATCAATTTATCGATATCTAACTTAATGTCCCATTCGTAGCTGATTTGGCCCGACCCCGATATTAATCCTTTCATGACAAACTTTATTCCCAAGCAAACGCAATAATTTCTAATCAAGGTACTCTTCAATTCACGATAATCCTCTGAGGTGTCTGAAAAGGAGATGGCATCGTGCCTTTCTAACTTAAGTCAGATATTTGAGTATTAGCAGTGTGTAGTTTTCCTGCGTGCCTTTAACACTTGTCATTGTTGGTATTATTTACTTGTTGTGTTATGATAATTCATTTGTATATTTGAAACATTTTTTTTTAATTTTCAGCGATGGAGTCGAAACTGGAGGATTAAAATAAATTCCCCAAAATCCCATCAAATCCGTTATAAACCAACATTTTCCTATCCTTCTTTATCGCTTAATAAAATCGGTACTTAGGACCTCACCTTGAAATCCAAATCAAACGCTTAACTTCAAATCTTCATACTAGAGTGAAGCGACAAGAAACAGCTCGCCGTTTCAGGCTAATTCAACATTAACTAGACAAACGCACTAAGGTCCCAATCAATTACAAAAGACTCATATACATGACAATTGTTTGTCCCATCTGGACTTACGTAGTAGAGCTTTGTGGCCATCGAATTCCTCTCGTATTCAATCCAATCCAAAATCCTTCGTAAAATCATCGATGCTCCTTACTTTGTTACGAACAAAGTAATCCATAATGATCTTAATGTCCCATTTATTGCTGATTGAATCTTTTCATGACAAACTTCATTTCCACTCAAACCCACTAGTTTCAAACCTAGTAACCTATTCATTTCCTGATAATCATCCGAGGCGTCTGAAAAGAAGATGGCCTCGTATCCTCCTAAGTTGAACTTTTTATTTTAGTACTACCACTGGTTAGTTTCTCTACTTGCCTTTATCTCGGGACATTATTCTAACCGCCCAAGAACTTGCTCGCCCCCTTAAAGAATGTATAGACAAAAGATGGCAAGCAATGTGGGATGAAAGTCCAGCCAGTAAACTGAAATATATAAAAAGGGAAGTAAAGCCCTGGGCTACATCTAATCGTAGTAAACGCCATGAAGAGGTGGCTATAGCTCGCTTTCGAATAGGACACACCCGGCTTACCCACGCACATCTCATTACAAGCGATCCACACCGATATGCCTATAGGCACCTATAATATAGGTGTAATAAAAAAGGAATGCTACTCCTATAAAAAATTACTTAATCAGCTCAAAATACCCCCCGATGTTAGAGAAGCACTTAGAGACAACAAAACTGAAATCGACAAAGTGGTGAAATTCATCACAAACTGTAAATTAATAACCAATATTTGATCCTCCATTGTCCCTGCTATTGATGCATTTGTTGTTTTTTCCGATTGCTTTATTTTTTTCCTTATTATAGTTGGATTATTTATTAGTATGTATGTGTATATGACTATTTTATTTATTTTTTATTTATTTTTTTTATTTTTTTTTTATTTTTTTTTTAAAGATAAATAATTATAAAAATAAAAATCTACAGGCGTTGATGACCCTAGGGTTTTACTCCTCTAAGCAACAACAAACAAACAATCGGGACATTATTTATCTTTAATTATATTTACATGATGTATTCAATACATCAGTAATTACACGAATTTTAATAGAAATTAAAAGCAGGCAATTAGTGAGCAGTGAAATACATTCTAGTAAAAGCAAAATGGATATTATCTCGTAGTATAGGAGACATAAATTAACCGTGAATTCATGTTCCACTGGAGGGAACTGGCTCTGTTAACTCGGACAATAACTGGACTTTAGCAACTTCACTAATGAAATTTACACAATGACCCTTTGCTATAATAAAGTTAAAGTTGTAGAGCATCATAAGGAACGGGATGTAGTTGATTTCATTTAGGGCAGTCTGGTTTGAAGGATCCTAACAAGTTTGAATGTTTTATAGGATTTGTCGTAATATTGGTATCTGTTTTGAGTATTAAAACCCAATGAATAATGTCAATTTAAAATAAAATCGATGCGCTATATGGTTTAGATAAACAAGAAAAAAAATATTGTGGTGGTGTATTTGATAGTGGTTGTATTGTCATCCGTGTTTGTAGCTTAATAGTTTTATATAAGAAAATATCTATAAAGTTATATATATTTATTTATATCTTTTAATAACAATAATTTTTCTACGATTTATAAAATCTAATTAAAAATTCGAGTATGTATAATCGATAGAACAGGATAGTTTAATACTTAGGGTGTTTGGCCACTTGTTCAAGATTGTTCGTGGCAAAAACGTATTTATTCTTCTTGCTAAATAATAATAATAAATTATTTAGTTTCCCGAGAAGTGTTAAAATCTTTTAGCAGAAGTGTGAGGAATTATCTTTTCCTCACAAAAGAAGAAAAATTGATAATTATAACTTAATATGATTTATAACAAATTACTGACAGGTCCCTTGATCGAGACTAGGCTCTGGCACATAAACTATTAATTTTCTTATCATACATAAAATAATGAGATTGCTGTAAATAAGTGATAATTGCAATAATAATGGTTGACTCTTCTAGCATCCGCCTCGGCCTGAAGAGGCCCATTGTGCTCGAGTCCTAAAATCCCTTTGGTAGGTTGAGGCTTCTGAGATATTTAAGGTAATCTTTAAATCTCAGTTCTTGAAGCTCCTCGTGTCCTCCAGGGCCACGGTCAAATGCCCTCTTCCGATATAGTGCATTACATTCAAAGAAAATGTGCCAGGGGGTTTCGTCCGCGTGCACCTTCAGCACCGGGGTTTTTTTTTCGGGGCCAGGCGGTGAATATGCTTCCTGATTTTGTAGTGCCCAGTAACATCTCTCCTTCAAAGCGAATAAATCTTTCGCCTTTTACTAAAGATTTCCATGGAGGGGGGCTCTTGAATAGTCTTGATGATGAGTGCCCAGTAATAGATTCCATCATATTTTGAAGTCGGTTTTTGACATGCGAGCAAGTTCCTTCTTGATTTTCTCAGAAAGTTTGTAATTGGGATCCTTTATAAAAAGTTTGGTCTACCTTATCTTGGCTCTATCCCAACGCGTTTTAACCTTCCTCTTAGCTTGTTTGTTAATTGTATCCTTCCATAGCGTTGGTCCTTTTAGAGCAATTTTCCTTTCTTTGCCTTTCCTTATTTCCTGGTATATTAGTCCAGGGTCCAAAATGTATTAATTATGTTGTAAACAGCTAATTCTTCAAGTCTTATGCAGCATTCTTCCACTAGTTTGGATTTTTTCGCTGGTATGTAGTGCATTATATGCTGCCTGTCCGTAAGAAAATCAATGATCTTATTCTTGTGGTACTTCATTGCGACGGCGCCTACAAGTATTGCCCATATTTCCGCTTGGAAGAAAGTAGGTATCCTGCCCAGAGCTATATAATAACCTATACTCCGGCATCCCCCATACCAGAATCCCGAGCCGGCACCATGCTGCCCTTTGGTTCCGTCAGTGTACTCATTCAGACCACTGGGTGGGTAATAAAAGCGATAAAAGTAATTTTACTTATATTTTTGATACGGCTCACTTTTAGCATTTTTAGTTAATTATTCCATTCCTGCAAAATGGGTATATTGTGACATAATTATCAATAAATGCAATTTAATTGAGGACCATTTCATCAAAATTAGAAGTAGTATTGCTGGTTTTGGGAAACAGTACTAATTAAAAGAATAGTAAGGCCTTTATCACCACTTAAGAGGGAGCAGTGTTTTTTTAAAGGTTTTTCGAGGCTGTTCAACAACTATAATAATTTCAAATTTTATACAATTTTAACAGCGATATTTTTAACAATTCAAAAATGTACATATAACATAAAATAAACCATACAATCATTATTTCCATATAATCATAAAAAAAAATAATGTCCTTACAGGAGAAATGGGGATAGTAAGAAATCGTCCGGCCATACTAAAGGGTCCAAATTTTACGACTCGGGAAGGAGGAAGGAGACAATATATATCTATATATCTGTCGAGAAGACCATGCAAATAGAAGCAGTGGGTCAGCTGCTAAATGTATTCGGATACATAAATACAGGAGAGAGAGAGAGAGAGTGAGAGAGAGAAGGTTAGTCCCTCCTGTCCTATGTAAAACAGATAGCGTAGGGCTCTCTTCAACTGGCCCTACAAATCCTCTCCCTTGTCGCCAGTTCTTTATACAGAGCTCTTCCAGCCGACACGCTTTTATTTCACTAAAGGGATCTATCATTTCATCATGAATATCTGAATTCTTCATGACTTTGTGATTTCTATTACAACTTTAAACATATATAATAACGATATTTTGTTTAGATCTTGGATCTACCTAACACTTCCAACCTTTCTTAAACGACACAACTCAAAACGTAGATTTTTGGAAAAAACGTAAAAACCATTAGTGAGCTTGGGATAGTATCAGGACAGAAAGAGTCTCGCAAGTGCTTGGTAGACAAGCTCTAAAGCTAGGCAGATACAGCTTTTACGGGTGAAAAAGAGATATTGGCCCATTTTTCCATCTTCATAACTCATAACACTTAAAACACCTTGATTTATATGCTAAGCAAGTGAAAAAAAAATCAGTAATTATTGACCGTAGGTAGAAGTAGCTTCACTAACAGAAGAGAGGTATCGATGGAGACAGAAGTGGCAATCCACTGAAACATAACTACATCGAAATTTGTTTGCTAATTTTGGACGATTGTGACATAGCACCGTAAGAATTTACAATAAAGTTCAGAGGTAATATTGCTTTTAAAATTAGAAGTTAATACTACACAGTGCACAATGCAGAATAATACATGAACGAACCCTGAGAAAATACTTTGCAGAGAGCTATCGAGAAAGTCCTCTGTGGTGGTATGAGTTGTGATCAGAATCGATGAAAGTAGAATGGCTAGAGCAAGTTCGGTGGTCGTAGAATAATATGAATGCTAAGGATAACATTGGATGAAAGCAAAAGGGAAGCCTTCGTATCTAGAATGTGTTTGAGAAGAAGTTGAGTATGGACTGAACCACTAAAACCCTTGAAGATTCTTGAATTCAGTACATGATAGACATTGGATCTAGGACAAAAATCGTGTAGAGAGGTGATTTGTCCGAGATCATGCTCAACCACCAAATTGTACCCTAAGTAAGGGTAACCACTTTATAGCGGCTGGGCTCACCCTATCAAGGGCCTCAACCAGAAGGGTATGTTGATTCCACAGGCTACATTCGTGGGTAAGAAAAAGTAAGGTGAAATAAATTTAATACAAAATATCTGAAATAAATTTCACACAGACTATAACAATTTTAGTTAACTTTTTTTTTTCAAAACTACTGAATCCTGCCTTAAAATCGGAATTCATCAAGTACATCAATGGGCTAGTTTCGAATCCAACATAGATAATAGTTACTTCCGTTTAAAGTTTTTTATGCATTTAAGTAGCAACGATAAATTGAGCTTTTAAGCATCTTATATCATGCAATCTAAAGATTTGGTGTAATATATATGTGTAAAATCGTCCTTTCATAAACTGCTTTCCAATATCATTTTACTGTAATAAAATGTTACTATTCAGCCAGAAATAGTATAATTATACTACTTATAATACTCTATATATTTCTTCTCAATTTGATTTCCAGCAAAGTTATAAGTCTCGAGTCAACATAAAGCATTATATCAATACCAGAAACGTCTACAGATAGGATCAACAGATAGATATATCTATTAGCAACTGAAAGGGGTAGATTTAAGCAATCCAAACTGAATCAGGGGCTTGGGGAGAAGTTAAGTCCCACCGGAAGTCCCACTTTCCTTTCGAAAAGAAAAATTAAATTATTCAAGTCCCAGCCTTTGGGGAGAGGAGCAGTCTCCCCACTCTCGTGTAAATTCCAATGTGTTTCACTGTAACAAATTTATAGCGTATTTTACGTGATATTAGAAATTTATAGGGAAAAGGTCCATTTCTCTTCCACTTTTCAGTAAAATCTTTACAAATTACACACGTAAAATGAAACATCATGCCTTTTAACTATCGATATAGTTTTTTAATGCATTGCATACATTAAGAAATTGGTTAATCAACCTTAACAACAACAAGAATATACTTTTCAATAGAATATTTGGAAGAAGAAAACTAAATTATTAACATTAGTAACTACTGAGAAACTTTAAAAACAATTTAGGCTCTCTATCAAAAATCTACAGCCCCGGTGAATAAGTGGTTCAGTCTAATTTTCTCAAAAATGAGTTTCTTGTACTTAAGTAAGCGGGATCGAGTTATTTTCATATCGAAAAAGGGGCTAATTAAGGAGTTATTGCTTATATTGCAACTTTTTATCCCAATCTTCATTTATTAGCGTATATGTTAATTTTAATTAATAAAATAAGATAAAATTGAAACATAAACAAATATAGAAGGAAATCAATTTTTTTAGAAGGTAAACTCTGTACAGAAAACGGTTATTTCACATTTCAAAACCAAGTTTTTAAAAGAAACTGCAGGATTACCAATGGGAGGTAGACTCTCTGTTAATATATCAGGAATTGTACTCAATTAAATTATTATCAAGACAAAATTAAATAACCCCCCTCTTTTCTTAGTTGAATACATAGATGACATTCTAATTTTACAAATAAATAATATATTAAAATTTAATAATAAATAAAATTAATAATAAATAATATAGACAAATTTAATAGTCTTATATGAACAAAATAAAAACATAATATTTACACAAGAATTAGAAACAAATTATTCATTGAATTTCTTAGATATAACCCTTATTAGAAAACAAAATACTATAATAACCCAAAAAAAGCAAAGTTTCACGATCAAAAATAACAAGTTTTTTTAAAAAAGAAACAGAAAATATAGATCCACAAATTGATAATAGCAAAATTCATAATGTAACAGAAGCACCGAATATAGAATTTAAACATAATAAAACCAAATATGGTAGTGTTACCTATATTAGGGGTCTGGCAGAAAAAATTATAATATACCAGAAATAAAGATTGCATATAAAACTAGAAATCCTAGTAAAAACATAATTAAAAACCAAAAATACAGGATTACCAATGGGAGGTAGACTCTGTTAATATATCAGGAATTGTACTCAATTAAATTATTATCAAGACAAAATTAAATAACACCCCTCTTTTCTTAGTTGAATACATAGATGACATTCTAATTTTATAAATAAATAATATATTAAAATTTAATAATAAATAAAATTAATAATAAATAATATAGACAAATTTAATAGTCTTATATGAACAAAATAAAAACATAATATTTACACAAGAATTAGAAACAAATTATTCATTGAATTTCTTAGATATAACCCTTATTAGAAAACAAAATACTATAATAACCCAAAAAAAACAAAGTTTCACGATCAAAAATAACAAGTTTTTTTTAAAAAGAAACAGAAAATATAGATCCACAAATTGATAATAGCAAAATTCATAATGTAACAGAAGCACCGAATATAGAATCTAAACATAATAAAACCAAATATGGTAGTGTTACCTATATTAGGGGCCTGGCAGAAAAAATTATAATATACCAGAAATAAAGATTGCATATAAAACTAGAAATCCTAGTAAAAACATAATTAAAAACCAAAAATACAGGATACCAATCATAGAAAAAAAAATTTGATATATGAACTCACTTGCAATGACTGTGATAGGTTATACATAGGACATACAAGTACACACCTAAAAAACCGAATTTATCACCATCAAAACAATCTAAAACCAAAAGCAAAAACTAACACAGCTTTTCTACACATTGTAAAAAAGAATCACACACTTTTAATTTCAATAAACCTAAAATTTTACATAAGGAAAATAATACCAGAAAGCTTAAACATTTAGAAGCTTTATTCATAAACGATCAATTAGAAAATACAGTAAATGATAGAAAAGAAGCTGGAGATATAAGCCAATTGTATTCGTCCATAATTTTAAAATTAAAAAATAAATAGAACATAAGAAGATTTAAGCCTCATAAACAAATCAGATAGAGCAAAATAATCTGACCCATAACCTACTAATAGATCAGATGATAAATAGAATTTAAAAATATTCCAATTAATATTCAAAATAAATTTTCATGTTTTTAATTAATAATTTATTTATTTAAATGGTAAAATTTAAATAAATACCATATTTGTCTGTTATTGCTTATTTTTGTTTTTGGAGTACATTTATCAATATATTTATATTCATGAATGATTTTAATTTGATCTAGTATTCCAGAGATCAAAGTTTGCTTTTCAATCTAATACCTATTATATTCATGACCATGGAAGATAAACAAGTTCCAGGATTTTATATAAATTTTTGACTTTTTAACTTTGAAATAATTTTTGAACTTAAGGTATCTATGCTTATTGTTATTAGTTATTTTGACAAGTTATTCATGATTGTATTTTAGTATATTTTTATTGTTTTTTACAGTAATGATTTGGACTTATAAATTTAAATGAAGTTGTATGAGGAATTGCTGAAATTAATAATGACAAATAAATGTCTAAACGTTTTTTTTAATCATTTGTAAAGTTTAAATAACAATTATTGACTGGAATATGGTTTTTTCTTCTCTATTAAATTATATAAATAAAGAAGATTGAGTCCAGTATATAAGTAAAATCTTATAAAGAAAACTAAAAAATAACTAATAAACAAATAAATAATGTTAAATGATAGAGAAAATTAAGTTCACAAACAATACAGGAAATGTTCAAAGTAAATATCACTATGCTGAGCCTGGTTTTATCAAATTTTGCAACCATTATGTACGATGTTAATAAGTTAATATTATGACGTCGATATTTCCACTGTTTGTTGGAATTATATACTTTAAATTTACACTCCTAACAAATACTAAACTGATAATCATTATTTTCTTACATATACTAGAAGATACATAAACTACGTATGGTACAGCATATTAACATAAAATAAGTAATTTTAATGTCTTCGTCCCAAATTTAAATTGGTAGAACTGAGATGGGATTAATTTCTGGCAAATTCAGCGAAAGTAATGCACAATTACACACTAAAATGCCAGGCCCTCTCATTTTTTGTTCGGCAACTTGCTTTGAAACTTGAATACCTTTTCCCTTCTGTAGATGTTTACTTAATTATAAATGTCATTTATAGTTTATATTTATTTATTTGATTATTACTAGTTTTAGGAAATGGATAAATAAATCAGTTCTGCGAAATTACAGTTACTTCAGGGGAAGCCATTTTGAATATTATTTATTTAAGCCATGACAGGCTTTTCGACGAATGAGATATCTCAGAAAGGTCATTCTGTTTGATATCGAAATAACAAGTTCAAGCAAATCGATAGAGACCTTTTTTCATTGGAAAATTGCAAAATCGATAATATGAGATGCCACATTTGATATGTTTGCGCAATATTTGCTGACATTGGCCTAATTTAGATCATTTTTATTAGAATAGGACCTTATGGATGACAGTCAATAAAAAGTATTAAATAAATAAGTTATTAATAAACCAGAAAATTTGTCAAACGAGAATTTTCTTTCAACATTAGCAGGGCCATCTTAATAATATACGATTCATACGCTGAGATAATTTATATTACTTCTTAATATTATTTTGTTATACTTGGCTATATTGTGTATTAATAACACACACTTCGCCATTATACTCATTCTCTTTAGTTGCGAAATAAAACTTTCTTTCGGTCACAACTTTTTGCCGACACTTTTACCTTGATGAAAAGTTTAACAGCTTTTACTTTTAACGGCTATACTTTAGCAAGTTTCACCAAAGTCGTTAGAGCTGTTTTCGGTAGAATTTTTAACGAATGTAATATTTTTTATCAATCTATAATAGTGTTTAATATTATATCATATATGACACACAATACAAAGCGTGTTAGTAGCGTGTGTCCGATTAGGATATCTTTAAGCATGTCAATAGCAAAGGGAAATTGTGCAATTTGAAGAAAAAATGTGACTGGTTATAATAAAAATATTTGAACGTATATGATATATAAGATTGTATAAAATGGTCAGGGTTGCTGTCAATTATTAGAAGATTTATCTTATCGTATCTACGTTTCGTCCTAAGATTTAGGACATCTTCAGGGCTGAGAAAAAAGAAACAGAAAAAAAAACTGTATACAACATTGAAGAATAACATTTTAAATAAACTAAAATAATAAGAATATTTTTAATAATTCATATATCAGTTTATATATGTAATCATTATAGCTATTAAAAATAAAAATAAAAATAAAACTTCAACCAATGAAAAGATTTTGGTTCAGTATGGTTCGGTATGGTAGATACTGTACTGTTCATAGGAAAACGATTATGCAGAGAGATGATTTGTCTGGTTCTTACCCAATTAATCGGTGGCTGCTAACAAATTAATCAAAATAAAAAAAGTTGGACAATTTAAATTGTGTTTCGAACGATTTGCCGTAAAAAAGCACAAAACATTCTTTAAAATTTGTATGATCTTTGTTAAATTCGGATCATATATTGTAGAATATTGCATTCTAATAATATAAAATTCTACCTCTAAATATATTCATGTGCAATTTAAAAAAAAAAGAACAAAAATGATTACTTTTATTTCATTTTCTTAAATAATTAAATAGCCTGATATAATCTAATTCGTTAATTATTTTTACATTGTCCTGCACAGGACGGTTTCACAATGGCACTATGCGAGTGAAGGCGACAGATCTAACAGAGTGTACACTGCTCGTAAACCTGCCACAGCCTCCAGCTGGGTATCACACACACTCTGTTTTCATGACACTAGTTTGTCAACTCCCTGCTTTTATGTTTTAAGATTTTTTTTTCTCGTAGGACATGATTTTTTTTTGCTATGAAGTGAAATAGTTATATGAAGTAACTGAAATCTTTTAGCAAAATTATGCTTCCTAGTTTGTTTTTTTAATACATTTTAATATAATACATCTGTTTTATAATATATTATAAAACAGGTAAAGATTTAAACTTAAAATATATATTTATATCAATAAATTGTCATGTACTATGGTTGTATCAATATTACCAACGTACCAGTAAATCTAATATAAATGATATTACTTCGCATATAAACAAAGCACGAATAAATTATTTTAAAAAAAAATCATGCTATAATAAAATTAAATGATTAAACCTGTAGCCCTAAAACAATTGAAAGGTATTGGGTTAAGTACATTCTAGAGATTGTACTTTTTGGATACAGTACTCCGCAGCACTGTCAGTGAGCGGATATGCAGGTAGAAAATTTATCCTGCGATAACACTGAACCACCAGGTTATATCCCAACAAAGGGTACTGACTTTATAGAAGGTGGGTAGCTCCAATTTATCTGTCTGAGCCAGATTTGAACCTTCGCCACATCAGCTCTGCGCATTACACTTAAGTCTTTATTCTTCTCTATAATTTTTAAATATAAATATATATTTAAATATTATAAAGAAATAATAAGAATCAGGTAAAGATGGAAGATGGCCCAGCCGAGTGTTCTTTTGCTCAGTCTTCAGAAGATCAGAAAGTTTCCAGAGGCAACTATCTGTAACTGGAAAAGTTGAGGAGGACGACGAAGTTGAGGAAAACTAGACATTTCGGAGCTAAGGAGGCACACTTAGCAATATCATCACTCCGACTTGTTAGTCCCAGTTGGTTCGAATCAGGCCTGAGGCTATCGCTAAGTCGTATCCCTTCCACCAGTAATTATAACTTTTTTTTTAGGTCATGACATGATTATAATAAATACTTATGTCAAAATAATATAATAATAATAATATATTTTAAAAAAACCTGTACTACTACTACCCATGAAGCCTCAGGGGTTAAATACAAAGTAGAGACTATACTGTTCCTTGGGCTAATGTAATGCAGGGAGTTGGTGCAGATTTTTCCCTCTTATTTTGGATACCAACTTTATAGGAACTGGGTGAGCCCCAGGAGGATCATTGATCCTATAAGATCTAACGCCAGTCACAGATTAAATGAAAGTCTACCAGCGAGCTCTACCACTGAGTTTCACCGCTCCCACTTAAATATACTAGTAATTGCCAAAGTGTATATTAAAAAATACAATATTAGAATAGAATAGAATAGAAAACAAACTTTATTCTGGGACCAAGTCCCTTTAGAATAACAATAAAGAACAAGTAAAATAAACATAATATTCATCTGGCCAGAAGGCTACATAATGATACAAATCATGAAGTAATCATGAGTGACGAAACATAATTGAAATATGAAAAAAAAATCATTAAAAACTACTATTATATAGGTTTCGTAATCGTTTTTAATTAAAAAATCTAATTAAATCATAATGGAATCGAGAGATACATACACATAGCAATGAAAGTTACAGAACGGTGGCCCAAAATTCAAGTTTTGGACTGTTAGACCTAGATCACATTTAAACGTTTAGAAGATTCTCAATTATAGTTAAATCGAATAAATTAGATTCAATTGGTGAAGAATAATGAATAAATTAGGCATATTTCGATTAAAATAATCTGAGAACAATTTTTTGTCACCGACATATTTCAAAATCTAGGTATCTAATTTAACGTATCCTCCCTTAAGTCTTAATAAGTTTTTAAGATAGTGTTTTTATTGTGTAGTAGTCAAGTAGAATAACTGATGCATTGAAATGACAATAACTCAAAACATATGGTTTTATGGTTGTTTTTTTTTATAGAAAGCGTTTTTTTAATTTAATTAACCACGACAACAGTGTAGAAAGGGTAAAAGTAAAAACTCGGTGCGGTTTAGTTTCTAATAACGATTTCAATTTCTATTTCCTACAAGAAAGCTTAAATGGTAGTTTTCAAAACTTTTTTATTCCTTTTTGTATAAAATTGCCTTTTCATGGATATACCTATACCATGTCAACGCCACACTTAAATTTCATTCGATCTTTCTTTTATAATCAAAGAAAAACTTATCTTTATCAATTAGTACTCAAATGAAATATTCACTTCATCATAATTTGTTTATACTTTTCCTAGGGGATATTTTATGGATGGATGAATTAATGGCTTTAATAAAATAAAAAAAATTATCGATATTTCATCGATTTTTTTTATTTCTTTGAATCTTACTGTCTATGATGAAGAGGGATTTAAGCAATTACAAATTCCCTTTGATTCATAACATGACTTAGGACCCAAGGAAAACTGCCCTACAAGTTAAAAGAAAAATCAGTAAACGATTCATTCATTAAATAATCATGTAGAAGTGTATAATAAAAATAGATTTAGATTCATACACTGCTCTGGACCTAACCAATATATATTTTCTCCTACAATCCATTGGGCTCCGTTAATTGACAATAAACGCAGTTGTCTGTTAACATACTGACTGTTGACTAGAGAGATTTTATTCTGATTAACTTATGGTGGTGCTCAATAATCGATTTTGATATTTAAACTATTGAGATATTCATAAAAAATGTTGAACAATCAATAACAAGATTGTCTAAAGAACTTGTTACCTGCAAATATTCTTAAGCATAGGAAAAAAATAATATAACTTGAATGAATATATCCATATATATGTTTACATTTATATGAAAATATATACTAATTATAAGACTGACCTATGACCATGAGTTCACGAGACACGACTGCCGTGGAGAACAGTGGTGCGTCTGTGGTGACTTCACAGCTGATGTTACCGGAAAGGTTAAAACCAACCTTCTGTAGTACCACTTGGCTGGCGTTTGACATTGACAGCTGTAAAAAATAGATATTAGTTATATTACCATTTTAATTACATAATATTTATTCTTTATTAGTTAGAATAATAAAAACAAAAGTCTGTACCCTTGAACAGTCTTGGGCTCAGTACAGAGTCTGTTTCAAGAACATTTCTGCATGGAGGTTTTCGAGATCACGCTCGACCACCAGGTTTTTCCACCTATTATATTAATTTTTTTTTCACTTATGTAGGCCCTAAGAGGGTTTCAAGATCCAACAAGTACCATTCCTGGATATTAACAGATTGAATAAAATATCTGTCTCAGATCAAATTTGAACCTGGAGCCTTCTCTTTGAACACAGCGCCTTACAGACTTATCATTTATTAATACTAAAAATATTTTTAAGAATACAACTGGCAAAGTACAAAGAAGAAGCTTTGAAAATAATTAACAAGTCATTCCTTCACCAATTCAATAGAACATACACACACACAGAAAAAAAAACAAGACAGGCATTGTAGATCAAATGCAGTATATTACACTTCCACAGTTCAAACAGGCTACATCAACATTTAAATAATTATACTATTTTTAACTTCTTCAGAGTTTATGAAATTGATGAGTCTGTATGGACTGTTAAAAAGAGATATGCCAAATTAATTTTCTTTGATATAAACTTATAATTTTCTTTAATGTTCCTGGTCATCTCTATATTGGCGAAACGTTGATTTAAAAGTCATTTCCCACTAATCTAAAGAACTTTAGTTTTTTGGAGGGGGGCATTTAATTGCATTCATACAGTACATCGGATTTTTCTTATTGGATAATAATAACAAAGTCACATAATATCCTTGAACGTATAAAAATTGACACTTTTACACGGTGAATACTACAGCAAGAACAAATATATTATTAAGTCTCCGTCTAGCTTCAATATTTCTTACTATTGTCTAGATTAATAATAAAGTATAGCTGAAAAAAAATTGTAAGCTCACTGAGTGCTTTAGATATTTGATATTTACTTCGTCTACATCCGAAACTCTTTCAGAGTTGTTATTCTCAGTTTATTTTCATTTCAGCCCTTGCATGTGGAGATAAAATCATATAGGAAGTTAGAACTACACGGAAATAGAGACGTCTTCACCCGAGTATCATATTGCTGCCGTACGAGTATGTGTCAACAACATAAATAATATATATAATTAATTTTTCATAAATCTTTATCCTATACGAGTATACAAAACTAACAGCGACTTGTTTATTCGAATAAACTTAATAAGAATCCGTGTCAATTTTTTATTTTCTAGGTAATCAAGTTCTGTAATAAGAGACCGATAATTAATAATTGTAAATAATTTATAAAATAAAACTGTAAAAAAGTTCAAATCGGGTTAGAACGAAATGAAATTCAAATGCAATTTGAATTATTTTCTTCATTTGGAAGAGTAATTGGAAGGATCTGTAGAATTGGGATTTCATCGAGCACTATTGTAATCGCGATTGATTGATGAAAATTTAAATGCAATTTCAGACCGCAGTTACAATTTAATTTTCATCATTTGCTTGCAATAATCAACCACAATCCTACCGATTCCTACAAATTCCATCAGTAGGATTTAAATATGTATGTATGCATATGTTATATGTATACATATATCCATATTTAATTATATACATATAAAAAAATATAAAAATATTATATAGTATTAATATATATTTTTTGTTTTATGGGAAACTGTGATAGCTAGTATTGCTTCCATTATTAGACATGAAATGGTTATTTGTTTTATTACATTTTTTTATTTTATGATATTTTATTTATTTAGTATTTTAAGGTAAAATATGGTTATAGGGAAAGCATGTCAAAATACTAATGGACTCAAATCAACTGAAATATTCTGATTTTTAAATCAATTTTATGGTACCTATGACAAATTATTCGTCATCATTCAAAGTCTTAAAAAAGCCTACAGGGTCACATTATTTTCCATATCATCCTTGAAGCTGGAACACTCCTCGAACATTTGACGCAATAAATATAATTGTATATTTTTTCCACAATACACCCAAATGCAAATTCAATATCACCTTTTGCCTTTTTTAAAGGTGAATAATAATTATATTTTGTTGGCATATCATTGCTTCGATTGAAATCTTATAGATACGGTAAACATGGTTATTTAAATTCACTTAAGTATCCATACATCGAAAAATATTGAGCCAACATCGGACGGCTGTTTCGATAAATTTATACAAAATTCACTATTTGTTCCCGTATAACTATTGTACTTCAATGAAAAGAGAAACATAATCAAACAAGTAATTTAATGCAATTTCCAATGCAATAAATTTATAATTATTTACAATATTAAAAAGTATATACAAACATTGGTATTGTTGAAATTTATTTTTTACTAAATTTACCGTTCTATATATGTAATCCTTACTATAATTCTCTGGTACAATTTAACTGTTTTCCAGCGAGGTTTACGATTATTAGTCCAGAGTTATTATTGTTATTATTTGTTGCTATTATTGTTATTTTATAAGTATCATTAAGTCGAAAAACAGCATCAATAATAACATTAAAATCAAAACCGGCATTAGTAGGGTATTATCGAGTCTCTAGTATTATTTCATTGCTAATCATATTGCTTATTGTTTCAGTATTTACTGGTATTGTATAATTTTGTTTCCTCAAACGGTTTAAAATATTTTTAAAAAAAGTTCGAAGATAAATATTTAATTTTATCTCTAATATATAAATAAAAACATTATATAACACCAATTATTATATAAATAAATAAAAATTTTTTTTTTTAGAAGAAATATAGGCGTAAGTTATTTTTCGTCTATTTATGATCAAACTATAGTCGATTATAAATAAACACAAATCTGAAGCTAATCCATATTTTACAATAAAGAAACATTAAAAATATTTAATACAATACGTCTTAATCATTGTTAGCTGTTGAAATAAAAGTTAAAAAACAATGAATTCACACTTCTATGTTGAAAAATAATCGATTATACAAACAATTACAGCAGTCAGGATTAACAATTTATACCCTCCCACGTATAACATTTACAATTTTTATTTTATTTTTTGAAAAGTAAACCTTGATTTATTAAGTTGTTAGATCATTTTTCGCTTCTCTTAAAGAGTCTGTTTTGTAATTGTATATATCATATTACAACTTTCGTGTAGTTAAATACTTTGGTTTCCAGAGGGATTGGTGATAAAAAAAAAATTAATAGAGTGATAATATGTTTTAGTCTTCAGTAAATAAATAACAACTTTTTCTGTTATATAGAATATAAATTATTTAAAATATAATTGATGTCATTTTTACTATTATCGATAAAAAAGAATAGTAGAAATACCACAAAGCAACCCCGGTATTGTAGAAATATGAAGGGTAATGACCGTAGACGAGTACAAACTAAGTTACTTCGGAGTATACTTTTATGCGGATAGACGATAAGTTTACATGATAAACAGGGAAGTTAGGAAGCAGACCATTGTAGAGAGCTTGATAAGAACTATAAGCAGTAAGTTGTGCTTCACTAAAAGTTTGTTAAAGCCATTCAAATGTCTCGCCCTAGAAGAAAATGGCATTGTAAATTTCACCGATCAATTATGTGCAGCACCTCTCCTCAAGGTGTGGTAATAAATATGTAAAAAATCAAATCATTCTTTTTAAAATTCTTTTTAAAAATCCTCTAAATTGTCTTGATAATAATTATAAAAACTAAAGTAAATTGCCTTGAAAAAATATCGATTATAATTATTATTAACGAATATTAGTTTACTATCACTTGTTTTATATTACTGAGTCGAATACGATTTCTCAGAAAATTTAATCAGAGGGTCAACCAATGACATTATACTGTTGATTCCATTCTAACTGCATTTATTAATTACGATAATTACGAATTTCATGCATAATAGTATATGTATATATATAATAACTTTTTTCATTTAATATAACTTGCGGTCCAGAAAAAAATCTTACAGTTTTTCACTTAAATGCTACTAACGTTTCATATAGTTTTCTAGAATTAAACCATGGATTCAATTTTTTTGTCACAAGTCATAATGTTCAATGCATAAATAAATTTAATAATTTTTCTGAAGGCTTTCTACCAAATTTGTTTCATGTACCTTAGTAGAAAGAATCAGTACAAGGAAATTTGAAATATCATTATCATTCTAAGTACTTTGGCGATCTAGAGAAAAACCTTTGGGATTTTCATCTTGAGAATAAAAAAGAGAATTAAAACACTAATAAAGTTGAATAAAACAAAACAAAAAAAAACAAAAAACTAATAGTCAGAACAGAAGTACCCCTCATAGAAGTTATGTAAAATGTTATGCGTATGATGTTTTGTTTAACATTTTTTTTACTAAATAATTTTTTTAAATCTGTTGGAGACCTGGTTTTATATAATCTGACTTGTTCTTAAAATCGTTTAATTGTTTACTTTTGTTTGATTTAAAAAACAAAACAAATTCTAATATATCTGTGCGCAAACCGTGTAGCTCAGAGCGAAAGATACACAGTTGCTGATCACTTGATATTCTGTCAGCTACAGACCATTCATATGGGATCTGGTGGGGTTCACCCAGTCTCATAAAATAGGTATTCTTTCCCAATAAGGGAACCAACTCAACATCTCAGAAACCAAGTATCGTATCAGAAACCTATCAAGTACTAATTCAAAAATCTGTCATGGATTGCTATGGTACAGTCTTCTAAAGGCTTTCTATAACTTTAATTTTATTTTATTAATAATTTTAATGGAATGAATATATCATTTGCGTACAAATCGAAAAGGGTGAGTTTTTCATTGATTATAAAAGAAAGATCAAATGAATGAAATTTGAAGCGTTAACATAAATTGTTTTGGCAACAAAGATAAATGATTAAAGTGGAAAATAGTGACTGATACAGTTGATATAAATTAAATCACTCCCAGTTCTGACTTACTCCATTTTCTATCCTAGTGGCGTGATTAATTACTAGCTTTTCTATTTAAAAACTGAAAATTGATATTTTCCCTACTACATTTCCTCAATTATAACTTAGTAATTTATCCGCATAAAAAATATTTATCCTCTCAGAACAAGGACGTATATCAAGACCTGATGATAATCGATATTTATATTATAAATAAATCGACTTCTAAGCCTATCGACTTTTAGAACGGGTGGCACCTACACTGACATCGGGGACGGTGACTACCCGGTGTGTGCGCACTGTTTGTTCTCCAGGACTTGCTCCAATATTAAACCGACCGCTTTAATTCAGCCAGCCTCCTGGGGGTTCTCTATTTTCTTTTGGTCTTCTCCAGGGCTGGAAAAATACTATTTGGGAGTTCATTGCCAGCAGCCAGAGGCGGCTATAGAAAGACAATTGGCTTGAATGAACTCACCAATTAAAGTGTTGTTTAACTCTCGACTCCAGTAACTCTAAGAATATAAATAAAAATAAGTAAATCTGTGGCACTTACTAAATAAAACGGACGAGATATTAAGAATAAAAAACTGAAACTAGTAAGATAAAATCCGTACAAATATTAGTTGGAACAGTTATTGCGTCGATGTCTGAATATACATTTAAACATTGTTATTTCGTTACTAATTTGTTCATATAGATGTATAATAATTACTAATAATGTATAGATACAATTTTTGTTTATTTTGACTATAATTTTCTTTTCTCACTGCTGAAAGTTTTTTTGTATAATATATTTTTCTTTCATTGTATATGTGATTCTTTATAGATACATTTAAATTTGTCTATTAAGTTTTTAAGTTTGAGACTGGTCTGTTTCGTACAGCATATTACTTTTGTGACTTGTAGCAAAATATATTAGAGATAAATACAAAAAAAAAAAATTCGTTACTAAAAATAGCAATCTTACACATTAAACTCCTTGTTTCATTTGGTGCTACGTTTTAGACTTAGCTTTCTATTCTTATATCACTTAAGAATACACAATTCATTCAGTATAAATTTTTGTTGAATCACCATCTTTATCCTTTTTTATACCTAATACACGCCAATCTTAGGCCTTTCTCACTATATGCTAACTGATGAATCAATGCTTGATAAGAAATATATTAATTAATATTTTAGATTTTACTGAAACTGTAAAAACAGGAACAGACTTTTAGGCTATAACAGAAATGCAGAATACTAAATAAATAAAAAAAGTTAAACAATTTAATCATTACTTTTAATAATGAAATAAGCCTGATTACCGTACGACAGTTTTAAATGATTACAGAATAATTTACGCTAAAAGGTAATTTTACATTATTATCTTGTTTTTTTTTTGTAACAAACAGGGATGAGAATAATAAGAAATACAAGTCGGCGTTTTTGCCTAACTTATAGACTTTTATAAGGTTAACACGAAAACGAATAAGAAGAAACACGTGAATCAATGCATCTGCTTAAAAAAAAACAACATATATATATATATATATATATATATATAATGTAATAACTATGTAAAAATAAATGCGTTCTTTGTTTTAAACTTATTATTCATATTTCAATACACGATTGGCACTATGTCCAAAATTGATGTTTGTAAAATTTTGTGATAGAAAGCAAAATATAAAATTTTAAAGTAATAAGATAAAATCACAATTTTTTTCATAGTAAATTAAGATTTCGAGATTTATTAGTTACTTTGTTTAATGAATTAAAGTATTAAAATTAAACATAAGCTCTTTAAACATTTTAAAGACTGTCCTGTACACATTTTATACACTATATGTAAATTAACATAATATTTTTTTGTGATACAGTTATTAAAACAAAAAATATACAAAACACTCACTATACAGATGAAGGAAAGTGAGCAAGCTAGCAGGTTAACAGGCAGACGATTGGTCGGTATTGGGTCCAATAAGCGATAAGCAATAAAAACAAACTGCCAATAAGAGGCGATGACGGCCATTGCAGATGGGAAGAGGGCAAGTACCGACACGAAGCATTACTGATGCAACAGAAATGCAAATGGGGTCACAGATCCACGTGCAGGACGATATTTATGTTTGGGACTTAGCCCTGGTTTACCAACTCACAATGCATCTCAATTAGTTTCGCTCTCAACGATTTGCTATGGACGATCAATTACTGCATTCTAGCACGGTGTATTTGTGACAATATAAATTAAACCTTTACTTATAGCTAATCATTCCATACAAAGCAATGCCTATTCTAATGCGTATGAATGGCTATGTACATTATTTAAAAAGAAAAAAGAGCAAACATGCTAATACCATCTTTAGTGAACTGAAAAAAAATGTATTCAGAGATCATTCAAAGATATTAAGTAGAACTGTATTGTATACATTTATTAAATAATGCTAGTTATTTTAGTTATTATAAAGAAACAATATAATTAATATCTATTGAATAATGTAAATTATGAAACCTTAAAAATGTTTTTTTTAAAATATATTTTACTCTTAGATTTATCAACTCACTATCACATAAACAACTTTTTAGCGACCGGGTTATATTTAATATTACACAAATGATGTATAAAATAGTTAAAATATACAATTATAATATTGTGAATAATTGTAAGAATGGGATTAAGTATTGGTTTTTTTTCGGTGGGGCCAATTTGTCCAATCTTATAAAAATATAAATCATGAATTTAAAATGAACATGTGATGAAATTCTTTTGTAACTTTGTCGCAAGACATTCATGTCTCATCTCTTCAGTAAGTCACTGTTGATAATATTATAATTACAAAATACATACATACAAAATTAAAGAGACAAGAACTGACTAGACGGTACAAACAACTATCACATCTGCTGGACTACAGATCTTCACTTGACTTACGGAACAAACGACTTATCTATAATAGCATACTGAAACCTATTTGGACATATGGAGCAGAACTTTGGGGTTCAGCAAAAAAAGTCCACATACACAAGATTCAAACAACACAGTCCAAAATTCTCAGAAAAATTGTTAATGCACCATGGCATATTTCGAATCACACCATACACAACGACATGAACATTCCCACTATAAAATCATATATTCATAACAAATACATGACATTCCACTCATCGACACAATATCACCCAAACCCACTCGTTCTTCCGCTTTCCTACTCCCTGTTACCTGGACTGGATAGGAAAAGATTAGAAAGAAATTGGCCAAGAGACCTACTTACGTATTGATATTTATATTTTTACTCCATCATCATAAAGAAGTTCAAGTAGAAAATCAAGGTGAAAAACACTAGTATCAAATTTGCTGAATGCGCAATTGCGCAGGTGCAAATGAAAATTAAATTATAAATAAATAAATAATTATGTTAAAAAAGATTTTAATATACGTAGTTTTTCCATTAGTTTGTTTGTTAACTTATTCAACGTCAGTTTATACTACTTTGTCTAATTGGATGTTGCTAAAGTAGGATTCCCATAGTTTGCCTATCAAGGTTTAGGATAGGAATCATTAAAGAGTATGTGATACCTCAAATTCTTGGGACCGCTATTTACGTCTCCTCCAAACAGGAAGACACATCTAAGGATTTTTACACATTTTAAAAGTCCGAAGACCACCTGCTGTGCAGCGAACGTGTGATCTTGGGGACTGTCGGTTGTAATGCTAACAACTGCACCACGTGTGACCATTAGTTATTCAATCAGTGAATAACAGATTTGTGTCTTGTATTTATTTTTAGATTATATACATATGCACTAAATGATGTATAAACATAATCCTATACAGCATAAGTGCTATGTATCATACAGACTACGTGGGATTTTAGTTATAATAAGAATAGTTAGAGACACATAATAAAGATAATGGATGGAGCAATAGAACGTAGGAGGGGAGAAATACCTGCAGAAATGGACATTGACCAGGAAAAGACAAAGCAATAACGGAAACTGAAGTAAATAATAACTCTAACCAATTATCTTCAATAATTGCTCATGGCATCCCAACGTGAATACAATATAGATAGCCCGATAAAGTATTATAAATTAGTATTTATAAAATGGCAAATATCTATTAAGAAGGCAAAATAAATGTATTGATCCAATAAAATTGCTTTCATTTTAGGAAACAATGCATAATCAAAAATGGCAATGGATAACGCCTCAGATGATAAAAGCAATACATAGTTCAAGTTTAAAAATAAAAAAATTTAATTTAAACAGTTATTTACATTGGTCTGCAATCGACAACAGACAAGCCCAAATCGGTTTATCAATTTAATAAATAATTAAATATTTTCGTGATTCTATTTCCGCTTTTTCTATAAAAGGACAACAGTTCAATTTGATCAAAACGCCTCATGCATATTCCAACAGGTCGGATTAAGAGAGGCCTTTTAGCGCCTTAAGGCCTGCCGTCGGCATTGGTTATTACTCATCCGATTAGAGACTAACAGAGTTAATACAAGTTACAAGCGCACACTTCGGGTAAGGTTGTTGTGCCCTAACCGAGTTTACTCAATAGAGTTAAATACCTACGCAATAACAAATAATTTGTCGCCTAAGGTGTTCCTCCTTGCGACTGCAAAACAGATAAGATAGGTTGGGTTTCGGGGAAGAACCGTATACGTCTAGTTAAATCTTAATGCATAAAAGAACTTCCCGTAAAAAAATATGTGTCAAAATACTAAAGGGCCAAGGGATTACTTGTGGAATAATGGTAATTATAATAACTTGCTTTGCCCTAGATATCGAGTACCCGCTAGCCCGGAAGGAGGCTTTTGTTTTATTCTTGAAGAAAAAAAACTCCTTCGGTGGATTCATAACTGATGGCGATCTTGAGCCTGTGCGGTGTCAGGTACTCGCTAAAGAAACCTATCCTAATTATACCCGGAAGTATAACATATTATAAAGTTATTAATAGATAGCATCTTTCAGCTTCGGTGTTTAGTCACCGTTTATAAATTTATATAAATTATTTCCTTTATTTTGACCAAGCAGTACCTTTTCGTTTTTTCCTAATTTATATTTACCCTAATGAATATTTATTATATTTACTACCTTGGATGGATGATGTATTTGATATATATGCGTGTATCGATATTATTGTATGTGAGTGAGGTGTGCATATACTTTGGATATATAATATTTGGATGTATATAATTTGGATGTTCACACTTCCAGTCACATATTTTTATATTTACTTATTAAAAACATTTACATTTAATATTTACTTATAAAAAACACGTGGCACAACTCTACTATTTGATCTACCAGGGGTCGGCTCACCGTCAGGACAAATCCGTTCTGTTCACCGATCCCATATCCCCGTGTTCTCGCATTTATGCTATGTATACAGGAGGAAGAAGGTTCATTGAACATTACTTTAATTTTAGGATCTTGTTGACCTACGTCAATGAAAATTCTTCCTCGTGTATACATCGCAAAATTGCGAGAACACGGGGATATGGGGTCGGTGATATATAATATAATATAATAAATATAATTTGAACAACAGGCACAAACATTTTACAATTATATTTATGTATGATGTCCTTATTTTTATCAATTTGAATTGTTCATATTTCCAACAATATAAACAGTCATTGTATAATGAAACAAAAAAGTAGTTAAATATTCGAAAATTGAGGAACAGTATTCCGGCTGGATTGTTATATTGTATAGAAATGGAAGCTGTAATATATCAGATAAAATTACTGTAGTTACATTCCTACTAGTCGTGTCGAAGGTCGCAAACTTGGATTTACACTACTCAGAAATGCCCTTACAACACATCAAAGATAGTACTGTCTTCGATTTTAGGCGATACTTTTAATTGAAATAAAAATGTTTTAGAATCCCGAATCCATTTCCACATCAACCAGATGAAAATAAATTACTGTAATATTTTTTTTTTCTCCATGAGCAGAAATAGTAGCATTTTTAGGTTCGTAATGTTTATAAATATACAAAAATAACATTTGTTTTTTAAGCTAAATTATTCCTAATTCTTTTGTTATATTCTGCTAAGCAACATAGAGTTTAGATAATAATATAACTCTCGCAAATGTTTTTTTACATCGAGCCTTTAAATTGGCAATTTTGAGGCTTAACCCATACGTTTCCAGTTTTAGTTTCCATTAAAAAAAATCCACACTTACATATATATATATATATATATATATATATATATATATATATATATATATAATTTGTATTAATACATATCTGTGGCACCTGTGCATAGTGGGTTAAGTGCGAAAATTGCGATTTTAGCAAAACTTAATTGAATGTTTGAGATTTTTTCCAAAATCGTCCTGTTTTAAAAAAATCAAATTTGTGAGGTTTAAACTCTTGACAGTACATATCCATTTATGTTGGTAAGATATGTTTCAACTTTTGCTAATATTCTAATATGTTAATTGATTTTCTTTCTACGTTATTTAATAAAATATCAGTTTCATTAAATTGTTTTAGTAATGTGTAAAGATTAGGTATTAACTTCTTTTGAAAGTATGTCGGTCCTTTCAATGCTCGTTTTCTCAAAGTCCCCTTTTTTGTTAAATTACTGTTGGATTGGTTACCTGGGAGAGAATCGGAGTCACTTTCGACCCCATTGCGGTTGTCATTTCTATTATTGCTATTTTGGGTCTCTAGATTTGTAGAGCTGCTCAAATCTTTAAAAATAATTAAGACCGTTACCCACCAGCTTTCAAGAAATATAGCTAGTTCGAAAACAAGTTAATTTTGTTTTTTGTACCTCAAAAAATTAATATTTTTGGCATAAGTGTATTTTTGGCAATATATATATATATATATATATATATATATTGTAATGTAAATATTATTTTTGAATAAACGGAGATTTCGAAACAAAAAAAAAGTTTTTGATATTATATGGTGGATTTCAATAGAAAACTTATCGATAGTTCTGTAATTATGCCATTTAATATATAATAGGACAGTTTATTAAGATCTACCAACAAAGAGAGTGGTTGAGTTCACTCTCCATTTAAACTCAACGTAGATTCCTATTTAAAAAATCATCTTTATCATCTTTATTGTAAACACTTAAAATACCTACGGGTAGAAAATGATTGTTGTTAATTGTTGTATATATGTATTATATTATTGTTAGTATTACATATATATTGTAATGTAATAATATTTTTGAATAAACGCAGATTTCGAAAAAAAAAAAAATTAAAAATCAACGCGGACGAAGTCGGGGGCAGTTGAGTCCATTTGAACCAGCAGTTTCTCTTTTGCGAGCACTTTTAAGAAACTGTTTGCCATTTGTAGTATCTGAAATGAAAAATGGTTCATGTGGGTTTTGCAATCAAAATAATTTCAAAAATAAGGAAAATTTATGTCAAAGTATCTTTTTTTTCTACTGTTTGAAAATTTAAAATTGATTAATTTTATCAGCAAGAAACCATTAAATGTAATGTATTCAAAATAATCGCAATAAAATTAAAATGTGATATAGTGATAGTGATAGTCAGCGATATGGAGTTTAATAAGCATTGTCTATTCATATACCCTGTGGCTTTTTTGGATTCAGTTCAGTTTTTTTGACAGGACCCTGTCATGAGCGAACTGAAGGTTTCTTGTCCACAGTAAGATCCTCTAACATCTACAGTTACCCAATAGAAGATTTTTTTCTCCGGAGAGAGGAATGGCGAATTGCTTCGATCCAAACATTTCCATCAATTCACGGCTTCAGCACTCGAAATGAAAACTAACGTCTTATGTTGCTTTAATAAATGATCAATTAAAAAAGGTGGTTAATACAATTTAAAACGCCCAATGGGGGAGAGACCCTCCCGGTCGTCGAGAACGACGATTACAGTTAACTTTATTTTCCCTTACAGCAACTAACAAATATGGCGTTTTTCAGTAAGATCGTTCAATGCATACTTGATTGTGAATAAAAGATAATCTATTTCTATCTGTTTAAAATACTCTTATATCACAGAAAGGAGACAAGATCTATATTAACAGGAGAAAACAAAGGATAGTTTGCTCTGCTTAATCTAGTAAGAAGCAGCCCTGCTGAGTAGGGCCACGAAGGTGATAATTTACCAGACATTCATTTCGCTTATTATAACTTATGCCGGTGAGACATGGACATTTAACAAATCGGGTGCAGAAAAAATGGATAGGTTTGAAAGAAAAATACTCAAACAAACATTAGGTCATTGATGCAGCTGAAAGATCGAGAATAAAGACTAACATGAAAGTATATCAGCTCTAGGAAGAAATCAAAGTGTCCCTATTCATAATAGTACAGTGCCTGAAACGGCTAGGACTCTGTAAAGAATGGATGATTTGAGAGCTGCTAAAAGATTGTATAAGTATGATTATATTGTTATAATTTTCTAAAAAGCCAAGAAACAGAAAGAGTTGCAACAACTCACCGATTAATGATGTGTAAAAAGCATAATATTGATAAAATTTTCCAAAAATTGGCCCGGAAAAAAAAAGAAAAAAAAGAGAAGGATATTATTACACAGAAAAAGATAAAAGTATATTACAATAAAAAAAAAAAAGAAAAGATATGTCCAGGACCGGGACTCGAGCCCGATCCTGGACATATCTTTTCTTTTCAAATGAATATATTTAAAAATTAGTAACACGGGTTCGAGTCCCGGTCCTGGACATATCTTTTCTTTTCAAATGAATATATTTAAAAATTAGTAACAACTAAAATAAAATTGATTATTATAACAATTTATTACTCATTTTCAAGTTGACCTTTAATTTTTTTAAATGGTTGAAGCTACAAGACAGAATTTTGAGTGGGCCCTTAGTGAATTGCAATATGAAATTAAAGATTGTAATTTTATTTCCTTAGATTGCGAATTTGCTTCACTACCACCAAATAAACATTTTGGAAATGTGTATGTCGCAGGGTGAATCTGATTGGTCACAAACATGAATATTAATTCTATTATTTTCCTTTCAAAATAATTTCTGTTTTAGTTTCTTTGATACTGGACAGGTTCAATAGTACCTATTCGAAATAACTTAGACCATGCTCTTATTCTGCAAGTAGGAATTACTCCATTCAAGTACAATGGGGATTTGAAGTTTTACAATTCTTATCCATTTAAGTTTTATATTTTTCCAATGACATTTGGACCATTTGATGTATCATTTCACTGTAAATCAGCAACTATACAATTCCTATGCAACCATAAGTTTGATTTTAACAAGGTATTATTTGTTTGCACTACTGATTAGGAACTTTCTGTATTGTATTATTATATGCATGTGAAAATGAGCTAACTTCATTTATTGATATAAATAATCATCTGATCTAATTTAACATGAATGTTTACCAATTTTACTATGTACACTAATTATAGATGGATTTACTTGGTTTGTAAATGTTTTTTGAGCTTAACATAACTTAACTTGTGTTGTTTTTATATTTCTTATAAATTTTGATCCTTGTATGAAAGGAAAATCTTGTTATTTATGCTGGAAATTTAAAAATATGTGATAGTTATGTTTTGATTTTATGTAGAAATAATTTGTATGTTGGCACTACAATACGAAATAAAATTCTGGACTCCTCCAAAATCAGCATGGTCTTCTCTCTTTGGCAGTTATCCAGCTGTTTACTCCTGCATTCTTTGTATCATTTACTCCCTTCTGACCATTAGACGTTCATGGAACTGTTTTGCCATCTGCATCCTTGGAGTGACATTTATTTGCATTTCAGCGACATGACTTGCCCACTAAAGACAATTTAATTTGATCACTATAGTGATAGTGATATCTATATCATTGAGTAGGTCATACATTTCTTTGTTCTCCGTCACCATTCCCCTCTAATATTAATAGGACCCAAGATTTGTCAAGAGAACTTTTCTTTCGAATATTTAAAGCTTTTTATCTTTTGACATTGTGGTAGTCCAAGTTTTGGAACCATAGGCAAGAGTTAACTAAGTTTGGCTTGAGATCAATTTATTCTCAATGATATTTCTCTATGGCATTCGTAGGAAGATCCAGGGGCTGCATAAACGAATAATTCATTAGACTCGATGTTGAAGCTTGGTGTTTGGGTCTTAATATAAATGATGGGAAAACCAAAGTAATGCCGCTAAGGAAAAAGAAACTGGTAAACCCTCTTCGTACATGTTTTTTTAGCAATTTAAGCTATCTTGGATCTGTTATCAATGAAGATAGGAGACAAGATCTATATTAACAGGAGGAAACAAAGGATAGTTTGCTCTGCTTAATCTAGTAAGAAGCAGCCCTGCTGAGTAGGGCCACGAAGGTGATAATTTACCAGACATTCATTTCGCTTATTATAACTTATGCCGGTGAGACATGGACATTTAACAAATCGGGTGCAGAAAAAATGGATAGGTTTGAAAGAATATGATAATATACTAACATGAAAGTATATCAGCTCTATGAAGAAATCAAAGTATCCCTATCCATAATAGTACAGTGCCTGAAACGGCTGGGACTCTGTACAGAATGGATGATTTGAGAGCTGCTAAAAGATTGTATAAGTATGATTATATTGTTATAATTTTCTAAAAAGTCAAGAAACAGAAAGAGTTGCAACACCTCACCGATTAATGATGTGTAAAAAGCATAATATTGATAAAATTTTCCAAAAATTTAGGGGAAACAAAGGTCAAAAAAGAAAACAATTGATATTATTACACAGAAAAAGATAAAAATATATTACAATAATTGCTTAAATTTGTAACGGGAGTGAAATAAAAAGCGTAGAAAAATAATTTTATTTTGGGATCTTGCGACGGGATTAAAATAAATAGAATAGAAAAATAATTTCATTCTGGGATCAGGTCCTTTAACAATTACAATACTGTACAGAAATTCTTGGAGTATGAAAAACAAGTGTAGGGAGGTGGTTTTAGTGGGTAAAAATCCCACACACGGATAGGTACGGGCCTATGCGCGTCTTTTGAAGATTTCCACCTGCCCACGTAAAAAAACAAAAAAAAAACACCCACATTCACGCGCGCACGCATTAATTGTCAATAATAAACCACTCACCTCACTTTTAGGTTAATGTAAAAATGTTTCATGGGTTATAAACTCAATGTTTATAGAGTTTCACTGGAAGATGTAAAGTAATAACGGGCTGAGAACGTAAAAAGCACGGAGCGAAACTGCAATGGAACTTCAGTTGCGGCCATGACACTTGCTACTTCTGCTAAATTTATTTTTGAAAAACCGACGATAGCAAAAAAATATTGTATATAAATAAAATATACATATATTTGTATTCCTCCCTATCCTCACGTACTCTTCAGAATCATGGACGCTGACAAAGAAACACCAATCCAGAATACAAGCAGCAGAAATAAGATTTCTCAGGAAGATAGAGGACAAAACAAAAAGAGACCTAGTCCAGAACACCACTATAATATCAAACCCGAATGTTAAACCTGCCAACGAGGTAATAGAGGAAAACAGACTGAGATGGCTTGGACACGGATAAATTCACGAATCCTAGCAGAATTGCTCATTGGAAACGAAAGGAGAATCAGCACTTTTTTGTAAAGTGCTCGTGTATTATACGTTCTCAGCCCGTTATTACTTAACATCTTCCAGTGAAACTCTATAAACATTGAGTTTATAACCCATGGAACATTTTTACATTAACCTAAAAGTGAGGTGTGTGGTTTATTATTGACAATTAATAAATAAATAAGAGCATAGTGATCGGTTGATAGAGACTACGCACCCGGCTGGTAATTCCTCTAGGAGGTCTTATCAGCTATTTACTATTGACTTCACGGTCACGGCCGTCTACTGTTCTCCTCTCCGGCCGATCTTGAGTTCGAACCCAGCGACATTATCTTTTTTTTTTCCTCTATCTTCTTTTATACTTTTTATATAATCTATTTGTAGTCAGAATGTTTTATTTTGTATATAATTGTATATAATATTGTAAATATTCAAGTTTCTAAGGTTTTATTTAAAGAACTTTTATTGAAATATTTTTTTTTTCGTTGGAACGCATAAAATGGATCTGGATGAGAATTCAGTTTCCGAAAATTCGGAGGAAGAGGCCCCGTTTTCCGAAATAATTGAATCTGATTCCTTATATTGAAAGAGGCGTACACTACAAAAGCGCCACCGAAATCCTGCCCCCGGCTCCGCGGGCAACTCACCTAATAAAAAAAAAAAAATCAAAATAAACAGTCGATAAAAAACTATCACCACCAAAAACTCGCAGTAAATTTTCTGCAGCATATACAGGTGTATATGACACCAAAATTGACAATTTTCTGTCTTTCGGTGATGAAATAGCCAATTTAATTGGACAACCGAACTTCAGGTGCTAAGCACGCGTTCAGGATATCAAAATCAATACTAACAGCAAAGAAAGCTATAAAAAATTGATTAACCATCTTTCTGCTAATAAATACGATTTCCATTGTTATCAGCTAAGAGAAGATAAAGCATACCGTGTGGTCTAAAGAGGTCTTCACTCAAGCACCCCCAAGCTGCCATAACAATTTTTTTTTGAAGAAATAGGCCATAGCGTCAGAAATATACTGTGTTCTACACCCAACCGAAAAATACCCCCTACCATTATTTTTTGTAGACTTAGAACCAGCTCGAAATAACGCTGAGGTACTTCAGATCTCAAGGCTAGTATATTCTATGGTAAGATTTGAGCAGCCCCGATAAAAACCACTAATAGTGCAATGCACAAAATGTCAAAATCTAGGAAACAGCAAGGCTTACTGCCATCACCAGACCAGATGCGTCAAATGTGCCGACCCACACTCATCTGACGCATGCTCGAATCCTAAGGAGGAGCCTGCAAAATGTGCACTCTGTGGTGAAGACTATCCTACTAGCAACAGGGGTTGCGTCCTATATAAAAACCTCTATAGACAGAAAACGTTAGATGTTGTAGAGAAGACCTTAAATGTTGTTCCTAAGCCTGGCAATTTATCGCATTTCCCAGAACTGCCACAAACATCTATCAGGCAGCAGCATCCCACTACTTCAACGATCTCCGATTTACAGGAAGAGATAAAGCCACCTTCTCAAGCCTACACCAAGACTCTACAGCAGCCGCAACGTCAGACGCCTCAGAACACCCAATCTAAACCCCTAACCTCTCAACCCAAGCCACAGATCCCCAGAGCACAGTCCCAACCTCCACGACATCCTATTCCTCCTCACCAGTTACCCCTCCGTGTTAAACTTCCCCCAGATCACCCACTTCCAGTTCCAGCACAACCTTCTCTCCTGGTAAACCCTACATTACATCGACCAACAAAAGTTGATCTACCTCCTCGTCCCCAACGTCGGGCTCAGCACCCAGTCACCACCCCTACTGATTTTCCATCTCAACCTCCTCATCCATATCCATTCCAAATACATAATCCCACCGACATACATTCCATCCTATCTTCCTTCCTTCTGTGAATACTGCATATGCGGATGAAATTAACGCATGTATAAAACAATCATATCTATTGCGAAATGTCAGTACATTTCAACACAATACAGTAATGTCAGTACGTCTCAACACAAATATATACGTTTTCAACTGCAAAAGGATCCATTGGCACTATCATTCTCCTAGCAATTGCTCAACATTGGAAACGGAACAACAAGACTATTGGATGGAGACACACAATGCATCAAATTGCCAGACAAATTCTCAACGTGGTCAATACGAAAGATGCTTTGATTGAAAGTAAATTTCCAGATTTACATGCTAATTATATTATTCATGGTATTTTAGCCGCAAAAAATATCGATGTTGACGTTATTATAACGTTATTATAAACTTCAAAATACAACAGTCATTGCCCGGCAATGATATATTGTTCAAATCGATCGACACTGTTACCGATCCTGACGAAGAAGCCAACTATCCTGTTAAATTTTTGAATTCGCTGGATTTACCAGGAATGCCACCACATAACTTGTGATTAAAAATTGGATCACCTATCATTTTGTTTCGGAATTTAAATGCACCTAAGCTATGCAACAGTACAAGATTAGTCATAAAAAAAAATTATGGGCAATGTTCTTGAAGCTACAATTTTGAACGGCAAATTTGAAGGTGAAGTTGCTCTCCTGCCACGAATGCCAATGATTCCTTCAGACTCACCCATTCCGTTCAGACGTCTGCAATTTCCAAATCGATTGGCATTTGCCATGATTATCAATGAGTCACAAGGTCAAACAATGTCTATTTGTGGGTTGGATCTAGAAAATCTGGTCTTTTCACTTGGCCAATTATATGTTTGGAAAATCGTCAAGTTTATTCATTTATAATTCTCAGGAATGGACTAAAAATATTGTTCATCGACTCGCATTGAAATAAAATTAAACAAACAGTATTGATTATAACGAATTGTTTTTAGAAAAATTGATGTTATTTCAAAATAAAGAATAATGAAATTATTATATTATTTCTCTTTCATTTCATACTTCGTTTAATATCCTAATCGCTTGAAATATCATGGAGGACAACGTCTGTCGGGTCCGCTAGTGTATATATAACGTATAAGCAGAACCTTAAAAACTATTCATGATTAGAAATTAATCCTGAAAGCATTCTGGTTTTCGTTTGTTAGCGTGTTAGTCTTGTATTTTACCGGTACTATCTAGGACCTTGGTCAACTCGACAGTTTTCTTCCTGTGCCTCTTCCTCTTTGTACATCTGGAATACGTAATTACTCTTTTAAAATATGATTCTGGTCTAAACACAACCTTACTGTTTATCCAATGATCAGACAAGTGAATTAAAATAATTTTTTTTTGTTCAATTCAGTTTTCCACCATATATATCCAGATAAGGCGGACCACAAAAGTGTGGTGGTAAACAGAATAAGATTTTTCCAGGTACCTTTTAAGCACTTAGCCCTTAACTTGCACTTAACGAAAAGTCATGTGCATTCCTAGAACGTCTTTATCAAAATTGGAACGTAGCCTTAAAATAAAGCAAGTGAACTTCAATACTTGCATACTTGATTGTGATCGTATACTGAAGATTTTTAGAAGAAGAAAAAATGTTCAAAAATACAGGTAAAACTGTACTGTAAAGTCGACCCTAGTAAAACCTAGCACGAATTTCCCCACATTAACTTATTGTCCACATTAACTTCCATTAGTCACGACTCTATAACGCATCAGATTGGTCGCGGCAATCTGACAGATCATTTCCAGAAAAACTAGTACTTTTGTTGAAATTTGAGTTTATATACTCAAACTCAGTACTTTAAGGGTGCGGGAGATAGAAAATAATGACGGAATAGAATTTGCATTAAGTGTATTTAGGATTCAAGCGAAAAAATTACAGGAACCATTAATTTCCTTTCTTCTTGAAAAACTCTGATTATTTCTTTCATTTATCAATTTTTATTCTTAAAATGAACTCTAATAATAACATAACGAAGACTAGAAAAGTTTAACCGTGGAAACAGGCATGGATCACAGCCACATAAAAAGTTTGAATAAAAACTTTCAGTTCTTACTATATCTGTGATCTATCCGTACCTTGGCCTAGAGAGTGTTTTGAATTTTTAAAATATATTTACTGGTATATTCCACAGTCATAGCCAACATAGGCTCATCAAAGAGTAGGTTCCATCCTGAACAGTTTTTACTTTTCTCGCAGCACCTTATACCCAAGGAAGATTTCTAAGAGATCGCAGACGTCAGTTCTAGCAATATAGCAATGTTTAAACATAAAACAAGTAATGCGAAATGATACGACTAATGTAATAATACGAATGAACAAAAAAAGTAGATGTTTATATGATGTTGGTTAAACTTTCGATTTCGGTCGCGGCGATCTGTCAGATCGCTTGCTGCATATGGGCCGTCCAAAAGGGTTGTACACTGGTAAAGGAGGCTCTAAACTTACCCGGGTCATCCAAAAAACAACTACAGGGAGCGTGAAAGAATTGTTGCCAACACAACGGGAAGAGGGAAGAAAACATACCTATGCGATCTGTCAGATCCGCCACGACTAGCAAAGGGTTACAAAGATGATCTATCTTTATAGCTAAATCCAAAAATACCAACATTTTGAGTATTGTAATTTATTTCAAAATATTAAAAATGATCGAAATCTACATTGTTTTTAAATGATATAAATTAAATATTTACTTTAAACATTAAACATTTACTCATGCACTACATTACACTACGTTACACTTTTAAACATTTGCTCAAATTACTATTGATAAAATATAAATTGTAACGAATATGTAATTAGGGGTTTGCATGCACTAGGCACTCAATTGGATCCAATAACATTCCTCTTTCATAGTTAATCGGCTACAGTGTTGTTGTAAGAGTATATTAGTAAATGCTTTTACAGTTGAATCAGCCATTTGAGAAACACCTCATGTCCATTTTTTGCCAAAATTGAGTTAGACATATTAAATTGTTGGTGAAGGCTAGACAAATCCAACAAGCATCTTTGGAAAAGTGTATAAATTATTAAAAAATAAAATACTGATTTATATTAATAATTTGAATTATTTTACCTTTTATTTCATACCTGATAACATGTCGTTTAGTCAGTAATTTGAGAAACAACACATCTCCAACAACGTTTATAATTTTTTTAAATATCAAAATAAAAAAGATGAAATTTTAGTGTGGTAAAATTAGCTTATTGAACCCCTGTAGAAATATATTAAAAAATTCAAAAATATATCAGGTTAAATTATGGATATGCTGATTTGTTTTTTGATTTCCCGAAAGTTTACTTTTTTGGATATGAGGTGTTTCTCAAATGACCGATTAAGTTGATTTCTACAAGGATCAGCTTGTATCTTAGGCGAAAATCACTTCTCTAGTTGGAAAAAGATAAATGAATGAGTTGATAAAATATTGTCGTTGATACGAATATATGAAATGTTTATACAAAGGAGGAAAACGCAAACTAAAGAAAACATTCTAAGAATATGTTTCCTTATTGAGGAAATACTGTACGTAATAGCTTTATTTGAGAGCTATCTCGATAACTTAAGAATATCGTCCGATTCATCTTTTTATTCCTCGACATAGACGTTTGAAGATCAAAGAAGATATTTACTGATCAGATAATATATGTTATGACACTATATTAAATATAAAAAATTGTCCTACTATTTCTAACTATTTGATACAGTCTAACTTTTCGTTATTAAAGATTTCAGCGCTTATAATAAATTTTAAGTAATTTATCTCAGAATATATTTATATAATATATTTCGTTATTTTCCCTCGTCTATACCGATACACATTAGTAACATGTATTCAGATATATGTCTCAGGACAAGGTAACTATACAGGTGAGATTCTTTAGTGTTTATCAAAAATTTTTGAACGTTGGTGATATGTTTTTACAAAACTATGTAAGTTAAAAGAGTCTAGTTTGTTTGGAAATCTATAGTTCATTGAATATTGGAAAATATAGAATATAATATATATAATGAAATGAAAAATATACCGCGGAAGAATCTTTGTTTATGTCTTCAATTAGTTCGAATATTGTGGAAAGACATCTCTCATTCAGGTCTTTTTAAGCCACATCACAGTCATGTCAACAGCATTGTTATCATTAATCAGCTATTTTATATCTGAAGAGTTATAAAACCGAAAATAAAGAACACTTAATTGTCCCTATAACTAACATTTATATTGCAAATAAAAAAAGTAGAATTCAATTGGAAAAAATACAAAAAACACAGCCTCAAGTCTCTAAAGTAATGAAAATGACTATTTAGTTACAATTTCGCCAACTAGAAACGACCAGGACAAACACCAAAACTATATCAACTAAATTTATATCAACAAATATCAAATCCAACACTTCTCACATAAACAGCCTAACAAACTCGACAATCAGGGAGAGAACCCTCCTGACCTTGATACATAGATTGTTTTATGTTTTTGCTCATTATTATTTCAGACTGTTTCTATAATTACTTTTTGTGCTTCGTGTGTGCGTTAATTATGGGAATGTATGTAATTTTAATCTTTCTAAAAAAAAAAATTAAACGGAACTACTATGAATAATAATTTGTAGTAAATTTAGTTCTTGGAATGAACATGTTATTAAGATATATAAGACCTTTATGAATCTAAATTAATTATGAAATTGAAATAGTGTGCATGTATAAAAACAGTTCATTTACCGCACTCATGTAGGGGAAATTAATTGAAAGATAACTCAGGTTTGAGAGATAGAGAGAAAGAGAGTGAGAGAGAGAGAGAGAGAGAGAAAGAAAGAAAGTTACATAAGTTTTGAAAGTAAATATTATTCTGTGAACCTCCTCGATCATCAAATTCCGAAGAAGCTTGTTTGACTGAGATGGATTGAAATTCTAAGATATGAAGTAAAAATGAACACTTTCGCACTATAACTTTCTTCACTAACCCGCGATCATATCATAGTATCTAATCGTATTTACTTTAACTATTTTCCTTGATAATCAGACTCAGTAATACTGTAATTTTTTTTCCTGTTAAATGTTAATAATTGACTGGAAGAATCGACAGTGCTATTTCTATAGATGGATTTAGGTTGAATAATACATAATTAAAACTTTAATACATACAATTTTTTATTGAAGATGAGTTTCCGAAACGTAAGAGATATAATGAGAAACTCCATTTACGGAAGGGTTCCATATGAAATGACCAAATAATTACACTTATCAAAAATTAATATCTATATATGTGGAGTTGTGTACAACTAATCATTGAATACCGTACCAAGTTTTTAAAACTTGTTATTTCTTGATTGCTCTAAAACTAATTTATATTTTTACCAGTGCCGGAGTATAAAATATGCTGATAGTTTCACAGATAATCTTTCCTAACACTGAAAATATTCAATTTCTTTTGATGATTTGAAGAAGTGTCGTTTATTCATTTAACGTCACTTTCTATCTAAGATACAAATAAATAAGCATACCTATTACTGAACCTCCTCTAAGCCTGAAAACGGTCTAAAGTTGTGGGACAAATAGCTAGGGTAGTGAGAAGGAAATTGGGCTGTTAGGGACAATATGGCAACTAGGCAGAGCATAGACAATGCCCCCCGCAGGGCTGTTGTATTCATCACCGAGGACAGATAGTACACACTACACAGAGCTGAGTACACTACTGAGTACGGAGCACACCAATGTGTGCGTGCCATTTCGGCCCACTTAGCCTGAGAGCTGGAGGCTGAGTCAGTACGGACTGAGTTATAGCTGCCATGTCCCCATTTCTGCCCTAAACGGCTCTGTACTCCAGAACCTCATCCAACTTCGGGTATCTCCGGTAGGGAGGTGTCGAAAAGGAAATGATACGAGGTGGGAATGAAGGGAAACCATTTTTGGAGGATAATATCTTTTGAATACACTTACAACGTCATTGCTAATAGAGATATGTATACTTTCTTTCTTTATCAGTAGTGAAGAGATATGTATACTAAAATTAATAATTCAGTGCATCAGTTACATTATACGTGTGTAATAAATGTAAATAATTCAAACGAAATTGAAAAATATTATTAAAATTCTTTAATATTTAATTGAGTTCCAGTAGCTTTAGTTTAAAAAAACTGTAAATTGTAAAAAAATAATTATTCAACGCCACACTAACCTGCTAGTGGGAGTTCTAAATTTTCTAACCAGTTATATTTAGGATAAGGTTTTTTAATGAGTATCTGAAACCTCTAATGTTATGTGACCAATATTTTGTTCCCCTTCCAAAAGACGACATATGTAAGGATTTTTACACAATTTAAAAAATCCTAAGACCACCTGCTGGGCAACGAATCTTTGATCATGGGAATCGTAGATTGTTATACAAACAACTACACCATGGGTGACTCCATTGGTTATTCCATTAGTGAATGACGGATTCATGTACGTAGGGGATGTGATGAAGCCCCTGAGGGGAGCCGAACCTCTTCCCGGATGGTGGTGGTACGTGCCCTCTCGAGCGATGTGCCTCGAACGATCCGTCAAGGGATGGAGTTCTGGTACTGCTAAAGCCGCATCAGGGTTGTTTTGTAGAGGTTTCTCAAAAGCGGAGCACCATATACCATTGTAAGTCTAATTATGGACTTATAAATTTGAAGTTTCAGTCGCAGTGAGAGCTGTGGTGACACCAGCCTAGTAGAGCCAATGGGACTTATGTCGGGCAAATTAAACCTCTCCTGGACGTGCCTTGAGAATGATATTAAATTATTAATTATTTCTCATTCATAACTCTATAATTAAAACAGGTATATATAACGAGTATCTGACACCGCAAGTCCTAGGGACCCCCATTTTATGTTCCTTTTTTAAAAATCCTATGGAGACCTTCCGTCCTGCGAACCCACAACCTTGGGCATCTACTTTATGGCATCTCGGTTTAACGCCCCCAACCAAATGTATTTTGTACCAAGGCGCAGGTTTTGTAATAAGTTTGGATTGATAATTAATATGGACAAATAAACAAAACAAAAAAATATTTTCTTGTAACCCTGAAATCATAAGAATATTATATAATTAAAATATAATATATGATATCGCCAAAATTTAAACGCAACATTTAAAAGGTATTTTTTATTGTTAAATAGTAAAGTTTTATAGGGTTGGTGCAACTGAACATAAAGACATTTTACTTCGTGAGGTATTATTTGTACATGTTACGGGTTGTTAGAGAAAACATTGAGAAGATCTTTAACTACAAAAGTTGCAACAAAACCTGTAAGTTTCCACGATACAGCTGCCTTTAGCTCCTTAACCTTTCACCTATGTGCACTTAAGGTCGAGGACGAATTGATCTATATATATTGATTTCAACTGTTAGAGGTCAACAGTGGCATGGGGGACCATATTTCACCTCCCGAAGCAGACCGTCACCGTACCAACCTACCGGAATACGTATTCTGGTTTCAGAATACCTTCAGTTGAGATCGCACACTATGACTTCCTTAAATAGGCAGATTCCCTAGTTAATACAATTCACTAATCAACTATTGAACTCTGACAGATCTACACAGTATTCCATCCTTCTATTTATTCTCACATATATTTCTCCGACTATGGTAAAGAGAATACCCTAGCTGTCGTCCACTGGAATACCATGAAGGCTCGTCTTAGAGGCTCCAGTTTACGTTGGGCGTTACCTTCCCTCTGGAGCGATTGCTATTCCTATATAATCTGTTTATGTGTTCAAACATATAGATCAACTTATTGATGAGAACCCATAGCTGACAAGCTAAACCACCCACACTCCCACGATCCGAACCGCCCACACCAATAACTGAGAAGAACGGTCCCTGAGGGAGGACATTGGGCAGAATGGTCATCATCAGAATGAACGAGCAAGAGGCGCTGATATCACTCTCCTGATGATACTTCATGATAACAATGAACATTTATCTTCAATCTTATTTTCTGTAGATCTACTGGGATGAGATTGTCGAACTAATTTTCTTATCCTTTTTTAAGTATGAATTAAGCTATATATTAATATATTGATTCGCGTTTTTAATACAATGTTACTTCATACTCACTATGACTGCCATTAAGTAATTATTCAATGTAATTCAAAAAAACATCAAAGCTAATTAATTAAAATATTGACTCGATATGTTCACGAAGTAGAGTTCCTTCCTAAGGTGGTTACGAGCTTACCATTATAATAATTAGTAATAATCGATAAGTGGATTGTTGAAGAATGAATTTAACTTGCATTATAGTAATATAAATAATGATTTTTACGATAATTTTAATTATAAATCGTGACTCTGGGTTAAGAAAGAAAAATATCATTAAAAGAGATGTAATTCATCATCATTCTTTTTGACGCTTAATTGGATGCCTTTCCTAGAATAATGACCTTCTCATAGAGACCATACGCTCTCGTCTATACTGAGAGCATTCTACATATGTGTTATTTTTTAAAGCGGATTTATTACAGTAAATCATTATATTCTATTCAGTACATGTCTTGCTCGTATTCATAATATTCTTCTACGCTCTGTGCTAAGATTTTTCGAAGCCACGCTCTCTTATTTCTACCTTATGGTAACCACTTCCAGATTTTACTAAGCCCCTATCTTCATACTTCCGGATCGATTTTCCATTTCATATTCAACTTTTCTTTTACACTACGCCAATGGTGAGGCCTCTTCGACCATAAGTATTCGATCGAATTGTTTGGGTTATGTTGTAGTAATGATATTCTACAACTCTGTCGCACTGCACCGATTCCTAAGACGTTGCAATTTGTTGCTATTGTCACACCTTTTACTATAAAATGCTTAGATCACCAAGCCATCATTTTTAGTTTATTGTAGCTTCCACATCCACGCTACAACTCGAATTTCTATAAAAATATATATTAATATTTTGCGCTGCTTAAATAAACTCATATTCTATTTCATATATTGCCAATATATGCACTATTTAGCGAGTTTCTGATAAAAATAACCAGCGGTTAGAAAACTATAGTCTGACGAGCTAGTAAACGACCAACGCAGAAGCCACGTCCTTTCCCCCACTACCTAGCTCGCTTCACTCGTTCTTCGTCCTCATCTACCGTTAATGTAATATTTTTACATAATCAGCGATTTTTTTTAACGTAGTTTTGTCGGTTTATACTCGGCTTTGTTTGGTCTCGATTTCAAATACCTCCCCAATCGCAGCTCGCAAATACCTCCGATTCCTCCGCAGGTCGTTAACTAAACTGACTATAATTGTGTATAATTTAAAATTGCCAAAATATAACATTTCTTTTCTTAAATCATAAATTAGTCATTAATGATAATACAAAACAAAGAAAATAACTTCGATATCTCTCCAATTTCCTAATACAACGCATACAATGGCTATACAGATACCTACCTTCCACCCTGACCAGAGAAGATTGTGGAGCAGTTAACACTAATTTATATTTCGTATGTAGCGGCCATTAGGGCGAGATGGCCTTTGTTCCGAGGATAATCTGCTCGGGGCGCGATCCTCAATGGAAACTAGCTCAGTAACGACCGGCCCCACCCCCATCCCTCTTCCTGGTTAATTCGCGCCTCGGTCAGTTGGTAAATTGCGACTCGATCAACCCTGATGAGCTCCGCTCAGATCTCAAAGAGCTACGTAACACTCCAAGAACACGGGTGTTGAACGGAAGTAAATAGGTAGTTTTGTGATCTTAACGATACAACTGAAAGAATAAATGACTGATTCCGGTCTAAGGCCTTTAGGAATTTTTCAAGCGAGTAACTAATTCCTCGAAGTAATGTTCTTGGAAGAAGTGATAAAAAGGTTTTTCTCCGACTCTGCTCCACCTCCAATATTTAGCCTTAAACCGAATCCTAGATTAGCTGGGTAAAACTAAGATATTTTCGATACAAAAACAAAGTATTAAATGTGAAACTGAACTATTCAGGAGTGGGAAAAACTGTTACAGAGTCCATTTAAAGTCATACATTTCGTCTTATAGATGTATTTTCTATCAATTACCAATCCTAAAATCAAACTGTAGGTTAGGACGCTGTAGGTATTTTTTTTTAAATACAAAAGGTTTTAAACGTGATCTAGTGATAATGATATAAATAATAAAATAATGAATGTTGAAATAATACAAAAACAATAGAATACTTTGGAACTGATTCGGTACAGCAATAGTAACTCCTGATAGGATTCATGAATTGCAATGAATGCGGAGTGGAAGGGATATGGTGATGGAGGAAGTTTAAGACTTAAGAGATATAATTTAAAAAAATCGGCATAAATGAAATAATTTTAAAATATTGAAATGATTCAACAAGGGAGCTTAACAACAACACAGTGATAGCAACTCTCTCTTTAATTAACGCATCAATGAAAATTTGGTCCATAAATGTATTATAATGTAAACAATACATTTTTAAAATCTTGTATCAATGTTAATAAAATTATTTAATTTTTTTATTTATCCAATGCCAGCACGTGGAATTTCTGCCATACTCCGCCAAGCCTCCCAATATAGACATGCATCGTCATCATTGTATGGAATATTTCTTTGAGACCACTGCAATGTCGTAAGTGTGCACCGCCCAGTACACCAGAAAGACAAATGGGACAATTATCGCTTTCTGGGATACCCATTCTGTGCAGATGTGCCTGGAGGTAATCGAGGTCTGTGATGAGTCAGAACCTCGCAAAGGCTTCACCTCTCGGAAGATCTCGGGGGAGCTGCTCATGTGCAAGGCACTCCCATTTTTTCCCTCTGCTAGTGTTGTAGCGTAGGCTCCTTGTATAGTTTGCAATTGTTGTTTCGATCTTATTCTTGGCTGAGATTGGCGAAGCGGGGTTGTCAGGTTAAGGTAGTGCTGCGCCTTGCTTGGCCCGTTGGTCTGTTGGTTCGTTTCCCATTACCTCTACATGACATGGTCTCCATAAAAATGATTTCACTCCAAATAGTAAACTCTCCTTCCACCTTCTCATCCTCCTCTTAAAATGTGCATCGTACAGTACAAGAGATACCTCTCCGTCCTATCTTCAATTCTACTTAGAAATCTTCAAACCCAAAGGGGCTAAAGAAAAAAAAAAAAAAAATAGTAAACTCTTTTCTGTTTTAACCTTTCTTAAAACGATGTTTATTTTATTTTTAAAGGTCACTTAATGCTGCTATGGCTAGTCGGATGAAGCAAGGTTGAGAGACCTAAATTTTGCCTAACCAGGTTTAATTGGGATATGAATCGTTAACACGTACCAGTCACCGCACTTGATTTAGACCAAAATTGTACGTACCTTCTGAAGTACGATTAGTGAGATTGTGAAACAAGATAAAAATACAAAACACTTCAGTGGTATCTTTTGGTTTAGACCATGTCACTAACTTTTTCGCCAACGTTTCGACAGACATGCTGCTGACTTCTTCAGGGCAGAAAAGAGAAGGTTTCTCTGGCGAAACGTTGGTGAAAAAGTTAGCGACACGGTCTAAACTAGAATATACCACTGAAGTATTTTGTATAAATAGTGGCCGTGGAAACCTAAAAGAGTATTTAAGATAAAAATATTTAAGAAAAGGTATTTTCTTTAATTATCCTACTTTTTTTCATATTTTGTAGTACACTGTAATAGTTAATAGTGGTAACATAATAATACTTTATTAGTGGCATATATATTTTATTTTTTTGGAAAAATAATTTTATTATGGAATTATATAATTGGAAAATAGTTTAAGCTCAAGTGGGGAGGAAAGAAAATCCCCAGTCTATCCTAGGTATCTATAACTAGGTATTATGTAGATAAAACTGTTTTGCCACCTAAACTCTAAATGATGAAAATATTATTCAGGGAAAAATGTTTTTGTTCACTATTAAAACTTAAGCCTGTATAAAAAAATATGCCTTTATGAAATTTCATTTAATTCTACATTAACGCTTTTGAAAAATAAATCAATATTCTTCAATTAACTTCATTATCTGATTCTTTCTTTTTTATGGGAAAACCGATACTCCGGAAATCTATTATTTTATGATAACAACTATTGTTTATTGTTAATTCAACAAACAAGGTTCGTAGTAAAATGAAAATTTCGCCTTCACATTAACATATTAATGTACTAAATAATAAATTATTAACATTAAAATTAAAATTCATTTTTTATCATCAAATTTATATATTAATTTACATTTCTTATTAATACGGTTTATGCGAGTGGTTCGCCAGGGGACAGTTGTCTAATATAATATTATTGCCTTATTAAACCCTAAATAGATAGCTTTATGTTAATGACGGGATTGATTACAGTATTTATTTGAATAATCACATTGTCCCAAGGCTTCTGCATTTGGTTATATTAGTACCAACAGGTCTTAATACTAAAGATGCAATGTAAGTTTTATTCAATAATTCATAAAATTATATGAAGTTAAATATTTTTATCATAATTATGGAACTTTATTTCAAAATCAAATTTATATGTGGTCTGTACAGAGTTCATACGTAGGTATGCATTTAGCACAGGGCTGTGGTACATGAACATGTTACGTAAAACAGTAATTTAAATATAGAAATGTTCACATTTGTTTAAACATTCCTTAAATTTAAACAAAGTGAGCAACATTCTAGGCCTATTAGAAACTTTAACGTAAAACTTTAGCTATAAGTCTTCAAATCAGAAGGCTATTTGATTATTCGGCAGTGTTTTTCTTTTGATGAGAAATTTCCCGGAGGAATTTCAATCTGAGGGAAGTTGGCCAATAGAATTCCATTCCAATATAAGTTTCCCTCTCAACAAATGCCCCGTCGCCATCCTTCGCTTTAAGTTTGCTATTATCATTTGCAGTCTCAAATTTATACAAAAAGTACAAAGAACTTCCTAAAATGGTATGCCAAGACGGACGTTTAAAAATAAACATTAGAAAGATGCCCAATATCACAAACAGTAACTGACAGGTCAACTCAAGCGTGATGATTATGATGAATAAAGTGTTTGAGCGAAGAGAAATCGGTCAAGGGATTTTGTTATCTCAAAAATCTTGACTATTCTTTAGGCGCCTTTCAGATTTACCTTCTTTCATAATACTCCTCCTATACCACCACGGCCCATGAACATAGGTTCAGTACTGGATAAGGACAGTGCGGGATCCACGGTGAGCCACCTCCTGTGGATGTGAAAGAAGAAATCTCCTGGAGTGGAGGAACATTCTTTCCACTGAAAGTGTCCGCTTTTAAGAGGCTGACTGAGTCCCGTGAGGGAATCCAGAGCAAACTGGTCGGACAAGTGTTGTCTTTTCGAAAGTTTTAGTGTTAAGTTTCTAACAAAAAAAAAAAATGTCTATCATAACCAAATCTATTTATGTGCATAACCTATTACCACTACACTGTCCTCATTGGCCTTCAATGTACATAGATATCGTATAAATGCTATTTAAAATGACTGATAAACCTCAATACAGGAAAATAAACTATAAGTGGAATATCTACTGTTACTTTTAAGTTAATTTAAATTTTAAAAAATATGATGTTAATTTCTTTATTTTATGCTGTTTCTTCTTTATTTTATAGCTGACGAACTATCTATAATATCTGTGTTAAGAAAGTAAAATGTTAAAAATGATATTACATTAGTGGAAAAATTCCAACTAAAAACCTTAAGTCTCTAAACTAAAACAGGAAATTAAAAATACCTGTCCAATATTTCGCCTATTCAGGCCTCCTCAGGGCAGAATGAGAATAATAGCAAACCAAAAGATGAATAATGAACACCAAAACACACATCCCACCACCTCCAAGGCTCAAATGCAACTACTGAATCATAGGGAAGGTTACCAGATCCCCATCTGGCTTAGATTAGATAAAAACAGCTGATAAATACACCAGATTTGAAACATCAATATACATTCACCCAACCCCACTTGTTTTTAGTTGGAATTTTTCCACTAATGTATTAACATTTATTAGATGTCTCTGTTGACTGTTCCCTTTAGTTAAAAATGATATTTATTTTGTTGAATACACCAGCAGTAAGAAATAACATTGGGAGTAGACGACCTCAATTTTGGTTCTACACAAAAAAAAGTAATTGAAAGTTTGAAAAAGGAGTAAAATAATTATGTGAAGAAAAGTATTCTAGGACCTATCTTAAGAATAGAGGACTGTATATTGTAACTTAAGCACTTCACAAAGTTTAGGATAAAGTACTACTTTTAAAACTAAAATAAGCACTACTTTCAACTTACTTATCATTCTTTCAATCTTCTTTAGCTTTTATGCTCATAGCAGGATTGAAATATCATCTGTATACTGACTAACGAAGTTCTGTATAAAAGCAAAATCGCGTGATTAATTAAAATAAAACCCATATATGATGCACCACTTTGTCTATATTCTTCAACGATTATCAATTCTCAAAAGTAACCCTACAATAAAGAACTAAAGTATAAGAGTTTTACGAACAAATATTTTTTTTTTTTTAATATACAAATAACGATTCAAATATATTTGATTATGATGCCGAAACGTCGGCACATAATTAAATAAGCTACCACTTATTTAGTGTTTTCATTTGACTGCACCCCCAACTATTTTCTTCCTTATGTCTACTTTCCAGTCAACCATCCCCTCGCTTCTCATATTTTTTTTTAACAAAGGAAAACCTTAAAACAGTAAGTATCAAAATAATAACTAATATTTAACTTAATATTTACAATGTCTTAATATTAAGAAATGCACGATACACACAAAAATAGAATTTTTTCCTGTTTCTATTTTCATCCATATTTATCAAATGCGAATCGAAAACACGAAAATTAAATTTATAAAACTTGAAAGCTAATATAACGTATATAAAGAGTAAATAAGATTGGCATATTGGCTTCATTATTATTATATTACCATTGCAATTGTAATATTAAGAAAGCTATAGAATGCTGGAGATAAAACGGGTTATTGCGTTATAAAACACTTAATATTACGAATTGAATGTAAATCAAATGAGACGATTATCAACTGAACCCAAAAAGAAAACATATACTAACATATGATTTAAGATTTCTTATTTAAAAAATCTCAACACACATATTATATATTTATAAAAGAACTTATCATTGTCAGCTTACGACACATGACAATTGTTGTAATAAAGTCGTATTAAAAAAAAAACTTATGTTTATTTGGATGGTTATGTGAATATTTAGATGGCTGTACAAGCCTAGTTTAGCCTACTTACAGATTTTTATATAACACAGTAATATAAGTTGGCTAAACTGAAAAATACAGTCATCTATTTATACACATATATATACATTACGGGTATTCTTTTATAAATAGATAACAGTAAAAAATTAAAAAATTAAAATCGTCATTAGAAGACTGTAGTTGGATTTCTGGTCGTAGTTATAGTTGATAATGTGAAACGTCGTAAAGAATCGGAGTATAGGTGAGGTTTTTTAGTTACAATTTTATTTACTTTTACAATTTTTTCCACTGATTTTTGCCATCTAGTTTAAAAATTTGATCACACTGGAGTACTAAAAAATTATAATAATAAAAAAATCTTGAGCATTTATCGATCCAACGGTATTTCCTCGTCCTGATACCGACCGCCACACATTGGTGTGGTAGTCTTGGTAGACTACTTCGGGCCAAACCTTAAGGGAGTACGGTTGGTGTTTGAAGAACCTCAATAATAAACTTTACATCAACTTCACCTGACTCCTATCGAAGGATAATGGCACTTCATAGAGACGCACTTATAAGAAATACATCAAACGAATCGGATATTACCAATGTCGATTATTATTTTACCTGAAGATCCCTTCAAACGGAATATTCTCTATCGAACGAAGGACTAGTACGTGAAGGTGTTCATCAAGAGGTCACTATACTCAAGTGTAACTGTAAATAAACGTAAATATTCGAAAGTAAGCTCTTCAGTTAAAATTGCAAATCATACATAATTAAGTATATATTATCCTGCTGAACAGCTGAAAACATCAATATTCGCATTTTATCTAACACACAACTAGACATACGCTCTAAGGTCCTAAATAATTACAAAAGACTCATACATGACTATTATATTGGGGCTCCACTTAGCCATCAAATCCTCTCGTGTCCAATCTTTACAAACTAAAAATTCTTAATATTCTCTTGAGTTCTTACTTTGTTACGAATAAAGTCATCCGTATTGACCTTAATATCCCATTTGTTGCTAATTTAGCCCGAACCCGATATTTGTCCTTTAATGATAAACATTATTCCCATTCAAACTCACTAGTTTCAAACCTGAATTTTTTTTTTAATATACTTATTGAAATTTACAACCTTATTATAACAATCAAACAAGTAAATATAATGGCAAAAATGATATATAATTGCACGAATAAAGATACATCACTTCCTAAAGTATAGAGACTACGGAGTAGTAGTACTAAAATCAAGCATTTAACTTAGGCGGTCTCGAGGCCATCTTCTTTACAGACGCCTCGGAGGATTATGTGAAATTGAAGAAGTTGCTAGGTTTGAAACTAATAAGTTTGAGTGGGAAAACGTTTGGGATGAAAGGATTGATATTGGGTGTGGACCATATCTGCAACAAATGAGACAAAGAGGTAATTATCGCTGGCTTTATTTGAAACAAAATAACGAGAATTAAGGATTTTACGAAGGACTTTGGATTGTAATGATAGGACACGGCAGAAATTCAATGGAGAGAAATTCAACTTAGTGGAGCCCCAAAGTTCTACTCCGAAAGTCCAAATATGTCCTATAATAGTCATGTATATGAGTATGTTTTTAATTAATTGGGAGCTTAGAGCGTTTATCTAATAAATGTTTCAGTAGTCTGAAACGGCAAGCAGTTTCTCTTTTTTTCAGTCTAGTATCAAAAAATTAGTGCCAGTTAAACGTTTGTCAAGACGTAATCCTAAGTATCGGATTTGTTCTTCAGGAGTCAGTGAGATATTAATAAAGGATATAATAATAGTGGAAGACGGGAAGACATTGGATTTGTGATTTTATTAGATGACTATGTTATTCGAGTAATACCAATGGATATTTTATCTACGTATCTTTACCTTATGCCTATACGTTTCGTTCATTCTATTCTCTCGTTGCTTTATAATTAAGATATGAATTTCATTAACTAAAACTTAACTCCTTCGATCTATATCAATGTTCCCTGAAAGGAGGGTGCGATATCATTTTTCTACCACCTTGACAAATACAATAAGGGGGAGAAAAGAAACAGAGTGGAATAAAGCGATAGATAATAATAACAAGAGAATGGCAAGATAATACTGACGCGGTGGAAAACTGTTATTACCGAATAATTAAACAAGACGATAATGGCGAGGGTTTTAATCTATTTTTAATTTTGGCTCTAGTAAATATTGCTTTAGCAACGAGCCTTTTCTCCCCGACCTCGAAATTACTTCATCTGAGGCGGGTTCGGCTAAAGCAAACTTTGTACGCTAATGACAACGCTCGCTTCCATCTGCGTTCTGTTTAATGATGGCCCTGATCATTAAATTATATTTTTCGTCATCATTATCTTGTAATTGGAAACGATATGGACGAATAAAACGATCCTTGTGCCGATTTAGCGAGAAAAAAAATGGAAACTACGTCTACATTAATGAAAATTTGGAACTTGTGATTTAGCAGGTCGCCATGTAACCTACCTCCTTATCTTGCGTAATCTCCTCTTATTTGTGTTATTAAATTGATTCCTTATTGTTTTTTTTTTGTTTTATCAAATTTTGTGAAAATAGGTCATCAAATATATATTCAAAAGACGGTGAAATGGAGAAGTTTTTGTTTAAATTCATTTTTATAAGAAAAGGAAAATGGCTAGGATTAGCATCTAACTATTAAATTTTGTATATTTCCATTTCCATTACTATGAATAAATAGATAAGTGGAATCAGTATCAGAATTGTCATTGTCAGTTTATAAATGGATTATTAAGATACTGTCATTTGGTTTAGAAAATAGAATATTAATCTTCTATAGGCCCGGGAAGACTTTTAAATCATGGTTTTTACCCTGACAGAGGAAGCTTGTTTTCTGTTAAAAAGAAACATGTTATGTCAAGGCTGGTATCGTATTAGTATTGAATTTACACACCTCGTGAAAGTCTTAAAAAAAATTAAATATATTTTAAAAATAGAAAAAACAGATTTAATTTTATCATCACAATAATTAACTTATAATATACAGGGTGTTTCAGGGTTAAATGGCCGAACTGAAAATTTTAACTACGCACCTCAAAACAAGAAAAAAAATTATTTATTAAATGTAAACCATTAACATTCATATTAAATGTTCAAAGCGATTTCCTTGAGCATTCAGACAAGCTCGGCTTTCTTTAACAGCAGCAGTGGCCAAACTGAAAATTTGAACGAAGGACCTTAAAACAAGAAAAATATTTCGTACGACGCTTTTTTTAGGAGATAAATTTAGATAGAATACTAATATGACCTTGTCTCCCTAACTGTCCATAAACTATGGACTTCAGGATTAATACTGTTTGGAATAGAGCATCAATAACAAATAATAATAAGAATAGAACTATCGATAACATTTATCAGTTTGTTTGAGGCTTTCGCAGAGTACTCATAATGTCTTCCATTTTTACTAATGCTGCATATGCCAATATGGTGTTTGTGTACGGTTTTCGCAATGGTCATGCCAATGCTGCCCGGCGTAAATATTCCATGCGATTTCCAAATAGAAGTTTACTTAGTAAGTCTACCTTTAACTCTACGTTTCAACGTCTTAGAGAAACTGGTACATTTGCTGTCGTACCACATGCTGATGGTATTTTAGCCCCTTTACGAAATGAAGAAAGGAGTGCGACCGTATTACAATATTTTGATGATAATCCATCTGCCAGTGTAAGAAGAGCTGGAGCAGAATTAATTGTTACACCAACTACCGTATGGAGAACTCTCATTGCAGATGGACGTCAACCTGCATATAAATCCATTTTATATTTTCAGTATTAAAACAAATTTAATATTCACTGTATTGATACATATAATGTAACATTCATAATAATTTGTTTGTTTTCTTAAATTGAGTCAGACTTTTTGGAAATCTAAGAACGCTTATCTTTGAATGAAAGTTTCGAGATAAGGATAATTGTCAAAACACTTTCTTCCAATGGAGTGAGTAGCCATGTTCGCAGCTGGCTGCTACAAGTAGCCGTGGCTGAGAACTTAACAGAAAAAGAGAAACCGCAAATACTTTTCAGCGTCAAGTTCAGGAAATCTATCGGAAAAATCGTCAATTTAGGATATATACTTGGGTTGTTTTTATAAAATAATAATTTAAAAGCAGTTGAAAATTAATATCAGATTTTTGAAAGTCATTACAACATGGAATACTATTCATCTCTGGCTTTGCTTAAGTTTAGAGAAAAACCTTGCTATTTTGTGTTTGACAATTAGTAAAAGGGAAATCCCTGACTTGAAAACAGAATTGAGGGTAAGAAGACTCAGATTTTTTATGAGCGACAGGAAAATGTTCAGTAAAATTACAGGATAGAATTCCAACCACGGATAGACAGTAGAAATTAAAAAGGAAACACAGAGACTCGGTATTCCACAGGATTTATATTAAAATTGGACAGAATACCGGAAAATCCTGAAAAAAGTCCCGGACGAAATAAAGAAGAAAATTTTCAGTGAAATCCTCAGCCCAAGATGGGCCAAGATGAAAGAACTGGAAAAAAACCTGCATCATAGTAGCGTAATCCTTAAGGGCTGTTTCGTGTTTAATAAATAAATATATGTATATTTTTGTTCATTATATGTTAATTTACGAAGCTTTAATATTTATTTTTACCGTACTTCGTTCTTTTGTTTTCTAATCATCCAATAATGAAGTACTGTTGAACGACGCGAGTAAATGTGGCTTTTGTTCTGAAATCTACATCAATACCTGAGTGCAGGAAGCATGGACATCAATTTCGCGTTATCGCTGATTATGAAGAGCCTCCAAGCTCTGATGGTTTAATTTGTGCTAATCGAGACACCATCAACAGCGAAATGTATTGATTCAACGCTAACCTGAAGTAACAGGGAAATTGTTTTCCGGATAATCGTTCCATTAACTTATCGTTAATAAAATGGTAAAGAGTTTTGGTATTTTCGGTTATACGGTGTCTTTCAGTGTAAAAAGGTACGATTTATTCCACGGTAGATTTAGTAATCCTAGTATTTTCGATTGATAAAATTGATCTTCTACGTATGGTGTAGACCGTAACAATACCATTGACGCAAATAAATTCGCCTGAAATAATAAATATTAATTTTTTGTAAAAGAACCTATAAATATTATTCAAAAGTTTGGGTTTAAGCCAATCGTATATACCTCAATATAACATGTTATTGTTTTGTTTTTTAATGCGTAAAGCAATATTATTGCTATATAGGGCACTGGGAAGCCACCTCGTTAAGAACCTAACAACTCATATCACAAAGTTGTTTTTCTTAAAGAACAGCCATGGCGTATTTCTGGGTTTGGCAATATTATACTTGATTCAGAAAGTCTTTATAATACATGGATGTTGTTTCGAGGGAAGAAGATGATGAATTCAATGGGAAAAAAAACTTTACCGCTACTAGCCATGAGTCCATTGATGTCGCTGTACTGTTTCATGGACTAAGGTTGAACAGGGAAATGATTCATTCCAGATCACGCTTATCCGCCAGATCCCCATACCCCCCCCAAATTTAAAGTACCCACTTAATATAGGCTGAGTGAGCCAAAAGAGAGTTTCCATATTCCACCAGGACCACCTCTGGCTAGTAACAGATTAATTAAATAATCTGTCAGAAGGATTTGAACTCAGGACTACACGGCAATTCAGCAATTCCGAAAATAAAGCCTACACCTGATATTTGTAATAATCGTAATACGTAAGTACCTAGCAAAGTGATCAACATAAGGAAACTATACACTAAATTATAAATATATACTTTCTCAGTGTTACTGAATTAAATTTATTGTCGTCACAGCTTACAATTTTTGGTATTTATGATAACTTAATTACTTAATTAAAAAAAGTAAAAGAAGTAAACTTGAATAATGATATAAAGTTATTAAATAGAATTTAAATCATTTAAAAAATGGAAGTAGTAGCTGATGTAAATAGCGATTTAGGGCACATCTATATAACGTAAATCTATCTATTCACAAAAATAAAATAATTTTTAGCTTTTTTAATGTACGTGTTTTCTCAGACCTGTCAATTCATAATTAAACAACTGTAAAATTCTTGATTTTGGTACGTCTGTAAAGTTATTGGCCCCCATACATGCGAATGAAGAATTAATAAAAATAATAGATAGTATTTTGTAACCTAATGACCCATCTAAATTAAGAGATCTCGAAAATGGAAGATAAATGCAGAGTAACGATTTAAATCTAGTTTGAATATTTCACTTTGTGAAGACTTTAACGCAGCAATTTAAAAAATATCTTTTCTAAATCAATATGATTGCCAAGACTATACCTCATATGGCGGGAAAAAAAATCATAATTATTTATAGTGTTTTAACAAATATATATATATATATTCTCTTCACTGATCCTATGAATTATATATATATTCTTCCCACAGGAAGAATATATATATATAATTATTAAAAAATAATGTACTTTCAAATTGATAAACTATATTTTTCATGAAATATTAGCTACAATAAATTATTTCTTCGAAGCTTGTCCTCTGGTGAATTGTGTGTGGATGGCATCTTATATATTTACAGCCCTTCGTTTATATTGTCCAAAAAAGTTATTATTTAAATACAAAATTTTATTTACTACTTCTTACAATAATAATATTAAAAAAATCCAATCATCTGAAATTATGGTTATTGTGAATGTAAGAAGTTACTTGGTAATAACTTTTTGGCTCTACTTTGCCATCTAATACATTGAAAGCGGCTTTTAAGGTGAAAGCCTGAGGGAGTATCTCCACTTATAGAAAAGATTGTAAGAAAAACGCAAGGGTTATTTATAGTGAATAGATCTCCCATCCACATCCGTTCCTTATTTCGCGATAGATCATTTTGGAATATTTTTAAAATCCTAGGATTTCTCACTACTCCAAAATGATCTACGTGTATTCAGGATTCCTACTCTTAAGATTTCATATTGTTCATGTTTTTTAGCGAAACTGTATTTAGATGAAATAACCATAAGTCCACTGTTTTTTTGATAAATTCTCTTCTTTTTTTTCTTGCACTTTTACTTTCATTTTTTCATATGGTTTTGTCTTCTGTTCTTGTTTTCTTTGCTACTATTATTTATTTTATTTTATTTTCTTATTGTGTTTTGGGTGTTTGGGGAGTGTATATTGATGTTTCGAATTCTGGAGTATTTATCAGTTGTTTTTATCTAAACTTAGCAAACTCGGTATCTAGTAGCCTTCACTATGATTCAGTAGTTGCATTTGAGCCTGGAGATGGTGGGATGTGTGTTTTTGGATGCATTGTTCTTGTTTTGCTTTGCTGTTATTTTCATTCTGGCCTGAGGATGCCTGAATAGGCGAAATATTGGACAGGTATTTTCAATTTCCTGTTTTAGTTTAGAGGCTTAAGGTTTTTATTTGGAATTTTCCCACTAATTTATTAACATTTATTTAATGTCTCTCTTAACCTTTCCCTTTTTCAATATATATTTTGTGGAATAATCATAAGTCCACTGTTTTTTTGATAAATTCTCTTCTTTTTTTTCTTGCACTTTTACTTTAATTTTTCCATATGGTTTTTTGTCTTCTGTTCTTGTGTTGTTTACTACTATTATTTATTTTATTTTATTTAATGTTGTGTTATTTTTTGGTTTGGGTCGTGTATATTGATGTTTCAAATTCTGGAGTATTTATCAGTTGTTTTTATCTAACCTTAGCAAACTTTGTTCCTTATTTTCAATTTCCTGTTTTAGTTTAGAGACTTAAGGTTTTTAGTTGGAATTTTTCCACTAATGTCTCTCTTGACCTTTCCCTTTTTCAAAGTGATACATAAAGTTTTACTCACCATAGATTTATTATTCTTTGTTCTGTACATTCTTACACCAAGCCATTAACCCTCATATATCTACAGTCACCTCCAATACAAATTCTTAGTCCAGCACGGCAAAACAAGATCTCGGCTTTCCGATCTCTATACTCGCTCCCACGGTACCGAAGCATTCGACCGTTCCTTTTCATGGTGCGGAACTCAATCCCTCCTATCATACTCTATGCTTCTTCGCTGACTTCATATAAATTCTGTATTTTCTAACATATCTTGGTCTTCGAATTTAATTTTTAAAAACTTAAAGATTTCTATTATTATGTAGCCTTCTGGCCAGATATATATTCCGTTTCTTTTTCTGTTCATGTTTGTAATTCTAAAGGAACTTAGTCTCAGAGTAAAGTTTCTTTTCTATTATATTATTACAATATTGATAGATCAATTTAGGAATTAATTTTGACTGATTAGTAAATTGGTAAACACACAATCAGCCTCTGGGAAAGAATTCAATCTAAAATAGTTATGGACACTAAAATATATAAGTTTAAATAAGTATCTTAAAAAATGACTCGTGGCTTACTGAATTGAATTAAAACGATAATTAGCGTCATATACGGCAGAACATAACATTCATAAAACGGGAAACCTTTATTAAGGAGACCAAATATAGATATTAATCCTTAGAATTCATAAGTCATTTTTATTATAATAAACCATAGGAATATATACATAGTGGGACACCCCAGGCTCACTTGGGTGAAATTTGTTTTTTTTGAATTTCGAAACGCATACCCTCTCAATTTTTTTCATTTCAATCCAACACCTTAGATATTAAAGATTATTGCGATCGGATACCGATAACCCGTCCCGACTTGACGTCAAAGTTTAAATATAAAAGTTAGTGTGGAAGCTGTAGGGAGATTGTATAGTTTATTGTTTAAATTCAGTAAATAAACACACATAATTTAATTATAATATTTATTAATTGTAAAAGACAAATTATTCATGAAATTTTCTTTTCAAAGTTAGTTTTTTACCGTCAGGATATACGTTTCTGTTTTCTTGTACGCACCGTAATAAAAATTGCTTTTTCTCCTCTTCAACAGTGATTAAACTGTGATGACGGCAAGCTTAAATAAGTATTTCTCTACCCAGTTTTCGTTCCAGAAGCACACATACACCATTAATACGGCCTGTGTTTAAAGCAGTAGTAAAACAACAGAGAGTCTGCACTCTGTCCTCAAGATTCCAGTCGAAAATGGCGTTTCAAACTGCCTGTGCCTGTTCGTCTTCTGATGAGTTGCCCAAATTTGGCGATAAGTTGTTCGTTATTATCAAAGAAAACAACTATCGGTAGGCGTTCTTCTTTAGATTTACACGGATCCAGAGCCGCCAACAGTTTGCCATCCCAGTGGACAGTTACCGTGCCCGGTACCTTGTTATGGAAATTAACCTTTATAGCTTCAGCCCACTCTCTTCGCATTTCTGTTCGAATTCTATGGATTGAAGACTTGCTTAGAGAAAATTCGTCCGTATTATGCCCTACTGATTCAATAGTAGCTTAAATTATAAATAAAGAATCTCTCACACTTAACTGATACCTATATAATGCGGCAACTAACTTCGGAGTTATGAATTTTTTCCGCATCATGTTTTATCGAGCTGAGATGAAGGACCACTTGTACTAGGTCTATTTTCTTGTAAATCTATAATTTCAGAATCAGAAGATGAGTTTTCTTGTAGTGGTTCATAAGATGATGTCGATGTGAAGATGATGTCGATGGAGCTAACGATGAAAATTATTTAGCACTTCACTTTTCTCCTCAATGTTTCCAAGGCCCGCCTTTTCTTCTTTTTCTTTTAGTTATTTGTCCACTCCGGCTAAGTGACCAGGCCGACCTGGTTCTCTTTGGCGCTGCAAGAAGATCCCATCTTCATTTATTTTAATTAGCTGAAGTGCATCGGCATGAGCAATGTCAAACAAATTGTTCATGTTTGAAAGAAATTCTTGTCGGCGCTGTTCAAACACTTCTTGTATTTTTTCGCATTTTTTTTGGCAAATCTCTCCAAACTTGGTATAATGCAACTACTTTCTTAACACAGTTAGGTATTGATTTAGTCGGTAAACGTGCCTTTTCCCAGTTAATAATGCACTCACGAATAGTAAGATTTGCACTTTCATTGATACTTTAATTCACTTCACGAATATTGTAGAACAGAACTGCTAGTACTTGTCCATTAGAGGGAAGTTTCGTACCAGTAATTTGATGTTTTACTTCCCCTATTAAAAATATCTCCTTTTTGGAACTTCGTAACTCCACTGACATGTTTAATACTCAAAAGTGATGCGTTTAATAATAAAACAAACAAGTAATAACAAGCAATCAATGCGAGATTTCCGTCTCCTAATACTCTGCAAGTCCAGGCACGTTTCGATGCAAGTCGGCACGGGTTGTCGCGATCCTAAGTTCCTGAAACTTTATTTTTAAATTATTTGAGACAATTCGAACAGAATTAGAGGGTATGCGTTAAAAACTATATTTTTTGGACACCCTAATATATATATATATATATATATATATATATATATATATATATATATATATATATATATATATATATATATATAAGAGGATTGGTTTTTGTACATAAATATTCAAGAGAGTGGCACCCTTATTGTTGAATAGAAAAAAAGAGCTGCCTATAACTGAATAATAAATTAAATCAACAAACACTTTATTGATTTTAATATAAATAAAAATAAGAAAATATTATTGAAGCTACAACGGGAGAAGACGGAGCAGGTGGGAACTGAGCTGATACCGAAAGCAGGTCAATTGGATAAAACCATTATGGGATTGGCTGTGGCTAATTTTCTGCCTCTGAGTAATTTCATCTGGAGAAATGATGTCTGTCTCACATAAACAGTTTTGTTTTTTATATAATAGATATTCCAATACATTGTTTGTAAATGCTGTAATATTATAATAAATACAACTTTTGTAAAACAATGTTTGTAAAACTACTAGGTTCAAATACCGCTGCTGGGAAGACTTAGCATCGGTTAGCTGGCGGAGATGGATCCTATGGGATCAAGCAACACCCAGCCTCTATAAATTAGGTACCCAAAATGAGTGGAAAATTGGGCGGTTGAGAGTAATCTAGGAAAAATCACCTCCCTACACAACCGTTGCCCATGAAAGATTCGTTAACGTGTACTGAACCCAAGAACCTTCATGGTTTGTGGTATATTTTTTTTTGCTTATTCTTACCTCCTAAAATCGTAAACATACTTATAAAAAAAAATCGGATACTATTACTATATTCCTCAAGTGCGATTCTGATTACAGTCACCAATCATTGTTACCTGATTACAATATGCAAGGAAGTATTTTTTTAATGTACATGCCTGTTTCAGATGTTAGTATAAAAGAGCGATCATCTCTTTAACGAAAATCTTGTTCACAATGAACTAAGAGCTTTCTTATAAGCAGGGTCTAATTAAAGTTGATTTAGCCAACTAAGTACTCACTCACTAAATTAAAACTTGTTTCTTCCAGATAAGAATTGGGTTTTAGAAGCAGGCGCAATCTAATGAAGTGCTAAGAATCTAACAGAATTAGCAACTCAGCTTTCTAAAACGGAGGAGAAAAAAAAAACACGTATAAACTCTGTAGAAGTTTGAAAATTATTCAAGGAGAGATAAGAGCAGAATCTATTATCTTTCTTTTTCCTTTTTCTCGATCTCCATTCTTTTTTTGGAGGACGATAATTCTAAAAACTTCCTAGAAGCTCCTTTGGAAGGGAAAAGCATCAACATAGTAGGAAGGAGGGAAAGAGTAAAAGAGGTAAATAGAGATATATAGATAGATATAGATAGGGAGAGAGAGAGAGAGAGATTAATTAAATTCCTTAAATTACTAGTTTTATAAAGAAATGAGCTACCTTTCATCAACGACCATAACCCGAACCTAACCTTCTCAGCCCAAAAGTACTAGGGAATAACTCAACCTTTTTCAAAAGGGCTATTTGAAAGTTTCATTTCTTGACTAAATTAAACCAAATGAACTTACGAATTGCCAGAGCATCTTATCTCAAGATACATTTATAGAAAGAACACTTACTGTTTACACTTAAAGATTTAGTAGCATAACACGTTTCACCATTTATAATTACTTACAAAATACATGCAAGATCGATATTGAATCATATATAACAAATACATTTATGGATCTTAAAATCGTCTTGCATTACGACCTATAACGAGTTCTTAGGGGTTTAGTATATAGTAGAGACTGCATTAATTACAAGTCAACGGTTAGGCAAGAAGATTCAATCAGTAGGCTTTCCTCCTTTAAGGAACAAAAAGTAAGGTCTGTAGATCCTACTGGCCCAACAATGACTAAACAAATAATGTATCTGTCATAGCCGGAATCAGAACTTGGACCTGCAGCACAACTGAGTAACACCGCTTTCTTTGCTACCTGAAGGTATTTTGAAATACCTACATTGAATAAATATGTGTTGAATATTCAAAGAATAATTCTTTAAATAGTGATATACTACTTATTAGAAATAGACGTTCAGTGCTTTTAATGTAGCATCAATAAAAATGTACCACTAACATCCATATATCTAGGTTTCAGTAAATGGTTGTGACTGTAATATTTTTAGGATCACGATCCAACCATCTTGCAGAGAAGTGATTTGTTCAAATCGTAAGGGTACTCACAAACAAAGGACTTTTGTAGGATTCCACCGGCTTCAACCATAACTTTTAACAGTTTAAATAATTTATATAAAGCCGGATTCGTACCCATAATGTTCGGCATAGCCACTCAGCGCTCAACATATATCTACACTACTTGTAAGAATTATTTTGTGATCTATATTTATGAAAGTGAAGTAACGATTTAAAAATAAATAAGAATAAAATCATGTTTTCCGCGGAAGTTCGTATAATTTTTCTCTATGAATTCAAACTTGGCCAAAATCGTCACGGAGGCGTTTCGAAACATTAATATTGTTTACGCTGAAGATACCGTGAACGCAAGAACAATCTTCCGTTGGTTTGAAAAATTTCGGTTGGGGGGATTATGACCTTTCCAACATAGAACGTGGTAGACCGAATACTAAGTCGGACAACGAAAAAGTTGAAAGAGCTGGTCGAAGCGGGCCGTTCCAAAACCACTCGTGAATTAGGTACCGCATGAATTTACCGATTCCCAGCAGCTCACCCGATTGGAAACGTGCTCCTCACTTCTATAGCGAAACAGAAATGAGCCATTTTTGGTTCGTTTAGTCACCTGCGATGAAAAAGTGGGTGTTATACAAAAACCGCAGGAGATCTGGACAGTGGCTAGATACAAATGAAAAACCTCAACATATGCCTAAGCCAAACCTTCACCACAAAAAAGTAATTAATACTTTTTGGTGAAGTATGGCTGGTTTAATCCAATATTTTTTGCCAGATGGTGAAACCATCACTGCCAACAGTTACTGCGGAGAATTTAAAAGGTTTCAAGGGAAATTGAGTAAGAAACAATCTGCTCTGGTTAACCGAGAAGGTCCTACTCTGCTCCACGACAACGCACGCCCACACATTTCAAGGCTGACTGAAACAAGAGCTGAATATAGAGGTCCTTCCTCCACACCATATTCTCCGGACCTTTTTATAACTTTTTTACTTTTTCCGTTGTTTAAATAATTTTTTAATAAATAAAAAATTTGACAACGAAAATGCCCTGAAATCGCCCTTCACAGACTTAGGTTCTTCCTTGGCACCTAATTTCTACAGAGCGGAGATAGAAATGCTTGTTTCACGTTGGAAGAAGTGTATTGAAAGTGTAAGATCATATTTTGATTATTAAAAGTATTGTTTAATAATTTTTTGGTAATAATTTAAATTTACTCCTTCACTGACATTTGATATGTTAGAAACCAATAATATTTTAAAATATTTTAGATGAAGAATTCACTTTTGACAATAATCGAATTGCATACAAAATCTCCTCCTCTTCCAAAATAAATCAATTTCGAAGGTGCTCTGAATATGTATACAAGTTGGTAATGGGAAGGGACAAAGTTTGTCATGTAAGGGCTTAGAAGTTCTAGTGTTCCCTTCAGGCGCTGTCGTAAAGATAACTTCTTCCTGTTCCTCGCATTTTAAACGCCTCTACTCCTCTCCCAGATTGAGCATAAGGAATTTATCTCTCCTGCGTTATAAATTTTAATCAGCTAAGGACCTTTTTATCTCCCCCCCCCACCCTTCATATTGAATTGCCTTTATTTATAAATGGAAGAAAAAAGTTAGCCAATGAAGTAGAAAGGAAAATATTTATTTTTTAATATTTCAACGCTGCCAAGATCTAGTTATCATTTATACAATACAAAAGGCTGTGGAGGTACCCACTTTCCCAGTGGCGGATCAACCCCCATTGCTTCCTAATTTATTCTCAAAGTGCGTTCTTCTTCAGACAAATTAAATATGTACGAGTATTTTATCTGACCTTATATATTCATAAGTTAATTACTTTTCAGAAACATTATTTATGCATAATAGAGAGATTTATTATTCTCCTAAGACAGAATTTTATTAGATTTAATTTTATCTGAATCCAAACCTTGTTAGATAAATAAAATATATAAAAGAGTTACGAATCGAGGCAAAGTTTATAATTAATATTATAAATGCTACTATTCATATTAAATACTCACGTCCGAGAATTTAAATATTATTATTATTAAATTAGAACAGTTTGGTATATGTATATATCTATTTATTTATTGCCAATGGACCCAGAAGGATCACGCAAAGCACTATGTCGTCGTTGTTTTTTTAAACATCCTTATATTATATCTATTCGTTCATTTTCTCTCATCAATCCATTTTGTTCGTGGTCTCTTCAATGTATCTTCTCTGACATCACTATCAACTTTTATACTTTGTATCCAAACTTTTTTTTTTTTTTGTACATTCACTTTGTTATATTTTCGCTTTCTCTACATCTAGCTTTCCTAAGCTAATCTATGGTGCAGTTGAATTGACTTTCTGCACACTTCATAATTCCTAAATTATAGCCATCATTAATAAGTAGAGTGTCAGAAACCACAGGTTAAAAAAAAGTAAATTAATTATTTGTTACTCTGGTATCTATTAAAAGCTATGTTTCATCTGATATTTATTTGGCATATTGGTATCTATCTATCTATCTTTTCTATTAGGGGATGGTTTAAATCAGTGGTTAGAGCACGGGTTTGCTGTGCTGATGGCCCAAGGTTAAAATCCGAATGAGCCAAATAAATTATTCAATTTATCAACAGCCTTAGATGGTAATTCTGAGATCTGCAGACTTCCTAAGGTCTCATCCAGCCTCTATCAAAACAGTGGAACACTCTGACAGCTGAGTATGAGTTGGTTAGTTTGGAAAAGTGCAGTCTCTATCAGGTAATGAACCCAAAATTAAAGGGTCATAATTGATTCAGGGTTTATTTTCAATATATATACCCACGTCACCGTAAGTCTATTTGATAAGACTTATTAATTAATGTTAATTAATGAATACAAGGGCCAAAGATATGACGGGGATTATTGGAATCTCATCAATTTTCCTACAAGGCAGGTGAAAGGATGAAAACATAATTAATTCATTGACTTTTGTATCAATTTTAGTAAGTATCTTTACTCATCAGGTATACTTGGACTCATTAATAACTTGAATAGAAAGAGCTAAAGAAGAGCTAAAATAAGAATAAAAGCTTAAAATTAAATATTTATAACATAAATAATAATTTCAAAAAAATTAAATAATAAAGACCTGTACCAAAATGAAACATAAATATTTATTTGAACTTATAAGACAGGATTATAAGTTTTCTCTTTATGATTCTTATAAGGATTTAGCAGTAAGAATTAGACTATAACTTCGTTCGAGAACTATAACCACAGTTTTTTTTCTTGCTATAAGTTTTCTCGAGATCAGCCACGTAGTGCCATTTTTATTTGAATGTCTCCATCCAAATAAAAAAGTTTAACAATAAAAATCTACCATCCCACATATCGAATTATAGAAAACCTCTACTGACCAACCTATAAATGTCGTGTATACTTAAAACAAGAATTTTAATTTTTTTTAAATTGTATCGAAAAAGCTTTACTTCATACATTAAAATCTTATAATGGCTGCATGAGAATGATTGTTTGAAGTTAAATAAAATCTATTTTTCTTTTTCTATTTCTTTTCTTCAATCCCCGACAGAAGCCGTACTCGGATCAGCCTGATATATTGTATAAAGTGGCATTTCTTGTAATCCCGCTATTTCCTCCCTCTGATCCATTACCGCAAAATGCCAGCGAATATTTATATATATATATATATATATATATATATATATATATATATATATATATATATATATATAATATATATATTCGCTGGCATTTTGCGGTTATATATATATAACCATTTTTCCAATGAATTTATTCTGAAGGACATACATATTTAGCTTAATTTAATAGTACAGTGTGGTCATATCGAAAAAACGGTGTGAGGATAAGCATCTACTAACGCCAATAAAATTATTAACCGATGTTAAAGTTAACCGTACCCCCAGAAAAATATTTTTTAAGAATTTGAAAAACTCCAATTAGGTAAACTGTATTAGATTTTAATTAGTAGATTAGCGGATAGTGCTATATAAAACTAATATATTTGAAAGCTATAATAACGTATCGTGAACAAAACGCAAATAAATCTACTAAAAAATACTCATACCTACTGTGAAATTTTTTTTTCGATTTAGTTTTATGGAAATTCAATTTTTTCTATAAAAAATATTGTTTTCCATGAATAGTATAAGCGTAGAGGTTTTTTATTGCGTTTAGATATTTATTTTTCAAATAATATTACCTTTTACGACTTTACCTGTTATAGATTTTTTTCTAAAAGCTTCCGTTTTTCAGCGGTATGTTGTATTGTAGGTAACTCCTTTTTACAACTGTTTTTTTTCACATTTTTTTAAGCGTGGAAAATATTTCTCCTAGTTTCTCTTGGTTAATTTAAATATTTTTTCAGGCTTTACAGGTATATATTTTATTACTAACTACTATGATTTTTAAACAAAAAAATAATTAAACTATAGAGGATGTAACTGTTGTGCTTCACCACTCAAATATTGTGGGATTCATTTATAGGATTGGAACTTAATTGTAATTCAATAAAATTGAATTGTACATTCAACATAACAGATTTCATCAAAATTATTAGTGCTTTTACACAAATTTACACAGACACTTTTTGTAGACTTTAATTGTGTAGTAGTTTTCGTAGGAAGTTCATTTTTTTTGTTTTGTTTATTTACAACAGTTAAATTTAAATGGAATTAAATGGAAAAACTTATAAGATTTTCTCCTAAATCTTAATTTAGACATTTTTTAAATTATGTTTTCAGCGTAAATATCGTTTTATTTTTATAATATACTTTTTACATCTTTATTATATGTACATCTGACATGAATAATTTAATCTTATAAATAATGCTTTTAGTTTCATATAAACAGCACCGTGATGTTAATGTTATGTTAATTATGTAATGTTAATCTTTGTTAAGTAAGGCATACGATATTTAATGAAAGTATGTTTTTATATAAATTCGCGATAGATAAGAGCTAAATGACACATCTGTCCTATAAAAGCCCTAGATTGTAAAACAAGTTGGTCAAGAATGGTTTGTTCCAACAGGCACAAAGACTGATAGGTTGTGGGAGGTCATTGCGGCAGGTTCAATCAATTACTCGCCCGATTTAAATGTCCCGACTAGACCCTATCATACGGGCGTGTACCTATTTCTTGTCCCCCGTGTTTTTTTATCACACAATCTTTTTTCACAAAACGTGAGAGTATACATGTATTAGAGTAGAAAAACGATCTTATTCTGAGACCGTTGAGAGGTGAGAGGTAAGAGGTGTCTTAAGAATACAGACGTGTACAAATATTAATGAAGTTATATCTGACCAAGCGGCTAAATTAAAAGAATGGTACAACGTATAAGTAAGTATATACGAAAATAAATACAAATTAAAAGGTATGCTAACGAAACAAAAGGTGAATAAAAATCTAAAATAACAAGAATTGAGCTGAGAGAAAGAAAAAAGAAATAAAAAATAATTTTCTAATAAGTGAAGAAAATTTAAAGTTATTCATTCATTACTTCTGATGGATATGAGCTATTAATTATAACTGATTGGAGAGCATTTGTTTGGGAATTCAGGAAATTTAGAAAAAGCTTGGATTTGAATGTGGATAAGAAAGAAGCATGGCGGATATCATGTGGGAGCAGGTTCCAAAGTGTGATGGAACGATATACAATAATAATATCGGGAATAGTTAAGTGGTAGCTATTCTTAGGCCTTCTGAACCTGAACAGCCATAATCCATGGATTTTGACCGACCAGTCATTGCCGTTCAATCCGATTTTTTGTCATTGGGAAGGACGCCGGTGAATCGGTCCAAAAAGATTTATGGGTAGTAATAAGATAGGAAAACATTAAGTCTCTAAAATATAGGAAAATAACAAACAAGGCAACATTTTGAAAATATAGTCATTATTGGGATGACCCAAAGAAAAAAATTCACATCAATAAAGGCCAAATACAACACGACTTTTAAAAAATCCAGTCAATTACAGAACAGTGAACACTGATAGGCGGCTGGAGCCTGTATAATTTGCATTTTTCATATGCCTTCGAAAATAAAGATAATTAAATATTATCATTATCATAAACAAATTTAATGATGGAAGAATTTAATTTTAGCAAAATGTAAAGTAACAATCATGTATACTTTGTAGGAAATTAATAGCACTGTATAATGAATTCTTACTAATTGCAATTATAAATAAGCCAAACAGTAGAACCGAAATATATGTGATACATATTTTTTAATTTATTACAGGATAGAATATTAAATTTAAATTCTGAAAGATTTTTTTTTTGAAAGTTTGATTATGACATAAAAGTTTAATTTTATATTACTTGAAAATAGTTATTGTTAAATCACAAATCCTGTAGTAAGTAACTTCATAATTATTTATTATACATTTTTATCAGAATTTTAGTATTATCATATTATAAGGAACATTTTTAATGTCCAAAAAATATCAAGGAAATGCGCTCGTTGTATAAAGCCTTTTTTTCAAAATAAAATGAAAACCTATAAAATTTCCTTCCAGGGATTAGACGCCCAATAAGATTCGCTAACATTGCAAGGCGGGGTATCCATTTTTACCCAAAACGAACAGCATCTTCAAAGAATCTGGGAACCTCCTAGGCCCCAGGAGATTGGTAATATCTGAAACGCCTTTGAATTCCTAACAAGGCTTCGGGATCCCATCAAAGCCCGAATTTCCTCAACATTCAAAGCCCCCGCAAAATTTTGTAACAGCTCAAATAATCAAGATTAAAAGTAAATAAATGTAAAAAGTATTATAAAATAAAATAAGCAATGTTAAAAGAATAATATTGATTATAGAAATGAATGTGTCCTGTGTCTTGGGGTACATTAAAAAAATTAGAACTGCATGTTTGAGTCTATTAATATTTCATTCGATATTTTATTTTTTTATTTTGTACCGTATTGCTAAACTACTACCCCATTAAAAAAAAAATTAGCAGTTAATTCTAACTACATTCCAACCAGAGAGTAAAATATAGTATGTAGTCTAGGATCCATGGTCCATTTTTGCAGGTGAGAAGTATCAAGCTGAATCCTCGTGAATAGCTTCGTTTCTATGATTGTGATAGCTAAACCTCTTTTAACTATATGCTACTTATGGAACTATATATTTGTAGCCTCGGTGAATAAGTGGCTAAGTCGAATTCTGTCCAGAGAGGGCTACGCGTATTGTAGATTCGTCGCCAACGCATTAACCTTTACCATAATAATTTTAAAATAAAGTGTGTCTAAGAGATAAACAAAATATACGTGTAAAAGAAGTTTACCAAATATGAACATTTGAATTTTACTGATACGGTCACTAAGTTAACAAGTGGGATATAAAAACCAGGAACACTACCCTGAGTTATTTTTAAGAACAGTTTTAAGAAAAGGGATTTGAAATTAGTGTGTGAAATACTAGCTTTAAATATCGTTTTATAGTCTTGATAGAATCAAATACTAACTGCGGTATGTAAAAACAAGAAAATTTACTGATTTTACTATACTGTTCATTACATTATCAAGTTTTACTTGTAAAATAATTACTTAATAAGTATTCTATTCAAAACTTTATTCAAATGTGGATATAGTATAAAGTATTGTTTTGTTTTTGTATCATATTTTAAATAATTGAGGCGTTTGGTTTCAAAACAGGCTGTATCCATTTAAAAAAAACATTCATGAGTTGATAAAAAAAGATTCACTTATAAAAACTAATTAATTTAACCGATTGTTTTTATTATTTTTCAAACAATTCACTTCAAACAATAATTATTGATAATATTTTATGATATTCTCTTTTTTTAAAATCTCATTTATTATACAATATATGTTGGATATACTTCCATCAGAAAATATCGATATCTAGTAAGTTTATAGTCGAAAAAATTGATTAATTAATAAAATAATTATTTTGTGAAATGAACTTCTTCAATTTTTTAGATAAAAAAACACATCTCAGGATAACATTCCCAGATTTCATATCCCAGCTGTTACCAAAGTTACACAATGTGACCGTATCTGTAGCATTCAAATGGATGACTTGTGTGAACGTCTTTTACATACGTACGTAGGTACATTATTATAAAAAATATTTTATCTTTTAACATTGATGGTGAATGATATTTTGAACGACGCATTACTAAAAGCTATATATCATTTTATAATAAAAAACTATTCACACTTCTTTAATATTCAACAGTTTATTTAGCAAATGATATTTACAACATTAGTTACGAAAATAGCACCGAGCCCTATCAAAGGCATGTTTAAAAGTCTTAATTGAATCATATTCCGTCGTATAATTGAATGCATCAAACTTTTAATTCAATTTAATCTTTTTTTTTCTCTTTTAACTCCACCAGGTGTATTACCTTGTGTTCAGGCGGGTACGAAGTATATGGAAATTTTATTCAGCACTGTCCTTTTTAAATAAATGAATAAATCATCAAGGGAGATGAAAATTTATATGAATAATGTTTTTACCCCCACACTTTCTTGTGAAATGAAGGGAACCTGTTTCGCCGATGATTGGTCACGGACACCCCCCCCCCCCTCCCCCCCCCTCCGCAACTATCCATCTAGCCACTTATTTTTCCTTTTACATTTTAAGGAATTAATTTTAATGGACACCCTTTGAATTTCAATTGCTGTACACATTGACACAACCAGGAGCTCTTAATATGGGAGAAACAAACATATGGGATTAAAAGAAGTTGTATCTTTGAACAGTATTTATACACTTGTAATGGACGTAAATTAAAGGCAAGAATGATTTTTTTTTGTTTATCCAAGAAATTATTTTATTTTATCTGTAATTATCAGATAATACGACTTTTTATTTGGTTTACAAGTAATAAGCAGGATTTAAATGTCTTGTTTCATTAAAGAATATTATTGATTCACGATTCTATGATGTATTGTGAAGGTTCAAGTATAGGACATAATTTTTTTCTTATTTACTATAAGTCATTTAATCATATATGCTAATTAATAAGACTAATAAGATAATTCAAGTTAGATATGTAAACGAACATTTGGATAAAATTATTTAATAAAAAAATATAAAAATATATTAACAAAGATAATTATTAAGACTGTAAATAATCATCATGTTTTGATATAAAATGTGATCTGCTAAGTAAATGTAGCAGTCAATCTTTTATTAATCTTATATCATAAAATGTTAACTTTATTTAAAAATGAAACGAAATAATTCTAAATAAGATATCTTTGTTGCCCGAAAGACACGGAAAATAAATTGCCACAAAAATTAATTTAAAAAAATATAAATTATACAAATTAATAAATAAAAAATAAAAAACCTTTTCTACGACAACTCGTGTAAAGTCTTGGGTTCAGTACGTGGTAGAGACGGTTTCCCAGACAAAGGCTATGCTGGGAGATGTTTCGGTCAAGATAACCCACTTTTTAGATCCTGGGTGAGCACCAGGTCCAAGACCCTCCTTGGTCCATCACTCTGTATTAGCAGTTTAAATAAAATCAGCTGTCGCAGGAGGATTAGAACCCGGTACCTTCGAATCGGCAGCACAGCGCTCTACCACTGAGCCAAATTATAATGCTATAATAAATAATAATCTACTCCATAAATGCATAAACCCTTTTCACAAATGAAATCTCTGTGTGTAAAACATTTTTTTTTTAATTTTATTTATTAATTTTGAGTTGGATTTTCTTAAGAACCCATAAAATTTAAAAATTACACCTCGAAAAAATATTTTAAGAATTATAAGTTTAGTTTTCTGGGAGAGAGGAAGAAAGGATGATCGCTATTTAAAAAAAAATAAATATTCTACCTTTTATGCCAGAAAGGTATTGGATAATATGTCTTCAATCCGTAAATACAACTAAAGTTCATATTTCTAAACCATTTAGTTAATTTAGAAATTGAATATTCCTAACCGGCAGGCACACAAATATTACTAAACAATCATTGATATGATATCTGAGTCATATATGATATATGAAACTATATAACAATGTTTATATGATTATTATGTTTATATAAACAAATTACAAATAAATCCTTAATGTGATATAATAATACAGTTTAAAATAAATCATACGGATGAACAATACATAACACTGTCAGACAGCCAAGAGCTAAATTTATTAACCAATCGGACCTAAGCTTCTACTTACAGCTACTGTGCCGTAATGGCCTGTAAATATAGTTAGCGATCGATATGAATGGAACAAAAGGGCTCATGCAATATTCAACTGAATTGAAATGGATGTATGTTCCCCAGGATTTCATTATTCCACAATTTGGAATTGAAATTTGAGGCGTCGCGAAGTCCCGGGGAACATTCACTGCTTCATTTGCAATATCTGCTAAGCATTAAGTGTAAATTAATTAAGGTGCTCTAGAACAATCGGCTTCAACAAAATGATTTGTTTCATTTCCATGATTTATTCACAAAATATGCACATTTCAACACCAACCGCAGTACTGTCAAAATATTCTACTATGAATGAATAAAAATAATATCTGCATTATTATATCACATTCGATAATCGAATCTAACAAAAATGTTTTGTTTTGTTTCCATGATTTATTCATCAAATATACATAATCATCACTAACCGAAATTCTCTGCAAAAATATATTTATTATAAGAGTAAAAAAAATAATTGCAATGTGTATATAATTCTAGTTGCATTTTATACATTAGACATTCTTACCAATATTATTAATTACCATTTTTCGAATGGCAAACTGATATAGCACACCAAAACAAATAAAATTCCATTTTAAATCATTGAATTAAAAAAAAGTATAACCTATCTTAACGAATTATGACCATACGGTACAAAAGCAATGTTTTACGGCAAAATTTACATAAAACTGTAAATTTTATACATACACACAATCTATAAATAATCTCCAACCGATTTCGTCACATAGCGTTTCATTTTCACTTAACCGAGTTAATTTTTCCTAATAAATGGGAAAAAATAAATGTTCGAAAATGCATTCACTCAATTTTTGTTTTTAGTTTACCGAAAACTTTTAGTTGACTTACAAGCTACTTATTTTGACATGACAATGAATTATTTATGGTAATTGATAAGCGTATTTATAAAATACAAATGTTTTTTTTTAAATATAAACAACCCAACAATGTAGAGAGAATATACATTATTTGAATTTTAAAAATTGTTTCAATGGATATATTTTTTTTTACTTCAAAAAGTAGGATAATGAAAACTGTTTAATGTTTTTTATAATCTAGTAATTTAACCAGAAAAGCACAAACAATTTTAACAATAAAATTAAATAAATTAAGAAATCAGTAATCTGATAAGTCCCCTAATGAAGTACGGCGCTGAGATCTACATAGCCCGCAACACCCTCCGGTCGTGCGTGCAAGCTAAGTGCATAACGCGCCCCTGAATAGTGCTCACAATTTTTTGAATTCTACATTTTAAATAAAAATGAGCAAAAAAACTAACGTTTCGTGAACGCGTTAATGGTACCACTCATTCGGTACTGTACGGTCTGACAGTTTTCTAGAAAATGTAAGTTCTTGTTTTGTATAAAATTTAGGTGAATTATTATTGTAAAATATTTTAAGTTAATGTAATATATCATTATTGTTTATTTGTTTGATATATCTATATATTACTAAAGGTATTCGATATATGCTACGGTGGCGATATTGGGCGTACAAATTGATTTGACAACCACTTTACCGAGTTGACCACTATACCAATATTGCTATTACATTTTGTATATTATAATCTATTGTTAGTTCTTATATAAATATATAAGAAGTAACAAATGATTCAGTAATAAAAATAAATTTATTACTGAATTATTAATGATTATTTCCCTTTATAATTTTCTATATATTCATTCGTTGCGTATATAATTACTAAGTTGGTAAATATATCACATCCAGTCCTTGAGGTTCAGTCGTCTACTCGTTAAACTTTTTTTTGTTTTGGGACTATATTGTTATAGCCATGCCTTAACATTAGAAGAACAGCCGTATAATGAATTATATTAAAAAACACTGTAGTCTAAATATAAAATTGAAATTTGTACGATGTAAATACCATGTATTTCTCCAATTATATTTTTCTAAATGTCTACTCTGTATGATAATTATGAAAAAAATATTTTATCGAGGACTAAGGCTATATAACTGCATCACAAGAACTGGAATAAAATTAGTGCTATTAATGGTCAAGAAAAGTAGTATTCCTATACATAAAAAATTACACTCTTCACTCTTTATGGATTTATCGTTAATAATATATTTCAAAGATGGAGGTATCGTGAACCGTCAAACCAAATACACAAAATAAGCATTAGGGACTTATTTGAATTTTTTAAAAGCTGAGCCGGGGAAAAAAGGAAAAGTTTTCATTTCTGAGAGCGAGGATCGGTTTCAATCTGAGAGGATGCCCCCCCTCTCTACCTCACTTTTTGCTAAAAGCACATGGAGCAACTTTATCAACGACTTCGAGATAAGTCTGCCCTCTCTGGCTGCGCAGCATCAAGGCGGAGGTTGTCGTATCTCGTCCCGGCCATCTCAACAGCTCTGGTTCTTCTGAAGGAGTCTTATCTCTGGGGGAACGCACATCGTGCCAGAATATCCTGTGTCTGTCGAGGAAGTCGGTGGATTAGTCATGAATGGGTTTTGAAAGCGATGTGGGTTTTCGAGGAACCGGCTTAAAAAATGAATGATAATATCTTAATAGGTTTTATAATGTTATAATAACCGGGGAATCAATCAAGTAAAAAAACAAGCTTCCGAAATCTATTTAAAAGCCTCCTTTGAAAAAAAAGGGGGTGGGATACCTCAGAGAGTATAGCGCTGATGTACTGTATCGAACGTCCACGGTTTAAATCTGGCGGCGCAGCTGAATTATTTAAGCTGTTAACAGATTAACAGATGAATCTTTGGGATTTGGTGACACTTCAAGGACTCACTCAGCCTCTGTAATGTAGGTACCCTTAACTGTGGAAACGTTTGGGTGATCTCGGATAAGTCATCTCCCTGCACAGCCGTGGTCTCTGAACCACTGATGTCTCTAACATGTACTGAATCCAAGACCCTTCGTGGGCTATAGAAGCACAATTTTTTCTTAAAGAAACAAATTGATAAAGTAGATCATTTAAATAATCTTATAGAATCGATAAGTTCGTTTTTGTAGACTATTAACAATCTGAGCCAATAAAATGGACTTAGCTTTAAAACTAGCATAAAACATTTATATGAAAAAATCTGGAACCCAGCGATCACTATAAAACAGCGATGAATTCAGAGGTATTTTACACCCTTGAAAGGTCTGGGTGACAATGGTCTTGTTGAATATTCGGAGAAGAAATATTCAAAAATTATAATGTTTAGGCCACCTGTTGGTGATGGCCATTAAGTTTCATTAAAAAGGAGTACAAAATCTTGGTTACGCCGTCCTGAGCATTACTATGTCAGGTAATCGTTTAAGAGCCCTATCACAACTATACCTGGATTGGAAAAAAGTTAGTATAGCTTTGTCCGATTAGCCATAGTAGCATACAATGAAGTTAAATTAACAAAAACCAAAACAAATATATAAGGAAGATTTCAGGTGCAAACTTTTAAAATAACCATGCTAGATTTCAAATAAAAACATTTACTCCGAAGTATTTTTGATACCATTACAAAAATAAGGATCATCTTCTAGCCCTATCCAGTGAACAGTGGAACATAGATTTTCTAAAAAGATTTTTATTTCTTCTCTATATGAAGTAAACAGAAAATCAAGAGGTAAATACTTCGCACAAGTTGACGAGGATATATAAGAAAATAAAAAATAATTTGATATGAACGATTTGAATATATATACATATACAGGGTGTCCCATTTCAAGTGGATCAAACCATATACTTGACCACGGAAGATAGTTAAGTTCCAGGATTTTTTATATATATTTCGACTTTCGAATTATTTGACCTCAAGTAATGATTTGGACTTGTAAATTCTAAAGGAAGTTGTATGAGGAATTACTAAAATTGAGAATGAAAAATAAGTGTCGAAACGTTTTTTAACCATTGTTAATTTTTAATAACAATTTTTGACTGGAATATGGTTTTTTCTTCATTATTAAATTATATAAATCAAGAAGATTTATATATTAGAAATATCTTATAAAAAAAGAAATATCTTATAAATAAAACCAAACAAAATTAGAAAAACAATTCAGGTAAAAGTTTGTACTTATTCAGGGCTAGTTTGAAAAAAAAAAAAATATTTTTTTTTTTTCACTTTAAATGGTCAATATCGACCTTCAAAAAATGTAGTTTCCTTTTGCCCCCCATTTATGTTTATTTTTCTGAAATGAGCAATACAATACATGGAAAAAATTTATGTAACATTTTTTTTATCTTTCATAGGTTAAGAAGAAAAAACAATTAAAGTTCACCACTTTAGTTCACCACTTTAGGAAATGTAATTTAGCATTAAGTTACTTTATTTAAGAGTTTCTAGTGGTAATAACTTACTAATCAAGGTATCTTGAATCTTTCAGAAAATGTCTGGACATTTAAAAACCTTAATTTTAATAAAGATCTGTTTCGACGTTTTTATAGATTTTTTTTTAAATTAAAATTAAGTTTTTTAACTGCCTGCACCACTTCATTCAATTTTTGGTTTGAAAAAAAATCAATATAATCACTCCTTATAAAATTAATTGAAGTAGTGAATAATTATCATTGTTCATATAATATTTATTCAGCATGACTAAACTTTTTTTCTCTTTCATACGGCAAAAACCTGAAGTTGTTTTTTTAGGAACTGACACATTGTTATTTTGCCACAAATACAACAATGGAAAATGGTATGAATACCTGTTTTTTTTTTTATTGATTGTTTGTTTTTTTTTTAACGGAATATACCTAATGTCGTTTTGCCACAATTACCACTTAATTATGTAAATTTATTTCTTTAGAGCGTTTATTATTATTTAAACAAGTCATCATGTTGCACTAGAACCTTTTGTGTTATTAGATCGTTACAAATAGAAAATACAAAGGTCCAAAGACTGAATAAAATACTAAGTCGAAAAAAGAAAGACTGATTTTATTATTTGATAAATTATGTCAAATGAAAAATAAATGTTCATTTTCAAATTTTGACTTTTTATAGCCCTTATCGTTCGTAACACCAGTAATCAATTGAATAACCTTACTAATAAATATTATTCGAAGATATATAGTGTTTTACGTAAGTTATACGAAAATTCTCACATTCTACGCTGATAGCCGCCAATATGACGGATGTTCCCTGTTGACCAAAACTCAGAGATGTTCCGTTCAACGGGTTAACAATGCAAATACTGTGTAAAGCAGCATTTGTACCAATCATTTAGTTACGCAGATTTATGGTTCAAAACATAAATAACAACATGGATGTTATAAAAAATTGGCATCCATCTTTACATCAAAGCAAGCAGTAGATGAAATAGATAAAACATTAGCAAATTCGATGCGAATACGAGACATTGAAAATTAATTATTCAAAAGTTTCACACGATAAATCTCAGATAAGGATAACGTCCTTACAACATAAACTTTTTTAAATAACTTCAACTGGTTTAATGAAACTTCTCGATATTAAATTGATCGAATTTTCAAACCTCGTTGCCATTATGTGATCTCAATGAACTCATCAAGGATCACATTCTGCCAGCAGGAGATCCCTCAGGGGGAGATATATATAAAAATATACCAGAAGAGTTAAACTTGTCTAGACTGAAACGAAAAGAACCAGCTCGCCGTTCTGGCTACTTCAACATTTACTAGACAAGCGCTCTAAGCTCCCAAATAATAACAAAAGACTCATATACATCACAATCATTCGACACATCTGGACTTTCAAAGAAGAGCTTAGGGGCTCCACTAAGCCATCGAATTCCTCTCGTATTCAATTCTTACAATCCAATATCTTTCGTAAAATCCTCAATTCTCCTTACTTTGTTACGAATGAAGTAATCCATAATGACCTTAATGTCTCAGTTGTTGCTGATTTGGTACGGTTCCGATATCAAGCTTTCCATGAGAAACTTTATTTCCACTCAAACACTCTAGTTTCCAACCTAGCTACGTCTTCAATTCCCGATAATCCTCCGAGGTGTTTGAAAAGAAGATGGCATCGTGATCTTCTAAGTTAAACTTTTTATTTGAGTATTACCATTGGGTAGTTTCTCTACTTGTCTTTTTTCTTGCCAATATGTACCATTCATCCTATTTACTTTTTGTATTAGTATAATACAGTTGTAAATCTCATTCAATGATAATTAAAAAATATATATTTAGACGCAGTTTGGGGTACAAAAAAGTACTTATTTATAATTCCCTAGTAATGGTAACAGAAGTGTATACAAGTTGTTTACTAATAAAATGTTATTACACAAGAGCTGCCATCGAGAGGGAATAGAGTAGGTAATGAGAGGTATCGATGACAGGATACAGGAGGAGGATACTGGATACGAGGCCCTTCATCGCATTAGGGCCCATGTCAATAAACACATCTATCAGCTCTTGTGTCAATTACTTCCTGCTAATAACATACCCTCTTCAAAATCCAAATCCATACTAAATATATCAGTCAGAATTCATTATATTAATCAGCCTGTGGCTGCATGTATATTTATATTAAATAACCTGTACCACTACATCCCGTGAACGAGTGAACCCCTAAGTACATAGTAGAGACTGTACTGCTTCAAGGACAACGTTTGTGCAAGGAGGTGATCAGTCCTAGGTCACTCTCAACCCTCCATATTTTCCCTCTTAATTTGGGTACCCACTGGGTTGAGGCTAGGTGAGCCCCAAGAGGGTCCTATATCCAATATAATCCATCTCCGGCTCCTAACAGTCTTAACAGAAGTCGTGCCATGTGTGAACTAGGATTTTCGATACGGCAACTCAGTGCTCCACCACCACATGGGAAGCGAATGGATATTTCTCAATATTGAAAGCTAATTATTTATTAAGTACCTAACTTTTTATTTGTAAGTTTTCATTACAAACTATATAGCTCCCTTCAATATCTTAAATACAATTTCTTGATATTATTATAAAATGTTTAGGAGTAAATATGTTTCCTATAACCCCTGTACCTATAAAATCCATGTAGGCAATCGGGTACAGTAATTGTTAAAGAGTGAACAATTTATTTTACAACGATTGAACTAATAAGCTAACTTTGCACATTTTACATCTAGATTTATTCTTGATTCATTGCGACCACATTACAGAGACTGGGCCTATATCTACTACTCGGCCGATGAACCGAAGTGGATCAGACCCTCAGCTTCCTGACTTTCACATCGCCTATATATCCTATAAGTAAGGTAGAAAAAGAATAAACATCAAAGGTGAGAGAATTATAACGTATGCAAGATCAAAATAAATCCGATCAAACTTTACTTCAAATCCTATCTATAACGATAATTTACCGCCTTATTTCTAATTCCCTACGTTTCTGTTCGGTTCTGATCCTGGATTTTCGGGATCATAAAGTATTGCTTCGCTTAACTAGCGAAAAATTCAATTTTTGAAAATGATATACATAAGAAATAAAATAGGTAATATCAGAATGAGATGTTCTTGGTCTCACAGTTATCGTTACTTAGGGGGTGGTTAGTAGAGTGCTCAACGAACTGTCGCAGAGTACTGCCAAGTCCATAAATCCAAGGAATAATTTCAATATTGTGAGCATAATAGCTCAATGTAACCCCAATTGCAGTGATAGTGGAGATTACACTTTAGATAGAACGGAAATACGAGGAGGGAGAGGAGGGCGGAGGTAGATAGTGCGTGCAAATGAGGAGGTGCACTAAGGAGCTAAGGAGCTAATGACAGAGGAAGGCGGAAGTACCGGGGGAGGGGGGAGGATAAGCCCACTATCGCAGCCGCTACTTCCGCCCACCGCAGCGCTCTCTATTCCAATGTCGAATTAAAATTGAATCAGCCTTATCAATGGCCTGAGGTCGCTTCCTTTACAAATATTTTAACAGGAGGGAGTATGTGACTGCTTCAAGTTATCTGTATTTGTTTAAGAACAATTATGTTTATTTTTGTATTATATGATTTATACACATTATCAATATTCAGCTAAGGATCCGAAAAAAAAATGTTTTACTTAAATGTAAACAGTAGAATTAGAAAAGCTAGTAATATCTGCAACTTCATAATGAAGAGAGTCGGAAATGATTCAAGCCTTCAGGAGCCATTGCATTGGTAGAATCTTTTTGATTCAGGTACGACATATCTCCTATTCCACTTCCAACAAGATTTTTTTTAATAAATCCATATTTTGAGTTATATCATATTTAAACTTGAAGTTTTGTGGGAATAATGAAGTAAGTTAAAATAAAAATGGTTTCAAGCTTTTTAAAACTTTCTACTGATTAATAAAATAATACTATTATTCCGAAGGGAATTCTTTGCTTTTCCAAATCCCAGATGTTTATTTTTTTAACTGACTTGGAACTCTTAAATACCTCCATTGAAAAATAGTTTTTTTGAGTTATGAAGTTGTTCTTTTTAAGTAGCATTATAAACCAGTGTAAGATTGTGAATTCTGGGTAACTATGGAAAGAACTAAATTTAGACTAATCAATGCTGAAATTACCTATCTCTGAAGAGTGGCTAGAAAACCCACATGAGAGGGAAAATAAAGAATACAAGAAGAGTTAGGCTACACCTACATTGGATCCGGTGTGATACGATGAGACGTCGCTAGCAAACCAAATGACTGAAATATATCGAGAGTTATAACATTTGGTTCTTTAAATTTATAAAATTAAGATTATTTATTAATTATTTTTAATACATTTATATTTTACTATAATTTATAGTAAAATATGTATAATGTATACACCCCAGCATCGTATGTGATAGAATCACGTCGCACCGAATCGTATCCAATGTAGGTGTAGCCTTAGACGTCGAGCCATTGAGGCGAATGCTCGAGAAAAAAGAGCTTAAATGGGTTGGCCATGTTTGCAGAATGGAAGAATACAGTGAACTCAGAAGTTTCTATGAAACCAACAGGTAAAAGACCAAGGAAAGGAAACGACCTTCATACGAAGATATCCAGACTGGGACGATCACGAGGGAAGACGGACAATGTTAGAAAAAAGGTTATATACTTTGAATTGGGGATTAATATGGAGTTTTTAAACGAGGCTAGCGAAACAGCCAGTTTTTTTCCCTGATATCAAGGATGCCCAATTTATAGAGGCTGGAAGGCTCTTAACAGATTAAATAATTAATCTGTCTCAGCTGGATTTGAAACTAGGGAATCCCTAGTGCTAGCAACATAGCACTCTACGTACGGAGCTAAGCCGTCCCCTTTTTAACTAGTGTGTTTCGAAATCATGTATGAATCTTTTCTAAACAAAAATCTAAACTTTTCTCTCTTCACAACTTTTCCTTTACTTCTGGAATAAGCAGAATAATTATAATAATCTTATCAAAGAGTAGAGTCAGTAATGTATATACTTTTTAGTCAAGGAATATGCCAAGAGAAGTAGTATTGTGATGTACTTTCATGCAACCATGCCTTTTATGTAATATCATTCAGTAAATAAAGTTAAATTCTCACATCAAGCTGCGAGAGAGTACTTAAACTGTTGAATAACCTGTAGAATTTTTTTATGGGATTAGGCGACCAACACAGTCAGCATTCCCCCTCTTGGTAAGTGGAGTTCAAACTAACACAGAAGCAATAGATGCAGGAAACTATAGAGCGTTACTGGAGAGAACAATCCATTGAAGGCGGACAACGCTCCACAGAGCGGGCATTAGAACTCATAGTAACCAACTGATAAGGCTGAGTTATGTCCCCGGTCTTTCGGCTACAATTTCACTGTCCCACAATAAACACTACGCGATCATTTAGGCGCGCTTAGGAGTGGAAATTAGTGTAAGGGAGCTACATGTATACCATAGCATACTGGATTGTAAATACATTATTCTAGTTTTGATTTCATTTTAAAAACAAAACAAATATAACAAACTAACAATAAAGATAACAAATATAATAAGTCGAAATCCCGTATGGAGAATGTATAGAAATTCATGGAACAAAGGAATATGTAGTTAATAAATGAAAAATAATCTCGAATCATAAAATACAAAATAAATATGAAAGAAATAATTCCGTATTAATTTTCTAATGATGGGTAATGAGAGCTAATAAGAATATGCAACAATTAATATAAAAATTAATAAAGACAGGACATAATTTTTACGTATTTAAGAGATTAAAAAAAACGAATCTGACTTGTTCGAAGAGGTAAAAAAAGATTTACAAGAGATGCAGATTGCATACGAGGGATTTTTAGGAAAGCATTTGGATGAATCCCTATACACGTATGGTTTAAAAAAAAATTAAAGGTGAAGAAAGAAGGGAGCAGGACCGGCAACGAATGAGGGAGTACTAGGCGAATGACAAGAAGGAAAAAGGCAAGGAAGTGTCGAGGTCCTTATAAAAAATAAGTAGGCCAATATAAAAAATAAAAATACAAAACATAATGAGGTATGATAATGGTTTTTAATCTGAAAAAATGGAAGACAAACATTATGGAGTGAGCTGAGGTATAGTGGTTAGCTCAACAACCTTATATCCCCATGATCGTGGGTTCACGGTCCACAGCCCGGCTGATGACTTTAGGATTTTTCAAAGAGTGTAAAACTCCTTAGTTACGCCGTTCTTTTGTAAAAATCCGGAGTGTCCGGAGCCTTTGTGGTGTAAGGTACTCCCTAGAAATCCCTATCCTTGTTATTCCTGGATAGACTAAATTAATAGAACCTAGTATTTAGGAATTTAAATTTAAGGATCCAGTAGCATAAAGTGGCGTTATATAAACAATTAAACAAATAAACTAAACTTTATAAAACAATTTGACTTCAAAGTAAATTTGAATAAAGTCTCCAAATTTTATGGGGAAATTTTGCATTTTCAAGAAAATAAAAATTAAATGTTATATTTACACTTTTTATTTTAATAAGTCGGGTACTAAAAAAGTTCGTTTCTGAATGAGATGATTTTTTTCAAGAAAAAGGGAAAATAATATGTTAACATCAAAATCTATTTTTTTTCTTTTACTTTTGAAAAATCAGAGAATAAATATTTATAAATATCTGCTGTATGATGTGATGTATAGAAATCAGGTAAATACTAAATGAAACTGTCAATGCGTAGTCGATTTAATTAATAAATAAAAACTTGATAATTATAGTAACGTGTAACTAATGAAAAATAAATAACGTATTGAACAATATGGGTATATTAATGAATAACCAAACACCGATAAGACATAATTTCAATTGCTTCCGGGTTCGTGAGATGATTAAAGAATATATCTCTATCCTCAGGTTCGTCTTGAATTAAGTTTTGCAGTTATAATGGGATAGCGGAATTATTAAGGATATTATATTACGTTCCAATTACCTTTTATTATTTATTTCGTATGTTTTCTTTTTACTCATATCTTAATTGCTGAAACGAACTTGTTTATTATTGGGTGAGGATTTTAATATTTTCTTAGAAAACCAATACTGATAAAATTAAGTTTATCATGTTGAACTAACTTACTTTAGTAAAATTAATTAATTACTTTAGCATCAGTAATGAATAATGATTTTAATTATGGCTTTAAACTAGAATTTTAGATAAAATTTAATAAGAATAAAAATAATTTTATTTAAAACTAGATTTTTATAGATTATGATTTTTACTTTGCACATGACGAAGGTAAAACTTTTACCTGACTATGATAATTTCGGGTTCAAAATACTAATTTCAGTTGACATACTTTATTTATTCAAAAATGTTTGTTTAAACGTTTATGATCAAATTAGTTATTAGATACTTTTAACATTTTTACGTTATACGAAATCCAAGAAGATGGCTCTTAAGAAATCAATCGCATATAAGGAATTTTATTGTCCCGATAAAATAGAAAAACATCCAAAATAAAAGAAAGCACTAAAACACTGACAACTAGATAGATTTATCAAACTGAATGATTTAATTAATTCAGCGACCATATTGATGCGTATAAACAAAATCTTGTACAGTAAAATAAATACAATAAAACTGTTAGTAACCTTACACAGTCAATATTATATAAACGTATCTAGCGCCATGCTTTGTACCCAATATTTACAACTTAAAACTAAAAATGCACGATGCATTTGAAGTTACAAATACTGTACTATTTAACATGGTGTTTTAATGAAAATGTTTTCAGCAGAATCAGTCTAAAAAAATAAATCTACAAGGTAATCTAATTTTGGCATATGGGGGATTAATTTATATGCCACGATCTTCATACTATGCCCTTGTTTAGGTGTGGGCAACTTCTCTTTTACTTTGAATTCACTTTATAATTCTAATATTGAATATTCATGAATTAGAAACTCTGAAATTTAATAATATTAAAAATTCATACATTCATAAAATATTTATCGATGATTTTAAACGCTAATATTTATAATTCTGAATATGGATATTAAATTATGATATTAATAACTAATATTTCCTTCTAAAATAATAATGAACAAATATTGACTAAATCACAAAAAAAAAACACTAAAACTATATTGCGGTGCGGATGGCTTCTAATGCTTGTTCTCAATGTTGATAGTTATGTTAATATTAAGTAATTTATCAAAAATTATAAATTATATTCATAACTATATTAATACAATCGACTAACTGTTTTTGATTTTTGACAGCTTTTGTAATGTCCGAAACTTCTTTTTATGTTCTAACTTTTAAATGTAAAATTAAAAATAAATAAATAAATAATAGAATTAAGGGGGGCTTTATGCAAAATTATACAATCTTTGCATGCATGGCCGGAAGGTGTTGCGGGTTGTGTAGACCTCATCGCCGTACTCTCTGAGCGCCCTCACAGTTCAGTCCATTTGTATTTCTTTTTTTGTAATGATTGGTTTAATAGCTTTTATAAATCCTAAATTAAGCACATGTAAAGGAAATTAAAAAAATATGGCATAGGGGTCAACGGTTGTGTAGTGGTCAGCAAAACAATTTTCTAGGCCCAAGATAAGGCGTTCATTGCCCGGAAGATGAACTTAAAAATTTTAACGGTAGTGAAGAAACCTTGGTTATGATGTCTTTCGAAGTGTACATAGAATGGTGTTAACGAGCCTTTGTGGGGTCATGTACTCCTTAAAGATCTCAATCCTAATTGTATAGGAAGGATCCTTGATAGAAAAAAAATAGTACTTCCCCTATAGCATCTACGAATTGGCCAGAGCAGCATAAAGGGACGCCAAATGAAATAAGCAAATAGTTTTTTTTTTCTTTCCTAGCTACTTCAACGAATCTTTATTTGTCGTCAATTATATCTTTAGAATTGCTATATATATATATAATTCGAAAACAAATATCTGATATCTGATTTATTAATTTAACACTTTTGCCTGATGTGTCAGGTTTCGTTTTAGGTTATTTTTTTCTAATAAAACGCATACGCTAGTTAATTTTAAAACAACTATTGAAGCCCTCTCATTTTCCAATAAGTAATTTATTATCTTTTATTTCAGTAGTCTATCCTGCTGATCAGTAGCAAAGAGGATTGGATGCAGTGTGTAGCAGAATAGGAGCTCCGGATTCTACACCACTCCAGAGTAGCCGCAGAGCCAGTAACGGCAGTGGGAAGGGCACTTCCAGTTCCTCCCTTGCAATCTGGGATCTGGAATCAGGAATAGGGTAGCTGAAGGAGGATAAGGGCGTCCTGTCTCTCCCGATAGCGGTGGGTACGGCTAGATGATAACGTCTTTATCTCTTCTCAGTGCAACGAAATAAACGCGAAGCGAACTTTTCAACAAGTGGTTTGTTATAAGAAAAAAAAAAAAAAGGTCACTCTTAACACTGCAAGTTTTCAATCAATTAGTTATTGTTAATAATGTTTATTTATTACAGAAAAAATAATAAGTAAAATGTAGACTATACTTCAACCTGCATGAAAAATTAGAATGTAATACGTTTTGATTTCATCACCGAGATCATCTTCCTTAGCAAGGATTCCTGAATAGGTTTTTAGTTTCTTAGAGTATTGATAATAATTGTACTTAGTTTCTACGTACTTCTCATAACTCAAACCCGATTAGAAAATTTGTATTGTATAAAGTATTGCTATGTATCGTACTGGGCGCTATTATAAAAATAATTGTGAATTTGCATAATGAGCAAATGACCGTTCGTAGGAAATAGGTCACTCAGGTAAAATGGTTTGACTCCATGGCCAAGAGATGCCAAAGAGGGGAGTCCAAGACTCCGCTTTTGGGAAGACGCCCAATGAAAAGATCTCGCCTAAGCAGGAGCGAGGATACGGAAGAAGGAGGCCGGTGAAAGATGCTGGCACTGGAGACTCCGAAGGTGGCCAGGCCGAAACCCTATCCACGGGCGTAAACCCATATTACCAAATGAGTTTTATTTTAAGTTATGTATGTATTTTATGGCGATCCTTCTCTATATCTGAATCATTTATCGTATTTCAAATTGTATTAATAAACTATATTCATTATAATTCTTTTGGTGCTTACTTAACCCAGATACACAATACATGGAAGGATTAATTAATGAGTAAATTGGTAAACACATAACCAACCTCTAGAAAAGAATCGAATTAAGGATAAAGTTAGGACGTTTGAAGAAATAAAATTGTGAGTAATCAGATTAAAGGATTACTCTGACATCCCAAATTCAATTAGAATATTTAAGAGTATAAAACATAGCAGTACATTTTGTTTCCGGAATCGATTTAACTAGTTGTGTGCTTCAATTTTTAATCATTAAAGAATCAATAGAAATTATTAACGTTGAATGAAATTCACTAATTGCAGAAATTAAAAGTAATAATTTAACATGAAATGTGTATTCTAACCAAAGCAAATACGCAAACATTCTCTAACAAACCCATCATCTTTCAGATCAAATAGAAAAATCCTCAGATTAATCCTGCCTGAGATCACTCATCTTCCGGCCCTGGACTGAGAATTATTGGACTTAACCGCGAGCTGTGCTTACCCCCGGGCCAATGACAAACAGGACTAGCTCATAAATTCTAAAACAAACATCGATTTGTATGCCTTGGGGCTTATAGAGCAACGGGGTAACCCCTCCCCCTTCAACGGACGGAAAACTACAGCTTTAGTGGATCTTCACCGGAAGGAAAACACGGATGTGGATTCGGCTGATGGAATGCCTCGCTCGGGTTCCGACCTGGAGTGGGAGTTTAATTGAACTTCCGTTATAAAGGATTGCTATCCTCTGGAAGCAAATGTATTTTATACACTGCCCATTGGAGGTATATTGTAGTTCCATCTTCCGTTCTCGAGCAGTCCGTGGGAGTGAGATTTATCTTCACAGTATTCCAAAGGTCAGAGACAAATCATTACGATTATCCTGTTAACAGACTTGAATCAACTCCGTGGTGTGTTAACAACCTCCTAGTGGTCTTAGTGAATAGTAATAATAAAAAAAACAAAAAAACTTTAATTTAAGGATCATCTCGGTCAATTCATATCCTCACACAACCGTTCGCTCGAAAAATGCACATCCCTATGTTGTACTAGACCCAAAGGTCTTCATTATTGTGGTTCAGGTATACATGATCCTCATATACCTTACTATAATAAGACCTACTTGGACTCACGGAGTATAGCTTTATCGTTCTAGTAAGTCATCGAATTCATCTCGTATCCGATACATACTATTAAAAATTGTCAATGCCCCTTTTTGTTTTCGAATAAAGTTATCCATATTCACCTAAATGTTCAATTTGTTGCTGATTTGCCTTAAACCCGATATCAACACTTTCATGGCAAACTTTATTTCCTCTGAAACCCACTTGTTCCAAACCTAGCTACTTCTTCCCGATAATCCAACGAGGTGTCAGAAAAGAAGATGGCCTCGTGAACATATTATTTGAAATTTATCTTTGAGTACTATCAACAGTTGGTATATACTTGCCCTTTATTTACATGCCATTATGAATCGTTCATAATATTTACTTGTATTATTTATTATAAATGCGATTTTATATAAGTAAATTATAAAAAGGATAACAAAAACAATGCAATCCACCATTGTTTACAGTACAGTTAACGCTCCATCACTGTGTGGAACTCAATCCCTCCTTCCATCCGCCATCCTACTTCACTGTTTCATTTAAATCCTTGGTTTTCCAACATTTCTTGACATCCAAAAAAGATGCTGTAAGCAGGTCAATCATCTGCTTAAATAAATTAGTATTGAATAATCGATTTCGTTGCCAGCGCGGTTTTTGTTTATTTTTACCGAAGAAGATATAGAATATGAAAAGACATTATCACATTAATTTATTTTATTTAGTAATTGTTGTTATTAATATATTTATTTTCGACAATAAGTCAAAACCTGTAGTCTCGTACTTTTTATTTATTTGTTTTCTATTTCTATTTTTATTATGCGTTTGTCACTCTTTATCACTTCATGATTCGTATTATCATGTAGCCTTCTGGCCAGATTCATGTTATGTTAATTTTTTTTTTTTGTGTATGTTTGTTGTTCTAAAGGGACTTGGTCCCAGAATAAAGCTTGTTTTCTGTTCTATTCTTTTACGGATAAATATGCTACTGTTCCTAGATCTGATTGGGAACTAAAAAGATAACTGAAATACCGGAACTCTTCTGTCAGGAATACCAGTGAGCGAAAAAAGGTAAAATTCTTACTATAAAACATGGAATTATTACGTTTTGTTATAAAGGAAAATAAAACTGAAAAAAGATTAATTGGTGGTTGTGATACTTTGTTACATCTTTCGAAAACGTTTTCAAAATATCTTTCCACATTTATTAATCCTTAGTAAGGAAATGGCTTTATCATATTCGTTTTGAAGCGGATGAGTAATGAGGGTTTTTTGCTCAGTAATGAGGTGGTGAAGGAAACAGGATTCCTAAACAAAATGTGGAATAAATCATTAAATAAATTTTATATAAAGAAATAAAAATTCGCTGGACAAATCAGCCTGCCCCCTTTGAAATAAACTCTTAGGAGGAAAATCCACCCTAATATAATTTACACCTGATAATATTTTTTCATGCCGGCAAAGAGATCCCGTGGAAAGGGAAAAGAGGAATAATTAAGTAAAGGAAGTGGGGGGCTAATAAAGAGAGTTATTTATTTTAGGGGCGGTCGAATGCTATTGGCTGATTGGCCAGGACCTCCCCGAATACAGAGCAGGGAAAGTATGTCTTGAAATTACTTCGAGGCGTCTTCTGGTCATTAGCGGTCTTTTGTCTCCCTCCGACTCTTTTCTAATTTTCTCTTCCTTCATACCTTCTTTTCGTTCTCCAATTCCCCATTTCGAGGTATGTTAAATCAAATATTTTTAGGTGTAAGCGCAGACGCATCGTAGCCCAGAATTCTTTTAACTATTCTTCAAGGCTCGGAAAAATTGCAGCTAACTTAGAAGGAAGAACAACGGATAAAACTTATTCCAAATTAAGGTGTCGCTTAGAATATTTTGACATACAGTCTTGTTAATTGAATTGATGTGATAGCATCGCAAAGATAGATCTGTAATTTTTTGGCTCAAAAGCAGATTATTACCGGAATATTTGATAAGCATTAAGCCAAAAAGTAATCACACGAGGGGGAGAATCGGGAGGTAATCCGTTGACAAAGCGATAGATTGTAAAGGCGGGGATATTACATTACTATTTTTGATATTATAGTATAGAAGGGTTAGTATATTTAAGTCAGGTCGAAGTTGTAAGGATAATATAATAATAGGCACAGATTTTCAAAAGGTAGGTAATTATTTATATGATAAAGGCATGTCACAGGTTCCTACATTTTTCTATTTTTTAAATTTTCTTAATAAAGACAAACAGAAAGTTCAATCTGGTTCTGAATAATTTAATATTAAGAGAATAATACAACGGAGTTTTACAGATAGCTAACTGAAAATAAAAAAACTGTCTAAAGAACTTTAACGATATCCCACAAAAATGTATTTAAATGGCTATGTTAGGGGTGGGGAATAAATCTATTGTAGGTTTAATTTAATTCTAAATAGCGTGAATGTAAGAATAATTTAGAAATAAAGTGGTTATATGTTAACATTTCGAAAAACTAAATCTGATTAATTATCTTACTGTAAAGGATTTTGATTACGTACTTTAAAGATATATATATAATAAATAAATTTTTAATTTTTCCAAAAATGTTTTAATGAAATTCAGGGGACCTATTATACAGATTGCTGGTATGCAATACCGGAAGGTGTTGCGGGTAGTGTAGACCTCCGCGCCGTACTCGGTAAGCATATACGCTATTTAGTATAATAAAAATATATGTATGTATTTATGTACAAAAATAAAAAAATAGATAAAATGTAATTAATCATGTGTTAATAATAAATAAGTATTAATAACGCTGAGGTATTCACGTATACATGATAATTAAATATATATAACACGTAGATATTCAATCTTATTTAAGTACTCATGACTTAAATAACAGAAAATTTAACATACCGCAGATATGAAGTCCTTAACTACACGCCGCATTTGAACTTCATCACAGGGCAGTTACATTAACTCAATGACCGACGTCAACTAACGAGCCGAAAGACAACTTCACCCATAGCCATTAAGACTTATCCAGCAGACTTAAATCCAGTCCAAGGACTTGTTATGTAATTATAAAGTTTATATACAAGAGAGGAATTCTAGAAATTCGTCGACACTCCGGGCGCCATTGTGAAAACTTTACCCCCGAGTCGGTTCATTAGTCGAGTCGAAGAGGGGGGGGGGGGTTAATGGCTCCGAAGCAGCGAGGGAGTTGGAACGTGATGTAGGATGTACTATTCATCAACTACATCAGAAAGTGGGTATTAGATAGGGGCAGGTCGCGCATGCGCTGGATGTGTTAATACTTTTAGTGATGTCGGGTCATTACCTTGAGCCCCGTTAGAGCTTCTCCATTAGAGGCGGCTGAATAGTTAATAAGGCTGGCTTCACCATCAGCATCTATCGGCTAGTGGGAACAATTTAGGCAAAAAGGGAAAAAATGCTAATCCATTAAATTAAATGAGGAAAGAGTCGATCAAAGGACGACAAAGGATCACTTGATCTAATGTTTTATTATACATCCATTATTTCCATCCATTTTTGATGGATGTTTTATTACTTGACACAGAGGATCAGTTTTGATAATTTCTTCATATCGCCATTTTAGAAGAAGTGTAATTACCAAAAGTTTCATGTGTGTTCAAAAAATAATACAAATTTGGGTATTGTTAAAGTATAGCATTCCCATCGTAATGATGGTATTGAAGTTCTATTATTTGCTATTAGAAAATTTTAAAGACTTGAAACTTTTTTATTTTAACTTACGTCATAATTCTCATAAAACTTCAAGTTCAAACATTTTATAACTCGAAATATTAAGAAAACAAACATATTGGAAATGGAATAACATATATGTCCATACTGAATTAAAATGCGTTAACCAATACGATTGTAACTAAAGGCTTATGTTATTCAGGACAATTTTTTAGTTGTGTTTTTTTCTTTTAAAGAAGCGGTATGACTGACTCATTTACCATCTAATCAGAAGACAAAAAATTCTAAAATAATTGTGTGAAGTTACATTGAAGATGAAAAAATGTATTATTTGCATTCAAAAACTTTATCCATCCAATTCATCTCGTATCCAATCCTTGCAATCCAAAATCCTTCGTAAAATCCTCAATGCTCCTTATTATGTCACAAACAAACTCATCCATCATGATCTTAATATCCCATATGTTACTGATTTGGCCCAAACTAGATACCTATCCTTCCATAACAAGCTCCATACGCACTTGAATCCGCTAGTCTCTCAGCTTGCTTCCCATACTATTCCTGATAACCCTCCGAGGCGCCTGAAAAGAAGATGGCCTCGAGATCATCTACTATAGAACTTTATTGGAGTGCTATCGATGGGTAGTTTCTCCACAAGTGTTTTCATGTCATATTCTACATTTTTGCACATTTACTTGATATAATACCATTATAGTTGTAAATATCATTGAATTAAATAAAAAAAAAAAAAAAAAAAAAAACTTTATACTACCATATATAAACTATATAAACTACCATATAATCTTTATACTATCTTTAGAATAATTGGTGTTACGGAATATATAGTTAATAAGAAATATATAAACATAACCAATGAGGTTTTTTTACAGTAGCTTTATAGGATGGATCTACTTACAATATTAAGTGGAATTAAAAAAAAAAAAAATAGGAACTTATATTTAGAGCATAAGACAATTTTTATTTAAATTATTTTCCGCTTGAATACATGGATATATGCAATCCCATTATTAATCTTACCAATTATTACATGGATAAAAATATAAATATAATGAATAAAGAGTAATTATGTCCCATTACTCATTTATGTCACAAAAACGGTTTTCTAGTCACAATGATAACTCTACTGCTCTGGGCAATATCGTTGCATCAAAAATAATAATTCGATTATACAAGCCAACATTATGTGTTAATGGTATAGTAAGAAATATTTTTATAGCTATCAAGATTGAAAGAGAAATACCTATTTCCCTAAGCATTAATATGCACTCATTCAACAAATTATTTGCCAACAAGTCCGTGGTATGAAAGGTGCATTTTTAAACATCTAATATATCGATCTTCCTTTTTATTGTATTGTCTCATTTTGCTTTATACATATTATTGATTTATTTTATCTTTGAAATGTATTTTTTTGTATCGATGTATCCACTATGAACTAACTGGTTTTCTCTTATTTTACATATCTCTTTCATTAGTTTCCCTGTTTTTATTCTTTCTTTCCTGTGTTCGAATTAGGTCCTAACCACCCCCTTTTTTTTCTGTATTTCTTGATACTTCTGAAGTTCCATTTCTTAAGGAAAAACATCCTTTAATGCCATTAGAAGAGACTTAGAGCTTTTAAATGTCCTTTTCAGTCTCTTTAATCCATGTGCTGTCCATTTTCAGTTTTTTTAGATACGTGAATACCCTTTTGGCCATGCTTTGTAAGTTCTCATAAAACTGAATTTTTCTCGTGTCTGTATCTTTTTTTTTTCTTTTTTTTTATGTGGGTGCTTTGAAATGTATTTGCTAATATTCTATTTCATTATATTATTATTTTATGAATTTTGCTGAATTCTCTTATTCAATAAACTATGATTATATTATAAAAAATCAAACTTCAACTAATAGGTTGATTACAAACAAGCATTATCATAAACTTAAACGCAACTAACCAACAAAGCACTAGTTAATTTTTATTTAAGTATGAACTGGAATGTTTCTGAGAAAAACCACTTTAGGACTTAATATTCTTAGTCCATAACATTATCGTGGCCTTAGTGACTATACTAAAAGTAATGTCCATGAACTGATTGCCATACTGGTTTAAAATAAACAAAATACTGTCAAGATATAACTGCGCATCTCAAGACTTCTACAGCCCTAAGAGAGAAAGAGAGAGAGTTAAATATTTTCAAAGAAGAGAAGGAGTTTATTAGATCAGATAGTGGCCATGAGGTCATTATATAGCGCTCTTAACTGCGGGAAATGGCTCGCTATATTTCCACTCCCGTTTCACACTTTTTCTTAGTCTCAGCAAAATTTTCCAAATCCTCGCCAAACCACTAGAAGAATATGTACACAGTTTTACCCGCTTCAGTTACAATATTAGCGCTGAAGTGGTGTATTGGTTCAGACGTATAATGAAAGACTAGACATAAAAAGGGAAGTACTTTATAATCTGAATGCGGTAATGGAATAATTCCAGATGCACTCTTGATCTTTCACTAGACTAATTAAAGTAATTACCGAATTATCTTCCTGTAATATCCACAGTTCGAAATATGTAATTAGCAAAATGTGAAATTGCGAAGGTATGATTCTTTTTCACCGGTTCCCTTAATGTTTTTGCGTATCGCGTTTGGTATATCGCTTAATATCTTATATTGCCTTTGTGTGAACTTGGCCTTGTCGAAATTGTCGAGACCTCTACATGTATAATTCCATTAGAGCACTAAATGAGCGCAAAAATGGTCCTTAATCAGATAGGGAACTTTGGGTTGAAGTGGTTCGAAAAAAATATTTAAATTTTATAAATAAGATTTATAGTAGTTATGAGTAATGTACTTGGTTTAGTAAATTTTCAAGAAAAAAAGTGGTGCTTACAATTCATTCCTAAATTAAGTGTTAAAGTCTTGTGAAATTTCGGCTTGAAGCAATAAGCTTTTTTTGGTACTTTATGCATCAAACAAATTTCGTAGCAAAAATAATTTTTAATTATAAACGAGTTTTTTTATCGTTTCAAATTTATTTTTATAATCAAAATGAAAACTTCTCAGATTTTAAATATAGTATCGAAACTATATTTAAAATCTGAGAAATTTTCATATAAATTCGATTCTCGGAATTTAAAACTGCAAATGAAACGTTATCTGTGTGCCCCCAGTTGAAAAGTGTATTGACTGTCACCTGATCCCGCTAAACGGTCCCTCACCGTTTTGTATTGTATTATGTCAGCGGCCTTGTGTCGGTTGGAGTAAAAACCGCCTTCAGCGGACTCAGCCCGATGTAATGCCTTAAAATTCCGAAAGGAAACAGAAGGTTTTTATTTATATAGAAGTCATAGTTTTTACGACCTATTTTTAATTTGCAATTCATATAAAAAGGAGGTTCTGAAAAAAAAAGTGTATTCAAATCAACTATAGAAATATTTTATTTAGTAACCATACCTATTTTTTTATTATTATGTATACTTATCTCTTGTCAATGGACTGAAATTAATCCTAAAAAGACGGACTGTATTATTTTCTCTTTCCAGATGAATAAGCGCCCTCTACCTAAAACGCATAGATTAGCGGGCACAGTAAACAAACCTGCCAGTAGGGTAACGTATCTCGGTGTCACCCTCGACCGGCACATAATGTTATCCCAAAATTTTAATAAGAAGATCAGGTCGGTTAGAACCAAATCATACAGACTTAATCACCTTATAACCTCATCGAACATATCCTCAAAGTAATGATCTATAAGACAGTTATTCGACCGGCACTCCTTTAAGGAGCGCCTATGTTAAATAATATTTCGCCTACAACTTCAAATAGGCTCCAACAATTTCAAAACCGTATAATAAGCCACACCTCCCTACAAGGACACAATCAGACATAATACACGAGACCCTCGGACTCCCGACAGTTACGGACTTTATAACACGGAGGCATATCAAACTCTTTAATAGCCTCCAACACTGCACGAACCACTATTCAAGACACTTACACCAACAGGCCGACCTCAGCGCTGGCAAACACATGTACAGACACTCAACATGTACTGAGTAAACTACTAACTCCAATCAGAAAGAACTAGTGAGCCCCATCTCTAGAACCCCCCACTCCTACCACCTAATTAATCAAGAAAATCCTATTCACATTTTCCCATTTCCTCTCTTATTATGCACCTGGTGCAGTAAAAGAGATGCTTTCTCTCTTTACTATTTTATTTCTAACACAGTTATAAAAGCCAAGGGGGGTAGAAAAAAAATTGACTGAAAATTTGGACTTTATAAGAATGTTTATGTACGAAGGGTTCTGGGAGTTGGTGGTTTTATATAGCCAATATCGGAGGAAATATAGGCTACAGGTGGAAGGAAAGAGCCTTTTAAAGGATTTTTACTTTGAGCTCTCTCGTGGTAACAAAAACAAATCTTATTTAGTAGATAAAGACATAGATTTTGATACAAATAATTTAATTAAAATATATTATGCATCAAAAAATAATTAATTTTAACATTTAATAAAAAATACACGTTTTCCCTTGACAGTAAATAACTAAAACCTTGGCCGGATCTCGGAACAAAAAAAAAACCTCCGGAGTAGTAGGCGACCAACCTCCTTTAATATATCATAATCTATCATAGACTAATTGTGACAGAGTGCTTGTGTGAGAACGTTAGATCGTTCTGAGAAAAAGTAATATGGGTCAGAATAAGAATAACTCCAGTAAATTCATTATAGTTTTTTATCGCTACAGTTTGCCGTTTAAATTATGCGAAGGAGGAATTATTTATTAGGAAGCAGCGTTTAGGCCAAGTCTTATAGGTCTGAAAGTAAGAAATTTGGGAGAAAAGTGATAAAGGAAAAATAAAGAAGAAACATACATCAATACTCTGGTTTTTATAAATATTAGCTAAATCCCGTCCCCAAACCCTATTGTCTTTCTGTTTCCTACTCTATGTAATCCGGACATCCTATGTAAAGATTAAAAAGACCTGCTCGGAAACCATTAATCAATAAAAAAATTTCAGATCCCGCATATCAAGGAGAAAAAGGAAAAATTGAGATCAATTTTTCTAGATGCGAAACTGTGCAGGTGCAAATAAAGAATAGAATAGAGAGGACAAATATAGAGAATTCCAAAATATCTAACAGGAACCTGCCATTGCCATTATAATAAAACAAGGAAGGCTTATATGGCTTGGGAATGTGGTGAGGATAGCGCCAAGTGGACTCCTCAAAGAAAATTCTTATAAGAGAACAGGAGAAAAGCGGAAACGAGGAAATGCGGAAAGGTTGTTCGATGACGTATAGCAAGAAAAACATGGGAATCTAAAAACATGGTAGTGAGAAGGGTGAGAGTGTAGGCGATGAACCGAGAGGTGTGGATGAGGCTCGTAAGGGAAGCCGAGGTCCTGCAATGCATTCTTTTTCAGCCTATTGTTGACTAATAAAACACATAGTTTCGATATTAAAAGACGTCAACTTCATTAAAAACCCAAACTATATAAAGTAAATTTGCAGATATATATCGCTTACTCGGACGAACAGAACATTAAAGCAAGATCATTTCCGCTATAGGTAATTTGAAATAAAAAAATAACTTAACGACTTAAGTAACTTTAAAGTGTACTCACGTCTACGTGGACTCCTTGAAAGGGGAATATCTTTGTAGGAGGGTTCTCGTTGGGGGAGTACCTGTAGAACTCCCTCTGGCCGCGATACCACTTGACCGAGTAGAGAGGCGAGTCCTCCAGGTCGTAGAGGCAGGACAGGGTAGCGGCCCCTCCTCGCTCTACAGCCGCGGGCCAGAACTCAAGCGACACGTTGGCGAGGCCCCAGGCACCTGAAACACAATGGAATCCCAAAATTAAATTAAAAAATATAGTTACTTTATGATATTGTTACCTTCAGACTATTCTTAGACCTTATGGACACCTTGAAAAGGTCGGCTAGAAAACATGGAAGAGTCAAGTCAAGGAGCGAGAAAACATAGGGAAACGCTTGGTAAAAAAACTACTATCAATAATGATGATTATAATCAAATTAATTGCTATATAATACTTATAATAGACACTATAACAAAGATTATAGCAAGATTCACCATCAAAAATAATAAGCAGTAATAAAATAATTACTAAAATTATATACCAGATTCACCTTCCCATCTGCTTTGTGATCAAAGCGTGCAAAAGAAAAAGTGATAAGAAAAAAAATTAAATTGTCATGTTTTGTCGGCTCTATCATTAACTGAAACTACATCTGGCTACACTCGGAATCTAGCAGACTACAGTATAACGGAAAATTCCTACCTTCAGATTTCATCTGGCTTCTGGTCAGGTCACGGTACTTCTTACTAGTACCAGTCTTCAACTCTGATTGATAGGTGGAAACAAACGCGCTTAAAAAGTATCATTCGTGCTAACATAAACATTTTGACTTCTGTTCCCAGAATGTGCTGCCCCCTAAAGGATTGGCAAATTTCTTCCTCTCTCATTAAAAGAAATTAGAAATCCCTGACTAGTTTCCGGTGTCTGTCAACAGAGCTGAGCGTGACAATTAATTAATAACCACGTCTCGACCACAGATGAAAGCCATGAAAATATACTTTCTTAATCTATATTACAACTGCATATATCCTTCTTTTTGGTATATTACAATATGAATAACGCAATGTAACATGTTAAATAACAGATCTATACTTGGCAAAAATATTTTGCGTTAAGCTACAATGGAACGTTGTCATAATTTGGGAGAATTATAGAATATTTCACAACAGAAAGCAAGAATCTGGAGCCCATGTACAATTATAAACTTTTCTTTAATGTGTAAGCCTTTTATTTTATTTTTTATGATCCAGGAAGCTAAGAGGTTTGCTTTCTTGCCATCGTCTTCCTCAGCGTAGGAGTAGAGTATCCTAGGGTTCCTAAGTCACTTCATGTTATTGCTATTTTAAACCTGATAAAAGATGGCATTGATGTACTGTATACAAACTGAAAGTAAAAATAGTAGGAAACTTAGGAATTAAAAATCTTTTACTAGTGACGGATAACTTTCTATTTTTATGTGCCATGTATGAAGAAATAGCCACTTTTTCAAGACTTTATTAAAATCATGAAAAAGCTCGAGGAGGCTTTCTACGTTACTACGAAACGTAGATAAATCCATAGAGGAGCTATCCATTTAGTGGTGTTCCTCTTCTGCAAGCTAACGTTGTAGATTAGATATACTGCATCATAATTCCAGAATGATAACGATTAAAGAAACGTAACATTTTTTTAATTTTATTTTTTTAAACGAAATGGTTAGAAATTAAACTTTAATGGGATTGTACGAAGATATACTTTGTCTTTATGGTACAAATAGTTTTCATCATCCTCTTTGGCGTGGTTCTGTCGGTTTCTCAATGTTTCAGTTGCGGTATATATATATATATATCCAGCCATGTATCGCCAATATTTGATATAAGATTGATATTAAATAAGCTTAAGGGACCTTATTAAACTTAATAATTAAAAATATACCCTTTTTTTAATGAAACTTGTTGGCACATAAGCATCAGATTACAGTTTTTATATACATATTTTTCTCCTTAACCTATTATACACCACTTTGGATCAGTGTACAATAAGGACTTCCTGTTCCTTCCAGGACTTCCTGTTTTTCGAGACGGTAGTTCATCGAGAGGCATTTACTGGCAAAGTCATTCCGTTTTACAACAGTGTTATATCTTATTTTGGCATTCCAGGAGATGCACTTCTTGTCGTAAATATTCATTGTTAATCAATAAACCCTTTCTATTTTAAGAATCTGGATTTTCATCCATGTTTATCCCGTATTTTCTACTGAGATCCTTAGCCCTACTTTGTAAGCTATCTATTCTAAGACTAGAATACTTCTATTTTTACGATATTATTCTCTTTGTTTTTTTAAAAGTACCTCCGCTTAATTTGAGTATAATACTAGCTATATCACAATAGATACATCGCCATAAGATCAAGCTTATTGAAAAATTTTGGATTGAATACAGATAATTTTTTTAGGTGAAACAATAATTAAATTATCATCCATCAATTGATCCTCAGTTTTTTCTCGTTCTGGCACTCCTCCAACGACCTTATGTTACATGAAATAAAAATTGAAAACAATATGTTATCATCATCATAGTCTATCCTCTCTACCGCTCATGCAGTGTGAGGTTTCCTTCTGTACAGCCCGGACTACACTGTTCTATCCTCTACCATTTCTCTTATCCTGCTACATTGCAGGCTTCTCTTTGCGAATCATTCCTTAACACCATATTCCCAGGCATGTCGGGGTCTTCCTTCAGGCCTTCTTCCTTCAACCTTAGCCTCGTATGTCAACTTGGCCATTCTGCTGTTTTCCATTCTAAAAACATGTCCAAACCATCTTAGACTGATTTCTTCAATTACTTTTTCTGCAGGCTCCACTCCGAGGCTTGATCAAGTGAATAGTTCCGAATTCGGTCTCGTCTAGAATTACTCTCTGTCTTCCTGAGGAATGTCATTTCTGAAGCCTGGGCCCTACTTTCATGTTTGGTGGTTAATGCCCAAGATGCCGAAGAGTATGTTAATAAGGAGATAAAAGTAGATTTTACATAACCACAACTTTGTGCCCTTGGATACTACTCTTTTATTTAGTGCATGGAACAATTTATGATGTGAGTCAACCTTCTATCGGATTAAAAAAAAAATTGAAAAACAATAAAATGAAAAATAAATAAAAGCTTAGTTATTTTTCATTTAATTTTTCTCAAACTACTTTGAAATGAAAATTAATTGAATAACAGAGCCAAAAATTTAAATTTGAATAACTTTTTCGTATACCTACATTAATAGTGACATTGTGATATGGGAACAGAACTAAGAAGGCGGCTAACACGAGAATGAAGAAGTAAATATTGCAGTGGCTGCGGCAGTGTATTTTTTGAAGGCTGGGCTAAACTCATGTCGAGCCGGGATTTCCCACGGGGAAGCTTCAGTCCTTCTCTTCTAACATTTTCATGAGTTTATTTACTAACATGAGAGCAAAATATATTACAAAGGAACTTTTATGCCGGCAATTCAGAAGTAAAATTTTATGAATAAAGAAGGTTATATGTCATAAAGGGTTTACCCTACATTGTGGTTGTCATGGTAACAATTTAAATTATTTACCAGTCAAAAGCAATATTCCCAATAGTATTGGGTTGTCAGGGAAATAAGGGAGTATTTTATATTTTCTCTAAATCTATAAATTTACGATGTCAGGAAAAAAAATGACTGGCTGTTATTTCAACCACTCAATTTGATATATTGCCTTTGAACTGATATCTTCGTTTTACTATTGGGTTGTCCGGAAAATAATGCGGGATTACATTTTTTCTCTTATATTTCCTTCCAAATTGTAAACTGTTTATTTTTGCTTGACTTTTGACTTTTATAAATGTAAACACTTATTAATTCTCTTAAAAAAAGAGTTTCATTTATCTCTGTTGCATTCGGATATGTAGAGATAATTTGGTATTTATTAAGATGTTCTTACAATTAAGATGTAAAAAAGCGTTATTTTCGCATAATATTTGTTATGTAAGAAATATCAACGAAGACTGGGACGAAGGTAGAATAAATGACATAATTATTCTACGAGTTATTTCTTCAACGGTGATTCAAGAAATTTCGAGAGGAAGATTTGAACCTTGAAGGCAAAGAAGGCCGTTAAATAAGTTCTGCTCTAGATGACGATGTTCTCCGAGTTTCGGTGGAATTAAATCCCAGAATAATTGTTCGAGAACTGGCAGTGGGAATTTTGAAGTCAGTAAATCAACCATGTCCATCTTTAGTTGTTTGGGAAGGTGAAAGACAATGAAAGTTTGGTTCCTTCCACATAAAATAGCAGCTAAAAATATCAGTGCCATGAATTTGTCCAACACTTCTTTGACCAAACAACAACAGCGATCCTTGCCTTTGCAAGGACTTAGATGATATTTCTAGTCGTTACAGACGAGTTTGAACTCGTGAAACAAAATTTTGCGAAAATAAAGCTTTTAGATCTTAGTATAAAAACTCCATTATTCTCAAGTAGCAAAAACTCAAGTATTTTCACCTTCACAACCGCCTTGAGATGGACGGTAGATTTGTCTTCTTCGAGTGTCTGCTAGTTCTCGAATAGTTTTTCCACGGCTTTCATTGACTTTCAGGCTCAAGACGCCTAATCTTTGGACCATTGTTGAACAGTCCACTCACTTACCCTGCATTCACTCAAGACTTGGTTGATATTTCTGGGTGTTTGGGCCCCGTTCCGGCCGAGTTGAAACTTGTAAAACAAAATGATGCTGTGACATCTTAGTTAAGACTGAATTATTTCCAAATTGCAATATGTTAGAGAGGTAAACTAATAGTTTAGTTTAAAATATGGTTAAAAATAGAAGTCAAATTCCAACAAGCATAAACAACAGTTTTCAATTTAGAGGGTTATTTTAAAGAAAACATAAAACCCAGCTCGTTATGGATACGAGCTGCCTGAGCAGATTATACGGCCGAATAATTAAAGATCGAATTGAAAATGAATTAAAGGAAGAAATCAGTGAGGAACAGGTGGGTTTTCGAGCTGGAAGATCATGCACTGATGACATCTCCAGTCTCTTACAACTTATAGAAAAAGATATGGCCCACAACCGTGAGTCCACATTATATTTGTAGATTTACACAAGGCCTACGATACCGTAACTCTAGGGAAACTGTGGAAGAGTTTGGAAGATACATCTGTTAAGAGATGCCTTATCAGAGCAATTCAAGGGCTCTATAAAAACATAACAGGACAATAAAAATATGAGATAGAGTGTCTAGAAGCTTCCCAATTAACAAAGCTTTGAAACAGGGCTGCTGCCTTTCATCCCTGATTTTCAACATTTATATAGAAAAAGGCCTTTAAGACTGGAAAAGATCATGAGGTGAAATGGGTGCACAAATCGGGGATGATGTCATCCACAATCTGGAGTTTGCCGATGATCAAGTAATAATCGCATCGGTTCCGGATGACGTGAGCTATATGATGAGGAAGTTGCTGGACACATATTCCAGATGGGGGCTGAAAATCAGTAAAAATAAAACAGAACATATGGTTTTCAACGCTCCAAATTTACCACTTGAAATCGATGACTGGACGCTCAATGCTTGCAAACAGTAAAAGTACCTCGGATGTTGGCTCTCTTCTGGGGGCGGTAGTGAGGGTGACATCGAACATAAAGTAAACAAAGGAAAAAAATAATAAGTTCGATAAATTCCACCCTATGGAGTAAGGAAATGAGATTGGAAACTAAAAAGAAGATCTACCATTCCTTTGTATAGAGCGTAGCCACTTACGAGTAAGAGGTTTGGACACTCACGAAAAAGGCGGAGAATAGGTCTTTTAATGGAAATGGATTTCTGGAGAAGAAGCTGTGGTATATCGAGAACCAAGCGGGTCACATTTGGAACTAAAAGGTTAAAGGTTAAAGTGTTAAGGAGTCATATCCCCAATACCCAAAAGACACTGCTCTCTGTCCATCAAATCCCCTCACGGAGGGCTCTGGCTGCTGCCATCATTCCTCTACATCCTCTATTCAAAGGTTAAAGGTAAAAGGTAAAAGGTTAAAGTGTTATGGCCACTTAATGGGGGATGGATGAAAATCACTGACCAAATACAATTCATAACTATATACCACCTGAAAGAAGAAATCGTCGAAGACCAAAGAAAAAATGAATAGAGGATGTAGAGGAATGATGGCAGCAGCCAGAGCCCTCCGTGAGGGGATTTGATGGACAGAGAGCAGTGTCTTTTGGGTATTGGGGATATGACTCCTTAAGTTTTAAACAAAAAAACAGAAAAAATTAATAAAACCCAGCATTGTTTTCCAGTCAACCCAATAGTAAAAGGAAGATTTCAGTTCAAAGGCAATATATCAAATTCTGTGGTAGATATAACAGCCTGTCATTTTTTTCCTTGTTGAGATTGTGAAGTAGATATATTGGAGTTGAAACCGGACTCATCTAAAGGCGAATAAAGGAAAAAAAAGTATCACTACCCCTTTTTTTGACAAAAATTCCAGACTTGATCTCCGAAGACCGGTGGATATCGACCGACCTTATATTACTGTCCAGACGGAACGGACTCCCAGCCAAGACAAACCTACAGTAATTGACTTTAGGGACTTGGAGGATATCTGAAGAGGGGGCAGAGTTAATGAGCTGAAATCAGAGGGAGGACAGGCGGAGATGGGGCGAAGGGGGCCGGATCGAAGCAGTCAATCGGGTAGGCTTTCCAATACTTCAGGATCAGGATGGAAGAGGAAGTAAGTTGAAAAAATCTGAATGACAAATATCAGTAATAATAACAAATCCGTAGAATAGTATTAATGGTAATGCCAAAGTTGTTCTCATACGCGAGCGGTTACATTTTGTAACCGTTATATTTCTAAAACATTTATCTTGCATGTTTTTAAATCTATTTATTGGGGTTAGAATTTAATTTTTTTTTTCAATAATCATCAACAATTAGAAATCAAAATAATTTATTTACAAATGGAATATATCATGAACAATTAAAATAATGGGTAATATAGAAATAAATAATGGAATATATCACGAACATCAAAATAATGAAAAAATGAAAAATGCAAATAATTTATTATAAAAGAAAGTGGTTAGTCGGATTTCGTTGGAAAATTGGTAAACTATTTTGCTCCTGGAAAAATACAATTGCTTCTTCTGTTTTTGTCAAAGCCCAAAGACTCATTTTCGTAGCACAAAAATAAGCGAAATAATAACTACAAATCTAATAATAATTAAATAAATAATAAAATATTAACAACAATGAGTCTAGAACAAATCAGCAAACAAACAAAACTCAGCAAACAAGAAAGAAATCAGGTGTTAGAAATATTAAAAAAAAAAATCTGTACCACTACGACCCGTGAACGAGTCTGGGGGTTCAGTACATGGTTGAGACTGCACTGTTTCATGGACAACGGTTCTGCAAGGAGGTGACTTGTCCTAGGTCACGCTCAACCGCCAGGTTTTCCCCCCTTATTATGGGTACCCTATTTTATAATATTTTGTAGAGGCTGGGTGAGCCCCAGGAGGGTCCTAGATCCTATATGATCCATCTCCGGCTGCAAACAGACTAAATAAAAGTAAGTTAGAAATATAACGGTTAGAAAATGTAACCGCTCGCGCATGCGAACAAGGAGGGAAAAATAACAGCGGTGGCGTTTACACACAAGTACCAAAAAAAGTCTGAATCATAAATTAGAAAATATATATTTTTATAAAATACTAGCGGACTTGACAGACGTTGTCCAGGTTATTCGTTTTAAATCCGAAAATTTTGAAAAAAAAATTGTCTACTTTTTTTAACAATTTGATTAATATATAAAAATAAAAACCATTTAAATACCTGACACCATCAGCGAGCAGTTTTCACACCCTAAACTTATCAATCAAGTATGAGTTTATAAGCTAAAATGTGTTTAATATAATCTTAATTACATTTCTGTAATTATTATTATATTTTAATATTTATAAATCTTTAATTAATAGCTTAAGGGAAAAGCACTAATATTTTGAATGTCAGTTATAAAATTTTAGTTAATAAAAAAAATAATTTAATTAAGAAAACATTACTATCATATCGAATTTTGAATCGAAGCCATTCTCGAAAAAATTTTAACACACGCGTCAAATGATATCAAAATCGCCCACACCGCTTAGGAACTCAGTGACATAAATGCGAACAGACATACACAGAATTGTATATATAGAATAGACAGGTAACTTTATTCTGGGACTAATTAGATTAATTATTGAGAATAATAAATAGAAAAATAAATGTAATATATACCTTGCTAGAAGGCTACATAATACAAATTAAGTTTTTATAAAATATCCACAAAATAATTATAAACTTAAATGAAATATAAACTACAAATAATGACAAGATTAAAGATAGTAAATAAATATTATTTATTCAATATTGATTCTTTTAAGCAAATCAACTAACCTCCTTAGAGAGCATCTCTTTAGTAATCCACGAAATGATGGAAAAGCAAGGATTTAAATGAGGATAGTGTAGAAGTCTGAAGGATGATAGGAGGGAAAAATATCAATAGATTGATATTACAATAAGTAAAATATATTGGTGCTATCTTTTGTTACTTTTCTGTCATCGTTATGTAGTAATATTCATATTTTTAACAATTAATACTAATTAGCTGTATTTTAACAATTAAAAACCTATTGTGACCTACAGTATTCAAGTAAATCATAATGACCGGTTTAGGCACTGTTTGTTGAAATTCTTGGACATAGTCACTTTAGCTTCAAAATTTCTGTTTATTTTTATTCTTAAAAAAAAAAAATCCTAGAAATACCTCTTCAGTTTCTTGAATCAGTTTTATTTCCTCAAAAATAAAACTTGTATAGTAATAATACGGTATATAAATACTTATACCCCTTGATCTTATAAAATACAGATTCTGTATATCATTTATTTGTTTCTTAATATATAACTTAGATTTACATTGTTATTTAAAACAGACAAATTTTCTAAACCCCTTTCTCTTATAGTATTTTGTAAAAAAAAAAAGTTCTTTCTAGGAAAGGTAGTTTTAGATCAAAGCTTCTATCACTTCGAGCATATTTTATGCTAGGACATTTTCTTTGATGTCCAAAGCTTGTATTTTAAGGAAGAAGTTTCACCGATAGTTATTTTAACAAAAAAGCTCACGGATAAAAGCTATGATGCCACTAACCCAAAAGCTCTATTTTTAAAATTCTATTTAACAACCTACAGTTCATCAAAATTCTTATTTTTATTAATGAGGTCAGGTGGAATAATAATAATTATTATTTTATGTGACGTTTTTATAATAACGTTTAGTTGTCGATATGAAGGTTATTCTTACGAAGAAGTTACCCAAAAGAATAAAGAAAATACTTATTTTAAAGACGAACTCCATTTGTAACGCTAGCTTATTAATTGTTGGTAAGTTTAATCGTTCGCAATTCCTAACAATTTATTATAGATTTTATATTTATAACACTTATTTAAGTTCTTGAAATATAAATTCAACTAAATTCTCAATCGTTTTCTTAATTTTGTATATGCTGCTATAGCGTCACAACAGCTGTTATAAATAGAAGATATGAGAGGAAATAGTTTTAATTTACGGTTACAGTGTGTTGAGAAAATTTGAACCCTTTACTTGAAATTTCAAAGAAACACGAAGTAAAGGCATTGAAGGCTGTTTCTTTGTTCTTTTCAGGTGAAGGAATGTTTAGTTGAAAATTATCGTAATTATTTAAAACATGTAAATATTTATTGTAAATAAATCTTTGTTTTTCAGAGAAACAATTCCGTCTTTATTTAATTATCTAAAGGCATATAAACATTAAACATTTATAAAATATCATTATAAAACAGCATTTTTTTGCAATTACACGTCAAAAAATGGAAAAATCAAGATTTGACTTTGTTGTGAAATTGTCGGCAGATGGAAAATCTAACCTTGTATGCATAACATCTATAGCTCCACCTCATAGGCAGATTTTCACAAACCCACCCGAATCAAAAGCTGTAAACTTCCATCAAGAAAATATGAAAACATCGAACTTTGCTAAAATAAGAAAATTGTTAATTAAAAGGCACCAAAGTAGGAAAGTATGGATAACCTTAACGGACGAGATTTCAAAAATATATTTAGATAAAGAAAAAAACATACAATTTAAAGGAATTTACATAGAGAAAATAATTGAAACAACAGACACTTTAGAATCAAAAGCAGGCTCAAGTCAAACGTTAAAAAGACTGTTAGAGAAATTCCTGGAGGTTAAAGAATCAAATCCTGAAACTCAAAATTTAGGGATTATTGCAAAGAATTTTATGATAGAGCATTTCAATGGCAGAAGGTCAAATGCTAACCAATGGATTGAAGATTTTAATAAAACGCTTTTAAATAAACGAAGACAAAAAGAATAAACAAATTACAAATAATTTTCGTTTATTTGTAGTTTAAAATAATGGTCCAAGTGTACCTGATATAGTAATAGTGTAATATTTTTATGAATGAATTCCGTAAAATGTATTTGTTCGAGCGATTTTTATATCATGGATGGAAGTATACACACTTACGTCTTCAAGTAGGTATAAGCCAATAATAGACGACTGTAATATTAGACTAGTGCGTTATTCAATATATATTTCCAATAAACCTATTTTTTACTGTGAGGGCATGTTTATGAGACCAATATACCCACTCAAAATTTAAATGTAAAATTATATATATCCAACAGGATCAAGTGTTACATTCATCAGTTACAGTAAAACTAAAAATAAACCACTGCGGATGTTCGGCAACTTATATTAACATTTTATTTAATTAAAATATGAAACTGAAATTTTAATACAAAATTAAAGTGGGAATATTTGTTTATAGTTGGAAAGAAGTTGAGGCAGTTTAAACTTTATAAAGGCTTAAGTTGTAGACGCAGTTGTGTCGGTACTTTTCAAATTAAAATTCCTAATACCTGCTTCATTAGTAAGTTCATTTACATAAGGCGAGCATTGAAGTTTCATTATTATCAAACTTCTTCCCACCCCAAAGCCCTGCTCCAAGGCACATGTTAACAATTCTCGTCAAATTGAGCATCTTTAGAACAACATGGCTTCTACTTTATATTCAATAACAGTTAAAATATATTATGTTAAAATATTAATAAAGAGCTGAAATTTTAACCATGATTTTTTCTGACATCTTTCTGAACTATTATCCGGTTTTCATTTCATTATTTAAAAAAATAAATAAACCAAAAAGAGCCAGTACCATCAGTACCCATGGGGATTGGGTTTAGTACGGGCTAGAGACTGTACTGTTTCTAGAACTACGGTTGTACCGAAGGGTGAGTTATCCCTGACCACGCTCAACCCCCAGGGTTTCCCTCTACTAAAGGTATCCACTTTATAGAGGTTTTGCGAACCCCAGGATTATAAAAATATTAAATTATCTCTTAGATAACAATATAACAAAATTTATTTCTATTGAGGTGGAAAATAGCTGACTGGATAATTCTAATAATGGGTTAAAGTAGTGAGGGGGTACAGTTAAAGATTATACAAAATTATATTAAATAAAATAAGTTTTTATTATTTTGTGTAATCGTTGACGGCTCACCCTCACCATTTCAATCAATTAATATTGAGTGTATAAAGTTCGCATGCAATCAGATAACAATAATAATGATAATAATAAGATAAAAATATTTGTTAATAATTCTATATGTTTAAAGGAATTCCGGGTATTACTTGAGCAAATACTGATACTATTGTATTGAAGGGAACTCAGGACGAATTTTCTTCTTATTGGATGCATTATCGTTATAATAGCCACAATATCCTGATCTAAAAGCTCCCTAAAGTTATTTTATCATTTTCGACATCTTCTAACATCATATCATATTTTATCTTTCCCTCACATTGACTATTGCTGTTTGGTATATGGGGTCCTCTCGGAGGTGCTCGAGGACAGATTGAAGCGAATCATATATTGCTACTATTTGTCTTTGGCACCCCGAGGCGGTCTTGTGTGTCCCAACTTTATAGTGAGTTAAAATGGCTCTTCTTATCCATCCATAGAGAATATTTCTCGGTTTATTCATATACCAATCCATCAATTCCGAATACCCCTCCAACCTCTACTAGGCTACATTTCCGATCTCTACACTCGTTCCAAAAGAACCAAAAACAGTCGACAGGGGTCTTTCTCTCCCATTCCACCACAGTCTGGAACTCATGACTACCTAATGTCGGTAATTCTTCTTCACTGTTCTCATCCGATTCATTGATTTTCCGATATCCCCTCAACTTCAACAGATGTTCTCCGTTGTTTTAATGGGAAGTCACAAATCGTTAATTTTCTTCTCCTATAATTTTATTGTTTTTTTTATATTTTATTTCGTGTTTTTATTTGTATGTACTTTTTTTATTGTAATTTTGTCAATGTCATCTGGGTTTTATTATGTAGATTTAAGGTCAGATGTTTATTATTTTATTTTTTACATATTTGATATCGTTAAGACACTGCTCCATAGTAAAATTATTTTTTTTATTTTACCGTATTCATCGTTTTATTCTATTCACAGACGGATAAGCTAAAAAAATAGTGGGAAAAATATTATAAAATTAAACTCGGGTTAATTGACCATTAAATACGTCTGACTAACATATATGTGAAACATGTCTTGTAAAAGTTTAAAATTTAAATTTAAAAATAGAGTTTTTATTATTCGCAAGGTAAAATTACTAATTAATTGAATACGAATTCTATCGTATTGGATTAGAAATTACCTCAATTGTTATATCACATTCGTTCCAAGCTGACGATAAATCCTCCTATTCATCAGAGTCAGAACTAATAATGTTTTCACTAAATGCGTTTTTTTAGGCCGGGATAAAACGGGGATTTAGCTTTTCAATTGCTGGAAAATTAATCTCATTGCTGAGCGGTCGAAAAAGAAATAAAGGGAAAAAATCCCGTTAGAAAGGCAATTTGGAGGGAGCAAACGGATTTCAAACTAGTCCAAACCGTTTATTGGGGGATTTATCTGTTTGGGCTCGGAGCGAGGGTGGCAGAAAATTGGAGGGCGGTTTTGTGGGGTTTGGTCTCTGGAGCTCTGGAGGCCTGGATCAGGCCTGGAGGCAGCTGGCAGTTATCAACAGCTGGAGCCTCTGTACCCAACAACTGATTTCATATACGTACAACTATAATGGCTGATTACCTATATAGTTAGTAATACAGATGACGATGGGGTTGGGGGTTGCCGTCAAAGAGTTCTACACAACAAATAGGGAAAAAATACATATTATTGAGCATTGCTAATATTAATGTATTGTTTATTTTAAAGTCACTTTTAGCTGATATGACTGATCGGACGACGTTACGCTAGGAGCTCTAATTAGTATATGTATCTGATATATTTGATTCACTGCAGAAGCAATCATCTCAAGAAATAATCAAATCCTTTGACCTGAATAATATTTAAATTATAAAATGTGATGTCACCCTGAGATCGGTATGCATAATATATAGTAACTCTATATCATTAATGGATAAGATACATATAATTACATACATATACATACCCCTCTTCTCCTAAGGTTGACGTGGTTGACTGAAGAGTATTTGGTTATTAAATAAAGATACTTTTCTATTTAATTGAATAACATTATATTTATAGTGTCCTGATCATATTTAAAAGATAACTTATAAAACTACTTACAAGGAACGAAATGGTGGGCCCTTTTGCTAGATGTAACAGTCTACATGTCGAGTGGATCGCTTCTTGCCTACTATTGTGTTAAGAGTAAAGATACCGATACCAATGAAGATTTAGGCTATCCCCCCCCCCTCTATGCCCCTCATCCTATTTACGTAGGTACTCCTAATGTTCAAGGTAGTGTCACATATAGCAGGTCATTAACGAGTACCTGACACCACACAGGATATACCTGGCTCAACCACTATTTGACATCTATGAGCTAAAACCTATACAACAGGTAAAGAACATTACCTTATGAATAATAAACTAAATTTCGCTTAAATTCCACCAATCATTTAAAAGAATGATGTTTATTCTTTTTTTATCACGCTGGCTTTGGAATATTAAGTGGCATCACTGATAAACGATATTTATAGTAAGTGTAAGAAAATTGCGGTTGGAGGTAAAGAAAATTATTCTTAGTAGGCAGAATGTTTATTGGAGAGCCAACGTTTCGACCGATACCGCAGGTCTTCTTTAGGGCTAAATATGCAAAATACAGACAATTAAGATTACATATGGTAAATATTAAAGTTAAAATACATAAGCATCAAGGTATCTGACTGAAACCTTGATTTCACTTCACTTTGACTCGGTGGGGGTTGACACTAGACCCGCCGATCAAACTAGCCCTGTAGAAGAGCTGCAATGTAGGTCGAAACGTTGGCTTACCAATAAAATGTTTTCTTTATATAAGAGTATTTTCTTCCCGGACCATTTTCTTCCTCATAAATACAAGCTCAACTAGTATTAATTAATATGTTTTTAATTTTGAATATTTATTTTGCTCCTTTATCCATATTTTTCAAGCTTATGTTTCTAAGAAGAATATCATTACAATTATATGTTGTCATTAATATAATTTTATTCAATTAGTCAACATTGAAATCCTTATTTTTATCTCTTAATAAATATTTTCATGGTTCAAATTTTATAGAGAATTTAATTAACTGGAGTAGATATATTAATTTTAAATAAATCAATTAACTAATTTTAAAATTACAAAAACGTTATACAAGTGAGCAATTTCTTAGTGCAAAGTTACTTAGTTAAATAGCAGCCGATTTAGTCAAATTAATTGTTTTAGTTGGCTTAAATTGTTACATATATTAATGAACTAATTATTGTAACTAAATTGTATTTTTTTTTATATGAATTTTAATATGTAATATATCAATATTTGATTTTATTCAACCCTAAATCCTTCAGATACTCTTATGGGATTCTGAGTTATAACGGTTATGATTATTTTAAACTCCGAATTATGTTAACATAATCTTCATGATTTTGAAATTGATAAGAATTAGACGATGTAATGGAACATTCAATGATAAATAACGACACCAACTTTATAGGACGAGGAAAATTATAAAATAAATAATAAATAAAAAAACAGTTATCCATCATTGGGGATAAGGAGGGATTAATAATTTTTGAACAAGTTTACAACAACAGTTATGGCTTTTATAGAAACGGAAAAGAGAAAATTGAGTTGGACTGGAAGTTTAAATGGCCCGAGGCAACTGCAATTTGTCACCCAAGGAACCATCGCCCAAGCTCTAAAAGCCCATAACAGCTGCCCCCTCATAATTCGATATTTTTTTTCATTCGTCGATATTTGTCAAAGTATCGAGTCTTCGTAATATCGATATTGAACGTAGCTCTATGTCACATAATATTGGACGCTTCGAGCCATATTATTGTTTATCCCATGACGAAATATTGAGCAAACACAAAGCAAGGGGTACGTGTGAGTGCAAAGGATTCTGATGCGGTTTTTAATTTTATTTACCGAAGCGAGCTCGTTTCACGTTATATTATCTTTAAAAGTATGACTACAATCAAAATACTGTTTCCGTTGACACAACAAACACATCTCTACAGCCTTTTTTTCAGCAAAAATAAACATCCATGTTTTCCAGAAGGGGTTTAATGATTTTTAAAAGTCTTTTTTTTTATAACAAGCCTGGTTTATTTACTAATTGTCTGGTTTTATCCTTAATTTAATTATAAATATCTAATGATCGTTTTATAAACGATATCAGAGACTGGAAGTGAGGAGCGGGGTCGTTTTAAAACGCTGAGTTGCTGTGCTAAAGACCTCAGGATCAAATCCAGTAGTAAAATCACTTGTGGTTCACCCAATCTCTATAATGCGGGTACCCTTAATTATGTGAAAAACTTGGCAGTTGAGCATGGTCTTGGATTTGATCACCTCCCACGAAAACAGTATAATCTCTACTATTTGCTGAGCCCTGGACCGTTCATGGGCTGTATTGGTACAGACTAGTTCTTAGAGATAGATTCTAGAATTGGATGGAAGCATTTTTACATTTACAGGCAATCTTTTTTCTGCTATTTATTTATATACCTTTATTTAACATGTACATTGACGTCAAACGATGATGTATGTTCTTATATATACTTTTTTATTATTAGATTCTTTTATCATATTCTGTTTCTCTCAGCTTAATTCTTGCTATTTTAGATTTTTATGACATTTTTTTCTTAACCAGAGCATACCTTCTGGTTTATACTTATTATCACGGTATTATTAAAATATTGTAAGATTCTTATAATTCTTATCTACCAGAATTCCTAAGAATACATTTTTTATGTAATACTAGTTCTTGTTTATTCGTTCAAATTGAATGAACTCTAGCTGCTTATCCCATTTGTTGGTCACGTCTCTCCCAAAGCGGGTGCTTCATATGTGAAACATTTATGAAATGCAAATAACGATAGTACACAGTTGGTAGAGTATTTGTTTTTCTCATATCGAAGTTCAGGAAGTTGAATATGCTCATAGTGAAGTCCTATTTGTTGCTTGTAATACAAATAGGATATTATTTTTTAAGATTAGATCAGCTGATTCACCAAAAACAACATTTTTCAACTTTGGTCTCGTAGCTGTTTCTCCATTGTTGTAAATTCATCTTGTGACGGCAAGAGCTCTGTTAATAGGTTTGCTACGGTTAAATGTACCCAGAAAATAAAATTTACTCCAACTGTATTCCCTTCGTAAATTAGTACAAGTGGGGACCAGTTGTGTACCTCTTGTGTATGGGATGCTTAGAAAATTTAGATTTATTTCATTTCTTCTTGACAGGTCAAAGTCATCAAAGATATTTCGAACACTTGGTTTAATTATTCTTAATTTATTTTTGTTTTAAGCCTAATAGGTTTGAAGCAATAATTAATTGAGAATACTTGTCAATTCAGTAACTTTAGTTTAACAAGAGTTCTTCTCTATTTGGTCAATGTGATTCCTTCAATAGCTGATTTGTTAGCGACATTATTCCTTGTTACGCGATATTGACTTGCATCCAACACTCATCAATGTTATTAGATCGTTTTTAAATTTCAGAATAAATTATAACACAAGTTGGGATGTATTGTGTGTAGCACGGTTAATATTCTGGGGACATTAGAATGGCCCCTTACCGGGTCTACTAGGGTTTATACCAGTAAAAACAGAAATGGGACAGTTGTAGGCAGGGAGGCAGAGATTCATGTTGCCAGGTGATCTCATGTATAATGGTCAGATGTAATAACTCATATATAAGAGATATGGGGATTTGGTAAATATATATGTATTCTCTGTAATTATGACCACCATATAATAAAATTAACGTTGGTTTATCCTATGTAAAATGATGTTTATTTTGTAAAACCACTCCCAGTCAATCACTCATATAAACTTTTGGAGAAGAAATGACTTGCATTTCAGTTAATAATTACATAGTATTATAATTTTTTTCCTGAAATGATTGATTCACCAACCTAAGATGACATAGCAATTGATTATCAAGTAACTCTAAAAAAAACTGTAAAAGACCTATGAAAGGTCTTGTGTTCAGATAGAGTCTGTACTGTTTCCATGACAACGGATGTGGATGTAGGTTGTTTTTCAGAAATGTCGTTTAACATCTCTCTATCAAGGAAGAGTACCAACTTTCTAGATGCTGGGTTAGCCCCGAGACCTTCGACACAGTAACTCATGGCTCTGCCACTTAGATAACCCACTCGATAATTTAAAAAATAAATTCGAAAATTAATAAAGTTCATGTTTAATTTAAATGTCGGATCAAATTTTGACGAAGATATTATAAAGATGAATTAATTGGGATCGATAACTCCCAGCCGAGAGTGGGCTTATTATTTTTGCCCGGACGAACGACCCCAATCAACGCCCTTCATTATGTTCCGGCCCTATTAGGTCCAGGAGTGAATGGTGAATAGATTTAAATATTTACTGCTCTTGCGTATAACTAGCATATTTTAATTAAAATCAGTTTTATTCAAGTGGTTTTATTAATTAATTAGATAGAATAGTGTCGGCATGCTAAGTAGTAGAAGAGACTTATTTCCATAAAGTATTTCAACCATAATCTATTAAGAAAACTATTAACGGCAAAAAAGAACTGAGATATGCTGACGACACGTTACTTCAGGCAGTGCTGAAGTTTTCTGCGGCCCTTTTACAAAGTACTGAAACCATGCAGTAATGAAGATGAATCAACAGAAAACAGAAATAATGATTATCACTAAAAAAAATAAATATGAATTCTATTCAAATAATCACCCTCAATAAAGAACTGAGAGAATTATTTATTTGAAATTTAGTGTAATTGACGACTAAGATATCTCAAATGAAATAAGATCTCGTATAGAAAAGACAAGAAAATGTTTTCAACCAACTCAGGAAGGTGCGAAGAACCTAAATTTGAATTTGCAGTCTCCGATTGGCGTACTCAGACGTTACGTGTTTCTAGTGTTATCGTACGCATCAGAGGAAAAAAAAAACACTTTCATGGGTGCATACCAGAAAGGAAAACCTACTATAACGAATACAAAAGCCCCTAGAAATATTGGACAGCATCAAAATATATAGATTGGCATATTCTGTTCATGTGTTGCGAAATGAAAAGTATAGCCTGCTGCAGTTAATCGTACTGGGAAATATTGAAAGGAAGAGAGGTCCAGGTCGCAGGAGTCACTCCTCGGTGATGAACCTGAGGCAGTGGGAAGGATTAACATCGATAAACTTGTTTAGTGAAGCGATCAGTAAAATAATATAAAGCCGTTATAATCGCCAACACCCAAAGACATTAGGAACTTTTAAAAAAGAATCAGAACCGCAGGAATGGATCTTCAAATATACTACTTTCTGTGTGTGTATAAAATCCAACCTTTGTTACTGGAATCAGGGAGAAGAAAACTGTATGTGTAGTAATGGTGTGGGAAGATGAATGCTTTGTATTAGATAAATCTAAAGAAACTAATCCTTAGGATAGGATGGAATACTTCCCACAGTGTATGCAGCAGAAATTATATCGCTCTAGTATCACATATATAGAAGGCTAATATATATAAATAGTTCATTATTCGCTTTAACATATATATGAATCAATTGAGAGACTGCCATAACCTGGCACATATATTAAGTGAGGATACGAGGAGCTTAGTGTACTTAATTTTAGACGATGCCGAAAACACTTGAATGGCAGATGAAAGATAAAAGATGCCGACTAATGAGTAATATTGAAATTATTAATAGACGAGCTGAAAAGGATTAAGGAATAATTTTGTAAGTGTATATATTTATATAGTGTCTATTCATCTATTCATCTCACTAAATATTGGAGTAGGGCTATAGTGATCACAGATATATCATGTTTCCCTTTAGTTTATCTATTATATTACGTAGTAATGGAAACGTGGTAGAGCACTAAGTTGTCGTTCCGATGGTCCTGGATCCAAATCTGGTTATATAATGCAACAGATAATTTATTTTGTTTTTTATTATATTATGCTATATATATATCGCTACTAATATTTACTAACCTTACGTTAGACACCTAAGCTATCATAGAAAAGGCGATTAAGGTTCTTAACATATTTCTGGCCTAATAAGTACATACCTTATTTATGCGTATTAAAAAAAAAAAAACTACCACTACAACCCGGGGATGGTCTGGGGTTCATTGCATGGTAGGGACAGTACTGTTTCATGGAAAACCGTTGTGCAAAGAGGTGATTTGTCTTAGATCAAACCACCAGATTTCCCCCCTTATTTTTGGTACCCACTTTTAGAGGCTGGGTGAACCCAGGAGTGTCCTAGATCCTATATGAACCATCTCCTTTTGCTAACAGATTAAATAAAAGTCTCTTTTGCCCTACATCCTAAACATATTTTCACCCATGCCTCGATTTTTTATTTCAATAATTAAAATAATAATTAATCTTATGAGAGTGTCAATCTCATCTGAAAAAAATCTAGGGCTTTGGAGTGGTCCCCGATGTATAAAAAGTATAAATTCAATTTCCCTTAGCTAAAGCAAAGATTAATATTGGCTAAATATTTGTTTAATTTAACACATATTACATCACAAATTAGTATATACCATTTTTACTACTTATTTGTATATACTTGGTTGTAATTTAATATACAAATAAGTATATTACATTGCAACTAAGTATATAAAAGAACAATTAATAAACAATGTCATTAGCAAATAATTTAACTAAAACTAATGCTTCGAGCCATTTTTTTTATACCATATTATTATTTACTTCCGCAACACTTATTCTCAATTCAACATATACGCGAATACACACACACACACACGCGCGCGCGCACAAACACACCTATATATACAAGTTTTTCTAAAGCTAATGCTACAATGAATGGTCACCTAAAGAATATATATATATATCCAAGTGTGTGTGTGTGTGGGTATGTGCTGACACACCCCCAGCCAGAAGTTATTACTTCTGTTTTTACCTGTACCACTACGATCCGTGAACGAGTCTGGGGGTTCAGTACATGGTTGAGACTTTACTGTTTCATGGACAACGGCTCTGCAAGGAGATTACTTGTCCTAGGTCACGCTCAACCGGCAGGTTCCCCCGCCCCTTATTATGGGTACCCTATTTTTATAATATTTTATAGAGGCTGGGTGAGCCCCAGGAGGCTCCTAGATCCTATATGATCCATCTCCGGCTGCAAACAGACTAAATAAAAGTAATTACTTCTGTTTAAACTCGTAAAATGTCATTACAGATAATTATATGAGTAACAATGTCTTATGTATATTAGTAAGAATCATCACAATTGTTGTTAATCCTTATTGTAAAAATGAATTTAAAAAGCACTTAGTAAACCCAAGTATGGAATGTGGCATTAAATAAACGGTCCTTAAGAAAAAATGAAAAAAATATATATATTACGAAAACTTATGGACACATCGATAATTCTCAAAGTTGTCCATTCCTGTAATATTTATTGATCATATTTTTTATTTGTTAATTTCATTTTATAAATAATCAACCTAATAAATGACTTTAATCATAGGAATTCGGTTGTGTTTCCAAGAACAGTCGTAGTATTTGATCAATGTTCGATAGACAACATCTGATACCACACATTCCATATCTCTTTCAGTTGAATTAGAGAACCCTCATAGGACCAGAATATCCTATATCCCCGGACCTTTGAAGTCCAAAGCAAAGACTGAATTCATTCGATGATATTCCAGAGACGGATAAATCTCAACGCTGCCCAACCGATTCGAAAACACCATAATTCATTCCAAGGATTGACCAAATCTCAACAAATAGTAAGTCCTAATATACAACAAACAACTCATTAATTTACTATCGCGTATCCTGATGTACTCAAATAAGTGTTCATTTACATAAATCAACTCATTACATAATTACAGATAATACCCCTTCTCAAAAAATATTAAAAAATTAACTTAGAGCAATGTTCTTTTCTCCATACTAGAGATATACATATAATATGGTGTAAGTGAACTTGGAAGATCAACACCATTATCCACTGGCGTTAAGTTGGCACGCCATAAAAAAATAAATAAATAAAACTCGTGATTTATCTATTTTTTTATTAGATTAAACTTGGACACTCGGCAGGCCAAGCTGAAAGAAATACTACCACCACGTTCGAGGAAGGGTGTTGTAACGAACGGACAATTAGCTGATGGGTTGAGAACTTTTCAGTTGGTGACACAGGTATTAATCTAAATAAATTATCAAGAATTATCTTAAATAATGGATATCTTCTTCTACGCTGTGACGAAACTATCACATTTGGATCTTACTACAGAAATACTGGCAACAAAACATTATAAAAAACGACCTTCATTGGTTAATCGGAAGAACCTGTACCTTTACACGACAACCCTTAACCATATTTTATGCGGAAGACAATGAAAAAAGTAGGCGAGCTGGGAGACGTAGTCCTACCTATACTTACCTTAAGGGCACAATATTTTTAAATGATAATCAACTCAAATACGCATTTTCTGACAATATAGTCGTAACAAAACCTCAATTATTCAGTCATGGGATCGAGATTTTGATGACACGATGGGAAAAAATATAGAAAATTAGGGTGAATGATATGAATTAGAATGATTAAAATTTATAATCACGTAAACGTAAAATTGTGATCAAGTGGATAATTATGGGATAGGAAACGTTGTATTGTTTAAAAAAATATCTTCCCAATGATCGAGATGTTTTAGTCTAATCAGTAAAAAATATTCACTCCCGATCGAAAGAATACTTGAATGTGTCCGCTAGGGCGCAGCAGCGTATAGAAGTTTACGCTAGCAGGATTTAACCTATGGAATGAGATGAGTTTTTCCAATTATTAAGAGCTTGAAGACTGGTAAGTTTCGAAATCAGAGCGGAAGTGAGATGAGCTACAAAGGTAGGAATCCTTTTTTAACTGAATTCAGACTAGATTCTGCCAGTGGCAAGATGGTAGTTTCATTTGATGATGTGATGAGCCAATCAAATATGATAATTAATTTTTTTTGTAACTACTCGATGACTTCGTGGAATCGTGAATCTTGTATTAGATAAATAGGTAAGAGATATCTGAGGATCCACTGCAGTTTGCTTACTGGTTGAAGGGGGTACAAGAAATCACAGAATTATCTATATATTAAGGAGTTTCGGTGGAGTTAATAGGTTTCAGTAAATTAGATCTATGATATATATTGTATTAGGTTATAGCAATTATTGTAATGAGTTATTTTATGGAATTATAATTATTGTTATTGATTGTGTTGTTCTATGTATCTTTGGTTTAAATATATTAGTGATTTTTTGAAATTTGAGGATGTTTAGGGTTCGTTTCTTTTCCAAGATTCCAATATGTGGGTCTTGACTGTGCCTTGTTTCCCAATTGGGACTTTTTAGGTGTCCACGATTTCTAACAAAGGAATAACAGATAACAATTTCATAAAACTTTTATACTAAATAACCTTCATTCTGAAAACGGACATGTTTTGTGAAACGATCTAATGTATATTTGTATTATGTTCTAACATAAAAAATATAATAAAACGTAAGTTGACTATTTATCGTTGAGATAGCATAGCGTAATTGAATATATATTTTTATGGAGGAAAAACAGCAGGAAGGGCCCTAACTGCCTAACAGTTTTTCGGAGGCAGTTGACAGTTTAATAAGATTAATTAATATTTGAATGGGCGAGAACACTCGCGGTCGGACGAAATAGATTACCCCCACCCCAACTAACTCTCTCCCTCTCTCTCTCTCACTCCCTCTCTCTCTCTCTCTCTCTCTCTCTCTCTCTCTCTCTCTCTCTCTCTCACTCTTTCCCCCCTCTCCCCCTCTAGCCCCTCCCCTTCTGCCCTGGACCTAGCACTGGAATATTAAAGCCCACGAATAGATTTTCTTCTCTCCTCTCGTCTAATTAGAGAACTTGACTCACTGTTTTCTGTCACGGATAATTTGGAGGTTTAGGAATCAAGTACTTGATTGATAAATAAACTTCTATGATAGACGTATACTAATCTCTAGGATAGTATAATGCTATAAACTTATAGGATTATAATATTTAATTATTGCAGATCACAGATATTATCATACACAGAATATGATATTATAACAGATCACAGAATATTATAAATTCATGTGTTACTTAATAAAATAGAGAATCATAGTAAATGCGTTTATTAGCATTAAAATTAATTAATTAGAAAACAATTATTTTTTAAGGCATTAGTTGTTTGTGGAACCACATGGAAGAACCTTGATTTCTCTATTTGTATGCACTGAACTTTGTATTCTTTGATGTGATTTTTCTTTTGGTGCGAGGATAGGCGAAACGTTGCACACAGGGGTATTTGACATCAAAAGTCGATCAAAATTATTTTTATTTTATGCTATTTCATAACTTTAGTAAAATAGAGGTTAGAAATATAAAAAAAGAATAAAAGAAACTAAGAAAAACATAAAACACAACCTTTTTATATTACAGTAAAAAAATAAAAAAATTAAAATAGGCACATATAAGTACCTCATACAAGAGGTTGTAGGACAGTACAATAATGTTAATAAATCATATTACCCTGAGAAATCATCCCATCCTTCTTCATCAGAAGTCATTTCATCTTCTGTGTTGTTGTCCTCAAATTGGGTACATTTCAACGGTTTCTTGCTTGAAAGACTTTGACATTTTGGGGATCTGGACCTTATGCAGCTCAATAAAAGCCTATTCACAACATCCGTATTGGATTGAATGCGACAAAATTTTTGGAATATCTTCCCCGGTATTGCCGGAAATGTTTGTCCCTTGCTTCTGCTGCCTCCTTTGACAAATTACCAGTTGGTAGAAGAACATGATCAATAATAATTGGGTCATGTATAATTATTTTATGTAGTGTAGGTGACATTGGACACCATGAGCAAAGTTCGATGTACCCCTTCGCCGTTTCATGACGGCAGGCAGTGAATTTTTTTATATCTATTTTGTGGCCACTAGATATCAATTCTAAAATAGTTGCAAATTTGTCGATAAGGTTTTTATTATTACCTGTTATGTATGCAGATACCTCCGTGTTAGCAAAGAATCTCCTGCGAGTGTTTCCATAATTACTGTTACCAAAATTAGCTGTAGGCAAATCCACTATTAGCCCGAGTTCATCTCTGGAACGTTACATGGGTGGTATTTTCTATTCTCTTAGCTGCCTGTCATTTTGATTTCTTATCTGGTTTGAGTCTTGAAAACTTTTTCTGAAACTGCTGCATTTCTTCCTCTGAGAATGTAGGTTGTTTTGCAATATTTTCCTCGACTAATTTCAAACTTCTGTGCTAAATCCATTCCTCTTCAGTCTTTAGCCATCTTATAACACTGTTCTGCACGAAAATCCTCCTTCAAACCAAAACATGCTTTCTTACTGTTATCAGATGTGCTGAACACGAATTTGAAGTCAGATTTTGTCTATCACGCACAGTTTCCTGAGAAATTCTAGTTTTTTATCCAAAAAGGTGAGTTTTTTGTGGATTTGACGAATTTTTTTTCGGCATCAAAACATAGTGAAAAAAATTCAAAAGCCCGATTATTTTGAGCGCAATGAAGTATATTTGAACGAAAAAAATTTGATGGGAATATTACAAGTGGTTAAAGAAATATGGCTAAAAGTGTTTTTTCAGTTTTTGAGCTTGAGGCAGGGATTTGGTCTCTACCTGTATCTTTAGGGGAATGACCCTCCTTTATCTTTTATGGTCTTTTATGGTGGTACCCTTTTCATTCAAATCCTTACCTACCCCCCTTTCACCCTCACTACACCAACTCCCCCCCTCCCACTCAGCCCCTATCTTGTCACTATTTTCTTCTAGGATTTGATCAGTACTCTCGAGGCTTTCGCTAAACTCACTTAGTTGGATATTCAGTTGTGCTATCATTGTTTTTGGAACAGTTCACTTTTTCTCTGTAATGTCACGACAGTGTATAAATAAGCCTGATTCCTTTTGCTATGTTTGTGGTGAAGTCACATTCAAGTCCACTCAGAAACCTCTGACTCCGCTGGTGAAGAAGGCATACGAGTTATACTTTGGATGTAAAGTAAGTGATCAGGACAAATCATGGGCTCCTAAAATATGCTGTAGTTCATGCTCACGTTCTCTGAGTGGTTGGCTAAATGGGACACGTAAGTCAATGCCATTTGCAGTTCCCATGATATGGCGAGAACCTACAAATCACGTGACCGATTGCTATTTTTGCATGACCACAATCAAAGGTTTCTCGTTCAAGAGCAAAAAGAAAATTGTTTATCCCAACATCCCCTCTGCCATAAGACCAGCTCCACATGATGCCTCCATGCCCATCCCACCAAATCCGAGTAAGTTCCGTCTTAGTTCTGAGGAGTGCAGCGATTCTGAAAGCGTTTCACCTCAACCTGGAACCAGTCAACAAGAAGAAATTTCAAGTTCGTCCAGCCCCTCTGAAACTCAGCCACAGCTCATAAATCAGAGCCGATTGAATGATCTTGTTCGTGATTTAGATCTCCTAAAATCAAAAGCTCAGCTGCTTGGGTCAAGGTTGCAACAATGGAATCTCTTGGAAGGAGGCGTGAATATATCTTTCTTCAGAAAACGGGAATCAGGAGTTCTATGCTTTTTCTCGATGGAAGAAAATCTTGTATTTTGCAATGATGTATTTCATTTGCTCCAGAAACTTGATCTGCCAACCAATCCAGAGGAATGGAGACTATTCATTGACAGCTCCAAGTTTAGTTTAAAAGGAGTACTCCTTCATAATGGAAACAAACATCCATCTATCCCAGTAGCTCATTCGGTCCACATGAAAGAAACCTATGACAACATGAAGATACTTCTACAAAAAATCAAGTACCATGAGTACAAATGGCGCATTTGTGCAGATCTTAAAGTGGTAGCCATGCTTACAGGACTCCAAGGAGGTTACACTAAATTTTGTTGTTTTTTGTGCGAGTGGGACAGCAGAAAAAGAGGAGACCATTATGTCGTAAAAAAATGGCCAGAGCGTAAGGAAAAAGTAGGTGAAAAAAACATTGCCAATCCTCCATTAGTGGACAAAAACCAAATAATTTTACCCCCACTCCACATAAAATTGGCGCTAATGAAAAACTTCGTAAAAGCAATGGACAAGGAAGGAGAAGGTTTCATGTACTTAAAACAAAAATTTCCGCATCTCAGCGATGCTAAGATAAAGGAGGGAATTTTCGTAGGACCCCAAATTCGACATCTACTCAAGGACCTCACTTTTGAAGCAAAGTTAAATACTACTGAGAAAAAGGCTTGGATTGCTTTTCGAGAGGTATGTGCTAAGTTTTTGGGAAACAAAAAATCTAGAGACTACCGAAAAATAGTCCAAGAACTGCTTACTTCATATAAAACATTGGGATGCAATATGTCCTTAAAAATACATTTCCTGCATAGTCACCTAGACTTTTTCGCCCCAAATTAGGGTTCAGTTTCGGACGAACATGGAGAACGATTCCACCAAGACATATCCAGAATGGAAAAAACTTATGCTGGCGGATTACTGCTGGACACTGCAGCGGGAGACAGAGGAGGAAGAGTAAAAAAGAAAAAAAACTACTCATTGTCGATGTGTGTATATTTTTTGAGTTGTGTCATATCTAGTATTATACCTGATATCATGCAGGATTCAATTAATTATATTTTATCGTTGAAAAAGAAAAAAAATCTGTTATAATAAAGACAATAATTTTCAAATACAATTTTTCATTTTTTCCAAGTTTCACCTCTTTTCTCTCAAAATCGGAGGGTGATAGAATTTTTCTGACTTCGGATTCGGACTCAGCACACCTGAAAACATGAGAAACAGGCAAAATTGTTCAAGGGAGGGGAAAAAAGTTTTTTTTTGCAGAACAGTGTAATCAGCTTGTCGGGTCATGATCTTTAATCCAGAAGAGCCTATAACCAGTGAAATGTTAAAAAAGTAAAAGAGTGAAAATAATAAATAACCTCGTTTGGTTCTAGAACAACTGACTGTTTGTTCATTTAATGCATTTAATGTTTTGGCACTTTTTGGCACCTAGTTTTTGATAAAACTGGGAAACAATAGTCTAACGTTAAAGAAAAGTCAAAAATCAAACCCGGGAAAAGGCCGTAAGTATATAAAAATTACTAATTTATACATCTCTTATGAAAAAAATGTGCACAACATCAATCATTCGACAAATATTATTAAAATAACATTGAACGGAATCACTAGATTTATGTTGTTATTTTCTGATTCTACATACCTGGTTGTATAACATCCATTTTAAAAATCACAAATATTCACTTGATAACACATATAAAACCAATATGAAACACATAGATAATGCATTCATTCACTCGGTAACAGCACATAAGTCGCATGTGCTGTTACCGAGTGAATTACCGTAATACCTTCATAATACAACTAATACAGCGACAGGTACAGCTGTTTTCCCAGAAAAAAATGATGACCTTATGTTCTATAAACATTTGGTTTAACGTAAGTAGAGGTAGGTTCCCGGAATTGTCAACAATTGTTTTCCCAATTTTGATTGACCTTTGGTTTCAAATACCCCTGTGTGCGTTGACGGGTTAGTTATTCTAGTATTTTAAAGCCTTGAGGCATTACATTATAGGACTTCATCATTTTCATTCTAATTCATAATCTGTGTCACTCATTTTTAATGTTTGTGCTACTTGAGTTTGATATAAATAAAACGACTATGAATACTCAGGAAACAGTCAACGCAGTGGATTTATGTTCTCACGACTGAAAGTTGAAGGTCAGAGACAAAGCAATCTATATCCAAGGATTACGATTGTTTTGCGAAAGTAGACTTACGAATATCTATTCTTTCTTGCACAAAGAAATTAGTCCCAAAATGAAACAGCTGGGCGGCTATTGGCATTCTGAAATACCATAATGTGATCCCTAATAAAAGTGCACAATGTAGAGTCACCACTACAACGTAAGGTTTTTGTGAGATGTATCCAGTGGTCTGGTGAGTCTCACATACCCGTTGGGATGGGATTTCATTTGTCTGACTTCGTTATCAACAGTAACCTATAAATATGGGTTCCATTATACATCTATCCAAGTGTTACATGTTTTTTATGGGAATGGAACTCTTATTGTATGGTTAGAGTTATAAGATGGGAGGTTTTATTCATAGGGATTGGTGAGAATCTACTACAGTTTGTTTGCTGGATCAAGACGGTAAAAGAAATCACAGAGTTATCTAGATATTGATAAGTTTGGTGGGAGTTAATAGGTTTTAGTTAACCCTTGGTTAGTCGCGGGCGATCTGACAGATCGTATTGGTATATTTTTCTCCTTCACATTGTGTTGGCAAAAATTCTTTCATGCTCCCAGTAGGTGTTTTTTGGATGCCCCAGATGCGTTTATTGCCTTTCTGACCAGTGTGCAACCCTTCTGGACGGTCCATATGAAGCAATAGACCTGGCAGATCGCCGCGACCGTAATCGTAAGTTTAACCTGCATCATGTAAAGATCAACTTTTTTTGTTCATTCGTATTATTACATTAGATGTACCATTTCGTGTTGTATGTTTTTTTGTATGCACATTGGTAGAACTGACAGAGATCTCTCAAAACTCTCCCTGCTGTGAAAGGTGCTGCGAGAAATGTGAAAACTGTTCAAGTTGCATGGGACCTACTGTTTAATGAGCATATGTTGGACAGTGGAATATACCAATGAATATATTCAAAACAAATTCTCTATACCGAGATATGCGAAGGTCACAGATATAGTACAAATGAAAGCTTTTATTCAAAGTTTTTATGTGGCTGTGATCCTAGTCTGTTTTCATGATTAAACATTTCTAGTCTTAGTTATATAATTATTAGAGTTCATTATAAAAATAAACATTGAGAAATGAAAAAAAAAAAATTAGAGGTTACCAAGGAGAAAGCAGATTTACGGTTACTGTACTTTTTTCGATTGAATCCTAAATATACTTAATTCAACTGCTATTTTGTAATGACTTTATATATCCCAAACCACTTTAATGCGTAGTTTAAATATATTACCTCAAATTCAACAAAAAGGTTAGTTTTACTGAAAATGATCTGTCAGATCGCCGCGTTATGATGAGTTTTAGAGCCGCGACTAATACAAGGTTAATTGGATCTATGATAAATGATATTTAGATACATTTAACACATCAATATACCTCGATTAAAAAGCAGGTGCTAATCTTAAGACTTACCCTACAATTTGTATATATTAAAAAAGTAATTATTATAAATTATTTGCAATACTTAACTTATTAAAAACTTAACTGGTTCTCCGATCCGACATTCAGTATAATTCAAGGAATTCTGTATATTCCAACTAGAGCTAGAAGTTCCCGATATATCCATCTATCTAGAGCGGATAGGTCGGAGGTTAATTTATTTATGAATAATTAACGGAGTATTGATCGAAGTCAAGAAGTGAACTATGTACACTGTGCGGTCCTCATTGTGAAGCGAGGCACCTGTAATTAGTTCAGCCTGTGTAGAACAAAGACTTTATCGAAGTGGCTACGTAGGAGTGGGATTCAATTTCAAAGAGTATGCAGAGAATTTTAGTGAGTATTTTAAAGATTTATTTTCTGATGTAGTCCTAATATTCTCTGTTTGATCACTGGGTGGTAATATACCTATTAATAGTAATAACAGTAATATTAGTAGATACTATAATAGTAAAGCAAACAAAAAAAAATGATCACTGAAAACGTTTTTTAATAATTTTATTCTGACCAATTTAATTTTTTTTTTATAATCACACTTATAGACCATTCAAATCATTCAATCGAAATTCCTTCGTTATGTTACAGATTGTCCCTTTTACTCTACTAATAAATCGTTACACAAAGATCTCAACATACCATTCGTGACTAACACAACCAAGAAAAACTACAAAAAATTTCATGATTGCCTTGCTGGACACCTAAACTTACTGGTATAATCATTAGTGACAGACACATTACCACAGAATCCGACAAGGATACTGAAACGTCTCTGGAGCAGGAATCCACCACCAAGAGATGAACCACGCTAGGAGTGCCTTCAATGGGAGGTGCATTAAGAATATCTTAGCTGAGGTTTTTTAAAAGAAGGTCGAAAACATAAGGTTGAATGGTTGAATGGTTAAGGAGGATAGGAGAGGATGAGGGGTTGAGTGGTTGAGGAGGATAGGAGAGGATGAGGGGTTGAGTGGTTGAGGAGGATAGGAGAGGATGGGGGGTTGAGTGGTTGAGGAGGCCAGGAGAGGATGGGGGGTTGAGTGGTTGAGGAGGATAGGAGAGGATGAGGGGTTGAGTGGTTGAGGAGGATAGGAGAGGATGGGGGGTTGAGTGGTTGAGGAGGATAGGAGAGGATGGGGGGTTGAGTGGTTGAGAAGGATAGGAGAGGATGAGGGGTTGAGTGGTTGAGGAGGCCAGGAGAGGATGGGGGGTTGAGTGATTGAGGAGGATAGGATAGGATGGGGGGTTGAGTGGTTGAGGAGGATAGAAGAGGATGGGGGGTTGAGTGGTTGAGGAGACCAGGAGAGGATGAGGGGTTGAGTGGTTGAGGAGGATAGGATAGGATGGGGGTTGAGTGGTTGAGGAGGATAGGAGAGGATGGGGGGTTGAGTGGTTGAGGAGGCCAGGAGAGGCTGAAGAATCCGAAAGGAATTCCAATATTTTTATTATTATTATTAATTTTTTTTCTAAGGGTTTCCTCAGATTGATGTTTCCTTCAACCAAAAAATTTTGTAAATTGACTTTTTCATTTTCTTCTATCTTGTACATTTTTCTCCCTCATATCATGACCGTCCATACTTTCCTCAATTTCTTCTATCCATTTTTTTTCGTGGTTTCCTCTCTCTCGATTGAAAATTAAATTCTAGAGTAAATCCTAAAAAGAAGGACTAATGCCGAAATTAGAAAGTGAATACCAATTTATTCTGTTTCAATAATACGAAAAATGTCATGCTTATTAATTAATCGATCCTTACTCGAATAATTAATTAAATGAATAATTTATAATGGGGCCGGAAGATTTTTTGACATTCAATGAAATATTAAAACCTTACTTATTGGTGCATTGTTTTTTCATTTATCGGAACACCGACAATTCCTACAGTATTACTTCTTCTATAGTTGTTTCATTTAATTTTGACAAACTAGGTACCATTAGGATAGGGATCTTTATCAAATACCTGCCACCACACAAGTTCGGTACCGACATTTTTAGCCCTCTCCAAAGCATGGAAAAACTAAAGATTTTTAACTCCCTTCTCCTGGAATGCGAACCCTCGATCTTGATGTAACAGGTTTATGTACAACATTATGCAATGTTTTAAGTATATATCTTCACGGATTGTTCCAATCAGGCCAATCATTAAATTGTCTAACGTGTGTGAAGCTTTCCTGGTTGGGTTGTTGAGGATGGGGGGTTGAGTGGTTGAGGAGGATAGGAGAGGATGAGGGGTTGAGTGGTTGAGGAGGATAGGAGAGGATGGGGGGTTGAGTGGTTGAGGAGGCCAGGAGAGGAGGGGGGGGTTGAGTGGTTGAGGAGGATAGGAGAGGATGGGGGGGGGGGGTTGAGTGGTTGAGGAGGATAGGAGAGGATGGGGGGTTGAGTGATTGAGGAGGATAGGATAGGATGGGGGGTTGAGTGGTTGAGGAGGATAGGAGAGGATGAGGGGTTGAGTGGTTGAGGAGGATAGGAGAGGATGGGGGTTGAGTGGTTGAGGAGGATAGGAGAGGATGGGGGGTTGAGTGGTTGAGGAGGCCAGGAGAGGCTGAAGAATCCGAAAGGAATTCCAATATTTTTCGGCCTTACGAACGATTTTTCCTGTATCTTGATCACATAAGTTTCTTAAAGAAAAACCTCAAAGTTAGTCGAAAAATATTCGGATAGAGAAAACCCGGTAGGCTTTTCTTTGATGATTTCATTGCGCCTCTACACACATCAGCTGACCAGCTGACCGATGAAGAAGAAAAGCTTATTTTGAAACTTGAACTTAAGTTAAATTACTCTCCCTTGAGTTTATGGAACTGGAGGCTAGGCAAATGTGGTTTAAATCCAAGTATCCTCCGGACAAAATTCCTAATGAAGACATAAACACAAAGAAGCAATTTTAAACTTAATGTTGAAAAATGGGAGGTTGAGCCAGAGACAACAGAGGATCTTCCAGTTCGGGAGATTTGCGACTAATATTAATAATAAATTATTTATATATCCTCTCACAAGTTCTTTTAGAATGATACCACACAAAATGAAATAAATGATGTATAGATATTGAGGGTAAAGTAAAAATTAATAACATACATCTATTATATTAGATTGAGTATACGATTTAATAAACATATACTTTGTTCAATTAAATAAATAAAATAACTCCTAATAAAAAATTAAAAACTTACGGAAGTGAATTGGTTTACAATAATTATGATGAGTGAAAAACATAATTTATATTTAATTTTGGTCTTAAATAAAAACCGTTCTAATTTATTATACTGTGGCCTTTGTATCTAATTATTTATTTTCATTTTATTAAGGTGTTTCTTTTGTCGTTGCTTTATTGTTTCAGGTATACTTTAAGCAATAATGCTAAATTATTACACGTTACTATCTGTTGTATTATATATCGTGTATAAATATTTCGTTTAATCAAAGAATATTAAGTTTTCACATTAAATACTTCACTTGAATAAAAACATATTTTCTTATTTTAATTTCTTTTGTTATATTATATCAAAACAATGATACGATATAAAAGCAAAAAAATCTTGAGTAGAAGTAAAATTAATTTAAACTAAATTTGAAAAATAGTTACTTCTGATTTGGCTGGTCTGCAGGGATTTTTATCCGTCATTATTTATAAACTGAACAACGATAATTCTGATACTGATCACAGCTACCTTTACATATTTAATGAAACCGAAATATACAAAATGTAATAATAAAACACTAATTCTAGACCCCCCCACCTTAGCCACGGTCCTCTTCACCTTACACATTCGACAAAAACATCTCCGTTTCCTTGACAAAATCCATTTTAAGACATTTTTCATATCATATCATCTTAAGAAAGATTCATAACTTCTGGAAGTATTTCACAGCTTCATCTTCTAAAGACTCTTCCCACACGTCCCCAATGTCTTATCATTTTCATTTTTAAACAGGTCAGTAAAAAAGGGATAAGAAAAAAACCCAAAATTAAACTAAATGAACAATAAAGACAAAAAGACAAAATACTAAAAAAAACAATGTAATAACTGACTCGCAAATAACTTAAATGAGACAAGAGATAAGATAAGGTTACACGAGATAACGAGATAGGTTTCATGGAGACCGGTTTAATCACAAGTACGAAAGTACCGTAAGCTTCACATGCAAAAAATTTCGAATTCAATTTAACCAACTCATATTTGGTGGCGTCACATGTGGTCTATATATTTGCATAACAACCTGCTAAGCCCAATATCGCGGGTTCGCAGCCTGGCCGGTGGACAAGGGTTTTTGTAAAATAAGAAACTCTTAGTTATACTATCTTTCGGAAGGGACGTAAAATGGGAGTCAGTTACTCGTTGGAAATACCAATTAAACATGAAAAGGAAAAATTAAGGACTCCTGCTGTAGCATTGTCCGATGAACTATAGTTATAAAGTGATGTAAAATTAATGAAAAAAAAAACAACTCATACTTGGTCGCCCAGGTTGGTTGCCACTTTGTACGGAAGTGCAGTTCATTCAATTAACTATTTTCAGTATTTAAGGGTAATAGCTACAGGCTGGACGTATTACTGAATACGATATTTACAGATTCCAGGAAAACACAATTTCCAGAGGGTATGAAAACATAACCAAAAAAAACATATTAATTCCAGGACTACGAAAGACAGGATTTAAATATTCTATCAAGGGGAGTCCGTAATTGGGGGGGGGGTTCTGGACAGACCTGCTATTACCGGGGAACCACCCCGAGTCTGCGATAAGGCTCCGAATAAATAATTCTCTTATCTCGGGTCCCTTTTCTTTTGGTTTTTTTTTTTTTGTTTTTATTTTTCGGCCTCCTTCTAAAAACTTAACGTCAGCAAGCTCCGTTTACATTTCTAATAAACCTTATCAGAGAGGGCAAATAGTCAAATTAGGGAAAGGAGAATATTTGTTTGTATTCATTTTTAAGGATTTCCAAGCGACAGATGTTTGTAAAGGGCGGATTCTCCAGTGCGGTTGTTTAATTTGGGGTCTCTCTCTTCTTGCTGTTTATACAGCCCAGATCGTAAAGCCACCTTATCAAGGGATCTCGACAAAGGGCCAAGAATTTTCTGGTTAAACTTACTGCAAACTTTATACCGAAGGAGCTCTGTAATCAAAAACTTAGGACGTCAGATAGTTAACAACTGAAACTTGGGTTCGATACTCACCCTATCTGCTAATTTTAAACAAAACGGTTCCAGGAAGAGAGTGTTTGAAAACAACACTGCGGATGATATCCCAGCACTTAAAGGAAAATGAAATCTCCATCAAAAGTAAATACACAAGGTTTCATTTTTTTCCATATGATTGTATCTCGAAAATATCTCATCATCATCATCATTCGTGGCGCTACAACTCCTGTAGAGTCAAGGCCTCCTGCAGCTTGGTTCGCCAGTCTTCTCTATTGGTTGCCACTGCTCTCCAATTGCGAATTCCCAAGATGGACCTGGCATCCGCCGCCACTCCATCGATCCATCGGAGCCGAGGTCTTCCCACTCTTCTTGTCCCATAAATCCTTTCGTCTAGGACCATTTTAGGAATCTCATCCTGGGCCATTCTAATTATATGAATTATATATGCCCATCGAAGCCGGTCTACTTTTATTACCCTTAAAATATCTGGGCTCTTGTAGAGTCTTACTAGCTCAGCGTTCGAAAATATCTAGTGTATTCATATATACAAGTCTCTATGGCTTGATAAAAATAAATAATAATTAAAATTGTTATACCGAACTACAACCTATGAACCTATATAGGCTGATTCTAAAGAAGATATCAAGAAAAAATTTCGGCCTTCTCCAACGACACACGAAATGAGACCCTTTACAAAATAATAAAAAGAATCACCGACACAATGAGGAAAAGAAGGGTTAATTTCTACGGATATATGCTGGGAATGAATGCAAGTAGGCTGACAAAAAATATTTGATTTCCTCAGAAATAATAAAAATAAACCGAATTGATTTAAGAAAGAAGAGAGGGGCATTAGAGAACTCGGAGTTACAAAGTATATCCTTAGGGATTGAACTCCCAAGAGCCTGAGACAAGATGATGAGGTTTAAGGCGAAAAAGAAGCGAACGATAAAAATCTCTGATGCAGAAAGCGGTAGGAGATCGGAGAGGATGAGGGGTTACTGGGTGGAGAGGGAGGCAGGGGCACAGAACATTTACTTATGACTGATTTACCCCCAAGTGGTACCCCGAAAATTGGCTGAAACTGAAAAAAAAATATGTAAGTCACTAACATTTCTGTACTCTGTATTGAACTATTCTGAACTATGAGTGCGATGGAACTTCTGGAAGTTCTGCAATTCAACCATAAATTAATTTTCCTAATACTGGATCAAAGCCGCTTTCAGGAAAAAAATACAAAATGCCATGTAATAGTTACTCAGAAAATCATTGGCTGTTCCTACTATGTACAATTGTTCAGTACATTGTACATACAAGGAACAGCACCCCTACTAAGCATACTGGCATGCAAGGAGTTGATTTGGTCGAGAAAAAAACTGTTAGGGTTTTCCCTAAATTAAAAGAACCCAGAATATGGAGGCCAAGTGATAGGAGAACCTCCAAATTCAACACACCTGATTGATAACAGTCTAAGTAATGTTATAACTGCTACAACCGGTCTCATACTCGATAACCACAGATGAGCGGGTGGCATTGGTATATTCCATACAGCCACATGATGAGCACATTTACACTCTACATACTACGGTTCTACTTTGCTTTAAAGGATAAACAATCAAAATATGCTGCCTAAGATTCATAATTTCTTCTTAGAAGCTCAGTTCTATGATTATAGTAAATAAAGAGACCTAATGATAACGAAGAAAGCCTTCGAAAACAGGGGGATGGTTGGAATATCTATTACATTCTTGGAGCACTAAATTCCCAATGCATATAATAAAAATATCGCAAATTTCTTAACACTTATGGATTGTATTAAACTATTCCCACTGCGAAGGAACTCATAATTTTCACAATAAATCCCTTTTATTGAATTGAAACAATTACAAAATTCCTCATAATATTTACTCGGAAATCATTCGCCTAATTGATTATGAGTTTTCGAGTAATTATTTTTCAATTTTAGTTTGAAACAAATTTCGTTTTATCAATTTCTATAATGAGCCTTTGTAAGCGTCCTAGAGAAACAATCAATGCTCACATACCAATCAAAGTTTAAAGTTTAAGGTTTAAATATTTGTTAATCCAAATATTGCAAAAAAAATTGCTCCCCAAGTCCGTACACCGTCACGCCTCTCAGGCCTATATACGACTTCCCACCGAACAACTCCTTTTGATGGAACTTATCCGATCCTCGTCCTTTTGGAACTCTTTGCCTTCTTACATTCGTCGTTACAATAAACTTTCAACCTTCATATTCCGTTTATTCAATCACCTAATATCCTTACAATTCCCAAAGAATCGGAAATAACATATTCGGTTTTCAGATTAAAATTTTCTAACTGATAAATAAATGATGTTAGATATCCAGATCCAGTTAGATATCTTTAAAAACAAGTTATCTTAGTTGATATTGTTTATATTTTTGTTTCATTATTTGCTTTGTTTTTTTTTTACTTTACGTTGTAATTTGCATACATATATAATTTGTTTTTCTCTATATATAGTTATAGTTGTCTTATTGATATGTTATTTTTATTTCTTGTACTCTGCTTTTTTTCTTTATTCATTGAATGCTGTCACTGGAGGTAATTCGCATTTTTCCCCATTAATTCTTTTCCATTTGTTAATTTAATTGTATTTTTTAATTAAATGTAATAACATTATACTCTATGATATGATTATACCCTGGATTGATTTTCTCCCAGAATAAATAAAGACTTCATTATTATTATTATAAAGTAATATTACAATATATAATATATAATATAAAAATATAACGTAATATTTAAACTTTATCGTATAATTAAGTTTTTAACAACACAAGAGCATCTAGCTTTAATATATAAGATTTTAAATGTAAGTAATACAATGTTGAACTTTGTAAAGTCTAGTACGCAATTACCTCACATCACACTAATTATGATTAAATTACCACAGCCCTAATTACTCGAAAATTAAGCAAATCCATTCCTCTACCTGGTGGTGTCTCTCACGGTTCAACATTTTCTCCTATTCTTTTATCCTCATATTAAAAGGGCATATTAAATTATACACTTCATCGGAAAGATAACCTTCCATACGCTGAGGTAGAATCAATATGGCGGATCTAAAAGCCCCAACAAAAGACTTTATTGGCCTCACCTCGTAGGAAGATTTAATTAACGCTTGGAGTAACCTGCTTTTATTAATCAATTTAAATTAATGTTTGATTTAATTTTAATCCCTTTTAAATCTATTATGTCTAACCTATTTTTTATGACATAACCCACCAATTTAATTTCTATAATTCTCTAATTTTTTTTTAATTTTGCTTCATTTATATGACAGTTTTTTGATTCCACTGTCTCTATTGATAAAGGTAGGTGACTATCATTTATTTTGTTTTCATCTAAACAGTTGTTTATTACAAGCCGTCATGCCTTTTACCTGTGAAAAGTGGGTTCGTTGCATATCGGAGGCTACAGAACGGCTGTCGATTGTGGATTAATCCGCTCGAGTGAAGTGAAACGAATCTGTTTTCATCCTCCGCAACGAGATCTATCCCCCCGATAGCTAATCCCGTCATTCTGTTCTATAACTGGTGTCCACCATTATTCCGTTATTAGTTTTCTAAACTGTTTATCGAATTGTTTTAAAAAACGGAATTTTCTGAACACGTTCCTTGGAAAACCGTTTAACTTAGCGTAGCCATTTAATAAATAATAACTGTTACATGGTCAGGAGTGTTCTGATGCTTGTTGGAAAATGATGTAATATTCCGGATACAAAAGCTGTAAGGACTATCGTTTGATTGGACACACCAGATAATTTTAAAATATAGAAAAAAATCCTGTAGCAGTTCAACCCATAATGGGTCTTGGGTTCACTATACTGCTTTTAGGACATCGGCTGTGCAGAGTGAAGATTTGACTAATATTACGCTCAGCCATCAGGCTGAATTATGTATTATAAACGCCCCACGGGGTCCATACGTGGATGTTATTGTATTAAATTATTTATCCGCCACAGCTTGATTTGAACATGGGGAACTCAGCACAGCAACGCAACGCTCTACAAACTTAGCTATCTCGCTCAAATATAAATAAAACTACCTAAAAATAACAAACCATTGCGAGCTAATTTTTATTTCCATTAAGTTTTTTATTATCTGGTAGTAGTCATAGTTATAATTAATAACCAGGTTTTTATGTTATTTGGGGAACGGAGTAAGTTGTTGGACCTACTTTGCCTGATATATTGTTTATTCGGGTAACTGACTGATAATGTATTGATTCTAAAAAAGTTAATTTTTAGAATCAAATATTTTAAAAATCAAGCTGAGCCAACTGGTAAAAGTCGGAGGGGTAAAGCAAAGCATTGGTAGAAGGATTGTTTTGAACAATCGCGAATCGACTTTAAGAAATCTCTGACTCTTTCATCCACCAGGGTTCACTCTGCCTCTTTGCTGATCTCGGCCAAATGGCATCCGTACACCAGTGTTGGCTTGTGTAATGTAATCTAAATCTAAAATACTAAATGTTAGAAGTTTTGCGCATTATTACGTTAGGATCTACAGACCCTCCAGGGGTTCACTCTGTAGCAATCTTTATTAACCCTGGAATAACCTTCTTAGAGTAGTCGTTTAATACTAATGTATTATTACTAATGTATGACGTAAACAAGTTTTTTTTTCATTTATGGTAAAATAAACAGACCAATTTTTTAAAAACTAACAGTTTTTTATTTCACATAGCACATTACGAACACAATTATCACAAAAAAAACAACAGAATGTCAATAAACAATAAAACTATAAAAAACTAACACTCCTTTTTTCAAATTTTAAATCGACAAATTCTTCTGTTAACTCTCTCATATTTTTTCTTATGGTCCCAAATACACTTAATTTATATTCATTAAAAAGATTTTGAACCAATAGAATACTCATAATCCAATTGTCCATAGCCAAGTTCCTATTAAGTATTTGATAGTCTCGACTAGCTTTTCCACATAGTAGCCAGGATTCACTCTATTATTGAATAACTTCAACCATATATTTGGTGCGATTGTAAGGTAGCATCATGATTTTTAATCCGTATTTGTTCTCCTTGTTACTCATGGTTACGCGAAACGGACAACGGCCCTACCAATCCTACCAATTGTTCATCTATTGTACACTAGGAGCTCGGTTTATAATTTTTTTTGCAATTACTTATCAAATCTTTCCAATTAACTTAATTAGTCCGAATTTTGATTCATTCCTCCGTTCCATTCTTGTATCCAAATTATCAAAGTGAAGCAAATTTTCAATGAAATTAAAAATCAACAATACAGTGTTTCTATTATACGTAGAGGCGTCGTGCAAAAAATATTCTACACAAACTAATGTACGTATTAAAGACGTAGTGACTTACCTTATTCATTGTGGGTAGCATTAAATATGGTGCGATAAGAATATTTTCTTCACGGCAACCTGTGGCTAACTAAACACTAGAGGCTTACATTGGAGGGGGAACTTGAAACTACGAAAAACAAAATTGCGGCAACCGATTTTCGTTTTAAGCACACGTAGCGGAGACGTACATTAGTATTTTAGGGTTAAAAGGAAAACCTGAGGTTCAATGCGATCTCGAACAAATCACACAAAATACAAAATATGTTTGTATTATTATTCTCTACTTTCTTCTCAATTTTTTGCAAACAATATATTTTACTGTTGCAGTGATTGAAAAAAATCAGTAATTCATGAGAACAAGAATAACATATTGTCTCTGGCTAACAACCTTAACACGTAACGTACAACTGACCACACTTATTGACTTAATTCACAGATAATAAAAAGTCCACTGGCCAAGAACTCTAATGGTTCTTGGTTGTACTAGATCAAAACAGTTTATAATAATGAAAAATCATATCAAATAAATGACTAAATAAACCATATTTATGACAATTTATTTATAAATACCTAAAAAAGATTGAGTCAAAGAGCGTATGGAACTAGGCCTTGAGTAGATATAAAGGAAGAGGATCGATGTAGGCCCCAATTCTATAAGCGATTCCCGAGGCGATCTTTAATCTTGCCGCACAAAGACCATCTTCTTTTTGTTATGCACAGCAGTTCACACCACCGTAAATCTTTGCCCTTTATGTCTTCTCTCCGGCCATAACATTTTATTGTTAACCCCCACCGGAACCTTCCTTTACTCACCGGTTTCTTCAGGACCAGAATTCATGAACTTCCTTTCGTCCGGTCCTTGACTTTTAATGTTTTTTAGTAGAAGTATTTATTTGCAAACAGTCCTCAGTTCCTAAGGGGAAAATACTTAAGGCGTTAAGTCCTAAAGTGTCTTAAGATATATTGGCATGTCATAAACATTTATTGAAGTCAAGAACATCAAAATACATATAAAAATATACAGATAAATAAAATTTGAAACAACATATGAAAACCATGACAATATGGGTTAGTTTGAACCTATTATATTAAATTAAGGGGAAGAAAATGGCCCAGGTGATGGCCCGAGTAATGATTTCTTAAATATGGTGAGCTAATTATTTGAAAACCAAATTTTCGACCCACATTGCAGGCATTCATCTGTAGAAAGGTCACGCTCTTTTTTGACGTCATTGCGTTATTAAGCCTGAGGAAGATCTGCAATGTGCGTTGAAACGTACGATTCCAAATAAATATTTCAACCCTATTTAGGAAACTATTTCACTTACCCACGAAAGATACCCCCAAAAAAGGTATCCGAATTCCCTTAAAAAAGGATCCCTTTTTAATGATATTTTTGATTACATAATCATAAATAATTAAATCATCCCATAAGAGCTTATTGTTTTTCTTTCTTTTTTTAGGTAACTTACATACCTCGTTTAGGTTAAATTTTAATTTATTCAAAACCGAAATTAATATAAACATATTCATTCCACCTTTTGTTCAATCAATTAACGCTTTTTTGTTATTAAAAAAGAGAGTGTTATAATAAATTTAATTGTCCCGTGAGTAGAATTTTGTTTTCTCATATATGTTTCTGTATTTTAATCTGGATGATAGCACCTGTTCTGAATATTTAACAGTCACGTTTCGTGTTTCAGACCTAATTCTATTTTATTTTTAATTACGTCAAGATTTATCCGAACGTTAATTTTTTTTTACACATCTAATTCAACAGGGTTGCGGAGTAAAAAATAACTGTAATTTATTTTTTACTTTTGAAATATAAATATTCAACAATACGCGTGTGAAGTGTCTAAGGTTTACAACATAGTAGAGAGTTCACTCCTTCTAGGATAACGCAGGTTTGTGCCCCAGGTCACACTTGACTGCCGGGTTTTCCCGGTACCCACTTTCTAGAGGCCTTGTGAGCCCCAGGGAAGTATACGGGGATAGCAAAGTCTAACGGTGGTTACCAGATTAAATAGTCTCTTTTTCCTTTCCGGATTCTAACCAAGATCCTCCAGCATATCGACATAGAACTTTACACAATGACCTACCTTGATCCCACTGCATCGGTTTTCTTTATATCGAAGATTCATGAGTGAAATGGGGAAAAATACTTTTGCGGTTTTTTTTCTTTCCAGAAAAAGAACTAACCGTACGAACGACGGCAGTGTAACAAAAATGTGCTAATAATTTTACTCAAATATCATACTTCGATTGGACTTAAGAAGTGCTATGCAATTATTAAAATTAATTAAATAAAAAGGGGTGTAGTAAAGAAATATTGACATTTTACATTGTCAAGGAGCGTGGGCGCACGACCCGATGGAGGAAAATACATATCTCAAAATATGACTTATTCACAAGCAATGATTGACACAAATCTGAATATGTATGAACACATGTTTAACATCCTGTACAGAACTAAATCCCACTACACAATTAGCTAGAAGTCATCTCCTGCTACGAGAACAATAACTGTGTGGAATTGGTTTTGATAGCTGAGTTCTCTCCTGTATGTAGCCACGGCTGTCTATTATCTTATACAGGCCAAGTATCTAGAATTGAATCATTTTATTATTTAATTAAGAATTTTCATTCCAAAAAAACTAATATTCATTGAATGCCAATAATAATGTACATAAACACAAAAAAATATATAACATAATTAATAAAATACAATCGGAAAACGCCTAAATTCACAAAGATATCGGGAATCAGAAACTATGCCGTCCTTATATCAGACAACAAATTTACATCAATGAAGATCAAATATTTCGCATATCACATCAACTGCCAACCGAAATATTGTTAATAGTCAATATGAGGCAATTAAACTAATTACTCTAGTAGATAAAACGTTCTTTGTACTTAATTTTTTTTTTAAATCTTGTATCTATTATATATTATATTTTATCTGGATACATTTTTTTAGCCCCAGTTTATTCAAATTAAATGTCAAATTAAAAAAAATATATTAAAATGCATTTTAATTGGTTTATCTAAAGGTATTAACCGTCCTATTTATAGTAAAAATCGGAAAGATTTAAACAATAAAACATGATAATTAACTAAAGGGATATGATTCTCCATAATGAAAAGCTTTTTTTCGATAAAAGGAGAAATAATATACCATCAAGCTAAAGCTAAAGTTTATAAAAAAATAATTTATAAAATATAAAAGGATCAAAGGTAATTCAAAATACTGAATAAAGCATACATTTAAATTTCAAAAGAAAAATCATAAATATAAAATTAACTCCTGAAAAGAGAATAAATATAACATTTATTTAAAAATGTATGTCAAGTAATATAAGAGTTAAACGTACTACACATCAGATTTTTTCTCAGTATCAATAGAAATTTTTAATATATAATTTAAAAATTTGTCCTTTCCAACGTAAACAAATTACCCGTCTACTGATGACATGGAGGTAAACGGTAGAGGAATATTTTAATACTTATTAGTCTCCATTTTAACCCGTACTTGAAACTATGATAGTAAAATATTTACATAACTTTATGGATTACCCAAGGTGCATTTATCCACGTATAATGTTATGGAATTTCATAATTCATCAGTTATTAAAACCATTGCTGCATATTTTAATGAGAGGAAGAGTGAATTCTACATTCACGCGTGTTGCAGATCCTTAGACGATATTGGGATCATTAAATTAACATAAAACTTGATAGCAGTAATCACAACTCCTGGCCATTATCTTCTCAACTGAAGTGTAAGACTGTTTCCTAATCCTCATCTTACATTATCTTTAGTACTAATGATACGAGTCCGTTCACGTGTAAATTTCATCCCTCCTGTAAAATATTTGCTCCACTAAAAAAAAAATGCTGATGTTTTCAATAATTAAAGAAAGCAAAAACTAAAAATAAATTAGTAGAATTCTATGAGAAAATTGCCAAAAACAAAGCCTTGAGTCTCTATAATACTGGGAAAAACGGCCAATGTTTTTCCATTTCAGTCATTGGCATTATCAGGGAACACACACAAAAAAAGTGCAGTACATCTCACTCTAAAAACCCAATCAAACTCATTAAATAAAAGTAGCAACTTTGATCCAAGACGTTCCACTAAGAAACAACAAGAACAAACTACACCAGGATTTTTATTAAATACAACTGAAGTATTTTAATTATGAAATTGGTCATCTCCAAATGTTATTAATAAGAAAAATGATTTCATAGTTGGGGTAATCGTTTTTCGGTGCATGAAGATGTCTATCGATAAACTGCACTGGATCAGAATAATAAGGTTGACCAACCCAAAGGCTCGATGCCGATATCATCCTTCTATACAATCTTCCGTCCGAGGAATACAACCAAAGCCTAAATTGCTTAGATCACTCTTTAAAAAATCGTCCCATATACGCCACGCTCTAATCCCCATACATTTAAGCTCTAATCGCAATAGGACAAATTAACTTTTTAGGGATTTGTTAGTTAATCCGCCAAACAACGACCCCTTTCTTAATCTTCGCGATGGGAAATTAATTAACATCAATTACTTTAACCGGGAATTTAATTTAAAAAAATAATATTTAATAAAAAAAAAATTATTATATTTTGGTATTCATTTAAATTTAAAACCATCTCTAATAAGGATGGAAACGGAAAATGTTTCAGGAATTGAATCAGAGCCAATCACTCACTGTAATCACACTTCTCAACCTAAGTTCTTCTTCTCAATTCGTGATTGCTTGGAATTGATGAGTTCTTTATTAGATTCTGCTGATTTAGGTTTTTTTCTTCTTACAGATAGAATCTAAGCTAACTGAAATGGAGAATTTTACTAGACTTCTGCAAAAAAAAAAAAAATCATTTAAGTCCGAACTCTGTCCACGATGATCATGGAATTAAACTTTTCCAACCACTAATGAGTTATAAAATGGAGATTTCACAATTTTCAATGTTAAAGGAGATTTTGGAAGCAAATATCTAGACCATTTATGAAAATATGAGAAAATTAATACTTTTTCATAAGATTAGAACTTTTAGTGAGCTTGGAATAGCAATAGGACACTAAGTGGCACATCTTCTTTCTGGCAGACAAGCTCTGAACTAGGTGAATACACTTTTGAAGAGTAATAAAGATATATCTACTTATTTATTCTATGATCGTAACTCACTACAGAAAAAAAACACCTAATTTTCAGTTGTGCCACTATAGAAATACTACATTATAGAATAGAAATACAGAAAATCTTAAATCACGTGTTTAATGTTTTGGATGCTTGGAATTTCATATTAAGTCTTAATTAAACGATTTGTATATCACATGAATACACTATGTTATTGTAAACACATATTGTAAACATTAATGTCCATGACAAATAATCTTAATCATTAGTTGAAACAATTTTTTTTAAACTCCACTTGGACAATTTTGTTTCTCTGATATATAAGATGAACTAATACTATTCCAGATAATTTTGTTTTGTTTAAAAACAAATGTTTTAACATTATTATTTATAAATCGAAAAAGAACGAATAAATTAAAAAGTTTAGAATAAAAAAAATCCAGGAAGCAAACAGCATTTCGTGTTTGATTGGATTTCTTTTTCTCTACCTTTTTTTTTTTTGGATTTCTCTTTTAAAGAATTAAAAAAATAAAATATAAAAAAAGGAAAGTAGCAAAAAGGGTTGGGAGTAAAAAAAAAAGCAACCGATCCCGATTGAAATCTCCCGCGAAAAACACCGGATCTGAATAGCATTCGTTAGCACTTTTCTTCCGGCTCTGTCATAAAAACTGTACCTCGTTTGATGTATATATATATATATATATATATATATATATATATATATATATGTTCATATTGGTTATTGGTTCTTGTTTTAGAAAATAATGAAACAAATTAGGGAATTTTATGTACTTAGAACATTAGGAAAAAATTAATTTACAGCAAATGAATTCATATCACTTATTAAGAGAATAATAAAAAACTCAATTTTTCAAAGAGTTATTTGAAAGTTTCGTCTGAAAAACAATACCCAAAATAAAATTTTGGACATCGGTGAAGCAAAGAAATTATCCTAATGATGGTATCGATATTCTATTATTAAATATTAGGAATCTCGTAATACCTTGAATCTTTTTTTCATTTTAATCTATAGAATACAGATATGGAAAAGTTTTAACCAATGGGAATTCAACCTATAAAAATTAAATAAAAAATCAAGTTCAATATAATCCAACTCAATAAATGACTTAATTAAAATAAAACATGTTGGAAATGGAATATTAGATATGTTCTTCCTGAATTAAAATTGATTTAACCAATGCCATTACAACATAAGGATTAACTAAAACTTTAAATTTTTTAGTTATGTCGTTGCACGTCTAAGAATTAATGGGCCTGATCTAGTGAGAGCCATCCAGCTCAAGAGACTACGGTGGTTGGGACAAGTGGAGAGAGAGGATGGACCCAGTAAGAATGATGGTGGATGATGGTACGGGATGCCAAATGATGGTTTAAGATTGAGAGGAAGGCCCCTTCACAGGTGGCCCGAATATGTGGAGGGTGACCTGAAGACGATAAGTATAAAGCACTGGAGGCGCCTTGCGGCGGACAGAGGCGAATGGAAGAAAAAGTTAGCAGAAGCCATGGTTCTCCAAGGAATGTAGAGCTTAAATCAATGAGTGTTTAAAATATGTTGTTTTGAACAGTCTTCTTATGTAACTACGTTACATTTCAAGTCCAGTTATTCGTTACGAAATAGTTTGTTGTTTAGATGTGTCTCACTGCAGGATTATGCAAGATAATGGAATCTGAAGGATCGTAGTGCTACATGTTATTACTTTTTTATACAATTTTTTTAATTGTCTGTACCATTATTGACCGTACAATTTAATTACTCAAACGATTTTACTTTTAATTAAATTAAACATTTTTGCGTGGGTGTAGTTTATTTCTGCCCTTAATAAATGTGGAAGTCATTAATTGAAAATGCGGTTAAATGGTAAATTGCCCAGTCAGGACTACTAGGTCCACACACCTGAGCTAACCACAGGTCGCCATTTATTTTTTAGCATACTTGTTTCTCTTCTCTTGGTACTTGTCGAAGAACCGTTTTATTAGTAGAGGAGGCTGTATTGATGTTGGGAGGAATTAAGTCAAATCTAATTTTAAAATAATCTTTATTAATTTGGGATTAATACAGACAATGTAATATAAACTTTAGTGTCTAACATGAAAAAAAAAGAATTAACATTTAATCGTTTTTAATTATTAATTATGTGGTAAAAAACAAAAAGCACTCCACCACTACAACTCATGAGGGGTATTGGATTCAGTAAAGCCCCGTATACACTTGACCATTCCCCCCGAATAAGCATGCGGTCCTCAGGGAGGGGGAAGCATTCCCCCGCATGTCCAAGTACCTACCACATGAGCTCTGAGCAGGGAAGGCAGAGACCGAACCCCGAACATGGAATCCAGTCTGCCCTGAGCCCCTGCGAACCATGGTGAACAGAAAACTACTAGTTGCCAGTTTCTCCTATATTTACATACAGGAAACTATAAAAAAAAACAACAGAAAAAGCGATTTCCATTTTTTTTAATGTTTTAAAAACGTGGCGCAATATCTATGTCGCGTGCACGTACGATTCACAAAAGTAATATTCAGTACCAAACAGACCAGTCTTAAATTTCAAAAACTTGGACAAATTTAAATGGATCTATACAGAATCATATATACAATCAAAGAAAAAAAATTATGCAAAAAAACTTTTGACAGAACTCTAATGTATATAGGCGGCTTAAAAAGCGGGAGTTCAGAGTAGAAAATGATGTTTGTTCGGCCATTCGGGGAAACCGAGTTCTTACCCGCACACACCGAGCACGAAACGAATGCGTGCTCACTTTGAAGTACCGACAACTCTCGGCTAGGGCTGAGCAGTGCGGATCCATTCGGCTCGCATTGTACTCATCAGTTCGCCTTGTATAAATCAGGCCGAACGAATGTTCATTCGGGGCGAATGCTCAAGTGTATAAGCGGCTTAAGAGGTAGAGGCTGTACTTTTTTTTAGGATAACGGTTGTTCAGGAAGATGTTTTGTCCAAGGTATCGCTCCTCCGCCAGGTTTTTCTACCTATCAAAAGTCGCCACTTAATGAAGGCTTGATGAGCCCCAGAAAGGTCTCTAGATCTCTTAAAACCATATGATGAAATTGGAATATATAATTTATTTATTCATGTATAGTTAATTGTTAATAACCTTTTTTTTTAAATAGCATAAACTCAGTTAACAAAATGGTTATAAAATAGGAAATATAAATAGAAGGTGAAACTAAAAATAACACATTATTTATGATAGTTATCACAAAATCATTATAATAATTATTAAGATAATTTATAATCAAAGATATGTATTGCTTCAGATAGAATTAACAAAGATGGACCGTTGTAAGAAGAGATACAACTAAATGTGAGTTTAGTCCAAGTATCGGAGCCGTAGGCAAGCACAGGTGGAATAAAGGTCTTATGTTGAGATATTAGTCCGCAAAAAAAAAAAATATATATTTATGAAAATTATAGCAAAATATTTATAATTATTATTAAGGGGATGTACAATTAAATGTATATATTGTTTCAGATAAAATTAACAGAGATAGACTGATGTAAGAAGAGATAAAGGATATGAATCGAGCTAGGTTCAGTTCCGTCAAAGGACGACAGGTGTCAGGGCCAGACCTTGCAAAAACAATTCAATCCAAAGCTACTTCTCTTCCTCAACACCGGCCACCTCCTGTCCAATTCAATACTTTTTCCGTGGAAAAAAAACATATATATTATCCATGTATAGGCGCATGTTTAAAATAAACACACATATTAAATTTGTGTGCACTATACTCTTACTTAAACATTTCAAACATCCTGAGGCCACCTGCCGGGCTCTAAAACCGTGAATCTTGAGCGTAGTAGGTTTTCATACCAACTAATACACCACAGGTTACCCGAATTCAGGAACAATGCCGCAGTAAAGCCAAAAACATTCGCTGTTAGAATAATATTAAGCTCTATACATAGCTTGCTTTGAATCAACAAAACCACAAACATGAATTAATCTAAATAAGAGATTAATTCTTTAAATAAATAATGTATTCTGTACCTGAAAAAGATAAATTATATATAAAAAAATGAAGGACTGGAAAAAGCTGTCAATAGAACTGACAAGGACTTAAATGAATGGATTATTGGCACCCATAAAAGGACTTAATTCTATTTCAGACCAAACACCTTCACAAATAAAAGTGAGTGAAAGAAATCGTGAAAGGGTTTGATGGTTGATTGATAATAATTTGAAAGGCACAAAACATGTAGGTGATTTAGTGCTCGATTAATGCTAAATAAAACTGATTTTTTTTAAATGAATAAAAAATAAAAATAAGTAATAACTCAAAAATTATTAATTATTAAAAAAAAAATTATAATGCAATATAAAAAATTTTCTAAAAATTAAATCAGCAATAGTTTTTTTTTTTTGAAGAACCTCTCTTGGAACAAGGTGTATCCATTTGCTGATGTGAGGTGTACTGCACTTTGTCTTTTTTCTTTTGGTGTATGTCGTTAAGCTGCCTGAATTGGCGAAACATTGACTGGTTTGTTTTTCATGTATTTTTGAGATGAATGCTTTTTCGACAACTTTTTGAAATATCGCCTATTATTTTTTTAATCTTTTATGCTGGAATTTCTTTCATATTTTTGTTGGTTACTAAGTCAATTTATATATTTAAGTCATGTCTTCATAATTTATGTATCTTTTTAGCTTTTGCTTTTCAGTGTTAATAGTATTCGTGGGATAGCCTGGTTTCTTTTACTCATGCACTTTTAATTTCTTTTTTTTTCTTTTCTTATGAACGTTTGATTGGTTTAATTTTTATTATTCTTTTTTCCTATCAAAATATTTTTTATTTTCCGTATTTTAATTTGATATTTTTCAGGTGTTGTTCCTACACACTTTCAAATGAATCAGTAATTGCGTATGGCCCCAGAAGGTTTCTTGCTATGGTTAGTGTCTTGCTAGATTTCGAGAACTGAAATGTGCATTTTATTTTTTTTTTTATATTTGCACCCAAAAACCTATATATATATATATTATTATTTTTCCGTTCTGATAAACCCTTGGTAGATGAAATAACAAGAGTATTTGAATTCCCTCTATTGATTTTTTTTTTATTTCTTTATAAGAACTATCAGTGTTTTGTTAGGAATTCTCTACTCTTGTCATAAAAATTAAAAATATACATAATGAATGCAAAGATATTTAAAATGAACTTTACAAATTTATAACTGATCGATGAAGAATGAATGACTGAGCTCATGACTAGAAACACATGCTGTTAACTTCATTTTTTTCCTTTTATCATTCCATTATATTATTATTGATGGTGGTGATTTAATTAGTCAATATAAAATACATAGGATCTGCTTAAAATAATTAATACATGTTTATTGAATCATAAATAATTTCCTTTGGATAGAGAGCCCAAATAATTTTAGTGGGTATAATAAATTGACCACTAATCGAGATCCTTCACTCACTAACAATCCTTAAAACTCAATCAGGTTTACTTAGCCCGGATTATCATTCAATTAATCAACTGACGACCTTAATCCTCTTTACCATTTCAGAAGGATCCGACCACTTGGGCTTGTAGCGAGGCCAGAAATGTCAGAGAAATACATTTCACTAAGAAAAGGACCTCGGTTTTCTCTTCTGGAAATGTCAGCATAAAATAAAAATAATCTTGCTGCAAACTTATGTTCCTTGAACTATTGAATTTATACACGAATTTTAAAATAATTTATACACTAGTACATCATAAGGCTGATTCCCCTATCAGGATACTCCTGCACAACAGCTTCTATATATACTAATACGCGTAATTGCAGAAAACCTGGAGGTTAAGCGTGATCTTGGGCGCAACCCTGCACAACCATTGTCCAAGAAGAAGCACAGTCTCTACTATGTCCTGAGCCTGAGAACCTTCATCGATTGTAGTGGTACATGTTTTTTAGAACTTATTAAAATGCACTTATTAAAATACTATTAGATCCTAGTGGATTAGCGTAAAATTATCTACTATGCCCAAAATCGAGGATTCACAGACTAGTTGATGTCCTTAGGATTTTTTAAAGGGAGTTAAAGTCCTTGGTTATGCCGTCCTTCACAAGGAGCATAAAATAGGGGTTTCGAGTCTGTAAGATGTTTTATTTTTATAATGGCGCCCGGTAAGATGCATAGTAATATTTTATCACACCCATATTTTTGTGAAATTCCAGATAATAAATAGAGATTAAGATAACATGAAATAATAAAATTAGGAAGTAAATCATATAAATGTTCTAAAGATGAGAAAATTAAAAGAAAACATTGGCAAACATAAGCTATTTTTAATTACTTTTAAAAGTTTACTTAGCAACAATGTATACTATAACAAATATAATCATGTTTAATAATTAATAATAAAATAAACGCCGTCTGTCGACCCCTTGATTTTTTTTTAAATTTATTTATTGATATTTACAACTGTATTAAAAAATACATCAAATAAATAGGCTATGTGATACAAAATGGCATGGGTTAATGGCAAGTTGAGAAACTACCCACTGGTAGTACTCAAATCACTAGTTCAACTAAGAAGGTCACGTGGCCATCTTTTCAGACGCCTCAGAGGATTATCGGGCATCGAAGAGGAAGATAGGTTTGAAACTAGAGGGTTTGAGTGGGAATGAAGTTTGTTATGAAAGGATAGATACCGGGTTCGGGCCAAATCAGCAACAAATGGGACATTAAGGTCGTTATGGATGACTTTATTCTTAACAAAATAAGGAGCGTTGAGGATTTTGGAATGTAGGGATTGGATACGAGAGGAATTCGATGGCTTAGTGGAGCCCCAAAGCTCTACTCCGTAAGTCCAAATAGGTCGTATGATGGTCATGTAGATGAGTCTTTTGTAGTTAATTTGGAGGTTAGAGCGTTTTTCTAGTAAGTGTTGAAGTAGCCTGAAACGTCGAGCGGTTTCTTGTCTTTTCAGTCTAGTATGAGGATTCCAGGTTAATCGTTTGTCGAGGTGCAACCCTAAGTATCGGATCTGTTCTACAGGCACCAGGATACTGAAGTGTAGGAAAGGATACTGAAGGGTGATATTAAAGGATACTGAAGAGCAGGAAGTCATTGGTTTACGACGTAAGGTAAAAGTGATTTGATGCGATTTTTGAGAATTTATTTTAATTCTCCAGTTTTGACACCATTCTTCAAGATCACTGATATGGGATTGGAGGCTTTGGGATGCAATAACTGGATTGGTGTTGACTAATAATACACATGTATCATCAGCATTCGTGGTAAGGATAGTATTAGGATGAGTTGGGATGTCAGCTGTATAAACTGTATAAAGGATTGGGCCAAGGATACTACCTTGAGGACCTTGATTTTTTAAATTTCGTTTTTACCTTTTCACCATATAACGCATGGTCCATTCAGATAGCCACTACATTTTTAAACTTATCTTAAAAATATTAGAAAGTGAAATAAGCATACATTTGTACATTGTGGTATATCTGCAACCACCATGAATGTCAAAGGCTAAGTTCAATTTCGTATAAATATGTTAATTGTACTGAGGAAAGTGGAATCGTGGCAATATCGTTGTGCTTATGTGGCCAAGTCAGGCGTTGAAGTGGATATTATTGCTTATATTGTAACACTACACTTCAAAACAAATATTTAAAAAAATAACACGATTCTTCTACCCAGATGTATATATGATATGGATAATATGCAAAATGCACATATAATAAATTTTTATATTTAAAGATACATATGATTTACTAATGAGAAAATAATTTTCACGTTAGTTCTTTCCCATAGTCTTCGAGACTTAAGGCTCTGCTTCTTGGGATTTTGCATTCTAACAGATAATAGTCAAAATATAATTTATATTTTTTTTCTCATCGAAAACTAAAAAGATACAATAGATGGTATAAAGAACTAGGGTTTTTTCTGGTTAATAGAGCTGATTGAGAAAGCTTCTCGAATCATTGACTGGAGTATTATTGGCAAAAGAAACGAGCCACGATAAAATCTCTAGCCATTTAATTTAAATAGCTATAAAAAGAAAGAAGAGAGAATCTAATGCCTCAGTAAAGGTAATAGAAGAAATCTGTCTAGCCTCAATCCGAAATCGTTTTCATCAGTCAATGCTGTTCCCATTCCAAATGGATATTTCATTAAAATAATGCCATTTTTTAAAAAATACAACAACTGTTGCATTTACTGTATTTCGATACAATATACAATGTTCTTGACACTGATATATTATTACAAGTATTAATAACAATAGTAGTTAATATGGCAATTAAAAAAATATTTAAGACATTGTATTTAATCTGATTTAGTGCAAACGAAAGTGGAACGAATAAATATAAAACTTTAAGGCTAAAAATACATTAAAGAACAGACTTTGACTTCAGGTATGTACGTACGTAAAATACAGAAATCAATTCAAATTTATTTTAATATAAAAATCAGATGTCATGTAGCATAAGTGCCTAGTGTAGTGTCAGCTGGTTTCTCAGAAACCAGGGTTTTCATGGTCATGGCCCATTGGTCTATAACCAGTCTTTTTTGAGACTAATTCATCAGCCTCCTTTCCATCGACGTATATGAGTTCAAGGACAGTGACAAATCGGCCTAGATACAAGGATTGTGGCTGCTCAGAGGCCGAAGGCATACGAGGGCCGATGCTTTTTTCCAGTAAGGAGAACGTTCTTGGTACGAAAGTCCAAGCGGCTATTTGACATCCTTGCAGGATCCTAGAATAAGCGATTTCTGATACATGTGGACTTGGCAAGGAATATATGTACATAAATATATAATAAAAACAATAAAAAACAAATAGATGATATAGTCCAAGAAAAGCACGACTGGTATCTCTAATATGAGGAAGATGTAGCTTCGAAAAGGTCACAAACTTCACTCAGTACCTCGGTATGATAGTCACGAGGAAAAACGAGTAGTATGGCTGCAAATGCTACAGGGCTCATAAGAAAAATTTTCTAAATCGAATTATATCCCGAGAGAACAAAGTGCGAGTATTAAAGTCCGTTCTCCGATCAGTAGTGACGTGAGGTGAGGACCCCTCACAAGATATTACTGCTGGGGAGAAAAAAACCCCGAGAAAAATATATGGCCTGATCAAAGCCTAAAATATATACAGGATAAAAAGCGACAAAGAACTTAGCGACCTACATTAAGACCTCTATTTAGCCTCATATTGTATACAAGGAAGAATCAAATGCTAGAATAAAGTGCATAGAATGCATAAAGAAACGCTAAGAAAGAAGATAATGAGGGACGCCCGGACGGTAGAAGACGAAGAGGTAGAAGCACGCTACGGTGGCTTGGATATATCGAGGCTGCCCTTCAGGTTCTGGGAGTGAGAAGATGGAGTAAAGCCTGATTGGAGGAAAATTGTTGAGGAGGTCACGGGTCCTTCATAGGCCATAGTCCATCCAGAAATTTATGTGATATATATATATATATATATATATATATATATATATATATAGAGAGAGAGAGAGAGAGAGAGAGAAAGCTGAAATAAAATGACAAAAGAACTTTGAGAAATAAAATTCTGAGAGCGGACCTTTTTAATGTAACTGTAAGCGACAACACCCGCCTCTCAGAATCCTTAAATATTCTTTATAAAAGTTACGCAGATTGAATTCGACTCGCTTGGACCATCCGCCATTCAATTTCCTATACTCTACAACGGCATCTCCTAAGGATCTACAAAAAAACTTTATTTAAATTAGAAGAGTCCCTTACTTTGGGAAGACAGGAGGAAGGACTTAAACTGTGTTTCTTCCTTAAGAAAACTTCTCCCTTCTGCCCTAATAAAAATGGAAAAGAAAAGAGAAAAAATGGGAAAATTTTCAGCGAATGAAATATTTACATGAGTTATCACCTGGATGGGGTGGCTTGTCCTTTACCTCCAACTTTTCTCGTTTTCGTCCGACTTTTCACCGGCCCTTAAATGGCCCAGGCTATAATAATTCAGTACTTGTTAAATGCGATTTTATCTTTTTTTCCAGTTGTTTTTAAGAGATTTAAAAATGTATAATGGATAAATTTAATAAAATTTTTTCACATTTAATAGTTGGCCTAATACTACTGTTTTATCTAAAATAAGGCGCTACTTAGAATATTCTGTCCAAAAAAGGATGAGAGCACTGGAGAATTTAGGAGATTACAGAACGTGTCATGGCGAAGCATGCACCCTGTTAATATTATTCAATTGAAGATCAAGATGGGCTTGCAAAGTTACTGGACGAAAATTTGTCCAGCTTAAAATTTAGTAATTTTACTAAAAAAATAATAAGCATAGAGCCGAATGGGAAGCCTCTGAGGGGTAGACCGAGGCGTAGGTGGGAGGATTTTGTTAAGAGTGATGTGTCGGATTTAGGTTTAGGTAGTGGTCCATGGACGGAAGTTTGTAAGCAGAGGTTGGAGGAATCGGTATCGAGCCTTCGGATTCGCTAAACTTTATTATTATTAATACTGCTATGTTGCAGTTATTGTTTGTCAAATTATAGTTGTTCAAAGTAGAAGCATACTCTCTATTTTTAGGATATATGCTACATACCACATCTGATTTGTGAACAGTATAGTATAAATATGAATTGAAGTATTTAGAATAGTGAAATTGGAGACATATTTTATATTTTGTGTAGATGCAAATGAAAGAAAAGATATGTTGATGGTAACAACAATAAAAAAATAAAAACTTTTTACTAAGAATAATTATTACAAAATCCATTTATCTCTGGACGGTAAGACATCTGTGATTAGCTATCAGTCTTTCTGTAAATGTATCATTTTCTTCTCATGGTGTTTGGCTTGCTGGGTTATTACTACTCACTTCGCTGGCTGCCCGGTGAGAGTTTTTAATTCCATGTCACTTTGCATGAGTGGAATGAAAATAAAACGCACATGTGCCTATTTCCCTTGAAACTGTTAGAACTAATGAGGCCATTTTGCTCCGGTATAAGTCATAGGTGGAAGTATTGTGTTAAGAGTGATCTGTCGGATTTAGGTTTAGGTAGTGGTTCGTGGACGGAAGTGTGTAAGCAGAGGTTGGAGGTATCGGCGTCGAGCCCTAGAGTTCACTTAGGCTGATTATTATTATTAAACCAAGATGATTATTAGTATAATAAAACTATTATAACCATTTTAAAATGGTTAATGATAATTTTAGAATTTTCAGTTTTAATAAAAATAAATGAAGACATAAAAGAGTGGTTTGCTCGGCCCCTGGGCTACGAAGACATAGATCTATCGAACTACACTCGATCACGAAACAGTATCGATTCTGTCATCGCTTTCCCATTGGCTCATACAAACCGTATATCAGTGAGAGGGCCAATCGCTCCGCGTCTTATATAACCAGCTTTTCTCCCCCGCTCTTCTTATTCTGGATATATTTCACTGTCTCATCTCTCCACACCTCCTGATAATTGAAAACGGATAACAAATATAAGGGAGGAGATGTTATCGTTTTTCTGAATTTATGTTTATGTTTGAGTAAATATTAAATTAATTGGGTAAATATTAGATTTTATACGCTTTGCCGTAGCAGCTTGTGATCTTTTATGAGAGATCTTATGAATTTAAAAAAATTAGTTCTATTGCCAGCATTACGGATACAATGGTTATTATATCCAAAAAAAATAAATAATATGAGCTTCAACTAGAAATATTTATTTTTTAAAATTTATAATAAAATATTTGTATATATTAATATTGCATGTAGGGAGCGGGGGGACTCAGTGGTAAAGCGCTAAGTTACCGTGCTGAAGATCCTGGGTTTAAATCCCACTCACTGGTAGACATTTATTTAATCTGATAGGGGATCCTTTGAGATCTATTGCCCTTCTGGGGCTCATCCAGCCTCTATAAAGTGGCTACCCAAAATAAGGGAGGAATCAGGCGGTTTAGCAAATAACCTAATTGGACAACGGTTATCCATGAAACAGTCTCTGAACCTTCATAGGGTATATTGGTACAGGTTTAAAAAAAAAAATTATATGTATTGGACAGTACGTTATATTCAGCTAATTATATTTTTGTTTATTCTAATTATAATTAAAGAAGGGTGACCTAATTCAAAAGGAAACATAAATTAATTGTTCCGATATAAATAGAAGATCCCAAAATCCCAAGGCATACGTGTAGACAGATTGGAGCACATCTCATATCGACAGATAAAAAGGCATATCAACTAGAAACACATAGTAAACCATACCGTTAACTTAAATTCTTAATTTATTGAGGAATATTAACAATAAAACCAGTAAAAAAGTGCCAAACTGAAAAATCAGACATATTCTATACTGAAAGGTTAATCCTATTATACTATAAATTATAAATGCGAAAGTTTGTATGTATGTTTGTTACTCTTTCACGCAAAAACTACTGAACGGATTTGGATGAAAGTTTACAGTAATATAGATTATACATCAGAATAACACATATGCTACATTTTTTAATGATTTTATGTAATTTGGTCAAAATATAACGTTAAATATCATTAAAAAGTACTTGGATATAACACATTCTTAATATCACCTCCAACATATGATCAGTAGGTAATCGAGGTTATTTAATTTAATTGTTAAATATTGTTAGATCGCTACAGGGCTCCCCCCTGAGTAACCTCCACGCGTGTTTCTAACTCGCAAAACATATTTTCGCTACTAATATTACAAACGCGAAAGTTGGTGAGGATGGAAGTATGATTGTCTCTCTTTCACGCTAAAATTACTGAACGGATTTGGATGAAACATTACAGTAATATAGGCTACACCACTAAATTACAACACATCGATAAATTACCTACATATGTACATTATTCTAATCCTTTCACTTTTAATTTCTCGCTGCTGCCGTACGACAAGTGAAACCGTTATACTAAGTAATAATTTTCAATAAATTCAATAACACTAAATACTAATCCTTTACTGACCCAAACAACAGTAAACGAAAGTAACTTCAGTCCGTCCCGTTTAATCAGTGTCAATGTATGTATCACGGCTGTCATGATCCGTTTGTGATGAAATTTGATATGGATAATCTCAAGTCTGGGGAAGGATATAGGCATTCATTTATCAACATCACACAGACGAAGTTTATATAAAACTGTAACCTGATTGACTAACTCACCCAGCTGTCAACGCACAGCAGAACCCATTGAACTTAGCATCTTCAAATTCACAGATAGGTTCTTTGTATAGCTTAAATGAGGACTAAGAAAGGAATTTGGACAATTCCACCCCCAAGGGTTTTCCCGTTAATATCATAGGGGTTCAAAGATTTTATGGAATCCGTCAGTTTTGAAGTTAGACATCTCAAATTTCGGATGTACGAATAACTTATAGTTAAAAAAATTATTTATTTAAAATGATCTGTCACGAAACATTAGGAGGCAGACCAAATTCCACGCGAGCGAACCCATGGGCAAAAGCTAGTACATATATACTTGAGGAAACCAAAAACTAATATAATTAATTGAAAAAAGAAGTATAAAAAGATAACATAATAATTTTAACTACATACTCAGTTCTGGTTTTAGTTCTTCGAGCCGTTTTAATTTTATTTTAGTTAAAGCCCTGGCAATTTAAATAAGTATAACGAGATATAAGTTTGGTAGATTATAACGGATTCATTACAGATGTGATAATAAGTTTCGGAATTATATTTTCCTAATAAACTGTAAGTGCCGTCTTCGTGAAGTGTATACTTCTTTAAACCTCAGAAAGCCTTACTTTTAGCCACCGAATTAAAAATCACGTCGAAAAGTTATTGTCAATAAACAAAAAATAATTAAAATAAAATACAACCACTGAAGTAGGAAACAATAAAAAAAAGTTGGGAGTTTTAAGTTGGTGACTTAGTCAGTAAATCAGTTTTGTTACAATAGCTCGGTGACTTTAACTAAATTGGACCTTCCTTTTGCCATGAATTTTTTTTTTTAATTTGAAAGTTGCTAATGGTTGGAAGTTTTTAAATAAATCACTCACTGTTTTCCACCTTTTACCTGGTGGAAATTATTTTATAATATATTTTATATATTCAAGGTAATTTAAAATCTTTCTTTTAAGAATAAATATGTCTTTACGTTTTATTAATTCATATTGGCCTGCAATTGTAGATAATTGATCTTCGATTATACTCATTTATTTTAAATGTATACAAGATGCAAGATAGTACTCAAGTAAATTAAAATTAAAAAAAAAATATACGGAGGAAAAAATATTCCAGGTGGATGTCATTTTCAAGAATTAATGGTATGAGTATAGTATAGTATATGTATATGTATGATATGTAACAATTGGAAGAGTGAGCCTACTTCAAAACACTCTCAAAGGCATTGCACTAAAACGGTTTAGAGAATTTTAATTTTGTTTTCCTTATATCTCATTAACTACATTACGGAAAACAATGATATTTATAGTTTCTTTGAACAAAACGATTGAAAAATCAATGATACAAGGTATTGAACATTGTACTATATATGGAGTTTATAAAGCAAATCTACATAAATAATAATCATTTTCAATTGATCTGACTTATAATTTACTACATTTCACAAATTTTCAGTTACTATTCGGGGAGCGGGGTCCTTATGCCACGAGTTCTGAGGGTTTCGTATTTGGCTTTGGCAGTTAAATTATTTATTCTATTATCCCACAAGACCCACTTCTTTTAAATAAGTAGCAGATTTCATACAGAACAAGTAAATTTTATTGAGGGAATTGGAATCAATTTCGATGTCTTTGGCTTAGTATGTAGTTATAATATAAGTAATAAATCAATTTCAAGCCCTCAATTGACTTAGCCTCTTATGCAGAGAGAGAATATTACGATATTTCTTCCCTCAGTTCTATTAGCTCGATTTGGGAGAAATTCGACTTAACCACTTATTCACCGGTGCTGCACATGAACACTCTCGCTTAAAAACGTAATTATTAATAACTTTCATCATTGATGACTCAACCATAATTATATAGCACTGTTACTCAAAAAGCACATCTATCACAAGGTGTTTGAACGTTTTGCAAAGCTGATATCAATGGAAAATTACAGGGGACGTATAGCTACCATTACCATATTTTCCTAAAACACATTGTGACTTATCAAACTTGGCTAATAAACACTTCATCATATTTCAGGTATTTCAAAACAACACACCACCATAAAAATTTATCATATAAGAACCTCGAACAAATAAAAAGTCGTAAAAGGACTAACTAACAAATCCCAAAGTATATCATATGTATCGAATGGTGCGGTTTCAGACTTCTTTTAGCGCAAACATTATATTAAAAGTCCAGTGTAGTCTTTCATACAATTATTAATCAGAAATCTCTTAAGCATGGATGACATTTATATCAGAGTTTTAGTAACAATTTTTTATAAATATATGAAAAACAGAAAATCCACGAAAAAAAAAACGAAAAGGAAAAGAGGAGATTCCTAATAAGTTACTTTTTACTTCATATTTTTTAAATAAAAGAATAAAATCGTACATTTTAAGACATAAGCCTAAATTCTCTGGACTAGAAGTAACGACTATAAAGAGTTAACCCTTCTGTAGGGTTTATAAACCTTTGCTGTAAAAAAAAGCATCCTTATTAGTAAGATTAAAGAGTAGCCAGCGGAAGGGAAAATTTTGTTTATTATATAAAATATATTCCCTTCATTACTCGACTTCCCTTGCCAGGATGTTTCAGCACATCAGAAAAATAGTAATAATACAAACTGTTAATTTGTACCAAAAATAGAGCAGAAGACTAGACATTATCACCCAATGTTGCAATATATCAAATAATTGAAACTTAATGAGAAAAAAAGACTTCTTTTTTTTAAATATATTAAAAAGAGGACAGTAGATTGATCTATACGATTTTTAAATATTTGTTGGATAATAAGACAACGTCATGTTATTTACGCAATCAAAAGACATTTAGCGAGAAATAACATCAATGCAAAAGAAATAAACGACAAGTGGTTCGCACACAAAGTACTACGTCCAACGTACTATGCCGGAAGGCAACCTTAGCATTTTCTAAAGAGAATAAAAAATACTTGGTTATTCCGTCATTTGGAAGGGACGTAATAATTGGTGTTTCCACACTGTTCCGTCAAATACTCGTTAAAGATCTGTATCCTAATTGTATCAGGATAGATAAAAATTAGGACTTCTACTACATAATATAATTTCAGCCATAGCAGCATAAGATGACGTTAACTGACTAAATAAAAGGCCAATTCATAATTATACAAAATGTAATACTGATACATTTTATTCTATTATTGTATTGAATGTTAATTTTTTTAAATACTCTTTCAAGTTTCCACGGCCACTATTTATACAAAAATCTTCAGTTGTTTCTTCTGGTTTAGACCGTGCCGGTGAATTTTCTGCCAACGTTTCGCCAGACATGCTGCTGACTTCCTCAAGGCTTAATTGAGACTGAAGATGTCCAGCTAACCCGCGGCCTTATATAGTAGCCACTCGGGTCCACTCGGGTCCACTCGTGATTCATCGGTTCCTTCCGTTAGTCGATCGGGTTTCTTCGGGTCCGGGGTCGGAGTCTGTTTTTCCATGCCTGTGATTGGCTGGTTTCTGATTGCTTGGGGTCTGATAGGCTGGATTTCGGCTTGATTGTCGCTGCTGGGTTAATTTGTTGTTCTTGTTTATTGACTTTCTTCTGTTCTATGTTAGGGAGCCATAGTTTACTTAATTTGTACCCATCCTCCCTGTTGAAGTTTTCCGGGTGTTTAACTATTTCTATGGCTTCCAGTATCTTCCTTTTTGTGGCCTTGCTACATTTCTTAACTACTCTGATTTTATCGAATTCTATGGCGTGGTTAGTCGTAGTGAAATGTTCTGCTAAAGCCGATGTTTTGCTGTCCATTTTCTTCACACTTTTAATGTGTTCTGTCAGCCTTGTGGATATCAGCCTTCCCGTTTGTCCAATGTATTCCTTACCACAGGAGCATGTAATGCTGTATATCCCCGGTGTTCTGAGTCCTAAGTTGTCTTTTGGATTCGGCAAAATCTGACCTATCTTCCTGTCTGTGGTGTATATCGTTCCTATATTAGACTTCTTCAGTACTTTAGCTATTTTCTCTGTTGTGCCTTTTACATATGGGATCGCTGCTCTCTTAATTTCTTCTCTTCTTTCTTCTGTTGTGTGTGGGCCTGCCTTTTGGGCTTTCTTGAATTCTCTGTTTATTATTTCTTCTTGATATCCATTTTTCATGAGAGCTTTCTTTAAATGTCTTTGCTCTTTCTTCAAACACACCGGCTCTGAAATCCTAATGGCTCTTGTAATCAACGTTCTAATGACCCCATGTTTCTGGGCAGGGTGGTGATATGAGCCTGCATTCAAGTATCGGTCAGTGTGGGTCGGTTTTCTGTATACCGAGTATCCCAAGCGGTTATCTTTCTTCTCAACTTTTACATCTAGGAACGGGATGCTTTCTTCATCTTCAACTTTCATAAATTGAATGTTCCTGTGCCTTCCGTTTATATGGTTCAAGAAATCATTCAAAGTTTCCCTCCCATGTGGCCAAATAGGTCAGATTTTGCCGAATCCAAAAGACAACTTAGGACTCAGAACACCGGGGATATACCGCATTCCATGCTCCTGTGGTAAGGAATACATTGGACAAACGGGAAGGCTGATATCCACAAGGCTGACAGAACACATTAAAAGTGTGAAGAAAATGGACAGCAAAACATCGGCTTTAGAAGAATATTTCACTACGACTAACCACGCCATAGAATTCGATAAAATCAGAGTAGTTAAGAAATGTAGCAAGGCCACAAAAAGGAAGATACTGGAAGCCATAGAAATAGTTAAACACCCGGAAAACTTCAACAGGGAGGATGGGTACAAATTAAGTAAACTATGGCTCCCTAACATAGAACAGAAGAAAGTCAATAAACAAGAACAACAAATTAACCCAGCAGCGACAATCAAGCCGAAATCCAGCCTATCAGACCCCAAGCAATCAGAAACCAGCCAATCACAGGCATGGAAAAACAGACTCCGACCCCGGACCCGAAGAAACCCGATCGACTAACGGAAGGAACCGATGAATCACGAGTGGACCCGAGTGGACCCGAGTGGCTACTATATAAGGCCGCGGGTTAGCTGGACATCTTCAGTCTTAATTAAGCCTTGAGGAAGTCAGCAGCATGTCTGGCGAAACGTTGGCAGAAAATTCACCGGCACGGTCTAAACCAGAAGAAACAACTGAAGTTTTTTGTTAATTTTTTTGTTTTTAAATAATATCCATTTTTTAATCAGTTATGCATGATTTATAATTAAGATTTTCGTGCACTTCTTATGTTTCACGATCTATTTCACATGATTTAAATATATCCAAACATACCGTTAAACAAATAAACTGAATAAAGTTAGTATTGTATGAAAGACTACCATGATTAAAATTAAATTTCTGAGTATTCAATAAATAAAATCTTGTTTCGGTAAAAGAGAGAAAGACAGGCTGGAGGGGTTAAGACAGGCTGAAGGGGTTAAGAGCGGATTAGAAAGATCGCGAAAGATCTCCAAAGGCCGAGATGCCCCCACTCTCGCGGGTCTAGAACGTTCGGCCTCGGCTAGATAAATAGCGTCCGCTGCGAGCGAGTAAGTCAGTGACAGTGTGATGAACTAGTCAGTGATAAGTGAGTGAAAAAACTGTTTCTGTTTATTACTGTGTGTCAGATTGCCATATTTGGAGAGTCTTACGGTCGGTGGACTTTAATTAGTGAACTGTAAGTGTTAATTAGTAGTTAATAAGCAATAATGGCATTTGTACAAATTTATGTAAATAGTTAAGTTTTTAGTATTAGCAATATCTTATATTATTTGTATATTATTGCAATAATAAGATACCAGTTAGGCCTAGGTTATAACCTTTAGAATGTTGGTATTGTAAATTTATATTAGTTTAATAATTTATTGTTAAGTAATTTCATTGTACCCTTTTTGTCAATTTGTTAATAAATATTAGTATCTTGGATTTAGGAGTAGTTAAATTCATTTTACACCCAGTAGCCCGCAAAATATATATATTCGAAATTCTAAAAAATGAAACGACCCTTGAACTGTTCAAAAATTTGTTAAAATGGTTTAGAAAAAGCGATTGAAAGTAAAAAAAGTATCATATATGAAGACTAAAGGAAAAAAATGAGTAAGTCAATTTTTTTTTTAATATTTGGTTGTGAAGGATTCAGAAAGATGTTTCAATGACTTTCATGATGGTATGGTAAAAATCAAATAAAAAACAAGTTCAAACTGCTCAAAAAAGCTGTACAAATATAAAACGAGTTCATCCGAACGGTGTCAACGTTTAAAACAAGAAGAATAAGATATGTAATAAGTGTATAGTTTTTTAAATGCAATTTTAAAAGTAGATTTTTAGGTTTGAGATTTCAGCACATTAACAGGTTTTAAGGATAATTTTCTAGGAAAAGTATTAACACTACTATTGTAATATAACTGAGTAGCGAAAATTATATAATAATATATATTTTAAGAGAAAACAGAAGGTAAGACTGACAGGGAACATAATTCAGAGTAGACTAGGGCTGACGAGGCAGCCGAGCCGCCCTACCTGACCTTAGGGACTGGCCGCCGGGTTGACCCTGCTTAGTTAGCATGTCTTCCAAACTGCTTTATTAAAATTATTTACAACAAAGTGAATACTCTGCCAAGTTGTTATTAACTAATAACGTTTAGGCTAATCTCAAACATTTTTATATAAATAAAACATGAAAAAAATAAAAGTTTAATTTAAAAGCTTCTGATGTGGAGCACGAGATGAAAAATAAATTAAAATACACTATAATATTAAAAAGAGTATCTTTTATTCATCAATCCGTTTAGGTCTTTAACATTTTAGTTAGCCCTAGAGAATAATTTGTTTAAAGACTTTAAAATCTTAAACATTCCCATCCTAATTTATACCTGAATAGACAAAAAATAGAACCTTCGGTATAACATTAAAGTAGTAGGATAGCCCTGATTGGATAGCAACATAAAGTGACCTTAAATGAATAAACTAACAGTTTGGTATTAATTCTAAAAATTGTATTAAATAAAAACATTGTTATATAAAAGTTGTAAATAGTTTCTTTGAACGAAACAAATAAAATAGCTGTAGAGGTAAATCATTATATTTGGATGAAATATAATAAATTAATCCATTTGAAATTTAGTCCTACTTTGCATTCTAATATTTATAACAATCCATTTTTCCTGTTTTCAATCTTGAAGATTGGTTGTGCCATTTTCTCAAAAATCGTTTATACAATATTTCTACAAGTTGTCAGAATAAACTCTTTATCCTACGTTGCTTTCAAGTATTGTCTGACAATTTAGAAAACGACTTGTGCAGAAGTCGACTCGTACCGGACCTGTATGGGGAAGCCACGCCCTTTTCCCTACTACCAAGCTAGTTCCACTCGTTCTTCGTCCTCATCGTGGTTATAATTATATTATAATAGGTTGCAATATTTTATGGCTATACGTTATAAGGCTATATTTTTACCTGAAGTAATTCGTCGCCAGTGAGGATGGCATTGGCACCTCACTTCTTCATAAAGAATAAAACCTGGAAATTCGATAATACATTAAAAGGTTGGTAACCAAGCCTCCCTCCCAAGTCCCGCCTCCAATTTTTCCAAGTTCGTTTTCTAACTTGTCAGACAAGAAATCTTCTTTTTCTTTCTACATCCCTCTTTTCAATTTTCTTAAATTGCACTGTAAGTAATTCTGTGAATTTAAAAATCCGTGAGTGTGTGTCTGACATAGCCTTTGTCCGATTTTTTTCTCTGATAATAGACAATTTTTAGGAAAAATATACTGCTCTATGTGTATATGTATGTTTACGGTTAGCAATGAAGGATAAACAACGTCGTAAGGTTGATAAACAAGGTAGGTTGAAGGATAAACAAGGTCGTAAGGTCGGATAAACAAGGTCCCATCGAAAATGAGGATTTGCAGAGAATGTTCCAGTCCATTAGAAAATATTAGGAGATCTCAGACGGCGTGATTGTTAAGCGCGTGAGGACTATCAGTATTAGCTACCAAAATTGATTGATGCCTTAGGAGGACGTCTTAACCTAGAAAATATATTTCTAGCTTTGAAGAGCTTCCAGGCTATTTCGTTTACTTTAAATAGTATTTACTGTCATGCGGGTAATTGCCCCAGTGATGGAGGCCTCTTCATATCCTCGGGACTACTGGCTATTTATGCCCCCTCGGGAGAAAGTGTGAACGGGCTATAATCCTCGGTACGGGGGTTCCCCCAAGTTGGTCCAGTGGCTGATTCTAGTCAGATAACTGGGCAATGGGGCTACTAACTCTCTATAATTAAAATAACAGCAACAGATAATTTCTTAAAATGAATTATCACCAGTATCACTAAGTGGCTAAAAGTTTTAAGTATTGGCCTCTTAAATCAAGAGCAATTAAAGAATACTCTACATTATAATATTTAGTTTAACCAGACTAGATTTAAGTGACATGTTTGTAATGTTGTTGAGTTAGTAGCAACCAATAGGAAACATCCAACGGGGTTGACAGAGGTGAAGGTAAGAGGATTGCGGTTATGAAGGTTGATCTTACGGATTCGGTATTGTGCAGTGGTCCGTATACGGATTTTTGTAAACAGCTATTGGTGGTAACGACATAGAGCCTTCGGATTTGAAAATAAATATACAGCATCGGATATTGATAAATCCCCATTTTACCCGACAAGATCTACACCATTCCAGAGAATATTTTAGAATTCAATAAAATATGACAGAAGGTCGATAAGGGAAGAGATAGGGCGCCATAATAAGTGAAGTAAAGCCGATTAGAAGCGAGCCTCGAGATCGGTGGATCCGAGGATCCGAGATACTCAGCGCCATAATCCCCTGCAAATGATGCCCCACCGTTTTATAGCCACTCCGGGTATTTTATGGCCCACTCCCCGGGTACATCAAGGTGCTGAAGGCGCTCTCTGAGGATAGTTTTTCAATTTAGGGAAAACATCTTAACGAAATAAGGATTTTTTAAAATTTTGTTTATCATTAAAAAATCTACATCTACTGCTATAAAAAATCCTGCCTCAATATTGACCATGTACACCATGGAAACGATTGTTTGTAGCTGCGTGAGGTTCTAGGCTAGGAACTTGTTGGCTATCTGTACTCACATACATATACGCCATATCATATCATATATACATACATATAGAGATAAGTATTATTATTTATAAGCAACATAAAGTGATGTAGGAAAAGATAACTCATGAAATCAAGTTATTCTTTAATTGCCCGCGGACACTTGATTGTGACACCAAACGGTTCTTGATTTTATGTTTTTTTTTTTTTTTAAATGAAAATTAAAAATTAGTTTTTTTTTAGGAAGATGATAAGAAGCCTAAGTTAAAAAAAAGTATAATTACAACCAATTATGGGTCTTGGATTCAGTCCCTGATAGAGAGTACTTTTTCTACAACTGTTGTGCAAGGAGGAGATTTGTTCGAGATCACGCTCAATCACTGGGTATTTTCCCTATCAATGGTACATACTTCATAGAAGTTGGGTGAGGGTCTACAAATTCCTAAGGATCCATCCCCGAATCAAATAATCTTTAATTAAATTAAATAATCTGTCCTAATTTAAAAATACTAGGTGAGCCACAGGTAGTGCTCCAGTTTTCATCGAGTTCATCACGGCTGCTACCATAGTAAATAATTTATCTGCCACAATCGGCTTCAAGCACAGTAACCAAAACCCCTACGCACTGCGCTGCATCCACGTATCTACTCTTAAGGAATATATTAATTTAAAAAAACAGTAGAACCAAAAAGGAAAACATAAAAAGACATTGCCCAAAGTTGGCCGACGATAAACTTATTCAATATTAAAAGACAGAAGCTCTTAGAGACCAAACGGTACAGAAACAGTCCGTTTTAATTTCCTTGTCCAAGCTTTGTGGAGGATTGCTTGGTCAGAATGGTTTCTTTAGTTAATGGTCTTTGTCATGGTAAGTACTAGGGCGAAATTACTTTTTACAGTAAATTTACTAAAAGACTTCTTCATGCTAAAACTGTATTATAAAGAAATTGAATTCTTTCAGGTGAGAGACAGAGCGAGAGATATAACAACAATATTCTTGTCCTCTGTCGTACTGCAATGGCGTATTAAAATAATTTAAAGGAATCTAAAATTTTGGTAAAAAATATAAGTATGATCACAAAACCATTATAAGTTCTTGAAAATAGTAATAAATTACTTATTAATGCTAATAATTATTTGAATATATTTTCTTTAAATCTTTAATTTAATTGTATAAACTACTAAAACTTTTAATAGTTATATAATTTTATTTCTTAGCGTAGAGAGATAAGAAAGAGCAGTGAGTCAGTGCCAGAGCGCTAAATTGCCATGTCGAAGGACCTGGGTTCAAGTCCCGTTAAAAGTAATATGCGTGAGTTGGATTTATCCAACACCCTTAAGTAAAAGATAAGTTAACCCTGTCAAGAATTGGTAATCTATCCTTCACCTATATCGTTCCATTTCCCAGTGTTTAGTTTTTATTTATTACTTTAAATTTGAGGATATTAATAAGGGTTGGACACTTCCTCATAAAATCTTCTATCTATTAATATTTCTTTAGTCGTTTCAAAACATCTCCCAGACCAGGATATGCGGTCTATACAAGCAACTCTATTACTGTACAGTGAATATATTAAAGTCAGTCATAACGGAACAAAAATTAAAGACTATACATTTAAGAACAAAGATTATTATCTGGGCATTTTTACTTTTCTGAATAGAAAAGACGAACACTAAAATAGAGAAGTAGTAATCAAGGCAAGACTTTGTTCTATGGGCTGGCAGACTGATATACGGTCTCTATCACCCAATGGGATAAGGGTGAAGTATTTCAGGCTGAAAACAAGTATTGTTTGGTAGCTCTGCGCTTTGGAGAAAGTTTGTAATAAAAAGGATAATATATCAGACTTGTCTGTTAACAGTTAAACTAAAAAACAAATCAAGAAAAATAAGATTCGATAAAAATAGGAAATTGTTTTGGAGAATAAGATAGAGGTTAAAAAATAATTTCTTAAATAGTCGTAAACTGTTTAGCAGAAAACGTTGTTTCGATCCGTTGCAGGTCTTTTTATTTCTGGATGAAAGACACAAAAATACTTAATTCTAAAATATTAGGATCATTAACTAATATATAAAAATGAAACTACTAGAATTAACAAGATACTTATTAACAATAATTTAAAATAGAAGTATTATTCAAATTTTAACTCAAACTAATAACAATTATTATGAAGCATAGCATCCGTAATCAAAGAGTTCGGATGAAGGAAGGTATTTTTGGGAGAGAAATTGTTGGAATTTCGGAGCAGTTTGAGAAGAGAGATGGGATTCCGAATTCTTTGAGAGATCCAGTTAAGTTAGGGTATATATTCGTCGAAGGTTCTTCAAGGTTTTATTATAGATGTTCCGATCTGCAAGTTGGGAATATAAATGATTTTTTTTAGATAAACATAGAGTCGAATGTTCTAAATCCTGCTCATATTGATGCTAGAATGATTGAGACTTCTATAATAACTGTTGTATTTACCTCGGGGTGAATCCAGAGGTTATTTATTTATTTTATTGGAGGGGGGGGGCAATTGGGTCATGATCACAGCTGTTTTCCTCAACTCTAATAGTTGTAGAACAATAAATGTATTGATGGTAGAATATTTTTAAATAAATACCACACTCTACTAACAATAGAATGGGCTAAACTCAATGCACTCAAAGAATAGAAATCAATATTTCTTACTTGACCTAAAAATAGAATCTCTATAATTCCATGTGTACGCGTTGATTTGTTCAATACCGAAAGCCACTAATCGCTGTTTATGACCAGTAGGTTCACATTTTACGTAATGCTCCTATACTCCTGTCCTCAGTATACCTCTCGGGAGTTTACCGTTAATCAAAATTGAAACTTCCATTATAACTTCACTTTAACATAATTTAACTATTTATGTACATAAAACATACTCGATGAAATGCGAGATTAGAGTTACCTCGAAATAAAGCTAGACATCTTCCGGAAGATTTCAGATATTTTTTTCAAAATATAATTGAAGGGGTCTGATAAGTTATAAAAATAGTAGTAGGACAGAAAGGTTCAACGCCGATACCAACATTCGCTGCTTTCAAAGTTTCACTTTTTAGACTTTTTATTATATATCAACTACTTCCGTTAAATAGACGGAATACATATAGACGGAATAGAATACATTAAGATGATAATTTTATCAAAAGTTAATGTTTCCAATTTTCTTTGACGAATTAAAATTGTATGTAGGTATATTTTTTATGGGCATTCTAATAGATATAATTTTATTCAGCGAAAAAATTACCTTCGCTACTAAATTTAATGGTACATGAAGTTTAGTAATAAAATATTTTAATGAGAATTGACACTATTTAATTTTGATTTATGACGGATATTTAAATAACAGTTAATTATCAAATTACAATGTATATTTTTTAATAAACATTTTAGATAATAAAGGTTAAATTGCCACACATGGTAACGGCTGGCTTATCGGATTGAAAACTAATGATTTCGAAATGTTAAAATCGAACCTGATCGTACAACATCGCGCCGGATCCAATGTTGGCGCTTCCGTATTAATAAACTATTTTGTTTCCGCGAGGGACTAAATCGGTCGGATTGTTCGGATAAAAATGGATCGGTTCAGACCGGATCCAATGTAGGCGATCTCGATATATTTGGTTTGCTAGTGACGTCTCATCGTATCGCACCGGATCCAATGTAGTTGTAGCCTCAGGAGTAAGTAAATAAGTCAGTAGAAGTCAAGTATGTGTTTTCAATTTAAACCGCTTCTTTTTATATTCGATTTATTTCGCTATAATATAACTTATAACTTTGAGATTAGATACTGTATTCAGAATTAAGCCACTAAGAAAACTAGTTATAACTGACAACACATTAACTCTACTAGTAACAACCCAATATTATAAAATAGTATTATTATTACTATGATTACTTATTACTATAATTATTTATTATTATTATTTTATAATACAGCCTGTTATGCCCGTTCCTTATTTACTGACTATTTGGAAATTCTTGATCTTCTTTATGTCCTGATTTTCCTTATGGTAATGGAAGTGGCATAATTCCTATGGAAGTAGTAGATTACAAGAAAGTTCAAGACGGATGATTCTAGATAAAACTACAACGGTGGCAAAACGGCGATCCAGCAGAACAATCAGATTCCACTCAGACGATAGGAAAGACGCGGTTAGATAAAGGAAGTGGGGAGTGCTGAGATCTATCATACATCAGGGCCAGCGGAGGATACTGCAAGACAAACAGATCTCCGAAGAGGCGAGGCCTAACGGCGCATTCATGAGGTGTTTGTTCGCTAGAGTTTGAGGAGGGCAGCGAATCCCCAAATAGCGTCGATCTGGGGAACTCTCCCAGCACTTATCTGATTGCCTCCGAAAGGATTTCGACTGAAATATGTCCGAAGGGTTCACAGCTTTCTTTGAATCATAGATAACAGGAAGGATAATCATTCATCTAATTTGCTGTGGCTGCCAATGAAAGATTTATAAAGGTTTTCTGTATATTTCAAAAACTACTAGTAATAATAGATTTTATAAATTTTGCTTGTTATTTTTTTAAGGAATTATAACATTAAATATAGATTTTGGAATAAATATTTCCTTCTAAAATATCCAGTTTTAGTTTCCTCGTCTACCGGCAACCTCTAAATTTCGGAAACGAATATTAATGACGTACTATAATGGTAAGGGGAGTGGAGTGGCTCAGTGATGTAGCCGAAGGTCCTGGGTTCAAATCCCACTGCTGGTCAGATTTTATTTAATTTGTAGCGGCCAGAAATGGATCCCATGGAATCTAGGACCCTCCCGGGCCAATCCTTGTCCAAAAATCAGTACATCCTCTGCCATCTACTGAACCCCAGAGCATTTCAATGGCTGTAGCGGTACAGGTTTTTTAAATTCTAAACACACTTAACATTTACCAACTAATATTGAATTTAAAAATTTCCTGCTATTTACTACATTTATCCTTCTCCGATCGTTTTCAGGATCACACAAGTAATTAACATCTCGTATTAATACGAAATAAATGCAATTTTCCGTTATGGGAGCATATAATAATTTTTATTTTAAATCTATTTTATATACTTACAGTATTTTTATATGCATTGTCACCATAGTTCTAAATATAATTTTTTCATTTATTATTTATTTATTTATTGCTCGGCTCTACAGTCCTTGAAGTACCTTGGCCTCTGTTAATTTCCTTTGCCATCCTCCTGAAGGCGCCTCCAGCGGTTTATACCGATCGCCTTCAGGTCATCTCCACATCGTCGAGCCACCTGAGACGGGGCCTCTTAATCTTGAACCATCATTTGGTATTTCCTTCTTGGAATTCTACATGCCCCAACCATCGTAGCCTTTTGAGCTGGAATTATTTTACTATATTGGGCTGTTCATGTAGGTCCTTTAGCTCTTTATCGGACCTGATTCTCCACTTGTCCTCCACTCTGTCCAAAAATTTTACGCAGGACTTTTCTTTCCCATACTTCAAGTATCATTTTGCAATTTTTTATAATGTAGCCTTCTTACCAGATATATACTCGTATCATCTTTCTTTTCCTGACATGCATGTTATTCTATAGGGACAATATTTCCTCAGTGCTTTCCTATACCAATCCATTAACTCTCAACAGCCTCCACATATCTCAAGTCTCTTCCAATTCAAATCCTCAGTCCAGCACCATAAAACAAGATCTCGCCATTACGATCTCTATACTCGTTTCCTCAGAACCAAAGCATCCGAGCGTTCCTTTCTCGCGCGCTCCACCACAGTGTGGAACTCAATCCCTCCGATTATCTGCCATGCTTCTTCACTGCCTTCATTTAAATTCTTGTTTACCAACATCTCCTGGCCTCCAAAGGGATGCTCTAATCAAGTTAGTCATTTGCTTAAATGAAGACGTATCGAATAAATGATTTTGCTACTTAGTGGTCTTTGTTTCTTTTTCATAAATAATTCATATGTATTATTATGTAGCCTTCTGCCCAGCTTTATATCATGTGTTATTTTTCTATTCATGTGTGTGACTTACTCCCAGAATAAAGTTACTTTCCTATTCTATGTTCTCCAGAGAAGTCGCCCGCCCTTTTTGGGTACAAATATTCTACGCAATACCCAATCTTTAGATGTTGTTCCTGTTTCAAAATTAGCTAATTATATAAATATATAATAATGTGTTGTAATCGTTGCCTCTAATGAGCAGATTAATTATGATTGGCTGTACAATTATTTATCGCAATACTTGCGAAATAGCTCTTAATTCGTAATAATCGTTTGAAATCCATCTTTTAATACCTGATCATAAAAGCTCACAATGGCGCCATTTAATGAATAAAAGCGACATGGAAAAGCGGGCCTGAGGAAACTGAGCAAAGAGACAAATTGAAATGGCTAAGCCGCTCTTTATTGCCATTTCGGAGCAATTTCCCGACGCGGTGGGATATTGATGCCGCGGCAGGAGGAGGAGCCTATGAAACGGCTTTCGTTCCAACTCGGTGGAGGGCGCTGTGCTCCAGATTTAAGGAAATGTATCCAGCAAATTGAGATGTTGCTCTCCTAATGGCTGAGCATTCCTTTTCGGTTCCTCGCTCTCAGGGAATCCCTATTGTCTGGATTCTCCTAGGTTCCTGTAAATCACCTGTAGCTTCGGAAATGTGCCGAGGATGAAAACGATAATATGGAACTATGATTACTATTTTGGTTATGTAAAAAAATCTATATTCCATCGAAGTGATAATACCTAATAATAATACATTTTGATGACCAAACGTGTACCATTTCATAATTTTGGTGGATTCAAATTACGTGAAAGAATAATAGCTGAACTGATATTCAACCAAAGATTGTGCTGTTCACAAAATCCAGTTGGATAATTTACGGATTGGTTTTCATCAACAATAGTATCGATTGATTAAAAAGACATTGGATGACCTGGTAACAACTGTAAAATTTAAAGTTAGTATAGTCATCAGCATTTTTCACTGCCAAAATAGCATGATTACAGAGCCAATTATGGTCAATGTAATTATTTAGTACATCCGGGAAGACACTACTAATTATTTCATTTTTTGTCTGAACAATGGTGCTGAAATTAGGTTGTTATCAAGATAAATAATAGGTTATGCTAAGAGGGGCGGTAGGGGATTGTGAGCCCGTATAGACAGTTGAAAGTCACCAACTGGAACCATAAAAATATATATGCGTTTATCAATTTTGTTTTTTTATGTAATAATTATATGAAATTATGATTAAGTTATTAAACAAAAAGTATTTAATTAAGTATAACTTTATGTGAGACAGGTGAATATGTATAACTTTAACTACAACATTAAAGAAAGATATATCATGACACAATCAGGTTAATATAAAACAAATTAAAAGTAAGTTTAAACATTTAAGAACTCAAATTAAATAAAAAATCCTGATATTTTTAATAAACTGCATGGTATGTTTTATTTGTATATTGTTCATAATCGCCTGAGACCATAGAGGTAGGATCATAGATGTTATGAGGTTAAACAAAGGGGAAAGATTGAAATTTCTTAGGTCGTCTACGGAATCAATTTCATATCACCCAGGGAAAATCGAATCGTCACCGCCATAGGAACTATAAAGTTTCGTCCATACATATGTACCGAATCAGGAATCTTTTGGGAAACAGTTCAAAAATAACACTAAATCCAAATCGGCGTATAATATGGGAAAATATGTTCCAATTTTTTTTGGAACTTTTGTTATTAAAGTTCTTCAATTTTGAGAAAAAAAGATATCTTGAACTGTACACACAAAATTGATAAAGTATATAAGCTCTATATATTTCCTAGAATGTCCTAGGGAACTATCACAATGACGTCTTATACAATAAAAGCGGCATTGAACATTGTAAAGATTATTTTTATCTATCGTTTAATTGAATTTATTACATGTTATAAACATTAAATATTTAATTGAAAAGAGACACTTTTAGCCCATTCCTGAATTTCGGACTAAGTACTTCCGGAATGGATTCGATGGAAATTTTCCGAACGAAACAAGAAAAGTCAATTTGATAGCAATCCAATTCGGTAAGCCATTCTCGCTACAATCTCGTGTTCCTAAAGATTCGTTTTAGGGTGAAGTGTCATAGTGCAATTTCATATAAGTCATACTTATTTTGGAAGCTGTTATATCACTTCGTCGTGCTCACATTTGCTAGCACTTAAAATATATTTTTTTCAAATTGGAATGGTTGACTTGATTTACCTCGATAAACGTTGAAAACGGTCGGAGGTGCAGTCAACTTAAAATGGTGCAGTACAAACAATTTTAACTAATTTACTCAAATAAGTACAAGCTTCGGCTCTTTTTTTAGGCCATCATCAGGGCTAAATCTACAACCAAACAAATATTGATGACCTAAAAAACGCCGAAAGGGTGGCACAAGTGAAATCATTTATACTTATCTTTTGTAAAATCTATTGACTGCACTCCTCAACCATATCCGACATTTCTCAATGCAAATCCAGTCATCTACTCCCAAATCTATAAATTTAATTATATTTTCATGAAAAAGTTCATAATATATGGTATAACCGTTCAAACAAAAACAAATGTGGATTCATGTACATACCTTTAGTAAAGTTTTGCGTTATATAAAATATATTACATACTTAAATATATTTTTAATTTTGGCGAGATCAATCAGGATGGATAAATACTTTTTGTCCTGAAATAATGTATTTACTCGTATGAATTTTAAAATTTAGGTTGTACATTTGAGGAAAAAAACGAGTTGATAAGCGCAAGAGATTGTTGGTACAAGCCGAAATGAATACATAAATCTGAAGATCAGATATGGGACTCTTTTTGAGTTCTCTCCCCCAGATATTATCTACTCTTATATGCGGTGCTAGGGGATGTCAGTTTTAGAAAGGGTTTGTGTGAAAGATATTTTATTTACATAAATGTTTTAATTTATATTTTATATTTTAGTTTAAATTTTATTCTAATTTTGATAATTTAGGGAAAAAAAGAGTTCACAAACAGAACCAAAATTATTATTAAAACTATAAATCTATAGGACACATAAACTGCACTATATCAAACTTAAAATAATTTAAGCTCATTATTTTCTTTTTATTATCAGTTTGCTTTAAACAGTTTATATTGTTAAAAATATGTTTTATGTTAGAATAACAATAGTTGCATTTTTACTAATTTATTTTCATAGAGACAGTTTATATAATACATTTATAGTTATCCCACGAACTTGCAGAATAAGACATACAGTTTGTATTCATGTCAGTTCTAGCCTTCCTTATCTTTAGTGCAAAGCCCAACAGTCTTCTCATGACAAATAAATTGAACTAGGATATATATATATATATATATATATATATATATATATATATATATATATATATATATATATATATATATATGATAGATAAATATATTCAATATATACAAATAAAATTATATTCGACGAATCTTATAAATAAAATATGTTATGAGTCCACGTCTTTTAAATGAGTAATTATTTTATACTATATCGTTGTAATCATAATATCGTAATAGCGGGGAAAAGTTGCGAATTAAATAGACAAAAAAAAAAATATCAAAATCGGTTGACATCTTCCGGTCGCGCTAAGGCCATAAAGTTTAACAAAATTGGAAAAAAACTTCATTTTTTTTTAATTATTGAATTTGATGTTTTCGTAATATAATAGGTTGTAACTTTTTTAAATACAGCCTAAAAACCCCTTCTGTAAAATAACTCGTAAAAATGTGAATTTTTCAATATTTTGGCAAATTTTGGGGCTTATGCGCGACCGGAAGATATCAACTGATCTAAACCAAATTAAAACACAATATTTTTAGGCTGTATTTAAAGACGTTACAAACTTACGAAAAAGACGTTACATTAGGAAAACATCTAATTAAAAAAAAAAAAATGAAGTTCTTTTTTATATTATGTGAAATTTTAGGGCCAATGCGCGACCGGAAGATGTCAACCGATTTTGATCTTTTTTTTTTTGTCTATATAATTCGCAACTTTTTCACGCTATTATAACTTCGAAATAAAAAAAAGTGTTTTTTCGGCCCACTTTACTGCTCACTTATCAGGCTAGAGATTTTTTAAAAATATGTGTAAATCAATGATGGTATTGTTTGAACTTTTCTTCATTATTTTTTGTTTTTTGCTTGGCATACAATTGATATATGTTTAACTATAAATTGTTTCTCTTCTATAAATATTGTTAACTTATTTTAATTTTTTTTCTTTTCTCTTCTTCTAATCTGTTTTAAAATATTGTTATTGGAGGTAATTTGCCTTTTTTTTCATTATTACTTGTTTTTAATTCTTTCTCACTTGTTAAATTATTTGTTATAATTAATTAAATGTAATTATATTACACTCTACGATATGGATAACCGTTTTAAGTTAAGTTAATATATATATATATATATATATATACATATATATATATATATATATGTATATATATATATATATATATATATATATATACATATATATATATATATATATATTATTTTTATTACAAGGAAGTCATGATAATGGCTATTCATCCCCCTTTTTTTTTTCAATCTGCTAAAGTTCCTGAAGGCTGGATCCTTGGCTACATCCTCAACACAGTTTATAAAGCAGACATCCCAACCCATCTTAATTCTATCCCTACCACATACACTAAGATACATGTTTAGTACCGGTCATTGCTTCCGAAAGTCTTCAATCCTTAATGTCCCTTTCTTTGTAACGAATAAAACCATACATAATGACCTTAGGATCCCATTTGCTGGGTTGGCCATTTGATTTGGGCTGAAACATCAATCCTCTCATTAACAACTTCAGTCCTGCTCAAGTCCAATTGGTTCAAACCAAGCCTCAATTTCTTTAACCAGGGATCTCGGTCTCTCGCGAGTACCCTCATCTCTGCTATATAGTTACCTCGTGATCGTTCTATCCTGGATATGAGGTAATCAAAACGCAATAGAGGATTTCCCTAAGGTATTTACCTATTGATAAGGATTCATAGAAGCTACGAGGTCTCTACATTATCCCATTCTGCAGACATGGCCTTACACTGTACCTTCTAGAATATTTGTCCCAATGGCTGGAAGTCTAAAACTGCTTATTCTTTTGTTTAGTTAGCAGTCCCGTCTTGTCTTTCCAGCCAATCTTCAGAGATATCTCATTTCAGTTGTGCTATTCTGTTTTTATGTCCCTATAGAGTTATCCAGCTTTCAATACTGTAGAGAAAATATTGAATGTACAGTGCTTAATAAATCCTTAACTTAACTGATCTTACAACTTCTAGCTTTCTCTTCGATTCCCTTTAATTTTCTGAGGCTTCTGAAATGATGAGGACATTGTGACCTTCTTACATAGGTCTGCTATTTGATGACTATCAGTACGTAGTTTCTCAACTTGCATATATATATATATATATATATATATATATATATATATATATATATATATAAATCATAATATTTTTTTTGTTTTATATAATAAAGTTGTAAGTTTCAATAAATAACTTTTTATAAAAATATTTTGTAATCCCAGATACCTAAATATACATAATAAGTTAAATGCGTACACAACGGTGACACATTTCACAGGAAAATGAGGCCGACAAGCGGTTATCATCAAATTAGGCGCGTGAGAGTGTTTGCAGGGCGGAGGGGAAGACCTGAGTGCAAACACAACTCCCATTCCCAACACAAACACAATATCCTACGCCCTTCTGTCATTTTTACACCTCCTTCCTAGATCTACTTTCCTCTACCGAAATAACGTGTAAACATGTCAACACACAAATTAGGGAGGTCGATATCGCAAAAAGTAAGGATGTGCGTCGTACCGGTATATTTTGAATACTTGGAAGAATATCCAATATAAGGATATAAACATCGAAGTATGTAGTGTCGATAGTTTTCAATAATATCGTACGATTCAGCAATGTTGATAGATCAATATAGAATGCTTAATTTTTACTTTTAAATGTGGACGAAACGTCTTAAGAGCAGGGACTACAACAGTGAGATGAACCAGGCTAGGAGTGCCATCAATATGAGGTTTCTCCATGCACTCTTCCACGAGAATCCCTTAGGGGAGGTTTTCAAAAGAAGATCGAAAACAGTACGTGCCAACTGTGGCGGCTCTGTAGAGCTGGCCTTTACTGACCAACAGCTGTTGAATATATTGGAGAGGAAAATCATCGGAACAATTTCTGGTCCTTACAAAGAAAGGGAAGTGGTCGATGAAGACCAAAGAAGAAATACAATATATTAATGAAACACCAGATATATTTTCAGCAATAAAGATGACCAGAATAAGGCGCCTGGAGATAACATAGCGAGGCAGGCTCACAAAAATGATGATGGAAGGTGGTAGGAGGGTGGTAGAAGAAAATGATAAATACAAGATGTGGAGGACGACCTTTGGTCTTTGGGTGACGAGAGATGTAGAAGGGGAGCCGAAGACAAGTCAATTTGCAGGAGGAGGTCATCGAGGCCCTTCAAATTATTTTATATCTTCGTTTTAGGAGTTTTATTAGTAATAAAAAAAACAATAGTACAAGTAGCAGGTGTAGTATAGCTTTGGAAGTGCCGATGACAATATATTTTCAATGCAATAAATATAATTTAGTCTGTGAAACAAAATTGAATATGGAACAAGAACATCCAACAAGAACCAGTAAGAATTTCAAAAATCTGTCATCATGGCTGATGAATTGAGCACCCAGCTCCATAAAATTGTTCTTGTTTTTTGATTTTCATGTAAGAACTTAATAATATTTGACATACAATTAAATAAAACAAACTGTTACCAAGGCTAAAACTACTCTTCACAATTATCAAAATTAAATTTAATGTGACAAGTGTAATAAATGAATGATATCCATTTATATCCAAAAAATGGGACATATATATATATAACTATTGAAAGAGGAAACTCCTGATTCATGAATTTAGAATTATGAACTTTGAACCCAGAATCTGCGCCATTTTTTTTTTTAAACATGAAACTTTGAATATAATAATTACGATATATCTGGAAAAAACATAGGGCGGTAATATATATAAAATATATAGATACATCGAACTTTTTTTAACATATCTAATACTAATACTGTGTATTTGTTTAGTTGTATGCGTGCGTAAGTGTGTGTACATTGTATTATCATTAAACGGCAGGCGGATGGAGGATAATTTTCCAATTACGTTTTATTGAAACGAGGTTAACAGAGTTATTCAGAAACTTCCTGATTCGTATTTTCCCCATTTTTTTATTCAATTAAATAAAATATGCTTTTAACTATAAAGCATTTGAATGATTACATGTAAAGATAATAATGATCGCAAAATTACTAAAAACGACGGCTTTATATAAAAGCGCTTCACAGCGAAAAAACAAAAAATGTATATAAATAAAAATTTTCGCATTCTGGTGACTACCCAGCTGAATGCTCAAGTCCAGTAAACACTTCTCTTCGATTACCAGCCTTTTCTTTCGCGCTGCCATCTTTATGAAGCACAAACCTCTCCTACCTTGGACTTGCACAAATATTTGCCAAGTAATGTCGTTTTTGTCCATTGCATCTCTGATCGAATGTGACTTTCGATTATAATGTGTATTTTGTGCATCTATTTCATGCAACATTTAGCGAATATGGGCTCTTCGTTACAGAGAAAAATTGTAGTATATCACTTCACATACATAAAAGGTGTGAGGTACAAAATTTTGTGATTACAATTCAGAAACCTTTCTGTTTCCCGTATCAATTATTATTATTATTACTATTAGTAGCAAACAACTGAAACTGCCTACTTTTTTTTAAACTTTTAGGGAACGGACGATCAAAATAATAATATAAACAATAACGTGTAATAATGAGAACGAAAAAATTAAATTCCAAGAATGTGAAAGTTCCTTGTTTAATGTTTATTATAGTTTTTGAGGAATTCATTTTACAAGCTTACTTGAATTAATAATCATACCTGAGAAAAAAAAACTCTCAAAGATAAGAAAAAAATACATTAGTCTAATATGACTGATGTAGTTATTACGATGAATGGATGAACTATGGAAAATCGGGTGCGAAAAGTGTTATGTTTTAATTATTTGAACAGAATAAAGTCTTGAATTGTAAAAAAAAATCAATATGGAGTTTGTAATGAGAACATACATAATGAGCAATACTTACATTATTGTGTGGGAGCGGAGTGGCTCAGTGGTTGAGTACTGAGTTGTCATGCCGGAAATCCTGGTTCAAATCCCGCTGCGGGCAGTTACTTTTATTTAGTCTGTTTGCAGCCGGAGATGGATCATATAGGATCTAGGACCCTCCTGGGGCTCACCCAGCCTCTATAAAATATTATAAAAATAGGGGAACCATAATAAGGGGGAAAACCTGGCGGTTGAGCGTGACCTAGGACAAGTCACCTCCTTGCAGAACCGTTGTCCATGAAACAGTACAGTCTCAACCATGTACTGAACCCCCAGACTCGTTCACGGGTCGTAGTGGTACAGGTTTTTTTTGTTTAGATTATTGTATAACGAATAAGAATAACACAGTTAGACAGTAATACGAAGATGACGTCACTACTGAAATGTACACATTGAAATGTATTAACAAAAATAATGTATTGTAGTGGTTATCGGATAATTATATGCCTAGTCATGCGGCTTCGGAGCAGGCAAGGTGGCCTCAGATTTTTTGAAGGCAGCAAAACCCCTTTGTTATGTTACACAATGTTATGTTACTTCCCCTCAATTCGTCCATTTTCCGCCTTCTCTGAAGTACGGCATTACTCCCTTTAAATATTCTGCGACCGACGGCCATGCTGCGAACCCACGATTTTATTTTGGGTAATAATAAAAGATTCTTTTGACTAACTGCTGTGCATTTAGAAAATTAATCCATAGCATATAAAAAAAAACAAAAAACCTGTACCACTACAACCCATGAAGGGTATGGGGTTCAGTACATGGTAGAGACTGTACTGTTTCATGGACAACGGTTCTGCAAGGAGGTGACTTGTCCTAGGTCACCCTCAACCGCCAGATTTTCCTCCCTTATTTTGGGTACCCTATTTTTATAATATTTTATAGAGGCTGGGTGTGCCCCAGGAGGGTCCTAGATCCTATATGATCCACCTCCCACTGCAAACAGACTAAATAAAAATCATGGCCTGCAGCGGGATTTGAACCAGGATTTCCGGCATGGCAGCCCAGTACTCTACCACTGAGCCACTCCTCTCCCAGCATATAAAGTTTATATTATTTTTGATTCAAAACTGCCTTATTAATGATAAGTATTTTATTATTCCCTATTTTAAGTCAATATTAAATGAAGTATTTCAAAACAAGAACAACAACAATCTAGCAGAAAAAGAAAGGACGACCTACACAATTTAAATCGCAACTTAATTACTGATTATAAACATGTTAAACTACTGAAATGATTTAAACAAAACCTGTTCATCCAAATATAAGTATGGAGGAGTTACCGAAGAATAGCTTTCAGGCTGAAAAGGGGAAAATGGCAAACAGCTTCAGAGAAGGTCACGGCTCATTGACTAATTGTTAACTTAACGGAAAAACGCCTATGCCGTTCCCGTTGCCGAAAAGGGGGGAAATAGGTCGAGGGGGGAGGGGCCAAACATTCTCTTTGGAAAGGAGCCTTGGCGGTGGAGGAAGGAGGTGAATATAGGACTCCAAGAAAGTTAGCAACTCAAATCTAACTTTTGCGGGAAGAGTGGAGAGGGTGGAGTTCTGTTTACGATCGAGGAGTTATCCGAAATAATATGTCCCGCGACGGAAGGCTGCTTTGTGTCCGGCCACTTTTGTGCTCTGTTTGTCCAAGAACCTCTTTGTACGGAGAGATATATTATGCATCCGTCTTCATCTTCTTCTTGGCCACTTCCTATCCAAGTTTCTCTTTTGTCCGGGCTTAACCGAACACGAATTGCAAAAGTTTAGTATGTTTGTATATGTACTAACTTGGAAGTTGAATCCTGGTATATTTTCAATGAAAAAAATATTGGCCATGCTCCTTAAAACATAATATAACTATTTCTTAGCAAAACTGGACTATTTTCCGCCCATCAAAGAGCATCGGGTTTTACCGCGAGTGAGCCCCAGCAGGGTCTATTGTTTCACTTGAATCCATATATATGCTCGTTGATTAAATATCTGCTAAAGCTGGATGAACTCCAAGACCATCAGTACATCTACTGAGCACTCTACACACTGAGTTATTGTCCGCCAATTTAGAAAACAACATTTACAAAATCGGAGGCGGGGCTGGGAATGTCTGACCTGGAGCCGTCATATTTTGTGTACGCTATAATATATAATGTGTTATCCAGGTTACATTGTTGTATCATTTAGTGGAGTGCAATGCCACCGAATGAATCCAGGTATAATTTTAGCTATATACGAGTATCATAAGCTTTAATAATATAATTATAGTCAAGATAAGAACAAAGGACGAGTGAAGCGACCTAGGTAGGGGGGCTCATGCGTGGCCGGCCCCAGCTACTTCTGCACAGGTCGTTTTCTAAATTGTCAGAACATACTACCGGACATAAATAAAATTGATGGTTGTCTGAAATTCTGCATTATTGTATGTCCAATATAAATGACTACTTTGAACAATCCAATGACATCTAACAATGGACTAAATGATCACAAATCCCTTATAAGTGTGTGAGGAAAAGGTGGTAAACATGATAAACGACATATCATTGATAATCGATATAAATATAATTGGAAAAGAAGTAAGCCGGGTGTTTGATCCAAATTTGATGTCGCCCCAATTGCAACCATTAAATTACTCAAATGACGATAATTACAATACACTCATTAACCTAAGTGGATGTAATATAAGTGTTTAAACAACAGTTGATATGATTCCATCTATACATATTCTATTGTATTTATCAATTGTGCCATTAAAAGCAAAATAAATTTTTTTCATTTCATCGGGGATACGAGTTAAAAGCAAGAGTCATTTAAAAAGCATAGATTCTTAAAAAAAATAATTTAACTACAGGGTACAATTAAGTGTCATGGGTTTAACACATAATGGAGACGGTACTGTTGAAAGCCCCGAGTTTTACAGTAAATGATTTGTCCTAGATCATACTCAATCGCCAGGCTTTTCCCAATAATGGGTACCCACTTCATTGAGGCACAGTGAGCCCAATATAGGAAGGTCCTTAGATCTCATAGAGTCTATCCACAACTCTTAACAGACGAATAAAATTATCTGCAAATACATCACAGCCGGTTTCGAACCCTGAAGCTGTATCGAGGATTAACCTCAATAAGCTACTCCGCTTACAAGCAAAAAACAAATTTCCAAGCTGAAATATTGAGGACTTACCTATTTCAAAAACAAGGACACTAAATAGTGAACCAATGTAAAACATGCGGAATTTCCGAGAAAAAAACACATACATAAATGTGTTTTTGGGTGTAACAAATGAAACATGTTGAAAAAAGTAGTCGCGGTATAAAAACAAGAGAGCCATGATGTAGGGCGCGAGAACCTCCGAGCAATCCATCAAATCTCGCTCTTGCTTAGCAACCCAACGGCAAAGAAAATACTCTTGCTCGTTTTCTATAATCTAGAAAATTTTAATACACAAAGTCTACAATTCTGACATATTTTTAATCCTAAAGAGTGCTATTTAATTTTGATATGATAAAATATTAATTACTGTTAAAATGCTTCAGATCATATAAATTGTAAATACTGCCGACAAATGAAGTTAACAACAATATAGCAAATTATATATACAGAATAAGTTTCTAATTTAGTAACTTGATTATTCAATACCTCAAGGTGAGTGAATTTTAAGCAATGAGAAGTCACGGAGTATTATATTACCCATCACAATGGGTGAAATAAGTGTTCGAAGCCTTGCCAACAAAATGTTTTCATTTTTATGGATTTAACGAAGAACATTTATGCTGGTTAGAAATATATTTTTGCTTATTTATTTATTTATTGAAATTTACAACTATATTACAGTAATATAACAAGTAAATTGGCTGAGTGATACATTATGACATGATATAATGACTAGTAGAGAAACTACCCACTGGTAGTACTCAAATCACAAGTTCAACTAAGAAGGCCACTTGGCCATCTTCTTCTCAGACGCCTCGGCGGATTATCGGAAATTGAAGAGGAAGCTAGGTTTGAAACTAGAGGGTTTGAGTGGGAATGAAGTTTGTTATGAAAGGATAGATGCCGGGTTCGGGCCAAATCAGCAACAAATGGTACATTAAAGTCGTTATGGATGACTTTATTCTTAACAAAATAAGGAGCGTTGAGGATTTTACGAAGGATTTTGGATTGTAGGGATTGGATACGAGAGGAATTCGATGGCTTAGGGTAGCCCAAAAGCTCTACTCCGTAAGTGCAAATAGGTCGTATGATGGGCATGTAGATGAGTCTTTTGTAGTTAATTGGGAGCTAAGAGCGTTTGTCTAGTAAGTGTTGAAGTAGCCTGAAACGTCGAGCGGTTTCTTGTCTTTTCACTCTTGTATGAGGATTCCAGGTTAATCGTTTGTCGAGATGCAACCCTAAGTATCGGATCTGTTCTACAAGCACAAGTGGGATATTATTATAGGATACTGAAGGGCAGGAAGTCATTGGTTTACGACGTAAGGTAAAAGTGATTTAATGGGATTTTAAAGAATTTATTTTAATTCTCCAGTATTGACACCATTCTTCAAGATCAGTGATATGGGATTGGAGGCTTTGGAATGCAATGACTGGATTGGTGTTGACTGATAATACACATGTATCATCAGCATCCTTATTTTTTTTTTTATTTAATTTGCGTTTCCGAGAAAAATTAAAAAAAACGGTATTTTTTTCTGAATTGTTGAAGTTCAAACGATTTCCTTCTTTTTGTTCAGTAAAATATAATGACGCCAAGAATGAGTCGGAAATATGAACTTACGTTATATTAGAATCGTTTAAGTATTTTATGCTCTTCAAAACATATAAATATTCTTATTGAACTAGCCTTCGAAAACTGATGAGCCCGACACCTACCATCTAATTTAAATCCATAAAATCCTATACATATTCCTCTCTTAAAATGCACCTGGTGCAATATAAGAGATCCCTACTATCCTATTACTACCAAATGTTATTAGGGGCTACGGGGGGAAGGGGGAGGGGAGCTTCGAAAGAGTACAAGATAGATACTAATAATAAGAATGACATTATTTTCGGTTCTTGTGAAGAATACATTTTTTTATACATGAGTCTATATTTTTATCACAATTTTGTATTACGTGTGAAACTCCCGCTTTCCGATAAAATATTTTAAAGGTACAACTGAAAAAAACCCTGTATCATAACAAATGAAGAGTCTTGGGTGAGTGCAAGGTGGAGTTTGTATGTTTTAGGACAGTAAAAACTCCAGTTGTCCAAGGAGATGATTTGGCGGATATAACCCTCAGCCTCCACGATTTTCCATGTTTAATAAAACCCAATGTACAGAGTCTGGGTGAGCCACAGTGTGTTTTGCAAATCCCTATGGGTCTGAGATGATTGTTAGCATAACATGTTAATAGGGACATTAAATGAATCGATTCAGCGCTCAACGCATTGAGATAAAAATGTATTAAAACAATCTAGACAGATATATACCCTTCTTAAATTTAAGGGCTTGATTTTGTTGTTGTATTTTTAAGGGAAAAGAGGATATATTCATTATTCAAGAGTATAAACCTAAAAAAAAAAACCCATTGAACATGAAATTGTATTTGCCAATATAAGTCAGGGCATTATCCCATGTGTCAATAGGGTGTAAATAATGAGCTCGCTTGGAAGCAGAAACACAAACCACAGTGAAAATAGGCGAGCCATAAATTCATTTGGCAACGTCATGGCTAGCCTCTACGGTTAAACCATTTGAGAGAATATCCCGCTTACTAATTTACATAACGATGGTTTTTCCGAATAAACTTTCCCCACGATTATGGCCATAACGAACGAATTGGAATTAATATTGAAACCCTCCTGAATTTCAAAATAGGGAAATATGATTTTAGTTGAATGTGAGAATTTTAGCGAATATTACTCGCTGTTTACTGGAGCGAACTAGTCGTGATGACAATCTATGTAAGCAACAGCGCTTCATTATATTAATCTAACTGATACTAGATATATTATCGTTATTTATATAATATTATTATTGCACTGTTTTTTTTTAATTATATCAATAGAAGTTTACAACATTGTAAATCCAAACTGAAATCACTATCGAACTAACACAAGATACAAGACAAATTCGAAGCACCTAACTTGCACTACAGGAGGACTGACAGCAACTCTAGAGTGACTTGGGACTTAGTAAAGTTTCTCTTACATCACTATAATGGAATCCTATTGACTAAACTATAGTCTAGTTATACAGTTCACAAACAATACCTGTTCATTGTTTATTAGGTGGTAGTACAGCAAAGTATCATTTAGAATGTTGTAAATACAGAAACGAACCCATACCACAATAAAAACAAACAAAATTATTATGAAAGATGCTCACATTACAAAAACAAACGTTAAAAAGTGAAAAAAAAAATGATGCCTATTTAAAATATATTTTTAATTTTATATTATGATGGTCCCAGGTTCAAATCCAGCTTCTATAAAAAAATGATTTAATCTTTAAACAGGTATGGATGGGATCCTTTTATTTAATTGAGAGGAAAACTTTTTGCGTTTGAGTGTGTTCTTGGGCAAATCACCTCCCTGCATGACGATTCTTTTAGAAACAGTCGATTCTCATCAATGTATTAAATCGAAAACCCGTCATTGGTTTAAGTGGTGGGTTTTATTTTTAATTAATTAATATCATCAGCTATATGTATTTTTTTATGTAACAAATTTCTCACACGTACTCAGATGCATAAGAAACAATTTTATAAACTTGTAGAATTATTTTAAAAACTTGATTTATTCAATAAAATTCTGTTCACTTTTTTTTTCACGGTTTGTTTTATTTGTAATATTTTATTGAAAAAAAAAACAGTAGTTGCTTGCCTATCCTCTCTCAATCTCTATTGGTAAACTTACATTGATATTATGGAAAAACCCTTTATTAATTATTTAATAAAATATATTTAAAGGACTTGCTATTAAATAACGTTAACAAAATTTTTTTCTTTAAAAGTACTCTAACATTGCTTGTTTGAAATAATTATTTCTTGAAAATTGTAAATAATTGTTGAAGTAGTACATTAATTTTATAATATTATAATTATCAAGAGGAGCGGAGTGGATTAGTGGTAGAGCCCTGAGTTGCCATGCCGAAGTTCCGGGTTCAAATCCCATTCCTGGCAGATTTCATATAATCTGTTAGAGGCCGGAGATGTATAATTTGGAATCTGGGATCCTCCTGGGGCTCACCCGGGCTATATAAAGTGAATATTCAAAATATATGGAAAATTTAGTGGCTGTTCGTGATCAAGGACAAGGAACAGTACAGTTTCTACCACGTACGGAACCCAAGGAACACGGATTGCAGAGGCAGTTGTTAAAAAAATTTCTTCTCCAAATAAGTATGTTATCCGGAAATGCCTTTACTGTATTATCTAGAATAAAATAAGTTCTACTGTCCTACCGATTACTCTCTAATTCCCTATTAATAATGGCGTGGTAGAGATTGAATGTCTCTTTAACGTAGCGTTTTCATCTTAGATCGGATACTGATGGACGACTAGTGAGCCTAGTAGGAACAGAACCATCCGAAAGACACAATGGGCGAGGAGCCGAAGGCGAAGAATAGGAGGCAATCAGCGTGTTGTGCCTGGGTGCCCTGATTGAGTTGGGTCGACTTGGAAGCCCCCTCTGCCCCGAACAATGGGGGTACCCGTGTTTTTCTTTCGTCCTCGGATACTTTTTCTTAAGGAAGGGATTCGTTTCTTGGTCCTCTTCTTCCTGTCCTGCCAGTTACAGTAACTGGGGCGATAGTGAATTGATTCGTCTGTATTGATTCTTGATTTTGTGAAAAGAAGTAAATAGAATGGGAAAGTATTACGGTCGTGAAGTCCTTGTTTTAAGTCTACTTAATCCACATATCAAGATCTATCTATAGCTAATTTTCTCTCTCTCTCTCTCTCTCTCTCTCTCTCTCTCTCTCTCTCTCTCTCTCTCTTTCTCACACACTCTCTCTCTCTCTCAACAGCAGTGAAGATTAATATTATAGCTTTTGTATTTCCAACGGGTTTTCGGAATTGCTTTTAATATGAATAAATTGAATAAATGGTAAAATGAGTAAATAGAAAATCCTTGTTAATTACATTTTTTTAAAAATTGCTATTGCAATCCGTGAACCTTGGTTTCAGTACGTGGTAGAAACTGCACTGTTTCTTGTCCTTGATCACGATCAGCCGCTAGATTTTCCATATATTTTGAGTATTCACTTTATATAGCCCGGGTGAGCCTCAGGGGGATCCCAGATTCCAAATGGCACATCTCCGGCCGCTAACAGATTATATCAAATCTGCCAGCAATGGGATTTGAACCCGGAAACTACGGCTTGGCAACTCAGGGCTCTAAAACTAATCCACTCCGCTTACCTTGTTAATTATACAATACAATAACTGGCACAACAACTCGTCACCGAGGGCCACCTCTAGTAGCCTCCGCCAGTTGGCTCTAAACCTGTGCAGCAGTCCTCCAGTCCCGCACGCCGAGAAGAGTCCTAGCGTCCTCAGTCACACCATCCATCCATCTCACGCTCGGTCGTCCCACTCTCCTTGTTCCAAAGATCACTTATGTGGCCACTCTCATCGGAATCTCGCCATCATTCATTCTGGCTAGATGGCCAGCCCATCGAAGTCTTCCCTATTTCATGATTTTGGATATCTCGTTATCTTCAAAGAGTTCGTACAATTCCAGGTTTTTTCGTCTCCTCCATGTCTCGTCTACTTTGATGGGCCCATATATCCTCCTCAGTATCCCCCTTTCAAACACCAAGAGCCGTTTTTCAACTGCCTTCTTAATAGCCCATGCCTCCGAGCCATAAATTAGTACTGGGCGGACTATTGCTTTAGATATCTTTATTTTTGTCTTCCTTGACAGATATCGGCTCCTGAAGTTTCTTGATAAGCTGTAGTAGCACCTGATAGCGGTTATTATTCTACGCTTAATTTCTTGGGTATTATCGTTTTGGTAGTTTATTTCGCTTCCCAAGTGGATAAAGTTGATGACCACCTGGAATCTATCCTGTCCAACCTCAAAGTACGCCTCGTGGTTCCCTAGCCCTCCAACCTGCATATACTTAGAATTTTGGTAGTTTACTTTTAATCCAAACCTTCTTCCAGCCTACTCGAGGGCAAGAAATGCCTCCCTTAAGGCGCGTTTGGATCCGGCCTTTATGTCAAAGTAGTCAGCATAACCCAGCAGCTGCACCAAGATACCCGACTTCCTGACAGCTCCTTCTGAGGCTCCGTTGAAGAGTGCATGCAAGTGCATCTCCTTGCCTCACTGCCACACTTATTGGTCTGGAACTCCTCTGGGGCATCGGCTACAATGAGGAACTGCCGATCCCACAAGGTCCACCCGTTGATGTTGACAGATTAAATAATAACAGCGACTCAGCGCCCTATTTAATTTTCAGCCCCGATATAACATTGCTGTTGTTTAATTAGTGTCAGTTTGTATTATGGTTCAACAATAACTTTGGGAATTGAAAATGGGCACACTCTCCGATATCGAATGAGAGAGGAGTATCATTAAAATCTTAAAACAAGACACAAGCCACATAGTTGAATAAAGTTTTTCTTATTTAATGACAAATATACAAAATTATTATTTGCATTCATTTCTAAAGTGACAAGTCAAAAACCTACGTTTCTGGAATAGCGGAAAAAACTATTAGTGAGCTTGGAATCGCATTAGAGACACTAGGAGTGACACCAGTGCTTTCTGGCAGACAAGCTCTGAAGCTAGGGTTGATACAGTTTTGATCAGTGATGAAGAGAACTAACTTATTACACCGAAATCATAATAAAAACCTAAAACTATTACCATATAAAAAAATGATAACTTTCGAAAAGTAGAAGGAAAGTGATGCAAATACACAAGAGATATTAAGCATAGTAAATTAAAGAATGAATAGAGAATTTAAAGTCTGCATAGGTAAAAAATGAAAATTAAAAAGAGTGAATTTCATTAGAAAAAAATATGGGCTTTGGGAAGATTTAACATGCATCAAGTTATCAACAAAAAATGTTCAAAAATATATTACATATTTTATTTTACAAGTGAAATAAAATAGTATCTACCAATATTTAATATTAATATATATTCAATTATATTTAGATGTATCTTAAATTTTATTGAATTTCAAAGGATTTCTAGTGATAATTTAATAGTTGTTTGTCTGAATACAACAAACTTATCATATATGTGTAATATTATATACGCACATAATAAATATAATTAGGAGCAGAGTGGCGAAAATTCTGGTTCAAATTTCGCTGCTGGCAAGGCTTTTATTTAATCTTTTAGGTTCCGGGGATGGATCATATGGGGTTTCGGACCTTCCTGGGGCTCGACCAGCCTCTATAAAGTGAGTACCCAGAATGAGGATCAAAATTTGGCGGTTGAGCGACAAATCACCTCCCCGCACAACCGTTGTCCATGAAACAGTCTCTACCATGTGCTGAACCCGATACCCGTTCTTGGATTGTAGTGGTACAGGAAAAAAAATAAGTATAGTTATTAAACTTAACGTAGTTGTTGAAGGTTATGGCTTTTATATTGCCAAAGGTTATTGATATTTTCAAGATTAATGTTTAAATATATAAATAAAGATATCTAAAACGACTATTTTTCCTTTAAGACGGAACTCAAAAGAAAAAGTAAGAAAAGACTGAACTACCTCAGCCTAAGCTTTAATCTCAGAGTCATAACTCCAGATTTACACGCGAATGATCAAAAAATATTTCTATTGTTTTGTTGTTGTTTTTTTTTTTTTTTGACAAGAAGAAATTTACCTCTCCTCTTTCTGTTGTATTTTTCCAACCCTTCTATATTAATTTTAACAACTTTTTTCTGGAATTTCTAACGAAAAAAGGCATATGTCTACATACACCTTACCATGCGAAACTTACCATTGATGAAAAAAATTCTCCAATATGAAAATTAGTGGAACACTTATTTACAATGAAATGTGTCGAGAGACTATATGCTCATTATTATTGTGAATTCTATGAACTGAGTTGACCGAATATTCTCTCTACAAGACATACGAATATACCCTAGTATGTCGAAGCTCACCTTCAAATTTGGCCGCGCATCGAATTAAACACAAATCTGTAAGCTTAGATATAATCCCATCATTTACCTAATGACTCGGGCTTCTGAAACTGAATTGATTTTATACAGTAGACTCTAATGTAATCAGTCCTGGAACCCCACATGCATACGAAAAAAAAAACTTAAGATTTATATCAGTTTGTCTATTTCATTTTTATCATTTCTTATTCCAATTATTTTTTCGCGATTCTTTCTATAATTTCGTAGATCAACATTTAAAATAAATGTATGATGAATGAAAATTTTAATAAATTACTTTTTCTGATTTCTAAAATTTTATTTTGTATGACTTAATTTCTGTGACCGCTTACCCCAACACAGTGATTAGATGTTGATGATTATAGAACCAATTTATTCAGTGTCTATGAAATATTTATGAACAAAGAAAAATATTTACAACATGAAGTGCATCTAATTTTGGCTCCTGGTGGAATGCCGAAATAAGATATAAACCAGAAATAATGCCTCTTCATGTGCTACAGTCACAAAAAACTTGAAACCCTGGTAAGAAAACTTCTAAGAAAAATCAAGGGAACAGTTCAGCAGATTTCGTTTGCCAGATGCGTGCTATATGTTAATAATTTTTTTAATAATATAATAAATGTTATACTTTCTCCGGTTTTTTAAGTTCGTACAAACTTTTTATTTATTTTCCATTTAATTATTGCTAAAAGGCTTACATTATTCAAACTTATTTCATATTTATGATTGTCCTATGCAAGTTTACAAAGTAGCTCCATAATAGGGCCCTTCCTCCAATAATGAGACCACGCATGTTTTAGAAAATTAGTTGCATGATTTTGATGTCATTAGAAAAAATATTTGAAACCCCGTGTGTTACTGAAAAATAACCTTAATATAAATGTATGTAACGTTGTTTAAAATAAACGTGATGCTTTAATATTAAATACATATTTTTTCGGCATTTGTAACATATGTGTAAATTAATAAATATAAATATGTAATCATTGTTGAAAAATAAAAATAATATAACCTCCTAGGATTATGGGTAATAATTATTACAGATCTAGTCCCAATACGCCCTCATAATGAAAATTAGTATCGCGAACACAACTGTTCTCACTATCAAAAAAATCTACTAACAAAGATTGCAAAATTAAATGTTTACAGTTACTTAAGAAATAGTTATTTATAAAATTACTTTAATATAGTATTGACTGTATTTCAATTGTCAAAATGTGTAGTTTGGCCCATTAATTTGACCGAAGCAAACACGATATAAATCAATAAATAAAGCAAGTGTGTCTAAAACATAAAGGAGAACAATGTAGGGTCATTGTCATGTATTAATTGTCATAATATTATATTTTAAGTATATCTTAATCAAACTGTTCAAGTTTGTTATAAAATTAGTGAGTAATATTAATTGATTAGCATGTACGAAAATTATTAAATTTTACAATGCAATTTGCACTGTTTAAGAAAAAAATATAGAGTTTTTCCCCAATTGAAAACTTATAACAAAAAAAAATGAAGGAATGAAGGTATTAAAAATAATAACTCATTAAATATTAAAGCGGAGGAGAAGAGATAAGGTTACACCAACCGGAATCACAACTTCTTTCCAGTAAAAATCATTAATGAATTCAGGATAAACAAAATAATTTTTTGAGAATATTCAAATGATCGAATAAATTAAAAAATATGTTCTCAACATCAAAAAACTTAAAATAACTATGTTAAAATATAAATTAAAAGGTTACAGGTACAGGGTGGTGTGGTCTTCAGCCGCTGTGTACATCTACCCATTCTGTACATGCGATCTGATTGAGCCTGAGTTTGGCCTTAAAATTTTGGTCGCCTCGTTCTGAAGTTTAAATTTGTTTTATGTAGAAATTTCGCTTTCATTAAAATTATTAGATATCTTTATATCTATATTAATAAAAATGAATCGCCAAATGTGTTGCTAAGTGCAAAATTCGAAAACGAATCGACCAATTCAGCAATTTTTTTTTTTAATTATCAGCTGATTAATAAACTTTTTTGAAGAGGAAAAAAAATCATCATAAGAAATATTTTCAATGCAAAAAAAAATGAATCCAAGTACAACGGATCCATCCAGTTAATTAAGGAGCGGGGATAAAAATGGAAGCCAGGTGGTGAGGATATAAAGGCAATGTCCCGAGCCGACTCAACAGATATCTCCCTCCTTCTTTCTTGAGAGGATTTAATTCATCAACTACCTCCTCCCCCTTGCTAATATTAAATTGTTTATCCTCCTTATTAACGTCATCAAGAGCGGATTTCTGCTGAGGATTACAATAGGCATTAACAGGGCCCGGCCGAAGGGCGAAAATAAATCCTGGAGGAGGTATGAGGCAAGGTTAATAAGTTTAATGATTACAAGAATAGAATCAAAGGGTTCAGTAACATAATGCTAAAAATCAACGTGGAATATGATAATATAATAACCTCATCATCATAGGTACCTTTTTTTTAGATATATGTTTTTATATATGTTTAGGTAGGGCTTCAATATTAATCATTAACAAAAAAAATCCAATGAACAATAAGAAAAGAGAATAACTACTGAAATACTAATTATCCTCTTCCGTGACTAGGGTCTCAATAAATTGGAAACATTTAAAGTTTAAAAAACAATTAAACAGTACAAATAATTATATAATTATTCAAAGAATAAAAAATAATAGACTAAATAATACATTTTTATTTTAAAAAATCAATTTAGTAAATTTTAATAATTTATAAATTAGGCTCAAATGAAAGTGTACACATATATATGTCAGGGGTGGATGGCGCTAAACCCGCCTGACTGCTAGGTGTTGAAGGCACTGTATACTTGCTCCTGTGTACAGACCTATTTATACAACAAATTATTATGTATTTCTTGAAAAGAAATAGTTCATAGATATATAAATTAAGGTAATTAAATAATGAGTTGATAAATTTAGATAAAACCAGGGAAATCGGACTGAAATTTTACAAACAATTGTTGGAACAGTAGAAACTCCTTAATATTAAAAAACAAAACAAAACCAAAAAAAAGTACTTCTATTAAGTAAAATCTCATGGTAAAGAAAAATGCACAAATGAAACCAAGATTTTTTTTTAATTACTCAATTTTTTTAAATCAGCAAGTATATATTTATATATATATATATATATATAAAATAATGTGATAAAGGCTGACTGGAAATATATGAAATGGTATCTGATGCAACAAATAAATGTTACACAAAATAAATTTAACTATTTCGATTTCTACTAACAGTTCGGTTTAATTTTTAGAGCTGAGAATAAAATAAATTTCTTCAAGAGGCTGAAAAGGGTCCACAAATAAAATAATTAAATTTATATTGTGTAAAATTTGTTGACTGCACCCCCGACCATTTCACACAATTCCAAGTAAATATTTACATTTTGATGACAATAAATGTACAAGGTAGCGATTTATTATCATGTTTTGAATGGTTTGTTTTAATTGTAGAGTTCCATTTAAAAAAAATCCTTTTATATAATCCTTTGATTGAATAATGTCACTTTGTTTTATTTGTGATAACAATGTGCCCATTGGACTCCCAGGTCACCATCAACTTATTAATATACATATTAAATTAAACTAACCTCTAATTCTTACTTTTATTTAAGAATAATCAGAATTTAGCATCAGATGTAAATCCTCAGGCATTCATTTTCAATATCGTAGCTCAAAGGATAGATAAAATCTCTAAATCAAAAATTCCTGTTTCATGTAATAGTTATTTCATTAGCAAATAAAAAAAGGATAAGTATTCCCAACGTATGTATTTCGATACCACACTATGATTTTATTGGTGTTTTAAATATTGGATCCATAAAATAATGAAAACAGTTTAAGAAAGGAATTGCTGAGTTGGAACCCGGTTAGTATAATCCAAGTCATCGTGTGACGAAGGTTGAGATGGACATGGAAAGCTGCTGAGCTTAGTAATGGATTAATTAATAAAAAGTTAATGAGCACACAAAAGATTAGCAAACGTACTAAGAATAGAACAAGATGTTGGCGGGAGGATTGCGTTAAAAGTAATCTAACTGAGTTGAGTTCGGGTAGTACTTCATGGGCGGAAATTAGCAGAAATTGGTGTTATCGGCATCGAACCTTCTGGTTCTCGATGTCTTATCATAATTATTTCTTAATTATTCAAGTCATCGTTCTGAGTTGTAAACCTGTTTCTTAGAGTTGTCCGTTTTTAAGAAATATATTTATAATTAAAAATAATTATTTGATTTTCTAAGAAATCGGTAATAAATGTATAAATAATATATAAGAAAATGTAGTGACTAAAAAAACAGATGGATAGAAAAAAGAAGATAGTTGAAATGAAAGGAGGAGGAGAGAAAAATATTTGGCTAGTGAAGCTAAGAAAATAACAACCATCTTGGCAGGGTGTTGACCCGGTCTTAGGTGAACCGTAAAAATGAAATAAATTTGAAAATGTTTCTCGTCTCAAAATGGAGCTAATGGACCACAAAGAACAAAGTGCAAGGACCTCTTCCTCGTAAAACCTATTTAAAGAGTAAACAATGAAGAAAATATTTCCTTTACCTTATATATTTATATGTGGAAACCTTTTTGAAGAGTAGATTTTAATGTTTATATATCCGTATCACAATAAATCCGACAGTATATATATTTCTTCTTTTGTTATAAATAAATATATACATATATATATATATATATATATATATATAATAGCGATCATGGAGAATATTAATATAATTCAATAATGAAGAAAAAAAAAACCTTATTCCAGTCAACAATTTTTGTTAAAAAAATTAACAAAAGATTAAAAGACGTTTCGACATTTATCTGTCTTCTTTGTCATGAAGAAATTTTTCGCCTGAACCATTGTTTTATATAATTACTTATACACAATTATAAGAAATATATTTGACAATTATAACTTCATTCCTCTTTATGTTTAATTTAGTTTAAATACCGGCTACCATTTATATTTAACTAAAAATATTCATCATATTTAACACTCAAATATAGGTAACTTATTCCCTGTTAGTCCCTGAAATATTGGTATATGACAACAAATAAAAATCGTCTTCATAATCATACATAATTTGCCATACACACTAAACATTCACCTAACTACGATTCCTAAAGAGCACAGAGTTTAATATTGCATATGTATCAGGAGAGCTTTGCAGACATTGGTAAAATATCGAAAATCTAACATGATGATGATTTGCTTTTATTAAAATCCCGGGGATTGAGGAAGTATAGCACTGAGTTGCAATGCTAAAGGCCGCGTGTCCAAATCCCTGTGTGAAAGATAACTTATTCAATCTGTTGACAGTCATGTAGGGACTCTGAAGGACCTGTAGACCTTTCTGGGGCTCACCCAGGCCACAGAAAGGTCTACAACTGTCAGGTAAGTGCTCTGGTAGTTGAGCGTCGGATAAATCCCCTTCCGGTACAACAGTTTTGCCCTAGAAACAGTACAGTCCCTTTTATGTACTGAACCGATGAAATTTCATGGCTATAGACAAATATTTGATAACAAATATTGACAAGTATTAATTTTTAATTGAATATTCCATATTAACTATGTGCCGGCTAACCGCGGCGGTAGAATTCCATTAGATTGTTAACCGCTGATTGCGACCTCAGAGACGATGATTACGGGCAGCTCGATGGTTCAATCATTGTTTCCGCGGGCAACCATTATTAACGTGCATTGCTATTTGCTTCATTTGCACTAACATGCATTTTAAATTTATAATGAAGGTTTCAAGAACAGGATGTAAACATGTGGGATTTCAGTATAATTCCTATCGTGTAGTAGATTCAACCTGCTCATTTTTCCTTAATAGTAATTTTAAAGTATAATAGCAGTTAGGGATTTTTTTAGGAAACATCACCAGCTCTACACTTTACATTGTGCTTCATATTGACTGAGTTAGTAGATCGATTAATTAGGCGTAATTTTTAATACAAAAACTCTAAATCTCAATGCATTACCTTACCTTTTATATGAGAATGGTCAGAATTATATAATCCTGAAAGTCACAATTTCAAATCCCTCTTTGCAAACATTTATATAACCTGGTAACAGCCTGATATATTACATATGTGATCTTGGAATCTCCAGGGGCTCACCCAGTCTCTATAAAGTGAGTACCCGAAATGGGGAGAAAAAACTGGCGGATGTTACCTTAAAAAACTCTTAATTTTAACATATCTTACTAGACACAATTTTCCTTTTTTTCACTTATTAAATATGTTTAGTGTCGACGAATCGTGTTAAAAAAAAGAAAAAAAAAAGGAAACTTAATATAAAAGCATTGACAGTAATGGTATAGTGTTGTAAAAATATAAAATAAGAATAGAAAAAATGGGAATGTTGTTTAATTTTGTTGTTTTTTTTAAAGCGTAAAAATCTCTTCATCAACGCTTTTTTTTTTAACTGCCTTGCTTTTGTACTTTGAACAATAAAGAAGTGTTCTTCTATCCCACTTTCCGGTCATAAATATACATTAGATGGTCGATTAACCGAACTAACGTTGTGGGGTATGGTTCGAATAATGGAAATTCACTTAAAAACACAAGAATGCCAATCTACGTCCACGTTTTTATAAATAAATCGATAATTTATTGTATAGTACTTAAAAATACATGCAAATAGTTTTAAAAAATAAACGCTAATAAACATAATTAGGTACATAGCAAGATTTATGAGGATGTTGTAAAAAATTATAGTGATTCAATGCTGACTTCCCCCGTCCTGGCAGGTAATCCACCAAATCTTGTAAATAAAGTATCACGTTTTAGTTTTAGGAATTCAAAGGATTGAGGAAATTTCTTCAAGCTTATACTCTACGAAAGGCAATAGGATAGGTATAGGCTTCCTCGTATCCTTACAGAGAGGAATAGATTTCGGATAATTGAACATTAGGTTAATCGAATTTCTTCTCTAATTTTATGAAAATTGTTGCTGAAACAATGAGAAAAAATAAATATCTATACAATTATTTTTTAATCGTTACTTTACTGGTTATTAATTTTTATTACTTGATAATGGCTAGTTCAGTTTGACAGATCGATTTGCACAATATAAGTCTGTCGTGAGAAGACATAGAATATCGATTAAATTTGTTTAAATTTTGACGGCCCAAAATAGCAATCTTGAATCTCTTTAGCGGCTACTTCAACAGATTGTTTACCGAAAACCAGAATTGGGCAAAACTTGATTTCGATCCTAATTGCGACCACTTACCAAACGTGTAGTTTTGTAGAATGGTTAGTATACTAGTATTGTGATTGGTCAGTTCGATACTGCTATACTACCCTTCCTACAAAATTACATACATGGTACGTGTTTGCATTAACATGTTATTTGAAGCAGATCAATTGTATTGGTATCACTTGAACATTATACCCGACATGTTATGTCACGTCAAATCTTTAATAATTAATTAACTGTAGCGTCAGTATAATTATAATAAGAAACACTATCTTGACTCGTCACTCTCCTACGTCTAAATAAGATTAATTTTCGAACCCAGCACCTGAAAATCAAAGCAAAAGAGCATTATAGTAATTAAAAATATAGGAAACAAAACTTTTCTTTCTGATGAAAATCTGTCAAAAAATCCTAATTTATCAACGAAACCCACCACTTACGATGAATAATCGCACTGCCAATGATAGCTATAAAACAGGTGAAGTAATTTAGTGAATAATAAAAAAAGATAATTTAGTAATATAAAAACGTAATTATTACTATACCTTTAAATTTAAAAATTTTAAAGCATTAATATTTATTTATAATTTATTTCATACACATTCCAGATAATAAAGGAGTAAGTTTCCTTACAAATATTTAAAACCACTGCAATCCAACATTATTAACTAGAAAAAGGTGAGCGTCCATGGGTTCATAAAAATTAGGAGGCTTTTACTTTTAAAATGCATATGTAGATAGAATTGTAATGTATGGGTTATCTTCAATGATTAGATCTTAAATTCAAATTTACCTAAAATATTGATTTTTAAATTCCAGTCTCAACATTAACCCGTATCACAGAATAAACCTGTTGAAATATTTTCACAATGGTAAATTACAAAATTTATTTTTATTTTGAAGAGAAAAGATTCAAACCCGGATATCCGCCTCTCCAAATCTTTTCTCTTCAAAATAAAAGTATTTAAAAATTAAAGCAATGATTAAAAAATTATAACATAAGATTTATTTTTTATTTTTGCCCTAATATTAACATTAACATTCTGAAAGCAGAACAAATTATTAAAATTTATTTTTTATCATCATTCTTTATGATAAACTCTGTGGTATAGCGTAGAGTTGCAATGCTGGTTCACGACTAGCTGTGACAAATAACTTATTTAATCGTAAACAGCCATATATGAATCCTGTGAAATCTGCAACCCTCCTGTGGCTCACCCAGCCTTTGAACGGTGATTTAGAGAACCCTTAATTAGAGGAAGAACCTTTTGGTTGAGCGCGTTCTATCTCAAGCCTGTTTTGGACAAGAGAACATTACTTGTACGGTTTTCTTTTTTAACTAATAACACCAGACAAAACAGAGTGAAAGATTTCGTCAATAATAACAGAATTCACACGACATCAAAATTACGATTCATCATACGAAATCAAGATTAAACCTAACCCCTCACGTTTCAATTATTTAGAAAAAAACTTTGGTATTTTTATTTCAGACCAAGTACATGCCGATAAAGTGATATTGAAATTAACACGCTTAAAATAAACAATTTCCGTTTTATCTTTGCGGCAATATTCGCTAGATTTACATACATGAAAGTTATTGCAGGCTCGGGAATTGAAATATTCAAATTATTCCCCTATCCATATGGATTAGGTCTACATATATGTTTTATAGCATTCGGCGCTAAAACCCATCAGTTCTAGCATTTCCTTTGAACATCTTCTCTATTTTATATGCTACTATATGTATTCTAGTATCTGTTCTGATGTTACCCTATGGAATAATATAGTTTTAGGTTTACATTAGTATATTACTTAGCCTAAACAAGATATAATACTAAAAAACACTCCATGATCAGATTACTGAAGTAACGGATACACAAATACTGTGAAGGTGTTGCTGAAACCGGAGCTTGTAACCAAACTGTGGAAGCAATTAAGGGTGAAGATCAGCTTGCAGGACCGACACCCCAGGCACGACGCCAATGCTTCAGAAGGAATGTCGGGTTTGGGAGTCATCTAATAGCTGCTAAAGTAAATACTAATGGTGATATACATGATGTACGCCTTACATAGGTGATATGGTATGATGATATGGAGATTTTAGAATTCATACATACGATAAAATATTCATCTATCAACGTAGAAAACTAATATTTATTTAGATAAACAACATACAAGTCACGAATCATTGATTCTTTCTAATGCTTAAATGTTGGGGTTTTAAAAATTGAATTTAAAGAGATAGATCGTGTTTTTATAGATTTTTACACAGAAATGATGATTCACACTAGTTTAAAAAGAACTTATTGGGCCCATCGTATTGAAGCTTTAAAACGTGTTCGGCTCTTTTAATATCTCACGTTTATTACAGTGGCAGGGTAGGAGGTTCACACAATAGAAATAGTGTCAGTGGTAGTAGGTATTTCGGTAGCGATCATGGCGAATATTAAATAAATCAGTATTTATTTCAGTTGTAAAGAACTGAAATATCCAATGACCAATTCTTAACGCCATAACTCAAAAAACCTAATTTTTCGAAATAGCTATTTGAAAGTTCCATGTGAGTTTAAATTAGCAAAGCATTCCTATTGTAATGATATCATTGAAATTATTGTAATAACGATTAGACCATTTTTAAACGTTTTTTTTTTTAATTTTTACTTACATCATTATTTCTATAAAAATTCAAGTTCAAACATGATACAACTCAAAATGACTTTATTAAAAAAATGTTGTAGGTGGAATATCAGATATGTCGTTCCTGAATTAACAAACCAATACAATTGCTACTGAATGCTTAACTCCGAAAATACCAGAGTTATGTTGTTCTTTCGAAGAGGCGATATGTTTTTTTTAAATAATTAACTAATATTTGGTTTACAAAATATAGTAGTAGAAATTCCAAGTCAAATTATTCACATAATAGGGAAGCTACTTGTCTTTAATACTTTCACGGAAATATGTCTTCTTTCTCATGAAGAAATATTTTTCCTGAACCATTGTCTTATATACGTACTTCTACATAATTATTTCAAGTTTTTCTAATCACAACAACCCTATTTTACTTCGATCTCTCTTTTTTTTTTAATTTTAATTTAAGTTTTTTAATTTAACATCAGAATACATTATCCTAGATACAGCAAACTGATTAGGTGATGTATTTTGCAAGTAGAGTGATTTCTTCATCATATAGGGAAAACATAGGTTTTAAATGATTTATTTAAAGTTAAAAAAAAAGATTCGAGCGATTTTATTGTTTTAGTCAAAAAACAATCTCTACTGGTCACAATGGCAGGATATTGAACCACGAGCGGAACTCTGGGCACTTCCTCTGCATGAGGATAAAAAGCATTAGAACAAATTTCGAGGCACATTCATAGTGCTGTTGTCAATTTAAACTATTCAAATGGAGCGCAAACCTCAGAAAAGTATAAAAAAAATATTTAATAGAGTAGCTATTAAAGCTGCCTCATGCCCTGTAGTTAGGAAACACAGTAATAAAAACAAATAAAATTAATCATCAATAATTATCATCTGTCGATTAATCCTCTAAACTATAAATATAAATCCTATTCGGATAATTCTCGCAAGAATTTTCACATTTATCTCCTTGATTTAAATAATTCTTTAAGTTATCAAGAGAATTATTAGAAAATAATCCTAAAATATTAGGTCCAAAAGTTCGTGCGCATTAGTAGCATGTATGTATGGGATTAGCGATGACTCATTACCAGATTGATAAGATTCCGGAAACTTGTCATCGGTTGACTGTTTTATTCGTCAGTTTGTCACTGAATTTCGTAAAGATCAGACGCAAATTAGTACCGATAAAAAATGAATACCGATAACGCATATAAACCGGCTGTGTTTTTTATTTGCGTTTTTCATTATAAACGCTGCAAAAAATTAATGAACTGGATTTGGAGCTTTTGCCACATCCTGCATAGTTTTTACTACTTATCCTGCATTTCGTCCCTTACAAAATGTTTGCCAAGACAAAAAGTTCAGTTCTAAACAGGATATACAAAATGATCTCAGAAGTTTTTTCCTTCAACCCCACAATCTTTTTACACCAATGGAATAAAAAAACTACCAGAAAGATGCCTAGACATTCTAGATAGCGAAGGAAAATAAGGAGATTAACATGTTAAATTGTGTTTTATTTACACCATTTAAAAATTTCGCCAAAATGGCAAAATTTTGGACTGACCTGATAATTATCAGAACGCTACTGAAAACTCTTAAAACAAAGGTAGAGGCATTTGCATAATGCTGGAAAATAACAAACCAATCAAAAGGTTGGTTAATTATTTTTGGAATTCTGCAGAGTTAGGCCTTAGTTAACTTATGGAAGAGTTGGCCTGTTTTAGTCTTTATGATGTATTGGCCCCAACGAGGATCATGAACCTTTCAAAGATTCGTAAGTGCAACACACACACACACACACACACACACACACACACACACACACATATATATATATATATATATATATATATATATAGTAATGACTACATACTGAATAAGAACCTATTAATGGAACTGTATCTTTTGCATATATAAAACACCCAAACTGATCACTGGAAGAATACGTTCCGAGCACGGACTCGAAAAGCAATGAATACCGAAGTATTGAAGAACATTATTAGTTTAAGATTTAGCCCTGAGGAAGCTAACAGTATGGCCATCGAAACGTAGGTAAAGAACTTGAAGACACGGTAAAGACCAGAAAAAATACATGATGGATGGATACAAATTATAGGCCATGGCAATTTAAAGGTGTACCCATAGTTTTTCAAAACCGTAAAAAAAAGTACTCAAACATAATACCATTTATAAATACATTAAACATAAAAACTTGTATCCAAAAAAATAATAAACACATTGATTTTGTCGGATTTTGTTATCCTACAGTTAATTCCTGTTAAAAAAGAGTAGGTTAAAAATTCTCTCCTCCATGATGATATGCCGATGTTTATATCATTGTTACCAAAATATCTTTGACTTATTATTCTATTGATTATTGGTCTTGACAATAGTCACATTTTGCTACAAAGCTCCTTTTCTCAGCACTTGGTCATGGACAGAAGGTGGTGATGAAAGATAAAGTAATGCGAAATAACTAAAAATCATTTTGGACGATGGGAGTTGGCTAGGTTAGTGGGTAGAGTCCTGAGTCGCTATGCTTAAGATTCGTGGTTCAAAACCGGATGTGACAAACAATTTATTTACCCTATAAACAGCCAAGGATGGGGTTTGAAACCCTTCTGGGGCTTACGCAGCCTTTATGAAGTAAGTATCCATAATCGTGGGAAAAACCGGGCGGATGACCGTGATCTTGGTGCAATCACCTCCCTACACAACTACTATCCTAGAAACATTACAGACTGTATTGCGGACTGAACCCAAGACCCTGTATTGGCTGTTGTCGGGTATCGATAGTTATTTTTTAATTAATTTTAATTTTTTTGTTTTCTTTCAAATGGATATTTTATTAATTAGAAATAAGATATAATTTTTGGTTTATATAATTCAAATAGTAATTTAATTTCATTGTGATTGGGGCATGTGGTGCAATAGTGAGTAATGTGGTGCAATAGTGAGTAATGTGATGGGGAGGGGACGGATCAAGATGACTCGTAAGACAGTTGGTGTTGGAGAATCCTAGAACTCGTCTCGCTTCTCGACTCTACTCTTTGAAGGTGTGACTCGTCTCGCTACACTACTCGTTGATTGTCGCCATCTCTCCATCTTCTTCATCTTCTCAATCTCACCGGTATAATTGTATGTTAAATTTCACCTCACCCTGGACTCACCGGTAAGAGACATTTAGTTTTATACTCTTCATCATTTAGAAATTGTCGTCTCATCTTCACGAACTCGCCTCAAATTGTTCAAGAGCTCAGTTTTATTTATTCACTGACTTTCAATATATTGCTTTTGTTTTTAAACTCATTTTGTTTATTAAATAGTTAATTTTAAATTTGTTTGTAAACCCAATTAATTGCAAGTGTTTATTGCATTCTCGTTTTTTGCTCATAATTATTATTATCTTTTAAATCACTTTTGTTTGTATTTCTTTAGGTTTAGATGTGCACATACATATTGTTGTAATTGTTCTCTTTTTCTATTGTTTACATTATATATCTATTATTTACTTTTGTATTTTCTTTCTTTTGTAGAATTTATAAATTTGGGGAATAAATTTACCTGTTTTTATTTTTTATTTTATTTTTTTATTTATTGAATTCACGACCGGCAAATTCGTTCGGATAGAAGGTTAGCGAATTATTACTAGGAGCCCCTTCTTCCACATATTTTGGTCCTCCGGGCCGGATATTGTGATTTCAGTAAACATTTGTTGTTAATATTCGATTTTGATTTTTCCCTTTTGCAAAATTTGTTGTTTTCTTTCCCTTTTGTAATCAGTACTTTTTTTTTTTTTTTTTTTTGTTTGTTATTAAATTTATATAATTAAAATGGCTTCCAAAGTTAATCAGGATGATTCGGAAGAGCTACTAGATGCTCTTAAGGATGAATTCCGAGACTTAGCTGATGACATTATTGAAACTAAAGCGGCAGGCTTATTAATGGGATCTGACTCAACTAAACAAACAATTTTAGGCGCTCGTATTTCCCGACTTGATAATACTTTCGAAAAAATTTCAACAAATTTTGCAAAAGGGAAAAATCAAAATCGAATATTAACAACAAATGTTTACTGAAATCACAATATCCCAGCCCGGAGGACCAAAATCAAAATATGTGGAAGAAGGGGCTCCTAGTAATAATTCGCTAACCTTCTATCCGAACGAATTTGCCGGTCGTGAATTCAATAAATAAAAAAATAAAATAAAAAATAAAAACAGGTAAATTTATTCCCCAAATTTATAAATTCTACAAAAGAAAGAAAATACAAAAGTAAATAATAGATATATAATGTAAACAATAGAAAAAGAGAACAATTACAACAATATGTATGTGCACATCTAAACCTAAAGAAATACAAACAAAAGTGATTTAAAAGTAAATAATAATTATGAGCAAAAAAACGAGAATGCAATAAACACTTGCAATTAATTGGGTTTACAAACAAATTTAAAATTAACTATTTAATAAACAAAATGAGTTTAAAAACAAAAGCAATATATTGAAAGTCAGTGAATAAATAAAACTGAGCTCTTGAACAATTTGAGGCGAGTTCGTGAAGATGAGACGACAATTTCTAAATGATGAAGAGTATAAAACTAAATGTCTCTTACCGGTGAGTCCAGGGTGAGGTGAAATTTAACATACAATTATACCGGTGAGATTGAGAAGATGAAGAAGATGGAGAGATGGCGACAATCAACGAGTAGTGTAGCGAGACGAGTCACACCTTCAAAGAGTAGAGTCGAGAAGCGAGACGAGTTCTAGGATTCTCCAACACCAACTGTCTTACGAGTCATCTTGATCCGTCCCCTCCCCATCACATTACTCACTATTGCACCACATTACTCACTATTGCACCACATGCCCCAATCACAATGAAATTAAATTACTATTTGAATTATATAAACCAAAAATTATATCTTACTTCTAATTAATAAAATATCCATTTGAAAGAAAACAAAAAAATTAAAATTAATTAAAAAATAACTATTGATACCCGACAGCTGTAGTGGTGAAGATTTTCTTGTTTAACAGTAAAAGTAATTATTTAAAAAATAAATAAATCTACTATTTAAACATATATTGTTAAGCGTTATGTTACTGAACTGTTGGATGGAGACTGGAACCCGGCTGTGAATGATAAATTGTTTATTACATTAGAACCCATGAAAGGGCTCTGAGGTGACAAAGACCCTCCTGGGGCTAAATTAGCCTTGTATTGTGGCTAACCCTAATATAAGAGAAAACCACGAGGTTGCGTCCAAATCACTATCCTGCACAGCAGTTGGCTTAGAAACAATATGCTCGTTAACATTTACAGATCCCAATATCCTACATTTACCGTAATCCAAATGTTCAAGGAATGATCGTTATATGGGAAAGCTAGTTTCAAATCACCTTGAAAAGTATTGAAAAATGTACATACAATATTTTCTGTTTTCTTCGAGAAGAACAAAATTCCAGTCTGTTTTTCCTTCAGCTAACCGTTCAGACACACAGCGGAACTTTTATTGTCTTAGCGAGCGAAGTAAAACAGTTACTGATACCCGATATATTCCTACCGCCCTCTGTCTCGTTCATATTCCCTTAGGAAGCCTCGCCTTTTCGTTTGTTTATTTATCTATAACGATACATTAATAAAAATGTTGGAGTAAGTAACTGATCTTTAGTGTTTATGATAAATTATATATAAGAGAATAACTATAATTAATAATACAAAATCTGAAAATAAGCAAAAAATATTTGTAAGACTTGAGTGGAAAAAATTCCAAACAAAAAGGTTTAGGTGTACAACAAATTAAAAATACTAAACCTGCCAATTTTTTGTCAATTCAGCCATCATGAGGATAGAAAAATATTCAGTTGAAAAAAAAAATCCCATCCCAACTAGAAAAACATCCCACAACCACTAAGGGACAAATACAACAAATCGCTTATAGTGACTTAATCGTTAGATAATTTTCCAATCATACTTAAAATTAATGATAACTAAGTTTTGTAAAAGTGTCATTCGGGAATCTTAAACTTTTTTCTTACTCCTTCCTCCTATTTAGATAAACATTAAACTATTTTAAAACACCATTGAGGAATCTCTATTATTTTATCTGTACTACGAGAATATAGATATATTTAATACTTTGATACTAATGCATCAGATTACTCATCGTATATCTCTAAATTTCCAACCATCTAAATAACCTCGAACTCACAGAAAAATACTCGTGAAGTGTAGCAATATTTCTTGGAAATTAGTATTTCGCTCATCCCATGAAATGGCATAGAAAATAAAATTGATCGCAGTGGTTCGCTTCTTTAAATTTCAAACACACCGACCGTAACATTTATGGGTTAGCATTAGCCAAGAAAAGTTTTATTTTTCTACATTTTGTATTTATGATTGGGAACGAACTAATTTATATAAGGAATGATTTTTATTCATAAATTGCTATATTAATATACATAATTGAATAGTTGCCTGGAAGGAGGGCGCATGTTACATTTTTCAAAGTTTACGGGAGATGCAAAATAAGAGAAGGGGTCATTTAATTAGGTGACTGTCACATACGCCTTTCTTACATTTTATAGATTTTGGACTTGCGTCCTTGTTCGATTGTAAAACAAGCAAAAAATGAATAAATAAAAAAAAAATTGTTACATCCACGATGCTTTGGTCAAAATGTTTATTTTGACATGACATTGAAAAACGTCTATAGAAATTTCTTGACGAGGTATTTCCTTGTCATAAACATGCCACAAACCTATGTTTGTAAATTTCTAATTTCCACCACAAAAATTGGCCACCTCAAAAAATGCCCTTCCACACCCGAACTTTTTATAAACTTTGTTTTTTCAATGTCATGTAAAAATAGGAATTTGGCCAAAGATTCGTCACGTGGATGTAATATATATAAATATATATTTTTTTGTTGCTTGTTTTACTGTGCTTTGTTAAGTAGGAACAAAAGAAAAAACCGAACTTGAAACAAACAGTTTTAATATTATGAACAAAATTATTATATTATAATATTCTAGTAATTTAATAAGAAGGCAATGATCTGTAAAATGTTTGTCTTCATCAGAGTGTACATACAAAGGTAACTAGGTCTGTTTTTTTTCTTTTTGTCAAACCTCAAATTGAAATTTTTGACAATGATTGTTCTGTACAAACTATAAGAACTGTAGTATTTTTATGTTTCAATTTTTTTTTTTTTTTATTTATTTATTGATATTTACAACTACATTACAGTAATATAACAAGTAAATTGGCTGAGTGATACATAATGACATGATATAATGACAAGTAGAGAAACTACCCGCTGGTAGTACTCAAGTCGCAGGTTCAACTAAGAATGTCACGTGGCCATCTTCTTCTCAGACGCCTCGGAGGATTATAGGGAATTGAAGAGGAAGCTAGGTTTGAAACTAGAGGGTTTGAGTTGAAATGAAGTTTGTTATGAAAGGATAGATACCGGGATCGGGCCAGATCAGCAACAAATGGGACATCAAGGTCGTTATGGATGACTATATTCTTAACAAAATAAGGAGCGTTGAGGATTTTACGAAGGATTTTGGATTGTAGGGATTGGATACGAGAGGAATTCGATGGCTTAGTGGAGCCCCAAAGCTCTACTCCGTAAGTCCAAATAGGTCGTATGATGGCTATGTTGATGAGTCTTTTGTAATTGATTGGGAGCTTAGAGCGTTTGTCTAGTAAGTGTTGAAGAAGCCTGAAACGTCGAGCGGTTTCTTGTCTTTTCAGTCTTGTATGAGGATTCCAGGTTAATCGTTTGTCGAGATGCAACCCTAAGTATCGGATCTGTTCTACAGGCACAAGTGGGATATTATTAAAGGATACTGAAGGGCAGGAAGTCATTGGTTTACGACGTAAGGTAAAAGTGATTTGATGGGATTTTTGAGAATTTATTTTAATTCCCCAGTTCTGGCACCATTCTTCAAGATCAGTGATATGGGATTGGAGGCTTTGGGATACAATAACTGAATTGGTATTGACTGATAATACACATGTATCATCAGCATATGTGGTAAGGATAGTATTAGGATGAGTTGGGATGTCAGCTGTATAAACTGTATAAAGGATTGGGCCAAGGATACTACCTTGAGGAACACCAGCAGATTGGGAAAAGAGGGATGAATAGACATTATTGTGGTTTACTTGGAATGTTCTGTATGTGAGATAGGATTGAAGGACGAGAAAGTAGGTAGGCGGTAGAAATTTACGGAGTTTATAGAGCAATCCCGGATACCAGACTCGGTCGAAAGCCTGTTCGACGTCAAGAAAGACGCCCGAACAATATGATCCACGTTCTAATGCAGAGGAGACTACATCCACCACACGATGACATTGCTGAATAGTATGTTTCAATTTAAAAAATCTATGCATTTTTTTAAACGACAAATCCATCCTTAAACACTCTTTATCTGACACTCTTCGAGAGTAATGTGATTCTTGTTTAGGAAAACTCTGAATGTGCAGTTTTATTTGCTGTATATGTTCATATTGTAGTGCGTGAGGGATATTAAAAGAACGTCCTCTTTTATCTTGGGGTGCCATTTCGCCATCTTTTAATTTCCTTTTCCAAACATGAACACGTTCGTCAGAGATAATAAAAGTGTTCTTAAAAGTATTACGCCGTAGTTGCATGTTATCGATAAAATAATCGTACCCTGCTAATTTTTTTGCTGCAACATCTGCTATTACAGGTCGCCTTCGTTTTAGTTCCTGAGTTTTTATAAATCCTAACAGAAAAAGCGTGTGTTCATTATAATTTTGCCCATAAAAACTTGGAAAACCACAATCCTACCTTACTAATGTAAGGTTAGGATATCTTCACATGCGCCTTTCTTCCACTGGAACTTCCCCTCTTGAGAGACCGATGAACCTCTGATATGGACAACGAATGTGCTACCCCTTACCTCTATTGGCTGTTTAGACAACAAAAACTAACGTTAGCGGTAGATGTTATCACATGTTCCACAAAAAAAAACGAAAACTGAAAAATGTAAAACACGCCCATCTTCAGGCAACCATTTAATTGAAAATATAACAAAACGATATGAATTAATTAATTAATTAATTTCACTATTTAGCTTCCTAATATTAATATAAAAATGACTATGTTATTACTACATCGTTGTATATCGCTATTATATGACTACAGCCTCAGTGAGCAAATGGTTAAGTCGAATTTTGCGCTAAACGAGTGTCTTGTACTCAGAAATGCGGCATCGTGTAATTTTCGTAGTGGATAAGCGACTACGCCAGACATTGGCTTGGAAAGGAATTACTCCTTAGTGTACAACTCCTTTCCAACCAAAAACTACAAGAATGACACAATTCCGTTTCCCGCAGTACTATGAACTAATATTCAACAAAATTCGACTTAACCATTTGTTCCCAGAGGCTTTAGATATAAAAGCCAAACATTTAGATCTCTAAAAAAAACAGGGTCTGATAACGCCCATGTCGCTATTTTTTCGATATATCACAACCACTGCCACTAACTACCATTTCTGAAAATTCGATAAATGTAGTACTGTTATACCGACTTCCTTAAGTATAAGTTCCATTATTTGGAAAACCTTTGCGCTGTTCAGTAATATACTCAAAGGATTTAAATATCGTTAAATATACAATTGGTTTTATGTCAAAAGTACACAACGAGCCCTTATCTATTTTAAAACAGATGTATTTACTAAAATACAAATTACGAAGTTTTCCCGAGTCCTTATAGATAAAACTAAATTTGACACGCGCACACATATAATCCCATTACATCTGACTCGAACATCCGTTATCAGAGAAAGCAGTTATTGCGACGCAATATAACATGAGATAACTACGTTGATAAAATAAAAATACTCGGGGCTCTAAGGACTGAAGATATTGCCGGGCGCGTACAGACGCTTATCTACACGTCCCAGGAACATGGTTTTGTTCCTCTACTGGAGTGGCTTGGGCTGGAGTCAGCGCTCTGTGATCTACTAGATCGTTTAGGTTAATAGCGCTCATTTCTTTGCTGCCTGTGCTAGCTAACAAGTTTAGCTGTAAAACGTGAAATAAAAAAAAATAGAGTGCTGCAGCGGAGAAATATAGTGGAATGACATAGATAATATGCTAATGAACTCGATTTTAACATAGAGAGGAGGAAAAACTATGGTACGAGATGGGTTGGTTTAATTCAGATACGGAGGTGGCCAGCGTACCTTAGCAGTCTCGCATAATCTACGGAGACAGTTTGAATTTGGCCTAGGTTTAGTGAAATATTAATCTTAATCTTTCCATCATAGAAAAATTAATAATCAATAGAAATAACAGGTTTTGTTTTCCAGAATTGTTGAAATGTCAGATTGTTAAATTACAAAAAAGTCTTGTCAAGTAATATTTCACATACCAATGTAAGCATTAATCTAAGTATCTCGATACCGATAGCTAGATTCTATGCTTACAAACCTCTGTTCACAGACCAAATCCTGAAGATCACTCTTAGTGCACTGTTCCCACCTACGTCTCCGTCTATCGCTCAGACGATTCCCAGTAGGCACAGCGCTTATTAACTTTTCAGGAATTCGTTCGGTACTAAGCCCCAGCGACTTCACAAGCCCATCTTAATCTTCGCCCCGCTTTCACTTGAATAATATTAACTGGGTGCATGATTCGCAATTCCACGTTGGGTGATCTCCTAAGCTCTCCAGTGGTCTTATCCTTTCATGGACCGAATATTCTGGGCGTTAGCGGCAACGTTTCACATTCGTAAAGAAGAGGATGGTATCATAAATTCTGATTTTTAGATTTTGGGACAAAAGATGCGAGATTGGTAATGTCGAGGCCGGGTATTAACAAAAACATAAACTTCTCACCATGTTCAAACATATTCAATCAAAAAATAATATTCCACAAATCTCCTCTTTTTCTGCTACTGACCATATGCTTAGTCTTATCCCAGTTTATTTCCAGCCATTTTTCCTTACCTACTTAAAATAATATGTACTCAAATAAGTGCAATATTCAATATCAATATTAGAATAATTATTTACCAAATCCATCTAATATCATTAAATTTTGTAAGTTGATTTAAAAAAAAAACTGATATCATCTCTGTATTTATAACTGATATAAAATAATAAATGTTTATAAATTTATCATTTCATAAAGAATACTTTTCATCAATATAGCAGTTTCTAATAAAATTATGTATCGCTTACTTATGGTTTTCAATAATGCGTTTATCTCTCATATAATTATTTATTAGTGATACACAGTTATTATTACACATTTTTATCGTTATATCAGTTAAAATTTCTATTGGGTATCAATGTCTGTTGGTTAACGAGACGAGGATCAGTTATCGGGAGCTCATTGGTTCTTGTAATCGGCCCTGATTGGACGCTCATTGGTCCTGCGATAGCGCCCCTGCTACCCCGACCAATCACAATCATCAATTAATTCACATCCGCTTGTTACTCTTCCCCTATCGCATTCCACCACCTACCGCGTTTAGTAACGATTTAGGCGTCTATTCCTTAATAGTAAGTTTATTACAATTTGAATAAAAGATAAGGTATCTTTCACTATAATAGTGTCAGAATATTTAGTTAAATATTCATAAATATTATTTTAATCTATCTTTGCCTTTTGAAATTCGGAGTAAATTCGTTTTTTTTAAAGTTCTATATCCATATATCCATTTTATGAAGGACGGACACCGTCTTGAGGTATTCGAAAATAAGTTTTTAAAAAAAAAGGACCAAAAACGTTAGAAGACTACACAACATGGAATAGCGGAAAGGTGTAGACCTGTGATCTGGCGAATTCGGGTTTGGGTGGTGCCCGTGGGTGGATGTTTGTAAGTAGAGATTGCTGGTACCGGCTTTGAACTTTCGGGTTCTCTAAGTCTTGTTATTACTATTATTCACTTTACTTTACTTTATGCTACAATAACTAATCTTACGAGGATATAGCGGGAGTCTTAAATTTTAGCTATCTTGGTGTAATTAGGGTAGAGATCTGTGAAGGCCGGATAGTTCATTGGATTTATAAAAGATTATCATTTTAATCATAAACAAAATAATAAATATTTTGTGAACATTTTTCCTTTTATTTGAATATTCACATTTTTTAAAATATTATAATATAAACGTTTATTTTCATATTGTTATTATTTGTTTATTGTTATGTTGTTTATGATTGTTTAAATAATTAGAATTATTTTATTTTATTTATAATTTAAAAAAATAAAAAAACACATGTCGATAGTGAACTCGATCGGCTATTGTTTACCTCGTCGATATCAAGCCAGACAGTGTTGGCCCGAGGCAGTGCACATTATAAACAAGAGCAGTTGTTTTTGTGGACTTAAAGATAGACTACTTCGCTGGCCATCGGCAGTTGAAATTAGTTCAGTATAGTTTTGGTATCGCCGTCATTTCGATCACAGCGAATCGACCTGGTCAATTCTTATAGGCGTTTTCGCTCGCCCCGCCGAGGAAAATTCCAATGATCGTCTCGAAATCCTATCTCGCCCCGCCAAAGTGAGGACCTCTGACGTCTTCGACATTTTCGATCGCCCCGTCGATGAACCTTCAACGATTACCTACAACCGCACAAGACCGGCATAACCAGGGATTTTTCACTACCTTAAAAAAGGCCACAGCTAGGTTACAATCTTGTTCTTGTGTTTTTGTGCGTGTAAGTTTGTTGTGCTAACCACTACGCCACAGGTGACACAGGGAGTATGAGCTTTCCTGTTTTCTATTTTAATTATAAATTAGAAGTACATTCTCTTAACAATTAAAAAGGATAACTACTGTCATCTTCTGACTGTTATGGACGTTGAGGATATCTATTCAAAAGCACATGAAGTAATATGTAATATATATTTAAATATGGATGCGAGATTGCCGAGTAGACTAAAGTGCTTTCAAGTGGTAATCTAACTTTTGAAACATCAAGAGTTGTTAGTAATTGGACGGGCAACCTACTGGCGAATACTACCAACTCCAAAATTATGCAGATAAATGTATCCTCTGCCATAGCTTTGTTAGGCCCGCCAGCCTACTGGATTAACTTGCAATGACCGGGTAATGACCGTACGGTGGGCTTTACTTTCCGGAATAGCGTTGTGAATAATCGTGTGCTTCTGGGAAAGGAATATAGGTGCCTGCTGAAGTCCATTAGTAAAAATTCGTGGATTCCGGCCGACATTTGGTCTTCCTGAGTGGAATAATCTTACCCAATTAGCTCTTATCGGAATAAAGGATTGCATTAAGAGTGATTTGGCCTATTTTGGTTTGGGTAGTGGTCCATGTACAGAAGTTTGTAAGGAGGGATTGGCGGTATCGGTATCGAGCTTTAGGTTTTGCTAAATTATTATTAAAGTGTTAAATGTAGAATTCCATCGGCTACGGAAAACACGGTGTGTAAGATCGTGAGGTTACGTTGCTGATAATTTCAACAACAAATTCTTGGTCACCACCTCTCCGTTCTAGTACATAAAACAATGGTTCATGTTTAAGAGGTTTAGCAATAATAAAATATATAGATACCGAAATAGAGTCTGCGCAATAACCAAAAAAACATTTTCTAGATTATACTCTGTGAAAAAGTTTTAATTTTCTACTAAACAAAACAAAAATCAACGAACTTGAACAGTTATTATTGCCAATGCTGCATTGAACAATATTGCCAAATTAAAAATTTCATGGTGCTGATCCAATAAATGAACTGCTATTTATGTTACAGATGCACAGTGTTCAATGTATTTTTGCTTTAGCTTAGTTTTAATTCGTATTTTGTTTTAACTTTTACTATTAAAAACAATTTATGTCAAGCAACCAACTTAACCCACTAAATAACTTAACTATTAATTATAGAGGAAGGATTAACTGACTTCGTAAGAAATGATTTAGTCAGTTCATAATGGCTATAATAAGCTTACAGTTATTGTCATATTGTAAGTAATCACTGTTAACAATGGGATTATGTACACCAAGTTCAAAACTGACCAGCTTGTCTCTTATCAAGAGCTAGTTACATTATTGAATACCGATACACATTTCTGAGGCCTCACTATCAACGTTGGCATCAATATTCTTTGTTGTAATACAGAATTTGTCTTTTACATTAATAAAAGCCAAAAAAACAAAACAAAAAAAACAGGGCACAGAGGATGATTGTCTCATAATACACAAACAATTGTCTTTTCACATAATATTATATTGTTATTATATACCATTTAGAGTATTTAAATTTTAAACAATAAAATTTTTAAAAATCAATTGAGCAATAAAAATATTATTTAATGATAATTTGTATGCCGAAATAGTCTTGAAACGTCACAAAAAAAAGGTTAAAAGAAATGAGTGAACCCCGAGAATCACATGTCAAAACTGTATACATGTGGATTTTATTATTAATTTAAAAAATTAAAATTAATAATGTTTCGATATTGTAATATCTAACATAAAACTTATTCTCCTCCGGTAAACAAGAAAAAAATACAAACCGTCCCTCCACTAAGGGAATGAATATTTCTTTGAATTAGAGGAATTGAATCTGCCTCAAATTTTAATACAGCTAAAATATACTAGAAACTATAAATTTTCTTAAAACTTTTATCAACAATGGTTTTATAAAATATTAATTAAAACATTCCGATAAAATTAACAATAAAGAAAATAAAATCCCAACAATGATTACCAAGACTGATCACCTCCTAGGTGTCAATAGAAATCCTCTCCACAGAGTAATATATCACAACTGGGATGATTTGACAAGTGGCATTGCAACCACCACCACTCCTCGAAGTGTAAAGAGCTACTGGATGACTGATATCCTCCTCTAACCAGTCTGTATTAATAGTTCAAGTGATAGTATCGCTGGGTCTCACTCCTATATGTATTATATACATACAACATATATCTATACATACATATATATATATATATATATATATATATATATATATATATATATATATATATATATATATGTTGTGTGTGTTGTGTACTAGTGTGTAATATGCCTTTACTAATTTCGAACCTTACTACCACACAATGAAAAATTACAGCTATTTCAAAGAATGGAAAATTCATATTTTACTAACCAAATTTAGAAAATAACATCAACAGTGTTCAGAAACAATACTGGACTTTTAATATAAGGAATTTTCCTCTGATTTTTAAAAAGAGATCAGTGACACATTTTTGGATGCCTATTTGACATAGACAAATTAATAATAATTTTACCAATAGATAGTTGTGTCAGACGACGGAGGCATATGATATTAAGATGCAGAGTAGCTGTGAACGTATCATCATATTAGCTCTGTTAAATAAATGATTTATTCCGTTAACGGACCGTGAAATGACTATGTATTAAGATTTAGATTTTGATGTTTTAGAAGATAATTTCATAACCTATCTTAAAAAGTTGTTAACGCATTCCAGAAGAGACAAAGCACTTTTTCGAAAATGAAATAATACCAACTTCTAAGATCAAGTGCAATCTAGAGCGATGTTAGTATATTCACACTGAATGGACAGACTTAAAGTTTAATAATATTGATACAAAATCATAAATAACCTTACTTTTATGAAATCCAATATGCGTAGTAATTGTTTCATGTTGTTGTTCTATTCGAAGGAGAAATATGATATTGAGAAGCAGTGTAGATCAGAACCTAGGGTCGAATTTGAAACAGGCTGTGGAAAATAAATTAGTTATTCTGTTATCAGCCGTGAATTGACAATTGCCGAACTACGAGACTCTTCTGTGGCTCGCTCAGCCTAAATTATGGGGGTCTAGTTAACTATTAACTTGGACTTGTTGGACCAAATCTCCAGCATTTTTTCATCAGTTCTTTCTATCCAAATGAAGGTTTCTGTCTATTCGTATAGAAAAATTACCTCAATTATACCATCCAGACCACTTGTGAGTGAATGACGCAATAACAATGGCAACAGAGGTAAGGGCAATACATATAAAAGAAAAAAAGCATTAGCTGCTAAAATCAAAGAGAATCTCGAGGAATCTTTATACGTTGAATATAAAAAGACATAAAAATAATAATATTTTTCTGTAACTATAAGCTACGTTTACTATATAAAATATCCACACTAAAAATATAAAATTAAGTTGTGGGGTTTTAGAGAACGAAGAGTGGAATTCGAGACAGGGCTTGGCAAACAAAATGTTTATTCTGTCATCATCTATGAATTGACTATTGAGGAATCTATGGAACCTTCTGTGGCTCATCCAGCCATAATTAAGCGAGTAAAAACCTGGACATTTCTGGACTTTCTGGGCCAAATCACCGAGGTTTTTTTGTTTTTTTTATTCTATCTACTCTATTAATACAAAGTTTCTTGTTTATTTTGTTTATTCGACTAGAAAATGAACTAAAACATACCAACCAGACCAGTGAGTGAATGACGCAATTACTGTGACGTCAGAGACTACCCTAGGAGATAGAATGCACAATGGCGACCGTAACAGAGGCAGCGTCATTACCCACTTCCTCCAAGGCCCGGCCCTTTCGGCTCCGGAAGGCCCGCCTTAGATGAAAAGGGTGGGAAATGATGAGGTCATCAGGAACGGATGGCGAGAAAGAAAATCTTCCTAATCCGCCTGTTACTTAAAAATTTTCATCAGAATTTTTAGTGACATTAGTTTAAATTAATATCTAATTAACAATAAAAAGGTTTTCGGAAATTAGTATGTTACTTTTATATTAATAAATAAGAATTGGACATTTACAGCACTTCATTATTTGGAGTATTAGTGAAATAAATAGGGCACCTTAACCATAAGAGATTTTTTATCATTATTTACTATTGCTTAATAGTCTTTGTTTAATTTAGTAACCAACATTAAATATTTTAAATCTTAAAAATATTTTAAGAATACTTTTGTGTAATAAACAAGAATTAAGTATTAACAGTTATAAAAAATATTTATATTTTTTAATGATCTTATAGAAGATCAAATAAGATTATAAAGAATAAAAGAGCAGAAAAAAAATAATAATCGAAAAATTAATAGGGGCACCTTAATGATAGATATTGTATCACCCTTTACTACTGTTTAATAACCTTTGTTAAAATTAATACCTAACTAACATTAAATATTTTAAATCAGTGAGGATACTTTTGTATTAATAAACAAAAATAAAGTATTAACAGTGATGCATTAATATTTATATTTATTATATTTTTTAATTATCTTATAGAAGCATAAATAAGATTCTATAGAATAAAAGAGCTGAAAACAATCAATTTTTAATAATTGAAAAATTAATAGGGGAACTTAATGATATATTTTTTATCACCTTTTATTACTGCTTAATAATCTTTCTTTAAACTATTATCTTATGAACATTCACTTTTTAATTAGTAAGATATTAAACGAAATAAACAGAGCATCTAAATCATAGGATATTTGATGTTACTCTTCACTACTGCTTAATAACATTAATGTCTAATTAGCAATATTTTTATTACTTCAGATATTTTATGTTTATTACTAAGAATGAAGCATTAACAGTATTCCATTATTTTTATGTTCATGATTTTTTCTAATCTTATAGAAGCATAAATAGGGCACCTTAGTCATATGAGTTTTATTTTCACTCCTTAATACTGTTTAATTATCATTTTTTAAAAATTAATATGTAATAAACAATAAAATGCTTAATAGAAATTAGAATGAAGCATTAATAGCAGTACATTTTTTTTATGTTTATGAGATGTTTTTAGTTCTTAAAGAAACATAAATAGGATAATAAAAAGTGAAAGAGTAAAAAAAAATTAATTTTTATTATGGAAAAATAAAAAGGGAATTTTAATCATAATTTATTTTCACCCTTTACTACAGTTTAATACATTTGTTAAAACAATATCTAATTACCAATATTTTTTAATTAGAAGATACTTTATGGTAAATAAAGAAGAATGAAGCATTAAGAGTATTCAATTATGTTTTATGTTGACGATTTTTTTAATGTCAGAGAAACTTATATAGGTAAATAAAGTTTTGAAAAATAAGTTGTAACTTAGAAATATAACTAGGAAACCTTAATCATTTTTATCACACTTTACTACTCATGCATCCGATTAAATTTTTTCCTGCCCTAAATCTACGACCAAATTCTTATTTATAAATAAAAAATCTTATAAGTATAAAAACTTGATATTCCAAGAATATAAATTATATATACATATATACTGTTCTAAGTTTAAAATTAAAAAAAAATTGTGCTATTAGAAGACAACAATAAAAAAGATAAAAACTGTTGAAAAATTAATTAACCTATTGCGAGATCGAAGTAGTAAGATACTAATGCGATTAAAAACATTTTTAAATTGTTGTTTTTTTAATAATTTATCTAACCAAAATTATCGTTAACTTGAATCAATATTATTATTCAAACAATTGATTAAATAATACAAGACATAGTGAAAAGATGTGAGAATATTGGAGGAAATGAAAGCAACAGATGAGAAGGAATTGAAAATAGCACGTGGCCCTAATTGGCCAAAACGAAGGGGAAAAAATATTCCTAAGTTCCCAAGGGATAAAAAATCTTGAAATATAATTTGGCAATGAATTGATTAATAAATACATTCAAGCAATTAAAATAGAGTTATTTTAATAACAAATAACTCTTTAGCACTCATCTAAGTGCTCACAAAGCTTGTCAGGGGCAGGTGCCTCTAAGCCCGCACGACCGTCAGGTATTGAAGGCACTGTATTCCTGCTCCTGTGTACAAACTTACTGATAAAATATAAGTTACATTTCTATTATATGTTTAATATGTAAATATGGTTTTACTATGTGCCTAATATAGCATGGTATGTTATTATGTAAATATGTAACAATATTTTTACTAAGTGTAATAAGGTAACAAGAATATATAAATGTAATTATGTAGGTAATGTAAATATGTATATTCTCTAGTGGTAATTATGTAGATACTGTAAATATTTATATTCTCCAGTAGTAAGGGCAATAATAACCATTTGTAGTTTTATGCCCTTAAAATAAAACAACAACAACAAACTATGTTGTCGCTTTACCTTACACTATAGGAGACAGACGAGGATATTTAATGTAATTTAAATAGATATTTGATTAATCTAGATAAAGCAAGTAAAAAAATATCTGTTTTTTTTTTAATTACTAAAAATGTTCATTGGATCGAATAACCTACCTAAAATGTAAATATATCTTGAATGATAATAGTTTGCCTTGATTATATATGTACAAGAAAATGGTCCGGATGAAGGTCCATAAATCAGTAAATTGTCAATAAATAGATTTGTGATGTAACAGTGAACTTGTGACAGACTCACACCGGGCCCCCCCCACTCGACAGCCCTGAAGAAGACCTGCAAAGTGGGTCGAAACGTTGGCTATCCAATAAACATTTCTTCCAATCTAAGAAAAAATTTATTAACCTCCATCCGGACCATTTTCTTCCACATAAAATGTAAAACGTACAAAAAGTACTTACCCTTACCATCGGTATCTCATGGTTAAGAAAAATGCACTAACCTGAAACGAAGACAAATATATTTATAGTACATGTAATGAATATTTATATACATAGCTATGATAAAAATAATTGATTAATTATAATCAATAATTATATTATAAAGCCAGCCTTTGATTTTTTTTTAATTAAAAGATTAACTTTAATTGTATTGGAGTGCTATCGATGGGTAGTTTCTCCACAAGTGTTTTCATGTCATATTCTACATTTTTGCACATTTACTTGATATAATATCATTATAGTTGTAAATATCATTGAATTAAATAAAAAAAAAAAAAAAAAAAAACTTTAATTGTATAGTTCCACTTTAAATACTCCTTCAAACTTCATCCTTTGATGAAGTAACATTACACTTGATTTTCATTTTAAATAGGTTATTGATCCATTGGACACTCAGACATCCCTTGGGTTCTCCAATTGCTTAATTAAATTAAATACATTCCTAATTCTTATTATATTTTTAAAGTAGGCGATATCCAAAGACATCCTCATGCTAACTATACAAAAAAGAATTCTATAACAAAGTTATATATTGATGATATTGAATGCCAGAGATTAAAATAGAAAAAATTAATAAATTTTTGTCAGCACCCTATCACATCATGCATGTATTGACCCATAAACAAAACATTTTTATGTAACCTATTTTACAAACCATAAAACTCGTTAGGAATCTGCTCTCTTAAGACTCCCATAATCAAACCAAGTGTTTTTATTTCCTCTCGACGAAGAAGGTCGAGGATGTTTAATTAATTCCTTGGCCTGCCTTGCACCTACAGATTCTCACCATTCCTACCAATCCTCTACAATTTCCAGTTCAGTTACACAATCTGTTAAGTAATTTATAATTTAAGTAAATTACACACAACACACTCACACACATATACACACACACACACACACACACACACACAAACACACACAAATATATGTGTATATATATATTGATACCTTATTCATTTCAGTATATATACACAAATGCGAAGTATTGAATGAGAAAAAATCGTTTGATGAATTACAGTCTATTTGATCTACATCGATTGGTTTTAGGGTTTATATTTAATATAAAATTCATTATTAAAAAACAAAATAAAATAAATTAATCCGGTTTTATTTATAAGGAACCAATATTAAACCAAAAATCAAACATCATAACATTATTGAAATACGTGTGCAAATTTAATCGCACTATTTTTAAATGAATCTTGAAACAGTTTTTCACCCTCCTGAAATGATGTTTTGTTTTTTTTAAATATCGGCACTTTGTGTTTGTATCACCGATATCTGTAATATCGTCCTTTTGCCATTACAGCTAAGTAAAATTAATAAAAAAAAGAAATTTCAATATCATACAATAATTTATATCTGGATATAAAGGTTAAAATATATTTAAAAAAGACGTTTTTTAGAACGTTTTCCCCGTTGTTGACAGAGTCTGTCTTAATGAAATACACACAACAATATAGATAAATTTTGTATTTATCCTCATTTGTATTATAATAATAGGGAGCGGAGTGGCTCACCGGAAATCCTGGTTCAAATCCGCTGCGGGTAAAACTTTTATTTAGTCGGTTTGCAGCCGGAAATGGATCACATAGGATCTAGGATTGTCCTGGCGCTCACCCAACCTCTATAAAATATTATAAATATAGGGTACCCGGAATAAGGGGGGGATCTAGCGGTTGAACGTGACCTAGGACGTCAGTCTCTACCATGTACTGAACCCCAGACCCGTTCTTGGGTTTTAGTGGTACAGGTTTTTTAAAATTATAATAATGAAGTCATTGCCAGCTCTATATAAAGGATGTGCACTCTATTAAAAAACAAAAACTTTTAAAAAGAGGTATAATGTCATAATGAAGGTGATACTGTGATCCTCATACGAAAAATTAGCTTCTGAATCGATTGAACAGATACCCTGACGATTCTATATTATTCCAAATTAGGAATGATAGCATTCCATCCTACGAGACCCGGCCAGGATTTTCCTGGATCGCTAACCCCTGGATCAGGAAGAGGAAGAACCTTCTGGACAAACAGATCCGAAGGAAGCGGCAAGTTTTAATTGAAGGCGGAGGTGACGGATCGGCAAGTGTACAGAGTGCCCTTGTGATCAGCTCCCAATTAACCTGTCAGTTAGTTTCTTCAGTTAATTACCAGGGAGCAGCACTATCTCCTTCCATCTGCTCCTAACCACTCAAACGTTCAGTCTTTGAAAATATTAATTAATTCACTGTAATTAGCTGCTGGTAGAGCAATACAGGTGAGTCCAATTTTCAAATTAAATGTTGCCGAATTATGATTTAATTTTTTTTTTTTAATTTACAGCAATATAATAATAATACATCAAGTAAATAAAATGGACGATATATGACGTCATGAGATAATAACTGCCACCAGAAGCCACCAACTGGGAACACTCGAATAACAAATTCAACTTAGATCTTTTTTTCAGACGCCTCTGAGGATTATCAGGAATTGAAGAGGTTGTTAGTTTAGAAACTAATGGGTTAGAGTTGGAATAAAATTTGCCATGAAATGATTGGTATTGGGTTCGATCCAAATCAGTAGCAAAAGGGACATTAAATTTATTATGGATGATATAATTTCGAGCCTGTATCAGGTTCTCATTAAATAACCCTAGCCTAATTAATCATGTATAGACAAACTTTTAGGACTCCCGGTGTACCATCGTCCGGTTAGCCATTGCAGCATAAATTGAAGTTAAATAAACAAAAGACCCCTCATCAACATATTTCTTATTACTATACTAATGAGATCTCGAACTAACAAGATTGTCAACGGTTAAATTTCACTGATATTTGATGAATTATATTATGTCGTCTAACTAGATTTTTTTTTTCAATTACGTATATTCTCGTGAGCATCATTTCATCGACTTATATGACACTTCTTCGTCAATTACTGATAATCTTAACTAAAACATTTTATATGAGTCCCACTAATGATGAGTTCCTTTACATGAGTTTTAGTATATTATGTCATTATTTCACTCATAAAATTTACTTGTATTTTTACTGTAAAAAGCTTTAACAAACAACATTTAAAAAATTCATATGGCTTGCTGCTTATTCAATAAAACTCAACTACTCCCATCTTTGGGCCATCACAAGAACTAGAAGAGCTGGTTCCGGATTAAGGGATTATTCCTAAGCTCTTTAAGTCTAGACTTATGAGGAGTGTTAACTTTTTTATGTCCTACTTACGTCACGGCGAGTGAGTCAAGTTAAGAAGTCCAAAGCCCAACAGAGGAAGTAAAGGGAGATTTAGGAGCAGCAAAAGGGAAACACTAAATTAAATAAGGTCTGCGCAGCGAAAAGAAGCCGATAATATGAATCCGCGCGTATTTCCTACCTTTAAAACAGAAAATAAATAAAGATATTAGTGTTTAATTTTTTTTAAATATTTATTTATTGAAATTTAAAACTGTATAATAGAATACGTCAAGTAAATATTATGAAAAATTTTTAATAGCACGAGATAAAGGCAAGTAGAGAAACTACCTATTCTCTTTTTTTCAGACCCCTCGAAGGATTATCAGTAATCTAAGAGGTTGCTACGTATCAAATTAGTGGTTTTGCGTGGAAATAATTTTTGTCTTGAAACGATTGCTATCGGATTCGGGCCAAATCAGTAACAAATGGTGCATTAAGGTCACCAATGTTAGCAATAAAGTAAGGCTCACTGTTTAATTTAATTTTTTTTTTACTTCAAAAAACAGTATGCAAAAAAAGCGACTTAACCACATTTAATTTTAAATTGACAATTAATTTTTTTTTTATTGCGATTGACTTTGTTGGAGTAGGATTTACTCTATATTTTATTTATTTTTTATATAGGCTTCACTATTTATAAACACCACATCAGTCAAATTGCAGTAATTATTAAAATAAAATAAATGCTAAACCGCAAAAACATATGAAATAAAGTAATTCAATTGCAACTCGTACTCTTTTGTTGATCTCATATATTTATGAGATTAAAATATTGCTATTGTTATTACTTTCATTTTTCTTTTAATTTTCTTTCCCACCCACTTTATTGTTAACTGATATTCATATTCGAAATCGTTCCTGCCTTCTCAATTTAAATATTGACAATACATTAGTGGAAAAATTCTAACTAAAACCTTAAGTCTCTAAAATAAAACAGGAAGTTGAAAATACCTGTCCAATATTTCGCCTATTCAGGCATCCTCAGGGCAGAAAGAGAATAACAGCAAAGCAAAACATGAATAATGCACCCAAAAAACACATCCCACCGCCTCCAAGGCTCAAATGCAACTACTGAATCAGAGGAAAAGTTCCAGATTCCCAGCTGGCTAAGGTTATATAAAAACAGCTGACAAATATTCCAGAATTTTAATCATCAATATACGCTCAGCAAACCCCGAAAACCACAACAGGAAAACAAAATAAAATAAATAATAGTAACAAACAACTCAAGAACAGAAGACAAAAAACCATATGAAAATATGAAAGTAAAAGTGGAAGAAAAAAAAGAGAAAATCATCGAAAAACCAGTGGACCTATGGTTATTATACAAAATATATATTTAAAAAAGGAAAGGTCAACAGAGACATCGTTTTTTGGGTGCATCATTCATGTTTTGCTTTGATGTTAAAGTGCAATAAAAAAAGTGAAAATTATCAAAAAACCAGTGGACTTTGGGTTCAATGTATATTGAAAAAGGGAAAGGTCAACAGAGACATTAAATAAATTTTAATACATTAGTGGAAAAATTCCAACTAAAAACCTTAAGTCTGTAGACTAAAACAGGAAATTGAAAATACTTGTCCAATATTTCGCCTATTTAGGCATCCTCAGGGCAGAAAGAGAATAACATCAAAGCAAAACATGAATGATGCACCCAAAAAACGATGTCTCTGTTGACCTTTCCCTTTTTAAATATATATTTTGTATAATAACCATAGGTCCACTGGTTTTTCGATGATTTTCTCTTTTTTTTTCACCACTTTTACTTTCATTTTCATATGGTTTTTTTGTCTTCTGTTCTTGTGCTGTTTGTTACTATTATTTATTTTATTTTGTTTTCCTGTTGTGGTTTTCGGGGTTTGCTGAGCGTATATTGATAATTGAAATTCTGGAATATTTATCAGCTGTTTTTATATAACCTTAGCCAGCTGGGAATCTGGAACTTTCCCTATGATTCAGTAGTTGCATTTGAGCCTTTTAGGTGGTGGGATGTGTTTTTGGGTGCACTATTCATGTTTCGCTTTGCTGTTATTCTCTTTCTGCCTGGCATTGACATTACTACACTTATGTTGGCTTTACTAAAGACTTTTAACACTGTTATATTTGATAACTTTTATTGACATTAACCTGGTAACATAATAACAATATTACATTATGAGGAACATTATTTTCTTTTTGGTTCAGACTTCTATGGAACAAGATTACTTATTTTTGATTTTTTCTTTCTCAAAATATTTTTATTCCAGACTTTTTGCTCTTTCTATTTTCTTTGAGGGCTGTATTGGATTTTTTGTTTCAGGAGATCTTCTATTATAAATTTCACTTTAAGATATTGTTGACCTTAATGTCCTTTCCGTTGCTGATTCAACCCGAACCCGAAAGCAATCCTGTCATTACAACGCCTATTTCCACTCGAACCCACTAGTTTTCAGGTTTACAAAACAAAATGGCCTGGCGAATTTCTATCTTAAATTTGTTATTTGAGTCCTTATTGGTGGTCAGTTTATTTGTGTTATTGGTGGTCAGTTTCTCTACTTGCCTTCTCTTACATGTATCATTCATAGTATTAAAATGTTGCATTTTTTAATGCAATTGTAAATTTCAAATATAAATATTTAAAATGTTTTGTCCTTGATTTAACTTTTTTTGATTGCAATACATTCAAGATGTTCAAAACTTGCGTTGACCATTTAGTTTAGGTCTTTTTTTTAATCAAAATTTATTATTATATAATTTTTAGTTTATTTACAGTAATTATAGTCTCATGGTATAAATTATAACGGACTCCTCATAGGAACAAAAATATATTAACTTATGTTGAATGAGCTTAAGCAGTTATCAAATACGAAATTTAAAATATCTAAATACCAAATTTCATACTTACAGATACTCAATACGAACATAAATGCTTAGACTAATATAATTTGTTTTTGGGTACATTATTCATGTTTTGCTTTGCTGTTATTCTCTTTCTGCCCTGAGGATGCCTGAATAGGCGAAATATTGGACAGGTATTTTCAATTTCCTGTTTTAGTTTAGAGACTTAATGTTTTTAGTTGGAATTTTTCCACTAATTTGTTAACATTTATGTAATATCTCTTTTTCCCATTGACCTTTTCCTTTTTCATTAAATATTGACTTTGTATTACCTGTCCTTCACTTCCTTCTACATAATCCGGTTCTTCTTGTTTTTGCTTCATCATTTCCCCTCATTTTCATACTTGTGGGCATTAAGGAATGTTATTATTTATGTATCTAATTGTAATACTTCTGCCTTGACTAACGGCAATATATCTTACAATTTGTAACAATATAAACTTTATCTTTCCTCAAGAAAGTAAGAGGCGAGTTAGGAGACAGTGAAGTCGTAACCATCTTGAACTCGCAATGGGTAACGAGCTATTGATGAAACATCGTGCGCAAGATATGGGGCCTATGAGAATTTAAAAACATGTTTGGAAACTCGTTTGGCTTCCAGAGTCCTAAAAGGAGTTGGAGATATCACGACTGCAAGGAGGGATGTCGCTTTTAAATATTCGTTGGCATTTTAGTACACTCTACAAATTCCTTTTCTTAAGATTCCTTTAAAAATAATCATTTAAGGAAACAAATTAAAACCTGTACTAGTAGCCTAGAGGTTCTTGGGTTCAGTGTACATTTGAGATTGTACTCCTTTATCTTTCACCCAAGACAACGCTCAACCGCCATTTTTTTACCCAATAAGTGCCCAGTTTGTAGAGGCTAGGTAGGCCACAAGTAGTCACACAGGGTTTATCTACGAATAGATTTAATTACTTACCTGCCTGAGCCGGACTTAAACCCATAACCTTTAGCATAGCGACTCATTTCTCTACATAATATTTATATACTGCTCCTAATTTTCGAGCTACTCATAAAATATTCAATGCTGAAACGTGTTTAAGATTATTGTTATTACTTAATGTGATATATTGTATTAATTTTTTGTTTTAGTCAAATTTTCCCCTTGAATATTATATTTTTAATCGTGTCGAAGGTCGTCGGAGGGAGATGAGTTTGAATTTAATATCCTTTTGAATATTTATGTCGACATCGACACACAGTTTTAAGTCCTCTTCTTAAAATTATCGGAAGGATATAAATAAATAATTATCTTTATTGATATCGACATCTAAACTCACTGGCCTTCCAAATTATATTAGTCTAAGCATTTATGTTCGAATTGAGTATCTGTAAGTATGAAATTTGGTATTTAGATATTTTAAATTTCAAATTTGATAACTGCTTAAGCTCATTCAACGTAAGTTAATTTATTTTTTATTCTGTTAGGAGTCCGTTATTATTTATATCATGAGACTATAATTACTGTAAATAAACTAAAAATTATATAATAATCAACTTTGGTAAAAAAAAAGACCTAAACTAAGTAGTCAACGCGTTTTAAACATCTTGAATGTATTGCAATCAAAAAAAGTTAAATCAAGGACAAAACATTTTAAATATTTATATTTGAAATTTACAATTGCATTAAATAATGCAACATTTTAATATTATGAATGATACATGTAAGCGAAGGCAACTAGAGAAACTGACCACCAATAAGGACTCAAATAACAAATTTAAGATAGAAATTCGTTAGGCCATTTTGTTTTGTAAACCTGAAAACTAGTGGGTTCGAGTGGAAATAGACGTTGTAATGACATGATTGATTTCGGGTTCGGGTTGAATCAGCAACGGAAAGGACATTAAGGTCAACAAAAACTTAAAATGTAAAACGTAAAATTTATAATAGAAGATCTCATGAAAAAAATCCAATACAGCCCACAAAGAAAATAGAAAGAAACAAGAAAGAGCAAAAAGTCTGGAATAAAAATATTTTGAGAAAGAAAAAATCAAAAATAAGTAATCTTGATCCATAGAAGTCTGAACGAAAAAGAAATTAATGTTCCTCATAATGTAATACTGTTATTATGTTACCAGGATAATGTCATTAAAAGTTATCACTGCTCTTAACTAAAATATCTTCCGTTGTTTAGAGCTCTAAGACATGAACTTGCATTGTATATTGCCGTCGAATCAATCGAGGAAGAGGGGAAGCGACTACAAGACAATCTCAAGGATTTATATCGAGTAATCAAATATAACAGTGTTAAAAGTCTTTAGTAAAGCCAACATAAGTGTTTTCTCTTGATACATTACTTTATAGAGAATTAACGCTAACAAAACAAGTAAATTACCGGAAAAAGAAAACAAAACGGAAAGTTTCGAACTCTTATCACTACGAATTTGCATAGAGAAGTGATAAGAAGTGTAAGTCAAGAGGTCTTGACGAGGGTAAAGCCACTTACTTTCCCCAACCGCAAAGGCTCTTTTTTCCAATTAAAGTACAAAAGCATGAGAACAAGTTGGGAAAGTACCTCTTATTATGATTACTTAAAGGTGAAAAGTGATCATTTTTTTGTACAATGTTATAACATTATAAAGATATTTGCACCTGAAAAACGAGATTTGGCCAAATTATTTGAAGAAAGTTTACTAATTGAGTGGTTACCAAAGGTAATTCTTAAATAGTAAAAACTAAATCTCTGGCCGATGTTTCAGTTCTGTCAGAGCATATTTGAGTTTGAATAAAATAATAGCAATTATCAAATAGTTAAAAAACTATTTTTATTGATAAGAAAGAAAATGGTTCGGATAGAGGTCTGAAAAAATTCATTTAAAAAGGGATAAATATTTAATTGAAAGCCAACGTTAACAAGTTAACTATGATACATTGTATTGAATAAAAATGTTTGAGGTCTGGCACTGCGACCAAGTGGTTGTGGATATATATATATATATATGTATATATTGAGGAAGTTTATGGTTCTGGTGAAAGTCAGAAAAAAATATCTGAAATAGGGAGAACGAATAATTTGAAAACCAATGTGTGTGTGTGCTTTTATGCATATTTGACTGGATGTGAGTTAAAAACAATGAAACAAATTACGTAGCAGCCTTTAAATCCCTTCGATAAACATGTCGTGATTATCCACCGAACGTTTATGTAAGGCATCAATGGCCGTCAATGTAAGGCATTGATACATATGGATACATTATAAAAAAAAAACCTGTAACACTACAACCAAAGGGTCTTAGGTTCAGTTCATGTTAGGGACTGCACTTTTTTTTTGACAAAATTTGTGCAGGGGGGTGATTTGTCTTAGATCATGCTCAACTGCAATAGTACCCCCTTATTTTGGGTACCATCTGTATAGAAGCTGGGTGAGCCCCAGGAGCATCTTGATTCCAAAGGATCTATCTCCGGGCAGATTAAAAAAAATCTACCAAGCAACGGGATTCGAATCAAAGATCTTTGGCAAGGAAACTCGGCGCTCCACCACTGAGCCACTCCGGTCTCTTGAAGTATTCTTTGTTATGATAAAACTCTAGGCATTTATTTTTCATCGACATTTGAGACAATTTTAATATAATGGCACATAAATATACCACCATACCATAACAAAGCCGAACCCATCTACAGTAAGCTCGCTCTCGCTGACGTCATAATAAAAGACAGAATAATCGGACAACAAATGCGACGAGAGAGTACAAAAAGCGATGATTTGGGCTGGTTTGTTTGAGCCACCAGGATCTTCCGGGCGGGTGGTCACGAACAAAGGAAGAAGCCCTTTGCGTTGGATGCGGATGGTCCCTGTCTCCCTCAGTCCTGTGCACATTAATAAGGACACTGATATATAATTTAATATATCTCAAAGTACTTGTTTGTTTTTGATTAATTTTAATCTCATGATTTCTGGAGAGACGCTCAAAATACAAATGTCGAACTATGCTCCATACTGAAGTTAATTGATATTGAAATAATCATTAAATTTTAGTCAAAAATAGAGAACAAGGTTATTGTTTTGAAAAATGTGATATGTGACCAATAACCTAGGTTTATAAAATACTAAACTTTTTGGGAGGACATTTAGAGAAGACGCTTTCATTGTTTTAACAGTCATAATTGTAATTACCAATGGCACCCTTATTTGGGAAAAAGGAAAAAAAAAAAAAGTGTCTAAAAGACACAGAAGCATATCGGTTACCATTGTGAAGAAGTACAGCTTTCAAACGTTTTTTTGATAAATCGATGAAAACTCACCATTCCTCTGGTTTATACTTTATTTTGAACATTTCCACGATTCACATTTCCACGATTCCGGGATCATTGTTGCAGAAAGCTAGGTTTTCTCTAAATCGGTACCATGAAAATGAAACACGGAGGCTAACATGTCCATCATTAAGTCTAGACCCTAAAATTTCAAGTGAAATTTGTGACTTATCTAGGGGTGATGGAATTTTTTCTCTGTTTTTTTTCCGAATTCAGCACTAAAAATACTGTTAAACCCACTAGTTAAATATTCAACAATTTTTTTATCGCAGACCTGTGTTATTTAACATGTGGAATGGAAAGCATGGCTAACATTACGAAACATAATGACCAATCGATTGTGCACACCTCTCAACCCAATTATCATAGAATATTATATGAAGCTGGGTCGTTCAACTGTAATTAATTTCTTAATGGAATAACTAATGAATATAATAACGTTTTATAATAAAAGTTTATATATTAAACTTATTTATATGATTATATGTAAATATTCATATCCAATAATATTCAATACGAATGTGAAAATCAGACAAATTGGTCCAAAAATAATCAGTTTTAAATCTATTGCTCAAACCTCTCAGAAATAAAAATAAAAAAAGTATACAGTATACGCAAATGTTTGCGTTATTTGCAGTTAAAAAAAATTGTGTAGTGCATTGAGTCTTTGCCAGGAAGGAAGGATTTAAAATGTAAGAGTAAAGACATGGTACCAAAATGATAATATCTATCTTGCCGTTTTGAACCTGAAAACAGCCATTCATGGAAGAAATGTGGAGTGGCTTGAGAACAAAAATACGCACTCCTAAATCACATGGAATTCATTACACATTATTGTCCATTCCCTAATATTAGCAGACGACATATCCCAAGGAGACTTCAGGCAGAGAAGAAATAATACAAATTGTTGAAATAGAAATTTATGAGCATTGACTCCGCTGAAAGTAAGATCCACCAAATTGAATGATCTTCCGACATTACCAGGATCATCGGTAACAGAGAGGTTATCGGTATGCTGGCATTGGGTATCGTGATCAAAAGATCTGTAAAAGTGGGCTCATAAAAAAACAATAAGAGGATCAAAATGGCCAACGAAGTGTGCTCCGTCTGCTTATGTAGTCTTTGTCTGGTCCTTAATCTTAATGGAGTCTCGAAAAAGTTTTGGCGGAAAAACTCAAAAACAGTGTGACAGCCGCTAGAATGATGGTTTTCAGCATAACTGTGAGAAAGCAAGAAGAGTTTACATGAGAAAAATAATATAAGATTTAAAAATAAGTTCTTAGAAATTAACTGAGGTGGTTTGGATAAGTATATTGCATATTTACCAAGGAGCACTATAATGACCAATTCAATGTTGGGGAAACTAGTGTGCTGGAGGTGCAAAGCCATACCTCCATAAGTTATTCTTTCTTATGTGAAATCGAAGGCATTGTATGAGGAGAAGTTATTCACAAGAGGCCAATTGCCTGCTTGCTAAATTGTAGAACATTATGAGGAATCGAGTTTGGTTAAAAGATAAAAGAGCTGTAAACTGTCTTATTAACGTATTTTCATAACTAAAACTCCTGATAAGGCTTGGGTTCAATGGATGGGAGAGATCATGCAATTTTTAGGATAACGGTTCTGGAGGAACGTTGCACAGTTTCTCCCAAATAAAGGTACCTCTTCATAAAGACTGGGGCCATAAGCTACAAAACGATCCGCAAATCCCACAGGTGCCATCTGTGAATTTTATCTGATTAAATGATTTATCTGTCTTGGTCGGAATCGAACCCGCTATCCACAGCGTTCTTCATACTCACCATAGTCTGTTTCACAAATACATAAACCACTATTTAATTTATGTGCAGTTATGGTGAAATTGTCGCTAAATATTATTTAATGGTGGAGATTCCCTAAAATATAATCTATTTTAGCTTTAGACTTGAGAGGAGGATAGCAAGTCCTTGACCCGAATTGATATTCGCTAGCTCATCTATTTGAGGGCAGTTTGCCAAACAGAACCGTAAGAATGCAATTACATTGTTTTTCCTATCCAGTCCAGATGGAGTAATTTATGGATTGACAGTGTATTTTCTTCATTTATTTCTTCCAGATAAGGACTAAACCCATTGTGTTTATTTGTCACAGGAAAAATAAACACAATAGGTTTTTCTCACTTTCTTCAAATTAAGCAGTACATGTTTTTTTCTGAATAACTATAATATATATTTTTTTTAAATGAATAAAAGAAAAGGGAAAATCATCAAGAAAATTTTTCCAATAATAAGAATTATACAATAATAATAAAAAAAAAACTGTAACATTACAAACCGTGTAGGATCTGGGGTTTATTATATGATAGATACTATATTGTTTCTTTGTCTACGGTTGTTTAGGGAGGTGATTTTGTCCTAGATTACGTTCATTCACTAGATTTTCCTCCCCCCATTTTTGGGTACCCATTTTATTGAGGCTGAGTGAGCCCAAAGTGGGTCATACATCTCATAAAATCCATCTCCAGTCGCTAACAGATTAAATAAAAGTCTGTCAGCGAGCGGGACTTGAACCCAGGACTTTCTGCACGGCAAGTCAGCGCTCTACCACCAGCCACTCCGCTCCCTAATATGATAATTACTAATTATTCATCTACGTTTCAGTTTAAAAAAACTAACTCAAAGCAGCATTGGTTGATTTCGTCCAAAACATTTTAATAATACCTAAATTTGGAAGCTAACTCGAAATTGATTTAGTTAGCTCAGTAAATTGTTATTGAATTTCATACTAAAAACCTTAGCTCATTTTTTTTTATTATTCTAAAGAGACTTGCTCCAGAATAAATAAACATTTTATGATTATCATTAAATTAAAACATTCGAATATACTTAATCCACTTTTTAAATTAGAGGTGTATAGCTACATCATGGCTTAAAAATAGTTTTAATCAGTTTTTTAATATTTGAATTGGTATATATGAAACTTTTTACTGTATTTTCCCCCAAACTATCTTGCCATGGTGAATATCTGCTTGCTGTGACCAATCTGCAAAATATTTGCTATTTGAAAAAAAAAAATGTCCAAGATAGTCTATCACAGAAATAAGCTAAACTTATTTATTCTGAGGAAATGTTTCGGGCTAACTTGTATGTCATCAAGAGGACTGAGATACAATATAACCATCAGTACAGTGCATAAAACAACAAACAATAAAATACCCATATGGATAAAAAAAGATTGGAAAGAAAAATAATTATAATGAAGAAAAGGTGAAATTATAAAATAATTTATGACCAATAAAAAATAACAAAAGTAAATTTAAATCTATGGGTCATTAAATATGGGAACAAATATTATCATTGATTATAACTTTATTATATATGAATAATGATATATTCAGCTTACTTACGGAAGTTCAAGAAATTTCAAAATTTATTTATGATTCTCTACATAATATATTTGAAAAAACTACGGCATGGATCAGGTGCTGAATGTGTTGAACCTAAAATACCCGAGCAACAAACTTCGAACTTAAAACTTCCACATTTTTTGTTTAACTTTAAGTTAAACTTTCCAATGAAATTAAAGTTACCGCTCGGTATTGCGGATTGAGGACAGTTCCCTGTATAAGAATGGAATGTGGTTAGAAAAAAAAACTAAAAAAAAAACGAATACAGCGCCAGAAGTAAATTTAATTACAATTAATTAAATTTAAATAACTTTTACATTAAGCAAAGGTGAATTTAATAGAAGTCTCTGAGCATTGCACTACAGGTTTTGGACAAGTTTCGAAACCGACTGTACCAGAAAATTTCTTTTCCATTCTGTCGGGTTGTAGATCGACTTTATTGCTAATTATTTTCTAAATTCTAATTATATTTTATAAACTCTTATTGTTTATGCACAAATCGATTAAAATTAATGGAATATATAGCCGGGGTGGGGTGAATAAGATATTAATTATTATGAAAGCCGAAGTTTCGACCTAACTTTGTTACCCATCATCACTCCTAGTTGCCGGGGCCACTTGTGGTGTTGTGGTTAGCGTAACAACCAACTATGACCTAGGCCACAGGTTCCAAGACTGGCAGTTTGCCTTAGGATTATTAAAAGGAAGTAAAAATTCCTTAATTATGTCGTTGTTCGGGGGGAACGTAAGACTGGGTCCCAAGCCTATGTATTGCCAGATAGTAGTTAAAGATCCCTACACCAATAATGCCTAGATAGGCGAAATTTATACCTCCCACTATATCGTCCGATTAGCCATAGCAGTATAAACTGACGTTGAATGGTTGAATAACAAAATTATTTATTCGGGGATGTGTTATTTTTTGTCTTACCATTTTTTCCTCATCGGTGCTCTTTGAAACCATTTATTATGATAATATTATCTTTATACTTTCTTTTTCTCCAATAATGTTTTCTGATATCATCAATCCTTTAAGGTATTTTTCGACATGAGCGAATTCTTGTTTTCATTTTGGAAGAAATAAAAAATTTGTTGAAGTTAGTCTATTTTTTTCAGTCTAATTAAATGTTTTTAAACTGATAAAGTTTATTAATATATAATTAAAATTGAAGGAATACAAAGTCAGGACGTTATAATAGTCATCATATTATGTCCTCTCCAACCGCCTTCGCAGTGTGAGGAGGAGATTTGTACGTAAAGCCTTTTCCAGCTCTGCCGGTCTTCCACCAACTGTGATCTTCCGTTCCACTGGAGTCCCTTGTTCCCAAAAATCTTTTCCACTTCCTCTTACCATTTTTTGCTAGGTCGCTCGCAATTCTGTTAGCTTCTAACTGCAGGAGTGTCCAAGCCTAGAAGTATTTAATTTGATTGAATTAAATTGAATTTAATTCGCCCTGATGATGCTACACAAGTGTCGACCGAAACGTCTGTTTTTGTAATCACATCGATTGCCTGACTAATTATTCCATTATAGAACTAATTATCAAGAATTTATTATTTTTTACAAACAAATAAAGAAATCTTCTCTACAACAGTAAAAATCTTAGAACGATCTTGAGCTAGGCGACAGATTATGAAAAGGATGGAAGCTAAGGATCCCAGACGGCTATAGGCCGAGAGGAGATTACGGTGGTGGCTCGGCCGGATGGAATATTCAACGACGCCTTCCTGGCTTCCTCCCCCCCCCCCTCCCCCAAGCTATTCATATCCAGCCTTCCGATTGGTCCTCGCAGGTGTTCTGATAGAGTCCAAAGGTCAATGTCGACTCCAGATGTGTGAAGGTTTCTTTTAATCCGAGGCTGCCGACTGCTAACTGAAGATAAGTCAATTGAACTAAACAGGGTTACCGCTAAGCATCTCAATGGCCTTAGGTAACGATTGGGGTCGGTCTCACGAAGTTGTTTCCTTGCTCCCCAGAATATATTAATTATAAATTATAATTTATAATTTATAAATTTATTATAATAATTTTATAATTATAAAACACATCCCATTTTAATTTTCATTTACTCAATCTTTTTTTTAAGGGAGACCAGAAAATTTTGTAAATTTTATGTTCTCTTTAAAATACCACTCCAAACAGTACACTGTTTATATTTGTTCGACTTTTGACTTCTAAAAATGTAAACACTTATTAATCCTCTTTAATGTTTGATTACCTCAGTCATTTTGCTACTTGGAAACAATTCACTATTTACTACGATGTTAAAGCGTGATTTTCACACAGTTTTAATTTACGAGTTTGTCAAACTCTGGTAGAACAGGACCGAATTGGCCAGAATATCAACGGAGTCGTGGGCAAAGTCAATAAAAGTGAGTGCACGGACAATAAAACGAAATAACGGTTTACCTGATATTTCGAAAGAAGATTTAAGAAGGCCGCGAAAGAAGTTCTGCCCTTGCTGACAAAGCTCGGAAGCTTTGGTGGTAGAAAATGCCAGAACAACCGTTCGAGAACTGACAGGGAAACTGGAAATCGTCCATAACCATCTCATAGCCATTGGGAAGGTGAATAAACTAGAAAGATGGCAGAATTTCATCCACATTCTTTTTTGATTTAAAGGTTCAAATCTCCCTTCAGAATCTAGGGCTAAACCAGCCGGGATGAAATGGGAACTCTAAATTAGGGAGGAAATCTGGGGATTGAGCGTGATATCAGGCAACGTAACCTCCTGAAAAACCGTTGAAATTTTTCAACGAAAAACTACTCCACACACGTTACAAGGCCATTTACAAAGTAACAGAGAGAACATACGACACAATAAATAAATTAAAAGTTAATTTCTTTGGAAATGTAGTAGACTAAGGTAAGGAAGTTAATAATTCTAACTGAATAAACTAAAACCGGACTGCTTTAAGGAAACAGAGAGGGACATGTGAGAATCAGCGTTACGGAGGTTATGCTTAGCGATGGGGCAGCAAAGAACATAACCTGAGACAATAAGATCAGATTTGAGGCGAGAACGAAACGGACTGTTAGGTCTCTTTTCTCCGAAGAAGAAAGGAATAGGATATCAGATATGAAAAAGTGGAGAAAATGTACAGAGAAAAATACCACTAATGATGAAAACAAATGATTTACTCATAACAATAAATTAAAATTATTTAGTTGCCTGAAAATTAATTTTATTCTTAATAAAAAGTAAATATTTTACAATCCAACTTAAACAGGACTATATAATGAGTACGTAAGCTACGTAGATCGGTAAGGCCTAACCGATTTTTCTATATGATATACGTTACTGCTCCTCTGTTCTGACAATTACTTCTTAGGGCAAGTAAGCTGGAACAAGGTGACGAATTACATGGTCCAGCAAGTTGTGTTCGATTTTCGTCTGGGTCATTTAATATTTATTTCTTGACAAGTTCTCTCTGGTAGTATGTGGCGGTGACCTTAAGGTTAGTGTTCGGGAAAAAAGATTAAAGGACCTGCAAGCCGAACTAGACCCTTAGAAGGGAGGCTTCTCGGAAAAATTTTCCACAATAGCCGAATTTCCCGGAACCTAACGCTCAATATTCTCCTCTCGGTCGAGGAATTCTTTTAGCTGGTATCAAACACATTGCCGTTAGGGGCTATTGACAATCAAGATGTATATTCCTAAATATATATCTATATATAAGATATATACAAAATATATTCAATTGGAAATATTGAGGCATTTCAAAACATAAATTTTGATCGAAACATGTCAGAAATCCTTTAAGAAAAAAAATTGGTAAAGGATTATTGAGCTTTTTCTCATCAACAGGTGTAATTGTTGCGGATTATTTCGCCTAGTGATGGAAATGTATTTACTAAACTTTATTAAGTGAGGATTCACTCACTAACTCTCCGCACGTTATGTAATTAATATAGGAATAATTTTGACAATATGACTGTCATGTGGCTTATCAGGACTCTTGAGCTTAAAACAAATTCAATTTAATTTATTAATGCAAAGGATTTGTCATTAGGATAATATTTCAACTAACAGAACTAGAAATGAAGACGAAAAACAGACAAAGCACTGTCAAATTTACATGATTAGCATTAAATAACAATAAATCTAATAGAGAAGTAAAAACACTGAGAAACGTATTTTTACTCCGACAATTTAGAAAAGACCTTTTGCGCAATCGAAAGCAGGGCTGGGGAGCTGCTATGGGTTACCGACATTATAATGAGTTATCTATTAACTAGGTTATATTTCAGTAGCAAGCTCTTGGTTGCCATTCCTCACTGGCACTGAATTGGATCAGGTATAATCATAGGCATAACGAGGACAAAGAGCGAGTGGAGGGAGCTAGGTAGTGGGGGAATGGCCGTTAATTATCTTTTTACAACTGGGCCGATGCGACTTTAGTGCAGGTCGTTTTCTAAATTGCAACGAGTATACCTGTGCATGAATGATTTTGTACAACAATAAAAGTATTATACAAAATACTTCAGTGGTATCTTTTGGTTTAGACCGTGTCGCTAACTTTTTCACCAACGTTTCACCAGACAAGCAGCTCAATTCTTCAGGGCAGAAAAGAGAATGAAGGATTCTCCGTGGAAATAGTGGCCGTGGAAACCTAAAAGAGTATTTAATAAAAGTATTCTTTAGATTTTTAAAAAATATTTTTATTTGAAAAGAAAAGATATGTTCAGGACCAGTACTCGAACCCGAGTCGTCCAGATCACTGGAGCTCTACCAATTGAGCTATCCATGCTCGTCCCCGGCCATAGACATATCCTTTCTTTTCACTATCCCATGTCTCCGCGTTCTCGCAAGTTGCGATGTATACGAGGGGAAGAATGTTCTTTGAACATTATTTTAAATTGGATCTTGTTGACTTACGTCATTATATATTATTTATTTTATTTTTTATTATTTCTTTTATTTGTTATTTGTTATGATTTTATTAATTTTTAAATATTTTTATTTGAAAAGAAAAGATATGTCCAGGACCAGGACACGAACCCAGATCACTATTCTGGAGCTCTACCAATTGAGCTATCTTGGCTCCCCCCGACATAGACATCCTTTCTTTTCACTGATCCCATGTCCCCGTAAGATTCTTTAGATTGTTGATTGGAATAAACTCTATGGCTATGTATATTATGTTCATTAATTTTTTTTTGCTATTCATTATTGCCAATTTAGATTTTTCTTCCCTTCCCTCGAAATATTTGTTTATATTTGGATTAATATACATTGAAATACACCGTAGATACACAAATAAATCAATTAAATAGACTACTAGAGGTATTCATGTTAAAAAAAAATCAGTTCATTCTCAACCACGAATAAACTTCATATCACAACAGCTTTTGTTAAATTATTATTTTAATTTTTTTATATATAACCCACCATTAGTTTTGTTTTCTTTTCCGTAAGATTCTTTTTAATATCAAATATATGCTAAAACTAAAACAATGTATATCTTGATCATACTTATTTTATTATTCAAACATTTGGTGTGGGCTCGAAAATTTGGTTTAAAATATAAATGTAATCTTAGGGAAGCAGGAAAACACTGATATTATATCAGGTTATATGTTTCAAATACAGATTTTTCATTTTCAGATATACCATTCATGTGATTTTCTTCCCTCCCCTGAAGGTAATTGTTTGTGTTTAGGATAATATATAATCTATTGTATCATTTTAATAAAAATGTACAGCTACAGCCCGTGAAGGGTTCTGGGTTCAGTAAATGGTAGCGACTGTACTGTCTCTTGGATCCACGTTTCTACTATTTTATCATAGATACCCAAATACAGCAAGTAAACTACTGGAGAGAACCTGTAGTAAACACAAATCGATATTTCTTAGATCAATGTGTTTAAATATGTTTGTTAGCTAACGTTAATCTTGTTACATAATCATTCTCATAAGTCGAGAGAGATTACTAAGGAGTTATGTTTGCCAGGAGACCGACCTGAAGGACTTGCTACCTTGGAATAATTAATTCAATCTCCACCTGAGCGCGGCACTAAACTATACAGCCCGGTTTTAATTTGTTTCTTTTTTTTCCCTACCACTCTCGGCTGGTTTAAGGAGGGCGATAAAGTGAGGGAAAATCCCAGCTGAAAGGAGGGAGAGCGGGAGAAATGTCGGGGAAATATTAAAATGAGGCGGGGAAATGATCCGCTGTTATAAAGTAAAGAGAAAAAATTAAAGGTTTAATAAATCTGGAGGACTTAGCCCCAGAAGAAGCACAAAAGCTCATCTCCCCCCCCCTGTTATAACTCTCCCCATTCTCGCCTTGTTCAAGCTCCGAAATGAATATTAGTAAAAAATCTTTTTTATAGTAGGTGTATTATATATAATAAGGTAAATTAATTCCGTGGCTCGGCATAATTATGATGGGTACAAGACCAGTAGTTTTTTTTACGGTCTTAACTAGCTCTTTTTCATGACACCTGTAAAAAATATATAGATTTTTCAAGACTATGCCTCACGATTTAAATAATGTCAGCTCTCATTTTCCTTATTCAAAGTTATAAAAAATATAGTTTAATTACCTCATGAGAAATGATCTTATTTATCTTACTATAAAATAAAAACCTCTACCTCTACAACCCATGAAGGATCTGGGGCTCAGTACATAGTAGAGATTCTACTGTTTCTTGGACAAACTATATGCAGGATGGTAATTTTTCCTATATCAAGCTGCAGATACCACCGATCTTTTGGTCACCCAAATTATAGACGCTGGATGAGACCCAGGAGGGTCATAAATCCCATAGGATCCATGTCCGGCTGCTAACAGATTAAATAAAAGTCTGTTAGCTAGCGGGATTTGAAGCAAGAACCTTTGGCACGGCAACTCAGAGCTCCACCACTGGCAACTCTGCTCCCTTACTTTTTTTTCTAATAGATCATAAAAAAATGTGCTGTTCCAAATTTAAAAAAAAAAAAACCTAAATCCGAAATTAGGATACTAACTTTATTGAAGGTGAGCCCAGGAGGATCTGAAGATCCAACAAGGCCCATCTATGGCTTTTAACAGATAAAATAATTTGTCTATCACAGCTTCGAAAAGGAACCCGGAACCTCCAGTATGGTAACTCAATACTCTACACACTGAGCTACATAAATTTGCTTGATAAATTTTATTTCAGTAACTTTTACAGTGTTCCGTAGTTCAAACTCTTGACCATTCATGATTCACTAATGAAATAAATAACTAATTTAACTATTTTAAATTATAAGAATGACTACACAAATCCTAGGCTTTGCTGACGATGTAGATATTATAGGTAGGTCATTTGTAGCCACGAGGGAGGCTTTTATTGCCCTTAAAGAACCCGCAGCAAAGATTGGTCTGGTCGTTAACCAGGATAAAACAAAATCCATGATGGCGGGGTGTCGAAGCGCTGCGAGAAGAGGAGTGGAGGTCCAAATTGGAGATTTATATTTGAACGGGTAGATGAATTTGTCTACCTAGGGACGCTGGTAAATGCGACCAATGATATGCAGCTGGAGATAGACAGAAGATCAGTGGCTGCTAACAGGTTTTATTTTGGACTGCAGCGCCACATGAATAGGAAATGTCTGTCTAGAAGGACTAAATTACAGCTCTACAAGACACTAATAAGGTCTGTCGTCACTTACGGCTCCGAATGCTGGACACTATCCAAGAATCAAGTATGGCTTTACTGAGGTTCGAGCGGCGCATCCTCTGAAGAATATTTGGTCAAGTGTGTATAAATCAAGAATGGGGACTAAGGACCAATCCGGAACTACAAATGTTGCACCAAGAACCCGACCTGGTCAGATATATAAAAGTGGGGAGATTACGTTGGGCTGGACATGTGGCGAGGATGACGGATGACCAAATTCCTAAGAAGCTCCTTAACGAACAGATCCATGGAGCAAGACCAGTTGGATGTCCCAAACTGCGCTGGACAGACGGCGTCGCTCCCGATGCAAGGTCTATCCTTGGGATAAGGAATTGGAAGGCGGCTGCTCTGAACAGGGATGAGTGGTGGCGACTGTTGCGGAGACCTTGACTATCCGCGGGTTGTAGAGGCATTAAAGAAGAAGAAGAAGAAGAGCACATTTCGTCCCTGCCATCGCAAAGTATCGAATGTGAAAAAAACAGTTTTCGTTTTCGACTTATAGCAGTTGCTTTAGGATTGATAATTGATATAAAATTCATACAGAGGCATCTATACGTCACAAAAACAATGTAAAACGATTGCTATAGTCACTACTTTTTATTGTACCTTGAAACTGTTTTTTTTTTATTATCCTCAATAGTACCGATTTTCACATTCGATAGTTGGAAATGGCAAGGACGATATTTACATTCACAAAATTAAAAATATTTACTTCTTCAATAATGGAAAAATAAAATTTAATAACAAATAGATATATCCATTCGGAGTGATATTTTACATTTTGATGTCTTTCAGTAGTTGAATGTATTGTCAATTCTTTTAGCCTTATACCCCTTTTGGGATACGGAATAAGAATTTTTTCGTGCTGAGGATAAAAAAAGATTAGAATTTCAATGGAAAAATGCTTTCAACCGAATTCTTTTTTTACTAAACGGTTTGCTACTGAGTCTTATAAACTAACAAGAGAGGTCACACTCCATGGTTCACCGATTTCAACCAATTTTTTTTTCCTGATTCTTCATCCGAAAAATAGGATCTCCCAGCGAACGCCCAATGTGCTCTAAGAGACGGGAAAAAATTAAATACACAAAAACTGAATTTTTTTGTACCTGGGGTGCTGTAAAACACTATATCCACATGTTTTACTAAACGAAAGCATTTTTCCTTCAATGTGTATTAAAGAAATAATACAGAAAATTATAAAATAATAAATTTAAAAATTCTAGTTCTAGAAAAAATTAGTTCTAGAGTTCTCATCCTTTTTCGTACCAAACAATCTAGGCAGCACCCCATTTTCGATTACCTTAAGACGTTGTTCATCCTTCAGCTATAAAGGTTGCATCCGTAAAGAAAAGTTTGAAGAATGATAGTTATATAATTACGTGTATAAAAAAAAAAATTACCGTTTCACCTTCCCCATGGAGATACACTACAGGCAAGTTCGCGAGTACTTGTGGAAGGATTTGACTCAACAGCTTCCTTCAGAACCTCATCAATATCCATTAATGGTCGCCCAGAGCCCTTCCCCTTCTTCCTTTCCAACGTCGTATCTCCACTGCTAAATTTTTCAAACCAACGCCGCGTAGTGCGCTGGTCAAGGACACCTTCCCCTTCATATTTAATAATTTCAGCGGCTGTGAAATTTTTTTACAAGTTACGAGCATTTTGTAGGACACTGCCATGTTTCTTCTTTAAAATAAATAACCAACCTAAGGTTTTTTTTAAGAAGTCCAATGTTAGTAAACAACCTTAGAGAATGCTCTAAAGGGATTATTAAGTGTTGGTAAATAATAAATATCATTAAAATATTTACAGACTTTTGAACTCGGGAATTCGATAAAACGGTCATTTTTTTTTTATACACCCCATTAAATTAAAATTTTTAGATTTCTATACAAAATACAAGAGCATAGTAATATCGAGAGCGCTTATATAATAATAATATATATATATAATAACAAGCACTTCCTGCCTTTCAGCGCGCATTTATTTCTTCTTGAATTTCGTTTCTTCTAGTTACCTCAGACCTTACGGATTTAATCTTCTTGACATGTTCAAACTTATTCCCTCCTACAACAATATCACCAAAATCTCCCCTTTTTCTGCTAATAACCATTTACTTAATATTATCCGTATTTACTCCCAGCCCTATTTAATTACCTATGCCCATCGAAGATTCTGTATTCGGTATTTATTCCACAGGTTGTCGCTTCGAGTTGAGTCACAACAATTTTTCAACTTTCATCCGTTTCCCTTCATTCCGTAATCATTTTATTAAGAAGTAAAAGTTTCAACTAACATGTCGAAGTTATACATGATATTTTTTTGTTGATACATTCATTTCTAGAAGAGGAAGAAAATGGTCCGGGTGGAGTTCAACAAATTATCTTATGTTTATTTGGAAGCCGTCGTTTCGACCCACACTGCAGATCTTTTTCAGGGCTATTATAGTAGGATCACACTTAAGTATGCGGAATCGAGTGAATAGGGGGCTAAGTAAGGCATTGGGTTAAAAATGGGTTATTCCTTATATTACAATTCATTTTAAAGTCAAAAACTACGAGAACGATACGATAACGGTTATCTGAAAGCAGTTAACTCTATCTTGACAAAATCCGACTTAACCACATATTCACCTGGACTGTAAATATATCTTATTGGCATTTTTTTTTCCTTTATAGTAAATAGTTTTCTTTAAATATTGTTTTAGGAAGTAATTGATAATTTTTTTCAATTATATTTTTATTTATTCCGCATTTATTAATTTAATTGTAATCTATTTTACTCTAAGACATTTTGATTATACATTATTCCTGTAATGTTATTCTAAAGGGACTTGTCCCAGAATAAATGAAGTCTTTATTATTATTATTATACCCATAATTACATACTATTTTCCATAGCAAAGCTTATAATAACATGTGATAACTCGGAAAATATTAAAACGGAGACGAATAAGCAGTTAAAACTTGTTGTAACTCAACTCGAAGCGACAACCTGCGGAACAGACACCCTGTATCTAGTTTTATAGTTTCTTCATCATCTTCTACTGCTAATAAAAAGTAAATAAATAATAAATATAAACTTTAAATTAGTTTCGATTGATTTATTATAAAAAATAACTCATTCTGACGGTATTGACCATGAAGAACCTTGGGGTCGCCTAAACCTCTTACACACTCCTGATAACGTGTTTAATGGAATTTATAAGAACCGGGAGAAAAATGTGGATCTTCCAGAGTGTGAAGAAAGTGGATACATCCTTCGAAGCAGGGAGATGTATCATTAAGGTTAGAACACGAGGTCTCATCGCTCGGCTATGAAAGAGGGAAGCTTGAGACAAATAGGCGCTGTATTTTAACAAAATGCCCGTCTTTCTTTCCCCCAATTCATCCTCTCCATCACTGTAGAAGAAGCTTGTTCCTGGGGAGGGATTGAGGTTGGGCTAAATTAGTAGCATTCATTCCCGCTATTCATATCCAGTAATTGCTTGAACCAAGACTGTTTTGCAAGAAAAAAAGACAATAAAAACTGCCTGTGCTACGCCATGTTCCTAAATTACTTTTGTTATAAAACGTTTTATTTTTTAAATTAGATTCATAACACAATCCTTCTTCCAATCATTCTTTAAAGATGTGAAATGTGGCCGGTAACTTTGAGAGATGAGCAACGTCTTAAGATATTCAAAGCTAAGTTAAGGCAAGGTAGAACATTATATATTAATTAAATAATTATGTTATTTTTTAATTAATAACTAATAATTATAGAATAGTATAATCCGGAAATGTAGGAGATTGTACAATAATATTTTATTTACTCAAGCATCATAACTACATTCTTCTGAACTGAATTTTTAATTGTTTGAGAGGCATAAATAAAGAATGGAATTCCTATTAGTGCCGATAATTCTCTACCACTGTACAGCCCGTGAAGGGTCTGGGGTTCAGTACATGGTTGAGACTGTACTGTTTTTAAGACAACGGTTATGCTGGGAGGTGATATGCCCTTAATCACGCTTAACCGTCAGATTTTTCCGCCTCATATTGGGTACTAACTTTATAGAGACTGGGTGAGCCATAGATTACATAGGATCCATCTCCGCCCACTAACAGACTAAATAAATGTCTGCCAGCGAGCGGGATTCGAACCCAAGACCTTCGGCATTTTAGCTGAGCGCTCTACCACTGAGCTACTCCGCTAACACTGATAATTCCATATTTATTTTCAATCCAAGCTTTTCTCTAATGTGAATCTAAATAATTGTTGAAGGAAGATTCATCACTTCTTAAGCAAAAGTACCTTAAAAGCCTTAAAACCGAAAACTGTACGTTGATTTTAAAAGTCTTCTCACTTAATAACTAACAAACATTTACCCTGAAGATGCATTATATACGGTTCAGGAAAATGAGTGACTAAAGCTAAGAAACAAAGTGTTCGGGAAAACAACACAATTTTAAAAATATATATATTGATGGAATCGGACTAAAAAACTTAAACTTAATCAAGAAATATAATAGTATATTTCTATAGGGGAAAAAAATAAACATCATTTGTATCGTTAAACGTTTTAAGGGAGTAAAAAATGCTACCGAAATTTTAGATTTTGATTCATAAAGGAAAAAAAATAGAGCGAATGCCTCTCAAATTTAAGACTGTATCTCAATCCAAACGTTTTTATGTTTTATCAAGAGATATAAAATGATTCACTACCTATTCCCTGCTGTAAAATACGTATGGCCGTATTAACCCTTTCCTTGATAATTTATCTATGGAGATACATCAAAATTCAACGTAATTTATTTATTAATGCTCTTGGCAATGTATCCCACGAGATACATGTGATTTTTTCATAACTACCCTTATGAGATTTTTTTTCTAGACATCCTTGGGTCATGAGGGTTAAGTTGTATGAATATTTTTTAACATTACAAAAATAAAATTCTTCCAAGTGAAGGGTTAACAGAACACAAATGATGCCCTAAAGTACTTTCTTCAGATAATACATCAGTTCAATCGATATAATCTGAAACTATATGAATTCCTGGCAGACAAGTTAACATCTAACAAAGTCAGGTGTTCGTAACTGAAAACTTTTGACATATTACGAAACAATCCAGTATAAGGCGTACACCATAAAGTAAACATTTTTTATATTTTTTTATTAAATGTATAAATTTTTAAATATTTTTATTTTGAAGAGAAAAGATTTCGCCCCCGTCAGGGATTCGAACCCGGGTCGTCCACCTCTCCTTGGCAGAGCTCTTACCATTTGAGCTACCAGGGGTCGCGTCCCACCAAGGACAAATCCGTTCTCTTCACCGATCCCAAATCCCCATGTTCTCGCAATTTTGGGATGTATATACGAGGAAGAATGTTCATTGAACATTACCTGAATTAGGATCTTGTTGACTTACGTCATATTATTTATAACTTTTTATATTTTTTTATTAATTGTTCTAATTATTAAATCTTTTCTCATCAAAATAAAAATATTTAAAAATTATAAATAATATAATGACAATTAATAAAAAATTATAATTAAAATAATCGCAATTAATAAACAAATATAAATGATATAATGACGTAAGTTAATAAGATCCTAATTTACGTAACGTTCAATGATTATTCTTCCTCCTGTATACATCGCAAACTTGCGAGAACATGGGGATATGGGATCGGTGAAGAGAACGTATTGTCCTTGGTGGGGCGCGACCCCTGGTAGCTCATATGGTAAGAACGCTGCCACGGAAAGGTGGACGACCTGGGTTCGAATCCCGGCCGGAGGCAAATCTATTCTCTTCAAAGCAAAAATACATAAAGTAAATAGTTTTCATTTCATTACATCTTACAAATTTATTAAAAAATCACTGAATTGAACTAACTTTTTTAAATTAGTAGGATAGCAACATCTCAAAACAACCCTCTAATATATTTGCACTGACAGACTACAAACGATTTACCAATATTTACAAGGATATGAAAGCCGACTCTTGTAAGACTTGGCTCTGAAGCTCCTGACCAATATAACTGAAAAGGAGCTAGATGAGGGAGCTGTTTGACAAACAAGGAACGAGAGCAAATATGAAGAAAGAGAAGTCTCTTCTGTGCCCCGTTTTCCTTTTGACATCGTTCTGTATTTGAAGGAGTTAGTTTAACACCGACCTCTTCCTAACATCTCAATAATTTTTAAAGGCAGTTGACACACACCAAGAGTATGTTTAAATATTAATGTTTAAAAGTTATATTCATGGACAAGAGTATGAAAGACATAAGAATATAGAACGTCGGAAAAATAAAACACCTTTAGATATATCTCCAATTCAGACATCATCAAGACATATGAAGAATAATAAAATTAAAGAAAAACAAAAAAAATGAATCACAACCCAAATACAAAGTCCAAAAAGATCCCAACCTGAAACATGATGCCACTATCACAATGGCCTAAATGCAACTACCGGAACATGAGGAAACACACGTACGAGCTTCCCCTTAGGTGTAGCGGTTATCATAACAAACTAATATGTCCAAGATGGCGGGTTCGCAGCCAGGAAGGTGGTCCACGGATTTTTAAAAGTAGTAAAAAAAATCCTTGGTTATGCTGTTGTTTGGAGAGTGTAAAATTTGGTGTAAAATGGCGGCCCCGAGTCAACACGGCGTCAGGTACTCGTTAAGGATCCCTGTCCAAATTATACCTGGGTAGGCAAAATTTAGGATTCCCACAGTATAATCATCAGATTAGCCATAGCAGTATTAAGTGGCGTTAAAAAACAACAAACAAAACATAATAAATAAATAAATAAATAAGTTCAGGAGAGGAAATAAATTCTCATGCATATAATGGTTACTTGGTTATTCCTAGGGAATGCAATACCGTTCAAAATTTTCGATACCGGTATTTCGGTATTTTCGCTTTTAGAACCGGTAATACCGGTATTAGTATTATTTTAAAAAATGTAAACAGAATTAAAATTTACTTACTATAGGTTATGTTATTATAGGGGTAGTACAAATATATGTCAAACACAACTAAACAACAAAACATTTATTTTTAAGAATAATTTAACAAAATTAAATCCAACTTTTTTAATATATATTACATTAATTCGTACAAGTAATTATTATTTTTGATGCAAATTGAAATATGATTTCAAAAAAACATATATGATCATACATGATTTCAAAAAACATATATGATCAAACGTACCGTCGTCTAACCTCGATCTTATTTTTGTGGTTATATGTTGAGCAGCCGAAAAGGCTCGTTCTGATTCCATTCTTGTTAGTTGTTGTTTTATTTTAAGGGCAAACAACTACAAATGGTTGCAATTCTTTTTGAAGTTTATGATCTATTTCTAATCTTTTGTTTTTTCTTTGGGTTTGGAACATTCGTCATTGCTTTGTTAATCACATTCTCTAGTTTCTTTTTTAATGAAACAGTTGCAGTATTAATAGCGGAGAGAGATGTAACTGGTGTATCTTCGTCTTCAAGATCATAATCTTCCCTGTCTGGTTCATTACTTTTAACTCCTGGGCGTTTTATAAGAGGAATCAATATTTTTGTAATAGAACCTTTTTTAAGTTTAGGACATAAGTGTGTATCCGTTTCGATTTCGTTTTGTGAAGCGTTGTGTAAATATTGCAAAACTTGAGATATGTTTGTTCGCCTTTGGATTATTCTATTCTTCAGAGCATTTATCAATTCAATACTTATTTTACTTTTGTGTGTAACAAGCGTGTCAATCATAAATTTAAACGTCGCGTCTGCAACAAGAAGATTAGAATTTCTTCTACATAGTGCTTCGACTGCTAATTTAATTGGTGACAATGCATCAATGATTTCAGAAATTAATAGAAACTATGTTTGATTTTAAATCAATTAATGCTTTTTGGACACAATACCGTAATTGGTAAAACCTTTCCAACATAATAAGTAAACTATTCCATCGTGCTATGACATCCAATTGCAAATGCAATTCTTTTCCAAATTGTAGTTTTACATATTTTTGTAAATATTGATCATTTTTTGTTGGAGATCTTCTGAAAATTTTAATGACACTTCTAATTTTTATTACCAGCGGGGATAAATTAGCATAATTCAAATTTATTTCAATCTCAACAGATCCAAACTCTGGGACAATCATGATCATTATCTGTAATATTTTTATCTTCTTTATTGTCAGTTTCTATGTCATTGTCATCACTATCACAATCGCTAGATTGTGTGCAAAACATAACTGATGTTCGACTTCAATCAAATGTCCGAGTTTTACCATAACTGACGCGCCATCTGCCGATACAGAAACAATGTCATTTGTTAAGTTGAGATCAAGTTCGTGAAATTTTATTTTCAAAATCTCCAAACATTTTTCCGTTGGCACTTTTCCATGTAAACGGGCTAGTCCAATGTTCCGTATATATCCTCCAGTAGAATGTACGTCTATGTTTAAATACCTACGACGTGTATCAACTAGTGCTAATGTTCCAATACCGAAAATACCGGTATTTTTAAGGTGAATACCGGTATTAATAACGGCGAAAATTTGGACGGTATCCCGGTTTTCGGTATACCGGTATACCGGTATTGCATTCCCTAGTTATTCCTAAAATATATTAATAAGTAAGTAGGAAATATGAAAAGATACCTGCAATAATTGTTAGAATATGAATGTAGGATATACAATTTCCAAAGAAGAACCCTTTAAGTCTCTTAATCAACAAAATTAGTATTAAGATAGCATACACCGTAAGAGAAATTATAAATATATCAGGGTTACGATTCAGCATATAGCCAATATATGATACATAAATGTGAAAATCACTCATTAGACACGGTCGGACTCTCTTTAAATTAGATCCAAATATATTTTTCAAGGGATAGCGTTTAAGAATATAATGTGGAAAACCAAAAATAGTCACAAGATTTTATTTAAAATCATGTCTTATCCCAGTGGCTTTGGCAGAAGTTCATTTTCATGCCCGAGAACACGTTCATTTTTAATGCCCCAGCTATTGGGTAAAGAGTTTCTGGAGTGTCATTATGAAAGGCTAATAAAAATAGGGTTAAATCGAAAATTTTGAAGAATTTTCCATTCCATTGAATAATGTCTATACTGAATCTCTATTCGATTTGAACTTTGATTCGATTGTCACTATATGTTTAGAAACAGCAAAACGTAGAAGAGTAATTTCTTGTGCAAGACTTAGATAAACGTTTCATATGGAATAACATAGACATGATTGCACTCAAATCTATCTTATAATGAAATCATTTGTATCTCACAATAATCACCGGCTTCTCACCCCTTTATCAACCGTGATATTGCAATAAAATTTTAAGATGTAATGAGGTGGAAATTATGTACTTACGATGTACGAGGAACGTTTCGTAATCCGTCGATTTTTCCAGTCTGCAATTACCTGACTTTGCTACATAACATTAATTTTTCAGCCAAGCTTTATTTTTCAGATTTATTTCATTTTAACTGCCCTATAAAAACCACCGGTTTTATACCCCGCTAAAAAACAGTGAATCTAGTTATTTAAATTTGGCTCACCCATCTTCTGTAAAGTGGGTACCCTAAATTGATACGACGTGAAAATTGACAATCAAGCGTGAACATGGGCAAATCACATCCTTGAGCAACAGTTGTCATGAAAACAGTTTCCTTCATGGTTTTACGTGATACAGGTAAAAAGGCAACGAAAAACAAAAAGCTTTTTTATGTTGTATTTAGAACATTACTTAAAGCAGCAAAAATTAGATGGATCGATGAAAAAAGATAAACCATTATATTCGGTTTTTCCTTTGTTATAAATTAATAAACTTGAGGCGAAATTCCATTATCGTCGCTTCATAAAAACTCTAGCTAGGAGGATATTGACTATCCACGGAGGCACATACATTATTCAATGAGTGACGTCATGAATGAGTGACGTGAGCATGAATACATACACTGCCTCACTTGAGCCATTAAAGATACATATTTTATCCCCTTCATCAGATTATGTACCCAGAGCCCCCTAGGGCACCCGATCCCACGGGACCTCCTCTTCATTAACCTTCGGGACAATCCTGTTAGCTCTGGAATGGCTTCGGCGGTAACTGGAAGCGGCTTTGGGAGGATTCGGCCAGGGAGGGAGGGTGGAGGCAGGGAATTTTATTATTCCCGAGTAATACCGAGAGCCTTGTTTAAAAATATCCTACCTCGTTGTTTCGCTCTTGATGGGATTTCGACAATCCAGTTAGTTCCGCGTAACAGGCTTGTTTGTGAGGCTATCTGTAACGGTTTCAAGTGCTCCGCAATTTTCATACGAAGCCGACAGGTTAAATGAGATAACACTTTATACCTGATGTAAGATAATATTATTAACAGGAATCACACTACACCCATTTATATTACATGAGTGCGTAGGTATATATTTTCCTTTAAAAATTAAGCCACTCAAAAACATAATTTTGAGAAAATCGTGATGAAAAGGCTGGGGCTTTGAGTGTGATTAAATTAAAATAAATAAATAAAGATATGACGTGAGTTCTCAAGTAGAAACATCTCGTTTATGTAGTCATGTAAATGAGACTGATCACTAGTAACATAAAACTAAAATAATTGACAATATTACCTTTAGTAAGTATATTAAAAAGTCCTGTACAACTCCACTGCAGGACACTCAACCCCAAGGTGCATCCCGTAAACAAATCTTTTTATGTTGAACAAATATAATCCTACGAAGATCTCAGTTTACTGACAGTTGCTAATAAAGATTTGTCCACTATTTGATCCGATAAAAATAGACATGTTTATCACCGCCATAATGATCTATTGTTCGATTATTATAAATATATTATCAAAATTTTATCATTTTTACAAAGATTATATATTTTGTTTTAGCAATAATATTAGTAGTTGTTCCGCAGGTTGTCGCTTCGAGTTTTGTTGCAAATTTTAACTTTTCATTCGTTTCCCTTTTAATATTTTCAAAAAATACAAGTCATCGTGAGCTTTAGTATGGAAAAGATAATGTATTTATGGGCAATAAGTAGATTTTAGTAATTGTTTCATACAGAAACAAAAGTGTCAGATAAAATTTTGACGTAAAAATGATATATACTTGTTCAAAACGTTCATTTCTAGATAAAATTATTAGTGAAATACAAACATTTTCAATAATTACATACCATTTTACATACTAAAGCTCACGATGAGTTATATATTTGGAAAATATTAAAAGCTGAACGAATAAAACGTTGAAACTGAGCTCGAAGTGACAACCTGCGAAATAAATACCGATTGTATTAACAATGTACTGAAAACCTAATATGAATGTAATCTCAGTGAAGCAGAGAAGATAAAAATTGGAATAAATAAAAAACATATATTTCCTCTGGGGTGTAAAAAATCCTTTAGTCCAAAACATTTATTTTACCTCATCTAAACATTATACGTTTCGACCAAAAGCGTGGTAATTTTCAATATATTATTTCAACATCATAAAAACTCTATCTACAAAAAAAATAAAATGAAAAATTCAAGATAATTAGAAATTCACTAATTATAAAAATCATCACTTAAAAATAACAATTTTGGTACTTTAAGTAGTTATACAATTATACAAGGTACCATAAAACTATATTCCATAATCGCTACAATTCATATATCTTTATTGTCCTTACAAATCGAAAAGAGCAGAAAAGTATAAAGCTAAAAAAATTAATTTCTACAAGTTAACACCTTACTAATATATTCAACCTTAATACAAAAGCCACTCAACTTTACATATCTATCTATTAAACTATATAATTTTAAACAATTATTTCGGATATATATAAAATAGATTGAACGATAGGCCTCATTATATGATTTTTCTTTTCTCTTTTGGTCGAAACGTATAATATGTAGATGACGTAAAATAAATGTTTTGGACTAAAGGTTTTGTTCCAGTGCCCTTGACGCTAATATAAAAAAGATATAATAAATGAACCAAAAACGTAATGTTTCTATTACGTTTTTTAATATTTTTATTACTAATTTTTTTTCAAGACCCATGTAACTTTTTCTGTCTAACTCAGGGTTAATAATATAAAATAATTTACAGTTTATTTTTTTTTATTGTTCTTACGATGGTGATTATTTTTTAATATTTTTACTTTGAAGAGCCAAATCATTACCCACAATATCCTCACCTTCCCATGCTAAAGCTCACGATTACTTCAATATTAGCCTAAATAAACATTAAGAAAATCCTGTACTACTACAACTCAAGTACAGTAATATACAGTACAGCTCAATAAAAAACTGTTCCCCCTATACAAATGTAACCACTATATATAGACTGAGTGAGCCCTACGAAGATCTCGGACTTTATTAAGTGGTGACTGGCGACATCCGAACCCAATAGATCATGGTAAGTTCACAATAGAATATGCTAAACTCTATCCATATTTCCTTTTTTTGCTGTAATGAAAGTACTATAATTGCCACTACCGATTATAGTTTCTTCCGAAGTTTATTTGACCATCTCTGAACCCATTTTTATAACTTTTTGTTAATAATCTATATACATTTTAGGAATTTGTATTTGATCGTATTTCAAGTGTACAATAAAAATACTTGATGCCGTTTACACAGATTTCAATTTGATTTTGGATTTGTTAATAAGCAACTGGTTTATAGTTTAATACGTATACATAGCAGTCACTTGGGTATCTGTTCCGTAGGTTGTCACTTCGAGTTGAGTTACATGTTTTAACTGTTTGTTCGTTTCATTTTTGTTATTTCACGATATTACATGTTATCGTGTGCTTTAGTAAGGAAAATAGAATGTAATTATAGGCAATAAGTAGATTATGGTAATCATATATCACTATAAGTCCAAATGTCAGTTGAAACTCTTGTTTCATGATGAAGTGATTACAGTACTTTCATTACAGCCAAATTTACTGAGAAATTTAGATTGAATATTTTTATCTGAGTCCTATTTTGAACTTACCCCGTTGGAGAGGGGGATAAAACACAGTTTCTATTTTCAAGTAATAGTTACTTTTTGGAAAAGTGAGGATTGTGCCACTTTATTACACCCGAGTGTGGTAATTAAACGAGCGTGTTATAAGCACTCTTCTCACGTGTTAAATATTACATTTTTCCTGCAACCATTTAAAAATTAAGAAATTAAAAAGAAACTTTAGATTGGTTAAAACTACACTAGTGCTAGTGGGTAATGCTAATGCTAGATCTCCAAATTTCTGGTGTGTGAAGGTTCTAATACATTTAAGGTTATATTAAATATATCTATAAAATCGCTTCAAAATAAATAAATTTTATCTTGAATTAAATATAAAATAGTTCTAAAGTTATTTATTTTAACATTTTAGGAATACAAAATGAATAATGTTATAATACCGCTATTTTACATTTAAAATAACAGAGTGCCGATTGTCAAATTAGATCTAGGTGGCTGTTAGTTTTCCTCACTAGTGGGAGAAAGGGACTTTCCACTCCAGTTTTAGTTGAGTAATGGATAGCATTACTTAATGGCTGAAAGAAAAGTATCATTCCCGTTTTATTGACAAAGGTTAAACGTTCTTTTGTTATTTAGATATATAAATGATTTTAATTATATCTAAGAATGCTAAATTATATTTCTGCTTTTATTACATTATATTTTCTTATCATAATACTTTTATTTAGGGTATAACTCGGTGAAAAGGTGCATATATAAAATATACTGTATAAAAAGATAATTATTCTGAGTTTATAGCTTTCTTTGTTATCCAAATTAAGTTAAATGAAGGAACATTTTTATCATTAAAAAGTTGCCGATATGATTGAAATTCTTCCACTTTTTTTCTCTATGCTTTTCAATATATATTTCATCTACGGTGTATTTTTTTCAAAGGCTAAATAAATAAAAAGGACGACTGAAGGGAAAAGGAAACAGAGATTGATTGATTTATAGAATCTGCGACAGAGCTTCTCTCTCAGCCTTCCAATGAAACCCTCTGCTAAATATAAAAGCAAAAAAATAAAAAAGCACATTCTTCGAAAAAGTCTCCTTCAAAGGCAGGTTTTTATATATAAAAAAATTCTATACACATTTATAACAATATTAATAATTGTTTAATCGAATACACCTTAATTAGAGGTAACTGAAGAAAACATTTTAAGTTCATCTGAATTCTAATATGGGATGGATTCCTTTCTTTTTCAATGATTTTTTTTTAATAAGAGTGATTAGTTGTGTTTACATTTTTTTTATTCACTTTTTATTAGATTTGAAATTTGAACATCTATGGTGCAGAAATATCTTTATATACTGTGTATTGGCTGAAGCACGGCAGTTAAAACTCTTAAATGTAAAAAAAAAATCATTAACACGTACTCACGGAAACTTAGTAATAACGCATCATACTTGAGAACTAGTAAAACAGCCATAATTTAATATCTACCCATTGGTTAGCGTTGGAAAGGGGATTCAAGCAATATATCTTTCGACAGCAGCCCGAAAATTACTTAAACATCCAAATAGCTTTGGCTTTCTTACTGTTAAATATATCTTAAATCTAAAAGTACCTGTAGTTGGACGCATCTACTATTGAATAAAATAATATTTCTATGTACCTATAAATCCATAAATACATTTATACAGAGTATATTAATAATCGTTTATATAATGTTATTTATACAATACATACTTATTGTACAATAGATACTTATTATTGATGATGATTAAAATTTTGAATTTATAAAAGCTGCTAACACGACAAACTCACCACAATAAAATAATTTGTAGCTTAGAAGAAGAATGTTTAAATCTTATTTCACTAGATTTTCTGTATTGAGATGATATTCCTAATTTGGAAATATTGGAATAAGTTGTAGCATGTATTAATTTTTTAATCGATGGATTCCTTCCTTTTCTATTCAAATTCAATGACACTGCTGTTTTGTGAAACGGCTTCAATAAGTCAGGAACAGAGGCTTTATGATTTGCTAATTTTAAAAAATAATTATAAATTTAACTGTTCGAGTATAAAATACAGAAAAAAAAATTGCTGCTCAATCCGTTGCTAGATAACGGCGATAAAATATTACAATGGGTACAAAAAAAAAATGTAATAAAAAACTAAATCATTTTAGAATATGAAGTACCTACCAAAATATGATTTTTCCAACAGTAACTAATAATTTTTAAGAAATGACTCATTACCTCAATTCTACTTCCAAGTTGAAACTGGCTTGATTGTGGGATTTTTAAATACTATCATTTAATGTAATAATGAATAAACTAGATAATATTAAGTAATTATTTCGGTCCATTTATTTGCATCGTTTCACAGCTCAACAAACACTGAGAACCATGTACTGCGTACAAACCTGCACCAACCTGTAGAGTACAATGTTCAATGTAGAGAGAAAATAAATTCTATTTTACACATAACTACACTTATTTTAGTAATTTTTTGAACATATATTTGCAGTAAAAATTATATTTAATATTTTCCTACATATCCAGTATATAACAATTAGGAAACATTAATGATTTATAAATGAACTATAAACTCAATTCTGTTTGTATGATGAAAACTGCAGTGATTTAGTTGATAGCTAACTACAATAATTGAACCATATGTTAAATAAACTCAATGCATAAGAAATAACTGTAAAAATTACTTCCATGTTCATCGGTTCAGAGCCTAGGCCAACACTGAGAACGAAATAGCTACGAACTTGCACAAACCTGTAAAGTCCAATGGTAAAAACCGAGAAAATAAAATGGCTTCTTAGAATATATACTAATTTATAAACTACACTTAGTTTAATCATTTAACTTTATATAACGTAGTAATCCGTAAAAAATAAAATATATGTTCTAAAGTATAGCAAATGTGATTTATTATATTATTGATATTAATGATTAAGGAAGTGAAGCAATAATTCACTTCTACTGTATATAATTAAAACTACAGTGATTAAATCAATAAATTAATAACTAAATAATAGAAATAATAAATTCAATACATAACCAACAACTCTAAAAATTATTTCCATGTTCATCTTTCTTCTAAGAATGTATTTTAAATTACAAACTGTACATAATCTAATCATTTAGTTGTATAATACTTTGTAATAAAACTATAAAAAGAACTGTACATGTTCTGTTATTTAACAAATGTCGATATTTTATGTAACAAATATATTAATGATTTAAAAAATTAACGATTACCTCATTTTAAATTGTAAGATGAAAACTACTGTGATTTCTTTTATATTTAACTACAATAATTGAAAATACAAAGAATAAACTCGAAATTCAACAAATACGGGTAAAAATTACATTCACGTTCATCGGTTCATAGCTCGGCCAACACTGAGAACAAAGAGGTGCCTACGAACCTGCACAGACCTGTTGAGTCCAATGTTCAAAGTAATGAAAATATAACGGCTTTGTATAATATATTCTAATTCGGAATGAAAACTTAAATTAACGTAAATATATAACGTAGTAATAAATCCTTAAAAAAATATAATATATATTCCGAATCATTGAAAAGGTCGAGTAATTAATATAAGAAAAATATTAATGATTTAAAAAGTGAACCATTATCTCATTTCTACTAGTTCGGGGAAAACTACAGTTTCTTTGAAATTAACTACAATAATTAAACAATAGAATATACAAAAATACAATATAAATTCGATAAATAACCAATAACTGTAAAAATTACTTCCATGTTCATCTATCTTCTAAGAATATATTTTAAGCTACAAACTGTATATACGTTTTAATTATTTTTTTATAAGTATTATTAAAAGCATACAAAATATAATGTATGTTCAGAAGTATAGCAGATGTAGATTAATTAATGTAACACGTAATATTAATGATTTAAGAAGTGAACTATTACCTCATTATACTTGCTAGATAAACTCTACAGTGATTCCATTTATAGTTAACTACAATAATTGAATTATATGTATATTGAAAAAATTCGACATTTAACAAACGACTATAAAAATTACATCCATATTCATCGGTTGAGGGCTCCTGCTACACTAAGCACGATGTACTTGTTACGAACCTGCACATACCTGTAGAGTTCAATGTTCGAATTAAATTAAATAAAATGGCTTTTTAGAATATCTTCTAATATATAAAGTATACTTATTTTAATCATTTAATGCCATATAACAGTAAGAAAATCACAAAAATATATAATATCTGTTCTGAATTATACCCAATGTAAATTAATTAATGTAAAAATTAAGTAATATTAATGATTTAAGAAGTGAACCATTACCTCATTTATAATTGTTCGATTAAAAGTACAGTAGTTTCGTTTATAATTAACTACAATACTTAAACAATAGAAATAATAAATTTGATATATATATGAAATAACAGTAAAATTGCTTCCATGTATTTATATTCTAATTTACAAATAATACATAACTTAATCATTTACTTTCTTAATACTTTGTTATAAGAACGTTAAATATTAAATATGTTCTTTTGAAAAGAAAACATCGATTAATTAGCACATAATTGCATCCTCTTTTCCATACTAAATCTCACGATAACTTGTATTTTTGGAAAATATCTACAATAAAACGAATATTTTGAGTTGTAACTCAACTCGAAGAGACAACCTGCGGAACAGATGCTGTAATTTTCGGATAAGCCGTTCTTCATTTTTTCTTTACTCCCCTGAGACTATATTTTTATATCTACGTTGGTATTTGTCGATACAAATGCAAAGTATCGAAATTGAAAAACAGTATTTTTCAAGAGATTGAAAAAAGCTGTTTCAAGATTCAGTAAAATTACACATTAAACATTACGCTTGATAGCAACATCTTCATTTCTCAATGACACGGAAGTAAAAATATATCTCTATGTTTTATTTTGAGAATAATCCCAATTTGAATTTGAGAATGTACATAAAAAAAATTATATATCTACCCTAAACCGTAACAATGGAAGATCCCTTAGTAATACATCTGAAAGGTAGTCGGAAAAGAGAGGGTGATATATCTACCTAAAATAAAAAAACTGAAGGAGAGAAGCTGGTTATATAAGACGCGAGGCTATTGGTCCAGACCCTGATATACGGCCTATATTAGCCAATAAGAAAAGGGATAATAGAATAGATTTTGAGCCGAGATCGAGTTTACGTCGATAGTTGCAATCTGAGATAGGATAGGATTCTGTACCATAACCTACAGGAGCTAAGATCGCTTAGTAATTGAAACCGCGATAACTATCATGTGATATAACTTTATGATATATAATCTATAATATGATAGATTTTTATAATGACTATTTTTTTTTTTATTTTAAGAAATGGGTTTCTATATAAGTACAATTAGGCAAATAAGTGAACACAAGTGAAAATATTTATTGATTTAAAGTTATTTGATGTGATATTGATTTTTTTTTAGCATTATTGGAAATTATAATAATAATTAACACGTCATGTATAATAATAGCAATTAAAAATACGGAATCTGCGGAACAGGAAGTTGTCACTTGGAGGTGAGTAGCGAACAGTTTTAACTGTTAGTTCGTTTCAAGCTATCGTGAGCTTAAGTGGGTTTGTATGGAAAAGAGAATGTAATTATGGGTAATGGGTAGCTTTCGATAATCATTTCATCAAGATATAATTGTCAACTAACATTTCACAGAATAGGCGATATGTGTCTATCTTACTACTGAAACGTTTATTTTTAGATCAAATAATTACCGAAGTATAAAATTCCCACAGTTAGATTCTGTTTTGCATACAACAACTCATGGTAATTTGTATTTTTGGAAAATATTAAGAGGAAAATGAATGAAAAGTTAAAATTTGTTGGGACTTAACTCGAGGCGACAACCTGCAGAACGTCGTTTCAGGAAAATCGATTCGGTATAACAAATTATTATGTTCTTATTTTAGTCTGTTAGTATTATTTATGGAGTATATGGAAATTTAGTGAGTATTTTTGAGACAACGTTATTGTTATTTATAAAGCTCTTTATAAAATTATTTTTGAGGCCTTCCAATACAGAGTTGGAAATATCCCAAAAGAGCTACGACTTTCCTCTTTGAAATACTGAGAAAACCAGACTAATGTGCTGATATTTTTTCGATTGATGTGTTTTTTTCTTTTGGTGTATGTCCTGATGATGCCTGAATTGGCGAAACTTGGCCTTATTAATGTTCTTCATAGAGAATTGAAGCTTTTATTTTAGGAATTTCGTTATTGAATTGTCTCATTTTGCTCGCTTATTTATCTCAAATGATATGCCCAACCATTTATAATGAAATACTACTTAGAGAAACAAAGTAGCATTCCCTAAAAAGATAATTATTGATTCCATAATTGTTACATATCAAGCTCATGCCTCAAGCTGCTATCTTTATTATTGCATTTTTGAGCAATGTCAAGAGTGAATAAATGATTTGACTATAAAAAAGAAAGCGTGGATAGGCTGTGAATCAAAACGTAAAGCACGAGTTGTGTTTGATATTTCCAGGCATTAAACGCAGCAGAGGATTCCAATGGTGAAAGAAATACAGATCTTCGTGCAGTAATGTGTTAACATAATCCATGGATCTAGATGGATTTTTTACTTTCCATCAACCCAAATGACAATATAAAGGATACTGTCGGCCACGATACTGTTTTACTATAGATAGCCATAGTAAAACCATGGTAAAAGCTGACTGTATTTCAGTAAGGAAACCGCATGATGCCTCGAAAGATCTTTGTGGTCTGCAGATCCATTAGTAAAAACCTAATATATATACATTATACAACAAAGAAATGTGAAATAAGAGTCTATAGTTTACAATAGATTCATAAACATAGAATAATCATGTTAATAGTACAATATTTTTCTGAGAACTTTTATTTTGTAAATTTTCGATAAATTCATTCAGCCACAAAGGGGACGTAAAAAAATCCCTCAGTAAAAGTCTGAGAGGATATTTAATAAAACTTCTTGCCAATGGTCTAAAACCCTCCCCCCTCCCCCCCCCCCATCGCCGAAAGCCCCTTACAACCAATCGAGTTAAGCCAATCTATATTTCTTACAGGGAATTCGCCTACGATGGTGAAATTTCAAGTCTATTATATAGGATATTTTATGAGATAGCTGTTTCTATTTAACAAAAACTAAGACTTACGTAAAATAAAAAATTAAAACACAATTTTTTCTAAAAAGTATTCTTCTTATAAATATAATTTATGCCCATATCAATCCATATTGTTGCATATAAGTTTTTTTATTATTTTTTAAAATATGTTCATGACTTACAAGACACCTAATAATTTTGTTAAAACTTTAGTATATAATTTTAATAATTTTGTTAGTTAAAATATTTTAATTAAGCCTAAAACATTTAAGTTTCTTTCGTGATTATATTGTGAATCCACTGTTTACCTCATAAAGAATTATTATTATTGGTTCTACAAATCAGTTTATGGGCATGAAGTATCCAAAATCGCACTTAACTCTATCACGGCATATCAGTAACAAATACCCGTGTGATTCTTCACTGCCAGTAATTGAAACTAATAAAATTAATATTTATATACTTTACTTCGTTGTACGTTTAAGTTTATTCTTATATAACATTATTTAATATATAAAGTATAAAAATAAAATACTACAGATGAAACATGTTCTTAGTATAACAGGAAAGAAATGAACCCTTTCATATCTTCGAAAAGTGGAAATAATTCCTAACAAAAAATATGGGAATATTTTCAGAACTATAGAAGGATTTTGTTAATAAACTATTCTATAATAAGTCACTAGTTTCACAAAAGGTTTTACTACATAAAAAAATCAATATTCAATTCCGATCTATAGATATCACATAAAAGATCAGCAATATAATAAATATTAAAAAAACGTATTAATGGAGGTAAAGAAACGCGATAAAAGATGAAATTAAATTGAGCAAGTCTTTTCATGAAGATATTATTTTTTTTTCATCAGGTCTAGTTCCTGTTAAAAACTATTTTCCTTATCTTTAGGCGTGTACTTTTAAATTAAACTTTATTTTGACATTTAAAAAAATAAGACGCCAAGCTTTACTTTCTAAGTTTTTACAATATAATTTTTAAAAATGTGGTTTGGAGTAGAATGGGATAGGAAAAATCCCAATACCAAAGCCTTAAGTCTCAAAATTACTATAAAAACTAGCTACTCAAATGGCAACCCTATTTAGGCATCATCTCACCATTCGCCCAAATAACAAACACAACAAACAACCTAGTTCACAACATCTCATTCAGTCCAAACATATTTATCAAATAGAATGAGCAACCTTGCAGCAAGATGATTCACAAACATAAATTTGAGTTTTGGAAAAGTCTTGGAGCAAGATCGCTGACCATATTTGATGAGTCTGTTTGGACGGTTAATGTGAGATGTGCTATGGACCGTGCTAACAATCCACCAACAAATATTTTTCTTTCTTTGGTTATGCTAGCAAATAATTGTGTGCAATGTATTTTGGTGTAATAAGTTATTTATCAACAATTGTACGGCACACACATATTTGTATTTGAATCTCATTCAGTAGTCATGGGATGCCCTCATTAGATCTTGATTTATTTTTTAGATAAAATAATTTTAATCGAGGTAAAAAGACTTGAATGTAATAAATTCGTGTTACCGCAATATGTTCTAAATAGTTTAAGTAAAGTTACATTATATACGGATAATTCATAGTTTTTGGTTAAGTACATAGTGGAGGAGACTGCTGTGTTTCTTGGACAAAGGTTGTGCAGGTGGTGACTCGTCCTGAATTATTAGTACCCACTTTATACAGGCTGGGTGAGCCCCAGGTGGGTCCTAGATTCAAAGGATCCATCTCCGGCCGCTACCAGAGCAGATAAAAGTCTGCGAGGAGCGGGATTTGAACCCAATGATTCGACAGGGCAACTCGGTGCTGTACAACTGAGCCATTCCGCTCCCAGGTCCCTAGAAGTTATTCATCCCTTGATCCTCTTCATGAATTATGGTGAGACAAGTTTTGAATAGCCAATGGACGTTACCATGAACTCATGGGGTGTCCTCATTAAATATATTACTTTTTTTTTACTTTTGCAGGTTTTTTCCCTCAATGGGTTGCCTGGTTAAGTCAGAGAATCCCTCCATTTTTATCTATTACACCAGTCATCCTCCTCAAGTCCCCTGCCAGTCATCTCCTCCTCCACGCTGTTCTTCCACCGTGCTCGGGCTCTTCCTCTTCTCCGTCCGCCTGGCTGTTCCCAAAGCAAAATTCTCTTCGGCCACCTACGTTCTCGCATCCGATTTCAGTGTCCGTACCATCGCAGCCTGTTTAAGGAGACGATCCTTCGCAGTACTTGAAGGAGTCCACCCGCTTTCATATTTTCCCACTAGTATGAAGGTCTGTAGCTTCTCTGGAGTTAACTGCCAGGTATTCGGTCTTATCAAAGATTATTCGTAGACCCAATAGGCTGCATTCTTTTTCCAGGGCCATCAGTGCTTTTTCCAGGCCATCTCTGTTATATGTGACCACTGGCTGGTCATCGGCGAAGAAAAGAGAGAAAAATATAAATATATTTAATTATATTTTTTTCATTTTTCAGCTAAAATTCTGTTAACTGAGGTAACTCGGCTAGAATATAATAAATCAATGCTACAACAATCTGTTTTAAATAATTTAATTAAAGTGACATTTTATAAAAATATATCATAAAATTTATTTTAAAAAATATTATCACGAGTTTTCTGATTGTTTTTTTAAAGCGTCCATTCATAGCTCAAAAAACAAGAAAATAGAAACAGTGCAGAAATTATTCATTAATGATAATAAGTTTAATTTTTTGTACGATCTAACCGTGTAGTAGTTTTTTAACAGTTTAGAAAACTGAACAAAAAATAACGTCATTATACAGAAAGCCTAAACATGAGCAGAGAATGGATTTGATTTTCAACTCTACATGCTTTGAATATATTGATATACCTCCCATTGATTCATAGAGGATAGTTTCTGCAGTTTGTAGCCTATCTCTCGGAGAAGTTGTTGAATGAATGAAGTATCCGAAATACATCGAGCTTCATTGACGTCATCTGGAACGCTATCAGAAGTCCATGAATGGAGAGCGGACTCGGTCCAGCCTAATGAAGCTTAGGAACGGATATAGACGAGGAAGGAAACCGTACCAACTTGTAGCCACCGGCTATCGGCTCATCTCCATCAGTTCGTCCGGAGGCAAAACTAATCAAAGTCGTGTCTCTGTCCAGGATCATCGGGGCAACTTATCTTGAAGAAGTCATAAATGATGGGTTCCAGGCCTCCTCTGGGAGGAGGATTAGACGAGATAGACCGGGAAGAAGAAGAAAAACATCTCGGAGTTCTTTTGAACTGTTTTAGATAAGGTGTATCGGGATTAAGAGATGTTGGTTCACGACAACTACTTTAGTACATTGAATTTTTTTTGAAAAAGTATCCTGTACTACTAAACACGAAGAGAATTGGGTTCAGTTCAAGTAATCGGGTAATTTTATTAATATTATCTGAGTGAAAATTATAAATAATGTAATACATGATAAAACAATTATGTTGGAAGTTAAAAATGAACAAGATAGCCGGAGAATTGCAAGAGAGAAATGGACCTTTAAAAGATCTGCCAGAGGATGAAAACCACAATAGTTCTTTGAAAATATTTTTGATAAGATTTATCGGGAATCAAAGAGTTCATGACATTTTCTTCAGTAAACCTAAAAAACAAATCCTGAAATCACTACAAACCATGAAGAGTATGGGATTCAGTGCATGGTTTTCAAGCTAACAGTTTAACAAGGAAGTGATTAGACTCAAATCATGATCAAAAAGCCAGCGATTTTTTCTTTGAATCAAGGGGGTATTCACTAGTGAGCCTATTGGGCCTCTTGCAGTTACAGGGTGAACTCACGGCTGTTAATAAATAATTTATCTGTCACAGGTGGTCTCGAATCAGAAACTAGAAGTTAGTACCGCAGTACACAACGCTTGGATCTAAGCTTAGAGAAACGTTTTCAAAATGTAATATTGCGATGCATTTGTTTCACTTCCTTACTTTTATTTTGTACTTATTCATATAAATAATAAAATAATATATATATATATATATATATATATATATATATATATATATATATATATATAAGTATATATAAGTACGATAAATAATAAAAATATAATAAATAAGTACTATGGTATTATTTATAGATTTTATAGATGTTAATGAATATATTATAGAAAACAAGCCGTTGTTTTTGCTTAAATAGATATTCACTATGCTTTTAATGAAGCATGGTATTACGAAAAATGATTAAAATTGTATTAATTAGTATAAGTAATTTAATAAATAATATAAATATGCTTTTGATTTGATATAAATATTGCTACGCAATACCCCTCAAAAATAGATTTATTAATAGAACTTCCTGATTTGCTCTGATTAGCTCCATATAAAACACGTGTAGAAAATAACTGAAAATTTAACACAGGACTAGAAAACAAAATTTTAATTTTCACTCCTAATTGGCTCACACGTGTATTGTTTCAAACCGTTATACCTATCACATAGAACTACGCTATTGTTTCATTAAATTATTTTTAACTTTGTTTTGTATGTTTTGCATTTACATCATTAGTATCGTATGAAAAACAATTGTTTATTAAACATTTAGTTCTATTGGGCAAAGTCATTATTACTGTTTCATTAACAAGTTATAACTAATGTTGTACATGATAATACAATTACGTTTTAAGGTTCACAATTTACAGGAGAGTTAAAGCACCTTTTTGAGAGAGTGTAAGAGAGAAAAGATACTTCAAAAAATTGAATTAGTGTTTAAATTAGGTCCTTTACAATATGTTAAAAACACTGATCTATCAGATTTTTTCTGAAGGTTTTGTTCAAGTGTTAAGTACTGCATGAATAAATGTCATACTAAATAAAACTCATTATTATTCTCATAAAACTCATAAGCATTATGATAATAATAAATAACAGATTTAATTACACAATTCAAATTGTATTTATATAAAATGTAAGGTGTTAAGAATATTCAATTTTGAATTCATTTGCAAATTAAACACTTCTGAATTTCATCATCAGAAACATACTGGCGCATAATTCGTATTTAATTAATTAAAGCGAACATGAGGCACTAGTATTTACTTTTAAAATTAATCAATTCGGATAATTACTGATGTTATGAAAATAGGGATTCTTATATTTCGATTAAAATTTTCATATAAATAAAACATAGAAAACATTTATGTTGTGTAATGAGCTTGAACTTGTTTTACATATCTGTTAAATATTTATATTTTAGTGTACAATTTCTTTACAAATTATTATCAAGTATTTTTTTATTTAGAGTCCCTACCATATTTTATTTGGAATAGTTCTGATAAAATAACAAGAACTATACGGTAAGGAAAAATCGTGGTTCCTATCGTATTGTTCCTATTTGTGACGAATGTTCTAAAAACACTTACTCGCTCATAAAAAAAAATCCTTTTACAGGTCCAATATTCCATCTCTTTTATATAAAATATACACTGGTATTGATGAACGAAGAAAAGAAGAAAAGAAACATTTAACTTTTTTTTCAAAAATAGAATTGACACTAAGAATCTATAAAGACTTATCTATGTTGTATTTTAGAAGGAAAATATTTTTGAAAAGGTCTCCAGAAAGCTGAAAAGAAACTAAATGAGGAACTCCATTGAATATTCAAATATTTTAAACGATATCAGGCCGAGCTTCAGCTAGCAGATTTCTCGGGTGTGGGGCAATATAATTTTCCATCTATTTTCATCAGCTAACATTAATTCGAACATTAAAAAATTATTAATCAAAGGTAAAAAAAGTAACGAGAAAAATGTTTTAAAGAATTTAACTAATAAAATAAAAATAAATAATATAGAGAGTATGTGTGTGTGAGAGAGAGAGAAAGAGATAGATAGATAGATAGAGAGAGAGAGAGAGAGAGAGAGAGAGAGAGAGAGAGAGAGAGAGAGAGAGAGAGAGAGAGAGAGAGAGAGAGAGAGAGAGAGAGAGAGAGAGAGAGAGAGAGAGAGAGAGAGAGAGTTGAAGTGTGTGTTAAATACTTGCTAAATCTCTGGGTTTCAGTAAGAAGGGGAACGGACTTGAAACTGCTGAAAAATTCATTGCGAAACAAAGTTACAAGGAACTTTTGAAGCGGTCATAAATTTGACCTTCGCCATACATTCTTCCGGTACGAACTACCTGGCAAACTTAGGTTTGTTTGTTATGAGTTTCAATATTTATTTCTTTAATTTCAATTATACGCACTACATAATTGGAGGATGGGTTTTTCCGGAAATAATTCCACGTTAAAAATTATTTGAAAGAAAATGAAACAATAATAAGAAAAAAAATATTAAAACGAAATGTTGGGAAGTTTAGACGTCATTGAATTTTCGGGTTTAATTAATACCACTTAAAAAATAAACTGCTGATGATTTTAACTGAATTAATTCAATCCGCAAAGCTTAATTTTATTTTCAGTAATCACATGCAGAAATAGGTTGGGTTGTATCAGTCAGATACACTATATTGAGTTGAAAATAAAAGAAAATAAAAAAATCAATACCCAATCCAATACATAATGGATACTACCTGTAGTTGCATTTGTTAAGTAGAAGCTTGTGGTTGATACCAAACGTATCTGACTATCTGAACGTATCTTCAAGTAGATTTATACCAAATACAGGTAATGCTAAATAGGGCCCTAAGCCTGTAAGTTGTCAACTACTCGTTAAAGATCAATATCCTAATTATTCCGAAAACGGCGAAATTTAGGACCACTGTAGCAACGTCCAAATAGCCATAGAAGATTAAAGTACCGTAAAATATATATACAAACAAAGAAACGTATATATAGTAGGCATTGGTTTCGGTTGATTGGCAGAATAAGATGAGAGTTGTCTTTATGTTGCAATTGGCCCAGTGGTAGACCATAGTGGCATCAAATCCGATAGTTTAGTATGTTAGTAGTCCAATAGTGCAAAGAATTGACTGCCAATTGTATTCAGATGCAAGAAATTATAGTCCCGACGCTAGATCAAATTATAGTATGCCTATTTTAAAAAAATAATAATTACCTTATATGAATCCTATCCAGCTATGTCTTCATATATCTCAACTATCTATTATAAGATTAATTATATAGACATGGGTCTTAGGCCACTCAACGGTGGGGTTTTGGACGGAATCGACTTTGGGACTTTGGCCTAGTTTGTAGGTAAACTTAATAAGACATCTTGGATCTTGGAGCAGGTGGAAGGAGAGGGGCATCTTTTTCCGATTTTTGAATAGCCTAGAAAATATATTATATAGAAATTATCTCTAAGCGAATTTCACTTCTCCTTTTTTTATGAATAATAAATTAAATAAAACTTGTACCGCATAACTTTAGTATGGTTTTAGTTTCAGATTGGTGGGACTCCAATGTTTCTAATACCGCAGTTGCGCAAGGAGGTGATCCTTCAACGGGCTAATTTTATAGTAACCACTGTTAAAACTTAGATATTGTAATCTAATTGAAGTGATAGTGTTGCAAAGGTCGAACATGGCTTTTGAAGATATTTGGCTTAGTATTGATCCAAATTCCTAAAAATTTAATAACATCTAAGTTGACTATTAAACGTCCGAGAGGTACACCGAAGTGTAGGTGGGAGGATTTCATTAACCGACCATTGTCATCTAACAGATTTGGGAGACTACTAACTCTGGTCGGATGTTGTTAGAGATCGGCAGTTTTGTTAACGAGCATTCCGGTTCACCAGCCTTATTATTGTGTACGTTTTTGTCATCTTAAGAGATAAACCTTAAAATATGTACCACAAAAACACACTGAAGGGTCTTGGGCTCAGAACGTGGTAGAAACTGTACTGTTGATAGGACAACAACCGTGCAATATCACGTATTACGAGCACAATAAAAGGAACCGATCACTTGGACTACGACAACTTAAGAGCCAAATAATTATTCTAGGTCAGCATTCGACAACATTTCAAACTACAATGAAGAAAAGGTGCGCGTATAAACCAATAAAATCCAATGCGCATTGGAACCGCGGAGTTCCTCTTCCAGCCCAAAAGATTGCGCTTTAATCTTAAATTGTTTGTTTGTTCATTTAACGTCACTTTATGCTGCTATGGCTAATCGGACGATGCTACAGTGGGATCTCTAAATTTTGCCTATCCAGGTTTTATTAGGATAGGGATTTTTAACGAGTACCTGACATCGTACAGGCTCGGGACCCCCGTTTAACGTCCCTTCCGAAGGACGGCGTAACTAAGGATTTTTTACTCCCTTTAAAAAATCCTAGGGCCACCTGCCGGGCTACGAACCCGCGATCTTGGGTTTAGTAGTTTGTTACGCTAACCACTAGACCACAGGTCGCCCCTTTAATCTTAAATATAATAAGAAATATAATTTTATTTATTTCACAACATAAAAATTATCTCTTTTTTTTCAATTTTCAATTGGCTCAAACAACAATTATGGTTGAAGTTCACAATGAACAAGGAGGCAAGAGGAAATTTAGGTTAAAAAAATAGAGGATGTAAGAGGGAAAAGGACTTTTAAAAAAATCTGAATTAGTGCTCAGATTACCCCCTCATTATATGTAAAAAAATAATAAAAAGGAATAAAAAAGACCTATCAGAATTTTTCTTACACTTTTTCTTTATTAATTAATAGCATAAAATTACTAGGTGAGCCATTGGATGTTTTCCAGATCCCTTCAAGTCGATTAACGGCTGTACACCAAATAAATAATTACCTACCTCAGCTGGTCACTAATTCTGTACTTATCAGTAACCCAAGCACACTTAAATGGTGAGCTACCCAGCTCTCTATACTAGCAATAATTAGGTATTTCGACTGCTGTTTAATATAAACAGTTTTTAATCATATTTATTATGTATTAGAAACGAGATTTTAATTCAATTAACCAGATTTAACGAGAGTAGATTTTTTTACGATTATTTACATAACTTGTTGCTCATTGAGAAGGTGAGAAGGATAGGTTGAATTGGTATTACTCAGTGGAATACAAACCAGCGATGTCATTATTCCGTTCGTGTTCCTCATCCGATATTTATTGCCACCAATGATGTCATTAATATATAAGATATTCAGTGTTTTATGGCCGTCGTTAATCTGTCAGAATTTATTGCGTATCATTGAAAACCGGGAGAGATAGCTTCACTAAAAATATTTTATTGCGCCTAAGACCACAATAAACCCTATAAATATAAAAGTTATCTCTATAATTGATAATCATATTATTCATTTGTAAAATAGTTGGTATAATATTTGGATGTTTTATATTAATTATTTTTTATGTAGTGTATTATTGACATACAAAAAATGTATATAGGTGTATTGCGTCTTAATGAATACCGAAAGACATAGCTTCACTAAAAATATTCGATTGTAGCTTTAACAATGATATAAATTTATCATAATTTTGTCAGTGTCAAGTATGTTATTAAGTCATGCGATATTTTATTTTAATGAGTCCAAGGCCCTTCTCGATAAATAGCAAAAAATTTTCTTTTGTTTTGTTAATAGTACTTACTAACCACCGTTTAGAGAGGCTGTATTCTCTTACATACACCCCTACCACCCAAATACATTAAATGTTTAGTAATATTATTTACAAATTAATATTAACTATAATATGATTAAAATGCATGTCTAAATCTTGAGATGTATGTGAACTCCTATATTCCAAAACGAATAAAGGTCTGTAATGCTTTTTTTTTTAGGATTTTGGGATGGAGTATAACTTTGGGCTTCACTAACCCATCGGATTTCTCCTGTATCCAATCCTTACAGTCCAAAATCCCTCGTAAAATCCGCAATAGTAATTACTTTGTTACGAATTTTCGAATTATCCATTAATTGTAATTTTTCCATTGTTCCACTATTGTCTTTTTTTTTCGACACAAATTTTTGAAGAAGAGGCATATCCGACGCAAGTAACAACATAAGGTTAATATTACTGCAAATAAATATGTTTTTTATGGAAGCATTATCAGTGAAAGAAAGAGAATAGATGAGGATCCGAGACCTTGTAAGACAGTAACAATACGACGTGATAAGGCTAAGAGTCCCATCCATCTCAGCCCAGCGACTGAAGAATATTGGCCACCTCCGTGTAGATTTATTCCATGCATAAACACCGTCCGCAGGCCGCTATCTTATCAAAGGCTCCGCGTAACTGCCTATCGATAACTGCCTCGTAACCTATCGATGTCTGCACCACATCGATTTATCCAACTGATTGTATTGCGATTGTTAGCTATGGGATGCTACTCGTGATTCGAACGCAAAATCCAATATACGCACATATGAAGGGTTTCATAGCAAAAATAACGAACATATTACAAATATATTAGTAATAAACATTTACAAAAATTACTCTGATGTTTTAGCATCTGCGTGTAGTTGTAGGATAGTTGTGCGCCCCAGTAGTGTAATCTAATAGTTTAATCTAATAATGGCCAGTATCAATTTTATTATTTATATCCACATCAATAACTACTATTACATAAATATTACAGAGTCTTTAGACTGGAAGGGAGTGAATTTCGAATAAGAGTGAAAAATCTGGTAGGGTTTCAGGATGAAAAATACCAGAGAATGTTGGACACAGCGGCAAATAGAATCAAAAGTGAACGCAGAAGTTGGAGCGAGATCTGAATTAGTCAATACGAAAAATATATATATATTCTATTGTTTTTATTACAAATATTAGGATCTAGTCGTTCTGGATTTCGTTTTAAACTAAACTTATTTTGTCAGTTAATTCACTAATCAATTTTTTTTCAGATTTCCTCTTCAGGGCATCTAATCTTTAAATCCTTAAACATGACGAATTTAGATTTATTATTTTACATTACTCAGGAGTGAGGTAGCCGTAGAGTGTAGAACGCTGGGTTAGAGATCAATAGGCTCCGAGATCGAACCTGGATAATACATTATTAGTAATACGTAAGTTCCAAAAGTTTCCGGTCTGGAATAAAAGGAAAGGTGAAAGAAAAAAATCTTGTCTTACTGTTTTAATATATTCTCCTCTAAGTTCAACACACTTAATACAACCCTTTCGCAACATTTCTATACCATGAAAAAAAAATGATTCTCTTCTTAGTTAAAAAAATGCTCTTCCACTGCTGCTTGGAGCTCTTCGTCGGTGTTAAATCACCAAAATTCATTGCAGCAGTGAACTCGTTCCTGTTTTTGATCACTTTCGTAGAAAAATCACTTCTTCGGCCGGAGTTCCTCACGAAAGTCGGCCAAAACTTAAATTTGGAGTTTTGGGAAAAACTTACCAATTTTCAAAGTAACGTAACTCTGAAGCTACATAGCTGCGGTTGAGCTCAAATTATTTCAAACTGAATATACTTTAAAAATGGATACTATAGTTTTTTTTAATTAAAAACACACCGATTAGCAGATTTTGTTGTTTTTCGGTCACCAAAAGTTTTCCCATCCGATTTTGTCGGTAGCAAACTTTGATTTCTACTAGTCAAAAATACCCTTACAACGTATAAAAATTCAGCTCTCTTCAAATTATTGCAACCCTTTTTTGGTATCTGGATAATCTAATAGGATTATCCAATCCTTTGTAAAATCATCAATGCTGCTTCGTTAGGAATAAAGCGATCCATTATGACCTCAATCTCGTAATTTGTTGCTAATTTGGCCCGAACCCGATATCGATCCTTTTATGACAAACATTATTCCTACTCTAGCACACTAGTTTAAAACCTAGCTAATTAAAAAGAAGACGGCCTCGATACCGTCTAGGGTAGTTTCTCTACTTGCATTCTCTCTTCCCATTACTTATCATTTAGTTAGTCGATATATTATCATAACGAAGTACTATATTTCAGTGAATAAATAAATATATATATTTTAAATAATTCCCTGGTAAATAAATGAAATGATATACAATAGATAAATATAACAAGGAGAATGGTGTTAACAACACAACCCGGCCATTGTTAAAATGAAACATCCAACTAGACGGTGTGATGGTAGTGTGAAATGCTACTGGAACAATTACTACACTGGTGCAAGGAGATGCTGAGTACTGTAGTTACTAAACGTAGGGGCGATGTTCTCTGTGCTCGAGACAATGGGATGGTTTAACCTCCTCTCTCCTTCCATTACCTCAAGGACTTCTTTACCTCAGGATGGCCAATTCAGGACCTTCTTATTAGATCTAATCTCATCACTGTTAATTACACGGGAGACCTACGTTAAATGGTAAAATGAGACAAAGCAATTCTCCTCGTAGGGAAGGTAAACATTTGATTAAATGATTAACTTTCTGTGCCTGAGAATTGAATTTCCTGTTTTTAATACTCTTTTACTAGCTCCTTATGAATGCACGTATGGATTTAATGGGATTTTCGGACCCTTTCAAAACATCGAATTAAATTTAAACTTTGCATATTTTTCAAGGATTGGTGATGATATAACTTGAGTTTGCCTCATTATCCTGAACAGAATCTTCAGGATTTGCGATTTTTGATATCCGAGGACACACGAGTGTTCGGTGCCAAGTACTAAGGCGTGAAAAAAGGTATAAATCGCTTAGTCTTTGAGACAAGAATATGAATACTGGTAGGAACAATTAGGGAGTTAATTAGTTGGGAACTATATCTCCAAAAAAAAATAAATTGTTTAAAAAAAACTATAAAAACTCGCTTTTGCAGCTAGCCGAACTGAAATGTATAAACTGAATATACAAAAGGTTAAAATGAAAATAGAGTAATCAACAAAATTTTTTAAAATTTTTTCATAACTTTTTTTTACCAACATCAATATCATTAAATAATATCTTTATCAGTAAATAAAATATTTTTATCACTTGAGATCAAGCACCCCACAATGAATTTTTTTTTCTTAAAGCGTGTTTTTAAAACTGTTATTTATTTTTTAAATTAATACAAAGAATTTAGTTTTATATTTGAATTTACAACTAACATCCCAACCCATCCTAATACTAGCATGCGGATGACACATGTCTATTATTAGTTAACACTGATCCAGTTATAGCATTCCATACTCTTCAATCCCATAGCACTGACCAAAAATGTTTTCAAAAGTGGAGGATTAAAATAAATTCCCACAAATCCCATCAATTCACCTTTACTCTCTGCCGAAAACCAACGACTTCCCGTCCTCCTGTAACTTTTAATAACACCCCACTAATTCATGTAGAACAGGTCCGGTACTTAAGACTACACCTTGACAACATCATACTAGACTAAAACGACAAGAAACAGCTTGCCGTTTCAGGCTACTTCAACATTTACTAGACAAACGCTATAAGCTCCCAATTAATTACAAAAGACTCATATAGATGACAATCATTAGACCAATCTGGACTTACGGGGTAGAGCTTTGGGGCTCCACTAAGTCATCGAATTCCTCTCGAATTCAATCCTTGCAATCCGAAATCCTTCGTCTTATTCTCAATGATCCTTACTCTGTTACCAACAAAGTAATCCATAATGACCTTAATGTCCCATTTGTTGCTGATTTGGCCCGAATCCGATATCTATCTTTTCATGAAAAACTTCATTTCCACTCAAACCCACTAATTTCAAACCTAGGTACCTCTTCAATTCCTGATAATCCTCCGAAGCGTCTGAAAAGAAGATGGCCTCGTGACCTAAGTTGAAATTGTTATTTGAGCACTACCACTGGGTAGTTTCTCTACTTGCCTTTATTTCGGGACATTATTTATATTTTATTACATTTACTTGATTTATTCAATATACAGTTGTAAATTTCAATAACTATATTTCAAAAAAAGTTTGAATTTAATGAATGAACAGTTAATGAGTTCGGTCATTTTATGATTTCTCATTATCTGCCGGGGTTTTTTCATTCTAGTAGGATTTTTATTTTTGTATGATGCAAGCCGATGAATAAATAAATGCTTGTAATAAATTTAAATTATCAATAATTCTCATTACAAGTTGAATTAAACATTTAAATCAAATAAGTTGAAAAAATTTAATTATACTTTTTAATGAATAAAATTCATTACATTGTTTAAAAAGCGCAATTTTTTTACAAACTACACAGAGAATAATAAGTGTGATATAAACAGCGATGTTTGTTTAATTTAAAAATTAATTAAATACAATAGTCCTTTCAGTATGTTTTGTAAATAATTAAAAACATTGTATCCTACGCCAAAAAAATCACTAATTCATTTTATCATATGCAATAAAGTGCAAGTATTAACTTGAAAAAAATGTTATATATTTAGAATAGAATAGAATAAAATAGAAAACACACCTTATTCTGGGACCAAGTCCCTTCAGAAAAACAATCATGAACAAAAAAAAACAAAACATAATATTCATCTGGCCATAAGGCTACATAATAATACGAAGCATGAAGTAATCATGAGTGACAAAAACATAATAATAATAGAAATAGAAACAAATAAAAATAAAAGGTAAGAGACTTGATAGGATTTTGTCTAGTTGTCGAAAATAAATATATTAATATTAACAAAATAATTATAAACAAAATTAATAGGATAGTTAATAACGAAATTACTCAGGTACTCGTTAAAAATCCCTATCCTAATTAAACCTGGATAGGCAACATTTAGAGCCCCCGCTGTAGCATCGTCCGATTAGCCACAGCAGCATAAAGTGATCTTAAATGGACAACTACTGCTACTACTACGAAATTACTAAATAAAATAAAGGAATGGGATAGCATGCAATAATGTATTTACAAAGTCTGTATCTTTTTTGGGAAAAATAAACAAAACACGTAGGGTAACGAGATCGAGTATTCAATTCTAATTTATTCATGCGGTAGATTGACCTGCCTGGAGAGCGTCTTTTTGGGATGCCAAGAGACGATGGAAAAACAGGGATTTAACTGAAGTCAGAGAAGAAGCATGGCGGACGAAAGGAGGGATTGGGTTCCACACTGGTGGAGCGGGCATAACAGTGATTTGACACCCGGGACCGCCACGGAGTACCAAGAACAAATCTTAAAGTGCAGTTCATTATTCATTTTAATCGGCCCTCAAGCATTTTCGAAAAGCCCCCATATACCACACATAATTAATTGTTTTCGGAGTGCTATAAGTATTGCAAATCGGTGAGTAATAACATTGTTAAGGATTTTTATATTTTGAATACTGATTGTACTGAAAAATATGTGAAATTCCTATACAGTAATATTATTAAAAACTCATTATCCATAGAATCCTTTATTTGATTAGATTCTATTTACTAAACACTATTCATATTAATTTTCTGTGTAGCATTCTACAATGATGTTAATATGGTTGCCACTTCGCTCTCTATATTCAAATGATTAGATGAGCAAATATAGAGATAAATAGTGATAATTGTTTATTTATTATCCTTCTGTTGTTTACGTTTTAATGTTCATTTGCCTAGACAAACACTCTAAGCTTCCAATTAATTACAAAGGACTCTTATATATGACAATCATTAGACCCATTTGGACTTACGGAATAGAGCTTTGGGGCTCCACTAAGCTATCGAATTCCTATCGTATAAAACCCTTACAACCCAAAATCATTCGTAAAATCCTCAATGATCCTTACTTTTTTACGAAAAAAGTAATCCTTAATGCCCCGCTTGTTGCTTATTTGGTTCAAATCCGATTTCAAGCTTTCCATTACAAACATCATTTCCACTCAAACCCACTAGTTTCAAACCTTGCAACCTCTTCAGTTCCTGATAATCCTCCCAGGCGTCTGAGAAATAAAATGGCCTCGTGAACCACATGGTAGTTTCTCTACTTGCCTTTGCCTCTGGACATGATTTATCTTTCATTATATTTACTTGATGTCTTCTGTATATAGTTGTAAATTTCTATAAATACATTTAAAAAAATGTTCATTTGCTCACATCTCTTGTATCAATTCTTTTAATATCATTCCTGAGGGTCAATAGCTTTGCGTAGAAATGTTGACTTTAGAAATAAAACGATAATGGAAACTGACTAGATTTAAATAGGGATGGGTATGTACTGGATGTTCCTGTATCTGATACAAGTGATACAGATACTTTTCTGTATCTGATACTTTCACTTGATATTTTTGTAGTTGAATACAGTTATCCCGATTTACTCCTCTAATCTTCTGATGCTTCTAACTAGGGATGGGTAAGGTTGTATCAATCTGACCGTATCTGATACTTCAATTGATACAAAAGTATCAGGTACATATCTACTGTATCTGATACTTGTATCAACTACTTTTTAGTATCAGATACAAAGTATCAGATTGCTACACCCTTACCCACCCCTAAATATAAATTTATTTCAGTAGAGTGCAATAGTACCAAAATATTTACATACTTACTCTCGTACTAATGGGTTATTTTATAGGCTAAATGAAGCACATGTTTTCCTCTTAAATGAATTATTAAAAGAATTAATTCCTGAAAATTGCTCCAACTAATCAGTCATTCAGACTATTCAGTTTTACATACATTGCGAACTTCCATTGTGTCATTTTATCTATGTTGCACAAGAAGTGTCTCCGTGAGCAATTCCCTCATATTGTTATTTCCATTACTATTTCATTTGAATTTTAACTTTATTAAAAAATGAAAACCAATATTAAAACGTTAAGAGAGTCTCTGTAAGGGAAATTCCAAAATGAATAGAAATATTGGAACGTAAAGAGTGTAGCAGTGAGGAAAACCCCGCACTTTTTATTCCCACACAGATCTTGAAACAAACACGAGGCTTGCAAGTCATCTCTCTCAGCCCGTAATGTGAATATAACTGTTTTGTGCATGTCTGTCCACTGCAAGTCTATTCCGGTCCAACTAGACAAAATCTCAATGGTGTAGGATCATTTCCTCGATATTTTTTTTTTTTTTTTTTTTTTTTATTTAATTCAATGATATTTACAACTATAATGGTATTATATCAAGTAAATGTGCAAAAATGTAGAATATGACATGAAAACACTTGTGGAGAAACTACCCATCGATAGCACTCCAATAAAGTTCTATAGTAGGTGATCTCGAGGCCATCTTCTTCTCGATATTTAAAAACTAAACAATATCAATAGAATCTGGGAATAGTTCATTTCATTCTATATTATATATATAGATATACATATATACTTTTCGGTTAATTTTTTGCAGAATACTATTATAGTCGTTAATATGGTTCCCACTTAGCACAGTTTTCTAGGCACTTACCCACATCTATCTTTGGTATCTCAGCTTTTATTTCAATCCTGAAGGACAATTGGTTTGGACAGAACTGTTGACTTTAGCAATAAAAGAATGACATCGTATCTCTTCGTCTGTAGTGTGAATATAATAGTTTTGAACATGTCAGTCTCTGCAAACCTGTTCAGGTCTGGCTAGATGAAATTCTCAATTGAATATGATGATCTGTTTGCAAATTTATACTTAAATGATGGTCCATGTGATGTAAATGTTCACAGTGACACCTCGCCTAGGTTAACACATAGAGTGAAAAAACATATTTTTTTAATTTTCTTATAATCAATTATGGAATATTCCAAAAATATTACAATTTATATCGCATTAAACATTAAAATAAATGTTTAATAAGTACCAAATTACTTATAACTTATAACCAAACTAATCTTCCAACGTTTACGAAAATTCCAATAAATTGGAAAATTGAGGTAATGACATACATCGTAAAAGAAAAGGAGGAGCATTCATTGACGGTGTGTTGCCTTTCAGTTACAAAGCTTAATTTAAAGTCCTCGAGAGGGGCGCGATGTACTCCACCGCTCTCGAGAGCACTCATCGGGAATTGGCTTTCAGTTAAGGTCAAAGGTAGGTGATTATCGATCCCGATGGGAAAACCAGATGGAATATTGAGGAAGGCTAGTCATTTTTAAAGACAGATAAAAACATCTTCCTTAGAATTACCCCAGAATAAAGATTCATTCTAAACTTAAATTATTTTTTAATTCATTTTTTAACGTAACTTTATGCTTTTATGGCTTATCTGACGAAGCTACACACCTGAACCTGTAACCGCTACCACCATGAACGAGTCTGGGGTTTAGTACATGGTAGAGACTGTGCTGTTACATGGAAATCGGTTCTGCAAGGAGGTGACTTATTTGCGTACCCTATTTTTATAATATTTTATAGAGGCTGGGTGAGCCCCACGAGGGTCCTAGATCCTATATGATCCATCTCCCTCCGGTAACAGACTAAATAAAAGTAACTCCCTGCAGCGGTATTTGAACCAGGATTTCCGGCATGGCTACTCAGTGCTCTACCACTGAGCCACTCCGCTCCCTCTACCGTGGGATTTCTAAAATATGCATTGCCTGATAGCGCCTCGGAACCGACATTTTACATCTTTCCAAAGACGGCATAACCAAGGATTTTTTCTCCCCTTTAGGAATTCTAAGGCCACCATCCGGACTGCATACCTCCGATCCTGGGCGTAGTAGGTTTTTGTGCTAGCCACTACACCACAGGTGACACTGCCTTAAATTAGTTTAATGCATTCAAAATAAATTTACAATATGTTGTATTGTTGTTCTGTCCTCGTCAACCGACAGTAAACTTATACCCCCTCAGACAATATAAGGGTCACGACTGCATAATTTGGATTTTTTCTTTTCCCAGAATATTTTCATTTTGACTCTTTGTTGATCCTTCCATTCTTATGTCCAATTAATTTTGTAACCATCCCTTTTTACGCCATTTTAATGGCTATACTTCTTATAGATTATGAGATTTTTATAAATTTCCAATAAGGTTTTTTTTATTAAATTGGATAGGTCATTTTTCAATCTATTACCATCTATTCTATAAATGACCTAACTGTGTGGGTTTTAATAGAAAAAAAAGGTTGCTGGTTACAAAAATCATGCAATAACAACGCGAACTTTAGGAAGTACTATTTTCTCAATACTTTTTTTGTGAGATCAAATAAAAATATTTAAATCATAATCAGTATCAACTTATTTATCTGTTTTAATTTTAATTTTAATTTATTACAAAAAATCCTATACATCGGCAACAGTAAAGAAAAAGTTTAGAGTGAATGTACATTTGTATTTATTAAGCACAGCTAAACAAAAAGTAGCTGCATATGTACTACAGTTTTTATTTCAGACGAGTTTTTTCTTAAGATTGCACTTAAGAACTTATTTATTTACCGATATAAAGTCGTAATGATTATTGGTAAAATTACGAGAACTCCGGCGGGCTAATGTCTCTGAAGTTCCAGAAAATAACTCACCACTCAACATTTTTTTCCAATTCAGACATCGTCAGGACATAAGGAATATAATAATAAATAATAATAATAATAATAAATCAATGAATGTCTAATACCGCGATCTTACTCCAAGACGTTCAATATATTGTTAATTCAAATATACTCATACAATTGATCTTTCCTCAAGGTAGTATCCTTGGCCCAATCCTTTATACAGTTTATACAGCTGACATCCCAACTCATCCTGATACTATCCTTACCACATATGCTGATGATACATCTGTATTATCAGTCAATACCAATCCAGTTATTGTATCCCAAAGCCTCCAATCCCATATCACTGATCTTGAAGAATGGTGCCAGAACTGGAGAATTAAAATAAATACTCAAAAATCCCATCAAATCACTTTTACGCAACGTCGTAAACCAATGACTTCCTGCCCTTCAGTATCCTTTAATAATATACCACTTTTGCCTGTAGAACAGATCCGATACTTAGTGTTGCATCTCGACAAACGATTAACCTGGAAGCCTCATACAAGACAGAAAAGACAAGAAACCGCTCGACGTTTCAGGCTACTTCAACACTTACTAGACAAACGCTCTAAGCTCCCAATTAATTACAAAAGACTCATATAGATGACAATCATTAGACCAATCTGGAGTTACGGGGTAGAGCTTTGGGGCTCCACTAAGCCATCGAATTCCTCTCATATACAATCCCTACAATCCAAAATCCTTCGCAAAATCCTCAACGCTCCTTATTTTGTTAAGAATATAGCCATCCATAACGACCTTAATGTCCCATTTGTTGCTGATCTGGCCCGATCCCGGTATCTATCCTTTCATAACAAACTTCATTTCCACTCAAACCCTCTAGTTTCAAACCTAGCTTCCTCTTCAATTCCCGATAATCCTCCGAGGCGTCTGAGAAGAAGATGGCTACGTGACCTTATTAGTTGAACATGCGATTTGAGTACTACCAGTGGGTAGTTTCTCTACTTGTCATTATATCATGTCATTATGTATCACTCAGCCAATTTACTTGTTCTATTACTGTCATATAGTTGTAAATATCAATAAATAAATAATAAAAAAAACAAAAAACAATTGAATTTACTCTTTGGTCTATTCATGTGAGAAGCGATATATTTAATATTATTTGATGTGATTTTTTTTTTTTAGTTTTGAAAATGCTTAAATTGGAAAACCGTTGGCTGGCTAGTTATTTCTTATAGATTTGAGACTATATAATGGTATTCTATTTGTTATTTACCCTCAAATTCTTGCATGTGTGTCTTCAAGGACAGTGAAAATGCCCAAAGCAGTGGTATTACATTACTAAGGAGTAAATGTTGTTAAATAGGAAGGATATATGACCAGGGCCGGTCGAAGGGTGAAAGAGGACCACTGGGAGGGGATAAAGGATAATAGAATTATTAGAGAGAGTATCCTTCTGTGTCCTTTCATCTTCAAAAGGATCCAAGGATTAAGGACCTCGCCCAATATTTCTTATCCAATTTCAGTCCCATCGCTCGCTCATGCGTGCCCCCGGCTCAGATTACCCGCTTCATTTACTTATAAGATAAAAGGTAATGGGCTTCATAAGAAAGGATTAATTTTTAAAAAAGGTAAAGCTTCTTATCCAACAATCAAAATAAACAAATATGCATCTTCTAAAAAATGTTCCCTCAGACTATCCTTTGACAAAAGACATAAATAGAACATTCATAAAAAATTAACTAACAACTATCAAATGTTTTGGACTTCAAATCTTGACATGACTTAATAAACAACCAACTGATCTACAACACTATCCTGCTATGTATCTATAAGATCCTATTTGTTTTTGGAAGTGATATGTACAGTATAAGAATAGTAAAAAATTATGGTTAAAAGAGCTAGGTCGCTGAGGCAGGTAACAAGACCCCCTGGCTAGGGGGTACAAGATGCTCGAATGAAGGGGGGCAAGACTTTACATCTAGAAGAAAGAAAATTGTAGAAGACACTTCTGGAGTGAAAGCCGAAAGATGGAAAATCACGTGACAGAGTGCGGAGAGGGTCGACGTGGGAGACTCCCCGCCGTAGAAAAGTAATCCCTGATATACCAGGTAAGTGTTAATTAAAAAATGTACGTATTTTATAGCAAACCTCTATATTATCTGAATCATTAATCATAATTTCTCAATGTATGTATTAATAGTGTTCAAAATAATATCTATAAGTTATTGAACTGTGAATTCCTTATTCACTAGACATTGATTATTATTAAATCTCCTGAACACGGTACTACGCAGGTACCAATGTATGATAATATAAAAAATAATGCTTAGCGAACACCTTCACTGACCATTACCCAAACCCAAATGCCTTAATGTAATCCTCCTACCTACGCCTCGGTCTACCTACGCTTAGCTGTCGGCTCTTATTAACTTTTTAGGAATTTGTTCATTACTAAGCCCAGAAATTTCACATGCCCATCATAATATTTTTGAAGCTATAAATTGAATGAATACATTGAAATAAACAAAATTAAGCATAATAAATTTTAAAAACTTTAGGCAGCTTATAAAAAACTAGCCCTATAAGAAATATTCCTTGAGTACACTAACATAAGGTAGAACATAAGTGCATTTTGATAATTTAGATACCCGAACATTTTAAAATTACATCTCATTATATGATATCATATTTTACTTCGGCAGGCAACTGATAGCCACTCATAACGACTGGGAATACATATGACGACTTTATCCTGGGTAATTCTTTTGGAAATATCCCTTATTTTCAGAATGGCATACAGACTGCTAAAGATTTTGTACAGACACGGTATGTTTCATGTAAATAAACATAAGCTCTAGTGCTTAACTAACTTATCTTTATTAAAAGCACTTGTAAGGAATTTATCACTGCTCTTGACCCCTAATGACACGTCTTAATTTGTACACAAGGTACCGGTTATAGAGCGATGGGCAGCCTTCCACAGGATATTATATCCCTTCCAGACTTTCTTCTCTGCCCACTATATTTATTGATTTACTGTATTTATAGTTTTGTGTAGAATAAAAAAAGGTATTAGTATTTTAAAATTCAATAACTTTGAGTGCGTTGTAATTATACATATTTTGCCATATTAATTGCTTAAATGAAAAAATCAATATGCGTTAAAAATCCCTATCCTAATAAAACCTGGATAGGCAAAATTTAGAGCTCACAATGGAACATCTTCCGACTAGCCATACCAGCAAAAAGTGACGTTAAATAAACAAACAAACATCAATAAATGTTTTAAACTATATTAAAAGAAGCTTAGGATTCAATAAATAACATTTGACTTAGTTCGCATACATCATAAAGCCTCAACATGTTATTTTTGCTAGATATAATGTAACTAGAGAAAATAAACTGATTACTTACATAATAAATCTTTCAGCTAAAAACTACTTTCAGTATGTGGAATGAAAACCTCACCTGTAACAAATGATTATTATGTTAATAAATTTTAATTTTTAAGAGTAAATATATAAAATAAAATTATCGAATTAAAATATTATATAATCATTCCTTGTAACCTGAGCAGTAATAAATACAATGTTACAAAATACTTGCTGCTTCATTGCATCGAAATACAAAACGAAACAAATATAAGAAAAAATAATTTTCATATAAAGTTGGATAGGGAGCGAATTTGCTCAGTGGTAAAGCGCTGAGTTGCCGTCTCGAAGGTCATGGGTTCAAATCCGGTTGCGACGGATTTTATTTAATCTGGTATCAGCCGAGGATGGGTCCTTTCAGATCTGGCACCCTTTTGGGCCTCACCCAGCCTCTAAGTAAATCGGTTATCCAAAATAAGGAGAAAACCGGGGGTTTCAGAGTAATGTAGGACAAATCACCTCCCGGAAAAACCGTTGTCCAAGAAACCCATGAACCTTCATAGGTTGTACAGATTTTGTTGTATGAAATTGTACATATAGTTGTTGCATTTTATATTCTGTTGTTGCAAGTTGTAAGTATATATTTTATTAAAGTTGTTTTAGGTATTTACACTCAATTTTAAAGACGTAATTTTCTAACGAATTTTTTTTTATTATTTCCTTTTTCATATTAAAATATCGGGTCAATTGCTAACGTGTGTAATTATTTTAGATTAAATTTACCTAATAATAAATTAGTTCATATTCGGCGCTACTAGAAATTCAAGGCGTCTCATCCCGCAACTTGATTCTATCGAAGAGCCAATAATCCCATTCCTTTCGTTGATTCGATGATCGAAAATTTACAGAGAATTTGCTGGACGAGACTTATTTCACGCTTCAGAAATTTCCTTCTTAAATTTCTTAAATCTAATGCAGTCACCTACAGCAGCAACCAAACTGTCCATATTTTAATCAATTTGCCAACAGCAACGTAATCAGCACATAAATTTATAAATTTTCTTTAACTAAAAAAAAATCAATTAAGATTTACAACTGTATAGCAATAATACAATAAGTAACTATAATGATATTTAATGGCATGCGATAAAAGCAAGTACAGAAACTACCAACATGTAGTATTCAAATAACAAAATCAAGTTAGAAGATCACGAGAGTATCTTCTTTCAGATGCCTCGGAGGATTATCGGGAATCGAAGAGGTTGTTAACTTTCAAAATAATAGGTTTAATGCGGAATTAAGTTTGTCATGAAGGACTGATATCGGGATCAGGACGAATCAGTAACGAATGGGACAATCAGGTCATTGTGGATAACTTTGGATTACTTCGTAACAAAGTAAGGAGCATTGAGGATTTTTAATGGGTTTAGGTAAGTAAGAATTGGATACGAGAGAAATTTGATGGAATAGTGAAGCCCCAAGGTCTCCGTTAGTCCAAATGGATCTTCTAATAGTCATGTGCATGAGTCTTTAGTAATTTCCTGTCAGCTTAGAGACATATCTTTAAAATTTAAAATTGTATTTGCATAAGCATTATATAAAAATTTAAAATAAATTCTTTGGAAAAAAAGTGAAACAAAGATTGTATCACTTTTTTTTCTATTAGTGAGCGTTTATACGAAGATATTTATTTATACATTTTCCCCGCAATGTATTTTATTTTGTTCTTTTATTTCATTATTTTTTATATTATTAAATTGAAAGGTGTTATTTAACCTAAATTTCAACCTATAGAGTCTAAGCAGAGAGCTCAGATGCTACGTGTTCTCACTGTTATCATACGGATCAGAAGCATGGATACACACGGATGCTCCCTGTTAACGTCTCCAAGCATTCGAGATGAGCTGCTATCGGCATATGTTCAAAGTATAATGGGTCCAACATTTTAGCAACGGAAGTATACTTCAGTGAATGTAGAAGTCCCTCAAAATATTGAACATAAATTGGCATATTTTGGTCATATGATGCTAATAGAAATCGTCTACTGCAAATAATCATACAGGGAAATATTAAAGGAAAGAGAGATCCAGATCGTAGGGGCCACTCCTGTTTGAGGAACCTGAGACAATGGACAGCGCTCAGCAAATTTAGACGGCCCCTTATAGTCTCGCCAAAATCGAAAGATGATAGGCACTTTTGATACTTGGTATATGAATTTTTAAAATTTAATTGGTTTTGTTTAACGTCATTTCGACTGCTCCCATAACGGCGACTACTCTTCTTAAATAAGGTGATTTACTTCAATAATATATGTATTACTATAATAATTCGGCATTATATTTTATATGTGTATCATCAGCTTTATTTTTATAAATAATTTGATGTCCTATCTTTCAATAATGGCTTTGTTTGAATAGCTTTGCTTCTGATATGAACTTTTTTGTGTGATTCTGATGTCCATGATACTTGTTTTTCTGCATCTACTTTTAAAGAACATGTACGAATTTGCAATATGGCTTCTGAGGCATTCAATCCTGTGTTTCTATGTTTTCGTTGTTCAAAATATTGATGGTTGCATAACATCATGATTAGAGATTGTCTCTTCCTTTTGACACCAAGAAGAGGTCTTGGTGGGGATGAATGTGCTAGGATCCTCTTTGTTTGGCAATTGAATTTGGTGGCTATTGCTCCTTTTTTCAAAACTCTTGGACCCCCTACTAAACTAACTTTAATGATATTTTCTACTACTTCTTCTACCTGGAACAGAAGAGGGGAAAAATAAAAGATAAAACTCACTGCATCTGAAAATGGTGTTTGTTTATGAGTGAGTTTACATGCACTATACACTGACTAGTTATTGCTGAAACTATTCTAACTTTACACTATATTCAATGAAGAAGATCTTAATAAGAGTACAAAGCTTTTGTGGTGCTTCATACAGCATTTGTACTAGATGTATATATTACAGTTGTACAGTTCAATAAATTAATTTTTAAAAAAAATAATGATAATTTAGGACGAATTGAAATTTTCTAAAAAAATACCTTTTATATTAATTATAAACTTTATCAATTTTTATAAATTATACCATTTGTCTAATGTAGTTATGGGATCGGAGTAGCTCAGTGGTAGAGCACTAAGTTGCCATGCGAAAAATCCCGGTTTGAATCCCGCTGCTGGCAAGACTTTTATTTAATCTGTTAGCAGCCGGAGATGGATCACATGGGATCTAGGACCGTCCTAGGCCGGCCACTCAATAAAGTGGGTAATAAAGATAAGGGGAATAATCCTGGAGGTTGAGGATGTTCTAGGACAAATCACCTCCCTGCACAATCGTTTTTCAAGAAACAGTACCGTCTCTACCACATACTGAATCCCTCACGGTTCACGGGTTATAGTGGTACAGAGTGTTTTTCTAATGTCGTCATTGATTAATAATGAAATATTTAAAAAACACTATATTTTATAATGACTGAATAATATTACATTATTAAATCAGTAATATAAATGTTTAGAATAACTGCAAGTCGTATTCTTTTTAAGCTCCCTAGCGACTGGAGACATTTTACGAGCTCCGCCGCCGAAACCTCTCAGAGGTAGTTTAAGAGATCCAAGCCTAACAAATAAGCGGTTCTATTGACTCGATCGGGACCGTGTTGGAACGGATCGAAAACCTACAGTCAAAGTGTAGTGGTTCCAGTACTCAACGTCCTTTTGTACTCCGTCGCTTCTTTCAAAGGGCCTACTCGATGGCTTCCAGGTCCTTGAGATCTCTCTAGGATATAGGGGAATGCCTCTCCAGAGATTCCAGATAAAAATATTTAGGACCTGAGGTGTCCTGTAATCTGCCCGAGCGGTAGAGTACATTTTCGTCCTGTTTCAATAACAGCAAAATGCAATTAAATATCTTCAAAAATATAAGAATAACAGATTGGTAAATCATTAAACCAGTTGTTTCAAAAATTTGACACAACAGGATTCCACGAATAACACCAGCTTAATATATTCATATAATAATATATTCATAATATTAATACATCGATATTCTTCTTTTTTTTTCAGTAAATTGCATCATATGAATATTGAAATATTTTATATTTTATGAATTATTAATTTTATATTATCTATTTATTTTATTAATTATATTTAATGAAATATATTCTTTTTTTCAGTAAATTGAATAAATATTAATATTGAAATATGGGTATCTAGATCACATATTTTTTTCTAAAAAATGTAACCAAAATTCTTCTAAAAACCACATATATTTATGGTATTAACTTTTTAGAATGTTAATATCGATACATTCATTGTCAATTATTCCAAAATAGTTTTCTGCATATCAATAAAGCAGAAAAAAATTAAATGGTTTCAAGAACAGGATTATAAAAATTAAATTAGATCCGTAATGCCGTCAATTAAATACTCACGAAATACTTAATAATTAAATACTCATGAATAGAATGTTAATATCGATACATTCATTGTCAATTATTCCAAAATAGTTTTCTGCATATCAATAAAGCAGAAAAAAATTAAATGATTTCAAGAACAGGATTATAAAAATTAAATTAGATCCGTAATGCCGTCAATTAAATACTCACAACTTATAGAAAAAAAATAATTTATACAAATTTAAAAATAAATAATAGTGAAAGAAAAGCAATATTTAACGATTTATTAAAGAAACTGTCGACTTTCACGTAACATTTATTAGTTAAATAATGCATGCATAAGATTTAGAAAAAAAAACTGAAGTACCTAATATCAAAAAATTCTGTAAAGTAATAAAAATTATTTATTTAATTTATAATGACTGATACCTATCAATATTACAGGGAATTTTATTTGTCGGTGTTTTCTCTGTTTATCTAAATACTCATCAAAAATATTTCGTTCGGAAACTCAAATTTTAATATCAACACCATGATATATCATGTTGAAAATATTGACATATTCCTATTAAAATACTGACATTTTTAAACACGTCTAAGCTTTTAAAATACTGAAAATATTTACGCTTGGTATATCCAAAAATTGATTTGATATTTTAGAAACTTTGCATATTGATATTTTTATAGACCCCTGATCATTTTATTAGATCCCGGAAGATTTTTATTTTTAAATTAAAAGTATATTTTTTTTTAATCTGTACAGAAACAGGGTTCTGCCTTTTTTATATAGGCATATTTTTTTAACAGTTCATATAAAAATATTTCATTTCAGTACTTCCATTCCATAACTTACATATTTATTCCAAATCAATAAAAAAAAGTCAAAAAGATGCATACATTAAAAATCAGAATACGATAGAAAAAATCCCCAAAACCAACGTCTGAAGTCTATGAAATACTAGAAAAGCTTTAGCCAATTCAGACATATTATGAGATTAATTATGGGCCTTTGTGGACTGTTAATGTGAGATGTACTGCACTTTGTCTTTTTTTAATTATATATTTTTAATGATGTCCTGATGTTGCCTGAATTCGCTAAAAGTTGATTGGTTATTTTTTTCCAGTATTTTATAGACTTGAGGCTTTGCTTTTGGGGTTTCTTTTCTTTTGCAATCTAATCCATTTAAAATATTTCAATTATTAGGAATATATTCATATATATATATATATGTGTGTATTATTCAATACTTCGTTTTAATGCCAGGTCTTTCTTTCTTATTCAGACATCTCTTCTCCCTTGCGGTGTACAGATTATGCATGAGGAGCGCCGCCTATCTCTGTCAAGGGCTGTCCTCTTTAATTAATAATTTGCACTCATTAGTGTTAGATAATAATACAAATATTTATTTCAGAAATTATACAAATGCCATTTGGCACAAATGGTATTTTCGATCTTCTTTTGAAAACCTCCCCTAAGGGATTCTCGTGGAAGCGTGTATGGAGAAACCTCCCATCGAAGGCACTCCTAACCGTGGTTCATCTCACCGTCGTAGATCCCTACTAGACAGACGTTTCAGTATCCTTGTCGGATTCTGTGGTAATGTGTTTGTCAGTAATGATTGTACCAGTAAGTTTGGATGTCCAGCAAGTGAGTCATGAAATGTTTTTTTGGTTTTTCTTGATTGTCTCAGTCCCGAGTGGTATGTTGAGATCTTTGTGTAATAATTTTTTTTTTATTGTATGATAAGCTTAAATATCTTTTAAATATTTTATTGTATTTGGGATGCCAGAGTAATCATTTAAGATGGTTACTCAAATTATTATTTCTTCAAACGTCCCAACTTTATTCTTACTTGGATTCTATTCCAGAAGTTGGTTGTGTTTTTACTAATCAACTAAACCATCAATATATTATTTATAACTATATAGTGCATGCATCTGGGATAAGTAAGCGCCAAAAGAATTATAATAAACATACTTTATTAATACAATTTGAAAAAAGATTAATGATTCAGATATACATAGAGGATTGCCACATAATACATACAGAACTAACTTATTATGTGAAACAGGAGTAGATTACGTCTATAGGTAGGATCTCGGCCTGCCCGTCTTCGTGTCCTCGCTCATTCTTCTTCGGAATCTGTTCAGAGTTTTTTTTTTCAAAAGGTGGAGTCTTGGACCCCCTCTTTGGGTATCTCTTAACCCACCATGAACCGTTCTACTTGAGCGACCTATTTCCTACAAACGGTCATTTGCTCATTGTGCAAATATAAATATATTTTTATAATAACGCCCGGTACGATACGTAGCGATATTTTTGTAATTCATTTAGATAACGCGAAAACATTAATTGCCTTTCAAACTAGAATATTAAGTTGTACCTACAATTAATTAAACTTTAGTTCAATAGACGCGAGTTCAAAGTACAGTAACAGAAAACCATTTAACTGAACATTGCCCATTGGTACAGGAACCTTTAGCGTAGAGATTCATTCGGGTCGATTGAGCGAAATAGCTGTTAACTAAATTACAGGATTGGACAGAGTGGCTCGGCTGAGAACCAATGAATAGTTAGCCACCCCCTTTAGCCAATTCTGATTGGTTTTTGTCCTCCAATCACAGGCAGTAGAAATCACACCGACCAACCAGAGCACAGCTATGTTAGATTCTGTTTATTCTGATATCCTATCAGATCAACTGGATCTATTAATTTTCTAAGAAGCATGCATCAACAGGTGAAAGCCCAATTAAACAAATATACAGTCCTATCTATTTAAAAATAAATATAAATACACGAATTTTTAATGCTTCCTACTAATTATAATGTTTAATAATTTGCAAAAATAAAATGAACATAATATAACGAACTTCAATCAATAATTTATGAACTTTTCCTATTAAATCAAAATTACATACTAGAGTTATAATAGTTATAAAAAAAATCAAAGAAGTGCGGAAGAAATTCAATATTAAATAATTTACTCGGAAACAGTCGATTTTTAGTATTTTCTAATTGTATTTCTATTTTCGTTTATTTAAATATACTGTGTGTGTTAAAACATGTTAAAATGTAAGGTAGAAATAGAATTAGAAAAAGAAACTTAAATTAAAACAAAATAGTAATTTTAATACTGTTTTTATTACAGAAAATTAAGGGCGAAGAAGTTTAGTACTTAAAAAAATAAAATTCAAAAACTTGTTTCATGTTTAGAAAATGACTACAAATAAAAAAACAGTTATATTTATGAAATTAATGATTCATCGATCACATTTTGTCTCAGACCAGGACAGACGTATCGGATTCTATCTATTTAAGTAAAATTAGAAATTATGAAAATATATCGCATATTTATTTAAATTTATTTTTATGATGGTACATTTGAATTATGCTACTCCGAGTTCTTAGATTAATCCTAGAACCAGTAAGTTTCGGTGAACAATACCGATTACTTGAATTATAATATGTATCCAAAGCTGTAATGGAGCATTTGAAATATGTGTGTTTAATAAAGACCAACATAAATAGAAGAGGAATATTAGACAAGGTTGGACATATTAGAGAGGTAATCGCTGGTCAACTCGACTAGTATTCTATAGCATTCAAGAATGGCCGAAAATCCTAAACTAGAAATACTACATTAAAGAACAAAGAAGAAATTAGGAGATTAGCTGAATTATTGGAACTATTCAGAATTAAATTAAGGAAAAAAATAAAATAAATAATAATTTAGAATCAGGCTATGAAGGATATTAAAAGATTCCTAGATATCATAGGATCCATACCGACTGCTATTAGACTAAATAAAAGTCTGCCAGCGAGCGGGATTTGAACCCATGATCTTCGGCATGGCAACTCAGTGCTCTATATCTGAGCCACAACGATACCTGTGTCTGACATTACTGACACATTTTAATATTTATTAATAATGTAATTTAGTATATTTTGATTAATTATTGCAATGGATATTGGTTTTAACTAAATTAATAGCCACTTTGATTGCACCATCTGTGATAATAAGTTAATCGCTACTAACAATATGCTATATCTGTGATAATAAGTTAATTGCTATTAACAATATGTTATAGGTGTGATAAGGTTTAGCAATTCACTGCTCACTTGGTAATTAATGACAACTGCCTTCGCCTGGCAGGGCCATTAGTAATTGTCAAACTGCTAACCCGTTACCTTAATGGGCCATCTACCTTCAGTTAGCTTTACATTATAATTAGAGTTGTTGATCAATTAGGCTGTTAGCGATTAAGGTAGCATTTGTGATAAATAAATGAAATTTAAAAAAACAATACAAGCTACGAAGGGTCTTGGGACCAAGACAAGGTAGGGATTGTAATGTATCAAAGTCAATGTTGTGGAAGGAGACTATTTGGTCCAGATGATTCCCAACATCTTTGATCCAGTTAACAGAGACTGGGAAAACCTCAGAACAATCTGCAGATCCTACAGAATTCATAAATGGTATTCTTTTTCTTTCGATTGGCGCTTAAGATCAGGTAGATCTTTGACAGAGTTCTTTGGGGTTACAGACACATTCAGCTTCCTATAGCACAGATAAAATCATCAGGGTAACTCAACCCTAACATGCTGCGAACCATGGTTTATTTGGTACAGCTATAGGCTCCTGTTAGCTCCAAAACCAGATTCTCCGTCGGTTTTTTTTTATTATACTCTGGTTTTAACGACAGTGATGAACCCGACCGACCAAAGGATTATGGCTGTTTGGATTCTGAAGCGGACGAAGATCTATATTGTTTCCCCGAAGTAGACCAGCCGTAGACTAAACATCAAAGCACCTATGAGTCATTAATCCTTCACCAGGTCATTTTGAGTTGCCTCCAGTTGGCTCAAGAGCCAAACGTACTCGAGAATTGAAGGAATGCTTGAGGAATCCCGAGACAGGGATTCGAACTTACAATTTTTGGATTTGTAAGTAGGTGCACTTTTTCAAGCGTGTTAAACCGCTCCTCCACCACTATTAGCAGTGGTATTAAACTATTAAATAATTTATCTGTCACAGCCAGACTTTAACCAAGGATCTTCAGTGGCAATTCAGCGTTCTACACACTGATTGACACACCTAATATTTATATGTACTGGTGAACAAATCATCTCGATGTTTAATTTCAAACATAATTAAGTACATTAAAATTGAAATATTCTTGGATAGACTACGGTTACAAAAGTTGTAGAAGAATTCCCGAGATGGTGATAAAATTTTAATTCGATAGTATTTTAAATTTGTTTCGACCTTCTTCAGTGGCTTTTAGGAAGTTTAAATGATTACATTATATTAAAAAAAAAGTAACCTCAGAATCGTAAAATAATCCTGAGCGACTTTCCTGTCGGACTTTCTGCAGTTATTAAACTTTTCACCTCAACCTTCTCTAACAGAAAATCCAAAAAAGAAAGATCATAAATGCAAATGAGAGCAGTTAGTAACTTATTACTTATTCAAAAGAAGAGATGAAAACCCAAGGTTTCAATTTTACTAAAACGGAATCGGATGATTGCCCAGCGGACCATGATCGAAATTCGGCCTTAACTAAAACAGTCGTTATAATAAACAGAATAATAATAAGAAAAGGTAATTTCCATTTTACAAATGTTCCTTGTTTAAAAGGGAGAACTAAGACCTTGAAGAAGCTAGGCTAGTTGAAAAGCTCCTCAAGAAACTAGCCAAGGAAACTAACGAAAGAAACAAAACAAGATCCATTACTAGTGTCACTGAACTTGAAGCTGAACTTTGGGCTCCCAATGCCTTCAATTAACTCCAATTGCCAATAATTTATAATGAGCTACTTTATTTATTTATTTTCAAAAAGTCAATAAAGAAATACTGTATTGTTTATGGACAATTTTGTGCAATGAGCTGATTTGTCCCTGATCACGATTCACCAACAGATTTTCTTCCTATTTTGAGAACCTCAGGAGGGTCCTAGATCTTACATGATCTATCTCCGACCGCTAACAGATTATATAAAAGACTGCCTGTGATCGGGATTTGAACCGAAGTCCTTGAGCACGGCAACACAGCGCTTTACCACTTATCCACTCCGCTCCCTGACATGTCACAAATATGGTGACAAATTTACTCATCCACCATCTTTGACGTTAACTAAATAAACTGTTCCATGGGATGATATTCCTATAATAAAAATTGATAGAAGTGAGGTGATGAAATTATATAATGCTCTAAGCGATAGACAGAGACATTGATGAGAGAAAGGGTTTTTTTTTTTACCTTGCTGATTTTATAAGCCTTAAAAATATTGAAATAATACTAGGCCTTACTATTTTCTGACCATCATATTTAATTAATATAGTAATGATAACGCCTTAACTAGCGGAGTGGCTCAGTGGTAGAGGACTGAGCTGCCATGCCAAAAATCCTAGATCAAATGCCACTGCAGGCAAGACTTTTATTTGGTCTGTTTGGAGCCAGAAGTGGATCATATGGGATCTAGGACCCTCCTGAAGCTCACCCAGCCCCTATAAAATGTCATAAAAATAGGGTACCCAAAATGAGGGGGGAGGGGAATCTGGCGGTTGAGCGTGATCTTGGACAAGTCACCTCCTTGCAGGACCGTAGTCCATGAAACAGTACAGTATCTACCATTTACTGAACCCTGGGCCCCTTCATGGGTTGTAGTAGTACGTTTTTTCTTAAAAATCACGATTATTAGTATTTTATTAATGTAATATAAAATGTAATGTAATATAATGTAATGTAAGAAAATGTAATTTAATGTTTTACAGAGCAAATTTATGATAAACACTATTCTGTCCGTTTTCATTCTTAATATTCGTCTTCAATGGCATTTTTTTACAGTAGAGAATCGAATTAATGGTTTGGTCAATTTCGAACAGCTTATAATATAACATCGAATTGTTAAAATCTTAAAATTCTGAACTTATTTTTTTACAATTTTTTTTTAATTCGGGAGAGAAGAGGTCACTAATATCCTGTATCTGCTCACTTCACGTTTTGGTGATAGTTAATAGACAAACAAAGTATAAATTTGAATTTGATTTAATTATTTCCATTGATAACTTATTTCACATCTTATTTTTTTAATATTTTCTGAACTTAATTTTTACTAGTAGCTTAACAATCGATATAATTTTGAGGAGGCAGCAGATCGTATAAAGCCTTAAGTTGATGAAGACCAGCTAGGATCAAATCTGTAATAACTTATGTAATTAACATACTTCAAGCCCTCTACTTCACCTTTCAGATTAAGTTCAACAACAATAAGCTGGCAGAAACAATAACTTACCTTCTTTATGCATTAATTTAAGTACATTGTATAAATAAGTTAGCTCAGTTATAAAGTCCTGAGTTGTTATACTGAATATCCCGGGTTTAAATCTGGCTGAGACAGGTAAATTATCTAGTATGTAAATAGCTTTAAATAGATCCTGTTGAATCTTCAGACCCTTCTAGGCTCACCCAGTGCCTATAAAGTGCCTATTCCTTAACTGGTGTGATTTCGGACTACAACTCAATGCACAACCGGTAGATTAGAAACATTATTGTCTCGACAATGCACTAAATTCAAAACCCATCAAGAGTTTCATTAGTAAAGTTCGATTAAGATCACGCTCAGCTGATAGGTTTATACTCCAATTAATTATACCTAATTTAAGGATTTTGAGTAAAACACTGGAGGGTCTATAGATTCCACGGATGGCTATTAACATCTTCGATAATTTATCTGCCACATCCGGATTCGAACCCCTGAACCTTCATCATAAAATTTCAGTTCACACCTCCCAGTAATATTGAAATATATTCAATAGCATATTGCTATATGAGATGGGTTCATTAACCATTGTATTTTACGATATAAAATAAATAAATTCTAGATTCAACTATCAGCTGTATTTATAGACAATTGAATAGAATGAAACCCACAACACTGACAAAAAGGATTTTTTCCTGCAACCATTGAGTAATGCTATCATCCATTACTCAACTAAAGCTGGCGTGGAAAGTCCCACTTTCCCCCACTAGTGAGGGAAAACCACTTTCCCTCACTAGTGGGGAAAAGTAACAGCGATCAAGATCGAATTTGACAATCAACACTCTGTTATTTTAAATGTTAAATGGAGGTATTATAATATTATTCATTTTATATTCCTGAAATAATAAAATAAATAATTTCAAAACTATTTTATGTTTAATTCTAGATAGATTTTATTTATTTGAAGCGATTTTATAGAAATATTTAATAAAACCTTAAATGATTCAGAACCTTCACACATCAGGAATTTGGAGATCTAGCATTAAAACAGTGATCAGACCTAAAAATAAATAAAAAATGGAAATAGATAGTGATGAATTCATAGAATTTACTCCTCCATTCATAAAAGAACAAGCTGAACAGGCAATAAATCAACTTTTACCAAAAACATCTAAAGTCAGATATGAAGGGAAATATAAATATAAATCAAAATATAATAATATACGTTTATTTTATTTTTGTATGTGTTATCAGAATATTATTTTCTAAATAATAATGAATTGCTTGAAAAGTGGTTAGTACACCCTCGTTTAATTACCACACTCGCCTTCAGCTCGTATAGTAAAGTGCAGTCGGGTGTATTAAAGCAGCACTTTCCTCACTGGTCAAATAAATAACTCTTACTTATTATAAAGGAAATAAGAGGATACATGCCTAGTTCGAAGGGGTAGAAAGATTACCTGTGAAGACGTTCTAAAGCAACCCTCTCAGGATATAACCGAAAAATCATGTGGGTTTCCCAGAAAAACGGAAGCTGAGGACGGTAAAGAAATGGACAGAAGAAAGAAGGGAGCAGCACCGGCGACGAATCAGGGAGAACTGGGCGAATATCAAGAGGAAAAAATACAATAGAAATGACGGAGTCCTTAGTTGGCCGATACGACAAAATGATCCCAAAACAATTATTAAAATGAAATTGGCAAATCTATAATCATAGCGTTAAGCCATTAAAATATTGGAAACAACCAACTAGTCAAGTCCCGTTAATATATACCTATGCGCCACTACAACCCGTGAACGGCTCTGGAGTCCAGTACATGGTAGAGACTGTACTGTTTCATGGACGACGGTTCTGCAAGGAGGTGACTTGTTCAACCGTTGTTGTGACACGCTTAACCGCCAGATTTTCCCCCTTATTTTGGGTACCCTATTTTTTATAAAATTTTATAGAGGCTGGATGAGCCCCAGGAGGGTCCTAGATCCCATATAATTCATCGCTGCAAACAGACTAAATAAAAGTACTGCATGCAGCCGGATTTGAACCAGGATTTCCGGCATGGCAACTGAGTGCTCTACCACTGAGAAACTCCGTTCCACCATACATATACATTAGAACAAAAAAGAAAATCGCATCAATGTAGATCAAATTTATAAAAACAGGCCCAACAGGCTCACAAATTATAGACAGCAAACTCACTACTCCAAAGCGTTATGTTTGACTGTTGATGTGAGATGCGCAACCTCTGATCTTCATTTATGAACATTTTGTTCTGACGATGCATCGTACAACTATCGCGATGGTTGAAGGAACATTGAATAAGATGGAAAAAAGATTGGTCATTAATTAACATACAAACGCTTGCTTATTCCTTTAGGATAAGCTCCAATATTTCATTTAACTTTAAGACTGTGCTTTATTTATATAATTAATAGCAACAGGGACACCTGTTGTTTCATATTAAGAAAAAATAATGTAACATATTTTCTATACATCAAAAATATAATATCGAATACAAAATCATTTTAGTCGTTTATAATTGAATGATAATTATTGTCATTATTATCCATAAAACCGCGAAATATCATTATAATGAAATTATAAATATATCATTTTTAATTACAGTTTTAACGGTTATGGTTCTATGTGAAAGAAAATATAAGATAAAAGGAAAAGCTAGACAGAGGTGGAGGTGCCTGATTAAGTCCCTGAAATATCCACGAGGTCTATAGAACCAACCGGAAAAATATATATATGCAAATAAGGAACCCGATGCGAAATACAATTTTAAAAATACCCTTTCCTGTTAAGGATTTTTCCCGGTTAGGGATTTAGGCAAGGGCCAAAAGGTGTTCAGGTTCCTCTTCGTTTATTTGAATAAATAAATTGGTTTCGAGAATCAATAATACAGTAAAACTTCCTTCAACGGACACTTCTAACAGCCGGACATTTCTCGTAAGCGGACGATTATATTTTCCCTTCATCATTTTTATGTTTGTTTTATATTTTTACTTCTGATATCCGGACATTCTCTTAAGCGGACGCGGAAAGAGATTTTATCAATAGTTTGACGTAAAAACACCCAACACGCGGACAGTAGGGCCAAATTTCCGCGAACGGAACCCTGTCAGTTGTGGTTAGTTTTTCGAATTTGAGGAATCGTTTATGCTCGCTTCGCTATTATTGTTTTTCAACTCAGCCTACTCTCCTTGAGACTGGGAACATCCAAAAGAAAAGTGCTAACTATTAAAGAAAAAGTAGAGATTATACACGCGAGTGAACGTGAAAATTGAGTTTAAACTTCGGAAAACTTGTGCTGCGAAAATTTTGAGAACTAAAAAAAATATTCTTCAAAAATGGGAATGATAATTCAAAGAAGACATTTAAAGCAGAAGGGGGGCTGATGATCGATCAAGTTACGAGATCATGAGTGGCTATCCCGAGCGTGATCAAATAACATCCCGATGTCTGGACCATTAATGCAGGAAAAGGCGTTGGAAGTTGCAACAAGTTTGGGAAATGACAATTTTAATGCTAGTGGTGGTTGGCTGGACAAAATTAGAGTGAGACGTGGAATAAAATACAGAACCTCAAGCGGTGAGGGTGCTTCCGTTGATTGCCCTCTCGTTGCTGATTGGACATCGAAAGTAAAGGAGCTTTGCACTGGACTTTCCCCTAAAGACATTCAAAACTGACTAAACCACCCTGTTTTTTTTCGGACAATACCGGACAAAACTATGTCGCTGAAGGCAGAATCTTGTAAAGGAGGAAAAATCTCGAAGGAGCGTGCCACAATTTTTTTTTTTTTTTTTTTGCACAAACATAGAGCGTGAGTTTGAAATTCCACTTTTGATAGGAAAAGCCAAGATGCTTTAAGGGTATCGATTTAAACATTTTTAAGGTAGAAGAATGGCACGCAAATAAAATAGCGTGGATGACCCTCCAAATTATGTCAGAGTGGCTGGTTAATTTTAATAACAGAATACAGCGACAAGGAAGGAATGTTATTTATGGATAATGTCCTCGTCACGTCCACATTTAATGTTGTCAAACATAAAATCAGTTTTTCTGCCAAACATGACTGCCTCCTGCCAGCCTTTAGACCAAGGGATCAATTAAACACTTTAAAATAGACTACCGCAAATGTATTTTACACCCCATTTTAGCCCAAATAGTCATGTAAAACATACATATTATTTTATTGTTTTCCCCCACCCTCAGTTTCTCACCAGCGGACACTTCTTATAAGCGGAGAAGATTTAATTCCCCTCCTGTGTCCACAGGTGAGAAGTTTTACTGTATGATACTACAACATATCATTGGGCATACACGAGTATTCATTAATTCAATTTCTGCACCAGATGTAAATTGTCGTATAATTTTTAAACGTTTTTTTTTTTAATTTATCTGCTAACAATTCTATTGGGCCGTTTCATATGAAATATCTGTTTTGAAAGAATAGATTATTTATTAAATCAACTTTATGTAAGCAAATAGATTTTATTCAAAATATTCACCCTCATTATCTATACAATTTTCCTCTGGGCTTTCCAAAATTTTAAAACCAAAACTGAAAAAATTCAGGGTTTTGTGATATAATAAAGCCAAAGAATGCATTTTTGACTTGGGAACCATTTTCAAAATTTTTACCGTTAATTAAGTTTTCCAAATTTTTGGACGGATGAGAATCTGGTTGTGATAGTGGTGCGGTAGGACTTTTTAGCCCAGCTTGTTCAGTCTCTTCGCTGTGAAACATGAGGTCTGGCGTTGTCGTGTAAGAGTATAGGTCCCTTCACATAAACCAGTGCAGGGTGTATTCTGATATTTTTTGTTAGATACATAATGTTGTTACATACACAAAGTAAACAACAGAAGTAAAATAATTCCACTTTTAGAAATAATAAAAACAAACAATTATTATGCCTCTCTTTCAGGTCTTGCTCATCTATATTAATATTTATGGTTATAATCATTCACCCACTGAGTTATTGGTGAATACCTTCCTATTCTGTAGTTTCTTGTTGTCTTTTTGTTAGTTAAAGTTCATTTTTTGACATTTTTGAGTATTAATTAGAATATATTTTTTTTTCATAGTTATATAATTGTTTTTAGCTCCGTCCTTTTGCTTCCGAAATTATGTTTGTTTCGTTCTTTACGCTACTACAGTTATCGGACGATGCCAAAGTGGGAGTCCTAAATAATGATCATATTTACTATATAGGTGTAATTATGATAGGGATATATATAAGATTATCGAATAGTGAATTAATGAATCAGAGATTAATGCCATCCTTTGGAGGAAATAAATAAGAACTTTTTACTCCCTTTTGAAAATCATGAGCCACCTAACTCCCTTCGCAAATTATATTGGAGTCTTCTGAAGTTTTGAATGACTTGAACGGGTTATTGGTATATATAACTGATCGTATGATCCTGTTCTGTTAAATTTTCTTTTTCCCCTCCTGTCAGGTGCTTAAGGATCATGTTATATTCTCTTTAGCTACAAGAAAATCTTGATCAACGGTCCTGCTAGGAATAGGAACCGACTAGGGAGTTGAGACAACTCGTTAAGTGTACTAAGAGAGGCAGAAGTTTGGCCAAGTGGTGGACCACTGGTCAACTCTCCAGCGCACGCCTAGAACAGTCGCTAATGATCTGGGCTAAAGTTGGTACCCCAATCTTCAATGCTCAGCAGTTGGGTAAATATTAGGTTCTTATAAAGCTGTCCAACTATAAAAAGAATAAAGCCTATCTAAATCGTAGAATTTTTCAACTTTAATATTAAATTTTGTACCTAGATATAGCAAACAAGTGATTTTTTTTAGGGACATTTTTAAGATAAAAAGGGTACATGATAGTTCAGTGGTAGAGAATTTAGTTGCCGTGCTGTACGTCCTGGGTTCAAATCCGATTTTTGTTGATAATTTATTTAATCTGTTTATAACCGGGGATGAACCCTGTGCGGTCCGGAGGCACCCCTAGGGATCACCCACCCTCTATAATATCCATAGTATAGGAAAAGCCAGACGGTTAAGCGAATCACCTCCCTGCACGACCGTTCTTAACCCAAGACCCTTTAGTATAATGTGTTAAAGTGGTACATATTTTAAGGTTTATCTCTTAAGATGACAAATATGGACCCATGAATCCCAAGTTAAAAGTAGAGATCTACCTCAGTGTACTCTCCGAAAAGTGACACCTACAGAGCACCCTATCTTTGACTATAGATTCCAATAAGCCAGATTCGTGGATAAAATACACAATAATAAGGCATAGTGAACCGGAATGCTCGTTGACAATACCGCCAGTCTCTAACAACATCCGACCAGATACTACTAACTTAACCCAAATCTGTTAGATGACAATAGTTGGTTACTGAAATCCTCCCACCTACACTACGGTCTACCTCTCGGACGTTTAATAGTCAACTTAGATAAGTTAGATGTTATTAAATTTTTAAGAATTCGCTCAACACTAAGCCAAATATCTTCAAAAGCCATGCTCGACCTTTGCAACACTATCACTTTAATTAGATTACAATATCTAAGTTTTAATAGTGGTTACTATAAAATTATCCCGTTGAAGGATCAATACTGAGTTTCATGTTCTCGATCTATTAAAGTATTTATTATAAAATATAAAATAGAGTTTGGTACGCAGAGCTTTAAATATGATCCCCATGTTAATTTTTACCCTCAATCCAAATCATTCACGTAGAATATGCTTTTCACGATCAGTTTATTCCCACTGAGAAGGTGTTGCTAAAGCCTATTGTTCAAACAGGAGCGGGGCATGGATTGTTAATCCTCCTAAGGATTAATATTCAACAAAAGGATAGTCCTCATTACAGAGATAACAGCTAATACTGGTTTCCCTTAAGGCCCGTGTAATTTTTTTTAGTTTCAGAAATGTGTTTATAATTCTAAGCTTGTGCGTGTGTTAGCATTTTCAGAAATTTCTAACATCAGTCGATCTCAATATAATTGTACTACATAACTACGAACTTTCATTATAATAGGATTATTTTAGATATGAAGTCTTATACATTTCTTCAATAGAGTTAGTACTATAATGATGAAATGCATATTAGTAAATATGTTATATATATATATATTTTAAAATGTATCTTCCACAGCCGGATTTGAACCTTGGGCACAGCCTCTCTGAGTTACTCTTATCAATAAATAACAATTTTCTTAAATTCAGGAATTACAACCTGTAGTACACTTAACAATAATCTGTTTACCATACCTAATACAAACAGCCAAACAGAAATACAAAATAAATAATGCGAAAACTGATTTAACAAATAAGATTCGTGTAGTTAAATTAACATAAAACTACTCTGGAATCCACAAACTATAAATATTTATTACAAACGGTTGATAGACTTACACTCGAACACACACGCGCACGCACACGTAAACCCTGACCATTATTGTCGGTCACAATCGTTGAAACCAAATTTTAGTAAAGAACATAAAAAATATCCTTGTTTTTTTTTAACTGACACCATATTTAAAAATAAAAACATATCCGAAAAATATATACAAATCTGAAAAATAAAAATACCAATATTCGAAAAAATAAATGCAGCGTGAAAAATTACACGTATGTCGATTATGATATTTTGATCAGTACTTATCACATTCTGATTTGATATGGTAAAGAAATTATTATTCACATAGTAGTGTTTAACTATTTATTTAAAAAATTGAACTTATAATATCATTATTTAATGGTTAACCAGTGTGTACTCTATGGAGCTTCATTTTTCTCTTTCGCTTTAAAGAGATATGAATATTTAATAACTGAGTGGTCTAGCAGAGAGCGCGAGTACTGCTAACCTGAATAGGGAGCAATTAAGAAATAAAAGGCCTTTTATTTGCTTTCTCATTTCACAAAAGGTGATGTCATAGAAATTTTTCTTTTAATTTTGTTATCATATATTACAGGAATAATTAAGTTAAGCAATGAATGGGAAATGTTGAATTAATAATGAATGAGTTCTACACATATGAAATTATAATATGTGAATGAAAAGACTGCTTTTTTATTTCTATAAGTGGGTACGGAGTCCTCAAGTATATTCCGTATAATATATGATAATAAATATATATAAGCACAGTGAGACTATTTAGCGTTGATTTTGCACTATTTTCAAAATTATAAATTTTCCGATTCGAAAAAAAACAAAAACCAATCGTTTATTACAATATAATTTTGAATTTTAACGTATATAACAATATAATTTTATTTCGTTAACGTAGTTCCTATTTGCCTGTTATATATTTTAACTATATGTTGTTGAATACAATTTATTAAGCAATTGAATTTAATAAATTAAATTATAGCAATTACCATTAGAAGCTCCTAAATGTAGAAATTAATTGGTGTTGAATACGCAATATACATATTTTTTGTACCAGGTAGATTGAATTAAAATATACCACGCAACCAAGATGTGTTTTTATATTAAATAAAATAAAATTTAAAAAATAATATAAATGAGTTTCAATTGTTTGGCGAAGGGAGTTGACGGCCCTATCGCCCATTCATCTGACTGCGATCAGCTACTGGTCCTCCAGGTTGGGGGAACTCAGTACCAGACAGCCAGGTCACGCTTTCCTCACATACAATTTCATTTAGTAGAATAGTTGATAAGGAGACTCCATCGCTAGGCTTCTAACCCGCATGACAGATAATCTATTCAATGAACCAAAATAGCCAACAGGCTCCTCGACGCTAGAAATAGCATAAGAAGAAATAAAATTAAAAAACAAAAATGTTATAATTTTCATTACAAACAAAGTAGTTACAAATTGATACTTATTTTTATTTATAGTTTTTTAATGGTTGATGAATTCCCGGATTGTTTTAAATTTTTTCAGATGTATATAAAAAATTTGTTTACTAGATTGATAGGTTATAAACAGTTTATGACGTGACTAATTAAAGGAACTAAAATGCTTTTAAACATATTTAATAAAGTTTAAAAACATTTTAAGTTATGTTTCATTGATTAATAATAATTATGAAATTTGTAATAAATTAAAAAATTAACGTTGAATGAAGACGCCGTTTCTGTTTCTAAACCGTTATCTCCTATCTTTATATAAAATGTGTAAAAATGTGTAATTTAAATGGTTTTGGGCTACATTTCTGTAAAGCTTTTAAATTATAAAGTTTCTTTTATAATAAGAAAATAATTAAATGGTAAAAATTAAGTTTGATGTTTAATGTTCTGTATCAATTTATTGACCCATTTTCAATATTTCTTTAGTTAATTTATTTTATCCCAATTGAATGATTCTCATTTAATAATGAAATTACAGAATCATCTAAATAGGGGATGAATTTGGATTTGTACGATTTACGATTGATAACGACAGTTCCAAACATCACTTGACTTAAGTTTAAAATATAAATATTTTTTAGAACATTTAAATACATAATACATTTGGGGCGGACCTGTTGTCTAGTGGTTAGTATAACAAACAACTAAGCCCGAGATCGCAGATTTGTGGCAGGTGGCCCTAGGATTTTTAAAGGGAGTAAAATTATCCTTGGTTATGCCGTCCTTCGGAAGGGACGTTAAACGGGGATTTCGAGCCTTTACGATATCAGGTACTCGTTAAAAACTGCTATCTTAATTAAACCAGGTTAGGAAAAACGTAAAGCTTCCTATGTAATATCGTCCGATTATCCATAGCACCGGAAAGTGACGTTAAGTGAACATAATATAGTTGTTCAAAATATTCGCATCACATAAAAAATATTTCTTAAAAAAAAAAATTGTTTAAAGCGATAAATAGAAGTAAAATAATTCCTAGCGGAAACTTAGAAGAGTTTTATAAAATCTTATTTTGTAAAACCCCAAGTCAGTTGGCTCAATGTCAAAAGTTTCCCCCAAAAACTCGACTGAAGCTTAAGTACTTAAGGCTTCAGAGGTAGACATTGCTTCACCATTAACTTCACATTTAAATTCCTTCATATTTAAGTGACGACACTAAAAGATTCCCCCGCTTTCGGGTAGATCTTCCTTTTACAGCTCATTACAATTTCAAGAGAAGTTTATGAAAATTCGTCCTTAATATTATTTCACTTTTAAGTCATTATCTGCATTAAGTTGAATGCAAAGCGGGTATCACGCCAAAAGTTCTCAAGTACTCAAAGCACCCACCTTCAAACAATGGTGGTCCTATCTGAACTACAAGTGTTGTTATGTAATCTAAACGTTTCATGGTAACTGGAGCCACCCAAAGCTTAATTATGCTCATATTTTCATATATATAATTTTTACTTATGATTCTCGAGATTCAGTCTTATTTTTGGCGAAGTTTCGTGACTATTTTAGTCTCGTAATCATGATCAACGTATTAAAAAATGGGTTTTTAATGAATATATTAAATAACACACTAGTCTAAATATAAAATTGACACGATATTAATACATAAGTGATACTTCCAAATTGATGACGAACAGATGCTAATAAAAGCTCAGTCAAATACATTTTCATTACTTGCATGTATATGTAAAGAGTTATGATCAATTTATACTTATGTGAATTAGACTTATAAAATTATATATTTCCTGAACTATGTTGAAGTTTATAAACAACATTATTATAAATTATTAACATTTTTAAAAACTAAACTCAAAAATATTCATGTTGTTTTAATTAAATATTCCCTCCATAGCAGAGCTTCTCAATCTTTTTCGGTTTGCGGGACCCTAAATAATTTTTTCCGGGGTGCCCTTATTACATCACATTTTTTTCTAAATTGTTTACCTTCTTGAAGAATTGGAAAACTTTCCTTTTTAAAAGCAATTTCTCATTTAACAGCGAAAAATTAAAAACAGATTACTATTTTCTTTCAGATACTTCAATTTACACTTGGGATAATATAAAATATCTAATTTCAACTGTTTCGGTAATAAAGCCTAATTGCTTAATTTTATATTTCGCGGCGCCCTCGTGACGACACCACGGCGCCCCGGAGAGCCACGGCGCACACTTTGGGAATCTATTGAATCCTATCTATATCTATTGAAATGTTGAATTAGGTATAAACATATTATTTCCTTCTTCAGCAAAATTAATTTAGTCACACTAACAATTGAATACCTTATTCGATTTTCTATTCCAACAGTGATGTTTTTAAAATCACCTATTTTATTAATATTTTTATTTACATAATGTTGGTACGCATTCAAACCGTACTGCGCATGTCACTGGTTATGTGGATGCCATTATTTTAATTTCAGGACCGAAAACGCTACAAAATAATTGCTAATTAAACTGAATAATAGAACCAGGAAAGTTGGTCTAGTGAAACCAAATATGTTGTTTTACCTGCGCGCCCAACCATATGAAGATTTTGATCGATTCACCTATCTTAGAACACAAAGCTAAGAAAACAAGGAAAGTAGATAGCAAGTTCAGAATTAGATCCAGGAAAGGAAATAGAGCCTATCTATTATGTTTTTCATAAATTAATGGAATCAAACTTTCTGGCATAAAAAACAAAAATAAAAATTTACAAGTCTCGAAATGTACTGTTGGTTTGGTATGTCGCAAAAACTGAACGCTGAAAGACCTGGACGATTTAACACTATGATTCTTTGAGAGGAAACAATTAGGACGTATTTCCGACCTACTGTAATCTCAAGAACCTGAATAATAAAAAATAATAGTGGCCTTGATGATCTATTTTCGTTTGGACATATTGAAAGGTTGCCATAAGGAAGATCCTGAGTTTTTTCAAGTTAAGGAAAGTATGGTCGGCCTAGAACAAGATAGGTCAAGGGAGCAGGACAAGATGTGTTGGAGAAAGAAGACTTTATATAACATACTGGACTAAAGCGGCAAAAAAAGTAATAAGCAATAAAGGCTAATGAAAAAGAGTTTTATTAGTCTTTATTGATGTTTATGAGGATTCCTAAGCATATTTTTCTTTAACGGAATTTCTCGTAAAAATTATTTAAAAAATAAAATCTATAAGTAGGGAAAATTTTTCAAGCATAGTATTTGTTAGCATATTTTTTTTTATAAATTAATGACTTCTTTCATGCTTAATGTAAGCTACTGAAACTATTTCATGAAATTTTTCTTTTACATTGTACATTATATTAATATGAGTCGATTTTAGCATTAATTTATCTTAAACAGTTAAGTTGAATAAATAAAATTGGAGTTTTGTATTGATAGAGAAACAATGAAATACTAGCAACAAATAAATTATCAATTATATTTGATTGTTGGAGAATGGTTGGAGCTTAGTTGGAGGATAGTAATTGAACTGAAAAATCTGTCTTTGTAAAGGGGAATTAAAAAAGAAGAAAAATGTTATATAATGTTATAAAAGAAGAAAGAAGAACCTTGAGGTAGATGCGGTGGCAGTGCCTTAACTACTTTAAGCCTCTTAGAGATCAGTATCGCTCTAGGGCCTTTAATTATATTTTACAGTAAAGATATTTTCTAAAGTAGAAAATAACCTAAAAATTTTCTTGTATAAAAGTTTATATTTGTAAACGAGAGGATTACTTTATATGTTTATACAATATAAATATATGTATAAAAGCTGTTCACCCCACAAATCAATTAACCCCATAAAAAGGAAAGGTAATAAGAAAGGTGTAATGATGTAAAAATGCAACGAAATAAACTACCGTGTTGTAAAATAAATTCCTGGTATAATGTCATTTCAAATAAATATTGTGCAATGCATAAACAGATATGTATGTTTAATTTTGCTGAATATAAAATAAATAAGAAAAAATAGTCAATAAGTAATAGCCAAAAAGTTTAAATCCCGTTCTCTCGGTTTCTCTAGCATATTCCCACACCCGTCAGGTACATGATGCCCGTCAGCATACTGGAGGCTAGTTACAAAGCGGGCATAGTGATGAACCTAGCTCATGTACATCTATTGGGGATAGTATTGTGGTTTTACAGAATGTCCATGGATGCTGACTCCGAACAGCCGTAGTACGTAGATTTAGACCTATTTATATTTGTCCTTGAACCCGAGAGTACATCAGCGGGAAGGACACTGAAGAATCGGCCACCTCCAGGCTGTCTGCTCTCTAGCAACTAGTATAGGTGGTAAGATTTAGCATGACCGGTGGCCTCGAGATGCGCAGAACCTACGGAGTGAAATCGAGTGGTGGGGACCCAGTCTTCAGGAACCCCCGTACAGTGTGTTTCCCTGTGTACGCTACGTCCTGAAAACATCAACCCTAGCTACAATCAACGCTACATCAACGCTAGCGTAATTCTTGCTATCTCTAGCTTCTCAGTTTAGAATATTTCAGTTTCTTTTGTTAAGGTGTTGTGTCTTATTTAGCTAAGTTGTGGCGTTGCTTAAATCTAGTGATGGAAGGCAATATTACAAAGAAAGTAGGAGGTAGGAAAGTATTACACATGCAAGCTCGTGAAGTGATTGCTGGTGTTTACCAATTCATGAAAAGGCAAGCTGAAATGAATGCTCCCATTAATTTGAAAAGAGTCCAAGAGGGTGTTGTTCAAGCAACTGGAGTTTCAGAAAGCTCATTAGGCTTTCTGTATTCAATCATTAATCTTATTTAAAATTGAATAAATAAACGATACTTATTATAATTCTTTTGGTGCTTACATACCCCAGATGCACTATTTATTTATGAATAATATATTGAAGGTTTAAAGACTGAGTAATTTGGTAAACACAAGAATAGACCTCTGGAAAAGAATCCAATTAAGGCTAAGGTCTAGAAATAATAAAATGAGTAATCATACTAAATGATTACTATGGCATCTCAAAATCAATTAGAATATTCAAAATATATCTAAGAGTATAAAAATAGCAGAATGCAATAAATCTAATTACATTTGTGTGATAATGCATGTGAAACTACCAATATTCTAAAACTAAGTTTACAATGTTTATATTGATTGTAGACTAAATAAACATAAATGCAGTAAGTATAAATTAATTACTTACTGTAAAGACTAAAAGTTAAATATTATAGTAGTACTGCAAACTCGTTATACAGTAGGTAAATTATAAATACAATTTTATAAACTGTATATAATAATATACAGTATTACAATATTCTGATATTCTCTGAAATGGTAATAGCGTCGTGACTCTTCTCCTACATCCCCCACTCAGGGCCCGCAAGCTTCTCCCCTCTGCGCGTGTTACTAGCCACACCGGTCATGCTAAATCTGACGTCATATATATGGACCACATCACTTTGCTAAATATCTACATGGTTTATTGCGCCAACCAAAAGAAAATTAATTAAAAGTTTAAAGATTTTTTTACAAATTTCCTATGTATATTTTTTAATAAATACATTTATTTATGGTTAGTTATATCCTTTTTTTGTTGTTTACTTTCAAACTTTCAATGTCGATTCGCAAGAACTAATAGAAATTCATTCAATATGTCTACATATAACATTTAAAATAGAATTGACTTCATTCAATGAATGAAAGGGAACAGTACCGACTTTTTCTGAGCCCGGAGTGATTTGGCCGAGACCTCACTTAAATGCCAGATTTTTCCTAATTAAGGGTACCCACTTTACTGAAGCTGAATGAGGACCCAGGGAGGTCTGCATGTCCCATAGTGTCGATTCACGAATGTGTAAACACAATAAACAATTTATCTTCCGCAGCCAGTCCAAACACACCTTTACTACCAAAATTCAAACCCATTATTCTATGTGATATAGGAAAATATATTTTTTATTTATTTATTGAAATCTACAACTGTATTATAACAATACGGCAAGTAAATGGTAGAAATGATACGTAGAGGATAAAGACAAATAAAGAAGCTGCCCAGTGGTAGTACTTAAATAACAATTTTAACTTAGAAGGTCATGAGGCCGCCTTCTTTTCAGACGCCTTAGAGGATTGTCAGAAATTGAAGCAGCAACAAATGGGACATTTAAGTCATTATGGATGACTTTATTCGTAACAAAGTAAGCAGCATTAGTGATTCTACATAGGACTTTGGATTGTGAGGTTCGGATAAGAGAGGAATTCGATGGCTTAGTGGAGCCCCAAAGCTCTACTCCGTAAGTCCATATAGGTCTTATAACAGTATAATATAATGTATGGGTCATTTGTAGTTAATTGGGAGCTTAGTAGGAAAATATGAAGAACATATTAAATACTGAAAGCCCTCAATCGAAATTTCCACATGCTCTGGAAAGGCGAAGGGAGCTTAATACCACCCTAGCCTCCAACACTCAATAATTAATTCTTGAAGTGAATTTAATACTTTATTAATCCTGGTGTGGAATGTGAGTGGCCTTTCGGGAACGGAAGCGCGGCAAATTAATAAAGTTTAGCTAGCTCTCTCATTTTTAGTTTATTCTTTTAAGACCTATTTCTTTCTCTTAATTTTCTTTAGAAAAGTTTTCTATCTTTGTTTTGTGTCTTTTTTTTTTTATTCTGTATCGCTTTAGTATTTTCTTCAAAGGATACCTTGAAAAGAATTTTTACTCCCCTACTCTTCGGGATAAAGTTGGACGTACTTGTTTAAATGAGCACTTTTTGTATCAAGCCGCTTTCCAAGATCAAAGTTTTACTCTTCCCCGAAAACTTCTCAAGTATTTAACATGCTCTCGATTGCCCGGTGATTGAAGGTTTTACGAGCGATTACCCAACTTTAAAAGGAATTTTTTCCCCTCATTTACTTTTGTTATCAATTAATAATGAAAATGGTTATATCAAAGATGATTTAACCCATAGTTTAATCAACACACAATTGCTTTGAATTCTACTGTAAATTTCGCAAGCACTGTTATTATTACTGTTTTCAATTTATATTATTTATTATTGTTGTTGCTGTTCTAGGAAAGTCATACCAAAAGCAGTAATTACTTAACTTAAACAACTATTACCCAAATTCTAGACAAATTGCCCCCCCCCCATTTGTGTACCCCTGAGTTACGGTTTTTCCATATTAATTGTTTACAATTTTTTTTTTGGGGGGGGTGAGAAGTTACATGTTATAATTTATTTTTTTAAAGTTAGTCTCCCTATACAGTGGATATTCAGTTCATATTCTCACAAGCTTCATCCCAATACATTAGGGTTCTAAAACTAATTGAAATTTCGTCAAGCTAGATCATCCATATTCCTATTATACTGCTCAGTTTCGATTCCGGCCTGTGGGTGGTTTAATTTATTTCGTGGCATATCTACTGAATGACCCTCTCAGTTTGATTGAAGTAGATTGGTTATCAGTAGTGAGCAAACCAGTCACTCCTATCCTAGTTGGAGCTAATTCAGACTTCAATTTGAATGAGATTTAGAATTAAAATTATTTCGTGCATATATTCGGATCCTTGAACATCCAAGTTAATCTACCACACACCAGTCGTTTCTAAATGGTTTAAGTCCTCAGGGGACAGATATAGAGCTCAGCATGACATAAAAGTTTTTTTTTTTATGAGGAAATAGTTGACTGGATGTGTCTTGAGCTAAATGATGGGGGTATAGTTAATAAATTTTACACAAATAAGTATAACTTGAGTTGCGACAACGTTTCGGCCAGGTTTTCAGGCAAAGGATGTAGAGTCAAGGAGTAACTAAACAAATATTAAAAGATAGTTTTAATATTTGTATAGGAGCACTCATACGCTACACCCTGCTACCCTGAAGATGGCCTAGACTTAGGCCTAAACGTTGACACAAAATAAAGGATGCTGTTCTTATTTATGTAATATTTATTTAATATTATTATTTATGTAATATTTATTTATGTTTGATTTCCATTTATATTTGAGATTGCTTTCTCGTAATCGGTGACAGTACAAAGAAAGGTACATTCTTTTGGATATAGGGCCGAATTTGAGATTAAAATATCAACCATAGACCAATTTATGATGATCTGTCGTCTAAAAATACAATACACATTTCATTCTTCTCATTGGGTGGTAAAATGTAACATATTTACACATAACTAATATTGAAACAATAAATTTTTTATCCTTATATATTGATGATCCTATTTATGAACCTGATTCCTTACAATCCATGAACGATATGAAGGATATCAAAAGGTTGCCCCATTTTAAAGGAATGAATTATTAAAATACAACCGGACCAATGTAAAATTTTCATGAAAGTTAAATATAATGCAAAATGTAAGTTAATTTCATTATTAAATCGATAATCTTCATTCCATAAACTAATTTACTAAAATGTTTTCTCCATTGATGCGAATTATACAAGAAGTAATCTCTTTAACTAACATATGAGAACTTATCTTTTAACTTATAACTGAATGTATAATCTAGTTTTATATCATTGCGAGAAGATTAATGAAAGAACCATTATGCTCATAACGAAGCACAGAGTGTGCCAAGTGTTTAATGGTTTCCCTCTGGTCGTTTCTTCCTGACCGAGGCGGTTGGATTTTCCAAGAGGACTTCTTCATCGATCTTCCTCTTCAGCTGGCGGTTCCTTAGATGGTAAACAGGATATAGGTCCTATCCGCCCTTCTTTGTACTTTAGATCGTATTTCAATATAGAACTAGCTTTCTTATACCCCCATCTTCGATATTGAATCATAAATTTATATAAGAAAAGGGGAAGAAATAATTTTCTGAGCGGACAAATATTTATTAATACATAGAAACAAGCTAGTAAGCAAGGAAATGATTTAGTAAAAAAATATTTTTTAAATTACTTCCTCAATTATGTTAATTAGAATATCACTCGTTTCTTTTTTTAAAAGTGATATATGTATTATTATTATGATTATTAGCGTATTCTCCCAATAGTGGAAAACGTTAGTCAAACAACTCAATCAATCCTTCTTGGCCTCTTCCAATAGGCTTTCATTATCTCTTAGAAGAATTGTTTACGTTCTTCCGACAACTTCTCTCTGCACTGCTTTTGCTTTGGTTGCTCTGATGTAACTTCCTACTTGTTGACTTTGTGTCTGAAGCTGTCTCTTTCTAAAATGTCCGTTGCACATATGTTTGAAACTTATTCTGTTGTTTTGATTGATTGTAGCCTGTAACCATCTTGGCTATTCCTTCCTCCTAGGAGTTTCCTCATGATCTTTCTCTCTTGCTTTTTGATTTCTTCTAATTCTTGTTTTCTGTTAAGTGACAATGTTTCACCTGCGTAAAGGACTGTTGGTTTTATGACTGTGTTGTAATGCCGAATTTTTGTCTGTCTTGACATGCATTTTTTTTTGTAGATGTCTAATGGCTTCTTGACTTTTTGGAGACGGCTTTGCTGCGAGATCTTCTCAAGGCCTGTCGGTTCGATGAATTCTCCGAGGTTTTTTAAGTATATCAGCCTTTGAACAGATGAATTCAGTTTTCTCAAAAGAGATCTGTAGTCCCACCTTTTCTGCACATTCCTTGAATATTTAAAGCTGCTTGATGGCAGTCTCCTCATCCTCAAATCGCCAGATCATCCGTAAATGCGAGGTATGGTACGTAGAGGTTGTTTTGGGGAAATCCCAGTCGGATCGTTTTCCAAGACTTACGTTTCATGAGTTGCTTCTCCCATTCTTCCATAACCTTGTCTAGTACGGCGTTGAAGAGAATCACCATCACCTTGTCTCACACCTTTTTGAATGTCGAAGGGTTCTGAAATTTCTCCCATAAATTTCACTTTAGATTTAGTGATTTATTATTATACGATATATTATTCTTAAGTTGTAAACATTAAAATAAATATAGAAAATAAAGATGTATAATGTTTTACCAAAACTAACTATTGTAGATTATCAGTTTGTATAACTTTGGTTTGATTGCAAGTACACTGTAAAAAAAAAAAGAAAAAAGGTATAAGCTTAAATAATTCTGTTTAGTTTGTTTTCGATCGATCAATCGTTAAAAAATCGATTTCAGATTTTCAAATTTTTTTTTAATGAAAATATAAGAAACTGCTCAGATTGTCCTGTTAGTAGTCACATGCTTCTCTGAATGATTAAGTCATTCTTTTGAGTAATAAAGTCACTTGGCACGTTACATTACCGTGTGTTTGGATATGAAGAACCGCTAATCCTTAAGATCCTGGTCAGAATACTGAGAAAATTTTTAAATTATTTTAAGGGGTACATTTTGTAAGGGACTGTACCTTATTGTCAATTAATATTAATAGTAAAAAGGTTAGGGAACCCGAAGGTTCGATCCCGATAGCACACCGTATCCAGTATAAAATATTAAAAAATCATTCTGTTTCGTAAAGTCAGGGAATAATAAAGTAACATTCAAAAAGCTTTGCCTACTTATACGTACCTAAACCCAGTTTTTAATACCGTTGAGTAAATAGACATCTCTACTAAAATAAAGATATAATGAGTCCTTTGTTTCATAATAGGTGAGGAAAATTGGGTCCTAACCAATTTTCATACAGAGAGGTGATATGACTAACACCGTGCTTAACCGCCTAGTTTTCCCGACTGCCTCATTAAAGGGTAATATTCCCACTTTATATTCTATTGAGCTCGTTGCACGCCCGTCCTCTTCAGAAGCTCTCCAGGTTCCAGGGGATCCTGTTCATGACTGATAATAATACAAAATTCTATGCTAGCTCACTCTATTGTGCCAATTTATAATATCATTAAATTTATATTAAATGATACGATGGCTTATACATCGTCATATTTTAACTTAAAGCAGTTAACAGTGGAATAATATATAATAATAGCCCTTACCTACGATCTTAATAAAATAATGCAGTTCTTTCCAGTGACAATAAACGTTGAGTGGATTCGACTTAAAATGGCATAATTTAACCTGTTGAAGAAATTGAAAAAAGCAAAGAAAGTGAAAAATAAAGCTTTGAAAAAGTGAGTAAAAATAATTGTTGATTTATTATAGTTAGTATATTTATTCAGCAGTAACATGTTATGAAAATAAAGCAAATCCATATTGTTTAGTTTTAGTTAGAAAATCCAATATAAGGTTATAAAAAAAAACAATCCTCAGTGCTCCTTACTTTGTAACGAACAAAGTAATCCATAATGACCTTAATGTCCCATTTGTTGGTGATTATGCCCGAATCTGATATCAATCGTTTTATGACAAACTTAATTTCCACTCAAACCCACTAGTATCAAACCTTGCAACCTCTTCAATTTCCGATAATCCTCCGAGACGTCTGAAGAGAAGATGGCCTCGTAAACTTCCAAGTTGAACTTATTATTTGAGTACTGCCACTGGGTAGTTTCTCTACTTCTCCTTCATGCTGATATGTACCAATCATTATATTTACTAGTTGTGTTATTTTAATGCGGTTGTAAATTTCATTAATGAATTATTAAAAAAAAAACCTAAAAAGAAATCTTGAATTGTATATTTTTCGAAAGGTATTTTCAACTTTTCTGCAGAAAGGTATTCTGCAAAGCAATGATTATCACTCCTTTTTATTATGGAAGATTGGGCATTAAAAACCCTGAGAAATAACAATAATTACTTGCTTATAAACGATTAAAAAGGAAAATGATTTTTCAAAAAAAAATTGTAGTATTATTTACTACTTTTAATGAAGGTAATCGTCAAAATGATGCCTCAATCATTGTTTATAATGGTGTATTAAGGAATTTATGGCGTACTGATAAACAACATTTCTAAAATCCGTGAAATTTATGAGATTCGAAAGCAAAAATGTAATCTATGGTAGTTAGGTGATGAGAATTAACTTTTCTCTGATTCTATATTAATTTAGGACAAATTATTAATTTTCGTTAAGAAAAATATTGTGAAAAAATAATAGAATTAGAAAGGAGCGATACAGTGGATATAAATAGATATGTATGCATATACGAGTACATACGATGGATATGCTATGTAATAAAGCAATTAAATATATATTTTTTTAATATACTACTATAAACTATGAAAGGTGGTGAGATCAAAACATGGTAAAGACTAGAGTGTATCTTGGACAACTGTAGTGCAGGTCGGTAATATGTATGAGATCACACTCAACGTCCCAGTTTTCTTCTAACCAAGGGAAACCAGTTTATGAAGGCTGGATGTATTAATATATATACTACACTGTCGTAAATTATTGTGACGAATACAATAATCCCCTAACGTCCCTCCTTACTCATCTGTAAGGAGCGATATATGTATATAGAGAAATATATGATTATATTAATAAGTAATACAAAAAATATGTATAATTTTGAAGTATGCTGAATTTTTTTCGATCCACCAGTACACCACTAAAAAGTCAGATATGTTTATAGATTAATTAAATTAATAATTTAAAAGTAATTTGTTTCCTATTAATGTAAGACTGCTTTGCCCAACTTTCAGACTCAAAATATCATCCTTTTGAAAATTTAATTTTGTTTTAAACATAAAAAGAGGTTTTCAAAAAATTATTAAAATGATTTAAACGTAAATCCCGTAGGATCAAAGTGACTAAGTATCGATTAAACTAAGGCAATATAAAAGCTTGGTTATAATATTTTCACATCAGTTATCTGTTATTTTTTGGATGTACAAACACATCTGAATTCGATTTTCTAAGCCAATATTAACAGCAATTGTAGGTGTTGGTGTCTAAAAGATAGAATGGTAGCGTTGAGAATGATTTAATTAAGACAATATCGATATGAAAGAGAGATTCGATTCTACTCCCACCAAATTGATATCATTGTTTTATGAAAGAATGAAAACTGATACAACTAGTATTTTTATCACTTCGATAATTAAGGCTCGATAATATGATAATGTAGTTAAATAGCTTCTCTCTAAAAATATTCTAGAAGATCTGGTACAAGTATGAATCGTAAACTAAATGTAAGTCCTAATGTAGCCCACGAATGGTAAAAAAAAATATTTTTTGGAACGACTTCCAAAAAAAAAGTAAGGAGCCTCGAGTGGCACGGGTTCGAATAGCATCATGGAGAGACTCTCGACCTTCCTATTCTGGTTCGGAAGATATGTAAGCTTTATCTTGTTTTTCTTAAAAACGTTTATGGATGGACGTTAACCAACAAATTTAAAAGTACTCAATATGATATCGCATGAGTAGAAAATGATTTAATTTATTTTTTTTTCTGATTTTGTTTTTAATTTAATCTAATAATTGCTTCACCTGCTAAATTTGGTTTGGCAAAATAAGAGGATCCCAAAGAACTGGGAAGTGGCAACTTTATTGCCTATATTCAAAAAAGGTGTCAATAAAGAGTGTCGGAATCATCGGGGCATTTCTCTCTTAAGCATTCCTAGTAAAATATACTCCAAGATCTTGGAGAGAAGGCTAAGGAAAAAAGTGGACCCACAGCCCTAGGAGGAACAATATGATTTTAGAGAAAACCAGGAGCAAACAAGATTTTATTTTCTCCATGAGACAGATCACAGAAAAAGTAATAGAAAAATGCAAGGAGTAACCGTGTGCTTCGTAGACCTCACAAAAGAATTTGACAAAATGAAGAAAGAGGACCTCCGCAAGGCTTTAACAGAGAGAGGCATTAACAAAGGACTAATGCTGGAAATAATGAGCCTCTACAGGAACACCCGAAATGTAGTGAGGACATCCAATTGTTACTCCTAAAAGTTCAGAACCAAACTTGGTATAAGACAGGGTTGCAGCTTGAGCCCACTTCTTTTTATTCTGGTCCTTGATTCTGCTATATCTCAGGCCAAAGCCTGGATGAGAAGTTTCCATCTGGGATTTAGATACTTGAATAAAGTTACCTTCTCCTTGATGGCCTTTGCTGATGATATGGTAGTCCTTGCCAACAACGATAGAGACCTAATATACAATGTCAGGGTTCTTCAACATGGACTAGAGAAGATCTACACGGAGATACGGAAATAAACCCTGACAAAACAAAGGTTTTGAGAATTGGCTGGATGCCTCACCGAAAAATGAGTCATAAGAACTAAGGACAAGCCCATCGAACAGGGAGAAGCTTTAAATATCTGGGAGCACACCTTGATGAGAATGGAGTCATGGACAATGAAATCCGGGAGAGGGTCAACTCAGCTGGTAAATTGTTTCATGCACTAAATAAAAGAGAAGTATCCAAGGACACAAAGTTTAGGGTATATAAATCTACTTTCCTCCCCATATTAACATACTCCTCGGAATCTTGGGCGTTGACCACCAAACATAAAAGTAGGACCCAGGCTTCAGACATGAGAGTCCTTAGGAAGATAGAGGGGAAAACAAGACGAGACCGAATTCGCAACTCGATCATTAGATCAAGCCTCGGAGTGGACCCTGCGGAAAAAGTCTTTGAAGAAAACACTCTAAGATGGTTTGCACATGTTTTAAGAATGGAAGATAACAGGCTGGCCAAGATGACATACGAGGCTAAGGTTGAAGGATGAAGGTCCAGAGGAAGACACTGACATACCTGGGAAGATGGTATTAAGGGTAGCTTCGCAAAGAGAAGTCTGCAATGGAATAGAAGGAGAGAAATAGTAGAGGATCGTCCCGGTGTGGTCCGGGCTATACAGAAAGAAACCTCACACTGCAGAGCGGTAGAGAGGAACGACTATGATGATGATTTAATCTAATAAAGGAGGTTCGGGAAAAATAATTCTGATTTTGTGCTCTATAATTTTTTAATTTTGTCTACTGCTTTATTATATTTTTTTTGTGACTTTGGTAGCTGAGCAGTAGGGTGCTATCCCTCTATATATAGAAAGGGTCAATTAAAGCTATCCTGCTTCCATAAATCAGTCAATATCATCAATTTTAAGGAGAGTAGAGTGCTGAGTTGCTAGGCTGCAGATCCTGGGTTCAAATCCGGCTGTGACAGGTAAATTATTTAATCTGATAACAGCCACGGATGAACCTCATGGATTCTCCAGACTCACCCAGCCTTTATAAAGTGTTTACCCTTAATTGAAAAAAACCCAGTGTCTCAGCGTGATCTTGGACAATCAGTCCCTTCCCAAGCACAACCTTAGAACTTTAATAAACTGCTGAGGTACAAGGTTTATTTTATTAATTTTTACAACTTGAATTTTTAAATATAGCACAGAGTGAAGTATATTGATTTTTTTCACATGTTTTATTTTCAAATCGCTTATAGGTATTGATTTGCCAGTCATGAAAACTTATATTTATACTAACTATAATTGTTAGTAAGATGAAATACAGATTATATTTTCTTTTTTATTGCTTTAAATGTTTATAATTTAATTATATTTTAAAATATATTTTTTACAACTATCCCTTCAATTAGAAAATAGTAACTAAACAATACCCAGTTTTGACTTACTCTTCCTTCTCTCCTGTTGCTATGACGATGCTATTAAATGATACTTTTTCAATAAAAAAACAAACAAACTGAGTAGTGATGTTTTTTACTTAATACCATTTCCATGTCTTCGCCGCTATTAAGTAGTTTTGTAGTATCATGATTAAAAAATAAACATTCTGTACCACTACAACCAATGATGGGTTTGGGGGTCAGTACATGGTAGAAACTGTACTGTTTCTTGTTTCTTGGAAACCGATTGTCCCGGGAGGTGCCCTGTCATAGATCACTCAACCACCTGATTTCTCCATTTATTTTGGGTACCCACTTACAGAGGCAGGGTGAGGACAGGAGGAACCTACGGCCCGTGGAATACATCTCCGACTGCTAACAGACTAAATAAAAGTCTTGCCAGCAGCGGGATTTGAACCCAGGACTTTGGCATGACAACTCAGCGCTCTACCACTGCGCCACTCCGCTCCCTAAATTATTAATGAAATTTCTTAAATTACTAAAAAGTAATTTCTTGATTAATATTGTAAATATAATTAGACTTCTACATATTTCATTCAACATGAAAGTCTTAATCATTTTTATGAAGATCAGCATGATGCATTAAGTTTTTTATGTCTCGGTTGTTATTTTTTGAATATGAGGAAACTAATAGACAAAACTCGTTAGACGAACTGTTGAGCTCGCAAATAAATATCCTTAATATAGCCCCTACATACTTCATTTTCTTTTTTAATTCTCCCCCCCCCCCAAAAAAAAAGAAAGTTAACAAAATAGAGTTTCCTTGATAAGTTGTACTGAATTCATATTTCATTTAGGAAAAAGCAATTTAAACAAAGTTACAAAAAAAAAAAAAGACCCAGAGGTCACAAGATCATTATTCATACACAGCTGAATTAATTCCAGTTAGGAAACCACTACACAAATAGCCTTTCCCTCTTCGGGGAAAATAAAACACATGTTGAGAGATATGAGAAAGCCGGCAATTTAATCGCGACCGAGCGGGATATATTACACGGAAGAGGTTTCACTTAGAGCGACAAGGTTGGTTGAGAGCTGTTTAACAAGCCACAGTTTTGAGCTGGCTCGGAGCCAACGGGGTCTGTACACTGCGAGGCGGGGTTCGATACAGCTCCTGGGGGTCTTCACCGCCAGGTTAACCCTCACGATCGAAGGGGAAACTTGAGTAGTCGGCTACATTGGAACAGTAGCAGGGGGAAGCTAGTAGGCACTATTTGTCTCTGTTATTAGGCCATTTCATAAAATATGTCCGTTTATTTTTTCACTAAACGGCCTTTTATGGCCACGCGAATTTCACTAATTGTCTTTTCTCATTTTGGTCTTTCTCTTTTCCCAATATTTTCTCATCATTTCTGCGTGCCTTTGGTCCCTTTCTTCTGACCTCGCAGTACCCTTCCGTTTTACTTTATTTTCCACAAGAACATTGATTTCTTTTAATTTATCTCCGTACTGTTCTTAATTAAGGCAGTCTTCGTCAGGTGTTTTTAATTTTTCTGCTTCCTCTCTCATTTGTCTTACATACCCTCCCATGCTTCCGTATTCATGGATTTCTTCAAATATTTACTTGTTAAGTCTCCTTTGGTCTATTCTTGCCATGTGTTCGTAAAATCTTGTCCTTCTAATTCTTATTTCGGTTTCCAGGTCTTTCATCTACCTGCATATTTCCTGGTTAGATCTTCACCTGTAGCCATCCTATGTTTTCCTGGGTCCATAGATTCTCCTCAGGATCCTTCTCTTTATTTTAAGTATATGTCTGTTTTCTTTATAAGATTTAACTTATATACTAGACTCAATCTTCTTGATTTATATAATTTAATAGAGATGAAAAAATATATTCCAGTCAATAATTGTTATTTAAACTTTACAAATGATTAAAAAAAACGTTTCGACATTTATTTGTCATTATCAATTTCAGCAATTCCTCATATAACTTCATTAAAATTTATAAGTCCAAATCATTACTTAAGGTCAAACGTTATTTCAAAGTTAAAAAGTTAAAAATTTATATAATATCCTGGAACATTATATTCATGACCAAGGAAGATAGACAAGTTCCAGGATTTTAAATAAATTTTTAACTTTTTAACTTTGAAATAATGTTTGACCTTAAGTAATGATTTGGACTTATAAATTTAAATGAAGTTGTTTGAGGAATTGCTGAAATTTAGAATGACAAATAAATGTCAACACGTTTTTTTTAATCAGTTGTAAAGTTTAAATAACAATTGTTGACTGGAATATGGTTTTTTCTTCTCTATTAAAGTATAAGTCTATTTATACTACTTCTAAACATTATAGTGAAACTAGTGGACTTCTGTTATTTAGCATGTTTATGTTTACAGATAGTAATTAGCTGTAATTCACTTATTTCCACGAGATTCCCAGCTGTTCAGAAATATATACAACTTCCAAAAGTTTAAAATTTCGAAAATAATTCTCAAGTCAAATCTCATTTTCAGACATTATTTCATTATAAAACAGTGAATTTCTCAGTTCTGGAATTGAAAATTTAATAACATGTTGGAAAACATATAGAAAATGAGGATGAATATTTCGAATAAAAATGTTTTGATTTCATCAAGCTGTTTAATTAAATAACATTTCCTCTCGAAACGGACATTAACATGAAACGAATTGTGAAAAACATGGAAATAAATGAAGAAATAAACAACTTCAGAGTACCATCTTTTTATCCATTGTGATACATTATATGTAATGTTTATGTTGTTCCTTGTTGCTAACTGCTTTGTTTTCGACCGTGAAATCATTAATTATTGGGATTTTTAATTTTATTTGTATGCATAACTTAGTTGTAGTTGTAGAATATAATAAGGAGTTGTATTGACATCGAGAATTATAAGAAATTCTGAAAGAGAAAGGGTTATGTGCGGTTTCACAATGTTGTTACACAGAACAATTATTCATTTTGAAACTTTACAAACGCATATTAAAAGTTAATAGTCCAGGATCCATGGTCCATTTTTGCACTTGATTACTATCAAGCTGAATCTTCGTGAATAGTTTCGTTTCGATCAGACGCCCTACAATTTCCTGTGCGGAAAATCTTGATTGTGGTAGCTAAAAGAGGTAGCAAGGATACAATATGTAGATTTGATGATTCTCAAAAATTTATTACTAACTGTTTTTTTATTGTTAAATCTCAAGATAATTATCTAAATTATTTGAAAAAATATTTGTCCAACAAAATGTATGGTTTGATCAAAGAGTCCCCTCCTTCCAACGTGTATCGATAACGAAGTCAAAAAAGAAGAAGTAGTTTGATGACCTCGTTATCGATACACGTTGGAAGGAGGGGACTCTGATCAAACCATACATTTTGCAGGACAAATATTTTTTCAAATAATATAGATAATTATCTTGAGATTTAACAAAAAAAATAACCCAGTTAGTAATGAATTTTAGAGAATCATCAAATCGACATATTTTATCCTTGCTACCTCTGTTAGCTACCACAATCGAGAATTTTCTCACAGGAAATTGTTGGGCGTCTCATCGAAACGAAGCTATCCACGAAGATTCAGCTTTAAACTAATCAAGTGCAAAAATGGACCATGGATCCTGGACTATAATGTACTTTTAAAGAAAATAATTTTCAATTAGAATAAAGGGATGAACACTCGCCAACATGTGAGAAGTACAGCGAGAGCTTGTCAATGGACCATATCTTCGGAGGCCTTACCCTTTACAAAAGAGCGATGGATAAAATAGGACTACCTGCCAATGTATCATGATATTAGGAATTGAAGAAAAGTACATTAATTATTATTATTAAAGTACATTAATACGGCCATCGTCTTTCTATCAAAAGAAGGATTGATTAATAATATCAGCTATCTCATTTTTTTTTACACTAAACTAAAGCGTTGATGATTAATAGGTTTTACGCCTCAAATTTGGAACAACCAACCAACCAACTGATGAACAAAAGAAATTTACTTAATAAACTATAAAGTGAGTACCCTTAATAGAGCGTTACCATGGACAAATAACCTCCCTGCACAACATTTACAAATCAACAACATCGTATTAAAATGACCAAATAAAAATGCCAATCGCTAGAAATAAAATAAATTTGTATATTTAAAATATTAATTCACCTGTCTGAATGATTTAAAAAATATTCTAAACTAAAAAACAAAACAATGTGTATCTAACAATAAAAATAAATTTGAATACATACAAACTCCATAAAAAATTACTGTATAATTTCTAATACTGCAGTAGCGAAGATCAGTTTTTCGGATAACCATTAAACTTTAATAAACATAAACATTAAAACCGGATAAACATTAGACCATTAAAATTATGCTTTTTTAAATGGTCTAATTACATTTTATTACTTAGATTAAAGGATAATATACAAAACATTTCACTAATAAAAAATCACTAACAGTAGCTTACGCCTAAATAGCTTCCTGTTTATTGTGGGCCCGATAAAAGGAAAATCTTGTAGCCACTAATAATGGCCATGGAACAATAAAGCTGGAAATAGACCAACACTCGTGTGCCCTGTTCAGGGGTCAATGGTTTAGTTTAGGAGTTAGGGGTTATCGGGAAATTGTGTGCGGCTACTCTCCATAGGGTGTTCAAAATACAGTCACATTCCTTAAGGTGACCACTAACATCACTGTACATATATGAAGAAAACGAAGATTAAAATGTTCATAGTCGATAGACTTTCAACAAGACTTATCAATAGAATGTTTATTAGCATAAAAAAGTAAATAACAATTACACCATGGATAAACAAATTTAAAATATATTGTGAACAGGCGAAAATCGAACTAAGTTACGTTACTAACAAAACATGTTTAGTAATAAGTTAGAAAAGTTAATAGTTATGTCAGAGAAGGAATCTTTGAAGAGACCAGGAACAAAATGGACGTATATGTACGTATACATATCTGTGGAGAAACTATACAACAGAATATATTAGAAAAAGCAGATGTTGGAGATTGAATTTTAAAATCTAAAAGGGCTTATGGATCCAGAAAGAATATCTACAACAAGAAGGGCTTCCCTTGAAATGCCATCCATTGATTAGCCTTATAAAAAAAGATTTAGAAAAAGCAAAAATCGAACAATATGTTTACAAACAAAGCAGAAAAGTGGATAGTGATGTCAGAGAAGGAACCTTTGAAGAGGCCAGGAACAAAATTGACGTATATGTACATATACATATATCTGGAGAGTAATTTCTATAATATAATTTCTAAACGGATGGTAGTTTTCTAAAGGCAAAAAATAACAAGAGCAGTGGATTATCACTAAATATTCGAAATTATACAAAATCAAAAATATGAGATAGAGAGGTGAGAAATGGAAGTAGGGGAGAAAGAATAACTAAGAGAAACTTGAGATACTAGGGACATGTGAGGCGCATTTCCGCAGATGTACACCCCGTATTAGGGAGTGGATTCCCCCCCCTCAAATAAAAAAGAAAGGAGACTGGCCAGGATGAACGTGTGAGGCAAATATTGAAGAAGAAACAGCAAGAGACGACCGTATATGCCGGCTTATAGGCTACCAAAGAAGGTGAAAACCGGATTTAATTAAGTAAGAAAAATATCGTTACTGAGAAAAAAAATATTACACACTCACACACACACACACACACACACACACACACACACATATATATTCCTATGTATCGTACCGGGCAGCATCATAATAATAAATTTGTTTTTGCACTAAGAGCAATGTTGGTTTGCGAGAAGTAGGTCGCGCAGGTAGAAGGGTCATTACCCACATGGTCACGGTGGCTGAAGAGATAAGAAAATGGGGGGGGTCGAAGACTTCACTTTTGAGAGGAACTCTCTGAACAGATCCCGAAGAGGAAGGAGCGAGGAAGACGTGGAAGACGGAGCCGGCGAACGATGCGGGCGGAGGAGCATCCGAACACAGCGAGACCCGGAGGCGGCCAGAGGAAGACCTAGCTATAAACACAATCTACCCCTGTTTCACAGATAAGTGTAATTTATTTCCTGTCATGTATTTATGGCAATCCTCTACATATATCTATACCTGAATCATTAAGTGTACCTACTTCTCAAAATGTATATTAAATCATTAATCTTGTTTAAAATTGAATTAATAAACTATATTTATTATAACTCTTTTGGTGTTTACTTACCCATGATGCATTATTTATTTATGAATAAAATATCGAAGGTATACTTGATGAGTAAATTGGTAAACACAAGAACAGACCTCTGGAACAGAATCCAATTAAGACTAAGTCATAGAAAAAATAATTTGAGTAATCATCCTAAATGATACTCTGGCATCCCAAAATGAATCAGAATATTTAAAATATATTAAAGAGCATAAATCATAGCAATATAGTATAATATAAATATTATTTCTAAGGCATGTATATTGTAATAATGTAGGTTTCCATCGATTCAGGGATCAATGAGATCAGGATTTGTCGACACAAATTTTTAAAAAAATATGAGAGCCTACATGAATATGGCTAGAAAGTATTTAATAATAAGAAGTATTTAATCAATGTCGCATTTATTTACTTAGCATCATAATTCATGTACTAAATAACTGAATTATAACTCCTTCAAAAGAAAAGCCAAAAGTTGGAATTTTTATTAAGCCTTCAGTAGCAACCGTATTGGTTGAAGCTTTTTACTTTAGGAACGACTTAGCTGGTTTTCAATTTCCAACATGTTATGTATATATATAATAACGTCATATTCGTATTAGGTTCTATGTCCACGTAATGAGGACTTTCCAATAACAGACTTAAAAATGAATAGTAAAATACGTAGCATCCCTTAATGGAGAGAGATGGACTTGAAATTAGCCAAAATTACTAATGGAGACAGAAACACAAGAAACAATTGTAAATTTAAATTTGAAAAATGGGAGGTTAAGCCTGAGACAAAAGCGCCGAGAAAAAATTGGGGCGAAGAAAGAAAAGCTGAATTCTCGCAAAGAATGAAAACCTGGTAAGCAAATAAGAAGAACAAGCCGCCGCAAACGTAAACCATTTTTACTTAGCGTCTTTCACTTTGGGAATTTTAGCACTATTAATAATGCAGTCATATTTTGAGTAGTAACTTGTTTAAACTTGAAATTTTATGGGAATAATGAAATGGATTATAATAAAAAAAGTTTCAAGATTTTTTTAAAAATATATTTATTCATATTTACAACTGTATTACAATAATACATCAAGTAAATGGGCTATGCGATACATAATGACATGTGAAAATGACAAGTAGAGAAACTACCCACTGGTAGTACTCAAATCACAAGTTCAACTAAGAAGTCACGGGGCCATCTTCTTTTCAGACGCCTCGGAGGATTATCGGGAATGGAAGAGGAAGGTAGGTTTGAAACTAGAGGGTTTGAGTGGAAATGAAGTTTGTTATGAAAGGATAGATAGCGGGTTCGGGCCAAATCAGCAACAAATGGGACATTAAGGTCATTATGAATGACTGTATTCTTAACAAAATAAGGAGCATTAAGGATTTTACGAAGGATTTTGGATTGTAGGGATTGGATACGAGAGGAATTCGATTGCTTAGTGGAGCCCCAAATCTCTACTCCGTAGGACCAAATAGGTCGTATGATGGTCATGTAGATGAGTCTTTTGTAATTAATTGGGAGCTTTAAGCGTTTGTCTAGTAAGTGTTGAAGTAGCCTGAAACGTCGAGCGGTTTCTTGTCTTTTCAGTCTCGTATGAGGATTCCAAGTGAGACGTTTGTCCAGATGGAGTCCTAGGTAACGTATCTGTTCGACAGGGTTCAGTGGGATGTTATTAAAGGATACTGAAGGGCAGGAAGTCATTGATTTACGACGTAAGGTAAAAGTGATTTGATGAGATTTTTGAGAGTTTATTTTAATTGTCCAGTTTTGACACCATTCTTCAAGATCAGTGATATAGGATTGGAGGCTTTGGGATGCAATAATTGGATTGTTGTTGACAGATAATACACATGCATCATCAGCATACGTTGTAAGGTATTAGGATGAGTTGGGATGTCAGCTGTATAAACTGTATAAAGGATTGGGCCAAGGATACTACCTTGAGGAATGTTTCAAGATTTAAAAAATATTGTAATAATTAATAAATAAATGTCAATTCCATCATTACATAGGAATGAGTTTCATAACCAGTAAAATATTCATTTTTTTAACTCACATGGAACTTTGAAATACCTCTATTAAAATTTAGGTTTTTTAAATAATAACATTATTCTTTGGAAGGAGCGATGTTTCAAAGGTTATATTTATAATAAGGTTACCCAAATTCAAAGAGTAAAATTGAGGAATACAATGAAATACACAGAACTCAGTATAATTATTTTCATAATATTTTTCTTAATATATTAACAGATTTATTTTAAACATAAAAATGATTTCTCTAACGTATGCAATGAAAATAAAAATCGTTTATCTGAGGAATGTTTCACATCTAAGAGGTTTGTTTATTACTTTCTTTTGAAGTTGGTAAAAGGCTGTCAGCAACTCTTCCACCTTGAATATACACACAATACAAAAAGTTCCCCAAGTCCTTAACTTGCGAGTTGGCAGATGGTTCTGAATAGAAACTTACATTCCAATATCACAACATTTTTCAAGTCCCATGAAAGGAAACAGGCTTTTTGCAAAGAATCTGACTTCGGTCTTTTTATTACCTACAAATTTATATATTTATTCTCTCTCTATCTCACTCCCCCCCCCCATCTCCTAACTCCATTCAAATCGCTTCTCTCGCCTTACAGAACATTAGTATCATTACCTGGTAGTAACTGCACAATTCCTCACCATTATAATTTATAAATAGCAGTATAAATGATCAATTTATGTTTCTTAAAATAATTAAGCAGTTGTTGAAACGTATCGAACCGAACACGTGCTTTAGGGCGAACTGTAGGGCTCATTGGCACTAATGAGTTCGACGTGTTGAGGGTGACTAAACAGCTTGGAATGGGATAAAGGTGGCATTAGGTTCACAACAGCTGGTCTCAGTTCACATTAGCAACTAACTTTGCAAGTACATTCACGAAGCTATATCATAGTAATAAAAAATAAATTAAAATTAAAACCTAATCATGATTCTAAGCCGTCATTATAAGCCGATGGTGAGGTATAATTTAGCAGATTTACTAGTAAAAAGTATTGTCTTTGATATGCACAAACTATTTTTTAATCAATTTTTATTTAAAAAAAAAAAATTGTTTCATGTTTATAAAGCACAAAAGGGTGACTCAGTGGTAGTTCAAATCCGAGTATGATAGATTGTATTTAATATGTAAACAGCTGCAGATGGATGGATTGGGTTGAGGAGCCTTCTTGGGGTTCAGCCAGCCTCTATTGATACTCAAAACGTGGAGAAAAACTGGCAATCAAGCGTAATTTTGGACAAATCCCCTCTCTTCACAACCGTTTTCCTACTTATAGAACAATATAGTCTCTATCAAATAATGAACCCTAGACTGTTCATGAGTATTTTATATGAATCAAAATATTAAATTAAACGGCCTATTGATATATACAGGGTGACCCATTACAAGTGGATCAAACGTTTTTAACTTTTTTAAACGAAACAAAATTCAGAAAAACGATTCGGGTAAAAGTTGTAGTTATTCAGGCCTACTTTGAAGTAATAAAATAACATTTTTTGTTTTTTTCACTTTAAATGGTCAATATCGACCTTAAAAAAATGTAGTTTCCTCTTGACATCCTTTTTTTTTTTTTTCTGAAATGTACAATACAAGACATGGAAAAAATATATGTAACATTTTTTTCTATCTTTCATAGGTTAAGTAGAAAAAGCATTCAAAGTTCACTACTTTAGTATACCTCCTTTACGAGGAAACGTAATGTAGCATTAAGTTATTTTATTTAAGAGTTTTTAGTCGTAATAACTTACTAATCAAGGTATTTTTAATCTTTCAGAAAATTTCTGGACATTTAATAACCTTAATTTTAATAAAAGTTTGTTTTTATAGAAAAATCTAAAAATTTCGAGGTTTTTTTTAATTAAATTTTTTTTTTATTTCTTCAAACTAAGCCTGAATAACTACAACTTTTACCTGAATTGTTTTTCAGAATTGTTTGGTTTAAAAGTTAAAAACGTTTGATCCACTTGAAATGGGAAACCCTGTATGTGTACATAAATATATATATTGCACATGTTGGTTGATTTAAAAGACACTTCATTGCAGAAAACTATTGGACATTCATTGCAGAAAACTATTTTGAAAGTATATTTTGCTGAAATTAAAAAAAAAAGAGGATGAGAGAAGTTTAAAAACATGAATAACTAAATTGAAATCATCCATATATGAAAGTCTTCTATAAATCGAGGCGACATTATCGTATTAATTTTATTTCCAACCATAATTATCACAGAAAAAATGAAATACCATATTTACGATCGGTTAAGAAAAATGCTCTTCTTACTTTTATATTTTTAAAATATAATTCCCTTATTTATATATAAAATGTATTTGCTAATAATAAACATTAACCATTTCATAAAAAAAATAAGACTGAGAGGAAAATGAAACTAGGAGCCTAAGCTGCGAAAGGCGACCCTGAAGGAACTGACCAGGCAGGAAATGAGATAGAAATGGAAAATGAAGAAGAAAAAGGAAAAATGGAAAATTCTTCCGACAGGTGGCCAATTGGTTATGGATAACCACCCCTTAACCAAAACCCAATCCTATAATTTAACTTTAACACTCCTAGTATAAAGATTTTTAAAGAATAGTACAAACATATTTCCATCATAGAATTAAAGTAATAATCACATCTATGGTAGATACTATTCATCAATTATGAAAGTCAAGCTAGGATTCACTATCTTATAAATCATTCACTGAATAAAAAAAATAATAACAAAACTCAAGGCAAGGTTTCTAGAACACAATATCGAATAGAATAAATGGTTTGATCAATTTAAATAGTTGAGAAGGTTGAAATGCAAAGTCGTTGGGATTAGAATCGAATTTATTTCAAAAATGCAAATAAAAAGTAAACTGGCAAGCAAAAGTTTGAAGGGTGGAATGCGACGTAAGTGGGAGGATTCCTTTAATTTCTTTATGATAGCGCTAGGAATTCATGAACACAGAAAGTAAACATGCCAACGGAAGCATTTTATTATTATTATTAATTTAAATACTTTAGCTTTTATAAACACTGTAAATAGTCGTATGGTTAAGGATCTTACATGCAAAAATATATATACATAGATACGAGACACGATTAACCATAGTTGCTGATGTATTTTATTTTCGAATTTATGCCTTAGAAGTTTAGCTATAATTTGTATAATATCACGTTAGTTAAAATTTGAATTAAAAATTAAGAATCGTTTGTCTGTTTGAAATGCTAATTAGGGCCGGTTTAATTAAACTGAGACTAAAGTCAGGGCTAAAATTATAACAATTTTGTATTTACGTAAGGAGGCAAGACACTTATTAAGTGAAAAGAAACAGAAGCAAATTAATGCTGATTCAATATTTAATTAAAACATTATATTCTCGTTGTACTTCCACTTTTGGGACTCAATTGTTTCTAAGCCAACGATTGTGGATAGAAGTGATCTGACCTAGATCACGCTTCCCTCAATTAGGGTTACCCACTTATTGGAAGGTGGGTGAACGAAAAGAGGGTTTGCAGAATACAAAGAATCTGTGTATAGCTGTTAATAGATTAAAAAAATATCTGCCACATCGAGATTTGAACTACCCCTAACCCTTTAAATTAAGAACTTAACCAGCACAACTCAGTGATCTACACATACGCTGCTCTGAATAGAATAGAATAGAAAAGACAAATAATTTTATTCTGGAACCAAGTTACTTAAGAATACCAAAAATGAACAAAATTGAATAAATATATATCTTGCCCAAGGTCTACATTACAATAATAAAATAATATTTACATAATAACTTGAAACTAAATAATAACTAAAAGGTATGTTTTGATAGAGAATTAGAAAAAAGTAATAAAAAAAGATAAAAAATAGCAGACAAATGTACAATAAAAAAAAAAGGTAATAGAAAAATAAATGGATAAATAATATCATATAATAATATAAAAAATAATATCATCATGAGTGAGGTATATTTACAGTAGTTCATAAATCGATTATGTTGAATATAGCCATTAAATTTTTATTGATTAGAGAGGATCTCTTTGGGAATTTAGAAGATGTAGGAAACGTTTGGATTTAAATGTGGTTTAAGAAGATGTATGACGGATATCGATATCGGATATCGAGTGGGAGTGAGTTCCATAGCGAGATAGAACGGGGAAGAACGGGGGTTCTTTGGGAACGGATACAAAGATCGGAAGGGCGAGATCTTGTGCCCTGGGATTGGATAGAGGATTTTAATTGCAGGAGACTATCGATATAAGATGGATATTGTGTGTTGATGGTCTGATATAAGTAAGAACCTAGGAAATAGAGTCTACATATAGAAGGGAAGAGGCACTTTAACTCATCATAAAGTTGGGACAGATGAGACTTCCTCGGGGCGTGGAAAACAAATCAAAGTGAACCGTTCATAATTCACCTCAATCTTTCCTAAAGCTTATTCGAGAGGCCACCATATGCCACGCAACCATAGTCAAAGTGCGGAAAGATGAAAGAAGTTATGAGGAGCATACTAATAGGTAGTGTTAAAAGATGCCTGGAACGGTGGAATAATTAGGGAGCTTATTGATCGACGGGAAATTTGGGGAATGTGAGGTTTCCTTGAAAGCAATTGGTCGAAAATGATTCCGAGGTTTCTAAGAGAGGAACTGAAAGCAATAGGGTGGTCATTTAAGATTAATTGGGGAAGTGAGTTGATAGGTTTAAGAAGGGTATTGGAACCAATTAAAATTGCCTGAGTTTTCGCAGCATTCAACGACAGTTTATTCAAGTTTGCCCAGGCACTGATCCTATCTAGGTCACCTTGAGTATTGGAAAAAGCAGCTATTAACTCAGACGGAGGAAAGGACAAATAGATCTGGGAGTCGTCGGCGTACAGATGGTGGGGGCAGTGGAGGATTGATTTGGGATCCTAATTATAATGTAAGAGTTGAAAAGGAGTGGGGACATACTAGGACCCTGTGCCACTCCTGGATTCAGCGGTAGGAAAGAGGATAGGGGTAGATTAATATAAATGTATATATTAAGATTTAAAAACATGTTAATACATATCTATACTAATATATAATATATAAATGCGAAAGTAACTCTGTCTATCTGTCACAGACGTTATCACGGCCAAACCGCTGGGCCGATTGTGATGAATTCATATAGCGATACTTTAAAGTCTTGGGATGAACATAGGCTACTTTTTAATGCGATAAAAGGGTTGTAAGTGGTTGAAATAGGGAATGAAAGTTTGTATGGAAGGGTACAATTTATTTTACACATGTTCCTTTATTTACGTTTATTCACATATGTTATACGTATATTCGTTATATAAGCGTTTATTTACTTTTGTGAAATTTAATATTAATTATTTTTTTCATGGTGCTGTGTAATTAATAATTATTAACTAATTAATTCAAATAGAACTATGAAAGATTTGAACAACAACGACAACCTATTCGGTGGTGCTGTTCTATTACTATCTAGTGATTTCCGACAGACATAGCCAGTCATCCTCTACTTTTGCTGATGAGATTAACGCATGTTTAATACAATCGTTTTCATGGCGAAATGAAATAGAGTTGCATCCAAATACAGAATCCATCAAATTGCCAGAAAATTTCAGCACTGTTGTTCAGACAAAAATGAATTAATTATGATTATCTTCCCGGATGTAAAAAGTAATTTCATGGACCATAATTGGCTCAGTAATCGCGTAATTTTGGCAGCGAAAAATGGTGATGTTGGCGAAATTAACTTTCAAATACAACCGTGTGTTACCCGGTGATATAATGTCCTTTAAATCAATCGATACTATTGTTGATGAAAACCAAGCCGTAAATAATCCAACTGAATTTTTAAATTCTCTCCATATTCCAGGAATGACACCACACAATCTTCGGTTGAAGATCGGTTCACCTATTATTCTTCTGCGTAATTTAAGTCCGCCTAAATCATGGAATGGTACACGTTTGGTCATCAATATTACAGGAAATGTTATTGAAGCAGCCATGTTGACTGGAATCATTAAAGGAGAAATCGTTCTGTAGCCACGTATTCCAATGATGCCATCAGAACCCATAATACCATTCAAAAGACAATTTGCTATACGCTTGGCTTTTGCTATGATCATCAACAAGTCACAAGGCTAGACAATGTCCATTTGCGGTTTGGACCTAGAACATCCATGTTTCTCCCATGGGCAATTATTTGTTGCATGCTCACGTGTTGGTAAACCATCTAATCTATTTGTATTAGCAAAGGACAGATTGAGCATCGATTAACGCTCAATTAAATGTTAAATTAAATTAAGTTATAATTTAAAATAATATTATTAGTCATATTTAAAAACCCACCATTATATACCTCATTCATTAAACTGATGTTTATATTTTATCAGTTAAGAATTTTTAATTTTAATTATTTATTATATACTATACTTAGATATAAGATGAATAAAATGTGAAATCAAAAATCTATTAATACATCTTTTTCATTGATTCATTATTTCTTTAATATTCAAATTTTAACGTATTATTATTTTTAACAGTAACGCGTGGCCAGGTCAGCTAGTATGTTATATATGTAAATATTTAAAAATAAAATAATAAAAACCAATGTCAATTGTCAAATACCATTAAAATCATCTAGTGAATTGTTTATTGGACACAAGGATTGGGCTTCCGAAAATTATTTTGTAGCTTCTAGTGGATCCTATATATTGTACCGTCATTATAACACAACTCATCATATTCAGTTTAAAATATCAAAGACTTTTCTTCATTTTCTTTAGTTTTCGGAAGGAGTCGTGTTGTTTAATGGACTGAATACAAAAGTGTTAAAGTAAAATAGAATATTAACGACCAGAAAAGATATAAAAGTTCGACGTATTTTTTTTTCTTCTTTATTTAGTTTGTTTTGTTGAGTCATTATTTAAGGTAGGATAATTATGCCATAAAATCTGTGAGTTTATTAAGCTCTTAAAGGAGAGAAGAGAGGAAGTGTAAGATAGCGTTATGTAATAAAGAAGAATAAGGATTTGCTAGTTTGGGAAGAGGGAGGGGGGGGTCCAACTCCTCCCTATGGAATACGCAAGGACTTAGAAAATATTTTAGAATTGAAATATTTTGTTAAAATTAGGTATAAGTATGCTTTAAAATACTGCTATATTTATTTACCTTTACTTTATAAGAAAATGTTTAAATTTAGTAAAGGGTAATTTGTCGCTATTGATGTACTTTAGAACCTTTAGTTCATGTGATTAAGTAAACCAAAAAAACTGTACCACTACAATCTATCTTTGGATCAGTACGAGGTAGAGACTGCATGTTGCACAGGGAGGTGGTTTGCCCGAGATCACGCTCAACCATATTTCTCCCCACCCAGAGACCCCACTTTATAGAAGGTTATTGAGCCCCCGGAGGGTATCCAGATCCCAAAGCATAAATTCCCGACTGTTTACAGATTAAATAAATTATCTGCCTCAACGTGATTTGAACCCTACAACGTACACCAAACCACTTAATGTTAAACAGCTCAACATCTTTCATCACATACATATCGGTGTGGGGTTGAAAGGTTCCATCAATAATGCCCCTTTATTAATACTTGTAACAAGGGGGGGGTCTCATAATTCCATTATTCGCGTCCATATATATGGACAAAATAGTTAACACAAAAGAGAAGATACTTTTTTATGATAGTATCTTTTCTTATATATAGGTTATAATTGAAAGCAGATTTTATAAAGTTTGTATTAGATTAAGGAAGAATTAATCTAGATATTTTTCATTTTAGTATTTCTTTATCGGTAAGTCAAAATTTATTATTAAAAAAAACAACTAAAGATTGATTTTTGGTAAAACTTGCTTAAATATTCTTTGAAAGCACAATTTCGTAGTAATAACTTGATCTACTATCACATTTGAGTTAAATCATGATACAAAAATCATCTCAGACGAATATAATTTCCATTTCCTTCCTGAAACGTATTCCCCAAAAAAGCGTTGACGTGAAACATATATGTTGAAAGAATTGTTCAAAAAATATTATTCTTTTCTTGAGTAATGTTATTTATGATTAAAAAATAAATAAAAATGTATCGCTACAACACATAAAGGGTCTTAGTGTCAGTACGAGGTGACTATACTGTTTCCTGCAAAACGGTTGGGCAGGGAAGTTATTTGTCCTAGATTACGCTCAACCGCTAGATCACCACGTATAATGGGTGGCCAGTTCATAGATACTTCCCAGATCCCAAAGGATTCATCCCCGGATGTTAACAGATTGAATAAAATCTCACACAGCTTGGTTTGAATCCACAAAGCTTCGGCACTGGTCCAGTCCACTCGCTATATTTTATGATAACAATTTTTTTTTCTTAGTATTTTTTTCTTGAATGATAATAATGATAATCTTGAAAATTGTCCGGGTAGAGGTAAATAAATTTCTCTTAAATGTGGAAAAATGTTTATTAAGTAGCCAACGTTCCGACCTGGCTGGAACTTTGCAGGTCTTCTTCAGGGCTAAATATCCAAAATATAGATTGAAATAAAAAAATTGTATAGTATTAAAACCAAGTGACAGGAAGGTAGTAAAATACATACTAAAGAATAAAAAAGGAATAAACAGAAAGTGTTAAAAATTAAAGAATAAGGTAATAAAGATGAAAATTAAAAATTAAATTGGGTAAATATTAAAGTTAAAATACATGAGTATCTGGTATCTGAGTGGTGTACAATAAAGATGGGGGAGGGGAGAGAACATGAGATATATATATCAATAAATAGCAAGGATGATCATCTGGATCATTAACAACCATAACAATAAAAAAGTTTATAAAAAAAAATCTTTTTCTTTCTGTTATTTTAATCCCCGTGTTCCCTTGTATTTTAATATTATATTGAATGAGAAACAGTGAGTTAAGACAACCGAAACAGAACAATGATATTTAATTAAGAGCAAAGCTCATCAATGGTCAGGTTGCCCCTTAAAGATTTTTAGCGGTTATCGAATGGAAGGGAAAAGGATTTCTGATTGTTTAGAAAATTTAGGCCACTCCAACAGAACCCTCTGTAATTGCACAGTTTAATTACTCTATTATCCCCTTCGGGCTGTCCAGATTGTTTTCCAACTCCATTAATATTTCCGGAATTATTTAAAGGGAATCTAATAACAAAGCAACAGAAATATCGTATTAATGAAGGTGAAATGAATTGAAGTAAATGGAATATTCAATAAAGGTGATGGAGCAACTGATGTTCGAAAATTAATTATAACTTGTACCAATGCAACTCATGGAGAGTCAAGCCTGTGCAGGGTGGCAATTTCAGGCTCAAGCGCTAGATTTTTCCCCCAATTTAGGGCACTTACTTTGAAGAGACTGACTGAACCCAATAAGTGTCTATCGATCGCAAATAATTTATTTGCCAAAGCCGGCAGGTTAATTCCAAAAATATGGCCAGTGTTGTTGTCTCTTGGTCTATGTCAAAACCAACCTTATCTTCACCATCCACCAGACCTAATTAATAGCTTCATGAGTTAAATTGCTCAACATTTTTCATATAAAAATATTTTAAGAACGATGAAAATAAATAGAAAGGATGAATAAAATAGCTTAGAAGAAAGGGTTATATAATAATTTTAATATGAATATAGGAGGGGCTAGGTCAAATCGATTATTGAGATATTGATGACCTGGTGGTCGGTGGCCATCAAGTTATAAGAGTCTCTGGATTGAATAAATTCAACTCCCAGATGATTTGCTAATAATGAAACAACAATTCTTCCTGTTCTGGGGTACATTAGTGCCATGGTATGGGACACTATTGTAACAGCAAGATAGGATATAGTTGGAAACATAAAATGGAATGGGTTTCGGCTGTAACCTTGGTAATAAAATATTTATTTGAAAAAAATCTAAAAAAATCGAATATACAGTACGCGTGATCTTATTTCCAAAAAATGTATTCAAGTGAAAACTTGGATGAAGATAACTCTCATCGAAGGTCTTAGCGTGTTTCGTTTCTATCATGCAATGTTTATACGGTATGTTTCAGTCTCCTTGTCGGATTATGTGGTAATGTGTCTGCAAGTAACCAGTAAGTATGATTGTCCAGCAGGTAATTCATGGAATTTTTTGTTGCGTTTCATAATTTCATCAGCAAAAAACAGAATGTTCTGGTCTTTGTGTAAGTTATGTAGAAGGGAAGTAAGATAATCAAGAAATTAAGATCGCGGATTCGTAGTCCGGCATTATTTAAGAGAGTAAAAACTCTTTTTTTATGCCGTCCTTCAGAAGGGACATTAAACGGGGGACCGAGCCAGTATAATGTCAGGTACTCGTTAAAAATCCATATCCTAATCAAACCTGGATAGGCAAAATTTAGAGCTCCCACTGCAACATATGTTAGCCACAGTTGCATAAAAGTGACGTTAAATAAACAAACAATCTATAAGTATTAGTGAACTATGGATACTCAAACTATATATATAATTTACACACTGCCTATTAAATAAAATATGAATTTAAAAATACAAAGTTGTGCAGTTCATAACAGGAAATAAGTTGGATGAACAGTAGGCTGGAAATAATACGAGAAATCTGGAGACAGCCGGTCAAGAGTACAGAGCAGATTTCCAGGTGAGATTGAGAGGAATATCTTCGCCTCAGCCCCAGAGCATTGAAAGCCAGTAGAGCTTGAATAACGTGGATGAATAGAATATATTGTGTTGGTGACAGTTGCACCTCACCCATGGTCTTCCTGTAAACCGTCTATAAACAGTCTCTGTAAATCTTTAAACAGATATTACTGTATTTTATCGGAGGAAGGTTAGAAAGATTTTAAGGTCGGCATATTCAAAGATATAACATTCTATAATAGAGAAGCAATTGCATTGTATAATGGGAGTGGAGATGCGTTGAGTTGCAATGCGGAAGGTGCTGGGTTCAAATCCCGCTTGCTAGCGAACATTTATTTAACCTGCTAGCGGCGGGAGATGGATCCTATGTGATCCAAGACCCTTCTGGGACACACCCAGCCTCTTAAAGTGGGTACCCAAATAAGGGGGGACAACTCACCTCCTTTCACAACCGTTGTCCTAGAAACAGTACAGTCTACATGAACTGAACCCCAGACCCTTAGCGGGTTGTAGTGGTACAGGTTAATAGTTTACTAATTAATGGAGAAGCTATTCTTTTTTTATTTATATTTTATTTGAAAAATTATTCTAAGCGCATTAATCTGGACGCTAACCAGCTATTTCTATTCATTCCATTAAAACATATACTGAATTTACTTTTTTTGTTTTCTAATACCAATAAACGAAATAGCAACAATTACAGAACACATGATATAAAAAATATTAATAATATTAATTCATAAATATTTTACAGAGAATAAAATTGATGATCAATAATGAATAGAAAGTAATAATAGAAAATAAAATAAAATTATATATAAATGAGAATTATACGTAGGTAATTTTATAAGTAAATATACTTAAGATCTGAATACAAATAAATTGTTAATTTATTATGCTATGACCCTTAAGACATGAGTCATCTTTGAGTATGAGTGAAATTCCGTTTTTTTTTAGCTATTTCGGACAAATAGTTTCCAGTAAATTATAGTTATTCTAAACTCCCTGCATAAAATAAAGAAAAACCTTTTAAAAATAGCCCACCAAATGGCAGCGGAGGCGGTCGAGGGCACAATACAAAAAAGTAATAGTAATAAAACCTTAAAAAAAAACCTGTAACCACAACGACCCGTGAACGACTCTGGGGTTCAGTACATGGTAGGGACTGTACTGTTTCATGGACAACGGTTCTGCAAGGAGGTGACTTGTCCTAGGTCACGCTCAACCGCCAGTGTTTTCCCCTTATTTTGGGTACCCTATTATTATATTATTTTTAGAGCCTAGATCCCATATGATCCATCTCCTGCCGCAAACAGACTATATAAAAGTAGTAAGCAGCGGGATTTGAACCAGGATGTCCGGCAGGCTACTCAGTGCTCTACCACTGAGCCACTCGGTTCCCAATAATAATAATACAGAAAATAATAAGTCAACAGAGTGTCAATGTAGAATGGGCCCGAGACGATTTTAACTGGAAAACATTTTTAATTTTTGAATCTGTTTGACTAAACTTAAAGAATAAGAGTATGAAAAGACTTGGAGGAGGTGAAGAATGATTCAGCAAATAATACATAAGGATCCTCTCTGATAAAAGTAAACAGAATCATATAAATCAGTTAATGAATCAATTTTAGTCGTGTAAATTAATAAATATATAACAAGTTGAATATTTATACTTATCTTTGCATAAGTTGACTTTCTTTTTTACTTTTTTGTTTTGTCGGGTAATCTCCGGAAATTATCTGCCTGCTTATTTGAAAGATAATTTAAATATCTCCAGCTAAACTTGAAAAAAGAAAATCTTAATCAGAGAAACAACACAAAAAAAAAACAAAAACGTTTTGGCCTATCACACAAAAATGTAAGGAAATTCATGTGAGTGGGCACACCTGATATTTTCATATCCGAAAAGAAAAAAAAAGGAACCACTTTTACCCAAGAAGAGTATGGGGTTTAATACAGTTCAGTATGAATAGTCTCTACAATGTGGTAGAGACTGTACTGTTTCTCGGACAACATTGTGCAAGAGGGGTGATTCGTCCTAGAGCACGCTCAAACGCCAGATTTCCTCCCTTATTGAGAGGCTGCGTGAGCCCCAGGAGGGTCCTGGATCCCATTTGATCCATCTTCGGCCTCTAACAGATTAAACAAAAGTCTCTCAGGGAGCGGGACTCGAACGGCACGGCAACTCAGTTTTCCACCACTGAGCCACTCCACTCCCTTGTATCCGAAAACCTTTGTTCTATTCCTTTGAGGCATGAATGATATTTACCAACAAAAAAAACAACCCCTTTGTAAAAAGGAGTGATATCCGAAACCCAGTTCTACTAAAGTATCTTTGTTATTTGGTGCGTTTAGAGATATTTTTTAGACATAAAGGATATTGATTTATCAATGAATTAAGGGACACATTTACCTGCAGAATAAGCAGTTCAATAATGAAAGGCCGATAACACAGATACAATACTCTATTTAATCAATTTATGTTATAATAAAATTACTATTGCCAAGAATAATTCTGGTCCAAAGAAAAGCTTTATAATTATTATTAATTGAGAATGAGGGGAAGGGGGAGGTTAATATTGTAACGTGATGCCATTTGGAAAATTAAGTTGGCCAAGGTTTGCTAAAACGGTTCATTATCTTTGCTTAATGAACTGAGGACCAATTTCCCCCACTTCCTTCTCCCATTGCCGATTTTAAGGCGTTTACTAACGATTTTATTTCAAAGTAACTGGTAACGTTTATTAACAAGCTTACCTTTAACAGGAATCTGATAAAACAGCTATATTTGTTTCCTATATAATTATCATAGTATATTTTGTAGATATATTGCTTGGATATTATCGGATGTAGTTAAACGGTTTAAGCAGTATATACATATGTTTAGCCCCCAACAAAAACATTATATAAATATTTTTATTTTGAAGAGAAAAGATTTGTCCTGTCCGGGATTCCAACGGATCTTCCGCATCTCTATTGCGGCACTCTTCAAACTTAGCTACCAGGCACATAACCATGCCAGACAAATCCCTTCTCTTCACCGATCCTATATCCCTAGTTCTCGCAGAGTGTCTTGAAAACGTTTATAGTAGGTTCGTATGTCCTCGTCGACTGTTGGTATTATTCAGTCAGTACGCGTGTTTATGTATGTATAAAGTTTTGTTAATAACATACCGCGGTGCTTATTAAAATAAAATCTAAATGTTAGAAATATATTAAACACAAATCAGAGACAAAATACACCTTTTTTTAGAACACTCATAGAAATGAATGGTACCTATGCCACATTATTAAATTATGGCAAAGTTTAAAATATTAAATCAAGTATTATAATAAATACTAAAATGTTAAAAATAAATTATATTTCAATAAGGAACAAAAAATTATGACAAAATAAATTTAAAAAAGGTGAAAATAATAGTATTGATAGAAAAAGAGGTTATATATAATTGGACAAAGCTGATAGCATACACCTGACTAAAAAATACAATCTCTAAAAACACAAGCATGATTGAAGAATATCATTTTTAATTTAATGAGACAAATTAAAAATATTCGTTTAATGAGTGAACGACGATATACCGGTTGGATAAATTACAAATCAGAAAAAAAGTTTACTAACTACATAAAATTTGATTATTGACAATGGACATTAACCAAACATATGTATAATCCTCCTTAATCCAAACCTAAAAAAAATACTGCCTTCAAATTGCTATAGTATTTTTTAAAGCTAGAGTTACTTTATTTAAAGAAGCAGAAAGAAAGTAGGCTGTTTATATGCTTTAATGCAATCTAAAAATGAAGCGGTATGCGATTATGGAAAATATTAAGAGTTTAAGAAATGTTTCGAATTTCTACAATGAAAATAAAACTTTAATAATCTTGTAAATATTCATTTATTTTTAAACATTCAAGACCAATTTTAAAACGAAATAATATCAGGTAACATTCCTGTGAACGAACGATCGGAGCGCCATCTGTGTTCTTGCAATCGCCTATCGTCACGCGAATAGTCTATTCACAAATTCCTAGCAGCAGAGGTAAAAAAAAAAAAAAATGTGAACCTCGGATTGGTTTACAAAGGGGTTATATATATATATATATATATATATATATATATATATATATATATATATATATATATATATATATATATAAAATATATATATAATATATATATAATATATATATTAGCGCCTTTTTTGTACTCCATCTAAGGCAAGAAACACGGATTTTAAACCATTCTAACGTCATATGATTTATAATATAATAGATAATAGATGTTTAATAATATATAATAGATAAGTGAGGACAGACGACAAAGTGGAGGTTTTATTATAGATAATACTCGATCGTTAATTAGGAAAAGATCAGTAGGGCACATAAAACGAGATAATTAAAATATACATTTTAAAAACTATTATAAACATAAAGAAATACTGACTGCAACATATTGATTCCTTCATCAGAAAACAAATTCAATTTGAGTAAAAAGTATTTCATTATAGCCAGATTGTCATTAAATAATTGAGATATTCGATTTTTTTTTCAATTTTATATTATATCGACATTATGTTGAGCCCTTTATTAAAACTTCTGTCTCTGAAAATACAGTGTAGCCGTTTTATTGAACATGATCATAAATAAATACACAGGGATATGATAAAGTTATGGTAATTAAATCTGATTATTTTAAATGTTTTATGATTCATTCACATAAGATTCATATTATGAAAAGATTTTTAGTAAATTTTGAAAAGTGTAAAATTTGGGAAAAATTCTTAAATGTTATGTCAGCGGTTCTATATACATACATATATACAGCAATTTAAAATTTGTAGTTCACAAATGGAAATAAAAGTACTTAATTAATTAAGTAATAGAAAAATAATGCAATAAAATATTATATTATGTACAAATCATGCTGGACACAATTATACCTATTTAAAATATGACTGAATAGAATGGTTTAAAATCCGTGTTTCTTGCCTTAGATGGAGTACAAAAAAGGTGCTAAGCTCCAAAATATATTTAAAAAATATAGGTTCTGTTCAGTTAAAGCAGAAAATTATGATTTAAGAAAATATAGTACCATCTACAACTGCAAGTATTTAGAATTAACTCTATATTTAATGTATATATTTAAAAACCAAAGTAGTATATTTTATTGTTCAAAAATGAAATAAAATTGTCACGCAGGGTAAATAGAATCAATCCGTATTTCTATTCTTATGTTGATACAGTGGAGCTTTCAATAGACTTATCGTACATATCGCAATGTACAACCCATACATTTACTGTTGTCGAATTGCGATCTATTTCCAGGTTTTCAAACAGAACAGTAAATCTGTAATTGAAATCTGACAGCTAGTGGAATATCAATCGGTATTTGGAAACTATTTCAAATTAATGGGCTGTCCTTGTTTGTGTAAACGTCAAAGCTTACACAACGTCAAAGCTTACACACCGTCAAAGCTCACATAACGTCAAAGCGGTGTAAATGCCCAGATTTATGCGCAGAGGGTAACGTTTAAATCAAGGAGATTTACAGTATATAAATTATAGAGTCGATAAGAGGAAATAATAGCTTCATGTGTCGATCTTCGTTTACTAAACATGTACCAGCTCAAATATACCGTTCCATCCTCATTCATAATACAGGTCAAGTAAATGATTGAATCAATAAAATTATTATTATTATTATTATTTATTTAAAATATTTATTACAGAAATTATACAAATGCTATTTGGCACATATTGTATTTTCGATCTTCTTTTGAAAACCTCCCCTAAGGGATTCTAGTGGAAGCTTGTATGGAGAAACCTCCCATTGAAGGCACTCCTAGCGTGGTTCATCTCACTGCAGTAGATCCCTACTCCAGAGACGACTCAGTCTCCTTGTCGCAATAAAATTATTGTAATCTTAAAAACTCTCTGGAAATACAATAGTTTAGTCTAGAGCAACACTAGATTTTGTTTTTTTTAGTTTTATATTTGATTTTCTTATAGTAAATAAAAAATAAAACTCTTCGACTGCTGAGGGCATTAGCGACGACTGCTCTTCTTTAATTCTTGTATTAACTTCTTGTGTTTAAAGTACATCAGAGTCCTCTGTAGTTAATTATTATCTTTGAACGGTTGGCTCGTTTCAATATCCAAATTTATTCTTTCTATTTGATGCTTCTTGCATTCATATTGAGGCTTCATTATAACCTATAGTAACACAATTTTGGCAGATTAGTTGGTACTGCCCTTAAAAAAGATGGGGATGTGTCTGCTTAAAAGAGGATCTTAACAAGGGAACACCATCACTTTTTGCAGCAAGATTGAACTAATTAGAACTAGATTTAAAAAATAAAAAATTAAATATTGATTTGCTTTGATCAACTATATTGTCAACATCGAATTTTAATGGATTCCATTATACCAGTGTAAAGTTCATCAATGTTGGGATATCGCGATTTAAGAAAAACATTTCGAACGAGAACATACCCGTAAACGTTTGACAATTAGAAAATAGATAAAACTATTCGAATTTTTAATTAGTTCAGAAAATTATACTCGGATCAATAATTATTAAAATAGATAAAAATAATTGCCTCTTTGTAACTTAAGTAAGTGAGTCTTATTACATATGCATCATATTCTATCTATCTATATAAATATATATATATATTTTTTTTTTTTCTGAAAACGTATTCAAATATTCTTTTCAAAAGTTAACGGTATTATAGTTATATAAAACTCAAAAGTATATTTTAATCTTAAGTAACAGAGAAGATGGCCTAGTGTCCTTCCAAGTTGAACTTATTATTTGAGTACTGCCACTAGGCAGTTTCTCTACTTGTCTCTCATGCTAATGTAAATTAATCATTTTATTTATTTGTTGTATTATTTTAATAAAGTTGTAAATTTCATTAAATGAATCACTAAAAAAAAATGTTAGGTAATCTTTAGGTGTGAATATCTCCTAAACAAGGGATTGCGGACATAGGAAATATTTTTCTAGTTTGAGGTATTTTAGTTTAAATTTCCAGTTTTGCTACTAAAACACCCCGAGTATTTAGAAACTCAAATATACCATACTGGGATTTACGTTATAATCTCCACTCATTTCCTCGTTCCAACTCTAAACTCATCTAAACTTTCATTTGCATAGCTGAATCCCAAAGGATCTTTGGTGTATATTATATATCTCTGTAATTGTGTTCTGTTTCATGTATTGACTCGTTCTAATCGCAGATAAAGGATCTTTGGATGGTTAGAATATACTAGCTAGTGGTATGAGCATCTTATTGATTGGTCATAACGTGCCGCCATTATTTTTAAAGTCGTTAAAAATCGATATGGCAGAAAATATTCAAATTCATTTAAGTAATTTTTTTTCCAAATTATTAAAATACACTTTTCAGTTTTATGTAAGGTTTATATCGTTTAAAATATAATAATAATAATTGTGTTATGCCAACATTAATGAGGTTTATAATGTAATAAATGAAAATTAAATTCTGACATAGTTGATTAAAGTAAATCAATTATTTTTTAAAGCTAGTTTTACTTTTTATAAAGACTAATACTTATTTCTCATATGTTTAAATCAAAAACTTTTGTTCAGATTTTTTGGAAGAATACAATAATTTAATTGAAAAAGGGAACGGTCAACAGAGACATCAAATGAATGTTAATACATTAGTGGATAAATTCCAACTAAAAACCTTAAGTCTCTAAACTAAAACAGGAAATTAAAAATACCTGTCCAATATTTCGCCTATTCAGGCGTCCTCAGGGCAGAAAGAGAATAATAGCAAACCAAAAGATGAATAATGCACCAAAAAAACACACATCCCACCACCTCCAAGGCTCAAATGCATCTACTGAATCATAGGGAAGGTTACTAGATTCCCAGCCGGCTAAGGTTAGATAAAAACAGCTGATAAATACACCAGATTTGAAACATCAATATACATTCACCAAACCTCAAAAAACCAACTGTAAAACAAAATAAAATAAATAATAGTAACAAACAACACAAGAACAGAAGACAAAAAACTATATGAAAAAATGAAAGTAAAAGTGCAAGAAGAAAAGAGAATTTATAAAAAACCAGTGGACTCATGGTTATTCCACAAAATATATATTGAAAAAGGGAACGGTCAACAGAGACATCAAATGAATGTTAATACATTAGTGGAAAAATTCCAACTAAAAACCTTAAGTCTCTAAACTAAAACAGGAAATTAAAAATACCTGTCCAATATTTCGCCTATTCAGGCATCCTCAGGGCAGAAAGAGAATAATAGCAAACCAAAAGATGAATAATGCACCAAAAAAACACACATCCCACCACCTCCAAGGCTCAAATGCAACTACTGAATCATAGGGAAGGTTATTAGATCCCCAGCTGGCTAAGGTTAGATAAAAACAGCTGATAAATACACCAGATTTGAAACATCAATATACATTCACCAAACCTCAAAAAGTTTAGAGACTTAAGGTTTTTAGTTGGAATTTTTCCACTAATGTATTAACAATAATTTAATTTTTAATGGAAGTCTATTTTTGATTTTTTTTTTTTTAGAATTACCTTTTATTATTTTTTTCCAAATTACAATATGTTTATAAAGTTAAATATATTTTTCCGAGAAATTATTTTGAAAATCTCAAGATATTAAATTCTCGAGAATTGTATGAAGAAAGTGACTATTATCATTTATTTATATTTTTATATTTATCATATTTTATGTTAGTATCCAATATGATGTGGAATGAATAGCCAAATATAATATAAGGTTTGACTGTATTGGGGAAATCGGAGTCGTGTCCTTCTCATAGTTTTCGGCTTGAAATGAAGTTGAAATATAAGCAATAACTCCTTTTCAAGTCAATGCCTGACAGCCCCACATTCACTTCGAAAACGGTATTCCGCTTCTTAAGTACAAGAAACTAATTCTGTAGAAAATTCGAATTAAACACTTATTCACCAGGGCTGCAGATATAAGATTAGAAAAAATAGAAGTTTTAATCTATTCTAAAAAAATAGTAAAGCAGTCAGAAAGATTATATTTGTATAAATTTATGATTTACAGTCTTAGTCCTAAGTCGATAAAAATCCTATTTTTTTAAAACTTTAAATAAGTCATGTGGTACTCATTTCATTCAATAATGAATACGTATACATATTCCACTTCATGTCTCTCTTTGTTTACTGTTCGACAAAGAATGGAGGAGATCAACCCATAACGTACGCGAATCTTATCGGTTCAAATTCCGGTAATCTCAATAAAATAATGTTTATCGCACCGGCTTCGCAGCATTAAATCTTCCCGTTTACGACTGAGCAGGTTAATTTATTCCGAGAGGATTAAGGCAATTAGAGACCATTTGGACTAAGGTCACTATAATCAGGGAAGACACGATCCCGCAGGAAAGTGAGATTGAATTTAAATATCATGGAAGGTAATAAGGCTTTGGGATTGGGTCACGTCCTCCCATCTAGCTCTCATCTAGGGATTCCACTAATTAGAAAACCCTCTCTCTACAAGAGATAAAATCCTCTTGAATTATAGCTACATGCATATTTACGCAAGACCTTTTTTTTGTTATTTTATATATATTTTTTTTACTCCTTTTCTTTCCCCTACAAATGGAAATGTTTGTATTCCAGCCGGGGATGCACTATTTCAACTGCTCTTGTACGGATGGGGCCAAAAAAAAACTTCATGGAGTATTTAAAAAGAATTCAAGTCTATTCAGACATGACGTCAGGGTTAAGTCTATATAAATAAAAAAGGAACACATTATCAAGCACTTTGTTTCAGAATTAAGTTTTAAAATTCCTTTTTTTTATGTATTCATAGCTTTTTTCTATTCGGTTGGAGCTACAGATCGTGCAGATCTTTAGCCGCGTATTGTAGTTTTCTTATAGAAATACATTGCTTGCTAGTGTAGACATCCTGGAGGGGTTCCTCGAAACTCACGCTGCTGCAAACGATGGAGATCAGGCTGCCTATAACTCTATAATCTACCCTTCACAATGATTAGCAATTTTATATAATTCCAATTCCACTAAAAAATCGCTCAAGATCCATAGAAAATATAGCTCTTCTGGGTCAGAAAACGCACGATAATCTACATTAATTTCACTATGTCATTTAATACAAACTCCGGATTCGCTTTTGGTTAATGTTTAAAGATAAATAAAACTAAATATTTGTTTAATAATAAGGGGCAATTTCGATATCATTAATAGCTGCTTTCAAACTCCATCCACTGATAAACACCCAGACCCAATACCGCAAGATCTTAATGCAATCTTCCCACTAACGCCTCAGTCTACTTCACAGACGTTTTCTAGTCGGCTGAGAGCTAAATATCTTTTTAGAAAATATCTTTTCTAAATATCATCCGTTACCAAGCACAACTTTACAAAAGTAACCTTCTATATTCTCCTATGGACTAGTCCCTTTCTTTAACCGAATTTTATACATAATATCTTTTTTTCGAATACATCAAAGCGTCGTTAATCCTTCAATAATCAGTATTATTTGGCTCGGTTTTCAATAATAAATAAAATATATACATATATATTTTTTTCTAATCCAAAGCACCACTTCACTTGTCATTTATGTTCAGTAAACTGTAATTATGTAGCCTATTGCAACCATTTCTTCCATTATGAAGGTTGAGAGAGAAGCACCATATCCCTCTAAGTTGTGTTTGAGCTTCCATACTTTGAAGAGGGAGCTTGGTTGGAGAGTTATCGGGCTGGTTGTGACAATATTTACACACAACTCGGAGAAATACAAACAAATGTATCGAAGTATTTATTTGTCTATCGATTCATATTTTTTATTATTTTTGTGTTTATAGCAGGATTTCGAAGCTACCATATCGAAACTTATAAACCTGTAGTATTACTTCAAAAATTATCCATAACATACATGATTGATATAATATAATAGAAAAATATGATGTATGGAGCTAGGCATATTGAAGCTGCATGTATTTTAAGCGTAACTTAGTTCTCGTTTTAACCTTAATTATGATAAGGATACATTTTTTTTTAGTTTTTAAAAATGTACATTTATGATAAAATGTTTAACCCTCTATCTAGCAAGATATGCTTTATGCATTTAATAATTTTCATATAGAAGAGACATACCATATTCGTGTTTTAAGCTGAAAATTCAAACTCCGTAAAGAGAGTATTATTCTTAAAATATTTAACGAAGAAACAGCACATCTCACAAGTTTATGAATATAAACTGCTCAAATGATAATAAATCAATATTTATTCTTTATTTTTTTGTTTGAGCTCCCTATATCGAGAGAAAAAATAAGTAATGCTTTAAAAAACTGAGCTTTTTATAGGATAAATGAATAAAAAGGGAGAAAATAAGTTTAAATTAAGATTAGGCTGATTAACAAAAACGAAAGTGTATGGTGCTTTTTAAGATATTCTGTTAACCACTCTGCTTTTACTAAATATTTTATCTATCAAGAGAACAACAATTATTATCATGTTATCAAAATTATAACATTGTATGGTTAAGATTTTATGGGAAACATAACAACAAAAAAATAGAAAAAAAGTTCAGATTAAAATAAGACTGGCTAACTGAAAAAAATTGTTTCAAAATATTTGGAAAATGACTCTGCTTTTACCAAATATATGGAAGTCACTAAAATATTTACAGCAATTATCATTAAGCTTTTTATCCCCACACTTTCTAATGATACAATGTTTTTTTTAATCACTCTAATCACAATTTATACTTATTTTTATCCGGCGTAAGCCAACTACTTCCTGTCCTCCTTTATCGTTTAATAACATCCCACAGGTGCCTTTAGAACAGGTCCGATACTTAAGGTTGCATCTCGATAACCTGGAATCCTCATACTAGACTGAAACGACAAGAAACAGCTCGTCGTTTTGGCAACTTCAACATTTGATAGGCAAACGTTCTAAGCTCCCAATCAATTGCAAAAGACACATAAACATGCCCATCATTTGACCAATCTGGATTTACTTGGTAGAGCTTTGGGGCTCCGCTAAGCCATCGAATTCCTCTCGTATCCAATCCTTGCAATCCGAAATCCTTCGTCTTATTCTCAATGATCCTTACTCTGTTACCATGAAAGTAAACCATTATGACCACAATGCCCACAATGATTTGGCCCGAATCCGATATCAATCTTTTCAGATCAAACTTCATTTCCACTCAAACCCTCTAGTTTCAAACCTCGCAACCTCTTCAATTCCTGATAATCCTCGGAGGTGTCTGAAAATAAAATGGCCTCGTGACCTTCTAAGTTGAACTTTTTATTTGAGTACTACCACTGGGGTAGTTTCTCTACTTGCCTTTATCTCTGGACATGATTTTTCTTTCATTATATTTACTTAATGTATTCAGAATACAGTTGTAAATTTCAATAAATACATTAAAAAAAAAAAAAACGTATTTTTTACTTCTTTCCTCATTTTGTTATAAAACCTTAGGATTCTGAACTATTATTTATTTGGTATCTGTCAAAATTGGGTGTTCATACTAATGATTATATTATTGTCATCACTATTACATTCATAATGATAACTCAATAGCTATTGTACATAAATATAAGCAGGTGAAGCTAATAGAAGCGTTTTATAAAAGTATAACACAGAATAAAAAAAAAAAAAATCTTGAAAATTTTATGGATACGAAGATTCAATATGTAAAAATCCAAGAAAATAAAAAAACATAACCATAAAATATATTCGCAAGGCATCCTTAGTGATTAAAATTATACGTTGATGACCGAGCGAACATTTATTTTAAATATTGAGGACATAACCTAACGATTTAGGACATTATTCGGCCAATACAAACAAGAAAGCTTAAGCTTAAAAAAAGTTAAATATAGACAGATGTGGATGAAGTGAGCGAATCAGTCAGTGGAAAACTCGACCGAGTGGAACATATCTCCTTCCTTGTTTCAATTTGAATGTAGAGAGGCGACAGATATTGAGCTGGATAAAAATATCAGCAATGGTAGAAATCATATTGACATCCTGAATCCTCTCCAATGGTAGTAAATTAATATCGTAGGAGCTAATATATAATCCACTTATTGAAAGTATAATTTTGTACTAGACTTAGAAGTTCTATAATGCAGAGAGAAAAGGATATTTAATAGCATACATAGATGTATGGAGGTCATCAACTTCTTTGGATATTGATCTGAACAAAAGTAAAAATACGTATAATACAACCAGCCACACTTGGTAATCGTTTATTTTATTTAGATATATCTTACACAAAATAAAAACAACTTATATACGCCGTGAGAAGGATGATAAAATACAAATAACAGTTACAAGCCTTTTTTGGGAACGTCGTTACACATAAACTATTGATAGCTACTGTAAGAAAGAACCGTTTGGGCGCAAGTTGCGGTAACAAGACCAACAAGTTGGCCAGTAACAGTAACCACTTACTGGAACTTAAACCAGTTAATTACACAGCTCATTGGTCAACGGATCGGGATTAAGTGCCTAGGGCTATAAAAACTCCGAGCGGGCCCTTCGAGAAAGTTAGGACGGGAATTAAAAGGGACTGTATACAGATAGGACTTGACGAGATCCTTCATCCAACTCTCCAGTAACTAACTCTTTGTGTTAACGGTTACTTTTCAGTGTTAGTGTGGTTACAATTCGAGTAGCTGTTATCGACTACAACGCTTTTCTTCTTGTGTTGTTAGTTTTGACTTTTCCTAAGCTAATTCAGTTTGTTCTTTCTCTAATCTCCTAAGCTTTAATCGTGGAATAGGTTTTACAAATACAAACTTAAAAAAACAACAGCATTAAGTGTGATGATTTATATATATATATATATATATATATATACTGCTCAAAAACTAATACAGTTATTGCTAATTTTTCAGTATATACTTTACCTAGCATCTATATTATTATGGACATGTTTACACTTTACAATATTTAATGTAATATGATTTATAATAAATATTAATGCTTTTTATAATAAAAATAATCACCCATTATTCAGTGTTATATATATATTTCTTTGTATTTTTTCCTAATAAACACGTTCAATCAATCAATCAATCAATAAAAATTATATTAAAATGCTAGGCAAAATAAATACAAAAAAATTAGTTGTATAAAAATGCGTAGTTTATTATAAAAGCAGTTCTATGAACTCGCAAAGAAGAAAATAGTCAAATAATTATTTTCAATTTTAATTCTATTTATGCTAACTTCAAATAAAATGAAAGGCTAATTATAGTATAACGCGACTCATTAAAACGATTCATTTTTTTCGGTAAAAAAACTAAGATATTTAAAATTAACTGATTTGTTTACTCTTCAACATCTTTAATCTTATCTTTGACTTTTGAGTAACAAAAGTAAAAATACATATAATATTATCATTTTTAGTTCAAACATTTATTTATGTTCAATAATAATCATGTACCACTACAATTCGTGAAGGGTCTGGGGCTCAGCACATGGTTGAGACAGTACTGTTTCTTGGACAACGTTTGAGCAGGGAGGTGATTTGTTCTATATCACGCTCAACCGATAGATTTCCCGCTCTTAATTTGGGTACCCACTTTGCAGAGGTTGGGAGTGTCCCATCTCCGGCCACTAACAGATTAAACAAAAGTCTTGCCAGCGGCGAGATTTGTACCCAGGACCTTCGGCATGGCAATTCAGCGCTCTACCACTGAGTCACTCTGCTCCCCTCAATTAATAATACAAATGCATTATACAAATTTAAACTGTTCAATAGCCCAAACATATTTAAGTAGGCCTGAGCCAATCAAGAACATACAAATTTTTTTAAACGCTTATTTGGTTTGTTTTAATTTGTATTTAAAGGCATAAAAAACTGTGTTCATTAATCCCTATGGTTTACTATATAAAATGAAGTTTTTTTTAAATTTATATCATATGTTATATAATGGTAGATGAACAAAGTACACACGGGTACTGATATGTTACAACGGGATGTTACAATATATCAGTAAATTGCGCTCTCTAAGCAAAATAAGGCCTGTTGAGACAATAGTGGATAAATCCAAACCAAAAAGCCTTATGTCTCTGAACTAAAACAGGAAACAAAAATATCTGTCGATATTTCGCCTATTCAAGCATCATCAGGGTAGAAAGAGCATAATGGCCAAGGAAAAAAAAAGAATGAAGCTCATCCTAACCTCAAAAGATAAAAAGGAAAAGAAAACCAAACATGAGATAAAACAATACTGGGAATTCCCAAGAATCTCCAGGATGAGAATGTTGGTTGGAAAGGGTTCGTAATCCTATCTCCGAACAAATGAGTGTGAATAATCAACTACAGAATCAGTGGGACGCGCGACCACCTCCTTTTCATTTTGAAGTTCGTTCTGCTCTTTAGTCGTATTGTCTATGGACATTTGCATTTTCCTAAGCCGCTTCGGTTTTCCCTTTGACAATGAGATTTGTCCAAAGGGAGAATCTTAGATTATTACAAGCCCTTAACAACTCTAAAGTTTGTTTTAAATATTTCTATATTAATCTTATTCTTTTAAATTTCATTTTCCCCTGCGCGATTTTGCACGCAGCGAATTTTAAGTAAGAGTTTGTTTATTCTATTTGATATGAGGGAACAACAATTTATGGAAATGGTGAATAGACTTTAAGAACATCTCTTGGCAATTGTCTTTTTGTTATCCTCCAATCAAGCCTATATAACAGAGAGTAGGAAAGAGAATGAATAAGTGGAATTCGGTGATTTTGTTTTGATGAATTGCATGTTATGTATTTTTGTGAATCTATGATTTTATAGTGGAAATGCTCATTTCGTTGTGTATGTTGTGATTCAAAATAAACCAAGGAGCATTGACATTTTTTCTTATAACTTTGGACATGTTTTGCTGAACCCCAAAGTTATACCACATATGTCCACACACGTCTCATTATAACGTTATAGATTAATCGCTTATTTCGTTTATAATATAATACATAAATAAAAGTAAAGTTCAATATTAGTTATTGTTTCTTTTTAAAACTAGATGCTAATGATTTTGGAATACAAATGTTGCGATTACTGCATCATTCAATTCACTAAACTGTATTTCTTCAAGAGATTTAAAAACAAAAAATTTCCTAGAGTAAAATTTGAACTTAATTGTCTCGGATTTATTTTGAGTTACTTACGATCCATCTTGTTTTTTTTATACTAAACTTAAACCATCACAATGAACTTCTTGGCTATTCTTATGCCTCGAGTAATTTAATATATTTATTTTAGAAGAGCAGAGAATTCACTAGATTTGATTAATAAAAATAACAGAGATCAATTCCATCGTTTCCTGTTCAGGAACAAAGCAGTAAAGAAGGCATGAATGAAATGAAATATCCATATATTTCAAACCCAAACAAGAAGAACAAAACACAAAAGAATATTGAAATTGTTTTTTGATTCTGAATTAATTGAAGCGATAGTCTTGTCGAAGCCATGACATATGACCGACAGGATTTGAAACTCTATTTGATCTTTCTTGTATTAAAAAAATCCTATATTTCATGCATAGGATTTTTCAATGGAATTTTAACTTTTTTTTAAGTAAAATTTAAAACTCGGCTTCTTTTATTATTAAATTTATATAAACTCTTTAAAAAAACTTTATTATTAAAAATATTTAAATTTTATTAATTATATATAACACAATATGCAATAGTAAGGTCCCGTTATATTAAAAATCCATTAAAAAAAGAAAGTATAAGTACATCTAATCATAGTAAAATAAATAAATAAATTTAGGCACTGTTCTCAACTGTTTAAGGTTAAGGTCTAGATAGGTCTGAACATAGCCTTATAAATTAGATGTTAGTTATCGATCGAGATGAGAGTGGCCTGCTTAGTATTCAGTATAGTTGGTCGAGCCTTCTGATATTTTAGTGTTTTTTAACATCTGTATGAGGTTCCATGTTCCATTTCTCAAGATATAGCACTCTGTCAGATATGGATAAACGATTGTTATTCGGATGATAGAAATAAGACATTAGGTATAACATTTGGTCCGGAAAAGAATGAAACCCCTTAGCACATAATTATTTAATTGAATTAATAGCATCACGAATACTGATAATTATTAGTAAAGACCAAATTTCTAAACATTTAATAAGCGGTGAGCCGACTGGCAAAGAGCGGTAGACCAAGGCGTAGGTGGGAGCAATCCGTGTTCCGAAGACGGAGGTTTATACTCCCGAAACCCGAAACCGATGGTATAACCATCTATTTTATTATCATTTTTTATTTAATACATTAGTAGAAATATTTCAATAAAAAACCTTAAGTCTCCAAAGTAAACCAGGCATTAAAAATATATGTCCTATAGGTACATGTACTTTCAATTTCCTGTTTTAATTTTAGAGACTTAAGGTTTTTAGTTGGAATATTTCCACTAATGTATTAACATTTATTTAATGTCTCTGTTGACCTTTCCCTTTATCAATATATTTTTTATTTATTTTATAATCTGTATACAGGAATACTCCTCTACAGATGGAGTTGGCAACATAAGATTAATTTCAATGTTAAATAAATCACTATTAACTAACAAAAACAGAATTAACCTAACAAAAATACAAAAATAATACTAATATTGATAATAATAAATACAAAATAATATCTATATTACTTAATTATAAACTAAACTATACCTCTACTACATCTTTAATTCAAAAGATGATAGAAAAAAAATAACAATCGTTAGCACAGACAATGCATTAACAGTCCAACAGTACACAAGTCCAGCCATACATATGTATTTATAGATAACTTTGGTGTACACTTCTTTGGTGTACACTGAAATATATATTCTTGATGTTTAAAATAACACAATTATAAATATTCACAACTTTATGAATAATGTAATATAATTATAAATATAATTTAATTGCTCAAGAGATAAGATATTCAGAAAGTATATTAGATTGACCATATTACTATTGTGAGAACAATATTTCTTGATTAATTAAGTTATTTTATTATTAATAATACTATTACTGATATTAAGTTATAAATTCAATATGTATTATCAATATTTTTAATTGGTGAGAGCAGTGCGTTAAGATTTATCTTCCTTATTTTGGTTTCAGGAGTGATCCTAAGAGAAGTCTGTTAACAGTGACTAGTGTGGTATTCGACATCGAGCCTTCGGGCTCACTTAGCATTTTAATGTGTTATAATTATTATTATTGCGTGACTTGTAGGCATTTCAAATATTCATCTTTATCAATTGACGATCATGTACTAAAATAGGTAGTTGAAATTTTTTTTTTCAAAAATGGATGGAACTTGTACAGAATCAGAATGTATGATAATAATTTTTTTCAATGTAACTTTGAATTACACCAACTTTTCAGGTGCTAAAAATGGAGATGTCGGTGTCTCATGTCATTTTGTATAACATAGCCTATTTACTTGATGTATTTTTTAATACAGTTGTAAATATCAATAAATAAATTAAAAAAATATATTTGTATACATCTGGAAATAAGAATATAGCAACATTTCAATATATTGGGTCTCGTTATGGTTTATAATAGGGAAGAGACATGAGGGTTGATTTAGGCTTATTAATTAGTGTAGCAGTTCTTCATTGCACAGGAATAACAATAAGTTATTTCAAAAGTTTATCAAAAAATAAGTTAACATTTGAAAACCAAAGGCTGATGTTATTGAATAGAATGTATAACAGAATTCAGAAAACGTGTTTTAAACTTTAATAAACAAAATTGAATTCAGCAGAGGCGTCTAGGATAATGAGACTTTTCGATTTAATAAAAATAATGGGACAATCCGAAACAAAACTGAATATGGAACAGATGGAGTCAGGAATAACAACTTTCACTAGATAAAACCGTTGATCTGGATGATTTGGATACAGCTTTGGTATATATGGACACATGTCACATGTTTCTGTTTTGTCTATTTTTAAATGAAACTGCTAAATTAGAATCGATATTTTTTAAATTATCAGTTATCGATACGCATTTAAAAATAATAACCATCAGAATTAAATAAATAAAATATGCATTTTGATTTTAAAATATTATTGATTTAAAAAAAATGAATTTCTTTTTAAATCATTAAGAATATGCCATATGTTGGGGAGAGCGACACCATAAAGGAAATAAAGCCAACAGGTGTAAATCTCCGACCCCGTGTCAATTAAATGCCGGTTATTATGAGCACTTACGATGTTAATGAATTTATGGATGAGAAAGAAAATAAGATTAATGCTGTTAGAAACAAAAGAGGATTAAAATAATAAATATTTAAATGAACAAAAATTAAATTTAATGAACGAGAGAATTACATGTAATAGATAAAAAATATCAAAAAAAAAAACAACAAAAAAAAACATATGGTTAATGAAATATATATATAACAATGAATAAACTAATAATTATGAACAATAACTAAGCAGGCCTGATATTTACTGAATATAATTTAGATGTATAATTTAAAGAAGAAATTAATTAATTATATTAACTATTAATTTAAATTTAATATAGCAATAATAGACTTAAATGTCCATAAGTGACAGCAAAAAATATGTCTCCGACGTCTTCTCTTCACCAAGGCCTTTAGTATAAGTATTAATTAGAAATACCTTATGAGAAGTATTATGTGAGGTACTCAACACGATCGGCGATCGTCGTTACTCCCACTGTGTCGAAAGATGTCGATGATGCCAGGAGCTCCAAAGGTATTCGTAATGAATAATGTTTAATGTTAGACTGCACTAAGTCTACACTAAAGGAAACTCGCAATGAATAATGTTAGACTGCATTAAGTCTACACTAAAGGAAACTCGCAATGAGTGTTCACTGATTGATGTTCAAAGCAACAATGTAATGTAATTACAAGAGGTACTCGTAATGAGTAATGTGAGACTGCACTAAGTCTACACTAAAAGAAACTCGTAATGAGTGTTCACTGACTGAAGCCCAATGCAACAATGTAATGTAATTACAAGAGGTACTCGTAAAGAGTAATATTAGACTGCAGTAAGTCTACACTAAAAGAAACTCGCATTGAGTGTTCACTGATTGATGTTCGAAGCAACAAAGCTGTAATTACCAAAAGTACTCGTAATGAGCAATGTGAGACTGCACTAAGTCTACACTAAAAGAAACTCGCAATGAGTGTTCACTGATTGATGTTCAAAGTAACAATGAAATGTAATTACAAGAGGTACTCGTAATGAGTAATATTAGACTGCAGTAAGTCTACACTAAAAGAAACTCGCAATGAGTGTTCACTGATTGATGTTCAAAGCAACAATGAATGTAATTACAAGAGGTACTCGTAATGAGTAATGTTAGACTGCACTAAGTCTACACTAAAAGAAACTCATAATGAGTGTTCACTGACTGAAGCCCAATGCAACAATGAAATGTAGGCGTCTCGCGTTACCAAGACAACGGTGGTCCTTCGCCGCCGTCACCAAGACAACGGCGGTCTTGTTTTGTCGACATGAATTAATGTGATGCTTCACATCATCTATAAAATATATATAATCTACTAACTTCTAATTACAAAAATAAAGCTTTATGTACATTTTCTCCAATATTTTCTCTCGTTCATTAGAATCAAATCAATTACAAACTAAGGAATTATATATGACAAAAAAAAAGTAATGAAACTAATTAATGAGCGTTAACATACCGCCCACCAAAAATTTGATAAATTTTTTAAGGTTTGCCTACTTCTAGTGTTGATCTGGTAGAGGTAGAAGTGGTGCTAATTTGGATGATCATTTCTTGAGTTCCCTTTTCGTTAAACCAAATCCACAGTTCCTTTAATCGTCGGTCTGCTCCAACAAAATTGGTTCCATGATCTGAGGAAATGAAAGCTGGAAGACCCGATCGTGCAATAAAACGATCCAAGGACGCCAAAAATGCATCTGTGGTGAGTTGTGAGACCAACTCTAAATGAGAAGCCTTTGTGCTCATGCAAATGTAGCCCTTGGTAGCAATTGATTTGCGTCTATGTGATTCCTTGATAAGGAAAGGTCCTGCAAAGTCAACACCCACATTTAAAAAGGCCCGGCCTTGTTCGAATCTGCTCGATGGTAGTGCACTCATAAATGGGTTTATGATTTGGACCCTGAGTCTGTGGCAGACTAAACATTGGTGAATACGGGAGCGTATGGTTCGTCGTGCCAAAATAATCCAGTACTGGCGCATGATCAAGGAGTGCAGTAGTTGTGGGCCAGCATGAAGATAATATTTGTGAAAATGATCGACGATAATTATTGTCAAATGAGACTTATACGGTATTAGGATTGGAAATTTAGACTCATAAGATAGTGGACTGTTCTTCAGACGACCGCCCACCCTGAGCAAACCACGGGAATCCAAGAAAGGAGAGAGAGATTGCAGTTTTGGGTCCATACGTGTAATTTCACGATACTCATTAAACTGTAGTTCAAAATAATACCTCTGAGTGGCTCTTATGCAAGCTTCTAATGATCTTCTCAGTTCACTTAATCTTAAAGGGCCCCTATTTTTATTGTTGGAACTTCTTGTGTTTTTAATGAATCTCTGTACATATGCTAATACTCGTTGAAGTCTTGAAAGACTAGAGAAGCATTCTATCCAAGTTATAATTTCAGGAGATTGTTTAGTTTCAGAAAGCAGAACCTTTTCGTCTTTCCTTTCTGGTAAATATGAAATATTAGGAGCTGGGATTTCGGTTAAGGGCCAATCTGAGATAGGAAGTCGCATCCAATCGGGTCCGAACCACCAGGTTGGATCAGTAATTATTTCAGCGGGGTCGCAACCAGGTGAGGAGACGTCAGCTGCATTATAATGCGAACGAATATGGTGCCAAGATCCCCGTTGAGAAAGATCTAGAATTTTAGCCACTCTGTTAGCTACAAAGGTTTTCATTTGATGTAAAGGTAATCTGAGCCAAGCCATAACCGTGGCCGAGTCAAATTGTAAATATATCGGTGCGTCCCGCCACTGGAGCAAAAAATCATTAAGGGCCTTCAACGTTTCAACCAATAGCACTGCGGCGCAGAGTTCCAGTCTAGGTATCGTAAGCAGTTTCAAGGGAGCCAACCGGGTTTTGGCAAAAACGAGACTCGTTGAAACGTCATCACCTTCAGTGTCGGTTCGGAGATATATCACAGCTGCAGAACCCTGCGAGGAAGCATCCGCAAACCCAATAATAGTAGCAGACTCTGGTCCGCTTGAACTAATTCTCCTTCGAAGTCCTACTTGTGATAATTTACTCAGGTCGTTGAAAAACAATTCCCATTGAGCCTGAATGTATGATAAAACCGGATCATCCCATCCAATCTTGAGTTTCCACAATTTTTGGATAATGATTTTCGCTCGGAAAATTACAGGTGATAGGTATTCCAACTGGGCACGTGAAGCGAGCGGATATTTATGTCCTTCGTCTGAGACAAGTTGTTGAATCACTCGTATCGCTAAGAAAGGAGAGCAAGACAACCCAAACGGGAGCAGGTTAAGTTCATATTCGAGTAGTCCATCAGTTACATCAAAACGGAAAAACAAGTGGTGATACAAACGATCTTCAGGATCAATTAAGATTAGAAGGAACATCTTGTATATGTCAGCGGAAACAGTGTACCGTGGTATACGAAATTTCAACAAAACGTCCTTGATATCATTTTGGAGATTCGGCCCTGTCAGAAGATGAATGTTCATTGACCCAGAATTCGTTTGTGCCGAGGCATCAAAAACAATGCGTAGATGGGTAGATGAACTGTTCTTGCAAACTCCATGATGTAGTAGAAAATATTTCCCTGTTCGAGTTGCAAGTGAAAGATGTTTCCTACTTAGGTAGTCCTCAAATACCGAGTTATATTCGAGCCTTAAAGCTCTGTCTATAGTCAACTTGTCCTCCTGAAACGATGGAGGACCATAAACCTGGATGCTTGTAAATTCGGTGGGGGTTCACCTTTAGATCGAGGATGAACGATGGATCTTCCATGCTCAACTCTTGTCTGAGTCAAATAAAATTGTTCCTCGGCTACATTTTCTAGGTATAACCTTCTATCAGTTGTAGCTTCTTCAATGTCCCAGAATCTACTAATGATAGCTGGTTGTGTTTCACTTTCAACTACACTAAGCATCGTTTGGCAGTTTGAACTAGGTGATATGTTTGAAATTGGTTCAACTAATACACGCCCAATTATTGTTTTTGCATAAAATGCTTTTGGAAGACCACCATCAGTGCTGATGGTATTATCTAGTAGAATGTCTCTACTTAAATCAGCATCTAATAAACCGTCGATTTGTCCTGGTTGATGACAAGTTGCGTCTACAAGATATAAATGTTTCACCGTATCCATTAGTTGGTTGCGAATAATAACAGAAGGCATCTCTGCGCTGATTTGGTCGAACACAACGGCCATAGTATCCAACTGCGGAAAATCCACTGTTTGTGGGATGATAGTGGAGGACACAAGCGTACTAATTGGTTCAATAGAATCGCAGCAACTAACCTCAGAATTCGTTAGTTCTGGTTGATAAAATGTAGAATCTCCAAACATAACCATTTCTTGGTCGGGAATAGGGACATAAGGCATTTCTGCACCGATTTGGTCTATGACGATGTCCGTAGTACCCGACTGGGGCAAATCCTCCATTTGGGGAGCGATAATAGAGGACGAAAACGTAGCTGAACTATTTGCTTGAATAGAATAGCTGCAACTAACATCAGAATTTGATTGCGTTGATCGATGCAATGGTGGGGGAAAAACTACACCTTCATTTAATTCTTAAATTTTCTCATGTTTAAAGTCAAATGACAGGGCCTCGAAGAAATATTCACGAGTTTTATCCTTAATATCGGAATATTTCTGAACATCCTGTCCGTTTAATTTTAATAATTTCCAAATATCTCTATATATGGAAAGAAATTCGGCATGCCTCTTATCTAAACGAGACAACCTCGCCCGAAATAACCTTCTCTTGCCAGGGTCTGTTATAGACGCTTGTCCCAGGACGCAGGTTTTTCTAATATCATCGGCGAGATCATTGAATTGGTTGATCAATGATTCAAATTCAACTTCCGATTCGGAAAGTTTAGATGTTTTTGACATTATGTAAGCTGAAAATAGCTGTTCGAGAAATTAAAAAATAACGGACGATAATGCCAACAAATATATAAATAGGTTGCACTAACAATTTATGTGGGTGAACATAAGCAATATTAAATACTCAAAATAATCGAGCCGGAGGGCCAAATTTTGCTCAAAATAATCCGGCTCCGGAGGACCAAATTTGCTCAAAATAATCCGTCCCCGGAGGACCAAATTTGCTCAAAATAATCCGGCCCGGAGGACCAAATTTGTTGGGGAGAGCGACACCATAAAGGAAATAAAGCCAACAGGTGTAAATCTCCGACCCCGTGTCAATTAAATGCCGGTTATTATGAGCACTTACGATGTTAATGAATTTATGGATGAGAAAGAAAATAAGATTAATGCTGTTAGAAACAAAAGAGGATTAAAATAATAAATATTTAAATGAACAAAAATTAAATTTAATGAACGAGAGAATTACATGTAATAGATAAAAAATATCAAAAAAAAAAACAACAAAAAAAAACATATGGTTAATGAAATATATATATAACAATGAATAAACTAATAATTATGAACAATAACTAAGCAGGCCTGATATTTACTGAATATAATTTAGATGTATAATTTAAAGAAGAAATTAATTAATTATATTAACTATTAATTTAAATTTAATATAGCAATAATAGACTTAAATGTCCATAAGTGACAGCAAAAAATATGTCTCCGACGTCTTCTCTTCACCAAGGCCTTTAGTATAAGTATTAATTAGAAATACCTTATGAGAAGTATTATGTGAGGTACTCAACACGATCGGCGATCGTCGTTACTCCCACTGTGTCGAAAGATGTCGATGATGCCAGGAGCTCCAAAGGTATTCGTAATGAATAATGTTTAATGTTAGACTGCACTAAGTCTACACTAAAGGAAACTCGCAATGAATAATGTTAGACTGCATTAAGTCTACACTAAAGGAAACTCGCAATGAGTGTTCACTGATTGATGTTCAAAGCAACAATGTAATGTAATTACAAGAGGTACTCGTAATGAGTAATGTGAGACTGCACTAAGTCTACACTAAAAGAAACTCGTAATGAGTGTTCACTGACTGAAGCCCAATGCAACAATGTAATGTAATTACAAGAGGTACTCGTAATGAGTAATATTAGACTGCAGTAAGTCTACACTAAAAGAAACTCGCATTGAGTGTTCACTGATTGATGTTCGAAGCAACAAAGCTGTAATTACCAAAAGTACTCGTAATGAGCAATGTGAGACTGCACTAAGTCTACACTAAAAGAAACTCGCAATGAGTGTTCACTGATTGATGTTCAAAGTAACAATGAAATGTAATTACAAGAGGTACTCGTAATGAGTAATATTAGACTGCAGTAAGTCTACACTAAAAGAAACTCGCAATGAGTGTTCACTGATTGATGTTCAAAGCAACAATGAATGTAATTACAAGAGGTACTCGTAATGAGTAATGTTAGACTGCACTAAGTCTACACTAAAAGAAACTCATAATGAGTGTTCACTGACTGAAGCCCAATGCAACAATGAAATGTAGGCGTCTCGCGTTACCAAGACAACGGTGGTCCTTCGCCGCCGTCACCAAGACAACGGCGGTCTTGTTTTGTCGACATGAATTAATGTGATGCTTCACATCATCTATAAAATATATATAATCTACTAACTTCTAATTACAAAAATAAAGCTTTATGTACATTTTCTCCAATATTTTCTCTCGTTCATTAGAATCAAATCAATTACAAACTAAGGAATTATATATGACAAAAAAAAAGTAATGAAACTAATTAATGAGCGTTAACACCATAAATACATAGAATACACCAGTGAAGAGACAATGCTTACCTATTATAAGTACTGGCTATATAGGTTGTATTACGGATGGCGGTCTGAATATATGCTTGTGCACATTGATCATAAATTATGTAATAAAGTAATTTAAGAATTACAGGTTTATAACTATAAATAAATAGTAATAATTAAAACATGGATCCGATAGTTCTTAATAACGAAATGCGATTTACATATTATTTTTCTAGTATGCTTTTAATAATATCCATGTTTTTATTCATGAAGAACTACTCTGTAATGAAGGATACATAATGATTTGCTGATTTAATCAAAATTATAATTAAAACATATTGTAGAAAAATCTCTCGTAAATATATAGGAATGTGGTATAAAAATTTAAATTAAATATAGTTATTAACATATTAATTTATGACCCTGGTGGAATAGTACCCAAAGATTGAAGAATTTTTTGTTATAGAGGTGTTTTGTTTTTATAAATTTTAAATTAAAAAAAATCTTTGACTGCATTCTCCCACTAGGGCCTGCACACCATCCACACCACATTGAAGCTAGTCCACTATAAATTAGGTACCCTTAACTGAGGGGGATAACCTGACAATTGTGTGCGGTCTCAGACCAATCACCTCTTAGCACAACTGTTACCCGAGAAATATTAGTGTATCTACCATTTACTGTATACCATAACCTAAGGCACTTCATTGTTCGTGTTTGTACAGATGTTTTTTAATAATATTTTAAACACATTTTTCTTTTTATAATAATATATTTCGTAAAAATAAATTTGGTTACTGTCAAGTCCTTCCAATGTAATTTATCTGATATTTTATTAAAACCTGTTCGTTACTTCGATCACTAGAATGAGTATTACATAATATTGAAATACAGATTCTAAAAAATATATAAATTATAAGACTTAAAAAACGGAAAATTTAGCATAACTACAATATTCGAATTAGATATACTCTGAGAAGATAAACGTACTATCCAGGTTATGTTGAAAAAACTAAATTAGATTTTTTTTTTACTATAGTAACAAAATTATTGAATACATTTTATGACTTAATTTTGTTATTTATTTTAATAATGGCATATTTACAAGATATTGATATTATTTAAATGCTTTGAGATATATGTGATTCCTTTACTCTTGAAAGATACAGAGTGATACAAGAAATATGGACTATATTATTCAAAAAGGATGCCTTTGTCAATATAACGACACAGCGTCAAATCGAATATAGCAAATCCGTCCCTATAAAAAAACAAAAAAATAGTCTGTAGTAGAAGGATAGGCGAAGGAATATAAGAAGTAATGGAGCGATCGAGAATGGATGGAGGAAAAGAAATTGCGATCGCTGAAGAAAACATCTCGCTCAGGATGTAAGAAGATATTCTGTTGTAATCAATGAAGGACTATTAGGAGAGGCAAATGGCAATAATTGTAATAAAAATTTGTCAACAAATTTAAATTGAAGAATACTTGTTGGAACGACTGGAGGGCGGTTGATGTGAGATGTGCTTTACTAGATCTTCATTGCTGTAAGTGTCTTGATGATGCCTAAACTGGAGAAACGTTGGTTAGTTAGTTAACTTTCCGAAATTTAAGACCCAGTGTTTTTGGATTATTTTAAGTTTACTTTGCTCAATTTTATTAATCCATAATACAAAGAAAAGTATTCCTTAAACAGTTTATCTTGTTCTAATTTGACAATAGAAATAACTAAATTAGTGGAATCATAAGCGGAGTGGCTCAGTGGTAGAGCACGGAGTTGCCATGCTGAAAATCCTGGTTCAAATCCCGCTGCAGGCAAGACCTTTATTTAGTCTGTTTACAGCTGGAGATGTATCAGATAGGATCTAGGACCCTCCAGGGGCTCACCCAGCTTCTTTAAACTGGGTACCCAAAATAAAGGGGAACAATCTGGTGGTGGATCTAGGACAGAAAAAAGCCAACGAAATTATTTCCCAAAAAATGGACACTTTATGTTGACTCACCTGATATATTTATAATAAAAATGCATGTCCGAGAACTCAAAAATTATTTTATTAAGCCAGACATGAAATCAGAATGCCTCTGTGCATAAGGACACTGATTTTGAACAGGTAGAAAGATAAAAAACGTTTAGAAAAACGAACGAAAATTCATGAGAAAAACTGTTAATGAACACTAGCGACTCAGAAGCAAACATGAAATCAAAAAATGCTCATTTATTCACAGCAATTATGAAACGCAAATTCAGAATCTATGGACACTTCAAAAGGATGAACGAACGACCACATTACAAAAAATTGTGAAATTTGTGGAAAAAAAGAGATTCAGTCTTAAACAGACTCAATGAAATGTTTTGGAGAAATAAAAAAAAAATAACTGAAACTTGCCAAAATTACAACAGAGGATATCCAAAACCAGATAATCCACAGATTCAAAATTCACAAATGGCAAGTTGGGGAAGAGTAGAAATAAAAAAATACTGTAACAACATGTTCTCAAGAGAGAAAGAAAATCGTTGTTTTAATGGGCTCGTTCGTAAATAATAATAATAAATAAGCATATTTTTATTTTGAAGAGAAAAGATTTGCCCCCAGTCGGGATTCGAACCGAAGAGAACGGTGAAGGGAACAGATTTATCCTAGGTAGGGAGCGACCCCGGTGGCTCAAGTGGTTAGAGAGTTGCCACGGTGAGGCGGAGATCCCGGTTCGAATTCCGGCTGGGGCAAATCTTTTCCTTTCAAAATAAAAATATTTAAAAATTAAATCAATGATTAAAAAATTATAATAAATAAACATATTTGATATTTCCTTTATCTTCAAACATGGCACTCGGATATTACAGGGCTACTCACCTGAGAAATAAAATTTTAAATTTAAATAATAATAAAATAAAGAAAGTGTTGATGTCATATTAATAACTGTCTTCGATTGAGACATGTAATATTTCACAGAAAAAAGTTAATTTCTTTTAAAAAACTAGGATTAATTTGTTTATGATGTCAATTTATTTTCATAAAACGTCTCCTAACATAATAAAACGGTCGTATTTTAGTTTAAATTGCAACTTCCCAAGAAAACATGGCGACACATTATTTTACTTTATGGCTTCCCCCATTTTAGGCTTGATTATACCTAAAAGGCCTCTTCCACACTATCACTTTCCTTCTACCGAGAATTTTCTTTCTCTTTTCCCTTTAATTTAATTTTATTTTAAAACTGTATCCATCAGCGGGTCAAACCCAAATCATAAGTATAAAAACTAACAAAGGTGATCTTACTGAAATAATTAAATATTAGTGGTTCGTTATAACTAAATATTAACTGGAGTTGGAAGGGAATACTAAACGCACTAAATTGTTTTTACTTTTGTTTTACTTGAAGTGACGAAAAACAAAACAAAAATAATTAATGTTCCAATACAGTCCATTAAGGGTCTTGTGTTCAATATAAGGGAAAGACTTTACTGTTCTTAAGACCACGGCTGTGTTTATACATAAGATATAACCTCTTTACAGAAGGTGGGTGAGCCCTAGGAGGGTCTTAGTCCCACGGGGTCCATCCGTTATATTAACCCTTTATCTTAGCAGAAGATTAATAATAGATTAATAATAATATAATATTCCCACACACAACAATGAAACAACTCATCTAAATCTAAGATTGTACACATATAACCACAATGACTTGTTTGTTTACGTAATAGTTCGACTCCGTACCGCAAAGCTCTAGCGTCTGCATCGGACAGATTGAATTTGTGAATGTAGCAGTCAATGTTAAATGTATACCAATGTTCACAGGTATTATTATTTAATGTTAAATTTCGACTCATTTTGAAAAATAAAATTTAATAGCACATGAGGTATTTTTGAAAGCTAGTCGCATTGAAAAAAGTGCCATGGCAACTATCAGGTTACTATTTCAGTGTAAAATTCTATCCCCCTCACCAATTCTATCCATCATTATCATGTTACTTGTTGGGATATTTTAAACTGTCATTTGTAATAGTTTCTTTAGTTGGGACTAGATCTAGCGAGACGATATATGCCGGCGCAAGGGAACGTGCACCCAGTGCTAAAGACGATTTATGCCGGCGCACTGCTTTTCTATCAATCTGCAAAAGCCGAGTATAGACGACGCGACATTGTACTGTTGCTCTTTGTATAGACAAATGCTTTGAAGATTTCCATACAAACCAAAATTATAAAGCAATATGTTTTAGTATTAAAACAAAAATGAAAAAAAAAGTTTTAACTCCGCCAGTGTCGGTCCATAGCCCGAATCGAAAAGGATGATGGAAACAATGAAATACGTTAACAGATAGCAGTAAAGGGGCGTAATGAAGAATGTAATGTAAAAAGTATGTATCAGAGGCCGGAAGACGGGTAGCCGGCCCACTTAGCGCTGTGATAGGCGTAAAGCTCTTCACTCGCTGCAGTTAAAGGGTTAACTGATTAAATACTTAATCTGCTAGAGCTGGATTTGAACCCGGTACATTAAGAAAAGCAACTCAGCGCTCTATACACTGCACTATCTTGCTCCATTTCATATTTATTATTTAAGATGTATCGATGATCCGTATGAAAAATCCCTCAGGAGTCTCTGAATTACAAGTAACACTTCCGTGTTTTAAATTTTTTTTTTTTTTTTTTAAATAACCTATTTCTGCAGCCCCAGTGAATAAGTGGTTAAATCAAATTTTGTCCAGAACTAGTTAACTGGATTGAGAGTACAAGAATAGTGTCGTAATGTTAGTTTTTGGCTCGAAACGAAGTTGAAATATAAGCAATAACTCCTTTTCTAGCCAATACTTGACTTAGCCCCTTATTCACTACGAAAATAACACGATCGCTTTTTTCTAAGAACAAAAAAAAAAACATTTTGGAGAAAATCTGACTTAACCACTTATTCACCGGGCTGTAGATTTAATCAGCTATGTTTTGGCTGAGTTAGCTCTCGAAAATGAAGGAACAACTAAACGCAATATTCTTTTTTTGTGTCTAAAAGAGATTCCAGGAAAGTTTTGACTCAAATTAAATACTTGAGTTTTAATAAAGAAATCGAAAGTAAGATGATTTAGAATTTAAGTAAAAAATATTAAATTAATTTTTTCATATGATAAATAAAGGAAATGAGGTAGCTCATTGAGTTGATTCTCATTAGAATCCTGAGTAGCTATCATGAAGGTTGTGGGTTCGAATCCGATCAACTGACCCTCCTGGGTCTCATACAGCCTCTGTAAAGTGTGTAAAGTTGAACGCGATGTTTGTCCTAACACCTCCCAGCAAACATGTTGTCCAGGAAGCAGTAGCGTCAGTAGCGAACCCCAAACCCTTCATTGATTATAACGGTACAGTTTTTTTAATGCAATTTATAACAGTAACAGGGAGAGGAGTGGCTCAGAGGTAGAGTACTGAGTTACCATGCCGGAAATCCTGGTTCAATTCCCGCTGCAGGCCATGCTTTTTATTTAGTCTGTTTGCAGCGGGAGATGGATCATATAGGATCTAGGACCCTCCTGGGGCCCACCCAGCCTCTATAAAATATTATAAAAATAGGGCACCCAAAATAAGGGGGAAAAATCTGGCGGTCGAGCGTGACCTAGGACAAGTCACCTCCTTGCAGAACCGTTGTCCATGAAACAGTACAGTCTCTACCATGTACTGAACCCCAGACCCTTCATGGGTTATAGTGGTACAGGTTTTTTTTTTTTAATAGTAAATAATATAATGTGAGGTAACTGATGTGGTGAGGTATATCAAGCTGGGAAAACTGCGCTGGGGTGGCCACGTTGAACGGATGCCGGAGGAGGAAGTAACCAAGAATCTCCTGGTTGGGAGGCTCCACCGAATGAGAGGAAGAGGAAGACCTCGTCTTAGATGAAAGGACACTGTTGCCAGGGATCCCCGTCAACTATTAAACACCCGCAACTGGCGAGCGGCCGCATAGGATCGAGCCACCTGGCAAAAGCTTTTTGAGAAGGCCTAGGACAACTTCGGTCTGTAGTGCCAAGGATGGATGGATGGAACTAAATATAATGTAACCTGCCCATTCATTTAACATATATTTTCTAGAAACGGTCACCTGTGATAGACCGGCAGGTGGCCCTAGGATTTGGTTAAGGGAGTAAAAAATCCTTAGTTACGCCGTCCTTCGAAAGGGACGTTAAACGGGGGTCCCGAGCCTGTACGATGTCATGTCCTCGTTAAAAATCCCTATCCTAATTTAACCTGGACAGGCAAAATTTAGAGCTCCCACTGAAGCATCGTCCGATTAGCCATGGCAGCATAAAGTGACGTTAAATAAACAACTAACTAAATATATTTTTAATCAGTGGATTAATAAATACTATTCCGAAAATATCGGATGGTAAAAGGAGAATATCATTCTATGGCCACCTTTTATGGATGAAACCCACAAGACTGGCGAACCGTATTTTCACATACTTAAAGGAAAAGAAGACCAAACCTGCTTGGTTCGAAGAAGTGGATAGAGATTTACGGGAGATGGGGATTCCCTTCGAGGATGTCTTGGAAAGCAACCATCTCAGCATGAAACTAGATATCCATGTGGGTTTTCAAGAAAACCCCAAGCCGAAGACGGGAAAGAGATGAAAAGAAGAAAGAAGTGAGCAGCAACGGCAACGAATTAGGAATTACCTGGCCAATACCAACAAAAATACGGTTGAAATGACGTGGTCTACTAAGGCCAATACGAAGGAAAAAAACTGCTTCAAATTATAAACTATTATTTTGTTAATGGTTAATCTTGGAGATGTGACCAATCATATTGAGCCATTTCTTTAGGATTCTCTATATGTGTTAGTATGAAAGATATTTTAAGGACGAGGATTCCATTCTGTTATTTAGCTATAGCCGTAACGTATTTTTAATTTCACTTCATAACAATCATAATGGTACCATTAAAATGCTATTAACAGATTGCGAATGCTCCAACTCCTCAGACACATCGGTGGTTCATAAAAGCCTCCCCATACGACAATATAAAATTTTATCTGTTTTAAGAAGTCCATTAGGCACTTCATTGTTTTTTTACCTTCTCCGAGTATCCCTCGTAATAATAAGGGCCATCCAAACTTCTACTTCGTGGAGAAAACTGGATGTCGGACCCAGTAAATTATAGTATACTGGAATATAACTTAATAAAAAGTTTTACGCCTGTTTTAATTATGCCTACCTGTAAAAGTAATTACATCAAACTATTTCGAATATAAATTTTATAGTTAGTTGACGAACTAGTTGACGGAATTAGTTGGCGAACTTCTGGAGTTAATGGTTTGAAGAGAATATAAGAAGTTGTTTAATTGGTTGCTAAAACGGACTATTCGTGGGAGTTGAGTTTTCCCTTAGGGAGTGGGAAAACCGACGAGAAAATTATTTTTTTACACAATAAAACTCTTTATGAAATTAACATCGCCCTTAGACGCTACTCAAAAGAAGGCCCTTTTATGAATACTGTATAGTTTGTTCCTCGCCCATGGCTTTGAGTCCGGCCAACCGGCTACAGCCGTTTAACAATTCAAATAGAGCCTGTCTCTTTTCCCCTTCAACCGCGTTTATCTTCAAACTAAATGTACATTTATAAATATATATTGGGCTATATACATCATATATATACTTGAAAGGCTTTTTTAAATGTTTTAAATATTTATTGCACTTCCTGGACTACCTTAGGTGTAAAGAAGTCGGTCATTTTTTTTTTATCGTCTTACATATTTATTTTATTTCTGAAAGAGCTTACCTAGTTTCACTGTTAGCTGTTTGAAGTACGAAAGTTTAGATGTATGCAGGATTATGGTGAGAATAGCAAAGAGAACGCGAACAGATTCGAAAAAATATATACCTATGGTGTTAACAAGGTTAATATAAACTATCCAACAATAACTTAATTTGGTTTTAATCTGTCTAAAGCGACTTTAATATACTTTTCGCTTTTCTATTACTTTAGAGCAGTTGGAGAGAAAAAAAAATATTTTTTTTTGTACTGAGACTAAGACCCTTAAGAATAACATTTACGAAAATAATAATCCATATTTGATCAGATTAAATATTGATTTTATTATGTATTATCAGTATTTATCAAGATTATCAGTATCACACTATTGAAGTTCTTATTGGAGGATTATTTTATAATTTTCTCTCTTAACTAACCTTTCCTAAATAAAAATAAGCTTTTGACATTATCTATTTTTAAATCTATAATAAATAATAAATCACTAAAAAAAATATATAAATTAAATTCAGAGTACTTGAGAAAAGATTTGTTTTTCTTAATTTTTACATTCTAGTAAAAATAAATCAAGAAAACACATTTAAATAAAATAATAATGAATTAGTTTATAATTTTCCCCTTTTACCGACCTTTCCGAAATAAAAATAATATTTTGATATTTTCTAATTTTAAATATATAAAAATATAGCCCACCTGTCAATCTAATTGTGGACCAAACCTCATTTTACTAATTCTACTTTTCAATTAATTGTACTGAAGTAGATTTTAGTAGAAGTACTCCGATATGAAAGCTGAAGCTCAGTTCAGTTGTACCTAGGGTGTGAACAATTTGGACATAAATTATCGATCAAAAACTTAATTTTGTTTTAATCCGTCTATAGTGACTTTAACATATTTTTTTTACATATAACATATATAACGTTTTCTTATTACTTAAGGTAGGTGTAGAGATAAAAAAAAAACTATTCAATACTGAGACTAAGCCCCTTAAGAATAACAATTTCAAAAATACTAATCCATATTTGACCAGAATACATATTAATTTTATTATGTAATAACAGTATTCATCAAGGTCATCAGTATCACACTATTGAAGTTCTTATTCGTGGATTATTTTCTAATTTTCTCCCTTTACTAACCTTTCCTAAATAAAATAAGCTTTTAACATTTTATATTTTTAAATATACAAAAATTTAACACACCTGCCGTCCAACCCTTTTTTTACAAATTCTACAAATTTTCACTCATTTTAACTTAAGTAGCTATATAAAGTTTTAGTGGATGTACCAAGATATTATTACAGGAATAGAAGTTCTGTTTAGTTCGTATTTTACAGAGGAGTGAAAAATATATTTGGTTATCGTTTTATGTATTTTTTTTTTATTTTAATCATGTACATCATTTCATTTACTTTATTTTCAAATAAATATTTTACTATTAAATATTTCAATTCCGAATAGAACAGATTTCTCTTCACCGTTCCTATATATACATCGCAAAAATTCCGAGAACACGGGGATATAGGATCGGTGAAGAGAACGGATTTGTCTGGCGGTACGACCCGTGGTAGCTCAGTGGCTTAGATGCAGACGACCCGGGTCCGAATCCCGGCTAGGGAACATCTTTAATATGCAGAACAAAAATATTTAAAAATAATTACCATCAAAATAACTATTAATAAAAATAAATTATAAATATTTTACTACTTGGGTGCTACATATGCGGTGGACCAAATTCCATTTTACAAATAACACACCTGGTCATATAACTGTCTGTAGAATAGTTACTTAACAATTTAGAGAAAACATTCACACACGTTATTTAGTGATCCTTGGTTGTTTTGACTCAATGAAATTTAAATATTGTAATTCCGTTGATTTTTTCGGTTTTAAAATGTTCAGGATAGTCCATTTCTCTTAATGCATCTTTCATTTAATTTTTGGTAAGTACAAGTACAAAAAAAAAAAAAGGAAATTGGCTTATCAACTTAATACCTACATAGTAGTATTGATTATAAATTACGATGGTATGAAAAATGGTAAAGCATTGCTTTAGTAATTATATAAATATATATATATATATATATATATATATATATATATATATATATATATATATATATTATACTTATATATAACACTATGAACTTAAAGTGATTGAGTTCCGACTATTAACGCTGCGCCTTAGGTGCCTCTGGATACTGTGCCCGCATGACCGTAAGGTCTTTCAAAACTGTATCACACTAGCGAGGTTATATTCAAGGGGTATATTATAATTCCAACTTACACTAATTAACGTTTACTATATATATATATATATATATATATATATATATATATATATATATATATATATATATATATAAATTTCTGATTTTTTAAAATAAATAAATAATGAATATCTACGTATATACGATAGGTACTTGAAGTTTTAGTTGAGGTACCCAGATATAATTCTAGAAATTGAAATTTAGTTTAGCATCCCCCATTGAACCTGCTAAAGTATTAGTACTCACTTGTATGTGTATTTGAGATACAGTTAATTTGGCATAAAATAAAATAATGACTTTTTATAAATGTAAGTCAGTTCGTTATATGGAATAAAGTAAATAATTCCTAAATCTTATTTATTTAAATAATTTTTTTTAATAAAATTATTTATAAATCATTTTTTTCATCAAATTTGTAAATATCTTAATATTGATTGTTTTCTTTCTTTTATTGATTATTGGGATTCAACTCATAATTTATTTTTCTTTTTAGTTTATTGAATTGTAATTGTATTTTACTCTAACCCATCATAGTTCGGGGCTCAGTGGTAGTCAGTGAGTTGTAATGCCGAATGTCCAGGGTTCAAATCCCGCTGATGGTACGACTTTTATTTAATCTGTTAGTATCCGAAGATCCTATGGGATCCAGGACCCACCTGGGGCTCACTCAGCCTCTATAAAGTAGGTACCCAAAAAAAAGGAGGAAAAATCTGGTGGTTGAGCGTTAACTAGAACAAATCATCTCCCTCCACAACCGTTGTCTAAAGCGATTAGTTCCAGAATAAATAAAATATTTGCTATTATTATAACACTTATTTTCATTATATAAGTAATTATTATGTTATAAAAGAAATAATTGTTGTAAATAATATGAACGTTAATTTCCCTGCATGGTTTTTAACCCGAAGGTGAAAAGCCTTAGCGACCCGAGTTGTGGCAAACCGCACAGCAAACCAGATTAATTAAAACGTTTGTGAAGATTTATTCCTTATCCCTAAATGCAATATCGTGATCAACAAAATGTGCCCTCTATATTGAGAAATATTAAATCATAACCAATTAAAAAAATAAATACATTATAAAAGACATAAACACCAATGTTGGAAAGCACAATTTAATAAACTGACAACTCATTTGCTAGGCCGTAAAACAACTCTAATTAATGTTTTCTAATATTTTTAGTTATGTAAACACTATCTTTTATAACATCTTCTGGACAGCTTCTGCACTCGAAATATGATATTCACTTGACTTACGAAACAAACGACTTATCTACGACAGTATACTAAATCCTATTTGCACATATGTGGCAGACCTTTGGGGTTCAGCAAAACAAGCTCACATACACAAGATACAAACAACACAGTCCGAAATTCTCAGAATAACTGTTAATGCTCCATGGTATATTTCGAATCACACCATACACAACGACATGGACATTCCCACTATAAAATCATATATTCATAAAAAATAGATAAGATTCCACTAATCGACACAAAATCACCCAAACCCACTCGTTCTTCCGCTTTCCCACTCCCTTTTACCTGGACTTGATAGAAAAAGATTAAAAAGACAATGGCCAAGAGACCTACTTACTTAACTATTGTTATTTCCATTCCAATACTCGATGTTCATGTAGAAAAGTAAAGAGAATAACAACTGGATCAAATTTTTTGGACGCGCAAATTGCGCAGGTGAAAATGAAAATTAAAGAATAAATAAATAAAATAAAAATAAATCTTTTATAAAATGAAAATTATATATGTTAATATGTAATTTAATATTCACAACCTTGTTGTCTGATACTTTTTACATCTCAGATAAAACGCAGCTAAGTAGCTCTCAATATCTCGTAACTTGTTTTCCGGTAATCTCTTTCTGAGTGTTCTCAATGCCTCTCTATCGTTCCATTCTCAACATGTCTCATAAATGCATACATGTATATATATGTAATTCTATATTCTATATTTCATTCTAGTAAATAAGAAGTACTCACGGTTTAAACATACAAATCTCTAAACATTTTTTTAACAAAACAAAAGTCACTAACAAATAACAAAAATACAATTAGAAAACAATTACCTGAATAAACTGAATTGATTATTCTTCTTTAGATTAATGGAACGTAATGATATGACAATTTAAAATATAAAACATAAGACTACAGAGCATATATTACAGAAAACTTGTATTTCACTAGTAGGCGTAGGTTACATTATTACTGCTACATAGCCTAACTATTTATGAACTATATTTATGGTTATTGGGGCGATTGTAAAAATTATGCGATATAGCTTTTTATTGATTTCAGATTTTTTAACATCTTTTAACCTGTATCTATTTATGTAACGCAATATTTAAACTTGATTTTCGGCCCCTTCTAAACATAGAATTACATTGAAACTTTGCAAATTTCTCATGGACCGATGGCAATACAATAAATTAATAAATTTGTCTTATTGTCCAAACCAGATATTCAGGAATAGCATTTTTTCAAATCCGAGGACACGGTAGAAAGGTGACAGATTCACTGTGGGGATTCGACTATATTTCAACAAAAATAAATTAAGTTTGAAACAACATATTACACGCTTTAATGATTGATCTATCTAAAAATCCACAAAGTAAAAAATAGTTTTCAATAACTTTATAATAAAAATAGATAGAGTAACAAAAATCTTCTTAATAACTACTTTTACCAATATCACTAAGTAACATTAATCAGTAAACAATTACAACAATTAATAACAAGCACCCCATGATTATTTACAATAAAATCAAATTTTTGTTCATCGCTCTGTTCTTATCGAGAATTACTTCCTAAGTTATATTTTTTTTTTCTAATTTTCAAACTATGATTCTTAATTTATTTCTAAGCCACTTTGTAGATGATTTCAAATTCAATCGGTAAGGGAAAATTAAGAGCAACAAATCGGTACAATACAAACAAATCTAACATTCAGGAAAACAGAAAGAAAAATACATTTCCCAGAATAAATGTTCTTCTTTCCTGAAGGAGACTGTAGCATCTGGACAATATTGAATGGCTATATTGTTTTTTAATTATCATTCCTAAACTGCCTTCTTCTTGCACTCTTTCTTCTTAATTTTTGCTTAATTATTTTTATTCATTCCGATACTTGAGCCCTCTAAGTTATGTTGTTCTGTGAATTTTCATTATTTATATTTCCAAGTTTCAATAAATCTATTACTGTCATTATGTTGTTTTAAATACTAGTTGTATAAATAATAAAGTTGTTTCAGTTATTTTACCTCCACATTGTTTATATTATTGCTTTTATTATATATTTTTTCAAAATAACCCTATTATTAAGCTATTGTTTCAGTTTAAAATTAATTTTTTTCTTTGTTTTAAAGTAAATTTCCTTCTGCGTGTCATTTTTCCAATTATTTTCATTAATTAATTAGTTTTTCATTACAATTATTTTAGTTTTATATATTACTTGTACCTTGTATGTTTAATAAACCCATGAAGAAGGCAACGTGCAAAGTGAGTCGAAACATCGGTTCTTCTTTATTCTTCCTTAGATAGTGAATCTATTTATTAGATTCACTATTTAAGGAATTATTTTTTTATCTCAAGTCAGACCGTTTTCTTCTCAGCTATCAATAAATAATAGTAATGGATTTATTTCAGGATTAATATAGTTGTATTTTAATTAAGGGAATTTGTAAAGTAAGGAAATGCTAAACATGCGGTGAAAAATACAGTTACAAAGTTAGTTGATTAAGTTTCTCTACTATTCTAAAAATCTATGTTTCTTGTTGGGGTTTTCGGAGTTGGAAATTTATGGGAATTCTTGTTTTGCTAGGTTGGTAAAGAGTTTTCTCCTATTCGGCTAAGTTTAGTTATAGAGTAAAACGATTTCGTAAAGCACAAGTAAATGAACTTTCATTTAAGTTGTTTTCCTAGTGTATGTTATTCTCACTACACTATACTACTATATCAATATAAATTGTTCTCCGTTCATAAAAAAATGTTATAATAGTCTATCAGGAATTTTCGAGTGAACCTTAAATGAGGAAAGCCACGAATTAAATCCTAACAAAAAAAGACTTTTGTGTATTAAAACTAATATATAGAAACTGAATCGTGGAGGCTTCCTGTTAAGTTATTTTCACTAAAATATCCTTACATAAATGTTGTCATAAGCTCAATTTTAATAATTTTGGATCCATTCTATCTCCGGAACACACATAATCTTCTTATATACCACTTCTTTTTATATAACACCTCATCATATGTTCATGGTATTTTGAAAAATGTCATTCATGACCTGCGGAAAATTGCATTTATTTTTAAAATTAACATGCATCCTAGGTAGTGTGATATTGGACATTAGTAATATATTGCACATTATACTGACATGAAGCGAATGGACTATTGATTGATTTAAATTAAATTTACTAATTACAAGGATTAAATAAGATGAAGGTGACAGGTAGGATGTTTGTAATTTAATATATGCATACATATCCTCCTATGAGTACATATATATATATATATGTATATATACTCATAGGAGGATATGTATGCATATATTAAATTACAAAGATCCTACCTCTCACCTTCATCTTAATTAATATATATATATATATATATATATATATATATATATATATGCATACATACTTACAACATCTACATTCAAACATCCTTCCTCAAGTTAAATATATAGTAAATTATTATTTTACCATAGTAAGCTGAACTTTTAATGAGTTAATTTTGCAATAGCTATGATATTTAAAGCATATTTCTATATGTAACAAATATATTAAAGATGTTATTTTCCTAACTAAATTAAATATTATGGTTAATTTATTTTTTTAAACTTTGTTCATCTTCTAGATCAATGGTCCTCAAATGGCGGCCCGCGTGTCAGATCCGGACCACGAACTCATTTGGAACGGTCCCGCCATTCAATTTTTCAGGTTTAAGTAAATACAGTAAAAACTATATTTTCATATTAATAAAAAAATTATAGCGGATATTGCGGATGATTACCTACTACTTCAAAATTAAGACAAGCTTTTATTCACCCTGTACTACACTACACTGAGTTAAGCGAGTGAGTTCGAAGTACAGAGTATCAACTGCCCGGAACGGGGTAGCCTTTAGAAAATCCAAAATGGTCCCTGACCAAAATGTAATTGATGATCACTGTTCTAGAATATGGCATTTCAGTTGCAATCGCAGTACATTGCATTTAAAAAAATACAATACGCAGTACATATCCTGGCTATATTTTAAAAACACTTCTATAGACTTGAAAATCATAGATTTATTGGTTAAAATCTATAAGATCATAATTGTTAATGGTATCCAAGTAATTCTAAACGAATTATCCCTATCAGTTTTTTTCTAAAATAAATGAATTCAGGAATGAAGCAGTTCTTTTATCAAATGTTAATTTATCTTTATTAAAATATTCAAACAATTTTTTTGTAAAAAACAAAGTGAGGAATTCAGCTCATTTTCAAATTTCTGAAGTTCTGAGCACAAGATATTATTTACGAATAATGCTTTTAGTGAGATCAGGAATAACAACAAAAATAAGTTAAATATTACTGAAGAGTTCGTTACCTAAGAGATTTCCTGGAATTCATTAACCAGCTAATTATCGTTTCTTGGGATTTTTCATTAATTTATCATTCAGTCCCTTTGTAGGCTTTTTCTCTAAAAATTAACAATTCGTTGGAAAATATATTTTTTAAAACACCTTACGTTGAATTTAGCACCATTTTGAACAATAATATTAAAATCAAGTCGTAATATTTATATCAAGTGGTAAAACCTATATTAAATGTATACAATATTTTTAGTAATATTTACCTTTTTCTTAAAAATATAAACATCAGCAAATTATTAAGCAAAGGTTTGCTGTATACAATTTGTATTAAGAGACATTAAAATTAAACTTTATTTTTGTTGATATGATTCAGAATATCTGCACACCTTTACTCAATCTTCAATTGTGACCAAAACAGAGGAAACATTTTAAAGGAATGCAAGAAATGGGGTCAAATCCGTATTTCTTGCATGTCGTGCTCAATAATATTTTTATGGTTTTGGACTATAACATGAATGGTATTTTCTAGATTAACAGATGATGGATGATACATTGATAAGTACTGAGTTCCATTTTTAACAAAAGATTATATATCCATTTCTATAATTTAAACTTTTCAATATTTAAAAAATACTTTTTTCCTCAAGGTAGTATCCTTGGCCCAATCCTTTATACAGTTTATACAGCTGACATCCCAACTCATCCTAATACTATCCTTACCACGTATGCTGATGATACATGTGTATTATCTGTCAACAACAATCCAATTATTGCATCCCAAAGCCTCCAATCCCATATCACTGATCTTGAAGAATGGTGTCAAAACTGGAGAATTAAAATAAACACTCAAAAATCGCATCAAATCACTTTTACCTTACGTCGTAAACCAATGACTTCCTGCCCTTCAGTATCCTTTAATAATATCCCACTGGTGCCTGTAGAACATATCCGATACTTAGGGTTGCATCTTGACAAACGATTAACCTGGAATCCTCATACGAGACTGAAAAGACAAGAAACCGCTCGACGTTTCAGGCTACTTCAACACTTACTAGACAAACGCTCTAAGCTCCCAATTTATTACAAAAGACTCATCTACATGACCATCATACGATCTATTTGGACCTACGGAGGAGAGCTTTGGGGCTCCACTAAGCCATCGAATTCCTCTCGTATCCAATCCCTACAATCCAAAATCCTTCGTAAAATCCTTAATGCTCCCTATTTTGTTAAGAATAAAATCATCCATAACGACCTTAATGTCCCATTTGTTGCTGATTTGGCCCGAACCCGCTATCTATCCTTTCATAACAAACTTCATTTCCACTCATTCCCTCTGGTTTTAAACCTAGCTTCCTCTTCAATTCCCGATAATCCTCTGAGGCGTCTGAAAAGAAGATGGCCCCGTGACTTCTTAGTTGAACTTATGATTTGAGTACTGCCAGTGGGTAGTTTCTCTACTTGTCATTTTCACATGTCATTATGTATCGCTTAGCACACTTACTAGATGTATTTTTATTATACAGTTGTAAATATTTAAAAAAAAAAAATACTTTTTAAGAATAACTTTTCAAGCGTAGGCATATAGTTAATCGAGGACAAGATTAAATACGAAACATATGACAGAAAACTAAATTAATACTGGATTGTTTTATTTTTAGAAAACTACAGATAAGTACACTTTACGTTTAAAATCACTTATAACAAAATAAATTTAAGATATCTTGTTAAAGATTTGAAAATATAAAAAAAGTTTAAATAAATAAACCATTATATATATATATATTTTTTAAATAAATTATCTTTTTTGATATACAGTTGACAGACAAGGGTTATTTTATATCAGGGTGTTGTTATAAAAAGCAGAAGCTCAGCTTATTTTGGTAGAAATATAATTTATAAAATATTTAAGTTCAGGTAAGATTTTGCTTGAAAGGAGAGACGGTAAGTAGATTTCAAAAGTGGGAAAAAAGTTGGCAAAAGATTTTCTACTTAATAAGCGTGCCAGTAAAGTTTTAAATCTGTTTAAGTATTCGCTAACAGTTCCTCTTTTAAATAGTCTCTTGGCCCTGACATAAGAAGGTATACGATTTCTTTCTTAGGGGTTATTTTGAAACTCTGGAAATATTGTCGATACAAATTCAGAGTTTTTTTTTTCTTTTCTTCTTAGTTTTTTTGCAAGGTTAGCAAAATATGTACAATATGGATGGAGGTATAACTGAATAGGACACCTTGAGGGTTCGCGTATTTTTATGGTATAATTCTCTATATCTTTATTTTATATAATTATTTGAGATTTAAAATAGATACACTTAAGTAGCGAGCAATCTAATTTTAAAAATAGAAAATTTGTACCACTGAAACCCATTACAGGTGCTGAATTCAGTACAATTATGTACAACCGTACATGGTAGATACTATTTGTAGGACAACGATTGGGCATGGAGGTGGCTTGTTCATGATCACGCTGATCCACCAGGTTTTTATCTCAACCCACTTTAGGAGCTGGTTAAGCCCCACAAAGGTCGGCAGATCCATAGGGTCCTGTAAACGGCTGTAGCAAATGAAATATTTTATCTGTTACAGCGGAATTCGAACCTTGGATCCTCAGCATAGCAATACAGCGCTCTGACACTGAGCCATGTCGCTCCCTGCGGTCTAATGAAAGTACCAATAATTAAAATCACTACGTTCTAAACATGAAAGTATCGGTTGAGTTTTGTTTATCTCGTGATGGAAATCAATTGAACTAGTAATTTTAAATAACAGATGATCCGGAATACTTATAGAAGAAATGGGTATACAGATTCAGGTTAATACTCACAGCATTAATATTTGAGAAATCAAGAGACTTTTTTAGTTTACAAACAAACAAAGAATAACTATTTAATACAGAACTCATAACTATTTTTTATGAAACCCCACAAAACATGAGATACACCACACTTTTCACACTGGTTGCGCACAGTCCTTTTGCATGTATCCATGGCACACCGGCGACGATTTGCTTCAACTACAAAGTGGTCGATCCTATCATACCTTATATCTGCCAGTACTCGCTGACTATGACCCATCTTTGATTGCGATATTGCTCTCAACTTGAATAGTGTTTTGTACCTGGCCAGATAAGTTAAAACTATTTCTCGGGAAATTTGATTTTTGTAATCGGATTCCCTGGTGCTTTTTAGATAATCCAGGGATTTTTGATTGCGACAACTATCTGACAGCCATGTGGATAGAATACATAGAGCCATGAACGCCACTTTTTACCGCGAATGCCGATTTCACTAATAATGAATATTATTTAGAAAGAACATTATAATTCTAAACCAGGACAAGGTTTTAAATGGTTAAGTTTATGACTTATCTAAAAAAATAAGTTAAAAAATTATTATAAATGCATATTTATTTCTTTATTTTCAATAAACAACAAAATTCTTGTTGGTTGAGCAATTAAAAAAATGTGTCTTGAGAAAAGACTGGCATGATCTTATGATCACAGTCATAGTGACGGCTGAAAACCTTCATGATTATTATTTATCTTCTAATGAAACTCATACTGGAGCATTATATGACACTGTAGAGTCTAACTCTACAATCTAATCAGTAAATAAAAATGTTAACAAAATTATAACACTTCCCGTTGTAGAAAATCCATATAAAAAATTTGACAAATTTCAAACTTTTTTTCCTGATGTGAAAGATGGTTCAATCGTCACAATTTTGGTCACAAATCAACACTGGCACCTCATGGAGAACGCTGTAGAGGTAAAATTGAATAAAAAATGGGTGGGAGGCTTTTGAGAGGGGGTAGGTTTGGTGTGATCGTATGGACAAGCCAGTACTTGGAAGGTCAAGTTATGAAAAAATACATTTTAACATCTAAATTTATATTTTTTTGAGGGTTATGTAATCTGTTTATAGACAAAGATTGACTCTGTAGGATATGCAGAGACTCCTGAGAATAAACTAGCCTCTATACAGTGTTCACACTTTACCCCGCAGGAAAAATCTGTAGTGCAGCACAATCTCGTCCATATCAAGTCCCTGTACAACCGTTGGCTTAGAAACAGAACAGTCTCTACCATTTCCGAGCCCAATTCCCTTCATGGCTTGTGGTGGAATTGTTTGTTTTGTTTTTTAGAGTTAGCAAAAAAAATTAATCTAAAATACTAATTCCTACTAAAAAAATAAAATAATTCATCTCCAACCAGCAATCAATTTTCCACAGGTAAGCTGCTTTCTTCTGAAATTATGGTAGAATAGCTAGCTCACTGTAACGAGCAAGTTTTTCTCATGACGCGCCAAAACTTAGTTCGCTCGAAGATTTTTCGCCTGTGGTCTTTTTTTTTTTTTAGGTCATTATTCGCTCATTAATTTTTTCAACGAATCGATTCAAGATCCAAGATCACTTATATTTAATGCTGCGACATTAGATTTTCATAAACGCCAAAAAAGTTGTAAGAGTTCAACCATTTTTTTTTTTTGACTCACCGATTTTATTCACAAAATAACTTTTACAGAAAAACTTTTTACTTAATAAAACGATTTTGTGGCTAAAATAAACCACAAATATAAGATGAAGTAATAAGTTGTACAATAATTGGTTCAATGGTTATCCTGATTAGAGGTTAGAGGTATAAAAACTAACTGTTCTTTAATATGTATATATATAAGAGTTCGTCCTGGCTGAAAAGACCATCGCAGAGCCAAAACGGCATAAGCTACAGACTTGAATTTTGGACAGTAAGTACATTTTAAAAGGCCAACGAGCACTAAGAAAGGATTTTTTAATTCTTCTCCTAAGGGGGTGAAAAGGGTGACAAACTTTTGTAAAAAAAAAAACTCCATGTTTAAAGCGAGTACCATGAAATTTTAGATTTATCTTCTATATTAAGAATAAAGAAATACATGTTTTTTTATTTTTTGAAAATTTACCCTTAAAAGTCTAAAATACTGGAAATCGTAGCATGTTATGTTAGAGACCTGAATTTAGTAAGCAGGCTTTATATTTCAACATAATAATAATTTTATTCATGATTTTGCAAAATAAACCCCTAGATATTACAGTTTTTGATATTATATGGTGGATTTCAATAGAAAACTTATTGATAGTTCTTTAGTTATGTCATTTAATATTTCATAGGACAGTTCAAAATTCACTCTCCGTTTAAATTCAACATAAATTTCTATTTAAAATCAATGCGGACGAAGTCGCGGGCAAATCTAGTATAATGATAAAACGATTTTTTACGAATAACCCATAAAGAGTCTTCGGTCTAACAAGCGATGAATTTTTAGAGTCTTGCACCATTTCCATGACAATAAGTGTAATGCGGTTAGGCCGAGATCAACCTCCTAGCTTTTCCCTAATTAGGAACAGGCTCCTTACAGAGGCTGTTTGAGCCTCGGGAGGTTCTGCAAGTCCTACATGGTCCGTCCGAGGTGTAAACGGATTAATCTTTTTATCAATTACACATAAATTTGAAGCCATGGCCTTCAGCGTAGCAACTACCCGATCCCCTGTCGTATTTATCACACAGGGCTGCGATTAAATAACTGTAGCATATTTAACTAGTGGGTTTAACACTATTTTTTGTGCAGATTATGGAAAAATATCGTGAAAAAATTCCATCACCCCTAGATAAGTCACAAGTTTCACATGAAAATTTCTTCTTAAATTTATTTAGACCAAATGTCACATAGTAGAAGCGATAGTGAGGACAGCTAAGATCCAGGTACCAATGACCCTAAACTTTTCTCTCGATCAGACTTGAACGATCTAGTACGAGATCAGGGCCTCCCAAAGGATTCAGCGGAAGTTTTAGGGTCTAGACTTAAAGAAAGACATATGTTAGCCTCCGGTGTTTCATTTTCATGGTACCGATTAAGAGAAAAGGAATTTGTCCCTTTTTTTACACAAGAGGAAGACCTAGTTTTCTGCAAAAATGTACCTGGAATCATAGAAATGTTCAAAATCACGTATGAATGGAGACTTGTCATCAATTCATCAAAAAGGAGTTTGAAAGCTGTACTTCTTCACAATGGTAACCGATATGCTTCAGTGCATGTTGGACACTCAGTCCATTTGAAATAATGCTACAAAAATCTTGAGTTTGTTCTTAATAAGCTCGGCTACTCTGACCATAAATGGACCATCTGTGGGGATTTTTTTTATTATTTATTTATTGCTATTTACAACTATATTACAGTAATATAACAAGTAAATTGGCTGAGTGATACATAATGACATGATATAATGACAAGTAGAGAAACTACCCACTGGTACTACTCAAATCGAATGTTCAACTAAGAAGGTCACGTGGCCATCTTCTTTTCAGACGCCTCGAAGGATTATCGGGAATTGAAGAGGAAGCTAGGTTTGAAACTAGAGGGTTTGAGTGGAAATGAAGTTTGTTATGAAAGGATAGATACCGGGATCGGGCCAGATCAGCAACAAATGGGACATTAAGGTCGTTATGGATGACTATATTCTTAACAAAATAAGGAGCGTTGAGGATTTTACGAAGGATTTTGGATTGTAGGGATTGGATACGAGAAGAATTCGATGGCTTAGTGGAGCCCCAAAGCTCTACTCCGTAAGTCCTGTGGGGATTTGAAAGTTATTTCCATGTTACTAGGCCAACAAAGTGGTTACACAAAGTTTCCATGCTTCCTCTGTGAATGGGATAGCCGTGAAAGGAAACAACACTATGTCAAGCAGACGTGGCCAATCAGAAAGGATCTTATTCCTGGAGTTAAAAATGTTGAAAGAAATAGTTTAGTGGATCCTAAAAAGATCTTACTTCCCCACTTCATATCAAATTCTGGCTAATGAAACAGTTTGTGAAAGCATTACCCAAAGAAGGAGAGTGTTTCAATTATCTTTGTGAACAGTTTCCTGGTATATCCGATACTAAGCTGAAAGAGGGAGTCTTTTTCATGCCCAAACATCAGAAAACTTTTAAAAGACAAAAGCTTTGTCACTATAATGGAAATGGAAGAAAAAAATGCCTGGAATTCATTTAAACTTGTAACAGGCTTTCTTGGAAACCATAAAGACCCAAACTACAAAACTTTGGTTTCTGAATTGTTACTAAACTACAAAACGTTGGGCTGCAACATGAGTGTCAAAGTTCATTTCATTCACTCACATTTGGACTACTTTCCAGAAAATCTTGGGGCTGTAAGTGAGGAACAAGGAGAACGTTTCCATCAAGATATAAAAGAAATGGAACGCAGATACCAAGGTCGATGGAATTTCAACATGACGGCAGACTACTGTTGGATCTTAAAAAGGGAAAATTCACAAGAAAACAGCCTAAAAAGTACCAAAAGAAGCTTTGATGGAAAAAGTAAACGTTTTTACAAAGACTTATAATAGCTTTACAACACATCTGCATCACTTTTATGCTCATTTTAGATAGGTATATTTGTTGTTGTATATTTTTGTACTTTTTCAAAAAACTTCAACTTTATTTTATAGGCAAGCCTTACGTGACAGAAAAAAATAGTAATTTTTAGTTTTTTCTATCGCCTGTGTATTTATGAAGTATCAATAATGAGCTTGAAGAAGCCGTTAGGACTAAGTCGTATAAGTGAAAGTAGTAAATACATATCTAAATTATAAGTAACACTACTAGATTTATCTGCTAAATGCTCTAATAATAGTCGTATTTTAAAAATTACGTTTTGACCGTTATGTTGAAGTGTATGTCGAAAAAGATGGGACCATTAAAATTTTTTGGCCAAATATAAAATAATTAGTTTTGGTCAAATTAATTGGTTGTTGACTCAGGAGGGTCTAAGGATCCCATCCCGCCTATAAGTAACCAATAATCTTTGTGTTAACAATAAAATACCGAATATGAAATTAAGAAATTTTCGTGTCCTTTATTCTTATTGCTAGCCGCTAGAAGCTATTACGCGCGAGCGTTGAATCCGCTAAATCTTCAAGGATTCATCAAACATCATTCATACAATTTTTTTCATATTAAGCTAAGTATACAATAAATTCTACATTGGTATTTTCAGTGATAAAATAAATAACAAAAGAAAACTTCGGAACCATGACCATATCGATAACACTATCCGATAAATCGCGAGCAGAAGCCGTTCTATAAAATACTCTCCATAAACGCAGCACTTTTCCTAGAAGGGTGTTATTTTCCTCTCAAAGCTCCTTATTTTATCAAGGCCCTTTCATTCCGGCGGAGGCTATTTTATGCTTGGAAATTCCTCCAATTTATTGGAAAATGCCTAAAGCAGATCTACTTAACGGATGTCAATCATGTAGTATAAATAAAACTAAAAATCTTATAAAAGGCTTTGCGATCTCATCGTTATGAATAAGGAAATTTATAAAAATGAGAAATGGAATAATTTGGTTCGATTAACAGAAAAAAATAAAATTTCGTTTATCGGGTATTATAAAATTTTAATCAACATAGGCAAATGGTAAAAAATACATATTATAAAATAATACATTTTGAATAATATAAGTTCCCCTTATATATATATATGGGAGCGGAGTGGCTCAGAGGTAGAGCACAGAGTTGCCATGTCGGAAATCCTGGTTCAAATCAATTTCCCCAAAAATGGAGATTTTATATTGAATCACCTGATATATTTATAATAAAAATGCATGTCCAAGAACTCAAACATTAGCTTATTAAGTCAGACATGAAATAAGAATGCCTCTATGTTTAAGGGCACTAATTTTGAACAGGAAGATCCACCCAGCCTCTATAAAATATTATAAAAATAGGGTACCCAAAATAAGGGGGAAAACCTGGTGGTCGAACGTGATCTAGGACCAGTCACCTCCTTCCAGAACCGTTGTCCATATAACAGTAGAGTCTCTACCATGTACTGAACCCTAGACCCATTTACGGGTTGTAGTGGTACAGGTTTTTTTATACATATATATATATATATATATATATATATATATATATATATATATATATATATATATATATATATATATATATATATATATGGGCAGGAGAAAATGGTATGTGTCGAAGTCAAAGATATAATTCCTTCAACAGTGATGTATTTCGACCAACATTGCAGTTCAACTTCACGGCTAGATATACAAGAGACAATAATATTTAAAAATGAAATAATTATACTAGAGAAACATATATATCAAATAACATTATTTTATGAGAGGCGAGGGGATGTATATGTATATACTCTGGAGAGTAGACGTAAGGAAGAAAATGACCCTGAAGATGACCCACAAAGTGGGTCGAAACGTCGGCACATAATTAAATAAGCAACCACTTACGGGTTGTAGTGGTACAGGTTTTTTTATACATATATATATATATATATATATATATATATATATATATATATATATATATATATATATGTATATATATATATATATATATATGGGCAGGAGAAAATTTTCTTCCTTACTTATAACATTATTTTATCTTTCATTTAAACCTGGGAAATTCCGCCCTGCCACGTTTGAAGGAGGGGAAGCAGAACAGGCCGGAAACTTATGGACCTTACAACGTATGTGTACCTAAAAGTAAGCTATAAGAAAATAAGTAAGTAAATAAATGAGAAAAAATTAATAAGTAGTACTTAATTAAAAACATAACTAATGTTTATATAAAACACAAGATGCCTTATAATGTTGGAGGTAGAAACGTCGGTTGCTTATAAATAGTTGATTAGAAGGACTAATTAAGGAATTAATTCTTTGAACTCCACCCGGGCCATTAAAAAATACAGAGGGAATAAAAAAAAAATAATAACGACGAGACAATTACAAACAGAAAAATATATTTTTTAAAAATTTTTTAAAATTCAATTTAATGATATTTACAACTATAATGCTAATATAACAAGTAAATGTGCTAACATGTACAATACGACATGAAAAACACTTGGGGAGAAATTACCCATCGGTAACACTCCATGAATATTTATTTAAAATTCTTTATCTCACCTAATGTTCTGGCTAGTTGAGAAAATATTTTTAAAACTATTTATCTGTTGTTATTTAATTTATCATTATTTTTCAGAGATTTACTGGTCATGTTTCACCATTTCGTTTTGTTTGACTGTCGTAGTTGCAATTGCCTTTTTACCAACAGTTTATTAGGATCATGTGAGGCAGTGTCGTTTGTCACAGATCGCGTGACACTGTCTTAATTATTGCAAAGGAAACGAAGTCAGGACTGCGAGAACTTACTTACAAGGTCTTACTGAATATTTCCGTACTTGGTAAAGTCTCAATGGAAAAGAAAATGTCCAGTAGATCCACTAGATATCGGTACTAGACATGAACATACCAGACGAAAAAAAAACGTACTGATTAAGATCTGGAATGATTCCAACGTGAATGGCCCCTAAATATTACCTAGCCTACTAATAAATAATAACTTCATACAAAAAAAGATCGGAAAATTATATGAAGGGCCCACCTTATGTTTAAATCCAGAGATATGACCAGGTCAGTGGATTGAGTGCTGCGGATACAGATTAAAATAAAGCTATGACCATTGAGAGGGGGGTAAGGTTACCACAGCCTCAATAAATTGGGTACCCTTAAGTGGGGGGAAAATATGGAGGTTGAGTGTGATCTTGGACAAATCATTTCTCTGCACAACTATTGTTCTAGAAAAAGTGCAGTCTATACATTGTGCTGAAACTAAGCTCTTCATTTTTTTTTTATGAACAAATGCAGGCAGATTAGAGTGTGGTTGCTTTATTACCATGTTTTGAAATTAGAAATGAATTGGGTTGAACTAAATATACGAATAAGAATTACATTCCATGGCCAAAAGTTCCTAATTACGAATAACTACCCCTAATTACGAAATTAAATAATCTTAATATCATTATTCTATTATTAACCGTAACGACGAAAAAGGTTATCACAATGGATATTAAAAAAACTATAAATCATCAACCAAGGGTTCATTAGGTAGGAAATGTACATTTTCTAGGGCAACGTTAATACAAGGAAGTGATATGACCGAGGTCACACCCAACCTCTGGGTTTTCTCCCAATTAATTTTAATTCTCTACAGAAGCTGGGTGAACCCCAGAAGGGACTCCAGATCCAATAAGGGGGGCCGGTGATATAGTTGTTGGCATAACAACCTTCCATGCCCAAGGTATCGGGTTCACAGCTCGGCATGTTGCCCTAGAACTTTTTAAAACGGAGAAGTTTTTACCAGGATTGGCAAAATTTAGAACTCTCATTGAACCATCGCCCGAATATCATAAATAAACTCCGAGCAATAGTTTAAATAATTATTATACTATAGCTGGATTTGAACTCAGGACCTACAGTGCAGCATCTTTCAGCACTACACACATTACGTCAACCCGTTGACTACAAGAATTACGTTAAAGTTAATAGCAGTAATTGCTCATTGTTTTACTGTTTAGGCTTGTTTAATTATACTAAGTTCATTTAACGTCACTTTTTGCTTATATGGAGTTAGATGATGCTACAGTGGGAGCTATAAACTTTGCTTATCCAGGTTTAATTAGGATAGGGATTTTTATCGAGTACCTGACATTATACAGGCTCGGGACCCCCGTTTAACGTCCCTTCCGAAGGACGGCGTGACTAAGGATTTTTTACTCACTTAAAAAAATTCTGGGGCCACCTGCCGGGCTACGAACCCGCGATCTTGGGCTCAGTAGTTTGTTAAGCTAACCACTAGATCACAGGTCGCCCTGTTTTATTAGATACTACGACAAATTGTTTTCTAAAATTGTTTTAAACTGCTATTTTAAACTTATCATTATCTGCAATACAAAATATTCGTGGCTTTTATTATACGACTGAACGTCTTAAAATTATTGTACTACCCATTTGAGATGCATTTTATTTATGCATCTATTTATTTTTTGTCTGTCTGCATGAAATGGAAAAGCATGTCATTTTTGGGACTAATTGTTTCTATTTGCAACCTTGAGCTATACAGTAATAAGAAGGACAATAAAAAGTTACAGTTTATATCACGAGAATCGTTAGAAACAAATTGATAAACCCAATAATAAATTATTTGTAATTCTATATAATAAAGTAAACCGTAAGAAAAAAAATTAAATTACACTTTTATTCATAAAAAATAAGTTCCGAACACTAAGGCTTTGTTACAAAACAATTGTACAATGCAGGCATTGACCACCGGCTGGGAAAACCGAATTCAATTATGCAGTCGTATGGTGCAGGTCGCAAAGGGAAATTTAAATTCTTATTCACTTGTTAGCTTATGTTATGTTATTTTATTCATATGCTTTTTTATACATTCTTTTAAATTCTGAAATACATTATAAAATTTGTATGTCTGTTTCTGATTAAAAAAATATTATTTTAATTAAAATTTTAATGGTTTATTCCGAACTATATAAAATCAGGAACGACACGATTAAGTCCTGTGCTGTCACCGTTTGATGGATTTTATAATTCAGTGTCTCAATCAGTTCTCGAGGTCGATATTATACGTAAAATGTTATTTCGTCATGCAATCATATTTTTTTTTTTTTTTTTTTTATTTAATTCATTTTTGTATTATTCAGTTTGGATTAACACCCAGTCTTTGCATGTTAAATTAGTTTTTTTTTTTTTTTTTTTTTTTTTTTTTTGTTATTTATTTATTGATATTTACAACTATATTACAATAATATAACAAGTAAATTGGCTGAGTGATACATAATGATATGATATAATGACATGTAGAGAAACTACCCACTGGTAGTACTCAAATCAATCATATTTTAAAATTATTATTGGCATATATTTATAGATTATTTTTAAATTATATTTATGAATAAAATGAAAATGTTATGAAATGTTCATAAATAAAATTAAACAGATGGATAACAAGCTTTCGTGCTGTATAAAATAAATGAATGGCTACAATTAAGAAGCCTAGCGTGACTTTAATTGTGACAGAGACTTAAGTAAAATAAATTAGTCAAATCGTTTCATCCACTAAATAAATATTAAATAAAAAAATAAGCTATTAAATGAATTACAATCTCGCGTGATTTCACTCACCTAGTTCTAGACAATTTTTTCTAATAAGAAATAATCCACAGAATTCAATTATTAAAATTATTAATGATAAAAGTATATTGTGTTGATGCAAGATATCATATTAAATTACATATCTTGTATCTTTCATAGCCTGTGATCTATTAATTTTTTTGTTCAGTTGTAATATTTTTTAAATAAATTGATTTAATCATAATGGTATGCAATAAACTTTCTCTTATTATTAAATTTTATTTTAAATTTTTATTTTTTTGGTATGCCTCTTTATAATCCTGCTATTGAATCAACCAATAATTTATATCTATAACAACGCAGTAATTATTCGAATCTGGAGAGAGTTGGGAAGTATAGTAAGAAATACTTTCAGATTTGTTGAAAGACTTTATAGTAATGTATTGGATTTCACACCCACTTGTCATTTTCTCGAAAAGAAAAGATTTGTATAACAATAAATATTTTATTGTACCATTAAACCACCTTAAACCCAAAGTTTCATATTCCTTGGGACCTATATCCCAAAGTACATAGTTCTTCTTCTTATTATATTTGAAGTAATCATACGGGACTTAAAATTCAGGGTTTCTGATTGGCTTAATATGATTTGAGAAATTTTCCTACCAAAATATTGGCTTCTCTGTGGAGTTATTATGGTATTTTTTCTTCCTATCCAGACATGAAACCTTCACATCCTACTGTAGCGATATTGAAATAATGCAGCAAAAACTTATACTCTTACACGACAACGGCAGACAGTGTTAAATGAGCTGGATTACGAAGTCTTCCCGCACCTACCTTACTCGCAAGAATAATCTTTTTTCTGCGTTCAGGAATTTTTATTGCCTCTTAAGGATACGATTTTAAAAAAAGCATTTTCATACTTTATTTGATACAAAATCCTGAATTTTTCAGTTCTGGGATTATAACACGGTCATTTTTTATGCATGCAAGATGATTTTTTTTTGTGGGCTTGGAGTAGACAATGTCCCAGATGGCCCTAGACTACTTCGATAGTAACTAATCGATAGGAAGCTAGACCATTAGGACGCAGGGGCTAACATTATGACTGGACTGCATAGGGACTGCACTTAGCTTGGAATTATTACCGCCATATTCCATCCGCTGCTGCAACTGCAATGGTTTCAATTATGCAACAGAGGATCCTCTCAACGCATTCAACTTCGTAGTGATTTGCATTAGCGCTGAGAAAATAGTGTTAATTACTTTTTAAATTACTTACGTACAAAAATATAAATTCGACCCTGAAAAAAAAATGATACTCAAGGGGTTACGTTCCATATCAGAAAAAAGGCCTAATAATAGAAGAGAATAGGCAACAAAAAATTATTATTGGACCAGGCCCTTTAAGAATAACGGATGAGTAAAAAATTAATTGAATATCTGGCCAAACTTAATAATAAATATAAATTATAAGGTAAGATCTGGTAAAGTGAAAAATTTAATAAAAATCTGAAATAACAAAAAATTACCCGAGAAAAAAATAGATAAAAGCATATAATATTATTAAAAAATCGTTAAAAGTGAAGAAGATTACTTCTGATGGATATGAGCTATGTAACTAAACTGTATGTAAAACTATGTAACTAAACTATATGTAACTGATTAGAGAGCATTTGTTTTTGAACTTAGGAGATGTAGGGAAAGCGTGGATTTGAATATGGATAAGGAAGAAGCATGACTGATACCTGGTGTGAGTGAGTTCAAACTGTGGCGGAACGGGCGAGAAAGGAACGCTCGAATGTTTTGGTTCTGTAGGAACGAGTATAGTGGTAGAAAAGGCGTTATCTTGTGTCCTGAGATTGGAAAAAGGATTTGAATTGTAGGAGACTATAGATGTAAGAGGGATGTTGTGAGTTGATGGTTTGGTATAAGAAAGAACCTAGAAAATAGTCTACGGATAGAAGGGAAGAACCACCTTCACTCTACATAGAGGTGAGACACATGATATCTCTTCGGGGCATCGAAGACTAGCCGCAGTTCGCAGGTCATATTAATAACAATGCTAATAGTATTTTGTTTTAAATTCTTAGCGATTTATAAAATGCTTGAAAAATGAATTATTTATATATATATTTTTTTGGTCGTGGTCCATTACTTTGAAGGTTAATTTTAACTGAAAATTGCCTTAATTAAATGGCTTCTGATAGTTAATATAGAATTTTTGTACCGCACATTGTGTTAAAGTAATATAAAAATATTTTTAAAAAACGCAAACCCAAAGAAAAAGTATTCACTTTTATTTTAACGATAAAATCTTGAAGCAGATACTCATGGAATAAAGAAAATACTGGAAGATACGTTGTTGTACGATACGTAACAACTCGAATATAGTTGTTAAAAGAAGCAGCTAGAAAACTAAATGAGCTCAAAATTGTTTACAACACGTTTTTAGACTTCTCCAAAAAAGTAACTACTAGTTAGTTGTGATGGTATAATTTTTTCAATCAAATAAAATATACAAATCATGAACTAAACAGTTTACAGTTATAATGTTTAGTTTTAAAACATTTAAACATCTATAAAATTAATATTATTATAGTTAAAAATAACTATTTATAAGCAGTTAAGGCCCATTTTTTAATATGTTAGATATGAGTTTTGGTGAATATTCGCTAAAAGAGGCTTCAAGAAATTTTCATCCAATGATGAAAATATTTCTCAGAAGTTGTATATGACAAAAAGGCAATATCCCATATTGAAATATGCAGTATAATAGTGAAACCGCATTAGAATGATGTGAATGACGGAATTTATTACCGAATTTCATCTTCTGTCAAAAGCGATATATATATAGATCCTAGCACGATCATATGACGGCCACCTTAAGACCTAATAAGAGCAATTGGTAAGTTAACGAATTTAGAAATAATAATAAATATGCAATTTTCCTAGTCGAAGGGAATAAAACGCATACAATAAATTTATTGCTGTAGATAATGTGTATAGTATAAAATTTGATGAAAACCGGATTAAAATCTAAAACTGACTATATTTTTTTCAATCGATAAAAATAAAGAGTCAAGCTTCTAGGCATATTCCAAACAAAAACTGTTATGGATAATTGATGTTTACTGTTCTGTCAGTCAGTCAGATTGATATTGTGATACATTTATTGATAATTGCTTCTAGTCAACATGTTGGAATAAGCAGCATACAATGTAATAAGTCGAACCTGGATAAGTGGAATTTCTTGGTGACAGAATTTCAATTCCACTTAAAGAGATATTCCACTTAAACAAGTTTTCACTTATCCTGATCATTAAGATTGCATGTACAACTAGAAGAGGTTCTCAAACAACTAGTAATTTTTGTAAATTTAAATATTTACTATCTGTGTATGCAGTACACGCAAATATAAACATACTTACATAACATGTTTAAACAATCATTAAAATTATTACATAATTTTGTAATATGAAAATAAAACAATGCGGGCTACACATATATGTACAATTGTATTAGTGACAATAATCACTTATTTTTTTCGGCACATCACTTTGGCACTTTCATTTTTTTTTCTGTCAAATAATTTATCAAAGATTTCATCATCAGCTCCTATATTCATTTCAAAAGAACTTCTCAACTTGCAACTTCCCAATACATTTTAGTATATCATTTTTGGCGATTGGTATCCTCTGACTCTTCTGCATTTTCTTCGCTTTTTCTTCTTCTTGGCTGGGATTTCTAGGATTTCTTCATCATTCACTTCTCCTTCTGTTATAATTTCATAATCCATGTGAACATAATGTTTAAATGTTGGAAGCTTCTAATATGTATCTCTTAACACTTTTTCCCAATCCAGTGGCTGAAGTCCGAGAGTATCTGTTTTCGATTCTATTTGCACATCACCAACTATTTGCACATGTGCTCAATGTTTACAACTTACGTACCAATCAAAACAAAACAAACCTATCTATACCTTCATGTTTTTTTTTAGTTGTTTGCAGTAATGTAAATTTCACTTATAGAGGTAAACACAAAAATTGCCCCATTTACAGAGGCAATGTCTCAAAAAATTGATTCCCCTTAAAGAGGTGAACACATTCCAGTTAAAGAGTTTATTTAAAGGAAAAATGATGGGACAAGTTAGGTACCACTTATAGAGGTTCGGCTGTACTATTTATCCTGAAAACCGATGTTTCTGTCTAATCATGTGAATCATATTCTATTCCTTCATTAAGGTGTGCACTTGCTTTTGCTAGCCGTCTTTTGTTCAGTTTTTTCTTGTTAAATGATAAGTCAAGATGAAATAAATTCCACGGTAACAGTGCCAAAGCCCGAAGGATTATATGCTCAGGAGATATTGGCAGAAGAACAAGACCCTGACAAGGAAAATGCGAATGCAAAACAAGGAAAAAAAAAGTAAGTGATAAACTAAATAGTTCATTAATGATATTGTGACGGGAGAGTGATGAAGGGTACAAAAAGGTGGGAAAGGGATTTGCCACTGCCTCAATCACTTCTAATATTTTATTTTGTTTATATATCTATTCATACCTGTAACCCGAGTGATATCAACATGTAATCGATAGATAATACATCTTATGTACAATCGATATTATGAAAATAAAAGTCAGTATCTTATAACGCAGCATCATGAGTTGTTTGATTTTGATTTCTATTACCTCCTCTGGATTTTATCAAGAAACTTAGCATCACGAAACATGGTCTCAGGTGTTAAATACGTGTGAGAAATACGTTATAAATTACGTTGGTGAGTCTTCGTCCCAACTGTGAGAAGTTCAAGTCAAGAACGGGAAGTTATTAACAATCGATATATTCACCAGTTGGTTTTCCGATATAAATGTTGCAAATTCATTCATGCAGGTTCATTATTTCGCTGTTCTTATATATATATATACATATCAGTGGCAAGTGTGATGGTAAACAATCCTCAGCTGCTCTGTTTCTGGTTATGTGCAACGTGTTGTGTAGTGTTTTTATGAAGTGAAAAGTTATTAGCCACCTTATCTCCTTTTGGTAGGAGATAAACTTGATGAAAAAGTTAATGTCTATTCCATCATACAGACCACTAAGCACACGATAAAGTGGCCATTGAACGCAAGTACAAAACCTAATGCAAGACTAGAATCCCAAATATAAGGTAGTTAGTTGAAGAGGAGAGGTTGAAGAAGTAATGGGCACCCAATAAAGCAAACTGTTGCCTAATCTAACCCAACTACACTGCTCTCGAGATCCTTTGAGTTGAGCTCGGGTTCATTACCAGTAAATACAAAGCTATCGCCATTATCTTCAGGGCTATCTGGGCCAATGGAGCGGTGGGAGGGAGCTCTTTGTTCGACGCAAGAAGAAATAAACCAGGCTCGCTGTTGTGATGTCCATTGTCCTGCCTTGGATAGCGAGCTCCGAGCTCTAAATGGCCTGCTCGGCTCATCGTCCTAGATCTAGCTATAGTCGATGATTAGAGAGTATGAAGACTTTTAAGTGGATGAATGGAAAGAGGAAAATGATTCATGTAAGTAAAAAATAGACTTACAATGGATAACTACTGCTTACATATCTGAACGCAGGAGGTAAAGGACACATTAAGATTTCTGTAATTTTTGTATTTATCCAGGAGATCCGATTATTCATAAGTTTGAAATATTTGCTCCTACGTTACTAATAAGAACATCATTAAAAAAAATCGTTCACATTGTTATTGACGTACACACGTAGTTAGAAGTATCGGTCATAGTATTTATTTATCTCAATTTACCTGAACTATTACCTATATAATTATTATATATACAACTTTATAATGGTACTAGGTCCCTTTAGACTGAATTTGTATTTATAATGTGTACAGAATATATAGGTACATTACAAAAATAAAATGCTGTTTACATAAGTGCCTAAAATTTAATAAAAAATAAGTTCTTGTCGTGAAAAACATTATTCATTAAAAAAATTAAATGAAAAAATAAATAGCAAAACTATTAAAATCTATTGACCCAATAGATTTTAACAAACTTCGCCATTATTTAACAGTCATAAGACCAGATGCATTTATGCGGATGAATGTCTAACCCTAAAAATGAAAAGGCTGATTGAGGAGAAACTCTAAATTTAAGGAATATTTTGGGCCATGTGAAAGTTGAAAATGAAAAAAATAGATTAATATAAAAACATGGAAAAATCACATAGGAATCTGGGAAAGAAGAATTTCATTCTATTGACGCCTATATAGAATGGGGCTCAGACGATTAAGTGAAAGGCTATAACAAATGTTTTTAAATCTAAAATTAAAGAATAAACGGTTTGCAGAAAAAGATTGAAAGAACTGAAGATTACTTCAGCGATTAAATATCTTTGTAAGAAAATTTAAAAAAAATCAATATATTTTCTGGAAGTACCTAAATGAAAGACTGTAACTTTGATAAAATAAAGAAAAGAAAAACATATTGCAAAAATGAAGGAGATTTGTGAACTGAGGAGATCGAATAGAAGTAGAGAGTCGAAGAACCGTAGACCATCTCTAATATTTTATCCGATTAAAACGCATATACGTAGGGAATGAGATAATTTTGAGAAAACTTGGGTTCGGAAAGATGAAAGCAAAGAAGCGTGGTGGGCGTTAAAAGAGTTGAGCTCCAGATGATGTTGGAGCGGGCAAGATAAGAACGGTAAAATCTTTTCGTTCTGTTTTAACGGGTGTTAAGGTCGGAAAGGAGAGATCTTGTTTCCGGGTATTGGACTAAAGATTAGATTTATAGGAGACTGTAGATGTAGGAGGGTTGTTGATACCTGATATATTGGTATATGTACATACCGAGCTAGTATTGCCATGTGTAAAATAACAATAAAATAAAAAGAAATGTTCCACTAAACCCCATGAAGTGTATTGGGTTCAGTATAAGGTAGCGGCTATGCTGTTTTTATGCCAAAGGTTACGCATGGAGGTTATTTTATCGATATCACACTCGAACGGAATTTTTTTTCTAAACAAGAGAGTATCCAGGCCCCACTAGCCGCTTTACATTTGCTAACAATTGTATGTAATAATTAAATAATTCATCTGTTACTACCCGTCTAGAGTTCGCTAATCTAGAAACTCCCAACGGAGATAATTATGTATTATCTATTTAGATAATTAAATATCACTGAGTAATAATGATATATACCCAAACCCTTAAACCCATATGATTTCCGGTCTATCTTTATACCCTCTGACCTTTCCAAACCCCTCGGAAGAATAGTTTTCTGGAACAGTCCAAACACGTTGATCCACTTCAATCAGGCTTTCGTACTGGCCTTTCCACACAATCTGCTCTCGTAAAAATCACCACTGACATACATACTGCCATGGACGAAAAAAACTAACACTACTAATTCTACTCAACTTTTCAAAAGCTTTCGATTCGCTGAACCATTTCATCCTTTTCTCTAAATTAAAATCACTTTCCTTCTTTAACAGTTCCATATTGTGGGTCCAAGCTTTCCTCGGATAGGACTCAAGCAGTCTCCATCCCAAATCAACCTCTATCCTCTTTCCTACCGCTGAACACAGGAGGGGCAATGGGTTCTAGTATTTCCCCACTCCTTGTTAGCCGTTGCATTATTGACCTTCCCAAATCAATCCTCCACTTTTCCCACCATCTAACGCCGACGACTTCCAGATCTATTTGTCCTTTCCTCCATTTGAGATAATAGCTGCTTTTCCCAATATTCAAGGTGATCTAGATAGGATCAGTGCCTGGGAAAACTTGAATGAGCTGTCGTTGAATGATGCGAAAACTCAGGGTATTCTAATTGATTCCAATACTCTTCTTAAATCAATCAGCTTACTTCCCCAATTTTCCTTAAATGATCACCCTATTGCTTTCAGTTCCTCTGTTAGAAACCTCGGAATCATTTTTGGGCAATCCCTCTCATGGAAACCCCACACCGCCTATCCGTAAGCTCCTCATCACTTCTTTTATCTTTCCACACTTTGACTATGGTTGTGTGGCATATGGTGGCCTCTCGAACAGGCTCGAGGAGAGGTTGAGGCGAATTATGAACTGTTCGCTTCGATTTGTCTTCGACGCCTCGCGGAGGTCTCATGTCTCGCTGACGTTGAGTTAAAGAGGCTCTTCCCTTATATCCGTAGACTCTATTTCCTAGGTTCTTAATTATATCACAACATACATATTATATCTATAATCTCTCACAGTTCAAATCCTCTATCTAATGCCAGGGCCCTTCCGATCTTTATTTCTGTTCCCATAGAACCAAAACTTTTTGAGCGTCCTTTGTCCCCCGTTGTATATCTCTTTGGAACTCACTCCCACTCGATATCCGTTCTGCGTCTTCTTTAACTTCATTTAAATCCTAACTTTTATTATATCTTCTAAATTCCTAAACAGATGCTCTTTAATCAATAAATAATTATAGATATATTCAACTTAATCGATTGATGAATTACTGTAAATATTCCTCACTCCTTATAATATCATATTTTATATTATTAGATGCTATTATTTATTCACTAATTTTTCTATAAGCCTATTTCTTTGTATTGTAAATTAGTCTATTTTTTTTTTTTTTTTATGTGTATTACCTTTTCTGATTCTCTACTAAAACATACCTGTTAGTTATTTACTTTCAAGATATTATGTAAATATTGTTTTATTCTGATGTAGTCCTTTGACCAGGTACCTGGTCCCAGAATAAAATCAGTTTTCTATTCTATTCTATATGCTATTGTAATTACAACAATAATACTACTAAATTAATATATTCGAGACGTTTTTTATTACTTGTAAATATAATTTTTGATGTAAATATTTAATGACCTCGAAATAATATGTACACTTATAGGAGCTCTTTAAACCTATTTTCACGAGTTATTCGAAAAGCCGATTTGAAAAATTAATCAAAACGGATATTTCTAATGAAATTTGAAACTAAGCATTTTCTCAATTACAATATTTTTTTTAAGATCTATAAATAAGTGAAAACAGGAGTAAAACATAATTAATAACTGTAATGCAATTACCAAACCGAAATGTAATCACTGTTAAAATTGCAAGGGTAAATCGTTTCGGTTCTGTTTGAAGAAGGGTGGAGCTGAAGATGCCTGCCTGGCTCTTTTCCTTTAGTGGTAAAGGATAAAGTCCATTCCGGGGCTGTTGCCTTCTGAGAAAATAAGGACCTCTTTGAGGTTACTTCTAAAGAGTCCTCCGTGTCTGTTAGGAGACCAATTTGAATTCATAAGTCTTCAATTGCTGGGCCGAATGGGATCTTTTAAAGAAGACATAATCCGTGTTTACTTCAACTAAATAAAACATTATTCCGAATTACATTATTGTATAGTTCATAAGAAGAATGGAAAAAACATAAACATTTTTACCTTCGTTTAAAAGTATGGATGACATTTTGATGGCATGTTGTGGTAAATCAAGAATAAAAGTTATGACCCAGGAAATAAAACAATTGCATTTATAAAGTTATATGAAAGACATTGGATAATCATAACAATAATAAGTGGAATGTTGGCTGGTAGCGAGTATCTCCAGGGGCAGAAAAATGAGGCCATCATTTTTCATCAAGCGGTGAAATACAACCTCCTAGAAGATATATATTATAAGTACCACCCAAATAGACTTCTAAAAGGTCCCTTTAAGGTATATTGGGATGAATCCATTATAACAGACCACACTGTAGGTCATAATAGAACAGACATCCTCTTCATAAAGTCGAGTGAGAGGAAAGCAAATATTATTGATATTGCAATCCCTAACGTCAATAATATCAGTTCAACAGTAGGAGAGAAACTTCAAAAATATCAGGAACTAGCGGATGAGCTAAAAGAACTATACCGTATGAAAAACGTGTCGGTAACACCTATTATAATTTCCATAAACGGATTGGTCCCTAAACAAGAGTCTGGGACTTCGAATTGATTTTTATGAGAGGCTAACCAGCAGTTCCCCTTGACACGGCTAGGATCGTTTGAAGACGAAAATACAAAAACAAAAATTAATAACCGCAGATGGTTGGACTTGTCCCCCATCTCTGTTTTGAACTCACAAAAGCGAGAAAAAATAAATTATCATAATAATATTACATATCACATTATCACATAACAAAGACATTGGTGGATAAAATCCAACCAAAGAGCCTTAAGTCTATCAACTAAATCAGGAAACTAAAATAATTGTCAGTATTTCACCCATTCAATCATATTCAGGACACAAAGAACGAAAAAAGCAAATCCTAACCTCAAAAAAAAAAAACACATCGGCAAGACAATGAGAAGGGAAATATCCCACCACCTCCATGACCCAAAAGCAACTACTTTGCCCTTATTGGTTGAAATATTGACTAGTATTTTTGTTTTAGTTTAGAGACCTTAAGCTTTTTGGTTGGATTTTTTCCACTGTTTTAACATATAACTGTCTTTTATGCCAATTGTGAGGGGTTTTTTTTAACTCTTTTTTTCCACCTTGTCATTATACTATATCATCTAAAGCTTCCTTCTAACTGTTTCATATACATGAAAAACCGAACGTTAAGTTTTAAGGACTGACTACGCCTTAAGAACTTCGAAAATAATATACGAACGAATTCTTAATTTTCTAATAAGAACTGAGCCGCCTAGTAAGAATTCGGGAGGCGAATGAGGCATAGTTGGGAGGATTGCGTTAACCGTGACTTCCAGATTTTGATTTTTGCAATATCATGTGGACAGAAGATCAATAGAAAAGCATTGTGTTGGATATGCCTTTTATTAATGGTAACTTATTTTAATCAACTTTGAAAATTTACATTTTTTATCTCCCGAAATAAAAAAAGTAATTAAACTAAAATGAAATATTATCCCAATTCATATTCATATGTGTGAATTAATTACAGTGGCCTCGCCTTATCACGAAAAATTCTGATTACAGGAAGTCATTTGTTAGTCCCATTTAAAGCAATGGATTCCCAGGAATATTTTTGATGAAATCCCAAGAATTTTCAATTCGTGTTAACACGAATAACTCTGAAAACACGAATCATTAAGAATTTTAGGCAGCATGGTGTAAAATATTAAAACCAACAATTGTGTAGAGAAGCTTACAGAACCAGTTTTAAGACGAAGTTGTTCTTTCTAAATGAAATTAAGGTTAACATTTTTCATTACTATCCCATCTTTACCACGAAATAACCAGCTACTTTGATCACCAACTTGTTAACTACAAACTATATGAATTGTAAGAAAGAAATAGTTGACTGTGGGTACTATAATAGGATGTTGATAGTTGGGGGTGCAGTCAAGAAAACACGCAAAAATAGGTGAAACTATTTTATTTATTTATTTTTTTTTTTTTTTTTATTATTTATTTTTTTTATTATTATTATTTTATTATTTTTTTTTTTTTTATTTTAAGTGCCTAATTAATTCAGATTAATTGTAATTGATATGATTATAAGATTGGTTGGTGACCTAAGTTTATTTTGTATACTGGTGTAACCTAACCACCAGATGTGAAATATCTTTCATGCTGTCTGCAATTTAACTGCCTTGAAGTAAATATACTAGCTCTATGATTACAGAATAAAGAGAGACTAGATAGTATGGTGTGATTATAGTATGTAAGTAGAGTAGTCATTAAGTTATAATGTAAGACCATAGTAATAAGTAATCATAGTTAGCATGCACAAGAAAGTCTATTGTATATCCATGTTATGTCAGTTCAATATCACATTAAATCTATATATTTCTAACAAGTCTTACACCGATCGATAACTGAATGAGTAATCGAATTAAAATAATCAGTATAATAGTAACCGAAAAGGAACAGAAGTTTGATATATCGTTACTTCACGAGCTAGCGACACAACCAGATTCGCTCATCATACTCTGAAATTCAGAATGAATAATTAAAAAGGAAAAACTCCATATCCGTTTAGCCGCTAGAGTTCTCTTTTTGTCTCATTCAATCGCAGACAATAACCGGCGATCGTATCTCGGCGGACTAAGGACAATAATTGATAACGATCCCTGATAAAGAACAATGTCAAGAGAGAACTAGGGTGAATAATTATCGGTTGGTATCTGAGGACGGGGGTGGGGGTTATTGTACCGGCCCGGGGACGAATGCCATTGGTCGGATTCCATTCATTGCCTGTATCCGATTGGTCAATAGATCCCCCAACCGAAAACCGCTCCTCGCTCTAGCCGGCCAATAAAATTATATGAATAGAGGTGTTTCAACAGTGCCCTTTATTGAAAATAATATTGTTAAGAATTAAAATGATATAACAAGATTTTTACAATAACGCTGCGCGACACAAAGTAAGAGGAATTCCGCTATTGTCATTTGGTGGTTTAGGTATGTACTTATTATAGAAGTTTAATTATTAAAAAAATCGTTTGTTTTAATCAAAGATTGAAAGTATAACAATACAGAAATATATTATTAAAATAAAGTAACATTAAATTAAACAGAAAATATTATTTTATTAATAACACACAACATCGTGTGTACGCATCCCAGCTCGTGTATGCATGTGTAAAATCGTAAACAGCCTTATGATTATGAAAACATACGATCAATACGAATATGAACAATAAACAATACGAACTTCATAAGAACACACAAAAACTCTAGTCCGTTTCAGGTTGCCAATTTCCAAATTTCTTAAATCCATTTTTATTTTATATAACAGACAAACAAAAGAAAATCATTTTAAATAAATTAAATTTAATGATAAAAACCTCGTAAAAAATCGAATTCTAACTAAACGGTCATGTCGTTTCTGAAATAAAAAAATAAAAAAGTGTTGAATTTTATTAATTATCAAAATAAATTGTCAATCAGCGATTAAAATGATAGTGGGATTCTAATATGTGATGGGGTAAATATCCAGCTGCACTAGTTTCCAGTAAAGTATGACGCGTATAGAAATAAAAAAAAGTCTACTTTGGCTTTACATAATAGGCATGATAATGTTTTAAAATTTAGAAATTTTTAGTTATCTGTAAAATGTTGGTAACAAAAATAATTATACTTTTTTAAATCTTCTAGTATAGAGTTGAAAATATAATGGTATAAAATTATCAAATTCCTCATTTTTTTTGCCAAGTTGCATTTTTTTCGCGATTTTCAATCATTTTTGTATTGTAAAGGAGATTAAAGTATATAGTTCATTTTTATAAAATTTTTCTTATAAACTGGACTCATTTCTTTAGGAATTTATATTGGGAAAGAGTAAACCATTTTCCAGTCATTGTATATTCTTAATCCTTATTGATCTTTTGAGACGTTTCAACATTAAAATAATATTATAAATTATATAATATATACACAGTTATATTATACTATCTTATATTGTAGTAATATTATCTTGACCATGGAGGATAAATGATCCCCTAGTTTTTATTTTAAAAAAATTTAAAATGAATGTGACTTGGAGAATTTTTAGACTTATTACTGTAATAAAGTTATATAAATGATTGCTACTGATGAAGAAAACTAATGTAATAGATTGAAAATAACACATTGTCGAAACGTCTTAATAAGGTTCAACAAATATTAATGACTGGAAAATGGTTTTCTCTTTCCCAATGTATAGTTCTTTGTTCTTTCTAATATTAGAGTCTTTCAGGCCAATATTGCCTTTAGCGTAGACAACCCCTTCTATATAATAATGCGAACATAATGATGATGCAACATCACGTTTGAACTGTCGGTTTTTGTTTACGTTTTGTGTACATCTTAATATTTTTTTATATATTATAAAGGATCTGAATATAATAATTTCCTATACCTTGTTACACTACAACCCATGCAAATTTTTGAGCTCAGTACGAGGTAAAGACTGTACCATATCTAGCAGGGAAGCGATTTTCCTGATATAACGCTCAACCGTCAGGTTTTCCTCTATTTCGGATACCGACTATGTAAATGCTGGGTGAGCCCGAGGAGGTTGTGCAGATTTCAAAGGATCTATTACCGGGTGGTAAATGATTAAATAATATTTGCCGTATTTGAACCCGGATACCAATTCGCTGCCAGAACTGAAATAATATTATTTTCTATCAGAACTACTGTCTAAGGAATGACAGTATCGTGATTAACTATCTCTTCAGAGCAATAGAAACGGCATTCATAATTATTGTCTCACATTTTACATAGATTTAATAAAATCTCCCTTGAGCGAGTCTATTAAATGTTTAATCGCACTGTGATATTGTTCTGAAGCAATAAACCTCTTTTACGATTCCCCCAACGACTCCAGTCATAACTGGATCGTAAACCTCCAAGACCGTTTGGCAGTCGCCGGAGTGCCTCATCTTTAACCAATTTAGGGACGCGACCGAATTACAGATTTTATTGCACTAATAAAACCAATCTAGAAAATTTTGCGATAAACAGGCATTTAGAAATTTTCTCAAAATAACAATTGAATTGTTAATGGTATAATAGGGAAAGTGTCGTTTCCATCGTCTTAACCACCGTAGAGGCTTTTTATAACTATACATATTACACAATATACTTTTTATAGAACAACACGTGAGCGGGAAGTGTCGTTCGAGAACCTACTAACTAGGGAATGCAATACCGGTATACCGATATACCGAAAACCGGGATACCGTCCAAATTTTCGCCGTTATTAATACCGGTATTCACCTTAAAAATACCGGTATTTTCGGTATTGGAACATTAGCGCTAGTTGATACACGTCGTAGGTATTTAAACATAGACGTACATTCTACTGGAGGATATATACGGAACATTAGACTAGCCCGTTTACATGGAAAAGTGCCAATGGAAAAATGTTTGGAGATTATGAAAATAAAATTTCACGAACTTGATCTCGACTTAACAAATGACATTGTTTCTATATCGGCAGATGGCGCGTCAGTTATGGTAAAACTCGGACATTTGATTGAAGTCGAACATCAGTTATGTTTTGCACACAATCTAGCGATTGTGATAGTGATGACAATGACATAGAAACTGACAATAAAGAAGATAAAAATATTACAGATAATGATCATGATTGTCCTAGAGTTTGGATCTGTTGAGATTGAAATAAATTTGAATTATGCTAATTTATCCCCGCTGGTAATAAAAATTAGAAGTGTCATTAAAATTTTCAGAAGATCTCCAACAAAAAATGATCAATATTTACAAAAATATGTAAAACTACAATTTGGAAAAGAATTGCATTTGCAATTGGATGCCATAACACGATGGAATAGTTTACTTATTATGTTGGAAAGGTTTTACCAATTACGGTATTGTGTCCAAAAAGCATTAATTGATTTAAAATCAAACATAGTTTCTATTAATTTCTGAAATCATTGATGCATTGTCACCAATTAAATTAGCAGTCGAAGCACTATGTAGAAGAAATTCTAATCTTCTTGTTGCAGACGCGACGTTTAAATTTATGATTGACACGCTTGTTACACACAAAAGTAAAATAAGTATTGAATTGATAAATCCTCTGAAGAATAGAAAATCCAAAGGCGAACAAACATATCTTAAGTTTTGCAATATTTACACAACGCTTCACAAAACGAAATCGAAACGGATACACACTTATGTCCTAAACTTTAAAAAGGTTCTATTACAAAAATATTGATTCCTCTTATAAAACGCCCAGGAGTTAAAAGTAATGAACCAGACAGGGAAGATTATGATCTTGAAGACGAAGATACACCAGTTACATCTCTCTCCGCTATTAATACTGCAACTGTTTCATTAAAAAAGAAACTAGAGAATGTGATTAACAAAGCAATGACGAATGTTCCAAACCCAAAGAAAAAACAAAAGATTAGAAATAGATCATAAACTTCAAAAAGAATTGCAACCATTTGTAGTTGTTTGCCCTTAAAATAAAACAACAACTAACAAGAATGGAATCAGAACGAGCCTTTTCGGCTGCTCAACATATAACCACAAAAATAAGATCGAGGTTAGATGACGGTACGTTTGATCATATATGTTTTTTGAAATCATGTATGATCATATATGATTTTTTGAAATCATATTTCAATTTGCATCAAAAATAATAATTACTTGTACGAATTAATGTAATATATATTAAAAAAGTTGGATTTAATTTTGTTAAATTATTCTTAAAAATAAATGTTTTGTTGTTTAGTTGTGTTTGACATATATTTGTACTACCCCTATAATAACATAACCTATAGTAAGTAAATTTTAATTCTGTTTACATTTTTTAAAATAATACTAATACCGGTATTTTACCGGTATTACCGGTTCTAAAAGCGAAAATACCGAAATACCGGTATCGAAAATTTTGAACGGTAATGCATTCCCTACTACTAACCCCCCCGGTTTTCCCACCCCAATTTAGAGATTGGTGAACCCCAGGAGGGTCGGCGTCCGTGGTAGATTAAATATGATACACTTGGATTTAAGCCCGAGCCCCGCAGCACATCAGCTCAGCGCTTTACACACCGAGCTAATTTCCTCCTATTTCTATTAATGTGGGTTTATAAATTACTTTTGTAAACTTATTTATTAAATGGAATATAATAGGCGTTGCAATATGTGACACTAAATGTATAATCCGAAACATAAGAATTACCTAAATAAATATGGTTAGGGGCCTAGGGCAGGTAGCGTAAAATGTCCTTTAGAGTTAATTACCTATAGTCTCAAGATAAGGGGCAGTTGTCGGGAAGCAGCGGTGAACTCAAGATGCAAGGAAATGGATGGAGCGATCATCGAGAAAGTCACGTATAGCGTCCCACTTTTTTGTAAGTAATCTTGTAAACATCATAAGTGCCAATAAATATAATGTTATTCAATAATTATTATTCTAATTTAATTAAAAAAACTCCTGGTCATTCAACCACGTCAACCTTTGGAGAATAGAGGGGTATGTATACTATTCACTAATGATATAGATATAAATTTCAAATCTCAAATAACGGGTGTTTTTTTAAGCTAGATAGAACTTTAAATTGTAAAAAGTAACACAAAAAATTAAATTGTAATCAAAAATTTTTTTTTATTTGTTTCAGTATACTCTGACATTTCGTATACTTCTTTCGCCGATTGGGCTCTAGAGCAGTTGGCAACTGACCCGTTGTTTTATCGCAAAATTGTGTTCAGCGATGAGGCGCATTTTTGGTTGATTTCGAGAAATGGACCTGTCAATTGGCCTCCAAGGTCGTGCGATTTGACACCTCTCGATTATTTCCTGTGGGGCTACGTGAAGTCACTGGTTTATGCTGATAAACCAGCAACAATTGACGCCTTGGAAGCCAGCATTGTTCGTGTTATTCGTGACATACGGCCAGCAGTGCTCGAAAAAGTGGCCCAAAATTGGACGTCCAGAATGCGCTTCGTCAAGAACAGCCGCGGTGCCCATATGCCCGAAATCATTTTCAAATGTTAATGTCACGTATTGATCTTTCGAATAAAAAAAAAATTTTGATTACAATTTAATTTTTTGTGTTACTTTTTACAATTTAAAGTTCTATCTAGCTTAAAAAAACACCCTATATAATTATCTGAGGGTGGCATCCCATTTTATTATTTAAATCAAAGGATCTGACTTTTCCTTGAGACCATAGCTTGGGCAGTGATATATAGCAGCCCCTTGAAAATGATTAATTATATTTAAAATGAAAAAAAAACATTAAAGGTAGTAATGTAATGCACCAAATAATTCTATAACTTAATAACTTTGGTAAAGCAACAAAAAAAATCTGCTCAGAACATCCTATTGAAAATGTATAATAAAATTTCAAGACTTCAAAGATTATTTTGTATTAGACAACATAAAAATATAATAAGAAAAAAGAAAAATAACACTTCCAGGACAATTGAAAAACAAATAATAACAAGATTGTAATTTTCCAGACTTATCTATTTAATTCAAATATATAAATAAGTTTATCAAAAATGTATTCCCTTGGTTGCCAATTTCCTAATACTTTTCATCCACTATGTTATTATGTTGATTGAATATCAAGGTACGTATATAGATATCATATAAATTAAAAAAATAAAATAAATAATGGAAGACGAAACTTATAACATATAAAAATAAGATCACAAATAATATTTTACAAAAAACAAAGAAAAATACATTAAAAATATTAGCCATTAAAATAAATATTTACATCTCATTACACCTACAGAAAGAAAAAATAAATAAACATCTAAATAAGGAATATAAATTAAATTTCATGGAACCCTGATGAGGAATTCCTTCCGAACTTTCCTAACTTTTTCTCGGAATTGTAATTTCTGTACCAGTGAGTTCTTAAATTTCTTTTGGCGACGTTTCGAGACTAGGCTAGTACCATACTCATGCGCTAACAGAGAAAAATAATCTTTTAGTAAATACATTATACATTTTGTGATATACAAATTTAATTAATTCTTAATAAATAATTTTTTGAAATATTATAAAGTAACTGATTGGTGATTAACTGATCAATTCTTTAAAACTTGTAAGTACAATTTATCTAATTAACATATTACACGTGTCATTTTTTAAAAATTTTAGTGTGCTATTTAATTGTATTTACTAAAAGCTCACTTTTCACTGTAAGGGCATGGGTGAGACTAAGTCTCGAAACGTCCCCAAGAGGAAATTTAATAACTGACTGAACTCAAAAAACAGAATATATATTTGCCATAACAGTGAAGAAAAGTAGAAACCTATTATGTATTTATACATATTACCAAACCAGTATCAAATATGCAACAGGAATCTATTGTCTCAAAGCAAGTTTATCCGCGCCTTTATCGTGTCAGGATACTGTGCCCGCATGACCGTAAGGTCTTTCAGAACTGTATCACACCAGTGAGTCATTATTCAATGTGCATTTTATATCTACTTTAACTAACCACTCCTAAATATAAATATATTAAGGGATACCAACCAGCTGTCTGCCTCGTTTATAATACTAAAATAATCCTATATTTTTTTTTTTCAAGTCAGAAATAGTGGCTTTGTTAAAATATTTATAATTAAAATGATCGAGCACGACTAAGGCTACACCTACATTGGATCCGGTGAGACGTCGCTAGCAAACCAAATGACTGAAATATATCGAAATATATATAGAGTTATAACATTTGGTTCTTTAAATTTATAAAATTAAGATAATTTATTAATTATTTTTAATACATTTATATTTTACTATAATGTATAGTAAAATATGTATAATGTATACACCCCAGCATCGTATGTGATAGAATCACGTCGCACCGAATCGGATCCAATGTAGGTGTAGCCTTAAGAGTAACTCGTTTTCATGCCGTTCTTATAAACTGTTACATCGCAAAAACATTATTGTATATATATTATGTACATAATATTTCCATAACAGTCAAGATAAGTAGAAACCAATATATATATATATTTAGATTCAGTCTATTCATTTAACGTTTTTTGGCGTCATTTCGTGACTACATTGTTCTCATAATTATGCCGGAACAGTTAAAAGTACAGGATTTTAGTAAATTATGTGTATACAAAAAACAACTAGTATAAATATGAAATCAACACTTGTACGATGTTAATACATAAATGGTACTTGCAAGTCGATTTCTAAATAAGGCCAATATTTTTAACTGTTAGAGCGTGATTATGACAACAATATAGTCTCTAAACGTCACTGAAGGGAGTTTAACGAATATACTGAATCTCAAGAACAAAACTTGAACAAAGACTTTGTTTTGTAAAAGTTATTTCTTGAAATTTACAACTGTATAATAGAATACATCCAGTAAATATAATGTAGAGAAACTACCCAATGGTAGTAATCAAATAGCATGTTTAACTTAATAGATCACGAGGCCTTCTTCTTTTCAGTCGCCTCGGAGGATTATCAGGAATTGAAGAGGTTACTAGGTTTGAAACTAGTGGGTTTGAGTGGGAATGAAGTTTTTCATAAAAAGATTGATATGGAAAGCGGGCCAGATAAGCAACAAATTGGACATTAAGGTCTTTATGGATAACTTTATTCGTAACAAAATAAGGAACATTGAGCATTCTACCAAGGATTTTAGATTATAAGGATTGAATACGAGAGTAATACGATGGTTTAGTGGAGCCCCAAAACTCTATTCCGTAAGTCGAGATGGGTCTAATGAATGTCATGTATATGAGTCTTTTGTTAATTTAGAGCTGAGAACGTTTGTCTAGACAAACGTTGAAGTAGCCTTAAACAGCGTGCTGTTTCTTGTCGTTTCAGTCTAGTAGAACTAAAAACTAAAACTTATTCATTCACCCTTTAACTGCTGTGAGTGTAGAACTTCACGCCTATCAGAGCGCTAAGTGGGCCGGCTACCCGCCTACCGGCCTCTACTACATACTTTTTACCTGCGTTCTATCCTTCATTACGCCCCTTTATTAATATCTGTTAACGTATTTCAGTGCTACACCTTCCTCAGCGCTAAACCACTGTTTCTCCATTTAAAAAAAAATAGCGAAACAAAAAACTACTTCAAAATGAAATTTGAAGGTTTGTTTCAAAAAGAGAGCAAAAAAAAAAGAATAAGATTGGTTACCTGGTAGGAGCAGGTAGCCACCGATAGCCCAAGCAAACGGTACATATGAATGATATATGAATAACAGTGAAGCAAGGCTGCGTCGACTATACACGACTTTAGCAAATAGAGAGAAAAGTAGTGCGACGGCATATATCGTCTTTAGCACTGAGGGCGTGTGTGATGCAGGACGGCATATATCGTCTTTAGCAAAGGGGGCACGTTCCCTTGCGCCGGTATACGAGTATATCGCCCATAGATAGCAGTTAAAGGGCAAACTGTTAAGAAAACTGAACACCAATAGTATAGAATAGAGTAGAATAGAAAATTAGCTATTTTATGGGACTAAGTCCCTTTAGAATAACAAACACGAACAGAAAAAGAAACATTATATGAATCTGGAAAAAAGTAAATAATAATAAAAAGTACGAAATATGAAAAGATATTAAGAAATCAAAGAGAAAAAATAGTTGACTAACAATAGTTAAATGTGTGTATATATATATACTAAAATATGCTGTGAAACTGTATGTTACAGATCTGATGACGTATCCCAAGTAACGAAGTTGAAACAAAGTAAATGTTTGCCATCTGAACAAAGCAAGTTAATTTATAACGAGCCATTCAACCGTTCTCGGATCTCTCTTCCCTGTTTTGGAAATCAGAGCTAAGGACTCGCGAAGGTTCCTTAAAGTCGGAAGACGCGACAACTAAGGCCGTTCCTTCTCAACTCTCCTCGCAATGGTCGCAATGAAATTCCCTCTCTCACTTTATCTCCGTGTTTTAGCCCAAGAAGTCGGCCAACTTTCAAGAGAATCTTACAAGATCGTTTCTCTTTACCCTTTTTTATACATTTTTCTTTCTTAATTTTCTTTTTACATTCTATTTTCTCCGCTCGTTTGAAAGCGCTTTTAATGGCTCGTTGGCTAGAAGGGGGGAAATTACTGAGAATTAAATAAATATTATTATGTTTCACCTTCAATTATTTTATTCTGATTACCAAGCTTTCTCATTATTTCAACTACTATTTTTATACCCGGAGTGGATTAAACAATCTTAAAAAAATATCCAATTCATGAAAAAAAAACCGGGATATTTTCTGAAATACTATATCATTATTAATATGATAAACTGTTAAAAAATGAATAGGGATACCAACAATTTTGTTGTATTTATTTTACCTAGCATTTTGATATTATTTTTATTATAAAAAGCATAAAATATTAATGTAGTTATTAAATATATAATAATATAAATACTAGGTGAAGTATGTAACATAAAATTTGCAAAACCCCTACTCATTTTTGCGCAGTATATATCAATTTAAAATCGAGATACCTATAATATACCTCCTAATTAATTGTAAGAAAATTTATAAAAGTTGAAAATTATTATGTAATAAAGAAAAATGTACGAGGTTATTCAAGAAAATATAAATCATCTGAAAAACATTTTACTGATGTATAATATTTCACTAATTTAGCAAGTTTACTTAATAATTATGTTATATTAATGGAATTCGTATTATTTAATAAAAGAATATTTTTTGAAAGACACTTTGAAGAGTTTTATAGTGACACATTGTGATTCGAATAAGTTGATTGATAAACATATGACACCCTCACTACTTAATTTACTGAAAATTACTATTTAACAACAAATATTTAATAATAATAAAGTCTTTATCTATTCTGGGACAACTCCCTTTAGAATAACAATACAGGTTTCTATACATGGTATTATTATGTCTCAGAGTATAATGGGGTTACATTAAATTAATTACTACCACTAAATTAACAAATGAGAAAGAATTAATGAGAAAACAAATTGCGAATTACCTCCAGTGATAACATTTAAAAAAAAAAAAGAGTTTAAGAAATAAAAAAATTCTTAATTACAATGTCAAGTAGAAACAAACAAAGCAGAAAATGAAACAAAAATATCTAAAAGATAACTTGTTTTTACAAATATCTAACTAGATGAGTGATCCATCAATAATATAAATATATATAAATAATGATATAAATATAGTTATAAATAAATAAAAACATATCATTCAGTTACCAGTTAGAAAATTTTAATCTGAAAACTGAATATGTTATTTCCGAGTTTTTCGGAATTGTAAGGATATAAAGTAATTTTGGATAAATATATACGGGATTTGAAGGTTGAAAGATTATTGGAACGACGAATGGAAGAAGGTATAGTATTCCAAAGGGGCGAGGATCGGATAAGGAAAGCTCTATCAAAAGCAGTTATTCGATGGGATGCTGTATATAGGTTTGAGAGCCGATAACGAGTTATACGTAGAAAAAAATCATTAAAAAATGTATTTCTGGCCCACTCCAAAAAAAAAATTAATGTTGCATACGTTTAGAGATGAATTAATAATGAATAAGTAATTAGGGTGTACTTCATGAAAACGAAAATCAACAACTGTTCTACACTACAGAGCGTTATAAAAAAAGGTAATATATCAAATCATATGATTTGAAATTTATATGATATACCGAAAGAAATATAATTTTGAGAAATTAATAAATTAAAAAAAAATAAATAAAAATTACTGCATTGTAAAGATAAATGTATGAGGATAAACCGCAATCAATAAACATTTTCAAAAACATTATTGAAGTAAAAACTACACCAATAAATCATTAATTATTTATACCTTTCGACGTTTTTAATTATTAGGTAATCTATTTTTTCAAAATTATACTACCGAAGTATAAAATGCTCTGCATTAAGGAATGATTATTACAGAATATTATACTCGTATAAATTCGGTTCCGTTAAAAAATTTAATTACATGCGATATACCTCTTTAATTAATTGTTGAACTATTTTCAAATACCTGTGGTATAATTCTTTTTAAGTAGCTATCATTTGTTCACGAAACCTGTCGATGAAACCGGTAATGGCCGAAAGTCGATTGGCTGCCAGATTACTTCATTGGATGTTTGGATTGGAAATGCGTTTCTGAGATAGCTCGATTAACGTGGGAGGGAATTATTCCCTTTAAATCGGGAATGTGGGAGGAAAACAAACAAAGCAGCTATGAACGAGCACTTAGCCTGTTCAAACACCCTCTACCCCATCACCGGTGGTGTTCGAATTGAGGTACACCTCGCAACCTCTTCTATCTCTCGATGTATTGCATAATACAGTTTAAAAAGAGGAAAGCTCGTAATGAACTGTATTATTCATTATTACTAATTTACTAAATGATCTTAAAACCACTTATCTAATGCTATCTCACTATTGTAGAATAGACATATAACTAATATGTTTTGAAGTGAAATTTTTGAAATTGTAGTAAACCTATGTACCTTACCCAAGACATCGAGGATGAGGATGAGGTTTCCAAAGGGGTGAGCATACCATCGCAGTATGGATTGACCTTGACAAGCATTCGACTAAGTATGTAATGAAGGTTTAAATATAAAAATGCCAATATACAGGAAAACTCGAGATTAGAATACAACTAAAACGAGTAAAGATCTTATTACGATATTAAAGTTATTATATACGCTAAAAGTGTTACCACGGAGATTGAAGAAAAAAACAAAAAATTAATGAAATATCAACAATATTAATAATTACCTAACCTCTTTTTATTCCTCTTCAATATTTTACTCTGTCTCTCTTTTTATTTTGGTTGCTCTATTTGTTTTATTTGTCAGCCGTATCGACCCTGAAGCTCGGGAGAACCTACTGGTGCTCACCCCAGCTTTTATAGAGATAATTTCCTCAAAGAAATAATAAAGCTGAAGGTCAACCAGCCCATACTACCTATTCAATCCTAGTCTCTTCTTGTATTATATTATAGGATTTCTTCTATTTTTTTCTCACTTAACTTCCTGAATGTCAATGTGGCATTAACGATTATTTTAAAACAAACTATTTCTAACAATTCTTTATAATTTCTATATGTCATTTTTCAGATAATCCAAATTTATTTACTAAACTAGTATTAGTATCAGACAACCATACTCTAATTACTGTTCTATCTACATAAAGAATGTTCCAGTTATTTTGATTTTTTAATGTTGTGAATCTTGTTTTATTGTGAAAATTCGACAAATTATGAGTCTCGATCCAGATGTCGTCCAAGAAATTAAATTTCGCAAAATTATAAACGAAGTGAAAATATATTCCAGGAATAAAATCCTATTATAACTTTATCCTTTTATTAAGTTGGAATAAATACTAGGACATGAGTGAACAAATTCCTTAAGTTTCTAAAATTCTGCCGTGAAGATTGAGATTTTATCAATAAAGTTGTCCGAGGCAACATGGAGTTGCCTAAATGAGCGATATTGGATTCGGGCGGCTCCCAAATATCAGAGGAAATGCCTCACCAAGAAGGGCTTCAAGGGTCGAGTGGGATAAAAAAGAGGATAAAGATGGGGGAAAAGGGACAAAACAGGTGGGAACGCTGTTGAGAGGAAGATCCCTTAGGCAAGCCGGATTACTGCCCACCGCTATCTTATCGGGAAATGGAATCACTTCTTTGATCTGTCGCAAGTCAGATGGACATCATCAACTACCATCATCTACGGCTATACCTGGTTGCATTACATTGGGTTAGAAATACGAACTTCTAGTATTTTTCCCGATAATCGTATATTTAAAATTTAAGCCGACAAAATAGGAGTTTCTATGTTTTTACCCCGTCACGGAAAATGGTGATTATACAAGTAAAAAAAAAAATCTTTATAATCCTGATACCCCCATCTTAGAATTTACCCTATACAGTAGATTCGATCCTCACATTAACACTCTCCTAGTATATCAACATTACACCCCCTAGAGCTATAAAAAACAAAAACATATATTTCATTTAACAATCTAAACTACTAAAATTAAAATTTTCTAAAGCAATTATTAAAGGTTGTAATTTTATTTACCTGACCGAAAGAATTCAATATAAAATGTCTTAGTTAACAATATTATTTTAACACGCTGTTATTAGTTTCGCTGTATATTGGTAGGTATATTAAATTCTATTTTCGGCTACTTCAAAAGAGCGAATTGAATTGAAACCGACCACGCTTCTCAACGATCGATGACCATACAATAATTGAATATGTTCATCTCATTATCCTTACCAGGGTCTTCAGGATTAGCGAATTTCCAAATCCTAAGGCTCCGTGGTAGTGCCTAATTACTTAATTAGTTAATGCTTTGCCAGGTACTAAGGGATACATAAGTTAATATTTGATGCAAGCAAATGACTACTTGCAGTTTCAACAAGGTTTTCGTTTATTTTACAACTAAAATAAATAATATTTAAAATAACTACATAACACAACTTTGGAAATAAAACCCAGCCAAACTAAAAAGTAGAAAATAAATTATAGTAAAAAATATAGCTTTGACGTAAAACAAAACTAAAAAGTAGAAAATAAGTTCAAAATCAGAATAGAGTTATGGACAAAAAATAATTTAAAAAGTTTTTTATAAAAAGGTGAGGGGTAAAAGAAATTTTCACAATAAATAAACTTTTAGCAATATCAGTCAATAAAATATTTACAACAATTATCTTTTAACACGTCAAGTCTTTTATATGTACCATTGTGTTGAATTTCGAACAACAAATAGGTTAAGAAATATACTTTAAACTAAATTTTGTTATTTAGTCAGACCGTTATATGTCAGAACCGTTTATTTTACAATTAAAAGGAATATTAACCTCGGCTGTCATCAGTAAATGTTTAAACTATTTTCTTAAAACTTTTAGACGTAAAGAAATTTTTCTTAAATAAAATTTAGAACAAATTGTAATATTTCAATAAACCGATTCGTTTGCATAGTTTTAATAGATCAAACTTCTTAATATGACATCATTTTTATTATTTTCACTTGGATTTTCTTTTCAAGTTGATTAATGTTATTACTTGATTCACTATGACAAATTTACGAAACGACAATAATGAAGAAACGAAGACTCAAAACCTTTTTAAAGTTATTAATTTCCGCTTATACCAACGTGGATTAGAAATCTCTATTAGGCTTAGAGCTTGTCTTGAATAAATCTACTGTAAATGAATGTTGAGGAGATCAATCCAATAGTTATAATTTTTTTTTTTTTTAGTTACGACTTGTTAATGTTCCTCGCATTTATTTGTTGTGGTTCAGACACCCAACCTATCAAAACTTTTTACATTTAAGAGCTATGACTTCATAGAAATGAAGTCAAAATTTCTTGTCGAACTTAGATAGCTAAGAAAAATAATTAAATGGATTTAGTTAATTCAAAGCGTTCAAATTCGTAAAATTTACGAAAGAATTGTGACAACTATAATGACATATATATATATATATACTCACTCACACAGGCAAATGCTATATTTCTATCTCCACCCCAATCAAGGATCAAAGAAATTTGCTCCTCTTGATGAGTTACCTCGACTTATATACATATATATACGCAAAGTTGAACTTCCCACTCTACATAAAGTATATTCAGATACATCCACAACTCAACTAAAGCAGAAGGTTTCTAGCTCTCACTTTCACTTGAATGGTAGTTATACAGAAATTACACTATTTATAAAACCGTGTTAAAGTCATCTTGACTTAAATAAAGAAAATAACATAGATGGAAAATATGGTTGAAATCAAATAAAAATAATAAAATAACTAACTAAAGTTTATTTTTCTTAAAACGATTATTCACCGATTATTTATTTTAGATGCATAGCTAGAAAAAATACCATTCTTGAAAAAGAAATATAAAAATAGAGCCAAAACCGGTATGATATAATAAATAATCGCCATTTTCAGCTGGTGACCTTAACACCATCAATTTTATTGTATTTCCGTATAAGTAATTCAAGGCCAAAAGCGAATAATTGACTTTTTACAAGTTATGTTTCGCTACATTAATGTTTAGGACCTGACTAAAACCATGAGAAATATAACTTTAAAGTGTGGTGTTTGATAAAATAGTGAAAGATGAGAATTTTTAAAATTTTGGAGTTACCCGCTTTTGATTCTGAACACTTCGTAAATATATTTTAGACTATACTGTCGCCATGCTATCAGGGAGGATATAAATTAAATGTTATAAATATGACATCAATTAATTTACACCAGTTTCTTACAGTGATAATCAACGATTTAGAATTGATTGTAAAATAATATTAATTTTTCGTGAACATGCTACCATTTGCAGATAACTTCTGATGAAGGTAGTTCTTGACCACAATTATTAGTAATGGGATCGAGAAACATATATGTTTAATATATATTATTAATTTATTATACCATAATTAAAGTGTATAACTTTAATTATATTGTATTCTATTAGTTAATATTGATGAGATTAGAAGAGGCCATGTCTCATCTAGGAATGTAGAACCCATTAATAAGTGAGTAAATATATTATTATAATTTATATTTATTTATGTATTTAATTATATCCTACACTGTGTGGCCCTTCCTTTCACACCCTATCGAATGTCAACACTCTCACAGTTTCAGAAATTAAGTGCTTCTTTATCTTAAGTGCATTTAATTCAAGGTAGATATAGTTCGTTTCCAAACGATTTAAGTAATCGCATTATTCTCTCTCAATATATAAGGGATGAGAAATACTTATAGACGTCGTCTTTACTAATAGTTTATTAAAGTTTATTAAGTTATCAAGTTAAACATTAATAGTGTTTTAATAAAATATTTTCAGAAGCTTCTAATGAGGTGGAAACTTGATATGTAATACAAAAAACAAAAAGTAATAACAAATAATAATTTTTTTCCTCCTCATTTCTAGCGACGATAAAGAGAGTAAAACGTATTTATGGAATCCATTACATCTTCAACTTTACCTCGTTAAAGTTTACGTTCTTTATTTTTCATTTACTATCTGAGCCTTGAGAAAACCCTCTCTCCCCAATTAACTTTTGTTCAGGTGTAACTAAAACCTTGGCCATTGAAAAAATCGAACAAGACCTATTCATATTCCTTGAAAAGAAAAGGAACTTCGAGGAAAATTTCTTGAAAAATTGTAATTGGGAACTGGGGCATACCGGAGGAATAAAAAAATTGTCAGTATTGGTAGACTGATAGGATTTCCTGTAATGTATTTCATTACTGATAATTTATTATAGGCAATATATTATTTTAAAAATTATATTATTTTAACTATCTAATTCACTTTTTCTTAGCTTACATGATAGCCTGCGAATCGCGGTGAAATACCAATCATAAAATGCCAGTCATTTTTTAATAAACGAATATTTATTTACCGGTTTTTTAATTTATACCAAACATATATACTATGTGTGCTCTTCTTTCGTAAACATTTCCTTAAGGATTGACGTGGAGACATTGATAGATAAACCACCCATTGGAGGAGCTAGCTCCTAGCTTGCATTATTTCTGTTTAAATGAGCTCTAGAGACGTTTTAGATCTGTAGCAATGTGTTTGTCATTAACAATTGTACCAGAATGTGTGGATGTCCATAAAGTATCATGACAGTTTTTGTAGTGTTATATAATTGTGTCAGTCACGAGGAGTATGTCCAAGTCTTTGTATAATGATTTATTAGATACGTAGAAAATAAAATGAGTAATAAAAACAAAAAAAATATTAATTATAATTTAATAATAGAGTATCACTACGAATGCGTGGGAGACCCGGGTTCAAGTCCCGGTCCTGGACGAATATTTTATCTTCAAAATAAAAATATTATTGGTTAAAACATATGAATCGTACTTCAGTGAGAGAAAACAAAGATATACATTTTATTGATATTAATTAAAAATGATTCTCTTTAATATGTTTTTAAAATACTTATGATTTAATTTATATGTTTAAATGATTATTAGTCAAATAAATCGACTTTATGGTATCTGCGGACCCTCCTGGGGCTCACCCATTCTCTACAAATTAGGTACAGAATCTTACTGGATAAAACCTAGCTGATCATGGCCAAATCGCCGCCATGTCCAACGTTTAGGTTACAGACAGTACATACCCCCCTGATCGTGGTGGTACATTGTTTATAGGAGTGTTATGGAACGATTTGTTAAATGCGTACGGAACTAAATATTTTTTAATATTCGTTCTGATTCTATTATAGTATGTTAGAAAACATATTTAAAAATTAATTCCCTTAACGCTCTGCATTTTATAATCAATTGCCAGAAATATTCTGAAATTAAAAATTTATTATAAAAATAAATGTTAAAAAAGTATATTTATTTAAATTATTATTTTACTATGTTTACAGCTTATGTCATGTTTGAATTTCTTTTGTATGCTTTTTTTTTTAATTCCCAGAACCTCAGAAAATATTTTAATATTTAAAACAACAATTCAATTTTAATAAAGTTGGTGATTGTTTTTGGCATCAAAAGTGTTTGTATTCTTTTAAAAAGAAATTCTGACATTTCTATTTCTACACTTACATTTCTATGACAGGCTACAAGCACCGAGTGAAAAATGCTTCAATGCTAGTTTTTTAATCTCATATCCATTTTTATTATTTGTTTTAAACTTTTTTTCTACTTTTGTAGCAGATTAGCTCAGTTATATAGACGCTGTACAGTTTAGCTCTAAGTACTGGGTCAGAGATCAGCTGCTGCGCACAATTCCATACAGTAATCTGCAATAGATCGAATCGTTGAAACCAAGAAACTCTTCTTTGGGCTCATCCAGCCTCTTTAAGTAGCTACTCCCAATCGATTAAGAAATTACTTTTTCTACTGTTTATTAAGAATGTACTGTTTAATAGAGGCTGAGACTCTTCATAGGGTCAATGGGTTGCGCTGGTAAATTAAAAAAATAGAATTGTTCTCACTTTCGGTGATTATTACTCATAGTTTTTTCTGTATTTAAATGTTCCTAATGGACTTCAGTACTAACTATTAATTTTTAATTAGCTACAAATATACGGAGGTGCATCGCGAATTTCTTGGTTGCCCAGCGACCCCAAAACCCTCATATCCAGAAAAATAAGCTATCAACAATACTGGATTAATCACACCATAAACATCATTAAAAGCAGGCGTGGTTAACCTTTTAACTAACGACCAATCTATTCACAAACATAATTGCCATATGTTTAAACAATTTTTTAATATTTTAAAATTCGTAAGTCCGAGTTTGAAATTAGGAAATAATGAGGCAACGAAGACGAAAAAATATTAAATTAAGTTAATTAATTTACACCAATTAATCAAATTCTCAACTAATAATCAGTAATGGTTAGTAGTACGAGAAGTTCCATTTCCCCTTAATGACGATGCTCTAGCTGGTAGCGATTATCGTTGGGTGAAAATAACATTGGACCACAATAGTTGCTATTGATAGAACGATCAGATTAGGAATTGGAATTTTCTGTTCTTTCTCCTTCCTAAGAAACAATATGTTGTTTTTATGATATGTGTATTCTGGTTGTATTCAGAGATACACATATATTTTATAACTATTTGTTTAAAAGGAATCCTATCCATAATTCAATAATAATGATAATACAATGCCTATATCACAATAAATTATGATTTTATAATGATGATTTTTTCATTTTTATTTAAATATCGATATAAAACAACAATAAAATCAAATTACTCACATCTTATACTAAAATACAGATCCATCAAAGCACTTACAGCTAAAATTACTTATACTGACAATATCAGTTAAATTATAATTTTTTTAACATGAAAATCACTAAGCGAGTGTTTCAGACTTAACTAAGCCGATACACAAAATATAGCAATGTTATTTATATTAAACGGAAAAAAGAAATGCATCGATTTAAAAAATAAAATAATTTACATATTATTTCTATATTTTGATTTTAGTACAAAGTATGTTGAATACAGAGAAGACATGTTCCCTATAAACTATCATTTTTTATTCATTGCTTTAATTTTTAAATTAAAGACTTAGATAAGTCCCTAGCAGGGATTCGAACCCGGGTCTCCGCCTCAGCGTGGCAACGCTCTACCTAGGACAAATCTGCTATTGCGAGAACACTGGGGATATGGGATCGGTGAAGAGAACAGATTTGTCCTAGGTAGGGAGCGACCCCGATGGCTCAAAAGGTTAGATCGTTGCCACGGTGAGGGGGAGATCCGGTTTCGAATCCCGGCAGGGGGTAAATCTTTTCTCTTAAAAAAAAAAATATTTATAATTTTTTATCTATAAAAATTTTTTTACATGCAAAATTCATTACTATGTCGATACAAATATTGTAATAGGCACACTAAATAAGTGCCAAACTCGACATAAATTTCTAGAATAATATCTAGTTACCTTTACTAAAACGTTAAGAACCAACTGTTGTGAAATGAACAGTTGTGTATGGGAGTTATCTATATTTATCGTTGCACTTCTTGTATCACTTAACCAACCTAATACCGGGTGGGGTCGCCAACCACCCCAAACCTGATGTTTTTGATCCTCCCTAAGCAATAAACAAAGTTATGCTCAAGGGGGTCTAAGACATTTATCCTTAGACTTTTCGTAACAGGAAGAGTAAAGCCCTAACGAATTTTATACCCAAAATAAATTACAGTGGATTAATTTTTCCATAAAAAACGTGGAGGGGTCCCGGATCGACCCCACCTAGTAGTTACTGTTAGCCTTAATTCACACACTGTGCCTTTTTAGGCTCTTTATATAATTTCCTAGAAGAACATTTTGCTGTTATGGGGCAGGAGGGCGGTGTGGGCTTCAATTACCGTCATGAGCTATGTAAATATTTTCTGCAAGTCGTTCATTTGTTCAGAATCTACGAATTCTTTGATCTGTGTCAGTTCCTAGATATTTCATAGAGTAATGAAATAAACGAAAGAGAGAAAGGTTGGGGGGGGGGGGTATTTTTCAGAACTCTGGTTGCAGAATTTCTTTTATTTGCTTAGAATCCATTCCCTGTTTTTCCACCTTACTTGCTTTTTCAAGACATGACTATTTCCTCTTTCCATAAGTTCATTCTGGTCTTTTTAAGAGTGCGGAAAGAGAATCATGTATAGTGTAGTGCCTGAGCATACTTGAAATGTTCAGACTGAAGATGAAGTTTTATTCAGATAAACTCAGGTGTTCTGAAATTGAAGAAGACTGCGGAATACGGAATAGAAGCAGAGGATGACGAAATACCATTTGACTCGAATGTTGTTGATAAGGAATTTGATGATGTAAGTAATATTTTTTTCTCTAAGCATGAAACATTTTGGTCGGAACAACCATTTGTTTGAAGAAGGTCTAGATCATCCGATCAAACATTGTACGTACACCCCCTGGTGTTCCTTCAAATGTTGATGTGAAAAAATGGAGACTTTCTCTATTTTATCAAATTATTTATATGTACAGATATTGTCGCTATAGATGTGAAATAAATTAACCAAATCGGAGGGTACGAAACTGAAAAATTAAAACGAAGGGAGAGAAAAGGCAGTGGGTTAATGTTGGTGAAACAGAAATAAATGCATTCGTTGGGTTGCTCTTGGAACATGTTTGTTGTTCACTAAAGAGAGTCATTTTCAAAATAAATAAAATTATACATTTTGGGAGTTAAGAAATTGTTGTTATTGCTTTTCTACTGTCCTTTTCTATCACAATCATGAATAATGATTAGATGGATGATATCAAGGTAGCTAATGGTAGAAAAAGATGGGGTCTTCCAGTGACCCCTCCTAGTATTAGATGTAACTTTTTTTCACCCGGTATTAGGAGGGTTAAAACAGCACATATCAAGATAAATTATATAATCAAGATATATAAAGACTTATAAATAAATGAACTAAAAGCGAGATTAAAATAACACAAGGGGAAAATCGTGCAAAATGCTTATAATTTTAGATCGATATATTCTTGTTCAATATCCATACTTGTGTTATGAATTTTGATTATTTCATGTAATATATTTCTCGAACAGTTCGATATCTACGGACAATAAGAAAGTACAGAATTGGAATTTATTTTCATATTCCTTGAATCCAAAAATCTGTCATTGAATTAATTTCCTAGCATTAAATTACCTTTGCCTTTAAGTAGGATTATATTTGTAAAATAAATCTTCTTTTATACAATTATATCATCATAGAATTAATTAGGTCATATTAGCAAATATTATTGCAAAATTTATGAACTTAAATTCTGCGTTATGTATAATGGATATACTGGGCTGATAATCAGTTGAATATTCAATAATTAATCATATATGCAAAATTCAATGGCTACTTCATTACATATCCAACACTAATACAGAATAACCTTATTGAGGATATTTAACGTAAGTATACATTGTGTTTACTTTGCTACTTCGTCTGCATTTTAGCATACTTATCCATCAAATATATGAACCAAATAAATGTTGATATCCTTTAAAATAATAATAATCTGTAAAAAGTAAGAAAGAAAATTGGTTTCTATCTTATAAAATAATGATGAAATACTACATAAAATATATATTTTCGTATTATCACATCGCTTCTTCAAAAGAACAACGTCATAACTCAAAAACTATAATTTTTCAACAGAGGTATTTAAAAGTTCCAGGTCTGATCAAATTTAAATCACATGAGATAAAAAAAAACTTGGGTATTGATTGGGAAATGGAAGCATTCATATTGTAATGATGGTGTTGAAAGATTGAAATAATTTTATTTACCATTCGAAATTTTTTTAAAGCATGAAACTTTTTTTTATTTTAACTTATGTCATCATGTCTATAAAACTTCAATTTCAAACATGATACAACCCAAACTATGACTTTATTAACATTTAAAAAAAAAAACATAGTGGATACAAACTATCTGATGTAGTGTTCCTAAATTAAAAAGATTTAATCAATATAATTACTAACGCAGGCTTAACTCAAATATTCCAATTTCTTAGTTATGTAGTTGTTCTTTTGATGGAGTGAGATGTACCGTATTCCGGTGCTATTTCAGGGAATATAGATAAAAATAAAGGGAGCGAAATGGCTCGGTGGTAGAGCGCTGAGTTGGCATGCCGAAGATTCTGATTCAAATACCATTGGAAAGACTTTTAATTATTCTCTCAGTGGCCGGAGATGGGTCCTATAAGATTTAGACCCTCCTCGGGATCATCCAGCCTCTATAAAGTACCCAAAATATCTTAATCTAAAAGAGCAGATTCATTTTCATATCAAATCGTTGAATATCCTATGAATAGAGTTACTAATAAGTAACCGCAATAGTGAACCGATGCTTGTAAATTACAGAGTTGAAACTGAAAGAATCAATATTTAAACGATTATAAAATCATGTCTTACAACTATTTTTCGGACCATGTATGCTATGTTCCCACTTATATAACTGAATCCACCGATATAATATTTCTTCTGGAATATTATAATGAAATTTAACTACCTAAAGGTATGAAGTTGGAAGGCTACTATATTATTTTGCTGTGAATTAAAACTTTAAGTAGCATGGTAACTCAGTGATAGGGTATTTTAGATAATTTATTAATATGTTAATATCCTGTGGGGTCTGCAAACCATCCTCTCATATCACCCAACCTCTATAAACTGTGTATCCTAATAGGAGGAAAACTGGCGGTTGAGCGTGATCTCCAAAAAAACATCTCCCTGCACAACCCTTGTCCAAGAAACAGTACAGTTTCTACTACGTGCTAAACCCCAGAACACTGTGGTAAAGGTTACATAGGCACAATAATACAGGCAATAAAAAAATAAGTATCGAAATATTATTGTTTACACCATATTGAGGCGAATAAACCACCTTAAGGTCTAATCTACTCTGTAATATTACTATTTCTGAATAAAACATCCTTTCCTTGCCAACCTCGCTCTCTTCTATTATTATGTGAATCGAGCCTACACACATTTTGAAAGGGATTTACCGCGAAACATAACCGTTACACCTCCTAGGATAACGATAGCACTCGAGAAGATGAGTTCGCAGGAGATATCCGCATTTATCGATCCGAGTCCTCAATGTAACCGCCTTGTTTTGTACCTAAAGGCTGTTTGAGTACACACAGGCGTGAAACCACGTACGCACTCAGCGAAAACACTCCGGAATGGAGGTAAACTGAATTGATTTGCGATGTAGTGCATTAACCCTCCCAATATCGGGTGGGGTCACTTACGACCCCACGCTCATATTTTTTACTCTCCTTAAGTCAAAAACAAAGTTATGCTCAGGAGGGTCTAGGGCATTTATCCTTAGACTATATGTAACACGAAGAGCAGAGCCCAAATGAATTTTATGCACAAAATAAATTACTGTGGATTAATTTTTTCCAAACAACGAGGGTGGGCTCCCGGAACGACCCCACCTAGTAGTTATTGTTAGCCTTATTTCAGATCGCCGAAGTCACAGTATGTGCCTTTATATAATTTTCTAGAAGAATATTTGCAGTTACAGTGTCGTTTCGCCAGTGTGGGTTCCTAATACCGCCGTAAATATTTATTACTATAGTTAAGTAAATATTTTCTGGATGTCGCTCAAGGTTTAGTGTTCTTTCGTTGAAAATCTCTCTGTTTCTTTCTCTTTTGCATCCTTTGTTCAGAAGCTATGAGCTCTTTGATGTGTGACAGTTCCTTGATATTTTTCAGATGAATTAGGTACCTACTAAACGAATGAGAGAAACGGTGGGGAAGGTAGATTTTTGCAGAACTCTAATTGCAGAATTTTTGTAATTTGCATGTTATCACAGCGGAAACATCCTCGAAAATGATATTGAGAAAAAGCCTGACAACATTGCTCATTACAATGACACGAAATGAGGTGTGGACAATCTTGACAGAATGATAAGGTTTTATTTCGCCAGATATTGTTGCAGTAAATGCATTCTTCTTTGGATTAATCTTCATCTGGAATGGAAAAAGGCTAGTCAACAACTTTTTTTTTGTTACTTGAACTCGGAACAAAATTCGCTGCGCCCATGCTTCAGAAAAGGTTACGTAAAAGAGGGCACGGTATTACTTATGCTCAAGATAAAATATAACTTCTTGTAATATTTGCAATTAATATATATGTAAAGAGCACAGAACCACAGCATATACTTGCATTTATTGTAACTAGGTAATTTAGGTTCTCATGTTGTTGTTTTATTTTAAGGGCAAACAACCACAAATGGTTATTATTGCCCTCACTACTGGAGAATATAAATATTTACAGTATCTAAATAATTACCACTAGAGAATATACATATTTACATTACCTACATAATTACATTTATATATTCTTGTTACCTTATTACACTTAGTAAAAATATTGTTACATATTTAAATAATAACATACCATGCTATATTAGACTCATAGTAAAACCATATTAACATATTAAACATATGATAGAAATGTAACTTATATAAAGTTGTTCATATTAAAATAAAACTTTATACATAATTATATAAGATTTATGATATAATATAAAATTTATATTATCTATATAACATTATACAAACCGACAATATATATATATACACACATATGAGTATTTTAGGTTAACATTTAGGTTCTCTTGGAACATGTTTGTTGTTCACTAAAATGAGTTATTTTCAAAATAAATAAAATTATACATTTTGATAGTTCGAAATTATTGCTATTACTTTTCTATAGTCCCTTCCTATCAGAGTTATAAGCAATGGCTCTTAGATGGATGATATCACTGTAGCTGACGGCAGAAAAAAATAGGTCTCCTCCACATGGTATTACGTGTAACTTTTTCCACCCGGTATTAGGAGGGTTAACGAGGTTAGCGAATGAAGGTTTAAAACAGTTCATGGTAGAGACTGCACTGTTACTTATACAACGGTTTTGCACGGAGATGACTTGACCGACATCACGCTTAACCACCAGGTTTCACTCCAATTAAGCGAATTCATTTTATATATATATAATGAATTATATTGTAAGTGAGCCTCAGTATAATGCAGAATAAGAAATTTAGCTGTTAAAGACCGTCTCGAACTCGGATCTAAGTAACCCATCACTTAATTATTTATATTTAGTATTTATTCTTGAGTTGTTCAATTTTACCATGATAAAAGATTTTTCGGAGAATAATCCTTATAATGGTGTATTACTTCGATAAAAATATAAATTGTGAATTTCTTTTCTTTTTTTTAAAGTATTTATTGAAATTTACAAGTGTATATTGAATACATCAAGTAATGTAATTAAAGATAAATCATGCTCCCAGATAAAAGCAAGTAGAGAAACTACCCAGTGATTGTACTCAAATAAAAAGTTCAACTTAGAAGGTTACGAAGCCATCTTCTTTTCAGACACCTTGGAGGAGAAATGTGAATTTCAAAAAGGTTTTTTTTTCAGGAGAAATAAAAGCCTGTATTTCCCTGTAACGACTAATTTGAAGGTATTGTATTTCCTTAGAACGCCGTATCTTTATAACAAGCAGAGTACAGGAATATTTCTCGCTAATAAAAGTGTAAGGTCTTTAATGAAATAATATTAAAAGTCAAAGTTCGATTCTGAATAAAATACAACCTTCTTGGTATTCACTTTTCAATTATAAGAATGGATAAGTCCAAGAGAAGTGTGAAAAATGAACTTTTACGCTTCAACAAAGGGGAAAGGTTGGGAGCTATCGAAGAACGTCATTATTTATTGTGACTCTTCAAGCACTTCTCCCGCTTTCAACTTTACAATAAATCTATCCTTCTTCTGCTGCGATCCGATACCTGCGAACCTTTCCGACACAAATCATCTACAGGTGTAAATTGGAATTCTACAGAACAGTTTTCCAACTCCTATTACAGGAAACAATTATTCCAAAAAAGGGGTTGAAAAACGGAACGCTATTAGACCTTTGTTTATGATCGCCCTCCCCCCACCAATAAAGAGCGGATTCGAACCGGGACTGGATCGTATCCGAATAGTGAAACGTGCCTCCGAATTGATTGGGGCTATATTTGGCCTAACTGGTTTTAATTCTAGTTGTGCCAATTTGGCCGTTTAAGTCGGGCTTTAACGTAGCGGATGTTTTAAAAAAGAATTTCAATCCAATAGCTGACACCGCACAAATACGCAATTTTTTTTAACGCGTTTAAATACACAACATTAAAGCATTAGCCAGTACAAAGGTCCCGTCAGATCCAACACAGGCTCAAATATTGCCAAGATCAGCTTTGTTAGCTCGACTCTGTTGGGTTTTCAACAGATGTGTACTTCGTGCAAACTAAGGTTCTAAAGGAATAGGAACGAACATTGAATGAACAGTATATCATTGGTATATTAATATTTTTGAATAATTTTTTATTTAATTCATATATAAAGTGTATAATTAGTCTATATTAATTATATACATTTTAGTTGAGATAATTAGGAAGTACTGCGACATAATAATATTAAATAAGATACGTATATGCCGGTGAAATGATTCACAAAGTAGATATACCTAAAGCATAACATTTTTAAAAATGAGTAAATTTTAAAATATACCATTTTTTTCAGAATAACATATGGCAATCTTACTGTCATAGTCACACTATAAGGATTCTATAGGGCCACGTGTGCTGTAGCAGTTAGCATAACAACCAGGCAGCGGGTTCAAAGCCCTACCGATGATTACCTTAGGATTTTTCCAAGGGAGTAAGTAACAAGTCCTTTGTAATGCCGCCCTAATGAAGCTCCAGAGCCTTTGCCATGAAAGGCACTCGGTAAAGATCCCTCTCCAAATTTTACCTGGATAGGTAACATTTTGGACTTCTACTAAAGCTTCGTCCGATTAGCCAAAGTAATGTGATGTTAAATAAAATAAATAAACAAACGATTACTTCACGGCAATTAAATTTGTTTTTGTACCAACTGCCAAATACAGTAATAGATTCCTATTCTCTGAGGGTGAGAAAACCGAATTAAATTTTCTAATGATCATCAAACATTTTTAATAATTAAATAACTTAATGTCTATGTTAAAACCTTGAAAACATGTTGAATAACATAATTAGAGTATTCATCTATCATGCCTGACATTTAATTTTAGTAGCTATAACGATCATTTATAACTGAAAATAATAAAAAAAATATTGTTTTTTTATTCAGGAACAAAATCGTATAAAGTTTTTAAAGGCTTTACATATTTTGTATAAAGCTTTACTTTTATTTTCGCAGCTTTTTCCCTCAATGGGTTGCCTGGTTAAGTCAGAGCGTTCCTCCACTTTTCTCTGGCCCACCAGTCATCCTCCTCAAGTCCCCTACCGGCCATCTCCTCCACGCAGTCTTTCCACCGGATTCGGGTCTTCCTTTTCTACGCCTGCCTGGCTGTTCCCAGAGCAAAAGTCTCTTCGGCCACCTACGTTCTGGCATCCACTGGCAGTGTCCGTACCATCGCAGCCTGTTCCTTCCAATCCTCTCCGGAACTCCTTCGGTCACGCCCAGCCTGTCTCTAACATCTTCATTTCTATCCAGGCGGGTGGTCCTCAGGCATCTCCTCCAAAAGTCCATCACTGGAGCTTGTAATCTGGAGTCGAGTCCTGGGTTATGTCTCCAGATCTCTGAGGCGTAGGTGAGGGAGGGCTCAACAATACTTCTATACGCCTTTTGTTGTCCGTTGAGATTACTGTTCCAAAGAACTGGGTGCTACATTCTAGTCACCCTTCTTGCGAGGCCAACTCTCCACCTAACTTTGGGTTCCGACTTTCCGTTCCTTATAAAACTTTATATATATTATTTCTATTATTTTTATATATGTAAAGCCTTTAAGAAATTTATGCGATTTTGTTCCTGAATAAAAAAAAAAACAATATTTTTTTATTATCTTAGTTTGAAATTATCGTTATAGCTTTTTTTTTCTACATTCAAATTTACTTAATGTTACCTGGACTACTTTATTTTACACCAAAATAGAAAATTATTTGGTCCATGAGAACTTTAAAATCCAATCAGTAAATGTAACCTTTGATCAAAATCTGTAGTCTTTTTTGAGAAAATTACAAAAAAAAACCCACTAAAATCAGCATTTCCTTTAATGTTAATGCAAAATATAACGTTTAGGAACAAGAATTGCCACACACTCATACCCGCTTCCACACGCATGATCTTATTACAATAAACCCGTTAAAACTTGTCTTCATTCTGCTCCCCTTCCTCTTCGACATTTCGGGAAGATAAGCATGGCAAAATGGGATAGGGTGAGGAGGGCTTCTTCTGGAATCTGAGGAGACTTCAATATTATTAAGTCCCAAAGTTAGGGCAACTTTGACTTGATCAACTTAATGAACTAGCAATGTAATTTACTTGTCTAAATTATGAAAGGCGGAATTTCATTCTCTTAGGTGGTATTCCAACATGAGTTTGGTGTTGAAAGACAATATGGGGAGTGGTTTTCTTCCAAGTTCTCTGTCGTATTAGGATCGTTATTTGTAGAAATCCGTTTTATAATCTGATCAGGCCAGAAGGTTAATTGTTCGAACTTATGTTTCATACAGGCCAGCTTAGAATTATTCTTACATGAAAAAAACTGTTAAACAAAGAAGGAATTAGTACCCAATGAATGGTATTCAGAACAGAACATACATTTTTAATTGAGCATGAGAGAAATCCTGTTTCAAATCATCGACATTTTTGTTGTTTCTTTCTTTATCCAGCACTGCAATCCAGTATGTACCATGTCCTCGCTCACAATCCGTCTAGCCTACAGCCGTCCCGATCCATCGCCTTCGTCCTCCACGCAGGTCACTATAAGTTTGTTGAGATATTATTCCGCATCCTTTTGTCCACTAAATTTGGAGAACCCTTCTTCTTTTCGTTTGAAAAACCTCCTGAATAATCTTCCTTGGGATATGTCCCTCTGCCAACCTTTCAATATAGCCATATATATATTTATCAGCTCTTTCATGAAAAATTGTACTCCCATTTAAATCAACTAGTTTCAAACATAGCAACCCCTTCGGTTCCTGATAATCCTTCGAAAAGAAGATGATTTCGTGACCCTGTAAGTTGAATAAGTTTTTCGCGCACTACCAATGGTCATTTTCTGTACTTTACTTTAGCTCATGCCATCACATATCATTAATTTTATTTTCTTGTCCTATTCTTATAACACAGTTATATATTTCAGTAAATAAATTAAACAAAATAGTTGTTTCTTAACAGGCTATCACTGAATTACTTAATTCTGTAGGTAATATTTTTTATTTGTGATGGCTCTTCGTTTACAGCGTGTGTTTCTAACTGATCAACCTGGAACAGATTTCTTTATCGGCATCTTGTAAGGTTGTTCCCTCGGACCAATCAACAAGATGGATGTACCCAATCCTCGGACCCCCGATAACATATGGACCCTAATCTGGTCCAGGGGCTATCCAATAGCGTTCCTCGATCTGGCTCTATAAGACTGACATAAATCTCAGTTAGTCAGTCGAGCGTGGACTTGAGCTAACCTGGATACTCTCTGGATACTACTTGATCGGGAGACAGGCAGGCACCCCGCATCGTCGAGTTGTCATCCGCTCTATTAGTCCCCGACCAGATTGTTCCTCTTATTATTTCTGGAGGGTGTTATCACCGGAGTTATTATTTTGAGGAAAATTGGTGGGTTCTGTACTTAATTAAAATCGAGAGGAATGAAGTAAAAGTTGTCTCTTTGAAGGCATTTAACAGGCTGTGACCTGCTCAATTTTATCGTTTAGTTTAATGCTTCCACGGTTTCCTTAATAAAACTATCTGATAGAATTGGCGTTAGTTTCGATTTATCTAAACAGAAATTTATTTCGCCACGATCTACTGCACCAATGATCTGAATATATACCGGTTATATTCATAATTTTCTCGAGCATGTTGCTGACGCGAAGTCATAAGTTTACCCCGTACCAAAAGTTTTTAAAGGCGAATAAAGAAGTTTCCACTTAAACAATATATTATTAGTTTATATAGTAATTATTATTAATTCAACTATCAATACGTGCAGTTATATAATAATTCAAATTATTTCATATTCTACACTCATCGCAATAAAAATAGCAAAATCAGTTCTAAAATACAATATTTAAATTTTAGATTTTGTTATTAATTAAGAGCCTACAGCATTTGTCTAGTAAGTGTTTAAGTAAACTGAAACGCGAAGCAGTTTCTTCTCATTCCAATCTAGCAGAGACAGATATTGAACAGAAACTAGATAATATTACCATGGACTGAATGATTTAATGTAGTCATAATATAGTAAATAAATTTGTTAACTTATTCAATAGTATACCTGCCACAGCCGGATTTGAACCCGTGGCCTTTGGCACATTAACTTAGCGCCCTACCAAGTGAGCTACCCCAGTTTGGTAGTTATCAAATAATTTATTTTATATTCAGTATAATGAAATAATCTATTTCATATTTTAGATTAAGCAAACATCAGTTCAAAAATCCCAGATAAAAATGATATATATATAATCATCCTTAAATTGATATGGACTTTTAATGCGGGATCAATGCTGGATATCATTTAGCGGTATCAGCGTGATCCAGCTAGTTCTGGCCTTTCTGAGGATTAGCCGTGGCTATGTCAAAGACTAATTATAACTGGCAATTAGTTAATGACATATAATTTCTTTAAGCCGCAGTTTCATATTGGTAATTCCAGATTTGCTTGGTGATTTTACCAGAGTATGTTTAAAAAAAAAAAATAGTCGTGATAATGAGTTCTTTTTATGACTTCCTAAAGCATAATTTAGTCTCTATTCAAGTTCCAATGCTGAAATCCTCTTTTATTATCTTCGTTTCCATAATTAGTAATTTTGACCGAGGGATTATTTTTGTAGTATATCCTTGTGACCTTCTAAGCTTCCGTTAGACTCATTACATGAAAGTGATGACTCCTCTCATATTCATGGATAAAATTTAAAAAAGGTTGGTCCTGCAGCCCCTTAATATTTAGGTTTATATATTTTCCTTATTGTTTTTATACAAGGTGGAAATCTCAATAGACATCTGAGGCCAAAAAATCTTCAGATAGTGTGGGACTCCAACCCACCTTTTTGTGCAACAACTGAGCTAGCCCTACAAGTCGCTCCTCTTTCACATGAAAAATCTCGGGTGTGAGATATGGCCCATTGGCTAATCTCCCAATTTAGTGGAATTTTCTTTTGTTTGGAGTTTTAATTTACTTTTATTCACTTTCGTAGCAAATCACTAGGCTTCACTCTTTTAAGCCGCCTTTATTTGATGAAAGTCCTTCTCAGCTAGGCTCTGCATGTCAGGGTTTACGTGAATTTTAATTAACAATAATTCTTTCACTGTGACTATCCGCAAATTTTCCAATCTTTTCTCTGAGAGAGTTTACTTTGAGGTCCCTATGCAGATTATCGTTTCTGACGTACCATGGAGCATCAACTATACTTCTGAGTACTTTATTTTGGAATGTTTGGATTATTTGCATGTTGTTTTTCTTGGTACAACCCCAGAGCTGAATTCCATAAGTCCATGCCGGTTTTAGGACTTGTTTGTATAACAGAAGCTCGTTCTCAACTGTAAGTTGTGCATTTCTTCCTAGCGGCCAGTACATTTTCCTAGATTTTATATTCAGCTCGTCTTTCTTTTTTATCAAATGCTCTTTCCAGTTGAGTCTAGCATCCGACGCCATTCCAAGATATTTGAATACATTAATATAAAGCTGTCTATTAATATAAATCTTTCGCATATCTATTTTTCTATTTGTGAAATTTATATGAACAGATTTGCTTTCATTTAGTTTTGTGCTCCGGCGTTTGGTCCAGTCACTTACCTCCGTGATTGCGTGTTGGAGTTCCCTAGTAGTTTCTTCTGTATCATCGCCTACTGCTAATATAGCAGTATCATCGGCAAACGTTGGCAAAGCTGTTTCTCTTCTGTTTGGTAGATCCCTTGTATGTAATAAATATAGGATAGGGCCTAGTACGCTGCCTTGTGGAACCCCTGCGTTTATTTTCTTTAGGGAAGAATATTCATCACCCTGTCTTACCCTAAAATATCGGTCAGAGATATACGATTATAACAGTAGGTAGAATTCTTCTGTAAGATCTCTATGCAGTTTAAATTATAAAGCAAACTTTCTTTTCCTCAAGAGTCTTCTCGATCACGTGAGAAATTCTGTGGACCTGTTCAATCGTTGAATGCTGCTGCCTGAACCCGAACTGGTGATCCGGTAGTAGTCTTCTCTTCTCTAATACTGTCTTCAATCTCTTCAAAAACAGCTTTTCGAACAGTTTCGAGGCTACAATGAAATTGGTCTATACGACTTCGTTTCAGTCGGTGAGGTTTATATTAAAATATATTTCAAGAACAATTTAAAAAATTGGCAATTAGATAATGGTGTAGAATTTTTTTGAAACCAGAACTTAGAGACTTTATCAGAGTACTTTTTAAAAAAAATATTTTGTGATAACCTTAATGGATCTTTTCATGATTTAGTCTCTATTCAAATTGCTATGTTACTATCATCTTTAATATCTTTGTTTCCATAGTTCATAATTTTGACAGAGGATTTAGTTTTTTTTTTAGTACATCCTTTCAACATTAACAATATGATTTCTTTAGTCTTATTGTAATTACTATATTTCTATCTAATCATGCATACAATTCTTAAAATATAGGTAGGTAAAGTCTCGAAAAAAACTGATAAACAAAATTTTGTGAAAAATATTTAGGTTTAAATTAAAGACTATGTCTTGACATACAATCACTTGAAATACAATGCTGATGTAACAAAAAAATTGAATCATAAAAACATATCATGCTCATTAGTAGATTTCCGGGTTACTGATCTCTATATTGAGACCTGCAGAGGTGAATAAATTATTCGTTAATAAATCATCTGTAATGAACCCTTGTGGTGCTCAATCACGCTCTATATAGTAGGTACTCATAATTGTAGACAAACCAGATGGTCGTAATCAATACTGTTCAAGGATTTTAATAACATGGGTATTTTTCCTTTAAGCCCATGTAAATCCAAAATAATAAAAATTGATGTGTTAAACTTCATCAAATCCTGTTTTAAACAAAGAATAAAATGTTCAAATACTGGATTTTTTTTAATAATGACGATTGCTTTAAATAGCTCTTTAATATAACCCACCTCCTAGATTACAGATTTTTCCTTCATTCGTTCATGAATTCTCTGGAATAAGTTGTGCCTTTATGATGTGGAATTCGATATTAAATCAAGTTCTGCTTATAAAGAAATCGCTTATCCTTCTTTGTATAGTGAGGATTATTGTTAGAGAATTTTAATTAAAATTCCTATTTCGTGGAGACGGGGTACTGAAATCAGTTTTATTTACCAGTCCAACGAAGCTCACTCATCGACCGATCCAGGCTAAATAAGTTAGCGCGAGGATCACTTAAGAACCGAAGCAGAAAAAGTTTTCTAGTAGCGAAGAGCGAGGCTACCAGAGTTAATGGTCTTTTCCTTTTCCTCTCCCGAACCTCAACTTCTGATCTATTGTTGTTTTCCTTCTTTATAATACTTTCCCTCTCTGTCGGAACAGAGATTTCTATTGTTTATTCTCGACGATACAAAATCAACTAACAAACCTTTAGAGTAATTAACTAAATAAACTATATACGCAGTAAGGTCCAAAAGTTTCCGGCCTGGGATAGAAGGAAAGGTGAAAGAAAAAAAATGGTCTTACTGTTTTTCAATATATTCTCCTCTAAGTTCAACACACTTAATACAACGCTTTGGCAACATTTCTGTAACATAAAAAAAATAATTTTCTTCTTTGTTAAAAAAATGTTCTTCCACTGCTGCTTGGACGCGACTAAGAAAAATCATATACAATTATTATTATCATTGTAAAATAATTCGTTACAATTGGAAGTCGGAATTTAAAAGTTTCCAAAAAATATGTTAACTAAACTAGGTCGCATACAAAATTTATTAACGCAAGTAAAATTTATTCTTTGGGAAAAATAAATAAACCCTTATTTTATGTAAGCGAATTGCATCTGTGAATACATCTTCACTTCAGATGTAATTAGAAAATCTTAATTATAACAACCTATTTCTGGCTAACGAGGATCTTGCGGAACTTTCCTCATTTCCCACAATAAATTACATGAAACTAACACACACTATCAGCGCTATGCTAAGTCTCCATCAAAATGAATAATAGAAAAGTTATCCTGATTTTCTTGTTTGTTAATACGGAACTGTTGTAAGCCTTTAAGGTAAAGGCTAATCTGTTAGCGAGCGAACAAAAGAAAACCTCCCATAACATCTGTCAACATTTCTGAAGTAACGCTCGTGATCGATTTTTACTAATAGCACTTGATACTGACATCACTTCTTGAGATCTTTCACGAACATAATATTATTATACATTTTTATACGTTAACTGTGTCTGTGGAGTTAGCTCGCTCGATGTCACAGGCGGTCCCAAGCCCGGACAAAACAGGAGGTTTGGGCTTAGAACTAAAGACCCTAACCCGTAAAAACCACGACAGTGGATTCCTTTAAGGAACTAATGACAGTCTTACCCTTTTTTACAAACTGATGGAATGGTGCAGATTGAAAATCATTTCCCCGTTATGGTGTCCTATTTGAAATCCGTTCAACCAACGCCAAACCTAAGCAGAGAAAACAGAAGATAAGACGAGAACGAATCAAAGAAAAGAAGAGACACATACTAAGAATATGAACTTGGAAAAAGAACATGAACGTTTAGGATCGACATTGCGGCTTTGCAGGAGATAAGGTGGAAAGGCGCAGACATAGTTGCCCTCAGCAAATCTTAACCAACAAGGGGTCCCAAAAGAGCTATTGTGCCACTGGGTTTGTTATAAGAAAAACCTTGAAGAATTCATTAGTCAGTTACACATCCGTAATGAGTAAATCTGTAGGATAAGATTGAAAGGACAATACGGTAATATATCCCTGATCATTCTGCATGCACCCACAGAAGAAAAGGAAGAAGAAGAAAAAGACGAATCTGGAAAGGAGCCTGGAAATAACATATGAGGGAATCCCTGGATATGATGTCAAAATAGTGCTGGGCGATCTAAATGCCAAAATAGGAAAAGGCGAAATATTCAAGCCCTCTATTGGCGAGCTTAGCATGGTGTTACAAATAATAATAGCACAAGAATGATGCTAATAATGGTAAAGAATAATGACTTTGCCATGTCAAATAGCATGAATATTGTGAGCACCATGATTAAACACTAAGAAATTCATAAAGAAACGTGGGTCTCTCCAGGTAGACTTACAAAAAAACCGACAAAATAAGAACGAAATGTTAATGAGGAGTTGGACGCACACTATGAATGATCAGTGGTCAGAACTGAAGAAAGGAGCACAACAGAGGGCTAAAGAGGTTCTTGGCGTGAAGCAGAAAAAAAGGAAGAAATATCGGTTTGGTGCAGAATGCGAAACCCTGGAAAAGTGCAAACAGGCCAGACAAAAAAAATCTGCCAAGAACCACACGAGCCACTGTAAGCCAAGAGCCAAAATATGGGCTCAATATTTTAAAAAGGAGCTGAATATACAGAGACATACCAAGGCAACTACCAAGAACTAAGGGAGATTGACGAACTGGATGAGGAACTAATACCTCCGGAGAGAGGAGACATTATAGCCACTTTAATGAATCTAAAACATAATAAGGCCCCATGAGAGGATCAGTTAAATTCAGAGCTTATAAAGTATGGCGGAGCAGACTTGTGGGAAAATATATACCAGTTAATCTGGGACTGCTGGATGAAGGAAGATACCCCTAAAGAATGGTCGAAAGCTATTATTTACCCAATATACAAGAAGGGAGACAAGATGTACTGTGGCAATTACAGACCTATATCTCTCTTGAGCACAGTTTATAAAGTTGTTTCTATCGCACTTTGTCAAAGAATAAACACTTGGGCAAAGAATATAATAGGAGAGTACCAAAGTGGTTTCAGACCAGGAAGATCCACTGTTGACCACATGTTGACACATCATCTAATCTCTGATTTTCACCAACCATATTGCAGCATTGCCAGAGGAAAGTTGCTGAAAGGACTAACAGAGCTGGGAATGCCTGGAAAACTGATTAGGTTGATACAAATGACCCTAAAAGTTACAAAGGGCAGGGGGTAAACATGAATGAAAGTCTCTCAGAGGAGTTTGGAGTGAATAGAGCCCTCAGACAGGAAAATCCCTTACCACCAGTTTTGTTCATCCTTATCCTGGAGGTTGCCATAAGGAAAGTAAGGACCAACCCGAATGATCTAGTAAACGCAGACGATATGTGTTCCAATATCAGCAAGATCAAAGACAGTTATGTTTATTTTTAAAAATAAACATAAAAAAGACTAAATATATGAAGACCTCAAGAGATGGAGTTTTCCAGAGAGGACCACTCCAATTTGGGGACTAAAGCTTCTCTGGGTGCGATTCCTTCAAGTACCTAGGTAAAATGACGTTACCATCGAAGTCAAAGCGAGGCTGGCGGTCAGCAATAGACGCATATTGGCCCTACAGAAAGTTTTAAAATAAAAGAACCTCTCAAGAAGGGCCAATGAAATCACTTGTAAAACTATTATCCAGCCTACAGTCAGTAATTCCTGCGAAATCTGGGGTCCTTACCAAGGTTACTGGAGGAAGCTTTAAGAATTTGGGAGAGGAGGGTTCTGAGAAAAGTTCATGGACCAGTCAATGATGGCGAGCGCCTACGAATGAGGAAAAATATCAAAAATTCACGGCATATACAATATAACCTTCATATAGAAGAGAAGGCTGGTCATTTAGAAAGTGTGATCCAGTCTAGACTCCTAAAGCAACTTATATGTCGCCTTCCAGGTGGCGGGAGAAAACGAGGGAAGGCACGCTTAAGAAGATGGCTGGATGATGTGAAGGACTACCTGCAAAGAATTGGAATGCGTCGATGGAGACGGAAGGCCGCAGACAGAGAATATTCTCGTAGGCTTTTGGAGGAGGCCCTGGTCTTACAAGGACTGTAGCGCCTAGAAGTTATTAGACAAGGCATTGTCTTATAAAGAGCAGAGGCAATAGCACCGATCGCTAATTAAAAACTTCGCCCACAGTCTACTATGTAAACTCAAATAATCTTTTCTGTACAGTTAGGGGTGTCTCTTGCATGAGACGAAACCCACACTTTCACTAAGTGTTAAATCTTAAAATTTCATTATTAAAAAAACCATGTAAGGCTAGGAATAGCCGATCTGGAAATAAAGAGAATAAAAAAATAATCTTTGATCACTTTTAACAATATACTTACAAATATAAAAAATATAGGGTTCCTTCGTTAGAAGGACTAACAACTTTAAAGAAGCAACCCGACGCTTCATCTGCGAGGCTATCACGTCAATTAAATGAACCGGAAGTTTATTTTTGAATTACGAATTCTAAAATCTTCTAAATTCTATAGTGCTTTCTTCTAAAATTTTCAGGCAGAATATTCTACGCATTGCTTTATTTTCAAAGACCTTATAATGATGTTTATACTTCGACGTCAACGGTCACTTTTAGCACCTGCAGAACAGTTAGAAGAATTATAGTTTTATAAACTATAATTTTTATATTTAATACGAAGCGAGCTTAGTGATGTTGGGACCGAAGAAATAACAAACCTTACCTAGAAAAAGATAAATATTTTTGTTTTGAAGCGAAAAAATTTGAGCTGGCCGGAATTCGAACCCAGGTCGTCTGCTTCTCCAGAGTAGAGTTCTAAACCACTGAGCTACCAGGGGTCGTATCCCAGGGAGATAAATCCGTTCTCTTCACCGATCCTATAATAGGAGAACACGGGGATATATGATCGTTGAAGAGAACGGATTTGTCTGACTGAGATGCAACCCCTGGTAGCTCAGTGCTTTAGAGCACTGCTATGGAGAAGCAGACGACCCGGGTTCGAATCCCGGCCAAGTCAAATCTTTTCTCTTTAAAACAAATATATTTAAAAATAATTACAATTAATGAGAAATAAAAATTAGATAATGTTCATGGTGTATATGTATTAGAGTAAACAGTTTAGCGAGAATCAAAATTCTCGTAAGAAAAAGTTTGAAATGAATAAAATGAATTTTAGATCGAAAATGTTGCAGAGATATTACTAATGACCCTTTTGTTAACCTTCCTATTTTCCTTTCACATAAGTTGTAAGGTCCATTAGTTTCCGGCCTGTCCTGCGTCCCCACCTTCAAACGAGCCGGGACCTGCAAACAACCGATCACTTAATCGGCTCCATGCCTGCTCACTTCATCCCTATCACCCACACTTCCTCAGTCCTGTCGGTCAGTGTCCAGCCTTGAAGGAAACTACCCATTTTTACAATTTTCAGACTCGAGTACCGTGCGGTTATTAAATTATTTTGTTAAGAGGGTCTTACTCCTGCTCAAATTAAAGAGCCCTTGGATTGTGTAAACGGGCATTCCTCCCCCTCGTATCAGTGAAAGAATGGGCAAAACTATTTAAGTTAGGGAGAAAACGTCTAGAAGATTACCCGTGTCCCGTTCGCCCATTGGAAGCTGAAAAACTTTTGAAGCAATCAAACTTGTGGAATCTGAATTCCTGCCTGACCGGCGACTGAAAACCAAGGAAATAGCAGCGAGGTTGGGCCTTTAAAAAACAAGTGTTTTCAGGATCAACCAAGAACATTTGCATATGAACAAGGTTAGTGCAAGATGGGTTCCGAAAATTTTTGCAGCTGCTCAAAAACAGAGCTCCAATGTGTGAAGAGGAGTGTAAGAACATTTTTTTAACAAAGAAGAAAATTAATTTTTTCATGGTATAGAAATGTTTCCAATGCGTTGTATTAAGTTTGTTGAACTTAGAGGAGAATATATTGAAAAAGAGTAAGACCAGTTTTTTTTTTTGCCTCTCCTTCTATCCCAGGCCGGAAACTTTTGGACCTTACTATGTATGTAACTTCTTTTTTTTCTATCCCTACCGTATTATTATTCTATGTGCGACACCTGGATATAATTTTAATGGTTTTGTGAAAACGTATCAATATTTAATTTACTCTGGAGTACAATCCCAAAAAATCATTATTTAAAAAAATAACTAGAGATATACTGGCTGCATTTTATAAAACTGCTAATGGCTGCAACTGTTTGAGTGGCCATCCTTTATTAAGTACTCTGAAAAAATCAAATGGAGGGAATCGCATAGTGTGGTCGGGTCTAAATAATATATCGCCTTCTCTCCCACGTGGCTCTTTAGTTGAGAACTCGGGGCGAACTTGGAAGAGGGACTGAGCTTCAACTCTGACATTTTCAATACCGGGCTATTTGGGAATTACTTAATTATTCAGGAGCATTGATTGGCCAATGTAACCCCATTAAGTGTATAAAATGTCAAATAGAATCGTTAAACCTCGAATACCTCATGCGTTGTGGATAATAATTCTAAAATAACATACATGGTAAAGGCTTCATTGTTTCAATGCCAACGGTTGTGCATGGCGGTACTTAAGCCCAGATCACGTTCAATCGCTTAGTTATTACAAAAAACAACAACAACAACTGCATAGTTATTTATCCGACATAACGCTCATCCGCTAGGTTCCCCCCTTATTTAAGGTACCCATTTGATAGATGCTGGGTGAGCCCTAGGGGTGTCTAATTTATTTTAAAGCCTATGTGTTTTGAACAAAGAGCCGTTTGAATTAAAAAAACACATTTTTCTCCGGTTTTATGGTAAATTCGGTAGTTTGAATAAATATCAGTCATATTGTACTAGCAATAATAATAATATCCTGCCATCTAAAGTTAATAATTGAGCTTCCAGTTTTCCTGGTGATTTTCCAATACTTTTAGAAACAATAAAGGGTGTGCTATCAACCTTCTAGAAATCATCGTGGCAAGACAGGGTTTACATTCTCGAAAACAAGAACATGTTTATGATGGATGACAAACATGGTTCTCTTGACATAGAAATCTACCTGATCGAGATGGTAAACATTTCAAAATCTTAGGAACAGCTGTTTGAGATCAAAACTCAAAAACGAAAAGAGTTTTTTGGCTAATTAAAAATTTAGTCAGCAACGCGAAAACAAAGCACTACATTAATGTGGTCAAATATTAAGCCTACATTGCAGTGAATGTTAATCGATGAACTACAAGTTGGAAAAATATAGAAGAAAATATGGGCCTAATACAGATTGAAACATCTTGGATACGTCGGAACAAGAATGAAATCATGGAAAATGCTTGAGAAATTCTCGGAAACGGTAAAAATAGGAAGCTATTTTTTTTCCTCCATAGCCCCTTGACTTTAATTATTTTCATGGAAATAACACAATAAGGAAGCATGGAATAATCTATTTTACTGCACCAGGTCCATTTTAAGAGAGGAATGTGAATAGGATTTTCTTGAGTTTAATTAGATGGTAGGAGGGGGGGGGGGTCCAGTGATGGGGCTCACTAGTTCTTTCTTTTTGGAGTTAGTCAGTAGTTTACTCAGCCAGGTTGAGTGTCTGTTTTCCAGCGCTGAGGTCGGCCTGTCGGTGTAAGTGTGTTGAATAGTCGGTTTGTGCAGTGTTGGAGACTATCAAAGAATTTGATAAGCCTATGTGTGATGAAGTCCGTTACCGTCGGGAGTCCGAATGTCTCGTGTAGGAAGTCGGATTTCGTCCTTTGTAGAGAGGTGTGCCTTACTATACGCGCTCAATACACTGTTTTGAAATTGTTGGAACCTTTTTGAAGTTGTAGACGAAATATTATTCAACCTAGGCACCCCGTAAAGGAGTGCCGGTCTAATAATTGCCTTATAGATCATTAGTTTTAAGCGGAGTGAGAAGTTTAAAAGAGTTGAGGTTAAAAGGTGATCAAGTCTGTAAGATTTTGTTCTAACCGATTTGATATTTTTTTTACAATGTTGGGATAACGCCAACTGCCGGTCGAGGGTGACACCGAGATACGTTATCCTATTGGCTGGTTTGTTTTTTGTGCCCACTACTCTATACATTTGAGGTAGAGGGCGCTTATTCGTCTGGAAAGTGAAAATAATACAGTCGGTCTTTTTAGGATTAACTGTAATGTTTAGTCCACCCAATTTGTTAATAAAACCTCACAGGCCACCTCCACCTGCCGTAGAGCTCTGCATTCAATGAGCTACTATAGATGGCGATGCCATCGGAATACGCCGCCACAGTAGCTTTTTTGTATTTGGCAACATGAACCTATTATTCATCGGACATTTGTATATGATGGAAAAATGGAATGGAAGCAACAACACATCAAGTACTGGTAGAAGTGAAATATTCACTCATAAAGTAAATAGAATAGTGACATGATTTTAAGTGGTCAATTAGCAAAAAAAAATTTATAAATATATTGTAAACAAATATATTGAGCTAATAATTTTAAAATATTTAGCAACAAAAAAATTGGTTCCAGAGTGATAATAAATATTATAAAGTATCCGAATATTGTTGGAAACTTATGGAAACATCAACCTGATATATAATTCAACAAATGTCATGTAGGATTCAAAAACAACGTAGCATTACAGAATCGATATCTAGATATTTTTAGGACTGATTGTGTTCTTGATCGATGTTATCGTCAGACCTTAAGGTCACGCGTGCACAAATCGAGTAAGACCTGATAAGCTTTCGAATTTGTCTATTTACGTTTAAATCGCCGATAGATGTATTGAGGTTTAACATTGCCCCATAAAATAAAATTTTGAAAACATATGCTGTAATTTTGTTACGTATCACTTCTAGATACCAAATACTACCAATCGATACTGTAAGGAATAGAATAGCCTACCTAATCATTGTAGGTTAAACGGCTAACCCTCAAATGAATATCCACACTGGGTTATGAATATATGTACATGTTCAAATTTTATGAAAGCCCTTTATAACCTTTTTTTTGTAGTTGAACTAAAGCATTCTATGCCCACGAAACGAAGATAGCAATCAGATTCAGATTTAGCCCTGAGGAAGGCTCAGGTATGGTTAGCGAAACTTCGGTAAAGAACTTGACCACAGGGTCGAAACCAGAAGAATACCTGATGATTGTATTAGGGTTCATATATTTATTTTTTAACTACTTATCTCTAAAAATTGCTGTAACTTACACATATAATATGAATAGAAATTACACACAAACTATACGCATAACATTCCATTACCTATTCTATGATTCATTTATAGAATAAAACCTCAATAAATAAAGTTAGGATTAAAGTTGTTTTTCCTAAAGATTATGTCAGAAGCATTACCAAGGTTCTTTCGATATATACTTGGAATATAAAAATGTAATAACCGGAATTAATAACAACGTGCAATACAAACTTTTCTAGTGCCGATCATACAATAATTTAATTTTACTACAACAGCTCTAAAATATTTAGATTTTAATAAAACAATATTAATAAAAATCTAATTTCAAGAAATATAATTTATAAGCTAACGTATTAAATGTTAAGTGAAGAAAATAATAAAAAATAAAGAAATCCTGTACCACTACAACCCGTGAAGTACAGTGCATGGTAGGGACAGTACTGTTTCATGGACAACGGTTGTGTAGGGAGGATATTTGTCCTAGATCACGCTCAACCGCCAGATTTTCCCCTTATTTTTGGTACCCACTTTTAGAGGCTGGGTTAGCCCAAGGAGGGTCTTAGATCCTTATGATTCATCTCCGGCTGCTAACAAACTAACTAAAATTCTTGCCTGCAGCGGGATTTGAACCAGGATTTACAGCATGGCAACTCAGTGCTCTACCACTGATCTGCTCCGCACCCTTAAGAAAATAATAATAAAAATTATATAATATACATTTACCATTAGGTGCATATTTTTCATGGTTTACTATGTTATCAATAGATAAAATCTAAAAAAAACTACAAAATAAATCTGCAATATTACTGTACTGCAATTATTTTTTATCGAATGGTAGTAACGGTTTCATATTGTTAGTAACCGGCATTCTTCAGAGTGAGTGAGCTTAGGCAGCTGATCTGATAGGCACTATTCAAAAGTTTTTTATATAGAACGGTCTCGAGAATTTTCGTTATTTCTGAACTGTTTTCGACATGAGGATTGTTCGTATATTAGGTAGCTGAGTCATTATGAGCTATAGTCATAATAATGATAGTAAAATAAGGCGATTTCCAATAAGCCCAAACTAGAAAACTACAATACAAATCTGCAACATGAATAGATGAAGAGTGATTTAATCGAGAAAATTACGATGGCAGGCAGTACAGTATAGTGTATGGCGGACAAACTATGCATCAGAGAAGCTGACTAAACGCTGTAAAGTGTAGAGAATTTTCGTTATTTCTAAACTGCTTTCGACATAAGAATCAGACAGAGTGTTCTAATTATTTCATTATTATGGTTAGAATAATAAAACAAGTTGATTTTAAACAAGTCCAAATAGAAAATTGCAATACATATCCACTACACGAGATTTGTTTTTTTTAATTGAAATTTAGTTACTGTTTCGTTAATTAGTTTACTCTTACGTTGGCAAATGTAAACTTTAAGAGTAATAAATCCTGCCAGCCTATACAGTTACTGTATGAGTGGTGCCTATATATTAACAGTGTAGAAGGGATAGACTATACCCATAGAAGGAGCTGTCTATATAAAGTATAGAGTAGAGAAGACAGACTATATTCTAGAGAAGCTGACTACTGTACACCGTCGGTGGCTTACAAAGAGCCTAATTCTGGGTCAAATACCGCCAGGGAATATCTCAGGGCTAGCCATCTGTCTTCTCTGCCAGTATTTGTGGTATGAGCATTTTCAAAGATAGTCTCTCTCATATGGCTTTAATAAATCTTAAAGCAGCTGCAGCAATTGAAAGATCAGCATTTTAAAAAAAAATACAAAAATGACCACAAATATGTTAACTATATTTTTATTTATCCTTTAATTTCCATTCCCACCGGTTTGTTCATTTTAAGTCACTTTATGCTGCTAAGGCAAATCGGACAATGCTACAGTGAAAGCTTTAAATTTTGACCAGATTTAATTAGGACAGGGATTTTAACGAGTATGTCGTACAGACTCGGGACCCCGTCCAGCTTCCCTTCCGAAGTACATTATAACCACGAATTATTTATTCCCTTTAAAAAATCCTAGGGCAACCTGCAAGGCTGCGAACCCTCAATCTTGGGCTTAGTAGGTTGTTGTGTTAACTAGACCACAGGCCGACTTTAATCCTAGTATTTTTTTTTTCTCTTTGCTTAACTACCGGAACATTTGGAAATGGAAACATCAGCAGTTGAGCAGGTCTCTTGGTCATTTTATGTTTAATTTTTTCCTATCCAGTTCTGTTTAATCTTTATTTTCATCTGGTGTTCCGTTTAATCTTTTCCTATCCTCTGTTAGCTATCAAGGTAACTGAGAGTAATAAGAGAACAATAATAATACATAACAAGCGAAATGTTGTGTATATATGAGGCGTGGAGATGCAAAAAGGGATAAATCCATATTTTATAATTTTTTTAATGTTTTTCACAAATTTAGCGTCCTCAATGTGGTGGTACATGGTTCACGACACAAAACATATCAAAGCCAATCTATTTTTTCTAAAAATAATTGTCTCAAATAAATAATCATTTCATAACAACCTAAATTATGCATTTGTTAGTGTTTCCTGAAAAAAATTTCAAATTTCGATTTACCCCCTTTTGCATCTGAACGCCTCATATGATCTTATAGTGGGAATGTTCATTTCGAAGTGTATGGTGAGAATGAACCATGGATCATTAACAAGTGTTCTAAGAATTTTGTACTGTGTTGTTTTTGTCTTGTCGTGTTTTATATGCCCAAATAGTTCTTAGTAAACTGTTTTAGATTAGTCGTTTGTTTCGTAAGATGAGTGAAGATCTGTAGTCCAGAAAATGTGATATCTGTTGTCATGTATGTTAACTATATAAGTTGAACTAATATATAACCATGTTTAATATTTATAAAACTAAATTTATTATTATGTTATTAATTTATTCTAACTAATTTTTAAAACGTCCAGTCCAATTTAATTTTTTTTTTTTATTTAACATTAAACATTTTTTATGGTGGAAGGCTTTGGACATAAAAAAAAAAACCCACGTCAACTATTTTATTTTCAACTGAATGAACCAAAAGAGATGATTTTATTTTAAATGAATGCTTAATGCCCATTTTACTGGAATGTTACACTACTCATAGGCCCAAAATTGTTGCAACTGAAAAGGTATTAGCCAGTTTTGTTAATTTCAAACGTTAGGCCCTAAAATTTTTTAAATTGGTGTACAAAATTAAAAATTGGTTTAGAAATGAACATAAAAATAAATAGAAGTCAAAAATATAAATTAGTTATTCAAACTATTTGAGAAAAATAAAAAAATTATTGATCCCCCTTCATTCCATCCATAATGGCTTCTAAGTCCTGTTTGGTGTATATTTGGCCCGAAGTCGATAACAATCTTTTCATGAGAAACTTTATTCCCACTCGTCTCAAACCTAGCCTCTTCAATTCCCAATAATCCTCCGAGGTGTCTGAAAAGAAGATGGCCTTGTGATCTTTTAAGTTGAATTTGTTATTTGAGTACTACCACCAAGTGGTTTCTCTTCCATTATGTACTATTCTTGCCATTATATATTTTAGTTGTTTTGTTATAATGCAATTGTGAATTAAACAAAAATGAAGTGGCAAATAGTTTTAAATATCTAAAGACTACCTTGAGGCGTATGAAAAATTAGATGGTCTCCTCACCATTTAAGTTGAATTTCTAGTTGAGTACCACCTGTTTCTCTAATTCCATTTTTTTCATCCGTGTTTATGGATTTGCGTATAATGTCTTATTCTATTTACTTGAATAAATATAATAAGAAATTAGTTGTAAATGTAAATAAAAATTTTTTAAAAAATGTACCACTACTTTAAACCCCTGAAGGTCTGGGGTTCAGTACATGGTAGAGACTATACTGTTTCATGGGCAACGGTTCTGCAAGGAGGTGACTTCTCCTAGCTCACGCTCAATCGCCAGATTTCCCCCATTATTTTGGGTACCCTATTTTTATAATATTTTGTAGAGGCTGGGTGAGCCCCAGGAGGGTCATTGATCCTATATGTTCCATCTTCCCCTGGAAACAGACTAAATAAAAGTCATGGCCTGCAGCGGGATTTGAACCAGGATTTTCGGCGTGGCAACTCAGTGCTCTACCACTGACCCACTCCCCTCCTAATTTAAAAAATGTACGCATTGAAAGGTCTTCTAAATAATAAGTACAATATGATTAAAGAATATAATGATATTTAATATTTAAAATTAAGGTTTTAAAAATAAATTCTATAAAATAAGGTGATTTCCTCCAAATATTTAAGGATTTGTTGGAACTTAGGTTTCCACATTAACATTCCCTTGAAATCTTACATTATAAATGTGTATTAATTTATTATAAATAAACTTTACACATATATTTCGTATAATATACATATGTAAATAGAATTATTTTAAACTTCTTTGTGTTTTTTAAATATAAAATATCCTGTTTTTATGTTCACATACTTTGTTTGATTCCCAATCAGCCCAAACCACATGTCATCCTACAATTGTAGCCTTAAAACAACTTTTAATACATTGTTTTTATATTTCTTTCATATCATCCAATCAATTACAATATCAGTCTGTCTGAGAAAGAATATAAAGCCTTTATAAATAATTCAGGGTTGGCTTTTTCAAAATCTCAAATAAAAAATATAATCTTACAAACATAAGCTCCCACTTACCACAAATTTAATGATATAAAAATGTACTGGCATAAGTTTTCAAAGATTTTTTTTTTACGTACCAAGCTCTAAAAATAAAATAAAAGATGAAACAAAAAGTCTCAAAGCTGGAATTATGTTTAAACGATAACAAAATCAATTATAGTTCGAAATTCTTTATTCTGTATTTTTAAAAATAGACTGTTGCCCACAATGAAGACCCTACAAACGAAAAGTCAGAGACGTAAAAGCGAAATTGAATTTAATATTGTTCTTCCATCACTAGCCCAGTATTTTCAGTAAATATTTTCCTTTTGTTCCATCATCGTAAAACTTGGCTATCTATAAACTTTAGAAGCTTTATAAAAATAGCAATAAAAGATAATTAGTTTTCTTTTTATATGAAATTCTAGAAATATTCCTTTTAGTTTTTCTATTAATAGGATCAGTAAATATGGAGCAAATTTAATTAATAAGTTTAAAACTTTTTTTTTTTAATATTTATCCATTAAATAGTGAAATGAGATATTGAAAACAAACTATATTAATAATGAGATATAAATAATGAGAATTAGAATCAAATGTTAAGGAAATAGATAAATACCATTTATTTTAAGGATTTTCCTTTTTGTCCCATACAGGAAAAACAGTGTGAGGAAAATCAATTTAATTTTAGCTTCACTGTTTACTTCCTGCTTGCCAAGAATTGTTTTTCGTACCCGGAAGTAAAGCTAGCAATATTATACATTAACCGATTAAGAACTTCCTGGTTTCCTTTGCCATTTTAATAATGAACAATAAAAGTGTATATGCTAATTCTAGGGTTCACTGTCACATAAAATTCTTAGCGTCAAATCATCCCTTCAAACGCGCATGACCTAGCTTTTATTCGAGCTCCTTCAGCTAGACTTAAACATATTTACTTTATAAATACTAGGTGAGCCCCCGGGGAGGGGGGGGGTCCATGTCCTACAGTGTCTATTAACAGCTGTTAGGAGAGTAAATAATTTAACTGACTCAGCAAGTCTTGAATTCGATACCTTGAGGTAAGTAAATTATTCCATCATTGTAGATTATCTGCAGAAATATTTATTATTTTACAATTGAAATACCATCGAATTATCCTCGTATCCCGCCGTTACAACCCTCCTCAGGTTACGAATAAAATCATCCATAGTAACTTTAATGTTCCATTTGTTGATATTTGGCTTGAACCCGATATCAATCTTTTGACGACAAACATTATTCCCAATCAAACCGACCAGTTCCAAGTCTGTTTTCCTCTTCAAATTGTGACAATGCTCCGATGCGTCTGAAAAGAATATGAGAGAGAGAGAAAGATAGTGAGAGAGAGAGAGAGAGAGAGAGAGAGAGAGAGAGACAGAGAGAGGGAGAGAGAGAGCGAGAGAGAGAGAGAGAGAGAGAGAGAGAGAGAGAATGCTGCGAATACAACAAGGGAAGGACATAAATTTATGCTAACGATTTAGCCTGAATAATTTTCTTAAAGTAGAAAGGGAAAATATACAGGAATTAGAATATACTAATTGGCAGTCAGCGATCTTATTTTCAAGAAATGGATGGAAAAAAAGTAAATGTGTAGAAAACGAATTATTTACGATTTATTTTATAACTTGACTTAATCAAACAATTATTGATTGGAAAGACACTTAAAACAGTAACTAATTTATAAGATAATAAATGAACTGAGCAAGTCTGTACTTGGAAATCAAGTCACAAATTAAAGATTTAACGGGGTCATTAAATACTGGATAATAGACCAATTATCGAGAAGTTCTTACATTTTATGACAGCACTTTGCAAAGATATTTTCCACCCATTGACCTGCAGTAATGAAATCACACGTATAATGTGGATATTGCTTAATTTTATAGTCATGATGTTATATTCGATTGTCTATATTAAGTATCTTATTAAATTACCTACCATTATAAAAACCATTTAATAAGTAAATTTAGAACTGTATGATTTTTTTTAATATTCAGGTCGAATGTTAATGCCTACTGGGAAGAAGTACAAAAAAATATGTTATTGTCATTAGGTCAGCTGGGGATTAACCAGTTAACCGGGGAATTCCCTTTTTATACGTACCTACGCCAGGTTAACATATGAAGCTTAGGCTTCTGCCCATGACCACGGTTAAGATAATCCGTAGAAAAACGCAGTCATAGGAAATGCTTACACGTAAATGTGGCGCGGTTGAAAATTCGGTTGTTTTTATATTAATCATAGTTATTTTTTAAACTATAGTAAGATAAATTTTAACGTATTAGCGAAACATTCAAATAGCCAAGAAGCTGTATAATCTTTTATGATGGATTATTAGTAATAATAATAATAATAATCAAAATTTTGTTTTTTTTAACAATCGAAATAATTTCACATTAACATAATTGAAGAAAAGATTAATTTCATGAGAAAGTTTTGTGATTGTACCACCTTAAGCGTAAATTAATAATATGAATATAAATAATGGAGTATGGAAATTAGGTTGAATGAAATTGATAATTCTCTGTTATTTATTTTCTTTCCTCAAGGTAGTGTCCTTGGCCCAATCCTTTATTCAGTCTATACAGCTGGCATCCCAACTCATCCTAATACTATCCTTACCACGTATGCTAATGATACATGTGTATTATCAGTCAATACCAATCCAATTATTACATCTCAAAGCCTCCAATCCCATATCACTGATCTTGAAGAATGGTGTCAAAACTCGAGAATTAAAATAAACTCTCAAAAATCGCATCAAATCACTTTTACGTTACGTCGTAAACCAATGACTTCCTGCCCTTCAGTATCCTTTAATAATATCACACTGGTGCCTGTAGAACAGATCAGATACTTAGGGTTGGATCTTGACAAACGATTAACCTGGAATCCTCATACGAGACTGAAAAGACAAGAAACCGCTCGACGTTTCAGGCTACTTCAACTCTTACTAGACAAACGCTCTAAGCTCCCAATTAATTACAAAAGACTCATCTACATGACCATCATACGACCTATTTGGACCTGCGGAGTAGAGCTTTGGGGCTCCACTAAGCCATCGAATTCCTCTCGTATCCAATCCCTACAATCCAAAATCCTTAATGCTCCTTATTTTGTTAAGAATAAAATCATCCATAACGACCTTAATGTCCCAGTTGTTGCTGATTTGGCCCGAACCCGCTATCTATCATTCAACCGCTTTCATAACAAACTTCATTTCCACTCAAACCCTCTAGTTTTAAACCTAGCTTCCTCTTCAATTCCCGATAATCCTCCGAGGCGTCTGAAAAGAAGATGGCCCCGTGACTTCTCAGTTGAACTTGTGATTTGAGTACTACCAGTGGGTAGTTTCTCTACTTGTCATTTTAACATGTCATTATGTATCGCTTAGACCATTTACTTGATGTATTTTTTTTTGATACAGTTGTAAATATCAATAAATAAATTTAAAAAAAAAAAAATTATTTTCTTATATTTTTTTATTATTTTGCTTAGTACTCCCGCCCTTTCGTTAAATTCTATTTAAGTCTCTAAGCAAACCCCAGCTGATTTTATAATCAAGAAATGTCTTTTTTATTATTATATTGTATTTTTTAATTACTTGCTATTTCATTGTTATATGCACATCAGAAGGTTTATTATAATTATTATTACTATATTTCTTAGGTAACTCCGAACCATATTTCAAACAGAGTATATAACTTCAATACCTATATAATGCTGACATATCTACAACTTGTTTTTGCCTATTGTTGCCTACAGTAGAGCAAACATTTGGACTTTTTGACCTTTACTCGAATTCTGAAAATCTGAATTAATTAAGCTGGTAAATGAAAAACAAAAGAGTCAATTTAAAAATTGATATTAGTTGCCATTGTTTTTCGTTTACAGCAAATGGTGGCTAATTGGTGATTTATTATTAGAGACTGTGATTCAAAGGACTGAGGAATCGTTTTTCATAATTTATGTGAGCATCGACTAGTGTTTTCTCTTCTTCCAGGTCATTAGTCTTCATTACCATTAGTCTCCTTCCTCGCTTTAATTAATACATTCTTTTTTATAAATCAATTCAGGTCGTGTCATGAATAATCGAAATTAGTTTAAACTAGGTTGTTTATAAGAGTTCTGTAGTTTTAATGCTAAAAACAAAAAAAAATAACCTGAATCAATGAAACTATTGAAGGATGTCGGGTTCATTACATTAGTGACTAAGACAACGGTTGTGCAGGGAGGTGACTCGTCCAAGTTAACGCTCAACCTCCTGGATTTTCCATCTACTAAGCCACTTCATAGAGACTGGGCGAGCCCAAGAAGAGTCTGCAGATCCACGGTATCCATATATGGCTTATAACAGAATTAATAATATAAATTTCACAGCCGGATTCGAACCTGGGATGTTCACCATAGAAACTTCGTTCTTTATCACCCTTCGGTCCCAGTGTGAATGCAATAGAGTATCAAAAAATATTCAGACATTTGTGGACTAATTCCTAACAAAAAGCCATAAGTCTCTGAGCTAACCACCGGAAAACATACCTGTCAATATTTCGCCTAGTAACAGCTGAAATAAATAAATAAAGAACATCCCGAACAACAAAATGCAGCAAAACACCAACCAGAGAAAACATCCAGTTACCACCAAGGCCCAAACGGAATTATTTAGTAGTTTGGAATTTTTCCATTCATATATTAACAAGTAATTTATGTCTCTTTTGAGATTTTGCTCTTCTATATTAAAAATATATATATATATATATATATATATATATATATATATATATATATATAAATATATTGAAATCATTTTCTTTAGATGGTTCAAAAAAAAAAAAAAGAAGAAAATGCATAACTTTTTTAAAAACGTAAAACTTTTTTATTTTTTCTATATTTCGGCATAACTTTTAGGGCCACAACACCCACTATTGAAGATGGTATCCTAGGCACTGTTCAAAACTAAGTTTTGGTTATTTTTGTGATATAATTGACTGCACTACCTGACCAATTCAATCCATGATTAGAATTATCCAGTCATCTATTTTCTAAAGATAAATGCTAACATCTGATACTATTATTTCCTTTCTGGAATTAAAAAAAATAAATAATTCTTTATAACTAAATATTATGTGTATAATTGCTTTAATTAATAATACGAAACGAGGACATATTTACACAAAGAACGATTTTTAAGAAACTTAATATACATTTAACGGACAAAATAATGAGAAATTTTCCTTTTCTTCCGACAATTAATTTTCTCGCTCTAAGAATATAGCCCCCCCCTCGACTCTAATTAAAATGAACCCTATTTTTCTTTACTTTTCTATGAATGAGCCTCGAGGGCTAATTAGGAAGCTTGAGACGTGGGATTGTTAACTGTTGAGAATGAAAAGTCCGAAAAGAATTCCCGCCATTTTCTTCAACTCCCGCCAGTTCCTGGCAAGTACTTTTTGGAGAGTCCTCCGACTTTCATTGAAGAGGACCCATTTATATTTTAACAAATTGTCAAGGGTCACTCCAGTCCGGTTCATTTGTTAGAAAGTGGGTATTTATTACCTCGAAGTAATTATCTTATTCACTACTTCAGTTACAATGTTTATGCCCATTATTATCGATTTCCTTTTCATCCGCAGTATTTAAACGTATTAAAATGTTAAATTATAACAAAAACAAAGCCTTAAGATATCTAAGCACCATACATCTGAGTAATGACCGCCAATTTACCGAGAGGTCACATATTAGGTTCTTCACTTGTACAAGTACGAGTACGATAACAAGTACATCTTCTTTGCTCGAGACCGTCATTTTACGTCCCCTCCAAGCACATCGTACTCAGCTTAATTTCTGTTATTGTAATCTTCCAATAATTTGTAATCTAGCCAAAAAATAAAAGAAGAATGTAACACTGATGATAAATATCATTCATCATACTGATGGTTGATATCATTACGAAATAAATATATGTGCGTTTAAATTTACAGGAAAGTATTACATCAGTTATTTATTTAATTATAAACTTAAAGAATAGATTTACTAATTATTAATTGCAAGAACTGAGTTACATATTTTTTAAGTTGTATTATATTATTGTTTTATATTTCATTGTCTGCATTTCCGTATTCGTAATTTTTTCTGAACTTGATAATAATTTAGGTTTCGTTTTTATTTTATTTTACTTCATTTTAATTTAATTTGTGTATCGCTCGAGGGAAGGCAGTTGTCCCATGTCCCGAGAGAAATGTTTTATTAATAAATAAAGAATACACATGTGGGGCGAGGTAATTACCAGATGCCAACTTCCTTCACTTCCGCCAATTTAATTTCATCCGATTGTTAAAGAGATTTAAATGAAACAATATATGCCATATAAAAATAAAAATAAATAAGGATCATTGAAAATATTAAATTTTGTATTTGATTGAATAAAGTAATTATTTTAAAGTATAAATAATAATAAAAAACCTTAACACATACTAAGCCTCAAATGAATATTTAATTACAAATTCTGGGAATAAATCAATTTATCCACAAAGATTATTTTACTTTGAATTATTCTAACACTACTATCTATGAATTTATATTCATGGAGGTTTCTATGAATCATTACAATCTTGTGTGGGCTGTACCGTTTTAGTGGTTGTGCAGGGATGTTATTTGTTGAAGAGTATGTTCAACCACCATCTGTTTCCTAAATTTTTATTGTAACCACTTTACTAAGGCTGGGTGTGCCCCAGGATCTTCTCTCGATTCTCTGTTTTTAAACGAATAAACAATTATCTGTCATAGCCGGACTCGAACTCCGTTAATTCCAGTAATTCAACACCCACTGTAATCAGCCCCTCTAAATACGATTTCAGCAACCGGGTAATATTAAAAAATGTATAAATATAATTAGTGAGATGATTTTCTTAAAATTTTTAAGATAAGAGTGACTCTAATAAGAAAAGTCAAAATGTCTATCTGATCCATTTAATTTGCTTTCCGAAAACAAAAAAACTATAACTTTTTACTTAATTCCGAATTTTTCTTTAATGAAATATATTAATTCTAATTATCAACACCAGGCGTTTGTGAGCCCGTAAGCACATCTTCTCGTACTATTACTTGAATTTCAATATCATAAACATTATATATATATATATATATAGATGGGACAAAAATTAATCCTCAATCACAATTTGATTATTGGGTTCCGAAGATAGCAGTATATAAATAAAACACTTAGTGTACAGACGTTCGATTGTTCGTAGACGAGTTCGACTGAATATTATTAGGTAAAATATATTTGATGGATGATTTCACTTTAAAAATAATTAAAAAAAAAACTGTGCTACAGAAAACCATAAAGCATATAAGCCCATAATCAGCATTAAGCATATAAGCAAAATCTAATCAACATTTCCCATTAAGGATAGAAAATTAAACACAAAATTCCACACTATTTTTGTACTTTACTAATGTTCATTCAAACAAATGATGTTTTCTGATTCTCTTTTCATAAAATACCAGATTATCATAATCACAGAACAATAAATTTCGCTTTTAAAAAAAGTATTTTTTTTTTAAATATTGGTAACATTATAGCTACATCTACTTACTAGATAAGGCTATACTACTTTAGTTAATCAATCCTTATAGATTTGGGGGTTTCGCTTGGTCAGCCTCAATATTAATATTCATTGTGTAAGATATTATCCAATTCACAAAGTAAGCCTAGGCCTAGTCATTAACTCTCACTGATCTAATAATTTTTAGTCTTTTTTTTTATATTGCTTTACTTAATCACTTTAAGACCCCCACTCCTACCAGCTAATTGAAATCCAGAAAATTCTATCCTCATTCCTCTTTTAAAATGAACCTGGTGCAGTAAAAGATTCCATCTAGCCTATTCCTAAGTTATTATAAAATAAAAATAAAACCCAAAGGGCTAAGAAAAAAAAATCACTTTAATGTCAACCAAAAAACTGATATATTATTTTATACAACCAAAAACCGGATTTTTCTAATAAAGGACTGTTTTTATTAGTTAAAAATATTTAATTCGATTCAAAAATCTTTTTTTTTTCGTATCAACTAAATTTTTCTCTCATTTGTTACTTTTTTGTCTTTTCTTCTAAAATAATAATTATGCATATATAGTTAATTTTCATTTTCCAAAATTTGAGGATATATAAACATAAATGAAAAAAAAGTTTAACCTCAAGATTCGGGCATATATTTGTAACCTCAATTTACTGTCTTCCTTACAATTATTCTACCAGTAACAATCCAATATGTATTTCCTGTCTGGTTACATTGTATGGGAATCATATTATTACAGCCTACAAGACAACAGGTACATTATTCATAAACATAATGCTTAACCAACCCTAAGGTTTATTACAGATACCACTAAATAATCGCTGTTTGTGAATAGTTGGCCATGAACTAAACCCAGGTTTAACGTAATCCTCCCACTTACACCTCGGTCTACCCCTCGAACGTTCTACAGTCGCCTCTGCTCTTAATAAAATTTTAGATACTAATCCTAAAAACTTTACAAGCCCATCTCATCCTTTGCGACGTAATGATTTCATTTATATTAACCGGGATGCGTGCTCTGCAATTCAGCGTCCTGTAATCTCATAAATTCTCCAGTGACTTTTTCGGACCTAATACCTTATATCTAATACCTTCTGGCAGGTTCATCCGAAAACGAAAACGGCCACATTTCACATCTATAAATAATTATTGGAACGAAGATTGTTTTAAAAATTATTATTTTTAATTTCTTGATAAAAATTACGAGCTAAGTAATATCGAGACCGAAAATTATCGATCATTTCCTGCCTTTAATCAAGTTTAGTTTTTCTATTTACTATCCTAGGCTCTAAGTATTATACTTCTCGGCATGTTGAAATCTAGTCTCTCCGGTTGATATGGCACCAAAACTATATATCCTGTCTTTCCTCAATCCTGTCAAATGCTCCTTTCCCATTCAAACCCTAGATAAAATTGTCACACAAAATAAAATAAGCAACCACATAAAGCGGTAAAATCATCGGAGCCTTAAAATACCCTAAAGGATTTTTATATTGTTTATTTATAAATAAAATATTGAATAATGAGAATATATGTAAACTTCGTCTTATCGGAATTTACTTGGGCATTGATAAACATTACTATATATTTATATTAGTTTCATAATCTATTTAATCGTTTGTAAAGGCAAATACTGATCTAGTTTTATATTAAATAATAAAGTCTTTATTTATTATGGGACAAGTCCCTTTAGAATAAAGGTACACTATATATATATATATATATATATATATATATATATATAATTATACACTTATATATAAATAAAAACACATGATTCAATTATCAGTTAGAAAATTTTAATATGAAAACTGAGTATGTTATTTACGATTTTTTGGGGAATTTTAAGGATATAAGGTGATTGAATATACGAGATTTGAAGGTTTAAAGATTATTGGAACGACGCACAGACAGGTATTTTGACCTAAAACCTGGCCAAAAATTTTACGGAAAAAATAAGTTTTTATAACATTATTTTATATTTTTTTATTATTATATATTTATATTCGTTAAGCCATTCTTTGTTCTTATCAAGGAAAGCAGCTTCTGTGCTATTACATAAAAGCCATTTTCGTTTATAAACTACTTTAAACACCTCAATAGTTTTTTTAAGATTTTCTATTTTCTCGCGGGGACAGTTTGTTATATCCACTACTTTTTCTACTACATCTCCAAGTTTTCCGTCAAGCCGTCGTTGTAAGCTTCCTCTAACTATCTCGAATTTGAATTATGGCCAAGGTTTTAGGTCAAAATACCAGTCTGTGCGACGAGCGGAAAAAGGTATAGAGTTCCAAAGGGACGTGGATTTGATAAGGAAAGCTCTATCAAAAGCAGTTGCTCGGTGGGATGCTGTATATCTCTGAGAGCCGAGAGGGTTTTTTTCCGGGAGTTTTGTATTTAAGAAGATCGGAAATGTATGATGGTCGGCGGGATTGGATAAATCTGTAAATAAAGGAAGCTTGGAAGTACTTACGGCAATAGGAAGGGTGAAAATGAAGAGTAGAAGTTTACGTGAAAAAACTATTCATATAAACTCTATTATTTACTTATTATTTTAATGTACTCTTATTAAAATTCAACGGCGGTAATCTATGTTCATATGAATCCCTCAAAACCTACAGTGAGATTATGGTCGAATATTTGTCTTATATTATTTGATTAAAAATAAATAAATTTAAATGTAATGATTGGCATTTAATTTGTACTTTCAGAAATCTTGTGTTATTTTCTTAACGCACGAAAATACAATATCACCTCACTGGCGCAGGAGAAATTAACATTTCAAATAGTCGAGTGCTGGTACTTAATACTATAAAAAAAAAGTTTCAAAATATAAATGAAAATATGTATTTCATTATTTAAAAAATATAAATTGTTTTTAAGGTTTTGGCTACCATATGTAAGAATAAAGAACCATACATTTTCAAAAATAATTGTATGCTATACTATTTTTTTCATTTTGTTTAAAACTACTATACTGTAGGTTCCGTCCACAGTTGAAATTTGACGTTTTTGGGGTTATGTTGCTTTTTAACGAGTTTTTCATGCTCCCTATCATATAACGAAAACATAAATATTATTTTATAACCTACTACTAAAATATATAATTTAAGACTGATATAATTAATATATCAACAATCTTACGTTTATAGCTACAATTCAAACTTAGGGCAATCATAAACCAACTTGACTTATGAATGACGACTTGCTAAAAAAAAAAGAAATGGGAGTTTCTTTAGGATTTCGTAGCAAACCTAAAGTTGATCTTTAAGTTAACAATTAATATATGCCAATCTAATATAAAGCTAACGGAATCAAGTTCCTATTTTTTTTTTATATATCAGTTTAAGTTTTCGATCAAGGAGTATATCTAGGCGATTATAACTAATAACGGAGCGGAGTGGATCAGTATTAAAGCGATGAGTTGCCGTGCCGTAGGTCTTAGGTTCAAGTCCTGTTCGCTGTCAGACTTTTATTTAATCTGTTAGCGACTGGAGATGGACCCTATGGCACCTGGGCTCACTCAGCCTCTATATAGTAGGTTGAGGGAGATCTAGGGCAAATCGCGTCCCTGCACAACTCTTGTCCAAAAAACAATACTGTCTCTACCATGTACTGACCCCCAGGACATTCACGCGTTGTAGTGGTACAACATTATAATTAGTAATGGAAAAAAAGAACAAGAAATACACAACAGAATTTTCATTGGTATTTACTGCGTTATTTGCAGGAGATGAGACAGCTCAATACATATATATTAGTGGGAATCTCAACGTATCGGTCTACAATACTTTCGTTACGGAATAATTGTTCTATGAATGTAAATGGTTTCATTATAAAGTGAATACTATATATTTTTATATGTCCCTCTGGAAAAAAATATGTTTATTTTACTGGAATAAAAAACATGTTGTTTGCAAATCCGTGACATGAAGGGAGTGCAAAATACTGGTCCTTTCGGAATCAACATATGCACATATTTTCTCCTCGTTGGCTGGGACGGTCTAGTGCCTCCTCTTCTCGCAGAGCGATATTTAATATCGTGTCCTCTAGAACTCATCAGCACGTAATTTTTTTTTTTAAGGAATATATATTTCCTGTTTAAACGGGGGTTCGATTAATTGAATTCCATAAATTCGACAAAAAATATATATATATATATATATATATATATATATATATATATATATGTAAAATATTTTATAAATATGAAGGCTATGCAGGAGTGGTAATGATTAATTGAATTCCATTGAAATTATATACACCGACAGTACATACATATACAGTACATATAACCGACCCGGACTGGTGAAGTAAGAAAACCTGTTACAAATAATTTATAGTCATTTGTAAGAATAGCCGCGTCATTATAGTGCAATAATAAAAAAAAAACACATAAATTCAGATAATTGTTTATTATTTGTATTTTAGCATGAATTAATGTTATTTTTTATTAACTTTTTGTTCGTTTAATAAATGTTAAGATATTACAAGGTTTAAACTGAGATTACTTCTTATTTTCCTAATAAAATATAGAAATGCATAAACTGAATATATGATTCTTTTATATACTGTTAAGTCTGAAATGGTTAAGTCTAATTTTCACCAAAATAAGTTTCTTGAAATCGGTATCGAGTTGTTTTCTTAGTGAATAAAGGGCTAAGTAAGGCATTGGCTTGAAAAGGAATTAGTGCTTATATTACAACTTCATTTCAAGCCAAAAATTACGAGATTGATACGATTCCGTTTGTCTGAAAGCAGTTAACTCTCTGACAAAATCAAACTTAATCACTTATTCACCGGGGCTGTAGATATAATGTTGTGACAATTGTGACAAATTATTATAAAACATATGTTAAGGGTTTTCCTACTTTACTAGTCCACTACTACTTACATTACCAGCCCTACATAATCTTCCTGGTTTACCAGGCTATTTTACGCGCGCGCGCAGACACAAACACACACACACACACACACACACACACACACACACACCCACGCACACACACACACATACATATGCATATAGTTCTTATAGTTATTTACGGTCATATACGGATTGCTTATTTATTATTTATTTAATCTACTGAAACGTAAAATGTGAACAAAATAATACAACAATTGTACGAGCAGTTTAAAAAAATATATATATTTTATAAAAAAAATTAAGAAATACTTCCCCAAAATACTACTTTAGTCAAATAGTAGAAAAGAACGAAATTAGGTATCTGTTTATTTAATATTTGATAGAAGGACAGGAAAATACATAAATATACAATGGTTCTTAAAATAATTTGGAGGTGGATTCCGGAAAAAGTATTACTGACGGGGACTTCATTTTTCTGTACGGTCCTGCATATGTTAACATTTTTTAAAAAACTTAAATCCATTTTTCAGGTAAAGAAATGGATGAAATCATCTTCCTTGTTACTTCACGCTGATATGACTAATCGGACGACGCTACATTAGGAGTCCTCGATCTTGCCTATCCGGGTATAAATAGGATAGGGATCTTTAACTAGTACCTGACACCGTACAGGTTTCGGACCCCCAACTTACGCAACTTTCAAAAGACGGCGTAACCAAAGATTTTTTACACCATCTAAAAAATACTAATGCCACCTGCCTGGTGAACCCGCGCTCTTGTTGATACCCTCTCCGCCATCTTTCATCTTTACTCCAGATTAAGTTTCTGTTTATTTATTATGTGAGGAAAATTGAATTATTCTAAAACAATAAGACCATATAATAGCAAAAAACAAAAAAATATTTCTGTTAAAAGAAAATATTTTTGTTACACATACGATTAGAGCAGAGCATTTTTCTTTTTTGTTATCCAACATAACATTTTTTTCTTAAAAGGATTTCAATAGTTTATATTTCTATCGAGTCTTAAACCAGAGAAAAGAAACAAACAAAAAATTGAATAATTAAACATATTTAATTCATCTTTTTCTGCAAAAAACATTTTATGACTCAAACCTAGAAAAGTTCTCGAATAATGCAGCTTTTAAAGAACACCTATGAAATAACTAGTAGCGTAGGTAAAGATTTTGTGAAAAATTATTACCCTTCGAATATTGATTCAAAAAATTCTAATTTATTCAATATAAAAATAACATTTATTTTATTAATGTCTTTTTAACCGGAAGGAAATTGTTTCAAAACATTAATAGATAGTGATGTTAGGGGTAAGGACAAACAATATAAATTCCATATTGGCGGTTTTTATAATTTGGGTCCATCTCGTTCATTGTCGTTATTTAATTAAATTTGGATCACTAGTTAAATTTGATTCGTCGCAAGATTTTATTAATTGAGTTTGAGTATTGATATGTGAATAAGATTTAAGTTGGTGTCAGATTTGCTCTCATTTTTTTCTCCCACCCTTGCGTTTTTAAGATTTTGTTTTTATCCACAGTCCCATAAAATCGAATATTTTAAGGCAGCCAGATTCTCTCGAGACAATAATTAAGTAACATTATTCACGGAAGGCCTTAAAATGAATAAATTAATGAACAAGACAATGCAATATGAAGAAAGCCCATCAAACTACAGTAACATTTATGCATAAGTGTTTTGGAAAAAATAAAATAAAAAATGGGTAACGTAAGGATATTTCAAATCATATATATTGATGTGGTAATATGATGTAATTATTTGAATTAAATTTGGGGGGAAAAGAAAAACAAATCAAAAGTGCAATAGAAATCATTTTTTAAATTCATATGTTTGATAAAATTTTAATATTTTAAAGAATTCAAACAATATTGTTTAGAAGCGGATATAACGTAGCTATTACACACCTTTCCGCTGACCACCGATCCAGAACATACTATTTTTTCAAACCAAATATGAAATTATAAAATTTGTATTGCAAAGTCAACTTTTTTGATGTTAGACTTATGCCAAATTTAAATGAAAACGAGGATACGTATAAGCAATTTAGGTGGTTCAAATCTTCTTTAGAAGGTTGGTCATATTTTTATTGGGCGGATGAACCCTGGGATAAATCACCTCACTTTGGTGATAAAAGTCCTAAAGAAATCGCTCTTTCTAGTTCTATTTTGTAAGAATAACGTCATTGAAGGTTGTTAACAGTTTCAAATGTAATGTTAAATTTATAACATGAGGTATTGTTGTAAGTTGTGATTTTTTCTTGGTTTTTGATTAAAAAATATTAAAACACCTTGTTCAAGGCATCAAAATAATTATTCCAAAATTTCGACGGTTATTTTTAATGACATTCCATCTTCTATATTCCTATATTTTTATCAATTTTGTATCTTGAAACAAACGAAAATTAATAAATTTTAAATATTTTGAATTAATACGGTAGATAAAAAAATGTCATCGTTGGAATATAATACTAAAAAACTCATAAAGTAATCATTCTTAAAGATTAAAAGATTATTTGAAGTTAAATTTAACACGTGAATTTCAATTAAACACGATATATAATCAGTTTATCTTAATCTCTCAACGTGTTAACATTAAAAGGTAAATTATAAAAATCCGTTCCAAATTTCGAAATTACATACACATCATTACATGTGGAGTAGTAAATTCTGTTTTCCTACCATATAATCTTGGATTAACAAGTAAGAGAAAAACACTTTTATTTTCTCTGAGTATCTTTATTTTTTAACGAGAAAAATAGGATAAAGTCATTCATTTTTTTAAGTATCGCATAATCAAATAAAATTAAATTAAAGATGTGCCTCTTTATTGCAATAATCATTTGTATATTTGTTTAACACATACATTCAAATTTTTGTCTTCCTATCTTCTTTATTTTTGCACCACACAATTTATTAATTATGTACAGATTTTTAGTTCCTGTTCAAACCATAATACCCGAAGAAACGTCCAGGATCTATGTTTTGGATGATAAAAAGTTTAATGAGCAAAGCAAGAAAAAAAAACGCGTATTAATTTTCTGTAAGGTTTACTATAGTACAGAAAAAATAATATCAATCAATTTTAAATATAAAATCCAGAAATTAAAAAAAAATCCTTATACTGGCATCATTTATTTCGAAAGAAAAATAAATTATGACGACCAAATAATAATCTCTTGAGTCTTTTTAATATGTGCATAAAATTTTTCATTAAATGCTAAACCAATTCATCCGGAATCGGCTTGGATAAGTTATTTTGGAATGGAGAAAGGTTAAAATAAGCAGATAAAATAAAACAACAAAAAATAAACGTATTTTATTTTATTTTAAGTATACTATAATACATAATAAATGCATAAATTCATTAAGCCACCTTAGTGAAAAATTTTTTTTTAAAAATACCTTTCCTAATAATAGCATAAATTATTTCCAGATAAAGTATTCACTGACGAATTAATAAACCTGTGTATCTTTAAAACTTATACTCAAAATTTTTCATTTACAGCTCTAACCTACTCAAACAGAATTACCTTGGATATATATTTTTGGAATTCGGAAAATTCGCTGAGTAAGTTTAAAGTATCTAGATAATAATATAATTTTCCGTAAGGTATAATATAATATAGAAAAATAGGTTATACTCATTATTTTTTCTGTCTCCGAATGACATAGCCAGATGAAATAAAAATTTAAAAAAAGTAAATTTTCTTTATTATAATAACAATAAATTAACGTTAAAAAAAATATACCTAACAACGATGCATTTCTTTTATATATTCTATATTATCTTTTCGAATATTTTTCGGACGATACTTTTTCAATAAATCGCAGAATTTTTATTTAAAGATTAAACCTTTGATAAATTATTTTACATTAAAAAAAGTTAGCACCGAGTAAGATTATATCGTGGAGATAAAAGGACAAAAAAAAATCGATAATTTGATAGTCTAATAACAACATCATTTGTAGTACAAACAAGGATAAAGGATTTTGTAATTTAAAAAAATATTTATTAATATTTAATTTTATTTCGTACTTTTAAAAAAATATATTAATTTTTTTTTTTTTTTATAATATTGACAATACCGACCTTGGACTAGGGAGAGGAAGACGCAGAAGACGCGAATATACAGAGACATGACTTCAAGAGGCGACCTCCATGCCAGAGGAGCACATGGCAGACTGCAAGTTCGTGGCTCAGCGCGCAGGTTGCCCCCTCCAGTCATCGCGGCAAAATTCCGCTTCAACGCTTCTTATACCAGCTATCATCAAACCGATCATTTACAATATCTTCGGGAATTTCAGATACATCTAGGTACACTATCATCTTGGAGAATAAACGTAAAGATTTATAGTCCCTGCGATTATTATATTGCATTATGTAGAAGTAGAGAACTGGTTAGCACAGTGGGAGAGCACTAAATTGCCCTGCTGGAGGCCCTGCGTTCGAATTCGGCTGTGGTAGATAATTTATTTAATCTGTTAACAGCTGGGGATCGACCCTATAGGATTTGGAAACCCTTAACTGGGAGAGTGGTGATTGATCTTGGCCAGATTCTCTCCCTTCACGACTGTAGTCCTGGAAACAGTTCGTCACGTTCTGAATCCAAGACCCTAAATGGGTTGTAGTGGTACAGTTTTGTTTTTTTCAAGTATGAAAACAATGACATTTTAGGATGCATCATCCAACTTATTTCCTTATGTTAAATATTAAAGGAAACGTAGGGCGTAGTAAAATTTAAAAAAAATCCAAATAAACTAGAAGGTGCCCCTGTCTACCCAACGGCAATCCAACCCCCATTTTACTAATCGCATTGGTTCTTTATCATTTAAACTAAATATTATAATAATAATAATAATATCTGGCGCAACAACTCGTCACCGAGTCTGGGCCGCCTCCAGCATTCTCCACCAGTCAGCTCTATCTTGCGTAGCATCCCTCCAGTTTCTAGCATTAAGAAGGGTACGTGCATCCTCCATCCATCTCACATATGGCCTGCCTACTCTCCGTGTGCCATGGATTCCCTCTGTGAGAATCTTCTCGGGAATCCGCGTGTCCTCCATCCGTGCCACGTGACTTGCCCATCGCAGTCGGCCAAGTTTAATTGTTCTGACAACATATGATGTCTTATAAAGGCCGTATACCTCTCTATTGTATCCCCTTCTCCATATTCTTCTCACTTTTACTGGTCCGAAGATCATCCTTAGGATTGCCCTCGCGAAGATTAGGACCCTTTTCTCATCTGCCTTTGTTAGAGCCCAGGCCTCTGAGCCATAGGTGTGTACCGGTCGAATCAGTGTTTTGTAGATCAGCAGCTTCGTCTGCCTAGAGATGAACCTGCTAGATAGTTGCTTCCTTAGGCTATAATAGCACTTATTCGCGGAGTTGAATCTTCTTCTTATCTCCTGAGACATGTCATTTTGTGAATTAACTTCTGTTCCTAAGTAGACGAAGCTGTCAACGCAATCGAATCGGTACTGACCAACTTCGAAGTAATCCTCTTTTTTCTGGGTTCCTCATATTCACATATACTTGGTCTTCTGTATGTTGACATAAAGCCCAAATTTCTTGGCTGCCTCTTCCAGTACTAAGAAAGCTTCCCTCATCGCCCTTTTAGATTTTGCCATAATGTCAAAGTCATCGGCATACCCTAGGATTTGGACTAATCTGTTAAACAGGGTTCCATCTACCTGAATTCCAAAATTTCTTATGGCCATTTCTGATCCAAAACTAAATATTATACGATCCATTTTTATTATTCCACCATATACATAATTCCACAATATTAGCAGCTTCTAAAAATTGGCGCTTTTAGTTCCTCGCGGCTTTTCTTCTTGACAGACTATTAAAACGATTTTATTTTTTTAATGATTTTACCCCCTTTGAGATTTGCGACAAAAGTAAATGGGGGCTGCTTATCACATTATGACGTTATTATGGTTCTTCAATATCTAAATGGTGGTAAATACACGATTTAACACTTAAAAATTGACAATTTATAAACATTTGGTAAAAACTTAATCTTTTTTAGAATCTGTAAACCGATAAAATCGAAAAAATAAAATAAAAAGTAAGAAAAAAATAACAATAAAGTTTTTTTTTCCGAAATACCAGAATCCTAAGAAAGAGCCGTCCCCGAAAAATAGTATCGTATTCGGGCTTCACATGGTCCTCATGTCATTACGGTATGTCTTTAAAACATTGACGCCCGGGAATTAGATTTCTCGTTTTCATTAGACCTTTGTTGGTGCCCGCGAACGAGAAAACTCGTTTTGGTGATACGGTCCAGTCTTATAGTAAATTAATATTATAATATATATGATAAAAATATATTGATTTATGATTATATATATATATAATAGTCTTATAGTAAATTTCACCAAAACATTAGCGGGCGGCAATGTGTTGAGGATCAAAAACCTGATTTAATAACCCCACTTTTAGGTCATTTATAAAGAAAAGTCAATATGTAGCTTGAAAAAAAAATTAGTAAAAAGGTACGTAGAATCAAAATACTAACAAAAAAAAAAAGACGGTATATCCAAAAGAAAAAATATCGAAACAGGTCAAGTATTTTTTAAAAAACTTTTTAGGTTTTATATCGCTGCTGGCCTCCTTGGCCTGCCGAATTATCAATTAGGGACTCCCCTTTCTCCACTTTATGCGATCTAAGAGCCATCATGTACCTCACCCTCTTTTTTTCTTTTAACCTTTTTTTTCTTACTGAAACATTATACGCACCTACTAGTTTTATAAAATTCTAATTTCTCTCCTTTCAACAACAGAATGAACAAGAGCAGTCTTCGTAGTAGCCTCCACAGCCCTCTATTATTTTATAAATTTGGTAGATTCATATAATGTATTACGAATTCTGAGGAAGAAAATGGTCCGGGTATAGGTCAACATATATATATAAACTAATATTATTCAACACGTATTACGAATACTGGTTTACTTTATTTAATAAATTGATAATTCGAAAATATAACACCTCCTGATGGTGCTGATTGAGAACGAAAGCCAATTATCTGGATTCCAAATCAAAGCAACGAGGAAAGTCGGATTGGCAACAATACTTCCCTTAATTATAATTATTTAGTGGAGGATGGAAATAGTTTGGGGGTCCAGTCAAAATAAACACCAAAAAAGTGGCTACGCTAATGAATTGTGCCTACGTTTCGCCCTACTTTGTAGGTCATCTTCAGGGCTATGAGAAAAAAAAACATAAAACAAAATTAACTATTAAAAAAAACATAAAACAAAATTAACTATTAAAAAAAACATTACAGTACTAAAAATACAATATTATTTATAGAAATAGAAAAGTAGAACAAAAAGTGAAGAATAATTATTAAGTTAGCGAGGAGATAGTTGACTGGAAGATCTGAGTAAGGAAGGAAATAGTTGGGGGTGCAGTCAAATTAAACACTAAATAAGTGGGTACTTATTTTTTTATTTTGTGCCTACGTTTCGACCTTGTGTACTTTGTAGGTCATCTTCAGGGCCAATGGAAGCTGAGGCTAGACTGGCCAAAAATTATTAAGGATACTCCACAATAATTATTAAGGATATATGAATACAAAAATTACAGAAGAGTGATAATGCAAACAAAATACAAATAGAAAGAAAAATGAGAAGGTAAACAGAAAGATACAAAATTAAAAGCTATACATATAAAAAGGTGAGATATAAAACTATGGAAAACCTAGTTTAATACAGATTAAATATAAAATGTATGATAATAGACTCCTAGAGAGTTACATTAGTAAAATGAAAGGAAATTGCTACAAAATATGAAGCCAAAGAATAAATACAGAAGAAATGTGTAGAAAGTAAAGGATAGGAATCTCATGAATAGAAGTAAGATATAAATATAAACTTAAAAATATAAGTATGGGATGTATATAAATGTATACAATTAGAATGAAGTTATATCTATACCAAATATGATATAAATATAGAAATAAAGATATGTAAGATAAGGTATTTTGAGCAAGGAGATAAATTATAAAAATTATGATGCTCAAGAATTATGAACTTTTTGATTACAACATACGAAGGAAGCCAAAGTGATGATAGGAGAAATAGGTGTGAAGAATAGAGCTGGAGGAGGATGAAGAGAAGATATAAACATTAAAATGTGTATGATTTAGGATCAATAAACCATTGTGTTTGAGTAAAGATTATTTTTAGATAGTAAAGATTATTTGTTATTATCTTAAAAATGAAGATGGCATTGTTTCTCAGTTGAATCCACGATGTAATTAATAGCTTATGTTTAGTTGCATGGGATAAATTAACAAAAAGGTAGTTTAATTATTTTGATACATTAAGCAAGAATTTTTTTAAGATGCCAGTTATTGACGTTTTAATTATTATTAGGGTTCATGTTTAGTTTAATCAGTTAAATACACGATAATGCAATTTTATTATTTTATATTATTTTTTGTTAGGCAAGACATTTTTCAAGATGCCAAATAGAAATCAATAAAAGATAGCCATAAAACTATTACCTCTCAACTATGTCTAGCATGGTATAATTTTCATTAGCAATAGAAAATAGTACATTTCATAATGACAAACATAATATTTAATGGAAAATGAACTGTTTAATTTGTTATTTACGCCGTAATTATTATTAAGGTTCATATTTAGTTGCATCTGTTAAATACACAATAACGCAGTTTATTTATTCTTGAACATTATGCAAGCCTTATCCTAATATCCCAATCAGAGATCAAGACAAGATAGATATAAAATTATTAACTTTCTATTAAGTCTTGCTTGGTATGATTTCCATTAGCAATAGAAAATAATACATTTTATAATGACAAACATAACATTTAATGGAAAATGAAGTTCAATTATTAATTTACGTTTTAATTATTATTAAGGTTTATATTTAGTTGCATCAGTTAAATAAACGAGTTAGTAGTAACCAAGACATATTTAAATAAACGATAATGCAGTATAATTATGTTTTGTACATTGTTGTAAGACTTATTCTACGATGCTAATCAGAAAGCAAGCCAAGTAAGACATAAAATTATTCCCTCTCTGCTATGGCTAACGGTATGTTTTCCATAAGCAATTTAAAATAAGTCCAAAACATCAAATATAACGTTTTAAGGGAGCCAACCAGTTTAATTTGTTTTTTACATTGCAGTAATAATTAAGGTACATATTTAGTTGTGATAACTGTCGCCGTTTCTTCATATATTTTAAAGATTTTTTTTGCATATATTTTCATCAAAACGGTCCAAATAATAATCATCGATTTAAGAAATGTTATAATCTTCGGATTAAATTTTGAAAAGTACAACGTTTGTTGGATCATCTGTTATTTATACATTTTTTGAAATTGGTATTATTTTAACAAATGTCAAAATTAAAGAAAGAAACAATAAAATTCATTACTTGCCCAGGATTTCAACGATAAAAAGGACAAATAACAATACCGACAACTATACATATTTTGTATTTGCTATACATCATTTATCCATATTTTTTTTTAAATAGTTGAACATTATTAAAAATTAAAACATTTGGTTTAATATTGTTTTTAAAAACTAGACTTCCGACATAATTGACCAACCTTGATATTTGAAAATCAGAACAATTTATATATAAAACATTATAATTCAGTTTGTATTTTCTTATAATGAAAACAATTGGAATACAAAACACAAATATAAATGGAATCACTATACAGGAAATGTAATTTCCGTAGCAGTGATATAACCAAACCTGGTTTGGGCCCTGAAGGTCTATGAATGTTTTAATTCCTTTTTAAAACACATATGAAAGGATAACTTGATATTTTTAACATCATACTATATTTTCAGGTTACATGAATACCGTGCTACATTTAAAGATTAATATAAATCATGAAATCTGATGGACTATAAAAATTTAACTCTACAATAGAATGAATATTAAATGGCAAATCATTGTTATAAATAAAAATTGCTCAAAATTTATTAAATGCAATGTTAATATACTTTGTTTTGTTTTTTATTACTGGAGCTTTGTAACCGAACAAGAAAATTTTTTTCTAGCGCCACTCATTTCACGTTACTACTAACTACAATTTTAGGTTTTAAAATATGTTTAAGATATTTAATATATTATGATAAACATAATTCCAATATAATTGATTTCAACCAAATATGCAACATATAAAATGAAAAATCCGTTCAGACACCTTTTCTCTGAGTCTACTAAATAAACCTTAATTATTTTGGGAAAAAGCAGCAATTAATGTTCTAAAATTCCGAACTATCCAATACATCCTCGTTTTAAATAAAATAATTATTAAAAAATAATTCAAATGGTATGTTATTAATATCAATGTTTATGCAACATATTTCATAGCAAAAATTCATTCTGGACTTTTTCAAGGTATATTATTAGGAAAGTAATAAATGTGACCAATCTATAAAATGCTTTATAAGAAATGTAATGTGATTAATTGATATAATGAGTTGTTAGAAGAAATATAATATATAAAAGATAATGTAATAAATGTTCTAAATTAATAAAATGTTTTATAAGAAACGTTAAATATGAAATATAATGGAATATAAATGAATAAAATTGTTGTTATAATTTGTTTAAAAAAAAGTAATCTATAAAAATAAGGCAATGTAAGAAATTAATTTAGTTTATAAAAATAAAATATTATATAAACAACATATATAAACTGAATATTAAAATACAATGTGATATAATAAAAGAAATTTAATAAATTTATAAAATGTGTTTTAAGAAATGTAATAAATAAAAAATAACGTTCTATAAGCAATGTAATATAGTAACCTTATTTTAATGTAAAAATGTTCTAGTATGATGAAATGTTTTATAAAAAAACACGAAAAATGAAATTTAAAAAATGTATAGTAGTAGTTGATCAAAATATTTCATAAAAAATGCAATAAAATAAAAGAAATTTAATAAATGGTTAAAATGTGTTCTAAGAAATTTAATAAATAAAAAGTAATGTAATGTAAAAATATTTTAAATTTACTAAATTTTTTATAAAACGTTAAACATGAAATATAATGGAATATAAGAAATGTCTTAATTTGTTAAAATATGTAATATAACGAAAGAAGTTTAATAAATTGATAAATTCTTTTCTAAGAAATGTAATATATAAAAATTAATGTAATGTAATACAAGTAATTAAATAATTAATATAATGAGTGCTAAGTAACGTATTATAAGAAATGTAAAATATAAAGCTTAGTGTATAATGCAAAGCTTACTGTAAAAATGTTCTGAATTGATAAAATGTGTTATAAAATATACAAGAAATGAATTTATTTGATGAAATATGTAATAAAATTACTTGGATGATATTCAATGCAATAAAAAAAAAATAATGGACTGATATAGTGTGTCCTAAGAAATATAATATATAAAAAGTATTATAATATAAGAAGTGTAATACATAAAAATTAAATTATTTTAGAAATGCATACGTCTTCATAAGAAATCTTCTGAATTGACAAATTCTTTTATAAAAAAACGTTAAACATGAATGTTAATGGAAAAATGAAATGTATTGAGTGCATAAAATAGACTATACAACATTTAATATAATTAAAGATATGTAATAAATTGATAAAATGTTTATAAGAAATTCAGTTAAGAAAAGAAATGAGTTAAATGAAATGTAACGCAATTTAGGAATAGTAATGTTCCAATAAGTAATGTTCCAAAGTAGTGTAATGAATTGATAAAATGTATTATGAGAAATGTAATGCACCATATGCGATGGTGAATATAAAAAATAAAATATTTACGAGATACTACCACGCAGTTGATATAATCACATACATTTATTGATGCGAGGATGAGCCGGCTGCCTGACGTACTTTAAAGGGCCTGGACCTAGACAAGCACCTAGGCCTGAAGCTGAGACAACTGAAAAACCGTAGTTTTGAAAGCTCCTGCATATTCTTCTACTGCACTAGACATTCAGCACCTAAGAAAAATAAATTATTTATAAATATTAGAATTATAAAATAATAAATAAAATTAATTGTAGGAGGCTAAGTGACAGAGTTTAAAACCTATTCATAGCATATTAGCAATAGTAATAATAATATTAGTATTGGTAATAATATCTGGAGTGTGGTAGTTCTGAGTTGTGTGAGTAGAGTTCTGAGTTGCCGTTCTGAATGCCCCGGATTGAAATCGGTAGCAGCCATCGATAGACCCTGTCGGATCTGCAGACCTTCTTGGGACACCCAGTCTCTATCAAGTGGTGACTCTTAATTGGGAGAAAAATCTGACGATTTGTGATACTTTTATCAAATTTAAAATATTGTTAATAATTAATATTTCAATGCTTAATGGTTATATTAAACTGTAAAGATAAAAACATGAATTATTAATTATTAAAGATATTTCAATTTTAAGAATAATAAAAAATATTACCTACGCTTATAATAATAAAGCGTGGTACATCTAATGATTTTAATAATAAACGAATAACTAAACCATTATAATTTCCTTAAAAAATAATACTTCCTATTCTTCACTACAAATAAATAAAAAAAGCATCTAACCTATTAATTATATAGAAAATAAATATTGAAAATATTTAAAATTAATTTATATCAGATTCAAGCTAGTTAAATTTTAAATTCCTATATTGCTTCGTTCGTTTAAAGTAAATTTATTCTCTAAAATGCCTCTAAAAGATATTAATGTTAATGATATCTATGTTTCTGAAATTATATGAAGTGTTTTTAAGCAAAATGTTTAGTCCTTCTAAAAATATCCCTCCAACTATACTGCACAAAACTGAATTGGAATATTGCTAAATTTGTAGTATATACTATGCCTAGTATATACTGGCAGTTTAAGTAGTATCTAATCCCTAATATCTAATGAAGTATAATTTCTAATAAATATCAAAGCTTTTTGCAAATAATATTATAATGCTAGGCAAAGTAAATACAAAACTTTACATAACACCGGATAATTAAAAAAATCTTATACATATCATATTACAATACATATTTAATCTTTAAACTACTGTATAAATTTTAAGATTGGAAAAGATATAAGAGTGGGGGAGAAACAAAAAATTTAATAATATTAAATAACCATTTAATAATTTTGTGAATACGCATTTTAAAGTTAATAAATCTAAAATAAAATAGATTTTTATTATAGTGCTACAGTTATAATGGAATGTTAAAAAATAATAATTAAATTGTAACATTAATTTATCTTTTAAATTTCTCATTTAATCAATTTTATCTTTTATCTTCAGTTGGTTTCTCACCCACTCAAAGTTAATTTCATACTTACAAAAAATAAAAAATAAATTATGAATTTAAATGAATTAAAATTAATATTTAATTACTTAATTATAGAGAGAATATTTTATAATTAAGACTATATATTAAGTAAACAAAGGAAAATCGTTAAATAAAATAAAAATAGAAATGATATACCATTTACAATTAATACACTTACTAACTAATTTCAAATATGGCGATTGAAAGTTTCTCACTAATAAACCACTCATTTAAATTATACAAAATCGAATACGAACGATAATATTAAACAAAGGCAGTGAAAAGTTAATTAATTAATTATTTTTTAACTAAAAGAACACTTTTAAACCATTTGAGATAAAGTTAAAACAATTTCATATTCAGGAACCGCACTTACCCGGACAATGTTGAGAATAGACTGAAGAACATTTAGGAGGGAAAGGCAGTGGTGACTTGATTTATTAGATCATGGCTAATACTGGCACCTGATTGGTCGAAAAATCGCGGGTTTTTTTTATTAGAAATGTCTGTATGTCTGAAGTGTCATCAGTTCTAAAAACATTAGTTTTAGCTCTTCCTTCAGTATAGTTTTGTCGGTTTCTAAGGCCACTTCTCAACTTTGTCTTACTCAGTAAGTTTTAATTCTGTTATAATATTTTTTAAATTGTAGTTTTTTCATTTATATTTCAAAATTTAAAACAATATATTAATAATATTACATAGTTTTATTCATTAACATCCATACTGATTTCTTTTTAACACTTATTTTTAATTAACATTCCATTTTTTTGTAAAGTAAAACAAATTTTTACCTTAAGATAATCATTAACATAAATTAATTTATTTATCTAGAAGTAAAGTTTGTAAATTCGTTATATGTATATATATATATATATATATATATATATATATATATATATATATATATATCGAATTTACAATATTATACAAATTATTTTATATAAACTTCTACATGGCTATAAGTTTTAATAAGATATACATATATATTGAAAATTCGAGTATAAGAATGTATAGTGTACATCAGTATAAAAAATTTTTCTCTTGATATATATATATGAGAGTCGCATATTTTTACATAATATTATTTTTTTAGGTATATTTTCAATTTTGTTCCTTTGATAATAATTGTCACTTAAATATTTATTATTAAAGTCTATACATTGATTTATTTTTTAAAGTACCCTCAAAAATATGTAAAATAAGCATTTATTTATAATTTAGTATAAATTATACAGTGGTTAATCACATAGTATCTAATTTATTATAAATATTTATTTATAAATATTTAAACAATACCTACATTGGCTTGTTGATTATTAGAATTGGGTAGATGTTTTTGTTAAAATATTAAATAACTTTTTTTTAAAAAAGTGCAATTATTTGAATATGATGTTAGGAGAAAATTGAAAATGTATCTCGTCCACATACCAGTGCCCCCTTCCACTTACAAATTTGGGTAGCAGCACCTACGCTTGGAATTAGATTAAAAAATTCAGTTTCTTTTCTGTATTTAGTTTATAATTTTACATACTATTATATTTTCCAATTCAATTGATTGGTGATTAAATTAAGTTAGAAATATTTTCAAGTAATGGTTCATTTCTACATTAACTAAAATCTCTGAAATGTTAGAATATGATCTACATAGTATTTGACGTACGAATTAGACGTTTATAAAAATCCCCCACTCCCCTCTCTCTCTTATCCCTCTCTCTCCCTCTCACTCTCTCTCTCTCTCACTCTCTCTCACTCTCTCTCACTCTCACTCTCTCCCTCTCTCTCTCTCTCTCTCTCTCTCTCTCTCTCTCTCTCTCTATTTATATATATATAATTATATATTTACAGAACTTTACATTCAACATAAATGTTAATTAGTTATTTATTTACGTCATATTACAATAGGCCAGTGCTTTATGTGAATTATCAGTGTCGATGATTTCCTGCCCTTCAGTATCCTTCTAAAATATCCCACTGACAATTCCGATACTTAGGACTACATCTTGACAAACGTTTAACTTTTCCTCAGACTAGACTTAAAATACAAGAAACTGCCGCCGTTTCAGGCCACTTCTGAGTTTACATGACAAACGCTCTAAGCTCCTAATTGATTAAAAAATACTCATTTACATTACTACTATAAGAACTATTTGGACTTACGGAGTAGAGATTTGGGGCTCCATTAAGACATAAAATTCCTCTCGAATCCAATCTTTACTATCCAAAATCCTTCATAAAATACTCAATGCTCCTTACTTTTTTTACAAATAATAGTCAACCATAATGAATTTAATGTCCCCTTAGTTACTGATTTGGCCCGAGCCTTATACCAGTCCGTGTATGACAAACTTTATTCCCACCTGAACCCAATAGTTCCAAACGCCGCTACCTCTTCAATTCCCGATAATCTGAAAAGATGATGGCCCAGTTGCCTTTATCCCTGTCATTATAATTACTTGTATATTTTGTTGTGTTGTTATATAGTAAATTTCAATAAATAAACTTTTTTTAAATATTTATTGGTTTAAAAACTCTTCAGACAAATACTATATATCCCACTCTCAGTAGGTCCAGCACACACGCCATATATACACCTAAGGGCTTAGAGAGGTGAACGTACAGAGTAACATAAGGGTCTCATTACCAGCAACTCTTCAGAGGAACAAGTTGTTAGTTGCTAGCTCCTACATCGCTACTCGCTTTGATAAAAAAAATTTTTACATCGTTTGTTTTAGAGGATTTGTCCAAGCTCTTCAACTAAATAGAATCCACATGTTTAATGCTGCAGAGGGATTAATGAACGGCTTCCCGGTTTACATATGTCACTTCTTTTTTTTTTTCTTTTTCAACTCTCTTTAAAATATCCTTTTTTGTATGAAGAGTCAAAGTGGGCCAAAAAAAAAAAGTAAATTGAGAATAAAATAAAGATCTTCTTCGATGTACATTTTCAAAAGATGGTATTTAGACTAATTCATCGTCCAGCATGAGTTATTCATCATAAAATCATGTTTTCCTCCTTCAATACAGTAATGCAGGGTACAGGTAATAACGGGTGGCCCAAAAAAGACTGAAGGATTAAAAATAACTGTATTTTTTTTTGTTTTTATTTTTTATTAATTTTTTTTTTATGTTTTTAAATATTTAATTCATGGAAATTTTTTACATCTAAGTGTGAAATATAACATCTCTCAAATGGGGTCCATTTTCTTGCAAACAAAAATTGGCTCTTTTAACCGCATTTTCCATTACTGCCCGTAGAGTTTCTGGTTCCAAGTTCCTTATTTCTGCTTGAATGTTCTGCTTAAGCTCTTGAATTGTTTGGGGTTTATTGATATACACAACTCCTTTCAAATCATTTTCTCTGGCTATTTGACTAAAACGAATAGCATATTGCAGGCGTGCCTGATGATCTTGGGGAAGCAGTTGCTGTACCATTTGAATTTTATACGGAAACATTTTAAGATCCCGCTTCAAAATTCTTTGCAGGGATGTTCTGGAGATTCCCAATTGAGCAGAACGACGACGTCCTTCAGTCTTTTTTGGGCCACCCGGTACTTTTTCCATGATTTTGAGGGGTGGACGATTGTCGAAAGTACTTCACAATCGATTGTCCTTATCCTATCGATTCTGACGTTTAACAACCTGCCATATTTTTCTAACCAACATATTAATTGTTCGATTAACGAGCATGAGAACAAATAAGGAAAAGAAAATAATAGTCAAGTAATTAATATTATCTTAAATATTTTTCATAACTTATAACATACTATATTTGTATAGGGATATTCCCTTAAAACAAATAAATAAATATTGAATATTTATTGAGTACATTACATACGTTTTATGTCTTTTGTTTGATGTATTATATACACATATACATATACATATAAATAAATTTGCTTGTGCTATTTCACGTATTACATAGAAAAATACTCGATGGAACCCTAAAATAGGAGAGTTGGAGATATTATTACAAAGACTTAGCGGAGCATGATTATTAGAAAGACTTACTGTTCCCAAGCGCAGCATGTTGAAGGGCTCAAGAGATCTGGAAAGAACATTGTGCTTGTACATACACTAGTGTATAATTATCTAATCATATTTTTGGAAATTCAAACTAAATATATCATTGACGATAAATAAAATATTATCAAGCTATTGGTTGAAGTTGAGAAGATTTGCGTTAATTGCGTTATCTTTCTCCTCTTTATATCAATAAATATCATACTTTTCTAGGACATTAAGTAATTCAACAGGCGTTCATGTGTTACTTATTATATCATAATGTTCCAATTCTAACAAATTATGTTTGTAGACCATATTTTTTTTCACCTTAAAAAGAAAAAAAACAACGAAATTGTTATTAGCAATCTTGTGGAATGTAAATGGGGCACTCCTTTTAATATTTCACTACATATTTAAAAAATCTAATGATTCAATGTTCATTTAAAATGATGCAAAAGAAACAGGGTCCATCCGCGGCTGTTACAGCCGGATTCGAACCCACGACTTTCACGCTACCCCTCCCCAGCTATTATTATTACTACTACTATGCTATAAATATGTTTTACATTCTGCAACTCTTTTTACAGCAAGTAATTTTATTATCTGATTCTAATTAATTTATTCTTACTAGGTGCCGAAGATCATTAGTCCAAGTGCAGGAGAACATGCTAGAGCTTTCGAGACCACAGTTTGGCAGTCGACATAACTACTCATCACATATGGTTGTATTTATATACTTGTATCTTGCAAGTATTTTGTTGTTTAATATCAATCCAGCATCACATTTGGGTATTGTACGAAATAATACATTTAAGCAAATTATAACATTTCTCATAGAACATAACATTTATTTATAGCACATATATTTTCATTTATTTAATTTCTTATTTTAAAAAAATATTAATTTACCACACTTTCTTTATTACATTGCATTTCAACATTATCAGACAAAAATTTATTGCATATCTTTATTTACATTACATTTTTTCAATTTATTAAACTTTTTTAAATCACAATACATTTTTTATAAAATATTTATTTTCATTTATTGAATTTCTTATAAAACATATTAAATTATTACATCTCTTTAATTACATTACATTTTTGATACCGCATTATGTCAACTAATTGCATTTCATTTGTTATATTTAATTAGCAGCATTATTGTTATTATTATTACTTATGAAACATTTTATCAATTTGTAATCTTTCATGTATCACATTTCTCATAGAACTTTTTGTCATTTTTTTTTATTTAAAAAAAAACAAAACCTGTACCACTACAACCCATTAAGGGTCTGGGGTTCAGTACTTGGTAGAGACTGTACTGTTTAATGGACAACGGTTCCACAAGGAGGTGACTTGTCTTAGGTCACGCTCAACCGCCAGATTTTCCCCCCTTATTTTGGGTATCCTATTTTTACAATATTTTATAGTTTATAGTGGGTGAGCCCCAGGAGGGTCCTATATCATCTATGATCCATCTCCCGCTGCAAACAGACTAAATAAAAGTAACTGCCTTCAGCGGGAATTGAACCAGGATTTCCGGCATGGCAACTCAGTATTTTACCACTGAGCCACTTCTCTCCCTCCTTTATTCTTTTTTCTTCTTATTACATTTCTTATATTACATTAAATTTATCTTAAAACATTTTAATAATATGTTAAATCTACCATAAAACATTTTATCAACTTATTACATATTTTATATTAAATTTAATTTCATCCAAATTTCTCAGAAGACATCTTACCAATATATTACACTACTTATAGAACTTCTTAGAAATTTATTACATTTCATATAATTTATGAAAGTTTTTATAATTTATTACATTTCTAATAGAACACCTTATCAATTTATTACATATTTTAAATTAAATTAAATGTCTTTTATTAGATTTTATTAAATTATTACACTTCCTATAGAGCATGATACTTCTTATAGTACATTACATTTTTTATAAAACAAATTTCTCATAGACCTATATAATATAACTCCGTTCACACTATTCTTCATTCTTTTTCTTTATAATTCATCGTTTATTATATTATTCTTATAAAGTTTTGAAGAGAATCCGTTGTCCGACTTGGGTTCTCAGAGCACTTCTACGGAGAACCAGACGACCCAGATTCGAATCCCGGCCAGGGAAAATCTTTTCTCTTCAAAACAAAAATATTTAAAATTATTAACATCATAAGAATAATAAATATATAAAAAATACATCATGCTATTTTTGCAATTAATAAAAATAAATTATTCTTTTATAAGTTTTTGTCTGTCATTGTTTGTTATTGATATTGGTATCGTCTTTTTTATTTAATATTTTTTTATTTATGACTTTATTGTAATAACTACCTGTAATCTGTTCATAAATTATATTTAGAATTGAAAAAAAAGAAATAGTAAAACTGCCAATTTCACGTAACTTCATTATCCTAGTTTATTTATTTATTTTTTTGTGGGGAGGGGGGGGGCTCTCTTTATCGAATATAACAACTGAGAAGCGCATGAGGAATATAACGAAGGGAGATTTTGTTAAGAGTGATTTGGTGGATTTAGGTTTAAGTTTATATGCAGTGATTGGTGGTATCGGGATCGAGCCTTCGGGTTCACTAAGCCTTATAATTGTTATTTCTATATTGATTATTATTCTTTCTAATCGAACAACAGCCTGTGTGGTCTATCGGAATGCTATGAGATCAGGTATACCTTTCAATACATGGCTGTTTGAGGTTCAATTCCAAATACTCCTCAAATACAAAGCAAACACCATGTCACGTGTGTAATACTACCAGAAGACGCATCACTTCGCTTGTAAAACCATAAGATACGTATCGAATCCCAGTATAGCGAACGTAAATATCCAACCAATAGGCGACAACTGTATAAACCATTCGCACCTCGTGAAGCAGTTTCCCACCAGCGGTAGTTTACTGCCTTCACCATCAGCTGGTAATCTCAGATTATACGACCGCCCCCTTCCACAATGCACCTGACCTAAATCCCTTTAGTCACTTCTTTAGGAAAATATCGATTGTAGGGGTATCGATATCGGGAACAAATCGATTGTCGATTACTCAAGCCTCGATATTTTTGAAGGACTTAGGAATATAAATGTTGATATATAATGGGGTGTGTGAAAAAAATGACCGATTCACCTTCCCCGTGTAGAGAAGATGGCGACTAACAGTATCTTTCGACACACCACACTCCCTGACAAGTTCGCAAGTACTTGTGAACGGATTTGACTCAACAGCTTCCTTCAGAACCTGATCAATATCCATTAATTGTCACCCGGAGCCCTTCTTCCTTTCCAACGACGTAATCTCCACTGCTAATTTTTTCGAACCAACGCCGCGGAGTGCGCTGGTCAAGGACACCTTCCCTTTCATATTTAATAATTTCAAGAGTTCCTTCAGCGGCTGTGAATTTTTTTCCCAGTAATGTCTTAAAATTACGAGAATTTCGTAGGACACTGTCATGTTTCTTCTTTGAACATATTATTTATTGAACATTAATTTATTGAAATTAATAAATAGCTAACCTGAGGCTCTTTTTGAAGAAGTCCAGTGTTAGTAAACAAGCTTAGAGAATGCTCTAAAGGGATTATGCGCGTATACCATGTGTTGGTAAATAATAAATAGCATTAAAATATTTACAGACTTTGGTACTCTGGAATTTGATAAAACGGTCATTTTTTTTATACACCCCAACACATGTCTCTGTTTGATGATCCAGTTTGGGCTATTAATGTGGGATCTGTTGCACTTTGTCTTTCTTGATGTTTTTTTCTTTTGGTATATGTTCTGATGATGACTGATTTGACGAAACGTTGACTGTTAAGTTTTTCTCATATTTTAGAGATTCGACGCTTTACTGTTTAGGATTTTGACTGTTGCATTCTATTGTATACATCTATACTAATAACATATCAATATTTCTTACCTTTAAAAGGCGAAGAAGGCTTACGTTGAATTAACTATAAATGTCGGAGGTATTTTTTTTAAAACATTTTTAAATGAAATTTTGAAATGTGGAGTTGTCCATAAAAACAAAACATTACTGGCGAATAAATAAATGAGCAATTTCCTATCTAAATTTAATAAACTTTGTAATAAAATTGGATCAGACGTAGAACTAACAAAAGCTTTTACAGTTCTGATGGCTTTTTGGAACACAACGCCTTTTAAGTGTTTTCGTTCATAGCTTTTTGATAGAGTCTACCATCTTCGTAAACTTTTTAACATTAATTCCGATCATGCATCAGACAAAATACGAAAAAAGTGGTCATACTTTTTTTAATACATCGAGAAAAAATAATTTGATGTATCGATTATCAATAATTTTTATTATTTATAAGTAGGAGACAAAATATTAAAAATTAAGATAAAATATCAATATATTTTATCGACAAAATATTGCTATTATTTGTAAAACATGATAGGGGTTTACATTGAATTGAATACCAAAGTCAGAAATAGAGTTTTTAAAGTTGAAGACATGGAATTAAATACTGAAAAGGTGTCGAAGAATACGAAACGTTTTAAGGGGACAAAAATAAATGAAAATTTTAGAACAGAAACACCCGGGAACAACTAACAATTCTTAAGAAGGAAGAAGACTTCGAACACAACGCCTTCTTTTCTTTGTTGTAAAGCTTTTTGAACCATTTTTTAATTCAAGGATATTCTTTACTATAAAATAAAAGATATTTCAAAACATGTATCAAATGCATATCGATATGAGCATGAAACAATAAAATTTATGGAACAAATTTAAATCAATCAATTAAGGTATAACGAAACTAAATGTGTATGTGGGTTTATGTATGTGTGTGTATATGTGTGTATATATATATTGTCGGTGTGTATAATGTTATATGGATAATATAAATTCTATATTATATCATAAATCTTATATAATTATTTATAACGTTTTATTTTAATTTAAACAACTTCATATAAGTTACATTTCTATTATATGTTTAATATGTTAATATGGTTTTACTATGTGCCTAATGTTATGTTATGGTATGTTATTATGTAAATATGTAACAATATTTTTACTAAGTCTAATAAGGTAACAAGAATATATAAATGTAATTATGTAGGTAATGTAAATATGTATATTCTCTAGTGGTAATTATGTAGATACTGTAAACATTTATACTCTCCAGTAGTGAGGGCAATAATAACCATTTGTAGTTGTTTGCCCTTAAAAAAAATAAAACAACAAACAACAACGAAACTAAAAAACATAAATTACAATTCCGCCATGTTTCAAATGATTAAAAACATTTATCATCTTCTTTTTTTAGCAGAAAGGGCGCTTTATCAGAGCTTTAATTTATTATCAGCCAAAATATATAATTAAAACAATGATATTATTTTACTGATATTTGTTTTATTTAGAGTCCCTTGACTAGGTAATTAAAAATTCGTATGTGTGTAGAAAGTGTTTTTATAGTTAGTTCTAAGTTATCTCATTTAACATTTTTTTATATTGCAATATATGCTCATTAATTAAGAATTTATAGGAATTAAAGGTATTTAAATTATTAAATCATCGTTTGTATTATTAATGTGGCATTTTAAATAGTCGGAATAATTTAGATCAGTGTATAAAATAGTTTTTATTAATAGATAACGGGATGGGCAATAAATATAAGGCTATTATGTTATTAAATTATTGTTTATAAAATTAATAAAATATTTTGAATGGCTTGGAATAAATTAAATTACTGTATAATAATTTTTATTAGCAGATAGCGAGATGGGTAACGTTGCCTGAGGCGCCGTCTGACGTAAATGAATAAAGTAATTTATTAAGTAAAGATGTTTTTAAAAGGTTGTGAAATAAACTGATATAAAAAATGAATATATAATGGAAATTACTTCTTTATAAAGCTCTCAGGTCTTGACAACCCATTTCTAAGTTGTGACAGCTGAAAATAAATATTTATTAAATACAAAAAATAAAAAAAAAATGGGCATCAGGTTGGTACAAGATGCCACCAGAAATAAAATATTGATTTTTAAAAGCCTAATCCAATGTTTATAAAAATTAAGTCAAGATTTTTTTAAGACATTGTAATATTAATAATGAAAAGCTTTTAATAATGATGTAAAGAGATTAAATCTAAATTATTTTTACTAAATAACGCTTAACCAATATTACTAGGATGAAGACAATTAACCATAGCTACTCTTAAAATTGTTTTGTACATATTTTTTATTTAACTTTTCACTCGAAGCCTGGACTGAATAAAAAATGGAGACAGCTAGACAATGTTAACAAAAAATTCAGCAATTCCTTCAATTTACAATTCCGATTCATTTCCATCATTGATTTCTTGCAACTGGAAGCGAGATGGACTAAGTACAAATAAATACACATAAATAGGAAACCCGTGGCTATTTCTTCAAAGTTATTTTATCGGATAGATATTACTTATTACAGATATTACCATTACTTAACTTAATGAGTTGATTTCTCAATTATAATAATTACAATTTCGAATAACGTGTGTATTGCTCTAAATTTTCTCACGCGGATTGAGTAATAATTGATAATCTTATTTTTGGAATATATGGAGTTATAATTATTTATAATCTATGAGTTCCCACTCTTTTGGAGAAAATATTATGATTATTATTAAAATACTGAACTGTAATGCTTTTATTCCGGTTTTATTTTATCTTGGTCTACCTCTCGGATGTTTACCAAGAAGTGGTTCAACGGTTGTCCAGCGAGGTGATTTAGCCACGATCACACTCAACCGTCAATTATAGACTTTAAACAGAGTGGGTGAGCACCAGGAGGGTCCGCGGATTCCTCAGGGTTAAAAGATTAAATATTTTATCTGCCTTAGCAAGATTTGAGCCCATGACTGTTTCAGCAACTTATTATACATTATATCCCATTACGTTACATTTTGTTTCTTCCGATTGTTTTTCCATTTGGTTTTTTCAATAAAATTTTTCTGATCTACATCAGCTGCAAAGATAGTGCAAATGTTTTGGCCAATATTTCGCCTTGTAAAGCAAATTCAATAGATACAATGTTAAAACTTTTTCTAGATTTTATTGACTATTATTATATATATATATATATATATATATAATTCTCAATTTAATTAATATTAAAATATATATAAATAATTCTCAATTTCAATTAATAAGTATTATTATATATATATATATATATATATATATATATATATATATATATATATATATATATATATATATAATGAGATAGATGGAGAGAAACTCATTTATGACGGTAGTGTTTGATCTCGGCTAACTCCTCTTTTCTTGTTCGCCATTTGACGACAGGAGATCTGTTTCCTGTTGAGTAGGATTTAGGTCTCCATCAATCTCTACTGCCATCTCCCGGTGCCTTCTGTACAACTAGAGCTTTGGGTGGGCGACTGCTTTAATTTTCGTTAGTTTGCAGTAGTAATTGTATTTTATATTAACTCATTTGTTTCTTGGACATATAATTTGCAATTGATCAATTGTTGTTCCTACTTGATTCATATTTTTTTTGTTGATGTTCTTAATACTGCCTTAAAATAAAATTATTGATTCATCAAGGATGGTTATAAGAAAAACTCATAATTACATCATTAAACTTTTTTTTAATGATATATTGGGGAAGTGAGGAAGCGCAGTGTATAGAGACTCTCTTCTTTATTCCATCATAAAAAAAAATGGAATGTATCGATTTATAGAATACTAACAGTTTCATCTTAATCCAATGTTTTGATTCCATGACTGTTATTAGAAATCAGATAATGCAGTGAAATAAGATTTGAATGTTTTTTTTATAAACTCTGAATTTTTTATCTATAAAAAAAAATCTAAAATAAATAACCAGTATTTCGTTTAACACAAAATCCTTTCTTTTTTTTAACAGGAGTATCCACTAGTGGGTTTCCTTAACCTAGTGATTGGATGAGGTGCTTCCATAATGTCCTACCTAAGGTTCATTCTTTCCGTAGACCATGACCAATCGTCGATTCCTCCACTTCGTAATCCAAGGTCTTCCTGTTCCTCTTGTTCCCCCAATTTTCCATTGGTGGACTACTTTGGGTAGTCTTCCTCCCGGCTTTCTTTTCAAATGTCCATACCATTTTAGGCGTTTTTTCTCAATATTGTTCCAGAATGGTTCTTTTTTTTTTCATTATTGGCTGTCATGTGTTCCGTTATCTGAGCATTAATCACTACCATTGCTGGTATTCCTCATTTAATTTTCATAACATATATCCGGCATCTTCTGTGCCTTGTGCAAAGGTAACCTGGTCATCCGCGAAGGATAAGTTGTATAGGAACACATTTTCTTTCAGCTGAATCCCCATGGGTTCGCATTTCCTTCTCCGTGCTTTCAGACAAATATCGAGATAAATCTTGAACATAGAAGGAGAGGCACAACAATCCCTGGAGCAAATCTTTGCTGGTTGGGAAAGGGTCAGATAGATATGCCCCAATTTTGACCTGGCAGGTGCTTCCTTTGTACTTTTCGTTTATTTTTACAAAATACTTTATATCTCAAAACAATACTAAGTACCCACTCATACATTAATAGGCTCCCTTTGGGGTTACCAAATAATTATTAACCTGAAAATCAATTCTAGAATAATATCAGAGCATCTCCACTAGAATGTTACGTAACTACTGTTGTACAATTAAATAAGCAGTTGTATAATATCTACAATAGGGGTTAGTTCGCCGTCAGAAAGACACAGGACAGAGGGGATAACCCCCAAGTATTTTATGAAAATAAATATTATGACCGATTTGAACTTTCCATCATTAAATTTTGATTTAATATATAAATATAAAACCATTGGACAACAATGGCAGCTTTTCATTTCTGGTATGCATTAATTTGGTATTTTATCTTTTTTAATGATTTTTTTTTTGCCATCATACATGCATTTTCTGGCCAATGGCAATACGTATTTTTTTTACTAAGAAATGTTAATTTCATTTGTTTCTCTGCATCCCTTCCTATTCATTTGGTTGGTATATATTTTGTAGTGAAACTCGATTATCCGAATTTAGGTTATCTGAACCAACCCTGACAACATTAGTTCCGATAATCGACGTTCCACTGTAGATTGTAATTATTTGGACCGATTTGATGAAAATTTATGTAAAACAAAAATTAAAATATCTGACGTGTTGGCGTCAGTTATCACAACTTGACCTAATAATCGCAGATATTGCCGCTCTAAAGAAAAAAAATGCAAATACCCAATAAATATAGCTACAGGATACAAAAAGGATTTCTCGTCCTACATTTAATTAGCTTTTAGCATTTTAGTTTAGATTTTTTATGTTTTATAACTAAATACGAACCCTAATAATTATGACAATGTAAACAACTAATTAAAGTATTCGGTTTCTCTAAAATATTATATTTGTCATTATGGAATGTGTTATTTTTAAGTGCTAATGAAAATCAAACATTAGCCCAAAAAAAAAACTAGCCAGACGTAGTAGAGAGGTAATAATGTCATGTCTATCTTGCCTTGCTTTCTGATTGGCATCATAGAATAAGGCTTTCATTATGTAGAAAAAAATAAAACAGCGTTAACGTTTATTTAATCGACGCAACTAAACATAAACCCTAATCAATTATATTTTATTTATTTTTATTTTGAAGATAAAAAATTTGTCCTGGCCGGGATTCGAACCCGGGTCTTCCGCATCTCTATCGCGTAACTCTTCAAACTGAGCTACCAGGCCGGAAAAATCCTTTCTCTTCACCGATCCTAAATCCCCAGTTCTCACAATTTTTTCGATGTATATATGGGGATGAATGTTCATTGAACATTGCTTTATAATAAGGATCTCGTTTTATTTTTTAAATTTTTATAATTATAAATTATATTTTATTTATTTTTATTTGATGGTGATTATTTAAATATTTTTATTTTGAAGAGAAACGATTTGTCCTGAACCCGATCCTACTTAAAAATTAATGTTCAATGAACATTCGTCCCCATACATACATCGCGAAAATTGCAAGAACTGGGGATATACGATCGGTGAAGAGAAAGGATTTTTTCGGCCTGGCAGCTCAGTTGGAAGAGTGACGCGCTAGAAATGCGGAAGACCCGGGTTCGAATCCCGGCCAGGGCAAATCTTTTCTCTTCAAAATAAAAAAAATTAATATATTTAAATAAACCCTAATAATAATTAAATTAAATACGTATTAATTAAACTGTTCGGTTTTACTAAAATATTATATTTGTCATTATGGAATGTCTTATTTTCAATTGTTAATGGAAATCAAGTCAAGCTAGCCAAATCAGGGAGGTAATAATTTTATTGCTATCTTGTCTTGGTTTCTAATTGGCATCTTTGAAAAAAGTTTCCTTAATGTACTAAAATAATTAAACTGGTTTATCGATTATTTCACTATTACGATGTGTTAATACGAAACGTATGGCACGATAAGAATACTATAATTTAACTAAATATGTTGTATAATGGTTAAACATTCCCTACTAACACTAACGTAAAACAGAAGTAACTAAAAAATTGTTTGATAGCCTTAAAATTTTATATTTGGCATTTTGGAATGTCTTATTTTAAACAGCTTATGGTAATCATATCATCAGCCATAGTCGAGAGGTAATAATTTTATGACTATCTTGTCTTGGTTCCTAATTGGCATTTTAAAAAACCTTCCTTATTGTACGAAAATAATTAAACTGCTTTAAAGTTTTTTTAACCGATCCATCTAAACATAAAACCTAATAATACCTACAATATAAGTAACTAATTAAACAGTTCACTTCCCCTAAGATATTATTATTATTGTCATTAATGAATCTCTTATTTTAATTTGCTAATGGAAATCAAACCAAGCTAGGCATAGTAGAGAGGTCATAATTTTATGGTTATCTTGTCTTGTATTCTAATTGGCATTTTAGAATAAGGTTTCCTTTATGTGCATTATTTTATAATGTTATTTTATTTATCAATGATCAATAAATGTTCATTAACTATTCATTTTATTTGGTTGAAAGTATCGACCTAATTTTTTATGTGTATATCAACTGATCAAATTCATCTTTTCAATTTCATAATATTCGACAATATTTTTTAATTTTATTTAATGAACAACAACAAAAGATAAAAAATAATAAGCTATCAAATTAAGAAACATTACCTGTCGGTTTGGATTGTGAATCTAAACTTAACTAAATAGAAAATTTGAACAAAAGTGAATCCAAACCATTCACAAAGCCACATGAATAAAAAAAAACATACGTACATTCAAGCTTTTACCTGTGCCTACAAAATGATTAAAATTTAAATATTAGTTTTAGTAGAGATCTAAAAACCAAAGTCAAAGGACTAGTGTTGGTTAAAAGGTGATACCAGCGATCGAAGGTAATAAGTGATGCTTCGGGAGCAACAGAGATAATTTACAGAGATGGGTTCGAAAACAAACTTTTAATCAACCGTCTATCGATGTTTGGAAAAGGTAATCGATTCCATCAGTTGGAGCTAAACGAATAACCCCGGCTTGGTCACCACTGCCCATGGGGTGGGTCTCAATTTTCTCTTCCTCTTCGTTTTCGGAATGTTATTAGAAGGTTCTGTAACTTTATTGTTTTGTTTTTTATAATATTTATGTTTAAAATTCTAATAATATGTTTTATTTTGGGCTCTTAAGGAAGGATTGCATTTTTTTAAAGTTTTCTAATCCTTCTTAGTTCTTATTCTTTCATAATATGTTTATCTATTTTTAATTCTTGCCTTTAGACCAATTAAAACTTTATTTTTTTCATTAAAATTTCTTTTTTGTGTACGTTTTCGGGAATCTCCGCATCCTCTTCACTATATAAATCTTACATAATTTATAAATAAAAGAATACCTTTCTAATACCTAAGACGATTACTTACATTACCCACTGATCTCGAAAAGGTAAAAATTTCTATATCAATGAAACTGAATGAATCAAAATTTAATAATAGAAAATATTAGAACTTTTTGTAACATAAGACCAAGAGTCTTGAATAAACCCAAGCTCAACCTTTGCGTTTATTGTCTTTTTTATTAGTTAAATTTAAATTTTTCTTCTTCTTCGACTTCCTCTTATGGCATTGCTGGCGTCGAGGAGCACCCACCTAATGAACCCATGCCTCGCGGTCCCTACTCAGCCGGCTCATTGCCTGGAGGGTCTTACCTCTCTCCCCTCCGATGCGCTAGATATACTCCTGATAGGAAACTCTGGAACACCCTCTCGGCCTCATCTCATTGGGTCCAGCTTCCATGGCCTTCCTTGGCTCTCTCTCTTCGTCCACCCGACAGACGTGGCCAAACCTCTTTAGCTGTCGGTGTTTTATGGAATCTTTTAGCTCCTCTCTTATTCTTTCATTCCTGATTCGGTTCCTCCTGGTCTCTCCAACAACTCTCCGCAGGAATTTCCCCCAGATCCCTCATCCTCGTTCTTAATTCAAATTTAAGATACACCAGATATAAATTTTAGGACGATATTATTGAAATATCAATCTTGATTTTGATTTAAAATGTGGTTGTGTAGATACTTTTTCGAAATGATTTATTTTCATGTCCCAACTGGATAATCAAAGGTGTATCTTCAAATAAATCTGCTAAGAAACCTACACAGTCACGCACGCTCTATTTTCGCATGTCATACGTATTATAATGGGGTGCATAAAAAATAAATGACCGTTTCACCTTCCCTATGGAGAGAATATGGTGATAACCAGTATCTTTCGACACACCACACGTCCTGGCAAGTTCGGGAGTACTTGTGGACGGATTTGACTCAACATCTTCCTTCAGAACCTGATCAATATCCATTAATGCTCACCCGGAGCCCTCCTTCCTTTCCAACTTCGTATCTCCACAGCTAAATTTTTCAAACCGAAGCCGCGCAGTGCGCTGGTCAAGGACAACTTACCCTTCACATTATTAATTTCGCGGGTCGCTTCAGCGGCTCTGAATTTTTTTTTTTTAGTAATGTCTTTAAATTACGAGGATTTCATAGGACACTGTCATGTTTCTTCTTTTAAATAAATAACTAAACTGTGTTGTTTTTTTAAGAAGGCCAGTGTTAGTAAACAAGCTTAGAGAATGCTCTAAAGGGATTGTTAAGTATGGTAAAAACAAATAGCAATAAAATATTTACAGACTTATGCACTCTGGAATTTGATAAAACGGTCATTTTGTTTTTTACACCCCATTAGTACCGCATAGCTTTATTATAGTGTGTGTTAAAATTTATATACTATGGGATTATTGTACATTTAATCTGTTAAAACAGAGCAAACAGGTAAGAACTATTAACTGAGGGTCGGTATCCTCGCAATCTGATTTAGGGCACACTCAGCCTTTATATATCTTCCGCTATTCGTTCAATTACTGAGCCAACAAATGAGAGCTTGTGGAAATATGGCCCACCTGCCTTCCTCCCTCACGCCTCGGACATCATTTTTCTGTTTTATTCTTTCCTCCGCAGCTTTATCTCTTTCTTCTTCCTTTGTGCCGCTATCTACTATCTCCTATCTCATAAGCTAAGTAATGGTCCGAGCTATTCAGAAAGTACACTACCGCTATCTGAGAAGGAAGCAGAAACTCGACAAAAGTTAAGCATGAAAAGTGAGAATGTAGAAGAATCTTAGGCAGGGAATGATAAATAGTAAATAGAAGAATAATGTTCTGAAGTATATGTAAGATATCTTCCGAAACTTTGATACTTTAAGACTTTACTCGGTTTTTAATGTTTTATTCTAGTTTTGGACAAAACAAAACACACACATACCCACATATGTAGTTATAATAACTATCAAGGTGCATTTTAAAATGTAATATTAAAAATACTATCCTGGTAAGAACAAGTACCAGCCAGAAACCAAACAGCTCCGGATTCCCAATGTACCTCTCCCCCGAAGGACGCCAGAGGTCAGGATTTTTTACTCCCTTCAACAAATCCTAAGGCCAACTACCGCACATTATTGCACACCATGAAAAAACAACATAAAGAAGTAAGAAATTAGTTGAAAAATTACTACAATCTCTGAAAACTTGTTTCATGAATTATTCTTTTTTTTTATCGTTTTTTAATTCTTCAGAAAAAAAGCATCTGTTCCAAAATCTGTAATTATACGGTTACGGTATATCTGATAAAATTGTAGGAAGAGGTAGAAGATAAAGACTTGCACGAGTATATAGAAATTCTAATGGTTAATGCCCACTGTAGGTCATTTTCTTTACTGCACAGTAATCTGGTACATTTTTGACTATCTCTAAACTGATAATGACTTAAAGCTTAGGTCGAAACATCGACACGGAATAATAAATAGTTACCCTTAACACGTTGACTGCCAACTAAGAGATAACTCGTAGATTGCGCTATTTTCGAGGACGAATCGTCCTTTGTTTACTTGCCATTTTTTGTACCCCAAATGGCTACCGGGAAAAGATTTCCTCGAAGAGATTTATGTTGCAGAAGCCAACTACGAGATAATTCCTAAGACCTTTTTTTAAAAAAAACACATTTTTATGCTTTTTGGTGATAACTATGCACTAGAATTAGAGTTTTTAATAATATAATGTGATTAAATCAAATTGTCATTTTAGGCCTGATTTTTGAAAATTGCCGTGGTAATTTACGTGTTAATAGTGTGTTGCCATTTCATTGGATGCTCAGAAAACCGATTTTTTTAAACAAAGCATCTAAGTTCAACCATTTTTACATCTCTCATTTTTTAATAATTTAAATTTAAATGACTGCAATGTACGGTAGTTGTCACCATTCTTGTAGGGCATTTAGCACATTATATTGGACCGCCTGTGATTTAATGGTTAGTATAGCAAATCCTGGTTTTTGATATTAGCTCCTGAAACATAATTTGTTTTGTTGTAAATATCTTCATTTTTTACTACAAGAAGCAATAACTAAGTTCTTAATCTATTGTTAGTTGTATAGTGTAGAATAAGCAGGCTATATTAGTGATAAACATATCAAACATTAATGAACCAATTGTGAAAAAGGGTCACTTGTGTTGTAACGGTTAGCATAAGAACCTTCTAAGCCTAAGGTCACTGTTTGAAGCCCGGTAGGTGACCTTAGGATTTGTTAAAGGGAGTAAAAAATCCTAAGCTCTGCCGTCCTTCGGGGAGAAGCACAATGGGAATCCGGAGCTGTTTGGTATCCGGCTGGTACTCTCCAAAGTGTAGCACCGTCCGATTAGCCATAGTGCCATAAAGTGACGATAAAAAAATAAAAACCAATAAGGCGCATTATATTTGTAAGAAAGCATATGTTTTATTAATTGAGCCATTGTTTTATATCATCATTAAATTAATAGATAAGAATCTTGCATAACCCCAGGAATTTCTTCAGTTATCGGACCATAATCTTCAGAACCGTTGTAACGCCATTGTGGTAAATCATCTTTCCTTTTAGACCGCTTCTAATTTTCAGTTCCGGAAAATGGAAAATAAACAGTAGGAGTTGTATAATGGCTTATCTCCAATCGCATTGTTTTCCCAGTTGTATCCAAAGAGCTCCCCCATTCTTGGAGATTGTCTAACCACTTTAAAACTGAGGAAGGCGTCGCTTAGCTCTGGCTTTCAAAAGGTCGGCCTAGGATTTATGGATTCGCAGATAGCATCGTTGCCTTTATTATACTGGATATTAGTCTTCCATTATAAATGATATTGCCTGTTTGACGAAACGATTATTTAAAAAGAAAACAGTACCAGAATACTAAAATACATCGAATAGCTAGATCGGAAATAAAAGGAATATAGAGATTATAGTGTGAAAATAATTTTTTTTTTTTAAATTATTTTATTGGATTGTACAACTGAAATATATACATCTAGAAAAAGCGCTGTATGAATAGATAAATACATGAAAGGACGTGTAGAGGCACTACCCATTGGCAACACTCTAATTACATTTCTATTATAGAAGGTCCCGAGGCCATCTTCTCTTCAGACGCCTAGGAGGATTGTCCGGGATGGAATTGGATCCAAGGATGGAAACTAGTGGGTTTGGATGGGCCTGGAGTTTATTGTGGAATGATAGGTATCTGGAATGGGCTAAATCGGTAACATATGGAACGTTCAGGTCATTATGGATGGTTTTATTTGTGACAAAATAAGGAGCGTTTAGGATTTTGCGAAGGATTTTGGAATGCAAGGATTGAATACGAGAGGAATTTGATGGTTTGGTGGAGCCCCATAGTTCAATTTCGTAAGTCCATATAAGTCTTATAACAGTAACATAAATAAGTCTTTTGTAATTGATCTGAAGCTTTGAAAAAATAATTTTAAGTAATAATTTTTTATTCAATTAAAAATGTCAACCTTTTGGTTCAAACAAGAGAGGGCCATACTCTAATTATTTATTTTCAGTACATTAAATAACAATATATACAAAGAGAGAAGTATATTTTTGTATAACTTGAAAATATATAATTTTTCACAAACATATAATTTTCCAGTGCTAAAACAAAGTTAATAAATAAAATTAAGTCCTTTGAGTTAAATTACAAGCACCGGCAAACAAATTTAATTATGACTAAGGGTGGTTAATGGATGATCTTCATAAAAATAAAAAAATTCTACTCATCGTTTAGTAAATTCAAGTGATAAGTATCGTCGGTTTTCAAGCTGTATTTATTTATCTTTATCAATTATGTTGATTTTTTATTCACTCAACAACAGAAACAAAAACGTTATGTTTTCATTGAATTATTTGCTTTTTACATTGAATGTATGATCTCAACTATCATTAAAACTACGTACAACTTTTTTAGTTATAAACCTCAGTTTAACTACATCATTGTTTTTCTAAACTGTTTACCATCTCCAAAAGGTGATTGTGTCACCTAGCCAAAACTTAGCCCTTTTTAATAGATTTTATAGTGCGGTAAGAACAATTTAATAGAAATATTACGTCGGTACACCTTCACACATTTGGTTTATAATTCTTATTTATGGACTAATCCTTTTTTATTATTTCAAAAAAATTTGGATGTTTCTAGTTCTGTAAAAATACAAATTAGATAAAATGGTTACAAATATTTATTTATTAAGGTATAAATGCCACATAGAATTTACCATTCTATCTCCAACCAGCATAAAAAAAATATGAATTTTATTGTCCTCTTATCTCTGTTTCACACCTTACAATAACTACTAATAAACATCCAGTAATGTCAAAGCTTTCATTTTTTTTTAAATATTTGCCATATCATAAATTAACTAGACACGATGGGGTTAATACCGTTAAAGTGATAGATCGTGAAAATTGAGATGGTTTTAAAAGTTGTTTAGATTAGTAATGAACGGATTCAAAACTAGTTGACAAGCTCTGTTCAGGGAAACGTCAGAGAGCTAGACTAAAACGTAGGTGGGAGGATTGCATCAAGGGCTGTCTTATCGAAGTATGGTTAACAAATCTATTTAATATTATAGAACCCCTTCGTAAACCAACGACTTTCTGTCCTCCTTTATCGTTTGATAACACACCACTGATTCCTGAGAACAGGTCCGGTGCTCAGGACTACACCTTGGAATCCTCATACTAGACTCACACGACAAGAAATAGCTCGCCGTTTCAGGCTACTTCAACATTTTCTAGATAAACGCTCTAAGCTCCCAATTAATTACAAAAGACTCATACAAATGACAATCATTAGACCCATGTAGACTTACGGAATAGAACTTTGAGGCTGCACTAAGCCATCGAATTCCTCTCGTATTCAATCCTTTACGAACAAAGTAATCCATAATGACCTTAATGTCTCATTTGTTGCGTATTTGGTCCTAATCTGATATCAATATTTTCATGGCAAACTTCATTTCCACTATTGAAACCCAATAGCTTCAAACCTCGCAACCTCTTCAATTCCTGATAATCCTCCGAGGCGTCTGAAGAGAAGATGGCCTCGTGATTTACTTAGTTAAACTTTTTACTTGAGCTACCACTGGGTAGTTTCTCTAATTGCCTTTATCTCGGTATATGATTTATCTTTCATTATATTTACTTGATGTATTCAGTATTTTTTTTTTATACCTGTACCACTACGACCCGTGAACGAGTCTGGGGGTTAGTACATGGTTGAGACTGTACTGTTTCATGGACAACAGTTCTGCAAGGAGGTGACTTGTCCTAGGTCACGCTCAATCGGTAGGTTTTCCCCCTTATTATGGATACCCTATTTTTATAATATTTTATAGAGGCTTGGTGAGCCCCAGTAGGGTCTTAGATCCTATATGATCCATCTCTGGCTGCAAACAGCCTAAATAAAAGTAACTGCCCGCAGCGGGATTTAAACCAGGATTTCCGCCATGGCAACTCAGTGCTCAACCACTCAGCCACTCCGCCCCCTGATGCATTCAGTAAACATTTTTAAAAACTGCCGATTCGTTTCCAGTCCAAAAGGTTTCATATATATATATATATATATATATATATATATATATATATATATATATATATATATATAATAAATACATTTTTTTGTAAATTATGAAACCTTTTGGAGTGGAACCGAATCGGCAGTTTTTGATTGAAGTATAAATATATAGCGGCCTCACCTTATTTTATTCCTTTGATGATTCTCTATCTCACTACCGTAATTATAACTATTTATAACTATTTGGATATTAGTTAGCAGATAGATTTTCAAAAAATATAATAATTTATAATGAATATATTGTGGCGCTACCCACGGCTTGGGATATTCCAGTTTTTGGATAATCCTTTGGACCGAGATAGGGGATCCGAAATTAATCACTAAATGGGACACTCCTAAACCCTCCTCACATCTCTCATTTCTGTTTTCTATTTTATTATTTAGAGCCAATTTACTGATGGCCGGCTCTGACCACCCTGAGCTGACTAATAGCGTCAAGGCAGAACAATATATATATTTTTCTTTAATTTCCCATCATATTAAATTGTTATATTAGCACGGAATCAAAACAAAGCACTATCTATTAAAATTTCATCATTAATAACTAATTTGGTTTAGTATTGGGTCATTTCATATGAAATGATCGTGTACAAAGGAAAGGTTGTTAATCAAACACTTTTTAAATCAAACCATTTTTATATTTACATACATTTCCTATACTTTTTCCTGACGTCTTATCAAACTTTCAATCGCAGAAATGAAAAATTCAGGAGGCCTGTGATGCAATAAAGCCTACGTTTTTGACATGAGAATAATTTTTTTAAATTTTACCCTTGAGGAAGATGGAAAGTTTCTGAACAGATGGGAATCCAAACTAACCCAGACTAACCACTAACCTAAACTAACCATCCAAACTAATCCAAAAATAACCCAGCTTGTCTAGTTTCTTCAGTTTCTGTCATGAAGCATGATGTCTGCCGTTGTCGTACGAATACTGGTTTCTTGGAAGTTATTTAAATGTAAATGTCTCCGATGTGAATGGGATGGTTGCAAATCTTAGTAGTAAAGAGAAATGAATTATTTATAAATTAATTATTTATTTATGCATTAATCTGTGTCACCAGTTGACATTTTTACAAAACATTAGCATAACAAACATGGTCTGTTCGTTACAATACCCGTCTCGGAATGCGGTGCCAATGTTTCTTACAGCTTGGACTCCCGAGTGTCCAAGTTTAAACTCATTAAAGCAAAGTTAACTTAAACGTTTTAATAATAGCTAATTTATTGTAAAAGTTTGATTAGAAATCGGTCACAAAAAAAGAAACTTATTTATTGCGTGTCGACATTTCACGCCACAATCACAATTAGAAAGAATGTTCGACAAGTTTCCAAATCAACGGAACCGCAGTGAAGTTTTTGCAGTATATATTTTTACTTTCAACCACAGTCCCAGAATAATTAAAACTTATATTAATCAAAATTTAATATAAAAACAAATAAAAATTTATACTAAAAATAACTATCTTCATACTTATGAAATGAAATGGAAAATTTATCCATGAATTTAATATTTCTCTCATGTATAAAAAAAGTTTCTATAGTGTAATAAATTTACTAGACGGGCATATGGTGGTTAGTGTATTAAAAAGCACTGATCTAGAAAAGTACTTAGATAAGATTATAAGTATTTATTTGATTGAGCAAGAAATTATCAAGAAGCATACCATAAAATAAAAAGAGCTTTAAAACAGCAAAATTGCGTATAAAAATTACAGAAGAAAAATATATATGTTTAATTGAAAACAGTGTGCCAAAAAAAAGTATATACTTACGAACTAAAACTTTTTTAACAATTCCTTTATTGAAATTTACAACTGTATTGTAACCATAAAACATTTAAATTACCATGAATGGTACAAAATGACATGAATAAAGGCAAGTAAAGAACCTACCATGTGATAGTACTCAAATTCAACTTAAAAGTTCACGAGGCCACCTCCTTATCATATGCCTCCCGAGATTACCGGGAAATAAAGGAATAACTAGATGTATTGTCTGAGTGGGAATAAAGTTTGACTCGAAAAGACTGGTATCGGGTTCGTGCGAGATCAGCAATAAATGCGACATTGAGGCTATCATGGATGACTTTGGGATCATACTGTTATTCAGAGAAGATGCAGGAGCTATAAGATCCACAAGGGTAATGAAAGATGGGAAACATTCCATTACAGTCTTCAATCATCTCACGAACTCTGCTTCATTTTCACACTCTGAAAGTTCTGAGAAATTTCCATACCTCAAACATTCGATCTTTAAAAAAAAAGGTTTATAACAGTGCGATACTCCTACTAAACGGAAAGGGAAGTAATTCTTAAGTAATGGCTGTTTTTACTCTTTTATATATATAGATTTTTCTTTTTTTTTTTCTTTTAAAGTAACCTTTTGAAAGGACCGTTTATTTGTTGGCATATTTCATACTTGAGTATACTATTTATATAATAGATAAATAGTGCATTATAGTGGTTACAAATATTTTATTTGAAAAGAAAATATATGACCAGGACCGGGACTCGAACCCGGGTTTTCCACATAACCATCGTGGGGCCTAGCCACCTCAGCCATCCTGGTTCGCTTCTAGGTTAGACATATCCCTTCCTTTCTTTTCAAATAAAATATTAAAAAAATTATAACATCTAACAACAAAATAAAATAAATAAATTATTATAATGGATATACTTTATTAACTCAATTTTAAACAAGATTAATGATTTAATATACACATTCAGAAGTACAGTTAATGATTCAGATATAGATTTAGAGGATTGCCATAAAATACATTACAGGTATTAAATCACACTTATCTGTGATACTGGGGTACATCAAGAGTTCTTCTTGGTGGGATGTATCTTCTAGTCTCGCCTTCTTCCGCGGGATCTCGTCGGAGAGTACTCTTTTAGTGGAGTCTTCAACCCCCTATTTTCTTGTCTCTTCAGTCACCTTGACCATAAGGGACGATAGGGGACTCCCAGGTACTTGCGAGACATACGTCTCGCAAACCAACATTGCTTTTTGTATAAAAGACAATTTCTATCATGATGCCGCCGGTCAATACATATCAATATATATATTTTACTCTTATTATACTGGGATTGTAGTATACTGTACTGTACTGTTATACAAGAGGAGTTCGATAGTTTAGTGGAGCCCCAAAGCTCAACTCCATAAGTCCAAATATGTATTGTTATAATCATGTCTACAAGTCTTTAGTAATTTATTGGGACCTTAGAGCGTGTTACAAAAGCCTGAAACAGGAAGAACTAAAAACTTTAAAGTTAAGACCGCGTTTTGAAAAATAAAGGAAAATAAGCAATTTAAATGTTAGAAAACAACGGGACTTCGAGTAATTTGAACAATCTTACAAAAGGAACAAAGTGGGTTGGTCCGCCGCTGGAAGAGCAGTTGTAAGTACAAATATAATTAATACAAAGTACAAGTACAAGTAATGCAAATATTTGAAAATACAGGTTTATTACAATTTATTTACATTTGTGTTCGTTTTAGTCCTGTCCTTAAATTTTCCAATTGAGTACTACCAGTGGGTGTTTTCTCTACTTGCCATTGACTCATGCCATTATGTATCAAATAGCCTATTTACTGGATGTATTTTTTTAATACAGTTGTAAATATCAATAAATAATGCAGTGAATACAATTCTTAGAATTGTTTTATAGAAAAATATACGGTGACATTGAATAAATAAAGTGAAGAAACATTACCGACACAGTGAATCAGGATCTTTTCAGAATAAAGAACACCGAACATAAATAATAAAAAAAAAGAAGAAAAATACAAAAGAGATTTTTAAGAAGAGAATTCTAAATCCTTGAAACCTTTGAAAGTGTCCCTTGAAGCGGAAAACACAGCTCGATAAAATTCAAAGAAGAAGAAAACAAAGATTCGGAGTCTTTATAGAGAATAAACTTATAAGGAAAATCTAATTGGCCTTTTATGTTCAGAAAAAAAAATAAAGAAAGGTCATTAAAAATTAAACCTTAAGCTCTTGAGACTTCCAAAAAGTAACAATGAATATTAGGGACATGAAATTATCATGTTATATTAGTTAGTGTGCTTCTGAGATAATGGTATAATTAGACGAACCTGGTTAAAAAATTATATATATAATTGAAACTAAAGGAATCTGTGATGCAGCCATGGGTTTGGTGTTACATTAAAACTTTGGGTTCAGGATTATAAACATATTATATTGTTGTTTTATCTCTTTATTAAATTAGATTATTGGCGCGCCAGACTCATAAAGAAGTCCTTGGCCTGTTCAACCGCTCTACCCCGATCGCCTGCTCGAGAGACCTTGGTCAGACGGCATCTTTTCATCTAGCTTTGGGCATTCCTCGAGGTCTTACTCCATCCGGATTTCCTTTATACGGATTTTTAGCTGTTCTTTCTTCGCCCATCCTATATTAGTGGCCCAGCCACTTGATGCGTTGAATCCTGAAGAAGCTCGATATAATTCATATCCATATAATTCACTTACCTCCTTGTTCCTTCCGATCCTGAGTTGGTCGTTTTCTCGAACTGGGCCGAATATTTGCCGAATAACTCTCCTCTCGAAGCTATTCAGCTTTTCCACGCTGCATTTATTCAGTGTGAGTTCTTCATCAGCGTATGTCTCTACTGGCCTAATGACGGTTTTATATATCATCAGCTTGGACTTAAGGCTGAGGAGATTACTTCTCAAGAGCTTTGATATCCCAAAACATGCTTTATTACCTGATAGTATCCTGGCTCTGATTTCCTCCTCCTCATCCAAATTTTCGTTTATACGGCTTCCTAAATACTGGAAACTTTGACACTCGTTGGAAAGTGTATCTTCCAAACGTTTCTCCGTCTGTGGTGGTCGGTTTTGTTTACAATTTCTCTTTATACTCTATAGTTTACATAGAAGAGGCATCAATTTTAAATTAAGCTTGCATCTTGTTATTGTGTATGCTAACAATGTTATCCTATTGATACAGATTTGAATACATATGAAAAAATAATATATTTCTCATACAAAATATGGTCTGTCATCTTGCATTATTTTTTCTAAACTATAGTTTTCGTGTTGCTGTTCTGAAGGTCCAGGGTTAAAACCCAGCTGTGATAGATAAATCATTTAACGTGTTAACAGCCAGGGATGACCCAGTGGAACCTACATACCCTTAATAAAATAAATTTCTGACGGTTAAGCTTCATCTCCAATGAATTACCTCCCACCATCCTAGGGACAGTATAATATTTACCAAGTACTGAACCTAAGTCACATGATGAGTTGTAGTGGTACAGATTTTTTTAGTTTTAAAATAATTTTGTTTATATATAGGATGGAAATATTTGGGGGTGCAGTCAATATAATCAACTAATAAGTGAGACTTATTTATCGATAGTGCTGACCTACTTTGTAGCTCATCTTCAAACCGATTTTTTTAAATAATTTATTTTATTATATTATTAATTGATTTTATTATTTTTTAAATATTTTTATTTGAATAGAAATGATATTTCCAGAACCGGGACTCGAGCTATCCTGGCTACATCAGGCTCGTTCCCCGGTCATGGTCATGTCATTTCTTTTCACTGATCCGACGTCCCCGTGTTCTCGCAAGTTTGCGATGTATACGATGTATATGTTGCGATTTTTTTTTTAATTTGATTTTATTAAAACTTGCTTCGAATGTCATTAGCCCATGCGATCGTTTGTATACGATCTTCATTTGAATACCTCCTCTCAGGAATTCACGTGGAACCGTGTATGGATAAACCTCCCATTGAAGGCACTCAAGGTTGTTCATCTCTCTGTAGCAGATCCTTGCTCCAGAGAAGTTTCAATCTCCTAGTCGGATTCTGTGGTAATGTGTCCGTCAATAAAGTTTGTATTAGTAAGTTTGTGTGTCCATCAAGAGAGTCATGAAATCTTTTGTAGGTTTTCTTGATTGTGCTAGTCACGAGTGGTATGTTGAGACCTTTGTTTAACGATTTATTATTAATGAAAAAGGGACAATTTCTGATATGACGAAGGGATTTTTATTGAATGATTTGAATGGTCTGTATGTGAGATTTTTTCCATGAGCCCCACTATTGGAAGTTATGCACTATCACAACTTTGCCAGGTTGATTGAAACAGCCTCCAAAGTAGATAAAGATGAGTCAGCTTTGTATGTCCGATTTTGTGCCTACTTATAATGGAGTTAAACATTGCATATAATACAAATCTGATTTTTTAAAGTCATATTTCTTAAGGAAGGTGGAGTGGCTCAGTGATTGACCACTGAGTTGCCATGCCGGAAATCTTGGTTCAAATCCCGCTACGGGCAAGACTTTTATTTAGTCTGTTTGCAGCCGGATATGGATCATAAAAGATCTTTGACCTTCCTGGGGCTTACCCAGCCTCTATAAAATATTATTTATTTATAATTATATTACATTGGACAATTATTATTTGTACATAAAACATTTTAACTACAATTTCGTAAAGTAAATCTGTTATCTATTGAAACTTATAAACATCCACACTGTCTCCTAAGCATCTTCATTGATCTTAGTACCGATTCTTCATTATATTAATTTTTTAATAATTTTTTTTTCTCCTTTCTAGTATTATTTTTCTTTTTTACAATATGGAGTTGTACGTCTATTTATTAAATTTAAAAAAATCTTTATTACGTTATTTCTTCATACCGTGCTCAACCAGAGGCGTGCCGTTGGTCCCCGATCACGCACACAATCGCTTTACGAACTACATTATTTCACCATGGCATGGAACAATAAACGTTTCCATTTGTCAGTTTATTCTTTGATATTAAACCGACTGAAATAATAGCCATAATCGAGAGGTGAACTACTTTGTACGTTGCCTCTGGTCTCTTCATGCATATTAAATGAATATTCCTTTTCTGGAACCCATATAAGCAATAACTGTTGAAATTACATATATTGTTTGTGTTGAATATTTAAAGCAACTAAAACAGCATTATATATATATATAAATTAATTAATATATATATACTTATTTATTTTGAAGAGAAGAATTGTCTTGGCCGGGATTCGAACTCTGGTCGCCCTCGTTACTAGCACGCATCCAAGTCAGACAAATCTATTCTCTGCACCGATCCTATATCCCCGTGTTCTCGCAATTTTTGCGATATACACACGGGGGAGAATGTTCACTGAACATACTTTAATTTGGGTCTCGATGACTTAATGCGCTAAAATATTATATGGTATTTATTGGTAATGGTACCAACATATTTTCTAAGCTCGATGTTTCTGAAAATTTAATATATTTTGAAACAAAATTTTCCTTCATTTGTTACATATAAATAAGTTGTTAATGATCAACGTCCATTATTTTATTTTACACCTAAGTACTGCTATTTTTTGACAAATATCTGAACTACGGTTCTAAATTGCCTATTTAAATTTCATGTAGAATTGACTGGATTTTCTGAAAATTTAATCGGCCTTTTAAATATAAAAATGTATCGATTCTTCACTTCAAATTTTCATACATTTAGGAGTTTTAGAATTTCTTATCTAGCGCATCCCATCACTTTTAAAACTTCAATTGCGGAATTGAAGATTTTAGAAGTAGGAAGTAGGACCAAATAAACTCTATTTTTTGCAGGCGTTCTTCAAGAAACTAACAAGAAAGAGATTATCTTTAGAATTTGTAAGAAATCGATTTCTTCTAAATCTAGTACGAAAAATAAATCCATATATCTTCTGGTTATTCTTTAATGAATTTTAAATGTTTTACCTGTACATTATTTATAACCAATAAAATTGCTATTCAGCTGTTTAGAGAAGGGCTCTTTATAGGTAGAAAATTCTCAAGTCAATAGGAATTCTCAAAGGCGGTATATGATATATAATCTAGGATACTCTCAAAGGATGCGTTATAAAGAGGACTGTGATAAGAAGAGAATCAAAAAGAAATATCTTCTTGTAGGAATTAATGGATATGAATTATGTCAGTATATAAAAAGAAGTCAATAATTATACTTTTCCCTCTATCTTACAATAAAACTAACATATATCGTATGTGGTTCATTTCGAAATAAATAATATTACATCCTAAAACAAGCTCAATACAAGCATGAATCACATATTTTTTTACTCTTTCTAATTCTACGCTCTTAAATTGCCACCATCTAATTTTTCCACCTTTCCTTATCTTTTAGCTCTAGTGATATATCAGTTCTTCCACAGAATTGAGTATAGTTTGGGAGTACTCCAAACTTTCGTTTTGTAGTATTTTGGTGCACGGCTTTTTCTGACTTGAGACATCCTTGAATTCAGGAATGGTTGTAGCACATAAATAACCTGTTATAATAGCAGCCAGAAATCGAAATTATAACATAGGGATACACTTAAAATAAGATATGGTGCTTACTCAGCCTGAGCTTGTAATACCTGTACCACTACAACCCGTGAATGGGTCTGGTGTTCAGTACATGGTAGAGACTGTACTGTTTCATGGACAACAGTTCCATGCAAGGAGGTGACTTGTCCTGGGTCACGCTCAACCGCCAGATTCCCCCCCCCCCTTATTTTGGGTACCCTATTTTTATAATATTTCATAAAGGCTGGGTGAGCCCAAGGAGGGTCCTAGATCCTACATGATCCATCTCCGGCTGCAAACAAACTAAATAAAATTACTGGATGCAGCGGGATATGAACCAGGATTTCCAGCATAGCAACTCAGAGCTCAACCACTCAGCCACTCCGCTCCCTTATTCAGCCACTGAAAGTTAATTTGAGAGAAAAACTTGACAGTTGAGAGTGATATCAGCCAAATCTTCTCCTAGCACATTTTCTCGACTTGGAAACAGCATAGTTCTTACTGCTATGTTATAAGTAAATAAAATGGTTTATTAATATAGTTTATAACAGGATGCCATGATTATTGTTTTATAATAATAATTTATACTTTATTCTATTTATTTATATTATTTTAATGTCCTAATTTATTTTAAGTTGTATTTTTTCCAGAAGTTGGTTGTGTGTTTACCATTTTACCAATGACTCAACTAAATACCTTTAGTAAACCATCATTATAGTATTCATAAAAACACATAAGTTAATAAATTAAGTGTCCTCCAACTTCCTTCGTACTCTTGAAGTCTCTTGATGCAATGCTCCATACCCCAGAGCGAGCTAGAACTTGCCTTCTGCACTACCGTTTTCGAACTCCCTATGTGACCCAGCTTTAATAACTGACAGATCCCTGTAATAATTTTTATTTTTATTTTAATGACCAACTTATTCCCATAACTAAAAATGGTCTGTGTGGTATATTGCACTGCAGAACCAATTGGCTGTAGTGGAATAGTTTTATTAGCTTTCAGGTATATTTATTTATCATTTACAAATAAATTAAATAAGTTTGGAGTTCATAACTTTTCCGAAGTAATTAAAAAATATATATAAACTGTTCTTATTAACTTCCAGTGCAAAGTATCATCATCATCACATGGCCCTATGGTCCATGGAGGACCTTGGCCTCCTCGACTCGTGGAAGGTCTGCTTCCATATCGTCCAGCCATCCCATTCTAGATCTTCCTCTTCATCAGGACGTCCCTCCAGGTTCAGCTTTGGGAGCCGTTTTTTATTCATTCTGTAAACGTCTCCCAACCATCTCAATCACGATGCTTTAATACAAAAAGCTATATATAGGTCCTTAAGTTCTTGGTTCCTTTTGATGCGGAAATGATTTCCTTCCTTGATTGGATCATACACTTTTCTAAGAGTCTTTCTCTCGCATGTATTCAATAATTTCTCATGGTCCTTGGATAGACCCTACGCCTCCCCACCATAGATGATGACGTGACGAAGCACCCTTATTTTGAGGCTACGGGGGTATAGGTCTATTTCGGAACACGTTTCCGAGGGACCAATTGCATCTGTTACCGTTTTCAATCCTCCCCTTTATTTCATGTTCCAGTCTCTTATCTGCTGTTATAATAGTGATAAATTAAACAACACTGGAGATATAGGGTATCCTTTTTAAAAGTCTCCGGAAATTTCTTCCTGGACCATTACCACACCGCTACTATTCTGCAATGTCATCCTTATCATTCTGATAAGTTGTTTCTGCCACCCAAGGAACATCAAGTTTTCGTACAGCTCATTCCTTTCAATGCTCTCATATGGCTGTTTGTAGCCAATGTAGATCTACGTTCCGTTCGTTACAAGTAAATAATAAAGTGCAAAATATATAAAAAAAATAATAGGTCTATTACTAAAGAAATAATTTGGATTGATATTTTTATTTGAAGAGAAAAGATTTTCCACCGGCCGGGATTTGAACCCGGGTTATCCGCCTCTCCGTGGCATCGCACTTACCGTTTGAGCTACCAGGGTTCGCATCCCACCTAGGACCAATTCGTTCTCTTCACCGATCCCATATCCCCATGTTCTCGCAATTTTGGGATGTATAAGCGAGGAAGAATGTTCATTGAACATTACGTAAATTAGGATCTTGTTGACTCACGTCATTATATTATTTATAAATTTTTAATTATTACTTTAATTTTAAAATATTTTTATTTTTAAGATAAAAGATTTGCCCCCGGCCGGGATTCGAATCCGGGTCGTCAGCCTCCCCGTAGCAGCGCTCTTACCATTTGAGCTACCAGGGATCGCCTCCCACTTTTCTCTTATATATCTTTTCTATATCCCTAATAGATTTTCTCTTCAAAATAAAAATATTTAAAAATTAAAACAATTAATAAAAAATTATAAATAATATAATGACGTAAGTCAACAAGATCCTAAGTTACGTAATGTTCAATGAACATTCTTCCTAGTGTATACATCGCAAAATTGTGAGAACATGGGGATATGGGATTGGTGAAGAAAACGAATTTGTCCTAGGTGGAAGGCGACCCCTGGTAGCTCAAATGGTAAGAGCGTTGCCACGGAGAGGTGGATAACCCAGGTTTTAATCCCGGCCGGGTGTAAATCTTTTCTCTTCAAAATAAAAATTATAATAATTAATAAAAAATTATAAATTTTGATAGATGTTTTCCTCCACGATTATGACATACCATTATTGTGGTGAAGTTCCCTTTGGAGTTTCAAGTAAAGTTTTACTAAAGGTTTATTTATTATTATATTAAACTAAAAATGTTATTTCCATTTTATTGTTTTTGTACACACCCAAAAAAACAACTATTTTGTAAGTTAGTTGATAGCCTGCTTACATTTTGTGTTGCCATGTAATGCAATTAGTTGAACTTAAAGACATGAATTATTTTCTTAGCTAAGGTTCTTTTACTGAGAAAGCAATGACTTTTGTTTATTTTTTTTCATTTGTTTTTTTTAATTTTGAGATATTTTCGTTTCTCGAGATCCTCTGAGATGGAAGCGAGGTGAACCTTTGCCCGAGTTAAAAGGTTTTACTTTAGGCGATTTGCTGAGCGGCGAGATAAAAGCCTCGAGTATTTTTAAAGAATGAGGAGCATCTGTTTGAACGTTATATCTGTCAGCAACAACTTTTTCCATTTTCCTCGGGTCGTTAGTAGCCTCTAGCGAGTGTCATCCGCCCTCAAGATTTATGTCTTCGCTCTGGAGGATCATCAGGCAATTGTGCTGGAAGGAACAACACGCTGTCCGGGCGAATCAGGCCCGGCATTTGCGGAAGTCTTGGTTGTTAAGGCTAATCGGGATAATCTAGTTGGCCTTTAACAAGTTCAATCAAACTATAAAAAAAAATAAAATAGCTGTATCACTGAATTCCATGAACGGGTCTGGGGTTCAGTACATGTTAGAAGCTCTATTGTTTCTTTGACAACGGTTGTGCAGGGAGGTGATTTGTCCTGGATCACGCTCAACCACCGGATTTACCCCCATTATTTTGGCAATAATTGGGTACCCATTTTAGAGATGCTGGGTAAGCCACAGGAGTGTCCCAGATCTCATATGATCCATCTCCGACCACTAACAGATTAAATAAAAGCGATCAAAGAAACAGAAAATTCTCTAGACCTAAACCTTGAGATATTCTGATAGGGCTTTAGTCTCGCAAATGCAAAATGTTTATCTTTTTTTCTTCAATGTTCAATTTGTTTTAAGAAATTTAAAACTTCTAGTAAATATAATATAATTAATGACACGTAAAGGTCTAAGATAAATGCATATAGAGAAACTACGCGTTGGTAGTTCGAAATAAAAAATTACACTTGAAAGGCAACGCGGCCATCTTCTTTTAAGACGCCTCTGAGAATATTAGGAATTGAAGAGGTTGCCAAGTTCGAAATTAGTGGGTTTGAGTGGGAATAAATTTTGTCATGAAAGGACTGGTATCGGGTTCGAGCCAAATCAGCAACAAATGGCTCATTAAGGCCATTGCAGATGACGTAATTCGTAATAAAGTAAAGAGCATTGATGATTTTACAAAGAATTTTGTATTATAAGAATATGATACGAGAGGTATTTGATGGCTTAGTGAAATCCCAAAGCTCTACTTCGGAAATACAAATAGGTCTTATAAGAATTATTTAATCTGATTACAACCGGGGGAAGGAGTGGAGCGGCTCAGTGGTAGAGGACACTCCTGGGGCCCACCCAGGCTTTATAAAATATTATAAAAATAGGGTACCCAAAATAAGGGGGGGGGGAAATCTGGTGGTTGAGCGTGATCTGGGACATGTCACCTCTTCGCAGAACCGTTGTCCACGAAACAGTAGAGTCTCTACCATTTACTGGACCCCAGGCCCGTTAACGGCTTGTAGTGGTACAGGTTTTTTTTAACAGCCGGGGATGAATCCTTTGGGATTTGGAGACAGTCCTATGTCGGCAAACTTAATAGGGAGAAAATGGCAAATAAGCGCGGTCACGGACGAATCATCTCTATGCATTTTATTTTTTTTCTTGGAGGAAAACTATGTTATTGAACGTTATCTGGGCTAAACGACCATCCTGCGGATCCGTTGGCATAGAAACAATAAAGCCTTTACTCTGCGGAGGTTCCAATGCTTTCATTGGTTGTTCTGCTACTGGTATTGTTTTGGAATTATAATCTCGTCACATGAGGGGTCCGGGGTTCAACGATTCTGCTTGACATTTTATACTATTAATAGGATTGCATTGGACATCAGTTTTCCTGCAAAATTAAGTAATTCCCAAATAGCCGGGATTGAAAATGTCAGAGTTCAAGCCCAGTCCCTCTTCCACCTTATTATATAATCCGAGAGCATGACATGCATAGGTAACAAATAAGTTTAAATTTGGTCGTTGGGATCTTAGATCAGCTCCACGATGCAGATTCATATAGAGTACATTATCGGTTGTTGTTTTTTTACAAAATTGTCTTATTAAGCAATGATTTTAGACCTTACCACTTATAAATTTGTTATTTAGTCCATTTTAATTTAATATATTATAACTGAGGAAGTTAAAAAACAAAAAAAAGTCTTAAAATTTGTTGGATTTCTGTAATATAACGATTGAAAAAAATACCTTTATAACGAGCTCTCAAATCAATGCATTTCGGTTCTGTGTACATTCACAATGGTTGATTTAACTTGTATAAAATATCAAAGTAAAAGCTAATTTACCAAATGTAACGATTCCAAATATGATTAGAATATCGACCCGAACTTTGGCCATATTAACAACATAGTCGACAAATGAAGGCTCCCTGGACTATTCTAATATTTCCTCTCATTGCGGTTGATTTATCGTGTTTTGGTAGAAAAGCGATTTGTCTCTGGCGAGGAGATTGCCTTAAATCTTTGCTGAGTTGCGATGTCGCTGGTGTCCAAGCAATATTGCTTCGCCGCAGCTGTCATCTCTTGTAATATATATATCCTTTCCCAACGCGATAACATCCTAGCTTAAGTATAGCATAAACATATAACGTGAAAAACACTACATAAAAATATGTATGCATTTTAATTTTGATTGTTTTAATACCATTGGTACAATAGATCTAACTCAAAAACTCCAGTGGTTGTATAATTATTTTATTTAAAATTTATTTGGTGTAATTTACAACTGTATTATAATACAACAAGTAAATAGAATGAATGATATACAATGGCTTGAGATAAAGGCCAGTAGAGTAATTGTTATATTTTATAATTATAATTTATTTTATTTTATTTGTTATTGGTTTTATTAATTTTTAAATATTTTTATTTAAAAAGAAAATATATGTCCAGGAGAGGGACTCGAACCCGGGTCGCCCAGATCGCTAGGCTGGAGTTCTACCAATTGAGCTATCCTGGCTCAATCAGGCTCACTCCCCGGTCAAGGCCAAGTCCTTTCTTTTCACTGATCCCATACCCCCCTCGTTCTCGCAAAGTTTGCGATGTATACGAGGGGAATAATGTTCTTTGAACATTTATTTAATTAGGATCTTGTTGACATACGTCATTGTATAATATTATAATTTATTTTATTTTATTAGTTATTGATTTTATTATTTTTTAAATATTTTTATTTGAAAAGAAAACGCGTTTTTTAAGAGAACGCGGGGACATGGGATCAGTGAAAAGAAAGGATATGGCCATGACCGGGGAGCAGGCCTAATTGAGCCAGGATAGCTCAATTGGTAGAGTTCCAGACTAGCGATATGGGCGACCCGGGTTCGAGTCCCGGTCCTGGACATATATTTTCTTTTCAAATAAAAATATTATAAAAGTTATATTATATCTTTTTCTTTATTTCTCTTCGCGTTTTTGGCGTCACAATATTAAAATATTTTTAAATTTTTACTGCACAATTTCGTATATTTTTTTTAGTGAACAGTATTAAACTGAACTTTTTTTTTCATAGTGTGATATTTACACTCAACATTTCTGCTGTGTAAAGAACTTTTTTGATTTTTAGGGCTTGCTTATTGTACCGAGGGAAGAGGAAAAGTCTCGTAGTGCCTAAGTAGCTGGGTCCGGCCTTAGCTTGAAATTGATTTATTGTTTATATTATACCTCCATTTCAAGCCAAAGACACTATACCGCTTCAATCATTAAAACCAACTCATTCTTGACAAAATTCGACTTTGATTACAGATTTATGGGAGCTTGGAAAGGAGTACAATAGTACAATTTGAGTTATAGTTTTTTGTATAACATAATAAAACAATACAATAAAATCATAGACCATCGAATCATTTATAAGAAGAGTACAGATATGTTAACATTGATTTTTCTTGAATGATTAATTATTATTAACCTCTCCACCATAGTCTACCGTATCCCTTACTCTGGGGAAACAAAAGAAACATTTTTACAGTAGACTATCACAACACAAGACTTCAATCTCTACCCGAAACATATCTGCGTCCAAATTATCTGAACATGCTTTGACCCTTAACCACACCTTTAACTTTGACGAATCCTCCGTTCTTCCCACTGTTCCCAATTATAAAAAAAGACTCCTTGCAGAATCAATCTACATAAACCTCGAAAACAATCCTTTAAACATCAAGACTCACAAGAATAACCTCTCTATGGTTTACAGACACATTAAAAAGAACTGACCCCCCCCCCTTGTTAACATTTTACTTGCTTACACTTATTAATACCCACCTGTTTACTCCTTCATCTCCTATCATTCATACCACTCCTTCCTTTTTTTTTTGTCATAAATTTTATTTCAATACACTTGATTTTTCTCTTCGCGTTTTTGGCGTCACAATATTAAAATATTTTTAAATTTTTACTGCACAATTTCGTATATTTTTTTTAGTGAACAGTATTAAACTGAACTTTTTTTTTCATAGTGTGATATTTACACTCAACATTTCTGCTGTGTAAAGAACTTTTTTGATTTTTAGGGCTTGCTTATTGTACCGAGGGAAGAGGAAAAGTCTCGTAGTGCCTAAGTAGCTGGGTCCGGCCTTAGCTTGAAATTGATTTATTGTTTATATTATACCTCCATTTCAAGCCAAAGACACTATACCGCTTCAATCATTAAAACCAACTCATTCTTGACAAAATTCGACTTTGATTACAGATTTATGGGAGCTTGGAAAGGAGTACAATAGTACAATTTGAGTTATAGTTTTTTGTATAACATAATAAAACAATACAATAAAATCATAGACCATCGAATCATTTATAAGAAGAGTACAGATATGTTAACATTGATTTTTCTTGAATGATTAATTATTATTAACCTCTCCACCATAGTCTACCGTATCCCTTACTCTGGGGAAACAAAAGAAACATTTTTACAGTAGACTATCACAACACAAGACTTCAATCTCTACCCGAAACATATCTGCGTCCAAATTATCTGAACATGCTTTGACCCTTAACCACACCTTTAACTTTGACGAATCCTCCGTTCTTCCCACTGTTCCCAATTATAAAAAAAGACTCCTTGCAGAATCAATCTACATAAACCTCGAAAACAATCCTTTAAACATCAAGACTCACAAGAATAACCTCTCTATGGTTTACAGACACATTAAAAAGAACTGACCCCCCCCCCTTGTTAACATTTTACTTGCTTACACTTATTAATACCCACCTGTTTACTCCTTCATCTCCTATCATTCATACCACTCCTTCCTTTTTTTTTTGTCATAAATTTTATTTCAATACACTTGATTTTTATTTTATTTTTATTTTTTTTAATTTAATTATATTATCGTATTTTTCACATGATCTATTCTTCTATTTATTTTTTATTATCAGTTGGTACTTACTCATCGCACTTTTTACACTATTTTACATGTTCATTTTAATATCAACTTTGTTATCCTTTCTCACCATGTCTCACCACTTATTACATATTGTACTATATCTATCTTTATACTATTTCATGAACATTTTGTATACATTATCAGCCTCATTGGTAGTAAAATGTATTTCTCACTTCTATTACTTATCATCATTGTTTCTTATCAACATTTTTATTTTTATTACTTGGTTATTACTTACTTCATTTATTACATACTGTATTGTTTATTTTCTTTACCTCTGACTTTATATATTTATTCCTAACTGTATTTTTTTATTACTTACTACAGTTTTTATTTATTTTTTCTTCTAGTTATATGATTATTCTTAGGCTACATATGATCATCCTTGCTCTTTATTGATATATATCTCATGTTCTCTCCCCTCCCCCATCTATATTGTACACCACTGAGATACCTGATACTTATGTATTTTTACTTTAATATTTACCCATTTTAGTCTTTAATTTTTATCATGGTTACTTTATTCTTTAATTTTTAACTCTTTCTGTTTTATTATTATTTTATGCTTTAGTTTGTTTTTTACTACCTTTGTATTTTAACCTTTATAATTTACCATACTTAGCAATTTTTTTACTATTTTTTAATTTTCAATTGTCTGTATTTTCCATATTTAGCCCCGAAGAAGACCTGCAAAAGCAGTTCGAAACGCTGGTTAATTAATAAACATTTCTCCACATCTAAGAAAAATTCATTGACCTCTACCCGGACCATTTTCTTCCACATACGTTCACACTGATTGTTTTAATAGCATGCTTATTGTCCTGAGTGAAGCGGAATCGTGCCCTTCTCGTATCGTGTATGGAATCGTGCCATAGAGTTATTTCCTGCCCAATAACATTGTCTATAGTTATAGCCTAGTTACAATATTCTTTTCTAGGTTAGGCTTTAGTAAAACACTACCTGCACAGCATTCCAGTCGGATAAATATTATATTACACGTCGGAAACTTTTTATATAATAAAAAAATAAATAAATAAAGAGATAATAATAATAAAAAAGTAAACCAGGTTCTATAACGATATGACTAGCAGATGTTTACAAATCTTCATTCTCTGCTTAACCCACTAACCTAATTCCATAAATCTATCTCAATGCAATATTTCCCCTACATCTTGGTCGACTAGAAATTTACAACTTAAAAATAATATTAATAGTATAAAACAAAAGAAAAACAGTTTAAAGAATCTTTTTAAAAAATACTTCTACCATCATTCCATACCACGTATTGGACCCGATAAGGGTTGTTGAGGTACAGCTTTTTTTTATCTCTCTGAATTCCAGCGAAATTGGAGAAGCCGTCAATGCTTACGCGGTGGATGGAATGTGATGAAACAAACAAGAGATCTAGAATTGATTTCCTTTCAGAATATTCCATAAAAAAAAAAAAAAACGAATTAATCACAGTAATCAGGAAAACAAATATAGTCTCTCACAGAAAAATGGACATCTGCGTTGGGATTTTTATTTCCTCATTCCGTTTCAAAATGTCAGTAGGATGTTTTTTAGCCCAATCTCACCTAATTCGGTATAGCTATTCCTGATTTAAGTATTCCTTGAAAGTATTTATTGTACATATTAATTTTTAAAATAAAAAATACCAAAGTCCAGGATCCATGATCCATTTTTTCACTTGATTATTATCAGCTGAATCTTCGTGAATAGCTTTGTTTCGATGAAACGCCCAACAATTTCCTGTGTGAAAATTCTTGATTGTGCTAGCTAAAAGAGGCAGCAAGGATAAAATATGTCGATTTGATGATTCTCAAAAGTTTATTACTAACTGGGTTTTTTTTTTTTTTTTGGTTAAATCACAAGATATTTATCTAAATTATTTGTAAAAATATTTGTACTACAAAAAGTATGGTTTGATCAAAGAGTCCCCTCCTTTCAACATGTATCGATAACAAGGTAATCAAAAATGATTACTAACCAGCTGATTTTTTTTTTACTTCTTTTTTTTTGACTTCGTTATCGATGCATATTGGAAGGAGGGGACCTTGATTGATCAAACCATACATTTTGTAGGATAAATATTTTTTTTAAAATAATTTAGATAATTATCTTGAGATTTAACGAAAAAAATCCCAGTTAGTATTACATTTTTGAGAATCATCAAATCGACATATTTTATCCTTGCTACTCCTGCTAATATAATCGAGAATATTCGCACAGGAAATTGTTGGCCGTCTCATCGAAACGAAGCTATTCACGAAGATCCAGCTTGATACTAATTAAGTGCAAAAATGGACCATGGATCCTGGACTAACACGAAGGAAAATTAAAATGAGATAATTAGAATAATGGTCAGATGATTGGTTTATTTTTTTAAGACCAAGGGCCTACGTCAATCTAAAACGACCCCTCTGACTATTTTACCAGCTCTACCTCCTTGTACCAGAGGCATAGGCCCCTCCACTTCCTATGCACAAAATGACCATAGCAGTACATCAGTAGACACGGAACAGCTAGGATAGGTGGCATGTGCTCCAGACAGCTCCTCATTATAGAATTGACCACATTCAGAGGACCAATAGGGTAGGGAGGAACCCGCAACCACGAAACCCATTCACAGATAGACAACAGTTGTGCAATACTGAACAGTTGTGCAGAAACAGTAATATAGAATTATTTTTCTATCATTCATGTATTCATAATAATTTATATCATTCATGTATAGTAATAGAATACATTAACTCATCTTCAGTCTTCATCATTTGTAATTCAATCCACTCACATCCGAGGTAGCAAATCCCAGCTTAGGAATCTATAGTCTTCTCAAACTTAAACTTCCTTCGTTTCTTAGTTTATCCAGCCTGGTGACACCGAGACATTTAGTCCAAGTTTCCGAAGAAAAAATCAGGATAGATTCTACTGTGTATGAGTTAAATCTTTTAATCAAATCTACCTTTAAACTAAATTTGATTAAAAGATTTAACTCATACACAGTAGAATCTATCCTGATTTTTTCTTCGGTCGCTACACAGACCGCTAGTTGTGTTATGAGTTCGCATGAGCAGTTCGTCATGAGCATGTCGAGCATATCTTTGACCCGAAACCATAAGTTTTACCTTTCGAAACTAAACGCGGCCATAAATTTTATTTGATATAGATGATATAGAAATAATGAGATTGGAGCCAACTAGATACAAAAGTGATAATGATTTAAATTTTAAAATAAAACAAAAATTGTAATTTGAAATATATGAACTGTAAAAATGGTATGTGAGTAATAACAATAATGATATGAAACCATAAAAATAAATTTAAAAATCATGAGAATAGTTAGTGGCTATTATTTAAAAGGTGATAAACAAATTATTAAAAAAAAAAATTCATATTTATATTTATAATGAAGAAAAGATAGAGAGGAACATAAGTAAATATTAATTATTCGATTTCTTTTATTATATTTATTAATATAAATTATGTTTATATTAATATTTAAATCGTTTATTTTGTTTACCTTTATTTAATATAATGTCTACATACTTTATTCCCTTTCCTCGGTGAAGTTGTTATAAATTCCCTCACCTCAGCTAATGAAGACAAGAGACTCACAGAGATGCAGCAGACTGCTTTGCGATGGCAGAGGTCTGAACCACTTGCTCACTTGCTAGCCTCGACGCCTTGCATTATTAATACAGTTTCCTCTCCCAGCCTCCTCCTCTTCTCTTTTCGGCCAATTTGTCTTCGGTCCACGGGAAAATAATATCCCGCGGCGAAGGTGGTGGGGGGGGGGGGGTGAAAAGTGATTGTATCGGAGTTGATTGAATCAGCAGCTATCGATTCGCCCTGTTTTTTAGGTAAACTTCGCCAGGCCAAAACAAAGCTATCAAAAACCTATCTCGGTCGTGTAGTCTTTGTTCAAATATTTCTTCAAGGTTGATTGTTTTGGAATAAAAATATCATTTTTGTTTACATTTATTCACTGAAATTTACGATTGTACTGTATTATTCGGATCACCTACGGTATTTTGGTTAGCATAAGAACCTACACTGCCCAAAATTCCGGTTGGGCAACCCGGTAGGTGGCCTTAGTATTTTTTAAAGTGATTCTATCCATCGGAAGGGGCGTAAGGGAGACAGGTACTCGATAAAGAACCTTAACCTAATTAGGCAAAATTTGGGATTTTCCACTGGCGCATCGTCCAATTAGTCATAGCAGCATAAAGTGGCGTTAAATAACTAAGCATTTTATAGCATTACAACAAGTAAATAGAATAAATGATACGTAATGACGTGTGATAAAGGCAAGTAGAGAAACTGCCCAGTGGTAGGAGTTGTTTTTTTTTATATGGCATTGGATACGTACTTCCATACAGCCAGATATCTTTAATTAATTAATATTTTCATTGATGCCAACAGCACGCGGTTTTCCCAGGCGGTTACCAATCCAAGTACTAATCACGCCCGTCGTAGCTCAACTTCGGTGATCGGACGGGGACCGGTGTGTTCAACGTGGTATGGCCGTTGGCATTGGTAGGAGTTAATTAACAAATATAAATTTAAAGTTCGTGAGGCCTTATTTTTTTTAGACGCCTTGGAGGATTTCGTGAAGATATTTCCTTTTGATGAAATTCTTTTCTTATTAGAGTTCTTTTATATAACACATCCTTTGCGAGTATCTTGGATAATCTCAAACAATATCAAAGTATCCTCCACAGCTTTTGAAAATTTCTATTTCTAGCATCCAGGGGCACATCGCGTTCATGGGTTCAGTATCGGGTACGGAGGATTGTTATAGGATAAATGAGATTTTGTTTCATTAATGTATCAAGTTTTTATTTATGGAAAAGAGACGTACTAGTAGGAACTCACTTCTCAATAAAAAATGAAGAAACAATCGCCCCTGGAAACTTAATTTGTGTTCGTAATTTTTATTTTTGGTATCATCAAACTTCCAATGATGTTAGTTTGCGTAGAATTTCATCTTAAAATCGTTTAAAAATTTTTTTTTTTTAAATGATTTTATTGAATTGTACAACTGTAATATTATACATCTAGTACAAAGGCTGTATGAATAAACAAATGCATGAAAGGACGTGTAGAGGCACTACCCATTGGCAGCACTCTAATTACATTTCTATTATAGAAGGTCTCGAGGCCATCTTCTCTTCAGACGCCTAGGAGGATTGTCCGGGATGGAATTGGAACCAAGGATGGAAACTAGTGGGTTTGGATGGGCCTGGAGTTTATTATGGAATGATAGGTATCTGGAATGGGCTAAATCGGTAACATATGGAACGTTCAGGTCATTATGGATGGTTTTATTTGTGACAAAATAAGGAGCGTTTAGGATTTTGCGAAGGATTTTGGATTGCAAGGATTGAATACGAGAGGAATTTGATGGTTTGGTGGAGCCCCATAGTTCAATTCCGTAAGTCCATATAGGTCTTATAACAGTAACATAAATAAGTCTTTTGTAATTGATTTGAAGCTTTGAGCGTTTGTCTAGTATGTGTTGAAGTAGTCGGAAGCGTCGAGCTGTTTCTTGTCTTTTCAGTCTTGTGTGAGGGTTCCAAGTTAGACGTTTGTCTAAGTTGAGTCCTAGGTAGCGGATCTGTTCAACAGGGATAAGTGGAGTACTATTAAAGGATACAGTAGGACAGGAAGTCAAGGGTTTTCGGCGAAGGGTAAAGGTAATTTGATGGGACTTTTTGGAATTGATTTTAATTCTCCAATTCCGACACCATTCTTCGAGGCTTGATAAATGTGATTGAAGGGATTGGGATGCAATATATGGGTCGTTATTAACTGATAACACGCATGTGTCATCAGCATAGGTGGAGATGAAGGTGTTAGGATGGGTTGGGATGTCAGCTGTATATACCGTGTAGAGGATAGGACCGAGGATGCTACCTTGAGGACGTTTAAAAATAAATTTAAAAAACCACTTTCTCATAAAATAAAATAATCTAAAGTTAAATCATAAAAACAAGTGAAAACTCAATCTAGAACAAAATAGCAATAGACACGGTCTTCGAACATTTATTTATTACATGTCAAACTATAACATAGTACCAATTCTAATGTTACTGTAATACGATACTAAAATTACATTTTAGATTTAATGCATTGTTTCCTTTTTAGTAAAAGGGAGTCAAATAAAAAATTATTATTATAGACATTTATGATTTCAAATAGATATTTTAGATTTAATATCTGACAGAATATCTCTAATACCCCCAAAATCGTTACCAACTTCCCTAATTTTATGAAAGTGAAACCTTCTTTCCTCAAAAACTTTATTATGAGATACGACAAACTCCTTTTCTTTCCCGAAGACGAGAAAAGATGCTTGATAAGAAGCGAGACGAAATGAGAAATCTCTGGTGATATTGGCCTATATCGAAGGAGGGAAGTTGGGACCCATGAGCGACCAAACTCCGAGGATAGTTGGTCCAATGGGCGACACCTGCGACCATCGAGCTCTTGAAGTAGGCCACACCGCCACCGCAGCCCTCCCGATCTTGAGGGGAACCGAACTTATCGCCAAACTTCTTTATATATGTCCCTAGTTCTATATTACATTTACTATTAACATTAAGCAATTTGCGGCTCTAAATATGTGTGAGGGAATAGAATCACGATAATAAATTATTTTACTTGAAGTCATTATGAATTGTTGGTTTAATTGCATGGTGTAATGGTTGAAAATGGAAACAGAAAAAAGTACAATATCTGGCATCTCAGGAAAAAAAAACATTTTTAAAGGTACCTGTGCAACTAGCCTATTTCAAAACTCTTTAACGAACCTTGGAGTAAACAGCTATGTGTTTTACAAACCTTAATAATCAGTATTATTATTAGAAGAAGAAGATATTTCAATTTGGAAAGTGAAAGAAGTTATAAGTTAAAACATAAATGAAGAAAATAAGAATAGTTAATAATGACGGTTATAAGAACTAGGAAACATAATCCAGGACTTGACTTATGGAAAGGCACTCCTGTATGAGACTCTGTGGAAGGAGTCGAAGTTTGACTTCTGGAAGGAGGTCAAGAAGCGAAGCCTGACAAAGATAAAGATGGCCAGATGCCTCTACAACAACCTTCATCTACTTGTCAAAGAACCATTTAAGAAACCTCTGGTATACCGCAATGTCTGAACGTATTTTATGACATCCTTTACTCATAATCTTATCTTAATCATTAATCGTAGTTTATCAATATATGTACTAATAGTGTTCAAAATTTTATTTATTTATTACTGGGCTCTACAGCTCTTGGAGAAACACGGCCTCTGTTAACTTCTTCCGCCATTCGCCTCTGTCTGCCGCAAGGCGCCTCCAGCGATTTATACCCATCGCCTTCAGTTCAACCTCCACATCGTCAATCCACCTGCGACGGGGCTTCCCTCTTAATCTTAAGCCATCATTTGGTATCCCGTACATCATCCTTCTAGGTATTCTCGTTGGGTCCATCCTCTCCACATGCTCCTACTATTGTAGTTTCTTGAGCTGTATGACTTTCACTATATCGGGCTCATCATTTAGGTTCCTTAACTCTTTATTGGACCTGATTCTCCACTTGTCCTCCGCTCTTTATAGGACCAAAACTTTTACGCAGGACTTTTCTTTCTCATACTTCATGGATCCTTTTACAATATTCTGTCAGTGACCAGGCCTAGCATCCATAAGTCACAGTTGGTCTCACAATTGTTCTATATATGAGACACTTAAAATAGTGTTAAAAATAATATATATAAATTATATTTGTTTAATGATTGAACGGTGTATATAATTCCTTGTTCAATATATATTCATTATTCCATTATAAATAATATTAATAAGGCATAAAATTTACTAGTAAATTGGTAAACACCAAACCAAGGTCTGGAAAATAATCCAAATTATAATTAAGTTGGGACATTAAAATAAATAATAACTTGAGTGATTATCTTAAATAATTACTTTGGGATCACAAAAATAAAACAATAGTAATAGGATATAATTATCCTAGCTATATAATTATAGCAATACAAATGAATATAAAAATATTTCTCAAATTGAACAGCTCCTAGGTTTTTCACGTATCTTCACATCCATCATTATTCGGAACAAGAGAATCATTACAGTAATTTCATTATAAATTCTCTTCTTGTTTGAATCTTTAACTTAAAATCCTTTGCATATTCCTTGTCTTCTCACCCCCCACGTTCATTCATACGCCGTTTCAATACCTACCAATTTGTTCATCTCTTCTCATGTAACTGCTTCCTTTGAAATGTGCTTTACCATTCGTGCCGCCGGGTTTTGGAATTTCTTATCCTCTTCATTCTCTCCAGCTTCTCCTCTAACTTCATTTAAATAAATACCATGTATTTTTCCGCTCCCTCAACCTTTTCGAACATGTTAAAAAATATATATATTTGTAAAAACCTGTACATATTATAATTCTCTTTAAATTAAAAATTTAAGATCATATAATTATTACTTATACAAATTATTATTATCATCAAATAATTATTACCCAGACAAATGTTCCTGAAAATGCTAATCGTTTCTGTTAGTTAGTATTATTCTGAGGTCTTAGTGTCAAATTTGTATTTGATGTCGTTTCAGGATACCTTTATATTATACTGGTATTAATATAAATACTAGTTTTTTGATGTACCGTAAGTGTCAGCATAAAATATCTTGGTCTGTGGATGATTGATACATGAGACAGGAAACAAACATCAGTTCCAAATGAGGAACGAGATCAACTTGCTAAGTACTAATCGCTGTTACTACCAATCTCTGATGTAAACACATTTTCCCTCTGATTCTATCGCATAAATAAATATGAGAGCAACAGTAAAGGAGAGTAATTAGTCTTAACAAAGTTATCCTTTATCACAATAATTTATTGATTTTCTCATTTATTTTATTTAAAATCTTTCACACTTAAAATAGACTTACCAAACTTTTTTATAAAGAATAAAGGAAAAACATGTGTTATTTATTATTGTATTTTCCTTTGTGTTTTCTGAAGACTGATGAATATATTTAGTATTTCATGTTTAGTTTTTTGACAGGTGTTTGTAAATGTATTTAACATTTTCCAGCTGTTATACTGGAACTGGATATTTGTATTTGGTGGTTGGAGATGATGGGATGTTTCCTCTGAATATTGTGTTGCTGCATTTTTAGGTTAGCATTACCTTTATTCGGTTTTTTTTTTCTTTTGCTATTATTCTCTTTCTTTCCTGAATGTGAGATATATTCACAGGTATTTATATTTCCTATTTTAGGTTAGAGACTTGAGGCATTTTGGTTGGATTTTTTCACCAATCCCTTTAAAAGTATTTTATGTATCTTTCGATCTTTTACTCTTCTGTATTGATAAAATTGGGAGCGGATTGGCTCGATGGTAGAGCACTGAGTCGCCTTGTCGAAGTTCCTGGGTCTTGGGTCTGGCGCTGGCAGATTTTTATTAATTTTTTTAGCGACCGGAGATGGATCCTATGGGATCTTTGACTCTACTTGGGCTCACCCAGCTGCTGAAAGAGGTTGATCATGATCTAGGACAAATCATCTCCCTGCAAAGCCGTTGTCCAAGACATTGTACAGTCACTACCATTTACTGAACCCAGGACCCATCATGGGTTGTAGTGGCAAAGTTTTTTTATATATACATATAAAAAAATAATATCATTATTATTAAGTTTGATCACTATTTTTTTTCGAAAACTCTAAGCCGGAGCAGTTGTAATCTGTATTTAACCATCTTCCAATCTTTCCAAAAAAAAAACAATATTTCAACACTTCAGTTATCGTTCTGAGTTCTTTATTTTTCGATTTTGAGGTACCAGATGTTAATGATAATGTTAAATAAGCATTTAACATATATTTAACTGTGATCTAAATAACTATAAATTTTCTTGTTCTACCTCAGTGCTTTTATTTAAGAATGAATATTCCAGAGGTAATTAAATGGTAGGAACTATATCACTAGAGCTAGAAAAAGAAAGCTAATTACAAAAAGGTTAATTAATTAAGTTATGTAAATTACTTAATGAGTACAGGGCGCGATGGGTCTCCAAGGAAATTAAACGTCCCTTAATAATGGAACAGCCTTAGCGGGCACCGCATACTCCTCAACACTTTCTCATTAAAATATTTAATTGATTTTTTTTTCTTTTTAAACCAAATATATATATATAATGATTGTTAAATTTGGCACCTAGAAGTTACGAGTTCGAGACCAACAGTGACATATATATTATTTATTTTGCTACCACCAATGAATTTACTATATAGATTATGGGGATTACTTGTGGTCACCCTGCTTCCATAAAGTGGGTACTTTTATATAAAGATCTTGGACAGATCACCTGCTTGCACAACAGTGGGCTTGGAAATTGTACATTCCCTATCATGTACTGAACCACAGGGCCTTAATGACACAATTTTTTTTTTAAATATTGAATAAAGTTAAATATGGATTTTTACTCGTTGGTGTTTTACAGTTTGAGATGAAGCAATTAAATTTGCGACGGTATGGAATTAAAATTGCTCATAAAATTATTACCTAATGAGGAATTATAATATAATTATCCAATTAAATCGAGAATGTTTATTCGAGCAAATAGGCCTAAAGTGTCACTAGATTTGAAGATTCACCCAGGGTGGATGACCCGTCATATGTCAAATCATTCCTTGTATATACGTTTGCTCATATATTGTCCAGTCTCTACCATATACTGAACCCGACACCCATTTTACGATAATTTTATAAATAAAAAAATGAATATATTTAGTTGTTTTTTTTAAATGTTTTATACTCGAAACCATAAATAAAATTGTAGTTTGCTACCTATTATTCGACAATTTAGAAAACAACGTTTTGAGATATCGGATGTGTGATGGGAAATTGACATTTTTTACGCACATTGCATAAAAGTTGGGTACCAATGCCTCACCTGTGTCGAATTAGTTAAGGTCCAATTATCACCTTATAACGTTTAGCCATACATCATTATAGCCTGATTTGATACAGTTAAGGCCACGATGAGGGCAATGGGCGAGTGAAGCGAGATAGGTAGTGGGGAAAAGGCGTGAGTTCCCTATTGGGGAGGCCCGAATCCACTTTTGTAAAGGTAATTTTTAAATTACCAAACTATGATTCTATTGGGATATCTTCTAAAAATTATCGCCAATATATAAATAATGAGATAGAAACATCATTTGGTTTTAATATATTCATCCGGTCTTGATCGTGATATAGCGAAACTTTTACTTTTGATTAACAATTAGTTTTTTTTTTTTTTATTTCTTTTAATGTTATTAATCTTAAATAATAATAATGATACATTTGATAAACTTTAACTTTACGAACATTAAAATAAATAAATAGTGAGGTACATCATGCGTGGTTTTTTTTTTGTGAAGATTTTTCATCAAGTGATTTCTGTACCCCGGAGGTAATAAAACATCATGTCACATTTTTGTGTATTTTTATTTGCTCAGGAGAGCCAAAACACGATATTTTTTTACTATTTAAATTTTTTTCTTCATTACCTGTAGGAACGGCTTCTAGACAGTTGTTAACTTTGTTATTGGCATTGATAAGTGATTAGAACTATTGGTCATAGTATTTATTCATAAAAATTTTCCTATTTTGTAACACATGATATTTTTTACCTCTTGGGCACAAATTTAAAAGACTTGTAGTCTACTAATCTATAACATCAACGAAAAAAAGTTTTAAAAAATTGATTATCTTCCTGATTATATCTAATACTTTAATTTTACACAGCATCTTAAATTTGGAAATTTATTCTAAAAGATGCTCTAATATCATAATCGATGAAGTCATTAGAGAAGATGTATCGATTTCTAGAAGATCATTAGCGATAGTAGATCCTGGGAGGGGGGGGGGCGAAATTGGTAGTAGTTAGGGAGTTAGAAGGCTTACGGTAACCAATCATATATAGCCAGATTATTCCATCAGCCAGTCGGAGGCGTAAGAGATGCTGGAGGAGTGGAGTGGGGGTAATCCTAAGTCGATCCTTGCTTCGGATTGGTTGTAACCACCTCACACCTGGCCCAATTAGTTTTCATCTACACTTTGACTCGTTCCAACTGAGCTTCGACTAAAGGAGGATTAGCAAAATATATTATACAACTGGAAATCCTCTGCGAAGTTTCCTCTGCAAGTGCTTAACGAGAGCTTTCCAAAATGTTTCTCAACTATTCCCCAACTGAATAGGAATATTTATGAAAATTAATATTACTTTTACGTTATTTAATATTATATTATAAAAATATTAGTTAAATAAAAAGGTTCAAATATTTATATTATTTGTTTGTATTATTTTTAAATTATATTAGATTTCACTACCCTTAATTGCATTCTATTTTCCACACTAAAGCTCACGATAGCTTGTATTTTTCGAAAATAATAAAAAAAAAATGAACGAACAGCTAAAACTTGTAACCCAACTCGAAGCGACAACCTGCGGAACAGATACCCTTTGTTTTGGCTATGAGCCATTTTTAATGCATTTTTGCAATTTTCGAGTGAAATATGCAAAAATATTCTTTTTTAATTATTAATTCGTTAACCACAAAAACAACATTTTTCTTATAGTTGAAATTTATTTCTGACATTCATTATTTCTTTATTACTTTAACAATAATATCCTCTGACCATTTGATCAGTCGACCACAGCGAAATTCATTACAGTTAACATGAGAGAATATCCCTGGTATATCCATGAAGATTAAATTTGATTTTGATAAGTGACTATTCCTAGGAATGAATCCAGGGAGTCAAACTGAAAAGTCACTAAAAAAAACCTGTACCACTACAACCCGTGAACGGGTCTGGGGTTCAGTACATAGTAGAGACTGTACTGTTTTGTGGACAACGGTTCTATGAGGAGGTGACTTGTGCTAGGTCACGCCCAGCAACCAGATTCCCCCCCCTCTAATTTTGGGTACCCCATTTTTATAATATTTTATCGAGGCTAGGTGAACCCCAGGAGGTTCCTAGATCCTATATGATCCGCCTCCAGCTGAAAGCAGACTAAATGAAAGCCTTGCCCGCAGCGGGATTTGAAGTAGGACATCCGGCCTGGCAATTCAGTCCTCTACCACTGAGCCACTTCGCTCCCATAAAGTCACTACTCATTAAATAGTAAATTCTAAAGCTTATTGTATCATTGGTGATCCAATCCAACCAAGATCTGAGCTGTTCAGTAAAATATTTATAGTTATTTCAGAAAAAAGCATTTCTTTCTTTACTTGAGGACATAAAAAATCAAAAGAATGACTTCGTTGATTTACAAATCACATGCGAATCAGGATGGGATTAGACCCGACCTGCTTAACAGTAAACAACACTTGGCTCACGCAGTCAGTCTTAATTAAAAACTGCCACTTACCTCGCGCCATTACTGTAATTTTTAAGGAAATTATTAATTATATTCCAATAATAAGTAAATACGTGATGAATTATTCACAGGAAAAATTTAAGGTGTCACTGGATACCTCCCTTTGAATAAACACGTAAGTCTGACTCCAAATTTATTTATTTAAATCTCATAATGTTAACAAAGCTAAAAGCACTTTTTTTCTGCGTATTGCCTTTCCCAATTAATGACTTTTTTTTATTAAATTATATTCCCATAATAATTATCCTAAGCGTGTGTACTGCTTAGATTGGTGCCGTATATTTTTTTCTTATAATATATACTGTCTATATGAAACATACTGTATTATAAATAGATAAATATAGTTTAAAGAAAGGGAGCGGAGTGGCACAGTGGTAGAGCGCTGAGTTTCCATGCCGAAGGTTCTGGGTTCAAATCCCGCTTCTTGACAGCATTTTATTTAATCTTTAAGCCGCTGGGGGTAGACCCTATGGGATCTAATACCCTCCTAGGGCTCTTCCAGCCTCAATATAGTGCGTACCCAAAAAAGGCGGTAAAATCTGGCATTTCAGCGTGATCTAGGATAAAGCACCTCCCTGCACAACCATTCTCCAAAACAATAGTACAGTCTCTACCACGTACTGAACTCAGGACTCTTCGTGTGTGGGACAGGTTTATATAATATAATTATCATATATCTTACTAGACTTTAAAAAAAAATTAAATGCTATACTTTTTTTTTAAGCCTAGTAAGATCATCATTTTAATAGTAATAATGATAATAAGTTTTTATCATTTTAATTCTATTTAATTATTAATTTTAATTACCTCTTTAAATTGATCTTTAGGAAAACAGATAGTTATTAGCAATATACTGAACCCTTTGTGGCACTCGGCGGTGGTTCTGTATGAACTAAAATTTGACGGTTTGCTGATTCTGTTTTGTACAGTTTTTGTCGTCGGAACGAAAAGAACTGTACTGGGCATACTTTTGACAGAATGTTGTAACAACCCGTTTATGGGACATTCTAGATTCAGTGTGAAATACGTTTAAATCAATATTTATCAACAGCTTAGAAAGGTATGCAAGAGATTGTTGAACTTTTTCCTTCGTAAGTAAATATACGTAAGTCATCAGCTATTGTCTTTTTTTCAATCATATGGATAACATTTAATTATTTTTATTTATTTGACATTGCTTCTTTAGGAAACATTTGGGTAAGATAGAATTGTTGATTGCGAGATTTCTTAAGATTCTTTCAGATATCTAACTTTAGTACCGATCCATCTAACTACCAAACTTTAGTAACATTAGAGAACTGAGGGAGAAGAGTTTATCTTAAATTAACAGCAATTAACACCACCAGAATCGGCTCAACATTTTGAAGATAACAAGCAACTTCAATACCGAAATTTACAGAATTTCTTGGATTAGTAGGGGACTGAGTTGTAGAGAAGTGCTAAATATATTTCACATAAATTATTTCCTAATTGTATGTTTTCAAGTAATGGGATTTTTTAAAATTAATTTTATTTAACACACCTAAGCTGTCTGAAGATACTGTTTACCGAGTGAATAAATAAGATTAAAAAATGATGTATTATTCACCATATAATGTTGAAATAATTTGTTTGTGCTTCGTTAATGATCACCAGATGTTAATCGAAAGAAGATAGCTATCGTCAGTTTTTGTCTAATGCCGTAAAGGGCAAAACAAGTTGGATTGCTGTATATTTAATAATTAAATATTTAATTTTTTTTTACTCTATTATCAACTTTCAAATACCTCTATTGAACAATTATGTTTTTAGAATTATGACTTTGATCTTTTAAAGTATATTTAAAGCGATATAGACATGTTTTGGTGAACCCCAAAGTTCTGCAAAACAATACTTAATATCGAATCTCGAAAAATTCTCGATTCAATATTGATGTTACGATAGATCTTGAAAAAAAATATTATGTAATATGAATTATATCTATTATAATACCAGTTTACCGACTTCTAGGGGGGATAGGATGATTCAATAAAAGTTTTACAGTATTAGTTATGTTTAATTACAATTAGTTACTAATACTAGGTGAAAACCTGATAGTATTTTTAGGTTGTCAAATGTCAGTTGACCACAAATTCCAGAAAAATTATGAAATTAGAACTGATTTTATACGTTTTAGTGAAAGTACATGAGTGAGTTGTTTGCAGTTAGTTGCAAGTATTGTTTGTTTTTTGTTATTCCGTTTATTCTAAATATAATCAAGCTCTTAATTAATTACAAAAGACTCACAATCATGACAATCATCAGACCCATCTGGACTTACGGAATAGAGCTTAGGGGCACCACCAAACCATCGAATTAACAACAAAGTAATCCATAATGACCTTAATGTCCCATTTGTTGCTGATTTGGCCCGAATCGGATATAATTTTTTTCATGACAAACTACATTCCTACTCAAACCCGCTAGTTTCAAACCTAGCAACCTCTTCAATTCCAGATAATCCTCCGAGGCATCTGAAAAAAAGATGGCCTCTTGATCTTCTAAGTTGAACTTGGTAGTTTCTCTACTTGTCTTTTCATGTCGATGTGTACATTCAATCTATTTACTTGTTGTATCATTATAATACAGTTGTAAATGAATCAAATATAGAAAAAAATCTTTATAAATACAGGCTTTAATTTTTAGATGTCCATAATTCAAAAAGTTATTGTTCGTACTTCTTTTGAACGAATAATATAAAAGATAAATATTAAAGAACATTAAGTTACGCCTAAAAGAGACTACAAACAACCTTCAGGCTTATACTTTATGTGATGCCATCACATTTCCTTATTGTAGCCAGTATTTTTTTTCTTCAATCTTCCTAAAACGCCTCGATTCAATTCTAAGCCTATACTCTTCTTAAAATGTTCACCCATCGCTCTTATATTGCGCTTTCTAAGTCAAAGAAGAAAATACTTTAATCTCGAGAAAAACAGGAAGCGGTTCTTGGAAGGAGCACCTACCTGAGATAAATTATAGAAAAAAAAATCAGTTTTAGTGAAAGAAGGAAAATACTTTGTTTTGAAAATACTTTAAAAGGGTTTCTTCTCCCGGGGTGGGATTCAACTATAATTCCATTTTTTCTAAAAAAGTTATAGGTACAATATCACATAAAGTGAATTTTGTTTTAGCACTTTGAATAAATCATTGAGACTTTCTTTGTTCATTTGCTGTGAATCTGAAACATTTTATTATAAATCAGATTTAATAATCATGATTTATTAGATAAATAATATTAGTAGACCTTGTATACATGAAGAAGAAAATGGTCCGGGTAGAGGTCAATAAAATTATTTTATATATACGGAGAACTTTTTAGTGGTAAGCCAACGTTTCGAACCACATTGTAGGTCTTCTTCAGGGCTGGTTGATGGGCAGGGGGTTAAAACTAGACTGGAATGTTGAACTGGCATTACACAACCATGAATAAAAATCTTGATTCGCCCAGTCCTTACATACGGAGCAGAGACCTGGGCAAGGGCCAGGCTTACAAAGATTTAGCCATATTTGAGCGAAGGATCCTACGAAGGATTTTCGGACCGGTGTTAGTTGGTGGAGAATGGAAACGGAGGACAAACCAAGTTTATGTCCTTTGTGGGGAGCCTGACATTGTGACTCTAATCAAAGGATACCGCCTGAGATAGCCCATCTGGCCAGGATGGACGACGAGGAGGCTCCAAAAAGCCTACTGACGGAGATCATCCATGGGCGGAGGAGAATTGGCCGTTCCCGACTACGATGGATCGACTGTGTGACTGCGAATGGAAGAAGCTTGGGATCTGCAACTGGATGGCAGCAGTGCGGGACATAGACTTATGGTGGCTGCTGGTTGAGGAGGCCTGGACGCGTTAACGTGTGTAGCGCCAAACTAATAATAATAATAATAATAATAATGAACACAAATCTTGAAAAATATAAATTTTCGGTAATATGATTTTATTATAGCTCTAATAATATAATTTTGGTTGACAAATTTTTATTACCTTAAATGTAGTAACAGGAGCGTAGTTAAAGAAAAGAAGTGGTCTAGTGAAAGAAGAAAGTAGTTGATACAAAATACTTCATCTATTTTAATACTTATTAAACTGTTAAATAATATAAAAGGACCATTAATAAAGTTATAAAACAACTAATTTTCAATTAGAACTTTGTTTTGCATGATTTTCTCATGAGATATTTTAATATGATTTTTATTATATAATAAGAACCGAGCTCTATGTGTTATACCTCAAATCACTTTCTTATACAAACCTTGGGTTAGTAACCGTATGGTGCCTATAATGTACCTGACCCATCAGGTTGTAGTGGCAGTTTGATTGAATAAAATTTATTTATTATATCTATTAAATTCCTGTATTCAACTCGATAAGCTTCATGACTGTGTAGTAGTTGCTACACATTACTTTAATTTAAATGTTTTTTTTACTTCATAGTATCTTCTAACTAAAGCCTCAAATAAAGTCGGGTCTTTTTTAAGTGCGGGTTTAATCCCCGCATCTCTAATTTATGGTTAGAAATATATACACGTGATTATATTAACTATATAATGAAACAAATGTCTATGTGTAGTATTTGCAAATTTTATAATGGCTCTGTTTAAGAAATATGAAGAATTTAAATATTTGGATTATTCAATCAATTATCTATAGGAAATAGTTCTACTTCAATCTATAGAAATTGATGAATCCTGTTTCAGCAGACGAAAATATAATGTAGGTGGAGCATATCCACAATAATGGGTTCAGTGGGATTTGGCGGAAAACAAAACAATGCTTCATTTATGCTGTGCCTAACAGGAGTGAAGCAACTATTCTATGAATATACTAGGCCTAACTGTACTATGAAACAAAACAAGCATGAATCAAAGAATGCATTCATCAACAAGCAATTATCATGTCTGACTTTTGGAAGGCCAACTCAAAAAAAGATAAAATAGTCCGATTAGAGTACAAACATTATACAGTTAACCAATCAGAACATTTTGTGGATCAGTCAGCTGGAGCCCACATGTGGTAAATTCACTTACTAAGGGCTCCAGCCAAAAGAATAAGGTAGAAGCAGGAACTAAAAGATCCTGGACTCGTATTTCTGTGAATTAATGTGGAGACAGAGGAATAAAGAAAAAAATGTTTTGAGGTTATTACGTATATCCATTTTTATCTTTAGAATTACTGTTATTAATTATAGTTATTTTTTTCATAATATGTAGTATTTTTAATATAAAAATGGATGTGGGGATAAAGGAAAAAGACCCATAAATTCTAAACATGGTCTATATAGAATTTTCTTTGATTTCTACGCGGACCATTTTCTTTCTCAAATGTCCATATATATCAATCCTCCACTGTTCCCACCATCTGTACGCCGATGATTCCCAGATCTATCTGTCGTGACCTAGATAGGATCAGTGCCTGGGCAAACTTGAATAACCTGTCGTTGAATGCCGCGAAAACTCAGGCCATCCTAATTGGTTCCAGCACCCTTCTTAAATCTATTAATTCGCTTCCCCAATTAACCTTAAATGATCACCCTATTGCCTTCAGTCCCTCTGTTAAAAACCTCGAGATCATTTTCGACCAATCCCACTCATGGAAACCCCACATTTCCCAAATTTCCCGGCGAGCAATAAGCTCTCTAAAGTTATTTCACCGTTCAAGGCATCTTCTAACACTACCCATACGTAAGCTCCTCATCACATATTTTATCTTTCCTCACTTTGACTATGGTTGTTTGGCGTATGGTGGCCTCTCGATCAGGCTCGAGGAGAGGTTGAGGCGAATTATGAGCTGTTCGCTTCGATTTGTCTTCGACGCCCCGAGGAGGTCTCATGTGTCTCGCCGGTACGCTGAGGTAAAGTGGCTTTTCCTTTCTACCCGTAGACTTTACCTCCTTGGTTTTTTCTTATATCAAACTATCAACTCACAACATCCGTCTTATATCTATAGTCTCCTACAATTCCAATCCTCTATCCAATCCCAGGGCACATGATCTCGCCCTTCTGATCTTTATATCCGGTCCCACAGAACCAAAACTTTTGATCGTTCCTTTCTAGCCCGTTCTATCATCTCTCTTTGGAACTCTCTTCCTCTCAATATCCGCCATGCGTCTTCTTTAACCTCAAATACAAATTTTTCCTACATCTTCTAAATTCCCAATCAGATGCTTTATAATCAATAAATAATTTATAGATATATTTAAATTGATCGATTGATGAACTACTGTAAATATTCCTCATTCATAATAATGCCATTGTTTTTTTGTTTTTTTATTATCAGATGCTATTATTTATTCACTTATTTTTTCAAAAGCTTATTAGTTTTTATTGTAAATATGTCTGTTCTTTTATTTTAATTTTGTATCACATTTTCTTATTCTCTACATACAAAACATACCTGTTTAGTTATTTACTTTCAGGATATTATGTAATTATTGTTTTATTTTGATGTAGGCCTTTGCCCAGATATATAGTCATTTATTTTGTTCTTCTCTGTTATTCTAAAGGGACCTGGTCCCAGAATAAAATTTTTTTCTATTCTATTCTATTCTATGTTTTAGTAAAATGTGCATTTATCTTTTCTTGTGTTGTTATGCTTATTTTATTATGATAAAACTTTGATTAGTCCGAGTTTTATATTAAATCTATAATGTATAACTCAATATAATGATTGAAATATATTTTAATAATTACAAAAATTAATTATTGCCTTTATTGTTAAAATATATATTTCTACTCATTTCTAATTTGCGTCAATTCCTTGTTGGTATTTTACAGTTTGAGCTAAAGGAATTACCCCGGACTGCGAGGGTAGGAAATTAAAATTGCTCGTAAAATTACCACTTTATGAGGAATTATATTCTAATTACATAAGAGTCCACTCTCAAATTAAGGAAAGACTCTCAAATTATTATCCACTTAAATCTAGATTGTTTATTCTGGGCAAAATAGGCCTCAAGTGTCAGTTAATTAGACTATCGTTAAGATAGATCATTAACACTGAGTTATGAGGAGAAGGTCCCGCTTAAACTCGGCTATGAGTTGTTACAAACTCCGACTGTAACGCTCCCTATTCCAGAGAGTTGATATTAGCATTAACTTCGCCTCTCGCAGTGAATCATGGGAGCAGTTAAGTTTTTAAACCAACTTCCTCCTCCAGGTGTGTGTGCCGCTTGATTATTCAAGACTATTACTTTACTACTCATGGATCATATGGATTACCAGGAGTGTTGTTTCTACTACAAATCTAATTGTCGATAATCCAGATTAATGTCATTTTACTGTATTAGTGTTACGAAGAATGCTTTCCCATTCTCTATTATTATAAGCCTATCGTCCTTCCAAATGTTCTTTAAGGATGCGAAACCTCGCCCTTAATATTTAAGGATAAACATTGTCTTAAAATGTATCCGAATAGAAGGTATTGCTTAGATTGTTCGTTCTACCTTTAAATGGTGACTCAATGAGGAATTGCAGAGAGTTCAGGATCAAAATCGGTACTTCCGAAATTTAAACAATTGACTTTTTCACATTAGTTGTTAGTTAAGTCAAGTTGAAAAATTATTTGAAAAACTATTATTTGTGATTACGAAAGAAAGTAGATTGAAAAGTAATGGGAATCCTTTACTTAATGTTGAACCGTACGTAATGAAATCCTAAAGAAATTAATTTCTGTTAATACTATTTGAGGGGTTCAAGAACGAAAGAGCTGACTTTGAAGTGTCAGATATTGATTTTTTTACATATTTCGCTAGTTTAGTCAAGCAGTTTTATCTAAAACGATATTCCTTAGTCCGCTGAAAATAATGATGTATTGAATAGGTCACGGGGTGTAGTCAATGATAACACAAAAGTAAGAAAAACTTATTTTTTTAATTGTGCCAACGTTTCGGCCTACGGTGTAGGCCATCTTCAGGGCATATAGAGGGTGCCTTGGCTGTAGTGACTTGTCAAACCAACATTTGTGAACTGGACGGATTTAACAATAATACGAATTCCGAATTTAATTTTGCTTTGCATTTGGGAAAAAGTGATTTATCTCGTTTTTCCCTGTAATCTTCATATGTTTGAACTTTGTATTATCTAATTGTTGAATAAGGTGAATTTCGAGGTTTCTTTAGTGTTGAGAAATTTCCATATCTCCATTTTTCAACACTTTTGACTAATTAATAGTTTCGAAAATTCTAATAATATATTTAAAATATTGTATGAATTCAGATCTGCTTTATCGGCATTAAATAACATAACCGAATCCTTGCAAATATCTACTAAAAAATATTAAAGGATGGATTTGTTCAGTTAGTAAAACATTTACTAACACATATGTTTTACAGAATCTAAAAATATTCTGTTTGTGAATATATCTCTTTCCGAAACATGCCAATATCCATTAGCTAGAGAAATTTATTTGTAGGTCAGAGGCAGGCGGTAGGAAGAGGAGATTAGCCGTGGTATTAAGACGGACCTGGGTATAGGGTATCAGTTGTGGAGGTTAATAGGGTCTTGTTAGCCGCCTAAGTGGGGATAAACCCGTGGTATTAGGACCACAAAGCCTTACTTTACTACCTTAATTACACAGAGCCTTGGGGGTACGGCCCCTGTACTCGACTTCCTGTACACACGCATCCTTTTGATCTTACATGTCTGTAACTAAGCCAAGCATGTAGCTTTAAAAATTTCATAAAATTGATATCTGAAAGAGATGAAATTTGAAAACAGAATACTCTTATTACTATAAAATTCCATAACTTTAATATTTTTTATTTCTAAAGTAAGAAATTTACGAATTAAATAAAAAAAGAAACCTGTACCACTACATCCCATGAACTGTTTCGGGTCTATTACGTGGTAGAGACTGTACTGTTTCAAAGACAATAGCCATGCTTGGAGGTGATTAGATCACGATCACACTCAAGCGCCAAGTTTCCCGAAATTTAGATTACCCACTCTATAGAGGCAAGATGATCCACAGACCCTTCAAAGTCTGAAAATGACTGTAAACAGATTAAACTATTTATCACTCATAGCCGGATTTGATCCTGGAATCTTAGGACAGCTAATCATTGCCCTACCACTCAGTTAACCCGCAACCGTTATATCTTATATAAGTTGAGTCTTATAAAGTTACAAAAGCATATGTTACACGCGTATACCACAATTTTCTGCAAATAGATTAATAAGTAATCAGTTATTGTAAAGTAACACATTATTTAAGTATAGAATAATTAGGTAGCAATGTGATCGAATAAATTGTCTTTCAGGACTCATCTCTCTAGCCACTGAGCTATCGAACCCCTCATAAATTTTTAAAAGAGAGAAATAACCTGCATTTTTTTATGTTGATAAATTAATGGTTGACCATTAAAATTTTTTGGAGCTGAAAAAACAACGGGGGTGAATATAGAGGAGAAATTGGTCCAGGTGGAGGTTTAAGATATAATTCGTTAAATAGTTGATGACTTAATTTCTTTCTTTTTTTTTTAAATTTAATTTATTGATATTTACAACTATGATATTATTATAACAAGTAAATCTGCTGATATGTACATTATGACATGAAAAACAATTGTGGAGAAACTACTCATCGGTAGGACTCCAATAAAGTTCTATAGTAGATGGTCTCGAGGCCATCTTCTTTTCAGTAGCCTCGGAGGGTTATCAGGAATAGTATGCGAAGCAAGTTGAGAGACTAGCGGGTTCAAGTGTGTACGGAGCTTGTCATGAAAGGATAGGTATCTAGTTTGGGCCAAATCAGTAACATGTGGGATATTAAGATCATGATGGATGAGTTTGTTTGTGACATAATGAGCATTGAGGATTTTACGAAGATTTTGGATTGTAAGGATTGGATACGAGGTGAATTGGATGGTTTAGTAGAGCCCCAAAGCTCAACTCCGTATGTCCAAATAGGTCTGATAACTGTCATGTAAACGAGTCTTTTGTATTTAATTGGGAGCTTAGAGCGTTTGTCCAGTAAGTGTTGAAGTAGGCGAAAACGTCGAGCAGTTTCTTGTCTTTTCAGTCATGTATGAGGATTCCAAGTGAGACGTTTGTCCAGATGGAGTCCTAGGTAACGTATCTGTTCGACAGGGTTCAGTGGAATATTATTAAAGCATATAGTAGGGCAGGAATTCGTAGGTTTACGACGAAGGGTAAATGTTATTTGATGAAATTTGACTTAATTTCAGAAATCATTTCTTTGAACTCAACCCGATCCAGTTTATTGCCCACATGTATAATGTCAACAATATATAATTTATACAATAAATTATGAAATCGTTAGGAACTTTTTATTAAAAGCGAAATTTCGACGCATAATTGTTTTAAAAAATAAATTTATTGTAGAAATTTATGGTTTTCAATTTTTAACGAATATATCCATTTTGACAGGTTTATTTTGGTAAGGAATTATTTTTTTAAATAAACCCTTTTTTTTAATCTTTTTCAAAATAATTACTTTTGGGACATATCATTTATTATTTCTTTACTAATAATAATCTGTCAACCGCCATAAACGTACCTTGAGGGATTTTTAAAATTTTCTGGTGGTAAAATATTAAATGAAGTACAGTAAGCGTGAATATTTTTAGTTTTAGTATCCGTAATTATTAGTAATATTACTTCTTAACAATAATTTAGTTAAAGTCACTCCTACACGTATATTTTATTATTATTTAGAGTCAAGTTTTGATCAGCTAACACCTGTTTTTTATATTGTATTACTTTTTATATTTGTTGATTCTTGAGAAAAATAAATACTTTGAAATATATAATATATCAAAATTGTAAAACTGCAAATTAATGGTTTCATTGTTTATTTAAAATCTGAACATATTTTTTGATAATTATCTAGTTAAATTTCTTTCATATTTTTAATGCAAAGAAGTGTGTACAAGTGTATATAAGCAGCTCAGCAATGGTCTAGAAATTTTTAAAGGGCATAATAATTCTTTGCTCATGCAGCCCTTCGGAGGGGACGTTAGATGACCGTAAGGGGGGACAAGAAAACTTCGAATTATCGAGGATTTCGATTGAGCGCGGTTCGATTTATTGAGGTGATTTCTGACTGACTTCGATACATAGAGGTAGAGGTTCATAATAAAATATCTTTTTACTCGATGTAATATATAAAAAATGTACCTATTTTATTAAAATATTGTACATATATGTACAACAATACAATTTACGCCAATTACATTGCTTAAGATTGCTATTTTTGAGTATTGAAATGAATAATTTTTATGACAAACATAACTAAAAGCACTAAAAGGAGTTAGAAAAAAAAAATGTAATTAGAATAAATAACCTACTTCGTCATTAGTTAACAATAAAACAATAGACTTAAAAACAGATACATATTGGATTTGTGAAAAAAAAAAGTTAAACTGAGCTTTGAAAAAAATCGGAAATTGTAGTTTGTATACCTGAAAATGACACTTTGTCCATTGCATCATTCAGTACTGCAATAGATTGGATTCCCCAATCACTCATGGAAGTTTTCTTTTGCAAGAATTTCCGCATGATGGTAATAACACGTCGAGCATCACGAAGTGTGGGGTCTGAACCCGGTTCGTCGGCTGTCCACATTCTCCTCGCTGGCATCTTCTTCAGCGTCTTTGGATGATGTCTGCATCGCTTAACTCCCCGCTTATAGCCTGATCATGGTCAAAACTTACAAACTCCTCGAAAGTGAGTTCTTCAATGTTTAAGCTCTTTGTAATTTCGCTCCATCGAGCAGGAGTTTCATCTACATCAAGTGTTGCATCAACAGCAATACCATCCTCTTCAACTGCTCCTTCACGATCATGATATTTTCGTTTATACCCGCATTTCTTGAAACGATTCTCAATTGTTTTTTCTGTCACATTTGTCCATGCCTTCGAAGCCATCCACGTGGCATGAAGCAAGTTAATTTTCGTAGGATATTTCTCGTCGATATCACGGGGAAACTGGCGCACCACTTCTTTCCTGTATAGAACTTTAAAGTTTTTTTATTACACCTTGATCAAGAGGCTGAAGTTGGGATGTGGTGTTCGGCTGTAGGAATTCAATTCTTTTTTAGTTTAAGAACATCCCCATGTGCTGTATAATTTTCTACAAACATGATAATTTTCTATTTTTGGCATCTCCTTGCCTAGGTCCATTAACTATTTGCCAAAAATGTCAGATTTCATCCAAGATCTTTGGTTTGATGTGTAGTCCATTGGTAGGCTTTTATTAACCCCTTTGAAACATCGAGGGTTTTTTGCCTTTCCAATCATCAATGGCCTATGTTTCACAGTTCCTGTTTGGTTAGCTGCAAGAAGTACTGTAACTCTCTCCTTGCTATTTTTTCCACCATGACACAAGTCCCCTTTGAATACTAAGTTCTTTTTTCTCGGTAAACACAGGTAATAAAGTTCAAAAAGTGTTTCACTCCACTGTATGCACACATTATCGTCTACACTTGCACTTTCCCCAGTAATTTTTTCCTTTTCTTAAAGTTCTGAAACCAGTCATTACTAGCTCGGAAATTTGGTTTACCGAGTTTTTTTGCGAATTCTGTTGCTTTTTCCTGTAAGGTTGGACCACTTATCGATAAGCTTTTACCGCGGCACTGCTTCAACCACTTCACAACACACTATGTATTGGAACTTGAGCCCTTTAATCCTCTTTGATGATGAAAAAGCTTGATTTTCATACTTTTCCCTATTTTTTAGATTTGTGGACAGGGTGTTCGCTGATATTTCAAACCGTTTCGCAATATCGATCTTTTTTTCGACCCCGAAATTTACGGGTTCAATGACTTTTAGCTTTTCTTCATAGGAAAGGGTATCACGCTTTGCTATGTTTTGAAAATCAAACTAAAACTTAACGTAGTACGACAGAAGGCAAAGCCTATTGCACAAGTGTTAGCAGAAACAAACTGGAAACAAATGTGAGTGGGGGAGTTACAGGCTTATTTGAGAAAAAAGGCCGTTCTGAGAATGACAATGCTTCTCAGAACGAGCTGTGTTCAAGCTAAACGCTCCATATTTAACGAAATTACTTCGATATGTAGAGGTTTTCCTACAAAAACTTAGTTTTGTAGAGGAGCGGTGTAAGCTAAGGAATCTTGGGAAATTCGATTTATCAAGGTCTTCTAAACCAATCCTTCGATATGTAGAGGTAAAAATAGCATAGGAAAGATATGCAGATTCAAGGGGAATAGAAAAACTCTGATTTATCAAGGAGTTCGCTATATCGAGGTTCGACTGTATTTACTTATAATGTTTGCTCTGTGTATGAAAGAATATAGAGGTGTGTGTCTAGACGTATCTAAGAGTTTTAGGTTGTTTTTTTTTCTCAAACTGATCTCAAAATGATATAAAAATAGATTAAAAAAGTTTATGTATTATTCCACCAACAGCTATACGATCAAACTCGATATATAAGTCGTGATATAGTATTTATCGCAAAATGTATTCTTTTAGTCATAGAAAAATTATAATCTATGTGGAAATAAATTTAAAGGATTTTGAGGGAAAGTCATTAGGCGACAAATATGTTTTTAATCATTAATCATCTAGCCATTTGTTTATCATTATACATGAGAAAACCTTTTTTGGTTGATATGTAACAGTTTATTAAAATAAAAATACAGTCCTACTGTCATTCACAAGAAAATATGGCGATAATACATTTATTTATAATAAATACAAAAATATTGAAAAAATGAAATTTAGACATTAATTAGTTAATTCAGCTATTTATGGCGTATAATAGAGATTATCTTTGATTTTACATCAAATTTATCATCTTTAGTTATTTTTAAATATTCAAATTTAATATACCGATCAATTCTATGTATTTTTTTATTTGGTATCATTTCAACTAACACCTTGTTGATAAACTGGGTTAATCCGTAACATAAATCAACTAAGTATCTGTAATGATTTCAATCCGGAAACTGATCTATTTTAAGCGACCACCAGCTGAGACCATAGTCGTTGAAGCAACTGCCAAATTTAACTTGTGTAACTAACTCTGGGGTCAATTAGTAAGGTCTAGTAGCCTCGGCTAGTTAGGGACAGTAGCCAGATAGTATAAGGCCGTTTATTTATTACTTCTGTTTAGTAGTTCATTCCGATAGAGTATTTCAGATTTATATTAGAGTCTTGTCGAGTCTGAAATTCAGTTTCGAAGAGTAAAAATGGTAAAGAAATCATTGGTTTGTTTTTAAATAACTGAAATTTAATAAAAATGCCGTAATCACTCCAGTGCCTTTGAAGACCACCGAGGAAAAACGAAAATGTTCAGATCAAAATTAACCTACAAATATTTCATTGCTCTTTATCCGTACCAAGTTGGACAAATAAAAATATACCTTTAGACATTCTATGAAGATATATAACATGATGCAGTATATAAATTTGAAAAAAAGGGATTAAATTGGTTGTAAAGTACCAAAAGTCCAGCTAAGTATTGGCTGTTTTGATCAAAACATCAAGCCATCAAGACATCGTGTTAGCCATCGATACATCGTGTTGGCCATCGAGACATTGTGTAAGCCATCGAGATATCAGAAACCGCTGTTACTTGTCTTACTCTATTGATCTAGTTCTTTTTGGCCAACTGGGTATAAAGAGACCTTTGTATAACTTATTTTAATTTGGAATTTTCAAATTTCTTATTATTTCTATTTTTGGTAAAACGTGTACTTATTTGATTTTTTTTTCAACATACCATTTAAATTTTACAGGAAATTTTCATACGTTCTTATAAATATGGTTGTGCATATATTAATATAGATACATATTTTAACGTTTAGTTTGCTAAAATTTGATATCATTCGAAGAAACATACAGAAAAAATTGTCGAAAATTTATGTAACAATAAGTCTAATCAATTTTTGCTAAAAATTATTTAAAAAATTACATTTGTCCTGGTCCATTATGGGTAACTGGATATAAATAGGCCAATATATGGGTTACTTTACTTTGGAATAATTTCCAATAATTTCTCTTTTTTGTACAACATTCTATATTTTATTTTTAGGATATAACTTAAATTTGGAGATTTTGATACATCCTTATTAATATATTTGTGCATCTATTAATACAGGCAGATATTTTAACGTATTATATGCCAAAATTTTACGTTTTTAGAAAATGAATAAAACAAAAATTAAGGAGCTTAGAGAGAAGAAGTGATTAGTAACCTCTATTAATTAAGGACAGCTTTTCACCTTCATCACTAATTTGTGGGTGCCCTTTAACGGGGCCTAATGCTTTCCTCTCCTCTTAAATAAAAATTAATTATTGATTTTTTATTCAATTTCCCTCAGAGCTTTTCATTTAGGACCTATTAAGATTATAGGTAGGGGAAGGTCTTATTTCACGTATAGACATAAATATATGTATACATTTATAATACTCTAAGATTTAGTTTACATAAAGTTTTAATTATGATAACAACAAAATATAATTCTTTATTACAGTGTATGTTATAATTAATATAATTTTATATCTTATGTTATTTATCTCAATAGCCATTTTGAATAAAAATTAGCTTTGAACCAACTCATGCGACTGGCATGTTTGATCTAGCCTTACCGGTCTATAGGGGTCTTTGTCATGCGTGACTTCATCATACCTTGACGATGGAGAATTAAGCAGAATTAACCAAAAGTGCTATATGGTTCAAAATCATGGCCCTTCAATGTATGATAACCTTTCACCTGTCACCATGATATAGCCAAATATAACAGAAAAGGCCTTCCGTACACAGGAAGGCTTCTGAGGATTGAACGGAAACTCAGTTAAATGGTATGAGTGGGGCAATTCGGATTTCCACAAATCCTACTCCAATCAGAACAAACTCATGTACATTTCGTCAAATTCAGCATTATAATATAATGGAATGAAAAGTATTGCAATAAATTGTAACAAATAAGAATGTAACGAAACATTATTACGGGTTCGCAGCCCGGCAAGTGACGGTTTTTAAAGGGAGTAAAAAACCCCTCGGTTATGGGATTCATCGGGAGGGACGTAAAAATGGGAGCTCCGAACCTTTACTGTATCAGCCGCACGTTAAAGACCCTATCTTAATTATACCTTGAGAGGGAGAATTTAGGAGTCCCATTGTAGCATCGTCCGATTAGCCATAGCAGAATAAAGTGACGTCTCATTACGTATACTTCTTAGCTTGTACCCTTAAACATACCAATATGGATAGTTTAATCATCCCCGGTTAGGAACCGTTGATATAGGTATAAGTTTAGCAGTCGAGACCTACTTTTCAAGTCTTGAATACTAAATAATTTTTTTTTTCATTTGTGTCACTTTTTGTTACACAAAGGGAAGAGCCTTTAGTACGCATTGAAGTGCTAAATACCGGTCAAAAATAAAGTTACGAACCACTCATTGAAAATAAAAAACTAGACATTTTTTGTTAAAATGGATCGTTGTTTGGAACTCGAAACACATAGTTTTGAACCTGAAAACAAATGAAAAGCAGGGATGTGGCATTTCATTCCCTGAAGTTGGAACGTTTCGATTCTAGGTTAGATCCTTGTGGGCTACGGAATACTAAGAAAATAACTTGCAAAACAATTCTCAAATGACCTCCATACCTCTACTCGAGAAAGTCGATTTATTAAATAATAAAGTGATTTCGACAGGTGTAGATAGTTTGATTGTGTTCGGGATCCATATTGCTTTCTTTCTTGAAAAATACAAGCTTTAATTTTCGAGTCTGAACTGTTTTAATCCAATCCATCATAAAAAAGTTTAATATTTTTTAACGAGAACAGCTTATTAGTAAGAATCTGCCATTGTCCATTTACAGTGTATATTATGCGTACGTTGGAGGGTGTGGTAATCATAGTTAATTTGAAATTTTCCAGCGAAATTGGAAACAGGATTAGAATTATTAGGTGATTTTAGATAATACGAAGAAAGCTATCAACTTATTCATCAGTATTATAATTAACCGTAAAACCGTTAGATCAAGATGAAAAGAATACTGGAAAGAAGGAGTTGAAGTAACAGCACTGGCAGATAAGGACTAGAGGCCTTGGGAGATAAGTTACACTAAAGGCAAGCGTATAAACGATCTAATAAGTGTACATAGTTAGGATAATTAATAATTATATCCATTAGTTTAAGTGATATGGGAAATAATAAACATCGATTATAGAGAAGACACCTATAATCTAATATTTCCCTCTTTCTGTGTTTGCAAGCTGTAACCATAGATACTGTCCAAAGTTATTCATGATATTGGCATTAAATATTATTTCGATAAACAGAATGGAAAGTGAGCTTAAGGTCACACGTACACTTTTCCCTCAACATCAGACTAGAGATCTCCATCTTTGGCCAGCTCAATGCTGAGTGATATCTTCAACGTCGCCCGTATTTTGGGAATATTCCCATTTGACGAGAAATTCCTGTTGTCCAAAAAATGGCTCGTTTACACAATATTTTTCCATCTTATCCACCTTACTGCCGGAATATTCTCGATAATTTTCAGGTTTACAACTTTTAGGGGGAGACAGAGGCATTGGATGCTATTCTGGTCAATGGATGCTGTAGACAGATCACTTGCAGGGTTCAGGCATATATTTACATTAATTTACATTGTTCGAAGACGAAGGACGTTGTTCGAAGTATTTAATGACATTAATCACACCGTCAATAGCCACGGAAAATTTTCGAATTATCACTTTCGTTTCACTCGCAATTGTTTGTTATTTATTATTCTTCTGATGGGAATGCCAGTGAAGTTCAACAGCGGAATTCCGATTTATGAATTTATCATTTATCGATTAGTGTTATTCGTGAACTACTCATCAGTTGCCTGCACCGTCGGACAAGTTTGGGATCTGATGCAGTTACTTACTAACCTTTTGGACGATAACTCTAATCAAATGGATAATCGCTCCATCGATTTGTTGGAACACTCGACCACCTTTGGTGAATCTGTTTGTGAACTGTACGGACCATTGATACTGATGTTGATAGTGACTTGTCTTCCTCGTATGATAATGGATCTATATACAGTTCTTCTATTGCTCTATCCGGAAAAAGTGATAGTAAATTTTATGCTCATGATTTCTGCACTAATGATTTTCTTTTTTATTTCATCTACAGTGCATTGTTGCAGTGTATTTCTAAATCAGGTAATAATTCAGATGTTTTAAAATTATTTAATTTTAAATATTTATAAATAAAACTTAGTAAGTATCCACTGGGTTCGTGATAGACACCTTCCATTCCTATCATTTTACTTTTCTTTTTTTAATTTTAATAGCATCGAACTTTTCTAGACCTTTTTTAATTTGTGGGTTCTACGCATTTCGTTGAGACCTTGATGGTAATGGGATGCTGAATCGGTTTCGTGTATATTTGAATTTGCTTCATTTCGTTCTAATTATATAAATATAATTTTTTATTCCCCTTCTGTCCTTATGATTGCTGCAACATCGAAAAGTTTGTTTCCAGTTATTATTCGGTCTTGATTAATATTTCTTCACTATTCTCCTAATAATAATAAAAAAATGAGGTAGGGTCTTTATTTATTTTTATTAAAACAATATTTTTACACAACGCATAGAAACACTAGAAAATATAGCATCACCGTTGATTTTATAAAATTATTTATTCATTTTTGTCAACAAAAAAAAATCTTCTTATATTCTACTTCCGGGATGGACCGTGTCATGTTGGTGCTATAAACCTAGCTATTGGTCATCGTGCTGTGAGCTTCTTCAGGGCTAGTCAGTTAATGAAGAGCGGATTTTTTTTTTTTTTTTTTCCAAGCCCCTGGAAAGACGATTACCTGAAACAGACTTAAATACTAACGTATTTTAATAAATTTATATATGTACATATATACTACTCTTTTCCTGCACCGGGTGCATTTTAAGAGGATTTTAAGGAAGTTAAAGGATTGAGGTTAGGGGTTAACTGGGATCAGATATCCAGTGATGGGGCTCACTGGTTGTTTGAAATATAAAAACTTAAAAACTAAAACTTAAAACTAAACTTAACCTAAGGGTAATAATAATAAACCTCAGTCGAGACTGAGGGAACTTACATACTTTTGCCAGCGCTGTGGCGGGCTTGCTGGTCTAAAAGTGCTGAATAGCGGGTTAGTGCTGTGCTGGAGGCTATCAAAGAATTTGATATGCCTCCGAGATATAAAATCTGTGAAGAGCGTATGGTTGGAGTCAGGGTATTTATACCTGGGGGGGCGTGGTCTCGATCGAAGTCGGCCTTCCCATTGGTTCGCTTGTACCGGTCCTGCTGTGTTCGTGTGTGTTCGGTGGGGTGGGGTTCATCTGTATGTGGATGGTGAGGTAGTGTATGGGTCATGCGTTGGATGGCCTGATACTAGTTTTTGCTAAGCTTACAGTCATCTTCTCTATTGAAATTTTTTGGTTCTTTGACAGTGAAAAAAATGTTTTCTTCATCGGTTCTAACAAAACCATGTATTATAGATACCATTTCATTAAATTTATTGATTTTGAACTTTCTAACGTTGCCTTGAGGCTCTATTTTCCTCTGTGCAAAAAAATTAATTATTTATGATTTAATATGGCAAGATCGTTTTTTTTTTTTTTGTTTTTTTTCCCCACGAAAAGGCCTCAAAGACCAGGGGAATATCACAGCTAACGCTTCCTCTTCATCCGCTTCCTCTTTTCCCATATGTCCCTCATGAGCTCTGTGTGCCTAAGTTTTCTATCCTCAGACCCTTTTTGGGGCGCTTTTTTCCCACAAGAACCTTTATTCCCTTGAGCGCCCTTCTGTATTCATCTCGGTCAAAACAATCTCGGCCTGTTAGCCTCACTTAGTCCATATCATCCCTAAGTTGTTCGAAATATCCCGTTGCATTTTTTGTGACAGTGGATTCGGTGAAAAAATGTATGGTTCAGTCTTTTATGATTCATCCTCGTCATGTGTCCATAGAACCTTAGCCTTCCCACCCTAACATCAGTTTCTATGTCCGTTGTTTCCCTATAAATTTCTTCATTCGACCTCAACCTGTATCCTTAAGGTGTTCTCCTAGGTCCTTAGATTCTTCTGAGAATTCTTCTTTCTATTTTCAGAAGCCTCTCTAGGCTGGGAAGACAAGAGGTTTCTGTTCCATAAAGTATAACAGGCTTGATGACTGTTGTTATAATGTCGTATCGTAGCTTTAATAGATAGGTACTTATTGTTGTAAAAATTACTGGCGGCGAAGCTTAATTTCTCCAATTTGGCGACTTTCTCCTTAAACCCCTCTCCAGCCGACCCATTGCTGCATATGATTTCTCCAAGGTATTTAAATCTCTGCGTCACTTTAATTTTCCCGTAATTGGGTTCAACCTTTTTATTCTTAAAACCCGAGTCTGTGGTCATCAGTTCCGTTTTCTCGAAAGATATTTGTAAGCCTGCTTTCCTCGCTATTTCCGAGATGGTGATTATTTTAATTAATTATTTATGATTTAATATGGCAAGATCGTTTTTTTTAATATTGGTAAACTTTTTCCAATTAATCTTTAAGTGCTTTTGACACCTAGTCATCTATATATAATAAATGACGGGTTTTATTTCTCTTATCTGGATACCAATTTTTCTACATTTCCTCATTGGAGCTTTCAATGTATATTAAAAGGAAAAGCATTCAGTATCCTTGTATCAGTCGTTTTCCGCTTTTGAATGCATTCAATAATAATAGACATCTTTTCATTTTCCACCTGAATTTCTTAAATATTTCTTAAATGACAATCAGAATATTTTTCCATAATTGTCTGCGTAGGACATTGTTATAATTAATTTAAAACAAAAATTAATGAGACAAATAACTTTCATTATAAGAATAATTGAACTTTTATATAAAAGCTTAACAGGGCTTAAGATTCAATGCTTGCGGATTTTTAAATTCGTACAACTTGCTTATTTTTTCTGTTGTATTTGATAGGCGGTAGGATCTTAAGCTCGTTCCATGGGTTCATATATTATCTATGCTTCTTTTATAATTTAATTTTTAACTTCTGCTGATAGTTTGATATATTAAATTTTATTAATAAAATACGATTATTTATAGTTCCCCACACGTTCCTTCCCGGCCCTATGACCTTCCTAAGTCTTAGGGTTATTTTTACCCTTTGTTAATCGTGGGAAAGTGGAACCTTATAAGCTTCTATAATACTATTTGATATCACATCCATTATTTTAAGTGATATTGCAAAATAATAAACATCAAATATAACGGACGCCGGGTGTTTGCAAGCAGTAACCATAGATATTGTCCTCACCTATTTAAGATATTAATAATAAATATTGTCTAAATAAACACATATCACAATTAGGGATATAGAAGGTGGGGTCGCACACGTATACTTTAACCCAAACTTTGTGAAGATAACAAACTTGATGGCAAGCTCAATGCTCAGTGATATCTTCAACGTTGCACGTATTTTGGGTATATTTCCTTTTGACGATAAGTTTCAGTTGTCCAAAAAATGGATCATTTACACAACAACTTTTAACCTTATCAGCCCCGCTGCTGGGATATATTCGATAATGTTCAGATTTTCTGCTGCAAGCGGTAACGAGAGATATTGGACAGTTTTTAGGTCAATGGATGTTGTTGATAGATCATTGGCTTACTTTAGGCATATATTTACGGTAGTCTACATTGTTCGGAGGCGAAACATGCTTTACGAACTATTCAATAACATCAATAATATCATCTCAAGCCAAGGGAAGTTTTCAAACTATCGGTTTTGCTTCACTCGCAATTGTCTGATCTTTATTTTTCTTTTAATGTCAGTGCCAATAATGTACACCAACGAATATCCAAGTTGCAAATTTCTTATTTATTGTTTAATATTATTCGTTAACTTCTCATCAGTTGCCTGCATTGTCGGACAAGTCTGGGATCTGATGCTGGTACTTACTAAACTTTTGGATAATTCTGGTGAACTGGATGAATTCTCCATCGAATTGTTGGATCGTTTATCAACCTTTGGTGAATCTGTTTGTGAACTGTACGGACCATTGTTACTCTTGATGACCGTTTCATGCTTTCCTCGAATCATAATGGATCTGTATACGGTTCTTCTACTGCTTTTTCCTGACAAATTGATAGTTAATGTAATGGTAGTACTATCAGCATTAGTGGTTTTCTTTTTTATTTTGTCTATAGTGTATTGTTGCAGTGAATTTCTAAATCAGGTAATTATTCACATTAATTGACACCAGTTCTAAAATTATCTAATACTATATTAAAAACAAATTTAAAAAATATCAATTGGGTTTCTTATAGCCGTGTACTTTTCCTATAGTTTTAATTATGAGAAGATGGCTTCGTGACCTTCTAAGTCAAATTTGTTATTTCATCTAAAACTTTGCGAATACATTCTCACTACATATCCACATAGCCTTCTTTCTAAAGAACTCCAAATTCTTTACTCTTTCGATTGCTTCTAATATGTTTATTTCTATCACGTTATTACACTTTTTGTCCACACTAATTTTGTCAAGCTCAATAGCATGGTTAGCATTCACAAAATGTTCTGCCAATGCTGATGACTTGGTATCCATCTTATTTACGCTTCTAATATGTTCTGCAAGTCTTTTACATATCAGTCTTTCTGTTTGCCCAAAGTACTCTTTCCCACAGGAAGGTGGGATGCTGTTTTGCCAAAATCGATTATTGAAGATGTACTTGTGATCTATGTAATGGACACTAAGTGTTTAAAAGCAGTAACCATGGAAACCTCTCCTAAGAGCCTGTTTAAGATATTAATAATAAATATTGTCTCGGTAAACAGAGAGTCACATTAAGGGATACAGAATCGAAGTCTCAGGCATACCAACTCACAAACATAACTTTTCCCCCAAACATCAGAAAGGAAACCTTTGATGGCAAGCTCTGTGTTGAGTGATATCTTCTATTTTGCACGTATTTTGGGAATATTCCCTTGTGACGGAAAATTTTTGTTGTCCAAAAAATGGCTCATTTACACAACACTGTTTCATGTAATCAACGTCACTGCCGGGATCTTTGCGATAGTGTTCAGGTTTAAATTATCCGGTGGGAAAGAGAGATCCTGGATGGTTTTTCGGTCATTGGTTGGTGTTGAAACATCATTTGCTCAATTCAGGCATATATTTACGCTAGTTTACATTGTTCGAAGGCGAAAAATTTTCTTCGAACTATTCAATAACATTGATCATGTCATCGCTACCCACGGAAAGAATTCGAACTATCGATTTTGCTTCACTCGCAATTGTTTGTTATTGATTGCCTTTTTGATGGCTTCGCCAATCCTATACAGTGACGGATTTCCAAGTTACAAATATTTGATTTATCGATTAGTGTTGTTCGTTAACTTCTCATATGTAGCCTGCATCGTCGGACAGCTGTGGGATTTGATGCTGGTACTTACTAGCCTTCTGCTTGATAATTTTTATCAACTGGATGAATGTTCAATTGATTTGTTGGAGCATTTGTCCACCTTTGGTGAATCTGTTTGTGAATCATACGGTCCATTGTTACTGACGATGATTGTTTCATGTTTTCCTCGAATGGTAATGGACCTGTATTCTGTTCTTGTTCGTCTCTTTCCGGAAAAGATTATAGTTAATGTAGTAGTCCTACTTTCTGCATTTCTGATTTTGTTTTTTATTTCATCTCTAGTGTATTGTTGCGGCGAATTTCTAAATCAGGTAATCACTTGGTTTTGTTTCAATTTATTCACTTAAATTTACAACTGTATTGCAATAATCACTATTATTAAGTAAAATGAACGATAAGTAATGGCGTGAGATAAAGGCAAGTAGTGAAACAACTCACTGATAATACTCAAATTACACATTCAACTTAGAATGTTACGAGGCAATTTTCTTTTCAGCTGGCTTCGGAGGATAATCGGGAATCGAAGAGGTAGCTAGGTTAGAAACTACTGGGTTCGAGGAACAATTTATTTTGTCATGAAAGTGTTTATATCGGGTTCGGGTCAAATTAGGAACATATAAACATTAGAACATTAAGGTCATTATGGGTGATTTTTTTCTTAACAACGTAAGGAGCATTGCGGATTTTACTGGAGTATAATAATTGGATACGAGTGGGATTCGATGGCTAAAGTCTTATAATAGTCATGTATATGAGCCTTTCGTAATTAATTGGGAGCGTTCGTCTTGTATCTGTAAATGTAGCCTAAAACGGCTAACGGTTTCTAATCATTTCATACTATGGTGATGCTTTCAAGCTAAACGTTTGTCAAGATAAAGTCCGAAGTGTCGGATCTGTTCTATAAGAATCAGAGGTATATTTTTAAAGGATTTTGGAGGACAAGAAGTCATTGGTTTACGACAAAGGTTATATGTGATTTATGGGAATTTGGTTTAATCTCCTCATATGTTTCTCTCGGGCCCGAATTTCTACCGCTCCTGCTGCTACTTGCTAGTAGCAATTCACGGTGGATCGTTTGGATTTATAAATATTCCTTCTTATATACTATAGCAAGATATATGATTTAATTTTTTTCGTTTAGATAGCCATGTTAGATACGTTTAGATGGCTATGTGTTCCATAATTATTGTTTCATATTCACCATAAATATTTAAACAATTGTATGCTTCCCTACGTTTTGGAATAGAAACTTCAGATTTATTTTCCCTGAAAAATATATATTACACAAAATATTGAGAGAAATATAATATCTAAAACCGTGTTTCAGGGATATTACATTTAGATAAACTGGTATTATTTAGTTTGTAAATTCTATAAAACAAGTGAAATACTTCAATTTTTACTTATATAGTTTTGAATTCTAGATTAATAATTTCAACAATAAACTGCTTTTGAAACTCTTGAACGACCGAACTGGCCGTTATTTTGATAATGTAAGCTCTATACATTTTAAATTTAATATATTCTACATATTGTCTAAATTAGTCTAATAATTAATCAACAATACGAATTTCTTTAGGAGAAATTAGACTTTCATTTCACTGCTTACAAGCCTATAAAATTCACAGCTTGTGGATTTTTCAATTTGGATTACTCGCTTATTTCCTCTGTAAGTATTTTATTCTCGGAATGGTTTCAGTATTAATAGTAAGTACATAGATTTCCTGGTATAAAGGTTCTTCTAAATAAAAATCAATTTATACAGGTTTATTGTTGGTTTCAGATGATTTCTGTGTGTACTACATATCTAGTAATAGTATTACAATATGGGAAAAATACCACCAGCTGAATGCATCTGTTATGAAGCATCCATATAAGTGTTTATATAATTCATTTGTTGGTTAGGAATTGTTTATATAATAATTTATCTGCAATATGACACTGAAAAGACTGTTTTACAGTTTCATGCTGTCTTAAATGTTTCAATAAAATTGTTTAAATAGATTTGAATTTTATTATAACCATCAAAATTAAAGTAAATAACAGTACATAGGAGAGACTTTGTATTTTGGATAAGCACTCAATTTTAGGCATAGAAGCTACCTATAGAACAGTGCCGAAATGTAGCTTACATAGCTCAGAAGAACCAAGCTGAAGAATATTTGTCCATCTGATACATCTCTAAAACGAAACAAGATCAAAAATATATAACTTTACGTTTCCACTTAGCTTATCTTGAATTATTGCTAACCAGTTAGTAATTTTCAAAGCCATTTCATTTTCAAACATATCCCTGAGTATATAGGAGGCTTAATTCGGGAAACCTTACTTGCATGGAAACCACTTTCTAAAATCGAAATGATCTTGCTATATGTTTATTACAATTTTAAAGACCTTTGAAATACTAAGGTACTGTTGAAAACAGGCAGCCACGGATGAAAGTGAGTACAAATTATGTCGTACATTAACACAATTGGTACTCCTTGGTAATCTTACATTCCGATGATAGCGCCTCTGTAGCAGTTCTGTCTTAACAAAGTGTATCACTAATGTATAACAATTATTTCTTAAAATAACTTTTACATTTAAATAATAATAACGTTTTATTAATATTATTAACAAGTAAATATCATTTATATTATATCTGCAGGCCAATTTATCTTTATGATATCTTATATTTAGTCCTTTAGAATAAGTCCTTCTGTTTGTTCCTATCATAACATAAATTTAGTTAGATAATTAAAAAAAAAAGTTTATTTTCAATTTTACATAAACAAGCAGCATAAGTGTGAATATATGTTCCGGACTTCCTTTACATGGTTAAAGAACAGTGATTTTAATTAATTAAAGTTATCTTTTATAAATAAGTTTTACAATAGCAGGAAAAATGGTGAAAAAACCCGCTTAAAAAATCAGTTAGATAGAATTCTAAATAGCCTCTATCGGTTCCTTTTTGTTTCTTCCCTACTTGGTACTTCCTCAAATCCTTTCGATATTACGCCGTTTTCCGGGTTAACAAAACTGTGAGTAATTAACGGTCTTAATGCTTAATGTGAAAATGTCTTTAGGGTTAGTGAATGTTTTTTGCTTCCCGTCTTTGTTGTTTTGCATTTATAACAAACCTTCCCTTACATATTGAACGATTTTATTACTTATTTTACAAAATTGTTTATAAATTTTACAAATGAAAAACAACAAAGATGGCTAGCAGAAAACACTAACAATTCTTCCCTCACATATTCAACGAATCTATAATGAGTAAAAATTAAGTCATTATATTATAAATACTAACGTGAGAAAGAAATAGTTGACTGTGGGTACTATAATAGGATGTTGATAGTTGGGGGTGCAGTCAAGAAAACACGCAAAAATAGGTGAAACTATTTTATTTTAAGTGCCGACGTTTCGACCTACTATGTAGGTCATCTGCAGGGCTATGAGAAAACAGACAAAAACAGAATAGACTGTAAAAATACATAAAAAGAGGTACAGAAAAATTAGATAAAATGTAGAGATATAAAAAAGAATGATATATAATGAAAGGATATATGAAGGTATATGAATATATATATACATAATATATATATATATAATAATGTATGTAGGTATATGAATAAAGATGATTACATGGTAGATGGATAGAAAGGTGATAATGCAAAAACAAAGTACAAGATGGATAGAAAGGTGATAATGCAAAAACAAAGTACAAAGAGAGCAATGAAGTTAAACAGAAAAAAAAATAAAATGAAAAAGATATGAATATAATGAGTATGGACAATTTAGTATAATAAAGATAGAAATGTATTGCAAAGAAAACAATAGTATGAAAATAGACTCATGGGGAGTATCATAAGTGCAATGAGAGAACATGAATTAAAAATATGATACCTAATAATACATCGAGAAGAATATATTATAGAACGTAAAGAAAAGGAATCTAAGTATGACGGGCCGGGAAGTGAAATATAAAAAATTTTTAAAAAATTTTAAATATTTACGTCGGCACTTAAAATAAAATAGTTTCACCTATTTTTGCGTGTTTTCTTGACTGCACCCCCAACTATCAACATCCTATTATAAATACTAACGAAAGTCAAAAGGTTGCAACATTGCTATATCCTCTCCTGTTATCAGTAGTGAGCCACTTTAACAGTAGAGTAGCACACAATTTCATTTATTTTTGTAATGAGGCTATAAAATAAAGAACACAATATAAAAAAATGTATAACATGTGAGATTATTCATAACCAAAGTATGAATGCAACAGATTTTATCATTCTATGAATTTTATTGTTTACTATCATTCCTATCGGTAATTGCAGTATTAATGAAACTTAGTACACAAAAGTCACTTCTATCCTTCTCGTTCCGATTACTAATGACCAGGAATCCTCTTGTCTATGAAATATGCATTCGAATGAAGAAAACAAGGACTAGTAACTTTTCCATTATGCATTGGAGTTTTGAGGAATATTTGAAGGCGATAAAAATCAGACTAAGTTAAAGCCACGGAGGACATCCCGAGTCCACGGGCCTTCTTCGCTAAGGCTACTTTATGAATAAACCATCAAGTCTTTAAGAGATGTCCTCTCCTTATGCAGATTATTCTACTAGTAATGTGGTTTCCCCGGTTTGCTTCGGGTCGGGAATTAGATAATATTGGCTTGGGAGTTCAAGCCTTCGAAAAGGTTTAGGAAAATATCTCAACAAAAGTAGCTTCATAATTCGTAAGCCTTAATATAAAAAAAAATATGTTGGTCCTTTTTTTAAAAATTTGTATATTTTTTTTCGTAACAATGTATGGAGTAACAATGTATGGAGTAACAATGTATATACATCAATGCATTCACCTTTTTAAACAACGAACGTTTAGTTTAGTGTTCAAATGGCAGCATTAGTAATTAACTTTTACAAGGTTTTTCTATAAATACATAATGGAAAATAAGCTACAACTGTTATATGATTCTGACTTTTTTTTTAAACTATTTATCGATTTAACAACAGTATAGCAATAATATATCAAGTAAATAGAATCAAAGATGTATAACGGCATGAGATAAAGGCAAGTAAAAAAACTACCCCTGGCAGTACTCGAATAACAAATTCAACATACAATTTTACTGGCCATCTTAGTTTTGTGGATTATTGGGAATCGAAGAGTAGCTAGGCTTTGAGTGGGAATAAAGATTTTCATAAAAGGACAGGTCGTTATGAATGACATTATTCGTAACAAATTAAGGACCAATAAAGATTTTACGATGGATTTTGGATTTAGTCCGTACGTCCAGATGGGTCTTATGATTGTCGTGTATATGAGTCTTTTGCAATTAACACTTTAATGGCCGCTGACGCAACATGTGTGTGATTTTCGGAACTATCCTTAGCGTCTGCTCACACAACTACCACTGAAATTTTTTGACCGGTAAGTAGGGGAAAGAAATAATGAAGATTTTACGAAAGATTTTGGATTGCAAAAATTAGGAGAGGGATTTGATGGTTTAGTGGAGTCCCTAAGTTCTACTCCATAAGTTCAAATAGTTCTTGTAATAGTCATCTATATGGGTCATTTGTAATTAGTAAAGAGCTTAGAGCTTTTGACTAGAAAGTATTGAAGTAGCCAAACATACTGATAATAAACTGATCCACCGTATCGTTTACTTTAAATCAAGACTTCTACTAATACTCTATGGCTTATCTTTAAAAACCCTAATTATTTAAATAAATAGAGACTGCGACGATTATTTTCAAAACTGAAGTAATTATTTAACAGCTAATTCATAGTTCTTATTATTATTCAAACTTAGCCGTACATGCAAACACCTCAGATTTTATATGTCAATATAACAACTCAAAAATTGCAGCTCGACTGCAGATAATTCGATCGGCTCTATTTTACTCCTCATCATTTTTGCAGAAACGTTTCCGGTCTATAAGCCAACTCTTTTGAACTTCAATTCTGAAGTCGATCCTTAGTTTCTCCCATCTCCTTCATCAGCAATCGGAAGGCCTCGAAGTGTACTGTCATCACACGTGAATTCTTCTCTTTAGCTCGATATGAAACGAGCATCACCGATTCGCTTGAGATTTCCACCGACAGCGCCCAGATTGGTCACTCTTCAAATGGTTTCTGGCAGCTATCACAAGACGATCTTGATCACACTTTACGAATCTTGGTTTGGTTCAGAAGGATAGCTATATTATGTATATTTTCATGGTACCTCACACAACAATGCCCCTTATAATATGAGGTTCCTTAACTTAAACTTAATGCAAGTTAAAAGAGTAATTTTAAAGACATACGTGTCTTCGATGAATTCTGTTTAAGTAACTTCTTTCGCGTTTAAGTAGAGAACTAATTTTACAATTTACCTATATTAGCTCCATAATTTAAATGGTTTATACATTATATATTATTATAACATATCTATCTCTAACGGTACTGTGCCACTTGAATGACTCTAGCCTCTTCAAAGACTCTCCTCCACTCAGAGCGATCCTCTGCGGCTCTTCTCGCTCCCAGGAGCTGTAGATCAGCCTCGAAATCTTCAAGCCACCGTAGCCTGGGTCTACCCCTTCCTCTTCTTCCATCCGGACATCCTTCCATTACCTTCCTTGCTAGTCTTTCCTGATCTTATTTTCCCTTTTTCAATATATGAGACTAGATCGGTGTCTTTAAAATAATAATTATAATATAATGGATTTTCCTCTCCCAGGGATTAATGAAACTCTCTTGCCGCTTCGAAAGGGTTCAAGTTTTACTAACATACGTTACTGATGTTTGGAGAACGGTCTTATATAATTGCACTTTGGTCTCTCGGGATATATTTCGATTTAGAAGAATTTTCTTGAGAGCCCAGTAGCATTTGTTGCCATACTGAATTCTCAATTTTATTTCTTCTTCTATTTCGTTTTTTTTCAGTGACTATCGTGCCGAGGTACTTGCAGTTTGTAGCTACCTCCTCGACATATCAGAGATCCCCAAGTCGCGGAGCTCTTCTTGGTCAAATCATAAATTTTCTCTTTTCCTTATCTGTTTTGGGCCTAATTTTGTTTACAGCCTCTTCACATTTTTCATATTCTTCCTTTAACGATTATTATAATTACAATATATTTTTAATTATTATTATTTTTTATTTATATATTAATATATATAGAATTATTATTATTAGCTATTAGGCTTTTATCAAAGATAGAAACACTACAACAAGTTCTTTACAGTTATTTTTTATCGATCCTTATCAATGCTAAAGTATTGCAAAAACGAAATTCACGACTAGAGTATTACAGATATTTTAACACTTTAATTATTTCATGTATTTCAAACGTTTTTAAAAATAAAATGGAAGGGGCCGAGTTTTGTAATGCATACCAAACTGAGGACCATCTATTTGGAAAACATCCCCGGGAATCGTGGAATTCGGAAGAAATTGATTGATTCAACGAATGTGGAGAAATATTAGGATTCCCACGGTGAATTTCTGATGAGAGTTAATCAACAACATGGTTGTATACCGGCCAACTATTTGCATGCGGTTACTTGAATACTGATTCGTTTGGAAACACATACTTCAAATTCGTTGTTGTTTCTGCCTCTGGTTCTGATAAAATATTTATAGCGTAACATTTTCAAGAGAAAAAACTATAATAAATGTATTTTTCTTAAAATGAACGTACTATTTTCCAACAGTAACGAAATAGGCACTTACCAGGCAGTCGTAAAGTATGTTTCAGTGAATTTGGTTGAAAAACTTGGTACAACCCAAAATCTTGCTTAAAACTAGTTATGGAAGGTAATTTTTAAATGTAAGGCCCAAAAGTATGTACGAAAATGTTTTTTTTTCGCCTCGAAAAAGTGTTATAGAATTTAGGTAATATATGGAGAGTGTCTAAGTCACCTAATTGTTTTCCAAATATTAACTATATTGGGACTACACCACTATAAATATTGTGAGCGGAGTGGCTCAGTGGTAGAGCACTGAGTAGTCATGCTGGAAAACCTGGTCCAAATTCCGCTGCAGGCAGTTACTTTTTTTAGTCTGTTTGCAGCGATAGATGGATAATATGGGATCTAGGACCCTCCTGGGGCTCACCCAGCCTCTATAAAATATTATAAAAATAGGGTACCCAAAATGAGGGGGAAAACCTAGCGGTTGAGCGTGATCTAGGCCAAGTCACCTCCTTGCAGAAACGTTGTCCATGAAGCAGAACAGTCTCTACCATGTACTGAACCCAAGACTCGTTCACGGGTCGTAGTGGTTACAGGTTAACAATAGAGCCATAGGCCTGTTTGATTTTACTTACCCAGTCCCTACTTTGGAGAGTGGTATAGGTCGATTTGGATCTTGAATAAATCGTTTTTTCTTTTAAATAATTTTAATGATTCCATATTAAAATTACACAGCATACAATAGAACTTTTAAACATATAACATAAAACCATTACTCTTTGCTAAATACTAAGTGTTAAAAACATAAAGTTTGTCCATATTTTTATATCTATTCAAATGCAAAACATTATATATATAATGAAAAAAAGGAGTTACACCACTTTCAAAACAGCTCATATTAATATATAATTTTTGACAGAAATTAGCTTTTAAACTGACTGAATCTTCTCGGTCTAAAACTTCCAAAATCCGAATTTTCAGTAAATTGCTACGAAAAAAAAAGTTGTGTGGTCTTATGTTTCAACTGCATCGTGGTTTCGATGCAGTTGAAACATTTTTTTCGGTTTTTAGGGATTTAACTAAAAACAAATTGGAAAATAATTCGATCTAGGTCATTTAAATTGCGTTTTTAATCTTAACTTAATTATTGAAAAATGGGAAATCAACCTTAACGGTCGTTTGTTGAGTTTTAATTTTACGGCATAAAATTAATTCATCATCGGATCTTTTCGCACTATTCTTGGTTTTTCCTTCGTTAACCGGTTTATTTAACTCACTAGCTTTATCGTTATCCATCACGATAATGTAAATAAAAACAGTTACATTAATACACAGATCAAAACACACAATAACAATACTTGCACGAATAAGTGAGAATATAAATGCAACACGATCAGCTAACTGGACGCCGCCATATTGGCCTCCGTTGCTCTGCCATGCGCCTTTCACGTTTCCCCTACTCCAGGTGCGACATGCGATAGAGAAACTAAAAATTTTGGGGTGATACAAAAAAATGTTTACTTTAAAAAGAGGTAGACCGATTTTATTTTATTTTTTGGTTGTGTGTGTATGTGTGTTTAGGGTTAGGACAAGCAGTGACTCTCTTTGGGATCTAGAATCCTGCCCATAATAGGAAGTAAACGTATTTATTATTCTATCGATTAAAACCCAAAGATTTTCCAGTAATTTTCATGAAACATGCCAGAAATAATTAAAATAACGTCTGTAGAAAAAAAAAAGATGGTCATTAAGTTCTCTTCAATGCCTAAAAAACATCGTATAAATAAAATTATTTATACACAGACAATATTAAATAAAGTTTTCCAACATGGACTTTATTCCAAAATTTTTTATGTATTCATGAAAAACCGTTCAGTTAACTCGAAATTATACAATTCCTGGAACATTCCAGGTGTTCGTTTATAGCATAACTACGTTTGTTACAAAGCTAAAATGGGAAAAAAAACTTCATCCAAACAATATTTGTATTAACTAAAACAAAAAACAATCACTGTGATGTACTGAGAGCCCCGATTGGAAAATTCGTTTGAATGAAAAATTAACACATTGTTGCTTTTTATAATATAATAGTGTTGCGTGTTTTTTTATTTTTTTTTTTTTAACAACAAAACAACTTTATTTGCAATTTTACATATACAAGCAGTATTTGTGAATACATGTTCCGGACTACCTTTACATGTTTAAAGACAGTGATTTTAATTAATTACAGTTGCCTTTTATAAATAAGTTTCACAATAGCAGGAAAAATGTAGAAAAAACCAGCTTAAGACAAAAAAGAAAAAAAATAATAATAATAATAATACTAATATAATAAATAAATAAAAATGATAATAATAAAGTAAACATATATAATAATAATAATTACTTAGAAAATAAATGAATAATTGAAAAGAACTATAAAATAAATACAGATAACTTGATTACAATATCTGCAAATGGTGATTTATTAAGAAAGAAGTATATGTTTTGTTCTTTTGTGCGTGTAGCGTCGTAGCGAATGTTTGTCATAGTTACCGATTTCTCGGATTAATGGGTTTTCGGAAGCTGGAGTTTTTTCAAAGTATGTTTTTGTTTGGTCTGAAACATATTGTTTAATAGTGGGGAGTTCAAGATCTCTAAGCATAGTCGATATTTTCGTGTAGCGGGGATAATTATTGATAATCCTCATGCATAGGTTTTGTACCCTTTCAAACTTTCGATAATTTGTGGCGCAGGTTGAACTCCAGACAGGAGAGGCATAGGTTATCAATGGGCGGATTACTGTTTTGTAAAGGATTAATTTGTTTTTAGGGCTTAGCCTAGATTTTTTATTAAAATAGGGAAACATTTTGTAGATGATTTTTTTCGCTTTTTCGGTTTTCCTGTTGATGTGCTCTGTGAATGTTAAGGACTTATCTACAATTAAACCGAGGTATGTTACGGATTTAGACCAGGGGATGTGTTCGGAATTTAAGATGATGTGCTGGTCTATGTTAGGTCTGCGCTTTGTGAAGATTATGGCGGCCGATTTTATTGGATTGATTTTTAGTTTCCACTTTTGACAGAATTTATGGATTTTTTTGAAAGATTGTTGTAATCGGTTTACTATAGTATCGATTCGGTATGATGCTGTGTACAAAGCGGCGTCGTCTGCGTAAAGCGATGTGGTTACTTTATTATGTTTTGGGAGATCGGATATGAACAGGTTGAATAGGATTGGGGATAGGCATGAGCCTTGAGGAAGTCCAGCGGGTAGGGGAAGTGCTTTGGAGTTAGAATGGTTTATTTTAACATAGAATTGTCTATTAGAAAGGAAGGAATATATGATATGTATTAGGTATGGAGGAAATTCGTGCGATATTAATTTGTAAATAAGACCGTAATGCCAAACTGTGTCGAAAGCTTTTTCGAGATCTAACATGAGCATGCCTGTATGTTTTTTATTGTTGAACCCTTGTGTAATGAAATCGGTAAGACGAGCTAGTTGGTCGACAGTGGAATGGTGTTCTCTAAAACCGAACTGTTCATCTTTGATCAGTTTGTTCTGGTTTACATGCCTAACAATTCGTTTTAGAAGCAAGCGTTCCAGGATTTTGGATAAAATATTTAGCAGGCTAATTGGTCTGTAACTTGTAAAATTAATTGGGTTTTTATTAGGTTTTGGGATGGCGATTGTTTTGGAAATTTTCCAAGCGGCGGGAAAGTAATTAAGCCTTAATATTGAATTGAATATTTTTGTTATGTGGTAGATGGTTTTCCTGCTCAGGTTTTTTATAACCTGTACAGGGATGCCATCGTCTCCTGAGGCTTTCTTTGTTTTTAATTTTTTTATAATCTTTCCTGTTTCTTTGGGTGAAATAGCGGTGAAATTAATTTCGAATGACTTTTTTAAATAGTTTCGGACAGATTTATTTATTTTTCGATTGTGATGGTTAGAGCCAAAATTCGAAGTTGTAGAGTTCGTGTATTGGAAATTACGGGCTAATAAATCGGCTTTGTCTTTGTCCGTGTAGACATAACTATTGTTCTGTTTCAGTGGGGGAATTTTAGTAGCTTTTTTGGTCAGAATTTTATGTATTTTCCACATTTTATTTTCACCAGGTTTACATAATTTTAAAGTTGCTGCCCAGTTATCATTTCTCCATTGATTGATACGGGATCTAACGAAGTTGTTAAAATTATAAAAAACTGTCTTAATTTGAGGGCTTTTGGTACGTTGGTATTTTCTCCTAAGTCTATTTTTAATTTGTATGAGTGCTAGTAGAGGAGACGGTAAATTATAATTACGGTAAGACTGTGAAGAATGTTGAGGGATAGTTTCTGCCATGGCTTGTTTGATTAGTATGTTTAAATTATTAAGGTTGCATTCAATCTCATGAGAGTTATTAATTATTGGGTTGTAGTTTATTTTAGAATCTATTATTTTTCGAAATTTTTGCCAGTCAGCCTGTTTGAATGCAAATTTACTTGTTTTCGGGTTAGTGGATAAAGATGACCCTAAACAGAAAATCACGGGGTTGTGGTCCGAGTTTAGGCATGATAATGCGATGAGTGGGGATACGTTATGTATATTTTTGGTAAGAGCAAGGTCTATTATGCTTGGTTTGTAACCGCGTTGCTTGGGAATGTGGGTTGGTTCGTAAGGGCTGTGTAATTCTATTTGATTGTTTACTATGTAGTTTAATAATAGTTTACCATTTTTATTGGTGCTGTGGCAGTTCCACTGTAAGCTTTTTGCATTCAGATCACCGTATATTAATATATTTTTATTTAACCGAAATAATTTAGCTATGTCTTTAATATTTAATTTATTTGGAGGTATATAGACCGATATGATTGTCGTTAGTTTATTCTTTATTATTGTGTTAATGGCTACTGCTTCGGTAAATTCTAATTTTGGCACCTGTATGAAGTGGTGTTGAGTGTCGGAACGAACTAATAGCATGACGCCCCCTCCCGCCCTGTTACGATCTTTACGATAAATGTCGTATCCCGGAACTGAAAATCTATCCTGCGGAGCCAGCCGGGTTTCACATACTGAAACAAAGTGTGGTTTGTTTTGCTCTAGGAATAATTTAAATTCCACATCGTTACCACGAATTGTTTGTGCGTTCCACATCATTAATTTAATTTTATCCTTATTAACTGTCATATATTCTTGGTTTGCAATTGGTATTAGAAATAAATAAATCGAGATAAAAAAGCAGTGAAGACACTAAAATAAGAGTTTGTTTGATATTTGTATTGATAAAGAGCGGAGACTGTAAGCAGTTTGTTTTGAGTGAGATATAATAAACTAGTGTGGCCTTAGCCTTCGTGATAAGAGGAACGAGAAAGTATTTATTGTGAAGTTCGGAATTATGCGTTATTGACGAAATGTTGCTGCTGTGCCTGATGTGAATAGCATTAGTGGAGTCCAAGTACGTACGTAATTCTACATCACTAGAGTTTATGAAATGTATATACCTGTAAGTATTATGTATATTTATATCAATTATCATGATCATTAATCTATTAAAGAGATTAATCCCTCTATTAGAATAAATACTTTGGACATACCGTCATCCGCATTTTTTAGTTGAGATAACGTGTTTTTAAATTTAGTAATAATCTTACCTATGTTAAACGAACTAAAAATGTTTTTTATTTCTTTGAAGCAGTCTGAAAATGAAGGTTCACTATTGTTCTGATTTTGATTTCTTGAGAAGGTATTTTGAGGCCATTGTGATTTCGGTGTTGGAAGGGAGGGAAATGCTTGCTCGGTTGGTTTGAAGTTTTTTCGAGGTGCTGCCTTTAGAGTAGGTTTCTTTTTACTTAACTGTAGTTCTAAATTTCTTCTGTATTTGGTGCATTGTGGTGAGTTGGAAAAGTGTGCTTCAGAGCAATTACAGCATTTCGGGGTGAATCCGTCGATTAAAGAATTTGGACAGTTTTTGGATAGGTGCTCTTCCGAGCATTTTAAGCATTTAGGTTTTTTGAAGCAATTTCTTGCTACGTGATTGAATTCTTGGCAAATAAAACATTGAGTTATTTCTTTATTTGACCTGTATTTTTCCCATTTTATTACTATGTTACAGCAGTAATTTATTTTATTTATTTTGTTCAGTTGATCCTTATTTTCCAGAATGACTACTGCTACTGGTAATTTTATGGGCCCATGTTCGGATTTTTTTTCCATTTGATATATTTTAAAAATTTCCAACCCTTGGTTCCGTAGGTCGGCTGTGATCTCTTCTGAAGTGGATTCTGGTGGCATTCCTTTTAAGATTACTTTTGGTTTTACTTCATTTTTCGGTGTATAGGAATGAAAACCGAGATTTTTTTCTTTTAATTCATTTTTGATAGTGGAGAAATCTTCACTGTTATAAACATAGAAGGTTGTTTTATTTCCAGAGCATTTCATATGTACCTCATTTATTTTTGTTTTTATTTTATTAATTGTTTCCTTCATGCTATTATATGATCCACTCACAATTATTGGAGGAAATTGATTATTCTTTTTCCGTCTAATGTTGGCGGCTGATAAGTCGGTGATAACTTCTTCGTCGTCTAAATCGGAAAATATATCATAGCTGTTAGAAATGTCTACATTATATTGTAATACATCTCCCCTTTTTCTTTTTGGAGGGTTATTGACTCCTGATGTGCCTGGTGTGGCCGCATCCATATCGGTTTCTGCCCCCCCTAGGGGCATTGTATAGGATTTCGTAGTCCAATTAAAAATAAAAAGTAATCACTTGTTGAGGTGAAAAATAAAGAAAGAAATATAATAGTCTAAAATAATTAACACTGTAAAAGAAACTTAAATTGTTAACGACACTCTGTACACTGCGGCTGCTACTGAGCGACTGTTGCGTGTTAGCTTATCTATAACATGAATATTTATATATTTTTTCGAAAAATAAATCTTTTTTCCTTTTTTTTTTAATACAAGTTTTCCATTTAACTAGAGGGTTGTTTTAAGATTGATCTGGCAGATTTGGGTTTATTATGCCTTATGTAACTATTTCCACTCAACTGATCGAATTATCAACATAAAAATGTTTTTCATTAAAACTTCATGTTAATGAGATTTTTTTTATTTGATACGCAAAGTGAGGTCTTCTAATAATTGGTTTGCCTATCGCTTCCTTAATTTGAATATTAGGATAGTGTTATTTCAAAATAAGAATGACTATTTATACCAGAAATATTATATAGTAATATTATGGCTTAGTGGACCCGAAGGCTCGATACTGATACCACCGTTCTCTGCTTACAAACTTCTGTCCACAGACCACTACCCAAACCCAAATCCGCCGGATCACTCTTACCGCAATAATCCCACCTACGCCTCGCTCTACCACTCAGAAGCTTCTCAATCGGCACATCGGTTATTAGTATTTTAATAACCGATAGCTTTGTTCGTTACTGATCCCAGTAACTTTACAAGCCCATCTTAATCTTCGTGACGCAATCACTTGAATAATAGTAACCAAGTGCCTGCTTCGCAATTTTACATTGTGTAATCTCTAAAATTCTCTAGTGGAATCTTCATTTTATGGATCGATTATTCTATGCAACCCCTTATTTTTGAATACCTAAAGACGTTGTTAACCTTTCAGCGTTAGCGACCACATTTCATGTCGGTAAAGAAGAGTTAGAAGGATGATGGGTTTATAATTTCAGAAATACTATATACCTAATTTCCATAACTTTATTTATATAACTCCAAATACTTATTTATTTTCACTTTTAAAAGTATTTTAAGTAGTATAAGCTTACCTTTTCATAAGAGTGTTGACATGCTATTGTGAAACGGATGAAGATCTATTGAAGGTGAGAGGTGGTAAGCCTGTTCGCTGACCTCGCTGCCGAGAGGAAGGATAAAAGAAAAAAAAAGGAAAAAAAAGGACATGCAAAAAAGCTGAAAGGATTCATTGGGTCGGGAGAGAGAAAAGAGAATTACTGTCCGCCGCTCCTAAATGAGAAATCGCGATCCTTGCGATGGCAAAAAAGTGTGGTTTTTGCAGGCGACACGGGTTCACCCGGCCATAAGAACCCGAATGTGACGTCATAATGCCTTATTGGATCAGACCTTTACAACGGTTGTGTAAAAGGACAATTTACATATTTATTATGGAATATTTCGTCTCCTGTTTCTTGCGAGGGTATTGAGTTTTTTAACGTTTATAATTATAGTGGCGGTCCAACGCCCTTTGTTTTAATTATATAATTGTTAAAATCACTGGAAATTTCATTATAAATAATATAGATATAAAGTTTATATAGTAATAAGTTAATTAAGAAAAATTTGTTTCGACTAAGTCGCCTTCAAGTAACTAATTCCAACTTAGTTACATTAAAGCCCATTCAATAACAATCATCAATTGTCTTAACCGATGTTCGATGGACTGAAAGGGGATGGAGACTAGAAGCTTGGTAGTTGGCCGATTTAATCAGCGTTAATTGATCACATCAGTGCGTTCATCCTTCGCTATCAGCAAACGTTCAGTTCAGTCTTCGAATAGTCGTTTATTTTTACTAGCTTTTGTATAAATACATAACGGAAAATAAGTTACAACAATTACATGTTTCTGAATTTAAAAATAAAATTGTAATTGAAATATACAACTGTATAGTAATAATTCGTCAAGTAAATAGATAGAAAGATCTATAATGGCAAGGGATAAAGACAAGTAGAGCAACTGATAGTAATCGAATAACAAATTCAATATAGAAGCTCATCTTGTTTTCAGAAGACTCGTAGGATCTTCAGGAATTGAAGAGGTTGCTAGGTTTGAAACTAGTGGATAATCAGTAACAATTAATGGGGCATTAAGGTCATTATGGATTTTTTGTAACAAAGGAAAAAACTGGTACTTGTGTACTATAAGGTCTTCCGTAATTTGGTACTAGATAACAGTGATTATTTTGTGAGGATTGTTTTGTAACATTGAGGATTTTATGAAGGATTTTTGATGATACGGACTGGATACGAGAGGAAATCGATGGCTCAGTGGAGCCCCAAAGTCCACGTAAGTCTTATCATAGTCATGAATAGAGTGTTTTGTAATTTACTGGGAGCTTAGAGGGTTTGTGTAATAATTGTTGAAGTAGGCCGAAACAGGGATGTTGGTACTATTTAGTATGAAATTAATATTACACTGACCCACCGATTAATTAATATCACACTGACCACCGAATCGTCTACTTTAGATCAATATTTCGACTAAAATCAAATGGTCTTCTTAAACATCTCATTTTTTTAAAATAGAGAGCGCAACGTTTATTTTAACTACTTTGTTAATTTGCTAACAAAGTAAGGAGCTTTGAGGATATCAAGAAAGAACTTTTGGATTATATGGATTGGATACGAACGGTAATCGATGGCTCAGTAAAATCCCAAAGCTCAACTGTTTTTTTTTTTATCTTTCTTAACCTCCTAATTTATTTATTTACAATACGAAAAAATACAAACTTATATCAAAAATATAACACTTGTAACTGAGGCCTTCTTTTACCCGAGGGTAGGGGTCAGCAACCTGCGGCTCGCGAGCACACTCTTTGGATGTGAAACTGCGGCTCTGTAGTTCCTTACGCAAATATTATTTATTTTATAAAAATCGTTCTGAATCGATTAACGAGGGTAACCCTCACCGATTCTATCTCTCAGCCACTTGTACTCGCTTTACGAATTACCTTCTTAAAGTTATGTATGTACATATATATAATAATAATAAAAAATTCCGAAGTAAAGGTAGGTACCATAATAAAGGTGTAATTGTTTTAATTTTTTACTTAAAATATGTAATTATCTAATGATGACATGTATATATTATCTAATTTGTTGTGAAAAACACTACAATAAATAAATCTATTTTCTTATGAATAAATAGATTAGTTTTTTTTTGTTTTGGTCAAAAAACTTTATTTATGGGAATAATATTTATTGTAGACAAGAAAAAAATTTGTGGCTCTTAAAAAACTTCGAAATTTTGTAAATTAAAATGTTTGACTCTTGCTACTCAAAAGGTTGCCATCCCCTGCCCTAGGGTATTGTGCTCTTACCGCTGTAAGTGGGAGCTTTTATTTTGTGGCTTTGCCTTTGCCTTGGTTTTTACAATGGGAAGGGAGCTCTAGTGCGTTAATCCAAATTGGTTTTATGATTTTTATGTATTATAATTAATTGGGAGCTTAGAGCGCTCGTCTAGTGAACGTTGAACTAGCTTAAAAAGGCGAGCTGTTTCTTGTCTCTTTCAGTCTAGTATGAGGATTCCAAGTTTGTTAAGGTGTAGGCTAATGTACGTAGTAAGGTCCAGAAGTTTCCGGCCAGGAATAGAAGGAAAGGTGAAAGAAAAAAATTGGTGTTACTGAATTTCAATATATTCTCCTCTAAGTTCAACACACTTAGTACAAATACACGCTTTGGCAACATTGCTATACCATGATAATAATAATTATCTTCATTGTTAAAAAAATATTCTTCCACTGCTTATTTGAGCTCTTCATCGGTGTTAATGTCCCTAGGGGCAAGTCTGGGCTGTAGGGTGGATGAGAGATTTCTTGGAATCCACAGTCCTTCACAGCCGCCTTGGAAATGGCAAAGAATTTTTGGAACCCATCTTGCACTAACCTTGTTCATATGCAAATGTTCTTTGATGATCCTCAAAACACTTGTTTTTGAAAGCCCCAACTTCGCTGCTATTTCCTTGGGTTTCAAGTTGGATTGTTTCAGAAGTGACAGTTTCCAATAGGCGAACGGACGCGGATCATCTCTCTAACTTAAATAATTTTTCCGATTCTTTCACCGTGGAATACGTCGGGGAGGACTGCCCGTATACACACTCCAAGCGCTCCTTAATTTGAGCAGGAGAAAGACCCTCGAATTTAATAACCGCACGGTACTCGAGTTTGAACGCTGTAATAATGGAGGCTGGACACTGACTGACAGGACTGAGGAAGTGCGGGCGATGGGATGGAGTGAGCAGGCATGGACCTGCATAGGCGTGCAGTTCCCGGCACGTTTGAAGGAGGGGAAGCAGGAGAGGCCGGAAACTTATGGACCTTAGTACGTACCGGGCCTATTCTACAGGAATCAGTGGAACGTTGTTAAACGATAAGGAGGACAAGAATCCATTGGTTTACAACGCAGGGGAAAGATAATTTGACGGGATTTGTGGGAATTTATTTTAATACTTCAGTTTTGACAGGATTTTTCGTGGTCAGGGTTCTAAAATAAATATGATTTTTAACAATTTAATCTTGAAAGTTATATTGAAATATTCGCCAACGGGGAGTTGTCATGCCGAAGGTCCTGGGCTCACATCCCGCTTCCTGGAAGACTGTTATTTAATCTTTTAATAGGCATAGATGGACACTATGGGTTATGCAGACCTTAAGGAGCCTCCGTAAGGTAGATACCATAAATTGGTGTGAAAATCTGGTGGTTGAGCGTTATCTAAGACAAATCTCCTCCATGCACAACCGTTGTCCAAGAAACAGTACAGTATCTTCCATGTAATGGACCCCAGACCCATCACGGGTTGTAATGGTATAGTTTTTTTAAATAATAAAACGTGAATAGTTTTCAAGTTTTGAGCAATTAATAATGAGATAATAATAGAAGCAGATAAAAGAATCCGAAGGCTGCTTTTGTAAACAACAGTTACCTTTCCCTGCTGTTTATGAACTTACGTCCACGCATCACCACAGCATCCAAGCCCATAATATCTGTTAGATAAAATATAAATGCGATTAATTGCTCATAAAAAAATTAAATAGCCAAAGAAAAGTGTAAACTTTTGATGGGTAAACTATCTACTTATATGTTAGAAATCCATTAGAAAAAATCCAAATTAGTTTGTAATAAGCATGAATATGAAACAAATCTAAAAAGTAGAGAATCATTTTAAGTTAATACGATTTTGTTAACAACTTCCGATATTATGGAACCCTAAGAATGTAAATTATAAGAGTAAAAATTGTAAGATTCTTGGAAGGAAATTGGATTTGTGAGAAAAATACCTTTTGATGTGTGTAAAAATAAAATTATAATTTTACTGTCTGGATATCGGAAATTCAAAAACTGGAAAATAATTTTTAATAAGTACAAAATAAGAATTAAAGGATGAACGAAAAAAGTCCATTTTATGTTAAAAAATATATTGCTTTTTTAAAAATGATCATAATGACTATACATTTCTATAGGTTTTTTTTTTTTATCATTCCTTTTAAGAACAAGTAGGTTCTTCACTTATCATGAATATGAAATAGGAAATTATACAAAAAACTATTATGAACCGAGACCATCAATTTTTTAATGCTGATGGACAAGAATAATTTTTTTTTTTATTAAAGTTGTTGGATGCCCAGAGGATAGGAGAGCCAGATGAGAGTGGAGGCCATTCCAGGCTGTTGGAGCACTCGAAGCAATATAAGGCACCTCCAAACTTCCGATATTAAACAATTTTTGCTCCACCCACTTTCGCAATAACAACATTCCTCCTTTGATATTCCTTAAATATTTCGGTACTATATATTTATTATCTGTAAATATTTATTTTATAAGTGGAAAACTCCTGTAAAGATACTATGGCAGATTAATTGAAAAAATAATCAATATTCTGCAGTATTCGTTTAGTCGCTCTGCATTCCTCTGCTGTGATGATGGCCTATTCGCACACTATCTTAGTGTAATTTTTTTTCTGCAAGAAGCATTACCACCCCGTTCAGGGAATGGAGTTTTAAGGAACGGACCATTCACCGAGAAGTTTTCAGCTGATGACACAGATTAATTCATTTCTCCTGTCTAACCAAAGGTGAAAACATCATATCCAGATCGTACTGCAGGGAAATTTACATAATGTTATGAAAATTTATCGAAAAGAAACAACCTGGATTGGTTTGTAGGATGGGACTTGTACTTTTTTTTTCTATTTCACTCGAGGTTTGATATGTTTCACAACAAACAGTGATAAATCTAAACGAGTTTTGTTACGAAGTCCTCCCACACTCACCCCATTTGCCAGACTTACCTCCCACAGATTTCTAACTTTTTTTGAAATTCGGACAACTTTCTTCAGGGTATTTTTTTTTTAACGATTCTCAAGTCCAAAACGCATTCAGAGGCTTTATTTCATCATAAAATCCTAAATGTTTCAGTTCTGGGATTGAAAATTTGATAAAACATTTGAGGAAAAAGTATATCTTTTGGCGAATGATGTTTCTTTATTACTATTTAGTAAAGGATGCCTATAATTCCTCGATAATCGACTTACTATTCTGTTACTGACTCTTATTTGTATAACTCTCGCTAGAGCTAGAACTTGGACACTGCCTGGTGAAGCTGTAGAGGTCCGAAGGATGGACAGCCGGACGGAGATAGAGTCAGAGCTGACACTAGTCTATTAACCGTTTCATTCATTCCCTCTCCTTTCAATTTGATGCATCGACATTGCTTTTATCTCCCTTAGTAGTCCAGCATCCATCTCCAAAACCTGACGTCTAGTTCATCCATTTCCTCAGGGGCCCAAGTGCTACAAACCGAGCTTGTATCATATTACTAATATTAAAGGTAAACGGTTATTTGCATACTGGTCTAAAGAAAAAACGTTATAACTTAAGTTTAATTTGAGATCATTGCTCTTACTGAGAGCTATTTTAGATACAACTATTGGGTTGTCACACATGAAATGGCCGTTTTGGTGAGGAAGAAAATAAAAATTTGAGATAAAATCTAACATATTTATTATTAAAAGTATTTACCATCATTTTCGATACACTTCTGCCAACGGCTTACCAAGTTTTCTATCCCAGATTTGAAAAACGATGAGTCACGTGATGAAAGGAATTCAGAAAATGCATTTTAATGTCTAAATCATTGGTAAGCAATTTTCCTCGCAAAAAGTTGTCCAAACTCCGCAAAAACTGGTAGTCTGTAGGGCATAGATCAGGGGAATATGGGGGTGGGGGTGTTGTAAGACTTCATACCACAACTACTTTAATTTATTCACTGCCTGTATTTAAACACGAGGTCGGGCGTTATCATGAAGGAGAATAGGTCCTTTCCTGTTTACCAGTACCAGCTGTTGCTTGATCAAATGTTGATGCAGTTGGTCAATTTCTTGGCAGTATGAGGTTGAATCGATTGTTCTTTGGTAGAAAAGAAAAATGAATGACCATACAGTAACCATTAACTTTTTCGAATGGAGATCCTGTTTTGGCATGTGCCCAGGAGGCTGATCGACATCTAACCATTGGCCAGATCGGCCTCGATTTTCATATATGATCCACTTTGCGTCACAAGTTATTAAGCGGCTGAGAAATGTTAAGATTTTCAAACTTCAAAGGGTAATTCCATTTTTAAGCATTCCGGAATCTATTCTCACATTCTTGGGTTAATCACTGTACCTAGACATTACAATCCACGATTTTGTTTCAAAATGAAAGTCGATAAGTGTTACTTAGGCTCAAATAAATAAGGTATTCTGGAATCGTTACACCAAAGAATTAATGACAACATTATTATTTCTAATATATTATGGTAGCATTTATTGTATCGAATAGTTAATGGTGATTTATTGAAGTAAACATTTCTTTAGCCGTATTAAGGGACTTTTGGTAGGGGAAAACTTATGCCTTCGCTTCACCGACATGATCGGCATGTTCGTGACATATTGCGGGAGACAGGCGATACCTAGTGGTCTGTACATGACTTACACAATTCACTTTAATCAACTTTAGTTTAAAGATTAGAATTCTATTGATGTACGAATAATTATATTTAACTAAAAAGTCATTAAATGTGCAAATAATACTATTAATAATTTAAAACATTAATAACTGGATGAACTTTTCGTTTCCCCTAACATATTTTATTTTTTAAATGACTTATATGAAATTATTAACTGTACAGGCGTTCTAAGTTGTTGAACTTAACGATAATAATAATGAAAAAATGAAAATAAAATGAATCATATAATATAACTATCATATTCGGTACTAATTATGGTTTTAATTTTTTGATTGATATTCTGTATTCTATCTAATGTGTAGCCCCTCACATGTTTTGATTAATGAATAAACTACTTGAAAGTGTATACAATTATTGTTCGGTATGTCAGTATATGTGAAAACCAGATTAATGTTAATAATTTCTATTTACAAACTAGATATTTAAATAATTCAGACTATAATTGATTTATTCAATTTAAAAAACACATTTATTTAAAAATCTTGAGTTTTCACTTCTGTCAGCAGTCCCCATGACTGTCTATTTAAATTTTGTTTAATACATCGGTGTTCGAAAATTTAGCCATAATAAAATAAACATATTTTGTAAAAGTGTGATGATTCTCACTGGCCACATAAATGTTCAAGTATGGAAATATAAAATGGTAATGGTGTTTGTTTTTTTGTGGTGAATATGTTTTAAATATACCGTGATAATTGCATAAGTGTAAAAATTACCAATGATTTTTTTATTGTAAAATATGATGTATTAAAACAATATAATTTGCAGAAAAGTATTTATTAATAGTAGAAACTTCAGATTATAAGCGTTTCTTCAATGTATATGGTTTAATTTTGTATTAATTGTTATTTTTATGGTAATTATTTTTAAATATTTTTGTTTTGAAGAGAAAAGATTTTCCCTGGCCAGGATTCGAACCCGGGTCGTCTGCTTCTCCGTAGCAGTGCTCCAAGCCACTGAGCTACCAGGGGTCGTATCCAAATCCGTTCTCTTCACCGATCCTATATCCCCGTGTTCTCGCACAATTTTTGCGATATATACTCGGGGAAGAATGTTCATTGAACATTATTTTAATTAGTGAGATACAGACGACCCGGGTTCGAAGAATCCCGGCCAGACAAACCTTTTCTCAACAAAAATTTTTTGTTCTCAGTAGCACTCCAATAAAGTTCTAAAGCAAATGATCTCGAGGCCATCTTCTTTTCAGACACCTCGGAGGGTTATCAGGAATAGTATGGGAAGCAAGTTGACAGACTAGAGGATTCGAGTGTGCATGGAGCTTGTCATGGAAGGATAGGTATCTAGTTTGGGCCATATGGGATATTAAGATCATGATGGATGAGTTTGTTTGTGACATAATAAGGAGCATTGAGGATTTTACGAAGGATTTTGGATTGTAAGGATTGGATACGAGATAAATTGGATGGTTTAGTAGAGCCCCAGAGCTCAACTTCGTATGTCCAAATAGGTCTGATAACTGTCATGTAAATGAGTCTTTTGTAATTAATTAGGAGCTTAGAGCGTTTGTCCAGTAAATGTTGAAGTAGGCGAAAACGTCGAGCAGTTTCTTGTCTTTTCAGTCTTGTATGAGGATTCCAAGTGAGACGTTTATCCAGATGGAGTCCTAGGTAACGTATCTGTTCGACAGGGTTCAGTGGAATATTATTAAAGGATACAGTAGGACAGGAATTCGTAGTTTTACGACGAAGGGTGAAGGTAATTTGATGGGATTTGTTAGGATTTATTTTAATCCTCCAATTTTGACACCATTCTTGTAGGTGTGAGATATGGGATTGAAGAGATTGGGATGCAACAAATGGATCCTTATTAACTGATAACACACATGTGTCATCAGCATAAGTAGTGAGGACAGTGCTTGGATGGGTTGGGATGTCAGCTGTATATATGGTGTATAGGATGGGCCCCAGGATACTACCTTGAGGAACACCGGCAGACTGGGTGAAGAGGGAAGAGTAGGAACAATTATGGTTTACTTTAAAGGTTCTATTACTGAGGTAGGAACTGATAATAAGGAAGTAAGTAGAAGGTAAGAATTTACGGAGTTTGTACAGCAGTCCTGGATGCCAGACTCGAACAAAATCCTGCTCTACATCGAGAAAAGCTCCCGTGCAGTACATTCCGCGCTCTAATGCGGATAAGACAACGTCCACCACACGATGGCATTGCTGGATGGTGGAGTGTGATGTTCGGAAACCAAATTGGTGATCTGGGATTATTTGATTGGATTCTATGATAGGATGAAGACGTTTTAGAATGAGTTTTTCAAGTATTCCCCATTATGGGCAAGAGAGATATAGGACGGTAAGAAGATGGGAGTTCTGGTGGTTTTTTAGGTTTTGGAATCATCTTAACTATGGATAATTTCCAGGAATCAGGAAAAAATGTGGTGCGGAGTACGGCATTGTATATATATGTGAAGGCGTTTTAGAATCTGGGATGTGATTAGGTCGTGTCCAGGGGTTTTGTTGGCGGGTAATCTATGAATAATGTTTGATATTTCGGAAGGATGGAATGCTTTAGGAGGAGGGGACAACTGAAGAGGAATACTTAATTCTGCTCCAATGCATTCAGAGTGGGTTTGATTAAGGATATCTGGATGAGGGTTAAATGTTTTGAATAGGTGCTGGCCGAAAATTTGTGATTTTTCTTTATCGGATCTTGACCAGGTTTGGGATTCGGTAAAAAGTGGATGGTTGAATTTTTTATAGTTAAGGAGTTTTCTAGTGGTATTCCATAAGGATTTGTCAGTATTACTGAGATTTTCTGTACGGTAATACAAATTTTGAATTTTGAATGTTCTGATCTCTGATTTTAATTTGTTGGCCAGTTTGGTATAATGACTCTTGTCCGATGGATATCTCGTGCGGTGCCACTTTGCTCTTGCCCGTCGTTTTTCTTTTAATAACTCGCGAATATGAAGTGGCCAGTTATTCTGTTGATAATGATTTTTACTTGGTAAAGTGTTATATTTTATATTGCCTTGTATTGCTTCTGTTAGTTTGTCTATTGCAGAATTGATGTCTCCTTTTGTTTTAAGCGGAATTTTGAGCTCTAAATTAATTTCTAGATTTGATCGGAATTTATCCCAGTCTACACCTCCTGTAATCAGTCTGGGATGAGAGGGCTTAGGAATGGGAATCGAATGCACTTGAAGCAGGACTGGACTGTGATACGAGGAAAGGTCATCCAGGGATTTTATAGCAGTTTGATTGCAGGAAATCTGTGAGGAACCAAATATATCTAGAATATCTGGACGTTTTTTGAGGGACGTAGGCCAATAAGTAGGGTTTATGGGTGCGAGAATAGAGAAACTATTAGAGGTTGAAATTCGGGATAAGATGCTACCACGGGAATTGGATGTTCGGCAACCCCATCGTTGATGTTTGGCGTTGTAATCTCCTCCGGCAATAAAACGCGGTCCGAGGGATTGGAATAAGGATTCGAGGAGGTTATAAGAAAGGTGGTTACCAGGAGGACAGTATACAGCTGAGAATGTTATATGGAAAGGACTAGTTGAAATGGTTACTGATGTTGATTGAATGGCATCAGTTGGAGTAGAAGGAATAAGAGAATGTGGTATGGATTTATGGATAAGGACACAAGAACCTGCATGTGCTGTATCGTCAGGATGATCTGATCTGTAAGTGATATAGTCACGTATGTAAAAATATGATCGTTTTGTGAAGTGTGTTTCAGTCAATAGGGCGATGTCTATGTGATTGTTATGAAGAAATAAGTCCAGTTCGTCTCGATGGTTATGTAAGCCATTTGCATTCCACAGAATGATTGCTAGGGGCTTGGTGTTCATCGTGGGGTATTAAATGGTATTTCGGAAAGGAGTAGGATTAGAAGGGAAATGAGTGGTTTGGTGGTATTATTAAGGTCTAATAAGAAATTCGAAAGGATTGTGTTGATGCCTACTGGACTTTGATTGGGAACAGGATATTGCTCTGAAGGTTGAGGTGGAGGATTAATGTGTCTTGGGAAGTTGGTTGGGAGTTGGACCCTTCTTGAGACACTGGAAGCTGCATCAACTTTCAATGGTGGTTGGGTTTGGAGGTTTTTCATGGAAGAAGTTTGGGATGGAGTTGTGGGTTCACTCTGAGGTGGAAGCTTCACCCGTAGAGGTAGACGGTGAGAAGGGATGTCTTGGCGTGGAGGTAGTAGAGGTGGATGAGATTTGGGAACCATTGGCTGGGATTGGGAGGTTTGAGGCGCCTGTTGTCGGATCTGTTGATGTCGAGGCTGCTGTTTTAGGCTGATGGCTGAAAATGTACTTTGTTCCTGTTGAGGAGGATTAATATCTGTTGAGGTCAACAGCTGCTGTTGATTACTATGATGTTGATTCTCGTGTACTTTTTCTATTTCTTCTTTACTATTTTCATCTTGACTTTTGGATGCTGCATGGTGGGATCTTAGCCTTCGAAGGTTTTTATGCACCAAGCATCCTTTATAATTTGCTGGGTGGTCCTCGCCGCATAACATGCACTTTTCAGGTGTTTCCCTAGTTTTCTTACATGTGTGTGTTGCATGTGCTCCAGCACATTTGACACATCTGGCCGGATAGTGACAATACGCTTTTGTATGTCCTAGTGCTTGGCATCTTGTGCATTGCACAATTGTAGGTCTTTGCCTTGACTGTTCAAAAGGAACGACTGAATAGACCAGCCTAGTTATGTTAAATATTTCAGTATTATTTCTGGCTGGTTCCAGATCAACAAAAAATAAAAATAGCGGGAACTTTTCGACGGGATGTAGGACGACCGATATGTTTCTGACGTTGTGGCCGATCTCTTCCAAGTCCCTTTTGATGGCGTCAGTAGGTGTAGTACTGTGAAGACCTCTTAGAACAACTCTGTAGGCCTTTTCTTCTTTTAGTTGGATTAACCAATTTTTTGTAATTCTCTTTTGTGGCTGTATTAATTTTTATGTCTTTCACTCGAGAATAACATTTAAAATTGGTTGGGCCGATCAGGTTGGCTATTTCTTGACCAAATGACATGAAGTTTAGAACGTTTGAGACAAATATAGGAGGTGGAACCGGTTCGGAAATCTGAGAGGTTTCATGATAAAAAATATTTAAAAATATATTGTTTAATATTTTAAATTTAGGGTGAAACAATTTTTCTTCGCTTTAGTATGTTAGTGAAAAAGAAGTTATTTATAAAATAATTTAAAGTGGTTTGTCTTGGTTATGACGTCGTACGTGAAATGTGGGTCCTGGACCTGTGCGAGTCCAGGTACTCGTTGTAGATGCAGATTATACCTGGAAAGGTAGAATTTTTAACTCCCATTGTAGTATCGTCCAAATATCCATAATAGTACAAAGTGACGTTAAATGAACAAGCAAACGAATGTTTGAGTTTTGAGAACAATCATTTTATTTATTGAAATCTATAATATAGAGACTGACGAATCCGATATAATATTATTCTTGATTCATTATATTTTTTTTTGAATGTGGGGTGAGGTGAACAAAAATATAAAGGGCTAAGCCTAAATGAGAAGGAAGGGCATCAATATATTTTAATGATACCGCTTTTAACGACCTCTGGCGCCTACTGGAATAAATGTTATTGATATAGGAAGCAGATGGCGGCTCCGATCGATAGGGTCAACAAAATTATCAATTATTATAATTATTAATGATTAATTAATGTTAATTAATAATACCATAGAGGTGATTCTGGTGTAAGGAATGTCGCCATTGTAAGTGTACGAAGGGACGTTCAACTCTCCCCCTTTCCATAATTTCCATAATGGAAAATATGGAAATTACTAATAATAATTATTATTATCACAAAATACGATAATGATAACTAATACAAAAATACAAACCGTCACCTTGCACAATCGTTGTCCTAGAAATAATTCAAACTCTACCGTGTTTTGAACCAGTGTACCTTAATGGGTTATAGCAGTACATAGTCCATGTAGATACGTTCTAAATAAAACATTTCCATAAATCTTGTTTTTTTTTATTTTTGTATCTTAATATTTGAAATTTATCAGTAATGATTTATTTAATAAAAAAAACAACAACAACAAAAACGCTTCTTCTATTCAAGGAGGTGAGGTGTTGAACCTGCAAACACCATTATGTCATCGAAACAAGATAGATCGTCCAAGAAGTAGACAAAGGGGCGGAGATAACGACTTCCTGACAGCCGATCTTCGAGAAGAGCCTCGAGATATGACGAATTGTTCCTGGGAAGGGCTTAAGTGGAAAGTTGGAAATGGGGAGAGGCGCGGTGAAAAACTAATTGAAAAGTCCAAGTAGCAACAAGTTAGAAGCGGGTAAGCAGCCACCTTTATTTAAATCTCGCCAATGGCTCCTTAATTTCTGCCACGAGTCACTTAAGAAGTTGCTGCCCTCTGACTACTATTAATGTTCCCTCCGCACGGTGACAGAGCACTCTACAGTCTGTTTTAAAAAGCAGTTGCCAGGAAGAAAATAATGGTCAGTGATAAGTAACATCAAACCCCTTTTAAAAGACCATTTTAAAGTGCCGGAATAAAATTGAGTAATAAAGTGTATTTAGAATATGATAGGTCGTTCTAAATGAATTGTCCGTTTTTGAAGGGAAATGTGAGCGATTTTGAGCAGGAGAAAAACTTAAGGCTTCGCGTCACCAATCTATGCGACATGGTTGTGACGTATTGCGCGAGACTGGCGACCCGACGTGTGTATGAATTTTAGGATCCTTTATAATCAACATTAGTTTAAAAGCTGTGCCATTCATACTAATAATAACTTAAAAAATCAATAACTAATTAAACCTTTTGTTTTCCCCTAAAATATTTTCTTTGTCATTTAAATGTTTTGTTTTATGAAATGATTGAAAGTACATAGTAATACTAAAAATGAAAATAACGTTATTTAGGATATATGTTAATACAAACTGAAAGTATAAATAATATATTATAATTTTTTATTTTTTATTTTTTTTTATTAATTGTTATAATTTTTATTTTTGAAGAGAAAAGATATGGCAAGGGCTGGGATTCGAACCCGGGTCTCCTACATTTCCGTTGTGGTGATCTACCAACTGAGCTATCCTGGTTCGTAACTCGTTTTTAACTAAATAACCTTCCCTTTGAAAACTTGTATTAATTATTATTTTTTTAAAAATGATTCTCAAGTAAAACGCGTTTTCAGACTTTATTTCATCAGAAAGCTCTGAATTTTCCAGTTCTTTAGTTAACATTTTGATAAGACGTTGGGGAAAATATATAAAAATGGTTGTAATTATTTTGAATAAAAATGTTTTGATTTGTTTAGTATCAAATCAAACCTTGTCCTTCTTTTAATTGTGTATTTCTTTTTCTCTTGTTAACATAGGCATTAAGAACTAAAACGTTCCTGACTATTATAATTAGAAAATGATTGATTTTAATTGAAGAGGTATTGGTGCCTTCGGTTCTCGAAATTTCAATCATCCTCTAACAGCACAGAGTACGGAACTATTTTATTAACTGCAAGTATTCCTAGCTCAGCGGCTTATTAACGGTAAAGTCAATTATTAAGACAGAGGCCTCTAGCACGACTTGCTCCAAGTGCGGTAAGGTCTGGGTTCGATCCTCATTTGTGGTTAAGTTTGCTAAAGTTATGTTGCCTAGTGTTCTGCAGCATTGGCCTCCCCATCCTGTGCCAAAGTCAACATCCGCCTAGAGCTGGATGTCGAATCAGCAAATGGTTAATTCGCATAATCTCAATTCTCTGATTTTTAATAACATAATAAAGATAAAAGAATTCAATGTGATTTATATAAATCTATATTATTAAAATAAAATAAAAGTTGTGCTATCTGTGATGTATTGGTTAGCATTACAACCTACTATGCCTACCCATGGAGCCCGGGAGTTGGCACTAGGATTTTTTAAAATGAGTAAAATGTGCTAGGTTATGCCGTCCTTCGGAAGTGGCGTAAAATGCGGAGCCCAAGCCTGTGTGGTGTAAGGTTCTCATTAAAGATCTCTATCCAACTTGTACCTGGATAGGAACAGTTCAGGACTTCCATCATTCGTATCCTCATTTGATTATTTGTTAAGAGGTTGATAAAGTGGGTGTCCTTGATAAGAGGAAATATCTAGTGGTTGACCGTGATCTAGGATAAATCACCTTCCTGCACAACCGTTGTCATTCTTTCCTATCACGTTCTGATCCCTAAACTATTGAGTGATTAGGGGCTGTTAAGGGTAGTTTTCTTTTATTCTATATTTATATGTTTGGAATTATTTTTAGTTAAATAATACGAAGCATATTGTTATATTATATAACTACGAACTAGATAAGAAAGAACTAGGAGTGAAATAACATCTCTTTTGTGAATCACGTTCCTCCATGACAGCCTTCTGGTCCTCGACTCCGGATCTGAATTGCAGATCGCCGATAGAGAGCGGTTCTTGTAGGCGCTTTTTGCGAAAGATTTCCATCCTCGTTAAGACTAATAGATAATTAAGTCTGTCAAAGCCCCCGACTCGTAAGGCATAAGAAAATCCTCCGGTAAGAGGGAGAAGTTTTTGCGGCAAGACTTTCCGAATCAGAAGGCGAGAGATCCGATTAGGTGTTCAGAAGAAGGAGGAGGTGGAGGTAAAAGGGGAAGGAGGGAATCTCTTTAGGACGGGGAGAGGGAGAAAAATAGGGAAGTGGGAGAAAAAACGGGAAAGTTGGAATGGAACCCATCCATTGCCCAGAACCGTCTTTTTATTATAAATTTAACTCGACCCTTCTCCCACCATCTGTGTTTTAATTGATAATGTCTTCAGCTCTTAATAAAAATATTGAAAGTCTTATCTCCAGTTTTGCCTCGTTAGTTTACCACTATTAATTATTTTAAGCAGTTTAGAATGTCTTTTTTCCGATTTCAACAATTAAAAAAATCATTCTAAATTATATTTGTCTGCATTAATTGAAAGTCAATAAACTTATTAAACACGTTCATAGATGCCTTTACTCCACTTTTTTCATTGTTATAGTTGTATCTAGACATATATAAGTCGTAGTAAGGTAGGAAAACATAATCCAGAAAAGTACAAATGTATGATCAGTGAATTAAAACAAAAAAAAAAAAACTGTAGCACTAGAACCCTTGAAGGATCTTGGTTTCAGTACATTGTAGAGTCTGTATTGATTTTTTCGAGATCATGCTGAACCACCAAGCTTCCTCCCCAACTAAGGGTACCCAATTTATATAGGCTGAATGAGCCCAGGAGGGTCTCCATATTCCACAGGGTCCATCCGTTGATGTAATCAGATTAAATAATTTATCTGCCACAGATGGATTTGAACCCGGGGCCTTAAGCTTAGCAGCTCAACGTTCTACCTCTGATCAACCAGCTCCCCATAATCACTGAATAGATTCCTAGAATATTTGCTAGTAACAAGTAATGGCTTTCTATTACCCCAATGTAGTAATTTATTTTGATAATGGAAATGAACAAGGTTATTTTAATTAGGTCGCTTACAATAAAAGTATATACTACTATACTATATACTGTGTGCACTACTATACACTGTATACTAGTATATTATACTAGCACTATTTAATTCTTTTATTTCACTTTTACAAAAAATAGAAAAACTAATTGACACTATAACCCGTGATAAACAACGAAAAGTTGTTAGACATTTTCGTTCATAACAAAACTACAATAAAAAAGTGTGTTTAGTACATATTAATAATGAATAATGAACTGCTCTCTAAGATTTGTCCTAGGCACTTCGTGGCGATCCCCCGTCACATCACTACGATGAGTTAAAGTGGCTTTTCCGTCCCATTCGTAGCCAATATGTCCTCAGTGCTTTTCTATACCAATCAATTAACTCGCAACACCCTTCATATATCTACAGTCTCCTCCAATTCAAATCCTCTGTCCAGCACCACAAAACAAGATCCCGCCTTTCCGATTTCTACACTCGTTCCCACAAAACTAAAGCATTCGAGCGTTCCTTCCTCGCCCGCTCCACCACTGTGTGGAACTCAATCCCTCCTTTCATCCACCACGCTTCTTCACTGACTTCATTTGAATCCTTGCTTTTCCAACATCTCCTGGCATCCCAAAAAGATGCTCTCTAAGCTGGTCAATCATCTGCTAAAATAAATCAGTATTGAATAGTCGACTTCGTTGCCTACGTGTTTTTTGTTTATTTTTCCAAAGAAGATATAGACTATGTAGATACTTTATGGCATATGTAGGGACTTAGTAGCATGCTAACCAAATAATCTATTTTATTTAGTGAGTGTTGTTATTTGCATATTAATTCTCGACAATTGGTTAAAATCCTGACAAGTTTCGTACTTTTTAGTCATTTCATTTCTATTTTTCTTTTTCTCATGTTTTTGTAACTTGTAAATACTTCATGATTTATATTGTTATGTAGCCTCCTGGCCAAATATATATTATGTTTATTTTTATATCCATGTTTGTTATTTTAAAGGGACTTGGTTCCAGAATTAAGTTTGTTTTCTATTTTTATTTCTATAGTAAAGACTTTTCTTTTTTAAACGAACAGTTGTGCAAGGAGATGATTTTGCCGAGGTGAACCGCTAGAGTAGTCACTGTAGGCAGAATAAATAGTACTCTCCCACAACCAGTCTCGAATTATGGACTTAGAGATCTGCAACTCAACAAAGAAAACTATATCAAATACAAAATAATTACATTTCTAACCAGTATTTTTTTAAATCTTCTAGGATAAGAATATAATGGCCAAAAATGAGTAACCGAAAATTGTAATATCGTTTTGTTATATAAAAACGTTTTTAGTGATGTAATATTTTATATTACCTTTGTAATGCAACGAAGGCATCTCACTTCTTATTCCCACAATTATTTCTCCCTTGGATTGTTTTGTGTTCAATTTGTATCTGTAACTTCCCTCTGATTTTCCGTAGTTAAATACTTGACAATCGAAGAAATCATGGTAATATCGTTTCCAAAAAAGAAATGTGATAATAATACACTTTTTACTAATTTTATTTGCTATACAACGGAACATATATAATAGTTCTGAACGTATTTATTAATACATATTATAAAATTAAATGATTTAATCAAGTATATTTTTAAAAATATAATATATCCTGAACAGACATTTTATTATCTCTGCTTTGAACATTGGACTCTAAAGTTATGTGCAGGTTCGTACCGAGCACTTCTATCTCAGTGTTGGCCGAGCTATGAGCATGTATATGTATATGGAAGTAATTTTATACTTAATCAATATATATCGAGTTTATCCATTCTCTTGTTTAATTTTTGTACCAACACATCAATTAAATAACGATAATTTCCATCTTACAAGTAGAAATGAGGTAAGAGTTCTCTTCTTAAATGATTAATGTTACGTGTTAGATGAATTGATCAACATTTAGAATACAACAGAATATATATTTATTTTCTTTACTTTGAACATTGGACTAGACAGGTTTGTAGGAAGCACTTCGTTCTCAGTGTTGGTCGAGCTATGAACCGATTCAGATCGGAGTAATTTTTAAAGTTATTGGTTAGTAAATCGATAATTTGAGTTTATTTAATCTTTTTTTCAATTATTATAATGTAACTAAGTTAACTATCAAAGAAATCACTGCAATTTTCATCTTACATCTAGAAAGGAGATAATAATTCACTTTTTTAAATTAATTTACATATACTTATTGTTTGATTCACTGATATCATATTATATAATGATTTTTAAAGTTTTTATTACTACATATTGCAATATTAAATGATTAAATAAAGTGTAGATTGTCAATTAGAATATATTCGAAGGAGCCATTTTAATTTCTTTTATTTGAACATTGGACTGGACAGGTCTGTGCTGCTTCATAAGCAGCTCTTAGTTCTCAGTCCTGGCCAAGCTATGAAGCGATATACTTGAAAGTAATTTAATAGTTAAACGTTATTTAACGAGTATATTTATTCTGTTATTAAATTATTGTATTTAACAATCGAAGAAATTAAGACAGTTTCATCTTGGAAGAAGAAATAAAGTAATAATTCATACTTCCTGTTTGATAAATTAACTTTTGAATGGTACAACATATATAAAAAAAAAATTCTTTATTTCATGTTTCAAAACTAGAGACAGTATAAAAGAAAAATCGGTTTCTTTACGAAATTAATTCATTCTTCATGAGAGAGATGTTACTTAGACATCATTTCCTATGAATTTTAGAATAAATAACTAATTTGAAATTGCATACATTTAATAAGATATGATTTTTTTAAACTAGTATTTAACTCATTCTTTTCAATTTTAATATTTTCCAAAAATACATGTCATAATGAGGTTTAGTATTGAAAAGAGAATATAATTTTGGGAAATGTGTAAACTATGGTAATCATTTCATCTAAAAATGAACGTTTCAACTAACATATATCATCAATACTTCAAAATGTTAGTTGAAACATATTATTTCTTGGTAAAAATATAACCAAAATACACTTATTACCAATAATTACATTCTCTTTTACATACTAAAGCTCACGACAACTTTTATTATTGGTAAATATTAAAAATGATATGAATAAATAGTTAAAACTTGTAGCTCAACTTGAAGCGACCCCCTGTGGAACAGATACCGAATGAAAATTAACTCTCAATTCTTTATATGGTTTTGATTGAATCAGTAGTTTTAATAGCACAACTCAATATCTAATTCAAATTGGACCCGAACTATATGATGGACAGTCATAATAAAAGCTGTTTTGGTTACTGGAGAGCGAGGCAATATTTTCTGGCTCAGATTAGACTATTAAGTTACTAAATATTTTCCTAGCTTGAATATCACTAAACTTTGACATATTTCAATAAAACGAGAACATATAATTCTTCCTCGCCTCAACGATGAAATCATAAAATGTATTTGTCTTCATCGCTTGTGCAAATCAATGTACTGTCTGGTTATAAACATTAGGAGATAGATAGTTAGATCAAGCATTATATTTTAGTTAACTAAATTTTCACAATTGTAAAACTTATAAGACATTATTCCGTTATCAAACAATCAGGCCTCATTTTTTCCCAGAAAAAAGTTGGGTCTTTCTTAGTTTTTATTATGTAACAAAATGCTTCCCATTGTGTTTATGGACAACATGTAAAAGTGGGCACTTATAAAAAATAATAGTTGCTAATTTAAAGACCATACAGGAAATGATTAAATTAGCTATATAAATGTATTGATTTAAAGTGTCAGAGTTCTAAGGAGGGAGATGATAGGATAGACAGATAGAAAGTGTGTTGTATATATCTATTACAAACAATAACATAATATGCACGATAAAAAAAGAACAAATGGAATGCTGATCTTATAGTCAAAAGTGTTTTAAAAGCTTTAATGAATATTTTCAATTTTTAAGTTGGGGCCATCTTCATTTTTAGGTTTTGTTTTCACAATGCTTGTCTTTCCTGGGACCATGTTTCTCAAAGAAAATATTAACTAAGAAACTGCTTCTTTGAACATCATTTGACAATTTAAAACAAAGTTGACATCATAGTAGTCTCAATAGCAGTTAACATAAAGCAAGAGAAAAAAATAAGACCTCCTTTCTTGCCAACTGCTCAAGATGTAATAAATGAGAGATAGGTATCCATGACTAGTCATTTCATGCATGTGACAACCTTGAAATTATACAATGGCTAGAATCAAAGATAATCTCAGTACAACAATATCTATTTTCAATTTAAAGTCCATTTAATTGTTTAAAAAAAAAATAGATTTGTGACAATTCTTGGCAAATAGATAATTAGAATAAATTAGTCTTTTTATAATATATCATTATAAAACCTTTTCTAGAAGTAACCTTTTCTATTCATAACATAGCTAAAAAAGTATCTGTAAGGACAAACCCTTTTGGTGTATGATGAAACAAAAACCATTTTTTTTTTGTTTTTGTTTAATGCTCTTGTTACAAGTGTTTGTACAATAACGGAAAAGGACTTATGAAAGCTGTGGTGATCTGTACAAGATTTTTTTTATTCAAGGAAAACTATTATTTCTTCATTTACTTATTAATACTTATTTACACATTACATTTTCTACAATTGCCTAGGCTGGAATCAATTAATAATGCAAATAAAACAGAAACACATAAAAAAATATCAGCAGATCATAATCATAGTGCTAAGCAATGTCGTGTGATCCTAAACCAATTCTGATTTTATTTTTCAGTTCAGATCTTCTAGGGTCTTCAAATATAAAAAAATTCCCTCTATGAGTCTTTTAAATACTCTTGGCACTTTGATCTCAGCCAATAGGCCAGCGATAATCAAACTCTCTGTAGGTATTTTACTAATGTAAAAATCAGAAATAAATAAATAAACAAAGTAAAAAAATATACACTTGGCAAGCTGTTTTACATTGTTTGAAACTTCCCCAATATTAGTAACTCCAGGACAACAACACAGTAGTTTGTTCTCGGGTCCCCTTTTGATATCCTTTTCTATTTCAGTAAGGAACTTAAAATCTGAAGTACGAGTATGTATCCATGACTCGCAGTTACTTAATGTGGTTATTTTCCATAATTTTATTAATAGAGATTCCTTTCTCCCAGAAGAACTTTTAAATATTTAAATCTTTTGACCCACATGACGGACTCACCTAAATGAAAACTAGTTAAAAAAATAAGATGATTTATGAAAGTGTTCGTAATGCATAATTATAAAAAATAATATTTATTATTGACATTTAAAAAATCAGTAATACAATTTTCTAATGATAATGATCCTTCCTTTATATTCATATAGATTATTGAGGAAGAAAATAGTTGGGGGTGCAGTCAAATAAAACACTAAATAAGTGGATACTTATTTAATTAAGTGCCGACGTTTCGACCCACTTTGTGGGTCATCTTCAGGGCTATAGGACGCTGTAGCACGAGTAGACGCGGTCTAACTGCTACTCATTTATGTAGCGCATACATGAAGTGATGCTAAGCAATAAATGAGCAAACAATCCACTTTTATTAAAAAATATTGGCAGGATGATATGAAGAATTATGCCATTGTGTATCAGTAGAGAGTATGACATCTTCGTAACCAATGTACGACATCATTTGCTTGATAAAACAATTATTTTATTTTCATTATCTTAAAATAACAAAACTATAATAGAGTATTTTGACAATTTATTTATTCCAATGTAATGGAAGATTAATTTCCTTTCAACAATGTGAATGATAATTTATAACAACCAAAAAGTCGAAAGTAAATTGCAAGATCCCCCATTTTTTCTATAGAATAGCTAACATTAATTAGTCTCTTTATTTTATCTAAAATTAGATAAATGGACTGTCCTTTTCTATTTCCTGTAATTTTTTTAAGTTGGAAATTGACAGGGAAGCTATAGTGCCAGAATGAATTTAATCAATAATCTATATGTATATATCTATAATATATTTATCTAATTTTAGATAAAATAAAGAGACTAATTAATGTTAGCTATTCTATAGAAAAAATGGGGGATCTTGCAATTTACTTTCGACTTTTTGGTTGTTATAAATTATCATTCACATTGTTGAAAGGAAATTAATCTTCCATTACATTGGAATAAATAAATTGTCAAAATACTCTATTATAGTTTTGTTATTTTAAGATAATGAAAATAAAATAATTGTTTTATCAAGCAAATGATGTCGTACATTGGTTACGAAGATGTCATACTCTCTACTGATACACAATGGCATAATTCTTCATATCATCCTGCCAATATTTTTTAATAAAAGTGGATTGTTTGCTCATTTATTACTTAGCATGGCTAATCACTAATGGCTAATCGAAGGAATGTCTAGAGGGAGTCATAAATTTTGCGTATTCTGGTAAAATGTGGACAGGGATCTTGATCAATCTGTCTCAAACTCCACCTAGTTTTTTTTATTTAGGCCATTATGCATTATTTGATGTCTCCCATCACCTTCATGGATTATTGACTAAATTTACAATACTTTCGGTGGTTAATAAAGACAGCCAGTTGTACTAAATCTATTTACTTATTGAATAGTATAAGATTTCGTAGTTATAACCACATTATATATTGTAGTCAATACACCCTTCTACCCGAGTAATAATGGGCTAATAACTCCTTTTGAAGTTATAGCCTCAATAGATGACATTAAAACTTGGACTAGAGCAAAGGTTACTTTAGAAGCAGGTTCTAAATCTTACTTACACATACTAACAACACAATCCTAATTATAATAGTAACTATATACATGATATCCAATAATCTACAATATGTACCGAGAAGTAATATCTACACTTTTTCTTACATCACTTGCTGCCATCATGTCGGGGCTGATAAAAATGAGAGGGAGAAGTTAATATTTAATTACTGAAAATATATTAGTAATTAAATCTTAACTTCTTTTTTGATTTTACTCCCAGAGACCTGCAACAACATTTAAAAGATGAATCATGAACATGACTCATAAAACAAGTTCTTTTTAGCTATTAGAAAGTGTTAACCACCTTTCAGGCGGATATTCTTGGAAATGTACTTAATAGGATGTTCCGATTTAATTGTCAAGATGTATTTTTAGCAATTATCTGAGAAGAGGGTCAAAACACTAGTTCACTTAACCACCACTAGATGGTGCGGCATTGACCTGGACGACATGGGATCGATAGTAGGCGTACCCTTCCTGAAAGCTTCTTCGCTCGGTCATTTCATCTTCGCTCTTTCGTGTAGTGATGGGCTAAACAGTGAAATCTTAATAACTCGTTATGGCATAACTGCTACAGTGTAATAACTTGTTCCAGTAACACGTTATTTGAGTAACTTTTTATTTCATTGAAGGAAATAATGTATCTAATAAATAAATTTATGTGAGAGTGGAAGCATAGCCCATAACGGTTCGTTAAAAAAAAAATTTTATTTTTAAATTAAATAAAATACAAAATTGCTTCTTCCTTATCTTCATAAATTTCATTCATGTACTGAAACTTGATAAAATCAGCGGCTGCATATAATGTTAGCAAATAATGCCTTTTGGTTCTCTTGATCTTTTCGTTTTAAAAGGTTTTCACAAAATTGTTAGACACTCAGTATATTTTCGGGCTGCTCCCTAATAAAATTGACAATCTACGTCATCAGATTTGAATCTTTTTTTCATGACAAAAGCGAACATATCCTCTGAACATTTTATAAAACTTTCCGTTTTTCTCCGTCTTTGTTTATCGGATAATTGTTCGAATAACTGAGAACGAGATGGTATGCTTACGGTTGTTGATGATGACGATGAAGGTAGGTAGGTCCTGGCTAACAACTTCAGGAACAATGAAATCCAAATTCAACCAGTTTTCATGCTTCTCCAGAAAATAATTGATAATCCTGTGGGACAAAATCCAGCAAGAGTGCTACCACTGAATTTTCTTAATTCCTTTGGTTTAATGACAAATTTAGTTATTAGAGATTTGGTCCAATGTCCAAGAAACGCGTTGATTCGTTCCACTGTGCGCACGTACACTCAGTATGAAGTAAAAGTTAAAAATAGCTGATCTATGAATTATTAATAGTTTAGTGGAAGCCAATTCCTTCAAAAAGTTGTGATTAAAAAAGCAAACTTCAGAGGGTTTAATATTTTTTTTTATTACATTGACTATTGGATGAAATAATTAGAGACATTAATATAAAACCTACCTTATATTTTCATTTTTTTTTGTAATTTTTCATTTTATTTCCATATGTCTATAGCATTCAATTTCAACTTTTAGAGGCTGTAAAAATGTCATATTTATTATTTTTTTAAATAGATTTCATTTTCTCTGTTATATTTCTATCTACGCTATTTTTTCTTCTGTTACTGATATAATAACAATATCTTCAACTAAATAAATAACCCAGTTACTCTTCAAAGCAAACATTTTTATTTTTTCAGACATGCAATTACTTGTTCAATAGGTTTTTTTTTCTTCTTATTTTGTCAATTTCGTATTAATTAATATTTGTAAAATGTGAGGTTACCTTCTGTACAGCCCGGACAACAACGTACGGCCCTCTCTCTTCTTCTGTTTAATTCCAGATTTATCTTCGAAAGCATTTTTTGACTTCCTGGCATTTTGGGTTCTTCCTCTGGACCTTCTTCCATTAGCATCAGCCTCGTATGTTATCTATGACAGCAAGTTACTTAGCACTTTACTTACTTAGGACTTGTCCAAAACCATCTTATAACTTTTTCTGCTGGTTCTACACCTGGTTTTGATCTAAAGGTTGAGTCACGAATACGATCTCCTCTGGTTTTTCCTTCTAACATATCTCGGATCTTACTTATATGCCTGGGGACTACTGACCAGGATTTGGAAGAGTAAGTCAATAGGAGGTAGAAAAGTAAGCTTATCATTTTGTTATCCTTGTAGACTCATCTTTTATTCAGGAAGTTTCTCAGCATGGAACAATTGACCAGCTGAGTTAACCCTCTCCCGGATTTCATTGTCATTCGATGCCCCTGTCTTTTTTTTATTTACAAAAATATACATACTTCATATGTATGTTACCAGTAGACGTTATGTTATAATAGGATAAGAATAGAGATTTAGGACAAATTGCAGTGTTACTGAATTGTGAAATTGTTATTTTTATAACATTGAGCTGACTAAAGATTGGATCTTGCCCAAAAGGGTATACATTTGTTAGAACCTCGGGTGACCAATCCTAGATTGGGGTGGGGGGACTGTGATTAACTGCCGGCCTAAGGTTCCAACTCTAATTTCTCTGTTATTGTCACAACTTTCTCAGTACCTCTCGAGAATATTCTGGTTCTAATATTGATATTCCAAATTTAGTTTGAAGAAAATTTCAAAATCATAACTTTAATTTTGAGACGTTGTAAAGATTTTTATTTGCCTTTTTTACCAAAATTATGCTCACTTTAATGTGTTTGTTATATTATTTACAGTGAATTTAGTACGTGTATACTAACTACTTAAGTGATTCCTCTTCCTATCCACAACTTTTTGTGCTCTTGTGGATTTTTTTTTTTTTTACGTGGGTAGGTGGAAATCTTCAAAAGAGGCGGATAGGCCCGTACCTATCCGTGTGTTGGATTTTTACCCACTAAAACCACCTCCTTTACCGACTAAAACCACCTCCCTACACCGGTTTTTCATACTCCACGGGACCGCCGTTATTTATATTAATTTCTGTACAATATTGTTATTGTTAAAGGACCGAGTCCCAGACTAAAATTATTTTTCTATTCTGTCTATTTCGGGCTAGGTCGATTGGCGGGATAATATTTTGGCGCTGTTTTGCTTAAAGAAACTTAATTTTTGGAAAGTTATTAATACAACTCTTTCTGTTTCTTGACTTTTTGGAAAATTATATCAATACTAGCTTTTGCCCACGACTTCGTCCGCGTTCATTTTAAATAGAAATCTACTTTGAGTTTAAACGGAGAGTGAATTTTGAATTCCATAAATGAACTCCATATTATAAACAATGGCTTAGAGCAATTGTGAATTGAGCCAGCCTACAAATACTTATCCCTTTGTTGATAGATAGGGATTAACTGTCCTATAAAATATTAAATGGCATAATTACAGGACTATCGTTAAGTTTTCTATTGAAATCCGCCTTATAATATCAAAAACTGTAATATCTAGGGGTTCATTTTGCAAAATCAACAATCATGTTACGATTTCTCATATTTTACTCTTTTAGAGGTCTATTTTCCAAAAATGAAAGTCACATATTTCTTTATTTTTTATGTAGAAGCTAAATCTAAAATTTTATTTTGCTCGCATTAAATTTTTTTATTTTTTTATTACAAATGTTTGTCACCCTTTTCACCCTCACCCTCGTGAGTAGGGTGGGCGTTTGGATGACTCTCCTTACCTGGAAACTATGCCCTCCCTCCTTAGGGCAAACTAAAAAAATAAAAATAATTGCTACCCTTATAACTCAAGAACGCCTGGACCGATTTATATTTTTCTTGGTTATTCTTTTTTTTTGGCCGAAAGCCAGTCCTAAATGGTTCGAATCAACGAAATCGGTCCATACCGATTTCCGTCCATACCGACCAGGCGTTCTTGAGTCATTAGGTCAGTAACTAACACTACTCTCTTTTATATATATAGATGAATTTATGTTAATACAAATTGTGATTTTAATATATGGGTGTTTCTCTGCTATTTGGACACTTGCCCATACAAGACTGTCCTAAGCAATTTTTTTTAAATGTTGAGAATGTTTAATAATAAATTTAAGGACAATTTTAAATTAAATATATTTCTTTGAAAAACCCACTTATTTTTGTCCTAGTTTTGAGTTATAGACGATTTTATCCAAATTCGTGACAGGGGACTGTTGTAAACGATTAGGGGTATGTTTTTATGGATAAGAACAAATATTTCAGTTTGAAACTAATCAAATTTTGTTTCTAATTCTTACGTATTATTTAAATAATTTTTTTGCAATAAATCAAGAATATTAAGAGAATCATCTTTTTAGAATAATAGTATTTTTAAGATACAAATTGTATGACACTTAAGTCAGTCTTTATAATGATTACAAAATTAAATAATAACAAAGAAATATAACCTCTGCTACCTAATTATCACAATCAACATTCTAAGTAGTTGAAACATATTTTGAAACATTTGTACATTTAAAGTAATTAGCATTAATTTCGCAACGTCTTACAGAAAATGAGCCTTAACATTACACACTTCAGGAATAAATCTTAAAATTAACTTATTTTTCAAAAACAGAACGAATATTGGAAAATAATAAAATACTGTTGCAATTTCTCCAGTATTTGGTCAAAACTGACATCAGAAATATCATCTTCATCCATTCTGAACGTGTGGCCTTTATCTTCACAAATTTTCATAAAAGTGACTGTTAGTTCACCATCATTATCATCTACTTTATTAATAACAGGAGCATAACGATATTCCTTGTTTCTAACGTTGAACCTGACTAAACGTAATCACCATTGTTGTATTGCTGTTGGCTGCTTGTACTAAGCCCTACAATATTCTCAAAATGAGTATTGAAATTGTGACACTGTCGTGAAATGTTGGTTTCTGTAATAATGTTACTATCCAGTGAGATATGTGCTGGCCTGGTTTCGTCTTCGGAGTCTGTGTTAGCGTCCTCGACGCGCAGTTTTTTAACTTGGTAGTTAATAACCCCTAGGTTAAAATGGTGGTGCCATTCTTCTTCACAAGAACAGCTTAAACTGTCTTTCATTCTCCATAATTTATGTTTTTTAACTATTATACCAGATACAACTTTCTTTAAAATCTCTTTCTCTTTTTGTGTTTTCTAATCTGCATAGTTTTCTTTTAATTTTTTATTTAAAACTTCTCCAAAAAGTGCCTTTTTTACAAAATCTTTGCGTGTTGATGGAGTATCACACATTCTTGTAAGTTTTGTGTTAGGTGTCTCATCATTTTGATTATTATTACTAACTTTTTTTTCAAACACTATAACCTCTTTTTATACTTTTCCAAAATCATCTAAACTTATCACATTAACGAAACAAATGTGTGGCTACATTCTTCATAATCAATTCTTTTAAACAAATATTTGTTATTAAAACTCTTAAAATAGGAAAAATATGGCTAACCAGGGGAGTGTCTTATCGAACAGCCGAGGCACGTGGTTCACTAGAAGACGTCCCCAGGGCAGACCTAGGCTAACATGGACGGACCACATCTCCAAGCTGGGACAACAAAGAGGACAAGGGCGGAATGCCTCGAAGACCCTGGCCAGGAACCGGGATGCGTGGCGGGCATGGACGAAGAAGGTTATAAATAAAATGATGAAGGTTGAAAATAAAACGAAATTGGCCAATAACATATACGGGTGTTTCTCCGCTATTTGGAAACTTGCCTACTCAAAAGTGTCCTAACCAAATTTTATTAAATATTGAGAATATTTGTTAATAAAATGAAGGACCATGTTATATTAAATATATCTCTTTGAAAATCCCACTTATTTTCTTTCTGGTTTTTGAGTTATTGACAATTTTATCCAAAATCGTGACAGGGGGGACTGTTTTAAACGCACAGGGGAATGTTTTTATGAATTAGAACAAATATTTCAGTTTGAAAGTAATCACATTTTGTTTCTAGTTCTTAAGTATTATTTAAATAATTATTTTAGAAATAAATCAAGAATATTAAAAGGAATTTCACTTATTATTTATTTCTTTACCTTTAAGTTATTAACATTAATAAATGTTCTTAACATTTGTGTTCAACTTGGTAAAATCATCTTCTTAGAATAATAGTATTTTTAAGATACAAATTGTATGGCACTAAAGACAGTCTTTATAATGATTAAACAATAAGAAAGAAATATAACCTCTGCTAACTAACTATCACAATCAACATTTTAAGTAGTTGAAACATATTTTGAAACATTTGTACTTTTAAAGTAATTAGCATTACTAGTAGCGTTAGCTGTAGCCTTTCACAAGGGCTTACAGAAAACTAGCCTTAACATTGCACTTCAGGAATAAATCTTAAAATTAACTTATTTCTCCAAAACAGAAACGGATTTTGGAATATAATAAAATAATCTTTTGCCATTTGGAGTAAGATCTATCTGTGGTAGCTTCTCCAGTATTTGGTCAAAACTGACATCAGAAAATATCATCTTCAGCCATCCTGAACGTGTGGCCTTTATCATCACAAATTTTCATAAAAGTGACTGTTACTTCACCATCATTATCATCTACAGGAGCATAACGATATTCCGTGTTTCTGACTAAAACGTAATCACCATTGTTGTATTGGTGTTGGCTGCTAGTACTAGTGTTAGGTGTCTCATCATTTTGATTATTATTACTAACTTTTTCTTTCAACAGCTGTAACCTCTTTTTATACTTTTCCAATTTCTGTTTGTATTCCTGAATCTTATGGTCTTTTTCTATCTGTATCTTTTCACGTTATTTTTCGCCTCTTTCTTTCTTGCTGCAACTGATGATCTTGAAGGTGCCCCGACATTCCACTGGGGGATCTATTGAATCAGGTGTATTTTACCTTATAAAAGTATTTTTTATTTCTTTCAAGTTTTTTTTCTTTGCGCGATACTTAGTACAATGCTCTTTCCAAGTTTTTTTTACTGCCTTATGCTCGCGACGACTCATACCCTTAACTAATTGTCTTGTGCCTTTTTCTTTTTTCTTTTGGTATCGCTGTCTTTCTATTTCTTTCATTTCTTATTTTATGTGAGTCATTTTTAAGTCGCTGATATCTTAAACGTTCAGCTATACGTTTTTGTTCTAATATTTCTTCTCTTGTTTTGGGTGGCATTTTGAGATACTACCTAAGAAAGAGGCGATATTGTTAATGATTTTGATAATAGATGCGCAATCTGGCATGTCAGACTAGACAAAGCGTAAAGAAAACAGTCCCCTGCGTTATAAAAAGTCCCCTGTGATATGAAGTGACAGAGGACTGTCGGCCAGGGGACTGTCATTTTCACATGTAAATTGAATAAAACAAAATCATCTAAACTTATCACATTAACAAAACAAATGTGGCTACATACTTAATAATCAATTCTTGTAAACAGATATTTGTAATTAAAACTCTTAAAATAGGAAAAAAATGGCTTGCCAGGGGACTGTTTTATCTAACGGCCGAGGCACGTGTTTGACTAGCAGACTCACTAGTGGCACTAACAAAATGGCAACTGCCCGCCCATACACCCCAACGAACTTCACACTGATTGTGATCCGTTTCACGATGTTAACGTTTCGCGCCAATAAACAGGGGACTGTTAAAAAAATTTGAAGACAGCATTCACGTCGAGATTTTTTGATTAAATGTTTATAGTAAGTATATAATTGTGATTTTTAGAGATGTTGACCGTTTTTAAAAAAATATTTTAATACATTTTATTTATCATCAACAGCAAACAAAAATAATATTGGTCACAATACTTGAAATTCGGGAAAAGGGACATACCAGGGGACTGTTTTTGAGGAGTTTGAGGTTGATTAAAATAAATATTACATTAATAAATTACTAAATAAGCTGTGGCGTGTCAAGAATATCTAATACTTTGTCATTATTCATACACAAAACTGAGAAATATTAAAATTGATTATATAAAATTTGCTTGGGACAACGATTTTCCATTTAGTAGAGAAACGCCCATACGTATTCGGACGAATAATTAAGAATGATGGTTCAAGTCTTAAATAATATTAAATTATAATGACACTAATAAAAATTATATTTATTTAAAAATTAAAAACAAGTATTTAATAACTTATTTCAGTAAGATAATTTTAAAAGTGACAGGATACTTCTCGATGGGCAAAGGAGACAGTCTCAGCCCTCTGCTCTTCATCATATTCATGAATATAAAAAAAAAATATGTAAGAGAAGAACAGCAAGTGTATCGATTGGTTATTGGAAAGACTCCAGGAGACGACATAGATGGGGAGGGACAGAGAAAAATGCAGATCATGAGGTAGAACAACACGAAGCAGAATGGAACTTGGAGGAGGTAAAAGAAGGAGAAAATCTTACCTAGGAGATAGGCAGGATTCCAAACCACCCATGAGGTTCTGCCTGTGGTTTCGTTACCCATTTTTTTTAGTGGATGGTTCGCATCACTGAATCCAGTAGCAGGAATGGTTGCCTGCTAATGAAATCAGTTTTGCCCTATGCAACCACTCAACCTTCAGTCCCTGCTCCCACATCATCAATCCGTCGTCCTCGATTCTTCTTCCCTCCTGTTCATCCTTAAGAGCATTTTCTTCGACAGTCTGTTTGGCTCTATCCTCTCTACTAGATCAAGAGTTCTATAGTCTTGGAGGCCTTGAATTCTATGGAAAAGGAACCCTGGATAAGCCTCAAAACTGTGGTGGAAGGATTTCTAGGCAATAACAAAAACCCCAAGGACCCATTTACTGAAATTTGGTGGAACGCTTGCTGAAAACTTTCCAGAACCTCGGCTTCCTCATGAGCGTAATGGTTCATTTTCTTAATTCTCACATTGACTATTTCCCCCAACATTTAGGGTATTACAGTGAAGAACAAGGAGGTTCCACCAGGATATAAAAGTGATCGAGGAAGGTTACCAAGGGAAGTGGAATACCACCATGATGGCTGATTACTGTTGGAACCTAGGAAGGGACTCTGAAGGCGAAAGAACATCCAGAAAGTCAAGAAAAAGAAAATTCTACAGGGACTAATTTGTACTTCAATTGAACCAAAATTTGTTAAAAATATAATATATATTATTGATATATATAATAAATATTGAACCAATTGTCCTATTGAACCTATTAAATATAATAAATATTGAACCTAAATATTGATGTTTCATTAAGAACTTATGTTTAATTAAAGATTTGAGTTTGTATTTTACTTCTCATTTTCCTTTAAATTAACCTTTGAAGCCAGGTCCCGTGTTTCATCTGATAGGGAAAAGCTGAATCTAAAATTGAGTTCAGCTTGAAAACACAATTTAAATTTTTAAGACATTGGTCAAGAATTTAATAAATCCAGCATTGTGTTGTAAGGAAATGAAGAGGTTACTATGTTTGTAACTGTGTGTTATCTAAGTGAGTAGGAATGAAAAGAATGATATCGGATTCTGTTCAAATCAGCAACCAATGGGACATTATGGACTACTTCGTTCATAACAAAGTAAGGAGCATTGAGGATTTTACGGAGGAGTGTATTGTGAGGGAAAATCGACTAAAAACTCGCTTTTGTTGCTTGATGAACTAAAAAGTACAAAATGAATACTAGTTTAAAATCACGCTTAAATAGGAAAAATAGCGAAAAAGTAGGAAATAATTCTCTTTTCCAAGATTTTGGAATATATCTTGCTTGGCACACTTACAGTGGCGGCAAAAAGTATTTGCACACCCAGTTTTTATAAAACTGTCGGTCATAAGGGAAATAATAATCCACTGAACTTCACATTAATAAAAAGTATATTTAAAACTAAAACAAATCTATCTGTGTACAATAATTAACTTTTTAGATTAATGGGAAAAAATAAAAAAATAAAATAAAATCCTCTGGCAAAAAGTATTTTCACACTTTGTCTACTATCACTAACATCCTTTGTTTACTTTTCATTAATTCTTTACCAGTATTATCTATTCTATCTAATGTTTTCCTACACTGCTAAACCATTATCAACTAAATTCTTTAGTCCCTGATTAACTATCAGGCCGAAAATAAGTGAATTGAGTTTGGGAACTCGTGAAAAAATTAATTTGTTGCGGGGTCGACAAAAATCATATCGTGTGATTGCAGATTTATTAAGTATTTGTTTACGGTCAGGTAAGTCATAAAGAGGTATGAGGAACGTGCGACAACTAAAACCAGTGAGCGAAAAGGCCGTCCGAAAAAGTATAATTCCAAGATGAGAAGAAAGATAAAAAATTAAACTATGAACCATCCCTTAGTAAGTTCTCGAGACCTGGCTAATATGGTCAATATAACTACTGGTGTTCAGGTTAGTGACAGGACTATCAGATACTGCCTGAATTATGAATACCTTCATGGTAGAGTACCTCGAAAGAAACCTTATATAAATGAAATCGACCGTAAAAAGCTTCTTGTTTTTGCCGGAGAATATTTACATAAGCCGCATAGCTTTTGGGAGGATGTCATATTCTCTGATGAAACCAAGTTCAAATTGTTTTGGTCCGATGGACAGAAGAGTATTTGGAGGTGGCTTAAGGAAGAATTGAAATAGCAAAATGTTTCTGATACAGTAAAACCTGGTGGTGGATATGTTAAGGTATGGGGGGGGGGGGGGGGGTGTCTCATACCACGGTGTGAGAAATCTGGTTTCCATTGACGGAATTTTAAATGCTGAGGGTTATGTGAACATTTTGCGCCATAACCTGCACGCAAGTGCCGAAAAAATTAATATCCGGTATCAATATTGTGTTCCAGCAGAACGATCCGTACAACACTCCCAACAAAACCAAGGAATGGTTGATATTTAATATGCGAAGACAGCTGCTGCCCTCCTCAATTATCTGGCATAAACATTATAGAAAATTTATGGCACATCTTGCATCAGAATGTGAGAAAGCATCACATCACTGGAAGACACCATTTGAAACAAGTACTGGTCCAAGAATGGGAAACAATCAGTCTTGACTTGGTTAAAAACATGATCCACTCCATGCCCAGACGTCTACAGGCAATCATTGATGCCAATGGACATTTTTAAAAGTCTTTTAACTAAATTTATATTTATTCTAAATAAAAAAATAATGGGAAGTGTGCAAATAATTTTTATCAGAGGATTAGATTATTTTTTTTATTTTTCCTCATTAATCTAAAAAGTTAATTATTTTACACATATAGAATTGTTTTAGCTTTAAATATACTTATTTATTAGAAATCCAACGTTTCGAATCATTTTATTATCTTTCCTCGAAAAACTTATTATTTTCAAAATGATAAAACCGTGAAGGTAATACCGTTGAACTTATACGATTTTCTCCGGCTTACTGTCAACCAATTTTTGGAAAATTTATTTTTCATTGTATGATATGATTCTTTTCAGATACATTTAAATCTGTCTAATGGTAATTGTTTTTAATTTGAGACGGGTCTATTTGGAGTATTTTAGGTTAAAAAAAACAAGCAAAAATAGGAAATCTCAAAAGTAATGTAATGTTACCCAAACTGCATTTTTTTTTAAATTTGCGTTAAGTTTATTAAAAGGTAGCTGGCTGCCCCAACTGTGCCTACCTGCCTGTCCTCAGTGACAGTTTGAATTCAGCCGTTGTATTAACTACACGCCTCTGTTGTCGGCAATCTCTTTTGTGTTACTCAGTTTATAAGCCATTTCATTTATTTTGATCTGTATTTTCATCTTTAATGGTCTAATGGCCTTGGGGTTGTAAAACCAAATTTTTTATAGAGTTTGAAATATATATATATATATATATATATATATATATATATATATATATATATATATATATATATATATATATATATTCGTGCTTTTGTTGATTTGTCGCTCATGGTCCTGTCTGAGTTTTGATATGTGCTGTTAATTTAGAGTCTCAGTAAGGATTGGATCCAAGAAAAAAAAATCGACCCCCACCTCACCTCATAATATTTTACTATTTTCTCAAAATAGGTCAAGTATCATTATTTTTCTTATAAAGTACTTCCGGGGTGGACCGTGTCATGTTGGTTTATAGCACCAACACAGGGGATAAAAATATGTTAGAGTCGTCTTCGTCATCAGCATCTGTTAATTTTTGCTTGTATTGTGTTTGATGTGAGCCATCACTGCCCCACGTGGATATTAAAGTGAGACGCTGCTTTTCGAAGTCAGATAATGTTTCAACTACTTCTTTCAAATAGATAATCAGTCCCGAAACCGTATGATTCAGCAACGCATAAGGTTTTATTTCCAAGCCCGTTTCCGTAACCCTTATTTAATTCGACTGGGTAGCAAGGGTAAATTTCTTTGCGTCCGCTTTGTATCAATTTCCACTGCCGTCTTGTGAAGCCACCGTTTACAAACATTCATTTTTTGCTGACGATATTACGCTTCGAACTTTTTTTGCTCTGGTAAGCGTTAACGTAATCTCCTTCATGATTTTAAATGCATCGGTATTCCCAGAAATACCTTGACTAACACTTGCAGCATATGTTAATTCGTCGACAGATATTTGCTCGCGTAAATCTTTTGTTCTGCGGCACTTACTTCGATCTGAATTGTTTCGCTGGGGGCCTTGCTTTGTGGAACCACGCAGGTAGTTCAATTAATAGCCATTCTTTGTTATTTTTTACAAATCTTTCATCAGTGTAATGCGCGGCCGTCCATTTTTCTATAAAACTTGACTTGAAATATTTCAAAGAACGATTAAGAACACTTCTTTCTTCGGGTGGACATGAAGTCAAAGTCATAAGTTTTTCTTCTAACATCAACAACTTTTCTTCCATTTTTCTACCTTTAAATTCTTTAAGAATGGTATATAATTCCATCCTGGTGATTTTTTTCACTCTTTCTGAGACATCTGTAACAAAAGAAACAATTATATTCACGTAGGGTTCCACAGTCGTTAATATTCTTCTTATAGGTCCTTATAGGTTCTTTATAGGTCCCTGTGAGATAGGTTGTGATTCGTAATGGAAAGACTGGATAAACGGTATGGAAAAATCCAGTTAGGCGATATATATTCTTCTAATATTTTATAAAAATTTGAAAATTTTTGGAAATTGATAATAAACTCTTTCATTGTATGCTATGATTCTTTTCAGATACATTTAAATTTGTCCAGTGGTAATTTTTTTTTAATTTGTGACTGGTCTATTTGGTACAGCACACATAGGAAATCGCAAAAGTGATGTAATGTTACCCAAACTTCATTTTTTTTAATTTGCGTTAATTTTATTAAGTTAAGTTTATTAAAAGGTAGCTAGCTAGCTTCCCCTACTGTGAATACATCAACAAGGTCTTTTAATAATCCGAAGTGCGCTTCTCGAATCACCGGCATTAACATAGACCTGATAAAAAGATTTAAAGTTATTCTTGAAGTTATATCAGGGGGACACGATATTGACACAGTCAAATTCGACAACTATGCACAGACAACTGCACAACTTTATGTTGAACTGTATGGTTGGTACCCCATGTCACCTACAGCTCACAAGATTCTGATTCATGGTGCAAAAGTCATATCGGAGGCTGTATTACCTATCGGACAGCTCTTAGAGAAAGCTGCTGAATCAAGAAATAAACATTTCTGTAAATATCGTTTAGATTATGCAAGAAAATTTTGCAGAACAGACTGCAACAGAAACACTTTAAATAGATTACTATTAACATCTGATCCTTTTATCAGCTGTAATAGGATGCAGTTAAAAAAGAAAAGAACGCCCTTTTTGGAAGAAGCTATGAATATTTTAGTGCCAACAACACATACTTATGAGTGCACTGACGACAAAGATGGCGAAGATAAAGAGTCACACTGACCAAGAAAGTAACGATTCCGATTGATCCGACACCAAATAACTAGTGTCGTATCAACATTAATTAATTTTTTAGATATCCTGATACGTGATAATAATATATTTTATTGTTTATTTTTTATAATATATTCCTTATTATGATAAATTATTCTCTTTTATTACAAAAAAAGGAATATAATACAATAAATAATGTTGTCCGGGTTTTCACTTGGAAAACTCCTATGTGGAGGGTATTAGTATTGAAAAGGGAAAAAGAGACCTTAAATAAATGTTAAGTAGTGGAAAAATTCCGACAAAAAGCACATAAGTCTCCAAACTAAAACAGAAACTGACAATTATTGCATGAGAGTTGCAGCAGTTGCATTGGAGCCTTTGGAGGTGGTGGGATGTTTCCTGGGTGGGTTATTCATGTTTTCCTTTGCTGTTATTTTCTCAAGTTCTACCCTCAGGATGCCTGAATAGCCGAAATATTGGACAGATATTTTATTTTCAGTTTTAATTTGGTAGGACTTAAGTGCTTTTCGTTGGAATTTTTCCGCTAGCCTATTATGGTATTAGGCTTTATTTACCATGGGTAAATATTAAGTGTGAAAATAAGTAGTTTTTCGAGGAAAGATTATAAATATTACACGATGAGCATGATCACTTTCTGGATATTTTTTCTTTCATAAGAAGGAAACTTGCAAGCTGATCCCTTAGTCTAGGAAAGACACCTGAAGCTATCCTTTTACTAAATATATATATATATAACTTATACAGTTCCAGGAACAAAATATAAAATAAGGAAGAAACGACTCACACGAGAACTGGTTTAATACTGACTTTATTCCCACCTTGATCCTCTATTTATAGTAGCTAACAGCTGTTTACAATACCAGCTTTATATTAGCGACTATTCAATCATCATTGTTGTCTTAACTTATATATATATGTGATTTTTTTTTTATGGAAACGAATTTTTAAAAAAAATTTATTTATTGATATTTACAACTGTATTAAAATAATACATCAAGTAAATGGGCTAAGCGATACATAATGACATGTGAAAATGACAAGTAGAGAAACTACCCACTGGTAGTACTCAAATCACAAGTTCAACTAAGAAGTCACGGGGCCATCTTCTTTTCAGACGCCTCGGAGGATTATCGGGAATTGAAGAGGAAGCTAGGTTTAAAAACTAAGGCCAGATTTAGATTCAGCACATAAAAATCTATAAAGATCAACTGTTAAGTATGGACCATCAATTCTGGGATAAAGACCCGATGGTACTACAGTTTATTATCAGGGGTAGTTTATCTAAACGTCTTTGTTCATTGAAATAGGATATCAGTCCTGGATGAGTCGGCCATGTATGATTATGTCCGCTATTGCTAAACTTCAACGACAAAGCCGTTCAAAGAGCATTCACCTTCCATTGGATATCGCAGGGCAAATGTTGACACTTCAAAGTCACCTCAATGAGTTGCAACAATATTTTTTAAAATGGAAATTTGACCTTAACGTTCAAAAATGCTGCGCAAAAATTTTCACCCTTAGACGCCCTTCAGACCCGCCTGAGCTAGTGCTCAATGGCAGCAACCTCCCGTGGAATAAAGAAGCTGTAAAATATCTCGGAATTTATTTAGATCGTCGCCTTACCTGGAACCAGCATATCAACACTAAATTAACACAGGCCTACGCAAGACTAGCTCTACTTTATCCCATAATTAATAGAAAATCCAGATTAAAACCAGAAACAGCCTTATTAATTTATAAAACCATACTTAGACCTCTACTAATGTACGGTTGTGAAGTGTGGGGTGCAGTGTCTACAACAAAGAGAAAAAAATTGCAAACCTTTTAAAATAAAATCCTACGGATCGCAGTAAACCGCGCCTTGGTTTGGACGAAACAGTCAACTTCACCGAGAGCTAAACCTAGAGTCGATTGATGAATTTATTAAAAAACGTTACAGCAGATTTAAGACCGGATATGCCAGCAGTCCAAGGAGCTGTAGCATTCAACATAGGCAAACCTATTTCATCCCCAAGACTAAAACCAAGACTCTTGAAAGATATTCTGATGTGATCTCAATAGATAACGTTTCTCACCAATCGTTTTAACAAAATGTAATATAATCATGTTTTTTTTTTAGTTTTCCGTTTTATAGTACTATAGCTCTGTTTATTATTACATTAATTTTAATTTTCTTTACTTATTAACATGTTTTATATTCAAACTACTATCATTCTTTTATATGAAAAAACACTATTATATATTTACATGTTCTCTGTAAATAATCTGATAATGTACAGTTAGGGGCGTCTCTTGCAAGATACGAAACCCACACTTTCACTATGTGTTAAATCTTAAAATTCATTATTAAAAAAACCATGTAAGGCTAGGAATAGCCGATCTGGAAATAAAGAGAATAAAAAAAACTGTTAAGTATGGACCATCAATTCTGGGATAAAGACCCGATGGTACTACAGTTTATTATCAGGGGTAGTTTATCTAAAAGTCTTTATTCATTGAAATAGGATATCAGTCCTGGATGAGTCAGCCATGTATGATTATGTACGCTATTGCTAAACTTCAACGACAAAGCCGTTCGAAGAGCATTCACCTTCCATTGGCTATCGCAGGGCAAATGTTCAACTGATAAAAGTTCAACGAAAAAGTATTTTTTTCTTTAATCACGATTCTTTCGATATTATTTTAAATTATTTTTGGAGAATCAGAATTATTACGTAATGTCGAAAGCAAAGATATATCAGATAACTATAACTCTCACGTTACTATAGTTAACAAACAATAGACTTGACTTGTAAAAAAAAATCATTGTAATATTGAAAGACATAAAATAATCACCCAGAAAGACTTAGTGACATGAACTAGCTAGATATCAGCTAACATAGCAACTTCTATGTTATCTTTACTCTTAACAATACATACCCTGTTACCCTGCTCTCCCTCTCTATCTATCCTATTATCCAATCTATCTCTTGATATCTCCATTCTTTAACTCTCTAACCATGTTACAGCTGGTATATATGCATATAAAAGAAGAGGGGAGATCATGGAAGGTTAGATTTATGACAACAAGGAAGAAACGACCTAACTTCCTCGGTTAAAAATGCAAATTATAAACAAATTGTTATTATTTAATTGTTAGTTTAATATTTTATTTATTGTTCTTTTGATGGTGAATATTTTTAAATATTTTTATTTTGAAGAGAAAAGATTTGTCCTGGTCGGGATTCGAACCCGGGTCGTCTGCATCTCTTGTGCAGTGCTCTAACCACTGAGCTATCAGGGGTCGTATCCAAGTCAGACAAATCTCTTCAAAATAAAAATATTTATAAACAAATTACTTTAAGTTATCGAACGTTCGATAACTCTAGGGAAATCATTAAGAAAGATGCTAAAAAATGTTATTATTATCGTTCAATACTGTTTTTTTAATTCTGTAGATGGTAGGAACAGTAAAGTGAAGCCAACCCACTGTCGGAGGAGGTGACTTGAACCCAGTTAATACATTCATTAATAAATTCAGATCCCATAGAGTGGATTCACTGCTGTTAACAGAAAAAATAATTAATATGCCAGAGTCTCGGAAAGGCGATTACTACCTAAACCAGCCGCCCTAGGTAAATAATTACGGCGCAAGCCTTTACCTGATATAAATGAATGGTATTATTTTGTGTTAGGCCAACTAAATTTGAACTTGTTGACCCGAATCAGAGTACTCAGATGTTATATGTTCTCATCAGTGTGATCAGAGGTATGAGCACTCACGGACCCTTCAAGTAAACTCTGCATGAAGTCGAGATATGGTGCTATCATACAAACCATACTACAACGAATACAGAAGCCTCTAGAGATAACTGGACATGATCAAAAGATGTAAAGTGGCATACTTTGGTCATGTGATGCGAAATTTAAAGTACCGTCTACAGGAGTTAATCATTTAATGAATGAGAGGTCCAGGTCGCAGGCGTCACTCCTGTTGGCAAAACCTGAGGCAATGGACAGGATTAACTATCATGCTGAAGATGCTCCTTAGAAAGGGTAAGGCCTTCCTACTGAACATCTTCAACACCTGTATGAGAATCTCATACTTTCCTGAAGCGTGGAAACAAGCCGTCGTAGTACCTTTACTCAAGCCGGGGAAGTCTGGTAAACTACCTGAGCAGTACCGGGCAATCAGCTTGCTCTTTCATATGAGTAAAATATTCGAAAGGCTAGTTCACCACCATTTGCTGACCTGCTATAGGGAGGAAAACATTATCCCACCTGAACAGACTGATTTCCTTAGAGGTGTCTCTTGTGACCATCGCCCAGCCAAGCTCCAAGCGCACACCATAGATCAGATGAATATGAATGAAGCCACTGCTTTTATATCTTTAGATTGTACTCAGGCCTTTGACAGTGTGTCTCACACACCTTTACTCCAACGCTTGGAAGAGTTTAGCTTCCCAGTCTCGTGATGTCGTCTGATTCGAAGCTATCTTTGCCGAAGATCCTTCCTGTGGAGTACCACAAGGGTCTGTACTAGGGGCACTGTTGTTTGTGATATTCACAGCACGCGTGGTCGCGGTTAAGCATGAAGGAGCGGCAGTAGCAGCCTATGCGGACAACATAGCATGTAGCATTTACGCTTCAAGTGCCAACGCCCGGCATGCGCTTAAAAAGGCAAAAAAGGCGTCAATAACAATTATTGATGATTTAAAGCTGAATGGCATCAGGATGAATCCGTCCAAGACGGACGCCATCGTGATGTCATTTCAGGAAGGTAAAAAGCGCCTACCGACGACCTTCACAATTGAAGATGAAGATCATCGTGCATCGAACTCTATCCTCTACCTTGGCGTCACTCTACATAGGCATTTCACCTTCTCGAGTGAACCTAATTCAGGGGAAGGCTGAAGCTGGCCCGACAGAAGTCCAATAGGCTCTATCATCTGCTAACTTTGCCCCAACTTTCGTTACGGCTTAAATGCCAAATTTATAAATCTATTATCAGACCTACGCTGCTCCATGGTGCGCCACTTCTTAAACATGTCTATAAATCCACTTTAAAAAGCCTACAGCATTTCCAGAACTCCATCCTTAGACGTATACTTAAAGGCACGTCGCTCCAAAGGGCGCGTAATAATAAAATCTATGAGGAGCTGAAACTCCCGTCTATACCGGACTACATTAGCCGGAGGCACATCAAATTTTTTGATGGGCTGAAGGCGTGTAGTAACCTACTCTTTAGAAACATTGTTCCCCCTCCCAGACCTGAGAGGTGGCAAGGCAGTGTCCCTTGGCCGACGTGCTCTCATTGGCCTAGGGATGGGGTGAGGACTCTCTTGTCCTAACCCTTCTTCCTTTCTTCCTTCCTCTCCCCCCTTTCTTCTTTCCTATCACCTAATCTCGTAAAGCGGTCTCCCCCTGCTGTGTTTATGTAAAATCAGTGGCCACGTGTCGGTTTAGAAAACCCGCCTTCAGCGGATTCATGGATTGTAAACACTTAAAATACCTACGGGTAGAAAATGATTGTTGTTAATTGATGTATATGTATTGTATTATTAGTAGTATTATATGTATATTGTAATATTATTTTTTAATAAACAGAGATTTCGAAAAAAAAAATTCACATTAAAATAGTAAAGTTTATTTTTTATTTATTGAAAGCGAAAAATAATTCTTTTATTTTATTTATTAGAAAGGACAATTTGCCTTAGATCTAAGTAAAAGTGTTGTTTGTGTACATTGTATATCGTATTAGGGAGTAAACAAATCCTCATTGTTTACTATGAGGTATCGAGTACAGGCTGAAATCCAGTTGAGACAGTCAGTTGAAGATAGTTTGTTAAAATAGATAGACGCACTCCCCGAATTTCACTTTCGATTTCTCGCACGCATCGATCCCATCGCACGCAGTCGATGTCGAATCAACCAACTGTCCAATTCCTCGACATGTCGGAATCATAATGAACGGCAACCGAAGATTTGCAAGGAGCAAAGCAAAACCGGTGGCTTATGGACATCCAGAAGGGTAATTTAGTAATAATAATATTATTCATTAACCTAAAAATTTAATTATTGGTCTCAGTTTATATTTTAAACTATCCAAACCAGGGATGTATTATTTTTAAAAATATTTAAATTAATTTTTCAATAAATGAATTATGAGGCTTAAATTTGAGGAAATTTTTTTTTCAGTAAATGTAGGTACTAAAGTGTATATAAGATTTTCAAAATATTAATCCTTAAGGCAAACTACTATTAATAATTTCGTGCATTCACATTTCTAAATATATAATTATTTATGAAATTGAGAATATAATTATCAATAGCTTAGATTTAAGAGAAATAATATATTTCAATGTACGAAACAATCTATATACCTACATATCAAAATTATTCGAGTTTTATCATTGGTCGGCAGCTTGGTCAGCTGGTAACAATGATAACTACTAAATTAAATTATATATTATACTAAAAATGAAAAGTATTAAATTAATATTTTTATTTCGAAATTTATAACAGCTAACACTTTAAAAAAATAAATGTTAGTTGTTATAATTTTTTTTCTCGAGAAACTCCGCTTGTGGAAGTAGCGAAGCTAGGCCTACAGCCGGTCTCAAGCCCGGATAAAGGAGGGGGGTTGACTACCCACCTATCATAAAAAATCCTTAGGTTACCACAACTCAATAATGGCTCGGCTAAACGACATCGACATGGAACTAGGAAAAGGACACCATTTTTTGGAACATGGAATGTACGGACGCAATACAGGCCGGGAGCGCTGAGAGAACTATCGGACCAGCTATCTACAGACGAAGAAAACCAGTCAGATCAAACAAACTGAAGAAGAAGAAATACCCCCTAAAGAAGTAGAGGATGTTGCAGACATTGTGAATAAACTCAGAAATAACAAAGCTCCGGGGACAGATGAAATCACGGCGGGGTTAATAAAAGCGTCAGGATCTGAAATGAACAAGGAGTTGTACAGATTGGTAGCACACATTAATTTTCATTTCTAATCCTCTCAAGCTATTGTTTAAGAATTAGTAAAAAGAAAAATGATTGCCTTTTTTCTTTGAATGTTACATCAGGATGTAATTTTATGTATATAATATAGGTGTAATTTATTATAATTATATTAACTTATTGTTAGATTATGGTGTGAGGGATCAACTCTGCTGGATACGCCTTGGAAGTTGGAGATTCAGAAAAACATACTTTTAATCTTTCAAATTTTGCGTAACTTAACCATCATAACTTGAGATCTTGGGCGGCTATTCAGGGTCAAGATGGTGCTAAAGCCCGCCATTGTTTATCCTTGTAGTCTGATGTCCTCTTCCAAAACATATATTATTCTTATTTAGTATATATCAGATATAGGGGCAGATATATTATAACAGAAATATCGCTATCTTAAGTGGCCAAATTATGTCTCCCATAGTGATGTGTCGGATATTCGTATCCGTAAACGTATTCGCGGATATCCGAGGAATAATGAAGATCCCTATCCGTATCCGTGACTTTTTTGGCGGATCTTTTACGGATCTCTTACTTAATTAATTTTTAATACATAGATGAAATTGTATATATGGGTATTTTATATATAGTGCAAAACTCTTCGGTACGTGTTAGTGACCATATAAACAGCAACTTTTGTTCTGGCCATTGTCAAATAGAAAAAGAAATTCAGTCCTCCTTTGAAATGACCGATCAGCTGATCTTAGTTTGTATGGAAAAACGCATTTTTTTTTTTCGTTTTCAATATGTTCCCGAACCACGTTTGCTGTTTATAGTGTTACTAACACGTACCTAAGTGGATTTCAGTAAATTTAAAATAACACTGAATAAAGGTTATTAGGTAGCAGGGAAAAACTATTGACGTTTAACAATTGACTAAGGCAATCCTTTCAAGGTTTAAAGAAAGACTTCGTTGTTGAGAATTTTATAACTCACTACCAAACACAAACGTTATCTATGCCCCCCAGAGCAAGTCGAAAACTCGAAACATATTCCAAACCTACAGTTCTGTCTGTCGCACTATGCTTCAAGTGGCAACAACTATCAAGGTCACGCACACGGACATCGATTGAGTAAAAAAGTTAAGATACGGATCCGTATCCGCGGATATAGTTCGTTAAAGATCCGACAGATCACTAGTCTCCCACTGTAGCATACCAAATTAGCTATAACAGCATAAAGTGACGTTAAATGATACAAACTAGCAAACTTATGGAACAAGGACTATTGAGTTAATAGTCCTACTGATGACTAGGGTGTGATTAATTTAAACTTCTTCAACATATATGTTTTTGTTTATACCAATTTAATAATAATAAGATTATTTTTTCAGTTTTAAAAGGCAAAAAGAATCTTTAAGATGGTAGAGTGATTTAGGAGTAAAAGAGATCCCTTTAGTATAGAAAATTTCAAATGGGAGAAACGAGAAATAAATAACATAATTTTTTATCAAAAGGGTATATACACTCAACCGCAAAAAAAACCGGACACTTAGATTTGGTCTTATAATTTTGTTAAATATATATTTATATGTATTAATCTTTTTAATTTATAGTAAGAATTTGTTAATTTATAGGTTATTTAAACAAAATCTGCCAAAAGTGGACATGTTTTATTGATTATGTACAAAATAAAGAAAAAATGATAAATGAACACATTTTTTAGAAAACGTTATTCTTCATTTTTATTAAGTTTTCTAACAATTTATGTAATTCTAATAGCGGGTATTACTCCCTCTCGTACGGCGAAGGGCTCTAACCCTGTCAGGCATCGAAGAAATTAAATTCTGGACGTACTCCACCGCCATAGCATCCCATTCTACTCGAAGAGCAATTTGGAGCTGATTTAAGTCACTAGGAGGAGGATGAAGGCGTCTAACACGCCTCCCTAAATTATCCCACAAATGCTCTATGGGATTCATATCTGGAGATCGTGCAGGCTAGTCCAGAACGGTGATTCCCACTTGCTCCAAGTATTCGGTAACAATTCTGGCGGTATGTGGACGAGCATTATCCTGCATTGCTCACCAATAAATGGAGCAAATGGGATCACAGCCTCTAGGAGGACTTCCTCGATGTATGTCCGAGCAGTCAGAACCCATTATTTATGAAAATCAGTTCAGCCCGGGCGTGGAAATTAATTCTACCCCAAACCATAACTGATCTCCTTTCAAAAGGCAGTGATTCACGAATGGTACATTGAGCAAATCGCTACCCTGGTCGTCTCCACAGTCTGTCTCGACCGTCTTAGTGGTATAGACCAAATGGAGACTCATCCGTGAATAAAACAGTTCCCAATTGCTCCAGAGTCCAATGAGAATACTGATTAGCAAATAATCGCCTTTCTCTTCGATGCCTTTCCAGGAGTTGGGGCCCTGTCGCGGGTCGCCTTGATACGAGTTCATGCTCCCTCAGTCTCCGCCGCACTGTGTCTGCACTTACACGTGTATTTCGAGCCACTTCAAGCCTTTCCCGGACCTCAGGAGCCGTTAAAAGTCGTTCTCTCAATACCGACAGCGTAATAAATCGATCGTATACTGCCATTGTTGCTCTTGGTCGCCCACTGCCGGCCCTCCTATCGTAGTTATCAGTCTCCTGGAAACGCCGGAGTGCATCGTGAATGGTAGACTTCGCTACCCCAAGCTCTGGCCTTCTCTGGCCAAGGCATCAGCTCGTGCTATGTCAACATTTGAAATAACCATTATTCTGGACCAAAATTAAAGCAAAAACATGTCTATTAATCACAGTAAAGGCTTGGTTAATAAATTAAAGATGTTTAAATGTGCAAAAAACTACTTACAGTTTAGAATAGGTCCGACAGGTAAATCAACTTCAAGACAAATAAATCAAATCTGAGTTTTATCTAGTTGTTTACTAATCCTGAAGCGATTAGTTCAATGGAATTAGACCCTACATTCTCTGTAATAACTAGAATACCCGAAAAAACAAACACATTGCTGATAATTAGCTTTTAATACGAAAAATATCAAGTGTCCGGTTTTTTTTGCTCTTGAGTGTATATCATAACATCTCATTGTTTTTTATTAAAGTAAAAAAACGCTTTGTGCTTTTCAGCGTTGAGTTGACTCATTCTTAGATCTTAATTTTTCGATGTCTTTCACAGAAGCATCTCATTATCATCTCTTACAATTTCTATCTCTTTCAATCAATTTCAACCAACCTGCATGTGTACCTATTGTAGTTATGTTGAAGTCTTCCTCAAAATTTAGTTAGAAGTAAACCATTATAAATGTTCATGATTCTCAATCAGAGATATTTTCTGATACTTGCCTATACCGTCTAACCTACCTCCTTTCTTGAGTCTCTTTCATCGCTGGAGTACTCAATTTCAATTTGGTTTAATTTTTTATTCTATTAGCCACCCAGTATAAATAGTTCATCTATCATATGCAGTAATTCCGTATAGATGAAGCACTTTACCTTCTACCTTCCTAAATGAACAGGAATATAATAAATGAATGAATCTAAATAAATATCCGATAAAAAATATCCTAAATAAATGAACCTTTATTTGGCCTACAGAATGTTGGTCTTTATAACCTAAACATCTTACCTGAATGTGTTTGTCTTACCATAATTATAGTAATTGTTTTTCCTGCCCAATAGGATAGTTCCTGAAATTTTTCATTTCCCCTTATCATAGTTTCGAGGAAGGGATACTCATTTATGATTTAAAGCTGCTCATCACTACAACTCATATGGATTGTTTGGGAAATTGTTCAATTCTAGAATCTTGATTTTCCTTTTATTAATGTTCCCGAAATATCTTCTAAGTTCTAGCATATAGGTACTTGTTTCCATGTTCCAATGTATAATCATGTTTCTAACTTTTTTAATAAAGAAAAAACCCATTAGACTATCTTTCTGCTCAACTGTTTTCTCCAGTAATTTTTTAGTTCAGTTAGTAAGGCCGCTAATATGTTAAATATCATTCTAAATTTTATAATTATTCCTTTAGTTTTTTTAAATAATCTCAATCATTTACTATTGAGGAAAATATAATAGTAATGTTTAATATTTATTTGTATTTCACAATAGAGAAGATATTATTAATAAAGGATTGGGAATTCGGGCAATTGGTAATTTATCACTCCTGCCAGCTGATCTGAGGTCATTATTCGCTGAAGATGAAGAAATATCTAAACAAAACACAAAGATATTGCTAAATATTGCAGTTGCCTATAAAGGTGACTATAAAGGTGACTATAATATTAACAATATATTTTAATCTAGTTTTATGTAGTTGTATTTGAAGTGAGTTGATTGCAGTATTTTACTATAACAGCAGCAAGGTTTTTAGTGCTTACAAATATAATGCACTGTAAATATACGAGATTATATTACAGCTGATTCCAATATTTGTTTTTTTGGTTTTAATCTTAATAATTGAAGTTTTATTCTGAAGCCTACTTTCATATTGAAATATTGAATTAATGTTTAGTGATGCCAATACCATATTAATCAATAGGCCCCATGGTAACAGCTCTGCAGACCCTTGCAGTTTCACGGACAGTTTAAATATATTGACTGTTTGTTAGAGAGAGAACCTTATTATTTTTTTTCATTTATCATAGATGTTTCAAATCCAAATTTTATTATTTTTTAATCTACTCAGTGACTTATATTTTAATTTAAAGAAACCTACCTAATGTGAGAAGACTTTAGTACAACCAAATACCCTGATGCAACTTAAAACATTAAATGGCTGTAGTCTATCAAGATCGATGTACATATTGGCATGTACTAGTTTAATTAAAATGTTAACAGTTTCCCTTCATGTATTATTTAATTTCTTTGATTAAAATTTTAATTTTGTTTTTTAATCATTAATTTATTTTTGAATTATGATTTAGAAAACTCTTTGCCCTTTTTTTAACTTATCAATTGAATTTCAGCCCAATAAGAAATGAAAAATGCTGTAAATATAATACATAATCAATTTAAAAACGGTAAATTATCAGACAAAGACTTGAATGCTACATTACAAAATAATTGTCTATACACAATTAATTCACCTACTGTAGACTTAATATTTCGAACATCAGGTGATAAGAGATTAAGTGGTTTTCTACTATTTCAGGTATTTAACCCTCACAGTAACATGATAGGTCCGAGAGCCATGTTTACCAAAGTAACTCCCACTCCAGGCCGCCCCTGGGTTCCGGAGCCGGCTTCCCACACCTATTCCTCGAGGAGATATGCTAGTAGTGTTCTGGCCCTTCTACAACGCAAGACTCGTGATTTAAAGGTAAGTTCCCCCTTTTTTTTTGTGAAATACCAGGCTTAAGAAACCTATGATGTACCCGCTACGTAAATTTTGTACAGGCCTGGCAGGCCTATAATGTTACTTAACTGTATTAAAAATAGGTCTCAAATTTAAAATTAAACTAGGTCGCAAAAGCATACAATGTGTTTTAAATATTTTTTTATTATAACCAAATCATTTTAATTTATAATACATTTTTTCTGTTTTTAAGCTTGACTGGAGACAACTGGTTCACAAGCATTCCTCTCGCCGAAGAACTTTTAGAAGAGTACAATATTACGTACATTGGAACGATAAAAAAAAAAACAAGCTACAGCTACCAATTAAGTTTACCGATATGAAATACCATAATCGTCAAGTTGGGTCCAAGTTGTTTATGTTTAGAAATAATCTAACTGCAGTTTGCCCATATGCCCAGGAAAAACAAACTTGTATCTTTGGTATCAACCCTCCACGATGACAATGCTATCAACGAACCTTCCGGGAAACCAGAAATCATTTTAAGTAATAACCAAACAAAAGGCGCTGTTGACACATTCGACCAGATGTGCCAGTATAAATTCAGTTAACATCATTGTCAATAATATAACCATCGAAAGAATTAACTTTATATCTGCTTGTAATATCGGATTTTTTAATATTATAATAAAATCAGATTCTTTAATTGCTCATATGTTACACATTTATGCAAAGATGAAAGGGTATAATCAAATTAAAATACTAATAATAATAAGCTTTTATTAGATAATTAAGTACAAAAAGGATGAACAATTACTACAAATTATTAATTAATAACATAGTATATATAATTTAGTGAAAAAAAAAATTAACTAGTTTCTCTAAATTAAAAACAAGAAGTACGTGCATTGTGAAGTTCATCATGAGCATTCAATAATTTGATAAACTAAATAAGAAACATACACAAAATATAAAATCTTAATTAGTAATGCATACATTTGTTTGATGTTAACAGGAATATCTATTGATTTAATGTAGTGTAATATGAAAAAAATATACTAGACTGACTCTGGTTTTTTAAAGAATTTATATCCTAAGATAATTTGTTATTAAGGTTTATGAAATTAACAAAACAAGATATAAAAGTTGTATTTTCTCCGGTTAATAGATTATAATACGAGAACGGATCGAAAACTTGGACAATCAACTGACACTAAATTAAAAAAAAAAATTAATTAAAGGGACAAAAACATTTCAAAAATTGAATCATCACAAGACCGAATAATTTTCATTGTAAGGAGGACTTGAATCTAATAAATCTATATTAAAAATGAATACCTTGAATACTTCATCCTTGGTTAGGTTTCTCAAAAGGACAGGAGGTATCAAAAGGCCTTTCAAGGTATATTCATGAAAAGGATTGAGACATAGAATAGAATAGAAAAGTAACTTTATTCTGGGACTATGTCCCTTTAAAATAACAGATATGAACATGAAAAAAACATAATATTTATCTGGCCAGAAGGCTAAATGTTACAAATCATGGAGCGTGTAAAACATGACAGAAAACAATTTAAAAAGAAATATATAAACAAAAATAATAGTAAGTAAATAAACAGTACAGATCTTGACAGGATATTAAGCAATTACAGAGAATAGATAAATCCATAGCTTTTGTTAGATGCATGAGCTAGCATGCAATAATTTCTTTACATGATGTACAGCTTTTCAAAAAGCAAAATTAAAAGAACTAAATAACACAATGAGATATTCTATACATTACATTCTAAGCAAATGACTAAATTGCTTAGAGACTATCCTTTTGGGAAGCTAAGAGGTGTTGAAACAGCAAGGATTTGAATAATGATAGAGAGGGAGTATGTCGGATATTAGGAGGGATTGAGTTCCACACTGTGGTGGAGCGGGCGAGAAAGGAACGTTCGAATGCTTTAGTTCTGTGTGAATGTCTATAGAGATCAGAAAGGCAGGATCTTGTTTTAGGGTGCTGAACTGAGGATTTAAATTGGAGGAGACTGTAGATATATGAAGGGTGTTGAGAGTGAATGGATTGGTATAAGAATGAACAGAGGAAATGTTGTCTTCGGAAGGGAGGGAAGAGCCACTTTAACTCATCATAGAGGTGTGAGACGCGCTATCGCTTCGGAGTACCAAGCACAAAATCTTAGAGAGCAGTTCATTATTCTCTTTAATCTATCTTCAAGCATTTTAGAGAGGCTCCCATATACCACGCTTCAATAGTATATTGGGGAAGATGAGAGAAGCTACGAGAAGCTTACGGGAAGATTGTGTAAGGAGATGACGAGAACGATGGAACAACTTCAGGAAACTAATTGACCGTCGGGATATCTGGGCGATGTGGGATTTCCAAGAATGGTTTTGGTCGATGGTGATGCCTAGGTTTTTCACAGAGGAGGTAATCGTGATAGGATGATCGGTTAGGAGTAATGTTGGGAGGGTGTGGATGGATGTAAGGAGGGAATTGGAACCTATAACAATGGCCTGATGAAAACATTGCGTTCAATTCCAGTTTAACATAATGAGATGCCAAGATATAATTTCCACCAGTCTTAGGGATGAGCCTGGAAACCACTTTGATCAGAGGACTAAGGATGTGAGCCTACGACACCACATATAGTTACTTCAAGCATAATGTATGAGCTTCTTGATTTTGTAAAAAGAAAAAAATACCAGGTACGGGATGACTCCTTGTATACCTGATATACAAAAAGGTGGATGATAATCGGAATCATTTATAAAAAAAAAAACATAGGGAGTCTTAATGTTAAGAATTTTGTTGCACCTGATTTTGTTGTAGTTAAAAGAAAATAAGCTGGAAATTGTATTCATTAGTATGCTGACGTACTTGAATCTGCTTAACTAACTATTTACTCAAGCTTGCGTTGTTTCGGAGAGAAACATTGATTTTCTTTAATCCCCAAAACCAATAATCATAACTATAATGTTATTAAATTCGAATCCTATTAAATTAGGTTTTTACTAGGGAAAATTAAAATATTATTATATGCCACTTTTTGTAAGATATATTCTTCTAACTTTTAAAATAATTTTGTATAATCTGCCAGTATTTTGAAATTGAAACATTATGACGCACATTTAAACATTGATGAAATAAATGATTAATTAATTTTCTTATTTTAATTAAGTAAAAAGAAACTATATTTCTAATAAGCAATGTAATATTGTTAATAATACTTTATCTATGCATATAAAAATTGTTTCGTTCATCCAAAATACGGAAAAACTGAACATTTTGCACACTATAAATTATGGATCGTAGATAATAGAAAATAAAAAATAAAAACAAAATTAAAATGTATTAATATTTTTATTCAAACAAATATACAATATTAAACACTAAACATTTTATAAATAGTAATTACTTATCGAAATATTTACATCTTTTCAGGAATAACAACACAACACATATTAATAAATAATTTGATCTGTAATATTTAAAAAAATTGAGTTTAATATTTAAAATTTGATCACCACAACACTCTCATAATGAGAATATTTCTAAGTTGAATGATACATAATCAAATTTACAAAAATAAAATAAAAACAAAGAACAGAACTGTTAACAGGAAAGTGCATTATGTATATCATCAGGTGAAACATTTAGAGACAGTTTCCTTTTAATGTCGGAGTGGTATTTTTCTGCCAGAATCAGACCAGAGTCAGCAAGACCAGAAGACATGTTCAGTAACATACCAATAAGAGGTACCTCATAACCTGAAATAAATAATACAAAAATGTTACAAAACTTTAAAAAAAAAAAAATAAGCCATTTTATCAGAGGAATAATGAATTAAAATAATATCCTTCAATTTAAATCTTTCAAATGCTGCTTATTAAATTAATCGATCACAGTAGGCTACTAGAGTGTCGAAAGAATTCTAATATTTTTCCATTAAATAATAGTGTTTTTTTTAATCTCTCTTTGTATGCTTATTTATATTTGTATATTTACCAACAATGTTGTTGGGTTTGGTAACAAATGAATTTCTGAAAAGGTAATACGTACTGAATCAACTCATTGTAGGGATAGACCGAGGCCTAAATTTTTGGATTGCATTAATGGTGATCTTACTAATTTGGGTTTAGGCAGCAATCGATTGACGGAAGTTTGTAAATAGTGATTTGTGGTATCAGCATTGAGTCTTTGTGTTCACTAGCACCATAAAGTGAGTTTTTAAAATTAAAAAAAACACATTTAGCTATTGTGTGCATCAAGAAGTGGTTAACATTTATTTAAAAATAGATAAATAAAATAAAATCTCAGTAAATTTTTAAAAAACATGTTTATATTCAGTATCACTTAAATTTCTTATTTTTTTTTTTTAAACAAGAATATTATTGCCGAAAACGTAATCAAAACACCCGAAAAATCAAAACTTATTACTATAGATCATAATTAAATTGATATCTCCAAGAGTGGTAATTGCACTGAATTGAGAATAAACTTGGGCAATAGTAGTTTCTTCAGTCCCAGTTCTATGAAATTCATCTCTCATAGCCTTAAAAAAAAACTGGTTAATTACACTCCATTTTCTGAAATCATATATAAGAAAGTATGTCAATAACATTATAACATTTTAATATTAAAAAAAAGAAGACAATTTTAATTAAAATACTGCCAACAAAATTACTTAGCATTAACTAAATTATTTAATAAAATATCAAATTTTAAGTGTGTCTAAAATCATATTTTAATACATTCTTAATTGATGTGACCCTCGTCCCTGTAAATATTTGAACCAGAGCCTTATCTATGTGAGATACTTTAACAGTTTCTGAATCAGAAGGTATCGTTTCTAATGCACGAAGACATATATCCAATGCTGTTCAAGCATCTCCACTAACAGCAGCTACTTTCCTAGTAAAAGAATAATAAAAAAATTAACACAGGCCAACACTCTTATTTACGATAATATATATTTTTATAATAAAGAAATTATATTATACATGATATAATGAATGTATATAATTCTACAGATGGTAAAATGGTTATTAATTATACTTTACCTTGCTACTAACTGAATTGCATCAACATGAAAGTTTGAGCTGGACCCAATACGATTCAAGACGATTTGCTGGAGTTGTTGAAATCTGTAAGGTTGAAAAAACAAGACGAGTAAGGCCCTGAAAAAAGAATCCAAATAAAAAATAAGAAAATCATTATAAATAATCTTATAATTTATATGCTGTTCACGTTTTTTTCATGAAGGACATAATGTTAGGTTATTATGGTTTGTACTTTTGTAGGCTTGATGTTCTATCGTTAATAGTGATCTGTACTAACTCATCATGTCCTAGACGAAATTGTTAATAGTTAAGGGAGGGGATAGGATATCTCAATCTTTTTTCGAAATATGCTTTTTTCAGAGCTTTCTGAAAAAAAACACATTTTCCCATGAAAGGGTAAGTATATCGGCTATATTTAAATATATAACTTTTATCCAAGGTTGATTATCTATCAATAAATAATTATCAATAAGATAGAAACCTAATTGTAAAATTGTAAAAAAGAAAATTGCAGGTGATCATAGCAGTCATGTAGCAAAAGTAAATAAGTAGAAATGAATATTTGGTTGTACCTCACAGAATGATATTTTTGGAAATTTCTACCTGAAAAAAAGCTTATTAGATAATAAAAATAGGAAAAAAAATTACTGGGTACTTGTATTCTCATATTATTGGTATCAAATGTTTTACTGATCTCTAATCTGAAATTATTTTTAAAATAAGATTAAGCAGGTTTTTCATTAGAAAGATGATGAAATATTACAACTTTCATTAATTCCTCAAGGTCATAATTAGAAAATTCATTACATAAGACTCTAACTCTGAAAATTGTTAAATTTTATTTCAATAAAATTACGATATCCTGGCAAAAGATTAGTTTCTTTCTTACAGAAAACATATTTTATATTTTAAAAAATGTTACAACAGTTAAGATATATTTAACTACAATAAATAGATGGGAAAAAAAACTTGTGGGGGGAAAAAAACTTGATTTTCTTAAAAAAACATTTTAAAATCATATCTCAAAAACATTGAGATATAAAACTACGATCGATGGAACTGAACTATATCTTTGATATACCTCCTTTGATTACCTAAATTTACTCCTGACACATCGTAAAGATCAGACATCGCCAAAGAATCAATACTTCTTGGTTGCCAATTAATATTATTATTTACGTTATCAATGAGTTTTCTAGGTAATAATAATAAAGAAACCTATTAAAAGTTATGAATAAAAGTTAATAAAAACAACTTAGCATTCTGTAACTTTTTCTTTAAGAGTTCGCTCTGGTAAACCCATGGTATTTGCGATTGTAATAACTGGGGTTTTGAAGATTTTGCAAAACTTTTAACTCCCAGAGGTGTGTCAATGAGGGATGAAAGTTTTTATGGGACTTACATCATTTATAAAGCGAGTACCATGAAATTTTAGTTGATATTGGCCTGTCCCTGAACCGAATTCATGCCATTGAGAGGAAAAAATGTCGTATTAATATAACAGGCAATTGAACCACACCTCCTATTATCATTGGACTTGTTTAATAAGTTTTTGTTTACAAAAGATAAGTGCACTTTGTCTAAGTGTATGGAGTATAAGTATAAGCTCCCTATGTTGGCCCCTCAACTGTGGATGATGATAATATTCCACCTCCCCCTGACTCAGTAGTAAATGCATAGGCACAACCTGACCTTATTGTTGTGATGGGAGTGGTTTATTCCATGAAGTCTGTGTATTATTAGTACTAAATTATTGTCATTAATAAAATTAAGAATACCTTATCATCATTTGTTACTAGCCAGTCCTGCAGTCCAGGTTCTGTAAGCCTCGACTTTCTGTTTGGTCCAAGTTTAGCTTCTCACCTCCTCCATTCAAAATCAATTTTCTGAGAGAGGTTGAATTCATCTTCCATTCTAGCAATCATAAAGTTGACCTTTACATCGCTACGAACTTCATTTTCCGACAAAACAGATTATTTGTGAATGACATCAATCTAGAATCCTGGTCGTACTTCTATACATTAATACGCGGGTAACAAAACATGCTAGATGGATAACAGAAAAATCCGACTGGACAACATTTCAAAACAATATACTGATATCTACCTCTGATATATCAACCACAAACAATAGCGATGAAAGCAATCATCAAATTACAAAATCTATTTTAGCAGCTGCGGAACTTTCAATCCCAAAAAGCTCCACTATTGTCAAATCGAAAAGAGTCCCTTGGTATGACAATGAATGCAAACTAGCGATTAAGAAGAGAAGAAAGGCTCTTAAAGTCTTCCAAAGAGAACCAACTCTTCAGAATCTAATAAACTATAAAATGAACCGCTCGCTATCTCGCAGAATAATCAAGGAAAAGAAGAAAGAATCATGGGAACAATTTTTGAACACCATTTCATCAAATACCCCACCCAGAATATTTTGGAAAAAGATAAATAATATTATGGGAAGATTTGTTGACTATCGACCGACCCTTCTAATCAATGACAAAATAGAGCAAAATCCCGATATATTGGTCGAGCATTTTGTTGAATATTACTCAAATATTTAGTCCACCCAACCACAACCGACAATAGAAACCGAGACAGATAGTATTGACGATCAGAAAGAAAACTCTTTTAACTTACCATTCACCAAAGCAGAATTACTTTCCTATTTAAAAGAGCTGAAATCATCCTCACCAGGGGTGGATGAAATACATAATGATATGTTGAAAAATCTACCAATACCGGCAATAGACGCGCTTCTTGCATTCTATAACCAGATTTGGAGCACAGGGAACTTTCCTGAGATATGGAGGAGATCAATCATAATACCAGTATTAAAAACTGGAAAAAATAGGTTGTTTCCTTCAAGTTACCGGCCCATCTCACTCACAAGCTGCATATGCAAGTTGCTAGAAAAGATGGTTTTAAAAAGGCTAAGTTGGGTACTAGAAAAAAATAATTTATTATCGAATGTACAAAGTGGCTTCAGAATAGGACGCTCTACAATAGATCATCTGGTAACAATGGAATATGAAATTCTCAACAGCTTTGCTGAGAAAAAAGAATGTATAGGTATATATTTCGACATCGAAAAAGCCTTTGATAATTTGAAAAGATCTCTCGTCCGGCAACAGCTACGTGAATGGGGAATTGGAGGTCGGCTACTCATGCTGATCTGTAACTTTTTACGAAATCGGACCTTCCAAGTTAGAATAGGTAATCACCTGTCTTCAGTAAAAGAAATGACCAACGGAATCCCACAAGGAAGTGTCTTAAGCTGTGCTCTCTTTGCAATAGCTATAAACAAAGTTACAGAGATTATTCCTAAACAAATCAAAACATTTTTATTTGTAGACGATCTTGCTCTGTTACTGTCATTTAAAAATGTAAATAGAATGCAAATATTACTACAAAATTGTTTAGCGAATTTAGAAGCATGGTCTATGAAATCTGGTCTAAATTTCTCCACCGAAAAAACTAAATGTCTACTTTTTTCTAAACGCAGGACGCCTACTCCTTTTCCAACGCTAACCTACAGAGGCATGAACTTACGTTTCGAAACAAAAGTTAAATTTCTAGGGCTAACTCTTGATTGTAAACTTAACTGGAAAGAGCATATTAGATGTCTAAAAGAAGAAACACTTAAGAGACTGAATATTTTAAAAGTTCTGGCTGGACGTTCATGGGGAGCGGATAGATCAGGCATGCTTAAGGTATATACCAGTCTGATAAGATCAAAGCTAGACTATGGTAGCTTTGTTTACTCATCGTCGAATCAAAATCTGCTTTCAGCTCTTGATTCAGTCCACCATGCAGGCATCCGTCTTGCTACTGGAGCCTTCAGAACCAGTCCAGTTATTAGTTTATGTGTTGAATCTGGTATTGCTCCTCTCGCTTTGAGAAGACACCAACTCGCCTGTGGATACATTGGAAGGCTAAAAAATAGTAATAACAACCCAGCATGGAAACCCATTTTCAAACCGAAGAATAGACGATTTCAAGAAAACCGTAGACTACCTGCTCCATTAGGTATTAGGGCTGGTAAATATATAGAAAAAATCAGCTGCTTGGAACCAACAACTAATGAACTTAATTACCCACCTTGGACTACAAAACTACCTGCAATAGATTTAACGCTTAAAAAATTCACTAAAAATACCACTACAGGACTCATGTATTTAGCAGAATATAAAAAAATTAAGGGAAAATATAGTAATAGAAAACAATTTTATACAGATGGTTCTAAATTAAATAATAATGTTGGTTGTTCATTTGTATCAGACTCCACGATCGGCAAGTATAAACTTCCCTCCCTGGCCAGCAACTTCACTGCCGAAAGTTATGCGATTTGCGCGGCACTCTATTATACTATGCAATGCGAAGAAGAAAACTTCGTAATATACACGGACTCCCTATCTGCTCTTATGGCACTTAAAAACATTTATAGTAAAGACCATCTTATAAGGAAAGCACAAGTTTATGCATCAATGTTAAAAGATATGAATAAGAACATATCTTTGGTTTGGATTCCATGACACGTGGGGATTGAAGGTAACGAAGCAGCAGACCGGGCTGCCAAGGAAGCAGCATTGTCATCAATTGATATTACAAGTATCTACACCTCATCAGATATATGCCACTTTTTAAAATATGGAGTAAAACAAGATTGGATTCAGCTTTGGGAAAACACCGAGGAACGAAATAAGCTTAAAGCTGTAAAAAATGAATTAAAAATATGGAAAAGTTCCAACCGCAGTAACAGAAGGGAAGAGGTAGTTGTAACAAGACTTAGAATAGGCCACACCCGACTTACCCATGGTTACCTTATAACAAAGGACAGTCCACCGAAGTGCACAACTTGTAATAACGCACAACTAACAATTAGACACATACTGGAGGACTGCCCCCTCTGGGATAGTTATTTTCAGGAAGCTCAATTACAAAGATTCCTCCCAACTATACTAGGCGATAATAATAAAAATATAGACACAGCCATCAAGTTTCTAAAAAAATATAACCTTTTTGACAAAATTTAAAAAATGACAAAGGACAAGGGAAAAAAAAAGGAAAAAAAAAAAAAATAATAAAAAAAAAAAAAAATAATAATATAGATTGAACGACGGACACTGAAGACCCTTGATGTTGAGTGTCCATAAGCAGTTCTACCTACCTATCAATCTAGAACTATATTTACTATAAAATTTAATTTGCTAAATAATAGCAGTACCATCTAAAATGTGTGGAAACACTGTATGCAGGTAGAAAGCTTAATGACAGTTCTGTATATTAAAATAAAAACTCTGGACTCTGCACACTATGCAACGCCATTCGTTTCCTGAACATGTTAATTAGTTTTTATCAAAAATCATCTTTTTTCGAAAAAAGATTTTTTTTTTATAAATCTTACGAATTTTTTTTTATAAATCTTACGATTTTTTTTTTTTAGATCTTAAAGAAATATTGATACTCTGGCAGTGATTATATATCCTCAAAATTCCAAAATTTAAACATCTAAGTGATTATAAAATAATTCAATTAAACATGTTCCGTAATTTTATTAGTACTGAGCATATCTAGATTTAGTTTTTAACTTATGTTACTGATTTGTCCCAAACTAGATACCTATCCTTCCATGACAAGCTCCATACACACTTGAATCGGCTAGTCTCTCTGCTCGCTTCCCATACTATTCCTGATAACCCTCCGAGGCGTCTGAAAAGAAGATGGCCTCGAGATCATCTACTATAGAACTTTATTGGAGTGCTACCGATAGTTAGTTTCTCCACAAGTGTTTTTCATGTCATATTCTACATTTTAGCACATTTACTTGTTATAATACCATTATAGTTGTAAATATCATTAAATTAAATAAAAAAATAAAAACAAGTTTTTAACTATGAACCTATTTGGTTTTTGATGTTGAGGCCCTTTTAAGTATGGTTTTTACCATTAATAATAATAAATATCATGATTTATCTATTTAAAAAATAAAAAAGAAAGAAAACTAGATAAAGGTAAGTCGGATTGCTTCTAGCGTAGAAGGAATTTCAGAAAAAAAAAATGGTAAAATTTCTATTAACCACTAAAAATGTTTTTATTACAAATCAATCTACCTGTTAATTTAATATAACAGAACCTTATAACATTCTTAGATTAACCATCATTAACTTATAATTTTATAATAAATGAACAATTTTTTTGGAACCAAAAAAAAATAAAATATAGATATAATAGTTAAATCTGGAACCAAATGTGTAATAAACAATTCTAGGAACTGTTGTGCAGGACCAAGTTGGAGCTGCCTTACTAATTAACAATACCAGGAATTAGAATCAGGAGCGTAAAAATCTGCATATAGGACCTCTGACCAGGAGGAGCCCTCTCTTATTATTTTTGGAGCTCGTTACGTTGTTAGTTTTTACCCTCTCCATTTTAATGTACATGTTTTACTTAAATAAAAGTTCTTTTGAACAAGTCCTTAGTTTACTGAAGATATTTAACAATATATATATTAAGGGAGTAAAAAATCCTTAGTTACGCCGTCCTTCGGAAGGGACGTTAAACGGGGGTCCCGAGCCTGTACGATGCCAGGTACTCGTTAAAAATTCCTATTCTAATTACACCTGGACAGGCACAATTTAGAGCTCCCAGTGTAGCATCGTCCGATTAGCCATAGCAGCATAAAGTGACGTTAAATGAACAAACAACAATATATATATGTTGGATAATCGATTTGTGTATCCATGACAACCATCCGCTCAAGCCTGAGATATAGCGTGTGTGTAACCTCCCATGTTATGCTATGTTATTCTCTGTCACGTTTTTGCAGATAATCTGAAATATAGCTTAAGTTTCATACTATAGTGTGTCTTGTGTCTGGTCCTAATACATCAAAATGTAGTTTAACAGGTAATGGGCCAAGCACGCTTCCACTGCTGGATTACCAAGCCGTTTCGAACCGATGATTATGGGCATTGAGAGTTCGGGTTTGAAAGAAACCGCGGATTTAGTCAAAACAAAGTTATTGCAGGACCTTTCCATGGAAAAATCGAGCTCAGAGACTTATTATGGCAGCTCAAATTCTGCTTTGTACGGTCACAGTTCAAAAGGAGGTTCTGTTCAGTGGAAGAAAGTTAAGAAATACAGGAACTATAAAGAAAACAAGGCTGATAAAAATCCTCTTAGAGGTCCTCGATGTTTTCAGTGTAACGGTTACGGCACATCGCCAAGAACTGTCCATCACCTGAAAATGATAAGAGGAGCACAAACAGCCCAGGGAAAGGTACGTCGCTGTTTGCAGCATTTTCAACGCGGTCATCTGATATTTCCGAATTTTATCTGGACAGTGGTGCGTCCTGTCACCTCTGTAAGAGTCAAGAAATGTTAGAAGATGCTAGAGTAGCTGAAAAAATATCTATCACTGCCGCTAATAATGAGAGAATGACGTCAGATACTGTCGGCAATATTTCATTACCAGTGACCATTTCAGGTAAGCCCTCAGAAGTAAATGTTAGTAACGTATATTATGTTCCAGAATTAGAGGTTAACTTGCTATCAGTAAGCCAAATTGTCAGTAAAGGACATCGTGTTGTCTTCAATAGGAATGGAGCTAAAGTTTTTAATAGCCAGAGACAGCTGATCGCCTCTGCTAGCTTAGTGAACAATTTATTCAAACTGCTACTTATGCGCTGTCAGCGAAATGTGAAATGACACTCTGGCATCAGCGCATGGGGCATTTAAACTACGATAGCCTACGTAAGTTGAATATTGTTTCTAAATCTTTCAATTTATCTAGCCAAAAACCTAATACAGCATGTGATATCTGCATATTGGGAAAAAGCCAGCGTTTATCTTTTCCCGGGAGTGACTCCACTACTGAACACTTTATATTATATATGTCTAAGTTTGCTACATGTGATAACAAACATCACTGTTGCAACCTTCAATGTGCTATACTTTTGATAAGACATATGTGCTTAGTTTAGTTAAATTCATTTTGTGAAAAGTGTTAAAATACTAGTTGGAAAGGATGTGTAATTTAATTCCTTAATAATATAAAGGATAAAATCACGTTAAAACAATCTTACAAATTAAATTACAAGATTTCAACTAGTAAGAAATGGAGTTACTTCATGTTCAAGTAGTTAAGAAAGCTGAGAAAGAATTCGTGATTCAACGCACATCCATTGATAAGAATACTTGCTTGGTATTTAGTGCCAGAAGAATTTAAAGATGTAAGTACCTACATTTCTCTATTAAAAAAAAAACAAATAAAAAATGCAATGTCTGATATTAAGAACCGAAAAGTATATTTAGAACAGTTGCTGTGAAAATCGATGAAAATATTAAAAAAGAATATTTCGATGATGTTTTCGAGAGTTTCCGTTAGAAGAATGTGACCCGATATCAAATTCCCGGGTTGCTGAAGCTGAACAAATAGAGTTAGAAAGTCGGATTAGACAATTAGAAAACCAATTATATTAGAATTTAAAACAAGAGGAAATGAAACTTCAACAAATCGAAAAAGTTTGTTCTAGAAAAATTTGAAAAAAATCAATCAGATCCTTTTTTTTTATTATCTTTATTTCCAGATCGGCTATTCCTAGCCTTACATGGTTTTTTAAATAATGAATTTTAAAATTTAACACAAAGTGATAGTGTGGGTTTCGTCTCATGCAAATCAGATCCTAAAGAATGGTTAACTAAATTTGAAGAAGAGTGTAGCCGCTTCAAGGTAAATTCTGATAGTGGTAAGATTCAAGCTTTGGGTATTTTGTCATGGGCCCAACAAAAGATTGAAATAATTAAATGATTATATTTTTATGGTACTTGTGTGTTAACGCCACCGCAGTTATTTTTCCCTACTTGTTCGCATGCGCGAGCGGTTATATTTTGTAACCGCTATATTTCTAACACCTGATTTCTTCTATGTTCGTTCTTGTTTTCTGAGTTTTGTTTGTTTGCTGATTTGTTCTAGACTCTGATTTGTTATTATTTTATTTATTTATTATTAGATTTTTTATTATTTCGCCAATTTTTGTGCTATGAAAATGAGTCTTTGGAATTTGATAAAAACCGAAGGAGAAGTAATTGTATTTTCCACCGAAATCCGATTAACCACTTTCTTTTTAAATAAATTATTTGGATTTTTCATTATTTTCATATATCATTATTTTGATTTATTTATTATTTTAATTGTTAGTGATATATTCCATTATTTATTTCTATATTATCCATTGTTTTAATTGTTCATGATATTATAATCCATTTGTAAATAAATAATTTTGATTTGTAATTGTTGATGATTATTTAAAAAAATTTAAATTCTAACCCCAATAAATAGATTTAAAAACATACAAGATAAATGTTTTAGAAATATAACGGTTACAAAAAACTTACCTATGAGATAGGCAGGATTCCAAACCACCCATGAGGTTCTGCCTGTGGTTTCGTTACCCATTTTTTTTAGTGGATGGTTCGCTTCACTGAATCCAGTAGCAGGATTGGCTGCCTGCTAATGCAATCAGTTTTGCCATATTAAACCACTTGCTGGACCTTCAGTCCCTGCTCCAACGTCATCAATCCGTCGTCCTCGTTTCATCTTCCCTCCTGTTCATCCTTAGAGCATTTTCTTCGACAGTCTGTTTGCCTCTATCATCTCTACTAGATCAAGAGTTCTATAGTCTTGGAGGCCATGAATTCTCTGGAAAAGGAACCCTGGATAAGCCTCAAAACTGTGGTGGAAGGATTCGAATTATCGAAGTTTTCGAATCATTTTATTATCTTTCCTCGAAAAACTTATTATTTTCAAAATGATAAAACCGTGAAAGTAATACCGTTGAACTTGTATGATTTTCTCCGGCTTACTGCTTAAATTTTTTGAAAAATTTATTTTTCATTGTATGATATGATTCTTTTCAGATACATTTAAATCTGTCTAATGGTAATTGTTTTTAATTTGAGACGGGTCTATTAGGAGTATTTTAGGTTAAAAAAAACACGGCAAAAATAGGAAATCGCAAAAGTAATGTAATGTTACCCAAACTGCATTTTTTTTAAATTTGCGTTAAGTTTATTAAAAAGTAGCTGGCTGCCCCAACTGTGCCTACCTTCCTGTCCTCAGTGACAGTTTGAATTCAGCCGTTGTATTAACTACACGCCTCTGTTGTCGGCAATCTCTTTTGTATTACTCAGTTTATAAGCCATTTCATTTATTTTGATCTGTATTTTCATCTTTAATGGTCTAATGGCCTTGGGGTTGTAAAACCAAATTTTTTATAGAGTTTGAGATATATATATATATATTCGTGCTTTTGTTGATTTGTCGCGCATGGTCCTGTCTGAGTTTTGATATGTGCTGTTAATGTAGAGTCTCAGTAAGGATTGGATCCAAGAAAAAAAAATCGACCCCCAACTCACCTCATAATATTTTACTGTGACCTAAAATAGGTCAAGTATCATTATTTTTCTTATAAAGTACTTCCGGGGTGGACCGTGTCATGTTGGTTTATAGCACCAACACAGGGGATAAAAATATGTTAGAGTCGTCTTCGTCATCAGCATCTGTTAATTTTTGCTTGTATTGTGTTTGATGTGAACCATCACTGCCCCACGTGGATATTAAAGTGAGACGCTGGTTTTCGAAATCAGATAATGTTTCAACTACTTCTTTCAAATAGATAATCAGTCCCGAAACCGTATGATTCAGCAACGCATAAGGTTTTATTTCCAAGCCCGTTTCCGTAACCCTTATTTAATTCGACTGGGTAGCAAGGGTAAATTTCTTTGCGTCCGCTTTGTATCAATTTCCACTGCCGTCTTGTGAAGCCACCGTTTACAAACATTCATTTTTTGCTGACGATATTACGCTTCGAACTTTTTTTGTTCTGGTAAGCGTTAACGTAATCTCCTTCATGATTTTAAACGCATCGGTATTCCCAGAAATACCTTGACTAACTTTAATTTTGTAGATATCCTGATACGTGATAATAATATATTTTATTGTTTATTTTTTATAATATATTCCTTATTTTGATAAATTATTGTCTTTTATTACAAAAAAAGGAATATAATACAATAAATAATGTTGTCCGGGTTTTCATTTGGAAAACTCCTATGTGGAGGGTATTAGTATTGAAAAGGGAAAAAGAGACCTTAAATAAATGTTAAGCTAGTGGACAAATTCCGACAAAAAGCCCGTAAGTCTCCAAACTAAAACAGAAACTGACAATTATTGCATGAGAGTTGCAGCAGTTGCATTGGAGCCTTTGGAGGTGGTGGGATGTTTCCTGGGTGGATTATTCATGTTTTCCTTTGCTGTTACTTTCTCAAGTTCTACCCTCAGGATGCCTGAATAGGCGAAATATTGGGCAGATATTTTATTTTCTGTTTTAATTTGGTGGGACTTAAGGGCTTTACGTTGGAATTTTTCCACTAGCTTATTATGGTATTAGGCATTATTTACCACGGGTAAATATTAAGTGTGAAAATAAGTAGTTTTTGAGGAAAGTTAATAAAATATTAAACGATGAGCATGATCACTTTCTGGATATTTTTTCTTTTATAAGAAGGACACTTGCAAGCTGAGCCCTTAGTCTAGGAAAGACACCTGAAGCTATCCTTTTACTAAATATATATATATATAACTTATACAGTTCCAGGAACAAAATATAAAATAAGGAAGAAACGACTCACACGAGAACTGGTTTAATACTGACTTTATTCCCATCTTGATCCTCTATTTATAGTAGCTAACAGCTGTTTACAATACCAGCTTGATATTAGCGACTATTCAATCATCATTGTTGTCTTAACTTATATATATATCTATATATATAAAAATGTTATGTTCGTTTGTGTATGCTTCAAAAACTCAAAATGTTCTGCATCGATTCAGCTAAAATTTTACCATGATGTACAACACGCTCCAACGATTGTTTTTATATATTTTTCACGTTACTAACATAACCCTAACTGCGCATATATATATATGCTGAATTTATCAGCTTTGTCTTATCGACACGTTCGAGGTGTCATTTTTTTCAGCTTGCCGAGACAAACAAAAGTGTTAATATACATTTTTCCCATTAAACTTAATTAAAGTGAGATAAAAATTGTTTTTAATATAAATTAATCGGCCAACATTTTTTACGTATTTTATTATTTTTTATAATAAAAGAGTTTTATTTATAAACGAAACAGGTGACAGCCCAAAGAAAAAATCGAGGTCGTTGGTTTTTGGGTTGTAATCTTATTTCTTTCTTCTATTCCAGTGAAAATCGAAATAATGCCTCGTAGGAAATCGTATTTGGGTCGTCGTACTCGCCACGCAGAAGGAGAGAGAAGCCGGCTTTCAAATATGACTGAGGAAGAGCGAGCAACTGTACAAGAGAGGAACATACTTAGCACCAGCCAGATGCGTAACGCGGAACTAGCAGAACGACGAGCAGCTGTATCGGATCTGTTCTACAAACACAAGTGGGATATTATTAAAGGATACTGAAGGGCAGAAAGTCATTGGTTTACGACGTAAGGTAAAAGTGGTTTGATGCGATTTTTGAGAGTTTATTTTAATTCTCCAGTTTTGACACCACTCTTCAAGATCAGTGATATGGGATTGGAGGCTTTGGGATGCAATAATTTGATTGGTGTTGACTGATAATACACATGTATCATCAGCATAAGTGGTAAGGATAGTATTAGGATGAGTTGGGATGTCAGCTGTATAAACTGTATAAAGGATTGGGCCAAGGATACTACCTTGAGGAACACCAGCAGATTGGGAGAAGAGGGATGAAAGTACATTATTATGAGAAGCGAGGGGATGGTTGACTGGAAAGTAGACGTAAGGAAGAAAATAGTTGGGGGTGCAGTCAAATGAAAACACTAAATAAGTGGTTGCTTATTTAATTATGTGCCGACGTTTCGACCCACTTTGTGGGTCATCTTACTGATTAGAGGTAATCCTCAAATCATCTATCGTAAGGAGGAGGGCAAACAAAGGATTAAAGTCCAGTGTACGAATACTTTTGACTGTTAGTTATGGGTGCATCTTATCATAAATTATTACGTATTATTCTTAATTCATTTGTAGTTATTATTAAAACTTATTTATTCCATTCTTCAGATATGAATGCATTATTATATACATTTAAATTAAATAAAAATATTACAAATAAAAGATGAAACGAAAGAAAATCAAAATAATAACAGTGTACGAATATTTATGACCCTGACTGTAGATAGGATCTGTGCCTGGGCAAACCTGATCAAACTGGAATTGAACGCAATGAAAACTCAGCCCATTGATTGAACCGGGCAGTTTTCTTCTTCAAATTCAAATGCTGCACCAGTTTGATCTAAATTTGGAAGTTTCTAGAGTGTTTTTACAAAAGTTTTTTTTCCATTTGTAAAGAGAGGAGAAGTCGTGTCACAGCCACTTAATGCATGAAGAAACAATGTGTGTTTTTTAGAACGAGGAAATTAGTCAAAACTTTTGGAAGAGTATATTTCAGTATTTACATTTCCTTTGCCAACTTTTTAAAAGAAAATTTCTTGTTGATGAGATAGGGTACGCCCAATTAAAATGACAAGTAAGTCTATATCTTCTCCTATTATTAGGGTAGATTCATCAATAGCTATAATTATTAATTATAACGTAATAGTTACTAAAAAATGCAAATTATTTAGAATTATATAATTAATAATAATTTATAAACTTTCTACGGCGTGTTTTTAATCTGGACTAGAGGTTGACCTCGAATAATACTGTAAATAGTTAAACACTGCACGCGCTCTGCCATCTATCTCGAAAATGGTTCAAGATATAAAAAAATGTCTAAACAAAAGTTGTAGAAAATTTAATCCTCTAAATTATTCTCGGGTGAACATAATTTTTGGATGCTCCCATATCTATAAGCCATGTTTTATGAGTAAAATCTTTTATGCTGGGTAATTTTGTTATATTTTTTAAATTATAAATAGGTTTAAAATTATTATTAATATTATTATTAGAATTAAAATTAGTTTTAAAATTAGCATTTTTATCAGTATTAGTTTTTATATTTACATCTCCTCCTCGTAGGTTTGGTCTAACGGAGGCGGATAGTTGATGTGTAAGCCGTTGGATAAAAAATCATTGAACCGCGAAGTTAAATTATGTACTTCATCTTTAAGGAGATTGATTTTCCTTTTTTAGTTGTGAGATTTCATCATCTTCAATATGATGAGCTTTGTCGGATACTGTCAGCATAGAAACTGTTTCAGGTTTTTCAACTTTTTCAAAATTATGCTGTTGAGGGAATTGTCCCGAACTAGGTTTGTTAAAAAATCTGTTTTGATCATGTTGATTCCATTGTGTATTATGTGGTCTTTGATAATTATTTTGATACTGATAATTATTTTGAGATTGAAAATTATGTTGATAATTATGCGGAGGATAAAAATTTCGTTTGTGTTGGAAATTTTGTCTTTGTGTGTTTTATTGAGTATTATAATGTTCTTGTCTTGGTTTCTGAAAATGTGATTGTTTTTTAAAGTTATTTTGTTGCAAATGTTTTTGTCTGAAGTTAGTCTATTGTGTTCTTCTGACACTGTATAATTGATATACTACAGTAGAAAAGGAAAATAAGGAAGAAACGACTCAGACGAGAACTGATTTAATACTGACTTTATTCCCATCTTGATCCTCTATTTATAGTAGCTAACAGCTGTTTACAATACCAGCTTGATATTAGCGACTATTCAATAATCATTGTTGTTTTAACGTATATATATATATATATATATATATATATATATATATATAATCTAGTGTCACCAACACCCACTTTCCCCCGATTTTCCATTAATTCTTTTCCTTTTCCGATTTCCTTTACAAATGCTTTTTAATTAACATGAGGAGTATAACAACTACAGACCTCGTTATGTGCTTAAATTAAAGCCAATCAAATTTACTACAACTCCATTTAACTTGACTTTCATCGTAGGATCACTGTAATAAAAATCTTTCCATCCGACATATGTTTAAGGAATGCTACTCCTATAAGAAAATACTTAATCAGCTCAAAATACCCCCTGATGTAAGAGAAGCACTTAGAGACAACCAAGCTGAAATCGACAAAGTGGTGAAATTCATCACAGGCTGCAAATTAATAACCAATATTTAAGCCTCCATTGTCCCTCTTTTTTTTTTTTTTTTTTTTTTTTTTAAGATAAATAATTATAAAAAATAAAAAATCTACAGGCGTTGATGACCCTAGGGTTTTACGCCTCTAAGCAAAAACAAACAAACATCGTAGGATCACTTCTTCGGCCGGTGTTCTTCACGAAAGTCGGCCAAAACTTAAAATTTGGACTTTTTGGAAAAAATTACCAATTTTCAAAAAGGCGTAACTCAGAATCTGTAACACCTTTAGGCCTTGGCGTGTGCTTAAATTAAAGCTAATTAAATTTAATACCTTGACGTTCATCGAAGAATCACTGCGGGTGTTTCTCACGAAATTCGGCCAAAACTTAAAATTTGGACTTTTCGAAAAAAAAGACCAATTTTCAAAGGCGCTTTACTCAGTATCTATTAGACCTACAGAGCTGCGGTTGGATTCAAATTGTAGAAAATTTAAATACCTTTAAAACTGGTTAAGATGATATAATTAATCTCTCTTGTCGGATCTGAACCCCCAACCTTCAACATAAAACTCAGCACTCCACAAGCTGAGCTAGTCTGATCCCATTTCATTATTATAAATAATGAAATAATGATTGTTTCAAACTGTGAACAAGATATAATTATTTCACATCATAAAAAACATCAAACCAAATTTTTTAAATGATTTTTTATATCAAGTTATGACCGCAGTTCTTTTAATAAGTATAATTTTTTTTAATGTTTTGTATTTTATGGACAATTTTGTTTCTCATTTACAACAAAAGTGTTAATTTGGGTATGGAATTAAATAAACTATAATAACAATGTCCTTCTTACAAGCCGGCTTTGGATAGAATAATTTCAAATACAGACTATGACTGACAAACTAAACAGCTACAATAATGTTAAACTATCAGTAGTCTGTAAAACTTTTAACTATAAAAAAAGCAAGTTACTAATAAATTGTCTAATAATAATTAATATAAATTTGATAGCAAAATGTAAGCTAATGAATATTAAAAATAGTGGAATATTTCTTATTAAATCACACATAAATACAAACATAAAGGCAACAATAGCAGAAATTGACCTAGTACTTTCAACTACGATCTTCTGGAACTTGCTTTATCCGGTTAATAGTTATAAGATAATATTTTTACATTGTATTAGAATGAATAGGAAAATATGTATAAATAAATATGCATTTTCACATGACTAGTACTAATAATATAAACATGAGCGTTATACATACAACTAAATACTAAGCACTAAATACTGTACAAACTTACTGCAACAAATTATATACAAAAAACAATTAGACATTTAACTGATTCAGGAATCATACTCTTACAACAAAGATATCACAGGGTATACAGGCTATAAAATATATCAAACATATGTCGACATTCCTAGAGCAGCAATGGTAATTGCAAATCCTAACCTAGGCTGCTGTTTGATAACACAATTTTCAGATGGAGATATGATAGCAGTGGAGGTTATCACCGGTAGAGATACATTTATTCTTCCCAGGTGTTATTTAGATATTACTAGGGATATCAATATCGAGTTAAATAAGCTTCATAAATTTATCAAACATTATATAGGTTATAATATAGTGATAGGCGTTGACTCGAACAGTAGATCCAAGGTAGATAAGATATCTAACTCACGGGGATTACTTTTGGAAGAGTTTATCCTGTCTAATGAGTTACTAATTATGAACATGAAGTCAAATATTCCTACTTTTAAAGGGCATCAAGGGCATAGTCATATTCTTTAACTCTTGTAATACACAAGCTACAGGACGAATAAAAAACTGGACCATTTCATACGAAACTAATATTAAGGACCACAACTGTATTCTATTTGAAATTAATTGTAATAGTTCTTTTGAAAATACAAAAAGAACAATAAAATACTTAACGTCAAATGCTAATTGGTATAAATTTGAGACTAACTTATTAACACAACTTGAAAAGGAATGTATACCGCGTATTGTAGTTAAAGTTTATTGTAAAAACTAATTTAAAAGTCACATAGTATACTTAAGTATGGAATGTGCCAACAAATAAACGGTCCTTTCAAAGGGTTACTTTGAAATGAAAAAAAAAAAAAAAAATATATATATATATATATATATATTGGTTTCTACTTATCTTGACTGTTGTGGAAATGTATTGTTTATGGTTTTTGAGTTTCAGTCAGTTATTTCAACTTCTTAGGCGACGTTTCCAGACTAGGTTAGTCTCATATTCATGCCCTGACAGTGAAAAAATGAGCTTTTCGTACAAACATTAATAGCACACTAAAATAAATATAAAATGACACGTGTAAGTTATTAAAGGATAGGGTATACTTACGAGTTCCAAAGAATTGATCAATTTATCATCAATCACTTACTTCGCAATTTACCATAGAATGTTTATATTGCATTAGCTATGATCAACGAATAAGTAATCGATTTTTAGGAACAGCAGTTTTATTTAATTGTTGAATCATATTAGACTATTTATTATTATATCACCAAGAATTAGTGTATGTATCGACCAGAGTGAATAGGTTTTTGCCTCCATTTAGTTTCTATTTCGCCGTTTGATTTTCTGACTAAATGAACGTCAAAAAATGGTATTTTATTATCTTTTTCAAATTCAATACTAAAGTTTAGTCGAGTTTAAGCCTATTCACTCTGGTCGATACATACACTACACAAGCCAATGCCTCAAAAGATATAAAATAAATACGGCTAAAAACCTAATAAATCGCGCGAGAAAATTATCATCCCCAATACACCAGAAAACAGCCGAAAACAACGTAGTGGACTTCTTATTAAAGAATGGTTATCCACACAGCCTCCTTCGTAATTTACTAAAAACAACAAAAACACGTTCTAACCAAAACAACCCAAATGAAACCAATCCTAAAACATACTATACTATACCCTATATACCAACACTTTCAGAAAGACTAGCAAAAACACTCACCGGTAATAAAAGTAACATTGATTCCGCGATTACTTTTAAAAACACAGCCACTGTTTCAAGACTATTTACTAAAACTAAGGATTCGGATAAATTAGAGTTAAAATCAAATGTCGTGTACGAAATAAAATGTGAAGATAAATGCGTCAAATCCTATTTCGGAACATCGGGACAATACTTAAAACGAAGAGTGTACCAACACAAATATAGTTGTGATTCAATAATAAAAAAACCCAATAAACCAGATCAAACAGCCCTCACTACACATTTTAGAAATACTCAACATAGATTTCAATTAGATAAACCTAAGGTGATAGACCAAGAGAAAAATAGCTTCAAACGTAACATAAAAGAAATTATAACTATAGAGAAATATAAAAATCACGCTGTAAACAAAAAATCGGATGATCAAGGTCTAAGCTCGTGTTATGCAAATTTAATTAATTCTTGGTGATATAATAATAAATAGTCTAATATGATACAACAATTAAATAAAACTGCCGTTCCTAAAAATCGATGAATTATTCGTTGATCATAGCTTTTGCAATATAAACATTCTATGATATATTGCGAAGTTAGTATTGATAATAAATTGATCAATTCTATAGAACTTGTAAGTACACCCTATCCTATTACAACTTACACGAGTCATTTTATGATTATTTTATTGTGATATTTAATGTTTGTACGAAAAGCTCATTTTTTCACTGTCAGGGCATGAATATGAGACTAACCTAGTCTCGAAACGTCGCCTAAGAAGTTGAAATAGCTGACTGAAACTCAAGAACCATAAACAATATATATATATATATATAGTCAGCTGAAATCATAAATTGAAAGTGTAGGAGCATTTTATAAAATAATTAAATACCATCGTTAAATAGAAGAATAGATCATGTAATGAATGAATACATTTGAATCGCTATTGAAAAAACCCCATAAGAGACAAACAATTCGAAATTCATTTTATTTTATTTGTTTGTATATATTTAGTAAACGCTTCGATGTGTGCAGAACCCCCCGAAGTGCTTATGATTTAAACGGGACAATATTGTCTACAAAATTCGATTCGAACCCGGATCGCCCATGCTTCCGTCGTGGTGCTCTAACCAACTGAGTTAACCTGGCTCGTAACACCACCAGACAAACCCATTCTCGTCACCGATCCTATCCTACGCATCGCAAAATTGCGATGAGTTGGTATGCCAGCTGTATAAACTGTGTAGAGAATTGGGCCGAGGATACTGACCTGAGGTTGCTGGTGCTCAAGCAGATTGAGGAAAGAGGTATGAGTAGACATTATTATGATTTACTGTGTATGACCTGTAGGAGAGATAGGATTGGATAGTGAGAAAGTATGTAGGAGGTAGGAATTAACGGAGCTTGTGAAGCTACCCGGGGTTCCAGAATCGGTCGGACACCTGTTCAACGTCAAGGAAGAGCGCTGGACAATACAATCCACGTTCCAAAGCTGAGGCAACAACATCCACCACACAATGACATTTCTGGATAGTGGAATGGGTTGTTCTGAATCCAAACTGGTGATCTGGGATAATGTGGTTTGCATCCAGGATCGGCTACAATCGTTTCAGGATGAACATTTCCAGGATTTTACACATACATGGTAAAAGTGAGATAGAGCGGTAAGAGCAGGGGTATTCCGGTTTCCTTTTAGGTTTAGGTGTCATTTTTACGACGGATAATTTCCAGAGGTTAGGAAAGTATATTTAAATTTTAATATACTATTTATATTTTTAGGAATACGAAATAAGTGAAGGTGAACGGACAGCTGCGAAGTCTGCTAATAGATACCGGCGCAACCATGACAATCTTGAACTCGAAAACACTTCCAGCTGAGAAGATCTTACCAACAACTTGGGCATTACGGACTGCCACGGGACAGCCAGCCAAGGTCTACGGGGAGACAGTTGCCACCTTCATCATCGGGGGTCAACATCTGAAGCACCGCGCTCTCATGGCAGAGATCGATGAAGATGTCATATTGGGCATGGACTTCATGATGGCATACGGGATCAAGCTGGACATGTCGAGAGGTGTGCTGACGATGGGAGACGAAGAAGTCATCCTTCGGCAGGGAAAGGATCTCAACGCACGAGTGCTCTTACTAGAAGACACCACTTTACCTGCACTGAGCCAAATCGTGACGCATGGGACGGTCGAAGGCCATCTACCCGCGGGTCAATGTGCACTACTCGAACCTGGAAGGCACGAAGAACAAGAGGTTGGACGCGGCGTACTGGTTGCTAGGTCTCTCATCAAGATCGGGCCTACCACTCCAATTCGGCTAATGAACCTGAACAGCTTCCCGGTAACGCTGAAGAAAGGAACACCGGTCGGGGAGTGTACTACCGCTACCTCAGTGGTTCGTCAGCTTCAACGTCATCCCACCGAGCTTCGAGGGATCCCAGAGGAACTAAAAGGATTTGTGGACGAATCATGTCGCGACCTTTCACCTGAACAGAGCGAGGAGGTAAAAAACATGATTACCCGATGGCATGACGTATTCGAGATCGGACCAGGACCACGGGGAAGAACGGATATCGTCCAGCACAGGATTGACACTGGGGATGCGAAGCCTATCCGACAGGTCCCGCGGAGGCTGCCGTTAGCTAAACGGGAGGACGCCGAGGAGATTATTAAGGAGATGGCAGGTGAATCTGGAGAAGGTCTTCGAACGACTGCGTGCAGCGAACCTAAAGTTGAACCCGAAGAAGTGTAATCTCTTCCGAAGGCAAGTCAACTACCTGGGGCATATTGTGTCAGACAACGGAGTTGCTGTTGACCCAGAGAAGATAGCAGCGATCACCAACTGGCCAGTACCTCGAGATAAGCACCAGGTGAGAAGTTTCCTCGGGCTCTGCACCTATTACCGGAGGTACGTGAAAGGATTTGCTAACATCGCAAAACCTCTTACTAGGCTCACCGAGGAGAAAAGGACTTTCCATTGGGATCACGAGTGTCAGGCATCCTTCGAGGAGCTGAAGAGAAAATTGAGTAGTGCTCCTATTCTAAGCTATCCACGTCCCGAGAGCAAGTTCATACTTGACACAGATGCCAGCAATATCGCCATTGGAAGTGTCCTCTCTCAGATCCAAGACGGAGAAGAAAGGGTGATTGGATATTTCAGCAAAGCACTCTCAGCTCCGGAACGCAACTACTGTGTCACAAGGAAAGAGCTTCTGGCAGTCGTATAATCCATAGAGCACTTCCATAAATATCTATACGGAAGAAGGTTCCTGCTGAGAACGGACCACGCGGCTCTAATGTGGCTTCTGCGATTCAAGTCACCGGAGGGACAAGTGGCGAGGTGGATCGAGCGCCTTCAAGAGTACGACTTTGAATCTGCTCATCGTTCTGGAACGAGCCACAGGAATGCGGATGCTTTGTCAAGAAGACCTTGTGATGAAGGCTGCAACCATTGTTCTCGACAAGAAGAGAAGCAGGCAGCGGTGTTGAGGACTACAGTTGTCATCGACAGTTGGCAAGATACAGAGGTGTCAAAGGAACAGGACGAGGACCCGGACTTGAAACAAATAAAGGAATGGAAAATATCGGGGCGAGGTAGACCGACCTGGCAAGATGTTGCTCCAATGTCGAAGAATGTAAAAACGTACTGGGCCCAATGGAACTCCATTTTAGTGGACAACGGGCTGCTGAAACGGGCATTGGAGAACACGGAAGGAGATCAGCGTAGGCTACAGCTCATCGTTCCAAGGAATAAAGTGCCCGAAGTGCTTAGGGAACTACATGACGGTGTAACTGGCGGCCATCTTGGAGTTCACCGTACATTGGAAAAAGTTCGTGAACGCTTTTACTGGGCAAACCTTAAGGACGATGTGTTAGACTGGTGCAGGCGTTGTGCGACTTGTGCGGCTTCTAACGGACCAACAAGAAGAAAGAGGGCCCCTATGAAGAAGTACAACGTGGGAGCACCGTTCGAGAGGATAGCGATCGACATCGCTGGCCCTTTCCCTGTGACGGACGAAGGTAACCGATATATTCTCGTGGTCATGGACTATTTTTCTAAGTGGGTGGAAGCTTATGCCCTTCCGAATCAAGAGGCAGTCACCGTTGCAGACGTACTTGTGAAGCAGCTCGTCAGCCGGTTTGGAGTACCCATGGAACTTCACGCTGACCAGGGAAGAAACTTTGAGTCTGCAGTCTTCTCCGGGATGTGCGAAGCACTGGGAATATGGAAAACCAGGACGACACCTCTTCACCCTCAATCGGATGGCATGGTGAAGCGCATGAACAGGACAATGGGTCGATATTTGTCTAAAGTGGTTTCCGACCATCAGCGAGACTGGGACCAGTATCTTCACTTGTTCTTGTTAGCCTACCGGAGTTCAGTCCATGAAGCAACGGGGCAGACCCCCGCAAATGTGGTGTTCGGCCGAGAACTTCGTTTGCCTTGTAATCTGAAATTCGGGTTCAAGCCTAATGAGGAAGTTGCCGGAGAGGAGTACGTCACGAATCTACGGAAGCGGATGGATAACATCCACGAGAAGGTTCGTGCAAACATCCAGGGAGCCATTGACAGAATGAAGGAGCGTTACGACGTCAGGGCAGAGAAAGGTGGATTCCAACCTGGAGATTTGGTCTGGCTACACGATCCTCGAAGAAGGCGAGGCTACTCACCTAAACTTCAGAACTCCTGGGATGGCCCGTTTGAGAGCATCAATAGGATAAACGACGTCATCTATAGGATCAGAAAGCAGCCAAAAGGAAAACCCAGGGTAGTCCATTTTAATAGACTGGCCCCATACAAAGGAGACCATGGCCCGACAAAAGACCAGCAAGTCAGGTACCTCAACAACGTGGAGGCCAGTAAGGTATCAGTTGCACAACCTAAGGTACAAGGTTCCCGTGGAGTAACTCAGACAGTATACAGAGATATCTTCTCGTTACCCGCGGACGATTCTCTGGCCCATTGTGTCGTCGAAGATCTGAGGACTTCCCGAGGGATTGCAACGGTCTTCAGGAAGAAGTTTGCTGGAACTAAGGAACTGGAACGCCAAGGACCAAGCGTCGGGAAAGCACTCCACCATACGCACGAAGGACAACACCTGTTCTACTTAGTTACCAAGTGTACTACTGATCAGAAGCCCACATATGACGCACTGCGGCGAAGCCTCGACGACCTGCGGAGTAGGCTTCTGAGACTGCGTGTCACCAAGCTCGCGATCCCTAAGTTGGGCTGTGGATATGACGGCCTGGAGTGGAAGGTTGTCAGGAACATGCTTGAACAGATATTCGCCAACTCTGGAGTCGCCATATTGGTGTGTACGTTCAACCCCTGGAAAGGAAATACGTCTCCATCGAGGGAAGCTCATAACCGCCCGATTTCTCCGGACTATGCTCTGGGGCAGAGCACTTTTAAGGAGGGGGCAGTGTTACGGTCAGACCGGGGAGGAGGACCGGCTGAGAAGATTAGGCAAACAATGGGATTAAGCGGAAGGGATTATAGAATTTCGTAGAGCCTACTCGATCGGCCTGGAATATTCTAGGTGTCCCCACCCCAATCTACCTTGCCTATATAAAAGGCCGAGTCTAGTCAGTAATAAGCCGAGTCAGTAATAAGCCAGTGAGTAGCAGTCGTTAACTAGTGGCAGTGTGTGTGAGTTAGTTAGTATTAGTATCAGTCTGTAATAAGTGCTTAGTGAGCAACAGTGACAATTAGTGGCCGTGTAATAAGTGTAATAAACTGTGTGGCAGTTTGTCATATTTGGAGAGTCTTACGGTCGGTGGACTTAAGTTAGCGAACTGTAAGTGTTAATTTGTAATTGTAAACTATAGTGTAATATTATTGTATTTGTACAAATTTATATAAATAGTTTAGTTAGTATAAACAATATCTTATATTATTTGTATATTATCTTAGAAATTAGATAACATTTAGTAGAATGTTATTATTGTAAATTGATATTAGTTTAATAATTTAACTGTTTTAAATAATCTCATTGTATTCTTTCTAATTTGTTAATAAATATTAGATTCTTGAATTAAGTAATAGTTTAGTCCATTTTACACCCAGTAGCCCGTAACAATATTATAAAACTGAATTGTACCATACTCTAATTCTGCAAGGGGGGGGGGTAATTTTTAATAATTAGGGAGAAGCGGGTTAACTCAGTGGTAGAGCGCTGAGTTGCAGTGACCAAGGTCTCTGGTTTTAATCTCCTGACAGATAATTTATTCAATGTGATAACAGCCGGAGATTATTACTTATCTCTGTGGGATATGTAGAGCCTTCTGGGGCTTACCCAGCCTCCATAATGTGGGTATGCTTAATTGGGAAAAAACCTGAGACAAATCACTTCCCTAGACAACCATTGTTCTAGAAACTATACAGTCTCTACCCCCTACTGAACCCAAGGTCGTTCGTGTTTTTTTTTTAAGAAAATGTAACTATGCAATGCATGAATACTTACCTTTGATGTTTTGGAACAAATCAGGATTATTTTATCAATTATATCAATACTTATTCTGTATATGATCAATGGCTAAGGTAGGAGTGACAAAAATGAATAAATATCAATACCAAACTATATGAAAGGCCATGTTTGTCGCTATTTCATTAGCCAAAGCCTAGGATCAGTCAGGGAAAACTAACAATCTCTGTTATACAAGAAATATAATATCATTTTAGTGCATAATGGATAATAATTGTGTATTATATGGTTTAATATACATGAAAATATATTGATCTGGTGTAATATTGTTTTTCTTACCTCACAGTTCCTTGTTTTTCATATTTTGACAATGCATAATTTATCGATAAAAATTAGGGATTGTAGAATATTTTTATGATAAAATAGTAGAAAATAAATAAACATAACTATATATAAGAACAAAAATTTCTATTTTATGTTTTAACTGGGTGAAAACTAACTAATTGAATATCATTATTTCTTCTAACTCTCTTCTTTTATTATTAGTCAGATAATAATGAAACAACTGAGGTGAATAAAAATAAAAAATTGGAAAAAATAAGTTATCAGGTTCCATCAAACGTCAGATCAGAGTTTATTTTGTATTAGTTTGATGCATTGCTTAGTTTGGAACATTTAAAGTTCAGCGTTTCTTCTTCTTAGTCCTGGCAAATCTTCCCGATTTTTGTGAAACAGCTTTCCTTTTCTTGTATGTCGCAACTAAAGTCTTCAAATCCTCGATTAACTCGTCATTAATCTCATGTTCTATATTGAATCTGGTTCTGATGGCTTCCATCATTTTCATATATTGGGCATATCTAATTTCCTTGTACTTATGATCAGCAATCATATCGAAGAATCTAAAAGAAAAAAATAACAATAAATAAAATAATAATAAGGAAAATTTTAGACCCTAAATTCTCCAAAGACAAAGTAGTTCATATACGAAATAAGGCCCTTTACAAAGCAACAGAAAGAATTTTCAACAAAATGAGGAAAACAAGGGTTAATTTCTATGGATAAACCCGTAGAAATAAAAAAACTGAATCTAGTTTAAGGAAAAAGAAATGGATATGAGAGAAATCGGGATGAAGGTTACGCTTAGGGGTGGAACTGCCAAGCGCATAAGCCGAGACAAGAGTATGAGGTTTTAGGTGAGAATATACGGACGATCATAATCTGCCATGTGATAAAGAGATGGAGATGAGAGAGGACTGAAAATACAAGAAACAGCTAAACGCTTCCGACTAGTTCAACCCATACTATACAAGCGCTCAAAGCTTCAGATCAATTACAAAAGACTTATTTATGTGACTGCTATGAGACCTAAATGGACTTACGGAATTGAACTATGGGGCTCCACCAACCATCGAATTCCTCTCGTATTCAATCCTTGCAATCCAAAATCCTTCGCAAAATCCTAAACGCTCCATATTTTGTCACAAATAAAACCATCCATAATGACCTTAACATTCCACATGTTACCGATTTAGCCCATTTCAGATACCTATCATTCCATAATAAACTCCAGGCCCATCCATACCCACCAGTTTCCTTCCTTGCATCCAATTCCATCCCAGACAATCCTCCTAGCCTTCTGAAGAGAAGATGGCCTCGGGACCTTCTAATATAGAAATGAGTGGTGCCAGTGGGTAGTGCCTCTACGTGTCCTTCCGTATATCTAGTTAGTCATATAGCCCTTGTACTAGTTGTATATATTACAGTTTTACAATTCAATAAAATATTTTTTTTTTAAATTCTTTGAAATTATATAAACTTATTCAGTTTTAAATTATTTCAATTTTCAACTAGACGTCAATTTTTTTAAATATCTGCCTTTCATTTCATCATCTTCCTATTCTGCACCTACCCATTTTTCTAGGTATGATTATTTCTAATTTCAGATTCTGTCTTTAATGTATATACTGCTAATGTGCTTATGTATACGTAATCATTCCTTTAATTTTAATTTTTATTTTTTTAAATTCATAAAACTTAAGGATTTAAGAAAAGTTATTATATTTTTTTCACGGAAATTTGGAAAATATTTAAGGAAATAATATGTAACGAAATTTCTATATCTCGTAACAGATTATATTCAACGGATTAATTCTGAACTAAAAGAAATTACAAGTCATTATAAGAAGTATTATTAGCTGAAATGTTTCGAGTTCAGATTTTTTAATTTTTGCATTCGATTTTTTATATTGCTCTGGAATTTGCAATATCTTGACAATTATATTGGTCTGATATGATTCTATCAAATGCAGGTTTTATACTGGACATTTTCAAGCCAGTGATTGTATTATATTTTTTGTATTTATTTATTTTTGTAAATATTGAACTAGCTAAAAAATTTACCTTTTATTTACAGCTTCTGCCAAAGGGCGAATGTGTTTGGATCTCTTTTTGATTTTTCTTTTCCTCCTCTTTTTCACTTCAGATTGAAAATATCTGTTCATGAGACTTCCTTCTTTGACAGATTTCTGTTTTGATCGCACAGAGCGTTTTCGTACGACTGAATTTGAGGAAGTTTTTATCCTCAGAGTGACTTTGGATACTGAATCAAAATTATTAATAACATTATAACAACATGGACCAGATTAAACTTTATTGATTTATTTAAAAGTACAATAATCGATTTTGAACCGAACGAATGCTGGAAATGGGTCCAAAAGTGGACACCTTTTAGGCTTTTACTCTATATTTTTCAATTGATCTATAATGACTAAGAAGAAAATCAATGATAGGAAGTAGGCTACTGGAAAATTTTAAGATAAGGTGATGAGCAAATTTTGCCTGGGGTCCCTAAAAAAAAACACTTTATGTATATTAAATATAACATAATATTTATAAACATAAAATTAAATGCATAAATGGTTCCCGATCACCAATGCCTTCTTTCTTATTTCACAGCAGGACAATATCAGACTAGGCATAACACAGCACAACCAGAATTATGTTATAATAAATATAAAATATTTTTTAATCTATGTAAGAGAAAAAGTCAAAGAAGAAGGGGTGGAGTAAGCTGAACGTCGAAAACAACATAAAGGCAATCAAAGGTAAAAAGTTATTGAATGAGCTTTATGAGATAGCAGATTAAATATAAAATATGTACATTTTAGGAGAACTTACAATCCTCTCACTAGGCATGATGCATCGTGCTGTAGTGCTATTTGTCAACTGTCAACTTTAATAAACAAAAACAAACCTTTACCACTACGACCCATGAACGAGTCTGGGGGTTCAGTACATGGTTGAGACTGTACTTTTTCACGGACAACGGTTCTGCAAGGAGGTGACTTGTCCTAGGTCACGCTCAACCGCCAGGCTTTTCCGCCTTATCATGGGTACCCTATTTTTATAATATTTTATAGAGGCTGGGTGAGTCCCAGGAGAGTCCTAAATCCTATATGATCCATCTCCGGCTGCTAACAGACTAAATAAAAGTAACTGCCCGCAGCGGGATTTGAACCAGGATTTCCAGCATGGGAACTCAGTGCTCATCCACTGAGCCACTCCGTTCCCTATCAACTATAGCAAGTAGTAAAAAAAAAGTCTAATAGGAGACTCGGATTAAAAGACTTGATGGAATGCTATTGCCCATGGCAATCTCCTAAATGGCTGCCATATTGGTTAGTCAAATCGCAGGATTAAAAAATTTTTTTTACTTCCATTAGTAAAGCTAGAGAGTACTATTTTTGTAAATGAAAAATGAAATAGGTACTAAAGAGAAATTAATTAGGAACATTGGTAACAAATGGTGGCTAAAATTTCAAATCTTCTTTTTCTAAGTTGATTCTCAGCTTCTTCACTTTAATAATCTATATCTTCGTTAACAGTCATATATACTTTCCAATTATGTTGATTTTTCATTAATTTTAGGTATTATGGTCTCAATAAATATGTGAAAAAAAATAAAATGTTTAATAATAAATATGAAATGAGTCGACAGAGAATAAAAGTAAAGGTTTCATTGAACAAATTAGATCAAATAAAACCAAGTAACACAAACTTAGCAGAGACAGCGCATCCAGTTGTATCCAGTTAGCAAAATACGATAGTACACATTCTGGGCCCTTCATATTTTTTTAATGGAACATTGTAGCATTCTAAATTAGATTGTTAGTATTCTTGTTACACACATTTGAAGAAATTGTATCTACTCACTTGAAACAGGCTTCAGAACTCTTGCTTTCTTAGGGATTTTCAAGGTATTGCCTATACCGATTATTTTAGGTTGTGGTGGCTTAGCAAATGCTTCCCAAATAACAGTGTATTTGAATCTGTTTGCAAAGCTGAAACGAATAATAAATATTCAACTGTATATTAATCCATGTGCATAATTGTAATATCTCTGGTTAAAATTATTTCAGTATATGAATGCAAACATTTGCATACTGGTATACCATATTTGTAATGTTTTAATTCTACAAAATAATAATTTAAAAATATATTGTTATTTTGATATATTGAACCATGATAGATTTAACTTTTTAATTATCTTGTTTTAATAGTTGAATGTATATTGAAAAATTATTGATTTAAGAAATATGTAGATATTTTTTGTGGCATTAAAATTGGAGTATCACAAGTATTTCCGATCTGTCATTTGAATAGGTTTCACCCATTACTTAATTTGTGATTTTCTTACTTTGTTTTTTTATTTTAATTTTTTTTATCAAACATTACTTTTTTTTTAACCATTCACATTTTTTGGTCTATCAGTAATTTATAATTAAAAAACTATTCAATATAATTAAGTTCCCATTTCACCGATCGGAACTAGACTAAATTCTCTTTAAGAAATAAAACTTGTTTTAACTAAATCCTCTTTATCAAAATTTTTTAGGGGACTAATAGCAAAAAGTTTTATTTATTTTCAATTACATAAAATTTTGTTTTGTTAATTTTTATCTTTTGTTGGCTATTACCATTTATAGTTTAGTAACTTACTTTCGTAAAACATTTGTTAGTAAGGAAAACCGTAGACGACTTTTTCGCTAATCTGGAGCAAATTAAACACCAATCCAAAAACAAACTTCGAACTCAATTATACAAAATTAGAGATTAATAGAACTGAAAAGTTGTTACAAGTGATATGTGCATGTGCACTAAGTGCTGAGAAAAAAATAATTGAAAATTGACGCTTATGATTCCCCCCAAACCCATGTTAAACCAAACTATATTTCATTAATATAATTTTGTCTACTAAAGAATCTTGTAATTGGAATTTAATTATGTTACCCTCCGAGGCGTCTGAAAATAAGATGGCCTCGAGACCATCTACTACAGAACTTTATTGGAGTGCTGCACATGTGTTTTTTATGTCATAATGTACATATCAGCAGATTTACTAGTTATAATCATATTATAGTTGTAAATATCAATATAATAAATTAAAAAAAAAAATTATGTTGAATTTATCATCCTTCTTGTTTAACAAATATAGGAATTATAAATATAAAACTAAATCACTAAGTAATTCCTTTGATTTATGAGACATCTGGTACACTATACTATAGTATCTTATCAGTAATAAAATAATAGCAATAAACTACATACATTCGATAGATGATATCAATTAGGATGTAGAAGTCGCGTTTATTGGTCTTCCATGCTGCAATTATTTCACCAGGTATTAGATTTAGTTTTTCCTGTTTCTCCTCCGGTATTTCAATTTCTTCTTCAAGTGAAAGGTTTTCTTCATAATCTTGCTCTTCATCTTCATATTCTTCCTCATTTGAAGAATCAGAAAAATCCTCTGCATAGCCATTTTTAGGCATTAATTCGTCTTCTTCAAAGTCTTCCTCCATTGATAGAGATTCATCATCTGAAACTTCTTCCAATTCAACTCCGACTCTACTTTGTTCTTTTTTTTCTTGTTGTTCTTCAATTTCTGCTACACCCACTCCTTCTTTTTTTTGTTTTTGTTTTGGTTCTTCTACCTGTTTAGTCGTGACATCATGGGGCATCTCTGCCTGTATGTTTTCCTAAAAAATTATAGAATTAAAAATAGATATTTTTATTCAAGTAAGATATGGTATTATAGAAATATTTTACATAAGATTTTAATGAGGTTAAAAATGCTAAAATACCAAGTTTTAAGACATAATGAACATTAAAGTATGCAGTCAAAAATGCAAGAATAGGACACTTTTTGATGTAATAAAAAATAAGCAGTACTTGCGAAATATATTTCCTCATATTTTAGAAATACTGTGATTACTTTTGTTCATTAAATTGTTTTAATCAAATTTTAGTATAATATTATTCTTTTAAAAAAAGTACATCATTATTAAATACTTTAATACATTTTTCTGTTAGAAGTTAAGATTAATGTTGACATCACCTTGCTTTTCAAAAAGTTACCTGCTTTTTTAAAATATTGTATGTTTTTTTACTATTTGAGAATTTACTTTAACCACTATTATAGTCATATTTTCCGCCATGTAATTTTTTAACTAATATAATATATGATAATAATTTTAGTTAACCATTAATTATTCAATATATTTCATATAACATAAAATGAATATGTTAACAATTTTTTTATTCTTTGATCTCTTTGACACAACATTCATTATCTTGTATTAATTTCCGCATTGCCCAAGCTTAGATCAACATTTGACATAGATCCCCTGACTTTTAATACTTTTGTATGGAGCAAGAATGATTATAAACATTAAATGAGCCTATATACTAAAATAAAAGAAATTAATATTAGCTTCTAGACTTATTTACAGTTTTTCACAATTGAGGAGCTGGTGAACAGAGCCAGATTAGTCCACAAAATTAAAGTTTACAGGATAGCTAAAAAACTAATGCTTATATATGGAGGAGATTAATAAGAGATCGTTAGGTTATTACATATAGGTGATTTAGTACTATTGTTACATGAGTAATTAATTTTTAATTTGCTTTTATATTCTAGGAGTTATAAAAAATGGACTAGTCTGGTTTTCTTCAAAAAAGGTGGACCTGTTGTGACCATAAATATGTGACAAGTGCGGTTTTGTTAGTATTGGACAAATCTGATTTTGTATTTAAAAGGCCGATTTTGTATTAAAAAATAAGACAAAAAGTAAAGATTTGAAAGATTTATTGTGTTTATAAGAAAATTAGAAATCAATTTCGGTAATATCCACTTCCAGACATTCACAATCCTCAATATTATCACATTCACCTACTCCACCAATCTCATTTTCTTCAATGATGTCTGTGGATCCTCATGTAGTCTGTATTACCTCTTGATACCATTCTACTTCAGGATACTCTACCCATTTATCACCAAAATGCGTTACTAAAATACGCTCCACGTATTTTTTTTTTTTTAATAATCTTTAAATGTTTATTATTTTCTAAACTGCGTCCTCCTTTCTTCCCCTTGCGACAGCCATCGTTAATACTTTCCACAGTCACATATCCACCCATTGTTAAAACAGTTAAAATGGACACAAAACATTCACAACAATTAAAATAGCAACAGCTGATTAACTTTTTAGTTTTACCAGAGCAATGCTAGTACAAAAAATATTAATGTTTTTTACTTAATATTTAATTTTTGCTGGACATGTCCGCTTTTGATTAAAAATGTGTTAAAGATATGAACACTCCAGGGGAATAGTCCGCTTTAGTATGAAAAATGAATGTAAATTTTAATATATTTGGTAAAAACTCGGACTAAACTGATTTTGTTTGAAAATGCATTTTTTAAATCTATTTTTTCCCTACTTAGAGACGGTTTTCATTCAAAATATTAACAGGGATCGACGTAACAAGGTCCAAGGCATCTTAATTCGAAAAAAAAAGTGTCCTCGAATTATAGTGGACTCATCCGGTTATGTTCACCAGCTCCTCAATCAATGCTGATTGTCCTAATATAGGTTACATTATAAATAATTCACAAAAAATAAAAAGAGGATAATAGGAAATCTAAGAAGACTATAAAATATGAAAACTAAAATAGCAAGAGCATTTAATTTGATAAACAAAGTTTTGATCTGTTGTAAAAGGAATAAGATAAAAAATGTATTAACTAGATGAGAGATAATTTCACAATCAATAACTCATGACAAGAAACTAGTAAAAGTTAAAAAAAAAAAAATGTTAAAATTGAAAGAGATATGAATTATAAGTTATGACGGTATAAATTTGTGTGCAAAAAAGTAATTATATATTTTCAATTCAAAATTAATTTTAACAGCAAAACATTTAGTTAGTTATTAAAATAATTAGAATTCCAATGATGGAGGAACTTGTCTGGCTAGTTGGCCTTGTGGATGTTTCATCTTCAGATCTGTGACTGAACCAGAATTGTTGAACAAATTTTTTTAGGCACCAAGTCTTTGACTATGTAAAGATAATTAGCGCTAAAAAAATTTAAAAGATTACAAATATTATATAGTACTTTAGTCTGTTAAATCAATGATAATAATAAAAACAAAAAAGAAAAACCGAAATGGGTGAATCCTTCATTCCTCCACGGTGCTTATCCATCTTTTGTTTGATGTGGTAAGGATGAGGAATTGCTACCATTTTCGGAAGGTACCGCATACCTCTGTTGAACATCAGACATAATAAACTGAACAATTTTTTCCTGGTAGGATGTTTTTCTGAAAAGGAAACAGAAATAATTGCATTCAAAGCTTATAATTTTAAAGAAGCTACTTTTGTGTTTCTTGTATCTAGTAGCACTTTTACTTATTAAATACTCTTTTATTCCATAGGTACTGACCATTTTGTTTTAACTAACCACCTAATCTTGGTATGTAGAATCATAAATTCTGAAGTATACTATCATACTATTAGAAGAAGCAATGGATAGATTGTGTGGAGCCCTTGATGATCCACTATTAATGGATTACTCTTGTTTAGGATATTGGTAATGATTTGGTAGAAAAGAGTTGGTCAAGTGAGTCTATAGAATTAGGACCAGAAAAAGATAGGGCTGAGGACTCTCCTTTAGATTAATTTTAAAAGTATGTTGAATTATAAGAGCATTTTCAAGTCTTATAGCATTTTTAATTCTAAAACTTCTTGTGTTTGCTTATAATTTTGAATTTTGGTTTCAAATTTTATTTTTTTCAGAAGCAAATCTCCATAGCTCAAGTTTCATTTGTAAATAAAACTGAGTCACAGGTTCCAAGAGATAGTTGTTTGGCTATACAATGTCGAGACTCGAAAGAAATTTACTACATGAATGATAGTATTGCTCTCTGGATCTCATACTGAGAAACAGTATCGATTCCATAAAATAATATTTTGCTTTTAATCCCAAAATTTAGCTACCAACTAGTTTCTTTATATACCAACTTAACTATGACTTTATATATGACCATCTGAACAAACGTCTCACTTAGAATCCTCATACAAGACTGAAAAGACAACCAACTGCTCGACGTTTTCGCCTACTTCAACATTTACTGGACGAACGCTCCAAGCTCCCAATTAATTACAAAAGACTCATTTACATGACAGTTATCAGACCTATTTGGACATACGGAGTTGAGCTTTGGGGCTCTACTAAACCATCCAATTTATCTCATATCCAATCCTTACAATCCAAAATCCTTCGTAAAATCCTCAATGCTCCTTATTATGTCACAAACTCATCCATCATGATCTTATTATGCCATATGTTGCTGATTTGGCCCAAACTAGATACCTATCCTTCCATGAAAAGCTCCATACACACTTGAATCCGCTAGTCTCTCAACTTGCTTCTCGTACTATTCCTGATAACCCTCCGAGGCGTCTGAAAAGAAGATGGCCTCAAGACCTTCTACTATAGAACTTTATTGGAGTGCTTCTGATGGGTAGTTTCTCCACAAGTGTTTTCATGTCATGTTGTTCATATTAGCAGATTTACTTGTGGTAATATTATTATAGTTGTAAATATCAATAAATTAAATTAAATAAATAAAATAAAATCAGTAAAATTAAAAAGTATATAATAAAGTAAATAATATAAGCATTATGGTTATGTAGTCGTAATGAATGGAAGTAAGTAAGAGATTAAGAAGCTTAAACTACATTTGTTTCTCTAAATACTATAGATTCTAAATCGTTGAAATTGATTTAAAAGCAGTAATTACACACTGTGTATAGTGAGCAATATGAAATGCATCCAAAGTATACACATTTTTATATTTTCTTCTCTCATTGATTTGCTTTGGCACTTCCTGATTACTTGGGACAATACATCAACTGTCCAATAAGAGATAATGTTTGTTTCAAAGTCATACATTCCTAGCAATTCTGCAAGCAACCTACAACGGATAAATTATTTGTAAAAACAAAATAACTTTTGATACTCTTAAATTACAGATACATTTTTCAAAAAGTGAATAGGAAATAAGAAAATGGCATTTGTTATAATAGTAACCTACTTTATACTTGAATGGATATTAAATAACAATATAGCAATAATTAATAGCTCAGTATGTAGGGTACTGAAATGCTGAATTAAAGGTCCCGAGTTCGAGGCCAGCTGTGGTAGATAAATTATTTATTAGCTGAAGATGGTCTCTACCAAAATGAGCTCCCTGCACAGCTGTTGCCTTAGAAACAGTATAGTCCTGCCAACTAAAAATATATTTTTTTTTACCAATAATAATTGGATTGTTGGTAAAAATATACAAAGTTGACTGGTATTGCCTGGCTCTAATTTTTATATTAACCCAATCGAGACGACGATTTTTTTCGAGCACGGTCTCCAGAGCAAAAATATTTTTTTTCTTTATATTGTTCATTTTTAATATTAAAACATGTTTACTATGGAAATCACCCAATTCGTGTGTGAATTGAGTGAATTTAGCACACATGTAAGCTAAAATGAAAATACGTCATTAAAAAATTTATAAACATTTATTTAAAAAATGATTAGATAATATAAAATCGTTATTTTGCTTTAAATAATAAAGAACAGAATATAATGCAAAGAAAATGTTTAAAAAGTTTTTAAAAAAATAAGTTTTTAGATTTTTTGGACACAGTAAAACCAATGCCAAATTTTGTTTTCCTGTACTTTACAGATTTTATTAGTTGAACACACAGTGTGCAATCGGTATCGAATGAGTTAAGGAGAGAATTGAAAAAAAGACACACTTCTCTTGTATGATCTCATTTAGATTTTATGCTTTGAAAATTGTTATTTTTTTATTATGTTTTGAAATCACAAATTTCATAAATAAATTTACTAGTTTATGAATCTTAATGACTGATTAAACATATTTTACAAAAATAACTTCAAACAATATATAAACTGATATATATTTACAGAGCAGGGATAATCATAGTAGAGTATTAATAACAAAGTGACACGGAAAGTAATAATAAAAATAAAATAAACGATACAGTAAGTAATTTATAAAGTAATAAAAAGTGGAGCATACGATAATAAAAATAAAAATGAAGAAAATTGTAAAATGAAGATGCTGGAAATGAATGTAATAATATATATAATAATAAATATATTCGAGATGGAAAAATACAGTTAACTAATAATGGGGACGATAAATGTATACATACTGTTAATGAAACATTATAAAGGATAGTTGTAATACACATGTGATAACAAATAAGGCATAATAAGAACAGATAACATAGATGATTATGAGAATTTACATGCTATATTGTTTATAAAAAGAGCAAGTAGTATATTCTAGAACTCATTTTCTTATGAAAAAAATAAATTAAAAAAAAATTATTTTGGACGCAGGACACATTAGTACAGACAAATAAAAATCATAATTTAGAGAAAATATAAAAAAGGAAACAGATTCTAATTTTATTCATAATTTTATAAGATAAGTTACTTAGAAAAAAAAAAATACTTGAAAAGCAGAATAGATGTATTGGATGAATAAGGATTAAAAAAAGGAGAAGAAAGGTATAAATTAAAATCATCTATAAAAAACTAATTTATTAGTACAAAACAACTATTTATACATTTTGATAATAATAAAGATTTCTATAAGTACATAGGATATATTCTATAACTATTCTTTAGGTTATATGCAATAGGAATAAATGGATTTAAGAGATGGTTATAGGGGCTGCAGCTTAAGGTTATAGCCTGTTGCTTCTAATTGTAAAAAATTGCAGGAAAACTATGACCAAAAACAAAAACTAAATTAATCCATTCATCACATATTTCTTCTGGTTTTGGCCTTGTCATCTAGTTCTTTGCCGGTGTTTCGCTAGCCATACTGCTAGCTTCCGCAGGGCTTAATTTGAGACTGAAAGTGTTCCTCTCTACTTCAGTATTTTTAGCTTCCAGATCTGGGGGTGGAGCCTATTCTTCCAATGATCTGATTGGCTGTGATCTGACCGGGTGGTCTCTGATTGGGTGGGCCTCGACTGGCTGACTTCTGATTGGTTTGTCTTTTCTTTCAGTTTTTATATTTTCTTCTATTAAAAAGTAAATTAATACTTTAGGGACTTTTCTGTAGTAACTTTTGATTAATCACCGTTTCATAAATTGCCAATTACCACGTGACAGTTAAATAAATAAACAAACAAAGAAACTATTATCTTTCTTGAAAACTCCTACTAGTGGTAACCCCCTGCCCATCAACTAGCCCTGAAGAAGACCTGTAATGTGGGTCGAAAAGTTGGAAAGAAACCATTTTCTTCGTCATATTATCTATCTCATGCCCAATGTTATAATAAAAATAATAAAATTTACAACATTTGTTTCCAAAATGGTATCTAGTGCATACCTTACAGAAATAAAATTACTGAATAACTTAATATTTTATTTTGTTTTTTTAAACAATATTAAAAAAAAAATTGGATTTAATTTTGTAAATGCTCCAACTAAAACTTTGTCACTGATCACTTGGTTCACTAATTTAATGCTTTCCAATTTTATTTTATTTATGTGCCTTGGACAATGGTTGTGCAGGGAGATGATTTGCACTAGATCACACACAATCACCAGAATTCCCCTTATTTTGGGTACCTATTGTATAGAGATTGGGTGAGCCCCTGGAGGGTCCTTGATCATATAGGATCCATCTCTAGTTGCTAACAAATTGAATAAAGGTTTTCTAGCATGCAGGATTTAAACCCAGGACCTTCGGCAAGGCAACTCAGCACTCTACCATCTAGCTACTCTGCTCCCTTTCTACTATAACTGGATTAATTTTTATGGTATACTCAATTCCTTGCAAACGGGTGATCCGTTTCAGCTTAGGTATTTTAAAGTTTCGTCTGAAAATTTTCTGTATGTCAATAATCAAAAAGCTACTCAATAAAGGTGGGCCATAAACTGGTTTGTAGTTGTTCATCCAGGAAGGACAGCCATGCTCATCTTCTCTATCACACTTGAGGGTTCTTTTATGCTGAAATAGCAAAAAAAAAAATAAATAAACATTATTCTTACTGGAATTTCGATGTAATTGAACATAGTAGCAAATAATATGATACAATAATACTCAAATAATTGCAATTTTTTCATAAAACTACTTAAATGTATAATAGTAAACTTTGAGGGACTAACAAACTTCACTAAAGAATCACAGGGAGTGTTAGGATGTTCAGGTTTAAGCTCGATTATTGTTTGAAAAAAAATTACTGTGACAGTCTCTACATAAATCATTACGTCTTAAGAAACCATACATAGTTGGTTTGATATTACACGCAATAATAAATTAGAGGGATAGGAGTGGCTCAATGGTAAAGCGTTTGATTGCCATGCCAAAGGTGCTGGGTTCAAATCCCGCTTCCTGACGGACTTTTGTTTAATCTTTTAGGGACCAGAGATGAATCCTGCATATCTAGGACCCTCCTGGTACTCACCTCGCTATATAAAATCCTGCCTATATAAAATAAGGGGAAGAAATCAGTTGGTTGCCCATGATCCAGGACATATCACCTCCCTATGCAACCTAGAAACAGTACAGACTCTTCAATGCTCTGAACCCCTGACCCTTCACATGTCGTACACCCTTGTAGTCGTACAAAAATAAATAAAAATAAGTTACCCTTTTTTCATGTCTTTTTTTAAAGCTTTCGTAACAATATATCAATATGAAGGATTAATTGATTATTTGAGGATTTAAAATTGTAATTATTATTTCAACATAAGGTGATTTTATTTTATTTCACAATTGAAAATAAACAAAAGAAATGTAACTAAATTTTTGAAACAAATTGAATAGAAAATAATTTTTATAAAGAAGCAATTAGTCTTAAATAGGTAACTTTATTGTTTAAAAATTAATATCTGTTGACATATGAAGAGCTCAGGGAAAAAACCAACTAAGTAAAAAAAATTAAATATTGAGATAACTATACCATCTGAATCGTCAAAGTTGTTCTTTCAACTTGCCGTGGTACGCACGGGAACAAACAACGCAGCCGCGGTTTATTTAGGTCTTTTAGTTCGTCCTACAGGAGAAACCCTTTCTTTTATAAACCTACCAAATAAATAAACTGAAAAAAATAAATTGAGAATATATATTAAAAATAAAGTAATAAGTGAATAGTCTTTTCAATAAAACCTTTATGAATTACATCGGTTCAGTATTTTTTACAATATAAGGTTTCAAATCTGTATTTTTAATTTCCTTAGAAGCATGCTTTGCTGACTATGTTGGTTTTTCCCTCGCACCCTTCATATTGGAGCATATTTTATTTCTATTTTAATTTATTAATTATTCGTTTTTTTAATTGTACTAATAAGATTTACATTTGATCCAAAGTTTGACTTATTTTATTGATCTGAAACAGTTCTTGCCATGTAATTTGAACATTTTTTCTGAATGATTTTAAGTATTAAAATGTATCCTACATTAAAAAACATAATTATTGAAATTGACAACTGTATTAAATAATATAACTAATAAATATTGAATGATATTTAATGGCAAGTTAGTAAATCCCCCACTAGTAGTTCACAAATACATATTTTAGTTAGGAGGTTTCGAGGGCATCTTCTTTCTTTCTCCTTCTATCTTTGGGAGTCCTAAATTTTACCTATCCAGGTATAATTACGTTTAGTTTATTTGTTCATTATTGTTATTATAAAGGGAATTGGTCCCAGAATAAAGTTTGTTTTCTATTCTATTCTACTCTATTCTGATTCAGATAGGAATCTTTAATGAGTACCTCCATACAGGCTAGGGATTCCCATTTTATGCCCCTTCCGAAGGATGGAAGCTTGGCCCAATTAGCCATAGCAGCATAAAGTGATGCTAAATGAATAGACAACAACTATAAATTGGATTTCTGAGATTAAATATGATAAAATGAGTGTTAATTGATAAATATGGGTCTAGAAAATAGACCGATTACTGAAAATGAAGCAATGCAATTTTAAATAACTCTATTTGTATTAAACAAAATTTTAATTTTTGTGGAACAAAATATAATGTCTTTAATCTAACTTATGATATAATTTATTTAATGTAGAACATACTCACGTGAATGTTGGGCTTGTTGACAGAATAATTCACGGCTTTCTTTTTAGATTTCTTCTAACAAAAGAAGCATAAGATTAAACAATTTAATTTTGATATAATTTACTATGTAAAAATGAATATTCAAATTAAAAAATATAAATGGGCACCTTTTGAACTAAAAATTAAGTGGCTAAAAATATTGATTTTGAATCAAATTGAAATCTTCCTGTACATCATTAAGTATTATAATTTCTAGATTATAACTTATTTCGAAATAAGTAAATATTTTCACTAAATAATTAAAAAATAACAGTTACTATTACTTAAAAAAAATAATCAAATAAGTTTCTTATATGGTCCAAAGGGATGGATGTGAAAATTGAAAATATTCGAGATCACCATATTTTCTTTGCTGCATAATGGGAAGTAAAATCTGGATAGATAATTTTTAGCAAGATTCCTAAATTACTCTTACCTTACCTTGCTTTTATACAAAATTGCTAAATATTTAATATTTTACATTTGGGAAGAGATAATTTTGCTTTATTAACCCGTCAGTTCCCAAATGTGAACCACTTATGAACTTTAATATTTTTTTACTTACTTATGCTAGTTGATCTCTAAAAAGAATAAATAAACAAGTTTTAAATATTTCTATGCCTTAATTAAGCCGCTGGGATGGTGCCCTCTGTAGGGTGCATTGGGCGTCCGGATAACAAAATCACTCAACTCCATAAACTAAATCAAATTATCCTGAATAATAGAATTGAATCAATTTACTTATTTTTAAATTTATTGTTGTGAGATGTAGGGATATAAGTTAACAAAAATCAATATAAATATAATTTTTTTTATTTCACTTACACATACCTAAAAGTAAAAAATATTATGTCGTATAAAATAAAATCAAGGGACAGTCCTACTAAAAATAAAATAAATCCTCCCTTATTAGCAGCGTTCACAACTGTAAAATATTCTCTGACTTTCGAAAATTTATCATTTTTTGGGAGCTTATTGTTGTCACAAAGATGCAAGTATTTTTGGATTTCGGGGAATTTATTTCTTCTCACACTTTGGGCTACTGTTTTGTTATAGGTATCACTTTGAATCTCCCAAAACATTCTAATATATTTAGGTGTCATGTAACTCGTAAGTAACAAGATACTTACAAAATTTTTTTATTTCTTCTACACTAACGTTCAGAGCATGATTGTGCCTCAGTGCATAAATGTTAGACATTTCAACTAGTAATTCATATATATCTAGGGAAAACATTTTCTTAAAACATTCCACCGGTGTCAAATGTGGGCCAACATTAATTCTAGTGAATTCTTCAGCAGCCCCCCCCCCTCCTTGATCGTAATGTGAATGAATCTTCATTTTCCTCCCACTTGGTTTGAACCTTTGCTCTTTTGGGATTTTGTGTCGTCTTTCTTGTTTGTTTTCTTTTAATTTTTGTTTTTTGCTTTGATGATGTCGAGACTTCTTTTGTCCAATCTGAGTCATGTCTGCATGGTTTGTGAGACAAAATTTCTTCAGCATTGTATGATAACCGTTGATTTGTGTCAATAGGAGGGTCTTCGTCCTGTGGAGCAGCCAGTTCCACCTGCAGCCTGAGTGACCAATGCACCCTACAGGTGATGCTCACTTTTAGATTGGCTCTGAAGTTTTATTTTTGGTGGCTTATATATAATATTGGTGCCATTTGTTCCAGAAAATGCCCACCTAACTATAAATGCAAAAATAATTTGAGTACTTACGTTTTTCTCATCTTGGTGAGTGAAAAGAGAAGAAAACTTGTCAACACCAACAGAAACCAGAACACTACTGAGTTTGAAAGATTATATTGTCTAGACCACACCTGATATCAGCTCCAAATGTGTCCTACCCTTTGACCTAGTTCCGGTAGCACACAAAAACATCGCTATAACCTCCAAAAAAAATTTTTTTTAAAGCGCATAACAAAAAAAGTGACTGCACCCTATGGGGTGCATTGGGAACTGACGGGTTAAGACCTCCAAGTAAAATGCCACTAGCCATGGACATGCAACTAATATGGAAAGTACTTGACTAGATTTTACACCTAACAAAGTAAAAAATCTCAACCTTATGTGGCTAAGGAGAGAGAGAGATAGGAACGTTTGATCAAAATGAATTTTTTCAGTTTTAATTTCTTTACTTAAGGGAAGAAAATGGTCTAGAAGTAGGTCAGTGAAAGAAATTCTGAAATAAGGTGTAATTATTTATTGCTATAATAAATAGTTTACACCCATTTAAGAAATTCTTTTATTAAAACTAATTTCATAGACCTGATCCATTTTTATACCCAAGTATACGAGTATAAGGTCAACTAATATTATTCTACATTTCTTTACTATTCATTATTTAAAAGTGTAGTGAATCTATTTTTTTTCTTATCCCCTACAGGAGTGGCATTGCTGTATTTAATAAAGCCATATTTAAATTATATGAAAGTTCATATTTATATTATAACTCAGTAATCGCTTCAGTAATCAGTTCCAATCGATTTGTTGCTACTGCTATAATTTATTATTAAGTTTATCAGTTATATATTTTTCTTAACAGTTTTCAAATATTTATGAATGTTAAATTTTTTTCTTGGTCTGCTAATTTCAAAATTTCATGACAAAGGATATTCTGATTCAAATTTAAATCCCTGAGCATTAGTTCTCTTTGTTTTATGTATGCCGGGCACTTATGTATAATATGTTTCAGTGTCTCATTACAACTACACTATTCACATTTAGAACTTTATTTTAATCCTATCTTATATAGATAATAGTTGCGAATTCCATGATTCCTCCTCAGCCTAATCAAAGTTTTTATTATGTCTTTTCCTGTGTTAGTGTATCTAATTTTCGATGTTATGTATTTTTGCAACATTGCTACACTTAAACACAGGATAGTGCAGCAGATCAGCTCATTTTTCAAACTGCGAGAAGCAAGAAAAATCCTCTATCCTTGTTGTCTAGTAGACCAATAATAAGGTAAATTATTTTAATTTTGAAATGAAGTTGATTGTTGATAAAAAAATGAAAAATATTTTACTATTTCTTCTATATTCATTAGAAAAGTTGTTTTGAACAATTTTTTCCAATGACTTTTTAAAACACTCAGAGGTCTGAGTGTCTCTCAACTATAATCTCTCTTTTTTATCCTCTTATTCCATTTTCCTCGAATTTGGCAGATGATAGTCTCGGTTTATGGGCTAAAATTTGTTCTGGATGAAGTCGCCTAGTGCATTGTCTAAAAATCATTTAAAGTAAATTTCGTCCTTCTTGGTTTCTTTTAACTCATTTTTATATTTGCGAATGTGTGATCGATTTCTGAAAATGAGAATACCATCTCAGAAAGTCAAACCCTTTGGTTCCCATATTAATCTATTAGTATTCTTATCATGTTTACAGCTTCCTATTTAGGTGGCCATATTTACAATCCTTACAAAAGATATTAAGACTTGTTCTCCCGGTTGTTTACCTCCTCAGGGTACAAATTGTCTTTTCATAATCTACAAAATTTTACTAATTTCCACTATTGGTTTAGTTGCAATTAAATTCAATAACACTTTATATTATTATCAGAACTATAAAAACATATATATTCTACTTTGCCGAGCAAGAGTTAACAATGCTGCTATTTTTCTCGAGAGCGGAGTGGCTCATTGCTAGAGCACTGAGTTGCCGTGCCGAAAATGCTGGTTCAGATCCCGCTGCAGGCGAGACTTATTTAGTCTGTTAGTGTCTGGGGATGGATCAAATAGGGTCTAGGACCCTCCTGTGGCTCACCCAGCTTCTTTAAAGTGGGCACCCAAAAGAAGGGGGAAAATCTGGCGGTAGAGCGTGATCTAGGACAAATATCCTCCCTGCACAACGTTTGTCCATGAAACTCTACCAGGTACCCTTCACCCCAGACCCTTCACGGGTTGTAGTGGTACAGGCAGTAATAGAAGCTATTTTTCTGACCCTAATGTATTAGCTACTATAATAAAGTTTAACTGTTGATTATCAAACCTACAGTGCTTGTTTAAAGTACTAATATTTTTCATATTTTTAGCAGAATCTCATGAAATGGTACTATTGCATTATTATATTACTGAAAACATAATGTAACAGACGAGCAAAATCGGTTTTTTCTTGATAAGGTTATTTTAAAAAATTGAATAACTAGGCAGTATTAAAAATCTATAATTTAAAAAAAAATTCAAGAAATTACTTTTTATAATTTAAACATGCTACTTTTTTGTTTATTTTATTCAACTCTGATTTACTTAGGATTGCTTATTTTTGTGATTTTTTTTATGTAAGCACTGATGATGACTAATGCATCATACATGGAGGAGTTTGGTAGCTGGGTACATTGAATACGAATAATTCATCTCCGCCACCTAAGTTTGATACTGGTTTTGCCAGATTAATTCCCTGAATTTAGAGAAGGGAACCTGTTGATTGAGCATGATCTGGGCCAAAGCAGCTCTATCTGCAGCTAGTCCAGCAGCTTTGAGACAGTAATGTATACACAAATATTAAAGCCTTTATGGTAAATAGATTGAATTTCACTTCTAAATCTATAATTTCATGATAGGTTTCACATATTGTTTCTTCCTGCAAAGGTTAGGCAACATTGAGAAGAAGAATATGTTAGAAGGGCCCAGTGCTGCTCTTAATAGGGCTAGGCTGATGTTTCTTCTAGGTTATTCTCTACTCAATGAGTCCAGCACAAAGGCGTGAGGTGTCCTAATATAGCATTTCCAAGTCAATTTGAACCTCCTCCAAGTCAATTGTAACCTTTTACAAATCAAATGCTTCCCTTTCCAAGTTACAAGTAACCCTTTCCAATTGAGTTGAAACCCTTTCCAAAGCAATTTAACGCTTTAGGACTCAATTGTCACCCTTTTTATTTCAATTGTAACCGTACCCATTTCAATTGTCACCCTTTTTATTTCAATTGTAACCGTACCCATTTCAATCTTCACCCTTGAAAATGTTTTGAAAATTTAACATAATAAATTATAACGTAGTAATTGAAAATTTATCCCTTTGGATAAATCATGAAAGTATTTTTAATTTTGTTATTTTCAAACCTATTATTGGCACAAATCAGTAAACGAATGAAATTAATAAAATTTTCAAAACGCAATGATCTTTGTTATTAAACATAAATAATTATTCCTTTTTGAAGGAACCCGTTAAAAAAAATTAATAAATAAAAATGCATTTTTTCTGAGAAAGTTAAACTACGTAAAGTGAAGTTATCAAGGGTATCTTTCTCTGATTTTGCAAACTTTTTTTTTTTGCATTACACTTTACATTTTTCATTTTTTTATTATTATTTACTTTTTGTTTAAAATTTGTTCCTCAATTTTTTGTAAACTAGAATATTATTATGTTTATTATTTTATTACCAAAACTATGAAGATACTGTTGTTAAGTTGGGATTAGATGTTTTTACTTTATTTAAATAAACTTTCTCAAAAACAAAAAATCAAATATTTGTCATAGTCAATTAAAAAACATTTTCAAGGGTGACAATTGAAATGGAAACGGTTATAATTGAAATAAAAAAGGCGAGAATTGAGTTGTAAAGCGTAACATTTGCTTTTGAAAGGGCTTCAACTCATTTGGAAAGGGTTACTTGTGACTTGGAAAGGGTAGCATTTGATTTGTAAAAGGTTACAGTGGATTTGGAAAAGGTTCAAATAGACTCGGAAATGCTATATAACTAACGATGATAAATATTTGTTAGCTGTAATAAATGTTAAAATGATAAATTGTTATTACACATAAATTTACAAAACGATCTTTATTCAAATTGGAGATGGAGCTAGAGTAATAGGGGAAAGAAAACCAGTTAGTGGAGGAAAGGGCTTGGCTCCTTTATGCGCGACTGGCACGAGGGGTCTTCTGCGCAAGTCGTTTTGAAAATTGTCGAGCTATAAAATTATGATTTTTTTTTATCAAAGATTTTGCTCGATATTAATGCATAAGCAAATCATATTGAATGGCTAAATCTTTCGGCTTCAGAATAAATTATAATGGCTCCATACCTTTATTCCAAATCCTAGGTGACGTAAGCGAAAATTAATCGAACCCAGAACTCTAGGTATGGTTTTCCTTGGCAGAAAAAGGATAGTTGATTTCTTGATTATACTAGTCGCATTTTGGATCCTTAATTAGTGAGGTGGCGTATTCAGTCAGGAGTTTAGGAGGAATAGATAACTAAACTTTAAAATATAATTTATCCCTTAAATAGTAAAGTTCGCAGATACGCCTCTATGGATTTGTAACGGCCATATGACCATATCTCCACTAAGATTACATTGGTTCCTTAATGCTACCGCAAGGTTGAGCTGATAGTCCAAAATAAACGCGATAGCGGTGACTCTAAAATAGAAAAGTACCAACCTGTCAATATAGAATCGACTCCAAAAGTTTTTGATTTAGTGTTACTTCACTATTACTGAAACCTACTCTACAGTATATTACTGTTTAGTAAACATTATTTTTTAAAACTTCAATAAGATAAAAATTTTAAACGACTTTTGTCTCTTGTAGAGAATGGTAAATTTGAGCACGAAATGTATTATACCGTGCAACATTCTTTAGGTTTGGAGCAGTTAAAGACGAATTATTTATGTCATTAGGGGTGGATTGAACTGTCAATGTGGAGACCCTTCTGGGGCTCATTCAGCCCCAATTTAGTTGTTATCCTTATCGGGGGATCCTTATCGGTTGAGTGTGATCTTGGCCGAGTCACATCGCTCAACCACAGTGGCCAAAAAACGGTATTGTCTCTTACGAATAATGTACCATAAAACGTTTATGGGTTGTTTTGGTACAGACTTTTTTTGGCCTCCAGTGAAAAGTTGAAATGTGGCAGTTACGTAGTCTCATACTTTTGGCAACGTTATGATTTTTTTTTTTTAACGCCTCATCATACTTTTAAGCAGAGTGGCCCAGTGATAGAGCACTTAGTTGCAATACCGAAAACCTTTATTTAATTTTTTAGCAACTGGAGATGGATCATTTGGGATCTAGGACCCTCCTGGGGACCACCCAGCCTTTATAAAGTGGGTATCCAAAATTAGGGGGGAAGCAGGTGCTTGATCGTGATCTAGAACAAATCCCCCCCCCCGGACAACCGTTTTCCATGAAATAGTACAGTCTCTACCATGTACTGAACCCCAGAACCGTTCACGGGTTGTAGTGGTAGAGTTTTTTTTTATCAATGAAGTAGAAATATATTTATCATGTGTTTTGAATAAATATTGTTTAGGCTATTATTATTTCTATAATAATATTTAATTATTGGGGTTAATATGGGAAAGACACCACAAATGTACACTACTGTCTCTAGAGTAAACGTTCATGGCTTTTAAGATTTTTGTTAAACTGAGTGTTAATAATGTCTAAATTTGAACATACCCTTTTGCTTTTGGAACTGGGCTTATCAGAAAGTACAGAAGTGTTTGACATATTCTTTTTCAATTAATCTCGACTTGGTATGGTGAAAAACTCATCAGGTTCTTCCTTAATAGTTAACTAAAGGCTACATTTACGTTTAAATAAATACAACGAAGTTTTAAACATATGATACTGAAGTATCATTTTGGGAATTAACGTTTATTTTATTTTATTTTTTTGTTACTTTATAGACTTCATCTTGTTTATTGCGAACAAATCAACATATTTATGAGAATCAAGATATTTCTTTTTGAGAAACCAAGAAATGGACAAGTACCGACCTATTTTTTATATCAATCTGTCAAAAATGTGAAAGAAATCAGAATTGACATCATGACCAATTATATATGACCGTATAAAGATATCTAAACCGATTTGTAAATAAATAGGCTTGTAAATTTCTAGGCATGTTCGTACTATGTTTTTCGATCTTTTTCGATCTTTCAGAACCAAAAACCTGGCATTAAAAAAATATATATATGCTGCTTCGTGTTTTTGGTTTAATACAATGTAGAGACTGTACAGTTTCTAAGCCAACGGATGTGAAAGGATATAATTTGGTCGAGATCACGCTTAATCGCCAGGTTTCCTCCTCCAATTTGAGGCATCCACTTAATAGTATTCCTGAGTGAGCAACAATTGATTGATATTGACTGTTTACTGATTGAATAATTAATATGCAATAGCCGGAGCTGGACCCTGGAACGTCATCTCTACACACAGCTCCCAGTAACTTTACGCTCTGAGCAAATGCGCTTTCCTTAAAATCCTTTATAAATACTGAATTTATTTTATTTTATTTCTTAAGTTATAAGTGTTGAAATAAACTGGGGTCCTTTCTGCTCAAGTTACGCCAGTTACTTGAACTGTTTTTAATTACTTAACCCTCGAGTGGTCGCGTAGATGACTATTGTCATCCACACCCTTTTGATCTGCTCCTGTGTATATGTTTCGTAAATGACGAGGGTAGGGCGCCAGGAGTCTTCGCGGAAGGAGTTGGGGGAAGGGTAGACCAAACAGATACTAGGTGTTTACTTACGGTGAAGAGAGCTGTTGCAAATGTTTTTCTGGATGACAGTTGTCCTCCACGCGACATTCATGTAAGTGTTTTAGTATTTTTCTTTCTTCTTAACTATATTATAATTTACACATTTTATGTCTAATTCTAATATTCTATATGTAATGTATTATTATTTACACAAAATTTACTTGTTGAGTGCTTTTTTTTTTATTTGTCATCCACGCGACCTGCTATGTGACATTTCTTTTTTTTATCCAGGTATTTTCCCCCCATGTTATTGCAAAGATTACGGTATTTACATTTGAAATCAATTATCTAATTCAAGTTTAACACAATTAGATATTCATATTGTCGCGTGCTGCTTTTATATAGGAGTATTTGCCCATTCTTTCCAGCCTACCTTCTTGTTGCTAATTTTGTTTTGTTTTTTTAGGAAGAAAATATAAATTCCATCATGGTGGAACGAAGCTCTGACCTAAATATCTTGAAGAAGTGGGTGGAGGATTGTGATTCCGAAGAAGACCCTCTTGATACTGTCTGCGACCTTAGTGACTGTGACGATGATTTCTTGCCAGACAAACACAATTTTGACACAGGACAGGAGACGAGCAGCTCAGATGAAAGTGACCAGGATAGTGATGGTGATAAATTCATAGATGGAATAAAAAATCGCCTCGAAAAAATGTAAAAAACCATGTCTCGTAATATTATAAGCCACTTGCCAGGACCTAAAGACGCAGTCAAATTTGCAAACACGGAAATTGATGCATTTAAACTTTTCGTAAATGAGAAATTTGTTAAAATGTTAACGGACTGTGGAAATCTGTATATTGAGAAAATTGAAAATAATTTCACCAGAGAAGGAGATGCTCGCTCAACCGATGAAACTGAAATTGAAGCCTTCATTGGAATTATTTTTCTGATCGGCTGTCGGCGTTGCAGCAGGACCAGTACTCGAAAGGTTTCGGATAACACAAAGGGTTGTGGAATAGAAGCCTGCTACTTGACAATCAGCGAGCATATTTTTCGTTTCCGCGTAGGATGTCTCCGCTTTGACGATTATAGTACGAGAACTACCAGAAGGAAACTAGACTTTCATTAGCAATGATTTGTAGTCTGCAGATTATACTTAATAATTACATATTAAACTCACATATGTAATCATCTTTATACCTTTTTCCATTAGAAGTCAGAATTACAATAGATAATACCAAAAATTAAATACAAAATCAAACATAAATATAGGGAAAATGAATGGACGACCGTTGTCTCATGACCTCTCTTGTTGCATAACAAGGTGAGACGACTCGAGGGTTAACAATAATCTGTTTTACATGTAATCATTTCTCAAAATAATGTTTTTTAAACATTATTTCTCAGTTCAAAACCAAAACATTGTCAGAGATGTTTTAATATTCAAAGGGATATTGACAGAATTAGTTCAGGATCCATGGTCCATTTTTTCACTTGATTAGTATCAAGCTGAATCTCCGTGATTAGCTTCGTTTCGATGAGACACCCAACAATTTCCTGTGCGAAAATTCTCGATTGTGGTAGCTAAAAGAGGTAGCAAGGATAAAATATGTCGATTTGATGATTCTCAAAAATTTATTACTAACTGGTTTTTTTTTTTTTGTCAAATCTCAAGATACTCATCTAAATTATTAAAAAAAATATTTGTCCTACAAAATGTATGGTTTGATCAAAGAGTCCCCACCTTCCAATATGTATCGATAACGAAGTCAAAAAAGAAGAAGTAAAAAAAAAACCGCTGGTTAGCAATAATTTTTGATGACCATGTTATCGATACATGTTGGAAGGAGGGGACTCTTTGATCAAACCATAAATTATGTAGGACAAATATTTTTTCAAATAATTTAGATTAATTATCTTGATATTTACCAAAAAAGAACCCCAGTTAGTAATAAATTTTTGAGAATCATCAAATCGACATAGTTTATGCTCGCTACCTCTGTTAGCTAGCACAATCGAGAATTTTCGCACAGGAAATGGTTGGGCGTCACCTTAATTCAATTTATAAGTATGTAAGATGGTCAAGGGGTGTTGTCAATAAATATTTCACAAAACATGCACATAAAGTAATCGAGTATTTGGGTGTGTGTTAGTAAAGGGTAACCATGACCAAGATTACGGATTCTGTTTAATAAACTCGTTATTATAATTTGCTCTTTTGAATTGCCCGAGTATTAGCTTGGAGGGAAAACAGACTGCCCTTTTCCTATGTGACCTAGACACAGTCTCAATCCTCTTTGGGGATAATACTTTATTAGTTGTCTATTCTGTTCTGAAGATCCTCCTGATTGCGGAGGAGGTCGAAGCCAGGGCGACAACCTCCTGACCCAAAGCCAAGTGCGCAGGTGGAATCACTTACATCAGCGTTCAATTGGAAGGTCATTAACCGCCGTCGAAGCGAAGGCTTTAGTGTCCAACTCATGTGCACGGTCCAACAGGAGAGATTTCCGGGATCTTGAGGATAGATAGTAAGGGAAATTGCAGGCAGGTGGAGACAGAGATGTTCTAAAATAACTAGTCAGAAGACGAAATTGCTCGTTGTAAATTGGCTCTTTTATTTGGGAGGTTTTCGAACAAAGTAATCAGCCTCAATATGCGAGTCATTGACTCCCGTCACCCAAAATAATAGTTTTTTGTTTTATTTTTTGAGCGCGAAAACGCCTTAAAGACCACGCGAATATCATGTTTAGGTTTTCCTCCTCAACTTCCTCTTTCTCCATACTTCCCTTATGTGCTGCGCGTGTCTGCGCTTCCTTTCCTCTGACCACGCACAACCCCTTTTTGGGCGTTCTTTGTCCACGAAGACCTTTATATCGTTCAGTGACTTTCTATAGGTTTCTCTGTCCTGCTGAATACATGTCGACCCTGATCTGCTTGAAAAACCCCGTCCTGTTCTTGCGCTGGTGGAATCACCGGAAGATTTTCCGATTTAACCTTTCAGGGTCCTCATCCTCACCACATATCCATAGAATTTAAATCTTCTTACCCTGATGTCGATCTCCAGGCTTTTGTTGTTACTTTATATTCATTTGTTGGACTTTAGCCTGTTTATTCTTACTTATTTATTTTTAAGATTATTTTTTTTTCTTTGCCCCTGGGATTTTAATATTGATGTGGTGTTGTGCTAGGAAGGAGTTTTAAAGAATTATTTTATACTATACTTTGTACATGTTAAGAGAGCGATGTAGAGTGGAAAAGGTTCTGATTTTTAGGTTATGGGAGCTCTTCAATAACAATAACCTGTACTACTATAGCCCATGAAGGTTTTTGGGTTCAGTAAGTGGTAGGCTTTAGGACAAAGGTTGTGCAAGATGATTTGTCCTAGATCACGCTAAACCGACAGTTTTTTTCCCAATTAAGGTTACCCACTCTACAGAGTCTGGGTGAATCCCAGAAGGTTCTCCAGACCACACAAGGTACACCTCCTGCTGTTAACAGATACAATATATTATCTGCCACAGCTGGATTTGACCCCGGGACCTTCGGAATGGCAACTGAGCGCACCGTGGGCAGAGTTTACAGTGTTTAACAGTCTTTGCTTTCTTTTCACTTTAAATTACATGCATCTTATGAAAATCTTTTTCCACAAATATTGTCAGGAGGTAGTTTTCTTATTTTATTTTCTTGTTATTGAGCCTTTCCAATTGCTGAGCTGTAAGTCCTGTGCTCGAATCCACTAGTGGAAAACAAATTATTCAGTCTGTTAACAAATATTGATTGAGCGTGTGGGATCTATTGAATTTCCTGGTATTTTACAGAGTATGGAGATCCTCCACAAAATGGGAACTACAGATTGGAGGAAAATTTAATGTTCAAAATGATCTTGGCCTAGTCACCTCTTTGTACAACCGTTGGATTATGAACCCTTACCTTTCATCTGCATGTCTATACCAGTCGTGATATATATGATAACATGCTTGAAAAACATTATTATTATTATGTTCCACTCTCTTGTCATTTCCTTTGCTTTGCGACACACTTCGAGGAAACTCTTTTGCTCCGATTTAAACTGCTAAGGCCAAAGTTTGGTGAAAATACCCAGAAATAAAATTTCATCTCTATTCGTTAACTATTACGGTTCTTACATAAATACTAAAAATAGTTGATATAATAGAAATTCTAACATTGTAAGGACAACTGTTTAGTAAGTCAGTTGTAAGAAGAAAACCCTTCGGGAAATACGAGCAACAAGAGAAGAAGGGTTGTTCGGTTATTGAGAACCCGAAGGAGGGCCGTAAACATAAAACAAAATGGCTTTAATCTTAAGACCAGTTCCTCTTCCTTACATGTCGCTACTCTTCTCGGAGTCTTTAATGATTCCGGTTGATTTTTATGGAGCAATGGTGGTTGATTTGACTAGAGAGTAATAAACCAGTAGAGATCTGAGTGTTAAATGTTATTTTATAAATTTGTATAAGAAACATGATAATGATTTAACCAATTTTTTGTTTTAGTTTGATGATGATAGAATGTGTTTCAGGCTTTATAGTCATGTTATTATATATCACAACCGATAAACACATACAACCGAATGGTTAGAATACCTACAATCCTAAATTGTTGTTTATTTTTATGGTACAGTACTTAGGCTAAGATTCACTCAGCGTTTTAAGGGTGTATTTTTCTAAGGTCTAAAAAGAGGAAAGCAGAAACTATTTACCCACCTGCAACGTATCAAGAGAACACTTTATTCCTCCTAGTGAAGGATAGAGTTGGTCAAGGGGCGCAGTCATAATAACACATAAATAAAAAAACTTATTTTTTAAAAGTGCCAACGTTATATACTCAGAATGCAACTTCCCCTCACAATTTCCTTTCCCTATCTTTCTCAAATCATCCTCCAAGTCATCCATCCACCAACGCTCAGATCTGTCTCTTTTCCGTTTTCCTGGTACACCATTCAGCACTATTTTAGGCATTCTGTTGGGCTTTCTGTTTGACACAACCATCTTAGATGTTTTATAGCGATGAAGTTATTTGTCAATCTTAAAACATTTAAGTATAATAGTCGCGATATCTCGATTCATAGTTGGTAAATAACGATTGGTATGTATATGAATGATGAAGGAAGGGTTAGTTACGGGCCTAGAAACGGATGAAGAATTGGCTGTTCATTGTTTCTGATTTAAATAATTAGATCTTCCTTTATCGGCGATTCCTTAATTTCTATCCATCATCAGTTACCTTAAGACTTCGGGAGATCATGTTTTAGGGTATTGTCTCACTTAAGTATTAAAAGTGATATATTGCCATATAGGTCTTGTATATAACGTTAATACATTAGTGGAAAAATTCCAACTAAAAACCTTAAGTCTCTAAACTAAAACAGGAAATTAAAAATACCTATCCAATATTTCGCCTATTCAGGCATCCTCAGGGCAGAAAGAGAATAATAGCAAACCAAATGATGAATAATGCACCCAAAAAATAGGCGATATAATGGACAGGTATTTTTAATTTCCTGTTTTAGTTTAGAGACTTAAGGTTTTTAGTTGGAATTTTTCCACTTATGTATTAACATTTATTTGATATCTCTGTTGACCGTTCCCTTTTTCAATATATACTTTGTGGAATAACCATAAGTCCACTGGTTTTTTATAAATTCTCTAATTTTCTTGCACTTTTACTTTCATTTTTTCATATAGTTTTTTGCCTACTGTTCTTGTGTTGTTTGTTACTATTATTTATTTTATTTTGTTTTCCTGTTGGGTTTTTTGGGGTTTGGTGAATGTATATTGATGTTTCAAATCTGGTGTATTTATCAGCTGTTTTTATCTAACCTTAGTCAGCTGGGAATCTAGTAACCTTCCCTATGATTCGGGGATGTGGTGGGATGTGTGTTTTTGGGTGCATTATTCATCTTTTGGTTTCCTATTATTCTCTTTCTGCCCTGAGGATGCCTGAATAGGCAAAATATTGGACAGGTATTTTTAATTTCCTGTTTTAGTTTAGAGACTTAAGGTTTTTAGTTGGAATTTTTCCACTAATGTATTAACATTTATTTGATGTCTCTGTTGACCGTTCCCTTTTTCTTGTTTATAACTATTTACAAGTTTCTTTATATCTTGTCATATCTATGATTTGTAACAATGGTGTTATTTTTCAATTTTAAAAACTTCAAATACTGCAATTGCTCGATTCATCGCAGAGAAATCTCTTTTGGGAAAAGAAAGATAAAGGAGTAAGATTGTTTAATTTTTCTTACGATTTAAATAATCGATTTATCGGATATTCAGATACAATAATTATGGACACGAAGTAGCAGATGGAAAATGCTACAGGTTAAACTTGAAAAACGGTTTAGGCAACATAATCCTCCCTTCCTTAGAGATCCCATCCGAACTATATGTAGCTACTTATATAGAAGCGTGTGTATGTAATTCGCAAATACCCGGGCGTACCTGTTCAAGAGGCCAGCGGAACACTGGAGTGCTCGAGTACATTCCAGATGCTAGAGCTCCTCATTAAAAGTTCTAAAACTGGCCTGTAACGAGGGAGTATGTAGCCGAGCATAATGGACATTTTATAACATAACAAGTGGTAATGGCGGCATGCATGTGTGGTCCACGGGCAATAAATTTTAGAGAAAAGTGTTAAAGGATCACGCGACGAAATGCAGACCCATTAATTAGCATTAATATTTTCAACAGTTTTCCGCGATGGAGGATCGATGTAGGGAATTTACATTTGTCCTGAAGCAGTAAATTAAAATATTTTTTAATTTTATATTATTAATATATAATTTATTTTTTGAAATTGATAACTGTATTACATTAATACAAGTAGTAAAACTGATGAATGGAACATACTGGTATGGATAAAGACAAGTAGAGAGCCTAGCCAGTGGTAGTAATCAAATAATAAATTTGAATTAGAAGGTCACATGACTATCTTTTTTACAGACGCCTCAGAGGATTATCGGGAATAGAAGAAGTAACAAGGTTTGAAATTAGTGGGTTTGAGTAGGAATAAAGTTGGTGACGAAAGGACTGATGTCGGGTTTGGGCCTAGCGACAACTAGGAGATTGACCGTAATAGATGACTTCATTCGTAAAAAAGTAAGGAGCATTAAGGATTTTACGAATGATTTTGGATTCTAAGCATTGGATTTACCCACGGATTGGTAAGAAGGGATTTCGAAGGCTTAGTGGAGCCCCAAAGCTCCAAATAGGTCTTATAATAGTCATGCATATGAGTCTTTTGTAATCAATTGGCAGATTACAGTGTTTGTCTATTAAGTGATTAATTAGCCTGAAAAGGGGAAAAGTTCCTTGTATTACTTGGAGTCTATGAAGATTCCAAGTTAAACTTCTGTCAATATGTAGTCCTAAATAATTTGCTCTATCTGATCATCCACAGAACCTCCACACCTAGTTAATCTACCATTCTTATTTTAATCTTGTTCCGCTATCCTTCCAATTCCATTGATGCTATGAACAGGGTTCAAATCATTTCCTTAACAAACAATCCCATGAATCCAACCGTTAATCAAACATCTGTTGTTTAATTTGTTCTTATGAATTATATAGTCATTAGAGTCCTATTTATGCAATAGAACTGTTGAAATTTGATGGCAAGTTATAACGTTAATTATAATTTTTTATTTTTTTGTAATATCTCCTTCATTAGATTAAAAAAAAAAAGTAAATGAGTTATTTTTTCATCCCGACCACGACTACATTTCCTAAGGCTATTGAGATGGTTTGTGGTAACTCTATTTTGTCAAATCTACTCGTGCAGAACGGACACTGCTGAAAAAGGGAAATGTTATTAGAGTACTGTTGAAATATTGATTGTAGATTGGTGCTAATTCTTTACTGATTAGTTGTAGGCTCCTGTCAATGCCCAACACTGAGTAGGGGATGGATCACTTGCTTTGTGGATGTTGTGACTAACAGAGTTCCAAGGTCTTGGTTCTCAAGTTTAAGTTTCCTTGGAGGATTTCTGCTCCACGTGTTCTACCATTCTTTGTTGATATTTCACAAAAACTTCACACATGTCCTTTGTTGACAATTTCACTTCCCCTTCAGTGACATATCCAGGTTACTAAGATGCATTTCCACCATTTCCTATTCCCAAGAATCGTTGGTTTCTGGATGATAACAATTATGGTTTTCTAATGTTATTATATAATTCATGAGTTATATTTTATAAATATTAACAAATGTCGTGTAATTCTCATTTTTATAATTAACTAGACTATTTTAGTCTTATAATTATTATTTATCCATTATTATTACTTGTTTTATCTTTTATTGTGTAAAGATGGACATTTTGAATGGCTATATCTATATCTGTGGTTTGGTTCTAAAAGGGCCAATGTTTTTTTTAAATTTTGTGTTATTTATACCAAAAGTTTCCAATTTAGTAAATCTTTAATCATAAAAAGGCCAATGTCTAATAACAAACTAAAATAGGTTGTATTTCCATTATAATGTCAGCCAATGTCATTGCTAGTGTTTTCTGATTCATTTCTAAAAGGTCTAGGTTGACATTGGCTCTTTTGGCATTTTGACTTAGGTCCTTTTAGAACCAAGCCAGAGATATATATTGATGGTTATAATGGTATATACTGAAATGTTATGGAATTGACGAGACGTCTTAACTTTCTGATGTTTGATGTTTAATGTACTATTTCTTACAGTTTTTTTTTAATAGTAAAAATCTTTTATTGGATAGCAACATAATACAATCTTCCACACTTAAGGTCAATGAATATTGAAGATCTAGCAATGCATTCAAACCTATATACATTATTTACACACTGCCATGAGTATCTTCATGCATTTCTTCACTCTATACGTTGGACAGTATAGCTACAAACTAATCCTTTTTCACGACTTGAATATAAATGTTGTCGTTTCTATTATTGCCATACAAATTGTTTATTGTCAAGAAATGTCAAGAAGTGGTATGAGATGCGCTGTTTAACAAGCACCAAACACCACCCGACATTATATGTCCCTTCCTTAGGACGGCATAACTAATTATTGCTTAATCCCTTCAATATGGAAAAAGGTTATTATGGGATCTTAGGCTAGCCACTGCACTACAACACCCCTTCTGAAATTTTCTGTTCTGTATGCTATTAATATTTCATCATTTAGAGAAACAATCACAGCATAGCTTTTTAGTTATACATGGAATAATTTTTTTGAAATTTTTTTATTCATTCTTAACCAGGGGACATTAGTAGATCTTGTACGGGAAATGTGCTGTTTGCAGTAGCTAAGGAGTCAACGAAAGTATGCTGTCTGAGATGTGCTCTTTTTGCATTTTAGGAATTTATTTTTTGTTCTGATGTTACATAAGATTTGTGCTTGGAACTAATTAGCCCGCCTGTCGTTTATTTTATTCCGAGTTAAAAGGGACTAGGTCCAGAATGGATTATAATATTGTATATTAATAATAATACAGACAATGTATTATTATTAAAATACAATATTATATAATGCGATCTGAAAGCTATGAGAATAAAGTCTAGAGATAAAAGGGAGATCAAGGAGGCAGAAGATGACGAGTAAAGGCCCCCACGGAGCGGGTGGAGAAGAATCCCTTAACCTGTGCAATTCGGAGGAAGGCGGGGCCGTCTAGACGGTCGGCTATCGATCCGAGAAGAGGATGCTAAGGGCCGGGGGTGTAGGGCTGGGGGGTGTGCCCTACATTTTGGAAATGGGTCATGCCCCGTCTAGGACCTGTTGCTAGGATACCGCTCTCTCTTACAGCTTCCGTCACAACAATAATGTATCCTAAAATTAGCTATTGCAACGTAGGATGAAACGGTAGGGTTCCAGCTAAGAGCCAACGAGTTACCCATTATGGCCCCTTCAGATAGAATACAGTGACGTTCAAGGACAAGGATTTCAACAAAGGACGTAATCGAAGGATCCCAATTAGGAAAGCTCAAGAGCCTCAACCAGGAGCAAGGTAGCTGAGTTGAAAAGCACTGCGTCGCTAAGCTGAAGGTTCCCGGTTCAAATCCAGGATCTAACCCGTGGTCAAACAGTTTTTGTTTTTTTTAAGTCCCTCAAAAACTACAAATAACTAATCGATCACTGGCGTATATCCGGGCCAGACTGTACTTTTCCTAAGACAATGGTTGTGCAGAGAAAGTGATTTGCGAGTTTAGGCTTAACAGGCAGGATTTTCCCTCAATTAAAGGTACACTGGGTGAGCACTTCGTTGGTCTACAGATCCTTCCTTTGAAGTTTACAGATAAAGGATTTATTCCGTCAGAGCCGGAATTCAACCCATCAAATCACTCTATAAAACTGAGTTATCCCAGCTCTTTCAACTTGATAAGAAAAAAAAAAGGAAATTCTCTTCAAGAAAATTCAACGTATAAATATAAAAAATAATTAACAAAAATAATTTTATTCTAGTACTAAGCCACGATTGGACACTGTGGGATCTGCAGAGCCTTCTACGACTCATCCAGCCTTTATAAGGTGGGTACCCTTAATTAGGGGAAAACCTGGAGTTGGAGCGTGATCACGGAAAAATCTCCTATTCTTGAAACAGTACAATCTCTGTCTATCTTTGACGGCGCTATAGCCCATGAAGGGTCCTAGCCTATCCCACTCATAGCGATTCTCTGCAGTTCTCCATCTTCTCCCAGAAGCTGTAGGTCATCTTCCAGCCATCGACGCTTGTTAGAAAAACTTGTTGAGCCTGATCCGGGACATTTACCTCTCTTTACAATCGTTAGAAACAGCACGGTCTCTACCCTAAACTGAACTCAAGCCCTTCCATGGGTTGCAGCGGTACAGGTTATGGTATAGGTTATTAGAGCAATTGAAGTGGCAATCCTCTAAAGCCCTAACTATTTAACTCAACTTGTATAGGTTTTCAATACTTTTTTAGGTATAACTTGCCTCCTTTAATATAAACATCTATAAAAGTATTTATTCCTTCTTATGCTTAAGCAAGTTAATCATCATTGTCATTACCTTTGGATCTACTTCAAAATTAAACGCATGGAAGGAATCACTCTGTTTTCTTGGGATTCACACCGTACAACTTGAGCATGACTTGGCATCAGGTTTTTTTTTTCCGATTTGTATCAACGCTTAGTTCAGAGGTTTCAATCACTTCGGTATGAGCGTCGACCATAGTTTTATTTTAGTTCTCCAATTGCGGTGCGTACGGTTATCTCAACTTTTTTACACTTCTAAAAATGTTATAGAGGAGACTTTTCTATAAGCTATCATGTCATTTAAAATATTGTAACTTGTACCTGAGCAGAGATATTCCAATTAGTAGTAATGCCAATTTGTTTCCTCATTTTCAAGAAATCATTTCTTTGTTCACAACCAAATATCAGTGATGGAATTTAATAGTACTTAGATATCTTATAGATGCACGTAATGTGATAAAATCAAATTTTTAAATTGTATTATTTCTTTATAAGATGAATGAAATAAACCAATAATTTTTATTAAATGTTCTACTTTTAAACCGACATCGGTTTTTTTTTCAATTCATATCTGTCATTTATTAATTTTAAGAAATAGGTCTCATTATAAAAATGACGTAATTATATCCATGAAATAAATTTTATACCGGAAGGTAATAGAAGGCTTTTAGTTTATATAGCAGCTTTAGTTATAAGTATAATTATAGTTTGTATTTTATTGTAAATAAATCCTGGAGGGAGAAAAAAAAAAAAAAAAAAAAAAAAAAAAAAAAAAAAAAAAAAAAAAAACCATGAAATAAATAATTAGGAACTCTAGTTAAATGAGTGAAACGGAGTCATCGCTTTGGCTCAAACTATCGCGCGCACGATGCGCTAGGAGTGGCAGTGCCGGCCGTGGGGATGGTTGCGTGCCCGGTGAGCGCCGTACCGAATTGGTTAAGAATCACTGAGCATTGAATATTTCAGAAAATCAGTTAAATTTGAAAATAGTTACAGAAAAAACATTAATTTCTGTATCGCAAAAAGCTGATTTATTATTAACCACTGATAAATTCCATCGTACTTTGCTCAATTAAATTCAAATTGGACTGGTTTATTATAGCTCTCAACTAACTTAATCAGAGAGTAGCTTTAAATTTTATCACTCGATAAATTATTCACACACGTGTGTGTTTTTATTCAGGAAGAGACTATTCATTACATTAATTTAAATTCCTCAGTCCAAATTTGTTAGAAATGCTTTAAATGATTAAATGAGATATCTTTTACGACTTTCCAATAATAGTTACATCAAAATAATGTTTCCGGGATGTCCTTTCACCGCCTGGACATACTTCTTTTATGCTTATTAATAATTATCAATAGTTATTAGTTTTCCAGATGACCATTACATGAAAATTCAAACATATATATTTACCAATGTATGTATTTGCACTGTTCGCAAAAATTCTTCTATGTTGAAAATAATAGTCACCTTTACGTGAACGTTTTTATTTGTAAATAAACACTCACACATAGAAAAACAGCATATGTATGTATATATAAACATTTACTGCATGCATTTAATTCATGACCCTGACCGTGCCCTTGAAGCTCAACCTTGTCAATCTTTGTTTGACTAATCCTTCGTTTGACTTTTATCTTTTCTATTGTAGGTATGAATTCAGTTATTATATATAGAAAATAAATTTAATGATTAAATTATTATGGTCTTAAAATATTTAGTATATATAAGTATTGTGAACGTGAACATTTTTTAAATTGACCTTTCAGCGGAAATATAGCTTTTGGAGAGTCCTGCGTCAAAAAAACTATGCTTTGTTTTTTAGATGAAATATTTATGTAAATATATTTCGCTACGCAAATTTCTCTGTCTAACCACTCTGTGTTATATTTGAACAGCTCAGCTCAAGAATGATTCTGAAATTTAGTGTTTACGACGGATCTTGTATATTGCAAATCTTTTTTTCTCTTGTTGACTCTTGCGAGTTTTTTGAAATTGTTTAAAGTCTATTTCGTAAGCCCTTTGTTTTAAAAAGAAAATGTACTACTTATTGCAGGAAAAATATTCTCCTTCTAAATTTTAAATGTTAAGTATAAAACTTTACAGTAATATGTAAACATAGACCCTTAAGCATTATATATATATATATATATATATATATATATATATATATATATATATATATATATATATATATATATATATATGTATTGAAAGCCCTTAAAATATCCTAAAATAGTTATTTACATCGTCTACTGTTACATATATGTGTGTATTTATAAATAAACGTCTTCATTGAGGAAAAGATCTTGCTATTGAAGAAACTCTTCTTGTACTTAGTTGGTGTGAAGGCGAGAAACTGTGAGAGCCTGATGATCATAATCCATACTCAACCGTCAGGTTTGTTTATACACTGATCTAAGAAAGGGTCAGGGAGGGCCATTGAGGGTTCTCTGTATTAATAACGGAGTAAATACATTATTTGTTACAACCGGACTCGAACCTTGGCCCGATAAAGATTTATTCCATAGAGAAAGTTTTCAACAAGAGATAAAATGTTCATTGATTTTACTCAAATTATTTGTTTGGATTTTATTAATTTTTTAATATAAGTAATTTTTTTAAATTAACAATCCTAAAGCTACCATTGTTTTTCGATGCGACAGGGAAAACATACTGCTCAAAAAAATGTGAAAGTATTAGGGAAGTGATGAAAAAGTGACATGCAATTTTATAGAGGCTTTTCCTGATTGCGTTTTAAAACAAACCCGTTTTCCTAAGTTCTTGAACCTTTTTTTTTTGAAGTCCTAGAGAGAAATGTTCTGTATATCTGTAATTCGACGATTCTAGTTCATTCTTGACCTCTTTTCTAAAAAGTATTTTTTAATCAAAAATTGTTATCTGAATTTTTTAAAATATAAAATGAGAATGCATTGAACGAAGAAGAGATAGAAAGAGAGAAAACAGAGAGAGAGTGTTTGGGTGTGTGTGTGAATGAAAGGGAGAGAGGGGGGGGGGGAGAGCGAAGCGGGGCTGCGCCTTGCAGAGTGAAGTAAAGGCCCCCAAAATCAATACAGATTTAGGTAATTCCTGAGTAAGGAGGCCTAGTCGATAGTGCATCCTCCCATCGCAGGAGGAGCTGCCTCTCCTTATCCCGATATAGTATTATATATTATTAATAATATATATCTCCTCTATTAATATCCAATATTTAATTAAATATTATTCAATTATTGTAAAGAAAAAGTCTTAATAATTTCTAGAATTTGGACCCCAATATTTCTCTTTACTAATGCTCTTGGAGATAAATATCCTTTTATTAATTCTATTTATTTTAGGATGGCAGAGTGATCAATTATGATAATTACTCTATTTAATATCCCTTTAAACGTCGTAACTTTATTCTGAATTGGACTATTTTCAAGAGATTGGTTGTGTGTTTACCAATTTATTAATTAGTCAACTTAATACATTAATTAAACCATCAATGTAGTCTTCATAAATGTATATTTCATATGGGTTTAGTAAACACATAAAGAATTATGCGCTATATACCTTATTTACACGAAGTCTTATTTCGACTATAATTTAATATAGGTGTGTATTTTATGGCAATCTGCATCACCAGATTGCCATAAAATATATACATATGTTTAATTATCACAGACCTGGTTAATCAGGGCTTACTTATATGGTTCTTTGTCAAGAGGATCAAGGTCTGTGGTATGGGCATCTCAATCCCTCCATCTTCAGCTTTGGCAGCCTTCGCTTCTAAACCTCCTTCCGGAAGTCAAAGTTCGACTCCATCATCCTCGGAGTCTATTCCAGGAGTGTCTTTCTTCCAAAAGTATTGGCCCCCTCTTTGGTATTTCTTGAACCACCTCACAAAGGGTTCTTGTTACCTGCATGAGTGACCTATTTCTCGTAACCGTCTTTTGCAAATTCATAAATATTTTTATAATAACGCCAGGTGCGATACATAGCCCTAAATCGTGTACTGTGAACTCAAGGACGGCAGAACCATCGCAGAAAATTCTAGATTTTTATGAAAATATTCCAAATTTTTAATTCCCTTCTCTTTCAATGCTGGGAGAAGAAGGAAAGACAGATATGACGGAATGAAAATTTTTCTTCTTTTACTCGATATATTTATATGTACGCAACCTTAAGAACGAAGTTAAATCATATGCTGCAACGACTATACAATTAGTTTACAAACATACATTGATACATTTATTATCGTAAATATTTATGATGTGTATGATTGAGGCCATTAACTTATATTTTTTTTCGTTTATATACTAAACTTTATATTAGTAACTTTCCACCATAAAAAATAAAATAGTGACTTGAATTCCAACCGACTTATCTACATAAATATAAATGAATCGCCAAATGTTTTGCTAAGCGTAAAACTCGAGAACGGTTCGACCATTTCGGCTAATATTTTTCCTTTTATTTTTTGTTAAGGCGCAAAGAAGGTTCTTAAGGAGAGAAAAAAAAGTAAAAATCACGAGGGAAATAATAAAAACAACACTTTTCTTTATCCCTTAATAAGAAATAACAGTTCAGTGAGGAAGTCTATTGTAGAACAATTAATAATTGTAGTTTTCATCGACACGATCAATTGAATACATTGTTTAAAACTGCACTGGATCTTATGCCATCTGGTAATCATAAAATTGTAATGAGAGCTGGTAAAAGTTGTGTAGGAGAATATGTTAGATTTTTCAATGTACCAACAATCGATGAAGTTGCCATTGTAATGGTTGGAGAAAATTTGGAAGCCCTTTGTTTTAGGGAAATAGGGCAGAACCATGTCTGCCGGGGCAGCTAGTTAGTTGGAAATAAACGCAGTTCCCAAAGCTGTTGGATTCTGTTCTCCATTATTTTATTTATGTAAATTATAGAACACTTTCTTTTATTATTACAGGACCAAAGACCTGCTCAATATTACTTATAGACGAATCTATACAATTTTCTAGCACAATTCCTCCTATAAAATAGTTAACAGGGATCGAAAGCAGTCAGTATTTTAGCCACTAATCGATATCGGATAAGGATAGGGCACAAGATGAAAATTACGGCTAACTGATTCTGTCAATATTTAAAAAATGGTTTGATGATTTCGGCTTCCTACAGTCCTATCAGTTTGGCATTATCTATTTGTACAACCGTTAATTTAGCCGTTTCGGGTTTTTTTATTTCCTTAAAATGCTGTATCTTTATGAAATGACACTCCATGGCTTTTTGGAAATGAATAAATTATAAATTTCGTAACTAGACCTTTATAGGATATAAAACCAAAAACCTATACCACCTCTACAACCCGTGAACGAGTCTTGGGTTCAGTCCATGGTAGAAGCTGTACTGTTTCAAGGACAACGGTTGTGCGGGAACGCTTTTCCATTATTTTCGGTATCCACTTTATAGAGACTGGGTGAGCCCCTAGAGGGTCCTTGATAACAGACTAAATAAAAGTCTTGCCTGCAGCGGGATTCGGACCAGGATATTCGGGATGGCGACTCATCGCTATACCACCGAGCCACTCTTCCCCCTTTTATAGGGTATATCTATTTATTTTTTTCCATTACTCCCAATTGAAATAAATATGGGTTAATATAGAGCTCACTTGTGCTATATAAAGTGTACAGCATAATTGGTCGAGGTTTTGAGTGAAAATTTCGTTAGTAGTGTTGAAATATTTTCGGTTGGGAAAAGCTTATGAGTTCACGTCACCGACATGCTCGTGACGTGTTGCGCGAGACAAACGACGCGTAGTGGCCTATGTATGAGTTATAGGTTTTTCTGAATCAACTTTAGATTTAAGGTTACAATTCGATTGTTATAAGAGTAATAGTGTTTAACTACAATGTTGTTTAGTAGTTGTGAAATTTATACTAATAATAATTGGTTAAACTACTAACGAACTACTGGTGATTAACACTGACTAATAATTGGTTAAACTACTAATAAAACCCAAAAAGGTTTTATTATAGGTCATAGTTAAATGTCATGTTTTTTGTTGCTAATGGATATAAATACACATATATGCAAGAATTTCGATATATAAATAATATAACTATATGATAATTATTATTCAATTAAGTTGTATTGATGTTTTGTATTAAGCTTGTGTGAAGCGCCCCATCATATGTTTTTGTCAATAACTACTTTAAAATGTATATAATTATATCTCGAAGTGTCAATAGTTCTGAAAACCTGACTAATGTTTATAATCTCAAATTACAAATAAAGAAATTTAAATAATTCAAAACATAATAGTAATTCCAAATAATTGTGTTTTCTCTTCACTTAATTTTCTTTCTTTCATCTCTTTCATTCAGAAGACGCAACAATTAAAATAAATTTGAAATATCTGTTTTCAAACAACCTTTCTCGGTTTTCTGAATATTTTTCAAGAAAATTAAGCATATATACTAAAAAACATTTATTCCGATTACACTAACAATTAATATTGGTAAAACCACTCATACAACTCATGAAGGGTGTAGGATTTAATACATGGTAGAAACTGTACGGTTTCTAGGACACGGGTTGAGCAAGGAGGTGATTTTTTTTTCGAGATCTCGCTCAACCACAAAGCTTTTAACAATTAATTGTACCCACATAATAGAGGCTGGATGAGCATCCTACACGTTTCACAGGATTCATACATGGCTGATCGATAGAGATTCTCAATTATAAATTTAGAGAAAACGATGGTAAAATTTTCCATGATATATACGGAGAGTTGACCGTAGGCTTTAGTTGTCAGTTGTGACCTCCCTTTCTTGAGCTAATGTTTCGATGCTCGCTCATGTTTCTTATTGACTTGTTTTAGCTATTCCTAGGACTTTATAACATTTACAATTCAGATTGGCCCAAGTGGGAACACGGCCTGCGTGCGTCGAGGTTTTAGTTTCGCCCTAACAACGAGGTATAAATCAGGCCTAAAGGTGAAAACGAGACTTGTATCCCGGCCGGGCTCCTAATGGAGCTGCCATCGCTCCAAAAAGGGTACCTCCGACATTAATAATGCACTCAGGGTACATCGGGTACCTCCTTATCTCGCACCTGGTTTTATCAATCCGCCCTAATTAACAGGTAGATAAATTATTTAGAAAGGTGGCGCTTTTTCTGATCGTCCTCCTCGTGCCAGTTACTGGTCCTCTCTTCTCTCTCCTGCAGTAGACAAACAGGTCCGTTTAACATTCGTTTCGCATAGATATGTTGGATTTTTTTGTATCTACGCTCTGTTTTATTTATAGTGGCAAGTTCCGTTAATGTATGAACTCGCATCTTAACCGGTTTGGTGTAACACAAATACGGAGAGACTGTTTGGATGTTTCAATTCAGTAGCTTATATTTGTTGGATAAAGCGAATACTTTAGTTTTATTTAGCCACTTTTAATAACTGTATTATTTAACCCTTTTATGAAAACGTATTTTGCCGCTCTTAGCTACTTTCAGTAGGGGAAAAACTTATGGGTTCGTGTCAGCAACATTCTCAAGAATGGCGAAAACTAGCGGCCTGTGCATGAGTTATAAGATTTGTTTTGATCAACCTTAATTTAAAGGCTATATTTGATAGATAAAATGGATAGGAATATTGCTAATTTTGCAGTATATACTTTACCGAGCACTTTGCAATGCAACATTACAAACTTCCGCAATCACTAGTCACCAGTCTTCAACAATATGTACATAATAAATGATAATATTGAACATCTATTTTGATAATTTGATGTGTTAATAACATTTCTTCACACATTTTTAAGTGATATTTATCTATCGCCGTAGTACAATTTATTATTTAAATAAGTCTTTTATTTAATATAATTCGGTAAAAGTCAATTTTTTCACTGTTGGGGCATGATTTGAAGAACACTATAATTTTTAGTTTTGAAACGTCACAAAAAGGATGTTTAACGAACAGAATGAATCTCAAAAACTAAAACTAAAACTAATATATATATATATATATATATATATATATATATATATATATATATATAGAGAGAGAGAGAGAGAGAGAGAGAGAGAGAGAGAGAGAGAGAGAGAGAGAGAGTGAGAGAGGGAGTGAGGGGGAGAGGGACTAAATGGAGAATAAAATTAAAAGTTTAACTTAAGTTATATTACATAGGAAATGCTCACGATTCTTGAGAAATCGGCATTTTATGAACTTAATAAATAAATTTGAGTCAGGCTCGAGAGACAATTGAGATGGAGAAAGGCACACATACAGAACAGAAGAGTAGCCAAAAATTTGTTTAAAATGAAGTGTATCACACAGCCCATGAAGGGTAATGTGTTTACGATATGGTATTGGTACCATTGGTGACCACAAGGTTTTCCTCCACTTATTAGAGGCTGGATGAACCTCTGAAAGGTATGCCGATCCCATTGGGTCCAATCATGACTGTTAAGGGCAAAATAATTTATCTGTATTTCCACTCTTGAACAAAAAATAAATAAATAAAAAGTCCTATATTATTATATATTTAATAAATACATTAATGTCTAATGTAGTATAATTTCTATAAATTTTAATAAAAAATACTAGCGCTACAACATCCCGTGAGCAGGTCTGGGGTTTAATACATGGTAGAGACTGTATTGTTTCATGGACAATGATAGTGCAGGAAGGTGATTTGTCCTAGATCCTGCTCAGCCACCAGATCCCCCCCCTATTTTGGGTACCAACTTTATAGAGGCTGTGTGAGCCTCGGGAGATTTCTAGATCCCAAATGATCCATCACCGGCCACTAAAAGACTAAATAAAAGTATAGCGGGATTTCAACCAGGATTTTCGGCATGGCAACTCAGTGCTTTAAATATTGATGCTTTTTATAATAAAAATAATACTAAAATACTAGGAAAAGTAAATACAACAATATTTGTGGTATCCCTATTCATTTTTGCGCAGTTTAGATCTTCGAATTGCACAATTATTTATTACAGTACCGTATAGGGTGTTCTACTCCCCCCCCCCCCAGTATCATTACTATAATATTTTTAACTGTTTTTTATTACTATTCATTAACAACTCTTTAGTTCATTTCTGTCTGCATTTGTTAAATATTAATGATACCAATAAAATAGAGCCAAAACTCAAAACGAAACATTAAAATTTATTAGAATGCAAATGGAAAAAAACACAAGCAGAGCCTTATGTTTCAAATCGAGTGTAAAAACAAACAATTACCAGTCGACGTTTCGCCTACTCCACCCCAAGACGTTCAACCCAAAGGTGGAGGTGCGGTCTCAGGTTATGAGCCTATTTGAGCGATTATTCGTTGGGATGCATTGCACTTCTGCTATGAGATGTGATTGATCTTACTCTTTTTTGTGCCTTGATAATGCATCAATAGGCGAAACGTCGACTGGTAATTGTTTGTTTTTACACCAGATTTGAAACGTAAGGCTTTGCTAGTGGTTTTTTCCATTTGCATTCTAATTAATGATACCAATGAACTGATGATGTTACTCAATTTTCTTAAAAAAACAAACAAATTAAATGGGCATTTAATAGTTGTGAATTCATAATATGTCTATAATATTATTATAATATTACTATCATAATAATAACAATGGTGGCTCTGTACTCTGGCACATTGTAATGTTTTTGATTGCTTTTTAAAAATTATAGACGAGTGTCTTGATGGGGAGCTTTCTTAAAACGTTGATATATTTTTAAACAATTTAAGGTGAATAAAATAAACATTATTTAACATGGTCTCATATATTTTTTTTTCCTACTTCCCACTATTTTTTATTTTATTTGATTTTCTTTAACGTCGCTTCGACTGCTAAGGCTATTCGACAGGTCTTCTTAAATTTCTTGAATTAACTTCGTATGTTTTAACTACACCTGAGTCCTCAGTAGTTTATTATTATCATTGAACGATTGGCACGTTTCAATATCCAAATTTATTCTTACTATTGCTATTGCTATTGCTTTTCCCTTCAGTATAGTATCCCAGCTTGGGCAGGATACTATACTCCCCTAAAAGTAGATAAATTGCCCCATTAAATTTCAACAAAGAAAAATCACACATAATTAATATATAATGGGTTCAGTATAGGTTCAAATACATTTACGTTTGACCTGAAGCGGCTCAGAGCAATAACAACCCCAACCCCCGAACCTAATTGTTGTCAAGTTTATTATAATTAATGACTAAATATTATTATATACAGTAAACGTCTATATTAATATTGAGTTCTTGGTATCAATTGAACATCTAGTGACACGCGTTTCACCTCTCGACATGCTAACAATTATCTCATCTATTTATCAATAATAACATTCTGTTAATTAACAGTAAAAATAAAGATAAAAATGTCTATAAAGTAAAGAAAATTATTAGGGTCGTAGAAACATGGAGACAATCTGAGTGACGTATTTTTCTCATTATCTTAATTATAATTATATAATACAGATAATTATCTGCGCTTCAAATTGTAAATTTATTGTTTTTACAATAATAATTAATGAAATTAAAATATTTCCACAGGTTATACTTTCATTCAAACCAATCAATGGTTCCTTTGAAAAGAGTATCTAAGGCGAAACGTATTTAAATCGCTCGCTAACTTCATATAACTAGTCCACTTTCCTGAAACCTGAATGCTTATATCGTCGCTGTCAAAATAATACCGCCTACCCACAAATTTTTATGAAAATGAGTTACTAATGAGAATTAAACACTAAGGATGACACGGATTAAGGTCAGCAACATGGCAGAGTATGATTTTTTAATACTTCTCTTCAATTTTTCTGAAAAAAATTCCCAAGTCTACAGTCGGCGCGGTTTTTCTTCTCTCCTGTTACATCGCCCAAAGTTTACAAAAGCGGTATTGGTTAAACAGCGACGATATGCAAGTTAATATACTATTATATGAAACTATAGATTAGATAATATTGAAATAATAAAAAGAATATTAATGAAAGAAATCATAGGCCCTGTGAAAAAACAAAAAAACAAATCGTAAGCGAAATTGGCTCCCTTAGAGAAGACCCCCCTCCAATACTAGGCCTCTGAGGATTCGCTGGTGCCTGAGGCATCCGCTAGATGCCGTGGTACTCACAATTGTACTTTCGACTAGCTCCGAAGTATATAATATGTATTTAATAATGAACAGAATGTAGTAATCTGTTTAAAATTGCAATTCGACGATACAAAAGCCTTATAAACGAGATCAAGCAGCTCTCGCTACATATTTCCGAAAAACAAAACGCATTAAAATTAAACACACCTACAATAGTACACAAAAAAAAAAGAGTTTCAAACGCAGTATAAAAGAGATTATTACTGTAGAGAAATATAAAAATTGTCCTACAAACCAAAAATCGGATTTACAAGGTCGAAATTTATTTTATTCAAAATTTATAAGCTCTAATTAACAAAATGAAAAATTATAATAAACCGATAATATTTACATTATCATTTATTATGTAAATATTGTTGAAGACTGGTGACTAGCGATTGGGGAAGTATGTAATGTTGCATTGCAATATTTAAGATGGTGTGAATTAGGATATGGAACTCAAGATATATAAAAATATTCTACGACATACCTAGTTTTTGGAATTCCAACGCACGATAGAATGTGAGGGTACTTCAAAATGAATTTCGCGATGGAATGGGAATTTCGATTGAAACTTGAATAAGGAAATTTCGTGATAAAAATACCTCCATTATGGCGTTTAAGGGTGTAACTTTTAGAAACATCATTCCTGTAAAGTTTATTTTTCCAAGTAATGGAAAACCTATTTCTGCTTTAAAGCTGAGATATATGGTCTTAAGCATTACTCTAATATATTATTTGTAATTTTTAGAACACCATTTTCTAATAACCAGTATTGTTTTTTATTTTTTATTTAGAGAACCCGCTTGCAATACCATTCTTTTAAAATATGATATAAAAACCATAAGGCGCACTTATGATTAATTTGTAAAATAATTTCTTCGATATAAACATCTCTAGACCTATCTCATTAAAATATGAGCATAAAATAGATCGTCAAACTGCACAATAAGTACTTGTAAATCACATTTATAGAAATAGAACTAATTCGTTACTTTGAATAGTCGGGGTTCGATAATCCTACTACCCAATTTTCATTGTCTTAAATAATTGTTTAGTTCATTTCTGTCAGCATTTGTTAAATATTGATGGTGTCAATGAACTGATAATGCCACACTATTTTCTTAAAAATTGATTTGCTCTTAATTTTTTTTTTTAAATTAATTTATTGATATTTACAACTGTATTACAATAATACATCAAGTAAAGAGCCTATGTGATACATAATGACATGAGTTGATGGCAAGTAGAGAAACTACCCACTGGTAGTACTCAAATCACTAGTTCAACTAAGAAGGTCACGGGGCCATCTTCTTTTCAGGATTATCGGGAATTGAAGAGGAAGCTAGGATTGAAACTAGAGGGTTTGGGTGGGAATGAAGTTTGTTATGAAAGGATATATACCGGGTTCGGGCCAAATCAGCGACAAATGGGACATTAAGGTTGTTATGGATGATTTTATTGTTAAGAAAATAAGGAGCGTTTAAGATTTTACGAAGGATTTTGGATTTTAGGGTTTGGATACGAGAGGAATTCGATGGCTTAGTGGAGCCCTAAAGCTCTACTCCGTAAGTCCAAATAGGTCGTATGATGGTCATGTAGATGAGTCTTTTGTAGTTAATTGGGAGCTTAGAACGTTTGTCTAGTAAGTGTTGAAGTAGCCTGAAACGTCGAGCGGTTTCTTGTCTTTTCAGTCTAGTATGAGGATTCCAGGTTAATCGTTTGTCGAGATGCAACCCTTAGTATCGGATCTGTTCTACAGGCACCAGTGGGATATTATTAAAGGATACTGAAGAGCAGGAAGTCATTGGTTTATGACGTAAGATAAAAGTGATTTGATGCGATATTTGAGAATTTTGTTTAATTCTCCAGTTTTGACACCATTCTTGAAGATCAGTGATATGGGATTGGAGGCTTTGGGATGCAATAACTGGATTGGTGTTGACTGATAATACAAATGTATCATCAGCATACGATAGTATTCGATGAGTTGGGATGTCAGCTGTATAAACTGTATAAAGGATGGGGCCAACGATACTTACTACCTTGGCTCTTAAAAATTAAATCTTAAAATATGTTTATGAGTGATACTTATATTCCATTGAGTAATAACCTTATTATATAATAAATAAACGAAATCTATTGCATTGGTGAGCTTTTATTTATGCTAAAATTTACCAAAATGAAAATTCTCTCTTTTTCAAGATTGGTCCCTTGTTATTTTTCATTAATTTCCTGGTCTGTCAGGCCCAACAGGTCTGTTGCATCACCTTTGGCTGAAGCCAAATCTACAACATCCTGGTCACTTCAAAAATATTGGCATTAATTCACATATTCCAACATTATATATTACCTATTATATAATATATAGTATAAACAAATAATAATTTTGTTTCTTATGTTTTAACTAAAATAGCATTTACGATTTCGAGTTGAACATCCTCACTAGGTCCTTTAAAACCTAAAGATATGACATAACATATTACATATAAATAAGCAGTCATTATGTATGAACGCTAGTAGAAAATTACTCTGTCGAGATGTTAAAAACATGAAAATTAAAACCTAATGTTCCTTGTTTATCTAAAAAAAATTATTTTATTTATTTATTTTTTCTGTGAGGTCTGTACAGTTTCTGTTAAGGATTTAGAAATAGCAGTCAATCTTGAAAAATCGAAAGATGTTCGAAGTGAAAATAATACATTAATAAAACAGGCACACTTTTCTGATTTTTGTTTTGTGATGATATGTTTAATTTTCGCTCATACCATTAGTTGCAGGTATACTGTATAATTTAATTAAAGTTACATTTACAATATGTTTTCCAACTGAAAATCCTCACTGTTCTAGGTAATTTAAAAAAAATGAAAATATGAAATAACGTACCACCTAATGTCCATCGTTACTTAGCTTAAAATTTTATTTTATTTTTTATTATTTTTTCTGTGCTTGGTATAGTTTTTCTTAAGAATTCAAACACATCAATATCTAGCATATCAATAGATAACATAACATACCATCTTGAAAAACTGATTGGTGATCAATGTATTGTACAATATATACACACTCACACCTTCAGATTATTTATTTTTTTTAATATTTGTTAATCTTTCGGTCTTGCCTTTCACCAGAACCTGATTTTGATGGTTCCAGCCCAAATCCTAACACGAGTGAACACCTTGACCTTCGCTGGAGCAGCTCCAGTAAGGATGGCTTTGTAGCCAACTGGTTTCGTCATCTGTCGCGCTTCACATCTGCGCTCATAGTCCGTGTTACCATCAAAGAAATCCGGCCATATCCTCAGTACACTCTCAATATCCCTCAGATATACATAGTGTACATATGCCATAACATAAATACAAAGGGTAGAAAATGTATTTGTGACTCTGAAAATCCTTCTCAATTTCTTACACAGCCTATTCTCATTTCAAGGAAGATTTAAATATTGTTGATCAAATAAAATAAAATAAAAATAAAAACTCTTTTTAACGACATTTCTTCAAGGATTTTAAATTATAATTAATTATGTTACATAATTATTTAAATAATACTTTCTTGGCTAACTAGTTATATTCATACTGGAATTATTATGTTGATATTCCAAGAAACAGTACAGTATCTACCACATACTGAAAGCAAGACCCTTCATGGGTTTTCATTGGTATAAGTTTTTTTAAAAATATTATAATGTAAAGTTTGTTCCTCTACAAAATAAAATCTCGACAGAAAGTTTAATTTTGTAATACAATAATTGCTCACTTATTTTTTCATATTTAACGATATGGACTAAGTATTATGCTAGCTAATATATTTTAAAATTGATCTAATCATTTAATCAATTATATTATGTTTGTTTTATACTATTATTGAACGTGTTAGTATGTAATAGCCGCTTATTAATAATACTAGATAATAAATACATATATTATTTGATTGCTACTTATAATTATATAGTTATAAATAAATAAAACATGTGTAAGTTAATGATAGGGACAGGTGATAGTTGATAAGAAGGGAGTACTTGAAGGGGGGGGGGGGTATAGCGACCGCTATGTAATGCTGTGTTCCTTCCACTATCATTAGCCACGCTCTTCTCTCCGGTGCGGTTTCGTAGCGGCAACTGGGCCACGAGGCTACTTTATAGTTTAATTATTATAAAGTATTATTTTTGTTTATTAATTTATTTATTTAACCTAAGTTTATTCTGGTATGACTAATCAGACGATGATACAGTTGGAGTCGTAAAGTTTGCTTATCTAGGTACAACTACACAGGCAACGAGTACCCGACATCACAAATGTTCGGTACCTCCAATCCCCATGAAGACGGCATAATCATGGATTTCTTATTCCATTTTTTTAAAAATCCTAGGGCCATCTGATTGGCTACGAAAAAAATTTAATAGGCTAATAATAATCGTCGGACGGGTAAAATGAGGTGTAAGCGGGATGATTTTATAGTTTGTAAACAGCGGTACCTGGCATTCAAGCCTTCAGATTTTCTGTTTATTTTTATTTATTTTTTAGGACAAATTAACTTGCCATGGCGACTTAAACTATTATAATTAATTAAACTAAAAAATACTGACTTATGGATTTATAAATATTTATAATGCTTGATTGTTTGACATTTTCAAATACTGGTGAATTAGGTAATAGCTATCAGCGATTTTGAGTTTATTTATTTGCTTATTATAGTGTATTTATTTTTTTTAAACGAAAGATATTCAACTTATCTTTCCTACCTATCTTTCCAATATATCTGCATTTTTGTTAGCCAATATTAATACAGTTAATTATTTTTTCCTATAAGCATTTTAGGAACAATTAATTGCTACTATGAAAGTTTGTTAATATTAATTAATTAATATTAATATTTTTAGTGTAAACACTCTCACGTCTATCAAAAATATTGATATTTTTCATTAGAGTATGATAATTTGTATATAAATATTTTTGATGGATACTCAATAGGCTTGTTTTATGTTAATACATTTTATGTTACATAAAACATAGCTTTTTGTTGTTTCTTCAAGCTGATTTTTTGTTGGTAAAATATCGATTTTCAAATATTCAAAGCGGTTTTTTACAACTAAAAAATATAGACTACTCATTTTTCCCAACTGACCCCATATTCGAGTTAGATTTATGAATTGAAAAATAATTGTATTGCTTTACAGCTCACTACACCCATAGGTTGGGGGTTCACAGCCCGGTAGGTAGGGCTAAGGTATTTATAGGAAATAAAAAATCCTTGGTTGTGCCGTCCTTCGGAAGGGCCATAAATGGGGGTACCGAGCCTATGTGATGTCAGGTTCCTGTTAAAGATCCTAACAATCCTAATATCTGGATAGTTAAAATTTTTTGACTCCAAATGTATCATACATAATTTTACTTAAAACTATTTGTATTTAGCTTTCTATTTGTATTTTAACTTTTTTTTTGCAATGGGGAACCCTAACAAGATAACCATGAAATGACTCTCACTGGCTGGAACGAAACTAATCTTTAAAATATTTTAAATACGCCTACCTTGACTAACGAGGAGCGGATGGTAGCAATGGCATTTGGTGCCAAAAAAAGTCCAAAATAACCAAAAAAGAACAAAAAAGCAATGTCGAAAAAAGGCAAGGTGAGCAGGAAGATATATTTGAGAGCCGGGAGCTGGAAAGAGAGGGTAGAGCTCGAGGTTCCTGACCCGCGCAACTGGAAGGGCCTTGAGACAGCCCGCCTCTTTTTTTACCGAATCTTGTCCCGCCGTTCCTCCCAGGCCCTCTCCACATTTGCGCCAAAATAATTCATCAGGCCCTTCTGTCGTCTCCGTCATATCCCCTTTATAATCATCAATAGAATGCTGGTTTAGTTGTATAGCGGAAAATCAAAATCAAAACAAAATAAAGTCACCACAATTTTAAAGCATGGACAATAGTACAAAAAAAAGTCATGATGGCAGCGCACAGAGGTAAACAAAATTGTGTTCTTTTTTTAATTTATATATCAATTATAGTCTGAATTATTTAAATTTTATATTTAATTTTTTCATTTGATCGATGTGTTATTTATCTATAATTTTATACTGGAACATCAAGTTTTGGAAATGGAAACGTCAATATTTAAATATTTTTATTTGAAAAGAAAATATATGTCCATATATATATATAAAGATATGTCCAGGACCGGGACTCGAACCCGGGTCGCCCAGGCCACTAGCCTGGAGCTCTGCCAATTGAGGTATCCTGGTTCGCCTCTCGGTCATAGACATATCCTTTCTATTCACTGATCCCATGACGTAAGTCAACAAGAACCAAAATAAAATAATGTTCAAAGAACATTCTTCCTCTCGTTTAAAACGCAAATGGCGAGAACGCGGGGACATGGGACCAGTGAAAAGAAAGGATATGTCTATGACCGAGAGGCGAACCAGGATAGCTCAATTGGCGGAGCTCCAGAGCAACCAGGATTCGAGTCCTGGTCCTGGACATATCTTTTCTTTTCAAATAAAAATATTTAAAAATTAATACAATCAATAGAAAAAAAAAAAAAAAAGGCCAGGAGTAGAAAAGCGGAAAAACGAGTGGATTTTGACAACTTTGTGTCGATGAGTGGAATGTTGTGTATTGCTTATGAATATATGATTTTATGAGGGAATGGTCATGTCGTTGTATGGTGTGATTCGTAATTTATCAAGGAGCATAAAAAAAAAAATTCTGAAATTTTGGATTGTGTTTGTATCTTGTGTGTATGGACTTGTTTTGCTGAACATATATCAAAATATGTTTTTTAGTTGTTTTTAGGGTCTTGTCATTTTAATGTTGTATGGATGTTCCTTGTAAGCCTTTTCTCCAAGTATTGTCCGAGATAACGTACATATTTTTTAGAAGGTACTTCGTCGTTGTCAATTCTGGCTGCTGGACACGAAGGTCGTGCATAGGGAGAAGCGTACATGACTCGATTTTGAGGCGTTTATTCTGATTTGCCATTGTAGAACCACTTCTCCTAAGTCAAATAAATAATTTTGAAGAGCTATCATTTTTAAATTTAAACTATTAACATTAGTCTGGTTTTCACAATTGTTGGCGATCCGAGGTATACATAAACATTTTCAAGTTTATTTATTTACAACATATGATGGGCTGCACAAGTTCGATAATAAATATCAACAATCGAAATATAAACTAGTTGTAGTTTTAAGTTATTATTGTGAATTGTTATTATGCTATTAAACGAATGGACTCTTGTAGTGGAGCATAATAATCTACTAATCCTGGGAGGTTACCCTTGGGTTTTTTACACAGATTTAAAAATCCATAGTTATGACGTCCTTTGGATGGAAAATAAAATGGGGGTTCTGAGCCTGTGCTGTGGGTATCTCGTTAAAAATCTCTATCCTAATTAAACTTGGATAGGCAAAATTTAGTGCTCCCACTCTACCATTTTCAGTAATTTATGTCTGCTCAACATTTTTTTATTGCTCGATTTTTCAACATAAAGTCGTACCCTATGTACTTTGTGTTATATTAATGCAAAACGGTGACCGATATATTGAAGGAATTTAAACGACCTTCGTACACGAAGAATTTCGTAACTAACCAGTAAGTTGCTATAATTACGGTGGCCTGAACGATATTAATATGTTGGGGAGCGGTACCTTAATAAGGAGCAACCTCATTCATTTCCATACGCTAAGTAGCTGATGCTCTCCTCAGCCGTTGACCCCGTCACTTCCGCACGCCACCATTTCTTCTCACATATATACATATATAGTGAATGCATGCTGTACAGATCAAAGTCAAAGAGTAACTAAATGTTGCTTCTATGACTCCATGAGTAAGAATATAGCCAATTCTTATCTAAAGCATTTGAGCTATGATAATATCGTATCATAAACAATTTATTATTATTTTCTATCAGATTGTTGGAACAATAACAACAAGCAAGAAATCCTTAAAGTGGTGAATGCTCATGCTATTATCCACACTTGGTTGATTTCCTGACAGTTTTAGTCATTACTAGATTTATTGTTATTGACTATTGAGTTCTTTAATGTCTTCTATTTATTTGTATTCTCTTAAAACGTTTTGTAATCTTCGATACCTCTAGAATATTTATTTTTATTTCATTAAATTTAAACCTTGATTTCTGACTTATAATTAATTCAATTATCTCTTAAGATTTAAAATGTCAAAAATGACGATATCTAATTTATGTAGGACTAATTTGGTATTATTGAGAAAAAAATTAGTTTACATATCGATGTTTATATTCAAATGTACTCTTCTAAGAAAAATGGTGTTTGATCAATGGTTATCCATCCCTGCTAAATAGTATTTAAAAACTATTAATTTATTTCTGTTGTTGAATTTTAGCTCTGTTCTATAAAAACAATAAAATGACAGAAAGTTAATGAATGGGCATTGTTTTACAGCTTGAGTTGGCTTTTAACGTCAGTGAAACGATGGGTCTCTTCGGACTGACTATATTTGCCACTCTATATGCGGTAAAACACTCTATAAGTATAAATGTTGAGAAACTATATGTTTATGTATACCACTGGGATGTACATTAATTGAAAAGGCAAGTGCTGGATGGGTAAAAAAAAAAAGGCACTTGTACTACAACCAAGAAGGGTCTTGGGTTCATTACATGGTAGAGTCAATTCACCTTGTACAGCGGCCAACACCATCAGCAGCCAATCGCCCTACACACTGATCAATCCCGCTAAAGTGCAGGATGGGTAAATGAATATTTGTAAATTCCCAGATTTGCAGGTGGCGTTTTGTGTCTTATTTAAAACCTGTACCACTACAACTCATAGTTATTTTGGGCTCAGTACATGTTTATAAAGCGGTTACATGTTATAAAGTCACCTCCTTGCAGAACCTTTGTCCATGAAACAGTACAGTCTCTACCATGTACTGAACCACAGACTCGTTCACGGGTCGTATTGGTTACAAGTTTACATGTTATAAGCTAATGGTTGTGCCAGGAGAGGGAATGGCTTAAATCATTCATAGTAGCTGTTACCTACTTATTGGAGGCAGGATGGGCCTTAAGATAGTTCCAGATCTCAGGATCGATAATTTTAATAAGCCACTATGTACGAAGTTTCTTCAACTCTTCTGTCCCCTCAGTATCTAAATATTCTTCATTCTTTTCTTTTTCTCAAGTTTCCCCTACCTTTTTTTAGATACTTTCTAAGTAAACCAGTAGATTTGAACATTTTTTTCCTTCAGAGATGATCTCTTTCAGCTGGAATTATATTTAGATCCATGTCTTTTTTCAGGTATAACTTAATTTTAGCATCTTCAAATATTTGAATAACCTTCTAGACAATAGTCTGAGGTCATTTAAATGTTTATTTATTTTTTATATAACAAAATTATAGTTAATCCATAAGAAAAAGCCCTGGAGAATAATCAAATGTTGCCAAATTACCGTATTATTCTAATGAAAATCGCCTATAATTACAAATTAACAGCTTGTGTAAATTCTCAAGGACTCGTCCGATAAAGAGTTGTTCAATGGGTTCAAGAGACCAAAAAATCGAGTTTTGTTCCGAAGCTGGGGAGAGCAGATGTCCCGCGTTTGGCCTCCGATGACGTCACACCTTACTGACCTTCCACAATTCTCGCTCGTGTTGAGGAGGACCAGGTCCACATATTTCTTCTTAAACTCTTACCAAATATTGCGGTGTACATGCTCCTGTGTATATATATATAAATATATATGTGTGTGTGTGTGTGTGTGAGTATAATTAAATAATAGTAACATAAAAAATGTATGCAAACATTATCATTATAATCTGCTAATGCAGAAGAATCCAGCTAAGAAATAAATAAAAATGTGTGACTACAGTCAGCTAAATAACATTAATAGTTATGACTATTGAGAAAGATAGAGTCTTTACTCCAATCTCAGAGGAGACATTACTTAATCTGCCAACAGCCGGAGATAGATCGTTCGGATTATGGAAACCCTCCTGAGTCTCACCCAGCCTCTAAAACTGGAGGAAAACCTAGCGGTTGAGCATGGTCTCGAACACATTACCTATCTTCACAACCGTTATCCCAAAACAAGTACAGTCTTTACTATAGACTGAACCCAGTACTCCTATTGAGTTGTAGAGGTGGAGTCTTACTGTGCCTTCTATATTATACATATTAGATAAAATGTCTTATATATTTTATTAATTTAAAATATAATTAATTGTGAAAAAATATATGTACCAGTACAACCCGTGAACGGGTCTGGGTTAAGTACAAGGTGGAGACTGTACTCTTTTATGGACAATGCTTGTGCAGGGAGATGATTTGTTCTAGATCACGCTCAAACAGCAGACTTTTCCCCCTAATTTTTGATACGCACTTTATAAAAGCTGAGTGAGCCCCAGGAGTGTCCTAGATCCTAGATATGATGCATTTTCGGCTGCTAACAGATTAAATAAAAGTCTTGCCAGCAACGGGATTTGAACCAGGATTTTCGGGGTGGCAACTCAGTGATCTACCACTGCAGTTACATAACAGTAGCATAAATAATTTATGCAATATAATAAATAAATAAAATATTTTTTTTTTAATTACTAGAACTGTTCAAATCAACACTATTATCTGCCAATAGAAGAGCTATGATAAAAATAAAAATATGTGACTATAGACACCAAACAATTATAGTTATCGTTATGGTAAACGAATAATAAATAATTTTGTTTATTTAATTTTAAAAGATTTGCTGATCATGAAATTAATAAAACGAAATTGGATGTCATGTGCCTATTAACTTTTTTTTAAAGTAAATAAATTCGATTTTTATTTTATTAAACACAGCACTTAAAAATGTTTTTTCTATTAATCCTCAAAACCATTTTTTGATATTTATATTATTGATACATTTAAATGTTTATTCATTATTTTGAATATATTATTACTAGCACCCTCTCATTTATATATTTATATGTTTTATTAGCTTTGTTAATATCAGAAGCGATCGACATTCAGATGGTTCAGAAAAAGTGTTTGGCTATTTTATCAGACAATGATATTATCAGCGTAATATTTTAGATTGCCTTAGAGAACACATAGAGAGGTTAACGCACCCCATAAAGGCGAATCGCACTAAGCTAAATTATTTCATATGATAAGCGAAAATATACTTAATCAGTTATCCTCTTTTTAAATATAGTAATGTATAGTTATTATATTTTTAAATGTATTATTGTTAATTTTTAAATTAAGCTGTTTTTATTTTGTAATTTTAGCTAATTTATTTTTTTATTATAGAGTAATAATGTTTGTATAGGTAATTTAAATAAACTATTTATTCTTAATATTTACAATTATTATAAATAATATATAAATGGTGTTTAATAAAATATAACACCATATTTTAATAAAACTGTGTTTAATAAAATAAAATATGAATTTTAGTAACATTACAATTACATTTATTTAAATAATATTATTTACGTTAAGTTTATGTTACTAGTATTATATTTTAAAATAATAAAATATATATGACGCCTAAAATATAATATCTAACACATATATAAAGGTGGAACACATCAAAAAACAAATTGGAAAAAAAAAGAACTCCATCTCTACAACTCATGAAGAGTCTTCGGTTCAGTATACTGTAAAGACTGTACTGTTTCTAGGTTGAACAGTTAGGTGATTTTATTTATTTTCCCACTAAGGTACCATCATTGTAGAGGCTGGATGAGCCCCATAAGTTTCCAGATCCCTGAGTATCCATTCCCGGCGGTTAACAGATTAAATAAAATTTGAAGACATGCAATAAAAAAAATAAATATATTCAACTAATCTAACAAACGGACTCTCTCTCTCTCTCTCTCTCTCTCTCTCTCTCTCTCTCTCTCTCTCTCTCTCTCTCTCTCTCTCTCTCTCTCTCTCTCTCTCTCTCTCTCTCTCTCTCTCTCTCTCTCTCTCTCTCTCTCTCTCTCTCTCTCTCTCTCTCTCTTTCTATTTCTCTTTTTCTGTTTTTTTTTTGTTCGTAATTTATGTATATTTTTTGTATTATTACTCTTAAATACCACTAGACCGTTGATTCACCATTTGGAGTTTTTTTTACATTTCACAAATATTTACTTCTTTTAAACATCGGCCACGCTTTACGAGCTCGAAGCAAAGGAATCCAAGCTAATTATTTTAAATTAGCGAGACCAGTGGTCTTCCTTTCGGTTAAATACAACCAGAGCATCTTCTGCTGTTCTAAAACTTTTATTTAAAAACATTATGACAATGAAAATGAAACACAAAATTATGAGCAAGAGAAATTTTATTGTACTAATGTAAATTATATAAAATCAGCATCTAAGGTAATATACCATAATTATTTTCAGCTCTGAATTATTCAGATATTTTAACTTACAAGATGTTAAAATTGTATATGCTGTTTATAATGGTTTGTATGCTGTAATTGCATATAGTTAAAATTTCAGGATATGAGGGAAAAACTATATACTTTATTCCTTCAAAATAAATAAATTTTCATATTTTTTTACTCTTTAAATATACTTTTTGGAACCTGTCCTATTTCTTGTTCTTTTATAAAACTTCTTAATTGCTGTGTGTGATCGATCAGTGTTTTAGACTGTTGATCTTCCTTGATATTAATTTAATTTAATTTCTTTTGTAGGAACTGTCGGAACATTGATTGTTTAGTTTCTTTTCCAGTATTTTTGAGACTTGGGGCTCTGTTTTCCAATTGTTTTCTAATAAATAAAGTACAAAATTTTGGGTAAAACACATACGTATTAACCTGAATAAATAAATGTTATTTTTTATTCTCTTACAAAAAATTAGCATATAAATTATTTGAATTAGGTTCGTAATTTTATCTTAAATAAACTGGGTACTATTATTTGGGAGAAAAAAACATTGCTTTTGGGCATAATACTGGCCTAATAAGGGATTTATCCAACTGTAAGCCAAGAAACATAGTTATAAGTACTGAAAGTAAGATCCTCAAAGGATACGAAGTGGTAATTTTTTAAATATTTATTTTTAACTAATCATAAATTTTGGCTGTAGTTGAAAAATATAATAACATTAAGAAAAATTAATATTATATTTTTTTCTGGATGATTAACATTAATAATAATACAAAAAATTAAATTAATAAACCTGAATAAAATAAATTAAAAAACTGTCTATATTTTATTTCTCAACCAATAATTATTTATCGGACTTCTATAACCCGTATGAAGGTCGAGATTGCGGTTCTGATGCTAGACAGACAGGCTAGCAGATTGGGTCATTAAGTTAACAGGACACCACCCTCACTACTATCTACTACGGGCCAAAACAACAACGGGAGGATAATTGTGATTTGAGAAGTAGCGGTGAAGGCAGACTGTTCTGGCCTTGGATTGGCACTCGGCCCGACACGTCGGGGGCCCAGTCTTCCAAAATACACTGCCGTCCGAAAACCTTCCGTTCAGTTCAGGGAAAGGTTATCTCTGTATTATATAAACAGATTTTTAATGATGCCATATTTTATAGGCGCTCCAAACAACAAATCGAGGAATTACTTCGACTGGTCTTCTGCCCTGCTCTAGTTTATATTCATACAGTGAAATGTTTATAAATATTTTTTTTTAATTAGAAATCGCAAAGTTGTTGTTTCTTAATTCCTTAACCCGTTTCGAAAAATTTAGCAGTTTTTTTAATCCAAATGGAAAAAAATTGAATGCATTTATTTTAAAAAAACATGCTAAATATTATTGTAATATTCCTTTTTATATTTTAGGATTGTTTTTTTTTCAATACATAGTATGAAATAAGAAAGATTCTTTCAAATATTGAAATGAACTTGGTAATGAAATATGCAAAGAACATAAAATAAGAAGGCTACTCATTACTTTTGACACGAAATACTTTTTGGCCTGAATACCAAAAAAAATTTAAAAATTAGATATATAACTATGGAGGAGGATTTGAACTGTCTGCAAGGCTCTGGACGCCTGTAGCAGAAATTTATATATCATCAATAAAATCAGTTAAAGCTCAAGGAACGAAATAAAATAATTATGCTGATACGTTTAGAGGGGGGAAACAAGCCATAAGTCTGTAAAATACTGGGTCATTAACAAGCCAACGTTTGGCCAATTCAGGCATCATCAGTAAATACATGGAGTTGAAATGCCACTCGCTATTATATTTGAACATTACAAGCAGAATCATCTATCAGGGACAGCAACCTCACTCTAAGACGGTGAGATGAAACTTGGTAATGCTTAGCATATCAGCAACGCTTGAAGACCTGCCCGAATCGAACCCCGACAGTCCGTAGCCCAAGACTAGCCTGAACAGAAAATCGGACCATAGACCGCGAGGAATGAAGAGCGCGGAGAGGCCGGCGAGTAGAAAGCGAAGCGGCGGATCAAGTGCAGCGGAAAGGTTCCGCTCGGGTTTCCTCCACCAGCCGAAAGTGTGGTCAGCGATTGCTCCGTTAGTGAGAAGGCAGCAGTAATCCCCCCCCCCCGTTCTTCTTAGTTCTGTTAATAGAGAATTTCTGAATCTTACCGCTCAGTTGCACCGAGCTACGAAGTTATCTATCTACCTATCCCAAAGTCGATCAGAATTGTCTGCGAGGTATTCGGGAGTGATAAGATACCTAATAGTTCGAGAGATTATGGATGCTCAAAATAGTATTCTGGAAAAAATTACCATAAATGGATAAGAGTTGTTTGTCCTAAATAGGATGGAAGATAGAAGAATCCCTGGAGGAATAATAAGAGACCGGACAAGAATTATTTGGATCCTCCAAGTTCAGGAAGACGTGGCAGGACACGGTCCAAGTTGCTCCTAGAGAGAAAGGTCTGGAGAGAAATACTGTCATAATATTTGGTTTGGGAAACTCTCAATAAATAGAATTTAAAAAAATGATAGGTTTTATTCGTATTATAATTAAGATTAGTTCACACGTCAAAATATACATATATTTTTTTGTTTACACTATATTGAAATATTACAATTTGCCCCTTGTTGGCAATAAGTAATAGTGATAAGTTGCTATACTATCATTCCATAAAAACAAACCAAAAATAACATAAACAAAAATAAAATAAATAAATGTAATAAAAATATATAAATACGGTAATAAAAAAAAATAAATGCGAAAATTATAATACAAATAAAGTCTAAAAATAAAATAATTGCTTACATTCATACCATAATTACACTATTTACAATTTGCCAGGGGCCCCCGAACTAAGCTTCTTCCCCAAGAATGAGGGCAAAGTAGGAGTCCGAGAGGCCCCTGCCCCCATTCCAACCCGCGTCACTGGCATAAACGCCAGTGGAAGCTGGACCCGTCAAGTTCTAATTCGATTTTTATATAAGGTAATTAAAATTACTCCCAATGTTTTGAATTAAAAGTTCTTTTTGTCCCAAATTCTTCCGATTCCAGAGCAAAACTACTTCCTTTGTCTAAGAAAAATTCCTGGTTACCTAGGAAACATATATTTTTAAAAAAGAATTGCGCTAAATACCTACCGTAAATGTTCTTGTTGAGATCCTAACCATTTGAATTTTATATAGTTAACTAATATCATTTTTTTATGGATGTAGTATGTTTTTGGCCAATGTATATTTTAGTGAATCAGCATTTTAACAGTAATATACTTGATAATTTGTTTTAGATGTAAATATTTTGTAAAATCAAACATACATTTGTAAAAATAACGCTTAAGTCAAAAGTGACGAAGTTCACAAGCCCCATTAGAATCATTAATATGTTTGGTGCAATTAATAAATAAACTTTTTAGTGAACTTATGTTTCACCTTTCAGATCTAGTTCCACAAAATATTTTTTTACTTTCCGCTATTTATATTGTACATACAGGTTTAGGTAATTTCCTAATATTTTAATCCATACTTTGATTTTATTTACTTATTTATTTCTTGTGTAATTTGCTATTAGGCAATTAAAAAAATTACACGTTGTACCAAACAGACCAGTCTCAAATTAATAACAATTGTACAAATTTAAATGTATCTGTGCAGAATCATAATTTACAATGAAAGAAAAAATGTATAAAAAAAACATCCAACAGAGAGAAAAAATTAATAATATAAAAATAAACAAAAATTGTAACTATACATTCTTAATAACTTAGATATATATCTAATATATATATTCTTATATTTATTAAGTTGTTAAGAATGTATAGTTACAATTTTTGTTTATATATATATATATATAAACAACAACAATAAAAATAAAAGAAATTGGTATCCTACAATAATAAATGCTTCGTTCTTTTGTGTACATACCGCTTTGTACTATTTTTTGTGTAGTCCCCCATATTTTTTATACATACATACATACATAGATGACTCTACATCCCACGTAGGGACAAGGCCTCCCGCAACATCAACCAACAGTCATCTCTGTTCATAGATGCTGCTCTCCAGTTACGGATGCGTAAGATGGTCCGAGCGTCCGCAGCCACACCATCCGCCCATCGGAGCCTCGGTCTTCCAACCCTTCTTGTTCCATGCACTTTTTCTTGAAGTCATTTTTTAGGGACTTCATCTATTCCCATACGTGCGATGTGTCCTGCCCATCGTAGCCTGTTCAGCTTGATAAACTTGATAATGTCGGAATCTTTGTATAGTCCAGTTATTTCCAAGTTCGACAACCTCTACCTGTTATTTTGAAATACTGCTCCATAGATTCTCCGTAATATTTTTCGTTCAAACCTCATGACAGCGAGCTCTTGTGCTTTTGTGAGAGTCCATCACCCTGAAGCACATGTTAGCATAGGCCTTATCAGCGTTTTATATATTCTCATCTTTGTGCTCCGGGATAAGGCATTACTTCTGAGGTTGTTTTGCAATCCAAAAAAGGTATCTATTTGCCGCCATTATTCTTCTTTAGATTTCCGGTTGCATTTCATTGTTGGCATTTATGGTACCTAGATATACAAATATTTTTTATGAGTGTGTTTTTATTGTTTTTATATTTAAAAAAGAATTGTTTACATATTTTCTTGATAAATACATTAATATAAGGTATACTTAATTCTTTATGCATAATTTTAATTTTTGTGCAATGTGCATAATTTCCGGCAATTCTAAGGCACTTATTTTGGAATATTTGTAGTTTTTTGTAATCAGATTTAGACATATAACTAAATTAAGAATGCTATGATTAATTAAGAATTCCTGTTAAAGTATGGATGGAGTACACAGAGCACTGTTGGCTTTATTGCACACATAATGAGTGTGGAAAGTAAAAGTTAACCTTTTGTCCATGTTAAGTCCTAAATATTTAATCTGCGTTGTCCAGGGTACAGGCGTTCTGTTTACATTCAGTTGGGGGATATTTTTCGGTCGTCTCTTTGTAAATAATAAAGCTTGGGTTTTATCTTGATTTATTATAATTTTCCCTTTATTTTAGAATCCCTCTATTTTTTTTAGAGCTGTTGTCAGTCTATTTGTAATTGTGTTCGGTCTATAACTTGAAGTATAAAAAGGTGTGTCATTTGTAAATAGGGATTTTCGTACTTTGAATGTATTCGGTAAATCATTAATATAAATACTGTAGAGCGTTGGGGATAAAACCCCGCCCTGTGGAGCCCGGCTGTGAGTGTACGTACTGTCGAGTAATGGCCTTCTAAAGCTACCTCAATCATGCGGTTTGCTATGTATGATTTAATTAATACTATTTTAACCCAAATCGAACAATAGCTTGGATTATCTACAGGAAAATGACATTTATTAATATTAGAAACAATTTGGTATTATCCCCAGTCAATGTTTCACAAAGCTATTGTTGCTTTTGTAAACACACCCTTTATAACTATAACATGGACATATAAAATCCTCTTTGGGGAGCGGAGTGGTTCAGTATGTAGGCGGCTGAGTTGATGTGCAGGTTCAAATCTAACTGTTGGCGATAAACTATTTAACCTGTTAGCAGCAACGGATGGACCCTGTGATATTTGCAGAACCTCCTGCGGCTTACTCGGACTTTATAAAGTGGGTATACTTAATCGAGGGGAAAACCTGGAGGTTGAGCAAGATCTCGGATAAATCACCTCCCTTCACAATCTTTTTCTGAGAAATAGTACAGTCTCTACTACATACTGAATCCAAGACCTTTTTCTCCTTTTCCCTACACAAAGAAAATTCGTCTAAAATGATGCTTCTTCAGGTCCATTCCGTCTACTTGCCCAATTATAAACATTCAGTCCATATATATTTTTAAATATGATAAAATAAATGAACTACGAGAGCTGTCCCGAAAATGTAAATTATGGCACCGTCTTTTGCTCTGTGTTCACCAGCGATACACACAAACCCAATTTTAATAGACTATTATATAAATATGTTTTTATTTTGATGAGAAAAGATTTGTCCAGGCCGGGATTCGAACCCGGGTCTTCTGATGATTATACGTATAAATAGTCCGCTGAACAATGAAAATGAATAGGATAGGAGATCCTGTTTATTGATTGTCAGGTATCGAATATTATTTTACTAATATTTTATTTGATAATTATTCGATTCGAACAGGCAAGAGCTACTTTCAAGAATATGAAGAGAACATTTCGCAGCAGAGATCTCACGCTAGACATGAAAATGAGATTGCTTAGGCAATATGTGAACTTGGTGCAGTAACTCAACATTTTAGCACTTAGCCACTCCGCATCAAGTTGTCATGTGATATCGATATCGATACCGATCATGTGACAATATTATTATGGGTTACTAATATTTTCAAATCACGTAATTATTGTTTAAATAAATAAATATGTACTTGGTGCTGTTTTACGGAGTAGAATGAACTCAATGTAGAAAAAAATACAAAGACTACATGCGATCTGGTAGAAGAATTCTCAAAATAAGTTGGATTACTAGAGTTACAAATGAGACTGATATCCAAAGGATAAGGAGAGTTTTTCTCTCAACTTAAGGAGTTGTGAAGGGAGCGGAGTGGCTCAGTGGTAGAGCACTGAGTCGCCATGCCGGAAATCCTTGTTCGAATGCGCTAAGGACTTTTATTTAGTCTGTTTGCAGCCGGAGATGAATCATATAGGATCTAGGACCCTCCTGGGGCTCACCCAGCGTTTATAGAGTATTAAAAAAATACCCAAAATAAGGGGGGAATCTGGCGGTTAAGCGTGACCTACGACAAGTCACCTCCTTGGGGAACCGTTGTCCATGAAACAGTACAATCTCTACTATGTACTAAACCTCAGATTCGTTCACGGGTTGCAGTGGTACAGGTAAAAAGAAAAGGAAAAAGAAGTGGCGATAATTATAAATAAAATCAAACTACAATACCCGGGACTTATTGCTGCTGATAATGCAGGGAAAAATTCAAGGAAGAAGAAGCGTGGGGAAGTAGACGAAGCTCCTTAAGAGAATGGTCCAAGTGCTCTTAAGAACAGCTTTTCCGATCTGTCGTATACAAAATTAGAATAACCCTGATGATTACCGACTTTCGAAACGAAGATGCCAATTTAAAAAAAAGATAATGCAATTAAAAAACTACCTAAAGCGAAGCCTTATAAGAATTATGGGGAAAGGACTACAGTTAACTCTTCGTCAATTCAGGCGTAGTCAGAACTTATACCTAAATAGTCTAGTTAACGAAGACTAAATGCAGCAGTTCTCATATCAACTGTCCAAACAGGCTAGACTCACAGGCAGCAACATCACTTTTGTTTTATTAATTGGATTGTGAATATTTGATATCATCAAGCACACGGCTATCAATTGTCTACGTGCAGGTTTCAAGAGGGACGATAATCGAAACGTTATCAGCTCTGCAGTCGTATAAACAATAACCAAGAAGTGATAAGAATTAGAATTGAGGTAGGTCAGAGAAGCCCCGTCGCTTTGATAATGAGAAGGAACTAAGGTCCGCTGCTCGCTCTAAAATAACCTCCGTGCGAGTTCTTTCTTTCTCCTGTTTTAATTTTAATACGAACGAGCTCGTGATGATGGTAATGAAGCCGTCTCATTTTCATGAAGTCAATGAACAATGCAAAATGCATATCTTCATGAAGCCACTAAATAGACTGTCATCGCAATATTGATTTAAATAAAAATAACATCTATAGATTTCGAATCACAACTAGAAATTCACAAATATATCATAAAACATTAAACTCATATAATCAACTCGCATTTATTGTTATGAAAGGCTCAGGCGAGGGATTTTGCATCTAAATTGCAGCTTTTTTGCAAGTTGATGATCTCATTTTCTGCACATTTTTCCCAGAAGGCGTCAAACATCCTGTTTCCAGGAATGAAGAAATTTTTAATATTAAAATTTGGTTACCGTTGCTCTCTGGGAAGCAGATCCAAGATGAATAATGCAGAAACATTAAATATAATTTTTTTTTGCCAATTTTCATGATATTCAGAACCGAAATCACACTTCACTCCAGTTTGATCTACAGATCTAGCCATTACTATCTGTTAAAGGAGAATCGATTAGAATATAACTATAGTTTATAACTCTAAATAAGGTTAGAACTCGGTCATTTTTTGAGATTTAGGAAATTTTTTAGCTGTTTTAGAATTAGATATACAGAAAAATATCTCGTTTATACTTCCAAAAATAATCCATAGTGATCAACCGAGAAAAAATATTTTCTAACCCTCTTCATGTTTTTCTCTGCTACCTCTCTAATTAGTATCTAATATCGTAGTTTTCACTTTTAAATCACCAAAATCATAGGACAGCAGCATTAGCTGAGAACTAACATATTCAATTTTTATATTAATTATTTGCCACCTTGGTTAATCTTTTTAGTTTTTATATCAACTCTACTTTTATGCTCCTCTCGGGAGATCCTACCCCACCCCGATCTGAAGAAATACCCCATAATACTAGCCTCCATTCCCTATCTTACTACTTGCTATGACACACATTATTTCTAATACTCTCATTTTACGAATATCAACCCAGGAAAATTACGGTTTCCGCTACATAAGCGATTAAAAAAAATACTTGTAATACTACAACCTATGAAGGGTCTTGGGTTCAGTACGCGGTTGTGATTGTGTCGTTTCTACGACAACGGTTGTGCAGGAAGGTGTGTTGTCCTACCACGCTCAACGAGCCAGGATTTTCACCGTTTATGGGTAACCAATTTATAGAGGCTGGGTGAGCCCCAAGTGGGTCTCGAGATCCCACAGGATCCATTCCTGGCTATTAACATATTAAATAATATATCTGCCAAAGCCGGATTTCAACTCGTAACCGGCATGTCAACTCAGCTCTATATATGACTACAGATCTAAATTATTTAAATAATTAAGATATATGCGTTTCTAATATTTTGAATTCAATATTTCATAACGCTGGTATAAAATATAATATTTTATTATATTATTGCCCGACCTCTGCGCAACAAGAAAAGTACTGTTAATGAACATACCAGCCAGATATTAATAAAATTTACCTAAATTGGAGTTAAACTGTTGTGCAATAATATGCAGCTTTTCATCATCATCAATTTTCCCCATGAGCAGTTTATATTTTTCCTACCTGCGCAGAGTCAATTTTTTATTTCAATTACATACAGTGAAGGGAACTGTACTGATTTCGGGGTAACAGTTGTACATGCAGGTTATCTGATTGAGATTATGCTCAACGCCAGGTTCTGCCCCCCAATTATGGGTACCCATTTCATAGAAGCTGAGTGAGCAGGTCCCAGGTCCCAAACAGACATTTTACGGCTGTTAGCAAAATAAATTATTTTTATCTACCACAGCTAATATCGAACTAAGGACACAAATATCAGTAATCCAGCACCCTATCCCTGATAAAACATTAATAACATACATAGTATATTATGTTAATAAATAGATAATGTTTTGTGTGTGTTTCTTTTTACACTGGTATAAAACAATGGCTAAACATTTTCATTCTAATTCTAAGCTTGTTAATGGCTTACTGATTACTTTTTGTGTAGTACATTTTTTTGGACTTAGTAATCCTGGAAATAAGTAAAATCATGGTGTTACGTAAAAAAATAGTTTTTTTTTTTTAAAACCCTCCTTTTAAAGGTCGTTTAAAAGTAACCTAAATCCAATTGGTTCTGAACTGTGAGTTTTTTTTTTATCCTCTCCAGACTAAAATATATTTTTAGACTCAACGTTTAGAGTCAAGCCCAATAACCCAGTATTAATACAAGTCGTTTCGGAACAGAAGCAGGCTGCGATTAATTCTAAAGGTTGGATGAAAAGAATCGGGGTGCGGGTCAATTAGAAAAGGAGAGCAGGTGTGAGTGTCTTTGTTCTCCCACTTTTTAATTTTCTTCTCTTTTTTCCCCAGTCACGGAAAATATATCGTCGAGAATTGGAGTCTGGAGTTTTAAACAAATGTTTCATCGAAAATTGCATGTCTGCGTTTAAAATGGTTTAAAAGAACCTCAAACTACATAATATTAGAAAAGACATCAATAACTATCGAAATGAATAACCTGAGTTTTATCTACGGTTAAGCTTTTAAAAAATAAATACAACTGGCATTGTTATGTTTATATTTAGTAGGTTGAAAATATTTTTAAAATGAAAAACAAATTTAAAATTTTGAAATAAAAATTACTAGTCCATCGAATTTAATTCTACTAAAACTTTATGAATTATTGAAACATTAAAAAAAAAAAAAAATTTCCCTTAAGCTATATAAACAAATTGGATGTCTTGTTTACTAGGAAAAAAACTGTAAATATTTTCTTAGAAAATGAAACCTCACCAATATTCAATGGAATCATATGTTAAATTTTAAAATATATTAAATAAAAAGTTCGATGCATGTTGCGACCAAGAACCTATTCTAATTTTTGTAATTAAATTATGTTTTTTAATGTTATTATATAAATGGCATAATGTTGGTGATGTATCTTAGAGCACAAATGCTTTATTATAAGCAATATTATGTACAGAAAGTGTTAATTACTAATTAAAAAACTGAATGTATTAGATCTAAAAAAGACACTGGCTTTCATCTATTTATTCCTAATATATAATATTTCAAAATATAGATTTTATTATTACAGTAGAGCACTGATTTGCGGTCTCGGGATCAAACCCGGATGTGGCAGATAATTTATTTAATCTGCCAATACCCTGAGATGGATCCTGTGGGATCTAGAGAACCTTATGGGGCTCACCCAGCCTCTATGAATGGGGTCACAACCGTTGTCGTTGAAGCAGTGCAGTATCTACCACGCACTGAACCCTAGACCTTTCCTTCAAAAGTGACAGTGGTACAGGTTTTATTTTATTTTTTGTTAAAAGTATTGCAAAACAATCATTGTGATATGATGAAAGTTGTAAAATTAAATATGCTAAAGTTCTTGGTATACATAAACTATAAATAAATTTATCTGATTAATCGGGAAGGACATTGGAGAAAATAATAAAAATAAAATAGTTATATCAAAACTTGGATAATTTTGTATTTATGTGATAATTTTGTATTTGTCCTTGTATCCACTCATTAAAGAGCCTAGAAGAAGGTATAATTAATTTTTAACGTATAAATTTTGATAAAAGAAATCATTCATGACCTATAATTGGACAATTAGTCATCCGTTTTCACAACGGTTCTTATGTTTACCTTCAGCCGTTCTTATTAACTATACCATGCTAAGAGGTGTCTAGTAGGAAAAGTAGAGGCGCTAGGAGCGAAAGAGCCATTGAGAGACCCCACTAATTATATTTGAGGCTGCGAAGGCAGGAATAAGCGAAGGACGAAAGGAGAAAGAAGAAGGAGAGGAAAAAGAAAAAGAAGAAAAAGGAGGCTGAAAAACAAAGTAGAGTAGGGCGGGGTGAGTGTCCTCTCTGTCTGGTTCCTGACCTGCCGCACTCCGAAATAGCGAGGCCCAAGTCTCCCTCGTCTCTCCGTGTCTCTGTGTGAGTGCGTATATCTCTGCGTCATCATCCGCCCTTGTGTACTGGTGTGTGTGTGTGTGTGTGTCCAGAATAGGAGCTAGAAGCTAGGGTAGGAAGATGTAGTAATGGAGAATATTCTATGTCATATATATATAATTTTTACTTTTCGTTTTTGACACATGGTCCATGCTTTTAACTTTTCAAGCACGAAAAATAAAAATTATTTATAACTATCAAGAAAAATCGATATATATAGCTCCTTCAAAATGACAACGCCAAAACTAAAAAAAACAACTAATTTTTCAATTTATTTTAAAGTTCCATTTTCTTTAAAAATGGGTATTGGTGAAGCAAAGCATTTCTGTAATAATAATGTTGGTATTGGAATTATTTTATAAACCATAAGGAAATTTTTAAATTCTCGAAACTTTTTTATTTTAAATGATGTCATTATTCCCATAAAACTTCAAAAGAACAACGCCACACTAATTTTTCAATTAAATCGAAAGTTCCGTGTGAGTTAAAAAACAATAGATATTGGTAAAGCAAAGCATTCCTATTGTAATGATGGTATCGAAATTCTTTTATTAACCATTAGCAGTATGTTTTAGAAAATCATGAAATTTATTTGATTTTATCCATGATGAAACTGCAAGTTCATAGATGATACAAATCAAAGAATGACTTTACTAAAAGAAAATATTGGAAATGGAATATCAGATATTTCGGTCCTGAATTAAAAACCTCCAATCAATACGATTGCTACTGGAGGCTCAACTCAAAATTGCCAAATTATAAAAATATAGTTATAATAATTTAACTCACTTTTATTTCGTAATTTGATATGTATTTTCAAAACCACCGAAATTTCCTGATAGAAAGACTAACTCAGTAGGTTAGCCTAATCTCTAAAAACATTACCTTGTGATTATTAATCTTTAGTCGGGATTTAATTTGATTTTCTAAAAAAAAAAAATTTGTCATTGAAATTCCCGATTCCAATGCTTCTAAATTACAAAACCTATTTTTTCTATTATCATTTTTTGTTTTTTTACGATCCTGCTTTTAGAGATATTCTTTGTCCAATATTCCCCATTCAATTTATGCACGCTACTTTATGAGAAAGTGAACAAGTGAAAGTAGATGATCTGAGAGATGATTATTCTCAATTTTTGTTATTACATGTTGTGATGAGAGTCATCTTGTTCTGGTTTGTTAGCAGGGCCTTGAGTCGGTCGCTTGCGAATGAGCTAACTATGTCTGTCGTAAACTAATACGTCTTTGTCTCCGCAAATCTTATCTATACCTATATATACAGATAAACATATTTGTGTGTGTGCATACATATATATTTAAAGATTTATTAATTATATTTAATAAATTAATATCATTTGGACGGTTCTATACTGATATGAAACTTTGCTTTTGAATTTTGAAGGATGAACAACGTTTTGGTGTATTCGGAAAACAGATATTGCGTTGATTATGGATATGAAAAAGGATGAGGATGATGGATATGATAAAGACTACGGAATAATTTTGAAGATTGGACTACCAGGAATTGCAGTGTATGCCCCCTTTTAATATATTGAAATGATAGTACTGCCAAATTAATTACTAAAATGTCAATAAGTGCTCAGCCGACTCGTTAAGGTCCTAGGGATAAACCGAGGAATAGGTGGGAGGATTGCATTAAGGGCGATCGTAAGGATTTCTGGATTGAGCTTACTTATAAAGTAAATAAAATATATAGAGCTTGTGTTTTGGTTTATGGAAGGTCTTCCTCGGTACATCCAGTTCGTTGGTATAGCTATTTTTTTTTTTTTTTTTTTAACTCTTGAAGTAATTACCCTGTTAGGAATCGAAATCCTATGCACTCCAACTGTTGTTTAGTAGTAATCATTTTGAAAATTATTAATATTAATTAAATGGGCATAAAGTTGTTGCGTGATCCTAAGTGGTTAATTGGAAATAAAAAAAATAAATGTACATAACAGTATTTTACTATATTTATATTTAGTAAAGAGAACTGTTTATTTTAAAGCCAACGTTTCGACACACATTGCAGGTCTTCTCCAAGGCTTATAATGGGGTCAAGGGTTTAAAGTTGACTACAATATTAAAGTTTTGTTGTATATTTATAATTTACAATTATGATGTTTTGTATTATCATTTTTTTAAATTAATGAATAATAATTGTCTTGCTCAATTTTTAGAATTACTTAATACTCTTACTAATGTAATGGCGCTATCTATATTACCCTCTAGGAATTATTTATAACTCTCGAGAGTTCTGTCAATATGTATATTTAAATATTTGCAGACAACAATTCTTAAAAAAACAAGTATTTATGTGAGTATGAATCACCACTTGTTTGTAATAAGTGGGCGTCGCCAATAGGGCACTTGGAATTGTCTTAGCTCCAAGCATTCCAATATATCCAGCCCATGCAAATATCCTTAAAGCTGGATTATATAATAATAATAATCTCAGAGGTTGTAATAAATAAATAAAATATATTTATTTCTGCTTAACCTCCATAAATGTTATATTAACAAGTGGAGCCTTCCTTTGCTATGCTTTCTAACCATTTCCATGGGGTTTTATAGGTTTCTATCAGCTTTCATGGAGAATTCTCTCGCAGCTCGAACAGAAATCAAACAGTTCGTTAACCCTATCTATTACGGTATCTATTCCATATAATTGGATCTCACAATAAATGATATTGAATAAATAAAAATATTAGACTATTAACCTCACAATGAAATTAGCATGTACTGAACAAGTCGATCTCATCTTCAATTAGTCCTGAAGGGGAAAATACGGTAATAACTGTTTCATCCCCATATCCATTCAAGATACCAAGCTGTGCTAACACCAAAAACATAATCTGCTAACAAGCTCAACAGACATGTTTAAAAGAAAATATATTGAAGGAATCTTGATAATAGTCGGTTTTCTCAATTTAAAAAATCACCTTAAAAATCAATATCCATATATAAATCTTAAGTAATGGATCTCAGATTCTACTGGAATCTATTTTCTATTTTTCATGTAGATGTTATTTTTTTTTTTAAATCCGCTCGAATAGTACTAAATTTAAATAAAAGCGAAGCACATATTTAATTTATAAAAATAATTTGTGGCAACTTAGGCGATTTTCATTATTATTGAGACAATTTGGAAAACTATAACAAAAATTTTATAAATACCAAACCATCACCCGTCATCAACCATTCTTATTTCATAATAATGCAAAAAATTCGGGTATTCAGAAAAAAATTTCCTCGATGATAGAAATGGAAATAAGGCCCAAGGTTAGTTTTCAGTATTGTAAATATCTATTTTTAAATTTTTTTTATAAATACATTTTAATTTTTCTAGAAAAGCAATTTGAAGTTCTTTTCATATATCTCTAGATATATTTTCAATATTGATTATTAATTATAATTTTTACAACATTAATTAATAATTAATAGTTAACAAGGAATAATAATTACTTATTAAATTAATAATCGTTAATTATTATCACTATTTTCATATAGATTGTATATTCAAATGAAGCACCTTATTGCTTTAAATTTTAAGAGTGCATTAGCTCAATAGTAGAGCGATGAGTTGCTATGCTGAAGATCCCGGGCTCAACAAATTTATGTACCATGTTGTTTCTTCAGACCCTATTTGGACCCACCCAGTCACTATGAAGTTAGTAATTGGAGGAAAAATCAGGGGGTTGAGAGTGATACCGGTCAAGTCACCTCCCTGCACAACCGTTGTCTATGAGATAGTACAACACCTACTGCGTATTGGACCCAAAGCCCTTCAGATTTTTTTTTAAATTTATACTTGTTATTTAAAGTTCACAGCATGCTACTCAGAAAGCCCATATCTATTTACATACACATATATAAGTGTATCATAGGTTCGTAGTTGATATTTACCATAGAAAATTGATTCTGTTGTTTACATTGTGTATTGTATCGAGATATATTTCGTTTCCGAAATTTATATTGATTTACTTTACATATTATATAGAGATATTCTAATATACAAATGTATAATTGAAAAAGATGCATAAGTTAAACTGCAACGACTGTTGTTGAGTAGGTCCAGGATGCAGCTGGAGATCGTTGACAAGGTAGACGGCCTTGCCAAAATTCGCGGCCCACACTCCACGTGTCCTTGAGAAGACCTACCTCAACGCCCGCCTCCTTCATTCGTATTTTCGGCAAATACACTTGTCTACCTTTTAAATATTTTACAGAAATAATAATAACATAATACCTAAATAAGAATAAATATTGTAATTTAAAGTGTTTTATATTTTATTATAGTTACTGTGTAACTAGTTTTATTTAATGCAATGGCGCCGCATGCCTTTATAGGGAGGCTCGCCGGCATATGGCAGAAATGACAAGCGCTGGCATTGGATAAATACATTTAAAATTAAGTTTTATAAAACTTTTTGTTTAAATGTATTTATGGAAATTTACAACTGTATATTGAATACAGCGAGTAAATATAATGAAAGATAAATAATGTCCCGAAATAAAGGCAAGTAGAGAAACTACCCAGTGGTAGTACTCAAATAAACAGTTCTGCTTAAAAGGTCACGAGGCCATCTTCTTTTCTGACGCCTCGGAGGATTATCAGGAATTGAAGAGGTTGCTAGGTTTGAAACTAGTGGTTATTAATGGAAATTAAGTCTGTCATAAAAATATTGATAACGGATTCGGGCCAAATCAGCAACAAATGGGACATTAAGCTCATTATGGATTGCTTTGTTGGAACAAAATTTGGAGGATTGAGGGTTTTACGAAGGATTTTCGATTGCGAGGATTGAATACGAGAGGAATTCGATGGCTTAGTGAAGCTCCAAAGCCCTACCCCTTAGGGGTCAAATGTTTGTCATGTAAATGAGTCTTTTGTAATTAATTGGGAGCTTAGAGCGATTGTCTAGTAAATGTTGAAGTAGCATGAAACGGCGCGCTGTTTCTTGTCATTTTGGTCTAGTATTTTCTTAAACTAAATTTATAATAAAAAATAAGGCTAAGTGAACCCGATGGCTCGAAGGCGATAACCCCAATCTCTGCTTACACACTTCCGTCCACCTAAACTCAAATTCACCAGATCACTCTAAACGCAATCCTCCCACCTACGCCTCAGTCTACCTATTAGACGTTCTCGAAACAACGATTATTATCTTTAGAGAAATCCGTTTGCTACTAAGCCCAACAACTCACCCCATCTTAATCATCGCGGTCCTATTACTTTAATAATATTAACCGGGGACTAAATTTATACTTATCTAAATTATTTCATCAAAAAAATGTGTATGTAAAGGTTTTACATACTTACTATACCGCAGATAGAGGAATATCGTCGAAGTTGGTTCAGATTTAATGAACATTTGAAGACATTAGTGGACAAATTTAAACCAAAATGCCTTAAATCTCTAAACAAAAACATGAAACAAAATATTTGCCAATATTTCTCTCATTTAGGCATCTTAATGGTGAAAAAAGGTGAATATTAAAAAACAAAAAATTAATAAAGTACATAAAAAAACAATAACAAACCTGTACCACTATAATTCATATAAAGGTTTGGGCTCAGTTCGTGGCAGAGTCTTTACAGTTTCTTGGACAACGGTGTGCAGGGAGCTCCTAGATTTGTCCTAGATCACGCTCAACCGCCAAGTTCATCCCCATTTTGTGTAACCACTTTATAGAGGCTGGGTGATCCCCAGGAGGTTCATGTATCCCATAGGATCATTCCCGGGCTGCTAACATATTTAAAGTCTGCCAAGCAGCGGAAGTTGAATCAAGGACTTTCGTAACTACACTCCCCGATTAAAGCACGTTCTAATGTCAAAATGCAGCAATACACTAACACAGAGGAAACACCTCACCACCTCCATGGCCTTGATGAGTTCGCACTTATGTAACGTGTATTTTATTGTATTTTAAATCTCTTTGGGAGCCGAGTGGCTCAGTGGTAGAGCGATGAATTGCTATGCCGGAAATATTGCTTCAGATCCCGCAGCGCAGAATTTTATTTAGTCTATTTGCAGCGGGAGATAATTCGTGTAAGACCCTCCTGGGGCTCACCCAGGCTCTATAAAATATTATAAAAATAGGGTACCCGAAATAAGGGCGAAAATCTGGAGGTTGAGAGTGACCTAGGACAAGTCACCTTCTTGCAGAACCGTTGTCCATGAAACAGTACAGTATCTACCATGTACTGAACCCCAGACCCGTTCAGGGGTTGTAGTGGTACCGTTTACGTCTCTTTGAGATTTTGCTCTTCAACATTGAAAGTTGAAGATTGATAAATAAGAACTAGTTAATCGAAAATAATGCTATTATTTCTAAAATATGTCTTTTAACAATATAATTAATAATGTTATATTCGTTTTGTACAGATTAACATATCATTAATTTGTTTAAAACAAATAATTGATATTTATAAAGCATATTTTAACAAATTGTATTATTTAAGCACCTAAAGACCAGCTCCAGAAGAATGCACTCTATTTTGGTTCAGAAAAATATTTTGTGAAAGTTAAGTAGCTATCTGTAGGGGAGACCCCTAAGATTGTGAATCTTTTTTTACATTTTTTTTTGTATAAAATAGCTAACAATAGCAAAAAATATCGCCGACTCTCTCCGTTTCGTCTTGCCATTTTATTTCTAGATGACCTGCGAAAATTGTGTATTACATCCGATCATTTTCTCAGTCTTGGTATAAGGATCTCTTGCGAAATGAACACTAAATATAATTCCCGGTATGTATTATTATTATTGATAGGGAGTGGCTCAGTGGTAGAGCAGGAAATCCTACTTCAAATGCCGATGCAGGCTAAATGTCTTTAGTCTGTTTGCAGGCGGACATAGATCATATAGGATCTAGGACCCTCCAGGGGCTCACCAAGCCTCTATAAGCTATTATAAAAATAGGGTTCCAAAAATAAGGTGGGGGAAATATGGCGGGAAAACCTAGGACGTCACCTCCTTTCAGAACCGTTGTACATGAAACATTACAATCTCTACCATGTCCTGAACCCGAGACCCGTTCACGGATTGTAGTGGTACAGATTTTTTTTTATTAAATAATGCCCCAGAATCGTATTATTCATGATGCAAAATATAATTTATGAAAATTCGAATGAAAGATATTTTGGAAAAGTTAATATAATGGTGACTCAATGTAAATCGGCTAATATGATATATATAAAAAGTGTGATATATAATATATTATATAAAATGTTTTTAGTGATGTAATATTATATCGGTTTTGAAACAAATTATTACGAATTAAGGAACTACCTTTTGTGTGGTCGTTTGTTGTGTTTGCTCAGTAATTATTTACTGATTATATTTTTTTTTATTCGTAAACCAACGACATTCTGTCCTCCTCAATCGTTTAGTAACATAACATCCCAATGATTCCTGTAGAACGGACCCGATACTTAGGGTTGCATCTCGACAAACGATTAACCTGGAATCCTCATACTAGACAGAAACAGAACTATACAAGGAACAGCTCGCCGTTTTAGGCTGCTTCATCATTTACGACGATTATCGCTCTAAGCTCCCAATTAATTACAAAAGACTCCTTTACATTAGGATCATTAGCCCCAACAGGACTTACGGAGTAGAGCTCTGGGGCTCCACTAATTCATTGAATTCCTCTCGTATCAATTTTTACAATCCAAAATCCTTCGTCGTTGTATTTGTAGTTGTTCATTTAACGTCACTTTAGTCTGCTATGGCTAATCGGAAGATGCTACAGTGGGAGTTCTATAGTTTGCCTACCCAGGTTTAATTAGGATAGGGATTTTTAACGAGTACCTGGCATCGTACAGGCTCGGGACCCCCGTTTAACGTCCCTTCCGAAGGACGGCGTAACTAAGGTTTTTTTACTCCCTTAAAAGAATCCTAGGGCCACCTGCCGGGCTACGAACCCACGATCTTGGCCTTAGTAGTTTGTTACGCTAACTTCTAGATCCTCAATATTACGAACAAAGTAATCCATATTGATCTTAATGTCCCGTTTGTTGCTGATCTGGCGCGAATCCGATATCAATCTTTTCATGGCAAACTTCATTCCCACTCAAACCCTCTAGTTTCAAACCTAGCTTCCTCTTCAATTCCCGATAATCCTCCGAGGCGTTTGAAAAGAAGATAGCCTCGTGACCTTCTAAGTTGAACTGTTTATTTGAGTACTACCAGTGGGTAGTTTCTCTACTTGCCTTTATCCCGGGACATTGTTTATATTTCATTTTATTACTCGATGTATTCCTGACTTCTTGTCCTGTCTTGTCTGACTCCTGACTTATCCATCGATCTGTTCCTGACTTCTTGAACCCATTACGCAAATTGTAGCACAAGCATATAATTTAATGAACTTTAATGGAGTGCATGGGTTTGAACTATAAAAGAAGCTGTTTGTTATAATAGAAAATCATAGGAGTGAAAAAAAAAAGTACTAAACAGCTTCAATATCTAAAATAATATCTGGGTACATTTACTTACATAAAACATATGTGCCTAAAAAAAACCTGGACTACTATAACCTGTGAACGGATCTGTGGTTCAGTACAAGGTAGAAACTGTACTGTTTCAAGGAAAACAGTTGTGCAGGGAGGGGATTCGTCCTAAATCACGCTCAACCGCCAGATCCCCCCCCTTTATGTTAGTTACCAACTTTACTGAGGCTGGGTGAGCCTCATGAGGTTTTTAGATCCTACATTATCCATCTTCGATTGCTAACAGACAAAATTTAAACTTGCCTGCAGCGGGATTTGAACCAGGATTTTCGGCATGGCAACTCAGTGCTCTACTACTGAGCCACTCCGCTCTCTATGTGGCTACTTTAGTGATATTAAATAAACAGTTATATAATATGTACAATAGAAATTCGTGTAGTGAAATATTATTTATAATATAGAAAGTAATATCAATCACACATGTCGTTTTTGTTTAAAAATATATCTAGTTCTGCATTTTGATATTGATGGTGGTGGGTTGAGGTATCTGGTTGGTGTCTTATTTGAGTGCGAGTTGTTTATTATTTATTGTTCTAGAATATTTCATGCTTGCAGTTATTAAAATAAATACAGGGTCAATCATTGCCCGTATCATAAAATATTTTTTCCTGAGCTTGACAATACTCCGTTGATTAATAGAACTCTAGCGACAGGGGTAAAAACGAAGACCGCCTTGAAGGGGGGTTTACTTCCTGCGAAGACTTTAGCTGGAAGGTAACCGAAGGAATAATGAAGAAGCCGGGGCAAATGATTATTAAGGTGGGACGTAGGGGGGGGGGGGCTAGAGGGAGGACTCACATGGCCCCAGGATATTAAAAAACTTTGTTTTACTCCGAGAGAGGGAGGGGGGGGGAACTTCTTTTCCCAACTTATTTATTCTCTTTCCTCGAGGCGGTCTTTGCGAGTTGTATTTTTTATCTCAGCTGTTTTAGGCTGTCAGGTCTTGTCCTCTTCGGGCTCGGTCCATCGATTGCCTGTCATCGGCCTGTATTCTTGCGGAAGGTCATCTTCCATAACAGTTCCATTTAGAAAAAAAAAATCTTAACTGCTACAATCCATGAAGGGTCTTGGGTTTGTTGAAACGTTCAGTTCTAGTTAAAATGATTACCGAAGTATACACATTTCCCATAGTTACATTCTCTTTGTATTTTTGGAAAGTATTCAAAAGGTAAACGAACAAACAGTTGAAAGTTGTAATAAGCTCGAAGAGACAAACTACGGAACAAATACCTGCGCAGTTCTTAGACGGATGTCATCACAAAGAAAAAAAGTTAATTTGCTGAACAAGCTCTCTGATTTTCAATTTCAGTATTTTCTTATACTTAAGTATACAATTGGAAATCGGGAATTTATAACTTTTTTGACGTTGTCATCAGTGTGTGGCAGTATTCAAAAGTGGGAATCCAAAAATATTTTACAGATAATCAAAGCCGGGATTCCAAGATAGTATACAGTAATACACCACCCTATTACAATTTAAATAAATATCTATTGTTTAAATATTATTTGTAAAGAAGATGCTAAGTTTTATTTTTTATGCTTACTCTGAATGTTTAGGAGAATAAAAAAATATAAGATAAGCTTTTAGTAGCAAAAATGGGCTGGTTGAAACTTAAGTTTGTCATTAAGATATTGGAGTTATCTTTTGTCAGATTTTAATCCATAAAATACCTATACTTTTATTGTAAGAGCAATCAATGTATATCCATCTTTTAGATTATGTGTTTTTTTTCTTTAACCTTAATTAATTTTAGGGTGAGAAATTTTCATAAACATATTCAAGATCTAGATCAAGCGCAACCCCCAGATTTTCCCCCTATTTTGCGTACCCGGTTTATAGAGGCTGGATAAGCCCAAGAGGATCCCAAATTCCCAAAGAATCCACCACATTAACTGATTAAATAATATCTGTCACCACCGGATTTGAACCCTGGACCTTAGGCACGACGATATTTTTAATGTTTTAAATCCATCTTTTTAGCATCTAATGTTCATTTCTAGTAGAATGCTTGATGAATATCAATATTTTAATAGGTTTCAGTGGAAATATTCAATCATCTCTGAATCCATTTCTACCCGATGATTAATTACAGAGTTAAAAGTGTGTATTAAGAAATTCAAAATCTAGTCGTGCTTCTCCCTTTTCGTTCTATAAATAATTAGATAAAATGGTATTTTTTTAATCAGTCAAAATAGATTTTCATATTGGGATATACTGAACTATTTTCAGAATTGATGTATAAAAAATAAAGAAAGAACAACCTGTACTTCTACAACCTATGAAGGGCCTTAGGATAACAAAAAACTTATATGAATGACTTATAAGAGCCATTTTTACTTACGGAGTGCATATTTGGGGCACCATTAACATACCAAATTCCTCTCGTATCCCATCCTTACAATCTAAAATCCTTCATTAAATCTTTAATTCCTCATTACTTTGTTAGTATAAAGACATCCATAATGACCTCAATGTCCCATTTGTTGCTGATTTGGCCCGAACCCGGCATTAATCCTTTCATTACCAGCTTTACCCCTCTCAAACCCACTAGTTTCAAACCTAGCGTTCTTCAATTCCCGATAATTTTCCGAAAAGATGATGGTCTCGTGACATGAAAAATATATGTATTATTTAGTACTACCATTAGTTTGTTTCTCTACTTGCCTTTATCTCATGCCATTTTGTCTGATTCATTCTTTTTATTTATTGTATTATTATAAGATAGTTGTAAATTTCAATAAAAAATAATACTTGATATATTATAATGTTAATTCCAGGATACCAAATTAAATATAAGTTTTACAGGTCTATAAGAACAGGAGTTGTCAAAATTATTTTTTTTATTATTCCTTTGTTTATATATGATAAGTTTTAAATAAAGTTTTGTTTAAATATTTAAGACATTAGAAGTTTTAAATTTATTTTTATTTATTGTTATTTTTATGGTAATTATTTTTAAACATTTTTGTTTTGAAGAGAAAAGATTTGCCCTGGCCGGGATTCGAACCCGGGTCGTCTGCTTCACCGTAGCAGTGCTCTAAGCCACCGAGCTACCAGGGGTCGTATCCAAGTTGGTCAAATCCGTTCTCTTCACCGATCCTATAACCCCGTGTTCTCGCAATTTTTGCGATGTATACATAGGGAAGAATGTTCATTGAACATTATTTTAATTAAAATAAGATACTTGGATACGACCCCTGGTAGCTCAGTGGCTTAGAGCACTGCTACGCAGGGCTCGAATCCCAGCCAGGGCAAATCATACCTCTACAAAACCAAAATATTTAGAAGTTTTTGATAGAATAACTTCATGCATAATACTGTGTAACATAAATGGTGCAGTGAAATAATATTTTTGTCCAGTTGGTGTTGAAGGAAATAGAAAAATAAAATTAAGAGCGAAGGATAACTCATCAAATGATATTCGTAAACAATATTTTTTTTACCTCCAATGAAAAATGTTTTTTTTTTTATTATGCATAAATTTTCTGATTAAGTTGGGCAAGTATAAAAGATCGCGAACGATTACAACGATGGCCATATAATGTGTGATTGACGACTTTCAGTCTGATTTAATTTAATTAAAAGATAAGCTCGCGTTAATCAGAGGGCATTAGTCATATTTCGGTTTTATTGATTGTTGAAATCTAGATTCCGGGTCAATCTATGATTTTGTTCATTATATTCCTAACAAAATTGCACAAAAGAAGTTCTGTACTGCATCGTGGCAGAAGTGGAGGGGGAAAAATCAGTGTGTAGAGTGCTATGCCGATTACTTGTAGAAAACCGTGGCGGTTGAGCGTGATCTCGAGCAAATAAACTACCTCTACGGAATTCTCCTATCAGGACATCAAAATTGTCCTAGAAACAGTAGTCTGTACCATGTACTAAACCCAAGACCCTATGTAACTAGTATTCGTACAGTTTTTTTTTATTGTTATAGCTGTTATAATTGCTAAAAAAGAAAAAAAAAGTCATTATACCGTATACAGTGAATTTTAATAAACTTTATATGCATTTATCTATCAATTAAAGGCTTAATATTGTTTATTTAATTGTTGTTGAAATCTAGCAAAACCCAAATGAATCATGAAGGCGGAGCAAGAAATTCTTGATTAATAATTAACGTTAGGTTTTTGACAAATATAATTTCTCACAAATATTATTTACAAGTATTATTTACAAACCAAATACACAAACTTGGATTGCCACATTTGATTGGCATATAAAAAAAAAATCATATCATAATATAAATAAAAAATATATATCTTCTGAACGATTTGTAGAACTGGAAGTGTGATTTTGAAACAACAATTCATTCAAATATTTAGTCTACATCACATAACTCTTGTTTCTTCGTTATTATTTTTACTTTTCAGTTTTTATTATTTATTTATATATTTTTTTTGTTAAAACAAAGAAAGAAGCCTTTCTGCTGACTAAATTATTGATTTGAATACTGGAATTGGGGCCAGTGCCTATCTAACATTTTCAGCGCGGATACGAAAATATTTCGCAAATTTCGCTGAATTGCAAATAACGACTTTCCCACGGGAGTGTCAATTTCCATGATTTGAGGTTTAGTTTCTAGTTCACTGGTTCTTACAAGATAGGAGTAAATAATTCTAACGTACCATATGGTAATTACTAAAACCAATTAATTTGTTTAATTAATTAATTTCAAAATCCAGTAATTGCTTAATAGATGGTAGGAAAATAACAGAGAACGTATTTATTTATTTTATGTTATTTCAATTATTTCCTTATTTCCAGATTTACTCCGATAGCTTCATTTTTATGTGTTATTTATTTTATTTTTATTATATGTTTCTCTATTACAATTTTTTCATTGTTTATGTATCTTGTCTATCCAGCCCTTAAGAAGACCAGCAATGTGAGTCGAAACGTCAGCTTCTGATAAATAATTTATCACTATTTAAGGAATCATTTTATTTCCCATCTTCCCCACAAATAAGAGACAGAGAAGTTAATGATGTAAATAAAATTTTCACCTAAATAAAAACCAATTATTTCGAAGCTATTGATATAAAATTAAGAATAGTTTTCCTTCAGATTTTTAAATTCATGAAATATTTACATTAGGCTAAAGTAAACATTTTATTCTACATTAAATTTTTTTTTTTAAAGAACAAAGCTTTGTCCTGGCCGGGATTCGAACCCGGGTCGTCTGCATTTCAGGTGCAGAGCTCTAAACCTTTTGAGCTATCAGGAGTCGTATCCAAATCTTGCGAGAACACGGGGATATAGGATCGGTGAAGAGAACGGATTTGTCTGACTTGGATACGACCCCTGGTAGCTCAGAGGTTTAGAGCACAACATCGGAGATGCAGACGACCCGGGTTCAAATCTCGGCCAGGACAAATCTTTTCTTTTCAAACCAAAATTTTTAAAAATAATCACCATCAAAATAGCAATTAATAAAAATAAATTTTAAATATTTTTGGTTTGAATACAAACTCAAAAATTATGTTTGTATTATTTGTGATTTGAATAGAAACTCAAAAATTATGTTTGTATTATTTGTGGTTTTTAATTCTTATGTATCGGGTAATACTTTAATCTATTTATTATTTATTATATAATACGGTTAATTAATTCTAAATCTATTCTTATATGATTTTTTTAATAACAATGAAGAGCTTGTAAAAATGTGTTAATAAATAAAAATATTTAAAAATTAATAAAATCAATAACAAATAATATATAATGACTTAAGTCAACAAGATCCAAATTAAAATAATGTTCAAAGTACATTCTTCCCCTCGTATACATCGCAAATTGTTAAAACGCGGGGACATGGGATCAGTGAAAAGAAAGGATATGGCCATGACCGGGGGCGAGCCAGGATAGCTCAATTGGTAGAGCTCCGGACTAGTGATCTAGGCGACCCGGGTTCGAGTCCCTGCCCTGGACATATCTTTTCTTTTCAAATAAAAATATTTTAAAATTAATTAAATGAATAAAAAATAAAATAAAATTAATATAGTTATGTTTAGAAGTACCTAATCTCACTTATCATCGAATGATACTTATAAGGTTTCGTTGAGAGATTTAATGGTATTTCAATATATTTATGGACACAATCGTATTAGCTGCATATATGATTTATTTTTAATGCTATATTTCAACTCAAACTATTCGAAGACAGTCTAGAATGTTATTAAGTATTAATATTAAAATAATAACAATACCTACCTTGTGTCTGCTACTAGTTGAAACCATCCATTATTCTTTTCGGGTTCATGGATAAGGATGTGGACTGGAGATGGGTTAAGAAATGTATCAAACACATCAAACAAATAATATAAAACACTTTTATTGATTTAGTAATTACTTTGTATTGATAAAGCCATGTAAGAACACTCGACTGAGACTTGCTCAATACTTAAAAATAGAAAAATATCGGTTTCATTAATATTTGGCCTGGCTCAGAAATTGAAAGGCATCAATTAGAAACCTACATTTTTATCTTTTTAAAAAAATCAAAAAAAAAATACAGGAGAAACAAAATTACGAAAATCGGAAAACAAAAAATGAAACGAATAAGTGTAAACAATACTAATAGTATTGATAGCTCTAGTCACAACATTTATTGAATATGTTACAATCAGTAATGTTTGGAAATGTATCCATGAACGTTATTTTTAGAAGTAGTTCTTTCATTTTTTTTTTGTGTTTTTATTTTATTTTTTATTAATCACTATATCACATTTGAGATGGATATGTATGTTTCGGATCCTTGATACAATTATAAAAACGAAAAACTACTCTGAAAACAAAATTGGACTAAGAAAGGTAAAGTCGTCTCGACTGCGTACCCAGTGGTGTTCAACTTATCTTGTGTACAAGGTTCCTGTGAGAGATAAAAATATTTTCGAGTCGATGAGGTTTCAAAAATGCGAAATTATTTGGTTTTTATCAAGAACTGGACATAGCTTATGGCATTTTTCGACACCGTTCGACTCGTATTAACGTGTTTAAGAATCAAAGGCTTACGTGATTTTTTTACCTACCAGAATATATATATAGCGACTATATCAACTCTGGATACGCTATAATACGGACAAAAACTATTAAATTTTTACTCTTTTAAGACGTTCCAAACAAGTATTTGTTCCGATATTCTAGTCTACTGTCACCCACATAGCTGGTGGGGGCTTCTGATAAAAAACGTGGAAATAAAAAATATAAAATTCAGACTTTTCGAAAAATAAATTTACTCAGACTTTTGGAGCGCCTCAAAATCGAAAATGGGTAAAAATTTTCAGACAAATATTATTATTACAAATACAATATTGAGCATGAAATAAAAATTAAAGAACATTATAGGCTAGAGCTAATAAGTAGTTTTGGAAAATATATTAAGAGAAATTAACAACAGTCCTTAACCCTAATTACTTAATAACAGATCCAATTGTGTCTGCTTCAATGTTTAAACATTTCTTCCTCATAAAGTATTTCTGCATTAAAAAACAAAACAATAATGAGAAATAGTTCTGTGTAGGTCAGAGGATAGGAACGAGATGGCGTTTTCAGTCATATCCTATGCCTCTAGTGCAACAACATGCATTTTTAATTAAAAAGAAAATAATGCACTTTTCTGTTGCCCGGTTCGATAAAATATATAAAATGAAACCTCATATTTTTAAAAAAATCTGAAAGACAAAATGAGGAAGAAATCACATAAATTAACATTAATTAAACATTTTGGACATGGAAATAACATCTAATAAGTATCTAACTTATGCACATTATTATATTTTTTTTTGTTTTTTTCAAAAGGTTCCTTTTTTTTAATACCAAGAAAACATGGTAATAATTATAATATATATATGTACATACAAATTTCACTTATGAGCTTTCGATTCTTTTAAGTCAATATCTTTTACAAAAACAAGTCTCTCCCACTTCTGGGATATAAACCTACCATAAAATAACTAAAATACGTTATATCATTTATATTTAATAAAAAATTTAATATACATTAAAAACCTACTAGAGTACAAAAATATTAAAACGATAACATCAACTTAATATTGAAACAAAAAAAAATTGCCTTTCAGGTATGCATTGGCTGAACACAAAATGTATTTGATTGTTAATTCTAAATATACTTACAAAAATATATGGTACAAAATATTTATACATTTCAATAAGGAATTTATTGACATTGTTTTGTCAAAACTTTTCCAGTTTGAAGTCTATCATGAAAAAGTTTTTTTTTCACAAAAATAAACTCAATTAGTTTTTATTATTTTTTTTAATCATGGAAAATCAAGAGCTTATATTTTAAAAACAACTGTAAAGTCATCAGAACATATGTATTTTTTGAGTGTTTGAAAAATAAAAAAGTTGAAACATAACCTTAAAACAACAATAACAGGCACAAAAGTATTTATCAATGTAAGTTAAACTTTACACATTGATACAATAAATACAAAAGTAAGTTTTCGATCGACAAAAACCATCAAACAACTCAAATTTAAACAATTATATATAATACAATCATACCTTGAAATATACCGGCATATACTCATATATTTTTAAACATATGTTTATATATATATTTATATTATTTTTTTTTTACTTCTGAAAGTGAGGAATAGAAAACAGGACGGGGAAAAAATAAAAACATTATAAAATGGAAAAGTCGAACACACGGTATCACATTGTCCTCGAAGCCGGCAAGTTTTTTGGACCGGAACATTTAATTGCACAATTTATAAAAAAAAAACAAAAAAAAAAAACAATATTTCAAACATCAACAATTCAAATCGATATGAGGAATAGATAATCGAACCCGATCGACCTAAAAGACATAACTGTTGTATAATTAATCTCTGGAATGATTCAACTGTTAAGGAATGTCCGTCGTAAGCAGGAAGTTTCGTATTCCTCGACTTACACTTCTTCAAGTGTCAACATTTCTGTAAGTTCAATAACGAATATCCTACGTACATAAATACAGAGCGCCCCTTCGAGGTGCGACGGCAATGTACAAAAAATCTAACAATATTCTAAGAAATAACAAAGCCAACAACTAGAGTCATCTTCTGCAACACACTTCGTAACTTATCCTTTTCGCTAAAATTCTAAAGTTCAAAGGGTACATTATAATTTTTTTTTGTTTAATTTTATTTTTCTCATTAAAGATATCGATAGTCAAAATATATATATTCAAAAATTTGGCTGAATCACAGATAGTCGAAAATTTTTCTTCCTTCTCAATCAAACAGCTGGAGGCGTCCCGAGAAAAATCTAAAATTGAAGACTCCTTGGCTAAGAGAGAACAGCTTTGGGTGTTGAGGCCTTCGGGAGTGGTGTTGTGGTCTTGCTCGTCTCCTTGGCAACCGCCTTACTTTGGTTCAACAATTATACCGACCAAGAAGGACGCAATATAAATACAAAGCTGAAGCTGCTATGTTTTTTTTTTTAATGTGCCTTTTTCATTTTAATTAGCTTATTTTTTTAACAAAACGGACAAAAAGATTATCTTTCAAATTTTTTTTTTTTAATATATATATATATATAACAAAATAATTTTTCATAATATAGTCGTAAACACAGATATACGCTAACGATCCCCAAACATCTCTATGTAAAATGCACAATGAGCACAGCTTAAAGATACACATATTTAAAATTTGGAACATCGAATAATAGATAAATAGAGTTTTTACACGATAAAATTATCAAATAGGTGAATAACATCAAACACGAATATTACGTATTTAAATATAGATATATGTATATATTTACGACATTTATTGTTGATAATATGAGAAAATCCTTTACAAGTAATATAAATATCAACGGTATATCATCAATATATTGAGAATGAAATGGACAGTTAGCTCTTGATGCAATATAACATAACCAAAGTGTAACGGAATGTTTTCCGGAATTAACGGAAAATATAAGACCACTCGACAAAACTCCGCCCTTCATCGTATCTACAGTTCAGAACAATTTGAGGATACAATATCAAACAACGGAAGGGATCGTGCCACTGCCACATCTGCACGAAAATACATGAAAACATCTCATATTTTTTTTCATAACAAAACAAATCATGTACGCATCGGTATGTACAAGGGCAAACCAATTCAGCAATCGAATCACTAATAAGACAAAAAGATTTCAGTTTGTACAATTTTTTTTTAAAGACTAGAATTTTTCAAAGCTTTTAAGCTACGAAATTTTGCACAATACATTTATAGAAGCACCAAAGATGGGAGAATATACTCAGTCGTGTGTGGAGTGTGTGTCGTCTCAGCAGTTCTTGGGGGACGGTGTCCTCTGGGCGGGCGGCGTGCCGGCGGGCGGAGGGGGCTTGCTGCTTTCCGCCCTGCACAGCTGTTCCATCAGCACCTTTCCAGTCTCCTGCTGCCCAGGGAGACCCGTGTCCAGGCTCGACCTGATGATCCCATCCAGGAAGCTCCCGTTCTCCGCCTCCAGGAGGCTCTCTGCTATCTCTCTCGTACTCTTGGTGAGAGGGGCGGTCGTGGACAGCTGCTGGGCGAAGAGGTCCGGGCGCCCGAACTCGAGGATCGGTGGGTAGGGTGGTTGCCAGAAGGGCGGGAACGGTCCCCGGTAGGCGATGGACGGGTCGAAGAGCTGCATTTTGAGGCCGTTGGTGAGGGGCGGGGTGACCTGGGGCGGCCGCGGTGGTGGGGGCGGAACCACTCGCTTCTCCTCCTCCTTCCTCTTCTCCTCCGGCTGCGGCTTAGGCTCTCGCTTCCGCGGCCGCATCAGGTGGCGCTCCTTCACCTTGTACTCAAGGGTGGAGTGCGGGACGCCGTAGTAGGAGCCGGCCCGGTGCACGGACATCTCGCCGCGCTGGACAGCTCTCACCGCCTCCACCAGACTGTCCCTGTCGTAGTTGCGGTACTTGCCTCGCTTAGGCCGCGTCCCTTTTCCTCCAGACTGCTGCTTGTTGCCTCCTCCAGGGGAGTGCTTCTTCTCTTCAAGGTGATTGTTGTTGTTTATACTGTTGTTGTTATTGTGATTCCTCACTTCTCTCCTGAAGTCGAGGGGTTGGTCCTTGGGTACAGGTACGGGCTCTTCTCCATTCTTGACGGTCTTGAAGACGGGGACTCGGAGCGGCTCCTCCGCCGAGGTGGAAGCCCCTCCCAGGAGCTGCTGGAGGCAGGGCCAGGACCTGACCTCCGAGGTGAGCCTGATGACGTCCTCCATGCTCAGCAGTGGCCGCATCAGAACCTTCTCCGTTTCCCGCTCTTCTTCCGCGTCCTCGTCCCTGTCGTCGTCTTCCTCCTCATCTTCAGCTCTCTCCTCGACCCCTGCGATGTCGCGGGGACCTTGTGAGATCTTGTAGACCTTGTTCCTGAGGGTGGATCTCGGGATTCCGTAGATGACTGCAGCTCTCCGGGTGCCCAGCTTGCCGCTCTGGATGTCCCTGAGTGCCGCTTGAAGCTCGTCCTCCGTGTAGCTCCTCCTTGTGCCGACAGCTGTAGGCCTGGGTTTCGCCCTGTCGTCAATACAAACACTACTACAGCACTCTTTAAATCTTCCTTTCACCGTAATGGTGAAGCATGCAAAAGTAATAAACAAGCTAACAGAAAAGACTAACTCTAAGTAAACGCTATATCTAGTGATTGAACTTAGTAAAACAGCAAATAATAAAAAAATAGAGTCGAAGCTAACTCCTATAGGACTCACTTAAAGATGGCCTTGCTTGGGCTGAGCGGGGGCTTGGGAGGCTTAGCGCTGAGGTCGAGCGGTTGTGGCTCCGGAGAGCTTGGCCGCATGTACCATCCCCCGGCCATCGGGCTCCGCGATCCTTCTCGATTCTGGACAGAGAACAATGTCGTATTAATAAGTAATTCATTTTATATTTGCATTTATATTATAAACATATAGTCTTGTTTTAATAAATAATATAAAATTACCGTGGCGATGAGAGGCGGGTGCCGGCTAGGCGTGGCGCAGAGAGGTTCGCTGCTCTTAGTCTCTTGCCCGACCATCACGTCTTGGTAGCTCATCCATGTTCTTCTGCCCATCAATTCCTCCGCCACTCTTTCCAGCCCTGCAACAATAAAATATATAATTAAACCAAATTAAAAAAAAAAAAATAAACATTAAATTAATCCAAATAGGAATTCCTATAACTATATATATATTTTGTCCTCCTTTCCCCCCCCCCATGGTAACCCCATGGAGGAACCGTTTATTAATATTAGGACATGCTCTATGCTTAAATAAGCATATTACATGTCATTACATGTGATTTCAATAATTACAAATTATTTTAGTATTAGAATTACAGAATACATTTTAGACAATATAATAAATTAAAAAATACAGTTTGACTAAATTATTTACATGTGAGAATAAAATTAAAATTAGTTTAGTAATCGTAAATTATACAATTAAAAAATATAAAATAAAATTTAACAATTATAAAAATAAACAACAAAATGAGTATTTTAAGCGCAGCAAGAGGGGTTTTTATAATATAATTTATATAACTAAAAACAAATGAAAAACTATGTAACTAGTGTATTGCCCTTCTTATGTCTTAGAGTGGATCAAAATCAATGTCTTTTATAAATGAAAGTAAGTCAGTTTTAAATTTTGAAAAAATTATATATACATGAAGTGAGAGCAGTAATTAGAATTGTAAAGTTATTAGGCTAAGTAAAAAATGAATAAATGAACAGATAATTAGCACTCAGTAAGAGACTGGCAAACGTCCCGAGGGTTGACCGAAACTTATGTGGGAGTATCTTATTATTGATCTTACGGATTCGGGTTTAAGCCCTTGGGTGGAGGTGTGCAAGTTTTATTTATATCCTATCCATACACATTTTTTACTAACTTTCTTAATATTTAATATGGCCTTCGATATTTAGAGTTCAAGAATGTAAACTTCATATATTTAAAGCAATATACCTCCCAACACTTATGAGAGTGAAAGTTGGGTCATGCTTGACAAGCACATCAGCCGGTCAAAAGGAGCTGAAATGAAATACCTTCGGGGAATGGTCGGTAAAACAAGGAGGGACCGAATGCAGACATAAGGGATCAGCTGCAGGTGGCAGAACTGAAGACCTCCGTCGAAAAAAGACAGCTCAAGTGGTTCGGCCATGTCTGTCGCATGGACTAAGAATGGCTTCCTAGTAAGGTTATGGAAGCCCGCCCGATAGGCAGAAGACCCCGTGGACGCCCGAGAATCCTATATGAGGATTATATCCAAAGAATAGGGAGGTAAAAGGGGAAAACTCTAGTTCAAATGAAGAGGAGTTGTCAGGACCGGGAATAATGGCTCCAATGGATTGAGGCTCCTCTACCCTAAATGGCTCAAAAGAGGTAGCGAAAGATGAAGAAGAATGTAAAGGATTGATAGGCAAATTCGAAGAGAATGTTGGTAGGGTAGGTAGGATTAATTGCTGACACATTTAATTTGTATGCAGACTTCCTTAAAGTGATAAAAATAGAATAATTTTATACAAAATTTGTAAATATTAAAGAACATTGATGTAGAAAATTGTATTAGTTGTTATCCATTTGATGGAGATAACATGGTTCATCGGCATGACTTCATCAGATATCGATGCCGTATGCTTGAGTCCAGACAAACCAAAAAAATTGCTTTATGCCTTTCTTATTACATTATCATTCATTCGATACTTGGAGGTAAAATATTTAGGGAGTGATAGGCTGTTTAAAAGGAATTCGAATAACCATTCATGTTTATAAGTAAGGTGGTTAAGGGTGGTAGGGGGTAAACTACCGGAATGGACTAAATCAAATCAATACAATAAAAGTGAATGACTTGCGCTTCAGTAACTCCATATATTTTATTATTTTTTGTTTATCAAAAAGCATTGCATTTTTCTGAAGAAACTACTAGTAATTACTTCCAATAGTGCACGTAAGGACATGAACTGGCAATAAAAACGATTGCCAAAGATACAACAACGGGCAGTCCTCCTTGCAAGTAAGTGGAAGGCGTGATTGCGGTAAAGAGACCGCTGGTAGCCGCGGCCACCGTGGGACCGATCCGATATGAGGTAATGAGAGGACAGTCCCCTGCACGCCTCGGTGTGCTCACGCCAGAACGCTACCGATAGTCTCCTCGTAGTAATTAACTTCCTCAGCCTTAGTAAATTGTGGATACTTAATCTCGTGTCCTTTTCCTAGTAATAGATTTTTTTTTTTAAATCCATAAGTTTACAGTGGTAATTATTCTCCAACAAATCAATCGTAGTGATGAGAAACCATGTAAATACATTTAAGCCATAAGAATAATAAGTACTAGTATGAGATTAATTTAATAAGTAACATTTGAGATGAAAGAACAATGGTAAAAAATACAATGAATCTTAGAGATATAAATAATAAGAAAGTGAACCACTGCGTGTAATGTATTCACAATATTCCAAGTATGGAAGTGAAACTTAAAGGATAGAACAAATGTGTATAGTGGAACTAAAATAAAAAAGACAATACTTTAGCTAAGGAAAAGAATATGAGAAATAACAATAATAGACTATTAACAATAACTTAACCAAAAAAAAAACAAAAGTACCTAGTCTAAGTGAAAGTATGAGGAGTGGAGAAAGAGAGAAGTAAACTTACATAAATGTGATATTTTGGTGGGTGGCAAAAAATGAATACATATATAAATATGTATACGAAGTAAAGATATGTGGTAAAAGCAATATCTTAGTATATAAACAAACTTATAATATAGTAAGTATAAATATAATAATTTATAAAATGGAAGAATGAAGGGATGGGTGAAAAGAGAAAAGCAAAGGCTATAATGGAAAGGAAATTTAATATTTTGGAGGAGGCTAAAAATGTGCCTGTATGTTTTGGAAATGCAATTTTTGTCAATTTTGTGGTTAATAGGTGTGTATAATCATGTATAGATAGCCGACTTTCATTATGACCTTTGATTACAATCGATTCTCTTAACAAAATACAAAGACGCTTACTTAGCAGAATAATCGGGCGCTATCTCAATTTCTCCATCTTGGCCACTCACTGCTGGAGAATTAACTATCCTCCGTGGATGTACATTTTTCACTCGACTATTGTAAGGGGTGTGTTGTGTGTAGCCATCGTTAAACGGCAGTGGAAAAGTCTTCTTCCAGAAGGTACGCAATAGGTCGCCTCTTGCTCAATCTTTCCAACACGTTGGTCACGAACCTCACAGGAGCCAGCGAAGTTTCTTCGAGTAGTCTTTTAACTCGGGAAAAGTGCAGAGTTAAGTAGTTTTCGAATAAACACTCAGAAGGGTCTGTGTAATCCCACCCATTATCTTCCAGGATCTATGCATGATACGAGCTGAGATCGAAATTGCAATGAATTGGGCAACATCAAGATATGTATAGCAGGAGTGAGCTATTATTTACAAATGCCAAGCAAAAAAATATGAGTAAGAAAAAAAACTGTTTCGTTTTTGTAGAAAGACCAGTTCAGCCTTATTATAATAACTCTCGATTCCTTTCATTGAGTAAATATATTTTTTATATTTTGGAAAAATTATAGTGATGTTAAAAATTATGGGATTTCTGAGAATATGTTGAAAAATATATTTTTTTAATACATTTCAACAGCTATACTTTAATTAATTTTGGCTAGTTTTGACCGGATACTTTACATATAATCATATGTCAAAATGTTTCCCGCATCGCTCTGAAACGGTTATCCAGGGAAGTTTGAATTTTCATATTTAGGATCGTTGTAATATATACTCTTATAAATTACTCTTTTTAATCACTGCATGAACATCTAAAATAATTAACCACCGTTAGTATATTTAATAACACTAAAAGATTTATCATCATTCTTGTTGGTATGAGCTCAGTATTTAACATTTTTTTATAAATATGAATATCATATAGAATTTTAAATATAACAGTAAAACCTAAGACGACACTTTACTTGGAACTATAAACTGTGTTAGGGGTGGTATAGGAATAGTGCTAAAATACTAGTTTGTTTTAGTAATCTTGACTATAATTTTTTGTATAATGTATTTTTTAGTATTATATGATGAATAATACGGAGTTATTGTGCTAATTTGAAAATAGTTATTGCCATACAAGAAGATTTTTTTTAAAATTTAGGATCGGATTTAGTAACAGTTATAGATATTAGGCATTCATGATCAAAAGTGGGTACCTTCAAAAGTTCAATAATTGATTTTTCACTTTTTTTTTCCTAGTTTAGTCATGCAATGCTTTGTGCTCCTGAAGCTTCGGAACCGAACTAAAACCATGGGAAATAAGCACAGCAAGTTATCAGTTTGTGATTCTGAAACCCTTCTATATTTTATATGTGTGTGTGCTGATCACTTTACTGCTTTGAATCGCATGATACGTTGATACTCAATAATGTATAAGACTGTTTGTAATAATATTTATTTTACAGTTTTAGAGAACGCTCATGAGAATAACTCAATTCGCACCGCAAGTAAACCTTTCTAAATATTTAAGGTAGAGAGGAATCGTCAACCACACGGACCTTCCCGCCCTTGCAGAGCAGCGTTGCATTCTGCATTCCAATGCATGCGTTATGCAACGAAATGACAAACGGTCGCACCTCCGGTTCCTTCCCCACTCTCGATATTCGCCATTGAGAGAGTGCAAAAGATCGTAAAATGAAACCCTGGGGCTCTCGAGATCGTAAAATAACTCGCCGCCTTTATTATCCTGCATTAATTGCGGTGAAGGACATTAGAAAGTGAAGAGTACTCGTTATTTATTAGCAGTTACAATCTCGCTCTCAAGAAAGGGTGAGTGAATACAATAATTATTATAGGAGTCATCAAATTTGCATTTTGCTCGAGTATTTAAGTCAACTCTAGAAAAGTTGAGCGATCAAGCCTTAAGTCTTAACAACTATACCTCCAATAGGGTATAACTCCTACAAATATCCTATTGTTAATTGATTGTCTTGGTTAATTACTGACAGTTGATTAGTTTTGGAATATACATTACTGAAAGGATCAATGCATGATATGATCGGTGATCATATTAGTAGCTGTCAATGCTCCAACATCAAGGTATATAGCAGAAGTGAGCTTTAATGTTTAAGTACTAAAAAAAATATGTCTGTGTCAGCTCCGAAGCACGACTGGAGTTTACTCCTTAAGAACTAGTATTGTGTAGATTATGTAAAAAGAGGGTAAATGAAAGCATCTTAAAAAATAATCAAACCATATATTAATATTTATTCATAATATTTACATCATTCCAATGAAATATATATCATAAACTATTTCACATTATAATAATTGTTATTATTTCCAATCTGAGATTTTTAAATAAATATACTTAAATAATAACTCAGCCTTGTGATAATAATAATCGCTAACTTCAGAAAAGAAACAAGTCCACTTTTTTAAATTTTACAAGAAATGACAAAAAAAGATCTTGTCTTAAACTAGTTCCTAATCTGTAGTAAATAAAATATTGAAGACCTTGTCAATTACATATTGTTGGTTTAATGCCGACAAGTATATTATTTGTAATAAACAATACGTTCTATCTGTGGTAAAAAATTGTGGAAAACAAAGATTGCAAAACTTGAACAAGTTGTTATTCCGTATTCTTCGATTACGGTACTACTTAGACATAAGAAGTATCTGATAAAATAATGGCAGACATCCAAAGGGTAACCAGTTAGTTGTAAACAGTATAATGTAAATTCTGTTTCAATATATCCTTAAAGGGGATTATTATAGAAAATAAAGAATAACAAATAAAACTTAATGGACTTGTCCGGACTTGATGGAGGTTCTAAGCCAAGCCAAATATTGTCGATAGAATAATGTAGATTCGTCGACCAAGAACACTGAAGATAATATCTAAGATATTTTATTATATCACTCATTATATAACTCTTCTACTCTGCGGTATTCTTAATAAGAATATTTCAATAAATTAGAGAAATAAGCCGCACAATAACAGATCCCAAAAACAATGAGTCCACTGGGTAAGTTGTGAGATTACGGAGCACGCACCCTGTTAATATATCTCAAGTAATCGCATCGTGGTCTTGTAATGTTGCGAGGCCATGGACGAATAATATTTAGTAATAAGCGCTGTGCTGACTGGTGAAACTGAACATAAGGTGGACGATTGAAGTAAAGATGCTCTTAAAAATTTAGGTAATTTAAGTAATATGCAATTGTGGTATGTGGACAGTTATTAGAGGTATCAGCATCGACCCTTCGCCTTCATTGAACATTTAATTATTATTATGTTTTTATATACAACTTTTTGGGAGAGGGCTAGCTCAGTGTACTTATGGGTCTGGGTTCAAATCCGGCTGAAGCAGATAAATCATTTATTCTGCTAACGGCCACGGACAATGTGGGATCTAATGCCCATCGAATACACCTGTAATTTAAACTGCTGTCATAATATTTTTTGTCTATAAAGATTTTAGCTTAGGATGACAAAAACTGTGTTCCTTGTATGTTATAAAACAGTGAATTGATCTATTTTATTATATGAAATATTACTGGATCTATTCTTGAAGATTTGAATATACATATTTAGTATTAAAACATAAATTTTCATTAAACGTTATTTATTTACAGATTATCATAAACCATTTGTAATCCATTCTAAGTTTTTCTAGTACCGGATCAATGAGCATCTAAATGCTTTCTTACACGTGGTCTTTTGCAGTTCATTTGCTTTCATGTTCGTCCTAAACATTAAAGTGTTTCATTGAGTTATTCTAGCAGTGGTTCATTGAGTTATTACAAATATTAATCTTTCTGTCCAATTATTCATATAAAGCTACACAAGATCCCTGGATAATCCGAAACAAGCAGTCCATTCACTTCTTTCTCTTCAATCAAGGTTAAGGAGTGGAGGATTATATACTACTCTTTAGAATTATTAATTGTTGGACCTTATCTAATCCAAGTGTGAAATGTTTTAAATCCCTTTTATAGCAATGCCTTTTGAACTGCAGATACCCTGGTGACATCAAAGGCGGGCACATGCAATCTTTGTAATCAGATCTCGCAGTATTTTTTTTTTTTTTGTATTTTCCGTTTTTAATTCACTGAATGTCTTTTCCAGGTAATTTTCACGATTCAGTGCCCAACTGCATTGAGCTTGTTGTATCTTTCATTTCTTTAGCGCATTGGTATGCGATTAGGGGTTGAATAGCGCTTTACTGCAAATGTAACAATTTTTCATCTCTTGGATTCATCTTCACGACTTTCATGATAGCCAGTGGATGGTTTTATTTTACCGAAACAGAAAGCATTTCGACAAAAATATATTTCTGGTGAAACATATCAACCTCTATTTAATCTTTTGCACGATTTGGTGATTATTTTGAATATAAAAAAAAAAACGATTCTCCCTTTTTTTATTTAAAACTTAAATTAGCATTGCTTCTACATAACAGGGTAGCTCACTCTGAAAAAAGCTTAGTTGCTATGCTGAAGGTCCCGGGTTCAAATCCAGCTGTGGTAGATTTTATTTAATATGTTAATAGCCATGGAAGGGGCCTGTAGGATGTACAGACCCTCTAGGAGCTCACCCAGAATCTGTAAATTCTTCTGGACAACTGTTGTTCAAGAAACAGTGCAGTCTCAATCATGTACTGAACCCATGTCAGGACATGGAAATCTGTACCAGTACAACTCAGGAGTTTTTTTTTTTACTATGTTTCGGATTTTCAACGAATAGTCATTATTGTCCTTCAATGCAATAAATGATCATATAGAAGTAATGAATGAATGAATGAATAAACCCTTATATTACAAAAAATTACCAGGATTTTACTTATTATATTACTTTTTACTTCAGATGCTATTTACAATGTTTACAATTTTATACAATTGAAAAAGGGAACGGTCAACAGAGACATCAAACAAATGTTAATACATTAGTGGAAAAATTCCAACTAAAAACCTTAAGTCTCTATTCAAAACAGGAAATTAAAAATACCTGTCCAATAGGACAGGTATTTTTAATTTCCTGTTTTGTATAGAGACATAAGGTTTTTAGTTGGAATTTTTCCACTAATGTATTAATTTTATACAATATTATGAACTTTTTTTTCTGTTAACTTATGAAGGCCTTCCACTTAGGGGGTGATGGTCTAACTTACTGGGATGGTCTACTTAATTCCTACTGGGAAGTGCCATAAAAAAGTAATATCGATTCTCAAAGATCACTTGTTCATTTAAATAAAATACCTATTTTAATATCAAAAAAATAATTTAGAAAAAACATTAATTCTCGATTGATATAAAAAAATTATATCTTACTATCTTCTTGTTCCTAATCCATTTGATTTTAATTCCCAGTAACTATTTTCTGATCTTAAAAAAAAGGTGTTTTACAGCTGATTCCGTATTTTGGGATTCACTTAATTTAATTCTGATGACTTTTTGGGATTTGAAAATTAAATGAAGAGGACGACACTCTCCCGATCTGTTTCAACATAATTAAGTCATCGGCCATTGTTAACATGAATCATATAATATAGATAAGACATCAATCATATGTCTAATGTAATGAAAATATAATATGCACTATTTCATTGTATTATTAATGTAAATATAAATTAATTATCTGTATTAATTTATAGATTGGTCACATAGCATGTCAATTATCTAACATAACTTAATAATTTATTTAAAATTATTGCTTACTTAAAAGTCCATAGGATTAGAAGCATTAATACAATTTTAAATTAAAATACTGATATTTCTGCGATATCTCAGATGAATAATTATGATTTTAAATGATAGATAGGTAATGCTTATTAATGTCTCATATTCATTAATCCCATATATATAAAACAATGAAATTCTTTAAATATTTTATAAAAACACTACACAACGGATAATTCGTCGGTCGAGGTCTGTGGTAAACAATTTTATTTATTTTTCATAGCTCTAAATTATATATAAATAAATAAATATAAATTTATATAAAGAGACAATAATAATTAAAAATTTAATTTGACTAATTTTCATAAATATTATTTTTAATTTAATATATATATATATATATATTTATTTATGGGAGCGGAGTGGCTCAGTGGTAGAGCGATGAGTTGCCTTGCCGAAGGTCAAATCCAGTTCACTGACAGACTTTTATTTAATCAGTTAGTGGCCGGGGATGGATCCTATGGGATCTAGGATCTCCCTGGGGCTTACCCAGCATCTATAATGTTGGTAACCGAAATAAAGGGGGAAAATCTGGCGGTTGAGTGTGATCTAGGACAAATCACCTCCCTTCGCAACCGTTGTCCAAGAAAGAGTATAGTCTACCATGTGGTGAACACCAGACCCATCATGATACAGGTTTTTTAAACATATATTTAAGTTCATGGTGTGTACTATTATGTAATAAGAAATGTCCAAGGGTAACATAAGGATCATATTGGAGTTAATACATACAAATAAAATCTTAATCTTGTATATATTGTAAATGTGAAATGGTTCAATAATATTGAATGGAAAAAATAAAATAAAAAAGTAATTCCAATGCTAAAAAAAAAATCTTTTCATGGTAAATATTTACACACTTTACAAAGTATTTCTATGTCTATAAAAAAAATATATATATATTACACAAGTAGAGCTACCTAATAATAGATTCCGTCTGAGGAAACAGTCGCAATTGCGCAGGCACATCCTCTATAAGGTAACGATCGCGCAATAGACGACATCTATGATTTTGAGCGCATTATGACCCTAACTGCCCCCTTATTGAGACGGAACGAGATGTACGTATATATTAGCGGTCAACATCTAGTAACCGGTTCCAAACTAGGTCGTGCAACATGAACTAGTTCTCCGAGCTCTTAATACCGTGCCGTTTGGAACAGGTTACCCAAGTGTCACGCGTTTTCTTTAATAAAAACGTTTCAGAACGTGTTAATTGTTAAATAACCTAAAGTAGTGATATATGTTTTTAGATTAGACGTTATGTTTGAATCCAATGAAGTAAATATCACTGAAGCCATAAAAAGGAGTTCTCTACAACCATTTTATGTTATTGATAAAAAAAATAAACAAAAATGAAAGTTCTACCAAACACACATACATAGCAAAATTTAGAATTCCCAATGGAGTATCGTCCGATTAGCCATAGCAGCATAAAGTTACGTTAAATGAAGAAACAATACAACAAGCAACATTAGAAATACAAAATTTATAACAATGACTATCAAAGATCTGTAAAAGTTTTGTTAACTTACTTGTAAGTGTAGGTTACATTATCACCTCTCATAAAAAACGTTTATTTACAATTTATGTATTAATATTGAGTACATTTTATTATTATTATTAAACCATATGTTTATTAAATATCGAATCAATTCTTAACAACTGGTACAAGCATTAACGATGTAAGTAACATTTGGGACCTAGGAGACCTACATAGGATTTGGCCTCTATTTTCAAGGTGCAATCTAATAGTTTTCTTGCAACATCGTTGAGAGAAAGCAAAAGTGTTTGCCGGCCACTTGACTCAAATATCTTTGAGCATTGAACCGATGCGTTTATCATTCCAAATGTCAGTTATAAAAAATAAATTTCAATATGGTGATTCCTTAGTGAATTAATGTTGTTATTATAGCTGAATATAGAAATCGTAAACAGTTAAAATAATTTGTTTAAATCAGTACATTTATTACTCACAAACACACTTTTTTTTATTATTTTCGATCAAACAAACAACTACGAACCAGAAAATTTGATGACATGATATGGCAGTCAACCAATTTTTTTTTATCTCTATTAGATTTAAGGGCAAAATATTTAAATTTTATTCCCACATTTTTTTCATATAATTTTTTTCAAAGTTAAAATAAAAATAATGTAACTAGTCTTTCCTAAAGGTAAAAAAAGGAAAAAAATTGAGTGAATCATAAATTCTCCGCATGCCATAGTTTTGTTAAATAAAATAAAATTATTTGCGAAACTTTAAACGTGCTAATATTCACTACGGTAATAATTATAACAACATGCACAATTTTCTTTATAATAATTTATATTTATTGAAATAAGCTGTCTCACTACAACTGCCTTTTCTTTTTATATTTTAATGTTCAGAACATATAGCTGAAAATATTTTCTATTTTCTGTTCAACAATCTTATCAATAACAGTCTAATTTTCTAAACAAAATTTCTTTCCGATTCTACTCGATAAAGGATTAATAAATGAATAGTGCGCATAATATAATTAATATAATATATATTATATCATTAATATCTGAATATGTCTAATATTTGAAGCTCATCGGTTCATACAATCTCTATTAAGTTGATAACTTTAATTGGGGGAAAAAGCGGGGGGGGGGGATTGTTATCTCGGCTAAATCACTTTCATGCACAACTGTTGCTTAAGAACAGCATACTCCTTACAACCCACTGTTCTTGCTACTATACCTGAGTTTTAGTAGATATCTTGGCAAACAAGTTTATACTTATTTCTTTTTGAAAAAAATGTTAATGTTTTTATATTTTATAACAAAATAGTTTTTATCTTTTAATATAAATAATGACATGTAGCTCTCATGAAGGACGCTTGAGGTTGGTGAGGGAGCCGCCTATATTCCTCTATCTTATCTTCGTGATAAGCTCATCCTCAGTAGCAGTTCCTGGCACAAAGTCTCCTACTGTTTCTATCTATTATACTCCCAACGATTAAATATCTATCTATTTATTGTATTTATTAAACCAACCAGCAATTTTATATTAATCAGAAACTATACCATAAAAATTATGTTAAAAAAATAAAATATTCATTGAAAATTACAACTGTATACAAAATACATCCAGTAAATATAATATCATAAAAATTCCAACGAAGTATAAAAGATCCACTCTGATTCGAGGGTTTCTACTTGTAACTTGAAGCGATGGGAAAAACACTCTTGACTATGTTCCAATTATTAACAATTGTAATGATTGTAAACAAAATCATATAACTATTGTAAAAGGAAAAGTAACATTACTACCAGCCCATGAAGATTCTTCATGCATTGGGTGCTGTTCAGATCAGTATATTGTTGATTGAATTAGTATCAGAAAGAAAGAAAATAATATTTTTGCCTGTCCATTTTATTTTGAAGCTATAGCTAAATATTTAAGCTCATAGGATCAGGAAATTGAATCCAAAACACAACAAGCATATTTTTAATCTTTATTATTTTCAATCTAAAGTTCTAAGCTTAAGAACAGCTCTGACCCAGTGACATATATATGGTAGTATACTTGGATATTAATACCTTTATAATTTTTTAATTTTCTAACCAAACTCTGTATTTTACTAATGTAAAAATCAGAAAAAATAAATAAAAAAATAGAAAGTAGTGAGTAGGAAAGCGGTGGTGCAGGGTGGCGTTTCCTCTTACAGAAAGAAATATATTTAATTTAAACAAATATAATTTATAATGACAAACACATCAACACATATAACGAGACAATGGGTATATACTGTAAATAATCTATTGCAGAAAATGCGTTATCATTGTATGAATCATCTGATAGAAAATTCTTTATAGCTCCACAGATTATGTTGGCTACCCACTTTATGGAGGCTGTGTAAGTCACGAGAGTGTCTTCAGATACTAAAGGCTCCACCCGTGGCTATTAACAGATTAAATAAACTATCTGCCAAAGCCGGATTTGAACCAGGACAGGAGCAAGTCAGCGCTCGACATACTGAGCATTCCCGTCCCAACTTTTTTGGGATTATTATTATTATAATTTGACAAAAATATTTACAAACTGAGTAATGCAGTCGTTATGAAGCCGATATTTCAGATTTTGTAACAAAACGGCATTTATTTCCGGAATTATTGGCCATATGATTATAGTAAAACAGTTTCCATAAATATAGGTAATAAAAATAGGATAAAATATGAAACAGGAAAAAATCTACCTTTTGTGAACCGTTATTAAGTTATTTTCAGTCGACGTAATCGGTTTAGGAGAGATGTGTATAAATATACACCGTAAACAACTTTCTTAACCTGGTTAGTAAAACCCACACATATCATTTGTCTGCTGTTCTACCGGTTAAAAATTAAAAGATAAATCAATATCGTTTAGTGTTTTTGTATTCGTTATATAATTTATGTTTTAAAATAACCAAGATTAATAATGATTTGACGATAAGCATTTATTACATTTATAAACACTATAAATGCTGTGTATTTTATATTTATGAATTTTTATAATTTTGTAATAACGATTGATTATGAAATCAAAAGAGATAAACAATATACATGTAGGTTCTTTTGATCACACGAATTGCTTGAAATCGACCGATTTCCGACAAAGCATTCGCCACCAAATTATTATATGAATTTCCTAATATTTCTGCCTCAGTTTGCAACTTTTTGGGAGACTTTATGTAAACAAAAGTATAAATGTACGGATTAAAATTGATATTGGAATCACATCGACACACTCCGTTTAAATTTAGACCGTGTTTTTAGGGGATATTTTATTTTGTTTTTTTAGGGGGTATATTTTAATTTAATTTGTGGATTAAATATTTATAATTATTGGTTTTATATATTTTTAAATTTATTCATGTAGATTTAAATACTATATGAGGTGTTCAGGATCAAAAGCGGCTTACACACAATTTTTAACATTGACTTTTCAACTTTTTTAGCAAATTTAGTCGAGCGGTTTTGTCTTGCCGCTTTACTTCTCATGGTTTTAAACTCAAAAATTCGGAAGCATATAAAATTGATTTACTGAAATAGCGAAAGATTGAATTTTTGCGACTAGGTGTTTTCTGATTTTTTTCTAAACACCTTATATACTTAATTGTATATTCATTTACTTTTTTTAAAATATAATATTTATTATTTTATTTTATATTTGTTATCTGTTGTATTTATTAATCAACATTAACAAATCAATGAATATATAATTAGATCATTTTATAGCGCATCTCTTATTATTTGTTTTCAATAAAAAAAAAAAATAAAAGAGAAGAAAAAGTGAAGCTAGACGACACCTTCAGATAGATCAATGATCTCTGTTTTCCTCCTTAAAGATTATATTTGGATTTATTTTGCATGTTTAAAATTTTTATCTAATATAAAATCCAATTGAAAATATGAAAAAATAAAATAAAATTAGGTACCTTGAAATTTACTTGTCCTATTTCTTCAACTTCTGTACCGAAACTCCAATTTGACCCACCGGAAGACTCCCGGATGACCCGCGCACGACTGAAAGGACACTACACTCTGGGGATTAAGGAGTATCAATATGTATTCAGAATGTGGGTACCCTACCCTTATATTATCCGTATTCCTCCTCATTTATTTCAGTTGTCCCTGTGGTTTCCTCTCAACCTTGTTTGCTTGAACTTTAGGCGTCAGTTATTCATTAGTACAACGCCAAGTCGGTTATTTCGATGAGAATGGCGACCGCTATATCTGCCATTTCCGAGAATCCGGAGTATCATGAGGACACCGGGGATATCTTTTTTTTCGTGAAGAGTCTACTCATAAAATATTGTTTCACGGTAGAAAAACAAATCAAAAATTCTTTGAACAATAATAAGGTAAATAAAGCAAGTTTCTCGGATGTAAAAATAAGTTTTGATTATTATATATTTATCCAAACTGTATTATTTATTTGGGAATGAGATAGAGCGCTGAGTTGCCATGCCGAAAGTTCCAGGTTCAGGGCTGGCTGTGCAAGGTAAATTATTTAATCCGTTAACAGCCCTGTGGGATCTGAGGATACTCCTGGAGCTCAACCACTACCTAAAAAGTGGGTACCCTTAATTAAGAGTTGAGTATGACCTAGAACAAATCACCTCCCTGCTCAACAGTTGTCCTAGAAAAAGTATATTCTATACCATGTAATGAACCCAAGACCCTTTCCCAGATTTTGGGTACTCAATTGATAGTGGCTGGGTGATTTTCAGGAGGATCCTAAATCTCAAAGGATTTATCTCCACCCTCTAACAGATTAAATAAAATATGTGTGGAGTAGCAATTATTAATGCCAATCAATAATAAATTAATTTTTCTCTTATGATGAATGAAGGCTGGAATTGCTAAAGGCGGTAAGTGCCAAAAGTTAAATTTTTCATGGAAGTAAAAAAACTTCATATCTATAAATAGTATTGGTCTTTTTTTTTTATTGTAAATCTTACATGGACTCTTTTAATGATAATACAAGAATTGACCAAAGCTTGTACATATGTCAGGAGGGCATTGCTTAATTAACTTAGATTGGTTAGCAGTGAAAAACTAAAAAAATTAAATGTTAATACATTAGTGGGAAAATTCCAACTAAAAACCTTAAGTCTCTAAACTAAAACAGGAAATTAAAAATACCTCTCTTTTTTTTTTTTTTAATATTTCGCCTATTCAGGCATCCTCAGGGCAGAAAGAGAATAATAGCAAACCAAAAGATGAATAATGCACCCAAAAACACACATCCCACCCACCAGTGGACTTATGCTTGTGGAATAATCATAAGTCCACTGGTTTTTTATAAATTCTCTTTTTTTCTTGCACTTTTACTTTCATTTTTTCATATAGTTTTTTGTCTTCTGTTCTTGTGTTGTTTGTTACTATTATTTATTTTATTTTGTGTTCCTGTTTTTTTTTGTTTTTTTTTTTGGTTTGGTTTGGTTTGGTGAATGTATATTGATGTTTCAAATCTGGTGTATTTATCAGCTGTTTTTATCTAACCTTAGCCAGCTGGGAATCTAGTAACCTTCCCTATGATTCAGTAGTTGCATTTGAGCCTTGGAGGTGGTGGGATGTGTGTTTTTTGGGTGCATTATTCATCTTTTGGTTTGCTATTATTCTCCTAGTGCCCTGAGGATGCCTGAATAGGGGAAATAAAAAAAAAAAATAAAATTAAAAAAAAATTTAACATTTATTTGATGTCTCTGTTGAGCGTTCCCTTATTCAATAAAAAAAAAATTAAAAATGGCATTTAGATCCTTTAGCTTTTCCAGTTCTCAAATAGGGCGCCTTCCCAGCTATTTTTCTAGCTAGCTATAATCTAACAGCTATATTCAAAAATATTTCTAGTTCTAATAATTACAAGGCTAAGATTACATGAGCAAGCAGCAAGAGGAGAAATAATAACACATAATCCAAATTGTTTTAGTTAGTAGTTGTATCATGCTCGCAGAGCTACTAAAATACATCATATTATTTGTTCGTTGAATTTCTCAAATACCTACACACATGAAGATTATTAATAAAATTAAATATGATAAGAACGTGTTATGTAAGACGAGTTCCCTAGCAAAAAATAAATGAAAACAGAAGAGAGCATAATAAAATAAACAAAACAATTATTAATCAGTTGTAATGTAAGTTAGTGTATCGAAATTGGAGAAAATAGGAGAACTGTGCCCTACTTATCCAGATGTTTATTAATAATTATATCTACAGCCCCTGCGAATGAGTAGTAATGTCAGATTTTCTCCAAAATAAGTTTCTTGTACTTGATTAAGCGGAATCATTGGTTTTTGGCTCGGTGTGGAGTTTTCTATAAGCAATATCTTATTTTCAAGAAAATGTCTGACTTAGACCCTCATATAATAGGAAAATAACACGATTCCCCTTTCCTAAGTACAAGAAACTCATTTCGTAGAAAATTCGACTTATCCACCGGGGTTGTAGATATATTCCTTAAGTTTTAAATATATTACGACTATTGACAAACAAATATAAGTTAAGAAACAGTTACGTTACAAGTAAGAAGAGCTCTTTACTACAATTTAAATCAAAATAAAAGAGAGCTCAGGCAAATAACCGAATATATTATTAATAATATAAAATACAACATCGCCATTGGAGGAAATGAAAGAACTGTGCCCTACTCACGAAGCTTCTGCGCTCCTTATTTATTTTATAATTGATAAAAATGCAAAGTATCGAATGTGAAAAATAAAAATTCGTTTTCGATCTAAATCGATTGCTTGAGGACTAATAAATGATACTGAATTCATATAGATTCAGATTAAAAACCAACACTGATATTGAATGAACCTTGAACCAGTTTTTTTACACTTCTGAAATTTGTTTTCACATTCCATACTTTGCATTTTTATCGACGACTTGTTCGTTAAATTTCAAAATACATTGAGAATATTAATAAAAGAAAAATAAGAAAAGATTACGTTACGTTACAAGGTAGAAGAGAACCCTAAGATAAAAAATAAATAAAACAAACAATAAATTCACTAATTAATATAAATATTGCGCTATAACTGCGCATTTATTTGGAATGTCTTCGATTATCTAAAATAGCATTAGCTATATAATTATGATAATCTCGGAAGAAGTAAATGTAAAAAAATGCGGTTGAAGGTGTACGATGAAGTGTGGATGCAGTTTGGTGCAACGGAGTAGCCAAAATTCCGCATGGTGAGTCAAAGCGCTGAAGCGCTTCAAAGCTGCTCTAACCAACTGTAACCCCCAATTTTTACTTCAAAAAAGGTCAGTGTAACCATTTCTTAAAGTCCATTCATTAAAGTACATCAAAATAAAATGGGTCAAGTTTATACTAAACAATTGCATCCGTATTAGAAAGTATTATCGGGAAACCCGTAGGTTTTCAATTAGCATAAAGAACTTTAGGAAGTAAGGTCATCTAATATCGTTCGAGTATATATATATATATATATATATATATATATATGTGTTATGTTTTGGTACTTGAGTTTCAGTCAGCGATTCTAAACTGACTGAAACTCAAGAACCAAAACATAATATTTCCATAACAGTCAAGATAATTAGAAACCAATATATATAAAGGCGGCCATGTGTCGTGTAAGAATAAATTATTTAACAACACTACCGCAAAAAGTCAATTATTGAAATCTCGAGTTATCAGCCTTTAATCCTGAACAATCCATTTATGCAGTTTCCCAATTTATCGAAAAAGAGTACTTGAAAAAATGAATTCAAATGCTTTAGATAAAAAAAAAATTGATCGAAAAGAAATTGATTCTAAACCGAGAAAAAAAAAATGACTGAAACCTATCAAAATTATACATCTTCCAGACATTTTATACATTAATATTTTTTTAAATTCTTGTAATGATTGAATAGGTTGGGATTGGAAAAAAATCCCAAATTAAAGTCTTTAGTCACCAAACTAATGTGACTAAACAGGCAAGATAGGTCTAATTATTGAAATTTATTTATAAATACGCCGTTTCAGGCTACTTCAACATTTACTAGACAAACGCTCTAAGCTCTCAATTAATTACAAAAGACTCACAATCATGACAACAATTAGACCTATCTGGACTTACGGAATAGAGCTTAAGGGCTCCACTAAACCGTGATATTCCTCTGGTATTCAATCCTTACAATCCAAACTCCTCCGTAAAATCCTCAATGTTACGAACTAAGTAATCCATGACATTAATGTCCCGTTTAATGCTGATCTGGCCCGAATCCGATATCCATCTTTTCATGACAAACTTCATTCCCACTCAAACCCACTAGTTTCAAACCTAGCAACCTCTTCAATTCCTGATAATCCTCCGAGGCGTCTGAAAAGAAGATGGCCTCGTGATCTACTAAGTTGAACTTGCTATTTGAGTACTACCATTGGGTTTCTCTACTTGCCTTTATTTCGGGACATTATTCATCTTTCATTATATTTACTGGACGTATTCTATTATACAGTTGTAAATTTCAATAAATAACTTTAAAAAAATATATATAAATAATCGGAAATAATATCGGTTTCCGGCATTCAAATTTAAAAAAAACATATGATATAAAAATCGAGATGATTTACATTAAATGATAAATCGATATCATTTACTATCGACGTTTTTTTTAACTATATATATTTCATTAGCTTCATACAGTCTTTTAAAGAATGGGGTTTAAACAATTTAATCTAGACTAGATGTATATTTCATTAATTTGGATACATTCGACAACTATCGACACTATAAAAATATCTTCTTTTTTTTTAATATATGCATCAATTTTACCTTAAATATTTACAGGAAGAAGTAAAACGAACATCGACCGATAAAAGTGAATGTATTCTTAATGTGAATAAAATTATTATTGAACAAATAAGAACTGGTTACTGTCCTTTTATAAATATTATATACTTACTAATTTCTCATCGGATGTTAAGATATTCATTCACGAATCTGGTAGATATTCGCTTATCGGTTTGGTAAATGCCCAATTTTCTCCGAATTTTTCATAGAAGTAATTCCGTTTTCGCATTTATAGGAATAGTTTTGTCATTATCAGTAAACAGTAACGGCCTCTTCTACGTTCTATAATAAAATAGCAATAAAACAATCTATTACTTAATGGGCTACTTATATTTTTTATTCGTAGATTTACGACTTAGTAATTCTAACTTCTATGAATGCTTTAATACGAAACGATGGAGTAGTTTTCCTCACGGTCGAAGCTGAGCAAGCGAATTCTTTCTCCGTTCGAGCCATCTTTCTCGGGTATTTAACTACAATAATTTACTGCAAAATTTTATTTACAATTCTATTTACTATTAAACTTTCTCCATGACAGGTACGACTAAGGAATGTCATGAACTTTTAATTGGTAATTAAATTTTTATTAAAAAAAAACAATCACAAGTCCCTCTGATAGGAAAACGAACTTCAAACAACTAAAAATGTTAGCCTAGTCTCTAAAAATTAGGATACGCGTACTCTGGTTTAAATTATTCGTATCAATTCAAAGGATTGCTGTAGAACATTTTCCTCTTAGTCCAAGAATATTACTGATACATTTGATAAGTATCAAAAGTGGAAAAACACCACTTTTCAGGACAGTGAAAAAACTGTATCAAGGCTTATTCAAAATAATGCGTATCGTCAAACGTAGTTTACTTACGTCATTACATGTGGTTTTGTGCATTATATATGACGCAATATGAATTCATATCAATTACCGATCCTGAAGATCAATCCAATAGATGGAAATTTTTCTCGTTCAATACTTTGCAAAACCAGTTACTTTAAAGAACAACGTCATAACTCAAAAAAAATTTTTCAATAGAGCATTTGAAAGTTCCATATGAGGTAAAAGACTTGGGCATTGTTAAACCAGAGCATTCCTATGTTAACGATTGTATTGAAGTTCTTTTATTAACTGTTAGAAAATTTTTAAAGGCTTGAAACTAAATTGATTTTAAAACATGACATTATTCCCATTATACTTCAAATTCAAACATGATATGAAACATGACTTTCTTAATGTTGGTAATGGAATAACAGATATGTCGGTCTTGAATTAAAAGCTTCAAACAATTGGATTGGTAATTAAGGCTTAACTCTAAAATGCCTTTTAAAAAATGAAGGAGCGATATGTGAATATTAATAAAGTTCATGATCTGAATACTTTTTTAAAAATATGCTCACATCCTTAGGTAAGGAATAGAATATTAATTTTAGAAAATGGTTTTCTCGTTTGTAATCAATCGTAAGATATATATATTCTTTTATGTATTTATTGTTCTTTTTGATTATTTGAATATTTTTTATTTTGAAAAGAAAAGATTATGTTTTGGCCGGAATTCGAACCCGGGTCACCCGCGTCTCTAAACGCTGAGCTAAGGCACGAATCAAAACCACTCTCTTCACTGATCCTATATCTATATTATATATATAATGACCTTTCTTGCGAATTAATCAAGAAATCAGCACTGAAGGCTAAACTCGATGCCAAATTTTGAGTTATGTTCCTTTAAAGTATCGAAACGTAATCAAAATATAATTTTATATTTATGGTAATTATTTATAAAATAATTAGCAATTATCGAAACATACCTTACAAGGAGGACGAAAAGTAGCATAATTTCCACTCCTGAAATTGATCAAGTCCGTTATGAAATGAAACTTCACAAGTAATTGTAGAGTGAGTGCATCGCTATTAAAGAGTGCACCGCGTGAGAGCGGGGTAAGACCCCAATCCACTCCAGAGGGGTGCATTTAATGCACAAATTATTTGCATAGCAGAGTCCCGCCAAGTTTTTAATTCTGCCTCCCCCATCCCCGCTCTATGTACAGTCTCTTCCGGCGGAACTGACTCTACCAGTTTTATTAAAGTTTGCTTCACGTTTAGAGTCTCTCTCTCTCTCTCTCTCTCACCCTCTCTCAAACATACACACACACGCACAGAGTATACACCTGTATACTCAAGACACTAATTGACAAAAACGATTACACTCGGAACGTGAAATAATATTTTGTTAGCGATTCTCTTTGAAAAAATATTTGTTTATATATAATTTTATACAGATTTTTTTTCTCGATTTAACAATCCTGTTTAAGCTTTTAGAATTGGATATATTAACATTTTAATGGCATTTTTCAGTTAATTCAATATCAACATCATTATACAAGGTCGAATACGAAAAAAACATTTCATTGATGGAATTCCAAAAAAAAAAAGAATTCACTCATAATTGTGTATTGGATAATATATTATGTAACAATAAAAAATAATAGCGTGGTAAGATCTATATTTAATGTTATATTAAAAAAATAATGCATCAATTTTAATCCCTTTACTAATTTGATATATCACAATTTACGATAAGCAATACAGAATTATAATATCCAAGAAAATTTATGAAAATTTAGCTATAATAAAAAAAAATTAATAGAATGCACGGTAATAGAATAAAAAAAAAATTTCAGTAAAAAATATTTTATCTTGATAAAATAAAAACCAAATCTATATGGTTCACCGAAGTGGTTTATAAAGATCTTGAAAGTATAGGAACAGAGGCAAATTAAAGGACAGAGACAAATGTAAAAAGTAAATTTTACAGTTCATTTTAAATTACAGTTCAATCCGGATAGAAAATAGACAGAAGAAAGAAAAGAACAAGCAAGAGTCGGAATACAAATATTAATAAAATAAAATAATAATAATAAAAGAAAAAATCCAAATTATGCGAAAAAATTAGTATTTAATTTATAAAATAATATATATAAACATAACAATACTGTTGCAATGTTGCATTTTCTGTATAATTTCCACCAAGATAGCTATACAATTATTTTTATAATCAGTCATTATAACATTACCTTAAATACATAGTTTGAAAGAAGTCAATAATTTTCATTTTTTACAATTCATGATAGAAAAACTAGATATTCTTGGATGAATGGAATACATGTAAAACAGAAATATGTATGTTTTATTATATTAGTTATTGATTTTAATCATTTTTAAATATTTTTATTTCAAAAAAAAAGATATGTCCAGGACCCCTGATGTAGCCAGGATAGCTCAATTGGTAGAGTTCCAGACTAGCGATCTGGACGACCCGGGTTCGAGTCCCGGTCCTGGACATATCTTTTCTTTTCAATTAGAAATATGTATGCACAGGCATAGTGACGTTATGAAAGATATCAAAGTAAATTAAACTCGACACCACTACCTTCCCACTATCTATAATATTTATTTAATTACACTGATCTACAAAATTTAACTTTTTGTGTGCCTTTCAATTGAGTACTATATTTTTATACTGCTTTGAAGTTACTGAATACGAAAACACGAATGTACTTTTTTAATTAGCTCTTATTTTGAAAATGTATTTAATATACAAAATTTGACTATTAGAAACATATTAAAGTACAAAACTGTAGATTTTTCCCTAAAAATGTAAAATAAAAAAAACGATGACAATTTCACGTTTTAACTGGTAAACAAGACACAGCCAGCTTTAGATACAACAAACAAATAATAAATAATAAAATTTCCGCGGGTAATCCCTAAATATTTGGAATTATCATCATTAATATGATAAATCTATTGTGCTACCCGGTATTATATTAAATATGGCACAAATGAACAATAAGAGCTAACTATGGATTTTAACTTGTACATTTATCCTCAGCGAGTGAAATACTGTCAATATACGAGTACACTCGTAGTACATTTTCATGTAAAAAACAAATTTGATGTAGACCAGTGTTATTATACATAATGAATATTTGAATATGCTACTCTCATTTGCGTTTAAACATATTTTAATATATTTCTGGAATAAAATGATAGTTTAAATCCCGATCTAACAGACTACCTCAATTCTATATTTCTGTACAATATGAAAAACAATTGACACAATATTTTCGCTTTAGATTTAAAAGGAGAGTTTTTGAAATGGGCGAAAAGCAAGTGCTCACTGGAGCGTGTATCGACCTGGCAGAAAATAAATTGGAAAACCTTTGTGAAATAAAAAAATGAAATATAATAAAATTTGAGGTATAGGGTGTGCTCCAAATCCATTGAGTACCTACGTCTCAATTATTCTAACCCTAAAAGTTGTTTCGATTGTTTTAATTTTATTCTGCTATGAGGTTGATACACAAACCCTTGCAATACTGAAATGAGGTAAAACTATGGTTTTATTATTTTTATTAAACTAAATTAAAAAGGTGATATAGGTGGAAAACGCCATTAAAATAAATAATAATTTCAATGAATTAAAATGTAAAAAAATTTAAACCAAATTGTCTAAACAAAATAATTTAGACTCCATCATTCCCTCGTAAATTTTTTTTATGTTAATATATAATTTCTTTTTAAGATTCACGGAAGATATAACATCTGATATATATATATATATATATATATATATATATTATACAAAATCAAATAATGGTAGTCTTATTATTTTATAATTATATATATATATATATATATATATATATATATATATATATATATATATATATATAACATTATCTTAAAATGCATAGGTTTTGGTGCATTGTTCGAACATTGGAATGATTGGGAACACCAGTTTAAAAAATAACAAAAGATCTTAAAATATGTTATTTACTAATTATACATAAAGGTAAATATTCAAACGCATCTATAACTCTAAGAAAACCCTAATAATGAGACTATTTCGATAGAAAATGATGATTTTCAGATATAATAAAATATAATTAATTTACTATTTGTAAAAATTAAAAATTAGTTACTAAAAATTATAAAGTTAAATTTTTAATGTTGAAGAATTTATTAGTACTTTTTTATGATACAATATATATATATAATTAGTATATAATATTGAAATTACGTAATATACGAAATAAGGTTAACTTTATTTTTTTCGATTTATGTATCTTTTTTATCTCTGTCCATTAATAAAAGATTTTTGTGTGCACCCTACCCCCTCCAAAAAAAAAGAAATCTACGTTCTTCTTGATTTTCATTCTATACTCTACAAAAAATTAAATAAAATTTTTGTTGGTAAACCACAACTTATTATTTAAATTATTTAATTAAAACTAAAGATAAAAAAAATATTGTTTTACGTCCCTTGTAAAGTCCTACTTTTCAAGGTGATGGGTACCACGTATTTACTTCTATATAACTAAATGCAAACAGTGAATATAAAATATGTGAGTATCTATCCATCAATGTATAATTATATATATATATATATATATATATATATATATATATATATATATATATACACACACAGAATATTTGTGATGGATATTACAATCGCTTAGAATGAGTTGTTTTTTTTTTGCTGTATGTTGTTAATTTTATAAATAATTTGTAATGATTTTATTACTCAATATTTGTATTTTAAATTTGTAATATGCGTTTAATAACACAAATTAGATTTTTAATAATTATCTCTTATAAATAATTAATGTGATAGCGGCTTCAGACTTAAATGAATGTTCAACCGAAATTCGGGCAAAGCATTAAAGTCACTGGGAGCCGAAGCAAAGGTGTGCTTCGTTTGATTTGACCTCCGGTGCCAATTCGTTTAGCATATCAATCAATAGATAATACAATATATTGCAATCATATAATTTGATTGTCGAAATATATAGTGATATAAAATAAATAAAAATTGAGGATTTTTAAAATTGTATACTATATTTGTAGTATCAAAGCAATTATAAAAAAAAAAAATGTTAATTACCAGATGAATATTGGTAAACTTAGAATTTCAATTGAAATAAAATTATACATTTAAGGAAATAATCATACAAATACCAATGGGATATCATAAATAATCCTGATGGTATTATTAGGTTTTAATTCTAAAAAATAAATTTTATGTTTTTTAAACAATCTGATCATTATAGTGGGAAAAAGTATAGCAACATTAATTGTTAAAAGAAGTATTATTTCTTACAGAATTATTTCTTACATAACTTTTTCTGATAATTGATATACAATTTATATTAACTTATTTTCTTTCCTACCACTACCAAATGAGAAAAACTCAAAATGTAAGTGAATTAAGTGTTTTAAAAACAGTTTTCTACTGATATATGTATTTCAGAATGTGTTTATTATTAAAATCCATATTGTCCTGGTCGAAATCCCACCAAAACAATCCAAAATCAATGTTCATTTTAAAATTTGACTTAGAGTTTCTCATTGCCTACGCTTTAAAGAAATACATACATCAATCAGACACTACATGCAATAAAAGTTTCTGATTTCTTATTACTGACAACAATAATTTCCGATTCAAACGCAGTGGTCAATCAGTATACAATTATCAATGTGAATCAGTTATTAAAATGACTACAAAAGAAAGAAAACAAGTTGGTTAGAAACCTGACGAAGCAAGACCTGACATATTTGTTTGGGTGAATATTTTCGACATCCTGGGAAGCGGGTCTTTCTCATTTCTGCTGCCTCTCAGTTTTTCAAACATTCAGCAAAATATCGACAAGTGCTGTGCAGACCACGGTCAGCAATTAATATACAATTCCTTGGTAAAACTGTCTTAATTATAATCGATCGGGTTAAGGAAATTGCGTAGAAATTATCCTTATTAAATAATGGACAAAAGTAATAACAAGACTCCTAAAAAATTATACACAACATCTTCATGATACTAGTTATCAACTGGGCAGACACAGTTCGTTCAAAGAAGGATCGAAACGGAAAAATGTGATAAACACGAAAAGCATTAATTACTAGATGAATGTATCGTTTATTCTTCTTGGGGTCAAAAGAAACCGTTACCATGAATATAGAATTAATAGTTAAGAAGATGTTACAGATTTAATATAAAAAAGAATACCTAAATACTCAGAATCCCAGTCCACTATATGCAAGGCTTCCTAAACACATAGGAAAAACAATTTTTTTTAAATTGATAACTGTATTAACATCGTACAAGTGTCAATTTTATATAGTTTGATTATTTAAGATCACTTTACGCTGCTATGGCTAATCGGACGATGCTTAAGTGCTAAATTTTGCCTATGCAGGTTTAATTAGCTAGGAATATTAGTACCTGACATCGTACAGGCTCAGGACCACAGTTTCTGTCCCTTACGAAGTACGGCATAACCAAGGACTTTTACTCAAGTTTTAAAAAATCTCAAGTCCAACTGCCGGGCTTCGAATCCATTATCTTTGGCGTAGAATGTTATGCTAACCAAATATCTCATATTTTTATATTTATGCTAGTTTGTTATTTAATATAATTCACAGGAAGCCTAATTTTTTTTCACTGTTTTGAAACAAGGCACGATTATGAGAACAATAGAGTCTCGAATCATTGTCATAAGGAAGTTTAATAATATATATATATATATATATATACATACATATTTATACATATACATGTATTTACCCTTTACATAATATATAGTGACTCCAATTATAAAACACAGGAACACTACTCAATAAAAAGAAGTTGATTCAGGTAGCTTCTAATGAAATACGACACGCTGTATCAGGGAATCTGTCAGTATTTTTTAAAATACTGTATAATAACAAAATAAATAAGTAGATAAATATGAGTAATATATAGATTTAAGTAATAGGGAAGTGTTAGTTGGAACGTACAATGGCGGGGTAGCTGACCCAATTCACAGTGACCGGGAACACCTTGACACACAACTTCCCTTCAATGCACTCCAAGTCCACTCAATAAGATGCACTTTTATCACTATATATTTTCCATCTCTATAACTTCACTAACATACGTCTTATCATAAGTTATATAAGTCATTCCTCTATCATTTAATGTTATCAATTATTTCGGAAATAATTAAGGAGTTCTATTCCTATTCAAGGCTATTTTCATTTTCTTCTATAAAAGAAATAATCGATGGTATTAATGGATTTCATTTTTTACAATGGATATAAAAAAAACACATTTAAATATGTAATTCAATAAAACGTTCCCAAATCTGTCTTATGAATACAATGATAGTTGGCAAATCTTTCATTGAAATATTCATTTATTGTTAATATAATTTTAAATGCTAGTTACTACATTATCCATATTAAAAATACATAAATAAATTGAGCAATCGGCTTTTCGTACACATAGTAACAAAACAATAACTATTTATAATTTAAAATTATAATTTTAATTCTAAACTATATAATTAAATATGTTGATTTCTTGCTCACTACATAAACTATAATGTTAATATCATTAATGGATGTATTAAATTAGATTATAAATAATTAAAAAAAACATAGATAAATCAGAAAATCGTACGAACCACCGCTTGCATTTCATACATATATTATCATTAATCTTGAACTCCGAAAAATCTCATTATTAAAAAATTAAGAACTGTAACGAGACTTCATTCCGAACATAATACACATAATAATCACCACTACTAAACTGAATTTTTGTAGTCCCTTAAATTAAACTTAGATAACTTTTAATTTTACAAATAATTATTATTAACATTATTTTATTGCATATTCCTGTATTCCTGTATAATAGCAGTAGTTTTAATCAGGCGTCAAATTTATTATGAGCAAGTAAAAAAGCTGAAGTGATATTTGTAAATTATTTATAGTAAAAATGAATTCTTTAAATGTTTTATATTAAGAGCAAATTAAATGCTACGTTTAATTTTCGTTATTAAGTAACTAACATTAAGATGGGTTGGGTGTAATGGTCATTTGATAGAATGTGACTTATGTTTGATGAAGATATTAAAAAATGATTTACAGTCCTTTTGTACACTCCGATATTTTAAACTTACATGAATAGCCAAACGATCAAAAGACAATCAGGCATATGGTAATAAACTCATTTTTGCTTATATACATTATATTCTGTACATATAATAATCTTTATAGCATCATTTTTGTAAGGTATTTATTCCCAAATCATTCTGAAATTATATTTCAACCCATTGGCATGACAGGATCCCGTTTGACTTCGGCTACAAGTAGAACCTACCCCGGTTTCAATATTTAGATATTCAGATCAGGAACTAATTCCTGATGGATTTCAAAATCTGTTGTGAGAGTCCAATTTTATATTGCATTAGGTAGGGGATGAGATTAATATAGTTATGTTGTGTATAATATTTTTTTACAATGTTCATTACAATCAATTGCGACAAGATTTGACTAGGGACAGTAAAAAAAAAATACTATCGTAGAAAGAAATGTGACTAAATAAGTAATCCGTAAAATTGAGGAATTAAGTGTCGATTGGAAGAAAAATTGTAAGAAGAAATTAACAATATTTGTTTTTTTATTAAATGTCAACCAATAAGAAAAGAAAGAAAATATGCCAGCAACTATTAAAAAATATATAAACCACACATACGATTTTGTAAAAAACAAACAAAAACATAGATATCAAGATATATACATAGATATCAAATAACGTAAAGTGTAAAAGAAAACAAAATTTAATGATAGAATGAACAGTCAGATGAAGACAATGGAACATTTTTGTTCTGAAATCCGACATTCCAAACCAAAACTTGTGAACTATTAACGTCAAGAACTGCACCAGATTACTTTTTGTATATGTATACGTAATACACACACATACGTGTTTATAGAAATCTTATAAAGCACCTTATTTATAAAGTACGTGATAAAGGAGGCTGCAGTAAAAATTCCCTCACAAAACACACTTAACGATATCATCATTTCATCATGAGAAATGTTTGAAGCAGTCAGGAGGTGAAATCAACGTTAAACAAAATAAGTACAAATTATCTTGTTTGTGAGAACGTTTCGGCCTAATTTTATGCTTTCTTCAGGAACAGAAATAAAATAAACTACAATAACTGCTCTACCAAACAAAAAAATCAGTTTATACGAACAGAACTAGTAGGAATGACAAGGATGAAGTTTAAAGAACAAAAGTTTAAATTAAAAAATAATTATTTTTATGAATTATTTAAAACATTTTGTTCGCTGTAGTTCATTCTGGTCACTCTAATCATATTGTCAGTTTTTTTTTTCTTTGATACTTTAATGTTTACATAAATAGAGAAATTTCTTACTCACGATTCATTCGGCTACTGGAGAGGAAGTCTGATAAGAATGTTTTGTAGACGGATCCGTCTTTATCTCTACGATTTTCAGTTCCGTGCCTCGATCTTGAAACACGCGAGTTATTCGTATGTTTTAATAACTCTCACACTAGAAGAAACTCTTAAGACGCGGAAGACTCGCCAGTGTCCATCCCCGAAGAGCTGGAGATGACTGAGGAAGGAAACAGCTGAGATCTGTTTACACAGAGGCTAATGACAACGGCTGTGGGAACGGAGGGTGTTCCCTGTGATTAATGCCACGAAGCACCTTTCAATAAAAACCTAATAAATCTTCGAAAAGGAGCCGGGGTGCAGGGGGTGGACGCCACCCCACCAGCTACTGCCACGATTTTTAAAAAATAACCGGTTCCTGGGGACCAGTTCCTCCGGCGACTTTTAAATCGGCCAGTAACGGCTCAAGGACTCGGAAGACCGGGGTGTCTTCTTCCAGTTCATGGCGGGCTGTCATCTATCATCTCTCTGGGGGCGGAAACCTCGTCATCAACGGCGGTAGCAGGACAGCTTACCGGGGCCACAATAGGTAAAGTGGATCCATACCTAACCATCATATCAACTTTATCTAGCCATCTCTAGCAAAATAAAAAACCTTAAGGTCATTATGGATGCCTTTATTCGTAACAAAGTTATGAGCATTCAGGATTGGATAAGAGAGGGATTTGATTGCTTAGTGGAGCCCCAAAGCTCTGGTATCCCGGTGATAACCTACATATAGTATTGGATATGTATACACAACCATTATTATTTATAAAAAAAAAAATTATTGAAATTTACACCTATCTTATAACAATTCTTCCACTAAATATTATGGATGATATATAATAGTATTACATGAATTCGAGTAGAGAAATCACCATTTCATAGTACTACAGTAACAGATTTAAGTTAGATGATCCCGAGGGCAACTTCTTTTCAGGCGTCTCGGGGGATTATCGGTAAGTGAAAAGGATGCTTTGAAGCCAGAGGGTTTGTATGCAAATACAGTTCAGTTTGGCATAAAAGGATTGATGTCGGGGTCGGGTCTTATCAGCGAGAAATGGGACATTAAGGTCAATATGGATGACATTATTCGTAACAAAGCAAGGTGCATTGAGGATTTTACGAAGGGTTTTGGATTATAAGAATTGGATACGAGAGGAAATCGATGGCTTAGTTGAACCTCGAAGGTCTACTCCGTAATAATAATCATGTACATGAGTCTTTGGTAAGTAATTGGGAGCTTAGAGGGTTTGTCTTGAAAATATATAATTTCCTTCTTCCTATTATATTAAAATTAGAAGCGATTTTAGACAAACATATTTATAAGTATGTAAATTTAACATTATCAATACAATAACAAACATTTACTGTGTGTAATATTCTCATTTAATTATAATTTCAATCTTAATTAAAAGTCTCTACATATAGTCAATACGCTTCCATAGTTCCATGACAATGAAACATACCCTAACCAATCTGTCATATGGCTCGTGCTATATTGCTACATCGTTTTTTAATAGTTTCTTATTAAAATTTACAATAATATTATAACAATACAAGTAAATAAAATAGATGAAACATAATGACAATAGATAAAGGCACGTAGAGAAATCTGGTAATCTTATTATAGACCCCTCGGAGGAGTATCGTGAATTGAAGAAGTAAGTAGGTATGAAACTAAGGTGGGTTCGGGTGGGAATAAAGCTTTCCATTCAAGGAATGGTATCGGATTCGAGGCAAATCAGCAACAAATGGGATATTGAGGTCATCATGGACGACTTTATTCGTAACAAAGTAAGGTGCATTGGTGATTACATGAAGGATTTTGGATTGCAAGCAAAGGATATGAGAGAAATTTCATTGCTTAGTGGGGACCCCTAAGCTCTACACCACAAGTTCATACACCATAGGTCTTATTATAGCCATATATATATATATATAGCGTTTGCCTAGTAAGTGTTGCAGTAGCCGGAAACGGGGAGTGTTTGTATGTTACTGGGTTTATAATTGTTTTCGGTTTTAGCGTTTCGGGATTCTTTGAGTTTTTCTATATCGCCCTAGAAAAGTGACAGAACTAGAAAATATATTGAGTTATGGCTAAGATTGACACAAGTGCTTTCGGGCAGACAAGCTCAGGAGCTAGGTTGATACAGTTTTGATCATATGCCTATTCGGATTTACGGAGTAGTGAAATATTAATTAAATATTAAACTAACACAGCGTAGTTAAATCTACCCGAAACAGCTATATAGATAACCGTAAAACGGATTAATAAATTAAATAATAAAAAGAACAAAAATATTTATATAGCCTTAGATATATCAAGTTAAATAATACCAATAATATTATAAAGTAATTCGTAGGTAACAAATGTACAATTTATAAATTTATCTGACTGTCAAAAGAAGGCGATGTTTCTATCGATGACTAAAATTTTCAAACTAAACTTGCCATGTTCGTCTGTTTAAATGAATTTTATGTTTAAATAAATGTTTGATTCCCCGAAAATACGCCGTTGTATGTAAAACATGTTCAGTATAAATAAACTTGACCAAATATACAAGTTTTCAGTAGATTCAATTTAGCAATACAAATTTCCCTGTTACAAAACGCATACAAGCTGTATCATTTTTAAATTTAAATGTACCACGATATTCACATTCTTTATCCATATTGTAAACACTAATTTTAGAATGTGATGAATCTTCTATATATGGTCCATGTTAAATGCGTGAGCAATGAACGATAATCGCTTCAATGCGCGTTGTATTTAAATAAAAACATGCTGTCAATTTACGCTATACTTAAATTTTCACTCATAACTCGACCAAAGCTAATGGTTATATATCGGCAATTATGTAAGTTATAAATTTTTATAATTTGACGTCAGAGAAACACCTCGGATACTTATCATTTAGGATGTTAATTTCTATAGTTATTTTGTTTTATGGAAAATAAATACTTTCATAGATCTAATCGGAATTTTTAAAAAAATTTGTTTTCCAAAATGAGCTTCTTATACTTAAGTAATCAGAACCAAGTTATTTTTGTAGCGAATGAGACGATAAGTAAGGCACTGGCTTGAAAAGGATTTATTCTTTATATTACAACTTCATTTCAAGCCAAAAACTACAAGATGATACGATTCCGGTTGCCTGAAAGCAGTTAATTCGCTCTAGACAAAATTCGACTTAACCACTTATAAAGCAGTGTCATGCACAATCAGTCGCAGTCATTTTAGAATATTAATGTTGATTTGAAAAACAAAAAGGTTGTGAAATCCGCCTTCCTGTAGTTTATTTTAACTCCATTGTAAAAGCTAAAATATTTTTTAAAAAATTGACAAAATTTTAATCAGATACCTTTGATTTACTGGATTTATTAAGTTCGACTAATAATGGATTTGGAAGGATTAAATGTGGAATCGAGATCAAATGATTCTTAATATATCCAAGTTATAGACCAATTAAGCAAACCAATAGCATACGAATCGTGTTATATATTTATATATATATATATATATAATTAAAAGATCTAATCAAGTACGCCACACTATTAATTATATATTTTTTGCTTGTACCAGAGACTAAGTAATATTCATCGTACTTATAGAGATACAAACACCACATGCTCGCCTCTAGCGATTCAACTTTTTATCTGGGGGGGAGATTTTTTACAAAGGGGGTACACCCCGCCTTCATCCTCGTCAAATAAAAAAAAATACAAATAAACTGAATGAAGTTATCTCGTACTATAGAAGAGCTCACTAATATGAAGCACCACTCGCACGAGTATGTTGTATATTATTAAGCATTCATATAATGGGCTCTGAATAGGCATGAATAAGCAACTATATAAGACTCATTTAATACAAGTATGTATAATAACATTAGGCATTATAAATATCTTGCATTAAACATAAAAATACAAATAAGTTATTTCGCAATTTTAATCATACATAGCTGCTTATTATAATAACATAAGATTTATAAATAACAAATAAATCCATAAGAAATCAGATATAAACAAAAAAAAATTAACCTTATAACAATATATAACATTTCATAATTTATTAATACCAATAACGCATTGCTATATAATAAACAGATTTCATTGTCAGATGTGATGGATACCAGATATAGGTTCATAATACAATTTGGTTTTGGGTTAAAATATTTTTTTGGAAACACTCAAAACTTAACGATGGAAAGAATTGCTAACATCCACAAGTATATGTTTTTATGTTTATTTTCGTAATGATTTTTATGAATTTTACCATTTTTCTTCTAAATACTTGATAATAAATTAAATGCAGAACGATAAAATATAGTGGCCGTTATATTAAATATATATTTTATATGACGCGTTCGATTAATTATTTTTATTTATTTTATGCAAGACAAGACCATTTGAAAATTATTGTACCGTTAGAAACGAGGTTCTAAATATTTAAAGTGTCGGTGACCTGTAATGAAATAAGATGGATTTTTTATAAAATAATATTTTAAAACTAATGAAGCTATAATTTGTATAAATCAATATTTATTTATTAAATATATGAAATTAAATAATTATGAAATCTTTATTAAACGCGATTAATAAAAATAAAAGTTTGCTTACAATTCTTTCGATTTTGTATTAGAATCAGTATTGGAAAACCAAAAGAATCCTGTACGAAATGATTCAGAAAATATTTAAATGTAGAAACTCATCCTTTTATTAGACCGTTTATGAAAAACGAATTGTAAATAATCGGGAATAAAAATTATTTTATTTGTTAAAAATTAAAAAAAAAAAGATCTGTTTAGAACTCTTGAGAAAATTCTTGAGAGGGAAATGCAGAGAATGTTGAGGAATGGATTGACATCAGAGGCTGGTGAAAGGAGAAAATTCACCTATTTTTTTTCGAGCTTCAAACTTTTTTGTAATAAAGAAAGTTATTTTAAAATTAGTTTGGTTCTTTTTTCCATTTTTTTATATAGAAAACATAAGTGCAGAACTTCGAATTGCATCTTCTTTGTTTGTATATAACATAATATTACATCTGCATTGTTGTCATAGTAAAAAAAAACAACAACAGTATAACTTACTCAACACAGAACTTCGTATTTTCTTTAAATTCGATATACTATAAACTGTTATTCTTTGATTAATTACTCTTTCGTAATAAAGTCACAATATCATAACGGGACGGTTTGTATAGGAACTCTTGAGTTCCGAAGCATCTGTCCAAACATCTCTCCGAAACTCTGCGATTGAACGTAAATAAACCAAACTATGATAGTTAACTAGTAATGCATACAAAGATAAATGGAGCTAGCAATACAATAGACGTCCGTTAGTAAACATAAATCCCACATAGAAATTTTAGAGATGAACAGAGGGAACATCTGTACACTATTCAAACCCAAAACAGTCCCAAAAATGCAGCTGTATGCATATTTGTATTTTAAAAACTTTTTGACCCGTTTAATTTTTACAATTCAAAAACTTTCGCTTCATTTTGAGCAGCCGAAAAAAACCCTGAAATAATAGCGGAACGATACTTGGGAATCTACACAACCATTCATCATATTGTTCATATAAAAAAGAATATATAAAGTATTCTTGAAAATGAATACAAAATCTGCAGAATAAAAAATAAGAAATATGAAAGCTTTGAGAAAGCTATTTATAAAATTGAAAAATGAGAATTTTAGTTTTCCTTATAAGTCGGTGTAAAACCATGAGTTCATTAGTAAGATATAAAATTAGTATTACATACTACGAGTATATTTGTAACATTGTACTTAAATAAGGTTAAAAACGAATATTTATAAAGATTCGGCCAGTATTGTATATTCAAATCTGGTTGTAGTAGATGAATTATTTAAACTGTTAACATCCACAAATGGACCATATAGATCTAGAACAATTCACCTCCCTGGATAACTACTCTCTTAGAATCGTACTGATTCAAAGAGAGTAGTTGTCCACATGGTCTCCACCATGTACTGAGCTCGATACCCTTAATGGATTAGTAGTACAGTTTGGTTTTTATTTTAAATATTTTGTAGTATTATATTTATATAATACCTTGATTTATATTGTTTTATGTGTATTAACGCCACAAAAAAAATTTCACACTCCTATCCTAAATTATCATATTTTTGGGACACAAGTTTTTTTTGTTTTTTTTTCAATTTCTATTACTTTGCATTCTATTAAAATTAAATTTTAATAAAGTACACAATTTCATGTAGAGTACTTGATTTTTTTAAATTATTACAAATTAAAGTTAAAATAAAATTGATTCATCATTCTCGTGTATTTTTATGCATATAGAGTATCTATAATATCTTACACATACATAAGAATCCATATTGTATATTTTGAACCGAAATTCGGAGTTATTTATTGAAGTATGTATATGATATAGACTCATATATAGCAGTGCTCTATGACTATTACTGCCTTACATAATTTAATTATATAAGAGAATAGTCGGTGTTTGTCCTGGGAGCTCATTCATAGGTACGGGCCTCCATATTGATGAACCCATTCATTTGACCATGAGTGGAATGTTGGAGCTAGCAATCCTCAATGCCGGAATTAATGTTTCACATCAGTCTCCCAACGGTTAGGAGCTGTTTACCCTGGGTCAACCCAAGGCAATGGCCACGACAATGGATTCAAGCAACCAGTCACGAATATCAACATTAGTTTAATTGTGCAATAGAGCATTCCCTTCCACTGTACGCAAATCGGAACCGAGAGATCTTTCGTCAATCGGGAAACTGCAATGCTACTGAAACATGGATGCGAGTAACTGAATAGGGCTCGAGTAGCTAAAGGAACTTGTATTGCAAGCAACAGTTACAAATTTATGATCTTCAATTTCCCTCCTTCAAATTGTGTAACATATGTCAACTTAATTGTTGATAGAACGGAGGTATTCATTAACGCATTCATTTTTTGTTTTTGTCCTAAATTTTGCCTATCCAGGTATAACTAAAGGAACCTTAGGGTAGGCTCATTAAGGAGAAACTGAAATCGTACAGGCACGGGATCTACCATTTAATGTCCCTTCCAAAGGACTGTGTAACAAAGTGATCTAACTCCTTCTCGGACATATCTACTTTAATTGCTCTATCCAGGGTTTATTTTTTTGGCTTAATTTTGTCATTCGAGATGAGTAGGTAGAAGAACTGAAGGACAGCCCAGTAGAAAGATGGAACTATAATAGGCAAATGATCCGACAAGATTAATGTCAACTTTTTCTTTTATTTTCATTGTTACATGACCATCATAAGCAATAACCGAATAAAATCAAAAAATAAAATACTTTACCACTACAATCCGTGAAGAGTCTAGGGTTTCTAGGACAGGGTTTATGCAGGGAGGGGATTAAGATCATCCGCGATCATGCTCAACCACCAGGTTTTCCCCCGATTAAGGGTAACTGGGAAGACTGGGGGAGCCCCAAGACGGTCTCCAGATCCTCCAGGATCCATTCGTGGCTGTTAACAAATTAAATTATTTATCTGCTACACCCGAATTTGAATCCTGGACTTTGAGCACAGCAAATGAGCTACACCCTATCCCGTCCAATTTTAATGCTCATAATTTTTTTTTTTTATCCATTATTTCTTATTTTTCATAATCATAATTTAAAATTGTATTCCCTATTACTTTCATATTAACCTTATACACTGCTCATCCGTTATTCATTCATACCAGACCAAATTCATATTTACGCTCTTTGGTTTATCCGCTTTTCGTGACGAATCAGGTTTGATAGATTAATAGCCTTTGATCTATTATTCACTTACAAATTATGTAGTTTTTTTTTTTAAACAAAAGTTTTCTTTTCCCTGATACCTTGCGACCATATTGAGCATAGCAAGATGCAGTGTGACAATACCAGGCTGTTGTTTTTTATTTCAAAAGTTACTAAGCTACTCAGCTTAAGTTATTTGGTCCACATTTCCTCTGTAGCTAGAAGATTTATTCTCCATGCGGTTTTTCCCCATAGAGATTTCCGAAGGACAAAGTATTCAATTAAACACCGGCCTCATTCTCGGAAGTAAATCAGGTAAGGAAAAATTAATGCGAAAAAATAATTCACAGGAAATGAGTCCCAGTCATGGAAAATTTACCCTTGATTCTTCCAAAATTGGTAAATAGAATTGAAAATATTAAACAAGAGTTTATTAAGCAAATAAAAATATTTGTAATTAATTATTTATTAAAAAAAAGTGAAACTGATGGACGAAAAAAGCAACGTAAAATTAATTACATCCAGAATTTTGAAATTTAGCCAAACAAATCGGGAACTAAGCAATATTAATTTTTAAATTTCAGAATTCAAAATTATAGCATCAATTCGATATTTTAGACATCTTCCATAATTAATTATTTAAACCTTTATGATAGTAACATAATTGCGTGGAGATGCCAAATCGAAGAAATCGATTTCTTATTTATATTTCGTATATACAAATCGTTATTTTTTACCTTTAGAATCTGAAGAGAGTTTACATTAAATTAAAAATTTTTGAATTGTATATTATAATTTTTTTTTAATTATTGAATTAAATTTAAAAGGCAAAAGTTTTGAATTTGAAAGAATGACACGTGATACTGTAGAGGTATAAGGATTACAAAACTTTTCTAAGAATACATATTTAAAAAAAAATGAAATAAAACTAAATATGGAAGCAAATTAAATAAAAAAATAAAATAAAATAAGAACGATTAAATTACAAATGCCGTTAAGATGGTTGCCACAAGTACTTGGTCCAGCCCACCGTCTTCAAATTTTGTTTACTGAATTTATTTTATTAAGAAAACATCAGTTTTCTACAATCAAATTAGGAAATCGATTTTACGATCTACTGAATAAAAATTATGATTATTTTTTTTTTTAAATATACAAGCGGAACTCTATTTTTCCAACAGCACTATCTGAAGGCGTTGAGCAACCATAATCCTATTCCAATATCATTATATTGTTATATTATTTATATTTTATAAAAAATGTACCAATGCCAAACAATCAATCATTTTTCCAGCGCCTCTAACTGAAGCTGTTGGTCCCATCAAAATGGCTTACTTGAACACAGCCGCTATATGTTTTTTTTTAACATATATGTTTTGAGTGTTCAAATTTTAATCTATTGGATAAAGTAATTAAATTAAAAATATCAACAATCTGCTATAGCAGATAAGTTTCCAACATGCTTAGTAAAGAACATATGAGGCGTTCATGACCAAAAGCGAATAAATCCAAATATTCAAAAATTGACTTTTTCACTAGGTTTGTCAAGAAATTTTGCCTAGCACGACAGTTGCTGTCTCATTTGTTATGGTTCTAAACATACTGTATCGGAAGCATAAAGGATTGCTTGACTAAACTAGCGAAAAAATTGTAATGGTCGAAATTTGAAGATGGATCTCGAACAACTCATATGAAAAGATATGAATCGGTTGAAAAGAAAAAAAATATTGTGTAATAATTTAAAAATTAATATAAATTATAACTCGAATAACGATTACTATTATTTACCTTATTATTAACTTACCTGTATTTTAATAACAAAATATTTACTTCACCCGCGACTGGATACCTCAAGAGCTCATGACCGACTCCGTATTGCTCTGGCAATCCTTTTCAATTTTTAAATAAGATCGGTCTTATATTTTCTGGTTGGAGTTTTGTGCCCGATTAGAGAGCGATTATGTTCAATACTTAAACCGTTAAGGAGTACCCCAGGGTACAGCGAGCGGCCCCATGCGTACCCATGTACACGGCATATACTTTCTAGAATAATAGCAGCCTTGGCTTCTGAATATATGATACGGTACCTGAGCCAAGCTTGGTATTCAAGAGCTCCAACCTCCTGCTACAATGTCCCATATACATTAGTTATCAACAATATAATTGGCCTCTCATTCACCGGGGTTCTATTGTTTCCTATTAATTGTTTCTTTATTTATAACAATTTGTATACATTTTTCATTAATTAATTAATTGTTATTTCATTGCCATTTCTTTTTTGGGTCATTGGCAAAACCATTATCCCAAACATAAGTAGAATTATCACAGAATTCAGATTTATACAATTTTCAACAACTGTTTTTTTTAATAAAACAGTTTTCAGCAGTGTCTCCTGGACATGTTTTATAATGTTAACATTTATTTTTATAAAAATGATAACAATAATTAGAGGCGCTTTGGAACAAAGCTGGATAATTCCGGATTATCACTTATTCCAGCGATTTTGTCTAAACTTGACACTTTGCCGCTTTATTTCTCATGGTTTTAGTCCGGTTCTGGACTTGAAGTTTCAGTAGCATAAAATAGCTTGACTAAACCAGTGGAAATAGCAAAACAAAGTGGTTTTTTGAAATTTTGGAGTTATCAACTTTTGATCCTGAACGCCTCATATACGATTTATATTTGATAAAAACCACATATAACATCTTGTACCAATTATCTAGTAATTATGTATTGCGAACAGGGTGTACATAAAGAAATGTGTATTTCATAGTACTAGATAAAAGTATAACTTAAATTTTAATATAGTTTAATGATTTGGAATATGAACACCATCTCTTGATTGTCAGTGTGTGACTGTGTCTTCCGTTCCATACAATATTTCTTAAGATTTTTTTCATGAATTTCCTATTATTTCCAATTTGAATTTGGGAAGGTGCATTTTCCTAATGTAACCTTCTAAACATTAAAGGTTATTAAGGTTAAATTTGATTATTGTTTAAAATATAACAGTTAGACCGGTTTTCCTTTCCAAGGCAACTATTCCGGCGCAATCTGATTAAGAAGAAACACTAAAAGCATATCTGGAAACGCAGAAAAGGTTAGAGTTCCATTAATTTAGTAATAACCACTGCCTAACCGACAAATCTAAACATTTATCCCACTAACGACTTGGATATTGGTTTTCATTCTTCACACGGGGAAATTGATGAAACAATTTCAAAGCTCACTGCTAGTTTTAACAATAGAGGGTAAGTTTGTTTTGCCGGTCTGTGAGATATGTCGGAAAACTGTCCTTTGCGCTTGGCATAACTTTAGAGTTAGGTTTGTTATAAACATTAATAAAAGTTTATTGGTTATAAGAAATTTTAAAAACTTTTTCTAGTCCGTTTTCCTTATTAAGTTAACCTCCAACATAATATATAAGAGTATATATGTATTCTTCTTACTGGAATGACATTTTTCCTTGCACCATATAAGGATTGTTTATTTAAATTATGTTCATGATCCATGCCTACTTTAACTTTTACAAATATTTTGCAATGTGCAACAGATAAAATTTATAATTAATAAAATTTGAAAAATATAAAATTCACGAATAATTAAATAGTCTAAATATAAAGCTTATAAAAAACTAAAACCATTTTTAAAAAAGTAAAGCCAATTTTCTATTTGCCCGCAACATAGCGGGGAACATATCAAAGTGTATACTATTAATAAAGTCGGACTTTTTCATATTTTTCGCTAGTCTAGTCGACCAATTTTAAGCTACCCAAACTTAAGTTCATAACCAGAGAAATAAGGCTGCAATGTGCCGTGTTAAACAAAATTCCTTGACTAAACCAGAGAAAAATGTTTAAAAAATCGATATTTAAAATTTAAGAATTATCCTGGTTTGATCCTGAAAGCCTCATTTATTTTAATACGATATACTATACTTGTGTAATGTATTTTTATATTGTATCACACTATATATGTTATAAATCGTATATTTCTACTGCATTGCAAATATTGTATTTTTGAATAAATAGAATGGAGGGTACGATAGAATTAGAAGAAATACAAATTTATATTTTTTCTAATATTTATGCCGAACTACGACGCCATGTGTATAATTTCCTTGAGCATCGGAACTAAAATAAGATGAAGGCTTGAGAAGGAACCCTTAGGAGCCGGCACTGCATCTGAGTGCATTATGCAAGGGCACCGGTGCAGTTGCACACCTGCCGCCCGTTCTTCTTTCCACTTCTCTCTCCGCACGTTCTGTTCAATAACGGTTCACTACATTCATCTATATTCTACTCCGATATCGAGCATTCTAATAATTTCGGATATATTCTAATAATAATAATAGTAAACAGAGAATTTTTGTCAAAATAGTGTTTAAATCGCATGCATCATAAGAAATATATTTGATACAACCTACTTATCAATAAAATATTTTTTTCTTCTACATGAAGCGTTCAGGATCAAATGCGGATATCTCTGAAATTTTAAAAATTCTCTTTTTCTCATTTTTGTCCAGATAACTCAAACTATTTTTTATAACATGACACTTTGTCGCCTTATTTATCGTGGCTTTAGTACCGGTTTCTGAATCTGAAGTTTCGGAAGCAGAAAATTGTTTGACTAAATGAGCGAAAAAATGGGACAAAGTAATTTTTTAAATTCCTGAGTAATCCACTTTCGTTTCGGAGCGTATCATTTGTATATTTCTGTCGCCAACTTTTTATTCAATACTACAACTATATTTGTTGATCAAGCCAATAAAGATATTTAATGAATACTGCAGAAAATGGTCAGGAATGGGGACAAAGAATCGCACACAAATAAGTGCATTGATTATGTGCCTACGTTTCGGTCTAACTTTTATACATTCACCAGGACAGAGGTAATATAATTTTTTGAAAGTTTTAAAATTATTTTTTATAACAAAAAAATTGTACACCACGTATTATATAATATTTCTAAATGATTTTAAGTCCTATTTTAATTGTTTAATACCACTCTTGGGTTACAATTTAAATATAAAACATATAAATAAAAAATTAGGATTTTGCCTCGTAGTTTTCACATTGTGCGATTACTCTATTAAATTTTATTAATGATGTCACAAATAAATTAATTAATATCATTGCTATGAAACGTAATACATATTTATTAATGAAAAAAGTAAATGAAATGATTCAAGATAAATATTTTACCTGACCACTAATGCTGTTCTGTAGAGGAGCGAAAGAATACTAACCTGTAACAAAAAATATGTAAAATTAATTTTTAAATTTGTTACATGTAGAAAACTTTTACCTATGTTAATTTATATGCAATTAAACATATACAAAAAAACTATTTGAACTAGATGCTTATAAACTATAAAAGTAGGTTAGAATGAACGAATTGAATATGAATGATAGTAAACTTTTTTATTGAATAATACTGAAGATTATTGATTATTATTATTATTTATAAAATTTCATAAAATATCTTGATGTCATCAAATAATTACAACAGAATTTTTAAATATTCTTTTGATAAATACTGGCTCAGAATTTTATCCTAACCTGTCCACAGGAATCTAAAAATATATAACAATAATATAAAATATATAACCGAAAAATAAATAAATCAAGAATTAAAGTTTTCATATTAATTATACTATTTATTTTTATCTGATTATTTTAGATGTTAATTTCTACAGTTATATTGTTTAATGGAAAATAAATATCTTCATAGATCTAACCGCAATTTTATAAATATATTTTAAGAACAATACATAAAAGTGAGCGGTAACTTGATAACAATATAAAGGGATCGGAGTGGGTCAGTGGTAGAGCACTGAGCTACCATGCCGGAATTCCTGGTTCAAATCCCGCTGCGCGGCGGCAAGACTTTTATTTAGAATGTTTGCAGCCGGAGATGGATCATGTAGGATCTAGGACCCTCCTGGAGCTCACCCAGCCTCTATAAAATATTATAAAAATAAGGTTCCCAAAATAAGCGGAGGGAATCTGGCGGTTGAATGTGATCTAGGACAAATTACCTCCCTCAGCACAGTCTCTACCATGTACTGAACTCCAGACCCGTTCACGGGTTGTAGTGGTACATGTTTTTTTATTCGAAAAATATATAAATCAGGGAATTAAAGTTTTCATATTAATTATAATTGACATTTAAATTCCCTGAGGTAATCAAATTATTACAAAAAAATATTTAAATATTTGTTCGACCATTACATGCCTAGAAATTTTCTCATTCCACAGGAATTTAAATAAATACTAAACGAAAGAATAATTGTGTAGTATAACAATAAGTTAAGAAGGCATAGTCTACATGTTGGTTATAAATTGGAAATAAATTATTATAAAAATATATTTAATAGAAATATAGGACAAGAAATGTACATTTTCCATAGGAATTTAAATAAATACTGAAAGGAAGAGTAAGTGCGCAGTATAACAATAAATAAATTGAGAATCCCAACATGTACGCTATCATGTTGGCTATAAATTGCAAATAAATTATTATAAAATATATTTAATACAAATACAGGCCCTGAAATGTATTCATTTTACATAAATTTAAAGAGATACTAAATGTGGGAATCAATTAAACAAATTTGTCTGGGAAATAAATTCGAACGCGTAGAGGATCGTGGACGAGAGCGTTGATTGCACTTAGCATCGCTGCGTATGACATGATTAAGCCCTTCCCTTCTTGTGTTTGTATAAATACAATTATGTCTGTACTAAAATATCAAAGTGATCTTTCATTCCTACGTCCCGTGTAACAACCATTAGTAATTCAATTTGGTTTACCAAACACGTGCGGTATCTCTCAGAGATTATTTTCAGGTACCAAATGGTTTTTTATTCCAGTTACCAACATTCATCGTATTCATATATGATATTTATATATTGAAAAATACAGTTTTCTGTAATTTATGAGGTTTAAATCCATTAAAAAAAAACATATATTGTTATATTCATCCTTTCATATTTGCCATTCGGGTTATGGTATCTTATGATAAGGGTATTTGGGTTCAGTACAGAACTCTTCTAAGCCAACGGTTGTTCAAAAAGGTGATTTGGATGAGATAAATAGTAAATTGAACCAGGTTTCCCCCCATTCAAGGGTATCAACTTACAAAAGCTAGGTGAGCCAAAAAAAGTACCCAGATCCTTGATGTATGGATGTTAAAAAAAGTATTTGATCGATACTTCCGATTACTTATAAATTCCAAAACGTTATTTATATGTGTTGTTGATTCTTCTGGAATAATATTTTAACTCTTGTGTTCTACATAAATTTAAAATTAGATCAAGGAAATTTTATCTCGTTAAAGAGCAGGAAACAAATCTGTTGATTAGTATTTGACCTTTCTCCAAAAGGTTACTACTCAAAGTCAACTTCAAATCTCGTTTTTCCTCAATCAAAGTCACCGAAGCCGGTAAAAACCTTTTGTTGAGTCATCCGCTTGTTATTGAATATTTATAGGTTTATTTTGGATGATTCAAACGCGACTTACGATCGAGGATGTTAATATTCAGAAATGATTCACTATTTTGTCTTAAAGTAAATTATGCACACCAGGAAGTAGTTTTTCACTTTAAAAATATTTTAATAGGGATTTGATTGTTCCAGAATAAATCCTTAATTATTCGTTTTGAAGTTTTTTTTAAAACTAAAATATATGAAAAAGTTGGCTAATTTCGTATTAGCTCTTACAAAAATGAAAGGATGGTTATATCTCTTTCTAAATATAGTATCAAAACTGAGTGAGAAATGTCAAAGGTAAAAAGAAATTTCACTCATAATTATTATTTTTTAATAACCTTACTTGATAAGTAAGGAACATTTGAATCCTTTGAACATAAAAATAACATTTTATTTATTTTAGATCGGGAGACTTTGCACTGACTTCACAGAGATATGATTTAATCTATACCTATTTCCAATGGTGGATTAAATTGGACAGGGGGTTTATTTTTTAATTGTGCCAACGCCAACCTAAAAAAATAAGTTCTAGTTATTAAGTTATCTTTGACTGCACCCCCCCCCCTCCCTGACCAATTCAATCCACCATTAGAATTATCCAGTCAACTATTTTCCTCTCAAACATGCATCTATTTCCATTAAGCCGAAAAGTCTATTTATGTAAGTATGTACTTTCCGGCTATAATTTAACATATAATACATAAAATTATTATTTATCTATATTAATATAATTTGTGGAATAGCAGTATGTTCACTGGGTTCTTAGATGTTGTCCAATTTCTTTTGCACTTTTATTCTTAATTTTGATTTGATCTCTTGTCTTCTGTAATTTTTTTTGTCTTTGTAGGTATTAGAAGATTGATGTGAGTAGTTCAATTTTGATTTTTTTTTTGCCAGCTTTTTTCCAGTTCCCGTAGCTCTCTTTATGATTCAGAAGATGCATTTGGGCCTCAGTGGTGGTGGGTGCCATGTTTTCCCTGATGTCTTGTTGCATTTTATGTTTTGAGTGTGTTTTATATATCCATTTATTTAGCTATTACCATCTTGCTGACCTGAAAATGTCTGAGTAGGGGAACAATAATAAAGAATAAAATGATGTTCTTAGCGTCAGTCTAGAATATAGATTTTTTAAATTTAGGAGTTATGCAGTTATGATTCCAAACGCCTCAATTATATTATTTAATTATACATGTTATGTTATGTATTATGTGTTATTATGTTTTTTGATATATTATCTATTATTATAATTATTTACTCCTATTATGTAATTACAGGGAGCGGAGTAGCTCAGTGGTGGAACGCTGAGTTGCCGATTCGAAGGTCCCGGGTTCAAATCCGGCTATGGCAAATTATTTATTTATTCAAGAAATGGACCCTATGGGATCTGGAAAGCTTTATGGGGCTTATTCAGCTATAAAATGGGTACCTTCAACCTAGTGGTTGATTGTGATCCAGGAGTACTGTCTTCTAGCATGCATTCAATCTAAGACCCTTCATTGGATGTAGTGGTACAAACTGTAATGACTATTTTGTGATATGATTATTAGTTACTCATATGGCATACAGAACTTATTCTGTGTCTATTTTAGGCAATGCATATCTAACAAGTAATAAAATGAATTGTGTATATCATCAGTGCAGGATTGTATTAGATGAAGATATCGTTTACTAATGTGGAACAGAGATTGATTAAAGAGATTGCTTTTGATTATCGATTTGGGTATAATTCTCTTAATTAAGCCTATGATTTTTCGGTTCACATATTAATGTTTATTAGTGATAATAAGGGCATGGACTTATCCTTTTATCCTGCCATAGTTATTATAGGCAGAAGCCTATTGCCTGTGTTCCTGAGGAAAATCGGAAGACGAGGATAGCCTAATTATAGGGGCCGGAGGAGCGGGTCGATATTGAGGGAGGGAGGCAGCTGCGTAAGACTGCACTCACAACTGCACTCCATGCGCCGCCCTCTTAGCTCGGCTCAGGCCGGCAAAAGTCTATAGGCTCTATAAGGGCTTTAGATTTGATGTAATAATAATGATAAAATAATATAGCACTAAAAAAAAGTTTAAAACATATAAAGTGCATCTTATTTACTAAAAAAATGTATTTAATTTTTTTTATAAGTATGAGGCGTTCGGGATCAAAAGAAAATAACTCAGAAATTTCAAAAATTTACATTTTAAGATTTTTCGCTTATTTAGACAAGCAATTTTACACATCTTCAGATTCAGAAATGGGAGGAATAAGGGAGCAAATTGCCGTATCAGACAAAATAGCTTGAATAAATTATTGAAAAATGTGAAATAATCATATTTTTTGGAGTTTTCCGCTTCTAATCCTAAACACTTCATTAATTATCGAAAATAGTTATTACATTAATATAAACGTATATTATTATTATTATAATAGTATTAAATATGTATAGAGAGCTAACGCTTCTACTACAATACGGACACTATAATGACTTTATCAATAATGATCTTAAAAGCTATATACAGATAATGGTGCATATACTTACTGAGTTATCAGCTTTTGAATCTGAACTCGTAAATTATAGTTCACTCATTTCGTATTTTAATTGAACTATAAGTAATCTGGTTATTACTTATATCGTAATATTAATTTAGATATGCTTCGTTATCCTAAATAAAAAATAAAATCTAATGCGATAGCGGTATAGTTTCCGTCCGCCGTCTCTTTGTGACATTTGGTTTTGATGATATAACAATGAGTATCTGTTTTGATGTTTACCCCTAAATATAAGAGGAAATTCAAAACGGTTTAAATAACAACGCACCCATGTGTTAGTATAAAATTTAACACGTAGAAATTAAATTTTCTTGACTCTTCTACCACATGCATGTTGTCCAACATGAATATATATATATATATATATATATATATATATATATATATATATATATAATAAATATAGAGAATTTTTTTATGAAATGTATAGAAAGAAATAAAATATAAAATTAAGTGAGGGTCATTAAAAAATTAAATACAAATATATTCATTTTAATAATAAATTATTGTATTTTGTACAATTATTATGATCTCATTTTAAAAATGTTAATTATGATATGATGCACCAGTAGTGGTAGTGCCGGAGGTGTAACCTAAACATTACAATTATTTGCCTACAACTTGATATATTTTAATTTATAATAACAAAAATATGATATAAACATATGTCACAATAACAGTTTTTTTTATATATAATCTGACCAAAATAAATAATATTTCATTAAAATTTCATGAAATGAAGTGTTTTGAAAAATAAATAACAAAATATCTGATAAATTCATTTGACCGCTATATTACTTTTGTTAAATAGAAATAATAAACAAGAATCACGGCTGATAATGTTATTTAAGAAATAGTTAAAGAATTTAAGTAAACATTTTTTTTTGTGCAACTACTAACAGTATTAGTAAAATTAATATTATTCTTTAAAAGAAGGCGTTTTATTATTTATTCTATAAAAAATAAAATAAAAATTTTCATGTACAATTTTCTGGATGTTAGTCTGATTTTCTCATTCTGAACATATTGAAAGGCCTGCAAGACGAATAATAATTTATATTTGTCGAATTATTTATAAGATATATTATAATTATTGTTTATATTTGCTTAGGAAAATATTTTTTGGTACAAAATGAGACAAAAGTCCTCAAGTGGATGAGGGTTCGATGGGGAGTAGAAGGGAGTTTGAATCGATAAGTGCAAGGTGGGCGCCGGTTCTAGCCTCCCCTGCATTTTAGAAAATTCGATGCAGTTCCTCCCACGGCGAGCCATCTCCTCTGTCCTCGAATACTGCATCGCCCTATATAAATATGTAGTTTTATTATTAAAATTTCAAGGCTACAATTATTTAAAAAAAGAATTTTATCAAGGATTTCGGCGATAGTATGGTAAATATACGGTAAAAAAGCATTATTATTGGACAAGGTCTCTATAGAGTAATATAAAAGTAGATAAATAAACAACCACATATCTCGAAAAAAAAAATTAAATGCACGAGTAACTTAAAATATATTCTATAGGGTGTTTACGTGGAAATAAAATTATCGGTAAAATAAAAAAAAAGATAGAAACAGAACAAAAATAAATTTAGGACCATAATGGGAAAAAATAAATATCATTATATTTTTTAATATTTCAAGGCTACAATTATTATAAAAAGTAATTTTATCATCAACGAGATACCCGATATTATGGTATATGGATAGAAAAAAAACCTTTCTGGAGTAAGCTCTTAAAGAATAACACAAATGTACATAAATAACAGACCACTAATCCTCCGAAGAACTAAATATTTCAATGCACACGAGTAAATTATAATTAAAGATTATTATTATTGTTATTAAATTAAAATATATTCAAGAGTTTTTTTTGTGAAAATATAATTATCGGTAAAATAAAAAACGACATAAGAAACAGAAAAAAATAAATGTAGAGAAATAATAGGCAAAACAAATATTAAAGAAATGATTATTGATATAATAATATAATTATTATTATATTACTTAACATTTCAGGGCTAAAATTATTTTAAAAGGTAATAAACAACCATATGCCCGATTGTATGGTAGATAGATAGAAAAGGAACTATATTCTGGTACTATGGCTAAGAATAATGTTAAAGTATGTACATAAATAATTAAAACACAATAAGGAATAAATAATTAAATGTACATGAAGGTGTTCCTGTGAAAATGTAACTGTTGGTAATATAAAAAATACAATGAGATAAAGCACAAAAAAGGTATACTAAACAAAAAAAATATTGAAAAATAAAGAATAAATTCCTTTTATATTTAGGAAACTTAAAAGAAGTCAAACGTGATTGGATTAAGAACTTAGTGAATAAATAAGCTTATATCGTTTACTCTAAATATAAATATTTTATTATAATTGTTTTAAGACCACAATTATTTTAAAAGGTAATTTGCCAATCGCATGATAGACAATATAAATAGATACTTGATGTATTCAATGGACAAGGCCCCTAAAGAATAATTTAAAAGTACACAAATAACAGACCATTCTTTTCGATAAAGTACTAAATAATTAAATATAATTGTGTAATTACGCTAAATCGATAGAAAAAACAATAAGTGGGTACTCTCATGAAAGTATAATTTACTGTAAAATAAAAAAAAGTATTAAATGAAGAAACAGAACATAATTAAATTAAGAGCAAGAATGGCTAAAATAAATAATAAATCCGTGCGATGTTTAGGAAATTTAAAAAAAGTTAAGCGCCATAAAAATAAGAACTTAATTAATAAATAAATAAGTCTACACAGTTAACACTAAATATATACATTTACAATTAATATTTCAAGACTACAGCAATTTTAAAAGGTAATTTTATTAAGCAACCATATGCCCGGTAGTATGGTTGCTTCATATATTGATAAAAAAAGAGTATTATTCTGTTTCTGAGGGAGCGGAGTGGCTCAGTGGTAGAGCACTGAGTCGCCATGCCGGAAATCCTGGTTCGAATCCCGCTGCAGGCCATGGACTTTTACATGGTCTGCAGCAGGAGATGGATCATATAGGATCTAGGACCCTTCTGGGGCTCACCCAGCCTCTATAATTTTATAAAATAGGGTACCCAAAATAAGGGGGGAAATCTGGCGGTTGAGCGTGACCTAGGACCAGTCATCTCCTTACAGAACCAATGTCCATGAAACAGTACAGTCTCTACCATTTACTGAACCCCAGACCCGTTCACGGGTTGCAGTGGTACAGGTTTTTTTATTCTGTGTCTGAAAGTGTATGAATAAGATACCACATGTCTGGATAAGGTAATAAATTAAGATATGTTAAAGGGACTAAAATACTGAAAATGGGTAAATAAACGGATAAAAAAAAATATGCAACATGAGGGTATTGTCGTATAATAGTCAGGAAAACAAATAACTTTTATAATAAAAAAATAGTAAATTAAATACAATAATGGTTAAAAATAAATTCATGTTATATTTAAGAAACTTAAAATAAGTCAATGATGATTCGAATAATAACTTAGCGAATACATGTTCATATTAGAACACTATTTACCTATTGTAAATTCTAGGCTTTATCCATATTAATACGACAGTATAAGTTAGTGTCGGCGCAACAGACGACTTCCTCGTAAACATTCCAAGCAATTAACAAGTGGCTCAAATCAGTCATGTTGAATCAAATTAAAATAATAATTATCTAAATAGCATGATGATTATTAAAATTTTATGGACAGTATTTTCCTAGAGATGGCTGATTGTTACACTGTCTCTTGTGCATTAAGTTGCCCAATTACTACGGGTTGGATATTGGCTTGTTATCTCGACAAATCAAAAAATTGGTTGAAGTAAAACCAATGATGGGTTGGGATGGGACCTGAGGAATGGTTGTGATGCCAGGTCGGAATGCAATATCCCCATCTCTCCTTTATTGCCCTCAAAGCTATATCCAATCCCGACGCAAATATCTTTTAAAAACGTTTTAGAGGTTCCGCTGTCATCGAATTTCACTGATAACAATCTGAACGGAAACTGAGTATTATCACAGGTCAATGTCGATGAGATTCCAGGACTTTCTTACATCAACGCTGGGGTTACATACACATATAACTGTGTATAGATAGATTCTATAATTCACTTCGCCTTGCCGCTTATAATCGAGGGTGTAAGTATATTTTGGGGATTTACTAGGCCTCTTCAAACATTTTTCGGTGTAAAAACGTGTGTGAACAAGAGGGTTTAGTCTAAAAAAAACAAAAAAGATTTACTACTTGACCTTCTTTAGGGCCTCCAGATCCCATTGGAACCAACCCAACAAATTAACAGTTTAAGTCAACTAACTGTCATTGGCGGATTTTAAGCCGTGAGCTGGAACTGGAATTCAGCACTACACCTTCCCTATCAAGCCCCCAAAAATAATATATATAGTTCAGAGTGAAAATATAACTTTAATTTATCATAAATAGATATTTTTTAAGCCTTTACTTTAGAAATTTCATTTACTCATAATCTATGTTTTTCTTCAGTTATACATCTTTAATAATTAATTTATAAAAAGGCTGAAAAATCCTTATCCATACACTCTTATCCAATTGGTTAACTATCAGTTTCTATGACGATTTTATTGTAACATTTAATTAATATTTCTAAAACAATGAACCTCTCCGAAAGGATACCTCTCTTTGCCGATAATTTACAAATTTATTTTCCTATAGACATATTTGGGGAGCGGAGTAGCTCAGTGGTAGAGCACTGAGTTACCATGCCGGAAATCCTGGTTCAAATCCCGCTGCGGGCAAGACTTTTATTTAGTTTGCAGCCGGAGATAGATCATTTAGGATCTAGGACCCTCCTGGGCCTCACCCCGCCTCTACAAATTATTATAAGAATAGGGTACCCATAATAAGGGGGGAAAACCTGGCGGTTGAGCGTGACCTAGGACAAGTCACCTCCTTGCAGAACCGTTGTCCTTGAAACAGTACAGTCTCTACCATGTACTGAACCCCAGACCCGTTCACGGGTTGTAGTGGTACAGGTTTTTTTTTTTTTTTATAGACATTTTTACTAACTTAATAAGATTGTTGATTATAAATAATGACATATAATTAAATTAATTAAATAACATCTTTATTGAATTTAATAAGAGTTCGTTAATTAAATAAAATGAATGTGTGATAAGTCACAGAGTACAAGCAAATATTTTTATTTCAAATACAGATTAAATATATTCTAAGCTAATGCATGTATTAAAAAGCTAATCTATGCTGTTTAATATAACAAGTATATTATGTAAGGAATTTATATTGTAATATAAGTATTATAACATATAAAAATATAATTCCGTATTAAAAATATATACATATATATAAAATTATTTAAAAAAAAAAATTATTATTTTTAAACATATTTATATTTCCCTCCTCAGAGTAACCTTTAAGGTATTTTTAATAATATATGCTCTTCAGTGCTCACGATAAATAATTGTAATAGTACCAGCGTACTGAGAAATAAATTAAAATAATTTATTTTTCATTATTTTAAAAACAATTAGAACGAATAACAGTTCGATTTGTGTCGAACGTTGCGCCGGGCATGAAGGCGAATTGTAACAAGCCTGAATAATGGATTTTAAAACTGTTAACACAACTTTTTAATTATACACATATAAAAACACTCTGTATTTTAGTTGAAATAAACGAATTTACTGACAGGCCTAAATTTCCGAACCTATTAGCCAATTCAAATGTTACCGTCCTGTAGTTCATAAGTTCAGTTTTGTGCGAATTCTTAAAATTTTCGAAATCAACTTGATATATAAATTGTTTATTTCTTTATATTAATTGATTATTGTATCCCAATGGATTAATTCATATATTTGTTTTCATTTATGAAATGATTATACCAGAAAACCTGTATCTACCAATCTCTATTTCTCTATCTCTCTCTACACACACACACACACATATGTATGTATGTATTACTTAAGTAATGGATAAATATTGTTTACCTAAGCCCCTAGAAAGGTATGTAATTATGAATAATAGTATATAACACTATCATGTTAATTCGGAAATAACATAGAGCTTCTTTTACCTAATATTTAAATAAATATTTTTTAATCGATCTATTTTAAATAAATTTAATTTACACTTGTTAGATATTTTAAGTTGATTAGCCGATGACTTTCCCTTGGCGAATTGAACGCATACTAATAGTTCAAGGAGAGAGAATGGTGAATGTATTACTACCTAACAGCGGGCATGGTCAAGTTTAACCATTATTAATGTATACTTAATAAAAATAGTTAATATGTAAAATAAATTAAAATTTCTGCGTTTAGATTTTTTTTTGGAAACGATGGAGGTATTTGTAACTCTTGTTAGTATTTATTATCAAAAGTTTATTTCTTATATTTTTGTTTTTAATTATTCTATTATTATTACCGTTATTATTATTATTATTCTATTATTATTAAACCGTATCATATAGGCTTGAACCCATGAATAAATAAAATATTTACGTGAATTAAAAATCTACACAAATTTATGTTTAACGGTATGAATAATAATAATTAAAGTACATATTATCTTTTGCTATATAACGTACTATAATTATATTAATTGCTATTAAATACTATATTATTATATAATTTATAGTTTTTAAACTTATTTAGATAAATTAGATAAATTTATCTTTATTATTATTAAAGATAAATTTAGATTTAATAATAATGCTAATAAAATTATACAATACCGTATATATAGTGCATCAATATTAAATTATTTATTATTATTAAGTGTTAACCCCTTTGTTTTTAATGTAATAATTACCCTGAAAATTCACATGGGAAAACCGCAATGTGTACATATTTGTATGCTTTATTAAATCTATAACTAGTGTATAATGTTTTAATCAATAAAAAACTGTAACTGAATTACTAAAATTTTTAAACATTTTATGAGTACTACCATACTTGCCTTTATCCGTACCATTCCTGTCATTACATTTACTTGTTGTATTGTAATTATACAGTTGTAAATTTAAATAAATAAATTAACAAAAAAAACTAAACATTTTCAATTAAAACATCATTAACTTATATTTTTTATCTTAGGCATCAAAATTCGTAAAAGATTTTCCTATCAAACTTTACAAGAAAAAACGCTCACATACACAAATTATTATTAAATTTACAATTTATTTAAAATAACCTATAATTTATTTTATTTTATTTTTTTCATTAATTGTTATAATTTTTATTTTCTCCTTTCCATTTGGTTTTTAAATGTTGATGGTTCTGATTTCGGATACTTCCGAAGACTATATTTGTTAATCATATTTTTTAAGTATGCATGATTATTATCAAAGAAAATTATTATATTTTGGCGAATATTTATGACTCGTTTTTATTCTTTAAAAGATCGAAAAAGTTTTCCTAGTCTAACTTGAATATGGGATTTTTTTTTCTTTTAAAGATACCTTACTCAAAATGTAACCCTAACCCGTAAACAGGGTTAAAAGGAAACAGAATTTCATCAGAAAACAAAAGGTAATTTGTAAATAATACGAATTAAAAATAATGACTTGTTACATAATAGAAATGAATATGTGATAAATCGATAAGTGGTATACTTTAATACAAAATAGCAGACGTGTCATGGAATAAGTCAAGGAAAATCGCATTACATCAGATGGAAATCCGTCCCTAGAATTATCGCTACTCAAATATTTAACGAACGGAGGCAAAGACGGCAATTTTCGATGCGTCGGATACGAGGGTGCTCACTTTTCTGCCTTGTTTCGACGAAAAGAAGATAGACTGAACAATCTTATATTTTTAATAATTAATCATAGCGCAAGTAGCTTGTTACGATTCTTGTTTGCTGGGGCAATTGACAAAACGTTTTGCTTATACCCAGGGTAGTCATTTGAATCGTATCTAGCGAGGCAATACGTGATTTCATGTCTCTCACATGTTTTCGATTTTTATTATGTAAGGTCTTTTTTTCGTCTGAAGGTATCAATTTGCGTAGAGCCGATCAGAACTGTGCATGGTTTTGACAATAAGTTCTTCATTAACTACTAGGGAGTGATTTTTGTTTTTATAAGTTTCTATTTAAGCAATACTTATCAATTTAAGACTATCATTAAAGATAGGTTTGAAGAATTTCATGTATAAAAATCTGAAAATCATCCGAACTTTATATGTATGTCAATATAAAATTGTATTAATCAATTCTGTCTTCATCTAACGATGTAAACTAATTTATTTACAATGTTTGTAGCTCGAAAAAAAAATTGAAAAGAAAAAGCTTGCAATAATTATTAAAAAACGTTTTTTTTTTGCTAAAATTGAGTGATATTTTATATAAAACAGTTAGCTCTTTTTATTGAAATTCCAGATCTAATTTCGATTTTATGAAACTTTAAATAACAATATTTATACTATCACAAAATTTGTTCATAGAAAGCCATTAAGGACTAAACCCAACGAGCTGCTTCATCTCTCTAAATCAGCGGGTGGCCAACCTTATCAACCACGGGATGCATAAAACTGAAAAATGTATTTAATTTAGATAGGTCAAAGCTGTGAAAACTAATATATTAAACAATACATTATTTGTACATCCATATAATCCAAAATTAATCGTCTAAATAAAATAAAAATACAATAAACCCATTATAATGATAACTATTTTCGCTAACTATCATGTTTAAATTTAAGAATGACTTTTCATAGAAACAACCTAGTGGCGTTACCCAAATAACAAATCCATTAAGTAGGTCAAGAGGCCATCTTCTTTTCAGATGCCTCAAAGGATCGTCGGGATTTGGAAAGAAAGATAAGTTTGAAATTAGTGAGTTTGATAGGGATTAAAGTTTGCCATGAGAGAATTGATATAGGGTTCGGTACAAATGAGAAATTAAAGTCTTTACATATAATTTTATTCGCGGCAAAGTAATCCTGGCAACGAATCCTGAGTATTTTACGAAAGATTGGTTACGAAAAGAATTGGATGGCTTAGAGGGAGAATCTTTCCGTTTAACTAGATCCAAATACAAGAAATGAAATGCTCAACTGGTTATTGATATTTGAAGATATTATTAGTGTCTATTGTACAGCTATTTCACTTAATAACTTAATTCTAACCTATAAACTAAAGTTGATTAAAATAAATTGTATAACTGATGCACAGGACGCTAGGTGGCGCCAGTATCGAGCATGTTGCTGACACGAACCCACACGTTTATCTACCAAAAGTCGCTAAAAGCTGCTAAAGAAGTTTCCATATACAAATGTTCTGGACTTACTTGAAGTGGGAAGGATCATCTAGTTCCTTTTTCGATCTTCATTCTCTCGACCCAGAGAAGACATCCTCCGGCGAAGAGCTGACCCGGTGTACCAGATTTCCTCCCGTGATCCCCGACTCGGAAGACGCTAGGACTGTTATTAACTATTTTCCAGGCTGACGTGGCCCCCTCCCTTCTAGCGGTCGGACATATGGCACCAGGTGGAGTCATAGCCTCTCTGTACTGGCTCAAATCATACCTTACCATAGACAATGACTGCCCACTACGCCGGCCAAATGGTCTGCGGTAGCCAGCACCTATGATTTATTTATGGACGGCAACTGTCCGCCGAAGATCTGGATGGACTCTAGGGCTCTGGAAATGGTAAGGAGTAATTGTACAGGGCCTGTAATGTGTTATACTGTAGCGTAAAATGACATACCTACAGAGAAATAATTTCTATCGTTACTCACAATTAAAAATAAGGCTGAAAATAGAGTCGAAGCAACACAGAACTCTCTCACTTAGTATTTTATATATTCTATTTTTGTCAATATAATAGAAGGACTAATGTAATGAGTAAATATGCTACTGTATACAGATGACCAGATTTATTGTTTTAAATAAAAAAGTACAGGGAAAAAACCTTTGCGTCTTCTACAACATCATTTCAAGACAAAAACTGCGACAATTGGACCATTCCGCTTGCTTCAATACAATTAACTTACTTTAGACAAAATTAGAATTATTCACAGGGGCTGCAAAACTATGGGGAAGAAAGTGGTCTGGATGGAGGTCAAAGAATTAATTCCTTAAATAGTGATTAACTATTACAAACCGACTTATAATTCGCGCTGTTTAAGTAATTATTTATTTTACTTTCACCCGGATAAATTTTCTTCCAGAATAATTCAACAATATTTGCTTCAGTAATGTGCTCATCTTAGCGCTACTAAAATATTTATTTTTAACGTTATTCATAATAGTTAACATTTTGATCTCGTTTGATGCAGTATCCAGATTCCACGAACCATTTGATCATCTTGTTTTAAAATATTAAAAAAAATAAATAATTAAAAACACCTTTAACACCACAAACAATGAAGAGTATAGAAATCAGTACATGGTTGAGAGGTTTTCTAAAACAGCTTTGTGAGAGCTGATTGGTTCGAGAAGTTATTCCAACCGCGAGGTTTTTCATCCGATTTAGAGTACCCTCTTTATAAGAAAGTGGCTGAGCCCCAGGAGGGTCTGAATATCCTCCCATTAATTAAATATTTTACACATTTTATTTATATTTTTTGCATATTTCTTATTTAATAGCTCAATATCTTAAATATTATCAACAGATCATATCTATAAATGTGTAAATATTTGTTTAAATTATTATTTATGCTTATTGCATATCTATTTAAAAAACGATGTCTAATTAAAAACCAAATTATTAACGATTTCGCATTTATATTTTCTAAAATACGATTTAAAACCGGTATGAGCGAATATATTAAAATATATGATTCTTCTGCAGGGTTTACGACAGAGGAAATAAAGAAAAAATATTTATATACAGGTATGTTTTAAGTACTCCTGATAATTAATATATAAAGATATTAGAATAGCAATAATTAAAAAATAGTTATTAAATATCAATAACGTCCGATTATTTCAAAGCACTTCGCACGATAAAGCATTCTTTCTACAACTTTAGTCGAGCATTTCGCGATAAGGTTCTAAGATTAATTTTTCCGTAATATTAATAAACTGCCCGAGTGAAGCCTGCCCTTGAAGTGTTTGCGAGAATTGTTGTTGTGTTATTAATTCTATAATAGCTAGCGATTAAACCGAGAAAGATTATATCTGTCTTCGTAGCCAAGTTATTTGAGGAAATGTGTGCCCATATTAAAAGTAACAATTAAGATTTTATTGTCTGATAAGGACGAAAATATTATTTCTGGTGATTATTTTTATTATTTTCGAATAATTCTTAAGCGAATTTTTCAAAGTTTGTTATCTAGGACACGTTAATAATGTCAATTAAATTAAAAATTATTGTCAATGAGATGTTACACAGTGCATTAAGGATAAACTTAAATAATTATTTAAAAGTAATTTTTATTTATCTTTCTTTTGATGGTGGTTATTTTTAAATATTTATAAGTTACATAATATATGTCATGGAGAAGAAATTGGTCCGGGTAGAGGTCAAAAACCATGTTGATTTTTTATCACTATATTTTTATTATAATTTGTGTATATTTCAAACATTACTTAATAAAAATATTTTATAAATTATTTTTATTTTTATAATATTATTATTATTTTGATTATCATGATTATTATTATAAATTATTTATTCATTCGGTTATCAGTCATGGATGTACCCTAAATATATACAAACCCTCCTGGGGCTCACCAACTTACTGTAAAGAGGTGCCCTAAGTAAGGATAAAAAGTCTGAAGATTTGCAGTGTGGGTCAAAAATTTGATTTCTAATAAATAGTTTCTCGTAATTTGAGGATTTTTTTTTATACCTCCGTACTATTTTCAAATCCATATTAAAAATAAAGTTTTAAAAACTAAACCAATATATTATATTTTATTTTTTTTAATTTATTTTATTTTATTTTATGAATAAACCGATTAAATATACTTTCCGTCAAGTTTTATTTTAGATTTGATTCTATTTAAGTAGCCGTTTCTAGGTCACAGCCTCATTTTTATGTTTTCACACTAAAATTAGTTACATCGATTGAACTGCTCTGGGAATGGGATTGGGCTACGTAAATAGAGATGGCTGACTTCAATCATTAGTTTGACTGCAACTAATAATGAAGCTAGGCTAGAATTAACAAAACCAGTTTCTTATTTATTTATCTTTTCTTTAAACATTTATTAATGCATATTTTACATATCCATAGAGTAATAAACCATTAAGTGGTTTGATTTTTTTTTTAATTAAGGAAGACTGAATTATTATTTTCTTTATAGTCGGTAATTGACTAATTGTATGAAAGGTTTCTATATCATATACTTTTTATAGAAATGATATTTAATAATACCTAGAAAAATAATTAAAAGTTGCTGAAAGGCAGTGTAAGAACATATCGTGCCATCTGGCGGCTTTTTTAGCAAGCTATTTTAAGCTGGGCCAAAAAAAATAATCATCGATTATTTTCTACTACTGAGATATCTCTAACCGATTTTTTTAATGATAGAGCCGGAAAATGAAAATGAGTTAAAATAGTTTCCCTTCTATGTTAAACATAAAGACGAATAAAATGTTAAAAAATGTGTTTATTCATACATAAATTTTTATTTATTTTAGGGAATTTTATTTCGGTTAGGAGCAAACTTTCTATCGTTTGGAATATACTCGTGAATTGCGAAAACTCCTTGTAAGTTGGAATACACAAAAATGTAGACACGCCACGTAATTATTGATCAAAGTTGAATAGATACGAAAATAGTACATATATGTCGCGGTTTACCCAATATTAACATACAATGTATATGTTACTATATATATATATATATATATATATATATATATATATATATATATATATATATAACATGATGTAAAAGAATCATAATCAAGGATCCCAATGTTAAAATAATTATGTTGAGATAAGAGTGATACAACTTCTAGGACTCTTTCACGTTTCAACATAAAATTAAATCTCTCATTCAGCTCCTTTTTAGTTTCACATTAGGACCGTAATTTCAAAGAACACACACATTAATATATATATGTGTGTAACATATATATATATATATATATATATATATATATATATATATATATATATCATATTATGTAATAACTTAGCTTACCTTTATTATAATTAGCTGTACCTATCTGTAGTTGTTACTTTTAGTCATTACATCTAATTTTAATTTGTTTATAGTTTTATATAGTAATTTTATTGGTTTCACAATAAAATGCCATACAATTATAGTAAATAAAAAGAAGAAACCATAGACATTTTAAAAAAACAAGGAAAAAAACTTTTATTTTCTAGTTAACCCATTTTTTTTTTATTATGATCCCAAACTAATACTTTAAACAGAAACACATTTAACTCGTCAATCGAAAATTAGATATAATCGATTTGATCTTTCGATTGCAGCCGATTGATTGCATCTGTAAGCTGATATCGAACTCGTCGAGTTTGACGCGCGACCACAGATCACCGTTAGCGGTCAGGTTCCCAGCGGTAACAGTTTTTCTTAAGTCTTCCTGAGGAGTAGAAGTAACTGTGACAGAAATCTGAAGTTACTTCATAATTACTTCGGGAATCGTTAAAGACAGAAATCGTTTCCTTGCAAAAGTGTGTAATATTAGGCTAAATTTATTTTTTTGTTTTTTTATTGTTGAATATCACTAAAAAGTTCCTACTCATTCCATAATCAATGGTTTATACTTCATCTTTATAACGTAATCCTGAAATACTTCTTCCTTTGTACATCTACTAACAATGCGAGACAAAAAATTGGATGATCATACAATTCATTATGTTAAACATAAAATTACATATAAAGAAATATTGTATCCCCATTGTACAGCTTATGTGGTCATATAATTTTTATTTATGAACTAAATTAAGATCAGTCACAACAGTAATGCAAAACTTCCCCCTAAATATTGCTAATTATAGTGAAAAACCTAGGAAATTCCTTGAAGCTGGATAAGCTCTTAAGGGTTGCCTTCATTCCACTCAGGGTCAATCCACATTTGATAATAGAATAAAAAATTTATCTGTCTTCTCAGATCTCAAACCTAGAATCTTGCGATTAGCTGTAGAATTATCAACTCAAATATGTTTCAAGTGAGGCTCAGACAGTTTCGTTGAAAATTATATTAGTTATTATTAAATTATAAGTTTCATTTTTTCTATTCATTTTCTTATTCAGCTCCTTTTCAAATTTAAACGAATGTTGTCAGGCTTTTTTTTGGCATTTCCCGACTAGTCCATCAAAATTAGGTGAAACCTTTTGAAGAGAATCCGTAACGATTTTAATTAAATATTAAACGCTACTTAATAACTAATGTAGAAGAAAAGTACTTTCCCTTATGGGACTTATTTCCCACAGCCATAGGATCCTAAGATCATGCCACGACATCCGGTATGGAGATGATCCATCTTCTTCGCCTTTTCAGAAGACATCGACCCTCGGATCTAGATCTTCTTCGAGATTGGCCAACAGGAAGATCTGGACGAGATGGGAGGAACGAATTTTCGGCGAAAGCGGAATTCGGTGCCTAGCGGTCCTAACGGGCCAAGGTCACTCGCACCGCTTGGGATTTCCACGTCGGGAAGACGTCTCCGTCCCGATTATGAAATCCGCAAGAGTATTTACAGCCCAAGAACTGAGACGTAAATAGATTCTCTATATCACAGATAGTCCTATAAGATCGAGCTTTAGGTGTTTTTTTTTAAAATAAAATGGTAAAAAAACTATTCATGAAATAAATATTAATATTTAATTTAAGAGATTCAGGTCTCTCCGGACGTTGAAAGAGATTCTTCACTTAGGAAGTAACTTCAGAATGCTCAGGGCTTTTAAGAAAGACAGAAAAATAAAAGTGATTTGGACACAGGAAAGAAAGCTGAACAATGGGGAACGAATGAAATACAAATGGGAAAAAAGCAGTTGAAACAAGCCTATAGGCTTCCCTCTCCAAACTAACACTTGGGGATGCCGCGTGAAAATAAATACATAACAAACAATATGAACGAGTTTAATTTTGCATAATTTTGAGTGTTTTTAAAACAATTATTATCTAAATAATCGTTTAGAAAAAGTTGAAAACACCAAAGCGTAATAAGCTGTGTAGGGAATGGCTTCTATCTTCCCGTCACTGTACCCTTTCATCTTCTTCTTCGGGAACTATAAGAACTGGAAGTCGAAGGTGTATAATACTCAGTGGTAGAGCGCTACATTGCTGTGTCAAAGGTAGGTTCTAGGTTCAAAGCTGGCTGTGGGAGATAAATTATTATTAACATTATAAATCTGTAAACATCTTGAGAACACTCCGGTGCTCACGCAGCCTCAACAAAGCGGATGTCCTCAATTTTAGGGAAAAACCTAGTGGTTGACGAAACACCTCCCTGCACAACCGTTGATATAATAACAATTCTCATGCCTTACCACGTACTGAACCCGACTCTTCACGTGTTGTGTCACAGGAAGTTTTTCTCGCTCAATTACAGAGGTTGTCCATGAAAAGATCATCCATCGTTTTCGCCTTACTTGGTTTCAAAAATTTTCTAAGGATATTCTGCATTATAAATCTCATTTCTTGCACTCTAGATAATTATGACACTTTTAAATCTCACTAATTAATTTTATGAATACAAGTTTGGCATTAATATCTTTCGCTTGATTATTCTTGCTTTGCATTATATCATTTTGAATCTTATCAAACGCAACAAATAATATAAAAAGCCCATAAATATGACTCTTTATCTTAGCTACTTATAAGGATTTGGCTTTGATTGTAAATTTCTGCTAAAATTATCATCATTATTTCTTATCTGGAAGAAGAATTCAAGAAATAATATATGATAATATTATCGATTCTAGGAAACGAATAAAATAAATCGAGATTTGAGAAAATTAATGAGAGCTGATGGCCTTTGGATCCCATCATTCAATCCACGTCTCCTCAATCTTAGTTAAGGCACCGAAAACACTTAAATTACTGACGTACATTTCTACATTATAGTTAAACAATAGTATTAGATACAGAAAACAGATGATAGCTCGTGTTTATCATAAAATGTATCCACAGCCCCAGTGAATAAGTGGTTAAGTCTAATTTTATCCAAATTGAGGTTTTTGTATTTAAGTAAGTGGAATCCGAGTTATTTTCGTAGTGAATAAGGGGCTAAGTAAGGCTTTAGCTTGAAAAGGAGTTATTGTTTATATTACAACTCCATTTTAAGCCTAAAACTGTAAGAATGATACGATTCCGGTTATCTGAAAGCAGCTGAGTCTAGTAGTTTAATGTATGCTAGGTACAATTTTTTTTCCTTCAATTACCTTAGATGTAGTAATTTTTTGCATTAATCTGTGATAATATATTTGTTTCAACTGGTTTAATGTCTATTATGTTCAATATTTTGTTGATTAAGTTTTGTTTTAATGTTGTATTTTCAATTTTAAGTTTTCTTTATAAATAAAATGAAAAATGTAAAACACTAGGAAAAAACATGAAATTACAATTCCATGTAATGTACTATAAATGTACGGAACATGCAGGGCAATAAACTTCCATCAAACCATCAATCAATAAACGTTTTTTATTAGCTATCTTACTATTATATTTAACCAACAAATTAGATTGGATGCATTTGTTGCATATTATTATGTATACTCTAGTGAACGTATAAACTCTCTGAGAAGTACTGGGGCCAGTTTTTTCTCCAGTACATTGCATGCGGCTACAGTCCTTTGTTCGGTCTGACCCAATACCTCCAAGTCTCAAGTACACTTCTTCAAGAAGGGTTCGGAACATGGCTAGTAGAAATTGAATAATATTATTCGATTCGGCAGTTGGAGAATTGTTACTAATAAATATTAAATATATTAATTAAAATTAAGGATCATTTCAGTATTTTTATTACTCATTTTTGAAATGTAAGGTTTATGGAACTGAAAATTCAAGCCAACTGATAAAAATAAAACTTTAAAAATATACAAGGCTTAGACAAATATTTTGAAAATTGTATGAGAAAAATTAAAAGTGAAAAGAATAAATAGGCCAAGTAATGAAATCAGAAAGATTCCAAGAATCGGATAAGGAATGATAAGTCCTTAAACAACATAAAACACTAATAAGAGATTGTAGGGCAAATAAAATACCTTATTTTACCTAAATGATAATCAAATAAAGTTTGTTAAGAAAATCCGTGAGGGTTTTTTTTTTTTTAAGTCTTCCAATTTTGTAAATATTATTTATATTATAAAAACTATTGTTTTTGAAGAACGTCTTATAAACTTATTAATTCAAATAAAATGAATTATTATTTTTTCGTTCTAACAATAAACATCACTACTACCATCAGGAGAATGGTTTACAATTAAAAATATTGAAAACTGCTTTAAAATAAAATATTGATTTTTTTAAAAAGTTTTAACCTAAAATTCATTACTATACTTCAATTCAAAGAATGTAAAAACCTAATAAATTTTAATTATGAAGAATACGAATGTATGTTCTATTATTCACTAAACGTGAAATAAACAGTAAAATAAAAAAACAATTAAGAAAAAAGAACAATGGAACAACTATATTATATTAATAGAAACTTCTCAATAATTAAAATAAACGTATATATAACATAATAAAAAATCAATAAATAATTTTCGGGGTGACTAACTGAATAACGAAAACCTGAATATTAGTGCACGAAATATTTTCATTAAAATTTAAAAAAAAGAATCATAAATTCTGTCATATTTATTTTTATATTATTCAGATGGATTAAACAATTTGAAATGCTATTATTAAAAAAGTAAAAAGTATAGAGAATAAAAAATTTATAATAAAAAAAGACTATTTTTTTTCACATATTCAATGTAAAAGATAAAAATTAAAAATAAAATAGTCATGAATGAATACCATATAGAAGAGATATTAGAGTGTTTGCAGTTTTATATTAGTTCAAAAATTAAAATTCACATTATCTATCATCTAAGAAATAAATATAAGCCTGACTAATCATTACTGTGGAAGAAAGCCAAAAAATAATAATATACTAAATAAATAAATAATAAACAGTTCTCCCTATTAGAGAGAAGTTTATTTATCTCCACCCTTATATACACACACATATATATAATGTGTGTATATATGATCAAATCATCAATCAATATATATATATATATATTGATTTGTTGTTATACCATATTTTAGTAAAATGAAAAAAAATATTTTAAAATGTCGTTAAATAAATACTGAAAAATTATTTGCTTATTTATTGACAAAATAAGAATAGTAAATACCTTATTCAGCTATCAAGATTCCCTTCGCCTACTCGGAGCCCTGGACAATATTGGAGTGAAGCTGTGGAGTGAAGAGAGACAAAGCGTACTTACTCTCGGTTTCGAGACAGCTGCAGTCGGAAGATGCACTCCGCCCGGTACAACCAGGTCAAGGCCCATCGGCTGTCTGGTCCAGTTTTTGTCGAGAGGTGTGGATGCACTGGGTGCAATGGATGCAGTTGTGCAGTATCGCACGCCCTACGATCCACTCTCACAATCCCAGCCGATCTACTTTCCTAATTGGATACGCCAGGGTCAACAAACTACTAGTGGATCATCGTAGATAGCAGCTAGATTCTATGGAACTATCTATTCTCTATGCATGGGCTGTATTGGTGCATTATATATATATATATATATATATCTAACGCAACCTTATAATAAATACAATACTCTTCATGGATAACACTAGTACATTTTTGAAACTTTTTTAGCTACGTTTAGCGACTTTTGTTAGGGATAAACGTGGGGTTGCGTCAGAAACATGCTCGAGATTTGCGAATCCTAGTGGCCTGTGCATCAGTTATTCATTCTTATAAAAGTTGTGCAATTCATAGTAAAAATAACAACTTAAAATGTCAATAACTAGCTGAACTTTTCGTTTCCCTTAAAATATTTTATTTATTGTAGTTAAATGTCTTGTTTTATGAAATAAAGTTCATTAATATCGGTGTAAATACAAATTTAAAGTATAAATAATATCTAGTTATCTTGTTATTATTATTTATTTTATTTCAATTAAATTATTGATATTTTGTAAGTAGCTTGTGTATGCTTTCATTAATAAGTAAACTACTTGAAAATGTATATATTGTTATTGTTCAGACTATATTTATTACTGGTTATCTCATAATGTCAGTACATAAGATAAACAGACTAATATTTATGATTTAACTAAAAATTTGAAGTATAAAAAATGCGTACTATAATTGATAGAGAAATTAAAAAAATAACACAGTTATTCCAAATTTTTGATTTTTCATTTCTGCTGGCAGTCCTCATGACCGTCTATTTCTTTTTTTATTTTTTTTTTTAATTGAATCTGAGTTGAATCAGAGTTGCCATGGCCTACAGCACAGTGAATTTTTTAGAAATTATATTAAATCATAATAAGTTATCATAATTAGTCATTAGTCAGTAATGCATACAAAAATACAATTTTAAAAATGCCTGAGTTCTTAATAATGATTCTTCATGCACGAGTCACGCATGAAAATAGTGCAACGACTTGCAATAGTACTTAAATCTGAGATCAGAATAACCCCATCCTCGTAGGACAGAACCATCAGATGCACTTGTTGTATAGTGTGTAATCAATTATTGTGATGTTTATGTAAAAAATTATCGTTTAAAAATCATATAAGTTGAATAAATATTGATGTTTAATACCGGAACATTTTTTTTTCTTATTTTATCCAATCAAATAAATATAAAACATCTGATATTTACAATAAGTGAATCATTCTATAAGAGCTTTTCTTTCGTTGTGATACGGATAGGAAAGTTACTTAGAGAAGTGAAAAATGTTGAGCGTCTCAAGTACCTCAATATTATTAGAAGTGATGCAGAAATTATTTTGAGATTTATGTGAAGCATATTGTTTTGAACTATAGAATATTGACAGATGATATCCAGGGTTTTATAAGTGAGTCGAGTGGCTCAGCGGTAGAGCACTGAGTTGCCATGCCGGAAATCCTGGTTATAAACCCGCTGCATGAATGACTTTTATTTAGTCTGTTTGCAGCCTGAGGTGGATCATATAGGATCTAGGACCCCCCCTGGGGCTCACCCAGCCTCTATAAAGTTATAATAATAGGGTAACCAAAAAAGGGGGAAAATCTTGCGGTCGAGCATGACCTAAGGGATAGGGGTGGCACAGTGGTTCAAAACCTCCTGGAGAAAATCTACATTATGATCAAAAAGTGAGTACCTTCAACAGGAGGAATTATCTGCCGGTAGAGCATGATCTTGGACAAATCACATCCCTGCGCAACCATTGATCTAAAAACAGTACAGTCTTTACCATGTACTGAACACCAGACCATCATGGGGTGTAGTGGTACAGGTTTTTTTTGTACTTTTTATCCAGGGTTTTACATTTACATGATCTAAGTATCGTTTGGAATTGTTGGTTTCAACAAATCCATATTATGTTACAAAATGTGCGTGATTGTGTGAGTAAGTCCAGCTAAAAAAAACATAAGTTGTACATAAGCGTACTTAATTTAGGCATAAGACTGTCATCTTACAGCAGCATTTTCACCAAAATCAATTAATCTGAAGTGCCAGTTTATGATATTAGGTATCATATATAATAATATATGTTTTTAAGATTTCCCGGAAACGAATACTTTTTCTTTGGTTTCTCGACCACTAGAAAACCATTCCTGATAAAGTCATACTTAATTACTAAACTGTCATATTTTGTGAATTTGACTAATTATTTATATTAAATAAGGGTTTATATTAAACAGAATAGTGAGAAATTATGCAGAACAAGGGAGGGGGAAGAAATACGTCGAAATGCATATACGACATGTATTATTGTGTTAATTTCGGTATAAGCAGGGGACCTTTGTTTGATTAAGATTTGCATGATGTCATGTACTCCATCATATCCGAATCACCGACCATACCCAACATAGGAGATCATTTTAAATTTTAATTACAATCTTGATTAAGCGTTGAGAAAGGGACAAGTCATGGAGGAATCTCGAGATTTTGAGAACAGTGTACTAATGCTGTGTTTCGTGTATTTTTTGTAGAATATATAAAAATGAGGTTCACAGGAAGGTATGAAATATGAAATTATTATGCTTCAAACAGTGGTACAAATTTAGAAGTCAGTCGCTTTATCAAAATCCATCTACATCCATCGTGACAGGTGGTATCGAAGTGCTTTGTACACAACTATTTAAATTAGTATTTATTGGATAAACAACATAGTTGCAGCTTTAATTTGATTTTTAGTAGAATCATTTTCTTTCAGCTTGTCTACTTAGGCTAGTTTAAAACACTATTGGTTAAAATTATACTAAAAAGTTCCATTTGAGTTTGAAACACCTCCTTAACCCAACATAGGGAACAGGCTTGGAGGTATCAATTCCGCAGGTTGTCGCGTTGGGTTACATCATGTTTTAACTGTATATTCGTTTCCCTTTTAATATATTCCAAAAATATAATGAGATTTACTAAAGAAAAAAATGTAATTATGGGTAATTCGTATGTAGATTTCAGTAATCATATCATCAAGAAATAAAAGTTTCAACCAAGATTTGGGAGTATAGATGATGTATGTTTGTTGAATCGTTTGTTTTCAAATTAAATGATTACCGAAGTAAACACATTTCTCATAATTACATTCTATTTTCTATAATAAAGCTGATGATAACGTGTATGTTCGGGAAATATTTGAAGGGAGACGAATGAACATCAAGTTTTGGAATGCACATATCAATAGTAATGTAGATTCTTTCAATCTTTTCAGTCCAGGTAACAGGGAGTAGGAAAGCTGAAGAACGAGTGGATTCAGGTCATTTTGTGTCGATGAGTGGAATTTTATGCAATTGTTATGAATATATGATTTTATAGTGGGAATGTTCAGGTCGTGTATGGTGTGATTCGAAATATTCCATGAAGCATTAACAATTTTTCTGAGAATTTTGGACTGTGTTGTTTGTAACTTGTGTATGTGGACTTGTTTTGCTGAACCCCAAAGTTCTGCTCCATGTGTCCAAATAGGATTTAGTATACTGTTATAGGTAAGTCGTTTGTTTCGTAAGTCAAGTGAAGATCTGTAGTCCAGAAGATGTGATAGTTGTTTGTAGCGTCTTGTCAGTTCTCGTCTTTTCAATTTTGTATGTAGGTTCCATATAAGTCTTTTGTCAAAGTATAGTCCGAGATAACGTAAATATGGAAGGTAATTCGTCGTTGTCAAGTTGAGTTAGAACTTGTGACTCAACTGAAAGTGCCATGCCGCTTCAATAATATGATGTAATTAAAGGAGCAATAATTAAAATAAAACTAAAGTCAACATCATGTCTCATCAGGATCAGACGGATTTTGTTTATCTCTCGGACTATTAGAATTTATAGAGAATTATAGTTTTTAATAATAAAAATTGAACGTAATAAATTTATTATTCACGATTAATATAGCAAGATATATCTAGTGCTTACCTTGTTATAAAGAGGAGGGGGAGTTACGGCACAATGTTAGTAAGCCTTGGTTTAGGCACAAGGTTTATAAACGTTGTATATACTTCATAACTTCAAAAATGTTGTGGTCTTTCTTATTGTTTTTATGTATGTTTCACCAGTCTTTATTGTATGGAACAGTTTATTCCACGCATACGTTGTAAAACACAAATAAAATGCTGATTTTTCGCTTTTTCTGATTTCCTCAACGACTATACAGGTAAGGACAGAGGAGATGCAATCCACCAAACAGCTGTATACATGTGCATAAGGAGTCGCGACCTGTCCCAAGACACAGACTCGAAGACAATGGTAGCTCGGAGCGGCAGGACTCTTTGCTCTATTGTCACTTTATCGCCGTGGAGATGCGACGGCACATCTAGCCCACCTGCTCTCAGGGGAGGTCCTTGTCTCACAACATATACATACATATATATATAGTATTATATACCTTTGATGCGCGGTCATAAGAACTTAAGTCGAAATTTTGAATTTATCAGGAGAGCAACAAAAAAGTTCAAAACATTATGTAAAATCTAATTATTGATATTATTTGTAATTTTATTTTTATAAAACAATATAGTAGTAACTTACAAACACTATAGTAGTAATTCTATTTGAAGCATACATTTATTTATTGTCTGATAATTCCTGATTTTGTATTATGGAATTATTTTGACTTAATCCCTTATGACCGCGCATCAAACATAAATGGTATGGATATTTGAAGAGAATTCCTGAAGGAAGACTATCCAAAGTAGTCCACTAATGGAAAATTAGGGGAACGAGAAGACAAGGAAGACCTGGGATAACGATGTGGAGGAATCCATGATGGGAAGAATGGACCTTAGATAGGACATTATGGAAGGAAGCCATACAATCACTAGGTTAAGAAAAGCCACTATTAGTGGAAACTCCTGTTAAAAAAAATATATATATATATAGTTAAGAATAATATATATAGATATTGCATCATTGGTGGTTACTGATACTCATAAATATATCGTCGATCCAATATTCTTCATAACTTCAAATCCTTCTACTTCATCTTCGAATCTGTCTTTTAGGTTTTTAGAATGGTTTTTGTAGTAATTATTTCATTTTAAATTGTTTGTTAGCCTTGTTCATTTTGTTGTTGTTTGATTCATTTATAGTATTATACCTAAACGGGCAATGGTACAGCGGGAAATTTTGCTTGTCCAGGTATAATCAGGATAGAGATCCTTAACGAGTACCTAAAACTGCAATGATCTCATTTTATGTTTCTTCAGTTTCTTAGGAAGTACAGCAAAATAAAGGATTTTTTTACTCCCATTAAAAGAAGTGGCGGGATTCGAAGCCATGGAAGGCTATTATGGCAACTACAGGTGACTACGTTTAGCTCATTGTTATTGAATCAGTTGTAAATCTCAACGAATAAATAAAATTTATATCAATTTGTACTGTAGGTGGAAGTATTTGTAGAGACTAAAATTTACTTACACCTTTTCGAATGTTGAATTGATGAAAACACTGCTCATCCACTTGCATTAATCATTCTATTTTAATTTGGTTTTGTTATTGTTGGGACATTCAATTATGCAACAATTATTATACACTAAAATAAAACAAATAATATACACAGCCTCGATGAATGAGTGGTTAAGCCGAATTTTGTCCAGTAAGAGTTAATTGTATTCAGGGAAACGGAATACAGGTTTTATCTTATAGTTTTAAGCTTCATACGGTGTTGTAATAATAAGCAATAACTTCATTTCAAGCCAATGCCTGACTTAACCTCGTATTAAGCACGAAAATAACACGATTCCATTTCCCTCAGTAAAGCAAACTTATTTTGGAGAAAATTCTACTTAATCAATTGCTCACCGGGACTGTGGATATAACCAGATTTAATTATTCTACTTTATTCCAATAATTTTAACAGCCCGACTTCGTCCTAAATGTTATTCTATCAATAAGTTATATAACTAATTTTTTTTTTTGGATTTAGATTTGTATATGTAGGTATAAATGTTATGTTTTCCTTATTCTGAGAATATTCCTTTCAGAGATGTAATCATACATTATTTATATTTGTATTCATTTGATATAACAGTTACCAAAATAATATCTAAATGGCAAGGACGTGAATAATAGTGTTATGGCAAACAAATCAGTCAAAGATTACGATCCAAAAGTCAAACTGCGGCATTACACGCGAGCTCAGTACGTTCTATAAGATAATGTAACACCGGCCGAATGAATTTGCGAGTCCATGCGTCGGTTCTGATAGTCCTATCGGATACATCTTCGATAATTTTATTTTTGTAAATTAAAGGAACACTGGCTTAATTACCTGGTCGGAAAGTCACACAACATCTCACCATTTTACTTTGAATATAAAGTAGCCTAATAAATAATTTAATGCTTTTAATAAATTTAGAGAGAGCGGTTAGCTCGAGTGTAGAGTGATGAGTTCCCATCCCAAAGGTCCCGGGTTCAAAACTGGCTAAGGCAGATAATTTATTTTATCCGTTAGCAGCCGGGGACGGATTTACGAACCCTACAGGGGCTCACCTAGGCTCTATAGAATGGGTAAGCTTAATTGGGGGGAGGGCTGGTGATTGAAAATGATCTTGTACAAATCCCTTCACAACCGTTGTCCAATAAACAATATAGTCTCCAATACGTACTGAACTCAAGACCCTTCATGGATCGTAGCAGTACATGTTTTTTTGTTTTTTTTAACTTTCCATTTATTTTAAATTGGTGTACTTTCATATTCAATAAATAGTACATTAGTATAGCTAATTAACTAAAATAATTATATAAGCTCATAAGATTTTGGGATATAATAAAAAAAAATATATATATTTATGATTTTTTTTTTTAGAAAATTGTTTTTATTTTAAGACATTACTGGGAAAATTCCCACTAAGGATAATTCTGGAGAAATGCAAAGAGTACAAGGTGGTATTTATAGATTTTAAAGCAAGCTACGATAGCATGGACCGCAATGAATTATATCGAGCCGTTAAAGATGTGAATATACCCCAGAAGATCATTCGTCTTGTGAAAATGACCATGCAAGGGTCAAAATGTCTTGTAAAAGTCGAATCAGATCTTTCACAAGAACTCCACACATATACGGAAGTGAGACAAGGAGATGCCCTCGCCTGCCTACTCTGAGCAGAAATGGCCTTAAGAAATTCCTGAATTCAGTTAGACGGAACCCTGTTTAACAGACTAGTCCAAATCCTAGGGTATGCCGATGACTTTGACATTATGGCAAGATCTAAAAGGGTGCTGAGGTAAGCTTTCTTAGCACTGGAAGAGGCAGCCAAGAAACTTGGGATTAATGTCAACTTACAGAAGACCAAGTATATGCGAATAGGAGGAACCCAGGAAAAATAGGATTACTTCGAAGTTGGTCAGTACCGATGCGATTGCGTTGACAGCTTCGTCTACTTAGGAACAGAAGTTAATTCACAAAATGACATGTCTCAGGAGATAAGAAGAAGAATTAATGCTAATAGGTGCTATTATAGCCTAAGGCTACACCTACATTGGATCCGATTCGGTGCGACGTAATTCTGTCACATACGATGCTGGTGTGTATACATTATACATATTTTACTATACATTATAGTCAAATATAAATGTATTAAAAATAATTAATAAATAATCTTAATTTTATATATTGAAAGAACCAAATGTTATAACTCTCGATATATTTCAGTCATTTGTTTTGCAAGCGACGTCTCATCGTATCACACCATATCCAATGTAGGTGTAGCCTAAGGAAGCAACTAACTAGCAGGTTCCTCTCTAGGCAGACAAAGCTGCTGATCTACAAAACCCTGATTCGACCGGTACTCACATATGGCTCAGAGGACTGGGCTCTAACAAAGGCTCTTAATCTTCGAGAGGACAATCTCGAACTGAGGAAGATTTTCGGACCGTGGGAGGAATATGGAGAAGGCGATACAACAGAGAGATATACGTCCTCTATAAGAGCTCAGATGTTGTCAGAACAATCAAACTTGGCCGACTGCGATGGGCCGGTCACGTGGCACGGATCGAGGACACTCGGATTCCTAAGAAGATTCTCACAGACGGAATCTATGGCACATGGAGAGTAGAGAGACCAAATGTGAGGTGGATGGAATCGGTAGCGGAGGATGCACGTAACCTTCTTAATGCTAGAAACTGGAGGGATGCTGCGCAGGATAGAGCTGATTGGCGGAGAATGCTGGAGGGGGCCCAGACTCGGTGACGAGTTGTTGCGCCGAACATTTTTATTATTAGCCGGAAAATTCCAAAAGGCCTTAAGTCCCTAAACTAAAACAGGAAACAAAATTTAGAGACTCGTTGCTTTTTGGTTAGAACATATTTTATATCTCTTTAGAGATTTTGTTCTTGGATATTAATATTTTTTTTTTTTTACAAAATATAGAAAAATAATTGATAGTATTATCGTGTATAATACAGTTTTAAATATTAATTATGGCTTGGTAAATAAAATATTTAAGAATTTAAGGAATGATTAAAAAATTATTATAAAATAAATTCTTCTTTGAAATACGATATTACATTTTACACACAGTACTTCTTATAAAAATAAAAATAATTTGGATTATCTCGAGGTTTAGAATATCGCCCTAGATATTTGAAGGAGGATAATCGGACTGTTATCAAATTTCTCATCCGCTGTGACAAGTTGCGCATGTTTCGCTCGGGCGAGAAGATTTCACATATCTTCAGCGACATTGCTGATAATTTATAAAAATCTTAGCGAATAAGTAATCGCGAGTTGTCCTTTTTATTGATTTATTTCGCTTTTTGTGGTTGAACAATCAAGAAATACTCTGGAAATAAGAGTCCTTGGAAGCAAGTGAGAGCTACAAATTAGTAGTAAAATGAAAGCAAATAACGGTATATTTTTCATAAATATTTAGTCTAAAAATTGAGTTAAATTTATTTAAAAAAATTTTAATTATTGAGAAAAAAAGACAATTAATTTTTTTTTTTAAATCATTGATATTGGAGGACTTGTATGTCGTTGTACACATTCAATATATCAGAAATATCCTTAAAAAATAATGTCAGTGGGTAAATTCCTTTGAATATTACTATACTCGTTAAATATCTTCACCAACGATTAAGGTAATTTCGAGATTATTAAAGTGAATTTCCGATAGAATGTAATAAAAATATAATTAAGTCATTTCATAAACCGCATATAACTCGATAAGCCTAATAATATTTCAGTCATGTTAAACATAATTTGTTGCTCCGTTTCAATCAACATATAGAACTATTATTGATGATCTTAGACAGTATGTGTATGTGTATAAAGGACCGAATTAGTTTCAATGTTGTAGTGCAGATATTTTTAATTATTGAATTATCGGTCATTTTCTAATAGAAAACAAAACTGAGTGTAAAGGCTAAAATAAAAGTTAAAATCAACAAATGAGTATAGTGATTTTTAGAAGGATGTTTTCCATTAGTACACAAGTAAAATCTTGTTTGAGTGGAAAATAGTTGACTGGATAATTCTAATGATGGATTGAAATCTTATTAGTTTTTTTTTCAATTAAACTTCATTAAAAGTTTTATGATTATTCCAATAAAACATTTGTGTAATCATTGACTGCACCCCCGACCATTTTATACCACTCTTAGAATTATCCAATTATTTTCCACTTAATCATCTATACTAAGAACATAGCAGATACAATATATGTCAAACGGCGTTAGTACAATTTCTTAAACATTTTTATTATTATTATTATAGCATCTATACTTCGAAATGTTTATTTCTTTATGAAATGTTTATCGAAATGTAAACATTTTTCTAAAGTCTTTCCTAAACTCTTTTTTGCATATTGAAACTCACGATTATTTTTATTTTCGAGAATATTAAAAAAATAAATGAATAAAAAGTTAAAATTTCTTGTCACTTAGCTCGAAGTGGCAACCTGCAGAATTGATAGTGTTATTGATATTTCATTGCTCTAAAAATGGAATTTGATACACGATTTATAATTTTTTTAATTAAAGACAAAAAATTTTCGAAAACTTGAGGTGGAAATGGCCGGGGGGGGGGCTCTATGGAGCTGGTAAATGGAGCGTAAAAGGTCCCGACCTTTCTATCTAATCCCGAATTCGGGGCAGTGAGAAATCCTTCGGGAAAGTTATATCGATCCTTAAATAATTCCATATCTGACACTAGATACATCATAATCCAACTGTCCTTACAAGGATTACAGCTTAAGGGGCAAGATAAATAAAATTGTCACGAACTACGAAGAGAAAAAAAAACAAGGCTTAACCGTAAAGGTTACTGAACATCTGTCAGATTGAGCAAGTCCTTAGAAAACGGGAGGATATAAAAATGTGTCCTCATGAGGACAGAAGACAATGGTCCTTGCGGATTCCATGGAAACTGTAGCGCGTGAGGACATGGCCGCTGAAGGACTTAGTTCCTCACACACGCTTGCCGTCTTATCCGAGGGGAGGCGTCTGTCCGTGTTTGCTCTGTAACTGTGAAGCGCCCTGTAAATACGGCAGGATTAACCAACATGTTCTCAGCTCTGCATCTGCAGGATCATAAGCGGGAGTATGCTTTTTTAAGCATTAGTCCTCTTTTTTATCATACTATATTATTAATGTATTTTCCTTAATTTTATTCATTTATTACAAATATTGTCAAGCAATAAATAATACTCATTGATAATTGGACGAAATTAGCATAAAGAAACCTGCAAAATATGATAAAATCAGTTTAAAGTAGTTTTGAGTAATACAATGCTGAATATTTTAAAACAAATGAACTTCCACTAAGTTCAGGGGCCAAAAAAGATTTAAAAAATGGAATAAAACCTTTGTATTTCATGTAAACAAACTAAGTATTTTGATATTCTACAATTAACTTAAATTTGTGAAAAACAGCAATCAAATTTATAAAGGGCTGGGCAGCCATAAGGAGAACTTTGTTTAAATAAGTAGATAAATTATTTTATACACAACCGATTACTTTTTTTTTCATTGAATCATTTCCTGAAATTGAAATTTTTTCACTATGATTGTACATGGTATTTTTTTAGTTAGTTATATAGCATATAGTGAGTCTTTTCCATTGCATGATGGAGAAGATAAGAATCTAAGTGAGTTATCTGTTTTTGACAACTGAATAATGGTGATCTGAAAACAGCAACCTTCGGCATCCAACGAGAATTAAATTTTATTTTTAAAATTAATAAATTTCAGAATTAATTATTATAATTAATATAAACTGCTATTGAAGCTGTACAATTATTCTATTTAATTTTGTTTCTTTATCCATTTATTGCTATGAGTAGGCAAAACGCTGAATATTTTAAATTAAATGGACTGCTACCAAGTTCAGGCGCCAAAAAAGAAAAAAAATATTGAAAACCTTTCTATTCCATGAAATAAACTAAACGATTTGACGTTATGTAGTAAATTTAAGTTAGAAAAAAATAGGCAATCAACTTACTAACGGTTTAAGGAATTAGAAGGCCGGAGGTACCCCTTTGTTTAAATAAGCTGATAAATTATTTTATCTACAACCAATTATGTTTATTTTTCTCGTTGAATCATTTCCTAAAATTGAATATTTTTTCAGTATGATTGTACATCGTACTTTTTTTTTATTTTTGTAGTATAAATTCATTAATCAATTTAAAGGGAAAGAGTAGCTGTACTTTTAATGTCTTTAATTTTGGTTTTTATTCATTCATTTATGGCAAAGAATAAATTAAAAAATGAATTGTTATTGATGATTCGACGAAATTAGCATAACGGAAGCTACTCACAAAATATGCTAAAATTAATTAGATATGGTTTTGAGTAGGATTAACGCTGAATATTTTAAATGAAAGGAATAGCCACTAAGTTCAGCCGCCACAAAATAATTAATATTGAAAATACAATGAAACGATTGTATTCCATGAAAAAAACAAAAAAATTTTATATCTATTTATTTTAATATTTGATATAATTATGATGATAGTGACAATAAATTTAAGTTTGTGAAAAACAGGAAATCAACATATTAACGGGTAAAGCAGTTGGAAGGACATTTATGTACCCCTTATTTTAAATTAGTAGAATTAACTAAAAAAATAAATACTTACTGATAATTAGGCGAAATTAGCATAAAGAAACCAACCATCAAAATATGCTAAAATTAATTAGATATAGATTTGAGTAGGATTATCGGTTAATATTTTAAAAGAAATGCACTGTCACTTGGTTCAGGTGCCACAAAAGAAAATTGAAGACAACAAAAATACTGGAAGTAAACCATTCTTTTTCATGAAAATAGACCAAATATATATATATTAGTTTCATATAAGTTTGTAAAAAAAAACAACAGACAATCAACTTATTGATTAACCTGCAATTTTTTCAAGACAATTAACTTGGAATGGGCCGAAAATATTGTAACAGATGGTTAATTTATTTCTACGAATTTCCATTTAATTATTGATTAATGATGTATACACAGAAAATTATAAATCCCACAATTTATAAATTAATGCACTCAAAATGCAGATTTATGTTAAATTATATTTTAAATTGTCTAAAAGATTTGTTAGAACATACTTAAATATTATGTGAATTAATATGAATGATTCCCTACTTGAATTATATAGAAAAAATAATAAATATGTTAGTTACAATTACTCAATTTCAGCTGTGAGTAAATAAATAAATAGTTGTTTAAAATATGAAATAGGGTGAACCCCTTCCCACCAAATTTAAGCAAGATTATCTAAAATGCTTATGTTCTCGTTGAATTATATCCTAAATTGTAAGAAATAATAAAAAGGATTTTTTTAGTTTATATCCTTAGAAAAAGTATTTATTTCTGTGTACGATGGATAAGATAGGAGCCTTAATAAGATGTATCCTTTTTGACAAATAAATAATGTTTTTTTAGAAAATTCAGCAACCTTACCCACCCGACGAGAATTAATTTAAAAATTAATAAAAATTCAGAATAAATTCATACAAAGGGCGAGAGAAGCTGGATCATTACCATAAATTATCATGTACCTATCAATTATCATTAAAAATACTTCAAACCCTCAACATCAACGACGTTTTATTTTATTCAACGCAGAATAAAATTCCATAAAATGAAAATAAAATTATTCACCCCAACGACATATGGGAGGACGGTGTGCACAAAGAGATGTTTTTGTTTGTTCGCTCCAATGATTCCGTGTTTCCCATTTAATGTAATATGCTCAACGATTAACAAATGATTGTTTTTATTTTTCTTTATATATCATCATTTATTTTTAACTGTTCTCTGAAACGCGGGAAAGCAATAAAAATAATTAAAAATGCAAATTGTAGAGAGAATTTATAATTCCATTAACAATGGTATATTTTTTCCGTCCGTTCACAAGTGTCATGTTTAACTTGATGTTTTTATTTAATATTTTTTTATTAATTGAAAATTTTTAAAAATACACTCTTCAGTATAAAACTACAGCAAGATTCTAAATATTTAATTTTATTAAGAACCATTGAATTAACAAATAATATCATAAATTTATTTTAATTATCATGCCAAAAATATGTAAAACTATAATACATGGAGAGTCTTGGGTTCAATACATGTTAAAGACTGTTTCTTAGCCAACGTTTTTTTAGGCGCAGGAATGTGATTCGGCTGAAAATACACTGAACTTGCAGATTTTTTCCCTTTCAGTATATATAGAGGCTGAGTAAACCCCTTGATGGCCTGCAGATCCCACAAGCTAGCTCTAAGGCTATTGTACGGATACTCGGATACTGCATGGGAAGTAGATTAAAATCTACTAAAATCACGCGACACGCAGCTACTCAGAATTGGGCAACACCAAACCCCTTTCTTGTTGTTGGTTGTACAAAGCGATTAAGATATCGTATGCTTTACAAGTCTTAGATAATGTGTTATATTAATAAATGAGTACAGATAGTTTATTTCTCGCTTTCTCTTTAGAAAAAAAGGAGCTATTTAACATAAAAATAAATTCCATTAACAAAATATAAAAATAATTGTTGTTACCTGATAGTTGTACCAGATTTATTCTGTTCTCGAATTCGTGAATACTAACCTGAAATAAAAAGAAATGTATTATTAATCATATCTAAGTTAGAATAAATAAATAAAATATATATTGGATGTATACACACGGACATAATTACTCTGTTAAAGTAATCAAATCAAAATAAAACTATGACAAATATATATATATATATATTATTACTTGAGTGGGATAATTCTCAACAAGAAGGCGTATAGTATTTTAAAATGGTTTAAAAAAATCTGTAATACTACAATCCATGAAGGGTCTTGGCTTCAGTATATGGTAGAGACTGTGCTGTTTTTAGGTCTATGGTTGTATAGGGAAGTGATTTGTCCGAGATCATGCTCTACCGCCAGATATTTCCTCTTTTGGAAGGTACTCACTTTTTGATCATATATAGGTTTACCCCAGGAGGTTTTGAACCACTTTGCCACCCCGCTCACATTTTGAGATTGCTATTCAAATTCAATTTTTAAATTTTTAGTTTATCATCAGCATCCTATGTATTTCTCTCTTAAAAGCGATCTAAACTAGACCAAGACGTTGAAAATAAAATGAATTTAGTACTTCTGTAAAATGAACTTACAAGTATCTTCTAAGCATTATTCTGCCAGTAGATTAAAGTACTTGCTTCCAATGTCTTGTGTTGTTACATGTACCATCTGTGTCTTATTAGGCTTTTATGTTGTTTCGCAAATATTGCTATTACTAGTTTAGATCGTATAAGAATACGAATTGTTATATAATTCTTATCTATTGAGCTATGGACACAATGCCAGAAGAAAACTCCGAATTCCGCTTCCTGTAATGACTCATCGATAATTTACTTTTAATAGTTCGATAGCCTGCTCATAATCGATTCCCGCAGATAGCATCAGGTGACGGACCCCGCAGGATAATGAAGGACCTTAGGTTCGCCTCCGGAGGTAATGATGGGTAAGGAGTACACCTGGGATCGCTGTAACGGGCATCGTTTCAATTAGTATAATAACTGCCTCTTAGATGATTATGTAATTAATAGGGAGAGGAGAGAATGCTCTACAATACTACAATCGAGGAATACCGTTCACTGGGTTCAAAGGGACAATTAAATAAGGACTCAATGAAGGACCAAATAGGACCTTCTTTTCTTATCCCGAAAAAATAAAGGTGTTCAGGATCAAAAGCGGATAGCAAATTTCAAAAATTGACTTTTTCATATGTTTCTCTAGATTATGCGATGCTTTATGCTCCCAAAACTTCAGGATAAGAACCGGATTAAAACCACTAGAAATAACAAAAAAAAGTGCAGTGATAAACACAACTATTTCACTAAACTTGCTTTAGGAGTTATTCGCTTCTAATCCTGAACGTCTCATATAGTAACATAATATGCATGAATAAATTAATAAAACTTATTAAAGCCATAATTTTAAATATTCAATTCACAAATTATATTACAAATATTGCATTAAAAAATAATAAAATATTTTTAAGGACATGGTTTTATTTTAATCCAAAAATTCAATATTATGTTTAAACCATGTATTTATATTTTTATTTAAATAAAGTCACCCATAAATTGCATTCCCATACAAAAATATAATCAACTTCACATAAAAATTAAAGTTGGTTTAGGTTGGCTTTTTCATATTGTTCATTAGTTTAGTCCTGATGATTTATGATTCCGAAATTTCAGGTTAAGAACCGGACTAAAAACATTATAAATTAGGCACCCAGTATCATGAAAAAATTGGAACTTAATTTACTTGGCTAAACTGATGAAAAACATTTTTTTTTAATTAACTTTGGGGTAACTTGCTCTTGATCTTAAACGCGTCATACATATATGTACATATTGAAAAATATCCATAAATGTAATTTTATAATGTCTATTAAGATAAATAATGTTTGAAATTTACTTCTATTCTTAAGTGATTTTACAAGAACATACCCTACAGAAAAAAAAAACAATTGTGCCTCTAAAACCCATATATTAGATATGTCAACAGATCAAATAATTTATCCATCACAACCGGATTTGAACCAGGTACTAAGCGCTTAACTCACCGACCTTCGCTCTCTTTGTTAATATATCACACTAACAAAATTTTAAATTAATATCATAAAGATCAAAATATATCTAAATAAATAACAAAGCAATGCGAGCTTTGTTTGGCCGAATGATTGTAAATGTGTATCTCATCGTTTGATTCAAATGAAATAAACTTTATTTTTCTAGAAACTTAACAGTATTTGTACTGCATTCATTTATTTTATAGACATTTGCTAAAATGTTCTCCAATAGTACAATTAATAACTGAATTTATTTAATTAAAAAAGTAATTGAACAGATTAAGTTTTTATTTGAATCACAGGCGAAGATTTCTGAGCATGCTACTTATAGATTACTTAGCTTAGAAACCAATTCTGTACAGAATCAAAATTTAATATACATTTTAAAATATTAATTTCCAGATTTAATTAAGTTGGAAAGATACAGGGAGAAGGTTGCTAAATGTTTTAGGACTTGATTTCAACCCAAACCAAGCGTCGACTTGACCAATTCCGAATTTAAATTTAGACTTTAACGCTGTGCTAGGAAAGTAGGCGCTCTGGTGATAAGTCTCGCTTGCTTCCATCAACTTAATATTTAAATTAAAACTAAAGCATTACGTTCATTTTATTTTTTTCTCAGTGGCTTATATTAATTTTTCAGTCAAAATATTCTGACTGAATCTAAAATATACATTTTATTAAAAAGTATTACAGATTACATGCAATAATTCAGATAAATGAAAGTAATTTTCTATATACTCAAGAAGGAACCAATAACTAAAAAAAAAAGAAGAAAACTCGAATAAAATATTAAAAAGTATTTTCATTTTATAAATGGAATAAGAATGGCAAGATCAAAGCCGATCCTATTTTAGTAAAATATTCTTTTCTTTTTTCTCTAATCCCTTCCCTTTTGTACAGAATTACGTTTAATTATTTTTTTTTTACTTTTACTGCCCAATTATTTCGTCTGAGTTAAAATTTATTCTTTTCTAAAAAACGAATAAAAAACGCCACACGCATTTTATAGTAAACTTGTATAACCTAGAATTATCTATTAATGTTCTATTATTGAAATTGTTAAATGGTATTATAATAATTTATACTTTTTGTCAATACTATGATTTTATTATTGACATAGCAATCTTTTGGGCAGTAGCTGGTAGTGCTGACAAGTTTACTATGATTAAATAAAATATTTAAAATGAAAAATATTCATATATTCATCAGAAAGTATTGATAATGTATAAATTCGTTAAATTGAACTGACTTAATCTAAATAATTATATTAAAAGAAAATAAACAATATATAAGCATCGAGCAAAATGAGTATAGAAATATACACAGCAGAGACGGTATAGGGAAAAAAAACCTGTACCACTACAACCTGTGAATGGGTCTAGGGTTCAGTACATGGTATAGACTGTACTGTTTCATGGACAACGGTTGTGCAGGGTGGTAATTTGACCTAATTTAATAGACAAGAAAGATATTTAAAAAAAAAATGAATCGAATGATAAATACAAATTAAATCGGTGACTGCGACATTCATCCTTAAATTTTAAAAATAATTTATATCGCCGGATCGAGAATTACTGCTTTTACTTGATTGGGTAGGACAGAATACTTAAAAATATGTAAAAATTAATAGTTTTAATTAATAAAGAAAATTCTGGATAGATGATATTATGCTTATTTTAGCACACTTTCTATACTTCATTTGGTGGCGAAAGAAGCAGTTTAGAATTCAATTGAAAGTATTACTATCGGATTATCATCTTAATCAAAATTTTAGTTTAGTTTCAAAACTCCATTTATTCTATAATATTTTTACAAAACAATATAAAGATAATACAGTATAATATTAATATATACAATACATACATATTTACAGCATAATTACAAATACTTTTTCTACCCGGGGGTATTTTTAAGTTTTACAATAAATGAGTGTTCAAAATTATAGTGTTTTATGATGCTGTAACATACTAAATATTTTTTTTTTAATCTATAAGAGATAATATTTGAGAAAAATATATCATGAAGTAATGTAAAGTACCATATTTGGTGATCATGTAATGCGTTAAGGATATTTTTGAGTTAAGTCAAAATTAATGCACTAAGTAAAATTCTTAATTAAGCATAATAATATATAATATTGTATTATAATATAATAAGTCACGAAGAAATCAGTGTATTCAGGGATGGTAAAATAGGATATAAGTTGATGAAATCTGCAAAAAATTCAGGGATGGATGATCAAATACTACACGCATTCTATCTGAAATCACAATGCTTCTTACGCTGGGTAAAAGGAAGTTTTTTCTTATTAATTTAATTTTTGTAATGCTATCTTAACTCACCATCTTTAAATAATGCTAATGACTCCTCGAAAATAAGCTGCAACGAATAAGAGAATTCTATTAGTCAATGGTTGGGTGATTCAACGAGCGATTCTAGATATGATTCAGCTAGTTTTCAAAATAGCTTTAAATCAGTCTTCACCAAACTGGATAATAAAGGCATTTTGATTACTAAGCACCGGGTGATTCACTCATATTGCTGCCTTAATTTCTTACTGACGGTGCATCGATATTCGTATTGCGATCAATTTTCATTTATTTTGTTATCACTATTAAGAAAAAGGAAAAAAATGCGAAGGCTAAGTAAAGAACGAGAACAGAAAATAAAACCCAATTGCAGTGCATATAAAGAAATCAGTGAGTTAAATTAATTATTTTGATTATCTTGTATGATAATATGGTATCATAGGATATCCGTTCGAACTAATATTATTAATCTATGATGAATAAAAAAAAAAATTAGTTATGAAATAATAGCTCAACCTTGGATCCAAATTCATAATGCTTGAATCAGACTTTCAAATTAGGTCAAGTTTTATGGGTCAAATAACATAAATTAAATAGTGTGTTGTAACCTGCCTGTATAACTTAAGTAGCACAGCGACAGTTCAAACGGACCTGTAAAATTATTGGAGCTTAGCTGTGAACGAAGTCCTAAATATCAAATAAGCGCTTAGCCGACTGGTATACTTCTATAGGGTTGATCGTAACGTAGGTAGGAGGATTAGATTTAAGGGTGATCTTAAGGATTTGGGTTCTGGCGGTTATCGGTACGCGTAGGAGTGCTGTGTGGATCGAAACTTCGCTAAGCCTTTTATTATTTCAGGCATATTTACTGATATCTTATATTTTATTAATTTATATAATTTTTATATATTTCGTAAACTAATACCAGAATAATTATTACTCAAGGATAAGAAATTGCTTCGTATAAAAGGTTACTTACTTATTATTTAACAATTATTGAATCGGTATTTTAATTCATAAAGGACATATTTTACTGGTTAATAATATTGTAAAAAAATTCTAAAAATGGTCGAGTTTCGCGAAAACGAAAAGAAAACAATTTTCACTACTGACTCATTTCAGTTTACTCTTTCCGATTTCTCTGTATACATCCATTTATATTATTACTATTCAGATGATCTAAATCAGTATATTAATTATTTCTTATATATTATATATGTTATTATTTACTATATTAGTCCTACATCTGCATTATCGCAAAACCTAAAAATCCTGTACTTTAATTTGATGAGCTAAATACTTTTAGTGCTAAATAAATAAAATGCTAAATGTAAAACAGACGAAATTTATCCATTATAAGACTGAATATAGATAAGTAATTTTAAAATTAATTGGTAAACATTAAAACAGAAATAAATATAGATAATAAAGATAAGACTCCGAAACTTTAATCATAAGACTATAAAATTAATAATAATTTATTAGACAATTTTGCTTATATGGTTTTATAAAAATTATCTTTCATTATAATATAAAATTGGAATATAATCTTGATGTTTTCCTTCCACTTTTCGATTTTATTGTTAGCGTTTCCAACTCATATAGATACGTTTATAATTCCCTGTCATTTTTATTCAGGTTCAAAATAAATTTCTAGAAGCTATATTAGTGATATGAAGTTATAGCGTTGTAGAACTAAAGGATCATATACTATATCTAACATACAAAGCCTAGGAAGGTTAAAAAACTGAGAAAAACATCATAAATTGTTGAAAAAAGTGGCTGTTCTAGTTAATTTTCCACTACTATAATATTGAATAAGAAATTAAATGGATTTTCCTTGAAAAAAAGAAAACATTTTTAAATGTATTTCAAGCAGGTTGGGTGTGACTGTTGCCTGATGTGATGTGACGTGTGTTGTGTGAAATTATATCGAAATATTAATTTATTCATTAATAGCGAAATTAGACAATAAAAGCATAATTATAAGTTAAATGAAAAATTCAAATGTATTATAGTTATATAATAACTTGGTTATTGTCGATTCAAACTTGTAAAAAAATAAGAGCAACCTTGAAAACGGTTTGTGCAAGCATTAAATGTGTAGATATTTTAAATATCCACAATTTACATACATTAAATGTAGTATAAATCGATGTGAATTGTTACTGTGAATGTGCTGTGCAATTACAGATAATCATGAGGTTTCTGTGGTACTCCAAAACGAATATTTCAAATGTTTTAAAATTTGAGAGACGTATAGAAAGGGACAGCACTAAAATACGCACCTTTAGATCTAATTTTTATAACCTTAATAGGTTTTTTTTTTTTTAGTTGAAGTTTTAACAATTATTAATAAATATTAATAACCTTAATTGATGAAAAAAGTTTAAATATACGACTTTATCTTTATTATGCTCTTTATGAATAATTAAAATAATAAAACGATTAATTTTGAAAGTCGAAACTACTTTTAGTCTTACCCGAAAGTCTCCAAAGGATTTTGAGATATTACTTTCAGGCTTACTACTTGAATAATATTTCCCGTTATTCAATTTTCCGCAAATTTATTTTGTTACTAAATAAATAATAATAAGAAATAAATAATTCATAAGAAATAAATAATAATTTGGGCTCCTCTGTTTAGTGTTTTAATTCATTTCGAGGTTGAAGTGTGATTTCCCATGTTATCAATTTCTTTCTGCCACGATGATAAAATATAGACAGATAATTCTTATTTTATTTTAGACACTTAAGGATTTTTGGTTAGAATTTCTGCACTAATGCCTTATAAGAATTTTATGCCTGTTTTGAGATTTGTTTCTAAAATAATAATAAAAAATAAATTTCAATTATTGTTATTCAAATGACATTGATAGATAAATGAACCATTTTATTATTATTATGACAGAAATAAACTATTTTTAGTTTAAGTACTTCTGAAACTAAATCTCCTATTAAACTTTAGTGGTCTAAAAAAAAAAAACTCGTCACAATGAATTAATAAACAAGGAACAGACATTGTTAGAATCATATTTTTGTATTCCAGAATTGAACCAAATAACTAATTGAACAAACTTTTGGAACCAAGTTTCCTTTTTAACTTTCGTGTTAAAAAAAAAAAAATGAATGCTAATAAATAATAAATAAAGAAAATTCTTGGACAAATTTAAAAACTAGGTGAATACAGATGACGGCATAAAACTAATGTTCCAAGTATATCGGGTGTTATATAACGTTGACTAACTGGATTTTTACCTATTTTAAAGAAAAGAAGACCGCCTGCCTGTAACCGCCTGCCTCGGAGAAGTCGGTCATTATTTTCTTTTCGGGAATCGTTTGAACCAATATATGAATAAGGTTAAAAACTATCAGAGGTTTAAAAAAAAAAATGTACTAATACGACCCGTGAAGCGTCTTGGGTTTAATACATGGTAGAGACTGTACTGTCTCTTTGACAACGGTTGTGCAGGAGATGATTTTTCCTAAATCACGCTCAACCGTCATGTTTCCCCCCTTAATTTGCGCCCCCACTTTAAAGAGACTGGTTGAGCCCAAAAGGGTCCTAGATCACATAGGATTCATATCCGCCCGCTAAAAGATCAAATAAAATTCTTGCCAGCTACTGGATTCGAACCTAGGACCTTCGGCTTTGTCACTCACCGCAAAAATAAATAATTTAACGTTAATAAGTAATAAAAAAACGGATGGGACGTTTTTAGAACAGGGATAAAACTAAATTAAATCCCAGCCGAGATGGATAGAGTATCATCAGTTACTGAATCGCTGAAACCTGATAAGAAGAAACCCTGATCGGAAGGTCCTAATCAGAGGAGGCTGCGATGAGGTCCTGAGTCCTCTGTCCCAGAAATCGATAAGGACTCGAGATTTAGTCCTTATTTCTCCCCTCCCCCCCCCCCGCCCCTGAGGAACAGTTTTCTTTTCCTTGTCAATTTTTTCACGGCAATCTGCCTCGGGCGTTTCCTCATCCCCGCTTTCCTTTTCACGATGACGGAGCATCTCCGGGAGTTTGTCTCAGTTTACGAGTTTCACGATACCCATATCATTTTTCGGTTATGTGGGATATGTATAAGATAAAAGGGCCAGAAGAAAAAAAAAAAATTTTATGCTTATGTAATTTATAAAAACAAAATACAATTAGATTTGTATTGCTTAGAAAAATTAATTTTAATATTATTTTTTTACTATGATATAATACTGATGTGGTAGTGAAAACCAAATCAATAGCCAAATAAAGATCAGATACCCCCTCATTAATCAACGACTGCTATATTAATTTAAACAAAAAATAAAATAATTTTATTTTTAAACAGTTCTCTTATGCACAGATAATATTTTATAAAAATGAAAATAATAATAATTAGCTAAAATATTGATAAAATTTTTTTCAACATTCCTAAACTCTATATAATGAAAATAATAAAAGTAGCCTAAAGATCTATATCAATTCAATAAGTTTAATTTAAAAAGTGGTGTGATAATTGTTTATATGTTCAAAACTTTAGTAAAACAACTTTAGGTGACAAAATATTTTTTTTTCAAATAAAACTTACTAATTATCATGAGATATAAATCGATCGGGGATGGAACAAATAATAAACGCTCAATTTAACTCTTTTTACTTGTTATTGATAACTGAAGGTTTCTGCATCAAAAAGGTCTTAACTTAAAATTAATGTCTATTGTAAAAAAACACATTAAGAACGGTTTATTTATGTTTAAAGATAATTCTCAAAATTTAATTGGATCAGAGTAATACAAAACTGTAATGAAATTAGAAAACAATTGTTTTTAAAAATTTATAGATTAAAAAAGTATTTAAAAACAAATAGCTAAAAAACTAAGCATGTATAATTATTCAGTGTATATGGTTACACAAATTTAAATATTTATGTGTAAAATAAAACACTTAGTTGTATCCTTCGATCAGATGTACTAAGGTTTTTTTAATGTTCAACCATTTATAAAAAAAGATGTTTTTTTGAGAAAAAAAAAGGATAAAATTGTTGATATTGTTCCATTTTTTATTTTTATTTGTACCATCTATATACCATAAACATGGTGTTAGTTAATAATAATAGGAAATAACAGGAAAAAGTAAAAGACAGCTTAAATTAAAAAAATTATATTTTTTGTTATTCAGTTGTATTCCATCATAATAATTAGCTTCAGGAAATTTATGAGTATTTTTTTTTTTTATAAAATTTACACTTACTAACAGTACGCCTTATAACCTTGCTATAATGCACTTCAATCTAAAAATGTGTCCGTAGAAAACACGTATTCGAAATTTTTCACGATGTACATAGTTTTTCTAATTCTATATTTCATAAATTGTTTAGTGAAATTAATGATAAGACTCAATTATTATTTTAATCGAAAAACTCAAATATAAGTAAATTGTCCAATATTTACACTTTTACAAAAGTTCAAATAGATAATTTTTTTATACTATAATCCATTGTTTCTACCAAACAATGCATACTATCTTTTGAAATACAAGATATTAAATACTTTATATCAAAATTAATATAATCATTTCATATTCTTCCTATCTCAGTTTCTTTACATAAGAGTGACATCTAAGTTATGTCATTTCCTGATAAATATTGTTTCCGGAACCTTATAGTTGACACTACAAAAAAAAAAAAAAAAAAAAAAACATATACAACAGTTATAGACATTTAATCTATTCTGTTTTATATCAACTATTAAAATAAAACACTTATTTTTTTAAATCGAATCATAAACCCTCACTGTTTTTGACTAGATAAAATATTGTTTATTTGGCATTAACAATTACTATTAGCTATTTTTTCTTTGAATTTAGTAATTTCAATAATTGTAATTTTTCATGTCTTACCATAAGATTATTATTAAATTTTGTTAAGGAATTATTAATTTTTTTATTTTTATAATTACTGCTAAAATAAAAATCTTATGTTAAAACAGAATTAAACCAGCTTTGATTCAGTTCTTAAACACATAGTAACATTTGAATAAATGTAATACTATAAAGATGAAAATATAAAACAGGACTACATAAAATCGTATAACTTAAATAAATGTAAATTTGATTTTAAATAATATTCCAATATTTTAATAATATTTTTACTTTTAGTTGCACGAATATTATCATTGACAGAATTTATGTATGGAAGAAATGTTTTGATATATCTATTTTCAGATATTCTGGGAATTCCTGAGTGTAACAGAATGATTGATAAACCTTTAAAAATCATGAAACAATACTTTTTTTCTATAAAATAATCTTAAAGTTACTTTATCTATTTATATATTGTAAAAATTTTCAATATAAATATAGATTATCGGCTTCGTGCCGCCGGGTTCGCTAATAAGTCTGGCAAGCCTTACTTACTTGCTTATTATTATTATAAATATCAATTATATTGACAATGAAATCACTATCGAATAGTTATTATCTATAATTCAATATTTATCTGTGTGTGTCCACAGAAATTTTACTGCTACTTTCTTTTAGGAAAATTTTTTTAATTCCAATTAATTAATGAATATTTATTGAATAGTTACGATGAAAAATGTGTTCCTACTTTAAATTTTTTAATTACTATTAATAATATTTTTTCTATATCTTTATGTAGTATTTTTTCTATATTTTTCGAATTTGATATATATATTTTTTTACAAAATATATTATAAATATTATCTGTAATAATATCTGTAAATAAATATATTATAAATATTTACAGAAATTGAAAAGTTAATTAATTTTTGTGAAAATGGTCTATAAAATAATTATCAGTTAAAAATAAATTATTATTTTTTTTGTATCTTCATTTAGAAACAACCTTTTTTTCTCATTTTTGTACAAATGTTTTTTTTTATTTAAATGGGATTTACACTATTAACTAGTTACAAAATGCATCTGTACAACTGCTTAAAGAAATTTAAAAGCTGCTTAATTTTGGGTAATATTTCAATTTCAATTTACCATTGAAAAACTAAAATATTATTATTTTTTTCCATTGGAGAAAAACGATAAACTTTAAATACAAATAAAGGTATGTTTGCACAAATGAATGCAACCTAGATTAAGTTAGCAAGATAAGACTCGGTCCGACTGAAATAAATCTAATACTGTACAATGAAACCGATACAGTTTTATCTGTATTTTGCTCAACACAAACGACATCTATAAAACCGGTTTATCTATCGAAGTAAGACCACATACAAAGAAGTCTTCGAAGCAAATAGTGAACACAACAATAGTCACCTGTGAGATATAGGCCCTTGTATAACGCCTGGATATGGCTTGCTCGACTCGACTCGGCTAATGTTCTTGCCTTTATACTAATCATAAATTTACATATTGAGATAATAATAGTAATAACTTATTTTCAATTATGTATTAATAGTCGGTGCTTCGGGAGGCAAGTAGTCAATTAACCGTTTATAGTTCAATTAAATATGTTTTATCTTTCAATGTGAATAGTTTACAATACAACTAAGTCTTTCAGCAATGTTTAGCTTTTGTTATACCAGCTCATTTAGTTTCAAATAATACATAATAATAATTTATTTCAATCCCTTCTTATATCTTAAATTTAACGGAAAAAGAACAAATAAAACAAGTTTCTTGTTCATATTTTAAAACAACTTTCATTTTGCATTCGGTCTCTGGAGTATAGAACTTTAATTTAAACATTATATACTCCAGTAGATAATTTAAACGTTATATGTATAAACTATGAATCTGATAATAAACTTTACTTATTAAAAAACCATGTTTCTTATTTTAAGTATTTATAATATTTTGCTAAACTTAAAAACACTAATAATTTATATAGTATTAATTAGGTAAGCTAGATCCGACAGTCCGCGTTTTGCGATTTTTTTGTATGTTAACTTAAATTTTTTTTTTTTTGGAGTTCTTTAAGTAGATCTATAATTAATCTATATAATTCACAGTTGTAATATACCAATATAATAATTTTTATAAATTAGCATTTAAAAATATTGAAAATGGGTAAATAAAACAGGGACTTTTTGAGGTTCATATAATTAAAATATTTTGACAAATAAAAAAACGCCACAGACAATATCAGATACATAATCAAACTTTAAAGATTATTACATATATATACCTAATAAGTTTACTTAAAACCGGGTATATGCAGTAAACTACCGATACATTAAAAAATAAAATATAAAAATCTATCTCATGTATTGAAAAGCCCATAAAAAATATATCATTGACTACATTCCTAATCAAATATACAAATACTATAAACATTTAGGAATAATAAGAACAATACAACGTTAGAATAATCTATCCATACAGATATATAAATAGTTTGAGTTTGAAAACTTAATATTGTATAATGCCATTAAGTTTGTATTTATGGCAGTTTTATGGACTGCCTGATTATATTAATTATTATTTATACTCTATAAAAATGAAGTTGCATATATTTTTAAATTTAAATAAATAACATCAACTTAGTGTGTTGTCTTTTTTAATGTTTTTTTTTTGTTTATTACCATCGTTGCAAATGTAGATCAATTCCAAATATTCAAATAGGTACTGAATAATATTCAGAAATATTTTTTGACAGATTAAAAAACTAGTTTATAATCATAAAATGCCTATACATTTATTATGTATTTATTTCTTTATCAGTTTTCACTTCCTTTTGTAGTTTATGAATATAGTTACTTTTATAAATTTTATAATCTATTAGAATAATATAGAAAACCAATAATCTATAGTTTGGAACCTCTGTGTAAGAAATATTTATATTATTATAATTATATACTATCATGTAATGCTTCAAATTATAATTTCATTTATATAGAATAACTTAGTAAATACAAACATTATAGTTTATTTCTAAGCCGCGCATAATATAGGCTCAAAGATACTATAACTACTATACTGATACATGTAATTAATAAAATTTAATTAAAAAATATAACTTTGTGGCTCACTATAATATTGATAAAATAAAATATTCAAAATAATATTGTTTATTTCATTCCGATTATTATGTTTGAACTTTCTTAGATATTTTCATCATGCTTCATTATTAAATTATGAACTAAAAAATCCCATTTATTTAATTACATTATAATATCTTTCGGCTGTATTATAAAGACAACCTCTATTTTAATTAGACATATAATAGGCTTTTTAAATTTTATGACTTTTTTACGATAGGTTTCATTTAACTACCCTGTTCATGAAAATAATGCATTATTTGCGTTTTATTTTCGACCGTAAATAATTCCATGATATTTGTATTTTTTCTTTTTTTGTAGCCAACAAAAAAAAATATATAAAAACGGTTAGAAACATAAAAATTAGTAATTAAACGTTAATTGAAGGAGAAATGAATTCCTTGAATCATTAAAGAAATTCTTTGCTGAAAGGCATTTATAATATTCATAAATATTATATCTGAGTATAGTAAAACTAATATTATTTTGCCGTTGTTAGATAAACCTTTCAATATATCTTAAAGCTGTACAATTCACAATATTCTCGGAGAAGAATTACCAAGGTCCAAAAAGCTAAAGCACGCGGATGTTTAAAACTATATACTTTAAGTAAGTTATTATGGGAAATTCATACAAATTATTACAAATAAAGACAATTCTAGATAGGTCATCAAATTTTATTTTCTCAAAAACTAATTTTTGCCTGGAAATTTATATTACTAACTAACCTTATGTAAAAATTAAAATCCTATAATTCTCTTGTAAAACCCCTTAAAAGATTTGTATAACATTGTAACTACATTAACTAATATTGTAAAAAAAATTATATATCTTTTACTACTCCAATTCTCGAATACCATATATGGTGTCAATAATTAAAAGTTAAAAATATTTATTGAAACTTACTAAAGCAGTAAGAACATGGATATAAGGTTATGGAAGTCAAGAACAAAATTAGATCAATGCGATACATTTTTTTTTTAAATTGTAACTTGGATATATAATACTATGCTACTGCCAATTTGTTATTATTATTTTTCCTGTCTCTGTAAAATTTAAAATTATCTCCGATTTAACATTATCGAAATCCAGAGATATTAGAGAAGAAATTCTGAAAATAACTAATAATTCTAGCAACAGGGCCATCTAACTGTCATTTTACTAAACATTTACAATAATTTATTAATATGTTTACAAAGACAGTTTCCGGAATACTCACTTAATCAAAATTTGATTACTCTTAAAGAAATATGTTAAACTCAAAGCTTCTACAAGCAAAAACGAAAAATATTTTTCGCACGGTTGTATAATTGCAGGGGAACTATATCACAGATATGAAGTTATTCGTTCCATGTATGGATCAAAATCAATTATTATTCATCATTTTCATTCCAAGAAGATGGTTCCGAGGCCTTGTAACATAAATCTGCTCTATAGTTTCTTTACAAGATTCAAAAATGTTTTATTAATGGTTTGCAAGAGGAATCTTGGAGTCTGTAGGTCCGCCATGCATTAACATTTTTGTTTTTTTGTTGTTTTTATTGTGCACCCCCAAGAACATCTATTTTTAAAATTTGCTAGCTCAACTCTAGCCTTTCCCACGTATCTTGAGCCTCGATTTCTGATTGAATTAATTCATAGCAACTGTTTCCCTTTTTACTTTAATAAACAGACTTTATTAGTTACCATTTTGTTTTATTAATAATTATGATAAATGCTTCATATACACACAAGTTAAAGTAAACAAAAAATTAAGTGAATAATAACAGTTGTAGAATGAAAATATTAAACAGCATATATACACTCATGACTTCAGTTTATTGCTCATATATTTGTAAAAATAAATCTTATTACTAAATTTGTTATGTAATTATTTTACTATCCAATAAATTGGGTCGGGTTATTTAATTGAATTCCTAACCGTAAATTCAGGGGTATATGTTTTCTAAGGTTTTGTTCTGAGACCCGCTTCAACGCCGAGTTGTTTCGATTTTTTTAAATTTATTTTAATTACTATATAAGCATTAAGAAAGTTGAAGTAAATTTTATTTCAGTCACAAAACTAAATGACGTGAAATTCTATATTTGTAAATTAATTTTTAAAAACATATGAAAAATGGATGAATCACATATTATTTTTATAAAAGCCACAATAATTAGCAATGTTATAAAAAAATAAATCGAGGTTTAATCCTTGCCTTTTTTGTTTTACTTTAGTTGTTAGTTACAATCGGGAAATCCTTACTTGATTCAATATGGACTCAAGCAAGGTAAAGAATATTCATTGAATATTTTTTCTGCATATTTTTTTTGTATGATGTATTCAGTAATATGTTTCAGTATATATATTTTTAGAGCTGCTTAAATATGACTTAATGCGGAAAATAATTGTATTAATAAATTAAATTTATTATAAATTAAAAATTTTGGTGAAGTATATGAGCCGCATTTATTAATTTAAAATAAAATTATTTTTATTAAATTTCTTATTCGTTTTTTCAATTATAGGCAGATCATTTCAGTAAAATTAGGTTTACTTTAATCCCTTATTAAGTTAATACCGTAGAGTGTGAATCCTTTAAAGTCGTTTTATAATAGCACGAAGATATAAATAATAATAGACATTATTTTTTATAAGGGTATATGAAAATCTCTGCGAGTGACTTTTGGATCTACCCTTAGATATCAAAGACTCCCCTACGAGGCAATTTGTTCCAGGTATTTGCCATTAATACTGAATTTCCGGATTGTCAACGGAGTGAGATCAGAAATAGAACGAGGTTGTATCTCCACTTATCAAGTCTTCATATGGACTTCATCCGGACTCATGTGGACTAAAATAAAATAAAATAAAATAAGTAGCCTAATTAATTATTTTCCTACAAGTAATTTTTATATTTGCTGAAGCAGAAATGATGTTGAAAAAAAAAAACTTAGATAATTATACTCCCTCAACGTTTATCTCACGTATTACCTATAAATTAATTCCGAACTTAGCCATACATTTTTTTACTATCTTTGTTGCCTGTTAGAAATGACAGTAAATTTCCCACTATACAGCATAATTTGGTATATTTCCCTCCTTATTATGTTATAAAGAAAATGTAGAAATAATTAGAAACGTATTACATAATATGTTGCATAGGTCATTCATTTGTATCCAATTATTCAACAATTTATTTATATCAACCTATAAATTTTCCAATATTTTCATTGATATTTCTTGTAACATATATTAAATTGAATACATGTATAATAATTATTGGTACTTATTGTTCAGACATTTTTTTTCCGTTTTAGTGCAAATATTTAACAAAACATTAACATAATACTGCCTACTTTTAGCTATTCAAATATTATGGATATTAACAAATAATATATTGATTTTTAAATATTTTATTTATTATATTGATATTTTAGATATTCTTTAAATGAACGAAAATAATATTTCTGCTCATAAAAATTTGTATACAAAAACACTATATGAGATCACATACGCATTATGTGGATTCTCTTAAATAAACAGAAAAATAAATCCTTATGTTTCCTCTAGTTTTAATAGTTAGTGGAAATGAAATGAGAAAAATAAAAAAAACAATTTATTTTAATCATTACGAGTGTGATGAGTTCAAGATACGGAAATGGTGAAAAAGTGTTTTTTAAATCTTGAAACAAATATTTATCAAAATATAGAGGGATTGCGTTATTTAATTTTGTGTTATTTTTTGTTCATATCACACACATTTGATTTTTTTATTTTGAATTAACAACAGATAAAATTAGAAATGTATTATCTACACATAATTATAGTAATATATTACTATCACATTTGATATTCGGATCCGATATTCGACAAACATCTGAAACGATGATAAACAAGTGTTAAAAAGACGTATTCATGTGTAATATAGAAAATATTAAATAAAAACTACGCTAATAAATCTTCAAAAAATTTATTAAATATGGTTAAAAATCAGTGTGAATTTTATTAAGTCACACATATATTTCTTAGAAAGAAAATACAATGATCGCTTAGGTTTTTGCCGCATTATTTTCGGTAAAACTGTTTGCAACCCTTAAATTCCAAAAGACGTCGCGGGAAAGCAAGCTATTTTTAAACGAAGAATACAAATAAAAGGATGGAAATAAAGCGAACAGTTAAACGACTGTGAATCAGCAATCGGTGTTTATTGTGATGAGTTTATCTACTGTCCTCACTATTGCCGGCGAGCTAAACAATAGCATGGCCTTCCAATTTCTTATAATAGTTGTATCCCCTATAGTTTTCTAACGTAAAAATGTTATAAAGAAATAAAATTATATAAAAAAGTGTAACTGAAATTAGTTTATTAATAGATACATTTGTTGGACACCTCCGATATACGTTGTTATACATATCCAGAAGAAAAAAACAAACACATTTATGGTATTATTTAAAGATGGAATCGAAACTGAAAATTGTCAATATTATTATAGTTAAATACTATTTTTATTTAAGATAAGATACAGCAATATATATTTTTTAGCATATATAAAACTAACACAGTGGATGGATTTTCTTTTTAATTTTTTCCTCATCGTCTTTTATTTAATTCTTTGACTAGGTTAAAATTTATTTTTAAAAATAACAAAATATTACATTGATATAACATATATTATTTAAATTAAATCTATTAGAACATATTATTTAATTTATTGTGATAACTTCATTTTCACAAATAATTTATTTAATATTCATACCGTAGATTCATACCATACATACATTACAATAATTTAAACTTGTATAAAGTAATTCAGAACCAAATTTGTCATTGATTTGGAATATAGTTACCGGTTTTATGAATATAGATACATAGGTATGGATATAGATATAATTTTAAAGATAATTGCATTATTTATATTTTGGTAAAAATAAGCAATTTTATAAAAAAGATCCGTACACTATTTTAAGAAGATATGATATATAATTAATTATAAGAGGCAAAATAAAGGTCATAGAGATAAAAGGGTCAAGAAATATATATTTGTTTAATAAACAATAATGTTTAAAGTAGAATTATACAACAATTGCAGTTAGATTAGCTTACTCAATTCATTTTTTTTTTTTTTGGGTATTTTGTAAGGTTCCGAACTATTAAAAGTAATATCTAATATTGTTTATGAAATAATAATTACAACATTATCATTATTAATATAAAATATAACAGAATATAGACAGGATAAACATAAGGAAAACTGAAAGCTGAGAACACTGATCTCGGTTAAGACGGAAAGCGTCTAGCCAAGCCGGGGAGCCTAGGCCAACCAGTGAGCTAGTGAACGTGTGCATCGCTCGGTGCATCCATAGGCCGCTTTAACTTAGTTTTATTATATATCATATATATAATATTCATAATAAAACAATAAATATATTATTGATTCGAAATGTGTATGAGTGAATAGATAAATAAACAGTAAAACTGTCATTCTTAATGAAATACAAGTAATGGTACATAATAAAACGAATTGATAAGAGAATAGGTAGTTTTATTGCAATTTTTATTATTAATATTGAAATAATCCGACAAAATTATACTAAACATATTCTGAAGATATTCTCATATTTAAAAAATAGAATGGTTTTAGAATTTTCCATCATATTTTTTTAATTTAATTTCGTTAAAACGTTTATTTATCAAAATAATTATTTCATTTTTCTTATAAGCAATGTAAAACAATCAAATCATGAACACATAAAAAAAAAGTTCATCTCATAACATTATAACACGTTTATCTAATCTTCATAATATTACCTAAGAAATATTTGTTTTATTTCCTAGAAGGCAGTAATAAAATTATAATTTTATTTACGTTATCATCACAACTATTATAATTCATCAAACCATATTCAATTATAAAATTCGAAGTAATTTATACAATGAAAACTAACCCGAGTTAGCCTTTTTAATTTAATAATGATGACGAAACAAAAATATTTTCCTTTAATTTTTCAAAAATAAAGAAAAATTTATTTTATTTATACAAATGGCAAAACTAACATTTCAAAACACAATAAAAATTTTCGATAAAGTAGTAAAAATTACAGCATGCATTTATAATTTGTTTTTTAAAATTTACTGGAAATATTATTGTATACTTGTTATTAATTTGTATTTTTAGTTTATTGACAAAATATAAACAAATATTTATAGTTGTATATTTTTAAAATTTAGTTGAAATTTTTGAAGTAATGTTTACCGAAATAAAATGTATTTAAATTATGATAAAATGTATCGATAGATTTTTTTTTCTGTAGGTAGTTTTGTTTGTTATTCAGTCGATACATGTAATATACAATTTTTTTTTTTGCGGTTATGTAGTCAAAGTTACGAGTTAAAAATTTTTGAAGTATGATTTATCGAAATAAAACAAATTTAAATTGCTATTAATTACATCAATAGATTTTTTTGTTTATTTATATTTTTTTTGTTGCTGAGACGAGTCCATAAAAAAAAAAAAAAAATCAAACAGCATCGAATTAATAAGTAATAGTAAATAATATATAATTATTTACCGTAGTATTGTGGGGCTGGATAAAATCCAAGGGCGCTAGTGCCATATAAAGTTGAGGAGTACACTTTGACTGTCTGTGTCGATGTGGGATGTGCGATGAGAGTTGCGGACACAAGCACGCACGGTCCTAAGGCAGCTGTGGGCGACACTAAGCGCACTCGTTGCAAATGTGCATCGGACTGCATCCGCCGGCGGGGAGGGGGGGTAGGTCCCGCCCCCACTCCACCCCACTCCTCCCCCCTCCCTGCACCGCTGCATTCCCCCTCCCATCGCCCCCTCTCAAGCGCTCTCTCTCACTCTCCCCCACCACTACTTCCTGCCGGCCTCCCCCTCCCTACTCGCTTGCATATTCCCTCGGTGCATCTTCCGGCTAGTTTTCCCACTTAGTTCTAACAAGGCGAGGCTACAACTGGAGTGCCTAATTATTCCTCATAGCTATTATAATTTTTTTTCTTTATAACAATTTAATTATTAATAAAAATAACCCATAGATAATTGCATAGTTTGATATAATTATTATTAAATTGATAGCTTACTTGAGTACCTCAACAAGAAGAAAGAAACCTTACCATAGATATTTACAAGTCTATATCCATTAATACTAAAGTTAGATACTATTCAACAATAATCCACCCAGAGACACTGTATGTGGCAGAATGTTTGATCCTGAACAAGAAAAAGTAGAAATATTTGGTCCACAAAAAAACTAAGAGAAAGATATTGAGAACAATTTTGGGACCGATTAAACAAGGAGGCCATTATAAGGACCTTAAGGAGACTGAAAAGTACATCGAAGAGCTCGAGGTCTCTCCGGATGGTATTGAAGGGAGTTTTTCACTTAGGTTGGAATTTGAGAATGCTCCGGGTTTTCTAGAAAGAAAGGCTCAATTTAGACGAAGGAGACAAAGCAAAATCTCGAGGAAAGAATGAAAGAGACATCATTTATTTAATCTTTTGGCCATGCTATGTAAAGTGAATACCCTTGATTGGGGAAAATACTTGGCGGGTTAGCGTTATATCGTAGAAATCATCTCCATTGCACAACCATTGTCCTACATACAGTACAGTCTCTACTGTGTACTGAACCCAAGGCTCTTCATGGCTTGTAGTGGTACTTTTTTTTTTTAAATATTATAATTGAAAACATTCTAATCGATTTTTATTATTCAATATTAACAGTAAACTATTATTAGAACAACCAAAATGACTCCCAGCTCCTAAAAACTATTAAAATTTTAATTAAATAATGTATTTATTAAAATCTGATTGTTATTAACTTCCAGAAGTCGGAAAGGAATTAGACACTACTCCGAATTTGAAGGAAACTCGTGATTACAATAGAAAAATAGTAAAAATATGCTTGCCTTGCATGGTAAGGGACAAAAAGTTACTTTAGCCAAACAGATCCAATTGACTACGCAATAATACACTAACACTAACGCAAATAATGCACATCATGCATACGACATGGCACAAGGATTAAATCATTGAGTGCAAATGAAGAAGAAGTTGATAAGACATTTAGATTTTCAAGCGATATTCACTAACAAATTTGATATAACACGGTATATAATGCCCCTCTAATGATCTTAAAAAGAAGGTCCAAATATTTAATTAATCACCAGGAATAGATAATTTAGAAATATTTATTTACTTAAAAGATATCTATTTTTATACTAATTCTCAACCGAACTTAACTCCTTTATACTAATACTGAACCCAACTTAAGTCCTTTCTACAACAATTCGTAGTAACTTTGATTGAAAATGCACAAATATATTTGAAATCATCACCTTAAAATGTAAAGATTTGATATGATCATATTAGATAAAAGATAAAAAATATAAAAAGTTCTAAATTATTCCCTTGTGGAATGCCAGAAATGGGAGTAAAATCCTTATAATAATAATTATGATATTGAACTTACTGAATTCATTTAAATAACCCATCCTTGCCACACTTGTTCCAAACAATGGACAATATGAAAAAATGTTTTTGATAAAAAATGATCATACATTTAATTAACTTTCATAAAAAAATCTTTAGAATTAGATGAAGTAAACTTATTTATAATTTTTTTAAAAGGGAGTTTAGTATGGTAGTTCTCTACTGTTTTGGTATTATCTCAATCTAATATTCGACTACTAACTATTAGTTAACTAGTTTTTTTAGGTACTAGTTCCAATTAGTTTACAGTTAATCGTTAACAACTACTTTTCATAACTTCAAGTTACAAAGACTAGTCTATAATTAACAAACTACTTACAATTTGACAGAATGCAAAAAAGATTTATTTCGTAAATTACTTATTGTGATTTCAAAATCATTTTTTAATTTTATTCTATATTATCTAAACCTAAAACATTCTGATGGATGGCTTGAATTTTGTATTTTATATTATGAGGCTTAGATTAAGTAAATACATTAAGTATGTTTGAAATAACCGTTGTACATTTAGTGCACAAAAGAGTTAACTAAAATGTAATTAAAAAAAGATCATATTATTTTTTTCTTATGAAAATAAAGTGTTGTTAATAATTAACTAATTAGGCAGTTGCAACTATTTTTTTTCCAATTAGTAATTAATAGTTATAAAAAATAGCGAGTTATTAGAAGTTAGGAAAAGTAGTTTTGCATTTTTAACTAGTTATTTGTTAAATCTAATATTTAATTACTAGTTAGTAGTTTTGACTATATTTCGCCCAGGTGATTGAATGTGATTTGATTTAATTAATAGTGGGTTCGAGTTTTTCAAACAAAGCAAATCAATAATATATTTGTTGTAAAATAATATGTTATGCGTCAAACTTTAAAGTGGTACTTACAATTTTTTATGAAACTTCAGATAATATTATATAATATCGAAAATATTCCAATGAGTATCGGTATTTGTATCTCATATCTGAAATTATCTAAATTTTTACACCATTTGCTTCTTTTTGTCGTTCACTGAAGTGGCATCTTATATTCCACAACCTACCTCAAGTTTTTACTCGAATAGTATAATACTTGCCTTGCCAAGTTCCTAGCCAAGTTCCCGAATAGATTCCATGATAACTGTGGGCGTGGAACAAAAAATAAAAGGGAGGATAACAAAAAAACAAACAACTAGACCGCAACCTTGATCCTTTACTCTCGACTACGCCTAAAAAGAAAATGGCTCCTGACCATATGTGGCTCAACAGCCATTTGGTCCAACACAATTATTAATGGCTTCTCTACGGTCAAGAGTATAATAAAATCGATATGCGGTTAACATGCTATTATGTTTGTACAAAGTCTTTGCCTTTTCCATTTGATACATGTTCATTTCATCAATGTCTTTTGTAAAAATAAAAAAAAATAAATAGAACAGAAGTTATTCAATAATTTTATATTCATAAAATATTTTTTTTAATCTGGTTAAACTAATAAATAAAAAAAAATAGCCAGCTATTAAAGAAAAAGAGTGGGGGATGATCGCAATCAACCCAAACTGCTTGTGCTCAAAAGTGACTTTTATTGTTTTCATTACTTTTAGGATTATTCTTAAAATCTAATAAAATTGTTTATTTATTTGTTAATGTTTATTTTCATTTTTAGCACACTAAGGATAAAATTGTAATTATCTCTTTTTTTTCATAAAAAAATAAATTGTATATTTGTAAATATTTAATATTTCTTGCTATTTTATGATAATATTGACTCCTATTTTTACAGTTTATTATTATTATGAGTTATCTCATTGTTTATTTTCATTTATTATGTTAATTTGTTAAAGTTTATAGGAATTTTGTAAAATATAGAATATATTGCGCACAACTCAAAGCATAACCATTATTCTTTTGATTTTTAGTTCTGTTTCTTAAATATTTATAGTAAAATTTTCCCATCAGTATATAACAAAGTATATTAGACAATGGACATTTCTTTTTTATCCATAAATTGTTTATTTATAAAAATTTGTGATTTTTTTCTTTTTTTATATAATTACTGTTGACTCATTTAAAGAAAAAAAATATTATAAGTTACCTCATAGTGTATTTTCCTATATAAGATTTATTTACTAATTCTTGTTTTTATTTTACTTGGCTAAGGCCCATATTTCTTGCAAGTAAGGAATTCATTATTATTGTTATTAGTAAATTATGTTTTTTTCATTTTAAAAAATAACTGAATCACCAATAAAAAAATAAATTAATTTAAACTGTACAATAACTAGAAAGGATACGTTATACCGGAGTATGTAACCAGGATTAAAAGGAAAGATTTTTAATTTTCGAAGCCTTTTATTATATTTTTTAATATTGATTAAAAATCACACGAGGTTGACAATATTTCCGGTTCTCACTTAAATGGTGATTAAGTTCCCAGCAAAGCTTAATAGTGCAGCTAAACAGTCAATATTTGTATTTACTTTATCGAATGATGCAAATATGTGTTACTTACTATGTGATTGGACACACCAGGTATTATATTATAATGAGATTATTTAATTTTCCTTCGCATAGTTATATTTTGTAATTTTTTTTAATATAAATCCACTGATTTATATAAAAAACATCTAACGTAATAAACTCTAACTCATATTCTTAGAGTATTTTACGCAAATTCCAACGTTATTACACTAAATTAGTAGTTGATATGATACTGTTATTAATAATCAGGTTATCTGGAAATAAATAAAACAGAAGCTTTTTAAGATTCGTACAAATGTATCTAATGTATTGAACCCTTCAAATCAATTCCGCATTTATACTTCTTAACGTGGAAAACTGTTATGTATATTTGGATCCATCGTATGCTTCGAATACCTATTGTCACCTCAACCGCCATGTTTTAAACTTTGAAGTTTAAGTATTTTGTATTCACTATTATTTCCGTTAGTTTATCTTTCACTCACATAGCTTACGTTGATGTTTACACTCGTATTGCAACAATAAAAATAAAACTCCGGTCATCCAATGTTTGTAAAATATTCGGGTTCAATATTTTCTCTCCAAAAATATTTTGGAATTCAAAAGAAAAACTTTATTTGCTGAAATCAGTAAAACCTAAGTTTAAATAAAATTTATTTGTATTAATTGTTATTTTGATATTGATTATTTTTAAATATTTTTGTTTCGAAGAGAAAAGATTTGCCGATAACAGGTTATCGTTATCCGTCACAAAACGGATTTCTCTGACTTGGATACGACCCCTGGTAGCTCAGTGGTTTAGAGCACTGCAATGGAGACGCAGACGACCAAGGTTAAAATCCCGGCGAGGACAAATCTTTTCTCTTCAAAACAAAAATATCTAAATTCAAATAGCATTATTTAAACTTTTCCTATTTAACTGTTACATTAGTAAAATTATTCTATTCAATTATTACTTCAGACATTCAATTCAACAGCTTAAGGTGAAAATTTAACAAAAAAAAGGTATCCTAAATTATATATTATGTAGCACTATGCGTTAGCTTATTGCTAAACTGACCGGTCATGTTTATTTTTAACCTTTCAAAATTAAAAAGAAATATTAATCCGAAAAATATAAATACCATTTTAATGTTTTCAAAAATCAAAAACTTAATTCTCATTTTCTCTACAGTTCTCTTGTCTTCTTGTTTCCTCATTTTATTCATCTATAGATATATTTGCTTACAATTATCGCCATATCTGAATAAATTCTATTCCAATTCGTATTGTACACAATACTAAAATCTACTGTATAACTTCATACTTTATTTAGGTGTAAGGAAGGAATCCCCGCGAAAATCCTTTTCCGATTCTGCGGTTTCACCAACGGAAAATCAGTAAATAGATAAATAGAAGAATGACCCTCTTATTTGTTTACTGCAGCCAATTTTCTGCAAGCGAGATGTTTCCAAACATGCCACCGAGTTTATATTTAATGAATCGCCAATAACGATCTTAATGATTTAAAAATTTTAATATGTGTGCTTCAAATTAAAATTTAATTCCGAAACCTCATATTTAAAAATTCATTTTCGTAATCGTTTTATAAATAGGTATATAAAAACCAGTACAACCCATAAAGGTTCGTGGGTTCAGTATATGATAGAGACTGTACTGTTCCTAGGTCAACGTCTGTGCAGGGACCTGATTCTTCCTAAATCACGCTGAAACGACCGGTTCCCCCCCAATAAGGATACCCATTTTATAGAGGAATGTCCTCTGATCCCTCAGGAACCATCTCCGGCCGTTAACAGAATAAATAATTATCTGCTACACCCCGATTTGAACCGGGGATCTCAAGTGTGGCAAGTCAGTGCTCTACCATTGCGCTAATACCTCAGAATATGTATATATTTTTTCAAAATTTATATTGAAAAAAAATATATATATAAAACCATTAAAAAAATATGATAAATAAAGTATATATAAACATAATGGAAATTTCATCAAATCGTTTCCATCCAATTCTGATACCTTTCGATATGGCATTACCCTGTCTTGTTATATTTATATATTTTTATTTATTGATTTATCCCCAAATAAATTGAATGTTTCCTTTGATATAAATAGATAAGGGATATTGATAGCTTACAAAAAAGGGATATGATATATAAGTCTGATAAAAATAAGAAAACCCGACAGGGATGAGTCTACGAGAATTCAAAGACTCTTTCAACTTTTCCACAAAACCCATATACTGAAATAGAAAGATCTAGTTTAAGATATTATATAGATGGTATATATATATATATATATATATATATATATATATATATATATTTAATGTGTTATTGATAAGCATCAAATACGTCAGGTTCATATATATAATTAAATTAAATTGAGAAAGCTAGAAATACTGTGGAAAATATTTAATAAATCCCTACCCGTTTCGCAAAATATTCAGAGATTCTTCGTGGTCACATAGAAAAAGAATGTATTGTTGATTATGGCAGAACCCAATTCATAAGAATAATTTCAATTGCAAAAAAAAAAAAAAAATTAGTACAATTGAAGTAATATTTAAATATATATTAACACGAAAATTAATGGAATATTAAAAATATATAATAAGAAACACGGAGTATGTAAGTGAACTAAACACAAATAATTAATAAATTAAAATGTTACTTTTTATTTTGCTTCAGTTAATTTTCTATCAAAATTTGAAAACAGATCAATAGAGATGTATATTTATTTTTTTGTTCTACATATTTTTATGCATGCGATACAAAATATTATTTAAAAACAGCTAAGCATATTTAAACAATGAACTTTTGTTGTCATATGTTGAAGTATAATAATCATATATATTTTGTTATAATTGAGTTTGACAAATTGCTTGTATATACATTGCTTGTATATATCACAATCAATCTTAACTATTTTTCTTGGAATAAAGTTATAATTTTTATAAATAGGATGTTTAATTTTTCAATGTTTTTTCTTAAATATTTAATCAGATTTTTTATGTTTCTACATATTTATTATATTTTAAAAATTATTATAATTATTTGGTATATGGATGCTACCAACTATTTTAGGATTCATTGTTATTAACCAATCTCTTTGATGAATTCATTTCTTCATGCTATTTTAATGTTAGGAAATATACACTATATATTTTTTCTTGTTATGTTATTGTCCCAGAACAAACAAAGGGATAACTTTTTTTTTAAGAATGTCTCACTTTTTATTTATCTTGCATTCGGCTTTTTTTACTCTTTTGATTTTTTGAATTTCTTATATTGTTACGATTGTCATAATGTATGGCAATAATCTGTATCATTCTTTTAACCTTCCAATAAAGGTTTCATTGAGGAACTAAACATTAACATTTAGTATTTAGTATAAGGGGCGAAATACTTTTTGGCGGTGATATGAAACGTGCTGACGGCAAGTATGATAACAATGCCAGATAAAAAGTATATAAGGTTGTTACTCTATACAATTTACATATATATCTATATACATCCAGCCCCTTGTTCTAACAATTTTTTCGTTCTCAACCATCACCTGAACCATTTTCTTAATGAATGTTTCCAACTTTAGTTAACAAATGACTTCTCCTCCGTTTAGAAGTCCTAACCAATCATTCACTGCCATATCCAAATTTCAAGCCACTTGAACAATGAGGTATAACATTCGTAACTATACGTTTAGTGGAAATGGCACGTTTGTAACCATCCGTTATGAATTTTCAAGAAACGAAGAGACCCTAATAGATATTATTTTTTTCCATTAATATAAAAAATAAATAAATGATAAAACTGTATATAATTGTCCATCATAAAAGGGTTATAAAGAATAAATATTTGAGCGAGTAGGCAAGTTCTAACCCTGAACCATAGCCCGGTGAACACCTATGCGATGAGATGTCATGGCCAATAATAAACAATTGGCCTTGTACCAATCCAGGATTTTGAATTTTTTATTTAAACATGTAAACAAGTTGTGGTGTTGAGTATTAAATGTGGAATATATTCTGTAAAATAAATAATAGTGAGGGCATTTTTTTAAATAGAAAAATTTCTTTGATTATCGAAATTATAATCAATAATATTATAACAAATATTTGGTACAAATCAAAATTGGATCAATTCATACTTGAAAAATAAAATTAAATATGTCCTAGATGCCGAAAAAATTGTGAAAATGTGTTTAAAATACATTTTCACTTACAGTAATATATATTAGTGTCATTATATATAAAATATTGGAGATATTAAGATAATATATTCTTACCTAATGTCGATAGATTTTGAAATTCATTATTAGTTCATAACGCTAATATTTAATATTGTCAATTAATTCAAAATGATGTAATGCCTTTCAAGAATTTTGTTTTTGTTTTTACTATTAAATTAATAAAATGTCTTGAAGATAAAGAGTATTAGCCATGTTCATATTTTAAACAATTCAGACTTATTTAATTTTAATTTAAGAGTTTAAATGTTTATGTACATGAGAGTCATTATTGTGATTTCATGGGAAATGTAGAAGTTCTCTGAACAACTATATCTCGCAAACTAATGTGTGAGGATATTTGTGGCAAGCTTAGCACAAAATGAAATTAAAATTACGCGTTTATGGTCGGTATATGCTGGGAATGTAACAAATACTTTATCACCAGTTTAAACTCAATAGCAGTCCCCATGTATACAAATTTATACATTTTCCTCTAGAAAAGTAGTTACGATTTTGATACGTTACATCAACGTAAAACCGGATATTCCTTGTTACCAATGAGGTGTTTTTTTCTCATTTAATTTTCTGAGAGGGCAAAATTTTAGAGTTTTTAATATGTTAAGAAATGTTGAAAACTTGTGCCATCGTTTCGACCGAACATTTCGGCCTTCGTCAGGGCAGAGGAATATTGAGTCCAACTGCAACTTAACAACTGTTGTAGTGGAATGTTCTTTTATTTTTTCAATTATTTTTATTATAGAATAAACAAAATTAGATAACACGAAATGGGTGTTGTAATAAGGTAAGGATAGAGAGGGAAGGTGGCGCTACCTCGCGGCGGGTTGATGAACCTCTCAGTCGGTCAGTAATTCCACGGCCACTCTCACACTCTCCATGGCCTTACTCAATATATATCCTTCTTTTAACGAGTTTTAAAATTATATTTTTAAAATTTTAAATATATTAATATATTAAAAAATCTTACAAAAAATATGACAGTAATATTAAGAATATATTTTTTGTGCATTGTTAAAAACTATTTTATGGAAGTGAAAATTACATCCGGATATATGTAACAAATTTAAAAAAATCTATTGAATAAATTCAAAATATAATATAATATGTGGATAATGAACAAACCTAATTTTTAGTTTATATGTCGCTCTTTCAAAATAAAAACATCATAACTCAAAAAACCTAATTTTTCAATAGAGGTATTTCAAAGTTCCATGTGCGCTAAATAAAATAAGAATTTGGGCATTGGTAAAGCAAAGCATTTCTATTGTAATTATGGTATCAAAATTCTTTTATTAACCATTAGAAATTTTTTTAAAGTTTGAAACTTTCTGGATTTAATATTGTAATGTCAATATTCCCATAACACTTCATCTTCAAAATGATACAACTCGAAATACGATATATGTCATTCCGGAATTAAAAGCTTCAACCATACAATTATCCTAATTTTGGAGTTCTTTGTTCTTTTGAAGGTGCGGTGTGTTAAATATCGTATGAAAATGCCAATAAAGGTGATAACAACAATATTTGATAGTGAGTGCACTTTGACACTAATCCATCATCTCTAAACCACTCAAATAAACATTTTTGTTAGTAGCATTAATTTAATTGGTTTAATTATAATACTTATTAAGAATAATTTGTGTTTATTGTGACCACCTAATCGAGGTTTACATAAAAGAATAACGTTAGTATTTTTGTTCAATATATTTTAAAATTTATCATTTATGGTCAGATAAAAAGTGATGAAAATACCTGTTTTCAGTATATAATACTAATTCTTTAAAAAAATAATAACTTTTTTTGTTTGTTATAAGTTATTTATTTATTTTATTTTTTAAAATTTATTTATTGAAATTTACAACTGTATTTATTAATACATCAAGTAAATATAATGAGTGAATACATTGACATGAGAAGACAAGTAGAGAAACTACCCAGTGGTAGTACTCAAATAAAAAGTTCAGTTTAGAAGGTCACGAGGCCATCTTCTTTTCAGACGCCTCGGAGGATTATCAGGAATTGAAGAGGTTGCGAGGTTTGAAACTAGTGGGTTTGAGTGGAAAAGAAGTTTGTCATGAAAAGATTGATATCGGATTCGAGCCAAATCAGCAATAAACGGGACGTTAGGCCATTATGGATTACTTTGTTCGTAACAAAATAAGGAGCATTAAGGATTATCCGAAGGATTTTGGATTGTAAGGATTGAATACGAGAGGAATTCGATGGTTTAGTGGAGCCCCAAAGCTCTATTCCGTAAGTCAAGATGGGTATAAGTTATTTAAGCTGTTATTTTTACTTTCTTCCCATTCAGATCAACTTCTACCCAAAATTTCTTGTGGTGTTCCTCAAGGTTGACTCATGACATCCACTCTCTTTCCTTTTGATATTAACGTTCTTTGCCTCCCCATCCGTCATTACTAAAACCAAAACTATTCTGACGATATCTCATGACGAATATTCCTGTCGTTCTCACCTTCCGACCTGTTGCAAGCCAAAATATTGTACATTAATCGTTAATTATCTCTGATTTATTTAATTACCTGAAATTCTATGGAGAAGTAATGATAAAGACGATAGTGTTATGTTCCAATATCTTGAATAAGAAATTAAATTGATTACAACCTAAATGAATATTTGAGAGCTGGATAGCTTAGCTATTTGAGTGAGTCATGAGTTATTAGTTCAGAGTTCATGACCATCAGTAGCAGAAAACATATTTATTCCGTCTATCTATCCTTTGACATCAATGGACTCTTGGGAATAGCCATCCTCTATAAAACAGGCACGCTTAATTGAGGAAAAACCTGTCGGTTAAGCGAGATCTCGGGGAAATCACATTCCTGCAAAATCGTTGGCTTAGAAATAGAAATAACGAGTTGAACCCATGACTATGGTTATAAGGGTACAAAAATGTTTTTTTAACAGAACTTGTTCGAATGCTTGTGATATTTACGTTATTTGATCTTTTAAAATTTGTATTTTCATTTTTTTATAATTTGTTTAATTGTAATGCCATTCATTTTTAATTTTGAAATTCATGTTCAAAAGCACTTGTCAAAAATAATAAATAATACGTTATTGTTTTATATAATCTCTTAAATAAAGGATCTTATCGATTTAAATAAGTTAAGTTAAAATGATTGCTATCAAGGATACGACAATTAAGATATTAATAATAACGATGCGTCACAATGGAAGGAAGACTGACGCAGATCCAGAACGAACAATACGTTCTTGGAATATTTTTAAACAGTTAAGAGACAATAAATTAGGGATTCTCGGACATGCTATCTCCGCAACGAAAAGATATTCAATAAATGACCTCTCCATTTGAGGATATATAGATCCAATATCTCCCCATATATATTATATTCATTTTCTTTTACAGTTGCGTTGTCAGGACTCAATGTCACTGCTCAGCATGTCTTGCAGAATCGTCCTTCTTTTTCCAGATCTGTTATATATATTGTTAAGGATGAATATAATATAATGCTTCAGTAGCAGGTAGCTATCTGTTTTAATACTGCAGTTAACAATAATAAATAATTATGAATTTGACAAGTCTCTATCATATTTTTAATTATTTATGAATATTTAATGACAAGAAAAAAAATTAACTAAAATTATACTAATAAAGAAATTATGAATAACTACCAATAATCTTGAACTAACTAATATTAATTAACTAACTACTTACCAGGTACAACTGGGTTAAGGGTAGTGGATAAAATATTTTGATTATTGACACTATCATACCTAATAATAGCAATCATGAAGTCCTCATAGATAACTTTTATATAAATGTTTTTTAATATATAAATATTTTATTTAATAAAATAATCATGAAAATATAGTGATAAATAAAATAGATGGAATAAATATACGTGGAATAGAGAAAGAAATAGATAGAGACAGAGAAAGCGATACATGGATAGAGAACGAGAGAGTGCAGAGAGAGAGAGAGAGAGAGAAATTGGAAATTGTTTTTTAATATATCCAATAATAATAATAATCGAAAAATATCTACTGTACAAAGAGAATACTAAAATACAGCAAACGCCGATTTACATAAGAAGTACAAAGATAATATAAGACATTATAGAATGAAATCAGATTTAAAAAAATGATTTATACGTCAAGCAAGAAATTCATTTGATCAACGTTAGAAATATATATTATGAATGATAATAAAAAATAATTTCATATTTTTTCAATACTAAAATCTGCTGAGACGTTTAAGTAAAATTCCTCTTCCGGCTTGTCATTTTTAAAATAAAATCTAGTATGATTTAAATTAATAAATACAATATTCGAGAAGTTTCTCTAAGAGATGACTGGTCAAACAGGCTTAATGGTTTGGCTAATGGTCAAAATCCATTGAAACGGAAAGGAGTCCCATTGGAAAGGAGAATCAAAGTGACTGTTTTAAAATGCAACATCGTTGAAAATTGATTATGTGAAAAATATTGTGTTGTATTATATTCACAATTTAAGAATTTTATAATTATTAGTATTAATACTGTGGAAGCGGTGTTGCTGAATGTTTAGAGATTAAGGTCCAGTTTCGAATCCGTCTGCGGGAGATAAATTATTCAATCTGATAACAGCCACGGATGGAACATGTAGGCACTGTAGAACATCACGGAATTCACCCAGCATTTACAAACTGGGTATCCTTAATCGGAGGTATAAAGAGTGTATTGAGTGTACACTACAACAAACAACCTTCCTGTACAACCATTTGCTTGGTATAGTACAGTCTCTACTAGGTGCTGAACTCAAGAGTCCACCATGGGGTTTGGTCTATTATTATTATAGTGTTTCATTTTCCCAAAACCATACTACCCATAGAATGAGAAAGGGGCTTGGGAGTTATCTTGGCGAGGGGCAGAACTCAGTTGATGCCGGCAATGCTTAAAAGCGTCGCAAAAAGTTGAATTATCTCAATTAATCATACATACGGCACCTTAAATTTAAATTTGATGTAAAACAGGGATCCTTGGAATACTGATTTCAAGTATCATCGGAGAAAACGGAAATGAGTTAGGTGTTTGGTTTTGTTTTAAATGCGCTAATGGTCTGAGATACTTACTAATCCAATTCAGATTTGAGCTAGCTGTATCCGGCGATTTAATTTGAGAGGTTTCGGTGGTGGTTATCCAAGCCACGTAATGAATGGCGAAAATGAGCTCATCTCCATTCTCTTCACTATTCATGAACTGACATTTCGGCCTTTCCTATCCACTAACTCGAAAAGATGCCTACATGAATTCTTAATAGCTAACAGCTGTCGAAACAGACATCGATTTCTAACTATCTAATCGATTTATAAGGATTTAAGCGCGTATTGAACAAAATTATTCGTATCCTACCGTACCTTTCATACTATTTATAAACCTAATCAGGAATAATTAATTGCCAAAGATGTATCGTAATATTATCCTGCCATATTTTTTTCCTATGAAATAGTATATTCAAATTTGAGTATCGAAATCCTTTATTTTCTTATAGCAAATAATCATGGGCTTGTGAGTTCAAGTCAGCCATCTTGAACTTGAACAGTTTATTGCTTTATTAGTTATCTGTTAACAGCTCGGGATGGACCCTGTAGGATCAGGAGACCCCCTGGATTCTAAAAGTGGATTCCCTTGATTGGGGGAAAACCTGGCGGTTGTGGGTAATCTCGGACAAATCATCTCCCCCCACAACAGCTGTCCCTGAATCAGTACAGTCATTACCATATGCTGAACCCTAGAATCCTCATTGTTAGATGATACAATTTTTTTTATGTGTAAAAAAATAAATATATATATCAAATTTAATATGACATTTTAAATTTTTTTAAAGTTAATGACTTATTAGTATACAACCCCTAACTTGGGAGTTGTCTTTTAGGGAGCTTGGATTATTCAATCTGCCGTACCCCAAATCTACTAAAGTGAAGTAAATATGGCCCATTTTGTACGTCTAATTTTTGGGCTCTAACTGTCTTTGATAGGTTTTAGCTCTTAACCCATTCGTGACCGATACACACGGCGTGCAATTGATTTCCGAGGCTATAAGACGGCCTGCACACCGTGTGCAAAATAACAGTAATGTGCAATCATCAGTTATTCTGAGTAAAGTAGTCGTCGAAATAAGTTTTTTCTTGAACTAATGAAATCTTTAAAGTACAGGATAATAAAATTTGGCATTGTTTTTTTCATTATTCAACTTTTCAACTTTTTCTTTCATAAGCAATCCGCTCCTCGCAATAAAATTTTTCCGACCTGCACACTCGGTCTGCAATGATCTTATTTATGTAAATTCAGTTATGAATTGATGTACTCATTCAGAGCAGAAAATTTAAACAATATTTAAAGAAACGCTTATAATCGATTGTCATTAAAAGGAATAAGACAATTTCGGAATATTCTTAGGAAGGGATTTAGCTTAGAAAGCACGTGCTTTCGACAGCTAGCTAACGAAGGCGCTCGCTCTTTCGAATTCGAAATTTAATTTCAACTTTTTGATATTACTCATTGAACTTTGAAGGCCAAGTGACTAAGCCCGTTGTAGTTGTTATCATTATAGCTTATTCACCCACTTTCGGGAAACTGTAGGTAGATTTTAAAGTTCAAAACTTCGATAACAAGAAGTAATAGCTTGATCTAAGCTCTGTTGATAACACTTAAGATTATTAATGTTTCATAGAGAATTCACGACTCTGTAAAAATTATAACTGAACGCTATGCCTGATTTGTCTGAAGGGATGTGATAGCTATTGACGGATCAAGTTAAGTAAACGAGTAGACCCTCGACAATGACTAGTCTCAATAAAAGAATGAAATATGAAGAACAAAAAGTTAATATATATAAAATAATTTAAGAAAATTAATCACGGTTCAGTACTTAGTAGAGACTGTATTGTTCCAACGACAACGGATGTGAAGGAAAGCAACTTGCCCTAGATCTCGTTCAAGTACCAGGTTTTTTATATACGTTTATGTCGAGTATTGAACTCAAGCCACATGGTTTGTAGTTGTCTGAGGTTTTTTATTTTTTTAGAGACTATTTGTAAATAATGCCAACAACTGTTCACCACGACAAAGCTTACCCTGGGAACGAATCTCTGACTCCTAAACCACGATTTGGACAAAAGCCTAGCTTCGGATGTGCTGGAAGACCGCACGCCGGACAACATCCCAGCTTAATAACAGTCCGAGGATAGGCCTCATTGTGTTCTGTTCCAACACCTGGACTTAGCCACCAACCACACACTCTTGAGTCCTGTTCCTTCTCGAGGTCAATAGGTCATTGTCAAGGTCAATACCATCCTTCTATACCTGTATATATAAAACTATTAACCTAATATTAATTCAAATGTTTTCTTCTTCTTCTTCTTTCCTTTCACCCTTTTTGGTGCACAATGAACCAACGATACATATACTTTTTTAACATATAATTTTTATAAAATCATACACATAATTTACATTTGAATGATTTTAAAATGGCATACTAATGATAAAGCCATTCCCAAAAAAATCCTTATCTATTTCGCAAAAGTTGCGTTATATTAAACTAATTAATGGACTTTGAGAATAAACAAATTCCCCCGCAATCCAAAATGCTCTTTACGCCTAGCAAATACGTAGCAATTTATTTATTATATTTTTTTGTGTAGTACCCTTTTTTTCCCCGTTCGTGCCAATTCTTTGTATGTGCCCATAGAACTGGATTCTGCATTTCCCATTGGGTCTACAAATTTTTGAAGTGTGGGTATTAATTCACCTAAATATTGAAATTTTCAATTAAATCATGAACTTAGTTATCTCAAAAGAGATTTTTAATCTAACTTTTTCTTGTAGTAACTCTATTTGTTTGGTTGCTGGATTTATTGATTATTGATATTTATTGCCAAAAATTCTATAGCCAGGTTGTATTTCTTATAGCCTTAATTGAGGTTTTCATTACTTCCGAACCTTTTTTGGAATTTTACTACAGTGTCCTACTATCTTATTTTTTCATCTTTGATGTGTGAGCCGAATTGCTGGTTTCTTCCAAGTAATTCCTTTTTATTTAATAATTTATTTCGACTTTGCCATTTTCTTATGCAATGTTTCTTCAAGATAATGTCAATAATCATTTCCAGAGGTAGAGCGTACAGTAGGAACCTCCAAGGACTCCAGTAACCCCCCGGGCAGGAACTCTTCGTGCCTGCTGACCCTAATGCACCCTTAAGTACCCCCCCCCCCCAGCTCCCAGAACAACCCCCCAGAGCACACAGCAGGAAGGAACACGAAGAGCACTTCCTTGGCAACTAACTGAAGGAGCAAGAGCAACACATGAGCCTATCTCAATTGTGCAACTGACCCCGAGCGGATCCAGGTCAGTGGCGAGTGCATCTGGTCCCCGGTGCATAATGCACTTTTCCAACTGGGCCAGGGTCGACCCTTAGCTAGCTGCCTTAGTTCTTGTTTCTCTGGCCACTGTCTAGTCGAGTAATTACACTTGTGAACTATTTTATTCCCTTATATATTTAAACTCCAGCTGATTGTATAGCTAACTGTGCCTTGTGGGTGAAGGTTACTTTCAAGATAAGTATTATTTATATTGGTCCTTTAAGTATTGTAACTATAAAAATAACTGAATAACGTGTAATTTAACTATTTCTTTTTGAATAAAATGACGAGGCGTTTGGTTTCAAAATCGGGTAAATCCATTTTTTTTCAGAAATTTTCTTTTTATATAATTTTTAATGCCAGAAATGATGTATTAGATGTTTTTGTTTCGATCCTTCAAAAAGCAACACGAAAAGATTCCATTTCCTATCAAAAGAGGTTGCATTCATTGCAATTTAATGAAACTTATATATTTTTGTCAATCATAAACTAACCACATATCGATATTTTCTGATCAAAATGAGGTATTTCAACATGGTTTTTCTATTAAATAAGATTTAAAAAAAAAAAGAAGATCATAAAAAATTGTCAGTAATTATTGTTTGAAGTGAATTGTTAGCAAAATAACGAAAAATAAAAACTATTTGTTAAATTGATTGTTTAAAAAAATTGAATTCTTTTTGACCAGCCCTGAAAATGTATGTATTCTGTTTTGAAACCAAACTTCTCAAGTTTAAAGATTAATTAATTTCTAATGCCATTGTAAATCTTTAAATATTAATAAAATCAGTTATTGAGTTAATACCTTACATATCGCCCCTTCATAAAAGCAACGATTTAACTAAAAAAATGGCATCTTCAAGTGAAGCCTTCAGTAGGAATTAAATTGATTGAAAGTCAATGACCAACGAAATATCTCATATTCCATTTCCAACATGTTTTTTGTAAAATCTTTATAAAGTTTTTTTTTTAGTTGTATCATGTTTGAACTTGAAGTTTTATGAGAATAATAACAACAATTCAAATCTAAAAAGTTTCAAACTTTTAAAAATTGTCTAATGGTTAATAGAATAATTTCAATAGCATCATTACAATAGGAATGCTTTGCATTTCCAATCCCTAAATTTTTTTTACTAACATGAAATTTTTAAATATTTCTATTGAAAAATGTTTTTTTTTTGAGTTAGTACGTTTTTCTTTAAAGGAGCAATATACATATATATATATATATATATATATATATATATATATATATATATATATATATATATACATATATATATATAGATATGAAAAAAAAAACTGTACCACTACAATCAACGTACGATCTTAGGTTCGATACATAGCAGATACTAGACTGTTGGAAGGGGTTCAAGTTCAATCGCTCGGTATGATCCCATTTTATAATCGCCGCCAGTTTACAGATTAAATAAATAATAAAAATCTGCCCCTGCCTTATAAGAACATTCACCTCTCAGTACAACAACACAGAACTCTACACACAGATCTTTCCGATATAACTGAAATCACAATTAACAAATAAAGAAATATAATCGTATAAATGCGGAACGATTTGAGGTATGTTAGAAGGAAAAAAGATTCCTTTAATTATAAGAAACTCAAACCCTGAAAAAGACATGCAATGTGGGTCTATTGGTTTCTTGTAAATAGTTCATCACTATTTAGGGCATTATTTTTTACCTCCACACGGACCATTTTTTCCCAATATTTATGTATATTCGTTCATTTTAAATAGTCCATAGTTTGCTATTATTAACACTTTGTGCTTGACATTGGAATGATCATTTACTAATGTCAGAAAGGTAATAATAAAGACACCTGTAATTACAAATCTGAAGGCAAGAAGAGCTCTCCTCGAACTAGAATCAGTGCCATGATGGTACTTTTTAATCCAGTGCTAGTAGTCGTGTCAGTCCTTGCCGTATTGTTTATCAGTCCATTGTAGTGTACTCCAGGGTTCTTTTCAAAACTCGAATAATGGGAAGGTATGTGTTGTTCGGTTCCGTAGCTTGTGTGTTAAAATTTCGGATCGAAAAGTCTGCATCTGTACCATAGAAGTGCAGAATATGTGTTTAAGAAGATAAATAATGCACCCATTTAGCTATGTGTATGCTTACAAATACGTGTATGCAAATATATACAAATAAGTGCAAGATAGTTATTCTGATGTTTTATCATTATAATTCACTTAATCCACTTAAAAAAAATATCTTTCGATTGGTAAATAAAGTTTAAATATTTACAAAGCAATTAGTCCAGGATTCATGGCCCATTTTTGCACTTGATTAGTATCACACTGAATCTTCATTAATAGCTTTGTTTCGGTGAGATGCGCAACAATTTCCTGTGCGAAAATTCTCGATTGTGGTAGCTAAAAGAGGTAGCAAGGATAAAATATGTCGATTTGATGATTCTCAAAAATTTATTACTAACTGGATTTTTTTTTTTTACTTCTTCTTTTTCGACTTCGTTGTCGATACATATTGGAAGAAGGGGACTCATTGATCAAACCATACATTTGTAGGACAAATATTTTTTCAAATAATTTAGATAATTATCTTGAGATTTAACAAAAAAAAAACCCAGTTAGTAATAGATTTTTAAGAATCATCAAATCGACATATTTTATCCTTGCTACCTCTTTTAGCTACCACGATCGAGAATTTTCGCACAGGAAATTGTTGGGCGTCTCATCGAAACGAAGCTATTCACGAAGATTCACCTCGATACTAATCAAGTGAAAAAATGGACCATGGATCCTGGACTAAATGGGAGAATGAGAGCATACAAGAAATTAATAAAATAATGTATTTTTTATTTGATTAATTAGAGCAAGGAAATAAGAAAAATATTTTCTATCTCCCAAAAATGTGATAAATGTGGTTCCATGAACAAAATCACCTATGCTTAAATAAATAAATCATAAAATCTTGTGGCTGGGACAAGTAGTAAGATTTGACTTTAGCTAAGCTTGCCCTTGGCATTTAAAAAATTAATAAATTATATTTTAATTATGTAAAATAAAAAATAAATAGAATAAGTAAATGATATTCAACAATGGCCGCCCTCGGAACAACAAAATCATGGTCCAATGCCAACCCGATAACTTGAACTCTCCAATGGCGGAACTATTTGCATTTTCGTGAGATTTTTTTTTTTTTACATAAATTGGCCATGCATGTAGAATAAATATTAATTTATTATAACCAGTTTCGCAGGTTGCTATAATTAGTTAGTTTAAAATAAAAAAAGTTTTGATAAAATTTCGAGACAGCTTTGATTATTAGTTATATAACAGTTCAGTCTCCAGCGTGTACTAAACCCAAAACCCTTAATGGGTCGTAGAGGTACCGTTTTTTTAATATTTTTTTTATACAATATATAATATATATTATTAATTTTATTCATTTATTTTTATTTTTCATTTAATTCCAGTTATTTCTAAGATGCCTTACTAAACTTTAGGTTGAGCTATTTTCGTTTCTTGCGAAGATAAGCTAAAAAATCTGGAGATATTCTACATGTATGTAATTTCAACAAAGATGAGAGAGAGGATCGAATAAATCCAGTTTATTTTTTATCTTGTATTCTCAGACTTTTCTTGATAGATAATTGTTGAAAAATTTGTTTGCTGATTTTATTTTCATTTGTCCATTGATTTTCAACCTTCTTTCTACTATGGAGTTTCCTTGTTTTGTTTTTTAATGTCGTGTCCATTGATTGTTCTAAATATTCTCCTTTTAATTTTCAAATGGTAATCCATATCAATGATGTCGTTTATTTTTTATTTTGATGACTGGTTTGTATTTTTTATTAAAATTTATGATTTTCGTTATATCTCCAAAGTGAAAAATCGTCCCAATTATCCAATAATTTATAATGTTTTTGGAAGAACAGAGTTCGTTGGACTGTTAATAACTATTTTGACGGACTAAATGAAACAATGTATTGCTTGATATTTTTATACAATATAATATATTTATACTTACATTCATTAAATATATCAAAAAATTTCGCATGTGTTATAAATCAATACATAGTTTACATAATACCCAGATAATAGGTAACTTATACAACCTAAAAATTGGGTATTGAAAAACAATGATAATGTTTATAAATGGACCCTATTATTTTAAGTATTTTAAAATAGTTTTTAAGTAGTTTAGGACTTTTCTACCCTTAAGCATTTTTTTTTTCATGAGCTGTTTAACTAAAAATTTTACAATCTGACAAAAATATGGGTTATAAATAATAATAATGAGAATATGTATGCCTAATATATTCACATTAAATTGTAATGAGTAAAACTAAAATATAATGATAAAATAAAAACGTCATGTGATCTCACAACCTTCCAATATTTTTAATTAATTCAGGACTTCTGTATTATCATTATATCCTTTCTAAAATAACATGTTTATTGAAAACTATTATAATCTGACACAAACTAGGATATATTATTGCATTATTGAATACATCCATAGAAAAAGTTAAAAATTAACCAACGATAGTAAAATATCAAACAATGCCTAATATACTTATAATAAATAAAATACCTGATATAATAAAATCAGGACACTATTCGTAATAGTTCGTGGTCAAGGGAGGAAACGGCAGGGAAGAGCACGAAAAAGATGGATAGAAGGAATTAAGGAAAGTATGCACGGCCATGGTCTGAGGGAGGAAGATAAAAGAAAATGAAAAAAACAATTAAAAGAATTTTTTGGTTGAAGGAAACCCCAATATAAAGAGATTTATAGGGGAAAAAATCTAAATAACTACAAATTTGACCACAGGATCCGTGAAAATACCTTTATGATAGAGGTAAACACAGTCCCGAAACTTGTCGGTTCATCGAATTAAGCTAGGTTATATAAATTATTCAATTTTCGATTTAAACTAGATCTCGAAGCCACTGTCTTTTCTGCCTCCGTGCTGGATTGTTTAGATCAGTAGAGCTACAAAAGGAATGAATAAGATAGCCCTGGAAACTCAATCTATAATTTCGCAACTATAATGTATAGTTGGAAACTCCAAAGAGTAAAAAGAAAAAAAAATACTCCAAAAAGTATTAAAAAGAGAACAAGAAAATCGAAGGACAACAAGTCCTAGACATTGGACTTTCTATGAATGCACTCTCACATAATGTCAGCAACTCTACGCTGATTATTAAAATCACCTACAAACAACGTTCGTCTATTATATCTCACAAACGCGTTATTAATACAACAAATTAAAGGTTAAACTTCGAATAAATTTGTTATGATTAGTTAATCGACGTTTAATGAAAGGAAAATCAAAATATCATTGAATATAAAGCGATTCATTAACATGTTGTGTAACGTAGTATGCTACGAACCGTGTTATCAATGTCGAAAAAATTATCTGTGATTAGAAGGAATAATAATTTTTTTGTATTCTAATTTTATATAGATCTACACGTGTATACAAAAACAAATCCTTTATTTTTCTTCCAACTTATTTCTACATGATTATTAAAATTACACTTGATCTGTTATCTTTTATTCGTAATTATTATTCTTGTTATTTTTATCTTAAACTAGTTAATAATTCTTCTTCATGTATATTGTTGGGTCATTTCATATAAAATTTCCGTTTCTATTATTTCTAAAATTAAAGAGAAATTAGTGGAATTCTGTTTGTAACTATTTGTATGTACACATACTACAATCAGCTAATATTAATCTTCCCTTTTTTGATAATATTTACTGTCACTACAATTGATCGAATACTGTTTAATATCCAATCAAATATGAGCACATGGAAACATGTGATTTTCGTGCAATTTAATGCGCTCGGCAGCCCAAGCTGCAAGAAATATTACCACCGCGTTTGGGGAACGTGGTATGAGAAATTTTCAGCTGGTGACACAGATAGTTCGTAAATAATGATAGGAAGGAGCCTATGCTCTTACACGACACAAGCAGGCCTCATATTTCAAGACATGCAGTTAAAAAACTAAAAGAGCTGGATTACGAAGTACTCCCACGCCCACCTTATTGGTGAGACTGAAGGGTGTTGTCTCATTTAAGACCGGGACACACCCCAAAAATTTATTGGTTTCTGTGTAGTGGTCAATTTCTCCTTCCTACTCAGAGGTGAAACCATTATATGATCATCATACAGCAGGGATATTGACGCAATACAATATAAAGCGACCTTAACAACTATACTTAAATGACAAGGCCAAGCTGATAATTCATGACAGCCAGTGAAGAAACTAAAAGAGACAAGTTATTAAGTCCACCCAAACCCAGCTTATTCGCCAGGCCTATCTCCAAACGATTTCCATCCGTTCAAAAATTGGGATAACTTCCTTAAAAGTAAAATATTTGAAAACGATTCTCAAGCCAAAAACGCATTTCCAGATTTTGTTTCATCAAAAAACTCTGTGTTATTTCATAACACATTGGAAAAATGTTTTGATTTCATAAAGTTGTTTTAATAAATAACCTTTCCTTTGAAAACAGACATTTTATTGGAAAATACCCAATAATTACTATTTTAATAAATCTTACCTATTACATATCTGATTTTGCCACAACATTCATATATAATAATTATATTGTATGTACAAGGTATAGACAATTAAGTGGCTTAAGCCATCGGTGCACTTCGATATTTGGTGTATGAAGGGTTATTCGATGCAGCGATCATTCGGTTTATCGCTAATACGTTTAACGCATACAATGCGTTAACGGCATTTATCTGAAATAATGCATTGCACAGCAGTTACTGTTATCTTTTATCGTAGCAGGATAGCTATCGTATAAATTATAATTTTTTATTTATATAATGATAATATTTATAATTCATCAATTTTTTTCGATCCAATAGCTTGATAAGAATTGCTTTACCCCAACTATCAATATTTAAGAATGTTATTAAAATATTTATATTTATTTATGCAAACTAACCTGTTTTTACAAATTAGCAATTGCTAATTAAGTAAGTGTGACTAAACAAATAGTGTGGCTATATTTGATGTGACAACACCTTTTGTTATAAGATACACAGAATCAAAAAATAGAATCAATTAATTAATGCATGTACCTACCCATCCTAAACCAAGATTTAGGTCGATCAGCGGATATTGGAATATTTATTTATATTTTTAATATGTAAATTATTTTAAAGATGAGAAACGCATTATCCTCGGAACTTACCATTATCATCCATTTCGTTTCAAAATGGCGTACGATTACAAAAATGAATAATATTTCTTTTTAAAAAACTATGCAATATTCCTTAATGATACATCCAGAGGTATGTAATGTAGGGAAATAGAAAAAACATTTAGTATATAATTCAAAGCTGAGTAATATCGTGTAATGTACAATGACTATATAAAGACTAGAAGCTAACATCATATCAATGCAATGTTGAATTTCCAACTTTGATACCATCATTACTTCGAGTCATAAAAAATACAAAAAAAAAAGTTATAATTTCCTTCCTAAATAACAGCCGTTAGTTATTACCGATCCTGATTCGAGGCTAAGATGATTAAATAGCGAAGGATACTGGCAGGACATTGGCTGTGGCTACTCAGGCCTATCAAGCCCACGTGCAACGCCGAATCGGAAATTATTGGCAGCCATCTTGATCCTTTGAAAGTACGATCTTGGCCTTGTAATATTTTTTTTCTTTTTGCTAAACCTCGCTTAATTATTTCGCATTGTTTAAAATTTAATTCACTACACACTCGTGAATAATTCAGCAGTATTTCCTCCAGTTTAATTTTGGTTTTTTTTGGAATTATCCATTTTTATAAATACCAACATTATTGATACCAAATTTCGACAAGTCTGTAGTGGGGAGTTCGGGGAATCAAATATACCATATCTAAGTAATTATGATTATAATTAATTTATCGTGTACCTCTATAACCCATGAAGGGTCTTCAGTAAGTGGTGGAGACTGTATTGTTCTAGAATGCGCCTCTCTAGGTGATTTGACCTAGATTACGATCAACCGTCAGTTATTTCCCCAGTTACGGGCTTCCACTTCATAGAGGCTCGGTGAGCCCTTGGAGGGTCATCAGATCCCATAGTATCCAACCCCGGTTATTATTTACTTCAACTATACGCTCATATTTTGTTTTGTTTTTTAATGTTTTCTATAAAGAATCATTGAATATGAACAAGAAACAGAAGTGAACTCTTTCTCAATGAAGAGGTTTTATCTTTAAAGATATGCAGAGTAAAAAAATTTCAAGGAAAAGTAAACATGAAATAAGAGGTTTTTCGTAGACTAACTGGGCCGAATTAAAAATGCATAAACCTGAAACATCTAGAATGATCCTCGGAATTCTATATTACCAACAATCGTTTCTTTTCAAAATTACTTTTTTTTGACACGAATTCTATGAAACTAAAGGATATAAATAAATAATAACGAATAAAAACACAAAACAAATTTGCAAATTTAAAAGAAGAAAGAAAGACTCAACAATAAAAACCATTATTTACTGCTGACCTAATTAACCTAATGAATAAACCTGTTAAGAAAGCATCAATTTGGAAAGTAAAGATATATAGGAAAAGCTAAGGTTCAAATGAGGATAGGAAAGAAGAATGGCGGATAATATCTTGTTTTTGGTGCTGGATTGAGGATTTGAATTGGAGAAGACTGTAGATGTGAGATCTATGTTAAGAGTTAATATTGTCAACGGATGGTAGGGAAGAGCCACGTTTAATCTCGTTATATTTTAAACATTTTAATTATTGAACAATTGCAAAACAATAAAAATGAAGATTGATTAATATTAGAAAAATATTTCCTAATTTCCTTTAAAACAAAAAGAGAAAAATGAACCACCATTTTAGATTTACACCGTAAAAAATTGTTGATGGACGATTAAGAAATGTGTATAGCAAGCTTAGGCCTAATCGGCTTAGTCGCAGAAACGTGTTGATGAACTCTCTCCCCCTCGTTGCAAAAAATAGAGGGTTGCTTTCCCCCTAAAGAATTTTCACTCGTTGAATACGATACGTTTGTTCCTCCATCTATATCCAATATTGCTAAATATTTTAGAATTAAAACCAAAATATCTCCAGTCGGAAGATGTGAAACGCTGGTAATAGATGGCTCATAATCAGGACTTCACTTACTAGGTTGACATAATTGTGAACTAATAATTTCAAAATGCAGTTAATAATGTTTTTTTTAAGTTCGATATTTAGAAAAATATACTCGATTGTTGAAAATTAATTATTAACCTAATTTCAACGATAAATATTGTTTTCGTAAACATTTAATAACAAGACAATTTTCGTTTACCTTTCTCTCGGTGTAAAGTTTATATCAAAATCAGTCATGTCGTATTTTATTACTACTTCAATAAATGTCAAAGGTTAGAATACTTTAGATAATATATTTCGACAAAAATATAATCGTCCCTTAACATCTACTCACAAATTAGTAAAATAAGAATAAAACAATCAATTAAGCTAAAAGGATTATTCGTTCACTTAATCCAAAACAAGAGGAGAACCCCGAGTTTAAATCCAGCTGTGACAGATAAATTATTTAATCTGTTAACAGACATGTATGGGCCCGTTTGATCTTTTGACCCTCCTGGGGCTCACCAAGCCACTATAAGTGGATACTCCCATTTTCGAGAAAAATAGATTGAGTCACTTTCCTTCTCAATATTTTCTTGCAAACAGTCTCTGCCATGTGCTGAACGCAAGATCCAGGGTTCTATTGGAGAAGAGCGATTGGATAAAAATATTATTATATAAATCAGAAATCAAGTTTTTGAATAGAAGGTATAAAATTGAATTCTATAGAGTTGTTATAAAAAATTACAATATTTTAAAAATAAAAAAAAAAATTAAACGAAACTATTGATCGAATAAGCAACCTACAGCAACAGGCAATGCCTTAAACCTTTAAGATGGCAGACATTAATACACAATGCCATAAGAGTTCCATTTTGTGTTTTACACATCAAACCCGCCATCTTCATTTTTCAATAAAAAAAGTATCAGTTTTCGATCCTAACATTTAGAAAATGATATTTTTTCAACTTCCATAATGGCACTATTAATCATTGACTTTATTGTTATATATTGTTTTATAGATATTCATATTAAGATTAAAAATTACGAAAAGAAGAAGGAGAATACTTCATTTTCTAGGATCCTAAATAGTCGAATCCTTCGAGCCTACTTTCCCATCGCAGACAGTGGAGACATTAACTACACCGTCGGTGTTAACTGCTCGTTTCTACCAAGATTGCGAAGAGAGAGTGTCGGATAGAGCAGGATATGTGACAACTAAATGGAACTTTACAACAGTTTAACTCGAAAGTGGATTGCTAATGCGAATGAGCCGTTGATGATGGTCATCGGAAGTGGAAGGTGAAACATCCTTTAGGGGGCGAGAAAACTCGACCAGTTCGACAGCTAACTTCCATTCGACGTTATGGTCCTGCTCCTTCTTTGTGTTTCTGGTAACATAAGCATGTGTTATCCGTGCACTGAAGAGATGATGACAGAGCAAGTTGGGGCGAAGAGTTACGTGTTCGATTCCTACCAGGATCAGTTAATAATAATAATAATAATAAGGATTCTGGGGAATAGTTTTGAGGAAGTAGTTATTATTATTGCCTTGGTTTTCTACACATTCAACTTTAACTTATAATCTATTGCTTACTGATTTATTCGATTCCAATCATCTTGAGTTTTTATGATGCTAGTAATAGGCCGGAACGGGAAAATAATAGGTATAGGTGCGTAGACATGGCACTGGGAGTGTTGGATAAGACGCGGAAGGTCGTTTATGTAAATTGCAAATAGGGGGGGGGGATAGTGATGAACCCTGTGGGACACCACGATATGGGAGGAGGTTGGCCTGGGACCAGAACATATTGGTAGCGATCTGGGAAGAAAGACTTCAACCACCCCAGAGCACTGTTGGGTGGAGAAATAATAGGTTGGTCTCTAAATACGACAGGGTCGATCCGCAACTGACAGTAAAAATATTATTTTCAAATATACACTGCCGAAGTAAATCTTTAACTCAGGACTGATAATTGGAACACTGTGGTCTTAAATCTTCGGTCCCATCTCCCTCCATGCTTCAACTGAATCATTATTAACAAATTATTTTCATATAACATATGAAAAAAACTTCAAAAGAAAAAAAGCCATAACTCAAAAAAAACTAATTTTTTAAAAGAGGTATTGGAAAATTCCTTACCTTGAAAAAATTAAACAAGGCAGCTTAAAAAAAAATTAATAATGATAAAGCAAAGCATTATTATTGCATGATGGTATTGAAATTGTTTTATTATAATAATAATAAATACAGTTCTCATATGATTATATAAAATTAAAAAAAACTGTACCACTACATCCTGTGAACGTGTCTGGGGTTCAGTACTCTACCATGTACTGATATTACCAAGCTTCAAATGCCATAGTTGAACCGTATTTGACTTTACTCCAATATCTATTTATTTTAAATATTCTACGACTACTGAACAGATTTTGAAAAAACAAAAACATTATTTAATTAATACTTAATAATCTGTACCACTACAACCCGTGAACGGGTCTGGGGGTCAGTACATGGATAGACTGTACTGTTTCATGGACAACGGTTCTACAAAGATGTGACTTGTCTTAGGTCACGCTCAACTGCCTGATTTTTCCCCCCTTATTTTGGGTACCCTATTTTTATATTATTTTATGCAGACTGGGTGAGCCCGGTCCTAGATCCTACATGATCCATCTCCGGCTGCAAACAGACTAAATAAAAGTTTTGCCCGCAGCGGGATTTAAACCAGGATTTCCGGCATGGCAACTACCAGTGCTTTACCACTGAGCCACTCCGCTCCCTTAAATAATTATAATAAAAAACCACATGTTGGTTAAGACTAATGAACAATTAAAAAAAATAATGTAAAATAAAATAAAAAATATATAAAAGAAAAATGAGAAGTAGGTCCGAGTAATTTTTAATATATATTTTTTAATGTATGGACTATTTTACTTCATATTATAAACCTCTTTTATCAATATTCAATTTAACGAGTGATGATCCTGCAATTCAATCTGTTTTGTCTGCTTCAAAAAAGTCTCCTACAAAATAACAATGTCAGTTCCATGCCTTGCCGAAATCAAACCAGATGAATGAAACAAAAAAAAATTGAGTATTGTCAAAGCAAAGCATTTATATTGTAATGATGATTGTAAAAGCTTCAAACATTTTTGATTTTAACTAATGTCATTATTCCCTTAAACTTCAAGTTCAAACATGATACAAATCAAATTTGAGTTTATTGAAAATAATGGAATATTGTGGGAAATGGAATATCAGATATGCCGTTCCTTCAGTAAAAAGCTCCAACTTTTTGAGTATTGTTGTTGTTCTTTCGAAGAAGCGATACGATTCTTGAAAACTTAAAATTGAATATCCTATTTTTGAATTAACACAGAAACCCAACCACATAAACTTATTGGATTTTCGTTTCCATTCACGAGGCAACTAAACGAAACTATTAGAGGTAATTAAGAAGTTCTTAGAATGCTATATTACAAATAACATTACTTAATCGAAAAACTCCTAGAACTTATAATCGATTCTTATGATTAACAAATATTTAAGTTTCCTCTCTCTCTTTAAGAGTTAGTTAATCATTAAAATGACATAAAAAACTATTAAAGATCCCCTGATGTAACGGTTGCACAATACAAATCATGAACTTGAATTTTAATTACAGATTGAACAAAGGCCTATAAACCCGACGGTAATTAAAGCTCTCTTTGATGGAAAGGGTTCCAGGAAGCTTCCTATGAGCAAACGGAGCCTTGAAAGTTACTTCAGACTGCGATGGGCCGAAAGGTGTAACGAGACGTTAATGAGACAATAACATAAACGAGATAATGTTAAAGCTACAGGATCGGGAGTGACAATTTTCTAACTCAACTTTCATATGTTGCCAGATTCCAATTAGCATCTTGTTTGTTTAATCATTTAACGCCACTTTACGCTACTATGGAAAAAGGGGAGATTTTGATTTAGGAAGGAATAAGTTTGAGTATGTCGAGAAGTTCAAGTCCTTAGGGCCTAAGGTCACTTGAAAAAACGAAATTCAAGAGGAAATAAAGACGCGATTAAAGGCGGGAAATGCTTGTTATTATTCGGTCTCGACATTACTATGTTCGCGTTTTTTGTCCCGTGCAATGTGAAACGTGACCGCTAACGCTGAAGAATAAACAACGTTTCAAAGTATTCGAAAATAAGGTGTTACATAGAATATTCTGACCAAGAAAGGTTAAGATCACGGGAGAATTTAGGATATCACTCAAAGCGGAATCGTAAACTTTACACCCGGTTAATATTATTCAAATGATAGTGTCAACGAAGATTAAGATGGACGTGTAAAGTTGCTTGGATTAGTAACAAACGAATTCTTAAAAAGTTAATAAGCGCTGTGCGGACTGGAAAGTGCCGGACGGGTAACCGAGGCGTAGGTGGGAAGATTTCGTTAGGGTTCGCTAAGCCTTATTATTATTATGCTACTTTGACTAATTGGACGATGTTACAGTAGGAGTCCTGAATTATGCCTATCCAGTTTCGGGATCCCCATTTTACGTACTCTTAGAAAGACGGAATAACCAAGGGTTTTGAATTCCCTTTAAAAATTCTATGGCTGCGAAACCACACGTGACCCTCAAGTATCATTTAAAAAAAAATAAAACAAGCAATAACAATAATTAGTAAAAAATACATAATCTCATAGAAATTAATATCTGTTAGGTGCCTCGAGTAAGGAAAACCTATACACAACCACATAGATGAAGGACATACGAAGGAGGAAATGTGTTTTAAGCTTTTAAAGTATAACTTTAATTTTGGCAATTTTTTTTTTAATTATTGAAATAAGCAACTCCAGTAAACCGTTGTTTATTCAGTAAGATTTTTTTAGTACAACTTTAAAAATCATGTATTGCATATTCCAACTTTTTGTGTTTCCTTTTTTTTTACAACTGCCATTCTTGTATGAAATTTACCATTATTAATTATATGTAAAATCCCCCAAAAGCAATGTCACATCAAGCATATATCATATCAATAATACAATTGAGGCAGCAACCTTTCTCCATGGCGTTCAACAAACAACAAGCTTTGACAGTTTTTTCTCATTGTTATTGTTAATTATTCTAAAATTAACTCCCTAAAATGGATGTAAATGCTTTTGAGGTATAAGCGAACATTACTACTTATCTTTGTCTATGTATTTTAGATTTTAAGTCTCAGACTGAAACCATTTCAATGCATCTTTCCTTTAACAAGCTCTTTTTTGAGAGGACTACAAAATATTTCATTGTACCAAAACTGAGTAAATAAGATATAAAATTTAATATAGACACGTATTACTATCGTCATTTACAGATTCCTACATTACCCTGAATTTCCTTGTATATTATCAAAGTGTAATTTAAATTCAAGTCTTACTGCGGACTGGAATTAATTAAAATGGACTAAAAATAATTATGATTCGTAAAAAAAAGAGGGAAAAAGTGGGTAATACTTCTATAGTGTATCTACCGCATAGTTGATGGCCTAGCCGATTCCATTCCTGGAAATAGATGACACACTTAATTGTTGCCGGTGCTATTTCAAGGATAGATCTAGTGAATCATGGAGACTCAAGGTCTTGACGAAAAGGCGGTTTGATTAGTCTTTCCATATCAACGAGAAATACTGAAAATATTCTGGGATTTTGGTAGATTGTGGTGCGATGTATATATCAGAGTAGCGTTCAAAGAAAATTAGATATATAAAAAAGTTTTTTCAGTTATGGACTAGAATATTTTCCTAATGATCAACCTATCTATGACTAGGATATACCTTTTGATCGTATCAACTTTTATATAGATTTAGTTCTGCAGTAGACCTACCCCAATGGAACTTATCCTAGCAAGTATGTACATTCAATTCAATTGAAACCGAGTTGAAAAAATAATCCTTCAATACACTCTGAGAGACGAAGTACAATAAAAAATACTAAATTAATCAATCAATACTATTAATGATGTATATAAATCTATCTGTAGATTAAATTGAGAAAAAACACTTCATAACACCAACTTCCAACTTCATAAAACAATAATCATATATTGAATGATACATAAGGACATGGATAAAGACAATTAGAGAAACTACACTACCCAGTGGTGACCAATAACAGATGCAAGTTAGAAAATCACGGTTGCTAGGTTTGATAAGTCTGGCATGTAAGGACTGATATAGGTATTTACGTGACTGTAAATATAACAAAGTAATATTTATAACAATATACATAATAAAATGTAATAATCATCATCATCATGATAATAATAATAATATCATATAATCATCATAATAATCATAATAATCATCAATAATCATAATAATATCATCATCATTTCTTATCAACATTTTCTTATTTATTACTATATCGATATAATTCTCATGTTCTCTCCCCTGCCCCATCTTTATTGTTCACCACTCAGATAACTGATACTTTTGTATGTTTACTTTAATATTGATCCCATTTGAATTTATATTACCTTATTCTTTAATTTTTAGCACTTTCTGTTTTTTTATTGTATTCTATAGTATGTTTTTTTGTTTGTTTTTAGTTTTGTTTTTCCTACCTTTGTATTTTAACATTTGTTTTTACCATGCTTAACCTATTTTTAAATATTTTGTGATTTTAAATTGTCTGTATTTTGTATATTTAGCCCTGAAGAAGACCTACAGAGTGGGTCGAAACGTTGGCTACTGAATAAATATTCTTGATATTCAGAAAAACTTATTGACCTCTTCCCGAACCATTTTCTTCCACAATTTATATAATAATATGTACATAACAAAGTAAGGAGCATTGAGGATTTTGCGAAGGATAGTAGGGATTGAATAAGACAGGTGCCCAAAGCTTTACTCCGTAACACCAGATGGGTCTAATGATCGTCATGTATATGAGTCTTTTGTAATTAATTGGGAGCCTAGAGCGTTTGTCTAGTAAGTGTTGAAGTAGCCTGAAACGGCGAACAGTTTCTTTTCTTTTCCGTCTAGTATGAGGATTCAAAGTAAAACGTTTATCGGATTTGTCGTACAGTTGGATATAATTATAGTATACTGGAGGATAGGACCGATGACTGATCCCGACAAAGGTAAAGATTGTTTGACGCGATTTATGGGATTCTGTTAATAATATGTGAAATCTATAACAGTTCCAGACCTTTGATCGTTTATTTTTCTTTATCTATTATAGTAACAGATGAAGTAGATAATTTTAGTGCCTAAATTGCCTTCCTTAACAATTTATACTTTTTTGGTTGAATGGTCAATTAAACAACACCAATTATCAAAAAAATATCTAAAGAATAAGAAGCACGGGAGGAAATATCAACAACGTAACCGTAGATAAAGAAGATGTGCAGGAGTCCTTCAAGATCTCCATAAGGTACACCCAATGCCGCCAGTTCTTCGGAATCCGTCTAATGACTTTTGGCGACATTGAATCCACGGATTCTCAGGAGTTTGTTTCCATTTCACGTATTTCATTAATTCTGGCGGCGTATAAGGTGTCCCCTAAGCAAGATCCAAAGTGCCGGGTCTGGGAAGATATTTTATAGAAATTTCATTGTTAGATCCTTCTCAGAAATGGCGGGCTAGAAATGTGTTGCAACAATTATTCGATCCTAGCTAAACAAGAGGGTCGACTGGTTGGCCTTGATTTAGAATTTTTATATCAGAGATGTTTGTTATTTCGTTTATAAACAAAACTATTACCTTGTTTGCTCTCAATAATTTACATTTTTATGATCCTGTTTAATAATAATTATTTGAACTGTGAAATGGTCGAGAGGTGCACTCAATAAATTTTACACAAAATAAGTTTAACTAATTCTATATGCGCCAATGTTTCAGTCGAAGTTTTAGGCAATCATTAGGGCCGAGAATAAGCGAAAAAGAAAAAAAACACATGAGCAATGCAGTAAAATTGCGTAAAATTTTGTAAGATAACCTACATCGTTTATGGATTTTTTTATGTTATCTTTTATTCTCGGCGCTAATGATGGCGTAAAATTTAGGCCGAAAGGTTGGCCCAAATAAAATAAGTTAAACTTATTTTCTATAAAACTTATTTGCGGCACCTCTCGACTATTTCACATTCTCCTAAGATATATCCAGCCGACCATTTCTAAACAATAATAACTGTGTCGTTAGATTAAATACATATGTTGTTACTTTATATCTTAATGAGTGGTTACGTTGAATCTTTTACATATAATCCAGGATCCATGGTCCATTTTTGCAATAGATTACTAACAAGCAGAATCTTTGTGAGTAGCTTCGTTTCGATGAGACGCCCAACAATCTGCTGTGCGAAAATTCTCGATTGTGGTAGCTAACAGAGATAGCAAGGATAAAATATGTCGATTTGATGATTCTCAAAAATTTATTACTAACTGTTTTTTTTTGTTAAATCTCAAGATAATTATCTAAATTATTTGAAAAAATATTTGTCTTACAAAATGTATGGCTTGATTAAAGAGTCCCCTTCTTCCAATATGTATCGATAACGAAGTCAAAAAAATCAGCTGGTTAGTAATCATTTTTGATGACCTTATAATATATATATATATATATTATAATTCCATTTTAACCCAATAAGGACGAGAATAACACGATTATACCTCTCTATGGAAAACGTTAGACTGAGCCACTATATCACCGGCGTTGTAACTCACCATATTTTTGTACTAATATGTTAGCATCCATTGATCAATCTGTGGCATCTGGAGACCATTCTGTGACTCATGCAGCCAATATAGAGGAGGGTACCGATAATTGAAGGAAAACCCGGAGGTTAGAACTTAATCTTAATTCACCTTCCTCACAACCGTTGGCTTAGAACCAGTACAAACTCTACACCATGCCGAATACCTCATACATACATACACATACATACATAAGCCGAATATCCTCCATGAATTATTATTGTACTGCTATTGCAGTTTTTCTTTTTCTTAATTGACAATATCCAAAGATTATTTAGAGAAATAAACAGTTTCTTTTTTCTTGGTATAATGGAGTTCTTTAGTGGACTTTTAAACACTTCAGAAATATGATCTTATAAAATCTTAAATTGGCCGCCATTTTGAAACATAATTAAGCTTGTTAATGTCATTTTCTGAGGATTATCTTATTTGAGGATGATAATTTTCTGTCATAACTTAATTTAATTAATTATTCCATTTATTTTCGAACTATTCGTTTTGTGTTTCTTCTAACTTTGAATTTCATAGACGTGATGGAGTTTAATTTTTTTTCTCTGACAGGTTTCGAGGATAAATCAAAGATTCATTATGGATACTAATATACAAACAGAAAATTGGTTAGTAAATGTTTATATTACAGAAAAGTAAAACTATTTTTCCAAAACTTACGGAGCCGTTTTCAGTGTATATTATTAATTACTTCGCTAGTTCCCTCATCCTCCCGGAATCCAACCCATGTTTAATTCTCCACATTGCCAATTAGTATTCAATCAACATCACACCATACGATTACTAGTGAACATGTTCGGATTAATAAAAGTGGATATCGAATGGTATACAAAGTAACACAAGTGTAATTACCGTAATAATGTATTATTACTACAAACTTTCATATAAAAAGAATTTTTAGGTATCTCCAACAATATATTAATCTAATTATTAATTTTCATCATATTATCCAAAACATGGCTTCCTATCAATAGAAGTTATATTATTTATATGATTTTAAATATTTTTTTTATAAAAAACAGCCAAGCTTAGTCTAAATATATTCGCGATCTATCTCTAGCTACAACTACACGTTCCTTATTTGCATTTGCTCGTATAGTTGATTTATTAGTCACACATAGACCAGAATATAACTTACTTATAATATCACTTCTTTCACGTCATTTTCATATCCTAAGAAATTAAAGCATCGATTATACGCCTCAAAAATATAACTCTTTAACGACTGGAGTATTTTTCATTAATTAGATGTACAATAATAACTAATATGATTTTAATATTAATTTAATTGATTTTAATTAACTATTTTCATCTTTATATTGGTGTGGAAATGGTTGACTATATAGATCTTAGAAGAGTGTATAGTGATCAGGGGTTGCAGTCAATACATTTGTTGACTAATTATTTTTTGACTCTTAATTTGTACCACTATAATACTAGGGGGTTCTACAATTTTAAGAGTTATAAAATTTATTTTTATTACAATATTCGTTGCTTGAATTGTATAACTCATATATAAATTGATTCGGCAAGTTTAGGTTGAATATTATTTTCAATGTGGTGTAAGTAGGAAAAAAAGTATAAATTTCTGAATAATACAAGGTGAAGCAATTCTGTGTGGTGTCTCCCTTACGGTCCGTCCCACTTTACATTTTTTTTTTAAATTCCTAAATACGAATACTTATATACATACAATCATTAAATACAAATACTTATGTAATATTATATATATATATATATATATATATATATATATATATGTATGTATATATATATATTTGTAAATTGTAAATATTGAAATAAAAAAAAAGTAGATACTCGTATTTGAAGCATGAAAAAAAATCTTTATCCCTGAATTTTAGATTGTACTTCAATTCAGAACCCTTTTCTCGTATTAATATCGTATATGGTGTAATATGTTCATCAGTTAAACCCAATTTTTTACGATTTTTTAATTATTTCATCATAATTTGTATCAATATTTGTAAAATCAAATATTAGATAGATTTCAATAAAAATTTTGAATATAAATAAATTTTGTATGAATTATTTCTTTATGAAATAGAGAGATATAAATTTTTAAAAGCTTCAAATGCCATAGTTGAACCGTATTTGATTTTTCTCCAATATCTATTTATATTAAATATTCTACGACTACTGAACTGATTTTGAAAAAAACAAAAACATTATTTAATTAATACATAATAATCTGTACCACTACATGGTATAGACTGTACTGTTTCATGGACAACAGTTCTGCAAGGAGGCGACTTGTCTTAGGTCACGCTCAACCGCCAGATTTTTCCCCCTTTTTTTTGGTACCCTATTTTTATAATATTTTATAGTGGCTGGGTGAGCCCCAGGAGGTTCCTAGATCCTATATGATCCATCTCCGGCTGCAAACAGACTAAATAAAGGTCTTGCCCGTATCAGGATTCGAACCAGGATTTCCGGCATGGAAAATCAGTGCTATACCACTTAGCAACTCCGCTCTCAATACATAATAAAGAAACACGAAATTCTTCAAAAAGAGTTTTTATAAAACATAATGGATCTGATTAAAATTTTATTTTAATATTGAATAGAAATTAATAAAGATATATTTTTATTATATAATAATATATTTATTAAACATAATAAAATAATTAATATAGCATTCAATACTAGCTGTATTATATTATTTTCCCACCCTAAAAAAACGAATGGTGTGTTTCTTAAACTCAACTTTAAAAATTATTGCAACTCTTCATAGAATTAGCCTCATTTTGTAGAACGTTTTATAAGAATTCAATGCCTATATTGATTTTTTTTTTAATTATGGCGTTGTTCATTAGCGATATGTTAATGTTATTTTCACCCAAAATTATTTTTTCATTCTTTTTATGAACTGAATTTGATCTAGAAGTATGAAAAGTATGAATTTTGTTTTTTAAATTTTATTTTGAAGGATATTGCACGCACCATTCTTATGATTTTGACATTATTAAGTACATTCACTAATATACTATAATAAATCTTTTTTTTTTATTTAATCAAAAATGTATCACTTTTGGTTCTAATATGTTTGAAGTACGGTTGAAAAGTAGGTTTATTTAATTATTTTTCGGTAAACAAATTCCTAGAAGTCACCGACGGCAGCTCTCTATAGAAGTGTGCCGACGGTAAGACAGTTACATTGCAGTTCATAGCTGGATGCACTAGCTAACGAGCCAATGAAATGTTGCCTCCCAAAACTGCATTGCTGCACTTAATTGCATAGAATTAGCGTTCTTATGAAAGCTACTTCCGTAGCTTTCCCAACAGTTACTGGGTATCAAGTAATGAATCTTCAAGGCCCACATACTGTTCGGTTGCCTTCTATTGTATGAAGTTGATTTCAGTAATAAGTACATTTATTAACTTTACAACAATTAAATAATAATAAGTAGCCACTCTCATATTTATGACGTACTAATTTTAACATTTTTCGGTGTTTTCATCCACGAACTCGATTTTACAAATATTATTTCACTCTGTACAATGATTATTTTGCTTGTATACATTTTTTAATATGGATATTTTTATGTGAGACGCCTAAAAAATTATCAGAACTCGATAGCTAGGAAATTTTGAACTTGGATTAAAAAAATAAACTTCGTATCCCGGCCAGGCAAATCTTTTCTCTTGAAAATAAAAATATTTATAAGTAATCACCATAAAAAGAACAATAAATAAAAATAAATTATAAATATAAAATTGACATAAGTCAACAAGATTCTAATTAAAGTAATAATGTTAAATGAACATTTTTTCCTCCGTGTATACATCGCAAAAATTGCGAGAACAGGATGGGTGAAGAGAATGGATTTGTCTGCCTTGGATACATATGATGTATACATATACAACATATATGAGACTAGTGAAATCGCACAATAGATCTTAGGCACATTCGTACTATCATACTTTTTAAACTTAATAATTATAAGTAAATATTTTAACAGATTATTTATTCTTTAAAAAAATTAGTACGATTAAAAAAAAACGTTTTTTTAATATTTGAAACAATTTATATATGTATATATATATATATATATATATATATATATATATATATATATATAATATATTCATTTGAAAAGAAAATATATATATATATATATATAATATATAACAACAAAGAACTTTTTTTAAATAACAAAACATAATTTAAATTATAAATCCTTCTTACGAATTGTAGTTTAATATCAACTGTTAAAGCATGTTAGCTTCAGGTCAAAAACCAGAAACATTACAAATAATAAAATTTATGGTTTTTTAAATTGGAATTTACATAGACGCTTTACATACAATAAAATAATTATTATAGTATTCAATCATAAATATTGTTACTCCATCTTCTCCTCCCCTTACAAAACTGAACCTAAATTATGTACATAACTACTTCTTTTAAGATTTGGTAGGAAGTATTCGAATATCTTATAATAGTATCGTAATTTAGATGTTCCTATGATCATCCACGACTGTTTTTGTTCACCTTACATCGCTTCGGAATCTGTACAATTATGGATTTTTTCTCTTCATCAGGACATTCTTCTTCTCACACAACTTTTTTCCTTATTGATTCATACCTTGTTGTCTCAATAATGTTTTTTTTTTCTAAATACCTTGTGATATTCGAAGGTCTGACATTTTAACATATATTTCAACTGAGTCACGAAGATTCTTGAATTCCGAATAACTCATTCTTGAAATGGAAATACAATGCAATGGTTCCCCTAGATATGATCATATTGCCTTGAAAAGGACAAGAAAGATAGATCAATAGGCAAGGAGACTTTGATATATTGCGGATGGATATTTTATCATGAGCTTGCACATATCTTGACACCCAGCGATCATGTCCTTAAGTGAAATGTGCATTTTAAACTGCACGTGGTGCATATTCTTTGTAGGGAATAATGCGTATTCAGTATAAAAAACAACTCCATCTTTACCCTTATAAGAATTTTTAATCAAGACTGAAAAGACAATTACGAATAGTGTAGTTTCTAATAATTTTTTCAAGTAGTGTCACATCATGATTAAGTATTTCTGTTTACAGTGGTGAATCGACTCTGCGTGGTCAACAAACACTCCAGGGCTCATCCAGCTTCTGTACAAATTGGGTACACTTAATTAGAGGAGAATTTGGCATGATCTCAGCCTAATCGTCTACTTGAGCATCCAATGAAAATGGGCAATTTTAGAAACAATACAGTCCCCACAATAATATGTATACTGAGTCCAATATCATTGACGGCGTATATTTAGTGGAGCGTAAGTTGCTTAAAATGAAAGCAAAATTATATTTAAAAACGATAATTACTTCCCTCGTACATGGAGTTTTCTGCACATGAAAATTTGGAGGTTGAAATGAGAGCGAGAACCGAGTTATGAAAAACACATTTAGGTCGAACTTCTGATAGTTCTCTAGAGACTTAATGGACATGGAGCATACATACTTCTGACTATTTGAATTCCAACACGTCTTTGAATTCTATGTGGATGTCTCATATCTTATATCTTGTCTTATAGTCTTATACCTTTCTCAATTAATCTTCTTTGGATTCAGCAACATAAAAATGCTAGATTAATTTTTTAATCTAAAGATTAGTCCTAGAAACTATAAATATTTCTCAAGATTAATTTCAGTTGAAAAAAGAATTTCCGTATCGAGGAAATTGCTGCCCATTCCGATTCTAAGAAAGATTCGTAGATAAAAAATGTGTATATCAGATTGAGATGGGTCAATTAAATAAGAACAAATATTTAATATCATCGGAGTAATTTCAAATATTTTCAAAATTTATTCATGTCCCATTTTCCAATCGCCATTCCTAATTAGATTAAAGTATCAATTAATAAAGGAAATAGCTAAAAACAATTTCCTTACAAAGTGGATACGGTGGTTCCTTGATTGTAAGGATCGCTCCTTCAAAAGAACAACGGCGTAATTCAAAATTTGGCATTTTCGAGTTAAGCCTTCATTAGCTATTGAATTGGTCCTTCGAAGGAGCTATATGTGAACTACTGTTTAGTGGTAATTACTCATGGATTTTAGGTCTACGAGCCTGAAACTTCAGAAAAAGTCTTAACTCAATCGTTAGCATAACGATTTTATATCCCCCAAAATCGTGGGTTCATAGCCCAGTAGATGGCCTCAGGATTTGATTAAATGGAGTAAAAAATCCTCGGTTACAGTCGTTCAGAGGGGAGGTAAAATGGAGATCCCGAGCTTGTAAGATAACCGGTGCACGTTAAAGATCTCTATCCTAATTATACCTGAGTAGGCAAAATTGATGACTCCCACTGTAGCATCGTCCGATTAGCCACAGCAGCATGAAGTGGCGTTAAATGAATAAACTAGGTCATAACTCATTTATATGTGATAGTGCCAGAAATTAAGAGGCACTTATTATTCTATTACGAATTCCACCTTGCTCGCACGTGGAACAGTACATTAGTCAGGTCGGAGTTGGATACCGGCCATAACCATGGTTCCGACCTTTGCCGAGGAAGACATCGGCATGCGAACTGCACTCTGGTGGAAGACCTATGCATAAATGTAAAACGGTTCTAAATGTCAGTTGTGTCCTCGTTGTCCCAGGCGCCTCAGTCCTTAGCTCCGCTGCACGCAACGCTACCGAGCTCAAAAAACTCCTTCCGGGGATCGATCCTGTATTCGACAATACTCGGTTGGTTCTCCTGCACAGGCAAACCCTCGGGGGTGGCCAATCTGGGGGGCCACTTTCTAAATGCACCATAACACCTCGGTCCATTAACTAATTAATTGATTTATATCCTTGTGAATTATTAATTAATGTGTATATTTTTTTTTTAAATTAGACTTTTTTTTGGAATGATAAATTGAAAAATAATAATTTTTTATAATTGTAGTAAAGGCTAACGACCCCGAATCCCTCTGAAGACGGCATAAGCAAGGATTTTTGACTCCCTTTAAAAAATCCTAGGGCCACCTGCCGGGTTATGAACCCGCGATCTCGGGCTTAAAATGTTCTTATCGGGACCACTTATGTCGCCCCCAGCCTTCTAATGCATCTTCAAGGAAAATCTGATGTATACTTTCCCATTATCTGAAATTAATTTTGATATCTGAGTTATAAAAAAATGAAAGTATCAGAAGAAGTAAATAAATAATTGAGCCTTAATCAAGCTGTACCACTACAACTGAAGGACCTTGGAGTACTTAATACATGGTAGATGCCATACTGATCCTAGGATAACGTTTGTGCATGGAGGTGACTTGTTCGTGATCACCCTCAAACATCCCCAATTAAGGGTAACCACATTATAGAGAATTGGTGAGCCTTAGGATGGTCTGCAGATCCACACCCCAGGCTGTTAGCAGATTAAATATTTTATCTTCCAAAGGTGGATACGCAACCTGGGGCTTCAGCGTAGCAAATCAGCGCTCTACAGATCAAGTTACCACCCTCAAATAATGATTAAAAGATTTTCTAAACCGAACCCGCGATCTTGGTCTAAGTAGGTTGTACTTACTATTGTTTTTATATGCAAACGCCTTTAATATAACAAGATATTGTTATCATTATATCGTCGATACGTATTGAAAGTTAATTATACCACTTTTCAGAAGAGCTTCACGGTTCATCGAAAATCAGAGCGTGTAGTAAACATTGTATTTATGCCTTAGAGATTAATTTAATATCAATTATCAATCCTAAAGTAATCGCTGCAGACCGACAACGAAAACATTTTTTCCCCATTCGATACGGATTGGTATCGAAGATATAATTATTAAGTGAACTGTAATTAATGTTCAATATAGCTGTAACAAATATATTGAATATATCTCCGCTCTTAGACCTTTCTATTTAATTGTTCTATGAATAAATTGACTAAAATATGAATATAATATAATAACTATGAATAACTATATTCTGTGACTTGGTCACTTTGGAAAAACAAAGACTTACGGATCACACAGAAAACATATCTGGATGAAACTCTATATAATCTATATTACAATAAAGATTGTTATCATGTTATATTACATTTTTATATATAAATCAAATGAGCTATTGTTATATTACAGAAATAAATAAGATTGTGCTTATATTGGGTACAAAAAATGATAGCATGAAGCTCTATTTTCAGAAAAGTTTAGAATATATTTGTTTCAAAATTTTTGTGAATCATTGATAGGTTTTTAAAATATTTATATATAATTATTCCAATATGTCGTCTAAGACTAAACATTGTATTTACATGAAAATAATAAATAATTTTGCATTTTATAATAATTTATTGTTATAGTGGTCTATTATATTTAAATATTACACTAATAAGATGAGTCTAAAAATAGTATTTATTGTTACTAGGCATTAAATATTAAGCAAATATTTAATTTTTACGTTATATAAAGAGGGAAAGAAAGTGAATTTTCCATTCTAATCATTTCAAGCGACAGATAAGATTAGATAAATGCCATTTATGTCACGAATTTAGGGAACAATTGATTACATGAAATGAATTTAAAGTCAAAAAGTTTGTAATGGAAATGTCCTATTGCAGAAGTCATTAATTAGAAATATCGTTTTGTTCATATAATCTCCAACTTAATACTCAAGACTAAATTATTTCTGTTAATTACTTTCGGATAAGACAGTAACTAGCGTTGAGGGGGAGCACAAAACACCCTTATACTTTTAGGTATAGTTCAAAGCTTAGTTAAAAAACCTAGTGTCACGATATTTCTAAAGTAATTCAGTAAATTTTAAATAATTCGCCCTAGGGCTAGTATGTAAAGGCTAAACTGAACTTGAAACTTCTAGCGTATATACGAATTTTTATTAATTTTACTTGTTAAGTAATATTTATTTTACATATAAACATTATATAAAGAAACAATGAGTGTTTAGTTCAATATTGGATTTTCTATGATTTCTGTTTGTATATAATTCCGGGTGTTTTGTACACTGCATCCTAAATTAGTTGTTTTGTTAACCGCTTACAAAAATATACAGTCATATGTTTTTTATTATTATGTTTATATGTGTGAACGTTGTCTGAACCTCATTAAGTCAGTTATCCCGCATTTTATAACCCCTTATTTGAAAATATCTTTTTTCCGAATTGAGAGGATCGGCATTTTTTGACGTACGCTACGGTGAGCTCACCTGCGAGACGTCAATGAAGAGAGGAAGCTCTGACAAGATTTAGGTAAGCCACTTTCATTTAAGTTCCTTTCTTTATTGGCAAATTGTCCGAGGACGACTTACCGAGTCGTAACGAATCTCAATTAAATATTTTATTAATTTCTCAACCGCGTTTCATACAAAATTTATGGTCCTCCGGGGCCGGATTAATTAATTAAGAAAATTAGTTAATTATTTTCTCAATTCGGAATCTAACCAAACAAAATTTAATTTTTCATTTTTTTTATATGTCGCATAGCAACCACGAGGCCGTTCAGATAGACTTGCTTACGCCTCTTCTAACCTCACCTCACGCTGCTTCTCCCAACTATTACGACTTCGTTCAGTTTCGGAAAGAAGCGAACTGCAATTTTTATATACATTTGGTACAATTTAGCAAATTCCTTTTTTCTCTCCAGAAAATAGTACAATTAAATTAGTTGATATTTGAGTTTAATTAAAGTTTAACATTGTTTTTCCTGAATATTTTTCTATACATTTTTTGTCGCACTTTTATTTTAAATTATTTCAAGATGGCGGAAGATAAAATTAAGTTTTTAATTAAAAAGAGGGAAAAATATTTTCATAAAATTCAAATTGTTTATGACTTATCGAAAAATCTTACAAAGGAAAATTTTCCCATTTTTTTATCCCGAATGGAACAAATTGACATGGATTACCAATCATTTGATGAAATTCAAGATCAAATTATGGAATTTGCTTCTAAAACAGAATCTCCCGAAAATTTCGACACGGCTGCTAGATCTCAAGCCTGCGACGAGTTATACTATTCAGCAAAGGCAGTAGCCTCGCAGTATGCTAAGCCAGCTACTAGTACTAGCCTGTCTACGAAAAATGAGAGGCCCGACATAGGACATGCGAAACTTCCAAAAATCAATTTACAAATATTTTCCGGCGATCTTCAAGAGTGGCCCAATTTTTACTGTCTGTTTCGGTCCCTTATTCATGAAAATCGACAAATGGCCTCATCTGAGAAATTTTACTATTCACGCTCATTTTTGAGAGGCCCGCCTTTAAAATTAATCGAATCGATTCATTTGTCCGATGATAACTATCAGATTGCATTTGAAACTTTAGTTAATCGGTACCAAAACAACAGGCTATTGGCTAATTTTTACTTGGAAAAAATTACGAATTTTAAACCGCTTTCCCAAGAAAATCTTCAAAATTTGGAAAGGTTATCTGACGTTTTCCTAACTAATGTTGCTGCACTCAAGACCTTGAACCTACCAGACTTATCTGATACACTTCTGCTTCATTTCGGTCTTCGTTGCTTGGATTTGGAAAGCAAAAAATTATTCGAAGCCAAGTATTCAGGGGTTCAATATCCAACATATAAACAATTTTCGGATTTTCTAACTGAACGTTGCAAAATTCTCGAACTGAGTTCTCCAACTAGGACTGAGTCTAATCCAATCCAACGTGCAAATTTCCCACGAAAAACCGCCTTGATCACGACCAACCCGCATCACAGTCGAACTTCTTCACCGCCAAATAAATCTTCTTCCACCGAATGTTCCACCGCTCATATTGTATGCCCGCTTTGCTCATCTTCACATAAGTTACATCATTGTGAAACATTTCTGAAGCAAAGTGTAGATGCCCGCTGGGAGACTGTGAAAACTTTGAGAAAATGTTTTAATTGCCTCGGAAACCACATGTTGTCAAAATGTAACTCCAAAGGTAAATGCATCTCATGTGGATCCTCGAAACATCATTCGCATTTACACCGCTCTACTTTCACAGCCCCACCTAGGGAGTCACTTGAAAATCCGCCTCCTACGCAAGCACTATCTTGCAGTGCCCATACTCCCCCATCCAGTACTGCGTACTCCACCGTATTGCTGGGCACAGCAGATGCTTTTCTTACAGCTTCGGGTGGTAGGAAGGTTCCTATACGTCTAGTTGTGGATCCTGGTTCTCAGGTGTCGTGTATAACCAGGGAAATGGCCCAACGGTTAAATTTAAAGCTCAAGAATTGCCCACTGAACATCACAGGCATCGGCAACCATGCTACTACTAGCAAGACGAAAATGGTTTCTTGCACTCTGACCCCTAAACACACTCGAGGCAATTCTATATCCGCAGAAGCCGTTGTTCTCCATGAAATTTGTGCAGATTTACCGGTTACGACGCTCTCAAATGAATTAAAAAATCGATTTTCCTCCATGTTATTGGCCGACCCGGCTTTCCACGTAAAAGGGAAAATAGATTTTCTTCTGGGTGCGGACCTCTATTCCGAAATCCTTTCCGACGACAATAATTCCGTCATCAGGGGTAATCCGTCAGCTGTGAAAACTTCCTTTGGGTGGATTTTATTGGGGAAAATTACCGAACCAGCAGAAAATAGAGCCGTAACGCTTTTTGGTTGCACCTCGCCACTTGAAATTGCACTTCAACGTTTCTGGAAGACTGAAGAGGTCGCATCTGTAGCACCACAGAACCCGGAAGACGAATTATGTGAGCTACATTTTTTGAACACCCACCGCAGAACACCCTCTGGCCAATACATAGTTTCTCTTCCTTTTAAAAACACCGAGGCTCCAATGCTGGGAAATAACCGCGAAAACGCTCATAAACGATTCGTGAACATGGAGAGCCGGCTTAAGCGGACAAATTTAGAACCTCAATATAACGCCTTCCTCCAGGAGTATTTGGACATGTCACACATGAAATTAGCTTGCCAACCCTCAGCATATATCATCCCACATCACGCTGTGGTAAAAAGCACCAGCTCTACTAAGAAACTACGCGTAGTTTTCGACGCTTCGGCCAAGGATTCCCTTGGATTATCATTGAATGACCGCTTATACACCGGGCCGAAGCTTCAGCGAGATTTGACCAATATAATTTCTAGTTTCCGGCTCTATCGTGTTGCTGTTTGCGCCGACGTTAAGATGATGTACAGGGGTATCTTAATCGACGAAAAGGACCGTTGTTTTCAACACATATTCTGGCGTGCTTCGTCTGCCGAACCCGTGAGAGAGTTCGAGCTCAACACGGTCACATATGGTCTCTCTACATCTCCATTCCTCGCGCAGCGCGTCATGAAACAACTAGTTGAAGACGAAGGTGGAAAATGGCCGCTCGCAGCGCACGCACTTCTACATCAAACTTATATGGATGACATAGTAGGGGGAGCTGGTACAGAAGAGGAGGCTCTTATATTACGCCATCAGCTGGAGCAATTGTTAGGTGCAGCTAAATTCCTACTGCGCAAATGGTCTAGCAACAGCGAGAAAGTGCTAGCTACAATTCCTCCTGAACACCGGGAGCAAGCGCTAACCATACAACAAGAAGATAGCTGTTCGCTGAAAATTCTTGGTCTCCAATGGCTACCACAAGAGGACTTATTTTCGTATGCCATCACCGAGACTACAGGTCCTACAAACAAACGACACGTCCTCTCTGTCATAGCGAGGTTGTTTGACCCTATGGGCTGGCTAACCCCCACCATTTTTTGGGCGAAGCGATTTATGCAGTTGTTGTGGAAGGCTGAGCAAGATTGGGACAATCCCTTGTCAGCAGAGCACCACAAAGTTTGGAATTCATTTTTGCAAGAACTTCCTGCACTCTCAGACATTAAGGTCCCACGACTTATCAAAGTTCTCGAAAACCCGCTATTTTATTTAATCGGCTTTGGCGACGCATCTGAGAAAGGGTACTGCGCGGTAGTGTACCTTTTAGAACGGTCTGGTGAGAATACCAAGGTTCATTTAATTAAGGCTAAAAGTAGAGTCGCTCCCCTTAAACCAAGCCTTACTATTCCCAGATTGGAACTCTGCGCATGTTTGCTGTTAGCCCGCCTTATTGAATCCCTCGAAGAGTTCCGAACCGCCATTACCATCACAGCGACGCATTTATTTACGGACTCCACAGTCGCTCTCTCCTGGATCCATACTACGCCACACCGATTGAAAACATTCATCGCCAATAGGGTAACCGCCATTGTAGAGATCGCCCCACCTGACCTGTGGAGCCACTGTTGCAGTCAAGACAATCCAGCTGATTGTGGATCCCGAGGTCTGATGCCCCGCACCCTGATGCAGTTTTCTCAGTGGTGGGAAGGACCTTCATTTTTGCAATTACCCCTAAACTGCTGGCCAGATTCTCACTTTGATCGGCTAGAAGAAATTCCTGAAATCAAAGATGAGACTACTGTGATGGTAGCCACCGCCGAACCGAACGAACTTGTTACCACCATTAGCTCCTTTTCATCGCTCCAACGCCTCAAAAATGTCATCGCCTATGTTCTCCGATTTGTTAACAACTGCCGCAGCGTAAAACCTCATCGTAAAACCGGTGTACTGTCGGTTTCAGAACTGCGAGATAGCATGAATTTATGTGTCCGTCTATCCCAGGAACAATACTTCCATTATGATCTTAAGACTACGTCCCCTGAACAAATGTCTCAAGCTATCAAACCGTTATCACCTTTTATTGACAAGCTGGGTTTTCTCAGGGTGGGCGGTAGGCTGAGGCATTCAGATCTCACGTATGATGCCAAGCACCCCCTCATTTTGCATAAAAAATCGCATTTAGCAACCCTCATATGTGACTGGTATCATCAGACCACTATCCACGGAGGCCCTCGCGTAATGCAGGCGTTCATTCAAAGAAAATTTTGGATACCAGGACTTCGTCAACTAATCAGGATGCGCATATTTAGGTGTCTACCATGCTACAAACTCAAGGCCAAGGCAAACCAACCTTTAATGGCAGATTTACCACCTTCCAGATTTTCCCAGGTCCGCGCTTTCACCAATATTGGGGTTGATTTTGCTGGTCCTTTCCAGATTAAGGAAAGTAATCGCCGGAAGGCTGTGATTTCTAAGGGTTACATTTGCCTCATCGTCTGTATGGCCACTAAGGCGATCCACTTGGAAGTCGTCTCCGATCTTAGCACCAGTGCATTCCTTGCTGCGTTGGACCGCTTTATCGCCCGTCGTGGATTATGTTCGAATATCTACAGTGACTGCGGTACAAACTTTCTCGGCGCGTCCCGCGCACTAAAGGAAGTTCATAAATTTCTCCGGAGACACGCTGAAGATATTCACGATAATTTGGCCAAACGTGAGATTATTTGGCATTTTAATCCGCCCGCGGCTCCTAATTTTGGTGGCATTTGGGAAGCTGGTGTCAAATCCGTGAAGCGCCACCTAGTCCGCGTTATGGAAAGTCGGACACTAACTTTTGAAGAATTCACCACACTGATCACCCGCATCGAAGCCGTTCTTAACAGCCGTCCGCTTTGCGCTATTTCGTCCGACCCCAACGACGATGTCGACTATTTGAGCCCTGGACACTTCCTCATTGGAGGACCACTATTGGCTGCGCCGGAAGAAGACTTGACAGACACCAATCTACACCGCTTATCCCGCTGGCAAGTTCTCCAACAATCGCTCCAGAGCTTCTGGAAGAGGTGGAGTCATGAGTACCTCCAGACTATGATCAGTCGACCTAAATGGACCCAAAATTCCCCGAATCCTGCCATAGGCGATGTGGTTATGATTGTTGGGCAGAACACCAAGCCTTTGCAATGGCCCCTGGGAAGAGTTGAAAAACTTCTACCTAGTCGTGATGGAGTAGTACGGGTGGTGCAACTACGAACCACCTACGGTTCAATTACACGGCCTACCAATAAATTAGTCCCCCTTCCAATAAACTAAACTTTACTTTACTTTTCGTATATTATGTTTTTGTTTTGTTAGTTTTTTTTTTGTCCATATTTTACATTGCAAGTTCGCTTCTTCTGTTCTTAAGTTTATTGTTACCTAATTACAAAATTGCTATCAATTTTGGGTGGGCGGTATGTTTAGTTCAATATTGGATTTTCTATGATTTCTGTTTGTATATAATTCCGGGTGTTTTGTACACTGCATCCTAAATTAGTTGTTTTGTTAACCGCTTACAAAAATATACAGTCATATGTTTTTTATTATTATGTTTATATGTGTGAACGTTGTCTGAACCTCATTAAGTCAGTTATCCCGCATTTTATAACCCCTTATTTGAAAATATCTTTTTTCCGAATTGAGAGGATCGGCATTTTTTGACGTACGCTACGGTGAGCTCACCTGCGAGACGTCAATGAAGAGAGGAAGCTCTGACAAGATTTAGGTAAGCCACTTTCATTTAAGTTCCTTTCTTTATTGGCAAATTGTCCGAGGACGACTTACCGAGTCGTAACGAATCTCAATTAAATATTTTATTAATTTCTCAACCGCGTTTCATACAATGAGTTATACTTGAATTATATCTTTATTTAATACGAACAAAGTAATCCATAGTGACCTTAATGTCCCGTTGGTTGCTGATTTGGCCTGAATCAGATATCAATCTTCTCATGACAAACTTAATTTCCACTCAAACACACTAGTTTCAAACCTCAGAACCTCTTCAATTCCTGATAATCCTCCGAGGCGGCTAAAAAGAATATGTCCGCGTGACCCGAGATTGCCTTTATCTCGGACATGATTTATCTTTCATTATATTTACATTATGTATTCAGTATACAGTTGTAAATTTCAACAAATACAGATTTTTTTAAAAAATCTTTATTTAATGAGCCGGGTAATTCAGTATGCAGAGAGCTGTGCCGAAGGTCTAGGGTTAAAGGCTCAATATGGCAGATGAATTATCTAATTTTATAACATCCTCAGATAGACGGACTCTATGGCATCTGCAGATCCTCCTAGGGTGTACCCAGCCACTTTAAAACGGTTATCCTTATTTGGATGAAATTCTGGAAGTTGAATCAAGACTAAATCACCTCTCTGCACAACCATTCTTCTAGAAACAGTACAGTCTCTAAGATGAACTAAGCCCCTTCAAGGGTTGTTGTGGTACAGTTATTTTCTTATTGTAATGTTTTTATTTATATTGTTTGTTTGTTTGTTGTTGCTTAGAGGCGTAAAACCCTAGGGTCATCAACGCCTGTAGATTTTTATAATTATTTATCTTTAAAAAAAAAAAATAAAAATAAATAAAATATTCATATACACACACATACTAATAAATAATACATCTATAATAAGGAAATAAAACAATCGGGAAAAACAACAAATGCATCTATAGCAAGGACAATGGAGGATCAAATATTGGTTATTAATTTACAGTTTGTAATGAATTTCACCACTTCGTCTATTTCAGATTTGCTGTCTCTAAGTGCTTTTCTAACATCGGGTGGTATTTTGAGCTGATTTATTAGTTTTTATATTTATAAATATTTATTATTTATAAATATTATCCATTATAAACGCGTTGTCGTGAGTTAGTATATTCGCATTTTTTTTTCGATGCTTTCCATCAGGAGTATTTTAGTTGAACCATTTATGATATTCTGATTAACTAATGTAAACTACATTTTAGAAGTTTATGTTTCAAGTTGGAATCCTCATACTAGACTGAAAAGACAAGAAACTGCTCGACGTTTCAGGCTACTTCAACACTTACTAGACAAACGCTCTAACCTCCCGATTAACTACAAAAGACTCATCTACATGACCATCATAAGACCTATTTGGACTTACGGAGTAGAGCTTTGGGGCTCCACTAAGCCATCGAATTCCTGTCGTATCCAATCCCTACAGTCCAAAATCCTTCGTAAAATCCTCAACGCTCCTTATTTTGTTAAAAATACCGTCATCCATAACGACCTTAATGTCCCATTTGTTGCTGATTTGGCCCGAACCCGGTATCTTTCCTTTCATAACAAACTTCATTCCCACTCAAACCCTCTAGTTTCAAACCTAGCTTCCTCTTCGATTCCCGATAATCCCCCGAGGCGTCTGAAAAGAAGATGGCCACGTGACCTTCTTAGTTGAACTAGTGATTTGAGTACTACCAGTGGGTAGTTTCTCAACTTGCCATTACTCATGTCATTTTGTATCACATAGCCTATTTACTGGATGTATTTTTTTATTATACAGTTGTAAATATCAATAAATTAAATTAAAAAAAAAATGTTTCAAGTTATGTATTTGCATGCTTATCTATATGTAAACAATTTACGAAATTTTTACTATGCGGACATTGAACCAAAATTACAAAGGAATACGTGCGAATCTATAAGACACTATAATATCAGAAACTTGATACAATTATATAATAAATTCTGAAAATATTTTCAATTCGTATTCCTCTCTTTCAATTAGCGGAGACAGTTAGTCCTACTAATCCAATTCCTTTCAAATAAAAAAAATTTCCATAATTTTTTTTTTAATCTACTCCTTAATCTTTATCCATTAGTTCTTGGCTCAGTCGATGTTCAATCCATACATACAGTATTATACTCTTTAAAAAAGTCTTGTATACTGGGAATAATGAAATACAATTACCTACACCATTTTTTAACTTTTTAAAATAAATATATCTCCACTTAAACAAAAGTTAGGAGAATTTTAACAGGTACCATAGCATATAGTTGCATGAAGGGAAGTGGTGTAAGAACTGTGATGCATGCGTGTTATCATAAATACATTAACAATTCGTCCCCCCTAAAGTTGTTACATAAAACAAATATTAACAATTTTAGCTGAGATAATAATTGGCTGAAAGAATTCATTTAATTACTGTCAAGGTGATGGCAGAAGGTCAAACGATTCACACTTGAAAAGGCTTCTCTCTGTATTCTATTGAAGGCCATTGAAGGGGAATGAATATACATTGCTCGTATATGTTAAAGACCGGACATTTATATATTATATAAATATGTTAATAAATAAAATATATAAGTATGCGTGAGAGAGAGAGAGAGTGAGAGAAAGAGAGAGTGAGCGAAGTATCTGCACAAAACATACTTATCCTTTAAGTAGGGAAAAATGAATAATTGATTGCTATACTGTCCAAGTTTAAACTTATAATTTAAATAGTTAAATGGAATAGAACAATAGCTTGTACCTTTATTGATGAAATATTTTTAGTATTTCTTTAACGCAAATTGATTGCGTAAGATTTCAACATTAAGTGTTACGTACGCTGATGACACATGTATGTTATCAGTAAATAAGGATCCATTTGTTGGATCCCAATCGCTTAAATCCCGTATCTCAAACCTTCAGGAATGGTATCAAAATTGCAGAACTGAAATAAATCCTGACAAATCCCATCTAATTACTCTAATTACCTTCACCCTTCGTCGTAAAACTACGAATTCCTGCCCTACTGTATCCTTTAATAATATTACACTGAACCCTGTCGAACAGATACGTTACCTAGGACTCCATCTGGACAAACGTCTAGCTTGGAATCCTCATACAAGACCGAAAAGACAAGAAACTGCTCGACATTTTCGTTTATTTCTACATTTACTGGACAAACGATCTAAGCTCCCAATTAATTACAAAAGATTCATTTACATGACACCTTTCAGACCTATTTGGACATACGGAGTTGAGCTATGGGGCTCTACTAAACCATCCAATTCATCTCGTATCCAATCCTTACTTTCCAAAATCCTCAATGCTGCATATTATGTCACAAACAAACTCATCTAGCCTGATCTTAATATCCCATATGTTGCTCGTTTGGCCCAAACTAGATACCTATCCTTCGATGACAAGCTCCATACACAATTGAACCCGCTAGTCTCTCAACTTGCTTCCCATACTATTCCTGATAACCCTCCGAGGCGCCTGAAAAGAAGATGGCCTCGAGATCATCTACTATAGAACTTTTTTGAAGTGCTACCAATGGGTAGTTTCTCCACAAGTGATTTTTTTTCATGTCATATTGTTCGTGTGTATTAGCAGATTTACTTGTTGTAATATTATTATAGTTGTAAATATCAATAAATGAAATTTAAAATATATATATATATATATATCATCTTCCTAAATAATTTTAAATAAACTGTTTGAAATTGGTAATTAATTTGCTTATTAATAAATATATGTAATACTCAAATATATTATTTTGGATTATAATTTGTAAAATACAGTTGGAACCTTAAATATTCCTTTAAAGAAATGAAAAAATTTAAGTTAAACAAAATAAGAACGACTAGTTAACCCGATAATAACCTGTTATCTTATTGAACAATTTTATAATTGATAAAAAATCAATGGCGAAAGACAATTAAAATGGATTAGTACTGATAAATAACAATGTTAATAAGATTTTTTGAAAGGGTTCAAATAATTAATGTAGGTGTACACTTAAATATGTAAAATATATATTTAAGTGAACTCCAAATATTATTTTTTATTATTATAAGCGTTTTCTTCTAAGTCTCATATTCTTTAAAATAGTAAACGACGCACACACGCACACACACACACACACACACACACACACACACACACACACACACACATACACAAACAAACACAAAAACACATACACACACACAAATAATGCACGCTATTATTTGCCTAACAAAGATATTCGTTGAAGTTATATAAACGGACAGCTCTTCAAACTAAATTTGCTAAAAAAAAAAAATAGTAATGATAAGATATACAGGGCTTTTATCATTTGTTTTATTCAAATTATTCATAATACATATTCAATATTTTATCCCACAATAGATTCAGGTTACATTTTGTTCTCTTAAATGAACACATATGTTCCGAATATTCGGAAGTCGAAAATAAAAGAGTAAAAAATAATGAATTCATATTATAGTGTAGAAACTTATATTAGCATAACGTCCGTAGAATAATATCATTTCTATTTATAGTTTAGATATGTCATAATCAGAGTGAATCTTTGTAATGACAGAATCAAGGTGTTGATGAAGGAAGGATTCGAATGAGGGCGGGGAAGAAGCATGGTCTATATTAGGAGTAAACGGAAGGTGATTATTGTAGCATCCGAGAAAAATCGGTTGAATTATTCATTTAACGTTACTTTAAGCTGCAATGGCTAATCGGACGATACAACAGTTGAACTCCCAATTTTGGCCTGCCCAACCCTAATTAGTATACAAGTCTTATGCGAGTGCCTGACACCGCACAAGTTCGGAACTCCCATTTTACGTTCCCTCCGAAGAAGAAATGGGATGGATAAAACTAGTTACACAATGTTGTAATGGGAAATGACTTGCCTGTGAAATTAAACTCCTTTGTTAATGTTTATAATGCAAATTTAAACAATAATATTATATACATATATAGTGTTGAGAAGACGTGGCAGGTGCGACACTCGTGACTAGAATCGCTAACTGTAACTATCGTTTTCAACTGTTATTCGTACACTATCTTCACGTTTGTATAGCCATGCCTATTGATTAAGTTATTAGAATAATTTGATGTAGCGAAGTGACAAGTACGACCTTGCCTGAACCGCCAGATGATGGTACCGGTACCGGGGGTAACTGTTAGGTATGGAGACTTAAAGAAGTATAGATATATATCATATCATTATTATTTTATTATAACAAAAGACTTAGTTATGTATACAAGTATATAATAAGGCCCATTAAGATTTATGAATTAGAGCTTAGGGACTTCACAACACCATCGAACTATTCTTGTATCCAATCCTAATTCCTTTGTAAAATGCTGAATGGTGCGTACTTTGTTACAAATGAAGTCATCTCTAATGACCTTAATATCCAATTTGTAGCTTATTGTTTCAAACTTAGCTACCTCAATTCCCGATAATACTCCGAGATGCCCTAAAAGAAGTCGGTCTAGAAGACCTTTTAATATGAATGTGTTATTTGAGTACTATAAGTGAAAAAGTATATGTTAATAAAATATATTTATTTTTCTTTTATAAAGTAAATGGGATTGGTGTGGAATTCATGATCTATCATTGAATTAGTGGGTTCACTTGAATTTTCGGGTGGAATCATGGAATCAATCCCGACCTTCACACATAGTTATGGATCACCTTCACTTCTTGGCCTAGTTTTATTGAAAGGGTATTCAAGTCCAGCAAATGACAAATAAAAGTTCCTTCAAGTTTTATAGTAACTTTGGTAATGTTAAAAGTAAAGCGTTAGTTATAGTCATTAACCCAAATATGGTTGTATAGTCAAGACACTCTAGAGACTATATTCTTGAGAATAAAGCCGGGTTGATTTAATAAAACCACTGCCTAGCACTTAGACTGGGGGGGGGGCTTCAGATTATTTAATTATTCACGGGTTCTCGTAAGTTCCGTGATGGAAGGAATAATATCCGGCGATGATAATATTAAGTAGAAGGCGGTTGGGGTTGGTCAGGTTCGCGTGCAACCGCTCGGAATGAGTTGTCAACGCTGTTTACGGTTGAGGGGTCCGAAACACGCCAAAGCACCATACACATAAATATCCTTTGAGCCGGCCTCCCGGAGGATATAAAAGTTATCTTCGGCTCCAGTTTTATGCACACGGAATGGCCCGGGTCCCCGACCTTTCGTGATATACCTCTGTTTCTCTTCCACTTCCTCTACTTCCATAACCCTCCAAAGTTATCGGATCGGCCGTCCGCTTAGAGGGTGAGCGGTCTTGACGGAAGTCGTGAACTGCGAGAACTATGGAGGCGGCAAAAGGAGGTATGCATTTCCTTTAATTGGATCAATATGAAGTTTACATAAACAGTTATTATGAGGAAATTTATTCCAAGTCCACATGAAATATTCTTTCAATGATTTCTGCCAATATATATATATATAATAATAAAAGAAGAAGGATATGCTTAGAGCTGGAATTGTATAATGCAAGAAAAGAGGACGAGATTTGAGGGGAGAACGAAGCGAACGATCAAAATCTTTCGTAAGCCTTGAAAGGAGTAGGAGATGGGAGAGGGTGAAGCGATGCACTAAAGATTGATCCGGAATACCCCAAAGTTGAGTGAAACTAATTAAAACGACCAGATTTCATGGTAGGGACAAGATGAGGGGGTCAGGATTAAAAGACAAAAACTCAAAAAATTGACTTTTTCTCATTTTTACCTAGTTTAATCAAGCAATGCTTATGCTCACAAAACTTTAGTTTTATAACCGGTTTTAAACCATGAGAATCAAAATAACAAAGTGCTGTATTAGTCAATATAATAATTCTTCGCTTGATGCTCAATGAGCCACTGGTGGTTCGGTAGATCCTACAGAGACGAATGACTGGTTATTAAACAACTTCTTTTCCATAGACGGTGGAAACAACTTTAATTACAATATAAAATTATGCCAATGTCATAGTTGTATCACAAGTAATTCATAATGCTAATAATAAATTTATACCAAGGGTATATTAAAGGGTCTTGAGCTCACTAAATGGTAAACACTGTAATATTTCTGATCCAAAGTTTGTTCTAGAAAATGATTCGAGCAAGTTAAATGTGCTTTTTAAATTAATTAATTTGAAACTAAGTAAGAAAAAAAATGCATGTACTCGTAGAGGAATATAAATAACTAATATATAAAAAAGTTAGGAAAACCTGGTCAAATTTTAAACATTAAACCTGTTGTATTTGTAAAATGTCCAAAAAAAACAATGCGTCACAAATACGCGCTTGGTGGTACGACCCGAATTATCCCATGCGTTGTATTAGCCTTGATCTCCGAACCTTTCCTGCAATCTGTAAAATAATTTTTTATTACTACAGATTAACTGTCATATTTCGAGAAATCCGACCTTTGTAAAAGATTTAGAAATCCCTACCAAAAAAAAAATTAAATATAATACAAATATGAGGATTCTGTGATGTAATGCAATAATTAGCACAAAATCATTTCATTATATTACTTAATGGAAAATAAATAATATTGTTGCAGTTCGGTACATTCAGTAATAATATTCAAGCCTAAAAACCTATTTTTTTGCTGTCTGCGTAGTAGTATAGTATGCGTTTTGTGAATTTTATTATTATATATTTTAATAACTAATTATTGTTTGACCGTATAATATTTTTTACCAACCATTTATTGAACTATCGTTTCGGTCCATATTGCAGGTCTTCATCAGAGCAGAATAAATATAACTATATTTTTAAACTATAGTGTGTAAATCTATGAAATTGGAGTGTTATTGAATGCACTTCAAGAAACGAAGGATAGCTATTTTTTTGCTAATAGTAAAATATAAGTTTACATTCTTGGGTTCCTAGTATTTTCATTTTGTGTCCAAATCTTGTTTTTCTTTCCCTATTCGAGCATTATGATCACCTACTATAATTTTTCTAAGTTTCTGATTCACCTTCTTACCTGATTTTCTGATTTACCTTACTTCATTTTCAAGTAATTACTAAAATGTTTTAATCAAAGAAGAAACGCTTAAAACAAATGAGAGAAGGTTAAGATTTTTTTATTTTATTATATTTATATAATAATTGGAAACATACTAATTGAAAATATATTAATCTATGAAGAAGAACTAAGCATAAATATTTCAAAATTATAAATATCTTGTATGCTTAGAAATCATATCAGCAGATCCTGTGAAAAAGTGATTTTTTTCACAATGAGTAACCTGAGAGAAACGGAATCATGTCATTTTCTAGTTTTTCCAAGGCTTGACTTACCTGCTCATGAACTTCGAGAATAACACGATCCATTTTCCCTCAGAATGAGAAACTCATCTTGAAAATTCGAGTTAAACATTTGTGTTTAGAGTTGTTAAACAAACTCCTAGGATTAGCTATATTTATGTTCTACTGTTTAAACAAATATTTCTATAAATATTCGAAGAAAGAGAAATAACGTTCAGTTTTTAACTCTACTTATCCTTTTTTTTAATACTAGAGTTCAGTCTAATCATAACTTATATATATATTGCAATATTAAAACTGAACTAATATTTAGTAATTCTGTTATATTGACCGTGAGTTAGCTGTTAAATTGAACTAACGCAAACCACATAGGACGATTGTGGATCTCTAGCCTTTTGTACAAGCGTGTAAAAATCCCGACACACTGACACAGTGAGCAGTGCACTAATTCCATTGTGTGGGGTGCAATGGAAGGGTGGACTGGTTCGCCACCTGCAGTCCCACCAAAGGGGGAGCTGTAAGGTTCGTTTCCTTCATATCCAGTGCCTGTTCTTCCGTTCCTGGTTTTCCAGAACTAGAGGGGAATCGAGGATACGACGAGTAGTTCGACTTCTAGTTCATAAGGATATTTGTTTGGTAAACTGCAATTCATTGAAGCATGTATGGTAAAGGTATCCACTTGCCTGACGGTGTTGTACGTTGCAGAGAGGTGTCCACATGGTAGGGGTGTAAGTGCAATGCATATGTCAAGTTATTACATTTTAAAGTTTACAAATATTATTTTTGTTCTGTATAAAAATATATTATTTTCTTTAGAATATAATATTTTTGTTTAAACATATTAATACAAAGAAAAGCATTTTAAATCGAATTAAATACGCTAGTTTCGAATTATATTTGTCTGCTAATTTTGATTTTCTGCTAAATTTTCCATTATTAAGTCCAAATTTACTATCTCTACTTTATATTTTATTCTTAAAGACATTAACAGAGCCCCATCCTTAGCCCCTATCCCCATAAAAATTCAATTTAATTTAATTTATGAGTAGATGAGAAAAGATTTATATGAAAAACAATGCAAAGTGTAAACACTTCCTAGACTTCCAGAAACGCTCATTTGTTGGTGTGAGATGTTTCACTGTATATTAAGTTTAATTGAATGTCAGTTGGCCTGAAAAAATGAAACCTGAAGACAACGAATATCATATTACTTTTAAAAAATCTTAAATTTAACTTTTTTGTTTTTTAAACAATGATATACCTCTACAAAAGCGTGTTTTTTAAAATATTATATTTTATATAAAAAATATACAAAACTCCCCAGTTGATCCTCCCAGTATCCATATCGTTGTCACAAAGATTGAGGCCTGTATACTTTAGTTGTGAAAAATGTGGAAAGTTTCAATTACATTCGATATTTTGAAGTGGCCCAAAATTGAGTTCCAAGATTCCGATACGTACATAGAGGTGAAGTTAACAAAAGCGTGTTAAAAATATGTAATCAGGATCGGGGTTAATGTTAAATAAAATGTCTAATACAAAACGAAAAGATTTTTTCCAGAATTAAATGTAGAATTTTAAATTTTGAGTTCGTTTTATTTTTCATATTAACTACAATATAATTTATAGTTTTATTGGTAAGAATGAAATATAATGAATGATTCCAGAACTCAAGATCCCCCGACTAAGTAGATGACGATGCTTGGATGATCTCATTGCAACAGAATGTCAAACCTTTGACACTTGGAAATGTCTAAAAATAATTCGAGCCCAGGGCCATTTCCCGGTCGGAGCCGAACTATTGGCCACGGTCCCTTTACCAATGAAAGAGCTCGTTGCAAAAGCGACGCCGATTGGTCGAGATCGGACCAATATCCTTGATGGTTTCAATTACAGCTCGCTCTCGAGAACGAGGAAGTGGCAAGTTATTGAGGTTGAACTCTGCCCCGTCCCAGGACCTTGGGTTTTATATCTCTTCGCCGGTGTTCTGATCTTCCCTTTGTTCTAAGGATCATCCCCATAGTTAGAGGGACCCAAGGCTTGTATTAGTGTATCGAGGGCAGTTGGGAACGATATGTTCAATCTAGATCAAACTCCAAATCCATTTCTTTTTCTAATATCGAGCATTTTAAATTTATTTTATACTGCAAAAATTTGAGCCTTGAAGGTCTCATTACAGTGAAGATAAAATCGAAAGTCTCTCACGGCTTCCTCTGATGGATTCCGATTTACAATAAGAGTTAGCTCATAGCCATTATGGAGGATTCAGGATTCGCTTACATACCTTACTGTTAGAGACGCTCTCTTATCAAATAAATTTTCCTTAATTAAATATTTGCTTATGTGAGGGTTGTAGGTGCAAAACTCATATTCTCCACTTTTCATGGTCATAAAAGCAACTAAAAAATAACAAGCAACTATTTACTATAAATCAATATTTAGACAAGTCATCTGGGCTGAAGAAAATAATACAATTCCAATTAAGTAACTTTTATATATCTTTTTATCTTGTTTATTGATTCCTGTACATCAGCGAAGTAGGTCGAAAACTTGACGCCTCATAAGTAAATATTTAAATAAGAAATTATCCAGATACCATTTATCATAAATTGTATATGCGCTCTTCTTTTGAAAACCTCCCCTAAATGATTAACATGAAGCATTGATTTAGTTGGTCATTATTTAAGATTTTATTTTTTGGATCTACGTATATTTTATCTAGACTAATGTCTCCTATGAAAAAGCAACTACATTTTTTTTTAAGTGTACCTACAGCTTTAGGAAAAACTATTTTTCAAGTGTTCATATTAGGAAGAAAAATGGGTCTAGAGGTTCAGTACACGGTAAGGTCACTCTTGTGCAGGGAATTAATTAATTCGAGATCATGCTCAAATTCCAGTTTTTTACTCTAATTAAGGCTACCCACTTTATATAGGCTGGGTGAGCCTCTGGAGGGTCTCCAGATCACTAGTTTCCACCAGAGGCTTCCAACAGAATAAATAATATATAAGATCTTCCACTGGGTTACCCCTCTCCTATATTTGCAAAATATATTTATATATAAAAAAACATTCTTTATAATCTGCATTCTCGACAATAAACATGCAATATTATCTTACTTTGGTGTGTAATGATGTTAATAAAGTCCCAGAAAAATCCTTTATAATAAAAGTCGATTGAATAATAAACGACATAAATTAAAGAGGAGAGTTGTTCTTTTCCAATAAATTACACAAACCCTGTTAACTTGTGTATTTCACCATATTAAATTATGACAAATGAAAATACCGAAACTCCCTATGAATGGTGGTTTAACCATTTATGGCTTCCAATCGCCGATCTAATTAAACTCGACATATAAAGTTAAATTACCTTTTCAAAGAGACATATGCAGAATGGCACAAACAGAGAAATAGAAGAATCCATTTCCTATAAAAGCCTATTAAATGATTATACAATTGCCGCCGATTATAGAGCGAGGCGTGGACTGTCCGTACCACTCCTCGTTCTAAATATCATTTGCAGCTTTTGATTGGTCAATGAGGCTTTGTGGTTAAAGTGTTTGAAACAAAGCGGACCAACCACGCTCCACGATTCGGAACCGAACAAACGCGTCTTTGTAAACAGTCGTTAACGCATTTTGTAATAGTTTTCCTAGGGTTTGATCTCTCGCTAAATGGTTCAACCGTTTCGAAGTTAAAAAGCCCTATTTCCCCTAAGCTTAAAATGATAATTGCATTAGGACCGTTTGATGTTTTAATTAAACATAATAAAATTTATAAAATAGCTCGTTGGTGATTATGGAGACCTTTATGGGCCTGAACGTCACGCGCAGCAATAAGAGCTATGCAATTTACGTAACAAAGTAATCGATAGTACTAAAATGATTTTTATCGATTTGTCAAACCTTGCTGGGTAAGGACTCTTTCCTCGTAGCTCCCCTCGATTTATTCATGTTATAACTAAAGGGTTTCGTAATCTAATATTTTGTATGAAAATCACTTGACAGGATAATTTTCGAACTTTTATCCGTAAATAAAATAAAAAACAATCCTACATTACCGAAAATTATCGGTAATGATTCCAGAGCGCTCGACAATTTTCGGAACTCTCAATAACAACTGATAACGAAATAACTGCCTAAGTAGCTTCGGTAGGAATATAGACGGAATAACCCATTCATTACCAGTAGACGTAAGACACCTGTACAATTTGTACCTGCCTATTGGATGAAAAATTGAGAAACAATTGAATTCGGGTATATTGATTTCTTCTTATTGAAACATAACCCCAGCAATTCACTTAATGAGTTTATAAATTAAGTGATATATTTAAGTAAGTGCTGGAGGGAAATAAGTTATCTTTATTATCCCTCTTAGTTACTTCTGTAAAATACTTTATCAATAAGTTCTAAAACAAATGTTAATATTGCATTTTTTTTTAACCTAAAAAAATGTCGAATCTGTCGATTATCCATTACATCAATTATCCGAAATGGAGAGCGGAAATGGTACAAAGAAGATTAAATAAGTCTGAATAGTATTTTCTCTAATTAAAAAATTAAAACCTTGATTTCAATTTCAACATTGAAGCTATTATTTAATAATTATTCCGAAGGTTGTCTCTTCTAGTTGAGTTACAAGTTTTAACTTTATTTGTATCATTTTTTAAATTTTTGAAGTTATTTTGAGCTTTAGTATGGAAAAGAGAATCTAATTATGAGTAATTAGTAATTTTCAGTAATCATTTATCAAGAAAAACACGTCTCGAAGTATAGATGATATAAGTTCATTGAAACGTTCATTTCTTGAGGAAATGATTACCAAAGTATAGACATTTTCCATAATCAAATTATCTTTTTCACACTAAAGCTCGTGATAACTTGTATTTTTGGAAAATATTAATAGGAAAATGAATATAGAGTTAAAACTCGACTCTCAGCTACAACCTGCGGAATAGATACATTCATTACTCTACCAAAAATAATTAGAGATTTATCTACTGTTGTGAGGAATTCAAGATTGAAGAAAACTAATATTATAACTATTATTTTGTACCACAACCTTGTTGAATATTGCTATGTATTTATATTTTTATCTCCGTTATAAACGGAGCGAAAATGAATTGGGATAGGACTAATTTTGTTGTATCTACTCTACAACAAAATTAGTGCTAAGCATTTTAGAATTATTTTCAATATGGTTATAGTTCAGCATTTTCATTTTTAAATGAATTTTGGTGCTTGTGTGCTTTAAATAATTACGAATTTATTTTCATAATTATCAAAACTATAAAAATTCAAAATTCATGTAAATCGATTATAAACTATTTCTTCATAAATAAAATAATATTTCAAACACAAATGTTTTTTCTCTACCACTTTTTTCACGAACTTAGTCTAATTGGTGTTAGTAATTAAAAATATAATTGTTACCTGTAATTAATGAGCTAACTGTAGCTATACCGGTACACTACCTCCTGGCACGACGGAGCTTCTGTACGGTTCTGTCTAGTGACACCTCATAACGCGGAGGTCAGTGAATATTAAACAACGGGGCAAAAAGACCCAAATGAATTTATAATTTGAGAAAAGACTCGTAACTCTTAGTCACAAAGCACCTTCTCAACGGTCACACGACAATGGTTTTTTTTTTATTATAATTATTTTTCTTGTCATAAGCATGGTAATGTGGGAGTTTTTAGGTTTTGAAACACCATAAACCTTCAGAAGCCATTTTAAAAGTATGTATTATTGAAATGTATATTATGTATTAGTAGCGGTAGTGGGAGAGAGACGGAATGGTGCCCGAAAATACCTGATCATATATTTAAAATTTATTTCTCCATTATTAGATACCTTACAATTGTTATTTTAGGTACAGTTGAGAGTTTGAAAATTAGGCGTACCGAATGAAGTTTTTAAGGCCTCGGGCGATAATTGGACAAATATTACTATTGCCTTAAGATTAATTAAAACTAAACCATCATGATATTGAAGATGATTTAAATGCGTTAAAATTCGGCTTATTTTTCCCTATTGACGAAAAAAATGTCTTATTGTTTTTAATTTTTTTTCTGAAATAATATAATTGACTATTTATTTTTATTTATTGTTCTTTTGACGGTGATTGTTTTTACATTTTTTTTTTAAAGGAAAAGATTTTTCCTGTCCGGGATTCGAACCCGGGTCGTCTGCATCTCTAGTGCAGTGCTCAAAACCACTGAGCTACCAGAGGTCGTATCCAAGCCAGACCACTCTCTTCACCGATCCTATATCCACGTGCTCTCACAATTTTTGCGATGTATACACTAGGAAGAATGTTCATTGAACATTACTTTAATTGGGATCTTGTTGACTTACGTTAATTTTATATTTATAATTTATTTTCATTTATTGTTCTTTTGTTGGTAATTATTTTTAAATGTTTTTATTTTGTAGAGAAATAAATACTCCTGGTAGCTCAGTGGTTTAGAGCACTGCACTAGAAATGCAGACGGCCCGGGTTCAAATCCCGGCTAGGACAAATCTTTTCTCTTCAAAATAAAAATATTTAAATATAATTTATAAGATAAAATTATAAGAAATAAAGTAAAAAAAAGAATATATCGTTATTAAATATGATAAAAAAATAAAATAATTGTCTAGTTATGTGGTGTCCATTAGTAACCAGTAGCAGTTTTGCCTTTAAACCAAACAAGACGGCAGAGAAATAAAGTTTAAACCTTATTAGAAGAGGTCGTTATTCTCAAAAGCCTACTGTGAACTAGTCTTTAATAATTACATATATAACAATAAAATAAATATATTGTAGCCTTTATAATGAAAAAAACATTACATTAAATTATATATACATCAATGTCTCAGTTTTCTCCGTCAAATTTTTTTTATTTCCTTTTCCATGCTATAAGAATGTTTATTTCCCTCCCAATCATCACTTATAAATATTTAAAATATATTTTAGTAACAATAGTAGTTAGAATCGAAAATTAAAAACAATTGGCTAGTTCCAAACACGATCAAGAGTATGGACCCCTTCAAGTAAATTTAAGTTTGAGGTGAAGACAATACTTTTGCCACAATTCTCTCCTATAGTATAAATGTTTTACTTCGAACTGACAAATCTTTATATCGGATGCTATTATATTTTTAATTATTATAGTTAACAACAATCAACTGCTAGTTAAGCAAACTAGCGCAATAGTTTAAAAAAATGTTATATCAATTATAATGCAGAGAATTTTTCGGTTTCACATTGTAATACTGAGTTGGGATTTTAGTAGGTAAAAAGAAAATTGAAAATGGTGTGGAAACCAGAAAGGCAAACAAAGTTATTCAGCATATTTTAATTCTTGGAGAAATTTTGATGTAGTAATGTAACTACTTTTTACCGTTTTTAGTCAGTTATCATTGTTATCTTAAATTTATGACAAATAATACATTTATTACTGTCCGAAAAAATCCCTTAATTTTTCCTTAAATAGCATAATTATTATTCTTTCCCATCCACTATCCCGCTTTCGTTGGGTACGATGCTAAATATCATTGCATATTGAAGCAATTGTGTCGTGGCTTTGTTTTGTCTACTTTTAATTTTGTGAACCATTATATATAGCTATAAAAACATAAAATTAAAGTCATAATATTTGTAAATTATATATTGTATATTTGTAAACTGAACCAAATATTCAAAATAAGACCTTTTATTGGTAGTTTAGAGCTTTTCAAGGCCCACTTTCGAAACTTGTTACGTAGGAAGTCATTGTTTATTAAGAATACTAGAAATCATTATGTCAAAACTCTCACGGCGGCTAAAATATATTTAAACAATATAATTTAATATTTGTCATAAATTAAACTTCATGTATTCTTATTTAATTATTTCACATGAATACATTTTATGTAATTGCTTTGATATTTTAATCAACCTTTAGAAAAGGATTCAGTTTATTCTTTTAACTTTGTTTGGAAACGCTTCGAGACAATATTGTTCTCATAATCATGTACTAAAAGTGAATAAAAGGCTTTTATTGAATTATATTTAATAACACAATAGAATAAATATAAAATTAACATGTGTATGATGTTAATGCATAATTGGTACTTATAAATTGATGATAAAATGATAATAATCAATCGACCAAAATGCTTGTTCAGTACTGTAGGCTTTAATACTGTAAGTATAGACTCTCAAGAAAGAAAAGTAAAAATTATATATAAATGTTTTTTCACCACCAGTAGATTTTGGTGACAATACTTGTACTAATAGATGGATTCGCTAACTTTTAATTGTGAGCTAAAAAAAAAAGTATCATGCTCCTAGTATGTGATAATTGTTATCTTGATGGATATAATATTATTAAGTAGTTAATTCACTATTTAATAAAATAAACGTATTAATTCACATTATTAGTGAATGGAAATATATCTAGTATTTCTAAAAAGCTTTGTTAAAAAATAATTTTTGTTTCATTTGAAATCGTGAACTAAAAGCGATTAAATTCTGAAGAGACCTCAAGGCCAGAACGCGTGATATTACTCATGCATGATAAGATTTTAGGTAATGGCGAATAGATAAAACAGAGAAAAAGATGAAAAAAGGAACCTTTGCACATAGGCATAACCACTTATAATATATTTTATCTCTTTAGTGTTCAATATATTAATTAAAACTCATGTACTAGTTCATGTATATATTTAATATAGCATATGGAAGGACTTATTCGAGATGCTTTCTATATAAATGATAATATCTATTCATGATATATAATGAAACTATACTTAATATATAAATAATATAATAATATGCATAATATATATATATATATATATATATATATATATATATATAATCTATACCTAATTTATTATATATAATGATAATATCTATATATAATATAAATTTTAGTCAATTACATCTACTATAATAATTCATTCTCAACGATTAACTTCAGTTATTCTATTCTTACAATAAGTCTTCTTAAGTAATTCGTATGTTTTTCATTTTATTTAAGCTGCATATTAATGCTCAATTATTAGTTATTTATATTTTTATAATGTACTATGTAATAATACATAGAATTTAAAAAAATTATCGTTATCTACTTGAGCAAATATGTACTTCGAGGTGAAGCTCACGTAGTAATCTTGTGATCCGAAATGTTTTATATCAGCTTCTAAATATTTATTCAAAATTATTAGTATGGTTGATTGTCGCAGCTCATTCTTTTCATATGGAGAAAAAAAAAATCTTTAATTCTTTCATTTTATTATAAATGTTGAGAAAACGTCAAAAAAGTATATCTATTTTTTGTTCAGGTAAAATATTTTAATAGAATTATATTTGATTACACATACAATTCAGCATTTTTATTATGTAACTGTAATATTTCAAAGCGACACTTCTGAAGCATTATATATTATAACAAACAAACAGATAAAGGCATGGATACATGTGCTGTTTAATTATTATGTGCACTTTGTTATAATGTAAAACAATATTATTGAGAAAATGCGAAATTATTTGGAACAAAAACTGATCGATAGAATTAGGGTATTTCGTACCATTCCGGCCATCTTGTATTAAAACATAAAAATACCTACCTGCACCTCTACAACCTGTGGGGTTCTGTACGCGGTAGAGACTGTACTGTTTCATGTACAACGGTTCTCCAAAGAGGTTACTAGTCCTAGGTCACGCTCAACCACCAGATTCCCTCCCTTATTTTGGGTACGGTATTTTTATAATATTTAATAAAGGCTAGGTGAGCCTCAGGAGGATCCTAGATCCTATATGATCCATCTCCGGTTGCAACCAGTGCCTGCAGCGGGATTTGAACCTGTATTTCCGGCATGGCAACTCAGTGCTCTACCACTGAGGCACTCCGCTCCCAATATAAAAATATTTAACATTTATTAAAATTAAAGCTTTTTTAATTTCATAATATTTTCTTAATTTAATAAAATTCAAGCGTATCATATCAAGTGGTAGAAATGAGACCTAAATACATTCGTGCGGACGAAATTGTAATTTAAAGTATTTACACTTTGATAAAACTTAAAATTTCAAGTTATTATCGTACTTGTATATTGTATAATCTTGCATATTTTGGGTGTATTATATTATCTTGTATATTGGGTAATATTGCATATATTGGGTTGGGTAATATTGATCCTGCAAAACAGTTAATTATATTAATTAACTTAAAACTAGTTGTAATTAACTTGGCTTCTAACTTCACAGTGTTTAAACTTACATTTTTTTTTATTAAGGCAATATCGGAACACAAAAAAAAAAAAAAATCTTTAATAAACTTCTAGAGAAAAATATGACTGAATTTTGTACTAATAAGGGTAGTTACTTTTTTAGCACCTTATTTTTTTCGGTAATGAGCCAAAAATTACTATTTGTGAAATAAATAGTTTATGAACACAAAGCTAATTAAATGAAAATAGTAGAATTTCCGTGTTTTTTATAATTATGTATGATAATTTCAAAATAATTAAAATTCGAAAAATTAAGTTTCAACAAATATTCGAAGTTAATTTAATTAGTTCCTTAAAAAACTTAGTGAGTTCCATAAAATTATGAAAATGAATCGAAAACAGTGATGTTTCCACCAGACATCCAAAGAACTTTAAAAGCATAGAATTACTTAATTCAAAGGAAGTATTGTGATTTGATAATTGTAAAGCAGCTATCTCGTGATTGAAAAAGTATAGTGTTGTTAATGGTTATGTCATTCACTCTATTCAACTAGATTTGTGACACATACTAGCTTGCGTTAGTTCAGTTTTAAGTCCAAATAGAAAAATTCTTTCAGGATTTTCGTATCCAATATTTACTTTATTTAAATTACACCAATTCAAGCTATTCCTAATTTGTTGAATGTTTACAGCCCCGGTGAATAAGTGGTCAAGTCGGATCTTGTCCAGAGAGAGTTAACTGCTTTTAGACAACCAGAATCGTATCATTCTCGTAGATTTTGGGTTGGAATGAATGGAGTTGTAATATAAACAATAACTCCTTTTCAAGCCAATGCCTTACTTAGTCCCTTATTCTCTGCGAAAATAACACGATAGCCTCTTACTTAAGTACAAGAAACTCATTTTGGAGAAATTAGACTTAACCACTTATTCACCGGGGCTGCAGATATATTCTAATAATTTTAAACTGTTAAAATTAGGTCCTTGTGTTTCATAACCGGTTATATCCATTTTCAAAAAAATTTCAGGACTGATCAAAAAATAAAATAAATTTTAAAAAATAATCAATTTAACAGAACGTTTTTATTATTTTTCGTTATTTTGCTAACAATAAACTTTAAACAATAATTACTGGCAATGTTTATGATATTATATTTTTTAAATTTCATTTAATATTTTAAAAAATGTTGGATGTACTTTGATCAGAAAATATCGATATCTGTTTAGTTTATGGTTGATAAAAAAAAAAAAATAGACATTAAAAAAAACAAATCACTTTAATCAATGTAATTGAACAATGTATATATATATATATATTACATTTATTAAAGTGATTTGTTATATATATGTATGTATAGGGAAGCGGAGTAGCTCAATATGAGTTGCCATGCCGGAAATCCTGGTTCAAAGGAAAGACTTATTTGTTCTGTTTCCAGCCGGAGATGGAGCATATAGGATCAAGGACCTTTTCCTGGGGCTCACCCAGCCTCTATAAAATATTATAAAAATAGGGTACCCAAAATAAGGGGGGGATCTGGCGGTTGGGCGTGATCTAGGACAAATCACCTCCCTGCAGAACCTTTATCCATGAAACAGTACAGTCTCTACCATGTACAGAACCCCAGACGCGTTCACGGGTTGTAGTGGCCCAGGTTTTTGTTTATGTGTGAATATAAATATATATATATACATAATGTTGATTTTTCATCATCAAATTTTCATTTAATGTTAGGGGTGTAATCAGTTTTCATAGGAAATGTAATCCTTTGGTATTTGTGAGGGATTAGACGGTTTTGAAACAAACTCATCTAAAACATCATTTCTGGCATTAGAAACTTATATAGAAAAAAAACATTTTCGGAAATACTCGATTTTGAAACCAAACGCCTCTATAGATTAATAATCATTGTCAATTAATCCTTTCCAACCCAAGTTTAATAATAAGTTTTATCGCTAGAGGAATTATTTTTTTTTTAAATTCATACTGGACAAAACTACCTTAGTTATCAATTAAATGCATTTTTTTAAAATATATTTTAAAATACAAAATAAAATTGTCTATTGCATCAAGTGTATCGTCACAAACTATGTCATATATTTTTAATATTATATAATATGGCACAGGAAAGTTACCTGAGTGGCTAACATAAATGTTTAATTATCTACAATGAACAAGTTATCTCTAGCCTATATCATTCAAACAACCTTGAATAAGAAAGATGGAATAAGTAAACATTAAACATAGACTCTTTTCAACAGCGACACGCAGTCTGCCTCTCATTAATGAGAAATAAATCATATAATAAATTAATAGAAATAATTTTTAAAGTAACTTTATTTTTAATAGTTTTATGATTAATATTTATTATTAGTTGTGCAGAGAAAATGCTTTGGGAGGTAGCCCTGTTTAAACATATGGCGATCATATTGAATTAGGATAGAAACAAGGAAACCATTTTTTGTATATTCGATACCGATTTGTATTTTCTTTGTATCATTAAGTTTGTGATTCTAGAAATTATTTGGTAAACTTATCTCTCAACTTTTCTACTCAGTCATTCAAAAAGAATCTTATTTTATTATTGAAAGTAGCAATACTATATTTATTTGATAGCATTACTAAATTTATTTATCTTTATTATTTAAAAATTTCCTATGTTATATAGTGCAATAAAAAAAATTTCAATAAAATTGTATCCATTATTATAATCATTGATAACTATAATAATTTGATTCGTAATAAAATTGATTCCCATTTTCAGTTTTATTAAGAGTAGACTAAAACGTTTATAACATAAATCACAATTTTCGTTCATATTTATCATAAACAAAAAGTATAATATAATATAATATAATACAATATAATACAAAATATAATAATAAGTGAGTTAACTATAAAATAAAAACACTAAACGTCATTAACAGTTTTACGTCATTAAGTACAACCTGAGAAAAATAGAATTTAATTAAATCGATTGGCAAAAAATATGAGTGATGTAGTAGTGATAAAGTAAACTAAATAATAATAATATATATTTAATGATACTATAATCTATATTATTCTTTTATTATTCTAAAATAATTACTTTATATGTAGAAAACATAAGGAAAGTGGCTTAAAAGTTGTAATATGCTTTAAATAAACAAATTTTATTGAATAAGAAACAAAAAATAATGATATATATGTGGGTTTAATGACAGTAAATAACAACTTCACTAAGAAATAAATTTGTAAAAAAACATATGTTTTATCAATTCAAACGAATAATTTAACTAAATTCAATTGAAATTTAAATATGAATTTCATTGAAATGAGGTAGTTTACAAACAAATTTTAAATACAAAATAATTTTTAAAAATATATTTTTTATGTTCAGATTTTTGTTAATAATGCTTTACTGGGAATGTCAAGATTTGGTTTAGAATAAGTAAAGCTTTAATACTAAATTTTTTTATAGAAAGATAAATAATAGAACCACTATTAAATTATAATTAATGCTAAAAAATATAAAATATTTAGGAATGAAAAATATTAAGTTCAATTGTTTTCCTTCAAAAAATTAATCACAAAAGTGATTCTGGAAATTATGAACCATAAAATAATCAAAACAAAACGAAAATAAGAAGTTATTAGAAAAATAGAGAAATAACAGACAATGAATTTTAAAAGAGATCCAAAAATATGAATATACTTTTTTAGTCAACATTGTTCACTTTTAATTGATCAATTAAACGCAAAAACGCACTAAAAGGGACCAACCAATTTCGAAAAATTTAATTACAATTAAATAAAATTTGCAACAACCATTAGTAACAGTTACTATAAATTATTAGCAGCTACAAAGTTAACTGTTACATTGAAATAATTTTGCAACAATGCTTTAAAAAGGATAGGAAGAGGCTATTAATATTTTAAATTTGATTTTTAAGTATAAATATTGGACTTTAAACAAATGATAATTAAAAAAATAAATTAACTTTATGATGTCAAACATTTTATTTAAATGGAAAAATCTGTATTTATATGTTAATAAATGTTCAATTGTAATTATAGAAAGTAATTTATTCAAAACTTTCCCCGAAATTTTTGTAATTAAGTTTATATAAAGGTGTAATTTAAAACTGTCACAGTCATGTTACATAGCCTGGTGTAATAAAACCAAACAAGTGCAACAAAAATTCTATATTCCTTATGTAATAGGTTATATGTTTTATGGATGCTAACATTTTCATCAAAATAAATTCAATTAATAATAATGAATAAATATAGCAATAAAAATAGTGTTGCATGCTGTAAAGTTTCATAAGATTTTTTCATTACTACAAAAAAATCAATAATTTTCTTTATTTTAGTTTAAATGTACTGTAAAATAATTGTAATTAAGCATAAAATAAAATTATTTCTGACTAGGAAAGCTAACATGGAATTAAGAAGGTTTTATAATTTCAAGGTCATCCATTAGGCAATGGAAAAATTTACAAGGGCAAAACTTTTAGGCAAGAACTTTATTTATTAATAAAAACACTGTTATAAATAACAACAAGCCATAAAAATCACTTTGGTAAGAAATAATGGTCAATTTCTGGTAAAATTTGCATCTTTACCTACTGACCTAGTGACTTCCAAAGGATCTAGGGCATGGAGAAAACTGCATCAACACACTAATATAAATAGTATAGATATTCCGAAAATCCGAAATTATCTTATTTTCTAGATATAAGGACTATATGTACACTGTTTATGGACAATACTAAACACATTAAGGAAGGATGTTGACTATGGAAGCCAAGGGTATATTGCTGTACAAGGTCAAATGGAAAATTACATGTCAAGTCACTTTTACTGTGTATTAATAATTTTATTTTAAAATATATTCCATATTTTCTCAATTTTCAAGAAATGTTATAGGACTTGCAGTGTGATAGATCCTTGTGATGTTTGAAAAATATCAGAAACACTAGCCCACTGACCCAAATATCAATCTTATCGTACACAACCCTACTCTAAGAGATAATAACACATCACAAAACATGTTTTTCTAAATTTATAACAAAATAGGTCATAATAAGCATAGAAAATGAGTCAAAGCACAGCCTTGTTGCCAAAAAACACAAAACACTCATTATTTTCACATTTTTAGTCCTATTTACTAAAATATTTTACACAAAATGTTGAATTTAGTGTATTTTAAAAAATAATTTAACAGTTTGAAAATGGGGGAACGAAAAAAAAAAGGAAAGGCTGTAATTGAGAGGAGCATTCACTGTGTGGGAATCTGTGTCAAGAACATTTGCCCAAACCCTTCCAAACTAGTATCACTAATGTGTATTTTGTATTTTTTTAAACAATTATAACAGGGTTTTATTGTAATTTTTTTTTAAATATAAACAAATAAACGAAAAAAAATTAAGAAAATGTATAAAGAAATATGGGCTAGTGATAAGCTTGGAGGTTATGTTTATGAGCACACTTTTTCAAGCTTGTGTCTCAATTTGTTGTAGATAAATTGTTATATAGTATGTTTTTAAGAGAGATTAGTTTGTGATTTGTTTCTTTATTTGTTTATATCATAGTTTAGGTGATTTTTAAAAATTGTTATTCTTAGTTTTGTGTTTTTTTGGGGGGGATAATTGCCTTTTTGGTGAGTAAACGTCGATATGGTTGGAAATTGTAAACAACAACTCACGATGCAGCGTTAGAGAATATCCGATGCATTTATTGTTCAGGTAAGGGGGTTAATATCGGCCGGATTGTGCAGGTCATGATTCCAGGTAGTGGGGGAGGATGGTGTACCTGCATGTACACATGAACGAGATGACATGAGGTGTACATAGGCCGGTGTTTGCTACACATGAGCCGTTGCCATGGGTCGCTATGGGAAGGTATGTCTCTGACAGGTTATGTCCCAACCGGGGGGTTTTCTCCCCCTTGGAGGGACGACGTCCGGCGTAAAGGGGTACAACAAGGAGGTAAATATTAAGTATTTTCTCGACTCACCTACGATCTGGCACATGATCTTGGCCCACTTGTTGAGCTGGCGCTTCGCAGAGCGCCTCCGTTCCTCGTCCGTGTCGGCCATCTTGACGGCTTACGTCACCCTGACGACACTAGTGCATCGGGAAATGCACTCCGGGTGCAGTGCCCCCTCCCCTACTCCTCCCCCCCTCCCTCCACAGTCTTCCCGCTTTTTGAGCCTTTTAGGTTTTCGCCGCTCCCTCAAAGCTTCACCAAAGCACCACCTACCTGCGAAACAGAAAAAAATATATTATTAGTAACAAAATTAAAAAAATAAATAACTGTACTTTTATAAAAATAAACTAAAATGAACCAAACTTTTACAATACAAAATACTTCATTCAAACTCACGTTTATTTCTATGTAACATGTACCTGATATTGAACAAATTATTTCAACTGAAATACAAATTAAATGTAAAGGATAAAAATACATAATGCCTGTAAACATAAACATTTTTAGTGATAAAAACAGAATTTCTCGGTGAATAATTTTTTTTTAAATATTCTGGTTTATGACATCGATATGATGTTACTCCCAAAGTTTTTAATTTGGAGCATGTTATAAAAAATAAAATAATTAACAAAAAGATTTGTTTTTTTTTAACAGTAAACATTTCTTATTTATTTTTCCTTGCAAAATGTTGTTATTAAGGTCATTTTTTTAAAAATAAAAAATGAATAGAAAAAAATCATTATTAATATTTTAAAAAACATATATTATTCAAAGTTTCTAAAAAAAAAAAAACTTTATATATAAGGCAGAACAAAACACTTCTTTTTAAAATGTTTATTCCTGTCTAATAATATACCTGATACAAAAAATTCATAAATATTTTTTAGGCAATAGATCTTAAAATATTTTCCAATATGAGATCGATACAGTTTCACCATATTGTTAAGCTCTTATGGACCAAACATTTGAATTAGGAACATATTATAAAAAAATTAAAAATTATAATAATGTTTTTCTTTACGTAGGTTTGTGAACGGAGAATGGTGATATCAGAATCCAGCCTTCGGATTCACTAAGCCTTTTTATTATTATTATAAATAAGTATAATTTTGGGGAGTACTATTCATGAATAATTTATAACTTAAGTTATTTATACATCCATATTTCTGTGTATTACATAAGCAAAACTAGATATTTTTTAAGTTACGGAAATACCAGAATTTTCTATGAGTCATAACCAATTCGTCTAACTAATAGCTAGTAGTTAGGTATTCTCAAACAATTCTCAACTTTTTTCTATTTTTAATACTGAGAATAGATTCTCATTTTTTATATTTATTCTACAATGGCATCTTTCTAGAGAGAAAAAATTAATACACCAGCATGTTACATTTTTTTCTCATGTTTGAAATTGTTAAAGTAAAGATAATTGTAACAAAAAGCTAACCTTCTTCATTACTTCATTCGAAGAAAATTACACGTTACTTCCACTTAAAAACAGAATATAAAATATTTAAAAAGATCTATAAGTAGTAAATCATTGAAACCGGATTGTTGGAAATCTTGTTAAAATAGTGGATCTAGTAAATTTGTCCACGAAAACTTTTTAAAATGAGAATCATTAAAATAAATAATGTTTTGTGAGTTGTTTTTTTTCCTAGAAATGCAAAAGGAAACACCTAAGATGTGAAATCTATTTATGTATATGTGTATACACACACATATATATATATATATATATATATATATATATATATATACATATATATATATAAGTTCAGAGTATATAAGAAGGATTTTGGTGTAATGATGAGGTCTAACATTAAATTATTTTTTTTCACTTCGAAACTCGTGTATGTATTTTTGAAAAAGTCCCGGGTTTCGGCACCAGTTACGATTAGGCTGAACAATTACATTTAAACATAGGGAATAGACACACTCGAGCTGTTAGTTGTAAACTAACCTTTATTTCAATTCACTCCAGTATTTTAGATACATCTGTTTATCGATAATAGAACAAAAAATATATTTAATATTAGACCTTATCGATTGTGTTCCCTAATCTAATTTGTATGTATTGTTTTTTTTTTTTGGTTTTTTTTTTTATTATTATAGTTCCTCCAGTCGAAGGAACTGGAGTGGGCAGTTAAGTGTATATAAGAAGGATTTTGGTGTAATGATAAGGTCTTATATTAAATATATTTTTTGTTCTATTATCTATAAACAGGTGTATCTAAAATACTGGAGTGAATTGAAATAAAGGTTAGTTTACTACTAATAGCTCGAGTGCGTCTATTCCCTACTTTTCCCTATGTTTAAATGTATATCTACATATGACCACCATGACGATGGTGGACCGGCTTGCTCGTATTGAGTGCGTCTTATCAATGTTCATTTATTACTTTTGTAGTCCTGAGGATATTACTTCACTGGTTACTGGTGTCCATTTACATATAAATATATTACAGGAATGAAATTATATTCAAATGAAATATTATAAATTTATCTAAAATTACAATAAATTATAATCGAAATTAAACTTGTAGTTCAGTTTTTAACTTTTAAAACTTTAAACTTAAACGTTATAATTTATTTTTAAATTTCCGCCGGATACAACAGATCTTGTGATTTATAGCGTGTATCAAGCATCAGATTACAGGATAACCAATGGCACTAATACGGGATTATCTAAAAAAATAATCGAAAATGATAATACGTTCTATATTATTAGATAGCGGAGAGGGTGGCCTAGGCCATACTTTTTAGCCAAACATAAATTATATTAGGAATAAAAAAATGTTATGGGAGTATTTTGTACACACAACGTGATTATACCAGTATAAAGTTTTATAGTTTAGTCTTATAAATTAGTTTACATATCCTTGTATTTTTAAATATTTTCTGGTATAATATATTAATTTTGTGAAAACCCTGTGTTACCCTAAAGCAAGGAAGGGTATTTAAATGAGTAAATAAAATAAAAAAGCTTATATATCTGTAAAAATTCATTTCTAAGATGTTTATTGATAACTTTATTATTAAACATAGCATATTAGACTGAAAAATTTTAAATTTTCATTATAAGGAAAAAAATTTACAACTGTTGTTATCATAAGTAATCCTTATGCCATCGAATTATTTGAAATTAATAGTTAGAAATAAAAGAAAATAATCAGTGATTGTTTTATGAAAATACCCTCCGATTATAGATAAGTTCAGTTTTAATTGAAATATATAATCGATAGCATAATCCATGGTTAGCGCAATACACCATAAACTTCTTTTGGCTAACTATGTGATTTTCTTCCACACAACCTAAAAGGGGTCACCAAACCTCATGTTCCAGTGAACTATTTTTTCCATGGTGCAGAATGTTTATAATTTTATAACCGACCTCTTTCGGGACAAATAAGCTTTTCTTGAAAACGTACACTCGGGTTCAAGAATAGTAACAAATAAGGTTAGATCCGTGGATTGTGGCAGTTGGGGGCTACAGCAGACAAATGAGGACCTATATATTTCTTTCCCTGAAGAATAGCTCCTCTGAAACAAACCTATTGGAGGGTCTTTCTTTGAAATCACTGAACACGATGCCCATGACGTGGATGGGACTCCAAAATAGTTGGCCCGGTTTTTATGAAATATTTAATGTTTGTTCAAGTAGATTCGAGAATGGTTTAGGTTCACAATCGATTCGATAGATTATGTTTTTGTAATTTATTATTCTTTATTTAAAAATATACCTGTCAAAAATGTTATTCGAATTCTTTATTTTTTTCCTTTAATTAAAAGACTTGTTATGTTGACACATTTAAGCTCATGGTATACAGATATACTCACACGTCATTGATAGATAACTGTGATAACTGTAAACATGATGGCTTCAGGTATTTGAATGATTATTTGTTAACACATATTTTCATTAAACGGTCAAAATAATCATAATCTATTTATTTTTAAAAATAATTTTCGGACTTACAACGTCAGGGCAGGACAATGTCTCTCGATTCCACTAGCTTTATTATAAAGATCAAAATAACGTGTAGGATGACGAAGTATATAAATATATCTCTAACATAATTACGAATTACTTCTCATCTGATTACTTTTGTTCTGAATTTGTTGTTTCTTTTCTCATCTTGGATATTAGTCGCCACCCCTTCCTGCGTAACAATGATTAATATAATTAAGATGAGGACATCAATTCCTCCTATCCCCATATCGGTCACATGTTCCTAATTTAGGACTGTGCCTAATGTAGCTATCAGTATGGGCCATGGCATCCATATCAGCAACAACCCGTGTATATCATGGGATAGCCTATAGTCGCCCTCCCACCAAACTATCTCAACTATAATAAAAATTCAAAAATTCTTACTTGATATTAATTGTATCTGTGCATGTAATATTCACTATTGTACAACTCAATTAACAATTGTATATTTTTTAAAATAGCGCTTTGTCCAGCGTTAGGTAGGCAGAGGACATCTCCCTAGTAACTATAAACAAATATTTTTTGTCAAAAGTAGTCTTTTTTACGATTATCGAAGAATCCATAGGTTTATAAAATTATTTATCTTTCAATATGCACTAATAATTATTAACCGCTATAATTTGGGCTTTTGCGCTTTTTTAATTTTTGTATGTATAATATATAATTCATGAAACTTGTTCATTTCACGGTTATAACTATGGCCATTATATTTTTCTTTTTAGTCTTCCTTCCTGAGAATAGTTAGCTAATATAAAGTCGCCCATCACTCATTTTACAGAAAAACTAATTATAAAAATGACTATATTAAATAAAAAAGAGGAAGATAATAAATTGTGTTTTATTATATATGAAATGCTGTATTCAGAACGTTTTTACACGATCGGATAAATATCAGATGAAGTATGACACTTAATTTCTCAATAAAATATTAATATTTTGAATTAATCTGATTTTTAATGTTTTGTAAACTCAATTTTAAATAGTTTTAGGGTTATTTGAGGGATTAAATGTAAAAATCTATGTATTTTATGATCATTCCAACCACCTACATATTTCTGGAATTGAACTTTGAAAATGAAAAACCGAATTGTTTTCCATCATTAATAGTTGAATAAGCAAAACAAAAATAATAAAAACACCGCCAAGACCTATAATATTTCTAGGTTTCAATAAATAATTACTCATCCTCATCTCATTATCTTAATATCCCATATGTTGCTGATTTGGCCCAAACTAGATACCTATCCTTCCATGACAAGCTCCATACGCACTTGAATCCGCTAGTCTCTCAACTTGCTTCCCATACTATTCCTGATAACCCTCCGAGGCGTCTGAAAAAAAGATGGCCTCGAGACCATCTACTATAGAACTTTATTGGAGTCCTACCGATGGGTAGTTTCTCCACAAGTGTTTTTCATGTCATAATGTACATATCAGCAGATTTACGTGTTGTAATAATATTATAGTTGTAAATGTCAATAAATTAAATTAAAAAAAAAATAAATAAATAAGTAAATAAATTAACAATGTGTATATGAATTTCTTACACTTTAAAAAAAGTCTCATACTGAAAAAGAAAAATCATTCGAGAACTACTCAGTTTGCGGCAGGTATAACCCAGAAACAATATCCATGTTAAGTCTTAGGTTGGAGTTTTGGTTTATCGAAGCCTTGTAATACGATTAATTGCTATTGTTTTTCCTTTGCATGAAGGATTTTTTAATTTTTTAGTTCTTAACAGAAATAACATTAATAATAAAATTTAAAAATGTGTTTATTTGGTAATTTTCCTAAAAAGTTTTTGCATATTTTAAATCTTCGTTCTTCTTTTGTTAACATCGCGTGGAAGGATGGATGATGAAACCTCCCATTTTAGGCACTCCAGGTAACAGAAATGGTGAGAATTGAAAGTAATAAAGTATCTTTGTTGAGAAAATTTAGGGAATATACCACGCACCGATGTTTTTACCATCCCACTTCAGAAATAAGAGAATGGAGAAACAAATTGTTATACATCATTTGAATATGAAAAGGATATACTTTCTTAAAAATATTCCACACTGTATGATATAGTTATCACAGATGTAAATTATAGATGCTACAGAAATGGAAGTTCTAATCTCTATTGAAGGGGACTAGAAGATGAGAGAAAATGAAAATAGAAAACTGTCTAACATGCTCTTACAGCTAATTGGGGAACAAGACTCACATTTTGAAAATACAGGCGCAATGAGAACCCGGGGAAGCTGGAGTTGTGGGCAATGTGTCACTTGCCTCATTGGCCCGCTGAAACACAAAAATCAAAATTAAATTCAGTGCCAAATTTTGTATGCTTCATTTCCTTTTTCTTAATACAAAACTAGGAACCCAACGGCGGACCATCTCTCTTTGTTCCACTATTTCTCTCTTAAAACGACTTCCTGGCGTTCTTCTTTAGTCAATATTAGTTATATACCACCCATATTAAATTAAAATCAACTTATACATTTATAAATGTATTACATGACGGAATCTTTTACGTAATAGAGACTTTTTATTCTCCACAAAAGCCAATCAACAATTTTCCGCTCACATATTAAGAATATATTTATATACAAAAATAAAGACAAGAACAGAAACTGAAAAAATTAATTAGCTAAATTATTATGTACATGAATAAATATATATTAAAAATATATAGTGCATATGCATATTTTCGTTGATAAATTATTTAATCATTTAACAGTTTGGGGTTTGGACTACGGGTATCTGGAAATCCCCCTGGAGCTCATTCAGCCTTTAAAAGTACGTACCCTTAAATGGGGGAAAACCCAACGGTTGAGCGTTTCCATTTACAACCGTTGCCCAAGAAACTTTACAGTCTCTGTAACCCTAGACCCATCATGAGCTATAGGGCTACAGGTCAGGTTTACATGCCTAAATCTTTCATGTAATGGAGAGAGAGATATTCCCCACAAACGCCAATCAACAAACTAGCGTAGATTAGGAATATATTTACAACAAAAATTTAAACTGAAAAAATTAATTAGCTAAATTAAGGGATTGAAGGGCTAGGTATAGAGTTTGGTGACATTCTTCCTAAATATATTAAAAATATAGTGCATATGCATATTTTCGTTGAAAAATTATTTAATCAGTTAATAGCCGGGTTTGGACTACGGGTATCTGGAGATCCCCCTGGAGCTCATTCAGCCTTTAAAAGTACGTACCCTTAATTGGGGGAAAACCCAACGGTTGAGCGTATCCATTTACAACCGTTGTCCAAGAAACAGTACAGTCTCTGTATACCCTAGACCCATCATGAACTATAGGGCTACAGGTCAGGTTTACATGCCGAAATCTTTCATGTAATGGAGAGAGAGATATTCCCCACAAACGCCAATCAACAAACTAGCGTAGATTAGGAATATATTTACGACAAAAATTTAAAAAAATAAAAAAAGGTTTAACTTTGAAATCGATTCACGCTAGGCGATTTCATTGTAATAGTTCGGTATGTTAGAGGTCATATATTTAATTTATACTTAAACATATCATGAATGAAACATATGCCACAAATAAGAATAACTTGATACTCCCTAAAAACGCTAAGGGGTTGAATGGCTAGTAGTTGCTAGTGAAGGGCTAGTTTGTTGTATAGTTTGGTGACATTCTTCCTAAAACAAGGAGGCCTAAGTAGAATCCCCAGGCCAATCTATATTAAAGCCTACAATGCTCTTTGGTCAAATTAATTTATTACACGTATTATACCTTTTTTCAATATAATAGAAAGAAACTGGTTTCGTTTTTCACTGTTGATATACGGAAGGGACCTTGGGCACGCGAATTCCCTCTGACGGAATGGATTTTAGGCTAATTAGATTCTCAGGGGGTTGAGTGTTAGCACACCACCAAGTGTTACCTCATTCGACACCACGATGTCGATTTGGTAACCTGGTTTTTTAGGTTAGCCTCTAAGATCAGATTATGAACTATTTGTGTCGATTTTTAGGCTTCCAGAAGAGAAAAAGAATATTATCGATTGAAAAATGAGACCAAAATGTTTCTCACGTTAGATTCAATTTACACTAGTGCTTTAACTAGGGCCTTTTCATCAGTTTTTTAAATAGCTCTATTTTAGTTTCTGAATTGGACATATATATTAGAGAGCGGAGTGGCGCAGTTGTAGAGTGGTGAGTGGCCTAGCCGAAGGTCCTGGGTCCAAATCCCGCATAAATGTCATTATAATATACTAAAAGTTGTACTCAAATATATCTCTCCTGCGATTTTTCCGTGAAATCATAAATGAAGACTCTAGACAAATAACATCCGAAACGTTTGGTCATCGAGACATTACTAAGAAAGAGTTCTTTTTTTAAAAATTTATTTATTGAAATTTACAACTGTATATTGAATACATAAAGTAAGCATAAGGAAATATAAATAATATAAATAAAAATAAATAATAGATAAAGGAAAGTAGAGAAACTACCATGTGGTAGTACTCAAACAAAAAGTTCAACTTAGTAGATCACGAGGTCATCTTCATTTCAGACGCCTCGGAGGATTTGAGAGGAAATGAAGTTTGTCATGAAAAGATAGAAATCGGATTCGGGCCAGGTCAGCAACAAATGTGACATTGCGGTCATTATGGATTACTTTGTTCGTAACAAAGTAAGGAGCATTGAGGATTTTACGAAGGATTTTGGATTGTAAGGATTGAATACGAGAGGATTTCGATGGCTTAGTGGAGCCCCAAAACTCTACTCATTAAGTCCAGATGGGTCTAATGATTGTCATGTATATTAGTCTTTTTTAATTAATTGGGAGCTTAGAGCGTTTGTCTAGTAAATGTTGAAGTAGCCTAAAACGGCAAGCTGTTTCTTGTCGATTCAGTCTAATATGAGGATTCCAAGTTAAGCGTTTGTCAAGGTGCAATCCTAAGTACCGAACCTGTTTTACAGCAATCAGTGGGATGTTATTATACGATACATGAGGACACGAAGTCGTTGGTTTACGATTTATTAAGAAATAGTAAATTCGAAGATAGAAAATAGAACTCCGGAAAATCTACTTTAGCAAAGACGTTGCTGCATCATTCAGGGGGTATGCAAGGTACATTTTTAGTATGGCGACTTTAAAATGTGCATTTTATTTTTATTTGATTCAAATTTACTCACGATCAATTGTAATGCATGTTGAGGCAGTGTAATATTTCTTTAATGAATATTCTGATAGCCGACTTTTTTGACCTGAAGATAGCCGGAGTTCTATCTTCCATTTTCTCACAATCAGTTAAGCCTGAAGATGTATTATTATTTTGTTGACTTTTCAACAACAGATATTCCACTGACGTACTAATTATTATCAGTAAGTAAATGTGAAAATTGAGAGCATCAATATCATGTGAAGGCTACGATACTTGACGAAATTAGAACTGTTAAATATATTATTTAAATGTCACTTCTCAGATACGTTGGAAGTAACAGATGCTTGAGCGAATGTGCTTAAATGTTCTACGTAACTTTGGAGATGGTTAATACAGCATTGTTGTAGACAGCACAGCGATGACCATATTTTAATTTGCTCGCAGAATAGGCTAGGAATATATTGCGGGTTGCTATCCAGGTCAGCCTTGCTAAATTTAGTTTTCCCAAACGGTTCCTTTCCAGAAACAGAATGTTAAATAGTCCGGAAAATATAGTTTCGCTTCCCCTCCAAACTGTTTAATATACGACGAATCAGTCGAATTAAAACAAAAGTCACGAGAACTGCCGACAGAAGTGAAAATTCAAAACCTTGGAATAACTGTGTTTTTTTTTTGAATTTATAAATCAGTTATACTTTGAATTATTTAAATTTCAAATTTATAAACTCAAATTATTAACATTAGTCAATTTTTCACACATAGTGACACTCCTAACAATAATTAAATAAATTTTCAAGTAGTTTATTTATTAATCAAAACAAATAAACTGCACAAGCTCAATTCAAAATATCAATAATTTAATTGCAATAATAATTATTATATAGTTATATTATTCATAGTGTATGTTTGTATTTACATAGACGTTAATGAACTTTATTTTTATTTTTAGTATTACTATCATCATTAAGATCAACAGTCCTTAGAACTTTTGCACTTTGAATCATTTCATATAACTAGAGATTTAACTATGGCAAATAAAATATTTTAGGGAAATCGAAAAGTTCAACTAGTTGTTGATGTTGTAAGTTATTATTATTATGAATTGCACGACTATTAAATGAAATTTTACTTAAATATTATTATTCTTATATCAATGGAATATTAATCTTTAAACTAAAGTTGATTAAAATAAATTGTTTAGCTCATACACACATGTATGAGACCAATCTCACGCAACACATTGGTGACGCGAACACTTAAAGTTTTTATCCTACCAATAGTCACTAAACGCTTCTATCTAAAGTTTTCATTTAAAAAATTGTTAATCAAGGATTTTTATTATTATTTTGTTTTAGTCTGAATCTTAAGTTAAAGACTACCTAATCTCATGATTTTTCTAAATAAAAATTTAACAGTTTATTTTGTAACAGATTTTTTATTTTCCAAATAAATAAACTCTTTTCCTCATTAGTGTTAAATACTATAAATAGATCCAAATAAATGTGAATTTGGTCTGGTATGACTGAATTAATTTTTAAAAAAATATATTACGAAATTAACAGTTAAATTATAATTATCAAGAAAACGAATAAATTATGTGCACCAAAAAAATGATTCTAGAATATGGCGATGTTAGAAAAAAAAAAAATCTTGGCAGCTCAAATGCCTCTTCCATCTCCATCTTTCATCTGGGTTTCATCTGCTCGTCTGCGGTTGTCTGTGAGTTCATCTACTCTCTCATACTAAATGGTAAATTATACTTATACATTATAAATTATACATTATAAATTAAATATTATAAATCATAATTACATTATACACTATAAATTACCTACGTTATAAATACTTATACTTATAAATTATACTCATACTAAATAAAAAAGAGAATATCTCCTGCACCAGACACCTTAAAATGGATGGGATAACTCGACATTGTAATTTGTTAATTGCTTTCAAAATGGCTGTCATCACCATTTTTATTTTTATTTTATCACTGTCTTATTTTATTACCTTCAGATTCAAAGAAGACTACTTGAAATTTAAAACCAGCCTTCCCGTTTTTTTAATTCTTTAAAATTAGATAATAATAATTTTTCCAAACATATTTCAAAACAATATTTGAGATCGATGAAATATTTACAACAATCCCGACAAAATTAAATGTTTGAAAAATAATCAACTTTTGGTAAGTTTCCGTAACAAAAAAATGATACTCCCACACTTCTAACAATATAGTAAAAAACAAAAATTTATTGATAATTATTGACTGAAAAAAATAACCTCAAAATCCTGAAACAACAATAAATTTACGATTCGGGCATTAGGTAATGGTCTGGGAATTCGGGTCAGATCCGAGGAAAATATATTTGGTTCAAGAGAATTGGAACAGTTTGATCACTTTAATTAGCAATTCCATTGTTTCTTCCAAATCGTCCTCTTTTTTAATGTTGGTCAAAACATTGAATGAATATGCTAATCATAATTTCTTAAACGTTTTCCTGAAACAGGGTAACATGAGTTTATGAATTAAAGAACGAAATGATTATCAATTATATCGATTGATTTTATTTAAAAAAATTAAACTATACTAATCTACAAATATTTTAGTATTCATTCAATTAATTCTTATTATTGTGGCTTCTCTCAGAATATTCTATATTCACGTGCCAATTAGTCATTCATGTCGATCAATATTAAACAAAAATATTTACATTCATTAGCTTCTACACAAACAATGTACAAAATCTATAACAAATGGTGTAAATATGATGTGGTAAATAGGCACATAATTAAATTTTTTTTGTGTGTAAAGATTGCGTAATTCTATTCAAATTAGATATGTATCTACACTCAACAATACTTCTAGTATTTTGTTTATTTAATGGTCAGGCCAGTTTTAATAGAAATATAAGTTTTTTTTTAAACCTTGAAATTACAAATACAAATCATAATCATATGCCAAACTTTAGTTTTATAGTAAGTTTCCACACTAAAGATTTTATGAATAAAAACCTGTACCTCTACAACCCGTGAACGGGTCTGGAGTTCAGTACATGGTAGAGACTATACTGTTTCAAGGACAACGGTTGTCCAGAGAGGTGATTTGCCCTAGATCACCCTGAACTTTGGGTAACCACTTTATAGAGGCTGATGAGGCCCAGGAGGGTCCTTAGATCCCACATGATCCATCTCCAGCTGCTAATAGGCTCAATAAAAGTCTTGCCTCAGCGGGATTTGAACCAGGATTTTCGGCATGGCAACTCAGTGCTCTACCACTGAGCCACTCCGCTCTCATGAATACGATGGGATTTCATGAATACGATAATATAATATAATAACTTAATTAAATGTAAAATGAATATTTTTTAAAACAATAATAATATCATATTAAAGGGTCATCTGTAGTGTAGTGGTTAGCATAGAAAACTGTGTCCAAGATCGCGGGTCCCAGCCCGGCAGTTAAGAATAAAATTAAAGGAAGAAAAAAAATCTTTAACTGAACGTTTAAAGGTCCTTCAGAAGGATCGTAAAATGCTGGTCTCGAACCTGGGTGGTGTCAGATAATAGTCAAAAACTCCTATCCCAATTATGCCAGCTACTTTGGACTCCCAATGTACTCTCGTCCGACTAGCGATAGCAGAATAAAGTGATGTTAAATGATTAAACACCATTTAATATAATATTAATTCAAGCTATAATTAATTATAAGGGTAAAATAGATGTTTTATACAAACAAGGCTTACGTATAAAAGACCATTCATTCGTACCTAAATATTGGTTCACGTAAAATCCATATTTGGAAAAAAAAAAAACATTACGGATGTAGGTTTTAAAAATAAAAAGGACATATACATTTTTCAGAATGCATTTCTTTTTTTTTTCGAATCCCTCAATATAAGTCCGCCATTTTCTGCATAAAAGCAGAAGCCGAGGGCTCAGTGTTTGCATTAGTTGGTCCCCAAATAAAACTTATCCCAACACTGAGGGGAATTATTTTGAATAAAATACAAAAAAAAGAGAAAGAAAAAAAAACTTGGTCCATTAGTAAAACCTTTACGAACTTTATTCCCAACTCCAACATTTTTTTTGCTTTTTATTTAGTACGAAGAGAGAGATCGGGAGAATGCTGATAAGTTGGGATGTGCAGTCTTTTAGATCACTAAGCCTCTCAATAAACCCCCACTACAAAAAAATAAGTAAATAAATAAAATAAATCATTCTGTCATTGTCGTTTTATTTACTATTCATCTATTTACAAGCAATCATACGCATTAATTAATGGAACATATTCGATAAATTTGAAGAGATATAAATTTATTTTAAAACTATAAGAATACAATGAATATTTGAAAAATATCTAAATGTTGAATTAAATACTTAAATTTTATATGTAGTAATCATTGGTAATCGGGGCCACGCTAAGTCAGTCACCAAGTCACGAGTTCGACAACGGTTGTAGCAGATGAATTAAAGCGGTCAATAAACTCTATGAGATCTGAAAACCCTCCCGGGTTCACCCAGCAGCAATAGACTGAGGGGTATGTCTGAACGCCATCTCTGCCAAACCTGCTTGTACAAACGTTGTCATGGAAGTTGTATAACACTTTATGAGTTGTAGAGTTACAGGTCTTTTTTTTCGGTATCACTCAAACATCATCAGTTTTCGTAGTTTAATAATTGCATTGATATCATTATGCAATGTTACATTTAATTATTTTCTTTTTATTATTATTAGCTACCAAGTTTACATTGGTAATTTAAATAAATTTTGATATATTTCACGAAATATTTAAGGAGAGGCTCAGTGGTTGAGCACTGAGTTGCCGTGCCGGAAATCCTGGTTCAAATCCCGCTGCGGGCACTTACTTTTATTTAGTCTGTTTGCAGCCGGAGATGAATCATATAGGATCAGGGACCCTCCTGGGGCTCACCCAGCCTCTATAAAATATTATGGAAATAGGGTACCCATAATAAGGGGGAAAAACCTGCCGGTTGAGAGTGACCTAGGATAAGTCACCTCCTTGCAGAACCGTTGTCCATGAAACAGTACAGTCTCAACCATGTACTGAAACCCCAGAATCGTTCATGGGTCGTAGTGGTACAGGTTTTTTTTAAAATGTTCTACTATATTTCGTGCCCTAATACCTTCCTCAGGTATTTTAATCGCTCAACTAAAAAACCCGATACCTTTAAAAATTGAAATTTTATTTTAAGGTCATTCAGTGCGAAATTCTTCAAAATAGGGCTATCTAGTTGCTTTTTTGTTTTAAATAAGTAACCACTTTTATTTTAAATAAATACAAACGCATATCTACTTAAAGAAATTTTTATTTGTGCATTAGTAAATAAAAACATATTTATTTTATATCAGAACAAAAAAATCACGAATTACTTTTTTAGACATCCGAAAATTTTGGGTTTAATCCGGAATATCCTTAAATAAAACTTATGGTATTATATGTATTTAAATATTTATTCTATTTGGATATGCCTTAGGTCGAAGCATATGAATATTAAAATAAAATAAAATACTTGAACTTTTTTTTCACTCTTTTTATCAGATTTAAAAAAATAAATGCAATAAATTGTAATCGTGGCATATATCTGAAAAACTCGGATTCGAACTTTTACTTTATATACTTCTAATGATTGTAAGTTAACGTTAAAAAATCAAATGAATATATAAACAATTGAATAACTTCAGATGAAATTATTACTTTTTTTTCGATTCAATTCAATTCTCATTCAAAGTTTTCTATTATTCGATTATAACAATAAATTCCTTCTTGTAAATACGAAAAAAATAAATTATAATGCACTTGATGCATTATTCAAATATACAAAAGTAAGTGGTCTTTGTTACTGTTAGTAAGTGCAGCCATCTGCTACGTGAATATAATCATTCTCCTTATAGAATACAAATTACTCTCTTTAGTATTCTATAATGTATTTAGCATTTCATTTTTTCCAAATCAAAAGATTCACTAATCATGAGTGTGTATAGCAATATATATATATATATATTGGTTTCTACTTATCTTGACTGTTATGGAAAATATATGTACTGATTCTTGAGTTCCAGCCAGTTCTTAAAGTTCTTTTGGCGACGTTTCGAGACTAGGCTAGTGTGCTATTTAATGTTTTTGCTAAAAGCTCATTTTTTCACTGTTAGGGCATAAGCATGAGACTAACCTATTTTCGAAACGTCCCCGACAGAAGTTTAAATAAACTGACTTAAACTCAAAAATCAGAACATATACATATATGTTCCCTACAAATATAGAGAGTGATAAATTCGATTTATAGAAGAAAAGTGCTAAAAGCCTCTCTATCGTAAATTTAAAAAAATGTTTGAAACATAAGTGGTGAGAATATGCCACATTGTAAAGTCACAAGTTTTTTTTATTGTGTGAGATCAATTTAAATTTAGTATTTGCGTAACCAATTAATTGTTTTTCATTCACTTTAAAAAAAATAAAAATGTATTATAAATAATCTTTCTGTGCCATATTTATGTAAATATATGTATAAGAGACATTTGACCTTGGATCAGAATTTACTTTTATTGTTAAAAGATTTTTTATTTTAAATAACAAAGGAATGAATATAGAACTGTTATAGAAAAGAAAAAGAATTGAAATATGTGTTATGTAAATAATATTAACTAGTTCAAGATATTGATGCACAAAAAAAAAAATGTACTTTATCAATTTATTATTATTATTATTATCAATACCACTACAACCCATGAAGGTCATACGGTTCAGTACATGGTAGAGACTGTACTACATTTTGGTCAACGGTTGTGCAGGAATGTGATGTGGCCGAGTTCACACTCAACTGCGAGGTTTTGGCCCCCCAAATAAAAGTACTCACTTATCAGAACTTGGACGAGCCTCTGGATGGTCCCCGGGTCCACAGTATCCATCTATAGTTAACACATTAAGTAATTTAATTACTACCCTCAGGCAAATTCGTACCCAGAACCTTCAACCCAGTAACTGAGCTCTCTACACACTGAGATATCCCGCGTATAAAAAAAAAAACACGTTACAAATGACTTTAAACGTTTCGCCCATATCGTATCTTTTTATGTACGATACATATCTAACAATTTTGCTATGAATAATCTAATTAAGTGAGGTTGGGAAATTCATTTTTAAACATGTATATATACGTAAAGGAAAAAAACCCTGATTCATATTCGTACTTAAGTAAATATTGGCACACATTCCTTTCCTATTTGATCTTTCAGAGTTTTAAAAAAAGTTCTAGTTTTCATGAATTTCTAAACCTATTTAATAGATACCTAATTCCATTTATTTTTTAATATTGATGTAATCGCTCAGTACATAAATAAATAATAGAAGACAGATCACTACTTCAGATAAATTTGAGGATACAAATTTAAAATTATGTTAAATTCAACTTACCAGCAAACGTTTCAATAAATTTAAATCGGGAATTCGTGAACGTGTTCGTTTTGCAATTATGTAAAGTGCGGTGGAGTCTGAAACACCAGCCCATGTGCTGGGTAAATACCCAACTCCCACCTCATTACACGACTCCATAGGGTCAAACACGAATTAATGAGACTCCTTAAAGAAAAATACTTCGCCTGCTTTGACGAGGTCTATTGTATCGACACCGAGGGATCCACAAGATATGCGGATATTGTCGCATTTCCGAAGACCGGAAAGATAGCGTAGATATTGGTGAGATTTGAAAATAACGACCTTGACCAGGCGGGTGGAGAGGAAAGGGAAAATAAGGAAATATATGATAAGTGCATCCCTTTCCTAAAGGAGAAATTCCGCGAGACCTTCGGAGAGAGAGAGTTCACCGTGAGAGGCCTCTGGTTTGCGTCTCGTGGAACGATCCCGAAAAGAACATGGTGCTTCCTCGATGACCTGGCTGTCAGTGGGAGGGATGTGGCAGTGCTCGCTGAAAATATTATACTCGACTCCCTGGGGATAATCCACCACCATATATATAGTAGCTGATGAACCCACAAGCATTTCCCTCTCTCTCTCTAAACATGCATGTTATGTTTTAAGTAGTGATGTGTCGGATATCCGTATCCGTGACTTTTTTGGCGGATTTTTTACCTTTTTAATTTTCAATAAATAGATGAAATTTTATATAAGATTATTTTATATTCACTATAAACAGTACTTGCCAACGTTGAAATAAAAAAAAATTCAGTCCTCCACCGATCAACTAATCTTAGTTTGTATGGATAATTTTTTTCTTTCGTTTTCGATGTTTGTCCGTACAAAAGTTGTTTATGGTGTTACTAACACGTACCTAAGAGGTTTTCAGTAAATTTATAATAACCCTGAATAAAGATTATAAGTAGCAGTGAAAAACTATTGACATTTATTATTTGACTCAGGCAATCCTATCAATGTTTAAAAATAAAACTTCTTTGTTGACAATTTCATAACTCACTACCAAATACAAACGTTACCAATGCCGCGCAGTGCAAGTCGAAAACTCGAAACATCTACCGCCCTGTCCACGCAAAGCGTCACGTGGCGACAACTATCAAGGTCAAAGGAACCGACATGATTGAGTAGGGAAGTTAAGATCCGTATCCGCATCTGTATCCGCGGATCTTGACACCAAATATCCGTATTCGGATCCGTATCCGCGGATATACCTTGATAACGATCCGGCACATCACTAGCTTTAAAATAAACATAGCATCTGTCATTTAACGACTAAATTATATATTATAATAATTAAATATATATATATTTATATATATATTTATATATATATATATATATATATATATATATATATATATATTTACATATATTATGATTATAAATATGCTTTAAAAATTATTATTCCTACACCATTATTACCCACGAAGGTTGATGAGTTCAGAAAAATGTAGGGGCTGTACTGTTTCTTAACCAATGGTTGTGTCTAGCCAAAAACTCGCAGAAACTTCGAATAAAGCTTGCCATGTTGTTCGAATAAAGCAGAATTTCATAGTGGTTAGGTAAATCTCAGAAGGATCAGCCGATCACATACGTTGCTCATGTGACTGTTGGCAGACAATTGCCACGGTCGTATTCGATCCTCGGACCAAGAGATCAAACATTAAGTTGTATACGCTGATCTGCCCCACAACCTGCTGTTATCCTTTTACACTTTAGTTTTCACAAAGGTGTTGGGTATCTTAGTTGTAGGGAGATGGGTAGCTTAGTTGTATAGTGGTGAATCGCCGTGCTGAAGGTCCCGCGTTCAAATCCGGCTCTGAAAGATTATTTAGTTAATCTGTTAACATCCTGTGGTGGACCGTGTAGGATCTGGTAACCATCTTTGTCTCACATAGCCTCTATAAATTGGGTACCCTTCATTGAGGAATAACCGGGCGGTTAAACGTGACCTAGGACAAATCACCTTCCTCAATCATACACAGCCGTTGTTCTAGAAACAGTACAGTTTCTACATCGTACTGAACCCGAGTCCTTCATGCTTGGTATTGGTATAATTTTAATGCGTATATGCCAAAAATACACCTCGTAGCTAGGAAAATTCATAGAGGATAATCCAATATGAAAGTGCAGTCTGTCGGCATTTACCTTTTATTCACATATCGCCAGCAGTTTACAATCGGCTCCGATAATCGATAACATCAAGACCCTTTGTACACAAGCTCTACCAACATCTCGTTGTAATAAAACCAGCACTGGGGAAGGCGAATCGAAAGGCATCGCAATCGATATTGGACGTTCGATTTGCTCTACCGTTATAGCGGAAGATGGAGCTGATAAGATAAACAAAAGGATAGCTGCGACTCCTAAAAGGGTTCCTCCGTCGTGACTTATAAATACGATGCAGATAATGTCCCTCATGCAGCTTCTCTCGCCATTTGCATAACCGAAAATGCATTCTTTAACGCAGTCGTCGACTTTGCATGCTGTAGTACACATCGTGAAACATGATTCGCCACGAGTGCGAAATCATAGCTGAAGGAACGAAGCATATGAAGAGACGTGCAAAGATTTAAACTTTAGAATGTAACAAGCCTTGAGATCATGAAAAATCTTGAGCAATCATATCTAATAACTACCAGACTTACTAATTCAGCCAACAATGAAAGTAATCACTTAGAAGCAATACTTTTAAACTTAAGCTAAGCTAGACTTTAAAACTTGGCCTGAAACAATCTAAAAGTTTCAATGAAAAAGACAATATATTTATTGTCTAAACCTGATAAGTATGGTCCTCAGAGCAATTGTCTTCTCACTAGGGCGACTGTGCGCTGAAAAAAGCTGTACCATTAGAACCCGTGAAGGATCTTGGGTTCAATATCAAGAACTATAATATTTCTAAGCCCAAGGTTGAACATGGTAGTGAATTGGTCAAGATACTTTCAATCACCAGGTTTTCCCCAAAATATGGTTACCGAAGTTTAAAGAGATCGAGTGAGCCCCAGGAAGATCTGATAATAAAAATCTATCTATCAAATCATATTTATATGAAAATAAAAATTAATGATTCATTAAAAAAAATTCATACTAAAATCAAGCGTTCTTATCACATATTTTTTAAATTGGGGAGATGTTCAGTGAGTAGAGATTTATATGAGTATAGGGAGGAAGCATGGCGGATATTAGAGTTAGTTGAGTGGGCACGAAGGGAACGAGTATTCTAGCTTAATTGGAACCGGTATAGAAGTCGGAAAGAAAATTCCTTTTTCTACATTATCATACTATAAAGTAAAGGCAATCGACATATATTATTGAAATCGGGTGCAAAAACCAATTGTTCGAAGAAATTGTTAAAAAATTGAAGTTTTTTCTCCAATTTTAGACTTTCAACAGATACAAATTTTACTTCGTTTTAAAGACAAAAATTAGTTTCACAAAATTAAAAAACAGTACCGGAATTAGACGAGGATTATAACAGCTATTAAAGAGTTTAGCGGCGGACAGACAAATTTTGTATTACAATCCAAATTCTACGTGTCTTGGAACGTGAATAGCAAAAGTTTGAGGTAGGGTTAGCAACTATTTTTTTTTGTTCAATTCCATAGCTTTCAAGAAATAATTAACCAATAAAAAACATGATTTTAATCATTTGATAGTTCAGGCTACTATTTCGGCGAATAACTCTTTTTCGTTTGAAAACGATAACAACAACTGATGCCCCAAGAAAGGCTTCTGTGTAGCGTATTAGAAGAGTAAGAGTCGGGATAACTGCATTCAACTACAAAAATACCAAGTAAAAGTACCAGATACAGAAAAGTATCCGTATCACTTGTATTCAGATACAGGAAAATCCAGTATCTACCCCTGACTAGTACTCATATGCTCATAATTAGGACTCAAACCTTTCGGTCAGATCTTGTCCTACCGTAGCTTATTACAGTATTTTTACCTATATTCTGATATACGTGACTGTACAGTCTTTATATTTTTGCATATATCGAGATAGATTTAAGGACGATATACGCCTATCGATTGTCAGAGGATCTGCCGTGACAAGCAGCAGTCCGTCAGCAAGCTGTGAGGTGTAGGTATTACTTCCAAGATAAGGAGCTTTTCCCTATTCTTATTTTCTTTCCGTATTTATATCTATTGGCGGAAAAAAACCTTGACTCTACCAAAAGAAATCTCGGTTCCTTCATTTCTCGTGATAAGATTTCTCTACTCTCAAAAGAAATTCTATACGTTCGTATTCTTGTTTAGTTTTTTCGGATCCGCATACTATTTTATCTTTTTTGTAGGTGTACACTTCAATTGAAATCACGTGTTTCAATTAGTAATAGTGTTATAATATTTTAGGAGGAAATTTCGTAGATGAAGTTAAGTATCAGTTGTGGTGATTATTGGTGCATATTGTTAAAAAAGTATGTATTAAATTTACATATGTTTACATTAATGTAAACTGTCAAATATTTAAGAATTAAAAATAAATAAATATTTAAAGGAAAAACCATGTGGTTGAGTTTGACTAATCTAATATCGTAAAACCACACAAAAATTCTCAACTATAACTAAGTAGGAATACTAAATTAGGTGTAAAGTTGAATAAATATTTTACTAAATGTAAACCTTTTTAAACAGAAAGTTCAAGTATTTTCACCTAAGAATTTTTCGGGAAAGAAAATGGTCGAAGTAAAGGCAAAACAAAGAATTTCTTAAAAGAGATGAACTACCTGCCTGTAACAGCAGGTCTTCTTCAGAGCTTGATAGACAAGATACAAATACTTTAAAATGATACAGAAAAATGTAAAGAATAAAATATATCTATTTGATTTTTATTTATTTACTTGTATTGTTACCATTATTGTTAGTAATCATATTCCATTGATCTAGTTCATATACGGTCAATATATTGATTTGACTCATATTTACTCAAGTTTACTCAAATAGCATTATATTTATGTTTTATTTTTTCTATTTTATTATTTTTATTTTTTTATTGAATTGTACAACTGTAATATATACATCTAGTACAAATGCTGTATGAATAAATAAATACATGAAAGGACATGTAGAGGCACTACCCATTGGCAGCACTCTAATTAAATTTCTATTATATAAGGTCCCGAGGCCATCTTCTCTTCAGACGCCTAGGAGGATTGTCCGGGATGGTATTGGATGCAAGGATGGAAACTAGTGGGTTTGGATGGGCCTGGAGTTTATTATGGAATGATAGGTATCTGGAATGGGCTAAATCGGTAACATATGGAACGTTAAGGTCATTATGGATGGTTTTATTTGTGACAAAATAAGGAGCGTTTAGGATTTTGCGAAGGATTTTGGATTACAAGGATTGAATACGAGAGGAATTTGATGGTTTGGTGGAGCCCCATAGATTTTATTATTTAAATTTTTTTTCTGAACCCTTTTAATTTGTTTCTGTATTTTTTTTTTTTTTTTTTTTTTTTTTTTGGGCCCCCTTCCTGCCATTGCTGGCATACGGGGTTCTCGGCAGTGACGGGTTGATGCGTTGGGTTTACGCACGCCCGCCACTGCCAATAAATAAACTTTTTTTTTTTCTTTATTTAAATAAACTTTACACTTATAATGGGGGGGGGGTACCATTTAATTTTGTTTCTGTATTGTAAATCCATTCCTGAAGAAGACGTGCAATTAGGGTAGAAAGCTATTTTTTATTCAACTAAAGACCACTGGTTCCATGTTCTTCCCCATAAATATAAGAGCAGGGAGTGGAGTGGCTCAATGGAAAAGAGCTGAGTTGCCGTGATTGAGTGAGCTATTATCGGCCGGAGATGGATCATATGTGATCTAGGACCCTCCTGGGGCTCACCCATCGTCTATTCGTCTATTTCTAAGTGGGTACCCAAAATAAGGGGGGGATCTGGCGGTTGGGCGTGATGAAGGGCTAATCATCTCCCTGCACAACCTTTGTCCAATGCAGAGTACAATCTCTACCAAATACTGAACTCGTCATGGGTTGTAATGGTACACGTTTTTATAAATAAGGTCAACTAATATCATTCAAGTAAGAATGTTTTATAACATTTCTTGGAAAACAATATATCAAAGCGATACTTATTATATACATTTTTTAAAGAATGATATAAAAAAGCTATTGTTTATTTATTGAGTATACCAAAACTACATATTTATATTTTATTTTTTATTTTTAATAACCCATTCGGAGGGTACGATGAATCAACTTTGCTTACTTTTCATTGTGTTAAATTTCCTTCATCCTTCGAGAGTGTTGTTCTTTCTCTTCTGGAGACCACTTTGTTCTAGTTGTTGGTTTCTTCCTCTCCCAAAACCGTGCCCTTTGAACTGCTCCTCTAAAAGGTGTTCTGTTTTTGATTGTATCTGTTTTAATTCCAACATTTTTCTAGTCTTTCTCAATTTCAATGAACCATGTGGGTTTAGATTTGTTACTGTTCAGAAGGTTGAAGATGTCCTTGGTTAGTCTGTAGATTGGTCATCCATTCTGTAGATGTGACCAACAAATTGCAGCCTTCTTTTCCTCATTACGTCAGTTGGTTTTTCAATTTTCAAATATATAACTATTCATTATATACAATGTATGAAAAAAATTAATATTCAATTTATATATATAAATATTCCGAAAGGATTTATTGGAAGAAGAGAGGAATAGGAAATTAGAGAAATTCGAAGGAGCTGACGCAGTAAGGGGTAACCATGTTTCCCTCATCCCATTTAGGAAGAGCTTGCTTCATCACTTCTGTCCATTTAGCGATAACTCTATCCGTTCCAACACGCTCCATATCCCGCCATTTGCACCATTTTCCGAAGCCTCTTATTAAATATCTATCCGAAAATTATCCCGCCGTAGCCTGGTCGGATCGGATGAATTGCGAATCGCGGAGGCATTGCGGAATTCCCTTGGAGTTGTCCTTCAAGCTGTCTAAAAACAAAACTAGTTTTGTTAAAACGGGTTTTCGACTCACCACTATCATATAGTTTTTATAGAGCATATATTCTACCATAATATACAGTTTATTTTTCCATTTTTAAACTAAGATTGAAATATATGGCCCGGATTTGGGTGATGCCATTTTTTAAAACTCTGTACTTTACTAAAGTGGTGGCGTAAATTAATTTATCTCGTGATTTAAACAGTCCGGAAGTTTCAGCCCATATTATAAGGATTTTTTGAAGGAAATGATATCTGATGAATATCACGAAAATTTAGGCCCAAACATTAAAATATTTTTGTGGAAGAGAATGGTCCGTGTGGAGGCCAATAAATTTCGCTTAGATAGGGAGAAATGTTTAATGAATAGCTAAAGTTTCGACCCACATTCCTGGTCTTCTTCAGGGCTAAATATGCAAAATACAGACAATTGGAAATTACTAAATTGTTAAAAATAATAAATATGTTAAAGATTAAAATTAAAATAAGTAAGCATTAAGGTATCTGAGTGGAAAATAATCTTGCATATTTAGCCCTGAGGAAGACCTGCAAAGTGGGTCGAAACGTTGGCTATTTAATAAACATTTCTCCCTATCTAAGAGAAATTTATTGACCTCCTCCCGGACCATTCTCTTCAACAATTATAATCAAGGTCAACTGTTATCATTTAATTATTTTTTTTTTTTATTTTTTTTTTTCAAATGTTATCATTTAAGATTAAAATATTTTTTTACAATTTATTTTTCCGTTTTCGAACCAAAACCGGAATATATAGAACATTTAGGAGATGTCATTTTTTAAAACGCACTTACAATATTATTTGCAATGTAATAATATAAAATAAAAATAGTATTTTGTTTTACTTATTTTTTATTTATTTTGCTTTTTTAATGTATGCGAAGTTTCTACTCTACCCTTGTCGGCTCTATTACTTTATTATAGTGAAGATATAAATAATTACCGTGGTTAAGTCCATACTGACGTTTCGGCCCAAGTTGTAAGCCTTTCTTATGTTTAATTATATCCGGTAAATGCATAAATTTGGACTCAAACGTGAGTACACATTCACACGTCACTAATATTTGTGTAATGTTAGTTTAATTTTGGACGAGTCCCCAACCCCTTATAATATTATTTTTGATTTTTTTTTTGTATTGACCAGTTCGGATCAAGTTTCAACTTTATTTTTTCTTCTGCCGGAGTTTTCTCTGTCTCCAATATTCCTTCATACTTTCACTGACATACTCGTATTAATTTTGATCGTCTTCTTCCAGCCTTCTCTGGCCTTCCTTCATCCTCAAGCTCTTCCAGATTTATTACTCTGCTTCTAAGTTTATTTAATCCTATCATGTGCCACTCTGTAATGCTCGACTTTTCCACATCTCTGTTTACTTCTTCAGTTCATATTGTAGTTGTCTTTTTCCAAAAAAAAAGTGAAATATTATCTTGGTCAATCTATGCTCGTTCATTCTATACAGATATCCGATAAAATTTTGATTTATTCCGTTTTAAAATTATTTCATACATGCCGAAATATGAAATATTTCTAAAAGATTTGAATAACACTTTGAACTTTTTTGTTACAATGTCCCATAAAGTCTGTACATCTACGACCGATGAAAGGAATTGGGTTTAGTATTTAGTAGGGGTTGTACTGTTATGTAAACTGTAGTCCAATTACGTAATTTAACACGTTGCCGCACACTTTTAATTTGACGATCGTCATCAGAAACAAATTTTTTTTCAATTGTTTATGACTGCCAGATGAAATCGAGTGTAAGTTGTATGTTTGGAAGTGAAAGCCAACACTGTTATAGCCGTAATTTGCCTCTAGATGCCCAAATGTTTCGAAGCGGTAAAGCATAAGAAAACGCATAAAAGGGCAATTAATATGCTGCCTGGCATGCTACACCTTTTTTTCGATGTATTACTCAATAATTAACAAGTGCTGTTCACACACTTCGTACAAGCCCTGTTCTTTTTTTTATTGATTAAAATGTGCACGACGGCTATAGCCGTCGTTTGCCTACATATCGCCAAAGATCGGACGACTGTAGCCGTCATTTGCGGCAATGTGTTAAACGATACGATTTAAAAGCATTTATTGCCTGAAAGTCATTTTAAAATTACAATAGTAATTAAAGCCTCTAAGATAAAAAATAAATACATTATTTATATTTCTTCGAAAACTTTTTAAACTTAAACATTAAAAATCTCTTAAATAGTTAAAAAATAAATGTTTCCAAGATTAAATACTTCTAAGAAATCTTTTTCTACTTTTATATATTTAAAGTTCGAGTAGGTAAAAAATGTTTATAAATTATAAAAAAATAATGCAATTTGTTACATATTACGCGAAGTATTTACTAAATTTAAGACGTGTCTATAATATAAAGAAAAACCTCCGATCATTGATATTGTGAAAATTTTTAATCTATCTTTTGCAAATTCGAAAGTAGAATCCTTCAATGACGACTCAACTATTTTTTTCGTGGAACCAGTTTAGGAGAATATTCAGAGGCGAGGTCCTCCACAAGTTCCCAAACTGGATTTTTGAAATGTCAAATGAAAGTCCTCGTTTAACTGGATCTATTCCACATAGTATAAACTATCTCATTTGTCCGAAGGATTATCTGATTTTTTTTGTAGATGTGTGTGTATTTATACATAAATATGTATCTATATATAAGTATTACGGTTAGTTTTTAGAGTTTACAAAATATAAAAGAAAATCCCAATATGTAATATAGAGGTTATTATAGCAATGATAATAATTAATATAATCGTTATTATTATATTTTCATTTAATTAATTTTGTATGTTTAGAAATTAATATTAAACGACTTATAAAGCCTTCTAATGTTGTTTGTTTATTTAATGTAAGTTTATGCTGATATGGCTAATCGGACGATGCTACAGTGGGATCTCTAAATTTTGCCTACCCAGGTTTAATTAGGATAGGTATTTTTGAAGAGTATCTGACATCGTACAGGCCCTGGACCTCCATTTAATGTTCCTTCCAAAGGACGGCATAACAAAGGATTTGTTACTCCTTTTAAAAAATCCTAGGGCCACCTGCAGGTGTACGAACCCGCGGTTTTGTGCTTAGTAAGTTCTTACCACAGGTCGCCTCAAGTCTTCTAATGCATCTTCACGGAAAATTTTATATATATTTTTCCATTGTCTGTAATTTATTTTTGCTAACTGTCTTATTAAAAAGCAACCTTAATCAAACTGTACCACTACAACATTTGAAGGATCTTGAAGTGCTTAGTACATGGTAGATACTATACTGTTTCTGGGACAACGGTTGTGCAAGCAGGTGATCTGTTCGTGATCAAGGAAGAAAAAAGTCAGCTTTTTTCTTCAATTAAGGATACCCACATTATAGAGACTTGGTGTGCCTCAGGAGGTTTTGCAGGTCCATAGGTCTGGCTGTTAAGAGATAAAATAATTTATCTTACAAAGCTGAATTTGAGCCCCGGGCTTCAACATAGTAACGCATCGCTCTACAGACCGAGTTACGACCCTCAAATAATAAAATATTTTCTAAATACGGAATTTTAATTATTCCCAATTATTTAATAGATTTCGACTGAACATTTCAACGGATTTAATGTAGTTATATAAAGGAATGGAATATACTTATAGAAATTTTATACTTACTAGTGCATGCTTAATTAAGTTACACGATATAACTCGATAAAGAGGAGAAAGTAGCAAAGGCGAAACTCTCTCTGAATTTCTCCAAAAAAAAGTTTCACTAGACTTTTACTAACCGAAATAATCAACATTTATATCTTTGATCATAATTTGAACGTACAGCCATAAATTTGTAATAAATATTTCTCTGGTATTTATGTGATAGCCCATAGGTTAGCTAATTCAGTATTTTTTTTACATTGTTATTTATAACTATCAAGGGGATGGTCTTAATAAAAATAGAAAGAAAGAAGAACAAAAAAAACAAAACAATATTTTACTTTGAATTAAATTAATTTTCTAAACATTCACGGTTAATTTACAGAGTTACTACTATATACATTAAAACCAAATACGACAATTTTTTTTTTAAACATTAGATGGAAGATTATTTACATGTTAATATATTTATAGATTCATGTAAAAATATTAACATAAACTATACAGGAATATAGAAACGAAATAAATTGAGGTATTTCTTATTTTTATACCACATTTTTGAAGTTTATTGTTCTTCATTTATTGTTGTATTTAATTGTAAATATATTTTCAGTATGGCCTTTTTAATTTTACTTCCGTGTTAGTTACACTGATATGTTATGTTTTAATTTTAATTCTGTTCCACAAAGAAACGTTTTTTTTACTGTCTATTTGTTTTAGTATTTTAAAATGTGTATATTTTTTATTTTCCTTGTCCCCTTATTAAGCCTTTGATGTCTGGAAATTCTTATTTTTATTTAGATATCCATTTTAAGGGGGTATGTCACATCTTAAATGTTTGTTAATGTTTAACTTATTACATATAGAATAGAATAGAAAGATAATTTTATTCTGGGACCAGGTCCCTTAAGAATAACAATATTGTACAGAATTTAATAGAAATATATCTGGCCAGACGGCAACATTATTCCAATACCGCAATTAAATATGAACTAAAAGGTATGTATATATATAAAAATATCCTGTCACGATGTTTGTCCGGGATAATCTCCGAAACTACTGGACCGATTTCAATAAAATTTCGCACAGATATGTATCATTGTCCAAATTAAAATATAAACTATATTTTATTTCGAATAATGACCGCGATATTTGGTTTGCAAAATTATATATTTTTTCTAACCTGCTGCATTTTTGTTATGTAATAAGGGCATGTCTGAGTACCGTAAATCCAAATTTGCATAAGAAATAACATTTTCGGAGTTATTTCAGTTTTTGGCCTGTATCGCCTAATCGGTGCGTTTTTGGAGAAAAAAAAACCTTAGTAAACTGTATTTTTTTTTTTAAATTATTTTATTGAATTGTACAACAGTAATATATACATCTAGTATAAGTGGTGTATGAATAAATAAATACATGAAAGGACGTGTAGAGGCACTACCCATTGGCAGCACTCTAATTACATTTCTATTATAGAAGGTCCCGAGGCCATCTTTAAACTTTCTTTAAAGTAGATTAAATTTGCTACAATTTGAGAACTACCTCAGCTCTGTATGTATAATAGATTTTGATTTCAGTCCCTATCATTTAACAAATAACCAGAACCTTACCTATCTATATATTTAAAAATTTCCTGTCAGGATGTTTGTCCTGGCTAATCTCCGAAAGTTCTGGACCGATTTTAGTGGTATTATTATGATTTAAAACAATATGACTATCCATAATTAAAAATAAACCATTATATACCTCATTCGTTAAACTAATGTTTATATTTTATCAGTTAAAAATTTTGTATATTTTTAATTTATCATATACTATACTTGGATATAAGATGAATAAAATGTGTTTATCCATGCAAAATCTATTTAGTTCATTTTTTTCATTCATTCATTGTTTCTTTTAAATTCAGAATTTAACTTAATATTTTTTTAAACTATTATAACAGCCACAGCAACACGTGGCCGGGTCAGCTAGTATAAATATATATATATATATATATATATATATATATATATATATATATATATATATATATATATATATATATAAAACAAACAAAATAATAGTATCATAATGTGCATAATGTAAATGTAAATAATATCAATATTTGTTGTGGATCAGAATGAATGTACTCGAATCATTATAATTATTATTGTAATTGTCAAAAGTGTGGCTATCAGACAAATTACAAGACAGCAATGTTATTCGAGACGTTGGTTTGCAATAAAAAATTTCTTATTATTTGAGAATTTATTCGGATCTTCTCCTGCACCATTTTTTCTGTCTAAAAATAGTAGCTTACTTAATTTATATATTATTTGTAATTATCTGTGTATTGTTATTTTTATTTGTTTTATGGAGTCTTATGTCACTTGTGATGTAATGGTTAGCAAAACAACCTACTAATATATAGATCTCAAGTCCGTATGTTTTCATTACTATCTGAGTTATAACGTCTACCAAAATTATTATTTTAATTATTTTAATTATTATTATTATTACCAAAATTATTGTTTTGCGTTATTCCTAAACATGGATTTGTTTTTATTCTGGCTGATTTAAAATATCTATTATTTTTCTCATCGTAGTGTCGACTAATATAACAATGAGTTAGTTTGGTCTAGCGGAGTTACTAAATAAGGATATATAGTTGTCATAATCTCAATTGTATATATCTTTACTTGCAAATTAATTAGTTTAAATCTCTGTGCTGTAAAATAGTGCTATCTGAGTTGCATATTTCTGAGGTATATCCAAAGATACTTGTTTTATATTATTTCTGAATTTTTAATTCTTATATGCATTTATTCTTTTTCAGTGTGTAGCGAATCGGAAATAAAAATAAAAATAGAGTGAGTTCCTTACCCTTCCAGTTAGAGCTAGAACTGACTAGGAAGGCTAGACTAAGCTAAGAAGCCTAAATCCCTATTGGGCTAGGTCCGGGGAGGAATCAATAAACGGGCCTAGAGCATGCTACGATGCAAGGATGCACCCCCACCTAACGTGCACTCACACACTGCACCCCCATATCGACCTCTTTTAACCCTCCACGCAGGAAATTCACCCCCCGGTTAGTATTAACTAGCGTTTTTTAAACTGTTTTATAAGTAATGATCTCGGGTTTTCTTGAAAAAACGTTCAAAAAATCTTAAAATTGGAAAAAACTACACTACTCAAATATCATACCTCATATCAACAGCCCAATTTCCAAACAATTAATTTTTGAATTAATTTATATAATATTCTCCATATTTTTATTCTGAACAAATCAGGCATGCTTTGAGCGCATGGAGTAGTTTAATAATGCTTTAATTTGAAAAGAAATATTAATCTCAATTGTTTCCCATTAAAATAATTATTAACTAGATTAAAAATTTATAAATCAAATAACAAAAGTTTTTCATGAATAACAATTGTACTCTCTATTAATTAATCGTATTGGTCTCCGGTCTTACTGAAAATTGTTAAAGCAACCATAAAATTGGCATTAAACTCAATATTATTAATTAACAATTGCAGTTGACAATAACTCTCTCAAATAAATTAAAATGAATTACTGACAAATAGTAGTGACTAGATCATATCTCATATCAACAGCACAATATTTTAAGCTATTAGTTTTTCGGAAAAGTTATATAATATCCTCCATATTTTTATTCTGAACAAACCAGGCATGCTTTGTACCGCATGGAATAGTTTAATAATGCTTAAATTTAAAAAGAATTATTGATCCTGGTCATTTCCTATTAAAAGAAATTATTGACTAGATCAGAGGCTCCCAGACTTGTTTTCTCATAGACCACTTTCAATATTAGCTGGTTCCGGTACATTTCTACCATATTCAGAAAACTTGATAAAAAATGTGAAGATTAGATCTAACTATGGAAACTAGCGTTGCGGCTGAGTTCCAACCACGAATTAATATTTTTCGAAAAATAAAGTGAGAATCGATTGGTTAATTTATTAATTGATTGTCCTGTGAGTGGATGTAAAAAAGGAAAGTTGACCAATCAAAAAAGTCGTTCCATTTAACTTTACTTTGTTGTATAAACAAATAGGCAGGTAAATAATTACTTTTTCCGACACTGGCAAACACTAACATCGATTCACTTTACAAATGAGTAATATTTATCCTTGGCATTCGTATTTATATTGGTGAAGAATCAAACAAATTCATGATAGATTGAAAGGACACACACCACACTATTTCGTCCTTCTGCACTTATGAACAAGCATTGCGGACGGTGGCGGTGGCTGTTTGCAAGTCTCGACACGGAATATGCAAGTTTTAACAAGTAACAGTCGCTGAGCTTCTTGAAATATTATCTGCCTACATTGATAGGTGAAGTCAAGCCGACATTTTAGTTCTTCACTATCGAAAGCAGATAAATTTTCGTGGAACCCCGCTTACGAATTGTGAACCCCCCATTTTTTTGACACGCCAACGTAGAACACCGTCAAGTCTCCTGCGGACCCCTGGCGGTCCACCTGGACCACTTTGGGACCAAAGGGTCTAGATTGAAAAATTAAGTTACAATTATGCAAATGAATCCTTTCAGATATATTAATTTAATCTAACGACAAACATCTTTCTTGAATATTATTTGCACTGTCTATTAACTGAAAGTATTGATCTCGGATTTCCTTAAAAAAATGTAAAATCATAACAACTTGAAAATGGTATAATATTATTAATTAAAAATTGAAGCTAAAACATTCTAAAACAAAGCCTTAAGTCTCTCAAATATCAAATATTACCGACGAATACTCGTGATAAATTTGGGGATATTCCTATTTTGTTTTTATTATGAGTCCTATTTTTGAAAAGTAATAATTATTACGTCTAATAGTAAAAATGGCGTTACAATATTAACACGATTATTCATTGAAAATTTATTTCTTATATTGAATTATTACCACAGATTTCATTGCATTACGTTGCTTCTAAACTTTTTATCTATTATTTTACAATTTTTTTTTTTTATTACATTTAGTTATTTTAGTATTATAATACTTTTTGTCCAATAACTATTTATATATGAATGGGATATTTAATAGCTGGTGTACTGCACGGTTCATTTTTTTTTTTTTTCACATCTGATGATGGCTTAGCGGTTATAGCAAAACTTCAGAACATTGTAAATGTGGTTATGCTGATTAGTCGTAAATTTGTTTTTGCAAACAGAATTCTTTTTATCATTCTATTTACGTAGCGAACATCCCGAAAATTGTTATGATTCTTTTTTTTATTTTATAATTACGGAATTACTTTGCGATCCATTAGGTTGATGATGTTTGCTGCGTGATTTCCTCCTTTCAAATGCAGTTCGTCGAATATTGTGCACCACCGAAATAGGGATAGCGATCTGTATATTCATTTCCACAAACCACTTCCTGAAAACCGTTTTTTTTCCTGGTACATCGGGGAAAATCCGTGGAAAAGTGTTTGGGGAAAAGTGAGCTGGAAGTGACAGCTATTGTCGGAGCGGGCAACGCAACCAGTTGTCATGTCATAACTCCTCGCACGTCTTTGTCGACGGCTCTTGTCAAATTTCGAAATATTGCCAATTCGAGTTCATCTTCTGCAACGAGATGTAAACATGTTATCGTATCCAACCCAATATCAGTTATCGATTCATATATATATATATATATATATATATATATATATATATATATATATATATATATGATGCATACGGATATATGTAAGGAAGCAAATAGTTGTGGGTGCAGTCAAATAAAAACACTAAATAAGTGGTTGCTTATTTAATTATGTGCCGACGTTTCCACCTACTTTGTGGGTCATCTTCAGGGCTAAGAAAGAAAAACAGACAAAATAACAGAACTGTTTTTCCAGAACCATCCCCTCGCTTCTCTTATATATATTTGCTTCCTATTTCACGCAATCTATAAATTATCACTACTGAAGTAGCAATTTCCATTTATTTGTTATAAATATGAAATAATTAACCATAATATACTTTCTCTCATTAAGTTCAAAAAATATATTTTTGTTATTTTTTCTTATTCGGAAAGTCATCAGGAAATCTTTATACATTTTTTTTACAGATCATGAAGTAATTCAGGTGACCATATCCATATTTTTTCAGGTAGTACTTCCTTTACATTAAGTATTTCAGTAAGAGGTACTGAGAAAACGTATAGCTTTCAAAAACAACAACTTAAATATAGAAAATGCGAAGCGATATGATTTTATTTTTTTAAAAAATTAACGGATCCTACATGTATTTCTTATTCTCTTTTAAAGAATAGACGAAATAAGAATGCATCTAATCAGGTAAGTAAAATTGAGCAGCATGCACGCGTATATATTGCTCCTTCAAAAGAACAAAGACATAACTCAAAAATTGGCATTATGCCTATAGTAGCGAATCTGATATTGGTTGAAGGTTTTTAATTCAGGAACAATATGTCTCATTTTCCATTTCCAACATATTTATTATATGTCATATTTTATAAAGTCATATTTTTAGGCTATTGAACTTTTGTTTTTATGATGACATAAGTTACAACAAAAAAGTTCGAATATTTAAAAAATGATCTAATCCTAAATAAAATAACTTCGATAACATCATTACAATAGGAATGCATTGTTTTACCGATAACCAAATTTTTTTAACTCACATTGAACTTTCAAACATCTCTGTTCAAATATTTTTGTTGTGAAGAGAAAAGATTTCTCCTGGTCGGGATTCGAACTCGGGTCGTCTGCATCTCCGGTGCAGTGCTCTAAACCACTGAGCTATCAGGGGTCGTATCCAAGTCAGACAAATCCGTTCTCTTCACCGATCCTATATCCCCGTGTTCTCGCAATTTTTGCGATGTATACACGGGGAAGAATGTTAATTGAACATTACTTTAATTAGGATCTTGTTGACTTACGTCAATATATTATTTATAATTTAGGTTTACTAATTATTATTTTGATGGTGATTATTTTTAAATATTTTTGTTGAGAAGAGAAAAGATTTGTCCTGGTCGGGATTCGAACTCAGGTCGTCTGCATCTCCGGCGCAGTGCTCTAAACCACTGAGCTACCAGGGGTCGTATCCAAGTCAGACAAATCCGTTCTCTTTCTCTTCACTTTTCTCCGGTTCTCTTCTCCGTTTCTCTTGTAATAGGAAAGAATGAAAGCGTACTGGAAGAACAAGAAGAACCCAAAGAAAAATTGATCGAGCTACTTCCTACCATTTCTGGGGAGAATTCACCAACAATAATAATAATAATAAATATATATATATATATATATATATATATATATATATATATATGTGTGTGTGTGTGTGTGTGTGTATACATATAGTATATAATTATCGTAAATTTCAACAAACATATGTGGCTATATTGTAATAGATACCTGGCTAAATTATTATTGACAAGTTGAACCGTTCGACAAATTTTGGAATATCCACTGTCATATAACTGATGTAGAATATAATACTGTCAATTGACTCCGCCACAGCGCTTTATTTATAATAATTCCTGAGTTGTAACACGTGCCAAACAATTGTGTTCAATAATTAGCTTGTGTCAAATTCTCAAATGCTGGGTATTGAATGACAAACAGTAATTTAGTAAATATTTACTATCTACTATTTATTTTGTTGATATAAATTACTCAATATTGACTAATTAGTAATGTTTTTAGTTGTTAAATAATTTGAATATGGAGTGGATTGGTTCAGTGGCAGAGCACTGAGTTGCCATGCCGAAAATCCGGATTCAAATCCCGCTGGAGGCAAGAATTTAATTTAGTCTGGTTGTGTGTAGGATTTAAGATCCTCCTGGGGGTCAATCAGCCTTTAAAAGTGGGTACCCAAAATAAGGAGGAAAAATCTGATGGTTGAGCGTGATCTAGGACAAATCACCTTCCTGCACAACCGTTGTCCATGAAACAGAGCAGTTACATTTAAGCAGGATTTACGATGGTTTCCCCAGTTCACTTTCAGCCTCGGCACACCTCAAAGTTTTTATCAACAATTTATTAGTAATCTATATATTATTGTTAAAATTTAATAAAGGTTTACAATGCTTTGTAACGTCTTTGTTACGTGTTATAGAAATATTTTTTTTTTTTTCATTTCCCTTTATGGGTGGCATTAGTCAGATCCATACAGCCCCTAATGCAAATAATTTAAATTAAATGAAAGCTATATTGGTCAGCAAGTCCTATCCCTTTGTTGGTACTGCTATTATTTTTTATTTATTGTATTCACTAAAAAAAAAAAAAAAACCTATATAACTAAACCCATGAAGGGTCTGGGGTTCAGTGCATGGTAGAGACAGTACTGTTTCATGGCAACGGTTGTGCAGGGAGGTGATATGTCCTAGATCACGCTCAACCGTCAGATTTTCCCCCTTATTTTGGGTACCCACTTTTAGAGGCTGGTTGAGCCCCAGGAGGGTCCTAGATTCTATATGATCCATCTCCGGCATCTGACAGACTAAATAAAAGTCTTGCCTGCAGCGGGATTTGAACTAGGATTTTCGGCATGGCAACTCAGTGCTCTACCACTGAGCCACTCCGCTCCCCTATATATATATATATATTCACTATATATTTTTGTTTATAGCTTTCAAATAATCATGAACGTTACACATCTTTTTTAAATATCTATTATTTTAACATATCATAATAAACAATATTTGCTCCATATTTAAATCTCTAGGTGTTATTTGCTTTTGTTTACTGTTTAGAGGTTTCGTTACGACTACGTTTTTCACATTGAATTTTTAGTTAAGAATATCTTGTGTAGATAATTATTGCGAATTCCACGATAAAGTAATAAGTCTAATACATGTTTTTATCCTGTATTTCCATAGTATAAGTGTACTAAACTGCTAAGAACCTATAGATACTAGTCGCTAGAAATCCTGAGACTAGAGGTTCCAGCGTCCTTGCACAGCCGTTGGGAGGGAGAACGAAGGCCAGGCGGGTTTCCTCAAACTCAGGCTAATTTTATCTCAACTAGTCGTCGAAAACTAGCTCTAACCTTGGCTATTTGCGGTCTACACTATATAATGCAAAGTATATATGTATATATTTGAAGATTATAATCCATATATATATGTATACATTTGAAGGATACAATATGTATCTATTAAACAACACATTTTATATTCATTTCCGCAATGAACAAGTAACCTGCGTGGATTAGAGATGCAATAAGAAGTAAAAATAATATCAAACCTACATACATCGCTCTTCAAAAGAACAATTTCATTTTTCAAAAATATCAAGAACTATGTGAAAGTTTGATTGATGTCTTGTTAAAAAATATAATAGTTAACCAAGGCCTTCCTACTGTAATGATGCTATTAGAATTTATTTATTAACCATTAGAAAATTCTTAAAAGCATGAAATTTTATGATTTAACTAAACTATCATCATTCATTATTCCCATGAAACTTTTTTTTTGTTTACCGTGAACGTACTGTTTCATGGAAAACGGTTCTGCAGGGAGGCGATTTGTCTTAGACCATGCTCAACCGTCAGATTTTACCCCTTATTTAGGGTCCCCTATTTTTATATCATTTTTTATACAGGCCGGGGTTAGCTGTGGGTGAGGTAGATCAAATATGATCCATCTCCGGCTGCACCAGACTATATAATAGTTTCGCCAGCAGCGATATTTGAACCAGGATTTCCGGCGTGGCAACTCAGTGCTCTACCACTGAGCCACTCCGCTCCCTTATATTTCTACTAACAAGTCTATTCTATATGTTTGTATATAGATAATATAAAATACTCGCGCAGTACATATACAAATATTAAATCTAGTTTTATACTCAAGTAGTATTGTATTGCATATCAACACAATGGTCTCAAAGATTTATGCTTATTCTCTAGAATTGATTATAGACGGGTATATATATATATATATATATATATATATATATATATATATATATATATATATATCAATATGTATATTTTATACACAGACACAGTTGTATGTCTTCACGTGAGAGTACTACTATTTCGAAGTAAGGGAATAAACAATCGTATTAATTTAATGCGTCACTACGTTGATTTTAGTATGCACTATGCCTAATCAATCCTTGGTCCTTGACATAGTTTGATCCAACCGTTTGTCCCATTGTAAGAATATTCAAATATTCTCTGAGGCGAAGATTTCATTAGACAATGCCTTTTATCCCTGTAAATAAAAATATATACTTATGTCTTTACATGATTATGACTTATAGTTTGATCTTTAGCCGAGTATATACAGAAACCGTGAAAGGGTCCGGGGTTCAGTGCATGGCAGATACTGTACTGTTTCATGGACAACGGATGTGCAAGGAGATGACTTGTCCTAGATCTCCTTTATTTTATCCCCTTGGTGGTTATTTTCCCCCTTATTTTGGGTATCGACTTTATAGAGGCTGGGTGAGCCCCAGGAGGGTCCTATATCCTATATCATCCATCTCCGGCTGCTAACAGACTAAATGAAAGCCTTACCAGAAGCGGGAATTGAACCAGGATTTTCGGTATGGCAACTCAGTGCTCTACCACAGAGCCACTCCGCTCCCCATATTACACAATACATACCACATCTGGATGCACCGTAAAACATGTTTACACAAAAATGTTTTAATATTGTACAGACTTATGAGTGGAAGAGGCACAAATCTAATATTTCAGAAATTTACTTAATTTCATTCAATGAGTTTTATTCCTAAATTATACCGGAACCTGAACGAGTTAAACGTTTTATGTTTATTTTAGGCCTTCATTATCTTTGTCGGTGACTTTATAGCAAGTTTTTTATAATTGTATTTATAGCCAGTTAGGAATAGTTTTATTTATGTGACAATATAAATTCATGATAATTATACAGTTAATAATAAGTATCATTATTACTAATGATATGACTATTAATAAATATGTTTGAAAGTAACCTACTAAAATTTACAAACAAGCCTCAAATGTTTCCTCATTTTATAAAATTATCTAACCGACTTTCTAATTATATTGTTATTCATTGTTTATTTTTATATCTTATCAGTTTTAGATTTTTCATTTTCTTTATTATTTATATTCAATTTTAGTTTTAAAAACCTTATATTACATAGATGAGAAGACGAAGTAAAAATTTGTTTTACTTATTTCTAAATCTGTGTCCCAATTGTAGTTCTTTAACCAGCCATTTAACGATTTAAATATCTCATATTTGAGGCGTTCGGGAACAAAAGCATCAATTTTAAAAATTGATTTTTTCATATTTTTAGCCTTTAGTTTAGTTTGCCACCATATTTAATTCAATCCAGAAGTTTCGGAAGCATAAACTCCCTTGACTAAATTAGGGATATATGTGTAAAAGTCAATTTAAAGTCAAGGAAATTTCGTAATCACCCACTGCTGATCCTGAACGCCTTATTTGACCCCGTACTTGAAGGTTGAATCGGTCAAATCATTTCCTTGCAAAACCGTTTACTTTTAATGCGCACAGTCCTTACTAATTTTCTGACACTACTGATCTAACTTTTTAAAATTATATTATATTTCAAATCCTAGTTATTAACAGGACTCTTCCTAGATAGTAAGTACTATATATTTTTTTATTTTTTTGGTTTCTGATAATTGATATAACCTCTACCAATATAGCCCACGAAGGGCCTTGGGTTCAGTACGGGGTAGAGACTGCACGGACTACGGTTGTGTAGGGAATTGATTTACCTAGATCAAGCACAACCCCCAGATTTTCCACTCAATTTGTAGAGGCTTGGTGAGCCCAAAGAGGGTCCTGGGTCCCAAAGAATTTATCTCCTGCTGCTAACAGATTAAATAAAAGTCTGTCAAGCAGCGAAATTTTAAGCCAGGATCTTCGGCACGGCAACTCAGCTGTGTATCATTGAGCAACTACGCATACCGAATTACACACCAAATTTTCTACGCATATATACCGAAATTTCGCATATACAAATCTTGTCTTAACGTTGTTACAGTAATACTGTTAATACTATTTAGCTTTTTTTTTATCCTATCCTAGTTGCGAGTTCATTTTTTTCCCGAGTAAGTAATGTTATTATTTCGGATTTACGAACATATATCATGTAAATTGTGCTATTTCACATATCCATTGTCATCCTATGAATTTTTCAGACATACTTTGGTACGTTGGCATTCCTATTTTACACTCGAATCCTAAAATAAAATTTGCATTAGTATGCTGCGCGTTGCACTATCGTCTATTTACCATTTAAACATTACTTGCTAGCAGTGGAACAAACCCGGTTTAATAGGGCCTAGATTGCGACGAAAGGAGTGATTTGATTTTGTTGCTATGTAATTCTTTGCTCGATTCCTTTTAATGTCTCCCGTCCGATTGTATGCTAATCTCTCTACACAATCGAAGTGGGGTCCTCAAATGTTTCGCCATGATATTTTGCATTTACCTCGAGCCAGTAACGCAAACGTAAGAAGGCAAACGAATGTTTTTCATAACAGGCTAAAAAAGGCTGTGTGAGACCAAAAATGTTCTATTTACATCATTAATGGAAAACATCTCCGTCTTCCAGTTAGTTATGTGTTTGTGACGAATTCGCACCGGGCCCCCCACCACCACCTACTTGAAAGCCCTGAAGAAGACCTGGAATGTGGGTCGAAACGTTGGGTCTTTAATAAATATTTCTTCCTTTATAATTACTCGTTAGAGGAACCTGTACCGTTACAACCGATGAAGAGTATTGGGTTCAGTGCATGGTAAAGATTGTACCGTTTCTAGGACCAAAGTAGTGCAAGGAGGTGATTTGCCTCAACCCCCAGGTTTTCTCCCAATTAAGGGTACCCCATTATGAAAGCTGACGGAGCCCTAGAAGGGTCTCAAGATCCCATAAGAACCATCCATTAAAAAATTATCTGCCATAGTCGGATCTGTAGTTCCCACAGGGTCTATCTGAGGCTATTAAATGATTAAATATTTGATATATTTGCGCGATTTAAATGTGGAAGCTTGAGCATAGCAACTCAGAACTGTTTGAATTTCCGATTCTTATTGATACACTTTACACAGAATTGATCGCTTTGCAATCCTAAGCGTATGTAGATACGCTATATATTGTAACGTGATCGAATTTTCACGAACGTGTACTTCAGCAACAGAGAACCCATTATTTTTTATTTAAAGCTTCCATAAATTCTAGGTATAATCAGACTCAACTGCGCAATAAGCATGAAATAATAAATCCAACATATTCTTTAGTTTAACTCATCACACTGAGTTTCCAGTTTTTTTTGTTACACAGAATCACACGGTAATATTGTTTTTTCGGAGGAATCAAATAGATGGACATGTCTACTACGACCATTCCTGAAGCAAATTATATATTAAAAATAATATATATTTTTAAGTATATATATCGTAATAAGTAATCAGATGTATTTTAGCAATATTTAAAATTGTACTTGTAGATTCAGGTTTGCTCTTCTAAGCCTTCCGTATATTATTTGAGATGTGTTGTGATCTGATGTTTAGGTCTGTTATCAATTATAACCAAAAACATATGTATTTGATTGTTCACTAGCAGTTCACTACCATTATTTAAAAAACTTTGTATGCTATTATATAGTATTTTACTATATTAAGAGGAAAATTAATGGTAGCCAGTCTCACTGGTAGCCAAGAAAGATAACCTACAATTTCCGTACTTAGCCTATGCAGGGCATCTTGTAATAATGGCAGATCCTAGTGAAATATCAGTAAAACAGATGGAAACCTTAAAAGAGTGTGCAGGAAAAGTTGGTTTACAAATACGTTTTGAAAAAAAAGTGCTTACAACAAATCTAGAAATTTCTAAACTACAAAGCAGATATGGAGATATTAACAGTCCACCATACTTCTAATATCTAGAAGAAGTTATTTCTGAAAAATATTCACATGATGAAAGAATAAAAAAAGGTCGTAGAGGCCTAGGGTCGGTACAATAAAAAAGGTTTATCTCTAAATACAAAAATTAAACATAATGATAAAAACCTCGACACTTAACAGAAAACCAGATAAGGAAAATCTAAAGAAATAGGAAAGGAAAATAATATTTAATATATAATATAAGAATATTCTGTGACCAACATAAACCGAAGAAGGGTATAGATTACAGAAAACATTTAAAATTGAAAAATATTCTAACTTAGAGATAGACTTATATTCTATGGCCACATGAAGACGCTTCCCGGTCATAGCCTTACAAAGAGAATAGTAAAATAGTCTCTCTTGTTAATGGATCCAAGATGTTAAGAGAGACTTGGACCTAGCCAGAATAATATGTTATAAATGAAAAATATTAACAGTAATTCATCTACCACTTCTGATGGATATGAGCTATTAAGTCTAACAGATTAGAGATCATCTTCTTTAAAATTTGGGATATATATGAAAAGCTTGGATTTGAATGTTGATAAGAAAGAAGCGTGGCGGATATCAGGTGGGAGTGAGTTCCTAAGTGTGGTGGAACAGCCGATAAAGGAACGCCCATACGTTTTGTTTCTGATAATTGTGATACTGATAATAACTACCTAATTAATTATACTAATGAAATTTAAAAAAATGTATTGATTGAAATTTACAACTGTATATTGAATAGATCAAGTAAATATAATGAAGATAAATCATGTCCCGAGATAAAGCCAAGTAGAGAAACTACCCAGTGGTGGTACTAAAATAAAAAGTTCAACTTAGAAGGTCGCGAGGCCATCTTTTTTTCAGGCGCCTAGGAGGGTTATCAGGAATTGAAGAGGTTGCGAGGTTTGAAACTAATGGGTTTGAGTGGAAATTAAGTTTGTCAAGAACTACTGATAAATATATGAAAACAAAAACCAGTTTTAAAGTTAAAGTTGAAAAATGGGAGGTCAAGCCAGAGACAAAATCGTCGAGAAACGGAATAAAATGGAGCAAAGAAAGAAATCCTGGTGGGCAAACAAGAACACGAAGACCCAAAGGTGACCTATCTTTACTTAGCGCCTTCCACATTGGGAGCTTTACGGCCATTAATAATGTTTTACTTATTATAAATCAATCCATTTTTGTTCATTTCTTTCCTTTTTTTTTTTTTGTTTGTTTTCGAAAGTATTTGTGAACTTAGCTACATCGATTATACAATGGTATTGTGTATCTTGAGCTCAAATATTCAAATAATAATTTTTATCTCTACGAACTTCAGGAATTGTTCTTCCTTTTACGTAAACAGCCAAATTTTTCACACGTAAAAAACAATAGGGGTGATATGATAAGATAAAGTCAGTGTTATAAATTAATTTTTTCCGAATTAAATAAATGATTGCGTAATCTTCTTCTTCTTCTTCTTCTCCTTCTAAATCATTCCCTCTTACACCCTGACCAGTATTGAGGATTCCGTTCCCTAAATCCTGATCCATTTAACAAGGACCCAGAGCTAATTCTGCCTGCTCCAATCTATGTCTCTTCTCTGCTAAGCCTTCCTCACTTCACCTTATCGTGTCTTCCTGGATCTTCCTCTTGTATTTCTTCCTAACACTCTTGCCTCTTAGACTGCACTGTCTATCTTTTTTCTCTGCCAAACTAGAGTAACCTGCTTTTCTCCTTTATAACTGCTTTTCTCCTTTAAACTGCTTTTCACCTGGTTCTTATCCCAATCGCTCCTGATTATGGTATTTCTGATTCTGTCCCACCTTGTTTCTCCTTCTATTCTCCTCAGGAACTTCATCTTCATTGCTTGGAGTTAAATTGTATATTCAGGATTCACTGGCGTGCACCATTATAAGAATTTCATGACATTAAAATCAGACATTGTGGAAATGGTATTCCTGATTATGTACACTTTTTTTTATGTTCTCAAAAAATATATAATATTTTAGCATTTTGAAAATTTATAATTGGCCATTAGGAACGATAGCTAAAAACAATCTCCGACTCTCGCCCAAGAAGAGATGGTTGGAGGATGAGGAGGAGAGCATGGGATCGAGGGGACTTTAAGAAATTTATTTTAAAATTAGAAAATGACCGTTACACCGAGACGTGTGTGATACTTAAATAAATAAACTGAAAATTATAAGATAAAATCTACCACATAAGAAGCTAGCTATAATCAAAGTAATTAAATAAATTCCAAAAATATTTCAATCATTTCCAGCCATCGAACTTAGCTACTTTACTCTGCCCTCTGCCCTGATGGCGGTCTAAATGTTGTGACGAAATGAAGGGCACAAATAAAATAAGTAATTTTATTTTAAACTTCGTGTAAGAATTATTGACTAACCTCCGATCATTTTCAGCATTTCTTAATTATTTTAAGTTGTTTGTTTTTCTTATATTTGCAGGTGACATTACAACTATTTTTTTAAACAATTTATTAACAGTTTAGAATACCTAAACAACAGGAGTCAAAATATAATAATTTCAGTAACTTAATAATAATTTCATTAACGAATTAATTTAGGAGTTTTTCAGGGTATCGAATTGTGGGTTCACTAAATTCTATATTACCTACGTTTCAGTCTATATAAGCCCTTTTTACGTCCAATGCCTGCAATAAAAATATTAATAAAAATAATTAAGTAGGCATGTGATTACCTTAAATAATGAGATGACTTCACTGACGTAGGAACAAGGAACCTTCATTCATGGATGTGAAGTAATGTTGTCTTGATGAGATCCAGATTTGAGCAAGTATTCATAAATCTAAAAATCATCAGTAATTCATAAATTTAAACAATTGAGCTTTAAAGTTGAATAATTTTTGGTTATTTTTTAATATAGGTGATATATGAGGATAGATCTATATAAATTATTTTATTGACTATTCGGGTTTTTGTCCATATCACAAGGTCATAACTGTCGTAAATTATTTACATAATTCCTTTGTAACAACTGCATTAATCAGAATCGTGAGTTAAGAATTTATATATCACTAAAAATATGTTACAGTTATCCATATAAATAAAAATAATTATTTTTTAGTTAAAAATTAATAATTTTGAATAATACAATAACACAAAACAGGTATGTATGCATGAAATTATATTCGGGTGTCTGAACACTAGCAATATAATAAATTATATTATAAATATAAATATAATAAATACAAAGTACATCAAATTGAGAAGGTATACACAATGTAAAACATATATAAAGTAATTATTAAAAATATGTTTTTTAATGAAAATTGCTATTAAATATTATGAGAAGTAAGCTATTATGTTTTTGTATAAATTTTTGGTTATGATCTATGTTATTATGTAAATAAATAATTAAAAGGCACATTGTAAATAGTGCAATGGAATATGCCAACAAATAAAAACGGTCCTTTTAAAAGGATAAATGAATTTATTTAAAATATAACGGTTTTATAATAATTATTATAAATTAAAAATATTTGTTTCCGAACTAATAAATATGAAAGTTAATGAGTTTTAATTAAGATTTTATTTATAGGTATTTACAAAACTGTTAACTACCTTATTATAGATTACGCCCTGCCTAAGTATATAACATATATTATCAAAAACATTGTTTATCTGCATTTTACAACAATGGTGCGTCAATAGAAGGAATCGCGTCAATGTTAAACAAGGTTAACGGTAGATGAAGCTACAATTTTTTCTATGATATTCAAGAGAAACTCTTTAGTTTTTAAACAATGTTCAAGGAAAACCAGCAGATCCTAAATAGTTTAATACAGTTATCATTAAATTACATTGAAAATTTATATATCCATAAATTAAAATACTTTAATTTCAAACTTAATCATATATCATATGTTTCTATAATAGGCTAATAGGCATGTTATTTACACTTATATCAATTAAAAACAATACTGAATATGTTTATAGGAAAAAAATAACTACTTCATAAATTAAAATAACTTCTAAATATAAATTTTTTAAATATGATTTATTGATATTTACAACTGTAATAATATTACAAGTAAATCTGCTAATGTGAACAATATGACATGAAAAACACTTGTGGAAAAACTACCCATCGGTAACACTCCAAGTACTAAATAATTAAAATTGTTAACACATGAAGCTAAAATTCTTCAGTGTAATCAATGATGGCATGTATTCAAATTAAATGTGCATATATTTTATCTTGACTGTTATGGAAATATTATGTTTTTGATTCTTGAGTTTCAGTCAGTTTCTTTCAACTTCTTAAGGCGACGTTTCGAACCTAGGTTAGTCTCATATTCATGCCCTGACAGTGAAAAAGTGAGCTTTTAGTAAAAAAATTAAATAGCAGACTAAAATAAATATAGATGACACGTGTAAGTTGTAATGGATTACTTATTCGTTGATCATAGCTTTTGCAATACAAACATTCTATGATATATTGCGAAATAACTGATTGATGATAAACTGATCAATTCTTTGGAACTTGTAAGTACACCCTATCTATTACAACTTACACGTGTCATCTATATTTATTTTAGTCTGCTATTTAATGTTTTTACTAAAAGCTTATTTTTTCACTGTCAGGGCATGAATATGAGACTAACCTAGTCTCGAAACGTCGCCTTAAGAAGTTGAATTAAACTGACTGAAACTCAAGAATCAAAAACATAATATATACATATATATATATTTTTTTTTTTTACTTAATTTATATCAGTTTCAGATACTTACAGTATATGGATGGACTGGTAAAATTTAAGCACACCGTTTGGTATCCTCGGTTACAAAATCCATAGCTAAAGTTCTGGCATAGCTCATATTGAGATTCTGTTGGGATAAGAAAATATACAATTTAAAGCAGTCATATTTATGTTAATTATATCTGAAATTGTTAGAAGAATAAAGAAAAAAACATTCAATATAAAAAGATAATACTATAAACAAATGTAATAAAATTAGGTGTATAAAGGGGAATTTTCATATAACTAACATAGCCTTCAATTTTCTATCAACCAAATATTATTATTGGCAAAAAAAAAAAAAAAAATGCTTACGCGTAATTATTTGTTTAATGTTTAAAAAAATATATAAAAACCAGAAAAAATTGTCTTCCACCACATACATAAGTTAAATGTATAATAAATACCTATAATTTTTAAAAGGAATACATACTAATAAAATCTGACTGTAATTAGAACATCTAATTTTTAAATTCGATGTCAAATCATTGTTTTCCGAAGGTAATAATTGCGAAAATTTGGAATCGATGAGATGATTCAAGTATGGATATGAGGACTATTCTTAATTACGAACAAAAATTCATTTGGCTCACTATTTTTTTATTTATTGAAATTTACAACAGTGTAATGACAATACAACTGGAATGACGTGAATGATACCTAATGGGATGGATGAAGGCAAGGAGAGAATATAGACTATAGAGAATAGAGAGGACTACCCGGTGGTAGTACTAATGAACAAATTCAACTTAGAAGGTCACGAGACCATCTTCTTTTCAGACGCCTCCCAGGTTTATCGGGAATTGAAGAAGCAGCTAGGTTTAAAACTAGTGGGTTTGAATGGGCATAAAGCTTGTCATGAAAGAACTGGTATCGGGTTCGGGTCAATCAACAACGAATGGGACAAAGTGCGAAGCATTCAAGATTTTACAAAGGATTTTGGATTGTAAGGATTAGATACGAGAGGAATCCGGTGGCTCAGTGGAGCCCCAGAGCTCTATTCCGTAACACCAAACAGGTCTTATAGTCCTGTATTTGAGTCTTTTATAATTAATTGGGAGCTTAAAGTGTTTTTCTAGTTAGTGCTGCAAAAGTAAGTCTAGTGTAAGTGATTGTTTTTGACTTCCACCCAGGTCATTTCTTCGTGATTTTATATGGCAAATTAATATTTGTTTAAAATAAAATAATATACTATTTTAATAATACTTATTATAAATTTATAACGATAACCACTGAAAACCTTCTACAGCGCAGATTTTAAAATTTTATCGGCCCATTATGAACAACCCCTGATTGGCTCAAAGCGGAGAACTGTTCAATCACTTCAGCGGCGATCATTGGTGCGATATAAATTGTTACTTCTCCTTTTTTAATGAAAGTCAAACCCCCGAGGCCGGGGAAGTCACGTTCAGGTCCGAAGCCTTCGGGTCCTGAGACAACTTCACTGGGGCTTCAATAATCGAATCTAACTTAGTAAGTTCAAACCCGGGCGCCAATTACCGGAGTATATGTGCATGTGTGGAGTCACGACCCGTGAAAATTAGGCAAAATTTAATTTAACATAGGCTTAAGAATCGGAATAAAATCTAGGTGCAACAAGTAGAAAATAGGCAATCAAAAGAGAATCTGGTGTTTTTGCGCCTTTGTAAGCTGATTTTATATCATAAAAAGACAGTAAAAATGAAGCTACGATATAGCTACTAGCTGGCAATATCGCTTCTTGAAAAGAACACTGTCATAACTCATAATACCTAATTTTTCAATAGAGGTATTTGACTCGGGCCGTTTTATAGGTTTTGTAAATTACTTGGAATATGATCGTGCATTAGTCATTCCTGAACACCTAGATAGTTCGGATTGAAAGGTTCCAAAAATTCAGGTATCCGGGAGATTCTATACTAGAGAAAACAGATGTTGGAGATTGGATTCTAGAAAGAAGGGCTAATGAATTAATAATGAATATACACAAGAAGTGCATCTCCTGGAATACAAAATAAGACTTTATTACAATTTCGTAAAAAGGGAATGACTCTTCGTCCGTGAATGCCTCTCAATGAAAAACGGAATACGTCTCAAAAATATGGAAGGCCCAGATAGAAGAATTCTAAGAAAAATCGTTGATACAATTCATACTGAAGACGGATGGAAACCAAAAGAAAACCAGCCTGAAAATTAAAAGCATCTCTCTAACTATGCGGAAGGGAACGTTGGCATTCTTCGGACATCTGTAGAGAATGAAAAAACATAGGCTGATCAAGCAAACATCTAACTATTTTTGTAAAAAGAGACTCAACATACCAAACCCTCAGATACTAGAAAGTAGTCAATTTGGAAGCAGATTGAAACATCTGGAAGGTTATCAGGATGATGAAAGACCATACAAGTCTGGACGAAGCTGTACAAAGGATCAAAAGAAACAAGCCCGTGAACGCATGAAATAATACTGAAGATGCAGAAAACTCCAGCAGAAGAAAGTAAAATAAATTTCTTATGTGGTCCGAGTAACATGTACACGTAGGTTTGAAGTCTGGGGACTCAATGAGGTCCCATAATTGCTCGATGAGGTCCCATAATTGCTAGATGAGGTCCCATAATTGCTAGATGAGGTCCCATAATTGCTAGATGGGGTCCCATAATTGTTTCGAATTATATTGAGCTAAGTAAACTTTAGAAGAGAGCGGGGTTGCTCAACGTGTATAGCCGCCGTGCTGATGGTCAAAGGTACGAATCCGGCTGAGGCAGATAAAATATTTAATCTGTTAATAGCCACGGATGGATCCTGTGGGATCTACATACCTCTGGGACTCACCCAGCCTCTGTGAAATGGGCATTCTTAATTGGGGGAAACCTGGCGGTCGAGATTGGTCTCTGATAATCAACCCCTCGACCTAGAATCACTACAGTGTTGACCATGAACTGAAACCAGGAACCTTTGCGTTGTGAACTCTTTGTGTAATAGTATTACGGTTTTTATTTATTTATTGTTTTAAATACTTAAATATAGTTAGACTCCTATACATCATACGTGAGAAATTAAAGGGTATTATAAAAAAAAAAAGATGGGGCGGGTTCAGCCTTAATTATATAGGCAGAATAAATCTTTCACGTATAAACTAGAGAGAACATCCGGAAGTTTACCGCCCTATTATAATGTGTAAACAGTTTGAAATGAAATGAAGAAGTCAAATGATTGAGGATCATATTCTTTTTACACTCCTTTTACTCATGTTCGTATGATCAACTTAAGATTTAAAGCAAAACATACTTGACTCAAGAGGATCATAAATTTCATAATTGACTTTTTCAGTGGCTCATTAACAGTATAATATTAGTGGTAATGACGGTGATAATCCTACATTTACTCTGAAATAATTAAAAAGAAGCTCTAAAAAGCGTCAGTTACTTAGACTAATAATTTATCCAGCTTAATCAAGGTTAAGAAAGTGTGGGAAAGTTTTTTTGCGAAATTTAGTTATTAATGCATTTACATTGAAGTTTAAATCACGCTTTATTTCAAGTGGGCATTCTAAACTAAAAATGCACGGCGGTTGAGCATAACCTCGGACAAATCGTTTCCGTGCACGACCGTTATCCTATAAACAGTCACTATCGTATACTGAACCTAAGGCTCTTCATGCGTGATAGCAGTGCAGGTTTTTTTTAATTGCAAAACTCAAAAAAACATATGTCCAGGGATCAAAACACTAATTTAGAAATGGTAGAAAATGTCTATATTAAAATTATTTATATATATTAATAATGAAGCCATCTCTTCAATAATCTTCTTATTTGCCAAGCTGAATATTATTTCATCACGTAAATAGAAAACAAAATGTTTACAATCTGTCTTTAAACACAAATACTATATATGTCTATCAGATGTGCAATTGGAAATTCATAGATCACATGTTTGATTGAGAATTTATACATTATGTTTCACATTTCAGAACAAAAATAAGTTGAGGAAAGAAAATAAATCTTTGAAAATGCCAAGTCATTTTGAAAAGGGCATATCAACTATTTATTGCAAACTGATGGGAGTGTACACGTGAATTATCGTTTTGAGATTATATTTAAATGGGCTATAGTTAAACGATAATGAAACATAGCTATAAATTGAATAAAGAAAATTATTAAAAAGATTGTGATATTTCAAAAATTATTTTCAGAAACAAAGGCAAAATGATCCATTGGCATGACATACTGATGAGGAAATTAATGGTTCGTGGGTCCAGTAAATATAATCATACACCAATTAGCATCATCAATTAGCAAGTCACATAACAAATAAATAACTTTTTGTTTGTATTTATCTATGTTATAAATGATATTTGATTAATAATAACTAAATATCATTTGTTAAACCAGCTTTAACAGAAAATGTATTTATTTTTCAGTTTCACTTCGTTTATCATTTTTATAATAAAAACTAAATTACTTATTCCGGCAAGATAATATTTAGCAGCACGTTTAACTTAATACATATGTGAACTGACCATCAAACTAACAATCATATAAAAATTCATTTGAGCTGAGTAAATTTCCAAACAAATGCTTTTTTTTTTATAAGCTATTATTTATTCATAGAAATACTTTTTTGGGGAATGCCTCATTAACGTTATATAACATTATTATTTGAATTTAAATTTATAATCCCAATCATAAATTCTTGTCTTAAATTTTAATTAAACATGAAGGAAAATTTTAGTTGCTAATAAATAACCGTTTCGAACATTACCTCATAGCAGCAAAATTTTATTAAACAAAAAATTGTTTCATAGTTGCCAGCAGACTACAACATACAACTGCAGCCCCGGGGAATAAGCGGTTAAATCGAATTCGTCCTAAACGAGCTAATTTTATTTAGGGAAGCGGAATCGTGTAATTCAAGGCAAAAACTACGGCTTCTAGTGGAGTTATTTTATAATTCCATTAGAAGCCGTAGTTACAAGTACAAATGTTGACTTAGAAACGGTTCAGTCTCTGTTATATACTGAACCCAAAATCCCTCGAGGCTTATTTAGAGTTTATATATGTATATTTAAAATATCTGAGCATGGATTTGCGGATGATTTGGTTCTGAGGGGTGAAGACCTGTAAACTATAAAATTAAATACCGAAACGTTGATAAGTATATGGTTAGCCGCAGAAAAGGGGGAGATATTGGGGAGTATTGTTTTAGGAAGGAATATGTTTAAACGTGTTGAGAATTTGAGGTACTTAGGGTCTATGGTAACTAGGAAAAACGAAATTCAAGACGAAATAAAGGCGCAATTAAAGAGGCAGGAAATGCTTGTTATTATTCTGTCTCTACATTATTTAGCTCGCCTCTTTTATCCCGAAATCTAAAAATCAGAATTTATAAAACTGTCTTACTTCCTCTTACAAATCTTTACTGATGTGAATCATGGCCGCTAAAGGATGAACACGGTCTTAAGGTTTTCGAAAATGAGGTGTGGCTTATAATATTTAGGCCAAATAAGGATGAGACCACTGGAGACTTTAAGAGATTATCGGCATCGATCCTTCGGGTTCCTTCTGAGCCTTATTATTATGTATTTACTTATATCAATATATTTTTTTTGTTATTTCAAGCATTAAATGAATTATTGGAATTGCTTTGTTCGATGAAAAGTACGTACGAAGTACGTACGAATTGTGCCTGTAGTGGCCGGAATGTAAAACCTAGTGAGCTGGACAAACGCATTATACTTACCGTTTTGTTCCAGACTCCAGAGAGCTCTGAAGGGCACAACACTGGAGAGGATAGGGCAGGCCTATTTTATTCCGATAAATATGGAGTGTCCTATTGTCCAACATGGCGTACCCCAGGCACACCTCGTTGTCTGGCAATGACATTTGCAACAGCCTCGTTCGGTCTCTCTTAATTCCTTGCCTGAATAAATTATATACCCTTTGCTAATGTCAATGCCTAGGGTTTGCGCTTTTGACATTTATCTCATAGTGTAAAAATGGTTTCGGCATTTTAATGGTACGTATTCTACCATAGACTAGAAACATACCCGGATTCCGACTATCTATACAAAAATCCCATTATCCTTTATTATTGTATAACTATATTGTTGTAATGATGATTATTACATTCCCTCGATATATTACTGATAAAGTGAAAAGCATCACCTCGCACGAGAATAAAACAGTGAAAACAGGATAATAAAATTATTTCGCAGTTTGTTGCTTCGAGTTGAGTCACAACAAGATTTAACTTTTGATTCGTTTCCCTTATAATATTTTTCAAAAAATTAGGAGCTTTAGTATAGATAAGAGAATTTAACTATTGGAAATTTGTATACTTCGGTAATCATTTCATCTAGAAATGAACGTTTCAACAAACATTTCACATATCACACAACACACACAAATCATCACAACAAGCATTTCATCTATACTTCGAAATGTTACTTGAAACTCATAATTAACTACTCATTAATCATAATTACATTCTCTTTTCCATACTAATGCTCACGATAACTTGTATTTTCGGAAAACAATAAAAAAGAAAGGAATAAATAGTTAAAACTTGTTATAACTCGACTCAAAGCGACAACCTACGGAATATATTCCATACACTGGTTACTTACATACAAAAATAGGGTCAACCACACCATGGATTAGATAAGCTAAAATAGATCTATAAAAAGCTAAGATAGAACCAAGTGATATTACTGACAAAAAACTGTTTGGAAGCAAGATAGAAAAGTGAATAGCAATGTCAGAGACGGAAGCAATGAAGAAATAAGGAACAAGATAGATAGAGGATAAAAAAAGAGCTGGTGGAGAAAATATGAAGGAATTATGGAAAAAAAGTCAGATTGCTTTCCGTGATCCTCCTTGGTGCATTCGCAGTAATTAAAAAAATAATATGTACTATAAACTATAATAGTAGAACAGAACAGAAAAATAATTTTACCCTGGGACAAGGTACCTTAAGAAAGGAGAGTACAAAATTAATTGAATGTATATCTGGCCGATAAGAAGGATAAAATATTTACATACGTACTTGAATATAAAAAAAACAAATTAAAAGACATGTTCTGGTAAAGAAAAAATAGAATAAAAATTAATAAAAACTCAAATTTAAAGGAATTAATATTTGCTACACTTGGAATAACACAAAAAAATAAAAACTTCAGTATTTTGATAGTGAAAGATCTATAAAAAATACATAAATACAATTTTACACATCTTTTTATTATATTTTATATATTATTAGAGTTGAATTTGAAATCGATATTAGAGTTTACAAGGAACCGGAATGGTTCAGTGGTAGAGATCTGGCAGCTGGCAGAATTTATCCAATGTGTTTACAGCCGGAAAGGGATGCTTTGGGATTTAGGACCCTCCTGGGGCTATCTCAGCTTTTAAAGTTGTTACCCGATATAGTGAGAACAATCTAGCGGTTGCTGGAACAAATCATCTCCCTGCACAACCGTTGCCCAAGAAACAGAACAGTCTCTACGTAATGAAACCCGATCCTTTCGATGGTTGTAGCGGTTTTTATTTTTATTTTTAGGTTTATACGTGTTGAATTTTAACGTTTTTTCTGGTTTCCCAACAGGGTTACTGCAGCTGAAAATGTAGAAAAACTATAAAAATTACTAGTATGTATGTGGGCGAAATTTTATACCAAGCTACATACAACTGATATTGTATATAAAGTAAGTATGTTTATAGGTTTATATCCTTCCTTAAGTAATATTAGCAAAAAATACTTGCGGATTAAAAGAAACAACATAAAACGAATCTTTTTTCTGCCATACTCTATTAGAAGTTGTGAAATAAGTTATTTTATGGCCTCACATAAAACTGAAACAGACAATTCAATATTCGATATTGAATTCATATATATTTTCAGAGCTTATCGTTCTAATTTATTGTTATTGAGTTCTTGTAAAATAGACAAGGTTGAAGGGGAAAGGTTCGGTTGACGCCGCAGTCGATAAATCTTCTACAACAGAAATGATCATATATATTTCAAGATATTCAAGAATGTTTTGAAGGCTTTTTCAACATTCCAATTTTTCTACAAGGAGTAATAACTTAGAAATCATTACAGTCCAAGCATTGTTAGAGAATCTTCGTGAACAATGAATGCATTTAAATTTTAAATTTAAATAGGATTTAAACCATTATCAAAGCCATCGTTAAAATGCCTTCCCAACTTAGAGTATTGCTCGAAAATATACTTATAAATATAATTCATTATTATATTTAAAATTTAATTTTTTTTCTATTAATTTATTTGAAATCCTGAAAAAAAAAACTAAAAAAATGTTTCTGCATACAAAATACAATTTCGTTTTTTTGTTGATATAGTAGCTAATCATTATTTATCACAAACTAATTTTTTTTTTCATCACTCTTTTCTTATTTTAAACTTATTGAACATCGTTTACAACTCTTTAGCTTTGTTTTTTTTTAAGCGTGTATTTTAGTTTTTCAATTATAATTTTTCTTTTAAGTACCAAACTTCCCAGTTGATCCTGAAAGTAATCATATGCTCGTTTTAAAGATTAAGCCACGCATCCCTTACTTAGTTCACGGCTTAACATGTTAGTACTCAGTCTCTATATAACTGCTAATACAAAAAGAATAAAAATATTGATTTTTATTAAAAAAAATTATTTTATTTGTATAAAATGTTTTTTTGAATAAGTTGTAACTAGAAATATATTTTTGTTTTAGTAAATTTTAGTGATTATTCGATAAAAAAAACATATAAAAAGAATAGCCGGAAACTTGTTAAATATATATATATTTACCTATTATTCGTCCTCCATAATATTGCTAATAAACTACTGTATAGGAATGAAGGCATTAATTTTTATTATAAACAGATTATTTTAGTTCTATAATATATGCATTCGAATCATTTTTAAGAATTATTTTACTTTTTTATACAGACCTATTTTTTTTCTTTTTGGTAATTATTCTGCAGATTGTCACTTCGATTTGAGTCACAACAAGTTTTAACTGTTTACGCGTTTCATTTTTAATGTTTTCCTGAAATACAAGTTAGCGAAAGCTTTAGAATGCATTATGGGTGATGAGTAGATTTCGGTAAACATTTAATATAGAAATGAACGTTTCAAGAAACATCTATCATCTGTACTTCAAAATGTTAGTTGAAACTTTAATTTCTGGTTGAAATGATAACTGAAGTATAAACATTCCTCTTATGAGTACGTCCTCTTTTCCACACTAAAGCTCACGATAACTTGTAATTTCGGAAAATAATAAAAATGAAACGAATAAACAGTAAAAACATATTGTAACTCAACTCGAAGCGACAAACTACAGAATCCAAACCCAGTATTTGGATTGGTGTAGAAGTTATTTTAATAGTTTATACAAACCCCTTTTTTTTAATGATTACAGATAAAATGATAAAACAGATAAGCTGTTAAATATAACAACAATAGTTAGCCATTTTTAATACAATTTTACAGGACTCGAAGCTGCTAGTAGTTGGAGATACCCCCACCACTCCTTGAGAAGGAGACTTCCCATTTTGGAAGGACCTCCGAAAGTATGGAAGCCTAAGATGGCGGTGCTCGGGTTGCGAAACCTGTTGGCATTGGGCTGTAGCTCTTGCGAAATCTTCTCCAGTTCTCGCCACTCGAATATTTCCCTTGTTCTGAGCGCCCGATATACTTAATACTGTATTATTATCTATCTATACACTTAATAATAATGATAAATATCAAAAAACGATACTTAAAACCACTTCAGGAAACCATATCTTAATGTAAGAGGAAGAAAATGATTCGGGTGAAGGTCAAGAAAATTCTCTTATACAGGGTAAACTGTTTATTTAAGAGCCAACGTTTCGACCATCAGGCCTTCTTCAGGGCTAAAGTTTCAAGAGACATAAATTATAATAATGTATGGTAAAAAAAAAATAGCAGAATATGTAGTATGTTGATAGAATAATAATACTACATGCTACATATTATAATAGTATTAAGTATATAAATAAAAACCAGAGGGGATGGAATTATATAATGACAAAGAGGTAATGTTTAACTTCAACAAACTAACAAATGAATAACAACTGTTGGTTTTAATAATTAATTATTTATATTTAAATCAACTTCACCGTACGAGGCTAACAGTTGGCTAATTAATAATAATAAAATAAATATTTTATTACGTTAAAGAAAATGGCGAAGAAATGTATATTGAAATAAATAACTTATATGAAAAAACAACACACGAAGATGCTGCTGTGATTCCACTGATAAATATTAAAACATAAATTTGGTTATATCGCACTAGTATTTCTAAAGAGACATAAGTCAAAAACCTACATTTTTGGAAAAATGGTGAAAACTATTAGAACAACCTTTCTCCTGGAATCTGAACAGTAATAATGTCGCAACTCGAAATAATGCACTTTTAAACTTTGTTTCACTTTACTCTAAGACTTAACTGACTATGTGCCACTCTTGCCTAAGCTCTGGAACAAGGTTAACAGAGTTTTAATGAGTGATAGAGAGGTACTTATCCATTTCATTCATGCACGTTATCCAGGACACTGAGAAAACACCAATTTTTAAGTTGTAAAAGTATCGAATATGAAAATATTACAAATTTTTCGTTTCTATAAAATGATTACTTTAGGATTGACGAATGTTATCGAGTATTCTTGAATGTGAATTCACTTTTTAAAAGGGGAGACTAATACCGTCAAGTGGTTAGCATAACAAACTACTAAGCCCAAGATCGCGGGTTCGTAGCCCGGCAGATGGCCCTAGGATTTTGTGAAGGGAGTAAAAAATCCTTTGTTATGCCGTCCTTCGGTATCTACGTTTAACGGGGGTCTCGATTCTGTCAGGTGCTCGTTAAAAGTCCCTAGCCTAATTAAACCTGGATAGGCAAAATTTAGAGTTCCCAATGTAGCAATGTCCGATTAGCCACAGCTGCATAAAGTGACGTTAAATGAACAAACAACCCTGTCAAAACGTAAAATTTTCAATGAAATCTATAATCAAAGTAACAAACAAAAAATCGTTATAGGGCGTTAGTTAATGTGAATTTTTTTTTTCAACTTGGAGTCTCAAATGAACCTTCTTCGCTTTTCTCATCTGATTCGAATAGTAACATAACTAAATGCTTTGCATGACAAGTAAAGTTAATCTGAAGAAAATAATTCGTCACCGATTTTCGAATTAGCATTTTCATTTTCAACTCCATAAATGGATATAATACATACATGTTAAGATTTTTAGGATCCTGTTTTTACAGTAGAAACATGAATATGTGAACAATAAGATTGAGCCTCAAAATACTGAAAAACATATCAACAGTCGTGAAAAACATATTGAATATATGGTATCCATCTTCAAGGTGGAACCAAGTTAGTTTTAAATTAAAATTTGCTGTCTCGTATAAATCTTGCTTTATGTCATAGTCCAGAGCCCCGGATCGGCTCACAACTAATCCCATAACAAAGGTTTGACAGGCATCGGCAATCGCAGACCAACGCGTTCCAAGCTCTTTGGTCTTGGTGACAACTCGACAATCTCAGCCTTGAGTGAACCCACGCCCACATCGGCGTCTCGGTCCACATTTCTAATTATATTGTACTCCTTCGAGCCAATAGTTCTTGTCACTTGCCGAAACTAAATATAGCAAACGAAATTTATAATGGTCTTCTTCAAATCCAGTTTAGTAAAGAAGAATAAATAAAATACATTTTAAAAATCTGAAGCGAAACCTCAAAAAAAATAAATTAGCTAATTAACTTCCATTACCTATTTCAAAAATATAATACATTAAATACCATTTCTTTAACCTAAATATTAGGTCAACTAATATTATTCAATAAGGACAATTTAGTATGTTTTTTCTTTTAATAAAATTGATGATTATTTTAGTTATTGATATTTTTTAGCTAGTGTATTCTCATCGATTCTGTAAATTTACCAAAAGGATGAAAAACATATCATTCTGGTTGTCCTTTTGTACCATCTGAATGTTTAAAGATGCTCTGAGTGTTTCTTAGCTAATATCGTCAATTATCTATACGATCATAGATGATTATTGGGATATGAATCTTCCGAAGGGTTTTCTTTGTAGTATATATTTTTTTTACTTTGAATAAAGTAATGTTATACTTAAAAAAAAAGGATCATTGAATGCATCAGAATCATGTTGAATTCTCCCACGTGGGGCAAGGAATGAATTTAATTTTTACTTCCTTACACGCGGTATTTTAATAGCGAAAATTGTCATCAATTTTGACTAATTGTGTCGTGACGCACGTACGTAAATTAGTTCGTATAGACAAAAAAACGAGTAGTTGCTGAAGTTGAAATTGTTTATTAGCGGCTACTCTAACATTTAATAGCGCACTTCTCTTTTGAGGCTTTACATATTCAACAAGGTACCACTTGAATGTTATAATAGCTTTTTGTCAATAATTGGTAATTTAAATATAATATTCATAAATTAATTTAAATATTAAAGTAATCTTAGGTTGATACCCGCCAAATGGTAGTGGAAGTATGCTTGAAGATCAACTGAGACTTTGGTTAAAAAAATAAATATAAGCCAGTTCTTTTAAATTTTATTTTCACTAATCAATACAATTGAGAAAACAACACAAACACGCCTAGGAAAAAGCATTGAGCCTCTAAAGATTGGAAGATAGCTAGCATTTCACGAAAAAATTTAATTAAGAAGCTTTAAAAAGGGAAATAAATTGAACAAAAGCAACTACTATAGACTAAATCAGCTCAGATGTTTTTGGTTACTTTACCAAAATTTATCTGTGGGAGATGAGTTACTTAATCAGTTAATAGTCGTAGGATAGATTCTTTGGGGTCTGGAAACCCTCATAGAACCCAACCTCTATGAAATGGTCACCCTTCATGGAGGGGGGGGCTGGTGTTTGTGTGTGATCTCGGCCAAAACTCCTCCCTACATAAACATTAGTTTCAAAATAGTATAGTCAATACTGGACCTTAAAGTGTTGTAGTGATACAGTGGTAAAGGTTTTGTTGTATTACAATTTATTTAAAAAAAAAATTTCCAACAACAATAGTGATACATATTTTTTTAAATAAATCCATATCTAGAAGACCCTGTAAGAATCCTCATTTCAAAAGATATTGGAACACACCTCAGACTATTGTCAGGTTTAGTTTGAGAATTGTGTTATTTGTTTAATTTTTGAGATTATCCATTAAAATGAGTATGTTTTCTATAAATGCAATCTGAAACTTCTTTGACATATATCAGTTATAAATTATACCCGGCTTATATTTTCGACAAAAGACCCTTTGTTTTAAAGTTAGTTTAAAACTAATACCAACATGGATATTTAATTCTCTGTTACTGGTACTAACAGCTTCCATAATAAAATATTATTTCATATCCAAAGCAAATGTTGGAAACGTATAAAGCTTGAGTTGGTGGTAGGTTACACAAATAGCCAAGGAAAACAGCTTTTTGTGAGCCTCCGCTACGGCGACCCTCGCAACCGAATTAGCAACAGGAACTGCCACGGCAAATCGAAATCTCTTTGCCCAGACCAGGAAGTCACGTGACCCCCAAGTAAAAAGGGGGGAGGACATCCGTCGAATTGCCGCCTATTTTCAGATCCTGCCCGGAAATGGAAGGACTCCCCTATCTTCCTCATCAGTTGGAGGCGGCAGAAAGAAGAAGAGCAGGGCGGGAAAAAAAATAATAAAAAAAACTATGAGCCCCATTTGCCGATCAATTAAAACCGAAAATCGTAAAGGATGGCAGAAAACGGAAGCAATCTTCGTCCGAATCCAATTTTCGAAAAGGATTGGTCCATTCGATTACTTAGCGCTAATCGGGAATCTGTTTCGTCTCGTTAGTAGATTTTTTTCTCTCCTTCTTCAATTATGACCTTTACCTGCGTTTTTATCCTTATTTTTTTTCTCAGACATCGGAGATCGAGTAATTATGAAAATGAAAGGTTATAATTGGACCAAAACTCTTTTCCTCGATGCGGATTTGATAAAAAAAAAAGCCAATTAATAATCAGAAAATTAGGAAGGCTCAAAATTAAATCATAATACAAACCATTTATATATACTTTTATTTATTTATTGAAATATACAGAAGCCACGCACTGGTAATACTCGAGTAACCGATTCAACTTAGTTGGTCACGCCTCAGTGGATTTTTGGAATTTAACAGGTTGCCATATCAGCAACTAAAGGGACATCAAAGACATTAAAGACTTCATTCCTAACAAAGTATGGAGAATTGAGGATTTTTCTAAGTGTTTTGGACTGTAAGGATTGGATACATTTTCGAACTTGTCTTTTGCAATTAGTTGGTCTATTAAGTCGTTGTCTAGTAAGTGTTAAAGCAGCCTCAAACGGATAAAAGAGTTTAAGATCACGATGACATAGTCTAAGAAGTAGCAAAAAACTACAGATTATTTTCATTTTTAAAATTTAACAAATAGACAAAAAAATGAAAAAATTAGTATTTTAAGCACAGCAACAAGGTTTTATAATATAATTTATATAACTAAAAACATCAATGAATAAGTTATAAATATAGTACATTATGATTAGCGATAGTAATTAATATAAATTTATACACAAAAAGTTACAATTAAAAAATGAAAAACTATGTAACTAGTGAATTGCCTTTCTTATGTCTTAGAGTGGATCAAAATTAATGTCTTTTATAAATGATAGTAAGTCAATTTTAAATTTAGAGAAAATTAAATGTTCTGTCTCAGGCCAAGTCCCTCGTTTGAGAATTATGGTTTTTATCAATTTAATTCTTCGTAGTATCGTGAACAGTCATACAGTATGTGTCTGAAAGTGGGTCTGTCCATCTTCATCACACGCGTCTGTTCTTATAATGTTAAATCGTTTCATACTGTTTTGTGTTTCCTTGTTCTGTTAATTTGAAGTCTGAACTGTATAATAATTTGTAATTTTCGACTGGGTGATTTTGTCGATGATGTCCATGTAGTGTTCCATTTTTTAATTGCCTCTTCTGTTAGCTGTTTCTTGAGGTAAGATATTGGGAACTTACTGTAAGAGGGCAAGAGCTCGCTGTTGGACGCCTCTTTAGCTAAACCGTCTGTTTTTTCGTTGCCCTCATCCCCTGCGTGTGCTTTAAACCATTCTATCATTACCCTCTTTCCTATCCGCGCCAATTTTATCAACGTTAATCTAATGTTTTCTGTTAAAGGGTCGTGTATGTTAGCTTTTTTATATATCAAATATATATATTAAACCTTAAATTATTATTTAGTAATCACTTAAGTAAAAGTTAAACTTATTCTTTATAAAAGAATTTAATTTGGAACGTAGGAAAAATAACTGATTTCTTAATCAATTTGACTCACATATGCGCGTTGAAATTATGACAGGATGAGTCAAGACAAATTAGGGATTAAAGGAACCTTGAAAAAGATAAAATTGAAAAAAAAATGAGGAAATCGTAATTGGAGTAAACACACTTAAAAAAAAAATTTGACATTGAAGAAAGGATTGGAGATGAGATGGGGAGCAATGGATAGCATTGTTTGGCTTCCTTATTGCAGGATCAATATCAAACCGCAGTATTGACTCCATACAATATCGATAATATTGTTGATATTATCGATAATATAATAATAATAATACTGTTAAATATTACAAGCAGGAATGCAAGATCTCCTTTCTGCTATTGGATATTTGACATTTAGTTCATATCTGTGTGGGCTTGTGGCTGTTTGGCTTAATTTGTTAATAATTGTTTCGGCCATAGAAAGCTCTCGTGTAGGCGCCTTCACAACCGGGCGTCAAATATTATTTCGATTCGCAATTTTTAATAATTTTAATATGATATTAACAATCCTGTTGGTATTTTTTTTAAATTGTAATATTTATTATATTTTTTTGTTATTTATAACATGTTCCTATACGGCACAGAGTAAGCGAACGGAGTTTTGTTTACATATATTGGAACAATCATTTAATTTTCAACGTTTATTAAAATAAAAATTTACTAAACTAGGTTTTTTTATGATTTATATATATGTATATAATTCTATTATACATTGGATGTTTTATATATAACAAATAATGGAATGAGGTAAATCAATGATTATTTTATTGCAAAAAGAATAGGACATAATTACCTGAGCGCTTAAAAGGAGTTTTTTTGTAACAGACACAGACAGACATGTTTGATGACAACACAGATATTGAAATAAACCACGTATGGTCGATTGTCATCTATAAGTTCGCATAATTAAACTGTATTATATTAATTAGAATGCATTTAATGAAAGCGTTAATTGATATTGTAGCTGGAAGAGGCTGTGCCAATCCCCACAAAAGGTCAAACACTACTTCATGTTTGCAATAAACCACAAAAGCATAATTCTCCCTTGATGATTTGCACATTGGGTTTCGAATTAGCGATTAGGAAATCATTACTGCAAACAGATTCTTCTTTTAACTTATATCTAGCAAGCTTTTATTAGCTTCGCGCTATGTAGGTATAAAACGAAATATTTCAACTCGTATTTCATGTTGTATATATTCCACATAACTCGAACGCCATCTATTTAAAGTTACACTTTGTCTATGACAATACAATAATTAAATAAGTTTGTATCATTATCCTGAACAGAATCTTCAATATAACAGATTTTTTATGTCTGAAGAAACGGTAGAGTCTTGTATGTATACTAAGGCGTGTACTAAGTTGTTCAAAAAATTGAAATACCTAAATACACGCTTTAACGATTGATCGATCTAAAAAAAACTAGAATGAATCACATGAGTTCATTATATTTTTTCTTTTACATTGCGGTACTATTAGAGAGCTCCAAAACGTTGTGAAATGAAATAAATAATATTTTTATTATTGAAGAGAAAATTATTGAAGATTTGTCCTTGCCGGGATTCGAAACCGTGTCGTCTGCATCTCCGGTGCAGTGTAATTTTTTTTTAAGAGAAAAATATTTAAAAATACCACAATCAAAATAACAATTAATAAAAATAAATTAGAAATAAATAATAGTTTATGAAAACTAAATATCACGAAATTTTACGTAGCCAAACTAAAATTTAAAAAGTTAATATAAGTTTTAAAAAACGCTCTTTAATAGAAAACAGATCTAAAAAGTAGAAAAAAAAATTAGAATAAGAATAGAGTGGTGAACAAAATAAAATTTCTCGTAAAAAATCCTGGGGTGCTTTTTAATTCAGAGAAAAAAAATTATATAAGTTTACAATAATTATAATATGGATACAAAATACTTCAGTGGTATCTTCTGGTTTAGACCGTGTCGCTAACTTTTTCGCCAACGTTTCGCCAGACATGCTGCTGACTTCTTCAGGGCAGAAAAGAGAAAGTGAATTGTTCATTCTCTTTTCTGTCCTCAAGAAGTCAGCAGCATTTCTGGCGAAACGTTGGCGAAAAAGTTAGCGACACGGTCTAAACCAGAAGATACCACTGAATTATTTTGTATAAATAGTGGCCGTGGAGACCTAAAAGAATATATAATATGGATATTAAAATTGCTAAGAGGAGCGGAGAGGCTCAGTGTAGAGCTAGATTGTATTTAAACTGTTAGCATCAGGGGATACATTCTTTGGGATCTGGGGCTCACCCAGCCTCTGGAAAGTGGGTACTCTTAATTGGTAATTAGAACGATCTCGGTCAAGTCATCTCCTTACACAAACGTATTGAACCAAAGACCTTTCATCAAGGACTGTAGTGCTACAGGCTTTTTTATTAACCTTAGGAACACATTTTGTTGTATAAAATCAATACAAATGAAAACACTTTACAAAATAAAAATAAATACATTTAAGAGAAAATTAAAACATATGAAGATTTCAATGAGAAATTACTAATATAAATTCCGAAATATAATAAAATAGATATTAAAATTCCGTAGCTAATCACCAGTTCCCAACTTTATTGGCAGTGCGTATCTTCATAATTATGCTTTGTATCTCTAATTTATTTATATACTAATTATACAGTACTTAATTTACACGTCAACTTAGCCGTCAAGGGAAATCACTGATCTCTTTGCCCGATCCCTGCTATTACGCGGGACAGCCTGCCGATACATAGCCCGAAGGTTGTGCAAGATGAAATTACCAATATCCTTGACGGGACAAAGAGAAGATGGCGAAAAGGAAAAGAACCGAATCGAAAAGGAAAAAAAAACTAGAAAAACTGCAAGGTTGTGCGATATACAAAAAAAGAAAGGAGTCTCCACCGCCCCTAGAACTAGTTCTAGATCTGCGAAGGATCCGGGCGATCTAACGGACCTTCCCGATTTATAGGGTTCTGGATATTCTGGAATATTTATTGGACCAAGAATATTCCGGAATATATTTATATGGTTCTGGATAATCAGGAATGCTCTATGTCCTCCGTTACAGTTAGAGCAGGCGAAATGTGGACCCTCAGGTTTCTGGAGGAAGTGCCACCAGGATGTAGCGGAAACATAACTGAACTCTTAGGACGAGGAGGGTTTGAGTCCTTCGAGAGGAGTAAAATTTATAACAGCGAAAAGAATTTTCATCTAATCTAATAACACTTATAATTAGATTTCTAGTATTTTTTTTCAGTAATACAATATATTTGAAACCTACAAATTATCATATAACAATATAACTCTTAATCAATAAAATAGAGCCAAAACTCAAAACGAAACATTAAAATTTATTATAATGCAAATGGAAAAAACCACAAGCAAAGCCTTATGTTTCAAATCTGGGGTAAAAAACAAACAATTACTAGTCGACGTTTTGCCTATTCAGGCATCATCAAGACACAAAAAAGAGTAAGACCAATCACATCTCAAGGGTATAATTTTTCAACACGGTTGTTTGAAAGTTCCATATTAGTTAAAAAAAAAAAAAATTGGGTTATTGGTAACGTAATAAAAGTAATTTGGGTATTGTAATTCTTTTATAAGGCATTAGAATTTGTTTAAAAGCTTGAAACATTTTTATTTTAACTTATGTCTTTATTTCCATAAAACTTCATGTTCAAACATGATACAACTAAAAATATGAATGTAAAAAAAACATGTTAAAAATGGAATATCAGATATTTTGTTCCTGAATTAAAAACCTCCAACCAATAAAATTGCTAATGGCTAATGTACCTTAAAAAGTGTATTCACATTAAACATTTTTCACATCCACAATGCTTCCTTTACTTTCTTACTTTTGCATCTCACCAATTTCATAAATCTATATTATTAATGTTATAGTCAAAAATTATTTTTAATCGGGGAAAATGTGTTTTCTTTGTTTTCGTTTAGTAGAACATAAAATTGTTTCGAAATTAATTTTTATCCATCTTTCTTTATGATTAACAATGAGAGGCAGTTAGTATTTTAATTTGTTAATAATGATTATTATGTTTTTATGGTTAGTTATTCAAAATTAACAAAAATCGAGGTACTTCAGTGAAAAAAAAAATTAAAAGCAATATAAAGGAACACTTTACTAAAACAATTTTGGCGAAAAAGTTGTAATACAATATTTACTATATCACGCAATTAATACTATTACTAATTTTACTAGCTTCCAAAAGTTTTCTACTAATATTGATGTCCAGCTAGTTTCATATCATGTTAACTAACTGGTTGCAAGTAATTAAAACAGCATTATAATTTTGTCAGTCATTCGGTCGGTTAGGCTGCTGATGTGGGGTGTGCAAACGTGTTTGGTATACATTGAGTTGGATTTGTATTTTTCTTGTCTTCACAGAGACAAACAAAATCAGTGATTTCTATTTTAGAAACAATAGGCTTTGCCTTGAACCTTTTGACATTGGTCTATAATTTATCCACGGCATAATATTCATTCAATGCAACTCCATTGAAATCAGAACAAGTAATAAAAGAAATAAAAATATAATAAAACTATTACAATAAATAGCAAAAACTAGCAGTATTTTTATCGTTCGCTTCATGAAAGTTAGGCATTCAGAGATTTTTTATTAGTTAGGACCAGTTTGGTATTTTTTATTAGTATTTAAAATATGGTAAAAAATATTCAGCTTATACGAACAACTGTTCTTCCGCATTTATCAAGGTCCTGCAGAATAGAAAATGTACGATAGCTAGATGCAAAAAATTTCAAGGTTAGTTAATCAAGCGATATCGAATACTTCACATTCTTTGTCCATTTTCTTATTTTTTACTTTCATAATTAAATAGAGCAAATCAAATTCAAAATTAATGGAAATCCTATCAGGAAAATGACTATCAAGATTAATACATGTGAAATCGTTTTTTGCAGCTGATTTATGTACTATAAACCATATTATGTGCATAATAATAGAAAAAAACGAAAACTAATGAACTGTAAAAACCAAAAAATACTTTGACATATCCGTATATCTGCCAGTCCTGCTATAAAAAATAAAACCAAGAAATATTACTAGTTGACCGAATAAACAACCAGGTGGAGGTCGAAAATAAAATCTTAAGTAGTAAGTAACTATTTATAGGACCTGATTTAAATTTTTTTAAATTTAAAAACAGTACCACTACAGCCCATGAACGGGTCTGGGGTTCAGTACATGGTAGAGACTGTACTTTTTCATGGACGGTTCTGCAAGGAGGTGACTTGTCCTATATCACGCTCAACCTCCAGATGTTTCCCCTTGTTTGGGTACCCTATTTTTATAACATTTTATAGAGGCTGGGTAAGCCCCAGGAGGGTCCTAGATCCCATACAATCCATATCAGGCTGCAAACAGACTAAATAATAGTCTTGCCTGCAGCGAGATTTGAACCTGTATTTACGGCATGGCAACTCAGTGGTCTACCACTGAGCCACTCCCTTATTTAAATAAATAGTTGCTTATTATTTATGATTTTTCATTAACTACACCCGAAACATTTTCACCATCATGATATAAAGAATTTATATAAAAAAATAATAGACCCTTAATTTTAAGGATAGGCATAATTGAACACAAAATTAAATCAAATGCAACAAAATTCACTGACCTCTAGACACACATCCTTAGAAAAAAAATGGAATTTTTGTTTAGTTTTATTTATAATTTATATTTTATAATAAAAATGTATTTTTGTTAATTGAGATATTGGAATAAGATGTAGCTTGTTTTATTTTTTAAATATTTAAAGTACAAAAACAGTGCTATATTTTGTAGCGACTTAAACAAGTTTGGAAAATTGGCTTTGTGATTTGTCAATTTTTAAAAATTATAAATATTCAGTTGAAGGATTTTGATTGTTTACATTGAGTTTCCAAAATTGAGTGTGAGAACTTTGATAAGAGGTTTTCGTGCTGGGAAACATGATAAGAGTTTTTGAAAATTAAGATAAAGACTGTCAAATTCTTTCAGGCACGTGTATTTTTATTTATATAATATACCTGCCGTTCATCAGTTTACTTTAACAATTATCTGAAATTAAAATGGATCGATATAAAGAAAATGTAATTTAATTCAAATTTTTAAAATACTCTAATAGTAGCTATTTAAAAGATTGTAGCGAAACTTAATTTAAAAATGAGTTTATAATATTAATATTATAAAGTCAGAAAACTGACTTTCTAATACTTCAAAAGTAAAAACTTTACCACCACAACTCAAACCCTAAAAAAAATTCGAATACCAACTTGCTGTCAATATAAGATTTTCTTTCATTAATTACTTGTTTCTTTTGCAACCTTGCCTGACAAATGGGCCACATTTTACAACCACAAGTACTAAATTGAATTTAAGTAATGTTCAGATCATATAAAAATCAAACTTTAATTATAAAAATAAAAATCTTATTTTGATGAAAATTCAAGTTAAATATTGAACTATCTATTTCTACTATAACAGTACTTACTTAATAATTAAAAATATATCTTATAACGAAAATTTTAATAAACGGTGTTAGCAACTGAAATTTAAAAAAAAAATTCTCTGAAGATGAGTCTTCATGGCGTTAACAGTTTTGTAAATCATATACGTATATACAAATATATGGTTTTCAAAGTTATTTCAACCGTTTTTTTATAAATTAATTTTTAATTATTACTAATAGGGAGAATATTTTAGTAACTTAGTAAATATGAATGTCTTCAATGCATTTCCGATTAATTATTCTATTTTTCCCACACTATTATGTACCAGAGTGATTATCACTTTTTAAATGCATACGTAGTTTTTACATAACATTGCGAAATCTCTTTATTCTAGTTTTTATGTTAACCTCCATCATTATTTAACGGGTTTTATTTTAATCTTTTAATTAAAGTTTGTAAAAAAAAAATTAAGTTCATTTAGCGGAATTTAATTATCAGTAAATTAAAAACTCAATAAGATAATTTCGGTTTCCTTTCAATCACATTTCTTTTTCATTATTTCTTTATTATTTTCCCTTACAGTGGAAACTGTAAGATGAAGGCCTAAAAATGAAAAGATGAGCTATTCTATAAAAAATCCAATAATTAACAAATTAATTAGTACTATTAACTTAAAATAAAATAGAAATAAAACAATCCTGGCATATAAGTTTAAGAAATATGCACCATACAACTAATATTTTTTTTTCGGATTGTGCCATAATCATTTCAGCAGATAGTGTAAGAAAGTATACGCTCAACTAAGGAATTGTAACATTGTAAAACAAATAGATGGAATTTTAGCAGCCTTAGGGCGATCAGAATGTAGAAACTGCCTAAGAAATGGACAATGCTAATTCTATCATTCACTTGGAATTCTAGTCCTTGAAATTCACTGTGACAAAAAGTCTTGGTAAAAGGAAGCATTCTTTTCTTGCCTAAGCAATAACGATTAGATGATGACTTGTACTAATTGTAATTCGGAAAACATAATTTTAAAAAATTGCATAAGAATTATAGGGTTTCTGCAAAAAATATTTTATAATATGAAACATAAATTTATAACCGAATTTATTTTTTAAAAACACCCGTACACCTGCTACCCATGAAGTGTATTGGCCTCAGTGCATGATCAAGGTTCAAAACCAAATGTTTTCCCCAATTAAGGGTACCCACTTTATGGAGCCTGGGGGAGCCAAAGGAGAGAATGAACGTACATGCTCCATATATGGCTGTTAACATATTAAATATTATCTCTCACAGCTGGACTAAACCCCGGGATCTTCAGCATAGCAAGTCAGCGCTCTACCGCTTTCTTCTTTTTTTTTTTTGTCTTACGTCTAGCATGTTCACAAAACAGTACTTTTTTCTCTTTATTTCCAAAAAATATACTTTAAAGATGAAGATTAACTTTACAAAAGATTCTTTTCTATAATTTTTAATTATATTTAATAACAAAAAAAGAAATGTAATGTTTACGAAAGATGGTCTTATCAGGAGGGACGGTCTCTTCCATTTTAAAATAAAAAATTACAAAAATATATAAATATAATTTTTATACAGAAGTCGCCTTTGTATTCATGAAAATATATATATATATATATATATATATATATATATATATATATATATATATAGGATAGGATATAGGGCTCTTAAAAATGTACGAAACAATGGTAAACGTAGTTCAGAAAGAATAAAATAAGTAGGATTGATTTTTTTTTTTCATTTAAGAGAATAAATGTTTTTATTTGGATGGAAAGAAAATGGAAATTCTCAGTGACTGAGAGACAATCCACCCGTTTTAATTTTCCATACAAATCGAAGAATGTTATGTATTATATATGCATGTACATGCAGTAATGAGCAAGATGAAATAAAATGACATTCACGTTCATTTTTTTCAATCATGTATGCAACCAGGAGAAATTATCTAATCATGCCTTTACCCTTAGACAAAGTTGGTATCGTAGCGGCACGTAGTGATCTGATTGTGCGAAATAAAATGCAATTAATCTTTGCAATAGATTGTAGAGTCGATTGAGGTTTCTAGGCTCACAATTAAGGGCTAATTTCAAATTCAAATTGGCAATAGCCGGAAGCAGCCCAAGGCCTCCCAGAAGAGCGGAATGACTTGTGCGACTTCCTCACTGCCAGCTGAGAAGCAAGTAGTCGCAGGCTTCAGCGCTAGGCCTATGCGATTATTTAAACAACTGGTTCGCATCAATTAACAATCCCCTGTCGTCTCAGGTTCAAGGCTGTCTCGATAGTTAAATCTCATCCTACTGCATGAATAAATTCAGTTGCAATGAATATAAAATTTTCCATATGCGACGGACGGGAAACTCTTCGTAAAGTCTTTACGCCTTATGATTCTGTTCTATAGATTTATATTAGGGTTCCAATATTACAAATTAAATTTGTATTAATAAAATGTAATAATCTAGATACAGCCTTAAAACATCATTAAGTTTGTCACAATTTTTGCATAACAACACGTTATATTTAGAGTATTTTTTAAATAACCTTAGAATAATAATATTTGAATATAAAATGTACCGAATCGAAAGAATAAATTCTAATATCGAAACATGTATGTCGTTTAAAGAAAATAATAAAAATGATGCCACATTAAACGTAAACCAATTTAAAAAAATTAGTCGGTAAATTTTACAATTCATATTATTTTTTCTATTTGATAAGTAAACATAAATTTATTTTTATATGTTTATCGTCACACACACACACACACACACACACACACACACATATATATATATATATATATATATATATTTCACAGTTTTTAACATAACTACACCATCATTTTAAAAAAAATGAGTTAATCTGCCCCAATTTATTTAAAATCATCGTGATATGAATTGAAGAAAAACTATTGAAAAAAAATCTATTAGTATACAAAAATGTTTAAAGGTTCTATTATATTTTAGATTGAATCTCTTTTTTATGTAATTAATCCGATTACGATCTTCATGTTTTCAAAATATTTTAGTAAAATTTATAGAAATTAGTTTCGATCATCAATCCATCTAGTGGACGGCAAAGTCCAAAAAGTATATAACAAAAAGTTACAATTTAATAAATAATGTAGGTTGGTTTTAGAAAAATAAATTAGATGATCTAAAATTGAATCTGTACTTTACCTTTAAAAATAATGTGGAAAGTTAAAAAGTGGAAGTCATTATAAAAAAAAAAAACAGAAAGAGAAAGAGAAAAAATAACAAAAGAAAAATAAACAGTACAAAAAAATTGGTAATATACTCGTAAGAAAGAATAAAGAACAGCTAGAAATGGCAAAAAAAATGTCCAAAACCGACTGAAAAAAATAAATTGCATCAATAAATGATAGATTGTAATTTATTTTCTAAAAATTAATAGTAAATTTAACTTAGATAAATCCCTCGAATGAAAAAATATATTACCGCGTGATTGATTAATAATTCATAATTTAACTTACCCAGAAGCATTAATGATATCATTATTTAAATAAATTATTTAAAATAAAAAATTTATATTTAATCTAGATTTCAACATCTCAAATATAAAGCTGGATTGAGATATACTGTATAACTGATAACATATTCTAATATCTAAATTACTAAATTAATTTTCAAATAAAGAATAATTGATTATTTCTATATTTATTCAAATTACTGATCGTGTGATATTGATTCCGTTCACGCTACTACCGGAAATATTAATTTTTAAAAACGATCTTTTCGTGACAATTTTTCTTTATCATTAAAACATCTCCACCAACTATCCGAAGAACGTATTCTAGTAAATATTTGTCAAATTTTTCTCCCCACATTTGAAAAATATTCTCTTTAAATTCAAAATACACAAATCCATCCCCATTTTCTTGCATCCCTATTGTTATATTTCGATAATTATTAATACTACAATATAAACTATTTTATTTTTATGGGAGTTATTCGGATGCATATCAGTGTTACAATCCGGTAATTAATTAGTACTAATCTGTATTCATATTTAACCATTATTTAGTAATTTTCAATTATTGTTATTTTTTTATGCTGAGTTTATTCATTAACGGGAAGTGCCTCAGTGGTAGAGCACTGAGTTGCCATGCCGAAAATCCTGGTTCAAATCCCAGTGCAGGCAAGACTTTTATTGAGTTAGGTTACAGCCGGAGATGGATCATCTAGGATCTAGGACCTTCTTGGGGCTCACCCAGGTGATCTAGGACAAATAACCTCCCTGCACAACCGTACTGTCTCTACCATGTACTGAACCCCTTCACGGTTTGTTGTGGTACAGATTTTTTTTAAAATTTATTAATGAGTAGTTTAAATTACACACACACACACATAATATTTTTTTTTTTGAACTTTTGAATAATTATTGCAGACAATAGTAGAGTAAATTTGGAGATGAAAATGGTCCGAGTGTATGAGGATCTTGGAAAAAAAAAATTAAAATTAAATAAAAATACACAGAAACTAAGGGAGGTTGTTCTGTGTATTTTTATTATGTCACTTTCTAGTTTCATCTATCTATTAATATGATTATTAAATTTAACAAGTGATTATTAAATAAATATAATTATTTCTCCTACATATTGTTAATTATTTTTATCCTATTGTGTAAGTTAAATATTTTATTTATATATTTTAAATTATATTTCTTGTATCTTGTTTATATTATATTATATCAATTATTTTAGTTTTATATATGTTTTTGTATCTTGTTTATTCAGGCATGACGAATAATTGGACCGTGGGTCGAAACGTTTTTATTTATTTATAACAAAGAGTTTCACTACTTTAGGAATTATGTTTTGACCTCAACCCGGACCACTCCCATTTCTACAACTTATTTAAATTACTATTATCATTGTAATATTATCATAACCTAATCAGTAAGGGAAAGTTCTCAATTAATATTATTAAGAAAATACTGATAAATATAATATAAAGAAGTATTTCAAATTATTATTTTAACATATGGTTTAGCTGCGCCACTTTTATAAGAGACAAAGGATTATAAAATGTTAGACAAGGTTAGACAAGCGATTGAGTTTCACGAAGTATAAAGTTTATAGTGAAAGGGAAGGATATCTATTTTCGGCCAGATCGGAGGAATGTTAAGGTCACTTTTGTCGTATAAAACAGGGAAATTAATGATACTTCAGCGTGGCTCGAATCCACAGAGGAGGTGGTAGTTATGTTCTCCATGAAGTAATAATTCGAAATACCCCGCTTCGAAGCCATAGGCTAATTTGAATACAAGACATACGTAAAACAAATAAATCCTCATTTAGATAAGATGTTGGAAGGAAAAACCTTGACTTCTATATACGAATTAATTAATATAGTATGATGTGAGTGCAACACACAAAGTTCACAAATAATTTTCCTATCTAAAAAAATTTCTATTTAATTTCAGAGGAATCTGAGTGATGAGACTAGAGGCATAAGCATTCATGGAAGTAGAATACGCATTATAAATAATTTAGTCATTAATAAAGTTATTGTACCAATAGTGTCTATCTGTTATGCAATTCAGCCTTACCCTCAGTCTGAGCCATTATACTCTGACGAAAGCGTGCAATATGGGTAGAAATATTCGTTTGTATTAGATAATTTTTTTTTAAATCTTGTTTATGTAACCTAAACGTTCTCATCTGCTAGTATTTCGCTACACCAAGGAGTTGGCCTTGCTTGGCTCATCTGTTCCTGGTCTCTTTGCTGCAGTGCAATGATGACAAATACTTAAGAATCTTCTTCAACATGATAAGCAGGTCTTTGGTATGCTATTCGTCCTTTTCCAGATATGGAACTCTGCAGGAGCATTCTCGGTACTCATCTATCAGCCAATCTAATTATACCTAACCATTCTATTTGGCGTACCTTGATGAATTAGTACTAATCATCTTATATGACTGATACCATCAGTAAGTAGTCACTGAAGATAAATTACTTTAGTTTCATTTTTCTATTAGTATTTAATATATGCAAATATTGAATAAAGTGATATAGAATACACGAGGTGTTCTGGATCAAAAGTGGACAATCCATAATTGCAAAAATTGACTTTTTTCACTTTTCTCGCTAGTTTAGTCAAGCAATGGTTTATGCTCCAAAACTTCAGGTTCAGAAACCTAAAACGTGGGGAAGGTATAATGTTTAACGAAATTGGTAGACTAAACTATAAAATATTTGAGTTATCAACTTTTGATCCTGACCACCTTATTTATAATTTATCAATTTTAACATAAGGGATAATGAACAAATTCGCTCATATATGTTAGTTTGACGTCCTGGAAAACTGTCCAACATAATATAATAAAGACAGAGATAAGCTGAAGATATGAGAGGAGCATGGAGCTTAGAGATTAGAAGTTTCGCGGAAAGGAGAGTCGTAGATATTTCTTCCTCGCGGAGGAGACGTATGGCCAATAAATCGGAGCATGGAACTGATAATGGAACTGATAAGGCAAGTCACGCACGAGCCCGCGCAGGATAAATATAAACATGATATCGGAATACTCCGTTCCGGCACTTTTTGTCGTAAATCACTAACGAGCCGTTTATCCCAACTTCAGGGGCAGCCAGATAAAAATCGATCCATTAAATAAATCGATATATTTACCCAGAGTCGATATTGCATTAAGCATTCCAATGATAACAGTCCAGAATGACCCTTAAGTTGTATAGCTCATATCCTTACCATCAAGGAATACATAGAGGGGAGTCTGAGGAACTCGATAAAAAATTTTTTTTTTTATTTCGAAATTTAGGGCCACATCAGCGGACACCCACATACTACACTAAAAGATAATACATACATAGGTTCAAGACTATTACACCCTGTAAGACACAAGTCTAAATTGATTTGGATAGCCAAGTTAGACTGAGAGAATATCAAGGATCTTTGGTATACAAGAGGAAAGTGAGATAAGAGAATTGATTCAGGCAACATCATTTCCTAATTTTTTTAATCCCTTCTAGTATAAAACACTCCATTCTATTTACAATGGACCTAAAGACTATAACTTTAGGGCCCCACTAAGCCATCGAATTCCTCTCTTATCCGAAATCCTTCGTAAAATCCTCAAGAAGTTCTTATTTAGGAATTAAATCATTCAGAATGATCTTAATGTTCTCATTTGTTGCTTATTTGGCCCGAATCCGATATCAATCTTTTCATGACAAACTTCATTTCCACTCAAACCCACTAGTTTCAAACCTCGAAACCTCTTCAACTCCTGGCGTCTGAAAAGAAGATGGCCTCGTGACCTTCTAAACTGAACTTTTTATTTGAGTACTACCATTGGGTAGTTTCTCTACTTATCATGTCAATGTATTCACTCATTATATTTACTAGATGTATTTTGTATACAGTTGTAAATTTCAATAAATAAATTTAAAAACAAAAAAAAAATTTAAGTATATTACAGTTGTAAATTTTATTGAATAAACTATTAAAAAAATTCAGTTTAAATTATTTATTTTTTATTGCAGACAATTCCTAAATATAACTGCACAAAATCAATTACACACTAAAGAACTGTTTCGCGAGGAAAATAAAAATAAATTTATTAGTATGCATGATTACATATTTTAATATATGCCCTCATTAAATGCGTACATTATATATGTGCATGTTAAGCACATTTGTACTGACAGTTTTACTTTCACGTATCACAGTAGTTGAAATTTTTTTTTTTTTTAAGCTTCTATTTAGTTTTATGAGATTGAGTTACGTTTAAATAGTTTTTAATAAAACAATATAAAAAATTAGGGAATAAAACAATCTCTTAAATTTTAGAATTTTCTGTCACTCTTTTATCATATATGACTTGTCCTGTTAGGTGTTATTTTATCTAACATTAGCTTTCTAATGGGATATATAATACTCATGTGCAATAAAATATTTTATTTTATTACATACCTATATAAATAAAAATGAATCGCCAATTGTGTTGCTAAGCGCAAAACTCGAGAATGGCTCGACCAATTCAGCTAAATTTTTTTCATTATTTATATTAAGGCGAAAAACGTAGAAATTACGAGTGAATCAATATGAACACTTTACTTGATCCCTTAAAAAAAATAGCTGTTCAGTGAGAAGATCTATTGTAGAACAATTACAAATTTTGTTTCATCAACACAATCAATTGGTTACATTGTTTAAAACTGGATTGGATCTTATGCCATCTAGTAATCATAAAATTGTAATCAGAGCTGGTAAAACTTCTGTAGAAGAACATGTGAGATGTTTCAATATACCAACAATCGAAGAAGTTGCCATTATAATGGTTGGAGAAAATTTGGAAGCCCTTTATTTTGGGGTAATAGGGCAGTACAACGCCTGCCGGGACAGCTAGTATTGAATACAATATACTATTTCTGTGAGAATACCTTTTATAATAATTCTTACATTGGTATATCTGGATCGTCTCAATTCTTCATTTATCTCTTTTTAAGATTAATTTATATCATTTAACAATCGATGATCCATGGTTCAATTCGTTTTAGAACATTATCTTCGGTTCCATACCAGAAAGAAAATTTTATAACGTTAAAAAGAAATTATCTTTTGAAATAGATTTTTTTTCTGTATATATCTGAAAGTGTGTTTATCGCTTAAAAGCGACCTTGGTACGACATCTGTACATTTATGAGTATCCTTCTTTTTTTTTTTTTTCATTTTGGTAACTTTGAAAATCGATAGGATTAACGAAAGTGGGTCCCGCTATCAGTTAGGACAACCCAATTGCACCGTATCAAACACTTGAACGTTATTGCACTTCAGAAATTGGATGGATGCAGAAGAATTGATAAAATATCACACAGTCATTGTTTGAAATATATTTTACTAGAGATTTTTCGTTATTTTAGTTTATATAACATCGTTTAAAGCAGGTGATATCTAACTAACTAAGCCTCTCATTACGCCATCATATAATTGAAACAAAATGCATATTCCAATGAATTGATGTTACTACTTTAACGTGGTTTAATTTTTACCATTAGTTGTGGAATACTTAATGTGAGTAATCTTTACATATAAAATGCTTTGTCCTGAATGACTGAGGGATCAAGGCACAGCCTAAACCACTGATCGTAGAGACCTGAAACTTGTAGGGTGTATTCTTTGTATGACGTAGGCATCCGATAAGAAAGAATTTTCCGAAATTCTACCCCTAAGGCTACACCTACATTGGATCCGATTCGGTGCGACGTGATTCTATAACATACGATGCTGGGGTGCATACATTATACATATTTTACTATACATTATAGTAAAATATAAATGTATTAAAAATAATTAATAAATCATCTTAATTTTATAAATTTAAAGAACCAAATGTTATAACTCTGGATATATTTCAGTCATTTGGTTTGCTAGCGACGTCTCATCGTATCACACCGGATCCAATGTAGGTGTAGCCTTAGGAGGTGAAAAAGAGGGCAAATTTTGTATGCTTGCTCACGTGTTTCATATTCCCAAAATCTACATCAAGTAACATAGTTCTTTTTCGCTGCTGCCGTACGACAAGTGAAACCGTTATACTAAGTAATCCTTTTCAATAAATTCAATAACATATACATATTAATCCTTTACTGACACGAACTACAGTACACTTCTGTCCGTCCCGTTTGTTAATCAGTGTCAATGTATGTTTCACGGCTGTCCTGATCCCCTTCTGTGATGAAATTTGATATGGATAATCTCAATCCTGGGGAAGGACATAGGCTACTTTTTATCAACACACCATATAGGCGAAGTTTAAATAAAACTATAACCTGAATGACTAACGCACCCAGCGGTCAACGCACATCAGAAACCACTGAACTGGGAACCTAGGTTGTTTAAATTAAATTGGTTATTTAAAATGATCTGTCACGAAACACTATGTGGCAGACCGAATTCCAGGGCAAAAGCTAGTAATCAATAAATGATTAAAATTTTTGAAAAATAAATATAATCATTAACTAAAGATATTAACATTTCTAGTCAGACCAATTCCAATCCAGACTAAAGTTTTTTTTTCCATTTATTTCTTATAACTTCAATCCATGAATTGAGCTATTAATTCTAAAAGTGGTATATATCCATTTGGATCATTTAAATAATTTTAATGATTATAATTTCGTAATAAAACTTAAAAGGCGTATAGTATTTTAAACAACACCCTTAGTTAAGTGCCAAGTAATAAAAACATTTGCCATTTGCCGAGATTTTTAACGTAATTCAAACGTATCCAAACTTTTATATATCACGAATATAAAAAAATGGACTTCTAGTACTTTCAAAAATAACAACCCAATTCTTGTCTCATAGAAGATTATTCAAAACTTTATTTCACCAGTTTAAATTGGTAAATAATTCACTGCCTAATTTTATTTTATCCTTTATCGATAATGTTGGAATTTATTTTTATTAAATTTTTAGTACCACACGAAGGTAGTTTCTCTGCTTGCCTGTCTCATTAATTATTTTTATATGATGTATTATTGTAATACAGTTTTAAATTTCGATAAATAAATATAAAAAAATAAATATTGTTTTTTTACTAAATATTTTACTGTAAAAGAGAAAACAATAAAATTCTTCGGAGTATAAAATTTCATTAGAATATTAACATATTTACGTTTACAAAATATTTCCAACCAACAAATATTTTTATTATTTCCATTAAAGACATATATTTCTTTAAAGACATATCAAGCTCAAACTGTCATTGGAATGTTAAATTTTTTTTGGTAATTATATGCCCTCAATTCACTTGAAATATAGACCAAATTAGTTTTCACTCATTCTAGTTTGTTATTGAATTAGTATGATAGTTTTTCGTACAGTAGTTGAATTATTAAGGTATGTTTTTCATAAAAAAATCTTCTGGAGTAGGTGGGCCAAATTTCGGCAGCGCCTGGCTAGCCCGGATACTCTACCTTCAAGACCTCCAAAAATTGAAGGAGGGTTTGGGAGTAGGTTTACAGAAAATACGGGGCCAACTCTTCCTCCAGTATTATTGATAAGGAAAATAACAAAATAATTGTTAATAATCTGAATACAAGAAAAGAAAATAATATTGTTTATTGTATTTACTAAAATTTACAACTGTATACAGAAGACATCAAGTAAATATAATGAAAGATAAATCATGTCCAGAGACAGAGGCAAGTAGAGAAACAATTCATAGGTAGTACTCAAATAAAAAGTTTAACTTAGAAGGTCACGAGGCCATCTTCTTTTCAGACGCCTCGGAGGATTATCAGGAATTGAAGAGATTGCGAGGTTTGAAACTAGTGGGTTTGAGGGGAAATGAAGTTTCTCATGAAAAGATTGATATCGGATTCGGGCCAAATCAGCAACGAAGAATGAAGGTCATTATGGATTACTTTGTTCGTAACAAAGTAAGGAGCATTGATGATTTTACGAAGGATTTTGGATTGTAAGGATTGAATACGAGAGGAATTCGATGGCTTAGTGGAGCCCCAAAGCTCTATTCCGTAAGTCCAGATTGGTCTAATGATTGTCATGTATATGAGTATTTAATAATTAATTGGGAGCTTACAGCTTTTGTCTAGTAAATGTTGAAGTAGCCTGAAACGGCGAGCTGTTTCTTGTTGTTTCGGTCTAGTATGAGGATTCCAAGCTAAGCGTTTATCAAGGTGTAGTCCTAAGTACCGTACCAAAATAAAAATATGAAAAGAATATTTGCACATATTCACTTATTAAATATAATTTTGAATAATTTAACTAGGGGGTACCCCCTGTACTAACCCCCTTTGTTCCAATTGTTAAATTGCCAAATCGCCATTCTGTATAATTGTTAGGTTATTTATTTATCTGTCTATTAAAAGCAAAAAAAAAAATTCAAATCATGCTTCCGAATAATTTCAATTTTGATTATTCAACCTCATATGTAAAATGGAAAAATTCTCACAATTAATAAGTAAAGAATCATAAAACGCCCTAGGGAAACACTAGATGTTAAAACTGCATACAGTTCATGCTATTTTAAATTTTAATTATTTTATATATAAAATTATAGAGGAATAGAAAAAAAAGAAAAACCAAATATTGCACGGTAATTACTAAAAACTGTTTTGTACATCAGAGGGATAAATCTATTTATAGCAGAGCAATGTCATTCGCACAACTTATTATATTCAATACAAGAAACTCCAGCCGCAAATAAAACCGAACAATATTCAATGTAGAAATACGAAAATATATGATTTTCCTTAAATAGGAAGTTAAATAACTTTAAACAAAATTGTATTCATTAATGCATAATGGTAATAAAAATACATCAAAACAGTATATGTGATTAAATATAACGGTCAAAACTATATTTAGATTGTATTATTTTGTATTATAACACAACCCAACTTTTATATATTTTCTTTTTACTAAGTTGTAGATCATTGAAAATATAATTAAAAAGAAAATTATTTATTACACTTGCTTGAAAGTTTATTTAGTTTAGCTTAAAATTAATTATTTAAAAACAATTTTAACGAAACCTTGATTTTTTTTTAAATCTTTAGTAGTGTTATTATATCTCTTTATTAATCTGTTATATTTTATTTTTTAATAACTCTATTTATAAAATATATCTTGTTGTGGTGAAATCATTTTGAACCAGTATAAAAAAAAGGAGACTTAGGTATACTCGGATACAGATGATCGATCGAAACATAATCCGACCGAAAGAATTTTCGAAAAGGTTGCGTAATCCTGATTTTAAGTTTCTAACCTTTGAAGTGAACATAAATTAAGCAACTACAAACTTAGCTGTGTTTATCTTATCAGTACAGGATTTTTTTTTGATCTGCTAAAAAAACTCACATAAAGTATCGCCTGATTATGGGTCATAAATTTTGATTGATATGTCACCGATCCAAAACGAAAATCTCTAACTCTCTATATACGTAGCTGAAACTTGAATATTTTATTTTTTCTGATTTTTTTTGTTTAAATTGTATTGAAAGTACGTCTTTTGTGATCTACATCTACAACTCGCATAACATAGAACAGTGTGTTCCTATTTAATATATTTGTTTATTTTATAATTTCTATCCGCCTTCAGCGGACTCAGATAATGTATATCCTTGACATACCTGCGGGTAATAGAAGGCTGTATAGTCAACATGTACATATTATATGTTCAATATGTTGTAATTGTAATTTCATAAAATAAAGAAGGTTCAGAAAAAAAAATAAGTTGTATGAATATTTTTATAACTTTAGGTTAAAAATATTTTCAGTTTTATTGGAGTAATTTTCTTTACTTTGGTTGTAGGTTTTATTCTCATGGCAATAGGAATTTATTTTTTCAACGAGTTTCAAATATTAATTTATAATTATTAAGCAAAGAATAGAGTACCAGAACTTTTGTTTTTTGTAATAATTACTTAATATCCTTTTTTTTATGCTGGAAATCCTGGTTCAAATCCCGCTGCTGTTAGTTACTTCTATGTAGTCTGTTTGGTAGGATCTAGGACCCTCCTGGGGCTCACCCAGCCTCTGTAAAATATTATAAAAATAGGGTACCCATAATAAGGGGGAAAAACCTGTCGGTTGAGCGTGACCTAGGACAAGTCACCTCCTTGCAGAACCGTTGTCCATGGAACAGTAAAGTCTCAACCATGTACTGAACCCCCAGACTCGTTCACGGGTCGTAGTGGTACAGAAAACAAAAACAGTATTCTTTTAATTATATTAATGATTCTATAATACACTAAACTATTTCTTACAAACACGAAATGTAAGTGTATTTCCTCCGTCATATTACTGTAGCTTAATTCCTGTTTCTTTTAGATCACTTCATTTAGCAATAGTATTTTGTAGAGGTCATTCAGAGATATTAAATTAAAAAATTAAAGATGGAGTGCCCCAGTTATTCGTAAGATCAGTCAAAATCGATTAAATCAATCTCAGATAAAGAAAAATTAAAAACAAAGTCAATTACAGACCCCAATCATTAACTTTTAACATATGTTCACGCTAGTCTAAAAAAAAAAAAGAATTCTAAATAAAATTTGATTAATACTGAAATAAAATAAAATTTGATAACTCTATAACAATAAGACAACCATTTAAAAAAAAATAACTTTTTATCAAAAACATGTTATTTAATTAATTTAAATTGATTCAACGAATTTTGAATATTTTGCAGCATTTTTATTTAAACTAGTTCTTTTTGTAAGCTTTCCTTAACGCTGTATATTTTTATTTTTATGTTTAATAACAAGTAACCAGATATAAATCATTATTGATAAATATAAAAATGTTATTCATTTGACATTAAACCGAATCGAAAACTTACTCAGACGCTATCTTTCGATTGCATAACCTACTGATGTAGTTTTGTTGACATTGTCTCTAGCGTTCTAAAAAAAAATGCTTTTTTTTTGCATTCTTTATACTTCTTGACGTAAGGAATTGAGGCCAACATTCCATCGAATTGAAATAATTCACTTATGTTTTTAAAGTATTATGTTCCAAGATGTAGACGTAACCAAAAACCAAACTATTTTAAGGAGAAATATTTGTCTTCGAAATAAAAATATTTAAAAATAATCACCATCACAAGAGCAATAAATATAAATAAATTACAATCTATTTTATGTTTTCTTTTTGAATCAGGACATTGCTAGAAATAAATATTTATAGATTTTACAATATACAAGTAAAAAAGTATTCAGAAAGGAAACAACGAAAAAATGTTACCAGAAAATGCTATGATTTCAGTTTGAAAGAGTGAACATTTTTAAAGAGTGAGTTAAACGAATCTGTTTAGAAGAAGCCTGGAAGGATTTAATTAAATTTATATGAGTTATATACTACATAAATATAATTATATATTATATATACAGTAGTCTACTGCGTGTGTGTGTGTGTTTGTGTGTGCAAAATAGTTAATGGGCATAGGAGTAATAATGTAAGCTTTTTTGTACCTCATAATTAATAGGTAGAATTTAATTTGAAATAACTTTTGTAACATATGTTTTATTTATATTGTCTTTTATTTTATTTTTCAATAGTCACTTCATTGCATTAGTTTATTTTAATGAAACATCATCAATTCAGTTTTTTCAGGTATTATTATTTTCTCTAATTTTATCTTTTCATTAATTTTTGTTATTTGTTACTGACTTTTTGTTTTGTCTAATAAATGTTCAGACATAAGAATGTTGAAACTGTGATTACTCTTAATGTATTAGAATAATATATAGAAAAAATAATTGCATATATAAATATATGTGTGTGTGTGTGTGTGTGTGTGTAATTTATATATAAAGTAATTCCTATTTATGTGATTGTATTAGTGTAAATTATATTTTTTATATGAGTCAACGATTAGTGCAAAAACAATGTCTATCAATACTATCTTGAACATGTAATTGAGACAGATAAAAAATTATTTATCACGTTCTAATATTATTATTAGCGAAATGATTAAGTAATACAGGAATTTAAAATAAAAAATAAAATGATTGGAATATGTTGTGCAACAGGAATTATTGTATACATTTTTTTTAAGGTATGAATTTTATTTTTTTAACAATAATATTATTGAAAATACAATCCTAGTGAATAAAAGTAGGGTATTTTTGATGCTAGGTAACCGAAACCTCAACTAAGAGGTTACCGTTTTATTTTTTTATCCATTAGTTTTTTGTTTTTATTATCTGTTATCAGGAAGATCAAAGGAGAAAAAAAAATTATAATTGTCCAATTCTTTTCACGGTTGCTTAGTCAGAAGATTCGAAGTTTCATAACAATGAAGTTCATTTATATTCAAGCCAAGGACAAATTCATCACCTATATTTTTTTTAATGTTCTTTAATGGACATTAAGATTATTGCTTTACATTTAATTTTTTCAGCCCCAATAAAAACAATAGAAAATTGAATCACAAGGAAATATTAGTGCGACTAGAACTTTAAAAAGATTCAGTGTAACGTGTTTAAAACAATTAAGATTCGAGATCAGATATGAAGACAAAATTTATAATTGTTTACTTTTCAATTTTAAATTATTAAAATTATTCATTATTTAAATTATTCCGTTGATAATTTAATTTTCCTAATATTGTGGTTGAATTTCCTGGTTTATTATTTGTTTTGTTATTTCTCACAGGATAACAAAAGTGAGCTTCAATTTGATGGTTTAGTTTATAATAAAATTACAGCTGGAATACTTGGTATTTATTTATAATCAAGCAAAAAAAAAAGAAAGAAATTACCGAAATTAAGAACTTTTTTTTTATCGTATTTCCCCCTCTAACAATAATTATTATTTCAATTCTAAAATGTCATAAACAAAATGATATATATTATTTATGGATAGAAATAATTTTAAAAATGTTGAAAACAAATAATATTTTTTAAATTATATAAATATTGAACTACTCCTAATTTTATTTTTCCTAAGAATGAGTATTATCAACTTTTAGAACAGAAATCTTTGTCATGACCTGAAAAAAAGTTTTTCAAAATTAATCTAACAAATATCATATAAATATAAAAAAATAAAATATAAATAATATAAAAATAAAAATTTTAAATTTATTATTAAAACTTATAAATTATGGGCTGAGTTATTTTAACAACTAATATAAATTAGAACAGACTAAGTTGCTCGAATAGTGACGTAAATAAAAAAATAAATTTTTTACATTTAATTTCACCGTAAGATACGTATGCAGTCGACCATCAGAGATTCCATTGTTTGGAAAATCGCCATGTATTTCTTTTTATTCTTTATTTTATTTTATTTTTTACCGGATTGCAGTTGACGCAACATCCAAAGAACTCAATGACTGTTTGAGGTGTTTTAGCCGTGGGAACTGTTCACGAATTACAACAAATGACATCATGGTATACTTCGATGACATGGGGTAAAGATAAGGTCATCGAATAATTTAAACTAAGACAAAACAATTTATGAACGTGTTATTACACTTCTGAGTAAACACGTAATCATGCCGGATCTGTTAGCGAACTATTACGAAATTATTAACTTAAAAGTAAAAATAATTTTTTTTTTATTCCTTGGAAACAGTACAATATGCCTCGAAGGTTATCTTCATATGAAATAAAAAAAACCTTGCGATTCATTTATTTAATTCGAGGTCACAATTTAAAACTAATTAATGCTAAAAGCAGCTGCAATAATAATAAGGGACAACTGACTACATACTCTCAAACTGTGATCCCATTATAAGCCCTGAAGAAGACCTACAATGTGGGTCGAAACGTTGCTCCTTATTTTTTGACCTAATATTATTCAACCGTTATGTTTTAGATTATATATCATCTAAACTATATATGTTTACATACTAACTAAATATGTTTATATCTATATGTTTTAGGGATCGGTTAAGATAGTGATATTCAAGATATAGATTGAGGAAATAGTAGTTTTGGATTTCCCCAACAGATAGCTTTAAGGTCGCATATCTCTAGTAATATTTATTCGATGAAGCCATACTGAAAGGCGAAGGGAATAGTTCAAAGAACATTCTAGATATCAATGTAGAGTCATTAATTTACTTATTCAAATTTTATAAGGCTGTGAATTAAATCGAATTTAGAGATCCCAGAATGTAATTTTAATCACGTTTTTTTACTTCTGAAAAGGGGAAAATACAGGGCAAGACCATATAGGGATAAAATTGTGTGATCCTGATGAGTGCTTAAGTAAAATTCAGTGTCGAAATTTGCTCGTTTTCGCTCCGGAAATTTCTATGTCAAAATCATATGTATTTACTTTAAAAGTCAGATAGACCGACATATTTCATCTTAAGTCATCAAATCGACCGTAAAACAGTTTTGAATCATTTGCATAATACTGGATACCAAAAGAAACTCGACAGTTGATTTATTTTGAATTAACAGTGAAAAATGCAACGAACTGAGTTTCCATTTCTGAATCGTACAACAATAACGTGCAAACATTCCGCAGTCAAAGCTCGGAGAAGCTTCACAAACGTTTGCAAAACCCGTATATAAAAAAGTATATCTAAGTATTTGTTGGTATTGGAAAAGTATTGTTCAGTTTATCACAAGCCGTTCGAACCTAGCTTAACCATTAATTCGACACTCTACTGCCAACAACTAATGCCATTGAAGCAAGAGATTTAAAAAAAAAACATAGGAATTCATCAATCCTAAAGGCGTTGTCTTCCATGACGACAACGCTAGATTCAACATACGTAAGTGACTCAGCAAAAATTAAGAGAGCTTTGTTTGGTTGATCTATTTTTGAGGCATCCACCAAGAAACTCAACACACTCATCTTTAAGCTATATAGCTACACAAGTAAATCACATTTCTTACAGTTAAGACAAAATAAATAAAGATGTCCTAATGAATACGTTAAATAAGATATAACATCCCTTGGTACCAAGACTATAAAGTTATAATAGTTACAATATTTGGTTTACCTTAGCAGTTCTATAAGCACAGCCAACGTTAGTTATCAAAAATAGGAACCTTTAAGTAAGTAACTTATTTACTGCCAGCTGAAACAAACAAAATTAGGTATTAATAAAATAGAACCAAAACTCAAAACGAAACATTAACATTTATTAGAATGAAAATGGAAAAAACCACAAGCATAGCCTTATGTTTCCAATCTGGAGTAAAAACCAACAATTACCAGTCGACGTTTCGCCTATTCAGGCATTATCAAGACACAAAAAAGAGTAAGATCAATGACATCTCAAAGAAGAAACGCCCAATTAGGCTCATAATCTGAGTCCGCACCTCCACCCCAAGACGTTTAACCCAATACGTTCCAACCAGGTGTTTATTCGTTGGGATGTATTGCACTTCTTTTTTGAGATGTGATTGATCTTACTCTTTTTTGTGTCTTGATAATGCCAGAATAGGCGAAACGTCGACTGGTAATTGTTTGTTTTTACTCCAGATTTGAACCATATGTATTGAAAAATTATGTATTATTATCATAAAATAATGTATTATTTATTTTGTATGTATCTGTTAATCTTATTACAACCTGTGCCACCACAGTCCATGAAATATCTTAGGTTCAGTACATGGTAGAAACTTTACTGTTTCTGATCACGCTGAACTTTTAGATTTTTTTTTCCCAATTATGGATACCATTTGTATAGAGGCTGGTTTACCCCCAGAAGAGTCAGTAGGTCCCACAGCGTCTATCCGTGGCGTAAACAGATTTTTATTGTTGAGATAAGAAATAGTTTCTTATTGCTTAGGCTCATTTAAATGTTACTACTGTTTTATTTAAAAAAAAAACAGTTATTAATTAAATAAAGTGAGACATGTGAACCATAATGATAATTTTTAAATATTATTGTTTCGAAGAGAAAAGATTTGCCCTTTGCGGGATTCGGACCCGGGTCGTCTGCGTCTCCGTAGCAGTGCTCTAAGCCACTGAGCTACCAGGGGTCGTATTATCAGTATCAGTAGGTCGTAGTATCAGATTTCTCTGACTTGGATACGACCCCAGGTAGCTTAATGGCTTAGTGGACGACCCGGGTTCGAATCCCGGCCAGAGAAAATCTTTTTTCTTCAAAACAAAAATATTTAAAATTAAAATAACAATCAATAAAAATAAATCATAATGATAATTGTTCTTCGGAAGAACTCGCCGTTACTCTGGAACTCGGTTTTCGTCAACCCTGAATCCCGGCATTCATTCAGAAACTATTTCATTTAAACAATATTTTTTGTAAATTAAAAACAAGTAAATGGCCTGATTTATATTCAATAAAAGATTAGGTTTTTAGATTTTTTATAAATTTATTTTCAGGAGAAAGTACATTATAAATTTGAAAACAGAAGCAATGATATTCCTTTTATTTGATGTTATTTTTTAGAATATTTATTTATTATTTCTGTTAGTTATTTTTTTAAATATTTAATATGGTCATTATTTAGGAGCTTTTAGAATTAATCAAGAATCATGAGTTGTATTAATAGAGTTCTTTTTTATTCTTAAATTTATGATAATTTTTAGAAAATTACTGCGAACTCTAAAACATTGATCCACTTCAGAATAAAGCAAACAGAGTAGGAGATTTTTATTTTTTTTTATATTCAACCAAAACTCCAAATAACTTCAGATGCGGATGCATTCAATCTCTGCTTGCTACTTTCCGTCCACCAGCTACTATCAAAAACCAAATCCTTCAGATGAATATTAACGCAATCCTTCATCCTACACCTCGGGCGGTTACGAATAGGCTAAACGATAATTATGGTTATAGGAAATTGTTTAGTTCTAACCCCAAAATCTAAACAGCACCATCTCATCTCTTGCGTCGCTATCAATTATTATTACTCTTAAATACGTACTCTATTCAATCAATACTTAATACATAATACGTGGTCATTTGGTGGTCATTGGACCTACACCATTTGGTGGGCGATGGAACCGATGGAAGCTTTTGTAAAATCGATATAAAGTCGATGAACAAGCATATGCTTTTATTTTAATAAAATAAGCCATACATTTTTTAAAAATTACTTTGTTATACCTGCTAACAAAAACCAAAGAAAAATAGCATTAGTGGAATCTACTAAGTAATGGCGGTTGCGAGAAAATTTTATGTGAAATTTTATGATATCTTGTCCCGGGCTACGTTAATAAACTATTACTGCCATTAAATAAAAGATAAAACCTGACCACAACCAATAAGTTAATTACGTTAATTACTTCATTCAATTAATAGTTTTCTCAATAACCGACGTCACAGATCCAGTGCTATTTTCCCCTGTTCCAAATATAATACCTTAAAAACTTTAAGAAATAATATCCCTTCATTGCCCCATTTTGTATATTTAAAATAATTTGAAAATATCTCGTTTTTTGTTGCCTATTAGGTGTATAACATAATAATCATGAATGAACCAGAGGTATACCTCCAGTCCGCCTTAAGTGATACTCATCAATCTCAGAACTGAAAAATTCAGGGATTTCTGGTGAAATCAAAAATGCTTTATTAATTTGAGAGTCATTTCTAAAAATTAAAGGTAGTTGTCCAAATTTCTGAAAAAAATGGAAATCTGTTGAAGAAAAGTCTGGCGAATTAAGGCGATGTGGGAGGACTTCGTAACCCAACTCGTTCGGTTTCCTCACTGTCTGATGATCTCGTATTGGAGTATAAATCCCTTCCAATTAACCAATTGAGGTGGTCAAAATACTTGCAGTACCAGGCGGAGGCGATGGTTTCTACCTTGGGGTAAAAAGGAGAAATGAATTATTTACCAACCAATTGTTTATTTTTGCATTTATCTGTGTCACTGGCTGAAAATTTCTCAAACCAACGGAGGATGGTCCGTTCATTACACACATTTCCCCGAACGCAGAAGTAATGTTTCTTACAGCTTATGCTGCCAAGGGTTCTAGTATAAGCTCATAATAAAGTCACGAAAACCGCTTATTTTATAATGTTCACATATGATGGTATACTAAACAATTTTCGTTCAATTGTAGTGATAGTAAATACTATAAAAAATATAGGATTAATAACAGCTCATCACGATCTGTAAACACAAACATAGAAAACAGGAGAAATCTGATAATTCCACTTTGAATTTTAGAAATAATAAAAGCAGACGTTTCAAATGAAATGACCCAATAAAACAAAAAATAAAAATATACTTTCCCACAAATTAAACTAGGGTAAAAAAGTTTCAAAAAAGTTGGAATTTACCTTTTCAGGTCTTTCTATCTTAAAAATAATTAATTAAAATGTGTATTTAATTGGTTTAGTGAATGTTGGGTATGTAGCTACATAAGCCGTTCTACTTCAACTAAACCCACAAAAGGCTATACGTACAATACAACTAATAGAGAAACCAGTATAAAAGCAGGTGTAAGGAGATGCTGAGAACGAACAATAGGAGAAGGAATAAACTCGGATGAAGCCGAAACGCGGATTTTGTGTATCTTCAGAGCTGGCAAAGCTTCGTAATCCTCGCAGCGCTATCTGTTAGCCCCAGCCAGCTGTATTGTCCTCAAGATTTAAACAACAACGGTTCTAAACAGCTTTGAGGATTACTCGACCATTGTGTACGACTGTAACGGTACTTATAAAAACACAGTAGGGGTTTGTCAAACTATTCCTTAAATCTGGAGTTTTGTTCACTTCAAAAACTCAGTAAGTTCTGAAAAGGTACAGTGGTAGAAGATAATACATTCTGTTAAACTTTAAATGATAAAAAGTTTAATCGAAATGTAATAATGATAATAATAACAATGAAAGAAGGGGAAGATGACAGCTTAGAGTGTAGAGCCCTGAGCTACTGAACAAAACCCTCTCGGTTCAAATTCAGCTGTGGCAGATCTATTATTTAATCTCATTTTTATCGTCGAATCTGTATAAAGTGGTTACACTTTATATATGGAGGGTAAAATAATGGCGGTTTATAACCTCAACCAGAACCTCTCCCTGCACAACAGTTTTAAGAACGATACAGTCTCTAAAATTTATTGAACTAAAGACCCTTGTTGGGTGGTTTTTGTGCAGGTTTATATAAAAATATAAGGCTCGACTGCCAGGATTTTCCTCCCAATTAATTTTGTTTGTTGTTGCTTAAAGGCGTAAAACCCTTGGGTCATCAACGCCTGTCGATTTTTGATTTTTGTTATTATTGATCTTTAAAAAAAAAAATATTCATATACGCACACATACTAACAAGGAATAATAAGGAAATAAAACAATCGGAAAAAACAACATATGCATCTATCGCAGAGACAATGGATCAAATATTGGTTATTATATCGATTTCAGATTTGCTGCCTCTAAGTGATTCCTTAACATCGGGTGGTATTTTGAGCTGATTTAGTATTTTTTTATAGGAGTAGCATTCCTCAAATATATGTCTGATACAAAGATTTTTATTACACCTAGGGCATATCGGAGGTGCATCCCTTGTAATGAGATGTGCGTGGGTAAGTCGAGTGTGTCAGACATAATGACGTATTGGCACGTACAAGACGAGCAATAGCCACCTCTTCATGGCGTTTATTTCGATTAGATGTAGCCCAGGCTTTACTTCCCTTTTTATATATTCCAATTTACTGGTTGGACTTTCATCCCACCTTGCTTGCCATCTTTTATCTATGCATTCTTTAAGGGGGCGAGCAAGTTCTTGGGCGGATAGAATAGCTGTGCCTCTACCTGGGAGGGTTAGAGCTGCTCGAGCTGCTTTGTCAGCCATCTCATTATTGTCAATACCCACATGTCCCGGGGCCCAGATGAAGAATATTTTTTCGCTTATGTATATCCCATTTAATGGTACCAACTTTATAGAGGCAGGGTGATCATTAGTAATCTGGAGATGCTACAGGGCCCATATATGGCGGTCGGGCGGATTAATTATTTTTCTCACACAACCGCATTAAAATAATAATCAATGGAAAATTGTGCGATTTTTATTAAATTTTTTTTAAACGGTACCATAACAACCCTATGAAGAGTCTTAAAATTAAATAGATCCGGGTTTCTTATCTCCAAATTTATTTCCCCAGCCCCTCCAAACCTAAAGGGCTTTGAACCCAGACGTCCTCTAAACCTTCCCCTCCTAAGACACTCACCCCCGCCAATAAGACAGAGCTAGATTAGCCTTAATAAAGCGGACGCCTCTGACAAAAGCGCACTTAACGCCTATTGTGCAATTAGCGATAATTTATTCCTCTCTCGTTCCAGACTCAGATTGGAGGAGACCCGGGGTATTCCATCTGCACCCGATCACAGTCGGGGATTTTTAGTTTCCCGTTCCAACAGGCCAATGACCGGTCTTGTTAGATTATCTCTTAGGCATAACTAACTCTCCAGACGAGTCTAAATCAGAGACCTTTATCTCTCGTCCGAGGAGATACTAGTGATCCCTAGCGTCCAGCCAAAGGCAGCATTTAATTGTTTTAAAAATAATATTGTTAGATAATTTGTTCCGCAACAACCCATGTAAGGGATTGCGACGGACCTTGCTGCTATTATTATTACCAAGCCAATAATTTTACTAATTTAACTTAAGTGTTTTACAAATTTATTATCAAGCAATGACGAAGCTGAATGCTCAGATGTGGTGTAAATAAAATTATACCCACCGATAAGTATAAACTAACAATAATAATAAACAACTTAAATCATTGAATAAAATTAATAATTTGCCACCATTGATTGCTTTATAGATGTATAACTATAATGGTTAAAGATTTTGGTTAATCTAATGTCCTATATTATATTTTTTAACAAAGCACCTTGATGTGATATAGGAACAAGTTACTGAACATAATAGATCTATGCGCACAAATTGTGCCAACACCCACTCTGTGAGGCAGATGGTTACCAGCGCACATCCCACGGGTACGTGTCCTCAGTAAACAACTTCACTAAGATTTACAACCGACAGAAAACATGGTACGAATCGGGTCACACCCAAATGCAATGGGATTTAGAATAGAACTATGGCTTTTAAGGATAACTGTTATACTCGTACTATAAAAAAAAAGTATCTAATCCGAATTATATTTTAATAAATATTAAAATAAGCCAATAATATAAAATATAATAACTTTTTTTTGTTTCAAATCTACGTTTGTTTAAATAAAAATATTTACAATACATTATACATACAATACATAATAATATACATAGCATATATATATATACAGCAAAATAATTACAATACGTTTTCTACCCGAAGGTATTTTAAGTAATTACATAGTCTGAGTCCGCTGAAGGTGGGTTCTCTAAACCGGCACGAGGCCGCTGACTCTATACATACAAAGCAGGGAGAGACCGCTTTACGGGATTGGGTGATAGGAAAGAGCAAAGCGGGGAGAGGAATGAAGAAAGGTTAAGCCAATGAGAGCACGTCGGCCAAGGGGACACTGCCTTGCCACCTCCCAGGTCTGGGAGGGGGAACTAACACAATAACTAAATTAAATTAAAATAACTCTTTTTAAACGATACGGTAGAGTTACTAATAATGAGAACTAACAGAGGGAAAAATATACAAAAACTAATTGATTTATAAAATTATCATCAGAAAAAGCGAAATTTCATAGAGAGAGAGAGAGAGAGAGAGAGAGAGAGAGAGAGAGAGAGAGAGAGAGAGAGAGAGAGAGAGAGAGAGAGAGAGAGAGAGAGAGAGAGAGAGAGAGAGAGAGAGAGAGTGAGTGAGTGAGAGAGAGAGAGAGAGAGAGAGATGGAGAGAGAGAGAGAGAGAGAGAGTGAGAGAGAGAGAGAGAGAGAGAGAGAGAGAGAGAGAAAGAGAGACTGATAGGAAGAAGGAGTCGAGGACGCCCTAGTAAAATCTGGGAAGAAAGTATCTGGTGGGAGGTATAACTGAATTTTCAATGTTTATAAGGGAGGGGATGCCGGATATTAGAAGGATTCCAGAGAGTAGCGGAGCGGGCGATAAAGAAATGTTAAAAAGAAGCAGATCGGTGGATACGTGTATGTATATATCAGAGAATCGGGATCTTGTGGGTAGGGAGAGAACATAGGACTTGAACTGGAAGACGTTGTAAATATTTGAAGGGCATTGAGTGTTAACTGCTTGGTAAACGAATATCCCTAGGAAATAATATATAGAGAAATAGTTGACAAGGAAAAAAAAATAAGTTTCATTCAATTTTTCTTTTTAAAGCCTAGAGTTACCACTTATACTACCACACACGCACACACATGCCTTTTGGAGAGCTTAGTTTTCGATTAATGGGCTCCGTAACTTTTAAGCAACGAAAACACAAATTTTGATTGAATTCCAAGTACGCTATTGGAAACTGCCAAATGAAGTACTAAATGTTTAAAAATAAAATATTGAGTTATATCGTCAATAATAAAGCATTATTATATCCGAATTATTGGTTGTACACCATAATTCCATATCACCCTCCCAACCTCAACAAAGCATTTAATATTTCATTTCTACCATAGCTAATTGCATATCTGAAATGCTTTATTATATATTTGACCCTTTTGGTGCTTATTTCGTTCTATTTATTTCGTTCTCTCCATGTCGAACACAACGATATTTCCTCATTGAAAAATGGAGATATGTATGGGATTTGTAAGCAAAGCACTGGAATAAATTAAGAATAATAAATAAGTAAAAAAGTGAGTTAATGTTTTGAGCACGAAATGCTCGTAACTCTGAAGAGAAGAGATATAATTGACTGTAATGCCTGAACCTGTAAGCTGCTGGAGGCAGGTGCAGCGGCACAGTTAGGCGGAAACGACATGTCATTTAAATAATCACACCACGACAGTTTATAAATTATTTTCGAAAGCGTGAAAAGATAGGTGTAATGAGGCCGGGCAGAGAAGAAGTCCTGATCTAATTAAATGCATCGTTACTCTTCGACATGTCATAACATGCGACTTTTATATATCATTAGTTGCACATGGCCCCCACTATTCTCTCCAACTTCAATTAGTTTCATTTCGACGACTCGAATCCCAAATACTAATTTTACTTGTAAAAGAGTATAACAAAGATCGCCACAATGAATTCTATTGAATAATGAAAGTCATTCTCCAAATTTTGATAATACTGACTTCAAAATTAGGGAACACTTTTTTTTACAGTCACGTAATTACGACTAATACATAAGTTTAAATATTTCTCTGAACTCATTACCATTTTATTTTCTTAAGTATAAAAATCTATTGTTCGTCGACCATTTACTATACTGCATGCCGGTTGTAATGAGTCTCGCAGTGCATATAAAGTTATATTTAAAGCTTATATGCCATAAACTAATATACCACATATATCAGGAATAACCATTTCGATGTACATTGTAGAGACTGTTCTGTTTCTAGGACGCTGTGCAGGGAAGTTATTCAGTCACCAGATTTTTTCACATTTTAGGGTACCCACTTTACACAGGCTGGGTGAGCCCCATGAGGGCTTGTAGATCCCGCATCGTCCACCCCTGGCTATAAAACGGTTAATTAAATAATCTTCCACAACCATGTTCCAGAACCCGGAACCCTGAGCACTACACACATTGATCTAGCCTGATCCCTAATACTTTTTAAGGTTATCATATTATAATAAGCTAAAATGGGAAGTGCGAAACTAGATCTTATGCCAATCCCAAGTACGATAAATTAGCAGTTTCTACGACTAATCGCTTTTGAGTTGTGCAAGATACGTACGCACGTACATATCCTACGGTCAAACCATTCAAAATGGATATATCTGATAAAAACCAAACTTATTGAAATTCAACCTTTGGTGCTATTAAGTAACTAAAAACAGAATCTTGTGTAAAAAAAATGGTTTTCGGGTATGTACAGTTGTAAAAAAAAGTAGACTACAAAGTAATTAAGTGAGAGTGAATTGAAATATAAAAATATGAGCCCCTTTTCTAGTTAAATTTTATTGTCATTTATAATAAGTTATTATCTCCTTGACCACTTGAGAAATGTCCACAATTAAGATTAAAAACATTATATTGCATTTTAGAGATTAATACAATTTTAATTATGTTCAAATCGTGGGACAGAGTTAGTTTTAGAATAAATGATTACAAATAAAATCATTACATATTAACAATCGTGTATAAATAAATATCCTAGCAACATGCTATACTAAAATGATTACTGAGAAAGATATAGATATTAATCCATCCAAAAATTGACCACCTTATTATTATAATAATTATTTTCCACTGATACAGATAAAATCGCAATTAAAAGTCAATATGTTAATTCTCTAGTTAGAAAGCACCAGTTTGAAAGTTAGAGAGTGTTCGGAATGGATTTAAATTAGCTTAAACATTTTTCGTTTAGTTTATAACCAGTGATTAACGGTTGTTTATAAACGCATTTATTAAATAGAGCGGTTAATGAATATAATGGCTTGGATGAGACTGTGGCAAATTTATCTTCAATGATTACTCAAGGCATCCGAAATAAAATTAACGAACAATTAAATATAATAAAAAAATCTCATAAAGATTATGATTCATAAATTGATTAATATTTATTGAGATCACGAATAATCAATCATCAACAGAATTGATAAAGTATTTTCATTTTCTCGAAAAACGTAGGAGTTTCTAAGCATGATGTAGTTGTTGAAACATTGTAAAGCATCTTCAATCCTGGAGAGAATTTTTTTTTTTTCTGAATCATCGCACGATTCGATTAGTATTCGAGACAAGATACTTTCAATCGATATTTTTCCGGAATGTTTGAATAAACTAAAAAGCGAAACTGATTTGGATTCATGAAAGTGAGCCTGGTTTGGACAAAGGCATCATACAGAGGCCAGTAGCTACGGGAAGTATTAACTGCATTGTCGGCGCTCAAGGGCGATCCTCGTAGTGAGTCATCCAGCTACGAATAAAGGTCATCGGAATTAGTCATAAATGATCTTTTGACAAACCAAAAATAACCCCAAAAATCTGCAGTCGCGGCGAATAAGTGGTTAAGTCGGATGTTGTCCGAAATGAGTTTCATATACTTAAGTAAGCGGAATCGTTTCATTCTCGTAGTGCATTAGTGGCGAAGTCAGGCATTGGCTTGAAAAAGAGTTACTGCTTTTATTACAACTCCATTTCAAGCGAAAAACTACGACAACGACACGTTTACACTTCTCATGATACAGCTCACTCTCTCTAGAGCATTTTCGGCTTAACCACTACGGGGCTGCAGAAATAATCCTTTCGATATCGGAATATTACATCAAATTCGAAACAGAGATTTTTTGTTAGAATGACTACTACGTTTGAAATAAGTCAGTCGTTCTGAATTTATATTGAATGCATATGAAAATAGGCAGTAATCAACTGTTTCAAAACCTGAAGTTTCCATCTGAGTGTTGTTTAAAAAAAAAAATTATATCATAATAACCCATTAAGGGTCATGGATTCATTACATTGTAGAGATGGTAGTGTTTCTTTGCGAAACGTTGTTAAAAATGTGTTTTGGCCGATTTCACGCTCAGACAATTTTCCCAGATCACCCTTAATAGAGGCAGGGTGAATTACAAGGTTAATAAAGACGGTTAACAGCTTAAATAATTCATCTCTCACAGCCTAATTTATATCAATAGGAGTTACCCGTTGCGTAATCCTTCCTCAAAACTACAAGAAAAAATACGATAATTGTGGACTATATTGATATCTATAAACGAATATCAAGAACAACTAAATAACCGAAAACATTTTTAACAGTTGTAATTTAACCAAGAATACATAATTTTAAATCTTAAATAATAGGTACGATATGTAATGGGAAGAGGTAATGAGTGTAGTACGTTTTATTTCTGACAGTTTTTACAAACTTTTAAATTTAATTATTTATTCTTAAAAATTAGTAATAAGACATATTGGGATTTTGGAAAAAGACAAAGGTCTTCAAGAACTATACACATAACCAAGGACCTTTTTTACTACAATGTGAGATTTTCACATGTTTGTGTATGTATATATAAACATAAAGGAATTGTATATAAACAATTCCTGACTATTTGGATGCCTGCGGCATTGAATTCGTAATCTCCTAACCATACCATAGTAATTACTTTTGTCATTTAAGAGTTTGTACTATTTGAAATCACAATTATTGTATAACAAATATTTCAGAAAGGAGGTAATCAATTAATTATTATAAAACGCATATGAGATAAACGACCAATATATTTTTCGACTGATAAATAGGCTTTATCTTTTAAATTGTAACCTCCAAAAAAGATTTTAGATTGCCAGAGTGGGTCAAGGAATATCTTATCAGCATTAGACTATTTTTAAATAATTAGTAAACAATTTTAAGATATCTACAACGAAAATTATTTGTTCATGACCATTTCATACTTTTTGGGCTACATACCCTTTTGATTGTTTGATCACTTCCAATCGAAGTAACTTGCCTTATAAAAACTAATTATTGTTCAACACAAAAGTAGTGCTTAGCAATCCCAGATTTTAATTGTTCGATTTTTAATTGACAATTAGTAAAATAAATAATTTAATTTCAACATAATATACTGTATTTGAAAAGAAAAGATATGTCCAGGACCGGGCGGGACTCGAAGACCCGGGTTCAAATAAAAATGTTTAAAAATTAGTAATAAATAAAATAAAATAAATTATAATAATAAGCTGTAGTTTGGCTCGGTATATATGTTCATATGAATCTTATGTATCATTAGTTACCAAACAAAAGCTTAAAGTTTGATTAAAAAGCTCTTTATTGTTAAATGAAATAAGACATACTTAGCATGGATACAAAGAACTGCATTATCTATCGAGTGTGGACTAACAACATAGATCATAAACTATCAATCGACGACTCTGTTGAACTCTACTCTAGACTTTGTCTTCTCAGTTTTTTTTCTTTTCTCTATTACAAGGTTAAGCACATGATAGAGACTGTACTGATTCTAGGACAAGGGTTGTGCAGAGAGGTAATTTTCTGGAATCCGCTTATCCATCAGTTTCTTTCCCCTCAATAAATCCACTTTATAGAGGGTGAGTGTGCAGGACCAGAATAGATTGGAACCTAGGACCTTCAGCATAGAAATTCAGCTAGTTACAATAGTTACAAAATTAATTAATTCGTCCCCTAATATTAATTTGAAGCACAACAGTAACCATTTCGAAGACAGAACAAAGTGTTGTCTACTTCCATCTGATAGAAGGATAACACAGCGCCTCAAACGTCTAATTGACTCGAATGGTCTTGTGAGTGTAAGACTTAGTTTAGAATCAACTGACATCAAAGACAATCCAAACTTGAATTTAGATTATTTCCAAACAGCGATAGTAACATAAACTAGTTTACACAAATAAAATGGAAATTGAGTGGAAAATTAGAAAGAATAAATTTAATGAAATTAAATAGGCAATTTTCAAAATAATTGTAGTTTTACGGTAGCCATTAAATTTGTTTATTTTAACGTCACATATGTGCTGCCATGGCTAATCGGACCATTCTACAGTGGGAGCTCCAAATTTGGTCTATAAAGATTCAATTAAGATTGAGACTTTTAACGAGTACCTGACATCGCACAAACTGGGGACCCCCGTTTAACGCCCCTTCCGAAGGACGGCATAACTTAGGATTTTTCACTTCCATTAAAAAATCCTAGGGCCACCTGCCGGGCTAGGAACCCGCGATCTTGGGCTTAGTAGGTTGTTATGCTAACCACTAGAGCACAGGTCGCCTCGCTATTAAATTTGTTATTAATCGAATACCACAACTTAACTTAAATGATAAATTACGCTTTGTGGGAGTATCGCATGATATTTTAATTCTACGAATTTAAGTGGCCACTAATCCGTTGATCAAAACATAGAAATATTGTTTTTAATTTGTTTTAATATATTATAAAAAATACGTAGAAATATTGAGAGATGTATTTAATAATTATATAAACATGCTAATGTATTTATTTATATGTGTATCAAAGAAACTTAAATATTGGCACTTCTTTTTAGCACCATCTTTTTCTAGTGTTACATTTAAAGTGACAAACCCTTCAGAATAATCCAATAACTGGGTATTATTTTCGCAGGTTTTTTTTTCGTTTAAACAAATCGTAAGGCATACATATTGTGCACACGCTTAAAATGTGAGAACGATGTCAAATTATAGTTCCTATCTACGATTTCCTTATTTTAAACTATTTCAATGGGAGAGATTTGGCAGAAAAAAAATATAATAGAATGTATGAGGTAAGAATGCTCTGGTTTCTTCGCCTGGATTTCTCTGGGACTTGTACTTAAGTAAGTCGGATAGCTTTCTTTCCTTCATGCTTGGCATTTTTTGAAGTCTGACTTGATTCTCTCTCAACTTACATAATACTCAGATTTCCTGATCTACTCCCTCGACTTCGGCCAAAACATCTGCAAAGGCTCGACAGGTATGATTGAGTGAAGCAAATCTGGATTATTTCATTTTATTGGTATTTTATGTTCATTGTGATCTTTATTGCATTTATAAAAATAAACCGCTAAAAATTGCTGACACTATTCTGTAAGCAGTATTGAAAATTGGCTGGATGGTACACTATAAAAAATTGTGCGAGCAGCGAAATGGTATCAATTCCCATAATTATATACTTCGTAATTTAATATCCACCTAATTGAGAGCGTTCATTTTAAAGAGGTTAATAATATATATATATATCTTATTATTATTGTTGTCAATTATTCCCCATAAGGAGAGCGCTAGAACTTGAATCAATCACAGCTTCAACGCTTTTCCTCTCTTCCTTTCTTCCCAACGCCTCTTCATTAATTCACTGTGTATTTTCTTCCTTTCCTCTGTCCACTTTTTCGATCCTGTTTCTTTACTTGAGTCTTGTTCAATTTTCTTGTTCCTGGTCTTATTCCTGAATGGTTGTCTATTCTGAATTTCATCTTTGGAGATTTTAAATAATTCCATATCTTCTTGTGTTTCTTTCATCCAATTAGACTTTAATTTACAAGCATTGACAATATTGAAAATTTTCTTAGTGAGTCTGCTCTCATCCATCCGACATAGGTGTCCGTAGAATTGTATCCGTCTTTTTCTAAATTTATCTGTGATGTTTTCTGTATTTTTATAGAGCTCCTTTAAATGAACATTCCAATGAAGTTGTTGATAGAGCCAACCAAATCTGACAGTTAAATATTTTATTTGTCAACATTCGTTCGTAGCATTTCGATCACTAGGCAGATGGGAGATTTTTATTTAAATTGAAATTATTATTTTTATTAGTGGTTTTAGGATTATGATTATTGATGGTGAATCTTGATGTAAGTTGTAATTATTATTTTTCTTAAGGTCTTTAGGACTATTATTATTATAATTATTAAATGTTAGGTGTAATTTTATATTATTTTTGGTTTAATATAGTGGAGTTTTATTTTTAAGAAATGGATGTTTTGGGTTTATTTCTTTACCCAGTTTCCCTGTATATCCTCGACGATACTATGTCCTCACCCAGCCCTTTTTAGGTGTCCACGAAGTCCAAGAGAACAGCCGCAGGTAACAATGACCAAAGTTCAAAAACAACAAAAATATTGTTAATGTTATGCAAAATAGTTTCTTTTTTTAAAAAGACGATGGAACAATTGGCAATACAAATATTTCTTTCACTTGTTTCTTTGTTTCTAGTGGTTTCTTCATTTCAACGAAAATGGCAAAAAAAAATGTTTTTATCGCTTCAACAGTTGTTTAAATACCAATAATTGCAGTAAATATTTTATGACTTCCTTAATACCATAGCAAACCCAAGGTGAAAGTCGTAAAATTCTCCCCCACGCGAACCAGGAAAGGTTAACCAACTTTTTTACAACTTCATTTGTCTATGGCTTATTTATTATTTTAAATTATTATTCAATTTAATATTTGTTATTTTTATTAGTATTTTAGAAGTGCTAGAATATAAATATTTATGATAAATACATTCCTTTAGCATACAGCGTTTCCACTCAAAGATAAATTTGTTCATTATTTTTAAATTTACACTGTAGTAAGTCTGTTCAAGATGGCACACAAAACCGTGAAGAGCCCTTTTAAAAAAAAAAAGGTTAAAAACGGTTCATATATTTTTTAAATTGATCCCAATCTCCATTCATCACTTCCAGATTTTCGTGTTTTTGTCTATTCTTCGATATCATAGAGACCTGAGTTGTGACCATCATTATCTTCAATAATTGGATTAGTCCAGAAGCAGAGCACGAGATAGAAACTCATTGATCATGCGCAATACAAACTAAAATATAGGAACCGTAAATCGATACCAGAAATCCACTTTAGCTGATGATCCCATATGATGATCCCAATGTTTACCTTTCTAGAAACAATTTGTGATCAGACAATGCGTGAACCATCATCTCAAAGTTTTTCCATTGCCTATTAAATACGTAAAATTCCGTCATCAATTATAGCGAATGCTTAAATAAAAAGCGATGGATATTAATTAGGAATTCTGCTAAGTCCAAATGAATGATGATGTGATTTGTTCGGGAATTATTTAGTTTCTAAATATTTTAGTTGAAAAGAAAAGATATGATCAGGACCGGGACTCGAACCCGGGTTTTCCACGTAACCGTCCTGGGGCATAGCCGCCTCAGCAATCCTGGTTCGCTTCTCGGTCAGACACATCCTTTCTTTTCACTGATCCTATATCTCCGTGTTCTCGAAATTTGCGATCTATACACGGGTGAATGTTCATTAAACATTACTTTTATTTTCGGATCTAGTTGACTTGCGTCATTATATATTATGTATAGGTGGCTAGGCCCCACGACGGGGAGAACCCCGGTTCGTGTACCGGTCCTGGTCATATCTTTTCTTTTCAACTAAAATATTTACAAAATTATAACATCTAACAATAAAATAAATTATATTTATATATAATGACGTAAGTCAACTAGATCCGAAAATAAAAGTAATGCTTAGTGAACATTCTCTTCGTGTATACATCGCAAATTGCGAGAACACGTAGATATAGGACCAGTGAAAAGAAAGGATATGTCTGACCGAGAAGCGAACCAGGATGGCCGAGGTGGCTAGGCCCCACGACGGTTACGTGGAAAACCCAGGTTCGAGTCCCGGTCCTGGTCATACATTTTCTTTTCAACTAAAATATTTAAAAATATTAACAGAATTATAACATCTAACAATAAAATAATAGAAATATTTAGATTCTAGATTTTTATAGTTAATTGATCTATTTATGAATGTATTGAGTATCATTTGAGGATTACAAATGTTAATTTATGGTTTTGATGATAACAATAAGTGCGTTATCATTCACTGATACTGCTAATACGTAACGTTCCAAGGATAGAGTAAGGAGTTTTGAAATTTCAGACGTAAAAACTGTTAGGAGCGATTTGAGACACGTTGAAAAACATCCTAAAACTAAACAAAAGACATATGGATATAGGCAGTTTGAAGTTCTGAAATAATTTGGAGAGAGGAGAGGTTCCCGAATTTTAAAAAGAAGTTTTGGGTGAGATGATTTTATATACGTGGGCTTTTTTATATATATGTAATAAAAGAAAACGTATATTAATGATATATTATAAAGATATTAGAAAGATCTCCCAAAAGAGTATATTTAACCCTTACAAATGTTACTAACTGGGGTTCCGCAGGGCTAATGATTGAACCCAGATCCTTACTATTTACAGAAATTTGGTGCCTCACTTATATCGGAAGAAGACGCGCAGGATGACATGAAGACGACGTACCCTGGAAGGACCGGGAGGGGAGGAAGGGACGACCTGCCGACAAGGAGGAGCTTGCGCGAGGTCAGTGCTCCAAACCACTACCACTTTTTGCCACCTCTCACATACGTGAGTCCTTTTTTAATGGGACAATCCCTCCAGAGTCCATCAATGATTGTGATCCCCACAATGCTCTGTCTCCGACAATAGAGGATATACCGTGTATATCTACAAAATGTCTATTACTAGCGCTAATAGCTAGTGGGTATATACCATATATATAATATACATATTTGCAAGAGAACAGATCGGAATTAATAAATTGATTCGTATATTTTTGTTGAAAAGAAATCAATCTTAGTATATTTTTTTGTTTATTTATTAAACGACACTTAATGCTGTGATGGCTTATCGGAGAGAGAGACCTGAATTATGTTTATACAGGTAAAATTATGATAGGGATCTATAATAACTACCTTACACCCCACAACTCCCGTTTTATGGCCCTCCGAAAGAAATGTTTACTCCCTTAATAAATTCTAGTACCTAATGCCAGTCAGTTGACATAGCAGTTTGATATCCTAACTACCACACCACAGGTGACTCCCCAATCTCTGTCATTTGGGTTTGTAAGATTAAGACTATCCTATAGATTATCTTTGATGTATTATCTGATTGACTAATATAAGTAACATTTCAAAAAGCACAAAGTTAGGAGCTCAAATAACCCCATTTTCTATGTTGTCCAGGAAAAACACAAAAGTGTTCTGCAAATCAGGTCCGAGATGAGATCACTGTAACCTGTAGATCTATAAAGGTAATGAGGTCACCTTATCAGCTGATAGCGCCACTCTAGTGCTATCTTGTGGAATTCGTGGTAACTGCTTTGTATTAAGTGAAAATTTGGCATTTGTTAGAATAATTGGAAACACTGATATTATTTAAAATAATTTTTGAGGCAGTCTTATTGGTTCTGGAAAGATGTAAGCACCTACATAGGAAATCATTAATGCTAGGGTCCGGCTTTGGCTGGAAATGACAACTTGCGATTCGTAAATCTTATCGAAAATATTAAATGTCTGAATAGTCAGATATATGAACTGAAAGAACATTATAATTTCCAAACAAAATGATCAAAGTTAAGCTAATATATATATATATATATATATATATATATATATATATATATATATATATATTTAAAAAAAATTTATTTATTGATATTTACAACGGTATTACAATAATACATCAAGTAAATAGGCTATGTGATACTTAATGAGATGAGTTAATGGCAAGTAGAGAAACTACCCACTCGTAGTACTCAAATCACTAGTTCAACTAAGAAGGTCACGGGGACATCTTCTTCTCAGACGCCTCGGAGGATTATCGGGAATCGAAGAGGAAACTAGGTTTGAAACTAGAGGGTTTGAGTGGGAATGAAGTTTGTTATGAAAGAATAGATAGCGGCTTCGGGCCAGATCAGCAACAAATGTGACATTAAGGTCGTTATGGATGACTTTATTCTTAACAAAATAAGGAGCGTTGAGGATTTTACGAAGGATTTTGGACTGTAGGGATTGGATACGAGAGGAATTCGATGGCTTAGTGGAGCCCCAAAGCTCTACTCCATAAGTCTAAAAAGGTCGTATGATGGTCATGTAGATGAGTCTTTTGTAGTTAATTGGGAGGTTAGAGGGTTTGTCTAGTAAGTGTTGAAGTAGCCTGAAACGTCGAGCGATTTCTTGTATTTTCAGTCTCGTATGAGGATTCCAGGTTAATCGTTTGTCGAGACGCAACCCTAAGTATCGGATCTGTACTACAGGCCCCAGTGAGATATTATTAAAGGATACTGAAGGCCAGGAAGTCATTGGTTTACGACGTAAGGTAAAAGTGATTTGATGCGATTTTGGGGAATTTATTTTAATTCTCCAGTTTTGACACCATTCTTCAAGATCAGTGATATGGCGTTGGAGGCTTTGGGATGCAATAACTGGATTGGTGTTGACTGATAATACACATGTAACATCAGCATACGTGGTAAGGATAGTATTAGGATGTCAGCTGTATAAACTGTATAAAAGATTGGGCCAAGGATACTACATTCTTAACAAAATAAGGAGCGTTGAGGATTTTACGAACGATTTTGGACTGTAGGGATTGGATACGAGAGGAATTCGATGGCTTAGTGAAGCCTGGTACTGAAGGGCAGGAAGTCATTGGTTTACGACGTAAGGTAAAAGTGATTTAATGCGATTTTTGTGAATATTTTTTAATTCTCCAGTTTTTACACCATTCTTCTAGATCAGTGATATGGGATTGGAGGCTTTGGGATGCAATAACTGGATAGTTGTTGACTGATAATACACATGTATCATCAGCATTACCTAAAATATAAATGCTTTATTAGTATTTATTTAATTATCGATATTTTCTTCCTATATCGGGTCCAAACCATTTATAATTTAAAACAGTTAAATAATTTAGTTGCAGTTAATTCTGCAGAGAAGCCATGGAAGCGTGAAAAGGAAGTATTCGAGAAATAATAGGATTTGGGATTAGTAAGCGCACCTGGGTATAAGCAGATTACAACAGTTTACAGAATAAAGGTCCGAAATTATGGGTGTCTTGCAAAGGTGAAAATTAAATAATAAATATGATAATACTTATTTATTTGTCTAAATAAACTAAAAAAAAAACAACAACGATTGAATCCCAAAAGAAATAGAATATCACTCTACAAGGTGGTGGTGTAATTAATGTAAATAATAAAAAAAGGATAATAAAACATAATCACAGTGACACGAGACTCATTATTAGGTTTGTATGATTTTGGAGTGAGCTGTGTATTGCTACTTTATAAAGTGTATATTTCTGAGTTTACTAAAGGGCGTATTTTGATATTTGATAACATGTAAACTGCCAATTATTATTGTATTTTCACTTATTATTGAGGAAAATGCGTTTTCCAGCTTGAAGCGATCAAAACGGAATATTTGGATGATATATCATTCCTACATAGTGGAGTCAGGAATAACAAAAAAAATAAAGCCAGGTGAATAAAAATAAATGGAAAATTTGAATCAAAACTAAATGTCGAACACAAATAGCCAAATTCTGAAATCGTTAATAAGGTGTCTATAGTTACATGGACACATAACAGTTTTTTTTCTGTTTATCAAATCCACCGTCTTCCTAGATTTTTTAAAATACATAAATAGAAGGTAATATTTTTAAATATTACTACTTAATTTTTCAGAACGGTTTTATTAATTATTATTGTTTAAAAAAACTTATTATATTTATAACTCATTGGATATACCAAAGGTTATAAAATGTATATGGGTTTGATGCATACTAGGAAAGTGTTTTATACAATGAATTCTTGTCCTTCAAGAGTTTATTTATTATTTTAATTTGAGTTTTGTCACGAGAGCGTAATTACTCAAAAAGTATTTTATAGTCCATAACTAGAAAAATCGACAGTTGACTAGGTTTTTAATAAATAAAAATCTCACTATAGATCGAATCCAAAAACTCCGTTCCAACACAGTCTTCAAGTGCTCTGTTCAAAAGTACTCCATAAAGATATCTTAAGATCGCCTCGGGAGGGAAGAAAGAGAGAGAGAGAGAGAGAGAAGAAATAAAGTGGCTATATCAAGTTGAAGCGACTATCTCAGAACGTAGAGAACTGCAGCCTTTATTATAGTTCCACAGTTCTTACTGAGGGATTCGTAAAAAGGAGAATACCAAATACAACTTGGTATTACTCCGCTTCGAGATAAACAAATAGTTCTCTAAACCTAACAATGTTACTATTTCATTTACATTTTGTACTATTCTAGTAATCTGTAAACGCTAATTAAAAATATATGGCCAATATTCGGCGAGATCCACACTGAAGAACTTTTATTGAATATAGGATATATATGTATACATCCTAGATAGCTGCCCAGAAACCAATAATCAGTTATCAATTTTCATATTCCTACAAATAGAGAAGAAATAATCATATGAGATCAAATTTACTGGATCCGATCTGCGCAGGAGGAAATATAACAAAAAACAATAATAATACATATATTGAATTTTATGAATTGATTTAAAGAACTTTTAATTCTTTATCATCAGACTTATGGAATTGTTTTTCTGAACGTACATAGTAATAATTGGGAATGTGTTGAACGTGCATATATCTTCATTTCTACTTAGACTTTTCCGTTCAACATTTGTATTATAGTTTTCAATAATCGAATTGAAACTTCGTTTTAAACTATTGTGTAATAATCTATAACATACGTATAATAAACATTACAACAGTATATATTTTTAAATCAACAATAAAGTTCGATATGCATCATATTTTTTAATGTCGAAGTAACATCTTTGGAGACTCGAATATAAAGTAGCAACAAAGAATACACTAATTACGAAAATAATTAACCACAATTATTGTATTTTATTATAATACATATAATCAACACATAAAATAATATGAAAGCGCCTTAGAAGCGGAAGATGCTGAGCCTTGTATCAATATCAGAAGCGCCTGAATACTGCAATTTGCAACACTCCACTGAATATTTGGCAGTGTGCTCTTTCAGGCTAATATCCAAGTGAGTGTATTCCCAAAATATTTAATTTTATCTTTAGAAAACTTATTTTAAATAAATATTAATCAGTTATTGAGTATGCAAGTACTCAATCACCACATATGATGGAGTCAACTTTTACGATTTTCTTTTCTAATATATTTTATATAAAAAGAACATATATTAATCTTTAAAAACTCTAACAAATCATTTTAAAAATTTCTTAATTTAGTTTTAAAATATTAAAATTTTAGTCAATCGGAAGTTGGGGACGAAAACAAATAACTAATGAAAAACGGTGAAGTATTATCAGAAATATGTGACATATTTTTTGGAAACTTAACATAACATAATAATCGCTTTCTTTAAACTTCAAGAAATAGATTATTTTTAAGATCAAATATTAATGCAAACATAATAATAATAGCCGTAATAATTTATAAATATAATAATACCAGAAGGAAATTATTCATTCATCGTACTCCAAAGAGGGTGACAGGATAGAAGAAAAAAAAGGAGAATAGACCAATACAAATGTGATGCGAAATTACATTTTCTTCTATATAATGTGATAAGGGGCTACTGTAGTCATACATTTTTTTAACAGTTCAGTTTCAATATTAAAATATTCCTAAATTTTATCAGATATTAAAATAACACCTGAGAGCGAGGGATAACAGTGGTAAAATCCTGAGTTGCTAACCTGAAAATCCGGAGTTGAAATCTATCTTTGTCAGATAACTATGTAATCTGTTAACAGCCATGAACCCTGTGGGATAAGCCGACCCTCCTGGGGCACACCCGGTCTCTATAAATTGGGTACCCTTAATTAGGAGAAAACCAGGCGGTTGAGCGTGATCTCGGTCTTGCCAACTCCCTGCAAAACCGTTTCCATAGAAACAGTGCAGTGTGTACCATGTAATGAACACTCCCTTCATCGGTAGTAATGGTAAAGGGTTTTTTCATATATCAGTTGAACTTGATGACGGTGTCGTCTGGAGGATATTACATAAACGTATATACTAGGCAGTTACTGAGGACAATAAATATTATTTAATCATTACCAACTACAAGTAAATTATTAAATATTTTTATTTAAAATGATTTGCCCCCAGCCGGGATTCGAACCCAGATCTCCGCCACACTTCCCGGCTGGGGGCAAATCTTTTCTCTTCAAAATAAAAATATTTAAAAATTTAAGCATTGATTAAAAAAATTACAATAAATTATAAATAATGTTATGACGTATGTCAAAAAGATCCTAAAATTAACAGTAATCTTCAATGAACATTCTTCCTCGTGTATACATCGCAAAATTGCGAGAACACGGGGGATATGGGATCGGTGAAGAGAACAGATTTGTCCTAGGTAGGGTGCGACCCCGGTGGCTCAAATGGTTAGAGCGTTGCCACGGTGAGGAGGAGATCCGGGTTCGAATCCCGGCTCGGGGTAAATCGTTTCTCTTAAAAAAAATATTAAAAAATTAAAGCAATGATTAAAAAAATTATAATAAATTATATAAGTAAATTAGTTTGTTTTGTTGAAATAATAATAAAATAATAATAAAATGGATAATATGGTAATAACATAAATATCAAAAGGAAATCTAAAACCCCAAGACTTATTGAAAAAAATCTATTTCTGTTCAACTAAAACTTGTTCAACATATGTAGAAATTTCATGGTATTTTACAGAATGTACTATTGGGAATAATGCGCTCTCCTCACGAATAATTTTGTACCTTGCACAAATGCAATGCTATGCGAGTCTGATTCCCATAAATCCAATACACGAATTCTAAATATTTAAATATAACGAATCCGCGCTATCCTTTCTGCATAATTTTCCAAATAATTCTCCTATGGGTAACGAACATAATGACGAGAAGAAATTCTAAATGTTCCGACAATCCCCGGGCAATAAATAAGTTAGACTAAACCATACATCACCCGGCTGAGGGATCGTTAGCCAACGGAATACCACCACCGCCATTTTTTAAACTTATTGAATTATTCATTATCGAAATGTTATAAATATCGAACAGATGATGATGGGGTCGTTCGTGACCGAGCTCATGAGTGGAAATATACTTTATTTATAAAAACAATAAATTGGGATCAAGCAGAGGGATCTATTATTAATTTAGACAGTTTATTTATTAATAAGATCGATTAAAAAACAGTGAGTGTATTACGATTTCTAATTGAAGATCGGCTATTGTAAAGTTCAGCTATTGTCCATAGCTCCATTATTCTATTTTCTTTGTAATTATGATAATCGACGAAAATTTTGTAGTAATTAAATGATTTCCTTTTTTAATTTTCCGCAAAGAATTTATTCATTGTGACTGCGGTATAGTCAATAATGTAGTAATCCTTGCAATACGTTCTTAAAAAACATAAGAAGACTTTTTTAAACAGTACTTCAAAGTCATTCATTAATACAAAAATGTATTTTTTATCAGTATATTTTATTTTATATGGAAAATTTATCTCAATTGTTATTTTAGGGGTGGAGATACGATAATCATAAATCCATATTTGGGTTTTTTCCGTTTTGAATCCAGTTACCCGTTTATAACTATTGTAACATAAGATCGTAATGTTTCGGTTATTAATAATGTATTCAATGACCCACAAGAAAAAATATGTCCCCTTGGTATATCACCAAGTTTTAAGTATAAACAATTCGCAATCAACATAATGGCTGTCAGTAAAATTAGAACAAAATAATATGAGAGGCATTAAGAAAAACAATTTATTCAATTCCCAATGATAACAGATCCTTCGTTTTAGTCTCCACCTTTTATCCTCAAGAACGTGAGTCAAGCCATTTGTTTTATCAATGAGTTTGGGTGTCAGTGTAGTTTAGTTGCTAATTGATAATATACTTGAACATTTAACATCCTTTTCGGATCAATCGGGCTGAATAATCTAAGCATCTGCTTATTTTCTCATTCATTATACTTCAACGACAACGTTTCACTGTATTTATAATATAAATATTAAATATTTCGTAACATCGCGAATCAACCAACTGGGTACTTTATCGAACATCTCGTTAAAAATTCACGAATCGTCCAAAGACCACAAGAACCCTCTCCAGTTTTGATCTCGAGGGAAGTACCAAAGTCGATATTAAGTATCCTTTTACCTTCACGGCAATTAGGCCACCAACTGAAGAAGAAGAAGAAGGTGGAATTGCAACGGAGAAGAAAATAAGAGGGCCAAGAAAGGTCTTGTAAATATTCGAGATCTCTCCTAACAGCCCCCCCCCCCCACTGCCATGATAAGGAAATATCTTAGGAGTATCTAAACTTTCTTATCCTTTTAGTAACTACTTACCTCAGCTTTGAACTCTGTTCCGCTGATTAAGTTTAGATCCATAAAATAAATTATATGTATATGAATATTTTTATGTTGCTCTTATCCGATCAATTTTATTAAAAAGAACATCATTTTAAGAAAAAAACTGTACCACTAAAACTATGAAGATCTGGTCAGTACATGATTGAGGAAGTACAGTTTTTAAGCTTCGGGTTGTGCAGAAAGGTGATTTGTCTCTATTTGAGACATTGGGTGTATTCCAAAATGGCCTGGGTAAGCCCAGGTCTACATTTCCTACAAGGTCCATCCATCGGTGTTAACTGCCAAAGCCGGATTATAACCACGAACATTCAGCGCATCAACTCAGCGCTCTCTACTCGAAGATACCCTCCCCCAGTAGAAAATGTGATTGATTTAAATTATTTGGATATATTCTCTGATTGTCTGATTTTCAAAATAAACCTATACTTATGTTTATAATAATCTTCCAAAAGGTACGTATAAAATTAAATAAATTTTAAAAATCATACATAATTGCTACATTATTTTTAAATTGTTTATAATTATTTTTCTATATCAAAACAAATGCCTGAGAATTGCTGGAAACTATGCATATTACACTAGAGTTAAAATTGTACAAAGAATTATATATACCGTATATTAATGAATTTATCAATAAATTATACAAACAATTCTTTAATAAGTGTAAACACAATAAAAACCCACTTATAATAAATATAGGGAACTACACAAAAAATAGTACAAAGCGGTATGTACATAAAAGAACAAAGCATTTATTATTGTAGAATACCAAATTATCTTATGTTATTGTTATTGTTCATGTAGATGTATATAAGTTACTAAGAATGTATAAATACAATTTTTTTTTTTTTTTTCTTTTTCTCACCGCTGAAAGTTTTTTTGTATAATTTTTTTTTCTTTCATTGTATATGTGATTCTTTATAGATACATTTCAATTTGTCTATTAAGTTTTTGAGTTTGAGACTGGTCTGTTTGGTACAGCATATTACTTTTGTGAATTGTAACAAATTATATTAGAAATAAATAAATTTAAAAAAAGTTTATAATTATTTTTCAATTTTAGAATATGTACCAACGAAGCGAGTACAAATAAAATATGATAAACTACCACATACAAACTAAATAGATAGAAAAAAAGATAAACTAATGCATAATTGAATTCAAATATTTTTAGGAAACGCCAACGCAGAGGTGGAAAAGGAAGAAAATTTATTATCCTACAATCGGTAAAAAAAGCTTACAAAAATTTAGCAATGAAGATGTGAAACTTAGATGCTAACTCTGAAAGATGATCAACGTCTTAAGGTATTCGAAAATGAGGTGTTACAAATAGAACACTCCATCCAGAAAAAAAATTTAGGAGGTTACACAACGCTGAATTGCGAAATTGCAGAAGATGTATTGGAGTGATGGCATCCCGATGATTAAGATGGGCTATTAAATTTTAATAAGCGCTGACTGGTAAATTTCCGAGGGATAGACCGAACCATGGTTATGATGATTGGGATAACAGTGATCTGGCGGATTAGGGTGATAGTGATAGTGATAACAGTGATCTGGCGGATTAGGGTGATTGTGATAGTGATAAGAGTGATTTGGGTTTGGGTAGTGGAGGGAAGTTTATCAGCAGGATTTCACTAATATCGTCATCGAGCTTTCGGTAAGCCTTATTATATTTACATTCGAACTTTAAACGATTGAATAATTTTTCTCAATCCTAAAAGGATGAAATAAAGAAGAAATACTTTTAAGGACCTATTTGAATTGCCAGGGACGTGCCGATAGGGCCATCAATTAAATGGAGATACCTCTAGCGGATAGAATCGGAAGCAGAAACGGACTGGCTATTCGGATAGCCCAAGGTGCAAGATAGATATCTCCCTAACATCCACAATAAAACTTAATATATTCTCTCACCTGTCACATTAAGTACGAGTTACTGTTTTCAGTAAGTACCTCTGAAACCATGGCCTTCAAGGGTGGTCGTATTGGTTGGTTAGAGGAATTGCATCGCAATAATATATTTATATCTTGTTTATTTGTTTTTTATACTACTTTATACTACTAAAGATGATCTGGCGAAATAAAAACTAACTATGTGAAAAACGAACAAGCAGTTAATTCAACTCAAATTAAACCAAATTAATCTCTTCATGTTCCAATGAATCAGCTATACATACCTTTTTAGTCTTCATTTTCAACTATCTCTCCATCTTATGAATAAAGAAGTGAATTTCATGTTTATGAATATATAATATATATGCATTCTAATTTCTTTTATTTCATTTTTTTATAACTATTATAATATTATTTTGAAGATAAAAGATATGCTCAGAACCGGGATTCGAAATAATAAAATATTTAAAAATTATAAAAAAAATAAATTACAAAGGATATAATGACGTAAGCCGACAAGATCCTAATTAAAGTCATATCCAATTAATATTCTTCCCCTTGTATACATCGCAAATTGCGAGAACACGGGGATATGGGATCAGTGAAGAGAATGGATTTGTCTGACCGAGATGGGAGCCAGGATAGCTCAAGTCTCAGAGTACCATGACGGAAAGATGGGAGACCCGGGTTCGAATCCCGGTCCTGGGCATATCTTTTATCTTCAAAATAAAGTATATACATTCTAGTTACAATACTATCTTAAATGTATTAGTTGTGATTTCACATAAAATACAACATACAGGACATTGCTATTTTTTTGATATAATGGTTTTTAAAGTTTTACTCGTCAACAGAAGAAATTAGAGAGGCTGGAAATTAGGAGCCTTGTGTGTGTTTTGAATTTTAGTTTGTGTTTTCATGTCATATTCTACATTTTTGCACATTTACTTGATATAATATCATTATAGTTGTAAATATCATTGAATTAAATAAAAAAAAAAAAAATTTTAGTGAGGGATAGTGCCTTTTGGGAGTCAGTTTTTTCTCGTTCCTTCTATTTTTTATTTGTTTTTTTATTTTTGTGAAAACTGATAAAAGTCCTTTCAGATAACTATAGATTATAATTTCAAACAAACTTAGAGCAAAAGTTGGTGTAAAAAATAAGTTAACCCAATTATAAAAAAATATGATTATGATAAACATCATACATACAGTAAAGCATAAGCATCCTCCAGTATTACCCGGTACAATACAACTAGTCAAGTCGATAGTTCATTGCCCGTTGAGATAAGAATGAACCCAAGGGTTAGGTTGTAACTCTTACGGTATTGCACCCTGATACGTCAGACATCGATAATTTTCTTTCTGAATGCAATACATCCATATGACAACAATAAAATCGATTCTTATCATTGTATTATTGATAACAAGTCCAATCCTTATCTCTTTTCATCCCCCCCCCTAAACCGGAATAAATTTTAATAAGGATGTGAATGTCAATGAAAATATAGAGTGGTATCTATTTTTATGGACTTTCCAAAGGTTTGTTATTGAAAATATTAAAGCACAAAGAAGGATTTACTTCCGGCGGTTATACTTGATTTCAGTTATACCACTAAATATTGGCCCTGTTGGGCCTCAGATAGCCTATGTAAAGCGGGTATCTTTTTCGCGAGGAGGGACTTACCCTTTGAGGCTAACCTCGGCCAAATAACTTTACACAAAACGTTAGCTTGGTAACAGTACAGTCCCCACCTTGTACTGAACCCAATACCTCACATAGATTGTAAAGGTACAGTTTTTTAATAGACCGAATGGCAGCGGAGTGGCTCAGTGATAGAGCACTTTATAAGCATTTTTTTCTAAGGTATCCTACATGGATAAGATGTGGAAATTAAAATATAAAATTAAAAATATCTTGGCTTTTTCAATCGGAAATGTAGTGTACATTATAGAAAGTACAATTTAGATACAGTATAAAACCGTATTCTCCTATACACCTTTTCCCATATATATATATATAATACATTATTTTTCTTATTACATATCATTATCGATTCCTTACACTAATATCGGCAAATACATATTACATGTCGAAGAGCACGCGTTGCCCTAAGAAGGGAAGAGCAGAAGGTATCAACTATGTTGTTATAAAAACGGGAAGACATTTAACGCAGTGGCTAAGGAATGGGTCTCACGTAGGAGCTACAACACGCGGATTTGAATCCTTCTTCTCAGAAGCTGTTTGTCCATTTCTTCTGCTTCTTTTTCTTCTTCACTTCCTCAGGATACTGTTAGGCCTTTGGAATTTCATTCTTAAATTTCCATAGATTCCAATCAGAAATCTTTCTTCAACAACAGGCCAATGATCAGAGCTCCATGCATAACAATAGGCTTGAAAGATATCAATGAACCAATCTTTTATTGGAATACTGATATTAGGTTTACCCGGAAACTCTTCAGTTCATCTGTTACATCACACATTCCAATTCATTCAGTTAAAAAAAAAAAATTAATAAATTAAAAACCATAATATAAATATATATAGAAGGACTGGTAATATTAAAATTGTAAAGTCAATATTGTCATCAAGTATATTGTATTTATATAATTTTATTTTTAAATTCAGGAGAATGAAAATCGTGTGGGTGTAAAAAAGAATTGGTGGTTGAAATTGAATATAAATGAGGAAATTGGGTAAATGATTTCCAAAAATGAAGTAACAGTAAAACAGTAATTGCAAAACAAAAATTTAAGTTTCTACTTCTATATTCTGAATTAAAATGTAATAAATGTAGATGTTGAATAAACAATTTTTTAAAACAACATATTAGATTTTTTTTTATAGTTTAATTCTTAATATTCTTATATCAATATTAAAATTTTGCAATCCAGGGAACCAATACTTTCAAAAAAAGAATTAGTTTAATGAAAAATTGTATAAACCTACACTGCAAAATCTGGAATTAAACATTATCATAACAGTGATACATATAAAAAATATCTAAGGTCGATAAGTGTGAAAGGCTTCAGTAAATTTTAATAAAGTATCGATTTTCTTTCTTCTTTGTTAATATATATGCTTTTAGAAAAAAACAAAAATATTTTAAGAAATAAAACAAATTTTTCTCTAGTTCATATTAATGAGGTTACTACTTTATTTTTAATAATAAATATCGATTTTAATATTACTGTATAAATGTTTTTTTTAAACAAATAGTCCAATTTTTATTGTATTTTATTTATTTTTGATCTCCACATTTTTGACCTTATTCTCCTTCTTCGTATTTAAATATCGTTGACTAATAATTATTCGAATACTTTGTGTTTATAAATTATGTTTATATCCGTAGCCATAAACCTGTAAAAATATATTTTTTTTTTGTATTTATATTGTTATCACAGTTATGATAACATAAATTCGAGGATACGAATATCACAAGTTATTTTCGGGTTTTTTTTAGATAGCTTTTTATAGAAGTTGTTGGAGTTAGCATCGCTTGGAGGCTTATTACTATTTTTTTCGGTATGATGTATAACTTCAGCATCTTCACCGCAAAATAAGAAGACGTTGCTGATCCGGAGCTCACGAAGTCTCCCTCGCGCAAGGAAATCGGTTCATGAAATATTCAGAAACTGGATGCCTTCTACCGTTAGCTGCCTCGAGGAGGAAAGCGATCAATCTGGAGAAGTGCCGAAGTGCTGGAGAAACCGAGTCCAAATAGAGCCTCTGGAGCGAGCCCATACCCGGACTCCGGTCTCTAAACGGGCCTGATTGGTGGCATTCTGGCCGTTTTTGTAACCACTTTTTATGTTACGTCTTCCGAGTTTTCCTAGGAAGGTTCAATATCTCGGCGGATTCCGACGGCGGGTATAGAGAGGAAGAGAGGAACGTTAATCTCCTCAACATGTTGGCTCCAAGATTGTAAGAAATTTACTGGTACTGGAACCTCTGAAGGATTGCCAAGAACAGGTGGGAGTGGGTAGCGGATAGAAACTTGGAAACCGGAATCATATATGAAATAATAAATTTGGAATTATAAATGATAATAAAATTTGTGAAATAAATCGAGAGGAAATTACATAGGAATCTTTAAAATTTCTATTTCTTTTTTCTATTTGGCCAACTAATTCAACTTTTGATATTTTGATCTTTGAAGCTTTTAATTTTTAGAAGAGACAGGAGACATCGTTTAATGCAGATAGTACTTTTGTCCACAAGCTTGAGAACAGCTTCAATATTATGTTAGTTTTTTATGGCAGATTATTCAACAGATCATTTAATCTGTCGACAGCTAGTAATGGATACCATCGATTGTTTTGTTTTTTACCCTCTTGTAGTACCTAGAACTGGATATAGTTCTTCAGAATTTTTTTTGTCTGTACTTGGGCTTGCAATGGACAGAAGACTGACTTGGAAATCACACGTAACTAATTTGAAGAAAAAATTGGAGCACCCACTATCACTCCTAAGACGACTACTTCACTACAAAAATAAACTATCACTAACAAAGAAAATTATAATATATAACATGCCATTTAAAGCAGAAAAATCCCCCTTACAGACCATTCAAATCTTTCAATCGAAATTCCTTCGTGATATTACGCATTTCCTCTTTTACATTACTAATAAATCATTACACAAGGATCTCTCATACCTATCGTGACTGACAGAAACAAGAAAAACTAAAAAAATTTCATGACTCACTTGCTGAACATCCAAACTTACTGGTACAATCATTACTGACAGACACATTGCCACAGAATCCGACAAGGAGATTGAAACGTGTGAACACTAGGAGTGTCTTCAATGGGAGGTTTCTCCTTCCACGCATCGAAAATACAATGTGCCAAATGGCATTTGTATAATTTCTATAATAAATGTTTTTATTATTATTTTGTGTCTGTAGAGACTCATGGTCACTTCTAAATTCAGATACTCCCTAAATATCGAACCTCCACCTAGATATCTAAGTGGGATAGGCTCAAGAGACTGACCTGGGCTAAGGCTCATCGGCAGTCAGGAGAAGAGCCCCGATTATGGAAATGGCCAAACCTGGAGCTCGGGCGATAACGGGACCTGTCCCCGCCATTCTTATTCCCGGATCACAGGCTCCAGACCTCGACCACCTCCTGACTTATAGCCTAGTTCTCATTCAAATCCCAATCCCCCGAAGTATAAAATAACTCGCGCAGGATTAATGCTAATACTTACATTTGGGAAGCTGATCTGAATTTCCTAATAGGCCTCCAACCTGTTTGTGAGAACGGAACGACATAGCTTGAACCAAGTGTCCTTTCTAATTGTCCGCTATAAGGCGAAACAGTTCCTTAATCCGTGGATTGCTAAAACTTCGATGAATCAGAATTGCTATACAGTGAAATGTTTACTTCTGTTTCTGCAAGAGAATCTATTGAGGAATGGTTATATGTAAGTAATGAATGTACTAAGGCAGTGGTTCCCAAGCAATGGGCCCTTCTTCATAGAACTGGGCCGTGTAGAGTAAATAACAAAAATTGCGAATATGTTTATATAAGAAAAGAGAACTCTTTAGCTGAGATATCGTGTGACTAAAGTACGAAATCGATGTTTAAAAACCACTATTGAAAAACTGTTGGGCAAAAATATTCATCAAAGATTGCGCTGAGGCATTTGATGGGGTTTTCAACATCCTTTCTATTGTTTTTTTTTCATTTTAAAACATTTGAGTATGAAACTCGAATGAGTAATGTTTGAATTGTCATCAAAAGCGTACGGACGTATATTTTATTTTTTTTTTGCATTTATTGTACATATACATTTAGTTAGTGGGCTCAAAGTTTTCCTTCCAAAATTGGTCTTCTGAAAAATTAAAAAGGTAGGAACCCCCTGTAATAAGGGGAAACTCACCCACCTCCACTACGGGGAAACTCCCCCCCCCCCCCTCCACTTAATTTTCTGTTCATTTCTTTTACCATTGTACTTTTATTATCCAATAATTAACGCAAATACAAAAAATGATTATGAATACTCTGAATAGTTTGTTTGATGATGGATATATTTAGGGTAAATTCCCTTACTATTTGTATTTTTAAATTTTTTTTTAAAACTTGCACCACTACAACCCACATGTTTCAGTACCGGAAAATACTATTTCAAATCCAACAGTTGTTCAAATAGGTGAAAAAGGTAGAGTTCTGACTGTAAAAATAATTATTTGGGAGAACTCATAGCGCAGAGTTGTGGTAAAGTCCCCGGATTCAAATCCGCTTATGGCAGACATATTATATAACCTCTTAACAACCACGGATGGTTTTTGTGGGATCTGCAGACCCTCATGATACTGCCTCGATAAAGAGGTTGCTCTTGATTGGTGGAAAAACCTGGCGATTGAGTGTAATCTCCGCCAAATCACCTCCTTCCACAATCGTTGGCTTAGCAACAATACAGTCCCCAGAATTTACTGTACCCAAGAACCTTCATGGGTTTTAATGGTATAGATTTGTTTAAATAATTGAGGAATACTCTGGTAGATTACAAATTTGGTTGTATTTACTGTTAAAGTAGCTCTAACTACATAGGTAATGATAGATATTCTAATATTTCAAAGGGGAGAGAGCAAGTTATCGATGACAATAATATTGAATGAGCGGCCAAATTCCATTCTAAAAAGCTTCTTATTAGACCTGAGTTGGCCGGGTCAAATGCTTAGTTCAAGTACAAAGTGATGTTTCCAGGCAAGGACACAATCAGCAGCTTCTGCCTGGACAATCCTAAGACTTCATAATAGCCAAGGGTGTACTGCTCCAACTCCATCAGTTCTCCAGCAAGTTATAATTGGCTGTTACAAGATGGCTACCAAGTCCCCAGGATCATCCTCGGAACTTGAACTTGAGGCTTACCATGGTTCCAGCAGCGTGCATTATTACCTCAGAGGTTCATTGAAAAAGTACACTAGTAATTACTCCTGTAGCGAGACATGTTGCACCAAGATGCAATTTAACCAAACAGCAGTCACATCGGCGACTAACATAAACGAGCCTATTCCAGTCTCTTTGGCCTCTAACGGTGACGGAACATTGTAAAGAAAATAAAAATAATTGGACGATTACGGATGCACCGCTGCTATTAAACCTGAAGAAATGATGGGTCGCTTTGAAATTACTTCGTAAATGCGGTTTAAATAAGAGAATGAACCGCGGAAATTGAGAGTAGCGAATCCATTTTGCATATTGCGAAAAATTAAAAGTCGACTTTCGTTATTATTTTTTTTATAGCTCCATTAGAATTGTCGACGTGTGATCCTTTCTCCGATTGTCATCTTCTTAATCAAGTCCGTCTTGTTTCTCTCTGTTTCTATTTTATGAGTTTCATTCGTAAATGATTGAAAAAAACAAGGCTCTTACTCATCAACTTTAATTTGATAAATTTTACTAAATTTGTTTTTTTTATTTTATAATTTAATTTTCATTTAATTTTGATTTATACTAAATTATAAATCATTTTTTATACCACACCAAGACTCCACCTTTGAAAAGGCACTCTCTATGATAAATGAACTAATCCCCGAAGAAGAAGGAGCTAGGACACGGAAGATGTAGGCTGGCGAACGATGTAGAAGCCGGAGAGTCCGAAGGCGGCCAGGCCGAGAAGCTACCTATAGACGTAATCTACCCCTGTTTCACAAGATAAGTTGTAATTTAAGTTCTGTGTGTATTTTATGGCAATCCTATAGTAAATCTGAATCTGAAGCGTACTTTTCAATCTATATATTAAATCATTAATCTTATTTCAAATTGTATTGATATAGTTAGAGAAGAAATTCGTTATATTCTATGTGTGCCAACGTTTCGACCTACTAAGTAGGTCATCTTCAGGGCCAACAGGAGTGGCTTCTCGGTGCAAAAAGTAACTGGCAAGTGGCGCTCTGTCTTCTGTGATTTTCATTTTTTTTTGTGTGTGTGTCTTAATGATGCCTGGATTGGCGAAAATTGACTGTTTGATTTTCCAGTATTATAGAGACATATGGATTTTTTTTTTTTTAGATTTGGCATATTTCAACTAATTTTTAATCATTTATGTCTCTTTTAGAATTCTCGCTCAGTTTTATTGAATATAATTTATGTACTCGTATTAATACTTTTTACATTATAAATTAAATAATAGACTACAGTTTTAGTAATATAGATGGTTTAGGCTACATATCCATTCTGCCACCTCAGAAATAATAAATAGTTGTTTTTTTAAATAAATGTGACAATTGAGGTTGTGATAATGAAAAAAAACCCAGAAAGCTATACAAATTAATTGGAAGCAGAATGGCTTATTGCTAGAACACTGAGTTGACATGCCGAAAATCTTGTTTCAAATCCTGTTGCTGGCAAGACTTTTATTTAATCTACTAGCGACCGGAGATGGACCCTACGGGGTCTGGACGCTACTGGGACTCACTCAGCCTCATCAATTGGGTGCCCAAATGAAGGGGGAAAATCTGGCGGTTGGGTGTGATTCAGGGCAAATCACCTCCCTGCACAACCGTTGTTTAAGAAAAACTACCGTCTCTAGCAAGTACTGACCACCATTTGTTATGGTTTTATTTTTAAAAATTAATTATAAATTTTTAATGTGCGTTATGATAAGGCATAGCATCATTAATGGGTTAATTATTGAATTCTTGGGCGCCACATAGTTCAAGGCAATGCTATGTATTATATTTATAGCAGTAAATTTGGTAGGTGAATCTAACTTTTTTTCTATCCTTACTATTAAATTTTTATTTTTAGATCGTATTGTGGGCCTTAGTTCCAGGCCTCAACTGTTAAATAAATATTTGTTAGAGGTTTATACCCACAACCGGTTACTAAAATTTTACTGCTATAAACATGTGAACATCTAGTTGTATATATTTACGAATTTTATTTGCTAGTTTGAGGCAAAGAAATCCAGCAGATGCGTGCAATATCACTAACGTCGTTGTTTTATTGCTCGGGGCTGAATCGTTTCCTTTTCTTGTTTATCAGCGATATTTCGGATAAATATTTTGTTTCCCCGACTTCCTCACGCAGTCATATTTTCTCCGTTGATCCCTTTGCAAACTTCACGATCATGTTTACACATCCGGCTACAAAACTGCTAGCGAGAGTGTTTATATCAGAGCTTGGAGATGGAGGCAGACCTACCTCAACAGAAGCCAAACAGTCCGGGGTCAGTGACTCCTCCTAATCGAACCGCGTCTGAAAAAAAGTTGACGATGCGATCTCGGTTGCGAAATATTGGCTCGGATGAAAGGACTCCTTCAGGCTGGACTCGGCGGTGGCCTCGCAAAAAAGTGCATTACGTGACATGCATCTTGCATCAGCCAAGAAACAAAACATAGATTTAGAATTTAGATTTTTTTTTTTCAACTCAGTCAATACTTTGGAATGCACATCTTAAATCTCAACAAAAAATAGAGAAAAAGTTTGACTTATGTGCTTCATTAATTACTCCTACATGTTAATAATTTATTTTTATTACGTATTTAATTCATAATAAGAAAGAAGATAAATTAAAAAAAAAAAAAAAAAAAGTTTTGTTGCCTTTTATCTTTTGGGTTTGTTTCTGTACTAATTTTTTACCTTAAGTTAGGTAAAAAATCAGTACAGAAATTATTAAATTATTTTGCTATTATTTCCTATTTTATAAATATAACAATATTATACTTTTATTATTTTTACTTATATTCCACATTTTTAGTTAATAAATTAATATTTAATGTTTATCGATTAACTTAATCCCTTCATCCTAAACGTGGTTTTACCATTATAACAATATTTAAGCAACTATTAGCATGCACGGCATTAAGCATTCAATTACCTAATAATAATAATTGATAGATATGACTAATAATCCTTAAATCTTTTAAAACAAGTTGTAATACGCCAAATACACCAGGTTCTTCTTAGGGTTATAACTTGCTTAATATTTTGTCCTGAAACATATTTCTTAAAATATAATCGGTTAATCATCTCTTGTTAACAACATTATTGTAACATACTTCGTACATACATAGAAGACTCTTAAGATTTTAGTGGTATAGTTTTTAGCATTACTTAATTACCGAGAAAAATAATGTATATATATATATATGCAATGAAATAGGGATGAAATGGACTGGAAGGGAAGTAAAGTGGGAATAGGCAAAAATAAACGGAATTATTGGAGCGTGTGAAGAAGCATTGTGGTCCCATCAGTCCATCCCAATTCCGACCGAGCAATAGCAATGCCCTCTAGCATCACCTATCCAATAGCCTCAATCTAAATTAAGTCTTCAATGGCTTAAAAAGTTATATGTTAGAAATTGTTTATATGCTTTCATTCCATTTCTTCTGATTTCGTTCCAAACTTTACTAGATATTTTGTAAAATTGTTCAATCATCAACTATCTACATTTGTGGAGGGCTATTTTGATATAACCGGTAGCTTCGAAATTAACCCTGAGTATTTCAATATATCTTTAAGCATTAATTTATTAAAATTCACTGTATTATAATACAGTTGATATACAGTAAATAGAATGAACGATGGCATCAGATAAAGGTAAAGAGAGAAACTACGCTGGACAATATTAAACTTTAAAAGGTTTCTAATGTAAAATGTAAGGCAATAATAACTTGACAGCCTCGATAAAGACATTTTTGGAAAATGGTTTAATTTATTGTAATTTGTATTGCTAATTGAATCATCATATTATTTTTTTAAATATTTGCATATTTCATTATTAAGCAAAGAAAACACAACTTAATACAAAAAAATCACGGCCCTGGGCTTATCTTTTCTCTTTAAAAATAAAAATATCAATAAAGTGTGAAAAAAACAACTTTAAATACTTAGTTGAATAGGATTTTACTCTTCGTTTAGACACGTATATTTTTATTGTAAATTGTAATGACAGTTTACTATCAATAATATAAATTTTTGTCCATTCCATAATTTCAATATGATAAAAATAATTAGAGAAGAAAATAGTTGACTAGATGATTCTAATGACAGATAGAATTGGTCAGTGGGCCCAGTCAACGATAGCACAATAATAAGAATAACTTATTTTTTTAATAGTCCCAACGTTTCGGCCTACTGTATAGGCCATATTCAGGGCTAAGAAAGAAAATAGAAAATAACTATAAAAACATTGCAGTACCAAGAAAGAATTATGGAATAACATAATGAAATTTATAGATAAGTAAAGACATACAGAGCGTCGGATAGATTATTAAGGAAATGTATGAATAACAGAATACGAATACAGAGAGTTGATAATGTAAAGAAATACAAATAGATATAAAAATGAGAAGGTAAAAAGTAAAATACATAATGAAAAATAAAGAAAAAGATATGTAAAACTGGTGAGACTTAAAAGTATGGAAAACCTCTTTGATTTATAGGTAATGATATAAAATGTTTGATAAATTACGTATTAGAAAGTTATATCAATATGAATAAATATTAATACAAAATAAATTCTATCCTTCGATAAAAATTATTCAATATTGTTGAAACATTTTGCAGTTGCAGTCATTTAAAGAACAGAAAACATTGGATTAGTACTCAACAGGAACACAATTAGAGATTCTAATGAAAAAAGGCAACTAGTCTACTTTTCTAAATTTTACAAGAGAGAAAAAAAAAAGGGAGCTTTTCTTAGACTAGTTTTCAATCTGCAGTAAACAAAATATTGAAGACATTGACTTGGATACCTCGCACACAAGTGTCATTTCTGCAATAAAAGATGCGTTCTGTCTCTGCTGACACAAGGACTTAGACAGTCGCCACCAATACTTTTAACTAAGTAGTTCCGACTTTTCAAGAAACAACAGCTTTAAAATCTTAACTCGTATTACACTATTACTAATAAGTTTTTTTTAAATTGTGATATCTGAGGGATTTTTGAATATGATATTATGAGCATCTAGTCGTATTCTCCTTTTGTCATGAATGGAGCTGTATTGAGTCCTGAGTTGCTGTGCTAAAGAACCCGAGTTCACATCTTGCTCTGGAAGATGAATTTTTTAATCTGCTAACAGCAACTGATAGACCCTGTGGGATCCACAGACCCTCCTTCGGCTCACCCAGTTTCTATTAAGTGGTTACTCTTAATTTGGGGAAAGAGCTGGCGCTTTGGACCAATCACCTATCAGCCCAACTATTGTTCTAGTAACGAAACAGTCTCTACCATGTACTGAATCCAAAACCCTTTATGAATTGTAGTGGTACATGTTATGTATACCCAGACGTAGAGAGGGCACCTTAACCCCAGAAAAAATTATAGTTAATCAAATATTTATGTTTTAATTATACAATAATTAAATTTCACAGGTGCACCCTCTCCTAAAATGTATTGATCAAATTCTGCATCATCTGCGAAGTTATATCGCAATATACAAAGCATTTTAGGGTTTTAAGATCAAACCTGACTCATGGAGTTCCTACGCTACCTGTGAAGTCTTGCCTTGAAAATAATAACGGAGTAATTAAAGCCAGACCCGAGCGTTCAACTTGAAGTGCTGAAATAATCGGAGGCAACATTTATTGCACTTTTCTTCAACAGTATTCAATTTTAGATTAGCACTGTCTCGAGAAGAAGAAGAAATCTCTCATCAACCCAGAGATTCGCTACGAAGTCCAGATATTAATCCCAATCCAGAAATAACCCGCAATCAATTAAACCATCCAAACGGGTTATATTTCTATCTCTTTATTTGGAATGAAATCCATATGGAGTTGCCGCTGCTTCTTCTTCTAACCATATGCTATATTAAACATAGTTCTTTCTTGCTCTGACTCTTTCCCGGGTTTATCAACGTTCCTCTATTTATTTATTTTTAAACTTCCAATATCATATTCAAGAAAGGATATAGTGAAAATCATATTTAAAGGCTAAATTATAAGTGAATATGCATTTTATTTGCATTGTAAATTGTTCAATTTGGTGAACCGTTAGAGTCGATATATATTTATGTTTTAGAAATGCAACACTTTAATATATATACTAATTCATTTTAAATCCGTCGTTTAATCAAATCACTTTACATTTAGAGTTCAACGGAATCATGATCTTTTGAGGATACAAAACAAAGATTTCGCAGAACGCTTTTGCATTTTACTTGTTTGTCTCTAAAATTTTCCATTCCTTAAAACTGAATTTTACGTTACTGAAGTAAAACCAAATTTTTCCATGTATTTCGTTAGTTATTTTTGGCGAAACCACTCTATACCATACCGCTTTAAATGTTTTTTTACCATACATGTCATAATCCGTCTACCACCCCATTTTTATCGAATAATTAGAATTATTTTCCATTCTTTGGAAATATTCTTTTTTTTCAACACAAATTTATAACCTAAATCGTATTTTTTAAACCTATTTTTTTAAAACTCTAGTGAATGCTTTTTGTGTGGTTTTCGTTGTAGCTTCTACATGGATCTTATTTTTTTAAAATTATGTCACTATTATTTCATTTTTTACTCCGTTTCTTAGTCTTTTTTCTCATTATACTATATACTCTTAATAATTGGAATATCAGAATGTATATATTTATGCATAGTTTACAATACGAAAATAAAAATTTTCATTTGGTATTACCCGCTAATAGGTATTGGATTTTAAATTTATATTAACTGTAAATTCCATCAAATTACCTTCACTCTTCGTCGTAAACCTACGAATTCCTGCCCTAATGTATCCTTTAATAATATTCCAGTCATGTAATAATTCTGTCTAACAGATACGTTACCTAGGACTCCATCTGGACAAACGTCTCACTTGGAATCCTCATACAAGACTGAAAAGACAAGAAACTGCTCGACGTTTTCGCCTACTTCAACACTTACTGGACAAACGCTCTAAGCTCCCAATTAATTACAAAAGACTCATTTACATGACAGTTATCAGTCCTATTTGGAGATACGGAGTTGAGCTTTGGGGCTCTACTAAACCATCTCGTTTCCAATCCTTACAATCCAAAATCCTTCGTAAAATCCCCAATGCTCCCTATTATGTCACAAACAAACTCATCCATCATGATCTTAATATCCCATATGTTACTGATTTGGCCCAAACTAGATACCTATCCTTCCACGACAAGCTCCATACACACTCGAATCCTCTAGTCTCTCAACTTGCTTCCCATACTATTCCTGATAACCCTCTGAGGCGTCTGAAAAGAAGATGGCCTCGAGACCATCTACTATAGAACTTTATTGGAGTGCTGCCGATGGGTAGTTATAATGTACATATGATAATGATGTACATGATAATGTACATATCAGCAGATTTACTTGTTATAGTTGTAAATATCAATAAATTAAAAAAAAAAAAAATATATTAACTGTAAGTTAAAATGATCGGTTTGTTATTCCGAAGCAAGCTGAATATAAATACCTCCATTTCAAGAAGCAGGACGTTAAGTATATTATAGATTGTTAAATTCTGTGCCAGAAGTCCAGAAATTTTCTGGAGATAGATAATTAGCTGGGCATTACTTCTGTTATTGAATAAGCTAAGGAATAAGCAAAGTTATCTTTACAGGGACAATCTCTGGGAGTTTTTAGTTTTTCACAAGACTATTTATTCCTAATCAGAAACACGCTATTTAAGCAGTAATTACATGCTCATGTCGCCAAATAGATTGTTTTCCTTTGATAACGATCCATCCCTTGTCCTCCCGATCGACTCTCTTGATGAAATCCTTCCATCTCATTCGCTAATGATCTTAGCCTACTTGCTGAATCATAACTGGTGGTGTATAGCATCCCGATATCTAAATCTGTAACTCCGAGCATGTGCCACGAATCTGTTGATGGTAACACAACGGTGGGACTAATTCGCTTCTATTTAATGAGACTTTTTGCTTAAACGGATCATTCATCTCATGATCAGATCTGAAGATGTTCAGACCTAAGCAATCCTGGGGAGAGACTTTCATCAGGCAGCCAGATGATACAATTTTTATATATTTTTGTTTTGAAGAGAAAAGAAGTCCTGGGCGGGATTCAAAACTAAAATATTTAAAAATAATTACCATAAAAATAACTAAAAATAATAATAAAAATAAAATATAATTACAATTTTTAATATTTCAGCCTGGGTAAATATCAACATAAAATCCGTATTTATCTATATAAATAAATAATTTACATCATAATCATCATTTCGGTTCAAGGTTTTCTAGGTCTACATTTCTTCTCCCTCTGGTTTGTCATCAAGAATGACTTTGGTTGCCCTTCCACTTTCCATTCTCAAAACGTGTTCACGCAATTTCCTTCTTCGTTCTTCTATTATCTCTGTTATTGTTCTGATGCCCAGTTTTTCTCTTATTTTCGAGCTTATTTCCCGATTTGCTAGTGAGCATCCGGCTAGCGGTCCTAAAAGTCTCATTTCAGCAGCTACTGTTCTATCATTATCATTCCTCTGGGCCTTTTTTCCTTCCGTGCGGATCTCGTAAGTCTTGCTGGCGATTCTCTGTGGTTCCATCCTAAGTAGATGTCCGAACCACCTTAGTTTGTGTTCCTCCAGGATAGTCTCCGCTGGTTTCTGCTATATTTTTTTTCCTGCACCATTACAACTCATTAGCGTGGTAGAGACTACTGTTTCTAGGAAAAGGACATGTCCGTGATCAGGTTTACTTCCTGTTTAGGGTTCCTAATTTATTATGTAACGAGTATTCTTTTGTTGCTAAATTCGTCCGTCAGGTGTCTCTATCTATCTGACCTCACTTAACTGAGGACCGTCATTCCATACGGATGTGTAGCCTAAGTCGGTTATATGGCCAAGTAATTGCCAAATTTAATTGTTTTACCTTATCGTATCTTTGCGGCTCAGCGGTAAGCATCCTATTAATATTTGTAAATAAAAGTGTATATAATCTTTGTTTTTATTAATTATGTATCTATGATTTTTAGTTGGTGGTGTTACGATATATATATTATGGTTATGTATTTGGAGTTGGCATAATGTTACCGTGGATGTATAATATAAGAATACAACATTTTATTTGGACAATAGTTTCTTTAAATCAATTTGGACCTTGGACCGAAAACCCCACAACCTGGTCACAAATATTATGGCGCTCGAATACAGGGACTACAAAAGAAAAATCTACAGATAAGTTATTAGTTGAAGATTTAATTATTATATTAACATTTTTTTGAAATAGTGAAGTTAAGTGATAATAGTTTTATAATAATAGTAACAGAATAATTTTTCCAAACAATACTTTAATATTTTTTTCTAATGTTTAAATATAATTTTCGTATTAATTGAAGGTACTAAATTTCTGTTGATTGAAGCAAAAGGTTTGTCTTTGACACAATTTAGGAAATGTAAAGATAGTTATTTTCAATTTATAATTTTGTATCAACAACAAAAATCAAGAATTTTTACTTAAGGTCGTAGAACGACTTAGTTTTGTTTAACACATGTTTTGTACTAATATATTATTTTATTTTGTATTTTTACCGTAAGTTTAAATAGTTGAATTGAACACATGATAGATTAGCAAGTAAGCATTAAGTTCACTTAGAGACAACAGCTGTTGTTTGTTTCTATTTAGCATTATCTTGTGTTTCCTTTTAAAAGGAAAATATTTGTTTATCTATGGCTGACGTATGAAAAAATTATATATTAAGTTTGTAAAGGACGCTTACCGATTTAATTTAATTTGTTAGTTTTAATATAATTTAATCAATTTAATTTTAAGTATTTTACGACTTTTAAAGGTTCTGTTGGTATTTTTTTCAACATTTAATTTCTTTGGCATTTTTTTTTGTAACTTTGGGTAACGTCTTGATTTATTGTCACGATGGGTGATCCAGTCGTTCTAGTGTCAGAGAGGGAGGATATTTTTGCCGCAGTTCAATCCATTTTCACAAAATCCAAATCTTTAAGTACCGATTCAGCATCCGCTTTTAAACCCGCTTATGACCGCTTACTCAAAAATGAAATTCGATTTGAAGAAATTCAATCAAAAATTCGGATATTTAATGCAAGTATAAAGAACAAAAGTGAAAAACTCGAGACAACAGAAGTACAAAATTCATTTAACGATTTAGTTGATATTACTAAAGCGAATTATTACAAAGTGGTACAATCTACCTGCCCTCCTGAGAATAATCCTGTGGTTGTCCATTCTCATTCTATTCCTCAGGAGCTACCGAAAATTGACTTACCGATATTCACAGGGAAATTAGAGGACTGGAATGGATTCTATTCCCTATTTGATTCTATGGTTCATAGGGAAGAATCTCTATCGACCATTAGGAAATTTTATTATCTACGAAGTAGCTTACGCGATGAAGCTCTGTCGCTTATCTCGGGCTTCGCATTAGACGAAGCTAATTATTCGCTCGCTTACGACGCATTGGTCTCTCGCTATCAAAATAAAAGGCGACTAGCCAGATTTTATATCAAGAAGGTGATGGATTTTACACCTTTAAACAATTCTTCAGCGTCTAATTTGCAGAGATTTTTATCTGAGCATGAAAATAATTTTTCTGCGTTATCGGCTTTAGGCATTGAAGACATGGGGGATTTCATTAAACTTCATTTAGCTCTTAATAATTTAGATCCAGGGACTAGAAAAGCATTCGAAGAACGAATAAAATCAGCAGATATTCCCTCTTATAAGGATTTGATTAATTTCGTCACCGAACGAACTCGAGTATATGAGATGATGGCTCAAGAAGGCCGATCAGAAAAGCCTATTATAGAAAAATCCCGCTCTGCGAATTCCACTAGACGATATAACAAATCCAATTCCGGAAAAGAACAAATATCTCCGGGAATTTTTACTGTTTCGCCATTGGAAAAACAAACCGATGTTGCTGCTAACACAACGAATCACGATCCTCAATTCGACCAGTTCGAAATTCAGGCAGTTGGCTCTAAGAAACAGGTATTCTCTCCGACTGATGTACAATCAAGAAATAGTACCGAATCGATTCTCTACGAGAAAACGTGTCTAAAAGGCTCAAAACCGGCTCTACCAGCTAAGAAATTAATTTGCTGGAATTGTGGTGGACCGCACGTATATTCCAGATGTCCGCTACCACGAAAGTTGTTTTGCTACCGTTGTGGTAATCCAGGAGTTTCCATTCACGCATGTCCTAAATGTACTCCGGGAAATGTGCAAGGGAATCGGAAGTGAGGGTCATTCCTATTCCCACGGTTTCAGCTGACCCACCAAGTACCGATTTACCTATTACCGTGCCTTATCGTTTACCTTTTTGTACCGCTAAATCTGATATCGTTTCTCCTTGTGTCGTATCGAATTCTCCCGAAAGTTCTACCGTATCTTGTTATATTTTACCGTTTCCTAAACAGCACTATATTGATTTCCGAATAGGGAAACCTGACAAAGGAGGCCTGTCCTACTTGGCCCTGTTTGACCCTGGTTCCACTACCTCATTTGTTGGACCAGAAGGGGTTGAAATTCTTCTTAAATTGGGATATGAAGTTGAGAAAATTCCCGAATTTAATATTTGTGTCGCTAATGGAAGCTCTTGTATCGTTGATGAAAGATTCTCCATTTCAATTACCGTTGGGTACCGGTCATATGACACGAAGCTTTACGTTTTATCCAAGCTTCCATTTATGTTTCTTTTAGGGTTAGATTTTATCGTTAACACAAATATGAGTACGAATCATCGTGAAGCGACATGGTGGTTTCAAGATGACCCCGACCATAAGTTCTCGTTTCGTCAGGATGTTCAATTAGTAGAAGAGGATACATCAAAAATATGCGGCATTAGTTCACTTGATCCCTCAGAAAGGGTGGATCTGGATAGAATAGTCAGTGAAGGTTTGCGAATTCTCCAAGATTCTCCAGGATTAACGACGCGCATTAGCCATAAGGTAGATGTTCAGGATGCCCAACCTATCAAGCAGCGCTCCTACCATTACTCACCCAAAGTACTTGAGGCAATGCACCAGGAGTTAGACCGAATGTTGGATGAAGACTTAGTGGAACCTTGCCAATCTCCATGGTCTTCCCCGGTAGTCATGGTTCGTAAGGGATCAGGTTATCGTTTCTGTATAGACTTTCGTAAGGTTAATGAAGTCACTTGTAAAGATTCCTATCCTATGCCTAATATGACATCTCTCTTAGACGGACTTCGACAGGCTAGATATCTCTCCAAGTTTGACCTCAAGCAAGCATTTTTGCAAGTGCCCCTTGCCGACGAAACTAGTAAGGACATTACTGCGTTTACAGTTCCTGGCAGAGGACTATTCAGGTTTAAAGTTATGCCCTTTGGGCTGACGAATTCACCTGCTACCTTTCAGAGGTTAGCCGATGCAATATTTGGACCCGAACTTTACCCTTACGTAGTCGTTTTTCTGGATGATATTTTGGTTTGCACACCAACTTTCAAACTGCATTTGGATATGCTAATGGAAGTGTTCAGTCGACTTAAAGCCTCAGGTCTGCGTATCAATCCGGAAAAATGTGAATTTGGTTGTAATGAAGTTAGGTACTTGGGCTATCTGGTTAATAGTGATGGCTTGAGTGTAGATCCAGATAAGGTTGGTTCCGTTACTTCGATTCCTCCTCCCACCAACGCTGGGCAGCTCAGAAGATTCCTTGGAATGGCAGGATGGTATCGCCGTTTTATTAAAGACTTCTCCACAGTTGTCTCTCCGCTAACAGCTTTGCTTAAGCGTAATGCTAAATGGATCTGGTCAGAAGAGCAGGACGCCTCTTTCAATGCTCTCAAGTCAGCACTGACTGAAGCACCAATATTAGCTAGGCCAGACTTTAAACAGCCTTTTCAATTACAGACTGACGCCAGTGATACAGGTCTTGGAGCGGTCTTGACTCAAATACAAGACGGCGAAGAAAGAGTTATCGCTTTTTGTTCTCGTACCTTAAGTTCAGCTGAAAGGAATTATACCGTAACCGAAAAGGAATGCCTCGCAGTTCTGTTTGGTATCGAGAAGAATAGGCATTACTTGGAAGGTTATCCATTCACTGTAATAACTGACCACGCCAGTCTGAAGTGGTTACTGAACTTGAAAAACCCTTCAGGTCGTTTGGCTAGATGGGCTCTTCGCTTGCAGCCTTACAACTACAAGGTGGAATATCGAAAGGGGAAACTCAACACAGTGGCCGATGCCCTATCACGAATTGCTGCTATCACAGTATTGTCTACCAGTTCCGATCCTAATTCTTCTACCGATTCAGTTTCGACTTCAGGAACTTTCATAGCGACCGACGAATGGTATAATCAGAAATTTTATCGAGTCCAGAAGTCCCCAGAACTCCACCCTGGATGGTCGATAAAAGATGGACAGCTATTATACCATCGAAAGAATCCTTTGAAGGGAGAGCTAGAAGACCCCAGTGAGGAATGGAAAGTTGTCGTTCCTAGACATTTAAGGGGAGCAATAATATATGAAAATCACGATCTACCGCAGTCAGGCCACCTGGGGATAGATAAAACTGTTTCTAGGGTTAGTAGACTATATTATTGGCCTGGATTATACCGAGATATAAGCCAGTATGTGAGGCAGTGTGAGTTATGCCAGAAGGTCAAACCCAATAACACCCCACCTCGTGGGTTAATGTTCCCTCGCTATAACAAGCAGCCGTGGGAAATGGTGTCAGTTGACATTATGGGTCCTTATCCTAGGAGTTCTAGAGGCAATGTATATCTACTAGTGTTTGTAGATTTATTTAGTAGATGGGTGGAATTATGTCCCATCAGAAAAGCTACCTCTTCGGTTATTGTAAATAAACTAAAATCCCGCATAATATACAGATTTGGCGCACCGCATAAAGTAATTTCCGACAATGCGAAGAACTTCGTTAGTAATCTTGTAACTGAAGTGGCTAAGGAGTTTGGAATCAAGAGAGAAACTACTCCTCTTTACCATTCACAGGCAAATCCGACAGAACGAGCGAATCGGAATATCAAGCAACTTATCGTAGCGTACCTAGGGAAGAAACACCAACGCTGGGACGAAAAACTAGGAGAGATCCAGTTTGCCTTAAATTCCGCCGTTCAAGATTCGACCAAATTCAGTCCTGCCTTCTTAAATTTTGGTAGAGAACTGAGGCCTCTACATCAAGCTAACGACGATGATATCCTAGTGGCTGGCACAGACGAACATGCTGCTTGGGCCGCTAAAGTGGGCAGACTGCCTGAAGTTCATCATATAGCCGAGGAAAACTCTCTGAAGGCAAGTCTAAATCAGAGCAGTCGTTATAACTTGAGACGCCGAAAAGATCGTTTCCAACCGGGGGACCAAGTCTTAAAGATGAGGTTTCAGCTATCGTCGGCAGCTGATAAACTCGCGGCTAAACTGAACCCCAAATATGAAGGCCCTTTTACGGTTGTTTCCGTTACGGGTGGTGGATCCTGTAAACTGAGAGATGAAGATGGAAAGATAATAGGCTTATGGCATCCCTCAAAACTTAAATTATTTTATCCAACCCGACGGACTTAATCGCTGGAGGGGAGTGTGTAACGAGTATTCTTTTGTTGCTAAATTCGTCCGTCAGGTGTCTCTATCTATCTGACCTCACTTAACTGAGGACCGTCATTCCATACGGATGTGTAGCCTAAGTCGGTTATATGGCCAAGTAATTGCCAAATTTAATTGTTTTACCTTATCGTATCTTTGCGGCTCAGCGGTAAGCATCCTATTAATATTTGTAAATAAAAGTGTATATAATCTTTGTTTTTATTAATTATGTATCTATGATTTTTAGTTGGTGGTGTTACGATATATATATTATGGTTATGTATTTGGAGTTGGCATAATGTTACCGTGGATGTATAATATAAGAATACAACATTTTATTTGGACAATAGTTTCTTTAAATCAATTTGGACCTTGGACCGAAAACCCCACAACCTGGTCACAATTAAGTCTTAGGAAGATCCCCAGATCCCACAGGATCCTATCCCTATCAGTCACTAGATTAAATAAATTATTGCCATTGCAAGATTTGAACCCAAAATCTTCGGCGCGACACCTCAGCCGTTTACCATTGAGCTACTCCGCGAAAAGCCATTGTTTTATAAAAATGTTAAAACTGTTTCCTTCCTGATTTTTTTCAATTGTGAGACAAATCATTTTACTTAATATTTTTTAATATTTAAAATATATGTGGAATTAAAGTTGTAATTTGTAAACTGCTTAGATAATTCATTCATGCTTGTTCCAAAAAGTTCAATACCATATTTCAATTTGTTTGACAGAAACACGACATCAATTAAATTCGGTTTATGAGGACCGTGATTTCAACACTTCAATGTTACATATTAAATTCCCCCATACACCCTACAAATCCATATATATGCGGATTAATGAGCTATATCACTATCTGTCACCTTGTATCAATAACTGATACATAACGCGTGAACCGGTCACAGAAGTAATGAAACATGAACTATAGAAGGACTGGTTCCAACTTATCAAGAGCTAATGAAATTAAATGGAAGCTAATTTTGAAGTGTTAGAGCTCGCCACGACACAAGAGGTCGATGTATCGATTCCACTACCATTATCTCGAGAGTCGGCTTAGGCCCTTATCGAGATGTTATGAAAAAATCCTGCAATATCATGGATCCATCTGATAACACGTGCATATTAAGTATATGCATAAGTGGGAAATATTTTCAATTATGTGTACATATTGGTTTATGCTTTTATAAAAGTTTAACCAAAATATGAGCTGTTATACATGAAAGTGGTATAAGTCCTTTTGGATCTGAAAAAATCGTTTATTATTTTAAATACCTTTAATAATTGTTATTTAATAAAAATTAAAAAGCGTGTAGGGTTTAAAACATCACTCTTTGCTTAGAGTGAAATGTGAACCTATTCCAATATAAGTATATAAGTATTCCAATATATAAGTATTCCAAAATGGACTTATACCGTTTTCAAATATAACTAAATAAATAAAATGTGCCTCATACATTTAATAATGGATTTTCATTCCTATTTTTTTATTTTATTATTCATCTTTTCTCCTTTATGTATTTCATTTGATCAAACTGTACCAAAAAAATGTTTGCCATATTTGCAACATCAAATAGTTTTTTTGTTACTCCTGATTTTAAAAGCTGCTAATAATATAAAAATAAATAAACATTAGTAAAATATTAATAAATATTTGTTCAATATTTAAGATCACTAAGGTCTATACAAAATTGGTTTGGGTTAGTAATTGTATAAAATAAAAAATAATTTAGCAGATGACCAATTTTTATTTCTTTCAATTACATGGAGGATTTAAAAGAATATATCTTATAATTTTAATATCTTATATTTTAATATCCTGAGCGCACGGCTCACTCAGTCTCTGTACCTGGTTACCTATAATTGGGAGAAAACCTGCAAGATTATCGTGACCTCAGACAAATCATCGTTCTATATTGTTTTCTTAGTTGAACACTTAGATGATAGAGTGCGCTCACATTTTAATTGCTTTAGAAATTAAAGCAATTATTATAAAATAAAACATAGTAATTTTGAAGATCTTGAAACAGTCATCAGGACTAGGAGACTGAGGTTCTACGGCCACATTGTCAGAATGAACAAAAATTAAGAATGAAGAGGCTGAACAAAATAATTTTTGACTAAGTCTTAAGCTATAAGAGTATAGGTAGATATGTGAAACAAATAAAAGAGGAGCTGGATAGGCCAAAAATCAAGGATTAAGGACTGCTTGGATAGAGAGCTTTTCGGAAAAAAAGTTAGGGTTCTTGCAAGAAGGAAGAAAGAAGGGAGAAAATGGACTATGAAAGAGTGAGAGGAACAGTCCAGGAAGATGAGAGAGTATTGGAGTAGAAGGAAGGCGGAGACTGTGAAGGAAATTATTAAGTAATATTCAAGTGGTCCTTGCTGGCCGATTCGTGTAAAAAAAAACAGAACAGATTAGGAAAACAACAGACGGTTTATTATTATATCAGAAAAATTACCTCCTTGCACTTTCGTTGTCTTAGAAGATTCTCTACCATGTACTGAAATCAATAATCTCCATGGGTTGTAGTGGCATAGTTTTTTTTTTTAATATTAAACTAAGAGATTAAAATTGAAATAATCTAATTTGATGAATGTTAATTACAATTATAGTTCTATATTGTTTTATTTAATCCTCTAATTCAAATTTAGACCAAATACTAAACGATGAAATTCCTAAACTCCTTGTCTAAACGAAGACACGCAGTGGACTACAGAGGATTCAGGTCAGACCTGCCCCAATCCTGACCTGCCCCAACGTTGGGTTCGACGACCGCCGAATGAACATGTCCTTGTGGCGGGCACTGGCCTAGCTATTTCCGAAACTTTCTCTTCTTTTTCGGCGGCTCCAGTCCCCTGCATAACTCGTCTCTCCAGTCCCCTGCATATCTCGTCTCTCCAGTCGGGCTCTGTGGTTTCTGGGGCGCGGTTATTTTAGGAAACCCGTTTTACTTTATTTATTAATTTATTCTTCAAATTCTAATACTTTAAAAAAAGTTTAATTAAATAGATAATATTCACCAATATTTCTGTGAAGAGAAGATTCGGTTGTGTGATGAATACTGATGATTCATTGCCAAATAAAACAAAAAAATCTTGTACCACTTCAACCCATAAATAGTCTTGGGTTCAGTACATTATAGAGACTATACTGTTTCAAGGAAATTTGTGCAGGGAGCTAACTTGTTCGAGATCATGCTCAACCCCCAAATAAGGATTCCCATTTTATAGAGGCTATGTGACCCCAATGATTGTCTGTATGTACCATAGGGTCTACGCGTGGCTGTTGAAAAATTATTTACCAAAAGAATACGATAGTCTCCGAATAGATTATATTACAAAATAAATTTTTTTATTTACTTATTATAATTCATCTTATCATATTTTTTTATGTATTTATTGCAATAATTTTATTTTTTCTCCTTAGGTGGCCGAGAATTTTAAAAGAGGTTTAAAACATTACTCTTTGGTAGTTGCTAAATAATAAAAACATTTATTTGCACGTGGAAACATTTAGATGTCGCGAATTTAAAAAAATGGAATTATACCACTTTCAAAAAGAACAACTCATATATTGCTTTGTTTTATATCATATCATCGTATAATATCTTGAAAATTGGAAGTAAAAGAACCTCTGGTATCTATCTTAATAGATAGAGATTAATTAAATCATTTTTGGAAAATAGTTACTGATGAGTCACATTGATTTCAGGGGTACCGCCAATAATTTGCATATAGTGTTGCATATATTAATAATAATATTATTGATTCTAGATAAGTAAAGTATGATACTTAGTAGGTACTAAGGCACAGTCAAATTCTTTTTAAAAATGGTAGCTCCACTTATACGAAAAGCATCGACTAAAACTAGATCCACTTAACCGAAAAGAGGCAACAGGCTACAATCAAAATGGATGCACGATAACAAGAAGAAAAATGCATCTCTTCTGCATCTGCTGCAATTGGTAACGACTACCTCCGCGGATCTCGAAATTGAATGTTTGTTTTGAGCAAAAGCAAAACTTTCCACGAAAACACATAGCGCCCCGACCTGAAGCGGGTAATGATATAGGATTTACTGGAGGAATCGGTTCTTCGACTCTCGGGCAATTGGTTGTTCGTGCAGGTCGGCAATCGGTCGAGTCCAGTTCTTCCCGAGATGAGGAGGATTTGATGGAGCCGAGTCAAGGGTCGCCGTTGGGTATCGCGAATAGAAATATTGATCAATTGGTAGTATTGAGCGGTTGAGATTATTTAATTACTTTTCCTAATTCACAAATGTATGCCTTAGTCATTACCTTAGATGGCTGGTTCGAAATAACAGCTTAATATATTGAGTTGAAACATCAATCAATGAGATTTTAGATTGAAACGTTCCAGGACACTAAATATTCATCTGCATTGGACAACAGATCTTAAAGTGGCTAAGGTATAATTATGCGCATGTTTCCTGAATTTATTTCTTATAGACAAAACAGGTGAACTAAATTCCCTTAGTTAAAAATCCCAACTTGAATAATTACAGCTGACTATCAAAAAACAACTGCCTGCCATCACGCCCAATGTTTGTCAACTCTGTTAAGAAGGAATGAGATTGATGTCTCTAATTGATGAGTCCATTTTGAATTGTTGATGTGAGATGAGCTTTATTGATCTATAACTTTTTTTTGTTTAGTGAATGGTCTGACTATGGCTGAAATGGTGAAGAGTTGGCTATTGTTTGTTGTTTATTCATTTAGTCACTTTAAGCTGCTATGGCTAATCAAGCGATTCTACGGTGGGAGCCCTAAATTTTGTTTATCCAGGTATAATTATGATTTGGATCATTGACGAGTACCTAACATCGTAGAGGTTCGGGACACCCGTTTTACTTCGTGCACGAGATAGCCAAGGATGTGTTTACTCCCTTTAAAAAATTCAAAAGTCATATGCGGGGCTGTGAACCCGCCACCTTGAGCAGAGAAGGGTGTCATGCTAAAACCACTAAACCCCAGATGACCCTATCATTAGTAATGTTGATTATGATTTTTGGACCTTACAATTATATTTTAAATATTCATAGTAATTATTTTCAGTCCTCTAGATTATTTGGTCATTTTTAGTAATACTACACCACATTTGGCGTAATGAGGAGATCCCTAATGTCCAAATCCTTAACGTTTCGAAGTAATTACCAGTTAGTTTTCTCCGCGAAACATCTTTGTTCTTATCATCATCATAAATCATCAACTTTCACAACAGAAAACCTCAAAATATCAACGTCAGCGTGATTTTAATTTTAAATGTATTTTCACATTCACGCGATATCCACATTAGAAAATGCCGTCATTAAACAGTGACAATATGAGTATAGCTTTGTCACCATTTATTAATCTGTTTGTATATGAACGTTTAGCTACTGCACATAATAATTTTCCATACAATTAAATCATGTATACACAATCGATAGCCAAATCCGAAAAACATAAAATAAATTAGTGCGTTAACAAGATAGTCAGAGTGCCTACCAAGGAATGTATACAAAGTAATAGGAAATTTTTATTGATTCCGACGTTATGACCAACATTCTAAGCCAAAGCTTCTCCAAATCAAAAACAAAAATTAATGTAATGAAAAAATGTACCAAATATATCGTAACTTAATAGATGTAGGGAATAATTCAGTTTGAAGGGAATAAATTATCCTTGTTTATGCCATCCTTCGGAAGGGACGTAAAATGCGGGTCCGAAGCCTGTTCGTTGTCGGTTACTTGTTAAAGATCCCTATCCTAAATATAAGTGGATAGGAGAAATTAAGTACTCCCACTACAACTATAAAATGAAGTTAAATGAATCAGGTAAAGAGGAATCTCTTTTATATCCCTTCCGAAGGACGGCATAACCAATTTGCTCCCTTTAAAAACCCCTAAGGCCACTAGTAGGCTGCGTACTCGTGATCATTAGTAGAGAACTTTGTCATGCTAACCGCTACCTCAAAGGTGACACCAAAAAGCAATTTATCCCTTGAGCTCCTCTAGATTATTAAAACTCCAGAAAATTTCTATTTTCATAAATTTCAGGTCTTCAACAAAAGAAGCAAATACAGGACAAAAATAATTCTAAAAATAAAAGAAGGTTATCACCTGTATAGGATAATATTACGTGACATCATTCAATACAGATTAAAGGCAAGAACACGAACACTTATCGGTACCGCTTGTGAATGAAATCGAAAATGGTAATGAACACTGAACCAACGGATAATTGAATCAAAGAATAGGTCGAGACGTAGGCGAGCATTGTGTTGGCTCTGACTTCGCAGATTTTGAATTGGACATGGTTCAATGGAGGTATCTAGGGGACCATTGGTAAAGGTGTCGGCACCTAACCTTTAGGTTCACAAGATACTAATTTGATTTTAATTTCAATATCAGTTAATCAGTATGGTTGAGGTAGTTCATGTATCGAATTCCACGTGTATTTAACAGTTTTTTACTACACTAAGTGGACAAGAAGAAAAATAAATCCATTTATTCCTCGTTCCATATTTTTACCATTTCAGGCATTATCGGGGTTAATTCCTACTGATGATGTTTGAAACATTTGAAAAATATTTAACAAGAGTACTCTCAATTCAGACGAAATTTCGCTACCTTAGTATTAGAAAGTTGTATGATACACATATATGAAAATGATAAAAACGATATTAAAGATTCTGAGTATCTTTTTATTTTTGGTCTTTGGATGATAACCCGTCGCGACTTCTTGACGTTTTGAATATCTATGTATAGTTTTCGACCCGGCGAAACATTTGGTATCAAAATCTCTGATTTTTCAATTTCGTAACATACAACCTTGTAATACTAAGGTAGCGATGTAATAAAACATTTCATTGAATGTTCTGTAATTAATCCTGTACCGCTACAATCCATAATGTGTATTTAGTTCAGTACTTGGTAGAGACTACTGTTTCTAAGCCAAGGATTGTGAAAAGCGGTAGGCCGAAATCACTCTCAACCACCAGTTGATCATTGCTGGTAATAATTGGTGCAGTGAAACATGTGAAAAATATATACCAAGAAGGCCTACTAGTCAGGTGAGGTATTAAGCCAATTCAAGCAATATTTTATTAATAATATCAGTACTACTACAACCATTGGGTTCAGTACATGGTAGGGACTATACTCTTTCTAAGGAAACGATTGCGCTAGGAGGAGATTTTTCCATGATAACGCTCAACCACTTAGGCTTTTCTCTCAATTTAGAGCTTCATATCGGCTGATTTTACCCAAGGAGGGTCTCCAGATCCCATAGTGTCGATTATCTTAAAAAAACATCACAACACCTTAAGATCAGAGACCATCACCCTACGCCTAGAGCAACACTCCCCTCATATCCTGTAAAAGCACCACAAATAAAAAAGAAAACGATATAAGTCATAATTACTTATTAATTAGTGTTCTCGCATTTAATAACCTAACATAAAAGGTGGGCGTTATATTAAGAATAAACTGCACTAATTGATACTTCTCGAATGACATTCATTGATGGCATTGCACTTATCAAGGACCTAATAGCCATGCATTTTAGATTATAAATGATTCCAAATTAACTAGAGTGATAAATAACTGCGAGCTAGAATGATGGTACATTAAAAATAGTCTTCTGTCTCGATTCCCGATTCAGTTTTTTAATGTTTCTTTGGAAATTTGAAAAAAAAACAAAAAAATTGGGTTAAGTACACATTAGAATTTCTGTAGGCCCAATTTAAATTAATGTAAAATCGGATTTAATAGAAAAAATCCCAAAATGTAAAATGCTACAAAAAAAAAATACCAGCCAATGTTACGCCAATTTAGGCATCATCAGGAAACAGGAAAAAAGGAAAAATCACATCAAATAAGACGAAGTTTAGCGCATCTCAGATCACAACAGAGTTTATTTTGGAATGTCTTGGGTAAGGTTGTTGCCTAAGTGATGAGCGTGATCCGTCTTTGATTTAAATTGATCTTGACTGTTGATTTGAGTTGTGCTCCAAAAAAAAAGAAAACTTAAAATATATAAATTTATACGATCGTAACAAGTTAAAAAAATCATACAATTAACTTCTGAACCAATTCCCTCATTAGCCAAATAAATGAGCATTTTAAACCCATATAAATATAAATAATTATGTTTACATTTTTTTTTCTAAATGAATTAAGGTCAGCAAAATATTTATACTATTAAAATTTATAAAGTTGGAATACAGCCCCTGGAAAAACATTATTATGTTAATATAATCCTACTTCACTTGTAAAATAAAGTAAATTTTTGGTGTAGAAGTAATTTTTTTTATATATATATATTGAAAAACTCGTATAAAGAATACATAATACATATCATTCTGGAACCGAAAAGGTTTCTACGTTCATATAAAATTATAAAATCTATATATTTCTATCACTCTCTCATTTTAAAATAAGTGGTATTTAAAAAAAAAAGTATTTATAGAAATTTACAACTGTATTAAATATTATCAATGATATATAATGGGGGTTTGATATATAATGAGTTGCCATGCTGGAAATCCTAGTTCAAATCCAGCTGCAGGCAATACTTTTATTTATTCTGTTTGCAGCCGGAGATGGAACATATAGAATCTAGGACCGTCCTGGGGCTCACCCATCCTCTGTAAAATATTCTAAAAATAGGGAACCCAAAATAAGGGGGAGAATCTGGCGGTTGAGACCAAGGACAAGTCACCTTCTTGCAGAACCATTGTCCATGAAACAGTACAGTCTCTCCCATGTACTGAACCCCAGACCCGTTCACGGGTTGTAGTGGTGCAGGATATATAATGGCAAACAAGCATAGAAACAGCTAGGGGAAAGATTTAAACTATAATTTAAGAACCCTTACTGGGCAAACACTCCAAGCTTACAATTAATTACTTAAGACTCACATACTATTAATGGCTATTGTAAGACCTATTTGTAGGTGTGCAAGTACTTCACTAAGCCATAGAATTTCTCTCGTATCCAATTCTCACAATCAAAAATCCTTCATACTGCTTACTTTGTTAGGTACGAATAATGCTAGCCATAATAAAAATAATTATGAACATTAATGTACTAATTGTTGCTGATTTTTTGTTTGTTCATTTTACGTCACTTTATGCTGCTATGGCTAATCGGACGATGCTACACTGGGAGCTCTAAATTGTGCCTATCCAGGTTTAATTAGGATAGGAATTTTTAACGAGTACCTGACATCATACAGGCTCGGGACTCCCATTTAACGTCCTTTCCGAAGGACGGCGTAACTAAGGATTTTTTACTACTATTTTTTACGCTAATCACTAGACCACAGGTTGCCCCTGTAGCTTATTTGACGCGATTCCATAATCAATCCTTTCATGAGCAACTTTATTCATAATCAAACCCACTAGTTTCAAACCTAGTTACCTCTTCAAATCCTTATAATCCTCCACGGCGACCTTAATGGCTTATAAATGGCAGCTTACTATTTAAGACCTTATTTTTGACCTCCGCCGGGACCAATTTCTCCTCTGTGATACTATTACGGTCAACTAATAATTATCTTGGATTAAAATTGATCAACACTTCTCGAATGACATTCATTGATAGCATTGCATTTGTCGAAGAGCTGATAGGTGTATATTATCGATACTGAATGAATATATATTTAATACAGTGGCAAATCAGCACGAGGCGAAATGATATAAATATAAATAAATAAAGACAAGGGGCGTGGAAATGATAATTAATAAATACAAGTGATATTATAGAGACCTAAGAGAGGCAATCCACTTTATCAGATCATTGCCTTCGACTCGCTATCATTAAGTCCGATGGCTTATTAGCCGATACTCCCGATACTTCGCCAGCTCTATCAATTATTTAGTATTGACGTCCGTTTCCTCTTTCCTATTTGCACACTAGCATCAGATTATCCACTCATATCTTTTTTCATATTTATTAATTTATTTTTATCATAAGCAGTTAATTTATTTTGAGCATTAATAACGTCGTTGATAATTTAGTCAGACATCTTTTTGACTTTATGTTGTCTTAGCAAAGTTTTTTTTATTATAACTATTTTCGGCACTTGTTCTTTGTTTTTTTAATAGTATTATATGTGCTTTCCATGAATAATTTGGTCTATACTTACTTGAGCACAATATTCCTTTTTTAGGTCAGGGCTTTGTAATCCACCGATGTAATTTAAATTAATAAGTTTTTATTAAATAATTGGCTGCTTAATTTAGAAAACAGTAACTCCCAGTAACGATTTTCTAAATTATTTCAACAAAAAAAATTATTATGCCATCGAGTCAGGAGTTACAAACATGAGTTATGATTGGATATAATTTATCTCAAATCAGGTTTATCCCCAAATTAAGGCCGCCAACTTAGAGACTGAGAGAACCCAGGACGGTCTGCGTATTCCTTAGGGTCCATCCGTAGTTGTTAGCGGAGTAAATAATTTATCTGCCACAGTTGGATTTGAACCCAGCACTCATAGTACTACGTAGCAACAACACGCTGAGCTTATTTACAATAATATAAGAAATGAATAAAAATATTATAATTTATAAAATTGTTTTCTTGCTCATGATGGCAGATATCAGTTCTTTGAGGATTTCCTAACGGAAAATCGAATGAACATATCGTTCCGTTCATCCACAACATATTATTTTCCGGTATTTTATCGATTAAAACCATAAAATATTTACTAACTCCTCTAAATCCTATTGTCATGAGAATAATCTCATTCATATTAGAAACACATACCATAAAAAATCTGATGGCATCTTACTCGACTTAGTCTAAATCATTTTTTAATATATCACTCCTTACCTCTTAGTTTTTGGGAACTCAGTAGTTCTAGATTTTTAAAACCAAGACTAACTTATAACCATACAAGTTTATTAAATGCACAATTTTGTTGTTTATTTTTCATTATAAATATGGATATATTGTATAAGTTACATGAATTAAAATGTAGCTAGTAGAGGAAAATTTAAAAATAATTCACCTTTATCTCCTTTAAATATTTATTTTACTGATTAAGTTATTTTTTAGTTAATATTTATCAATTTTCGTAACTATCGACAAATATACACTTTCAATTATTACAAAAACCATTATTAATAAATAATAGCTACTAAATGTTGATTATTTCAATGAATAAAATGTCATAACCTCTAAGGAAGACTGTCTAATTATTTAATGAGCATTTTTTGAGAAATATTTACAAATATGCAATATTAAACTCACGATTACTTAACCTCGTAATTCAATTAAAGTTCATATACTTCAGTTTGATTAATTTTTGACATATGTGTGAAGAAGTGTTTCCAGTTTTTTACATTCTGTTTTTGAGATAGACTACAACCAGTCATTTCTACACAACTGTATAAATATACGCCAGTAACGCACGGATTCCCTCGGCAGTAATTATTATTGTCATCGTATTCGAGGAATGAGAGTATTTTTAACTTTTTAAGTAAATATTATTTGAAGTAGAATTTAAAAAATAGCGAGGTGATTATTGATGAGTTGTAATTTAGAAGATTTATGTACCCAGGTGTAACGTGTCTAACCTTGAAACTTGTCTGTCGGTGTCTGTAAGAGTTGTAACTTTTATTTTTAATGGCATTACGATTTTAAACTTAATAATAATATTTTTCCAAATGTTGCAATTAAAAAATAGAAGTATTTTCAACCTTACTCCGAATCTTACTAAAATTTAGCTGGTCAATGATTCAACTAGGTATCTTTGAATATAATTTATTTTCGAATGGCTATATTTTCACAAAGATTTTAGTAATTTTGGTGAAATGTATTAGGATTATTTAATAGTTATTATCATTTAAACCATAGTAATTAAATAGAATTAGTATAAATCTATTGCACAACATTTTGAAAGATAAATAAAAACATATTTTGTAAAAATCGGAAAGGTTATTGTACTCGTAAAATTTTTGGTAGAGTTTCTTCTTTTTTTTTTTAATCTCTTGAATTAACTTCATCAGTGTAGATAATTTTTTTTTTAATATGTATCTTTCTCGGTAAATAAAAAAATGTTTATTTTTTATATTTATAAATTACTTTATCGAGAATGATTGAGATATACAAAAAAAAAAACTTTGTTCTCATGATAAAAATTTAAAAAAATAAAATTAAATTTAAAAAAAACTAAATTTCATAAAAAGCAAAAAATATATATATTTTTTTAATTGAAAGGTTTTGCTGAAATACTTTATTGGAAAACTATTATTATTAAAAAATGAGGAGAAAAATTATTTTAAAAAATAAAATCGTAAACACCATAAAGATTATTCTTTCAGTACATACTTTTTTGTCTAATAAACGTTATATCCAATTAATGAAATACCGGACTATTGATACACAGATTACGATTATTGATTATTTATTATCATATTAATATAGTAATCATTATCATAGTAAATAATAGCTATAAATAAATATATTGCACTTTTGGAATAAAGGAATAAAGCGTTTGTATATACCGGCAAAGTCTCTTTGCAGCCTGATGGGTATCAAAAAGGATCAGGAGGTATTGTCTCTGGAAAACCTAATGTACAGCATCCAATAAACACACCGTCTCAGGTAATTAACTGCTGTATGGTCTAAGCAGCGAAGTAGAGAGAGAGTCGGCCTGACGACTGACGAGGCTTATCCCTCCATGAGGCTTTGGGGTAGCGGGGGGAGATTTAACAATGAAAACAATAATTAGAGATAGAGCCGATCAGATATCATGGTGCAGGACATGGCGCGGAAAAAGGATTTGTAGACTGGGGACTTGGAACGTCAAAGGGCTAAAGGGTAAGGAATTGGAATTGGCTGAGGAGATGAAAAAAGCGAAGTTGGAAATTTTGGGAATTACGGAGCCCAAGAAAAAAGGCATCGGAGAAACAGAAGTAGGGGAACACATAGTCATTCACTCAGGAGTAAGTTTTCAAGAGCATGCAAGAAGTGGAGTGGCTTTTTCCATAAGGACATTTCTCACCTGATCATAGACTGGAAAGCAATAAATGATAGACTCTTATTGGTCAAGCTAAGAACTGAAGAAGCACTATATACATTCTAATATGAAAGGATTCATCGGGAAAATAAGAAGTGTCAAAAAACACAAAAAAAGTAGTTTATTAAAACACTTTCTTACCGATCCTCACCTATTAAAGTGAATCTGGGACTCTAACTAAAAAGCACAAGAGCCAGCTTCAAGCCATGGAGACGCTATATATAAGAAGAATGGAAGAGAAGAGACCGAGTGCTAAACGTAACAATACGTTCAAATGTGGGACTTCGGCCAGCTGGGGATATCATCGAGGAGCATTAGCTGAGATGGTTCGGCCATGTTTACAGAATGGCGGAAAATAGAGAGGCGAAGGCCGTATATGAGACAAAAGTGGAAAGTACGAGCCCGAAAGGAGGCCTTTGACAGAAGAGGTTTGGAATGGAAAGGAGAAGACGATTGGTACAGGAGAGGGATTCATGGGTTAGGCTCTACAGGAGGTAGAAGAGAAGTAGATTAAATAAATATTTAAGTTTATAAAAGTGAAATATTCCCTAAAATTATCCTAAACATCACCTCAAATCCTAAATATTATATTGAGGAGAGAAATAAAATAATGTACATAGGCACGTAAATAGATTCGATAAAGGTACTCGTATATGAATTATACTTTATGTACTCACTTTTTTTTTTCACTATAACAAACGTATTATTCTTACACATTTCGGCTGCTAAGTAAACTATAAGGAGCAGTTTATTTAAGTTAACAAACAAAACTAATATAATATTTGCAAAATATCCATCTACAACAAACTCTGTACCAGGATAGGGGAAGGATATCCCTTAAGACCCTGCTACCCTTGCTAAGGACTAAGGACGATACCCTCGGAGAAGAGAGAAGATATAGAGCCAGAAGAATATAGGAGTCGATGACCGGGGTTGTGCAAGAGACCCGAAAGTTGCGGGGTCGGAGAAACGAGCTCCGGCAACGCCGCCATTATGTAACTCCTCGCTGACCTACCTCAAGCTTTCGGCTGTTGTCCCTTCCTAAATACAATTTCTTTTAGTAGTTCTACGTATATGTGTGTATATATATATATATATGTATCAAGTATGTATATATATATGTATATATATATACATACTTGATGTGTCGGAACAATTATTTTTCTGTTCACGTAGGCGGCCCCAGTAAAGTGGGTACCGTTAATTGGGAGAAAACCTTGCGGTTGAGCGTGATCTCGGCACAGTGTGGTATCAAAGATCGTCAATGGGTTGAAGTGTAAGAGATTTTGATTCTATATATTTATTGTTTTAATTTTTAAGAAATCTTAAAAAATCAATATCTCTAATATGCAATGGAAGTTAAGCAATCAAAAGTGAGATGGACACACAAAATAACTTTTTTGGGGTGAAGATTATTTCAAAAATATTTATGAAATATACTTCGGCGGAATACAACTTGGTCTTGGTCAGAGGTTTAAAAACTATCTATCTATAAGTCATAACTTATAATTATAATTATATAATAATTTATTTATTATTATTTATAGATTGATGTACCCTTTAAAAAATTAAAAGTACATAAAATAAAATAATACACATAATACCGATTTGTTTCAGTACTATATGATGATATTATCACAATTTATTTATGTATCAAATTTATTTATTGTTTTCATTTCTTGGAAACGTAAAAAAAAAACTTATATGGCATGTTATTTTATAAATTTGAGGTAGATTTAAGTAATAAAAATACATCCTTTTGGTTTATTTATAACATTATCCATCTTGTAACGTAATTCGGTGTAATAATTCCGTTGTAATAATTACTGACATAAAATAAAAAAATACACATAAGACCGTTCTTATTCTACTTTGATGAGTAGATTCAACATCAAAGGTAATTCAAATAGAAATCTTACTCAGCTCCTCAATTTAAAAAACAATTTTAATACTTTGCCTTAAAACATATTTTTATGTTTTCGCCAGATATGGCAGAATTAAAGTTGGAAAATTTGATAGCGTGGGACGATGGTTAGTTGCCTATATTGGATGAGATTCCTAAAATCCCACCGAAGGAATTTTCAATAGTGGTTTTATGCCGAGTCGTAAAGACACCAAACATTCGAACTGTTCTCATTTCGAATATTCAAATAATACAACGTGAAACTTGTTTACCGCAACATTTCTAGTCTGTTGCACTCCGTTTAGATTAAATTTTAAATTCTTTACTGATGAACAAACGGTAAAAATATTGTTGACTCAATAATTATATTACATATTTTCTAATCTGTTTCAAAGCGAAATATCTAACTATTTCATTAAAAAATAAAATTCAATATTTCTAAATTCAAGATAATTTTCCCAAAGTTTACCACATCTTAATAGTGCTTGATCAGTACATGATGTTGAACATATATCACTATCATATAATCATATTTTTTTTAAATAATAATTAGTACTGAAACATAGTTTATGTATCTTTCATACTGCGGTTTCTAATTGTCCTCTGCATATATCTAACAGTTCCATTAACAATAAAGTTTAATCGATTGCTAAAAGAAAATCATAACTTTATTAAGTTAGATAATGCATACTACCAAATGATTGATAAATAATAATTTTGTACGCTCTAACATTTTTTACTGCAATCATTAACGAATAACATATGGCAATCAGTCATCTGGTAATAAACACTTGATTACATACATCATAAGGAAGTATGTAAAATATATTAATTTAACAAATTGTAATAATTATTTATAAATAATGAATTCATTCATTTGGAGAGAGGAGTGGCTCAGTGGTAGAGTACTGAGTTACCATGCCGGAAATCCTGGTTCAACTCCCGCTGCGGGCCATGATTTTTATTTAGTCTGTTTGCAGCGGGAGATGGATCATATAGGATCTAGGACCCTCCTGGGGCCCACCCAGCATCTATAAAATATTATAAAAATAGGGTACCCAAAATAAGGGGGAAAAATCTGGCGGTCGAGCGTGACCTAGGACAAGTCACCTCCTTGCAGAACCGTTGTCCATGAAACAGTACAGTCTCTACCATGTACTGAACCCCAGACCCTTCATGGGTTGTAGTGGTACAGGGTTTTTTTTTTTCATTCATTAATCTTATGACTATTATTTCTCTTTATTTATGAATAGGAGATTTAAGATCAACGGGGAGTTACACAAGAATTAGATACCTGGTCATCGACTTCTTTATTGCATCCGAATCGTTCTTCATCATCATTCTTTCAAGGGTGGAACAAAATAAATACGTAACACATTTCTTCCTATGGTTCCCAACTATGGATATCATGGTTAAATCCAAGAATCTTCTGAATATTTGTATAAAAAAAATTCATAACCGTCAACAATATATATAAGGCTTGTATTTTAAATATCACTTTTAAAATTGAATAAAAGAATCAAATCATTTAAACATTGGTAGTTGATCATCGACTCTTAAGTTGCGTTATTAGCAAAAAATACCAGAAAATGCTCAAATATTTATTTTTCAAATACTGAACAGTTAATTCTCTTCTTTTTTTTTTTGAATAATTTAATTTTTTAAGTTTGTTTTATTGTACGTTATATGACCGATAAATTATATATTCTTATCTAAAATCTACCTGAAATAAAACATTTTATGGCAGTTAAGCGTGCAGGTGTTTAATTTAATTCCGATCTTGATACCATTTATAAATCGAAATCTTGGAAAGTTTTATTTTATCGTTAACCTTCAGATCATCTATAATTGGCTTAAGTGCTAATTAAAAAAAATGGAAACCATTACAAATAAATGGAACGATAGAATTCTACAATATTTTAATTTAAGACGTTGGGATCTACAGAACCTATTGGGGCTCAGCCAGCCTCTATCATTTGGGTACAGTTGATTGGGGAACAAAACCTGCCTAATCACCTCCCTGCGCAACCATAACCCTAGAAACACTACAGTCTCTCTGCTGAACCCAATACCCTTCAAGGTTTGCACAGATTGTTTTTACAAAAAGCAATAATTATTTAATTGATTGCACATCCTGGGTACTTAAAAAAAAATAAGTTTTTCTTTGAGGCGATTAATTTCAATATCAGTACAAACCATTTTTCTCATTTTGACTAAAGTAACTCCAAGAGGTTGAATAAAATTTTTTCAATGATCAAAACTTGAACACTTTTGGTGAAAATGGCCTTAACAGCAGATCGTAGAGCATTCAAGATTTTTGCATATTTTATGAGTAAAAACATTTTATCAGGGATGTAGTGATTATTATTACAGAAATAAAAATATTTAATTTATTTGTTGTCTAGTTTTAGGAATATGTTAGAAATGCAGCTGCAGGTGGTACACTGGTTCCAGCTAAGTTTTTAAATTGGCCTATGAGATAATAAGTCTGGGAACTTATGCTATACGCAATCGTACCATCAACGCCTCTATCAACCCCTCGGGCGTTTGCTCGTCAGTTCAGGGTTAATCTTTTTAGGAGTTCGTTGGTTACTAATCCCGACAACTTTACAAGCCCATTTTAACCTACGCTATATTGACAGGTTGAATCCAACGATCGAAAGCTATCTTATTCGGATATGAGATTGAAATTGAATCAATTTAATAGAATCCAACACCGAAAAGAGCAAAACGCTCTATTTAATAAACCATTACACAACCGTTAGATTCGTCAGCCCTTGGCTCTACTGAGGCAAGAACAATAAAACTGCAGGAGACAATGGATCTCAGTCTAAAGCTATTCGCTATTCCAAGTTGCAGCGAAAGCTTCCATTGTTAGAGCACTTTCTAATTCGGATAATTGGAGTCATTACCTCCCGAAGCCAATCCTCCGACTGTTTGAGCTCATAAACGTTCGTTAGTGAACGAGGAGGAGTAGGACGATGAGCAGGTGGTTTTGGTTCGCCTGTCCGTCGACTACCGTTCAATCTTATCTCGGATCTTTATTGGTGTTGAATAATTCCGATCGCAGGAGATAAAGGAAACGTTTGCAATTCCCCGATAAAGTTCTTTTGATCGAGAGGTTAAAAAAAACATGGATGAGCAAAGCAAACGTAATAAATTGAGTACCATCTCGATAAAATAAAAAGTCGTAAACTGTACAAAAAGATGAAATGTATTAGACAGTAGTTCAACCCCCAATCCCCTACCATCTAATTAATCTCAAGCTAATTTTATTCTCATTCCTCTCTTAAAATGCACCGGGTGCAATAAAAGAGATTATTCCATGTATCCTTATTATGTTATTTTCAAGAAATAAAAAGCCAAGGGGCTATGGGAAAAAAAAAACAAAAAACAGTAGTCCATTATTGTCAAGTAAATATACGGCACCTGCTAGGAAGTAAATGTGCAATTCAAAAACATCGAACATTGAGTCAGAAAAAAAAAGAATAGATATCTCGGAATAAAACATTTTAAAAAAAACCTGTACCACGACAACCCATGAAGGGTCTTGGATTACCTAACAGATTAAATAAAAGTCTGGCAAGCTGCGGGATTTGAACCCATGACCTTCGGCACGGCAGTTAAGCACTCTACCACTGATCCACTCCGCTCCTCATAATATGTATATATATATATATATATATATATGTAATATTTAATAATAATACATAATAAATATATAATAATAATACATTATTATTCCCCTTCTTAAAAAGAAGAACATGTTTCTTATTTATTATTTATTTATCTTATTTATTATTATTAACGAAGCTCAAATAATACCGGATGTATAGGGATGAAAATGACTTAGAAATAAATTAAAAACATTTTCAAGCTCACCCCAATTTTCCTCTTGTATGCACCATCATCATCAATCTAAAAACAAAATACAATAGATTAATTGTTGAGGTAATTGGTTACACATTATATAAAACCTCAAATACAAAGTCCAAAAATACAGTAATAATAGACGGCCACACACAAATGAGATATAAACATCAAAGCGAAAGGTAAGTGGAAACAGCTGGACACAAATAAATAAACAGCTGATTAATTTTTTTTTAAGTACAAAATACACTTGTACAAAATCATGCGACCTTCATTTTATTTCAGTATGTAAATTGATGTTTTGATGTGCAGTACTTTTTATGAAAAGTACTATTTCTTTCGGCAATGAACGCGAGAAGTCATGCTATATTTTGTTCATAATGTACATCCTTACTTTCTCTTCTGATTATATTTGCATTAGTATTTCATTTTATTTTTTTAAATTTAAGGCTTCTTAATTGGATTTCTTGGCAAGAAATCTTAATTAAGAAAAATTTCAGATGGTAAAAATACCATATTAATGCTCAACTCAGCATTATGGAATAGAAACATTATCCCCAAAACAAACAAAAAATATATACAATAATACACTACTAAGCATTATGACATATGGTTCAGAAATTTGGACGTTGAAAAGCAATCTCAGAAAAAAACTCCTAACCACAAAAATGGACTACTGGAGACGAGCGGCGGGAATATCCAGAATGGACAAAGTAAGAAATGCAACCATCAGAGAAAAGATGGAGGCTGAAAGAACCATTCTGGAAGATATTGAGAAAAAACACCAGAAATGGTATGGACATTTGAAAAGAATGGTTAAAAAAAGACTGCCCAAAGTAGTCCACCCATGGAAAACTAGCTTTTGCCCGCAAATTCGTCCGCGTTGATTAAATAGAAACTTATGTTGAGTTTAAACGGAGGTTGAATTTTGAATTTTGACTTAATATTATAAACAAATGACTTAAAGCATTTGTGAATCAGCCAGCTTACCAATGCTTTTCCCGTTGTTGATATATTTTAATAAACTGCCCCATTAAATATTAAATGACATAATTACCGATATATCGATCAGTTTTCTATTGAAATTCACAATGTAATACCCAAAAGTGTAACACCTAGGGGTTGGTTTTGCCAAATCTTTAATGTAATTATTATTATGTTAAAATGTAAAGTTAAGATTTACAAATTTCAAGTCTGTAGCTTAACGAAGTGGAGGAATCCATTTCTACGGGAAGAAAGGACCTTTAATAGGACATTATGGAAGGAAGCCGCTATTAGTGGAAACTCCTGATAAAAAATAATAAAATACTTTTTCGAGACCGTTTACATACGTATGTTGACTAGTATCGATAAATATTTATATAATAAATATTTATAGGTTGGTTTACTGCTTGCTATATCTACTAGTTTATATTATACCACTCGAGCTGAATTATTTGGTTATCAATCGGCCCATACTGTTACCGAAAGATAAGAATTTTTCACTGTATTTTTTCAGGCCGCTATCTCGTTTCAGAGATAAGATATTAGGTTGGCATATTCAAAGCTGAAGTAACTGGCCCCTGAAACGGCATATATTTTTGGCGATATTTGAATCCAGACATTGATTTAATTATCGAAGTATCTTTAGTATTTAATTTTTTTTTCATCATTTAATTATTGAATGTTGAAATCTTTTGAAAATGCTAATGGTATTTCGAATAGGTACTCAATATTCTACATAGTAAACAATTTCCTTTATATATACAGTTATATATATATGTGCCAAACATTTATATTTATTTCTATTTTTTTTTTATGTTCGTTTGTTCTTTATTTATTTAACGTAGCTTTATGCACTATGGCACAATATGGCGGATCTTAGTTGCCGAGAAAATATTGGAAGAATGATGCGTAGAATATGATTGTTTTGTCTCACCCTGTGCCAGGAGAAATGTACTGGATATCGCAGTAGAACGAAAAATGGAGTGGACAGTTTCAATTGAATTAAAACGTTGATTAGGATTCCATTTATACCAGCAACTTAACCAATGGGCTATATAAAAAAAGTTGTTTTTTTTTCAGCCAAACTTGCGTGGATGAGTGATTTATCCATGATCCCGCTTAATATTTTCCTTCAATCAAGGAATTTACAGAGGCTGTTTGAGCCTCAAGAGCGTCTGCTCCATCGATGAGTGTTATTAGATTAAATAATTTATCTGACACAGACTGATTTGAAGTTCCCTGCATGCTACTAGTATAGGTATATTTAAAATTATTCCTTTATATATCAGTATTGTTTCTTTCCTATAATATATTTAAAGATACAATGGCCAGCAATAATATATTATAAATGGCTCACCAGTGTAAATGTGGCGTCTCTTTGTGCCTTTTTTTTTACGGTTTTACGCCTATCTGAAGCGATAATATTTATTTCTTTCAGGAAAACAATGTCTGGAATTTAGCTAAGAGACACAACCTTGACGTCAATAGACCGTCTTACTCGTACAGAGAGTGCTTTGTCTATTGACTGTTTAGCTTCACAGGAGGTTACTGTTATTCATATTTTTTTTTTTTTTCTCTCGAATATAATTCCTATTTCCCAAGCGCTTAGATACCTCGTCTAAGATATTTAGAATATTTTGTTGATCTTTAGAACAAATAGCGAAGAAAACCATTTTTATTTTTTTGCTTTGGCCAGTTACGCAAGAGCAGACACTCAAAGCTATATTTAAACCGGCGTGACTAAGAACTGGTGCTTATCGGTACGTTGCACCCGAAAATTTTTACCCTATCTTGCCTCTAAAATATTTGATACAATCCTAATAATAAGCCATGTTTGACGAAATTAATTCGTCGTTCAAGGGCGGGCACGTCTCAATTATATTTGGAACACGGCCCAGAGAAGTAGAAATAGAAAATGGGCAAAAGATATAACCAAATTAACGTACATTAATACAAAAAGAAAACCCTCGTCAGCCAAAACAGAACATAAAAAACTGTTTATATATATACACATAAACAGACAGAAAGTTTAATTATGTAACACTCAATAATAAGGTGTATTTTACAATCTAACAGATATTTGTGCAAGGCCATGATTTACATGTTTTAAATAGAGTCTTTCTTTTTTCTTTTTTTTCTCTTCAAAAAAAAAAAAATAAAAATAATCTAGTGCGGTTAGGACATCAGAAAATTTTCCTTTACCAGTCTATGAAAATGACAATACATGTTTATGAATAATTTTAAGTCCTCTTAAAAATTTCACTACATCCTCTTACCTACTTATCTTTCAAAATTATATAAGATCAACAGAAAAAAAAAAAAAAAAAAAAACAATATGTTTTTACAATAGCAATATAACAATACTTTGTAACATACATTTTGGTTGGGAGTAATAAAAAAAAAAATTTTAAGACATTCGTTAATAAGAAGTTAAAATAATAAATGGATTATTTATTAATAATATAATAATTGCTAATTTTGACTTTTTATTACAATAATAGATTAATAATGAACCTAGTATTTATTAATGAATATTGGCCGTTGCTGGGGTTTTTGGGCACAGTTGGGTTTTTCTATAGTGTAGTAGTGTATATAAAATGTGCTCTATCATTTTTAATACTAGTCCAATTTACATTTTTTAAATATTATTCACATGATTTCCAAATATAATTATCAAAAAATGCCTATTTATATCGCATAGGCTGGGGACCTCCGTTTTACGTCCTATCCGATACGGACGGCATAACATTAAAATATCCTATACTGAGATGACTATATGGAAGTCCCGTCAAAAATAATTTTAAATAATAAATATTAAATGGACATTATAATTACAAAGCTCAATACGTAAATGTTCCCTATTAGTAGTAAGATTGAATATTGAAATAGCTATGTATTCTTGAAAAATTTAAACTGAAAGTTGGGTGTGTGTTCATATTTCTGTGTTTGTAAATTTCATAATGGTGTTGTTTTTTTTGCACAGTTATCTTTAAAAATATTCAATTCTTCATTATATACATATTTATTTGTATATATGTTTTCAAAGGAAGTATAGATATATAATTCAAATACGGCAAGATATATAGACTGTAAGAAGTTATTTTAGAAGTGAAGATTATACAATATCAATTAGGACAATAGCCGACATCTGATAAAGGCGAATTGAGCCAGGTCATGTTGTTCGCTTCCTTCAGTTCCTCTTCTTATCTTTATATTGTTCTTGTTTTTGTAAAGGATTATTTTTATTTATTTCATCATAACAATTCTTAACTGTATTTGGTTTAAATCATTAAAAAGATACGGGGCAGTATAACGTATTATATGCGAATATAACGTATTAGATAACATAAGTGGGTTGTTATTGTAGTGCTAAATGTTAAGAACCTTTTTTTTTTAATAGATTAATTTATTGATATTTACAACTATAATAATCTTACAACAAGGAAATAGGGATTGGATACGAGATGATTGGATCGTTTAGTAGAGCCCCAAAGCTCAACTCCGTATGTCCAAATAGGTCTGATAACTGTCATGTAAATGAGTATTTTGTAATTAATTGGGAGCTTAGAGCGTTTGTCCAGTAAATGTTGAAGTAGGCGACAACGTCGAGCAGTTTCTTGTCTTTTCAGTCTTGTATGAGGATTCCAAGTGAGACGTATGTCCAGACGGAGTCCTAGGTAACTTATCTGTTCGAGGGGGAATATTTTAAAGGATACAGTAGGGCAGGAATACGTAGATTTACGACGAAGGGTGAAGGTAATTTGATGGGATTTATTTTAATTCTCCAATTTTGACACCATTCTTGAAGGTTTGAGATACCGCGTTGAAGAGATTGGGATCCAACAAATGGGTCCTTATTTACTGATAACACACATGTGTCATCAGCGTACGTAGTGAGGACCGTACTTAGATGGGTTGGGATATCACCTGTATATATCGTGTACAGGATGGGACCCAGGATACTACCTTGAGGAACACCGGCAGACTGGGTAAAGAGGGAAGAGTAGGAAAAGCTATGGTTTACATTAAAGAGTCTTTTACTGAGGTAGGAACTGATAATAAGGAAGTAACTAGAAGGTACTAATTTACGGAGTTTGTGCAGCAGACCCGTTAAGAACTTAAATTCTTACAATTAAGTTCATTTTTTCAGGAGTACGTTAGAGGATAGATGATAAGCAAATATTAGTTTACAACTTCCCTGAAATATCTCGCTTTTTATCAACTTTTATGTAAAATTATATACTTTTTATATAATCGCTTATTATATAAAAAAAAAGTGTAATCAGTTTATAATACTAAAATATTTTGTTGTTAGAGTACTACAAAGCCTCAATCTAAAAAAACAAGGATTATTGTTCTTAGAATGAGGTTATAAGTATTGACCATATTATTTGGCAGGGTATAACCGATAAACATAACATGAAGAAAAAAAACTGGCTAAGAATACTTGATGATGATAATGATAATTAAATAATTATTGAGAGAAATTATATAATTGTCATTTGACACATATTGTATTTGTGTTCTCCTTTTGAGAACCCTAGGATATTCTCATGGAAGCTCACATAGAAAACTTCAATTGAAAAAAAAAAAGTTTAAAACGCGTTTCGAGAAAGGAAGAAATAGATACAATGTAACATTTATTCCAGTTATTTGAACAACAATACAATTTAACAACATGGCATATCCTCTAATTAAATTTAAAAAATAAAACAAAAATAATAATTGTTTTTCATACATCTTTCACTAATACCAAAGTAGCTTTTTTGTTAAAAATTACGTTTATATAATCGATATATTCTTTGAATCTATATCGATTTCATGGTTTATTAAAGTAAACCCATGTATCTACAGCACCGGTGAATAACAGGTTAAATCGGATTTTGTCCAAAGCGAGTTAACTGCTTTTCTGATATTCAGAATCGTATTATTCTCGTAGTTTTTAGCTTGAAATGGAGTTTTAATTTACAGAATAAATCGTTTTCAAGCTAATGCCTTACTTAGTCCCTTATTCTCTGCGAAAATAACACGATAGCCTCTTACTTAAGTACAAGAAACTTATTTTGAAGAAAATTAGACTTAACCACTTATTCACCTGGACTGTAGATATAATAGCGGATCATGGCAATTCATATTTACTGTTTTCGAATTTGAAAAATATGAGGAGTTCAGGATCAAAACCGGATAATTCCGAAATTTAAAAAATTCACTTTTTCGCTAGTTTAGTGAACACTTTAGTCTAACACGAAACTTTTTCAACTACTAACTACTAAGCCCAAGATCACGGGTTCATAACCCGTTAAGTGGCCCTAGGATTTTTAAATCCTTCGGAAGGGACGTTAAACGGAGTCCCGAGCCTGTACGATGTCAGGTACTCGTAAAATCCCTATCCTAATTAAACCTGGATAGGCGAAATTTAGAGCTCCCAATATCGCATCGCCTGATTAGCCATAGCAGAAAAATGTGACGCTAAATGAACCAACAACAACAACAGTCCGGTATCATCTCAATATTATGCAAATTAATAGAACCAGGTCGTGTTTTTTCTTGGCAATTCAGTAATTACTGTATATATATATTTTTTTTCAGTTCGTAAACAAAAGTTATGTACCATTACTTAAATACGTAGCACATATTTTTTCAAGGATTAATTATTTGTTGGGATTGGTCATATTTATCCTATATAGAGTCTTCTTTTTTTAACCTTTTTCATATTTCGTAACTATAAAAAAGAAAAAAAATGCGTGCAATTAATATCTATAAATACTCAAGGTTTAGTTACACCATGTTGAGGTAGGTCTTCTTTGTTCCCTCTGAACATTTAAAACATTGTAAGACGTTCACGTTCAGTTTAGTTCAATTAACCAAACATTAAAATATAATAAAATGTATTTAAAACGACGAATGGAAATGATTTTGAAGTATTTTTTGATCGCTTTGAAATATGTATTATGTTTTTTGATTCTTTGAATTGAATCGAATATTTAATTCAAGTTTCACGAATGTTAATATTTATTAAGCTATGTGCTTTTAATATTTACTCTCGATCAGTTTTTAGTATCGATTTTAGTACGGTTACGTATGTTGGGAGTGTAATGGCTCTGTGGTAGAGCACTGAGTTGCCATGCCGGAAATCCTGGTTCTAATCAAGCGGTCAAGACTTTTATTTAAACTGTTATCCATTATTTAATCTGATGGGTCATATAGGATCTTGGACCCTCGTTGGGCTCACCCAGCCTCTATAAAATATTACATAAATAGGGTACCCAAATCAAGGGCGGAAATCTGGCGGTTGAGAGTGACCTAGGACCATGAAACAGTACAGTCTCTACCATGTACTGAACCCCGGACCCGTTCACGGGTTGTAGTGGTGCAGGTTTTTTAAAAAACTATTTTATACTTTTTATAATAGGACTGATGCTCTAAAATACTAAGAAATATTATATTCGATTACAAAAAAAAAGTTATTGATTAATAAATTTCGTAACCTATCATTGCTTTTTAATCGAATGCATAGGGAGGCCATGTTCAATTATTTTTAATTATATGACAAATAATTGTTAAAAATACTATTAATACTATTAAATTATTATTTTTTAAATATATGTAAACTTTTATTGAAATTTCTGTATTTCTAAATTAATTTAATTATATAACTAACATAAAAATTATTTATGTTATTCAGGTTCGAGTGAGTTTTACATTCTAAACATTCACTTATTGTGAAGTAAAAGTAATGAGATCTTGAGATACTTGAAATACGAATTATCATTGATAATACGAGTACACCTTTCGAAATACCTGTCCAAATCATCAAAAATGACAAACGAGACTGGGATAAGTCATTTAAGTCTGTCAGTTTAGTGCAATTAACCAAATATAAAAATACATGATAATAAAAAAAAATTTAAAATAATAATTTGGGGCATTTTTTAATATGTGCGACCTGATTGATTAATATTTCGTTTCTTTGCTTATTTGAAATAACCTTCTTTAACCATTTATATTTTTCAAAACAATAAAACTATCAAGTGAAAACAAAGGTCGCTCTTAAATAATTTAAGTTTTTATGACCATTTTCTATTATTTCCTCAATAAAAACTTAAATGGATTTGAATAATTTCAATATTGAATAGTAAAAATAACTGTTTGTTAAAGCTGGTCGTGATTACAATCTGTCGTCAATAGAATATTTTTCTTAACATTATTTTACATACATGTTTTTTTTTATAATACAGTTTATTTGTTTATATTATTGTTTTATATATGTTCTACATTTTATATTTTTTAAAATATTTATCAGTGATTTTGCCTTTTAAAATATCTTTTCTTTTTGAGGTTGTTCAGTAAAAATAAATTAAAAATGGTCACACAATTTGTTCCGTATGTAAAATTATAAAAAAAATATCATTTACTAACATATGGTATTAAGAAATTAACTAACATATACTGCGCAAAAATGAATAGGGGTTTTGCTAATTTTATGTTACATACTTCAACTAGTATTTTTATTATTATATATTTAATAACTACATTAATATTTTATGTAGGAAAAGTAAATACAACAAAATTAGTTGTATCCTGATTCACTTCTGCGCAGTTTATATTATTAATAATTATGTTTAAAAAAGATTTAAACATGTTTACCAGTCATGTTGAGGCAGGTCTTATATTACACAAGTTATCATCATTTTAATAATTCATAATTTGAGGTCTTAAACGAAATTTCAAAAAATGTGTTAAGTAGGAAAGAGAGATCTGCGAGTAATTGACATAACTATTATTGAGAAATTGTTAAGGTAGGTCATGTTTTTCTATTCAATATAATTATTTGATTTTTGTATGCAATCTCTCATTGATAATTAATTAGGAACTTTATATTTCCATTGACCTCAATGTTTAATTTTTTCGCGCATGTTTATTTCAAATAAAATAAATCCAAGTATTGCTAAAATGTAGAAATGTTGAGATAGATCAGGATTTAAAAAAATCTGGATAAAACCATATTTCATTTTTATTGCTGACATGTAAAATAAATACCATTGTACCCATAAATCAAACATTTATGGTTTGTCGTTTATACTCTTCATAATGTCAACATCTAAAATAAATCGTTCTAACTAAAATTTATGAGGTGATGAAGGAATTGGTATATTTTTTTTTTATTGCTTACCATAAGTTTAGTAAAAAAAGTTATATTTTTTATTAGCATTATATTTTTTGTTAATTAAGATTAATTGAAAATATAATGCAATTATGATCGTTTTATCTATCCAAAGGTATTGTTGTAATTCTATAGATAAATAGCGATCAGCCGGTTTGTAAAACATTTTAAGACAATTATCTTTTAATTTTGTTATTAATAATTACTGTTTTGACAAAATGTATTGATCTATACATGTTGAGAAATTTAAAGAAAAAATACGATGCATTATTTATGATCTGTCGAGGTAGGTCGAATTCTTTAAATCGACTATAGACAGCGGATTAATGGTTTTTGAATTGTTATGGTAGGTCATCTTTTACATTGTGTCTAGCGAAAACAGATTTTTTTTTTTTATGAATGATTATGATGTTGGACAGAAAACGAAATTTGAAAAAATCCTTATAATTAACCAATGATATACTAAACAAAGGACCTTAAGTAATCCCAAGAAAATTTATAATTGTATTAACAAAATTCAATACAATTTTACCCCTTCATTGATGTAATAATACACAAAATAAAAAATTATTATGGAAATTCTCAATCATTATGAACAACGCCTGAAAAATTTTAATTTCGAATAGTAAGAAACTTCGATATACCAGGTCGACTCAATGATCACAAGTAGCATTGGAGCAGGTCATGTTCGCATGTTACACAACTTATCATAATTTAAATATTTGTGTCATTTATGTAATTTCCTGCTATGTAATTGTTGCTAAATATTCCTAGAGGCGTGATATTATGTCTATAGAACTACAAAATTAGATAGATATGTTTACAAGTAATTGAAATAATGACCTTGGTAGGTTACGGTAGGTCGTGTTTTACGATTCATCTTAAGTGTGTCTTCCAATCATACCTTTATCTATAAATGATGAGCTCGATTAATAAGAAACTTCAAAACATCACGTTGTTCGTACATTGTTTACGAGTCTTGTTGAGGCAGGTCATGTCCATATATTACATATTTACATATATTAATGATACTTCAAATATTTCATAATTTGATTGAATTTATATTAAGTTCCATTAATAATAAACTTAATATAAAACAGTTTACCACGTTGCCTTCTTTACTAGTCGTTTAGAGTCAGATAATGTCCATATATATAGTGCACGAGAAATCATAATTTAAATATTTTTATCAATAATATATTTGTTAAACTGTTGAACTGCATAAATTGACAATATATGGATAGCTATATTTAGAAGTAATTGAAATAACATCCTAGAAGAGAGCGTTGAGTCATTGAAGTTAAGTCATTTAAGAGGTTTTGCAATTAAACTTTAACGAATATAACAAGTTTTTCTTTTTCTTATAATCATATATTTATCTACAAATGATAAGTACGATTACAGCTAAACTTCAGTATAGCACGTTGACTTGTTTACGAGTCTCGTTGAGGCAGGTCATATATATAAATACAGTATATAAAATACAATTAAATCAATATAGTAAATAGCAATATGAACAACAGATATAAATAATATTAGCAAACATGAGCGAGTGAGAACGGAGAAACTGTTAAGGTAGGTCATGTTATACAATTCATTTAATTTTTCTTGTAAACTACGTTTATTTATTTATAAATAATAAGTTTGATTGTATACCAGTATATATTACACAAGTAACGAGTGTTTTAATACTGTAATGAAATTAGTAAAAACGTATCACTGATAAATAATACAAATTGGAAAAGTAACCGAGAAGAAATCGATAAGGCAGTTTATGTTAATGATTCACCTCCTGATAAACATACTTTTATCCATAAATGTTAAGTACGATTACTGCGAAACTTCAGTAGAGCACGTTGACTTGTTTTCGAATCATGTTGGGGCAGGTCATGTCCATATATTGCACAAGTTATTATAATTTGGATATTTGATTATTTTGTGAGTTCCTAAACTAAATTTAAAAAATCTATTAAAACTGTATTGAAATCAGTCTTAAAGTATCACTTATATAAGCGGTAATTAAGGAGCTAAGTATGTTATTGGAAATTAAGCTTTTGATATAAATTAAAAACACAGATGTACATGCACAATATATAGACTAAATATTAGAGTGAGTATATAAACAATATATACATAATAATACTAGAAGGGCTTGAAGAGTGATAAAGGGGAAATACAGGTTATGTCAGGTGATAGGTCATGTTATACAATTCATTTTAGTATTTTCTTTTAATCACACTTGCATCTATAAATGTTAAGTTAATTCGAATAATAAGAAACTTTAGTAAACCACGTTGACTTGTTTACGAGTCGTGTTGAGGCAGGTCATGACCATATATTGCACAAGTAATCGGTAAGAATGTGTCAAAACAGTAATCAAATTGGTTTAAAAGTATCACTGATACGTAAGCGGTTATTAAGTAGCTAAGCGTATTGTTAGAACCTTTATTCTTAGATATTAATTACGTATATATGTGTATACAATATATACTACATAATAGAACAGATAATGTAAGTGAGAACAGAGAAACTGTTAAGGTAGCTCATGTTTTTCAATTCATGTTAGCTTTTTCTTATAGCCTTATGTTTTTTTATAAATGATGAGTTCGATGGTACACTAGTATACCGCATTGTCTAATTGTTTACACGTCGAGTTGAAGCAGGTCATATATTACACAATTTAAATATTTGCATCAATAATAAAATTATTAAACTTTCAAACCTTATATAAAAATATTGTAGAAGGTGTGAGCTATTGTTAACAGGATCTACATACTAGTTGGAATAACAACCAAGAAGAAATTGTTAAGGTAGGTCATGTTTTTTAAATTTAGCTTTGGCGATTAGAACCAATCTTTTTCTTATAGTCATACATTAATCTATAGATGATAAGAATGATAACTGTTAAACTTGAGTATACCACGTTGACTTGTTTACGAGTCATTTTGAGGCAGTTCATGTCCATATATTACACAAGTTATCATAATTTTAACATTTCATAACCTGAAGTCTTCAAAGTTATTTCAAATGAGAATGAGATATATGTGAGTAATTTAAATAGCGATTACAGAGAAATTGTTAAGGTAGGTCATGTTTTAATATTCATCTAAAATTTTTCTTTGAAATATACTGATATAACTAAATAATATAATCAACTTTCTGAACAATAAGAAACTTCCATATACCACATGGTTTGTACATTGTTTGGGAATCTTGATGAGGTAGGTCAAGTCCATATATTGCACAATTTATTATAATTTGGATATTTGATTATTTTATGTGTTACATTAAATTAAAAAATTGTACTAAAACTAACAAGAAATCGTTAAGGTAGGTCATGTTTTAAAATATATGTTAGTTTATTCTGTTAATCACACTTTCATCTGTAAATGTTAAGTTAATTCGAATAATAAGAAACTTTAGTAAACCACGTTGACTTGTTTACGAGTCATGTTGAGGTAGGTCATGTCCATATATTGCACAAGTAATCATAATTGAATCATTTCATAATTTGAGGTTAAACTAAATTATTAAGTATTAAAACTTTAATGAAATTTGTTTGTATCACTGATATATAAGCGGTTATTAAGCAGCTAAGCTTATAATTATAGGGTCAAACGTTAGATATAAACTACATGCATAGATATATAATGTATGTATAACAAATAATTAAATATATATTTCTATATACATAAAATGCAGGAATATTTTAATATTGAAACTGAGCTGTTAAAAAAATGTATGACTGAGAGTATGCTAATAATTATATAAAGGCTAGATATAGATATATCTAAATAATATGGGCAGGCCCGAGGGAGAGAGAACGGAGAAATTGTTAAGGTAGGTCATGTTTTACAATTTAGTTTTTTCGTTTACAATCGATTATACTCATCTATAATGTTAATTTCAAATAATAAAAAACTTCAGTATAGCACGTGGACTTGTTTACGAGTCGTGTTGAGGCAGGTCATGTCCATATATTGCACAAGTTATCATAATATCAATACTTTATAGTTAAAGGAGTTCATCTTATTTAAAGAATATGTTACAACAGTAATGAAATTAGTTTTAAAGTATCACTGATAAGTAAGCGTTATCAAGCAGCTAAGCATATAGTTAGATTGTCAAGCCTTAGATATTAAGTGCATACACAGTTATATATTTATATTATATAATTAAATATGTATATTGAATGCTAATAAGTGCATAAAGGCTAGATGTATCTAAATAATATTTGCAGACCTGTGAGAGTAGAGAAGGATTGCGGCGGAGCGATGAGGGGGGACTGGAGCGCCGAATCGCGACCTTGGGGGGGGCGCCGACCCCTCCCCCCTCCCTCGATATTTCGGGCGAGGCCAATGTCCTGACCTACCCCAAACCTGGCCCTACCTCAACCCAATCTATCGTCTCTCACAGCTCTCAGCGAACTCGATGTATCGAATTCGCAAGGTATCGATGTACTGATAAGGATTGAGGCAGGTCAGATAGCAAATATTAAACGTCATAGCTCTCAAAAAATATTACTATCAAGGTACTTGTTCATCGGAATACCTTCATTCATATTTTACAGAAACAGAATTTCCTCCATGTTTGTTATTCTTGTAGCCGACAAAGTTAAAATATTTTTTCCAATATAAACCCTTATATAAGACTAGCTTTTTATTTAAATTTTATAATCACCTTATTTTATATATAAAATGGTAAACAATAACTGGTTTGATAAAAAAAAACAACTATAGTAAGACTAACAAATTGTGACATAGTAAGAAAAACGTTTTACCATGAAGGTAGGAACCCATGAACGTACCGTGAAGTTAGTTCTTGGGTTCAGCGCTTGGAAAGTGTCCTAACCTACCCCAAACCTGGCCCTACCTCAACCCAATCCTCTCTCAACTCTTTACCAACTCATTGTATCGAATCTCTCGAGTATAGATACATCGGTATGGAATGTGGTAGGTCTGAAAGCAATTATTAAAACGTCAATGCCCTCAGAAAATATTACTATCAATGTACACGTACAGTCGGAATACCTTTATTAATTTGTTCATACATAACAAAAACATATTACTCGAATATCTATCATGTCTATCAAGTCTTGCAATTTGGCCATAAGAGTTAATGTTGTAGGCATAATTATTCGATTAATTTGAAAATTATTGATACCACATTACATTTCGATATCTATTGCATTACATATCTAAAACAAAAATATGTTAAATTGTTTTTAATTGAAGAAACGTATCTAAAGAACGAAAAAAAAGAATATAGACATTAGTTTATCTCATATATATGAGGAAGAAATTGGTACAGATAGAGGTCAGACAAAAAATCTGGAAATAAGGAGCACTATTTATTTAAAATCCGACGTTTCGGACCACATTGCAGGTGTCCTTCAACCCTTTACCCCATTATAAGCCTTGAAGAAGACCTGCAATGTGGGCCGAAACGTTGGATTTTAAATAGACAGTTCTTCTTATTGAAAACAATTTTTTTTTTTACCTCCACCCAGACCATTTTCTTCATCTAGAAAAATATATAATTTTAGTATTAGCATTTATTGATTTTCCCCAACTTTTTTCCCCGGAATCATAAATTAACTTTTTTTATTTTCTCAATACTCCACAACGAAGTAGAGAAACGCGATGAATGATTAACATCAGCCTTTAAGTGAATAAGGTCGATTTGAATTCAGTTTTATCAGAACTCGAAAAATATTATCTCTTCCCAAACACTTGACCAGCTTAATAGCATGTGCAAAGTTTACGTTTTTTTAAAATTATAATATTTTCTCCACTACAAAGAAGAAAAAAAAAATAATTTAACAGTAAACGGTACAGGAATAATCAATTAACTATATCTAATATAAATGCTGAATTCAGAGAGGTAATGCAAAGTAACCAAAATTTCCTACAAATCATTGAGAAAAAGATGTTTTGGAATGGGATGGTCATCTTGGAAGAATGGAGGAATAAAGGTTGATCAATTTGATTTTTAATTGTTCCAGCAATGTCATCGTGTGGTGGATCTTGTCTCCTCTGCATGACACATGTGTGTTATCAGTTAATAACGACCCATATATTGCATCCCAATCCCTTCAATCACATTTATCAAGCCTCGAAGAATGGTGTCGGAATTGGAGAATTAAAATCAATTCCAACAAGTCCCATCAAATTACCTTTACCCTTCCCCGAAAACCCATGACTTCCTTTCCTACTGTATCCTTTAATAGTATTCCATTTATCCCTGTTGAACAGATCCGCTACCTAGGACTCAACTTAGACAAACGTCTTACTTGGAACCCTGAAAAGACAAGAAACAGGGTTTTGTCTAGACGCTTCCGACTACTTCAACACATACTAGACAAACGCTCAAAGCTTCAGGATCAATTACAAAATACTTATTTATGTGACTATTATAAGACATGTATGGCCTTACGGAATTGAACTATGGGGCTCCACCAAACCATCAAATTCCTCTCGTATTCAATCCTTGCAATCCAAAATCCTTCGCAAAATCCTAAACGCTCCTTATTTTGTCACAAATAAAACCATCCATAATGACCTTAACGTTCCATATGTTACCGGTTTAGCCCATTCCTGATACCCTGATACCTACCATTCCATAATAAACTCCAGGCCCTTCCAAACCCACTAGTTTCCATCCTTGCATCCAATTCCATCCCGGACAATCCTCCTAGGCGTCTGAAGAGAAGATGGTCACGGGACCTTCTATAATAGAAATGTAATTAGGCCAATGGGTAGTGCCTCTACATCTCCTTTCATGTATGTATATATTCATACAGCCCTTGTACTAGATGTATATATTACAGTTGTACAATTCAATAAAAGATTTTTAATTGGAATGCTGAAGATAGAAAAGAGCGAATAGGATCACGAAAAATTTGAATAGAGAGAGTTGAGGAAAGTATGCACCGTGATGGTATGAGAGAAGAAAATATGCATGGCCGGAGAAAATGGATAAAGGAGTTGAATGAAATTTTTGGTTGACTAAGATGTTTGGTTGGAGGAAATCTCAATATGATAATATGAGGAAACTCCTAAATGTATATGTATATATAAATCTGGGAAAGAAGAAAGGAGGGGAATGGATCCATGAAATTCAGCAAGACCTCAAAGAAGATTGACTTGAGACAGCAAATGCAGAGAGCAAAGCTAAAATCCAAACTAAAACTAAAACTCTTCTCAAGACTCACACAAGACCTATGGAGATTTCAGATGAATTGAGAAAATTGCGATTGCAACGAATGAAAAAGTACTGGGTAGATCGCAATAAAAATAAAACAACAGTACAACATTCAAAGAGAAAGCGAATGTAGATCGGCTCAAGTGGTTCAATGTGGCCGACAAAGTTGATAATAATAATGATATATATGTAGACAGAGAGAGAGGAAAAAAAGAAAGTGATAAGGAGAGAGAGAGGGAGAGAGAGAGAGAGTGAGAGAGAGAGAGAGAGATAGATAGATAGATAGAGAGAGAGAGAGAGAGAGAGAGAGAGACAGAGAGAGAGAGAGAGAGAGAGAGAGAGAGAGAAAGAGACCAAAACAGGTCTTTTCCAGAAATTACTCTTCTTATTCTGTGCACACCTTTATAATTGTTGAAGTATTATATATATGCTAATGTATATAATTGATTTTCACTTAGCGTGGAGGAAAAATGCTTCATCTAAACTTAGTTATACCAAATCTCTAATTGTATAATTCTCTGTGTTAGGCCGAGATATAACATAAAATGTTCACTAAATGTTAATTTAATATCTATCATTGAGCGGATTTGGTTAGCATATCCTAACCGGGGAGCGCATTCAGAGCCTAGAAGATTACCGATATCAAGAGCTCTGAAGGAAATTAGACAGGGCTCGGACCCGCGGTACGATAGCCACCCTGCAATCTGAGCTAATAGTTCGCCTTCCGAACCTTCCATCAGCAATCCTAAAACTCTACCTTCTTCTTTTTTCTATTCGCATATAAATCCTTAAAAGGTTCGACGACCTACGGTGAGAGGCCTGTGCAGCGTTTCCTTTGAAATGTATTCCCTAAAAAAAAAAAAAATATTGTGATTTTAAGGAAGATAATAATTATCAATTTAAGAAGCCAAATTGTACACATCTCTTGGAAATCGTCAAAATCGGCATTTCAGGCTACTTCAACACTTACTAGACAAACGCTCTAGCCTCTCAATTAATTACAAAATACTCATATACATTATCATTAGACCCATCTGGACTGTCGGAATAGAGCTTTGGGACTCCACTAAGCCATCGAATTCCTCTCGTATTCAATCCTTACAATCCAAAATCCTCAATGTTCCTCTTTGTAACGAACAAAGCAATCCATAATATCAATCTTTTCATGAAAAACTTCATTCCCACTCAAACTCACTAGTTTGAAACCTACCAACATCTTCAATCCCTGATGATCCTCCGAGGCACCTGGAAAGAAGACGGCCTCGTGATTTTCTAAATTGAACTTGTTATTTGAGTACTACCACTAGATAGTTTCTCTACTTGTCTTTCATGCTAATATGTACCGATTATTCTATTTACTTGTTGTATTTGTATAATATAGTTGTGAATTTCATTGAATAAATTATTTAAGAAAAAAAATTCTTCCCATTTACGCTTCGGTATGCATTGTTTGACCAGGTCCATGGCATTGTTTTTGGAAAACTTTCTAGGAGTTCAGAAAATTTGCTGTTTTTATGTTCTCCATAGCATTACGAGCAACTAATAATAAACATTTAACCGAATTCGGCATTTTGAGAATCAAACCAAATTTAGTTTGGAAATATATTTAAATATAAAAAAAAAATCTGTACCACTACAACCCGTAAACGGGTCTGGGGCCCAGTACATGGTAGAGGTTGTACTGTTTCATGGACAACGGTTCTGCAAGGAGGTGCTTGTTACCCTAGGAGGGTCCAAGTTCCTATAAGACTAATTAAAAGTCTTGCACGCAGCGGAATTTGAACCAAGATATCCGGGCATGGCAGCTCAGTGATATTTATATATAAACTAATTATTAAATCTTAAATAATATTTGTTGACCTCAAATATATGGGGAAGAATATCGACCGGGTGGAGGTTCGAGAAATAATTTCTTAAATAGGTTGAACTATTTATTTGAAAGCCAACGTTTTGCCATCGTTCCTTTATTTCAAATATTACTTATTAGATTTATTTTTTATTACTTGTTATATATTAACTACCTATCATTCTCTATATTTTTTTTATTCAAATGGTCCCCCATCAATATTGTTTGTTACTACTCACATTCCACTGTTTTAGCTCATATAAAAATTATCTCTTTTTTTGTAACTGGTTTCTTTCAATATCATTACTTCTATATTCTATTTTTTACAAGTTTTATTTATCATTTTAATTTGTTTGTATCTCTAATATCTAGCCCTGAAGTAGACCTGCAATGCGGGCCGAAACGTTGGTTTTCAAATAAATAGTTCATGTGTAAAAAGAAGAGTACAAAATTGTGGATATACTGATTTAGTTCTTAAAAGATGTGTACACTTTCCATACTGAACTTTTTTTTTAAATTAAAAAAAGAGTTTAATTTAACACTAATAAATGAATTTTTAGAATCAACTTTCATTTAAATGTTTTTCTTTTGAATTAAAAATCAGACCTCCTCTCCTCTCCATATTCATATCACTTTTTCAAATTCAAGATGTAAAATAAATTCATTTCAGTTTTTTATTTATTTTTTCAGTTTCTGAGGGTATGTGAACAAAATGGTTGCACAAATATCTTATTTTTCAATCATCCAAAAATGTTTTATCGAAATGAGCGATAAATTTTCATAAATCACATTCAGTCTACAAATATTTTCACACCAAAGTACAATAACGCGATAATTAACAGGAACTGGCTAGAATTGATATTTGAGGCGAAGGATTAAAAGGAATTGGATGATGAATTTCCTATTCTAATCAGTATTGTTAGTCCTACGCTTTAATTATTGTAGATAGCATTAACAACATAAACAATATATATATCGAGAATAATGCATTTGAGATTCCCCTTTTTTTAGTTCGCGTTTGAGGAATTTGTTGCATTCAGTAATGAATTTTGTTTTTACTTTTATTTTCAATGAGGAAAAGTTCGCAATGGCAGATATGCCGAATGTCGGTTCGTTCAAAACGTTTGGAGTTGTATCAATAATAACATATCCATTTGAAGTTTTCCTTATTAGTTCAAACCATCTCCCGCTTTTCTGGTGCTGATTTACGTTCGAGGAAATTCTATTTCAGGACCCCAAAGCGAATTTTCATCAACTAAAATAAATAAATTGTAATCGGGGGAAAATTAAATACACGGACGCAAGGTAACGAATTGTTATAAGATCTTATTATTATTATTTTTTAATTTATTTATTGATATTACAACTGTATTACAATAATACATCAAGTAAATAGGCTATGTGAAACATAATGACATGGGTTATAATGGCAAGTAGAGAAACTACCCACTGGTACTACTCAAATCACTAGTTCAACTAAGAAGGTCACGTGGCCATCTTCTTTTCAGACGCCTCGGAGGATTATCGGGAATAGAAGAGGAAGCTAGGTTTGAAACTAGAGGGTTTGAGTGGGAATGAAGCTTGTTACGAAAGGATAGATACCGGGTTCGGGCCAAATCAGCAACAAATGGGACATTAAGGTCGTTATGGATGACTTTATTCTTAACAAAATAAGGAGCGTTGAGGATTTTACGAGGGATTTTGGATTGTAGGGATTGGATACGAGAGGAATTCGATGGCTTAGTGGAGCCCTAAAGCTCTACTCCGTAAGTCAAAATAGGTCGTACGATGGTCATGTAGATGAGTCTTTTGTAGTTAATTGGGAGGTTAGAGCGTTTGTCTAGTGAGTGTTAAAGTAGCCTGAAACTCCGAGCCGTTTCTTGTCTTTTCAGTCTAGTATGAGGACTCCAGGTTTATCGTTTGTCGAGATGCAACCCTAAGTATCGGATCTGTTGTACAGGCACCAGTGGTATATTATTAAAGGATACTGAAGGGCAGGAAGTCATTGGTTTACGACATAAGGTAAAAGTGATTCGATGCGATTTTTTAGAATTTATTTTAATTCTCCAGTTTCGACTCCATTCTTCAAGATCAGTGATATGGGATTGGAGGCTTTGGGATGCAATAACTGGATTGGTGTTGACTGCTAATACACATGTATCATCAGCATACGTTGTAAGAATAGTATTAGGATGAGTTGGGATGTCAGCTGTATAAACTGTATAAAGGATTGGGCCAAGGATGATGCTACCTTGAGGATGTTATAAGATCGAATTATGAATCGAATTTTTAATGTAATGCGATGGTTCAGTCAGCCTAAACAGACACACATACAGTAAACTTGAATGCATGATCCAGAACAACTCCGTGATATCGAACCCTCTGGAATTAGTATCGATGCCTTTTGCATCTTCTTCTGAAGTGTAGAATACCAAGTCCGAAGATTCTTCAACTTCTTCGCCAGTTCGCAAGAGGATTTTTAATGTAGTCGATCAAATGTGAATCTGATTGCTTATCTGATTCACTGAATGGAAAATTCCCCCAACTCTGAGAATTCACAATCGTCATTTATTATTTTTTATTCAGACTTATTAATGTTATCCGAAGCGATCAATATTTTTTTTCTGTGAGAAAAATATTTAGTTGAAATAACTGTACCAATTCGATAAATCAAAGGTTTTAATAAGATATATAACATACAATATATAACTTTTAAAAAAAATAATTTTCACATTTTATATAAGAATTGTATCATGTCTTTTTTGATAAAGATCAGGCCACTTTTATAAATAATTTATATAGATTATAATTAGAATGGATAAGTAAAATTTCATTAAATTAATTTTTTTATTGTAAACTTAATGGAGGTTCACTTTGCCTCCTTATTAAGTGGGGTGGGGAATCTTGACGATTGAGCATGGTCACGGAAATATTTCCTTGTATAACTGTTTGCTTAGAGTATTACGGATCTTACCCTATATCGAACCCCATATTCTCTGTGGGTAGTTGTGGTAAAATAATTTATTTCTGCATTAAGATAGTCATTAGAAATAATAATAATAGGAATTAGTACAAACGGATAAACGACCTATTTAGTTAAAAAATAAGTTATACTATTTTAGCTATTCACATTATAATAACGCGTTTAGGATCAAAAGCAAATAATTCCAAATTTCAAAAATTGTATTTTTCATTTATTTTCCTCGTAAATCAAGCAATAATTTATGTTCCCGAAAACTTAGGGTTAATAATCGGACTAAGCCCACGACAAATAAGGCGCCACAGTTGCTTGATTTTACTAACGAAAAATGTAAAAAAGTCTATTATTTATTTTTTTTAATTTTGAAATTATGCACTTTTGATCTTGAACGCTTCATATATTCAAAAATACATATGATCTATGGATTTGATTTTTAATAAGTGATCACAGTGTATTAACTTTTTACTAGTATCAAATTATTTTATGGTCCTCTTGAAATCCGAAGATTCCAGTTGCCATTTTAGACACATGAATTTAGCATAGCGTCCTAGCGATTCCTCAGACCAGACGTAGGGAGCCACCTACAACGCCGAATGTCGGAGGCTATCTGTGTGCAGGGAAGGACGTCGGAGGGCCTCAGGGAATATTCAACAGATTCAAATACTGGAGAGGACTAACAGAATATAAAAGAGGACAATACTACAGCGCTAACATATAGTGCTATTGATGATGTCCAAGGAGCTACATAGTATGCATGCCAACTATTGCTAATAGAAAATGACCCTCCGAAGTAGACTGTCTACATAAACATTTGTTAGATCGCTTAGCTCTAGGGAAAGTGCAAGTAGTCGGTTCGTACACATGAGTATTTAGCAAATTATCTTATGGACAGAGGCATATATATTAGGGTTGCTATATGTGACACTATTTGGAACATTAGGAATACTTAAATGAACAGGGTAACGGGCATTGAGGAGGTAGCTTAAATGACCCTTGGGATCAGTACCTTTACCCATTAGAGACAGGGAACCAGTTAGTCGTAGGCAAGGAGCTTGCATCTCAACATGTTAGGCTGTGTGGATGGGTAAGGTTGTATCAATCTGATACTAAAAAGTAGTTGATACAAGTATCAGATACGGTCAGATTGATACAATCAGATTAATACAACCTTACCCATTCCTACCGCCTAAACCAACCAAGCTCATTTTGGCAATAGAATTACATCGCCGTAAAAAAATTATTATCTACTATTAATCACGGTCCTTTTAATAATAAATAATAAGCAATGGTCAACCAATGATTTAAGCTCCCTTGATTTGATTACTAATTTCGACCAATTTGGCCGCATCACCCCTAAGTATTAATAAATAAATAAGTAAAAATAATAGTGAAGCCTTCACTTATTATCAATATAATCTGTAATTAGTCACTTATCACATATGTAGAAACGAAAATAAACTATGAAATTAGTTAACAGTAAAGGGTGGTTGAAATAACATTTTCAGAGATCGCCTCCTAATATATGATTTTTAACGAGCAACTTTCTCAAAAAAAACCTCGACCTATGTCCGGCCAAATATGGGTTCATTACTGGATATGTCTATACCATAAAGCAAATGCGATTGACATAAATGATTGAAATTGAAGTTTTAAAGAGTACAGCGTGCGGCGGCGGACAGACAAATTTTGTATTACAACCCAAATTCTACCTGTCTTGGAACGTGAATAGCAAAAGTTTGAGGTAGGGTCAAAATATATTTTTTATTGTTCAATTCCATAGCTTTCAAAAAATAATTAACCAATAAAAAACATGATTTTAATCATTTGATGCCTTGTGGAGGTTACTATTTCGGCGAATAACTTTTTTTCCTTTAAAAATTATAACAAAAACTGATGCCCGAAGAAAGACTTTTGTGTAACTTATTAGAAGAGTAAGAGTCGGGATATCTCTATTCAACTACAAAAGTATATAGTAAAAGTATCAGACACAGAAAAGTATCTGTATCACTTATATTCAGATACAGAAAAATCCAGTATCTACCCATGAACAGTAAAAGTATCAATTGATACAAAAGTATCAAGTAAAAGTATCAGATACAGAAAAGTATCAGTATCACTTGTATCAGATACAGGAAAATCCAGTATCTACCCATCGATAGTTGGCTGTCAACTATAGCGAAAGGACTCTCTTTTCTTTCTTTATAAGTAGATATGTAAGTTAACTTGTAACTATGATCAGCACTCAATACATTTTTTTCAATTTCAATTTAGTTTGTCAACTGTTTTATCTTCGAACTATCTTCATGCATCTTCCTCCTTACTTCAGACTATTTTGAGCATTGTTTTCTTTTAATAAAATATCCCTTAATATTTCGATGTATAAAAGATTCTTTACTGGTGAGACTGTAAACAAATTTGACTATCAGGGATTCAAACAATTTTGATCCATTATCGTAGATTTGTTTTTCTTCTTCCCAAATTAAGGTAAAAAATTAAAATAGAATTTTTTTTAAATTATAGTAGTACTATATTCCTGTAATCTGGCCAGGCAATGAATTAACTAAATTATCTTCATGATAAAAAAATATTTATCAAACTTGGTCTCTTTTCTTCATGTATTGTTGTGTAAATTTAAATATTTTTATTTATATAATTTTCCTGCCCTTTTCAGGCAGGTGATTGTTTTTTTCAAACATTTGTGTATATGTGTATATAAAAGATTTTATTATAAACCAACTTCTGTTTTATTCAAGTGTCTATTCAATTATTCATTTAAACTCTTTTAAATATATACCCTTCGCGATAAGGATTCCGACCCGTGAGAACGCATGCTTTCTCAATATTAGAAGACGCCACTCGAAATGTGAACTCGTTAAAAAAGGAAACAAAAGGTTTTATTGGCTTTGAGAATGAAAGAGGTCCTTGGAGTGTCCTGTTTGGAGGGGACAAAGGACAAAGGTTTATTAGCAGGCTCGATCCTTGAAGGACACTTGCCCATTTTCCATATTCATCGAAGACCATTAGCTTAGCGTGTCCTTTTCGACACCGCAGGAGCATCTTACAGCTGCATCTTGCACTTCCTTTGATGGTGCTAAATGGAATAAGGAACCTTCGAGTACTGCAAGCAATGATTAGCGGGCTTATTGATTAATTCTGCCACGTTTGAAGTAGACGACTCCATCTCGGTTCACCGTTACTGGAAAAAAACTGCATCCTAATAGCCAATATATATAACACAACTCTTTTTTTAATATTTATTTGTCGATATTTACAAATGTATAATAACTAAACACTAAGTAAATATAATGAATGATGCATAATGGCATAGGTAAAGCCATGTAGAGAAACTACCCACTTTTTGTACTAAAGCAACAGATTAAAGCTAAAATGTAACAAGGCCATCTGCTTGTTCTACGCCTCGTAAAATTATCAGAATTGAGTTAGCTAGCTTCGAAATTATAGAGTTCGAGGGGAAATACAGCCTGTCATGAAAGATCTGATTTCGAAATCAACAACAAAGTACACATTGAGGTCATTATGGATGACTTTATTCGTAACAAAGTAAAGAGCGATGAGCATTTTAAAAAGGATTTGGGATTGTAAGGATTATTATAAGCATTATTCCTTGAACAGTAGAGAATATATCTACAGTCCCGCTGAATAGGTGGTTAAGTCTGATTTTCTCCAAAATGAGTTTCTTGTACTTAGGTAAGCGGAATCTTGTTATTTTCCTTGTAAATAAGGGGCTATGTAAGGCATTGGCTTGACAAGAAGTTATTGCTTATATTACAACTCCATCTAAAGCCAAAAAATTTGAGAATGGTACGATTCCGATTATCTGAAAGCAGTTTACTCTCTCTGGACAGTATCCGACTTAACAAGCTTATTCAGCTATTCATATATTGTTGATTACAAGAAGTATACAAATGTTTTTATATTTGTATACTTATTACTGGTCCATTTCATACAAATTAATTAAATTTGGTTCATCATCGTTTGTTAAAAATACACTGTACACTTCATTGCTTATGAAGAATGTCTTGAAATATAAATTCAGATATTTAAAAAATATTGCAGAAATGCCTTGGTTTTTTCAACTTTAGTTTCAAGTATAATTATTTGCTTAAAATGTATGAATTAGTAATACAAAATATCTACATACCTATAAGTAACAGTGTTGTTAAGTGGTACAACTACGAAACCACATCGGGCCCCCCCACCCCGAATCTGAAGAAGACTTGCAATGTGGGTAAGACCAATTTTTTTACCTCCACCCGGGTCTTTTTGATCCTCATTTACATATAAATTAGGTAGCGGAGTGGCTCAGTGGTAGAGCACTGAGTTGCCATGCCGGAAATCCTGGTTCAAACCCCGCTGCGGGCGCGACTTTTATTTAGTTTGTTTGCACACGGAGATGGGTCACATAGGATGTGGGACCCTGCGGCTCACCCAGCCTCTACAAATTTTATAAAAATAGGGTACCCGAAACAAGGGGGAAAATCTGGCGGTTGAGCGTGGCCTAGGACAAGTCACTTCCTTGCAGAACCGTTGTCCATGGAACAGTACAGTCTCTACCGTGTACTGAACCCCAGATCCATTCACGGGTCGGAGTGGTACAGGTTTTTTTTTAGATATAAATAGTTTAAACATCTCGTTACCAAGTTTACTCATTTATTTATGTATGTTATTTTAATTGTATAAAATAAAATACCTACACACATATATAGCTCTTAAAATATTAATTATACAGTTATGGAACAAAATTTAAGTAATAAACTTTATTAATATAAATATATGAGAAGCGAGGGGATAGTTGACTGGAAGATAGACGTAAGGAAGAAAATAGTTGGGGGTTCAGTCAAATAAAAACACTAAATAAGTGGTTACTTATTTAATTATGTGCCGACGTTTCGACCCACTTTGTGGGTCATCTTCAGGGCTAAGAAAGAAAAACAGACAAAATAACAGAACTATGAAAATACATTGCAGACTAAATATATGATAAATGAGAAAAAATATATATGTAGAGAGGTAGAAATTTAGAACAAAAGTGAGATAACAGTCATGATATATATGACTAAAAAAATTACAGAGAAAATGTACAGAAAGGTGGTGATGACAAAAAAGATATTTTTACATAGATAAAAGAAGGAAGTAAACAGAAAGTTATTTAAAAAAAGAAAAAGTATAAACATCAGAGTCGAGAAGTAAAATTATGGAAAAGGTAGTAGAATATATATAAAAACTATAAAATGTAAGATAATAGACTCCTAGGGAGTTTACATAAGTAAAATGAAAGGAGGTATAACCAAAATGATATTAAAGAGTAAATAAAGGAAAAATAACAGTAGAAAGTCAAGATATAAAAATAGAGTATAACCGTTTTTAAAATGCATACATATAGTATGAAGTGGTATAAATATATGACATACATATACAAGGAACGTATAGAAATATAAGTAACAATATGGTATGAGCATGGAAATAGTTCATAGTTCTGTTATTTTGTCTGTTTTTCTTTCTTAGCCCTGAAGATGACCCACACAGTGGGTCGAAACGTCGGCACATAATTAAATAAGTATCCACTTATTTAGTGTTTTTATTTGACTGCACCTCCAACTATTTTCTTCCTTACTTAATATAAATATAACTAGTTTTGAATCAAGCATGAATATTCATTTCGAATACACATAACTATGAAGTTCTAAAAATATCATCTGCCTAATGTTCTTCAAAAATCTATTAACTAAATAGTATTTAAATTGATTAACTAGTCTCGTTAATTTAATTTTTGAAAGATAACAAGAATATATAATCTATAAATAAATAATTTTGCCTCATTGATGTCCCTTGTGCCTCATAGATTTCGCTGAATGTATATAAATTGGATAGCATGCTATATTAAGACCGAAGTTATTTATAAAACAGTAATATAACGAAACAGCATATTTATTTAGAGCATACGGTGATCAGTCAACGCCTTTCTAGAATGATGTCGATATATGTAATGTCTCCTGAACGTTCATAATGTGAGGATCGCATTACATAGTTTCTCCGTATTAAGAAACTCGAACCTCTCATACAGTCGTATAATTTATTGTGATTCCTCTGCTTATAAATAATTATTTCCCTTTCGGGTACAGAAAGAATCACTAAATATATATCTTGAAAAATTAATAATTTTAATATGGTTTTTATATTTATTGTTAATCTTTTACACTTTTAGAATTTCTCAATGCTATATCATACTTGATCTTTACATTCTAATTACATTGACTTTACATAGTCTGAAAACATTATGTTTCTTAAAAACAGATCAAATCAAGGGTACCAGTTCATAGAGGCTTGATGAACCCCCCAAGGTATCAAGATTCCAAAAGGGTTTTCAGCACAGCAACTCATTGCTCAACACACAGAGCTACCAGGCTCCCTCAACAGCAATAAATATTTGAAAATATTCATTCATTTCGTAAATATATACAAGTATTATTGTATTAGTTCCGCTGGTTGTCGTTTCAAGTTGAGTCGTAATAAGTTTTAACTTTTCATTTATTTACGAAAATAAAAACAATTTTATTACTGACTGTACATAGATTAAAGAACCACCTAACACATATTGTTAAGGTTATATCAACATTTATATTTAACGAAAAGTTGGTTGAAACGTTTTTTTCTTGATGAAATGCATATAATTCATAATTACACTCTTTTTTCCAATAAGCTCACGATTATTGGTATTTCTGGAGAATGCGAATAAAAATTTAAAACTTGTGACTCAACCCAAAGCGAAAACCTGGGGAACCGATACTGGAAGAATTACACATTCTATTTAGTATTACACAGACTATTTAGTACTCGTTTTTTTATGTATTATTTATTACCTTAGTGGTAATTTCAATGACGAAGGACAATCCTTTCTGAAGCTGTTTTCGAATTATTTTCCTAAAGGACCCTGGAGAACACTATCCAATACACACATCACGTCTTGCTCACAATTCCTCGATCCTTAGAAGAAATGAGCAGTGTGTAATATTTCATTTTTCAATATTTCTCCAGTTTCTATAACGGTTGTTGAATATCCTTGAATGTCAGTCTTTCGCACAGTTCCAATTACGACGTTGAATTTTTATTGGCCGTTTCTGGACTTTTTTTTCATCGCCAGGTAGGTAAGATCGTGATTCGAAACTTTAATATTTCCTACATAACTGTCTCACTGTCATAGATATATGCTTCCACGATTTAAAAAAAGAATATTTAGTAGACTAAACCAGTTTATCTATTAAGGAAACCGCATACTTAAAATTTAACGAATTAGCCAAGAAAAACCCATAAATACTAGATAAAATGGCTTGCTTACGTTTGATACAAGTGTTCACAAAATTATACCAGTCGTGCATAAAAAATATTGATTTAAAAAAAAAAGTAGTTATGAGGTCAGCCGAAGGAGGTGAACACTTAGGACTTTGGAATAACTGATATATATATATTTTTTTAAATCAATTACAGTCTGAATTATTTAAACTTCAAATTTGTAAATTTAAATTATTAACATTAGTCTAATTTTCATAAATATTGACACTCCGGACAATAATTATATACATTTTCAAGTACTTTACTTATTAATGATAACACATGATGTGCTGCACAAGCCCAATACAAAATATCAATCATATAATTAAATAATAATTAGTATACAATTACATGATTTACACCTTGTATATGTATTTACAAAGATGTTAATTAACTGTATTTTCATTTTAGCGTTATTATCATCGTTAAGTTCAACAATACTTACATCATTTGTACATTTAACTATGTCAAATCAAATATTTTAGTGGAAACAAAAAATCAAAAGTTTATTGATGTTTTAAGTTAATTTTAGTATGAATTAAGTAAGTTAAACGACTTTTTAGATAAATATAATTATTCATATATCAATGGAATTCTAAGCTTTGAACTTAAGTCGATTAAAAGAGTTTATGTATAATCCATGCATAGGCCGCTAGGTCTCCCCAACCTCGAGCACGTTGTTGACGCGAGCCCACAAGTTTATCCTCTACCCTAGGGTCGCGAAAGAAGTTTTGTTTCCAAAAAAATCAAAACTAATTTTGTGGGATATAGATCGTCCTGGGGGTGCAGTCAAAAAACACTAAACAAGACAAAGTTATTTTTATAAGTGCCGATGTTTCGACATACGTTGTAGGCCATCTTCAGGGCCGACAGAAGGCTGGAGCTACTACTAGAAACCTAATATTGTGTACTCTTTGACAAAAAAAACTAATGATGATCTGTTGAATCATCATTACAATTCTCAGTTAGTTTTGGAATATATTGATGCTATTTCTATTAGATGAGTCTGATTGTACTGTTGATGTGAGATGTCCTTGATTAGTCTTCTTTTATGTGATTTTACTTTTGATGTATGTCCTGCGAAAAGTTGATGAGATTGTTTTAAGTGTATTTAATAGGCTCAAGTATTTGATTTTTTCTATTGCATTCTAATTTACCAAAAATACACTTATTTTAAATTATTTTCCATCACCTAATCATTAAATGTTAGTACTAGGTTACTATAACTAAAATATATACATCTATTGGTGAAAACGTTTGGAAGAACTGGCAAGCGAAAATTAAAAAGAATGCCTTGACAGTAGACCCTAAGAGCTGATGCTGAAATTCTTTGTGGACCTGAGCATGTTTGTTGATCAGCAATTCCAAAGCTAAGTTACAAGCCATCCTTCCACGGGCTAACAATTCTTCTACCATGAACTTCCTTGTCAGATTTTATATTTTAAATATTTAGCCGTTGAATATTATTAATAAAACATAACAATTTTAAAAATTGCCTTGATTAAATTGTAAGCTCTTTAAGCAATTCAATGTTAATTAACGATGTTGTTTATCATATTGTTAATATCAAATAGGTGATATTAACTATTGATTTCTAGGACATAATATTGTTTTGTTATAATTTATATAGTTGAATAATTGTTTTAGAGGTTAGGTATGCCCTAGGAGCATCTATTCGAGGTCCATGTATGGATGTTTACAGAATAAACTTTATCAGCCATAGCGTGCTTTGAAACCGAGGATTTCAGTAAAGCAACTCAGCTTTATACACACTGCTCATAAAGCATCATCAAGTCATAAATATACACCTATTTCTGGCAAATTGAGTTTATCGAGAGTTATTATTATATTAATTTTATTGTTCTTAATTAGAGCCTTTAAGAAATCTTTAATATTTTATTTTTAAACGTTTAAATAGTCTTCGCGATATCCATTTTTTATCCTATTCAGTTTTTGTGTATAATTGTTATTATTTTAGGGAACGGAGTGACACGGTGGTAGAGCGCTGAGTTGCCACGCCGAAGGTCCTGGGTTCATATCCCATTGCTGGCAAGACTTTTTTTTATTCCTTTCGTATCTTGCACCCACCTGGGGCTCACCCGCATCTATAAAGGGGGTACCCAAAATAAGAGGAGAAACAGTACAGTCTCTACCATGTACTGAACCCAAGACCCATGGGTTGTGGTGCTGCTAGTTTTTTTCCATCGTTTTTAATTTAAATTTTCGTTTTAAATTAACGAAATTAAAGAAGTAATTAAAATTCGATCCAAAACAACTTGGAAAAGCCGTAACTAATCAAGTCCAATGCCGACTAGATAATTCAAATCTGTAGAATGTATCATAGTCCCTGAACAATTATTAGTTCACTAACCCAAATATCGATTTATAATAACAGTGAATGAAACGTTGAATGAAACGTTTAAATAGTCTTCGCGATATCCATTTTTTATCCTATTCAGTTTTTGTGTATAATTGTTATTATTTTAGGGAACGGAGTGACACGGTGGAAGAGCGCTGAGTTGCCACGCCGAAGGTCCTGGGTTCATATCCCATTGCTGGCAAGACTTTTTTTTATTCCTTTCGTATCTTGCACCCACCTGGGGCTCACCCGCATCTATAAAGGGGGTACCCAAAATAAGAGGAGAAACAGTACAGTCTCTACCATGTACTGAACCCAAGACCCATGGGTTGTGGTGCTGCTAGTTTTTTTCCATCGTTTTTAATTTAAATTTTCGTTTTAAATTAACGAAATTAAAGAAGTAATTAAAATTCGATCCAAAACAACTTGGAAAAGCCGTAACTAATCAAGTCCAATGCCGACTAGATAATTCAAATCTGTAGAATGTATCATAGTCCCTGAACAATTATTAGTTCACTAACCCAAATATCGATTTATAATAACAGTGAATGAAACGTTGAATGAAACGTTTAAATAGTCTTCGCGATATCCATTTTTTATCCTATTCAGTTTTTGTGTATAATTGTTATTATTTTAGGGAACGGAGTGACACGGTGGAAGAGCGCTGAGTTGCCACGCCGAAGGTCCTGGGTTCATATCCCATTGCTGGCAAGACTTTTTTTTATTCCTTTCGTATCTTGCACCCACCTGGGGCTCACCCGCATCTATAAAGGGGGTACCCAAAATAAGAGGAGAAACAGTACAGTCTCTACCATGTACTGAACCCAAGACCCATGGGTTGTGGTGCTGCTAGTTTTTTTCCATCGTTTTTAATTTAAATTTTCGTTTTAAATTAACGAAATTAAAGAAGTAATTAAAATTCGATCCAAAACAACTTGGAAAAGCCGTAACTAATCAAGTCCAATGCCGACTAGATAATTCAAATCTGTAGAATGTATCATAGTCCCTGAACAATTATTAGTTCACTAACCCAAATATCGATTTATAATAACAGTGAATGAATCGATAATAAGAGGGAACGTGTTATGAGGCAGATGGCTCTATTATATTGGCGTAGGTTCAACGAACTCTATCTGGGACGTGGAATGCTATCTGCGTTTCGGCTAGTAGGTCCATGTCTAGCGAGAATATTTTTACCACGAACAACTGCGTTACCTAAAACGTTTCGGAGATTTTTGTTTTTTCTTCTTGTTTACTGAGTCAGAAATACGCTCCAAATATACACATGCATATATATACGTGTAATATACAGGTATAGATATATATTTCGTAATAACATTACACAATTTCGTTTACATTCTTTCGTCCGATTAGCCATAGCAGCATAAAGTGACGTCAAATGAACAATCAATCATATTATTTTTAATGAATTGTTACTGTATTTTATGGATGGTTTTCGAGACTGTGATGTTATAATTCATCAAACTATAGTTTAATTTCTTTAAAAAAAAATTTTTCGTACTGAGCCGAATTGTTTGTTTGAAAACGTGCAATTTTTTCATAGAATTATTTATTGATATATGTTTTTTTTTTCTTACCACCCTAATTTATTTATTTACAATACAAACTTATATCAAAAATGTAACACTTGTAACTGAGCTATTCTTTTACCCTAGGGTATTATAAGGCAATTGTGCTCTTGCCGCTGTAAGCAGGAGCTTTTAATTTGTGGCTTTGCTTTTGTCTTGGGTTTTACAATGTGGAGGGACCATTTTCGGGCTTCGTTTAAGGAATAACGCGAGGAAAGGGATGGGAAAAGGAAAGGTAGGAAAATGATGAGGGGGGGGGAGAGATAGAGATGGGGAATGGGATTGAGGGGGTTTACACGAATATGATATCTACAATATATCAAAGTCTTATTCCAATTAAGTATTTATAAATACCTGGTAGAAAGAGAAAAAAAAAGGTAAATTTAAATGGTTACAGAAAACAAACTACAAAAAAACAAAAACAGACAACTTTCAGTCCATTTATTTATAATATCAATTTAAATATGAACAAAATATAAAATTAAAAATATTCAATAAATTAACTCACAAATATTTTACACCATTTCGTTTAAATTCTTATCTGTAGGTAGAAATTGAAATATTATTGGACCGTGATGGAGTTTTTACTATGCTTAATCATTTTTTTCTATATGGATTATTATTATATCTTCTGAATTAGTTTTCAAGAACGTAATGTACACATTTATGACACTATATTTTAATGTTTTTAAATGATATTTTCAAATTAATGTTGTTGCAATGTCCCCTATTTTTCATAAAATTAGTATATAATTTCAATTTTATTCCTACTAACTCTTATTCCAACCATGAATAGACATATGTTTTATATATATATTTATAAGACACTGTGTCCCTATGTACATGTCGAATTATTTGAAAAGGAGAAAAAAATTCTTGATTATTCCGTCCTTCGGGTGGTGCATAAAATGAAGATCCCAAGCCTCTGCGGTGTCGGGTACTCATTAAAAATCGCTATAGGCCATCGGCCAGGTGTTTGAAGGTCGCATTAAATTGAAGAGAGTGGCATTTTTCGTATTTTGTAAGGGCGTGTCTGATTAGTGTAATTCCAAGTTTTCAACCGAAAAAAAGTATGGAAAAACTTTTGGTGGCCGAAAAACCTCGAAATTTTTATTATATTTCAGTTTTTGGCCTGTATCGCATATTCGATGCGTTTTTGAAGTAACACATGAGTACCCATTTTTAAAGTAGATTATTTTTTCTGTAATATGATTTCAATTGCATCTCTGTAGATCTATTATATTTTGAGTTGCGTTCCTTTGAAAATTGGTCATTTTTTCCAGAAATCTAAAAAATCTTTCGTGAGGAACTCCGGCCGAAGGAGTGATCCTACGGTGAAAGTCAAGAAAAATGGAGTTGTAGTAATTTTAATTAGCTTTAATGTAAGCACATAATGAGGCCTGTAGGTGTTATAATTCTCTTGTTAATTAAAAAAAAGGATAATCGGGGAAAGCGTGTGTTTTAAGAAAATGACCTTGTACGCCACGAATCGATCTAAAACAGCTTGTTAATTGTAAAGTATAAACATTTACTTGTAAATTACCAATACAAAAAATAATGGTAGTTATAGTAGGCACTACTATGCAGTGGGGGGGGGGCACTCAGTCTCCCCGCGGTTTTTCGGCCACCAAAAGTTTTCCCATCCGTTTTTTCGGTAGCAAACTTGGATTTCTACTAGTCAACCATGCCCTTACAACATATCGAAAATGCAGATCTCTTCAATTTGTTGCGACCTAAAACCCTTTTTAGGTACCTGCCCGATGGCTGACTATCCTATTATACTTGGATAGTTAAGATTTTACCTAGGGCTCCCAATGTAAGCATCGTCCGACTTGCCACAGCAGCATAAATTGATATACATGAATATACAAAAACAACTTATTGGCAAGCGTGTTAGAAAGACTTAAGCGTTGCTTATCCCGAAGGAATGCTGTAAAAAATAGGAAAAGGTTGAATTGTACGTTTCAATTTACTATTTTACCTTAATTGTAATATAAGTAATAATTGAAAATCCCTGTTTAGTTACTAGTTCAATAATAACATTAGCATATTTTCGGCATCATAGCAATATAAGATTACTTGATGTTCAGTAAAGACATATCAGAAATAAGATCGATATAAGGACTGGAAGTGAAGACTATAAAATTAAATAAAATGTTGGCGGTGAAAGAGGCTGGCATGATGCAGCATGAGGTTTTATTGCCTATCGAGCAATTGCACATTTCAATAAATCGATATATCTTTATAGTTCGATAAATGTCACTCATCGAATTGGATAACTTCACAGTTCTATGATTAGGCATTGCTAGGCCTATTTTAGAGGCAAAACGCTTTTTTTTTCTTCTTTTTTTTTTTACTATTACAGAAATCATATCGAGAGGAAGTCATTCCGCGAAGGATATAGAATCTTGTGTTGTGGGATTGAAGAACAGTATTCCACAAGGCTGAATTTCATTGCATTGTTTTAAAGAGAAAAAGTGAGACATATAGTGCTAATTTTAATTTTACAAATTTCCTTAAATTAGTATTTTTGAATTTAAGGTTTTAATAAGCTATACACAGCCGATTTGTTTTTGATAAATTTTCCATCGTAATTTAGCATTATTGGGGTTATAGAAAGTTGGGAAATTACTGAAGCCCCGTTGATGCCCAACTTTTTGAAAAATTATAAGCTATATAACTGTTCAACTACTGAAGAAAATTCAAAAGGTAGGGCTAGTGGTGGAGTAATGGTCTCTGTTAAATCCGTTATACAAGCAGATACTAGCGTGCTCGACAGATCTTCGTCCTGGATAGTATTATCATTTAAATTACAAGCTGTTCATTTGGTAATCACGAATTTTTATTTAAAACCGTATACAAAGTTAGTCGATATTTCTATGAATGTTGTACAACATTGTTCGGAGACATTAATTCTAGAATAAGTCATCTAAATCAGATTGATGAATTCTACACTTTTCAAGGCTTAGATTTTCGGGTTAGCTTACTTTTTTTTCTTTTTTTTTATTCCCCCAAGATTTATTTACAATATATATACAAAGTTAGCTTACTTTATTATATTTTTTCATCAGCCCCTTTGGGTTTGAAGGTTTCTAAGTAGAATTGAAGATAGGATGGAGAGGCATCTCTTGTACTGTACGATGCACATTTTAAGAGGAGGATGAGAAGGTGGAAGGTTCTAATTTATTTATTTATATTTATTAGCTTTAGATTTTTCCGGTGATGGGGCTCACCGTGTCCATTTCCTTTTATTTGTTTATTTTATTAATTTCTCAGTTCAGGCTGAGACTTTGTACATGATCTTGCCATGTGTGTGGCCATCCTGCTGGTGTGAGTGTCCGAAAAGAGGGTTCCGGCTGTCAACAAATTTAATGTGTCTACGTTTAATGAATTCTGTAACTGTCGGTATGTCGAGAGTAGTGTGTAGGAGGTCCGTTTTTGTTTTGTTTAATGTTGAGTGTCTCACTATGCGTTGTCGAACGCCATTCTGAAACTGTTCGAGCTTTTTCGATGAGGCGTGATGTTACCTAATAGTTGTGCTCCGTAAAGGAGCGCCGGTCTTAGGATGCTCTTGTAGATGGTCAACTTGAGGCGGAGGGATGAGTTAGGAGATGTAAGCAGGTGGTTAAAGACTTAGTCCTAACCGACCTGAGTTTCTTCCTGCACTGGTAGGCTTGTTTAAGGTGTCGGTCAAGGGTGACACCTAAGTAGACTATGCTGCTCCTTGGTCTGTTTTCGCGTGCCGCTACCCTATAGACCTTAGGGAGACGGCGGCGCTTTTTCCCCTGAAAGGAGACAATTATGCAGTCCATCTTTTTAGGATTCAGTGTGATGTTGAGTCCTTCCAGCTTATGTGTGATGTTCGCACAGACCTCCTCCGGCTGCCGTAGAGCTCTCTCTGCGGTGATCGAACTGCTGTATATTGCTATGTCGTCGTCATAGGTTGCTACAGTAGCTTTTTTGTAGTTAGTACCAACAGTTTCAGCTGTGTATATTGAGAAAAGTACTGGAGATAGCACAGACCCCTGAGGTACTCCGCAGGTGAATGCGATGGCTTCCGATGATGTTTCGCCGATACGGACTGCTATCTTTCGCTGTTGGAGAAACGACCTTAGGACCACCGACCGGAGTTCCGGAACAGCTCTACTTAACTTAGTTAGCTTACTTAAAATCAATTTCGATGTCAATAGGTGAGGGTCATATAATTGAAGCGGGATCCCAATCTTTTCCAAACAGTATCATTGAAAACTTAATAGAAAAATATTCCAACCACCTTAACTCAAACTATATAGCTATAGCATTGAACTGTAAATATAACCTGGTTTTTAGGAAAATTAAAAACTTTAATGGAGTTAAAAATTACTTTACATTTAGAATTGCTATTGATAAATTGCGAAAAATAAACCAAATTAGAATGGTAAGAATTGACGAATTAGGGCTGATGTATAAAGGTTTTAATTATGTCATAAATGGGTTTGAGCTAAGCTCTATTTGTAACCAAAAGGAACCAGAAACTCTGATCCACATTTCGTTTGAATGTCCTATTTATAATAATTTACGTACTAACTTAATCAAGAAATATTGTTCTCACAATAGTAATATGGACAATCTAATAGACTAACTGAATATCTTAACTCTTGAGCAATTAAATATTTATATTTTTTTATTAATTGCTTCAATTTTTAAATATTTTTAGTTTGAAGAGAAAACATTTGCCCTGGCTGGTGAAGAGAATAGATTTGTCCTCACTGTGAGGCGACCCCTAGTAGCTCAATTGGTAAGAGCGCTGCCACGGAGAGGTGGACGACCCGGTTTCGAATCCCGGTCAGGGCAAATCATTTCTCTTCATAATAAAATATATTTATAATTATATTACATTAGATATAAATTTGCGAATGTTTATAATTGAAGAATAACTGTATTATTTTAAACATAAATTATATATATTTCGGTGTTCACCAAAGAAAGTTATGTACAGATACATATGGATGGCTGGACTTGTGTACTGTTGGACTGTTAAGGCATTATCTGTGCTAACAATTGTATTTGTTTTGTTTTTTTATCATTTTGTGTATTAAAGATGTATAGTTTAGTTTATAATTAAGTAATATAGATATTATTTTGTATTTATTATTATTGATATTAGTATTATTTTTGTTAGATAAATTCTGCGTTAGTTATAGTGAAATTATTTAATATTTAAATTAATGTTTTGTTGCCAATGTAGAGGAGTATTCCTGTATACAGATTATAAAATAAATAAAGACAAATATAAAGAAAATACCAAAAAGATGATTAAAAATACCCCGGATCACTACAATCCATGAGGTTTAGGTTTCGATGCAAGATAGAGAGTGGGCTGTTTGTAGGACATGTTGTCTAGGAACAGATTTGTCATAAATGACGCTAAACCATTAGGGGTTTTTCCCAATAAATAAATAAATAACTTCAAAGGTGTCCATTTTCTAGAGGATGATTATGTACCAGAAGGGTTAACAGATCCTACAGGATCCAAATACGTGCCTGTTGACAGATTAAATAATTTATCTCTCACGGCCGGATTTGAACCCAGAACCTTCATCATCAAAACTCTCCACTCTATTTACTGTTATGTACGAAGGTACATTACTGTTATTATTTTCTAAACATTAAACTCGGTGCCCATTTTTCAAGTAAATTAATTATTAACCTTACTTTTTTTCAATTTGTTATTATTTTAGTATAGATTATTGTATAATAAACCGCTAATATTTAGGCTATATGTATATATACTGAATAGCGATGAAATGTTTTAATGAATTCAAGACGAAGTCTTATTCCTATTTAGAATACATAAGTAGGACAATGTTTATGTGTCATCATATGCATGTAGTGTATTCATACTCATGTTTATATGTGTGCATACCAATTTGACCCATAAATAGCCCTGGGTTCTCTGTATGGTAAAAAACAATTTATTTTAGTTTAGCGCGGAGAGTGGAAATCCTCAACCGTCAGGAGAGTCTCTCCCAATTAAGGGTTTTATGCTTCATAGAGAATGGGTGAACCCTATGTGTGTTTACACACCCCATAGGATGATAACGGCATTAATAATTTATCTGCTTCGATCGATCTTGAAATACAAAATAGATATAAAGCTAGCGTCAAGAATTTCGGCTTTCTCACTATGTGGTTAGAAAGGAATGAACGTTTTCGTTTCTCTTCGTAGGAGTAAAGAGGACGTTAAGAAAGAAAATTCTGTGACTTCCTCTTGGTAGATTATCCGGACAGTCCACAACTCTATTGCCAATGGGACAATGGAACTTTGTAAGCAGGAAACATTAAGTAAATAGGAAGAAAAATAAAGATATGAATAATTTTCATCTTTAATCAATGCACTGTTCCAAATTTTTCTTCATCATGACGTGGAGGTAATGTAGCCCTGGACAAACACCGACAAGTCAACAGATGCAAATGAAATAAGTTTTGCAGCGATTGGCGAGATCAAAGCCGAGCATCGCTAACAGACACTAACACACTAGCCGCCAATGCTGACTGTGCGCCTGGTCCGGTGTGTATTCAGGGAGAAGCCACAGATTTAGAGTTATGTTTGCAGAGTTGGAAAGTTGGCATGAGGAATGTCGTGTGTTTGGAGAGCGCAGGGTGTACGGTATTGCATTAGTAGCCATGTACTAACTGTGTCTATTAGCGACGGAGGTTTCTCTAAAGGTAAATAATATTCCAGAAGCGACCGCTATTGCTACACAACCCTCTTCCAACTCTAAAGCAAATTGTCGTGAAGTTCTTTTCTTTCATCAAAAAGCTAATTTTATATGACATACAAGCTCACCAACTGTAATACGTAAGTAGAAGCATGGGATATCAATAATAGAAACTGTAGTAGTTTTGGCAGACAAGGTCTCAAACTAGGTTGATACAGTTTTGATGAGTGATAAAGAGGTATTTACCCTTTAATTTAAAACCGAAACAACACCAATTTTTGAGTTGTGTCACTTTAGAAATACTAGTGCCTATGCAGTTTAATGCTCCGTTTAAGTATTATGTTACCAGCCTATGCATCAATCCCATCCGTTGCATCATAGAACACGGTTCTGCTTCTCTTCTGAGTGACCTACATGCCAGAGATTTCAATACATCAACGTCCGAATCATCTCGAAACCGCCTACTGGATACACATACATATCGTAACAACTGTCGTACAAATCTATAAAAGGACAAGATACGCAGAGGAGAAGCAGTGACAAGACGCACCCGGTACAATTGATGATGGGTCATGAAGAGATGTGAGGCGGCTAGCTTTGAAAGATTACGTTGCTCTCTGAGAGGAGGCTATATTTAGTCGCGGGCGTCCCATTGAGAGCTAATAGTGCATCCTAGCTAATGCACTCGGCGCTACCTGCATTTATCAATGGTCCTGCGACTAGCTTCCAGGTCAGTAGGGTCCATCAAGCGATCGTATCTGAGATCCTATCATCATCAGTTAGCACTACAACCATTGATCACCTCATGGTCTTGTTTTAAAACTATTATAAGTATTAAATTAGGTGGAAACGGGATTAAATCCGACTGAGGCAGTTAAATTATTGAATCTTTTTACGATGAACGGATGAACTCTGTGGGATGTGCAGACCCCATGGGGCCCACCCAGCATCAATAATGCGAGATTTCCTAATTGGAGACTAAAACCAGGTGGTTTATCGTGATCTAGGACAAATGATATTTTAGCACAGCACGTGTCCGAAACAGTACAGTCTCTACTATGTACTGAACCTGAACACCATTTGTCGGTTGTATCGAATAGTTTTTTATTTCCTAGAATAATGTTGTAACTTATAAAGACACCAGATATTCGGAAAAATCGGAAAAGCTCTTATGAAAACTACGAATTAAACAAAACACTAATGGGTCATGATGTTTATATAAAAGAAGACAGCAGTATTGGATTAATAAAAAAATGACTAATATTATAAATTTTAGACAATTTTATAGAAGGCAGTTGAAGTGCGGTTTATATTCTAAAATAGAAGTTTTCCCTTGGTGATAACGTTTTCCGAGGACTTCTTTCTGTACTTTTTTGAGGAAGTAAATAATAACTTTAAAGCTACTTAAAATTCATAAACTAAACGTATATTGAAAACAGGAGGGAAATAGTTACAGATTAATAAATAAATAAAAAGGATTATAACATTTGGGGGAATCCATTGGGAAATTACTAACTTGAGTAGCTCCGAGCAAGTCGGGCTCAATTGGCCTCATTTGAAATTTAAATTTAGTGGCAATTGTCTTCGGATTAATTCGCCAATACCTGAGCAATTTATAAATCCAAGTTTCTACCTCTTTTTCTTAATTTCAACTATAATTGTATGCAAGCGTTATTTAAATAAACATTTTATGATATATTGCGAAGTAAGTGATTAATGATAAATTGATCAATTCTTTGGAACTTGTAAGTACACCCTATCCTATTATACTTACACGTGACATTTTACGTTAATTTTAGTGTGCTATTTAATGTTTTCACTAAAAGATCATTTTTTCACTGTCAGGGCATGAATATGAGACTAACCTAGTCTCGAAACGTCGCCTAAGAAGTTGAAATAACTGACTGAAACTCGAGAACCATAAACAATATATTTCTACAACAGTCAAGATAAGTAGAAACCAATATATATATATATATATATATATATATATATATATATATATAAATATTTAAAAACAAATAACTATCTATTCATATCCTTATTCTTGTCCCGATTTTAAAACGGTCACCTTTTAAAGGTTTGTCTTCCATTGTAAATAAAGTCAGTATGAAGGAAACCTTCCATTTAATTAATATCTACTCTAGTATAAATTAAATGTACTAAAAAAAAACAAAAAAAAAACTGTAGGACTACGACCCGTGAAGGAGTCTGGGGGTTCCGTACATGGTAGAGACTGTCCTGTATCATAGACAACGGTTCTGCAAGGAGGTGACTTGTCCAATTGGTTAATTGGACTAAACTGACAGACTAAAATGACTTATCCCAGTCTCGTTTGTCATTTTTGATGATTTGTACAGGTATTTCGAAAGGTGTACTCGTATTATCAATGATAATTCGTATTTCAAGTTTCTCAAGATCTCATTACTTTTACTTCACAAAAAGTGAATGTTTAGAATGTAAAACTCACTCGAACCTGAATAACATAAATAATTTTTATGTTAGTTATATAATTAAATTAATTTAGAAATACAGAAATTTCAATAAAAGTTTACATATATTTTTTAAAAATAATTTAATAGTATTTAACAATTATTTGTCATATAATTAAAAATAATTGAACATGGCCTCCCTATGCATTCGATAAAAAAGCAATGATAGGTTACGAAATTTATTAATCAATAACTTTTTTTTTGTAATCGAATATAATATTTCTTAGTATTTTAGAGCATCAGACCTATTATAAAAAGTATAAAATATATTTTTTTTAAACCTGCACCACTACAACCCGTGAACGGGTTCGGGGTTCAGTACATGGTAGAGACTGTGCTGTTTCATGGTCCTAGGTCACGCTCAAACGCCAGGTTTTTCCCCCTTAGTTTGGCTACCCTATTTTTATAATATTATATAGAGGCTGGTTAAATGTACTATAATACATTTTAAAAACAAAAATCTACTATCTACTGATAAAAGGTACTATCGACTGCATTAAATGATAAAATTAATATAAAAAATATGAACCTATTATTAATAATATGGCAATACAAATTATTATTTATAAGATATGAGGAAGAAAATAGTTGGGGGTGCAGTCAAGTAAAAACACTAAATAAGTGGTTACTTATTTAATTATGTGCCGACGTTTCGACCCACTTTGTGGGTCATCTTCAGGGCTATAGGAAGCTGGAACACCACTTTAGTATGTTAGACCGCGTCCAGTGGTGTTCCAGCTTCCTATAGCCCTGAAGATGACACACAAAGTGGGTCGAAACGTCGGCACATAATTAAATAAGTAACCACTTATTTAGTGTTTTTATTTGACTGCACCCCCAACTATTTTCTTCCTCACGTCTATCTTCCAGTCAACCATCCCCTCGCTTCTTATTTATAAGATAGATTGAATGCTATTATTTCTCAGTTTTCCAGAGTACAACTATCGTGACTTAGCCTACCTAGCCATGGAAGGTAATAAAATACGATAAAATATTGCATTCGAATAAATGTTCGAATCCTAATCTTCAACTTCCAACACTCTGCTTCCAAAAGAGCTGAAAATAAAACGTTGTTTTATTTATATAATAGTATATAGACTAAACATGTTAATGTTTATTATTCATTTATGTAATTATTAAAAAAAAAAATTTAGTACCAAGATTGGTATTAAGATTATAATATTTTTATGTAGTATTTTTTCTGTTCCTTATAATATTAATAGGCTTTGGAAATCTGTAATGTTTTCACTGAGTTTAACTATATGATAATGCCTAACAACAATAAAATTAAATTAAAAAACATCCCAGCAACTAAAGCAATGTTGGGAGTGGAAGTAAATATTGTTTTCCAGAATTGTGTGTAATTATTTATTATTTTGGCTCTACAGTTCTGCTAGAATCCGGACCTCCAACACCACAGCCGACCTATCTCCGCGATCCTGTGCCATCCTTCGCCAGTTTTGTACTCCCAGCAGTCCTCTTCGACATCATCTGTTCCATGCCCAGTAGTTTCATCAGCTCCTCATTCTTTCTTCTTCTCCATACACCATTTTCGGCCACTCTGACCCATATTCTTTCCCATGTGATGACCATAAATTATGATTTTTTGGTCTGGGCCCATGTCTCGCACCCATACACGACTAGCGGTCTCACAATGGTTTTGCACAGTTGAATTTGTATTCTTTTTGAGAGTGATTTCAACTGAAACACTCTTTGTAGTGAGGAATAACACCTATTTTCTATTCTGGCTTGTGATTCACTCTCTATTTAAGGTGAATGAAGATAAAACAGTGTATATGAAAAACCGAATAAAGGAAAAGACGGCAAATGGAAAAGTGAGTTTAAGAGAGCACAGTTTTAAAGCAGTAACCCAATTCAAGTACCTCGGAAGTGTGTGCATAATTATAGAATATGTAAATGAATAAACAATCAGCTGGACAAATTCTGTTGATAATATAGTCATTTTGTACGATTATTTTACAATTATCTGTTAATAGTCTGATGATGGACTAAATATTGGAGAGAAATGTTGGTACAAATAATTTAAGTTGTACTTATTTGTTTAAAATTTATTTACTACACCTCAGTTACCATTCTCAACATTGCTTATAGAATCTTTAATTACTTTTGAATAAAGAATATTATTTTAGATTTAATTTTTAACGATGAAATTCCAAATCATCATTCAATAGATTTAGACGATCAAATCGATTTCTGAAATAACAATCAATGATTTAAATTGATGCAACATTAACACAACCTTGAACCGGGAAACGAGAATATGTCGTTTTGAAATTACATAAACGCAAAACTATTTTCGAATGAGAACTAGTCTCTAGATAAATTCAACCTTGATCGAAAAAAAAGAAAGAAAAACGTAAACGATACAAAACTACTTCTTCGAATATGAATATGACAAAAAGAACTGGACAGGTTCACCCTGAGGGCTAGCATCACACTTTATATATCTTCGAGAAAATATAATTCTAGTAATTAGCTTTTTAACTAGACAAAAGGAGAAAAACGTGTTTTCGCTTTTATTTCAATAAATCCAGTAATGTATTCACTTCATTGCAATTACTTTATTAATTGTCAACTGTAAATCAGATTTGTACCAATAAGATAACACACATTCACACGTAGTTTTGTTATAAGAAGTATTTCGAACTAGCCTTAACAGTGATTTATAATTTTCTAAATCATAGAAATACTTGTGCATATGATAAATTCGTTTACATCTTTAAGCAAAAATAATACACAATCCTACAAAACAGCATTTACATCTACTCCATATATAGTTGGTAATTATTTTTTTCTATTTCATTTTATTTTTATTAAATATTATAATAAATTAGAATCCAATTTAAAAAATCCCCCAGCAAAGTCTCTAAAAGAATAGAAAAAAAAAACTAATCAGCCAACATCTCAGGACATGCAACAAAAGAAAGATCACATCAAAGCAGTGTGCTGACACATCCCACATCAGCAGTCCAAACAAACTCATCAAACAGAGGCAACAACCTTGCAGTAAGGCGTTTCGCAATTAACAACAATTAACATTATAGAGAATTGAGACTTTGCTTTTTGGTTATTATTACTATTGCATTCTGATTTAAATTTTATGTCACATTTATATTATTTTGTTTTTCGCTTTTTTATAAATATTTTGAAATATTAAAATTTACATGGTCTAAACATTAGAAGGTTCCAAAAATCTATTAAAATTATTTGGAACAGAAAAAAAATACTGTACAAAAATATGTCAAAATATTCATTTTCAGTTGTCACAACACTCAGTTCAGTTGCATAAGACATTCCAAGATCTCTCAACTCAACTAACTTTAATATCATTGCTAAAAATTAAATAGTGTTTTATTTATTCCAATTGGTCAAACAATATTACTTTTTGTTTATTATTCAAATATTTATTGAACTTTTCAGGTCTAGTATCAATAATAAATTGAGTATAACAAAATTTAAGATTTTTTTAAGTTTTTTTAGAATTCTAGATTCTTAAAGATAAGAAACAAGAGGATGATACTTAGAGGATACTAATTAAAATTCTTCTACCTCTTTCTCTGATTCTCTTCTATTGCATTCTATATTTTAGTTACCAGAATATTTTCGATGTGCATACGCTTCATTTTTTTCCTTTTCGAAAGTAAAAAATCAAAACACGGCGAAAATGAATCTCCATTTTCTAAACTCAATAACTTTTGCCTGGGGGAACTAATGACGCTACCTTTATATATCTAGAATGTTTTATGGACTGTTGCCTTTCAATCAAACTGTACTATGGCGACTTTAGAACCATCTATTGGTAAAAACCGGAATTAATTTCTCACCAAAACAGTAAACAGATAAACTTCCAAACGCCATGCAATACAACGCAAAGATAATCAACTCCGACAATTACAATTTCAAAATTACTATGAGCATAATTTCTATGATATATATATCATTAATAATTTAAACAATTTCAAATGTAGCTATTCTGTAAATGATAGAGTGTAAAATAATTTCGATTTTAAATAACAAATGAATGACCATCTCTAGCCATAATAGGTTATTAACCTGTAAACCCTACACTACATCAATCAATCCGTTTCCTAATTAATAAAACTTAATAAAAAAGACAATAAAAATAAAAAATAAAATAATTTTCTAAACTAACTAGCACAGAATTGTAATTAAACGCTTCCTCGTCTCACTTATTCTTTCTTAATGAGTAATAAACTTTAAAAAATCATAAAACCTTTAATTATTAAATTTTTTTTCTTCTGGCTCCTTCATCTGAGGTCTTCTATTTTTCTGATTTTAAAGATATGTTATGAATCAATTTTGTAATACTGAGTGAAAAAAGTTATTTGTTTTGAAATATTACTAGATTGACTGATATAGCACATGTTATTTTTAAAAAAATTCTGGTTTAAAAAAATTATCATATTCATAAACACAAAGGTTTACTTTATGATTACAAATCATCTTCATATATTTAAAAAGAACATCCTAATAAATAAATCATCATTATAGATAAAATTTTAATTTGTAAGATAAAATTCCAGTTTTTTAAAACAAAATTAACTCTTAGATATTTTATTTAAGACAAACATGGTTTTGATTCTTCAAATTATTGTAAGTTTATTTTTTTATTAAAAACAAAAACCAGTGGGTATGATAAACTCAAATCAAACAAAATAACTAATCATTTATTAATTTTAGTTCCACTTACATGAATACAAAAATACATGAAGCAACTAAAAGACTTCTAGAATTTGCTATTAAGTTAGTTAGTTGAACAAGTTTAAATATATAACACGCTAAACTATTAAACGAATATTATTATTTTATAAATTAAAGTATTGAATTGAAGATAAAAAATTATAAATTCAAGATATAATTGTTATTTTTTCAACAAAAAATACTTTAGTCAAGTAAAAATAAATCCAGATACATGATTACACTAACTTAATTGCCACTTAGAGAAAATAATTTTCCGTCCAAGGCTCAAGGATATTCATCACCTAGTTCTCAACGGAAATTTTCCAAAGTATAAAAACTGATAAGTGTGTTCAATTAGTAATCGTGAAATCACCATGAGCAATTTTTCTTCCTTTATTTTTTGGAAAATCCGTTAATAACCATTAACTATTTTTAATTTTACTTTTTTTTTTTTAGTTTTTTTTTTATCTGTTTGTAGATCGCTGAGTTTCTATGCTGAAGATTCCGGGTTTAATAGCAACTTTGGAAGATGTGTTATCTAATCTGTTAACTGCCACAGATGGACCCAGTAAGACCTGATTAGTCGATTTAATTGCAATTTGGATAATAACATTCCATTTTTTCTAGGGTAAACATTGATGAAAGGACAACTCCGAGAATATGATTCTACTACTTCGACTATCGATAAGGGACGGGATAGGGAACTGAGCGACAATTATTAAGGGTCAATTGGAACCTACTTTCTATTGTATTTGTCTTCGACACATTCAAATCCAGATGGCCAAAATCAGCGGCTAATTCGTTCCTCTTCCAGTCTCCTTTTTTAAATAATAGTATCCCGGAAATAGAGCGTAAAGGTATAGTTCCAAATCGTCAACAAAGTTATGGTACTTGTTACTGATTATAATATACGACGTCATAGGAAGATAATTAACATGAGTGCCACTCAAGAAAGTCACTAATATTTTTAACGAAGGAACGATATTGAAATGATACTCTCCATAGAAATTATCTAGATTTGATTTTTATTAATTGTTATTTTTATGGTAATTATTTTTAAATATTTTTGTTTCGAAGATAATAGATTTCCCCTGGCCGGGATTCGAACCCGGGTCGTCAGCTTCTCCGTAGCATTGCTCTAAGCTACTGAGCTACCAGCGTATAGCATCGCTGGGAGTGATGCAGCTCTGTGAGTAGAGCGATGAGTAGCAATCCCGAAGGATCTGGGTTCAAATCTGTAAATGGCAGATAAATCATTTTATTTTGTAACAGCCACTAAAGGAGCTCATCCAGCCACTATAAAGTGGGTACCCTTAATTGGGGAAAAATTGGAGCTGAGCTTGGTCTCCGACAAATCATTTCTCTGCACAAACTTTATCCTAGAAACAGTGCAGTCTTTACCACATACTCAACCCAAGACCCCTCATGGGTTATATAGGCACAGATTTTTACATGTAATGTTTCCGAAACAAGCTCCATTCGAATTAGAATGAATGCTTCCATTAGAAGCAGTCATATGTGAGCATAATAGTTTTGTAGCATTCACCAATGAAAAAAAAAAGGTAAAGAGTATTTTCACCAAGCCATGGTAGATTATTTTCTGAACTAAGGGCACTCTCCTATGGTAAATTAAATTTAAAATGGTGTCTTTAACTAATTCGATTTGCACATGACGTCATCTTTATATTCTTATCTATAGAAATAGCTTTTTTAAAATCATTTTTGGGCTAGAGAACCGTTGTTGGGTGACTGCAGAATAAACCTCTGTTTATTCCATACCGTTTAAAATCCATTTTTATTTCATTTTTAGGTATATTTAGACTGTTGGCCCATATTTAAAGGACCAAACCATGGTATTAAGGTCGCCCGGGAACATGGCCATCGGAGTGCCTAACGCGCACAAAGTGCCACTACTTCTTCAGTTCTTTTTTTTTCTCTATTCCAGCATTTTTTGCTCCCGCTCGCTATGAGTGAGCTCAAAAGGCTTTGAAGTGGCAGGGTCATGGAAGGGGCGTGTTGCACACTCACACACACACACACTAACCGGAAGAGCCTACCACGTGACCCGTATCCGCCCAGCGGCCGCCATCTTGGTGTAGGGCCAACGTAGAAGGGACTTTTTCTAGAAGGGTTTTTGTCCTTCCCGCCCCCGGGAACAGCCATCATTAGGGAGGCGGGGCCAAGTCGGCAGTGATTAGAACCTGAACCGTAAGTACCCCAGTGCTCCAGGTGCACTCTACTTTATAAATAATTAATTGGAAATCGGCCATCTTGAATCGGACTACACATTGTACGTTTGGACATCTTGAACAAAGTATGCAGTAGAACAACGCTCTTATGTCTCTCATGGACGTAATTTAGTAAATATGTCGCGAGGAAACTGTAATAAGACTTTTAGCTATAATTGTCTATTCAATTAACATCCAATTAAACTCAAATAGGAATTTCACAAAAAAATTCTAATAAAGACCTTAAACAGACAACATGCAAGTCTTCTTTACAGGCTACGAGATATATTATCTAGACATGTTTTACCACTTTTATTTTGGATAATGTAAATATGAGAAAATATAACATAAATGCATTTTATAAATAGATATTTTTTAATTAAAATGATAAAATGTACTAAACCATAAATGAAAGCGGTTTTATAGATATTATTCAATTTTAGGGGTAAGTCTTCCCCATATATTTAAGGTGAACCATAATATAATAAATTTATAAAATATGGTTTTAAAAATGTTTTTTGAAAACCAATGTATTAAAAGAATTGCATTGATTGTCCATCCATATATTTAAAACTTAGCTGTCAGAATCATGAGATAAAATATGAAAGTCTTGTTATTTTTTCAATCTGTGGTAAAGATCATTATTTCTATATAATCTAAGTTTACGTGTAAAATTAATAGTGGGCAAGATCCTCGAAAAGCTCATACTAAAACGTCTGTATCCCATCCTAGATAGTAACCACATAATCCCAGACCACCAGTTTGGTTTCCGAACATCCCACTCCACTATCCAGCAATGCCATCGTGTGGTGGATGTTGTCTCCTCAGCATTGGAGCGTAGATTGTATTGCACGGGAGCCTTTCTCGATGTAGAACAGGCTTTTGATCGAGTATGGCACCCAGGTCTCCTTTACAAAATCCGACAATTCCTTCCTCCTACATACTTTTTGATTATTCGCTCCTTTCTAGCTGGCAGAACATTTAAAGTAAATCATAATGGTTCCTACTCTCCTCTCTATTCCCAGTCTGCTGGTGTTCCTCAAGGTAGCATCCTCGGTCCTATCCTCTACACGGTATATACAGCTGACATCCCAACCCATCCTAACACCTTCATCTCCACCTATGCTGATGACACATGCGTGTTATCAGTTAATAACGACCCATATATTGCATCCCAATCCCTTCAATCACATTTATCAAGCCTCGAAGAATGGTGTCGGAATTGAAGAATTAAAATCAATTCCAAAAAGTCCCATCAAATTACCTTTACCCTTCGCCGAAAACCCTTGACTTCCTGTCCTACTGTATCCTTTAATAGTACTCCACTTATCCCTGTTGAACAGATCCGCTACCTAGGACTCAACTTAGACAAACGTCTAACTTGGAACCCTCACACAAGACTGAAAAGACAAGAAACAGCTCGACGCTTCCGACTACTTCAACACATACTAGACAAACGCTCAAAGCTTCAAATCAATTACAAAAGACTTATTTATGTTACTGTTATAAGACCTATATGGACTTACGGAATTGAACTATGGGGCTCCACCAAACCATCAAATTCCTCTCGTATTCAATCCTTGCAATCCAAAATCCTTCGCAAAATCCTAAACGCTCCTTATTTTGTCACAAATAAAACCATCCATAATGACCTGAACGTTCCATATGTTACCGATTTAGCCCATTCCAGATACCTATCATTCCATAATAAACTCCAGGCCCATCCAAACCCACTAGTTTCCATCCTTGGTTCCAATTCCATCCCGGACAATCCTCCTAGGCGTCTGAAGAGAAGATGGCCTCGAGACCTTCTATAGAAATGTAATTAGAGTGCTGCCAATGGGTAGTGCCTCTACACGTCCTTTCATGCATTTGTTTATTCATACAGCCTTTGTACTAGATGTATAATATTACAGTTGTACAATTCAATAAAATCATTTTAAAAAAAAAAATTAATAGTAAACACAATTAAGATAACTTGTATTTCAACTTTTCATTCCAAAAAGAATATTTCCGATATAGAAGCTATCTTTGAAGATTCCTTAAAGACCTCAAATAGATAATTTTTAATTTCAATTTTTTTAATCGATGCATTCAAATTTTTTCATTTAAAACTTTAAAAAGCATTTCCAGGATTATTATTATTCGATTGTCAGGATTATTGGTAGGCTGCTCCGGGACAAGTTAGAAGAAGTGTACTCTACCACTCAGGAACAAGCGGGATTCACGGCTGGACGGTCATGTACGGACAACATTTTTGTTGTTCGTCAACTCATTGAGAAATCCCAGGAAAGGAAGCAGGACCTCCACAAGGCCTTTATAGACCTGGAACAAGCTTATGACAATGTGCCTAGAGAGAGGTTATGGATAGCACTTGAAGAAGCAGGCTTTAGTAGGGCTCTGATAAAGGCGGTGAGACACCTATACACCAACGACTTATATCAGATTAAATGCGGTAACCACCTTTCGGGCCCTTTTCATGGTACTAAACGATTGAAGTAAGACTGTAGTATGTCACCCACTCTCTTCAAGATATACCTTCACAAAGCAGTGAAACCTTGGTACAGGCAATGTGCAGATGTTGGGCCGTTCATTGATGGCGAACAGCTAATATCCTTATTCTTCGCTGACGACCAGGTCGTGTCTGCGAGGCCTTAGGTTATACCTTGAAATGATAGTGTGTAACCTAAACATGTCCTACAAAATGGTGGGCTTAAAAATTAACTTCGAGAAGACTGACTATATGGCCTTTGGAGATCCTGATACAAATGCGCTTCTGGTGGACAGAGGGCTGTAAGAAAGCAAATATATTTAAGTACTTGGGATCTTATTTGGATACTACCGGGTCGTCATATGATGTCAGAAAGAAGGTGGACCAAGCCCGAAAAGCCACTACAATGCTGCACCCTGTCCGTTGGAATACATAGATGTCTAAGGAAAATAAACGCCGTATTTTCACAACCATTGTCGAATCTATCCTGACTTATTCCTCGGAAACCTGGACTATGAGCTCCCGTCTGTACTCAAAGGTGCAGGCGGTTGAAATGGATTTCTGGAGGAGGTGTCTCCGTGTCTCCAGGCTGGATGTGAATATTTCAACAAATGAAAGGATCGGGACAAGGCGCCTAAGATGGTACAGGCATGTGAAGAAAATGGCGTTTGAATGTTGGCCGAACCGAGTGTTGCACTAGGGAGGAGAGGACGCGAACGGCACAGAAGCATGTCGATGGAGGGAGCCAAGCAAGAGATGGCCGGTAGGGGTCTTCAGGAAAAGGAATGGATGGATCGAGAGGTGTGGAGCTCTGCTCTGACAGGTTGAGGCAGCCCATTTTGAAACGGCTATAATAATAATAACATTTTTAAAAACAGTGAAATATGTGTAACGGTTTAAAAATGTCTGAAACAGTGGCTTTGAAATTTGTCAATTTAAAAAAATATTTATAAGTTAACAGATTGAGCACAACTAAATGCATTTCAGAAAGTAGTTCCTCGATCCGTATCTAGGCAACGCTGATATATATATACACACGCTGAAAATATTACATCAATAAAAATTCTTTCAATATACCTATAAGGAGAGAGATGATGTTAAACATGAACTAATTGAGTGTTAAATGAATTGCTAAAAGAGGTTGGAGGTTTATCATTTTCATTAATTAAATAATGTTTATCAAGCAATTAAATACAGAGGCAATGGTGACAAGACATGTTCCAAAACATAACTACTTTTTTAGATGTATGAAAAAGTTTGATTGAAGTTTGTCAAAATATAGAAAGTGCACACTATAGTTCTCTCAATCACGTTGTTATGACAACGACAGGCAGGAAGTAACAGTTATCAATCGTAGCTCTTATCTGTGACAAACCAATTTCGTCAAGGGAAACTAGATATTGGAGTTACTTGGCAACAAACGTAATTACACTTCCTGGGTGTATATATAAGTATTAAGGGAATATATATATACATGTAAAAAATTAGCTACCATTAATAGAATAACCAATTAAAAATCGAGATATAATAGGTCAACGTTTTTATGGTCCGATTCTAAAAACATATTCCGCTTTTTTGGAAACGGAAAACTTAACTAAAAATGTCTGAATTTCGGACTTCATACTTCCGCGTAGTTCGGCCTACCTAATTATATACTTTTAATATTCTAATTAATTATAAGAATTCTTGAAGTTTTTGACGTTGAAAAAAGGGCCATTTCTTTATGGTAGCATTCTTTACATGTTGAAAAGCAACTGGTTGGAAAGTACCATGTTGAAAATTAATTGTTTTAATTATTTAATGATCATGTTTTATAAATATCTACAATCATTTCTAAAAATTAATTTGTTGGAGCTGCATTCCTTGATTCAAAACCTAAATTGAATTTTTATCAACTATGTTGAATATTTCCCCTCAGAATAAGCCTTATTACATTAACGTGTAAAAATGTCAAAATATATTATTTCATTCCTATTATAATTAATGCATTGTTTTAATAACCTAAAAATATGTCTCATATTATCAAAAACTAATCATAGTGATCCAAAAGTAACTGGCGTACCTAAAGCAAAAAAAAACAACTTCTTTTTTGTTCTTGATAGATATATTGTAAGGGAGATCATAAATAAGTAATGAACGAAGGTTAAAACTTCTTTATAAGTAAATGACTTCTTTAAAACTTCTTTATAAGTAAATGACTTTATGAGAATTAATTCAATTCCTTAATTTTCATTAAAACTGGTAATAACAACAATATTTGTAATGGATGGTTCAATTTGTTGCAATTGAATACAGACAATATCCTACGAGAAGGGGCAACAGTCAAGGGCTAGCAATAAGTTCTGGAATCTGATCATTTAGTTTTTACGATTTCCAGTTTTATTGCATTAATAAATATTAAAAAAACGCAGAGAATCTTATTTTGAATAATAATAATTTGATGCTCCCTGGATATTCGCGATAAGTCTTAACTGATCTTAACTTTTTTTATTATCAATGAGATCATACCAATATTTTTTTTTATTTTTTTTATACAAGGTGGAATCTCATTAGACACCTGAATCAATAATGAGCTTCAAAATAAAATCATACTTTGTATATTTTAATTTGAAAAATAAAAAATAAATCTTCAATTTTGACTAAAACTGCTAGTAATAGGAAAGTAAAAATATAATGATCTAAATTATTTTTATTAATTGTTTTTTTTATTGTGATTATTTTTAAATATTTTTGTTTAGAAGAGAAAAGATTTATTTATGAACTAAAGTTTAATGGCATAGTAGTAGAATTAGAGATGCGCCAAAGTTTTGTTTTAGTTTGAAATATTTTTTTTACAATCGAAAACTTTGCTGCAAACAGCAGGTACTTCACATTTTTCAAATTACACAAACAAATGTGAACGAATATTTTTGTTTAATATTGTTACGGGCTACTGGGTGTAAAATGGACTAAACTATTACTTAATTCAAGAATCTAATATTTATTAACAAATTAAAAAGAATACAATGAGATTATTTAAAACAATTAAATTATTAAACTAATATTAATTTACAATAACAATATTCTACTAAATGTTATCTAATTTCTAAGATAATAGGATATCGCTAATACTAAATAACTAAACTATTTATATATAAATTCGTACAAATACAATAATATTACACTATAGTTTTACAATTACAAATTATCACTTACAGTTCGCTAACTAAAGTCCACCGACCGTAAGACTCTCCAAATATGACAAACTGACCCACAGTTTATTACACTTATTACACGGCCACTAATTGTCACTGTTGCTCACTAAGCACTTATTACAGACTGATACTAACTCACTGTAACTCACACGCTCTATCACTAGTTAACGACTGCTTATTACTACTGGCTTATTACTGACTGCCCGGCCGAACAGCTGGCCTTTTTATATAGGCAAGGTAGGTCGGGGTGGGGCATTTCTCGGAACAAGACCGAGAACCGCCTAGCCCGATCCAGTAGGCTCTACGCCATTCTATAATCCCTTCCGGTTAATCCCATTGTTTGCCTAATCCTCTCAGCCGGTCCTCCTTCCCGCTCTGACCGTAACAATATCTAATTATCAATTTGACCCATCTTAGGACAAATAATAGTACAAATATTACCAATATAAATAATATTATTTGGTACTAATATAAAACAAATTTATAAAAGAACAAAGTGATACAAATGTAGAGCCTTCTCCTATTTGATAATAAATATAGGTTTTATCTACTTGAGGAGAAAATTCGACAAACAGTTACCATCACATATTGAGTACAATAAATGTATTCTGAGTTCCCACCATCCCATTTAGCCAATAGACTAATCGCATTTTTTCGATCCAATAGTTTCTATAAATTTACTAAGAGCGTATTTAAAAACCAGAAGTAGTAATTGGAGCAACGAAATAACAATACAAGATCTTAAACCCCCCTAATTTTTTCTTAACGGCCTAGTTAAAGATAGAATCTTAAGAGCTTCGTGGGGCTTACCCAGTCTCATGAAGTAGATACACTTAATTATGAGAATAAACAGCTAAATGAGCTTAATCTCGGCCAAATCACGTTATTGCACAACCGTTGACTCAGAATCACTTTTCACGGTGAGACCCTTCAGGTTGTTATTGTGGATAAAATTTCTCTAGGTTTTTATTCGCTCACAAAAAATGGTGTAGAGACGTGTAAAACGATCTAACCAAAGTCTACTCCAAAGGCCCTCGACGTCAGAGACAAGATCGGACAGGCGTAACGTTCGCATCGGCGATATGATCGAAGAGAATGGACAATTTTTCAAAAATGCACAACAAGAAGAGGGCCAACAGGTTCTGGGAGTAGGAGTAATGGGAAATGAGGAAACTGTTGGAAAAATAGTTCTCTTGTGATGCAACTAGCTGCATCGGAACCAGTTTGGGTGGCTCCCCTAGTGCAGTTTGCAATCCCCTCTGTCCACAATGCACCACTTCCGGGTCTTCATAACCCTGGTTAATCTCACCAAGTTCACTAAGAAAATGGATATCCCATACACGATCAATCGTTACAGTGTATATTAATTTTTAGGGAAGTCAAATCTTTACAGCTTACATTGTTATTTTTTGTTCCTCACATAACTAAAATGGTCCCTTGTCCCGAAATTATAAAAATACTTATTAAAGGTACATATATCTAAAATATTATAAAACAATTTTCCTTCCAAGAGCTTTTTATGGATCGAAACGTGGGCGTTAACACTGAAGAATGTGTTTGAAAATAATATGTTACGGAGAATATTCACAGGTGGCTCAGTGGTCGAGATGAGCTTCTAAAGTACTATATTGGGGTCACTGCACTAGCAATGATCTCAAGAAAAAGTTAAATGATTTGATCTGAATATTTAAATAATAAAATAAAATGGCACACTGAGACCGTTATACTTGAAATATAGTAATTCTATATAATTTATGAATAAGGGCCGAATCCCTCTTTTCTCCAAAGGTTGACTAGTAATAGTTGTTTAGTAAATAAAGATCTTTTTTCATTTAATCGAATAACATTATATTTACGCTGTACTGATCATAGTTAAAAGTTAACTTATATATCTACTTATAAAGAAAGAAAAAAGTGACTATTTTGCTTTACGTGATAGTCTACGTGTTGAGTTGCCCGCTTCTTGTATCCTGAGGGAAACTTAACCTATCTGCTCAGTACCTCTTATCCTATTTATCTAGGTACTCCTAATGTTCCAAATAGTGTCACATATAGCAGTTGTTAGGCTTAGTAATGAAAGAATTCTTAAAAATTAAACCAGCGCTGAGCCGACCGGTAAATGTTGAAGGGGCATATCGAGGCGTGTGTGGGAAAATGGCGTTAAGATTTAATAGATAGGGGTTAGGCTATTATTCCTTGGAAGGAAGTCTACATGAAGAGATTGGCATCGAGCTTTCTGGTTCGCTAAGCTTATTATTATTTTTATTATTATTATAAATATAATACACCGTTTAGAACTAGGACTTGTTATTTTCTTGCAGTGTCAACCTCGCTATGACAGATCGAAGCGATCCAATAGCAATCGTGCACCGTCCTCTTGGTCTTTCGTGATCTTCAGCTATAGGCCATTAATCGTCTCTTGCGATCCATCGCCAATATTTCATTTTTAAATATGGCTCATCGTGGTCCTTTATCGTCGTCCAGTCGACCGAAGAGCTTTCCATCTTGAGGATGCTCACGTGAGGCTTCTGTACTTAATTTAGTGCTCATCCATGTGTTCTGTAGCTCTTGGAAGCTATCGGGAGAGAATTAATTCTTTAAGCTGCACATACAAGCATGAAATTTTACTTACATACCGAAGAGCGCAACTATTTATCGGATACAAAGTCGAAATGTTTGTTTATTATTGAAAATAGAATATTTAAAAAATGCACTTATTATTATGTTCTTCAAGTACTTCCTTGACTTCAGTATTTCAAAAAAACGCAAAACAATAAATATGTTAATATATAAACATGTAAGAATTTTGTAAATATATACATGTAAAATAGTAAATTTATGTAAAAATTTATGATTTTACTAAGCAATTTTTTTGGATATTAAATGTTTGTCAGGAGCCTTATTTTGACCAGTAAGTTATATTACAAAAGAAATGTTGGTCTTCCAAAAAAATTGTTCTGCAAAAAAAGAAAAGAAAAAAAATATGTTACTGGAATTCCTACCTTTACCATCGTTCCTTGATAAAAAAAAATGCAACGCAAATAAACCCAAATTTATTAATTCTATTTGTTTAAACTATTCAAGAAGCTATTGGACAAACAATTTTTTTGGAAGACCAACATTTCTTTTGTAATCTAACTTACTGGTCAAAATAAGGCTCCTGACAAACATTTAATATCCAAAAAAATTGCTTAGTAAAATAATAAATTTATACATAAATTTACTATTTTACATGTATATTTAGCCCTTAAGAAGACCTACAGAGTGGGTCGAAACGTTGGCTACTGAATAAATATTTTTGATATTCAGAGAAACTTATTGAGCTCTTCCCGGACCATTTTCTTCCACAATTTATATTATTATTATTCCCCTCCTCATTTTTAATTGATTTTTCTCTACATGAGAACCTACTTAGGGCCTTAACAAAAATAAGGGGAAAAATTAGCCGAATTTCTCGAGCCGTTTTCGAGTTTTGGGCTAAGCAACACATTTGGCGATTCATTTATATTTATGTAGCTAAGATTCCAGTTATTTATTATATGATAGGGACTGTACTCGGAATCTATTTGACCTACAGAGCCTGCAGTTTGGCTCAAATTGTAGAAAATTTAATCTACTTTTAAAATAGTTACTTATGTTTTTTTTTTGGTTTAAAACTCGCGAAAAGATGTCATGAGTTTAGCCCATCAGCTGGCAGTAAAAAATAATATCACCCATAACTTTTCGTCAAAAAATGAAAGTGCGGGTAAAGATTGGATAAAATATTATTTAGAGTGGTATCTGGAGCTACTGTTTCGCCACCCCACAGGACCTTCATTGGCAGGGCTAGGGGATTTAATATAGAAAGTGTGGACCATTTCTTCAATCTGTACAAGAAATTGATGGATGACTGCATGTTTCAGACTAGAAAAAAATTATCCCCAGGTTATAATTCTGTGACTTTATAATGAAAGGTTCAGCGAATCCGTATTCAAAATTACTCAATCATATTATTTATAAGTACGGATATTGACATACAACAGGTCAAATTCACATTAGTATTCTAGTTTTTCTAATATTTGCATTATAGTAGAGATTAAATATTTAAATTTAAATACATACTTTTTATTATAACTTCATCTGTTCACAAAACTAATTCGAAAATTATCCTTATGTATATTGGAATTTTCATACAATCCCAACCACCAAAAGGTAATTGATTTTATTAAACCTAATTTAAATTTCATCATAAAACTCAATCACAAAATATTAAAACAATACAACAAATTCAGCAGTTGCTAGGAAATCATCAAACAAGATTTCAAAAAATTGCGTTACCTCAATAAATGTCCAAACTTCTAAAATATAACAAGCAATTTTTCAAGAACAACAAAGAATTTCGAGAAGAACAAACAACAAAAGAACAAAGAAAATACGAATGAATTTCGAGATATGGCGGAACTACCATATGTTCAGGTAATTCTTTTAATTTAATTAATTTTAAGGTGTTTTTTTTTATTAAACAGTTGCTGATTTTTAATATTCAACACTTACTAGGAAATCATACGAAATAAGATTTTTAAAAATTGCTTTGCCTCAGTAAATGTCCAAACCTCTATAATATAAGAAGCAATTTTTCAAGAAAATTCAAGAAGAACCAAGAATTTCGAAGAAGAAAAGAATGAAGAAAGAAGAATAAAGAACAAAAGAAGAATTTCGAGATATGGCGGAACTACCATATGTTCAGGTAATTCTTTTAATTTAATTAATTTTAAGGTGTAGGAAAGAAATACATTGACTGGTAGGTACTAATATAGGAAGGAAATAGTTTGGGGTGCAGTAAAAAAAACACAGCAAATAAGTTGAAACCTATAATGTTATATGTGTGCCGACGTTTCGACCTACTGTGTAGGTCATCTTCATGGCCAATAGAAGTGGCTACCTTACCAGTTACCTTCTGCACCGAGCAGCCACTCCTATTGGCCCTGAAGATGACCTACACAGTAGGTCGAAACGTCGGCACACATATAACATAATAGGTTTCAACTTATTTGCTGTGTTTTTTTGACTGCACCCCAAACTATTTCCTTCCTATAATTTTAAGGTGATTTTTTTTTAATGAATAATTCTTTCTATCAAAAGAATTTCAACGCATAAAAAGATCATTTAGTCTAATGTAATCTTTTTATGTTTATTTAAATGTAACTTGATATTATAATTCTATTATGGAGTATTAAAAAATGTACATTATAATTCTATTATGGAGTAAGGATAACAGATTTCACTCTGATCACTACAGTGCCACTATAGCCCGTCGAACAATCAGTACGACCGAAATCCCGATCGATGAACTGGGAAATAATTATGTGTTTGTATCTCCGAAACAGCTGAGGCTATACTCCGTCGTTCGCGAGGGAATAAAGCATTAGGCCACGTCGGGATACAAACTATACTCTTGAAACAATTACCAAGAAGAGGCATAGCTCACCTGACGAACCTCTACAACTCCTGTCTCAGGCTAAGATACTTTCCTGAGGCATGGAAAAGAGCTATCCTCTTTCCGCTGCTGAAGCCAGCAAGAAATGGTAATCAGCCAGCCGACTACCGGCCTAATACCTTATCTCCGCACATGGGCAAAGTTTTTGAGAAAATTATCCTTAGTTATCTCATAACCTACTGCTCGGAAATAGCTCGGTGGTTGCACCGAGCAGCCACTCCTATTGGCCCTGAAGATGACCTACACAGTAGGTCGAAACGTCGGCACACATATAATATAATAGGTTACAACTTACTTGCTGTGCTTTTTTTACTGCACCCCCAACTATTTCATTCCTATAATTTTAAGGTGATTTTTTTTTAATGAATAATTCTTTCTATTAAAAGAATTTCAACGCATAAAAAGATCATTTAGTCTAATGTAATCTTTTTATGTTTATAAGTTAACATAAATACTTTTGGAATGTTCTTTTAGTTATTTTCCTCCCCCGTACCCACTGAAGAATCTCCGGTATTGCTTATTCTAGGTGGCCGCACAAGTCATACAAGAAATCTTGAATTGATAGACCTTGCAAGAAAAAATCATTCCACCATATTCCAGTCACAAAATACAACCACTTGACAATTCATTTATGGGTCCATTAAAAAAATATGTTTCTGAAGAAATAAGATGATGGGTTAGTTACAACTGAGGCCCACTGGTGAGCCAATAGCCAGCCGTGTCCATGACATGATGGAAGGATTTTGGACCTCCATGTCTCCGTACCCAAAGCGGTGAAATAGCTGTCAGTGTTTTTCCTGCTACAGGTGTATACCCTGTTAACAGGAATGTTTTTAAAGATCACGATTTTATTGATAAGGATAATGAGGAAGAATATAGACTCGCCAATAAAGAAAATACTGCACCAGAGCCAACCACTTCATTTTCTACTCCTTATGCTCCTCCTGCTTTAGAAAATGAATCTGTTGACACGACACCCACCATAAATGAACCTGCTATGAGTATAAATGGCTACTGATGTAACCTCTGTTTCAAGAGACGAGGAGAAAACACCGCCTGTATAATTTTATACAGTAATACATTAGTGGAAAAATTCCAACTAAAAACCTTAAGTCTCCGAACTAAAACAGGAAATTAAAAATACCTGTCCAATATTTCACCTATTCAGGCATCCTCAGGGCAGAAAGAGAATAATAGCAAACCAAAAGGTGAATAATGCACCCAAAAAAGCACACATCCCACCACCTCCAAGGCTCAAATGCAACTCTCCTCTTTAATTTTCTATTTTATACAGTAATATATAGTAATTGTTTGTACTGTGAAAATCTCTATTCTAAATACCAGAGGTGTAATATGAGTTCAATGCATGTAATTATGGGCTCATGAAGAATGCTCAGAAGTGGAAACGGAGGTTATTTTCTGCGAATTTTGTTGTTTAAAATAATGCAAAGTTTATTTCTTCTATTTTTTTATTGTATTTGTTATGGAGAGCTATATGCCTCACTACATTTGTGTGACCCTTCCACGCAAAGTGGGGAGAAAACGATAAAAAACGCCTAAAAATCATTAAACCCTCAGGAGATTGAAGTATAACCTAGAAATTTGGCAGACTTGTTTGTGTTACCTAGTAGTTGGATAGTATATATGAAACGAATTCGAGGATAATGAAATGTTCTGTATACAAGACAATCTGTTTCTCGATATTTAAATATTTTTCAAAAAAGTGTGATGTATCATTCCAATATACAAATTCATTTATATTAACTTGTGTGGAGGCCATGTAATACAAATGAAATTTGTATAGGTATTTTATAAAACGTAGGTTTATTTATAAACGTAAGCATTTATATGAAAGAAAATTTATTTTACTTATATAAAAAAAAAAAGCTACATTAAAACTAAACTACAGCCATCACAGTTTCATTAATTTCAGCTAATGCTCCCTCAAGATGAGAAATTATCTGTATGAGAGATGAGGCGGTTGTCCATTTGATCCTCGTTCGTAGAAATGCGGGAACAATTTGTTTTTATATTGATAATAATGATCAATCATAAAGCATCTTTAATTAATTGATGATGAAGGAATGATGACAGGTGAAATTCGTCCACTAAACATTTAAATAAAGTGTGCGCATTTTGCTCCTTTGACTTCAATTCAATTCTACCATAAGGACACGGATTTTCACTTTTATCGATGGAATAGTAAGCGTAATCAAACACAGGCACGACAACTGACTAAATATCAGAATGGAGTAAAGAATAAAAGGATTACGATCTTCCGCCACTCATTTGTTTCTTTACACGGGCGTGGAACCAGCGAGTTTTTTCGATTTATTTGGGCTCAGGATCCAAAGTTGGCAGGTTTACGTAGCTAATTCCCTTTCAGGATCTTTACTTCAGACTCTTGATGACTAATTAATATTTATTTCAAAGAGTACATAAGAGGACATTTTTGTGTAGAGTGTTTTGAAAAAAAAAAAGTGCTTTGAAAACCATGAATTCCCTAGTTTTTCGGTGCTGATCCAATACTGCTGATAAAAGCAATTATTTTAAAATTCCCGCACTCACGATTCTTCACCCTCTAAATAAAGGCTCCTTTAGGTTTGTAATGAACAAAGGGCTCTAAAATTACAGTTCTGATTGCCTAAAAGGTAGGCCTATGCAAATTTACTAATCCTCAATTGATTGAATAAAGTAAAAAAAAAAAAATTAAGCGCTATTTAGCGATTTCGCCCCACTGTGCCACGGTTCAATTTCTAAGATATGTCAAATTTTAAAAAAACATTGACAAAAGAGTGGTAAAGTCTTTTCTTTGTACATGATTGAACTTCCTTACTCCATAATAGAATTATAATATTAAGTTTCATTTAAGTAACTTAATCCAAAAATTGTTATTAGTGCGTATACCGGTAACTTACAAACGTTGTAGGTTAACTAAAGAATAAATTTATTCCAATTACAAGTTGTTTTTGTTTTTTCTTAGGCCCTCGGCTTTTATTAATTTTTAACAATAACATATTAATATGCTACATGACATCTCTTGTACTGCACCTGGTGCATTTTAAGAGAGGATTGTGCATTCAATTATTTTGAGATTAATTACATGGTAGGAGTGGGGGTAGTTCTTTCTGATTGAAGTTAGTCAGTTGTTTACTCAGTCCATGTTGAGTGTCTGTACATGCGTTTGCCAGCGCTGATGTCGACCTGTCGGTCTTAGTATGTTGAATAGTGGGTTCGTCCAGTGTTGGGGGCTATCAAAGAATTTGATATGCCTCCATTTGATGAAGTCCGTTACCGTCGGGAGTCCGAGGGTGTCGTGTATTATGTCTGATTTCGTCCTTTGTAGAGAGGTGTGCCTTACTATACGCCTCAGTATTCGGTTTTGAAATCGTTGGGGAAATGTTATTCAGCATAGGCTCCCCATAAATAAGTGCCTTATAAATCATTACTTTGAGGCGGAGTGATAAGTTCGGTGAGGTTAAAAGGTGATTAAGCCTGTAAGATTTTGTTCTAACCGACCTGATCTTCTTATTACAATGTTGGGATAACGTCAAGTGCCGGTCGTGGGTGACACCGAGATACGTTATCCTAGTCGCAGGGTGGTTTACTCTGCCTGCTACTATATAAACCTTAGGCAGAGGGCGTCTATTCATTTGGAAGGAGAGGATAATACAGTCGGTTTTTCTTGGGATTAACTGTAATAATTCAAACAGTCCAGTTTTTTAGTTATTTCCTCACAGGCCACCTCCGCCTGCCGTAGAGCTCTCTCTGCATTCAATGAGCTAATGTAGATGGCGAAGTCATCGGCATACGCCGCCACAGTAGTTTTTGTATTTGGCACAAACGATTTCTGCCGTATAAACTGAGAATAATACCGGTGATAGCATGAGTTACACCTCACGTAAGTGGAAAGGGGTTGGACAGCTCTTCCCCGACTCGTACCTTTATTGAACGTTGTGTCAGAAAGGACCCTATGATAGTATAGAGCTGCTCGGGAAATCCGTTGTCCTGCAGTGTCTTACATAGAAGAATATGGGACACTGAGTCCAACGCCTCCGTGAAGTCCATGGATATCAAAGCGGTTGCCTCGTTCTGAACTGTGTTCTGGCTTACTTCCGCGTGTAGCTTCGCCAAATGGTGGTCCGGACATAGTCCGGCCTGGAAGCCGGTCTGTTCCGGTGGGATTAACGCTATTTCCGAGCAGTAGGTTATGAGATAACTAAGGATAACTTTTCCCATGTGCGGAAATAAGCTAATAGGCCGGTAGTCGGCTGGCTGATTACCATTTCTTGCTGGCTTCAGCAGCGGAAACAGGATTGCTCTTTTCCATGCCTCAGGAAAGTATCTTAGCCTGAGACAGGAGTAGTAGAGGTTCGTCAGGTGAGCTATGCCTCTTCTTGGTAATTGTTTCAGGAGTATAGTTTGTATCCCGACGTGACCTAAGGCTTTATTCCCTCGCAAACGACGGAGTACAGCCTCAGCTGTTTCGGAAATACAAACATATAATTATTTCCCACTTCTTCGTGATTCGTGATTTCGGGATTTCGGTCGTACTGATTGTTCGACGGGCTATAGTGGCACTGTAGTGATCAGAGTGAAATGTGTTATCCTTACTCCATAATAGAATTATAATATCAAGTTACATTTAAGTATTTTTCCAAAAAATAGTAGTGTGTTACCATCTTAGTTTAGAAGGTTGATATTGCAAAGTTACATTTAAGTAACTTAATTCAAAAAAATTATTGAAATGAGTTTTCCTCACTCCATAATAGAATTATAATATCAAGTTACATTTAAGTATTTTTCCAAAAAATGAAAATGGGTGGAAGGTTATCTTAGTTTAGAAGGTTGATATTGCATTAGCAATATCAACCTTGTAAGCTAACTAAAGAATAAATGTACTCCAATTAAACCAACTGAAAGTTATAGTGTTAACGGGTATAACAACATATTTATGAAATAGTATATTTTTTTTAAATAGTTGTTTTAATTTTTAAATATTTCCATTTTGAAGAGAAAATATTTAAAAAAATAATGCAATAAAATACGGCTTTCTGTAACCTCCCCTGTGTCATTAGATAAAATTACTATTATTCATATAAAAAAACCATTAAGACTTATCCGAAATAATAAAGTGATTTCAATTCTATTTCTGTAAAGTTCGTTTTGTATTGGGTGGCCTTAGTACTGCGCTTGTGCGGGCTCAGTCTCAAAGAGTGCAGGTCTATTGGGGAGGTGATGAGAGAGTCGGTGGGGTGGCAAGTTGAATGTCGGGTCGGTCTTCTGTTAGTCTTTAGAATAAATCTTTTACTGGAGCCTTTGTGTGCCATTTCGCTTCCCCAAAACATTAAAAGGTTACAGGCCCAGTATGTGTTTGGGGTATAGGATCAGTGAAGAGATGGATTTGTCTGACCGAGAAGCGAGCCAGAATATCTCAACTGGAGTTATTCCGTTTATTAATCTGTCATTACTTATATTATTAACCTTCTTGTATTTCCCACAATCAAAGAATATATCATATTATTTCAAATGTCAGTAAAAAAACAAAACAAATGCGATCAATGAAGAAAATAGTGAAAATCAAGAACTAACTATTTTAGAACTCTTGTATTTTTGAAGAATTTACAAACTCAGTTTACTTGCGTTTCTCAAATAATATCAATTAAAAAATTGCAATAGAAGTTTATTTAAAAATAAACACGTTATATAGAACAGTTTTTTTTGTTCTATTTTTTTATAAAGCTTCTCAAGAGAATCAGAAAGAATTCAAAATTACATTTTAAAAAGGACTAGAATTATAAAATTATACTTAAAAATTATTTCTAGGAATTTATTGTATGAATTTTCGGTTATGACTGTCGTAAAACAATACAAAATTACATTTTTAAAATGACTAGAATTATAAAATTATACTTAAAATTATTTCTAGGAATGTGGCGATATCTTGATAAATTTCATCGTCTTTATCACAGATAACTGCATTTTGAAGTTGAAGGTCGGGTCGCTCTTCTGTTAGTCTTAAGAATAAATAATTCATGGTGCTCTCGACGGATTGATGACGTGGGAGCAGGGACTGAAGGTCCAGCAAGTGGTTAAAATAGGGCAAAACTGATTTCATTAGCAGGCAACCATTCCTGCTACTGGATTCAGTGATGCGAACCATCCACTATAAAAAATGGGTAACGAAACCACTGGCAGAACCTCATGGGTGGTTTGGAATCCTGCCTATCTCCTAGGTAAGATTTTCTCCTTCTTTTACCTCCTCCAAGTTCCATTCTGCTTCGAGTTGTTCTACCTCAGGATCTGCATTTTTCTCTGCACCCCCCATCTTTGTCGTCCCCTGGAGTCTTCCCAATAACCAATCGATACACTTGTTGTTCTTCTCTTACATATTTATTTTTTATATTCATGAATATGATGAAGAGCAGAGGGCTCAGACTGTCTCATTTGCCCATCGAGAAGAATGCTGTCACTTTTAAAATTATCTTACTTAAATAAGCTATTTTATACTTGTTTTTAATTTATAATTTATAAATAAACTAGCGGACCCGACAGACGTTGTCCTGCATGATACTTCTAGCAATTAGGATATTAAACAAAGTATGAAATGAAAGAGAAATAATATAATAATTTCATTATTCTTTATTTTGAAATATCATCAATTTTTCTAAACACAATTCGTTAAAATCAATACAGTTTGTTTAATTTTATCTTAATGCGAGTTGATGAACAATATTTTTAGTCATAGGAGTATAAATGAATAAACTTGACGATTTTCCAACGCTGGAACAGGCAGAATATAATTGGCCAAGTGAAAAGACCAGATTTTCTAGATCCAACCCACAAATCGACATTGTTTGACCTTGTGACTTATTGATAGTCATGGCAAATGCCAAGTGAATTGGAAATTGGAGACGTCTGAACGGAATGGGTGAGTCTGAAGGAATCGTTGGGATTCGTGGCAGGAGAACAACCTCACCTTCAAATTTACCGTTCAAGAACATTGCCCATAATTTTTTTTATGACTAATCAGGTACTGCTGCATAGCTTAGGTGCATTTAAATTCCGAAACAAAATGATAAGTGTGACAATATTTAATCGCAAGTTATGTGGTGGCATTCCTGGTAAATCCAGCGAATTCAAAAATTCAACAGGATAGTTGACTGCTTCGTTAGGATCGTTAACAGTGTCGATCGATTTGAACAATATATCCCCGGCAATGACTGTTGTATTGTTACGGTCAGAGCGGAAAGTAGGACCGGCTTCTGATCTGCCTAGAGCGGATTAGGCAAACAATGGGATTAAGCGGAAGGGATTATAGAATGGCGTAGAACCTTCTAGATCGGTCTAGGTGGTCCTCGTCCGTGTTCCGAGTAATGCCCCACCACGACCTACCTTGCCTATATAAAAAGGACAGCGTTTTCGGCCGCGGGAGTAGTAATAAGTCAGTAATAAGATGAGTAGTATTAAGACGAGTCTGTAATAAGCCAGTGAGTAGCAGTGTGTGTGAGTTAGTTAGTATTAGTATCAGTCTGTAATAAGTGCTTAGTGAGCAACAGTGACAATTAGTGACCGTGTAATAAGTGTAATAAACTGTGTGGCAGTTTGTCATATTTGAAGAGTCTTACGGTCGGTGGACTTTAGTTAGCGAACTGTAAGTGTTAATTTGTAATTGTAAACTATAGTGTAATATTATTGTATTTGTACAAATTTATATAAATAGTTTAGTTACTTAGTATAAACAATATCTTATATTATTTGTATATTATCTTAGAAATTAGATAACATTTAGTAGAATATTATTATTGTAAATTGATATTAGTTTAATAATTTAACTGTTTTAAATAATCTCATTGTATTCTTTCTAATTTGTTAATAAATATTAGATTCTTGAATTAAGTAATAGTTGAGTCCATTTTACACCCAGTAGCCCGTAACAAATTGGTGTCAGAAGTGGGATTTTGTGTAATTGTTATTATTTTGTCTTGTATTTTGTAATTATTGGGCTACTGTATGAAAAATGGCTTCTCAAAGTCTTAAATTGATGGATTTAAAAGTTGCGGATTTAAAACGGGAATTAGAAGAACGTGATCTGGATTCTTCCGGAAATAAAAGTGTACTGCAACATCGCTTGCGTCAATTTTTTGTAGAGTTAGGGGAGAATCCAGATGACGCTCTGTTTGAAACCGATTTAAGCAAGTTGTCTGCAACTTTAAGCAATGTAGAAAATAAGCTAGGTAATGAATTAAGCAATGTAGATAATAAGCTAGGTAATTTACAAAATGAGTTAAGCAATGTAGAAAATAAGCTAGGTAATTTACAAAATGAGTTAAGCAATGTAGAAAATAAACTAGAGTCTAAATTAGGTACATTAGAGACTAAGTTAATGGAAAGTGTTGAGAATAAGTTAGCCAATGTAGATAATAAAGTAGCTGATGTAGAATCTAGGTTAGGAGAAAAATTGAATTCAATTGAAAGCAAACTTAGGCAAAGAGTAGAAGCTCTAGAGGGACGTATGAGCAACCCACCGATGAACGACACCGACCGTTCCCCCGAGGTCAGTCTTCATAAAACCATTCTGCCCGCCAATAATGGGACGCCACCAGCTCACAACACCATTCCAGTATTCGACGGAAAGACGCCGTGGGAGGACTACATGACTCTCTTCGAGACAGCGGCTTCGATCCACGGGTGGTCACAGGAGACCCAAGCTTCAGCGTTGTGCCTGGCCTTGCGTGGAGACGCCTTGGGAGTTCTGCAGGGAATACCCATGTCGGAGCGGTCCAACTACGGGGAGCTGATCAGAAGACTGGAGATGCGTTTCGGCCACCGCCACATGGACCAGCTGTATCGCTCACAGCTGAGAAGCAGGGTCCAGAAGACCAACGAGACTTTGCCGGAATTTGAAGCGGATATTGCCCGGCTGGTGAGGAACGCCTACCCATCGGTCACCGACGATGTCTACGAAAGCTTGGCTGTCGACAGATTCCTGGATGGACTTCGGGACCCAGAGACACAGCAAGCAGTGAAGCTCGCCAGGCCGAAAACTTTGGGAGACGCATTATCCCAGGCTATGGGGTTCGAGGCTGTTAGGCAGTCTGTACGGGGCCATGCGCGAGTACGAGCAGCAGGAGCAGAGCCTAATACGGTAACCAGCGTCGAGGACATAGTGACCAAAGTGTTGGATGCTCTCAGGACCCATAAGAAGGAGGTACGCTGTTGGGGCTGCGGCCAGCTTGGACACCCTAGAAGCAAGTGTCCAACCCGTTACGTCAAAGCCCCCAGGATTGCCATCAGAGTTGCGTCAATAGGAAGCAGAACGAACAGTTTCTACGTTGATGGGATGGTGAACGGGCAGCTGCGAAGTCTGCTAATAGATACCGGCGCAACCATGACAATCTTGAACTCGAAAACACTTCCTGAGAAGATCTTACCAACAACTTGGGCATTACGGACTGCCACGGGACAGCCAGCCAAGGTCTGCGGGGAGACAGTTGCCACCTTCATCATCGGGGGTCAACATCTGAAGCACCGCGCTCTCGTGGCAGAAATCGATGAAGATGTCATATTGGGCATGGACTTCATGATCGCATACGGGATCAACCTGGACATGTCGAAAGGTGTGTTGACGATGGGAGACGAGGAAGTCATCCTTCGGCAGGGAAAGGATCTGTATGCACGAGTGCTCTTACTAGAAGACACCACTTTACCTGCACAGAGCCAAATCGTGACGCATGGGACGGTCGAAGGACATCTACCAGAGGGTCAATGTGTACTACTGGAACCCGGAACGCACGAAGAACAAGAGATCGGACGCGGCGTACTGGTTGCTAGGTCTCTCATCAAGGCCGGACGGACGACTCCAATCCGGCTAATGAACCTGAACAGCTTCCCGGTAACGCTGAAGAAAGGAACACCGGTCGGGGAGTGTACAACCGCTACCTCAGTGGTTCGTCAGCTGCAACGTCGTCCCACCGAGCTCCGAGGACTGCCAGAAGAACTAAAAGGATTTGTTAACGAGTCATGCCGCGACCTTTCACCTGAACAGAGCGAGGAAGTGAAGAATATGATTATCCGATGGCATGACGTCTTCGAGATCGGACCAGGACCACGGGGCAGAACGGATATCGTCCAGCACAGGATTAACACTGGGGATGCGAAGCCTATCCGACAGGTCCCGCGGAGGCTGCCGTTAGCTAAACGGGAGGACGCCGAGGAGATTATTAAGGAGATGGCGGCTGATGGTGTCATTGAGCCTTCGAGTAGCCCCTGGATGTCTCCTGTCGTATTGGTGAAGAAGAAAGACGGCACAACGAGGTTCTGCGTGGACTACCGCCTTCTAAACAACGTCACCAAGAAAGACAGTTATCCGCTTCCCAGGATTGACGATACGCTAGACACCCTGGAGGGGTGTAAACTCTTCTCTACCTTGGATCTCCGCAGTGGATATTGGCAGGTTGGATTGGCACCGGAAGATAAAGAGAAGACGGCGTTTTCAATTGGCACTGGGCTCTGGCAGTTTACAGTAATGCCGTTCGGGCTTTGCAATGCTCCTGCCACATTCGAGAGGCTGATGGAAAACGTGTTAAGGGGTCTCTCTTGGGAGGTATGCCTGGTGTACCTAGACGACATCATTGTGCTGGGAAAGTCCTTCGCTCACCATCTGAAGAATCTGGAGATGGTCTTCGAACGACTGCGTGCAGCGAACCTAAAGTTGAACCCGAAGAAGTGTAATCTCTTTCGAAGGCAAGTCAACTACCTGGGGCATATTGTGTCAGACAACGGAGTTGCTGTTGACCCAGAGAAGATAGCAGCGATCACCGACTGGCCAGAACCTCGAGATAAGCACCAGGTGAGGAGTTTCCTCGGGCTCTGCACCTATTACCGGAGGTACGTGAAAGGATTCGCTAACATCGCAAAACCTCTTACCAGGCTTACCGAGGAGAAAAGGACTTTCCATTGGGACCACGAGTGCCAGGCATCCTTCGAGGAGCTGAAGAGAAAATTGAGTAGTGCTCCTATTCTGTGCTATCCACGTCCCGAGGGCAAGTTCATACTCGACACAGATGCCAGCAACATCGCCATTGGAAGTGTCCTGTCTCAGCTCCAAGACGGAGAAGAAAGGGTGATTGGATATTTCAGCAAGGCACTCTCAGCTCCGGAGCGCAACTACTGTGTCACAAGGAAAGAGCTTCTGGCAGTTGTAAAATCCATCGAGCACTTCCATAAATATCTATACGGAAGAAGGTTCCTGCTGAGAACGGACCACGCGGCTCTAATGTGGCTGCTGCGATTCAAGTCACCGGAGGGACAAGTGGCGAGGTGGATCGAGCGCCTTCAAGAGTACGATTTTGAATCTGCTCATCGTTCTGGAACGAGCCACAGGAATGCGGATGCGCTGTCAAGAAGACCATGTGAAGATGAAGAATGCAGACATTGTTCCCGACAAGAAGAGAAGCAGGCAACAGTATTGAGGACAACGGTTGTTATCGACAGTTGGCGGGACACAGAGGTGTCAAAGGCGCAAGACGAGGACCCGGACTTGAAACAAATAAAGGAATGGAAGATATCGGGGCGAGGAAGACCTGCCTGGCAGGATGTTGCTCCAATGTCGAAGAATGTAAAAACGTACTGGGCCCAATGGGACTCCATTTTAGTGGACAACGGGCTGCTGAAACGGGCATTGGAGAACGTGGAAGGAGATCAGCGTAGGCTACAGCTCATCGTCCCAAGGAATAAAGTGCCCGAAGTGCTTAGGGAACTACATGACGGTGTAACTGGCGGCCATCTTGGAGTCCACCGTACATTGGAAAAAGTTCGTGAACGCTTTTACTGGGCAAACCTTAAGGACGATGTCTTGGACTGGTGTAGGCGTTGTGCGACTTGTGCGGCCTCTAACGGACCAACAAGAAGAAAGAGGGCCCCTATGAAGAAGTACAACGTGGGAGCACCGTTCGAGAGGATAGCGATTGACATCGCTGGCCCTTTCCCTGTGACAGACGAAGGCAACCGATATATTCTCGTGGCCATGGACTACTTTTCTAAGTGGGTGGAAGCGTATGCCCTTCCGAATCAAGAGGCAGTCACAGTTGCAGACGTACTTGTGAAGCAGCTCGTCAGCCGGTTTGGAGTACCCATGGAACTTCACGCTGACCAGGGAAGAAACTTTGAGTCTGCAGTCTTCTCCGGAATGTGCGAAGCACTGGGGATACGGAAGACCAGGACGACGCCTCTTCACCCTCAATCGGATGGCATGGTGGAGCGCATGAACAGGACGATGGGTCGATATTTGTCTAAAGTGGTCTCCGACCATCAGCGAGACTGGGACCAGTATCTTCACTTGTTCTTGTTAGCCTACCGCAGTTCAGTCCATGAAGCAACGGGGCAGACCCCCGCAAATGTGGTGTTCGGCCGAGAACTTCGTTTGCCTTGTGATCTGAAATTCGGGTTCAAGCCAGACGAGGAAGTTAACGGAGAGGAATACGTCACGAATCTACGGAAGCGGATGGATAATATCCACGAAAAGGTTTGTGCAAACATCCAGGGAGCCAGTGACAGAATGAAGGAGCGTTACGACATCAGGGCTGAGAAAGGTGGATTCCAACCTGGAGATTTGGTCTGGCTACATGATCCTCGAAGAAGGCGAGGCTACTCACCTAAACTTCAGAACTCCTGGGATGGCCCGTTTGAGATCATCAATAGGATAAACGACGTCATCTATAGGATCAGAAAGCAGCCAAAAGGAAAACCCAGGGTAGTCCATTTTAATAGACTGGCCCCATACAAAGGAGACCATGGCCCGACAAAAGACCAGCAAGTCAGGTACCTCAACAACGTGGAGGCCAGTAAGGTATCAGTTGCACAACCTAAGGTACAAGGTTCCCGTGGAGTAACTCAGGCAGTATACAGAGATATCTTCTCGTTACCCGCGGACTATTCTCTGGCCCATTGTGTAGCCGAAGATCTGAGGACTTCCCGAGGGATTGCAACCGTCTTCAGGAAGAAGTTTGCTGGAACTGAGGAACTGGAACGCCAAGGACCACGCGTCGGGAAAGCACTCCACCATACGCACGAAGGACGACACCTGTTCTACTTAGTTACCAAGTGTGCTACTGATCAGAAGCCCACATATGACGCACTGCGGCGAAGCCTCGACGACCTGCGGAGTAAGCTTCTGAGACTGCGTGTCACCAAGCTCGCGATCCCTAAGTTGGGCTGTGGATATGACGGCCTGGAGTGGAAGGTTGTCAGGAACATGCTTGAACAGATATTCGCCAACTCTGGAGTCGCCATATTGGTGTGCACGTTCAACCCCTGGAAAGGAAATGCGTCTCCATCGAGGGAAGCTCATGACCGCCCGATTTCTCCGGACTATGCTCTGGGGCAGAGCACTTTTAAGGAGGGGGCAGTGTTACGGTCAGAGCGGAAAGTAGGACCGGCTTCTGATCTGCCTAGAGCGGATTAGGCAAACAATGGGATTAAGCGGAAGGGATTATAGAATGGCGTAGAACCTTCTAGATCGGTCTAGGTGGTCCTCGTCCGTGTTCCGAGTAATGCCCCACCACGACCTACCTTGCCTATATAAAAAGGACAGCGTTTTCGGCCGCGGGAGTAGTAATAAGTCAGTAATAAGATGAGTAGTATTAAGACGAGTCTGTAATAAGCCAGTGAGTAGCAGTGTGTGTGAGTTAGTTAGTATTAGTATCAGTCTGTAATAAGTGCTTAGTGAGCAACAGTGACAATTAGTGACCGTGTAATAAGTGTAATAAACTGTGTGGCAGTTTGTCATATTTGAAGAGTCTTACGGTCGGTGGACTTTAGTTAGCGAACTGTAAGTGTTAATTTGTAATTGTAAACTATAGTGTAATATTATTGTATTTGTACAAATTTATATAAATAGTTTAGTTACTTAGTATAAACAATATCTTATATTATTTGTATATTATCTTAGAAATTAGATAACATTTAGTAGAATATTATTATTGTAAATTGATATTAGTTTAATAATTTAACTGTTTTAAATAATCTCATTGTATTCTTTCTAATTTGTTAATAAATATTAGATTCTTGAATTAAGTAATAGTTGAGTCCATTTTACACCCAGTAGCCCGTAACAGTATTTTGAAGTTAATAGCGTCAGCATCGATATTTTTGCGGCTAAAATAGCTCGTTCAAGAAGCCACGCATGGTTTATATAATTAGCTTTTAAATCTGGAAATATACTTTCAATCAAAGCATCTTTCGTATTTACCATGTTGCAGAAATTGTCTGGAAATTTGATGCATTGTGTGTCTCCATGCAATGGTCTTGTTCCGTTTCCAATTTTGAGCAATTGCTCGGAGAATGATAGTGCCAACGGATCCTTTTGTAGTCGAACACGTATATTTGTGCTGAGACGTAATGTACTGACATTTCGCTATAGATATGATTGTTTTATACATGCGTTAATTTCATCCACATATGCAGCGCGTGGAATGACCGGCAATGACTGTCTAGAATCACCGGACAGCAGGAGTAAAGCACCACCGAAAAGCCTGGTGTTATTACTTAGATCTTTCATCATTCTATCGAGAGCTTCAAGTGAATGCTTGTGGGCCATAGTGCATTCATTCCAGATAATAATTTTGCATTTTTGCAAAACTTGAGCCATACCGGAATGCTTTTTATGTTGCACACTGCATCTGGATTTGTGTGAATGTTCAACGGCAACTTGAGTGCTGAATGTTTAGTCCGTCCGCCATCAAGCTAAGTGGCTGCAATACCTGATGAAGCAATTGCTAACGCAATGTAATTTTGTGATCTAACGATGACAAACGTTTTTCCAGTGTCACCTGGTGCGTCCAAAAAAAAGAATCCACCTTGTTCTGCTGCAATTGACAAATTAATTCTATACGATTGAATTAATTTGTCAATTCTTCTGTTCATCGGTGAATAGTTGCTCACTAACCAACAATATACGCAAGAAGAAACATTCGCGTTGCTTTGGATGGACTGTGTATAATCGGCCTAATGTATTTCCCATAAATATGCCGTTGTATCCTTCAACCTCGCTTTCGTGGTTCACACTTTGTGACATGTGTAGATTGTACCTGTTGCTGGATTTCTTTGTTTGATATTTAAATGATAGCCATCTTCTCCTTCTCAAAATATCAATGGATATTGAAAATCGTCGTAAGAGCGATGACTGTCTTCAATCGTATGGACTGTATTATCTCTTTTCATTGTCCGTCAATTGATCTTCTGCCGATATATTTAACCGACGGTTCTGGACTAATTGTGAATTCCGAGTCCATCAACCAATATTTCCTCCTCGTCCACGAAGACGTGGCATTGTTTTATGTACGTAGCTTAATAATACACTTAATATTCACTGAAATGTGGCACCGTAATATCAAAAGACACCGTACAAAAAATTAAAATGTCAAAATAACGAAACAAAGTTGATACAATACACTCAAATTAATATGTCGAAAAGTAAACGAAATCCTATACACGTAACTTATAACTGAATATAATACGCTCAATATTTACGTAAATGTGATACATAAAATACCAAATACCAATACACAGAGTACAAAAAAATTAAATGCATTGAATGAATACAAACAAAATGAATGAAATGAATGAATTTTTATGTAAGCATTCTAAAAAATTCATTCAAGTCGATCCAGCCGTTTAGTTGCAGTATAGATAAATAACCTAGATACCGACTTCAGCGCCACCTACCGGGCTGATTTGTGAATCTAAACTATTCAGGGAATACAAAAAAATTCATTCAAATCGGTACAGCCGTTTAGGAGGAGTATAGTGACATGCACACGTACAGTAGAATTATATATATAAAGATTATGCAAATGAGATATTCCTAAATCTGAGATTGAAGCAGTTGAATTCTTTCAAGAAAAAGAGATTGCCTCGTAAGAAGCGTTGTCAGCAGTGCCACAATATGAATATTTGGAATCATATTTGACTGTTCATGTTCCGTGAAAGGAACAAACAAAAGGACCTATTCAATGAAATATTAAATATTATATCTGTCAATTTGCCTCAATAGTAATATCTCAATTACTATTGTATTATTTTTTTCACTATCGCTATGTCCCTTTTTTTTTAAATTACTATTGTATTATGATGTTATTAATTGTGTATTATGTTGTATAGTTCGTTCCTTTTATTTTCATTACTATTAAATTGTTTTATTATTGAATACTTCTTATTAATAAAAACAAATTTAAGTATAATGGAATATTTTCTGGTTCGTCTTCAGGCAATGCCACCTGAATAACTGCCGATGTTTGAAAGATGTAATTTTCAAAACCTCTAAATTAACGCTTTTGTATTTTAAAAAAAAATTAATCCTTTTGAAAATAAAATCAGATATATTCTAAGTACATTTATATTTATTTACAGTTGTGCAGTACTTACAGCCTGGCCTCATCTTTCAGCTTGTGTAGAATTACTCCTTTTCCAAATCAGCAACTTTCACCATATGTAAATTTACAATATAATTTACATATTTCTTTTATTGATATTATGCTTGTATTTAATGATTTAAAAAGTTTTAGATGTTATAACAAGTGAACGATTGAGTAAGCATCCAGTCGCGCAAGCGCCACCAACCGTGGGCAACAATTATTGCCAGCCTGAGAAATAATTACGTTCTTTTCATTATTTTCCCTAATAATACCTAAATTAGGTAATAATGTTTGTATTCTATCAGTTGATAAAGGTGTATTTAAAGATATAGTTTTAATAAAAATGGATTAGGTTTATACCTAGAACGGGATCGGGATCAAGTATCGATGTTTCGATAATATCGATATACCATGATATCGGACAATTTTGTAGTTGTTTACAAGCAGGTTGGTATAGCTACGATCTTTCTAATGACTGTAAAACGTCACACATATGGTAAATTTAAAATTTTCTCAATTTTTTAAGTGTCAACATCTTCTAATTAAGTAATAAACATTGTAAACACATCTGATATATGGTTGCACAAATACGTTCTCTCCTAGCAACAAATGCTATCCATTTTAGAAAATACTACATACACCATTGAAAGCAACAAAATTCCTCAAAGTATTGCAACTTTGAAGCTTTTAAAGCTTCGTTTTTTTTGGGGAGTTTAGTCCTCAAGAAACGATTTTCATATTTAGCCCCCGGTATGAAAATTTTATGAGGAGTAAAATCAAGTTTTAAATAAAAGTGCCGAGTAACGCTCCCTTCTCGATAAGATTGTATTATTTGTTTTATTTGGGCATTTCTCTACTAACTGGAGAATCGTTGTTCTAAGCAAATTTTATATAATAAATTTTAATATATCTCAGTTTTTTGTATGAATAATGACAAAGTATTGGGTATTCTTGACACCCCACAGCTTATTTAGTAATTTAATAATGTAATATTTATTTAAATGAACCTCAAACACCTCAAAACACAGTCCCCTGGTATGTCCCTTTTCCCAAATGACAAGTCTTGTGACCAATATTTTTATTTTTGCTGTTGATACTAATATAAAATGCATAAAAATACTGTTTAAAAACAGTCAGCATCTTTATAAATCACAATTATATACTTACTATAAAAAATCTCGACGTGAATGTTGTCCTCGATTTTTAAACAGTCTCCTGATAAAATTTTAAAACTCCGTTTAAGTCAAATTTTGTATTGGCGCGAAACGTTAACATCGTGAAACGGATCACAATCAGTGTGAAGTTCGTTGGGGTGTATGGGCGGGCAGTTGCCATTTTGTTAGTGCCACTAGTGAGTCTGCCAGTCAACCACGTGCCTCGCCCGTTAGATAAAACAGTCCACTGGTTAGCTATTTCTTTCCTATTTTAAGAGTTCTAATTACAAATATTTCTTTAAAAGAATTGATTATTAAGTATTTAGCCACATTTGTTTCGTTAATTTGTTAAGTTTAGATGATTTTGTTTTATTCAATTTACATGTAAAAATGACAGATAGTCCCCTGGCCGACAGACCTCTGTCATTTCATAGCACAAGGGACTGTTTTCTTTAGGTTTTGTCTAGTCTAACATGCCAGATTGCGCATCTATTATCAAAATCATTAACAACATCGCCTCTTTCTTGGGTCGTATCTCAAAATGCCTCCCAAAAAGAAGCCAACCAAACCAAGAAAAGAAATATTACCTCAAAAACGTATAGCTGGCCGTGGAAGAAGAAATGAATGGTAAAGAAAGGCAAAAATACAAACAGAAAAAGGCACAAGACAATTAGTTAGGGATATGACTCGTCGCGAGCATAAGGCAGTAAAAAAACTGTGAAAGAGCATTGTCCTAAGTATCGCGCGAAGAAAAATAACTTGAAAGAAATACTTTTATAACGGAAAATTCACCTGATTCTACTGATCCCCCAGTAGTATGTCGGGCATCTTTAAGATCATCAGGCGCAGCAAGGTAGAAAGAGCCTTAACAAAATCGTGAGAAGATACTGAAAGAAAAATACCATATGATTCAGGAATACAAAGAGAAATTGGAAAAGTATAAAAAGAGGTTACAGCTGTTGAAAAAAAAAGTTATTAATAATAATCAAAATGATGAGACACCTAACAAAAAACTTACAAGATTGTGTGATACTCCGTCAACTCGCAAAGATGTAAAAAAGTAATTATTTAAATAATACGTAAGAACTATAAACAAAATGTGATTACTTTCATACTGAAATACTTGTTCTTATTCACGAAAACATTCCCCTGTGCGTTTACAACAGCCTCCTGTCAAGATTTTGGATAAAATTGTCTGTAATTCAAAACCTAGTACGAAAATAAGTGGGCTTTTCAAAGAGATATATTTAATATAACAAGGTCCTTCATTTTATTAACAAATATTCTCAGCATTTAATAAAATTTGGTTAGGACAGTCTTGTATGGGCAAGTTTCCAAATAGCGGAGAAACGCCCAAATTTAAAAAACACCAGTATCAAAGCAGTTATTCCGAATACGATCTAAAATAGTCATACCGTCATTGTAGTGTAATGGCTACCTGCCCAAAATGGACCCTCAATTACTTCCTAACCAGGCACAGGATGAGGAAGGGATAATGCTATTGGTCGCCTAAGTCTAGTAGGTGGGGGCGGCTCTAGGAATTCTACCTGGGCCATGGAGTCCGCCCGAAAATGGAGGTTAACTCTGGACATTTAAATATATGCCATTTAAAAGGAAAGATAGCTTAGAACTTCGTAAAAAGTAGCAATTTATTTTAAGTTCAACCAAATAAATTTGACAAATCGATGAGTAGCCCATCCACATCCCATCCAATTTTAAAACTTGCTTCTTTTTCAATTCCCAATAAATCTACGAAACGATTGAAAAGAAGATGGCCACGGGAGGTTTTAACTATGAATCTCTTATTGTAATCCTATCAATGGGAATTGTCTCAAGTATTTTTGCCGTATCTTTATTTCATTAGAATGAATATTAATTTGTTTTAATATTGTATAATAAATGTAAATTTTTATAAATAAATTAAAAATTAGAAAAACATACAGAAAGCTTTAATCTGTTAAAAGTAAATCTTTAATCTTTAATCTGCCTGTCATTTCATAAGACTGTTAGTTATAGATTAAAAAAAAAAAAATACTATCTGGTAAACGTTACATCTACAGCCTGGTGAATAAGTTGTTAAGTCGAATTTTCGCCAAGAGAGAGTAAATTGTATTTAGGGGTGGTTAGGCTTGACATTTTCAAATTAATTTCTACATTTCACCCAAATCACCTCCTTTTGTGCTACTATCAATCTATTTCGCCGTGTCAGAATTTAGTGTCGCTTTATCATATATTAACTATTTCATCCTAAACTTGCGACCCTATCGGACTACACGCGAACACCTACAGAGCTGAACACAAGTGGGACTGACATTAGCGAATGCTCGAGAGATCAGAGCCAAGACAGAGATCAGCAAAGCTGTGTCAGAGCCAGTTGTCCCTTTGAGTATGTGTCTGCCTGTCCAGCCTCTGTGTCCATCTTGTCACTAATTCAATAATTAATTGCTATGTCGCATCCACATATCCCTGAGATCAGTATGGGGCTTCCCGGTCAATCCCAGATCCTGAAACGTCAGCGGGAAACAAATAGTTAGAAATGAAAAATCACTTTACCGCACGAATTCGTAGTATTATAGCCCGGGTGAATAACTGGTTAAGTTAAGTTGGCCTGGATAGGAATTAGTGCTTATATTACAACTCTATTTCAAGACAAAAAGTCTTTTCTGTATCTCTTAGTACAACTATCTCTGGATGAAATTCGACTTAACTACTCATTCACGGGGCTGCAGATATATTCAGAGTGTGGAAGATAAATTACTTATACTGGTAACAGCCGTGAATCGACATCCGAATTGCTGAAGTATTCTATAAAGTGGAAAAAATTGGCAGTTGAGTGCGGCCAAATCACCTCCTTGAACGACAGTTGGCTTAAAAATATACTCTACCGTCTACGATGTACAACTGTACCAACTCAAATCCATAGTGGTTTGTAGTTGTCCAAGGTTTTTTCATTTTAACGTGTTTTTGTGTATTTTTTAGAAACTTGGTGGGAGCACAACTAGAAGGAAAAATACACCTGAGTACCTACTGTTTATGGTGATAGCCATAATGGATTGAATATTTAAAATATATGTATATATAACATAAGAGAAAAATAAGTTCACAATGGGAATGAATTTCTTTAGTTTATTAAATATGTACAGGACAAAAAACAGAATATTAATCTATCACGGAATAAAAAATTGTTTATACCTAAACGATATATTTTATTTATTTACGGCAATTTATGTATGAATTAGTTCCAAAGATAATAGGAATCAAGAATTCATTTTGAGGTCTTCAGGATCAAAAAGGGGTTACTCCAAAGTGTCAAAAATAATTTTTTTCACATTTAACTTGTTTAGTCAGGTATAACTCGACATTTTGGAACCTATTCCGGGTAATATTCCTAAACGTCCAGGAGTAAAATGCATGACTTGACTAGACTAGCTAAAAATGTGGATATGTCAACTTTTAAAATTCGGTGTTGAATCCTCAACGTCGTAAAAGAGCTCTTAGAAACTTGAAAATCAAACCCCCCTCAAGAAGTTATTCTAGTGTGAAGTGTTCAGCGCATTAAAATAACCACGAAATACTAACAGTATTTTTTGAAGACATTCTTTGCAAAGCAGTTTGGGACCCGCTGGAGCCTCCTGGCGCCTGTTCCTTGAACCCATCCCAGTTCCAGAGACGAGATGCTGACCCCTGGAATGGACACCTCTGCTGATCGTGTGGGAACTCAGGGGTCGCTGTACCAGGCCCGCTTCAAGCATTTTTAACACCTTTCAAATTGCTTGGCTAAGAATAAAAAATGAATAACGTCTCTGCCATCGCTCCACAATAGTTTGTTTCTGTAATGATGATACTAATAGTTTATTTTACGCTTTAAATTGAATATTACCTCAATTTTTAATAATACTATCATGATATGAAAACAATGATTTAATCCTGCTCCTGATAGGAAGCAATCCGAATTATAGTAAAAATTAATTTTTCCAGTGGATTTCAATATAAAAATTTCATATCACAGATGTATTCTTTTATAATTTATTGATATAAGGAAAAAAATCTGTACCGCTAAAAATACATGAAGGGCCTTGGACACTCTTGGTAGAGACCGTACTGTTTCTTAGATAACCTCCAGGTTTTCCTGATGTTTAATGTACCCACTTTATGGTGACTGGGTGAGCCTCAAGAGGATCCATGCCAGGTCGTTAACAGATTAAATAAATTACCCGCCGCAGCCAATTTTGAGCACGGTTCCTTCAGCACGGCAACTCGGTGCTCTTCCACTGAGTTACCTCACTCCCTAAATTGATATAAGACATTTTTACTATCGCAGGATAGAGATTTTTAAGTTGAAGATTAAATTTTGTAAAGACAAGGTGGAATAGGCATTCGATTTTTTTATGACTGTGTTAATCAAAAATAATGGGGTGCATAAAACAATTACCATTTTATCAAATTCCAGAGTTCAAAAGTCTGTAAATATTTTAATGCTATTTATTATTTACCAACATTTAATAATCCCTTTATAGCAATCTTTAAGCTTGTTAACTAACACTGGACTTCTTCAAAAAGTCCAGTTCAGTTATTTATTTCAAAGAAGAAATATGACAGTTTCCTACGAAATTCTCGTCATTTTAAGACATTACTGGGAAAAAAATTCACAACCACTGAAGCAGCTCGTGAAATTATTAAATATGATGGGGAAGGTGTCCTTGACCAGCGCACTGCACGGTGTTGGTTTGAAAAATTTAGCAGTGGAGATAGGACGTTTGGAAGGAAGAAGGGCTCCGGGCGACCATTAATGGATATTGGTGAGGTTCTGAATGAAGTCAAATCATTGAGTCAAATCCGTCCACAATTACTCGCGAACTTGCCGGGAAGGTGAAACGGTCATTTTTTGTATACACCCCATTATATAAAATGAATGCACCATATGTCCTGTTATACAAGGAGATAATTTAGAACATAAACCTTAATAAGTAACTAGTGTTTTACTACTTAAAACGTAAATTGTGTTATGAACATTATTTTTATTGTTACTTATGTGCTAATATTATTTACTAATTGTTTTTATCTTATAAATTGAGAAATGAAAAAAATATTTGTTACCTAAAATTTAGTGTTATCAAGTGAAAATCTTCATTTGAACTGACAGAAGACCTGGAAATTTTCATTTCTTTTTTACCTAATAATTAAAAGAATATTACCCGCCTTAGGATTGGTCACAGTTCGTGGTTTGACCCACGAATACCTGATAACAAAGAAAGACCCACCTCAATGTACACTGTGTAAGGTGACAGTTACAGTGCGCCAGATCTTCGAGGATTGTCCTAGGTACAGTGGAGTGATGGAAAGGTGTGGCGTACCTCGGCAGATGCATAAGGCGTTGGGGGATAACGAACAATTTTTAAATAATACGTTAAAATTTATTAAAAACACCAATATATATCAGTCCATTTGACATATACATTTACACGTTTATGTGTATGTGTATATATGAGTTTATGTATGTGTGTGTATATGTGTGTATATATGTGTGTATATATGTGTGTATATATATATTGTCGGTGTGTATAATGTTATTTAGATAATATAAATTTTATATTATATCATAAATCTTATATAATTATGTATAACGTTTTATTTTAATATGAACAACTTCATATAAGTTACATTTCTATCATATGTTTAATATGTTAATATGGTTTTACTATGTGCCTAATATAGCATGGTATGTTATTATTTAAATATGTAAAAATATGTTTACTCAGTGTCACAAGGTAACAAGAATATATAAATATAATTATGTAGGTAATGTAAATATGTATATTCTCTAGTGGTAATTATGTAGATACTGTAAATATTTATATCCTCCAGTAGTGAGGGCAATAATAACCATTTGTAGTTGTTTGCCCTTAAAATAAAACAACATTAAAAGAATATTAATAATAAGAATATAAGGAATATTAATTTTGTGTTATGTCATCAACATACCGATAGAGAAAAATAAATATTTTAGGATCAAAAGTAGGAATTAAATTCTAATTTAAAAAATTGGGGAATCCCTTTTTTCCGCACATACTAAACCCTTTTTTTTAATTAAGGGAAAAATTCCAATTCTAAATTAGCCGAAATTCATTGCCTGTCTAACGAATACGTTTGATTGAGTAACTTAAATAACATTCTGTTGGAACGTTGCAATAGCTAGTTTGAAAAAAAAAATAATAATATAGAAAAAAAAACCCTGGAACGATCCGAAGACGAATTTACGAGGCGTTTTACGAACTATCTTTATAGTCCTATTCAATTTAGTATTAAACGAGGATAAACACAGGGAAAGGGTAGACAAAGGATTTCGAAACAAGGCTAAAAAGGAAATATAAAGAAAGAAAAAAAATAGAAGATGGGAATTAGAATAACTGGCATCACCTTGCTTCCCTATCCGATTACCATCCAATCAACTATCGTACCCCAATTACTCTGTTTATGTAATATATATATATACATTGATAATATCTGTAATTACTATTTCGTAGTTACTAAAAATTACTTGAGGCTTTATAAATTGGATATAGAGTGCAACATTTAAAGCAGTTATCGAGGGTCAAAATTATAGCAGTTATATACATAAATAAATAACAGTACTACTACCTAATTACGATGTTTTGTTAAATCATAATGATATGCCCTATAAGATATAAGGAAAAGTACAAGGTATGCCCAATTATAAAATAGGTTTTTGTTTCATAATATTAATGATTGACTCAAGTATCCTTTAGATCGTGAATCCCTAAAGCAATTTAAAGACTTGTTATAATTATTTATTTTTTTACAATCATGTGACTAAGCTATTCAAGTTGCACTTAAAAAAAAAATCCTCTACCACTAAGCGAATAGGGTAGGGTTGGGCGATAGTCGATAGTTAACACTATCAATGGGCCGATACTATTGGCTGAAAACTATCGAATACTATCGACAGTTTTTCGATAGCTGCTTCTTTTTTTTTCAAACCTATTCAATAAAGAATTTCAACTAATTTAATTAAATTCGATTACCTACCTACTATTTGAAACTTGGGGGTTTGTAAATTATAAGATTATATCACAAAGATGAGAAAAAACAAACAATTTATTTGAATTTCAAAAAAGTATTTAGAATTTACATGTATACAATAACAATGAACAAATCACATCTTCAGAAAAGAAAAATAACGAAATAGTTAATATATAATTAAGAAATTGTTAAGAGTAAAGTATAGCTATACCGTTTGCAATAAACGACGAAACCACGACTCGCTTATATGAATGAGTTGCCAAGTTGAGGGGAACGAGGACACCTGCCCAATCACTTTTACTCCTCCTTGCGTCAGTAGATCCACGATCGGGAGGAGTAAGTTCGTGGCGAGGCTAGGAGTCGAATATCTGGCAGGTCACGGAGCCATGACAGATGCAGCCGATACAGCGGAGACCTGGATATGCAGTCGATGCAGCGCTGCAACCCCCTGGATATGCACACCGGATCAGATAAGGATACGAAATAGCGCCCACACGCCTAGCACCACGCTCTCTATAAATCCTTTATCCTGGAACTATATTTTCATCCTGAGCCCCCGGAGAAGGGAGTTCTTCCTGCCCTTGACCTCAGCTACTTTCTTTTGACATATGAATACTTTAAAAAGTTGTTATCAAATATCAAATCAAATATTTTTTTAAAGTTTTAGTGGAGCGGCTCAGTGGTAGAGCATTGAGTAGTCATGCCAGAAATCCTGGTTCAAATCCCGCTGCAGGCAGTTACTTTTATTTAGTCTGTTTGCGGCGGGAGATGGATCCTGTGGGTTCTATGACCCTCCTGGGGCTCACCCAGCCTCTATAAAATATTATAAAAATAGGGTATCCAAAATAAGGGGGGAAACCTGGCGGTTGAGCGTGACCTCCTTGCAGAACCGTTGTCCATGAAACAGTACAGTCTCTACCATGTACTGAACCCCAGACTCGGGTCGCGGTGGTTACAGGTTTACAAATAAGTCCGCCTGTGTCGTTTTATATTATTTTTAATGTTTTAAAAAATAATAAAAGTTTTCAATAAATAAAAATATAACGTGTACCAAAAACACCCATTGAAGCGGAGATGAGAATTTATTTTATATGTAAGCAGATGTATGGATCTGATCTCTAATAGAGTTTTTCAATTCGATTTCTTCTTCGTTTTTATACTTACAAAAAAAATCACTAGAACCCATGGAGGTCTTGGGTTCATTATATGGTTGAAACTATACTACTTCTAGGACAACGGTTGCGCAGGGTGGTAATTTATCCGGGATCAATCTTAACCACCAGGCTTTTCTCCCAATTAAGGGTAAATTACAGTTCCTGGGTGAGCCCCAAGATGGTCTATAGATCCAATAGGACATCCCCGCCTGTTCATCCTGCGTAATTTATCTGCCCTAGGCCGGATTTAGAGCCGGAACTCACACCAGGTTATCCCCCAATCAATGGTACTCCCTTTATAGAGGTTGAGTGAACCCCAGGTCGGTCTGTAGATCTCACAGGGTTCATCCGTTGCTGTTAGGATTGCATGGATTATTTGTACACTCGTAGTTGAGCTATGCGGAAAAATAACTGGAAGTTGCCAGAACTTTAATTAATCACCAAAATGTAAACATGTACATCTACAAACCAATGCTAACATATTGATTTTCCTCCAATCCATTGATCGGAATTTTCTTACAGCATCAACCAAAGTCAAGGAAAATTGATGTATCCACTTTTCCAAACTGAGCTACAACATAACAGAGAACAAATAGGATAGGGAGCAAGATAGGCCCGGTTAGAAAGCGTGGCCCAGAGGGACTCCTGCCATTTGGGGGCGATGAGGCACCTCACGTAGTCGCTGCTCGAATTCCTTCAATTACATCGGCCTGGATAGTTAGTCCTTATACGTCCATTCCAGGACTACCTTGAAGGATATCTTTTTGAGATTTCTGTCTTTAGCTATTCCAAGCGCGTCTCCGCACCATCCCTGGATTCCTGTTTAATATGTTCGGGATTGATCAAGTAATATGCCCGGCTAAGTCGCTAAATACCCCATTGATTATTTAATTAATGGGCTCGAAAGAATTTCCGAAGATGCTGCGGTTTTATAAATCGGGTATTTTAACCGGATGCCTTACATAGAAAGTTAGATAAGATTATAGCTGCATTGTTACCTCCCTGATAGCTGAGCGAGCTAAGGATCCAAGAGCTCTCAATTCAGGTTGGGTTCGATTCCCACTTTGAGACCTCACTATTATAAATCTTGTCGTTTCCACTGAGAAAACCTGCCGGTCTAGTATTCTGCACTTATAGCAGGCGGCAGACCTACACTTACTAAAACAAATAAAATCCCCTCTGGTAAAAAGCAATTAACTAAACCCTTATGCCTCGAAATGAAAAAATCAGTTCAACCATCAAACTTGTCCCCAATACAATACACCAAATTACGGATACATAATGGCATGAAATAAAGACATGTTGAGAAACTACCCAGTGGTTGTAAACTAATAGGAAATTCGACTTATTAGGTCATGAGAACATCTTCTATTCAGATACCTCGGACGAATTGACGTTGGTGCTGGGTTTGTGTGGGCATAAAGTTTATTATGAAAGGATGGGCCAGATTAGTATCAAATGGAACATTAAGCTAAATATATATTACTTTATTAGTAACAGAGTAAGGAGCGAAATGTTTTGGATTGTAAGGATTGAGATACGAGAGGAAATCGATAGTTTAGTCCCAATACTCTACTCCTGTAGTCTAAATGAGTCTTATAATAGTCATGTATATGAGTCTTTTGTGATTAATTGGGAGCCAAGTGTGTTTGTCTACTAAGTGTTGAAGGAAATGGCGAGCAGTTTCGTATCTGTAAGCCTAGTAAGGGAAGTTTAAAAAAAAACGGATAATCTGTGAACAAAAATTATGTATTGTAGGTAGATGATTACCCGAAAAACCCTTTTCTTATCTATAAGCAATCAAATCTCCAGTCAAAATTATAATTTTGACAATAATAAATAAATTACTAAAATACATAACTAGACAAAATAAAAAAAACAACATTGTTATATAAATCATTCTAAACAAATATAGTAAATTTTAAATATTTTTATTTAGAACTGCCAGTTAGCTCACTTGGTTAGATCACCGCGCTAGACACGCGGGTGACCCGGGTTCAAACCCGGCCTGGACAAATCTTTTCTTGGTACTTGTGTATTAGATGCACCACCATGAAAGGCCAACGCGCAACCAGTTACGTTTTATAGTTACAGTTCTAACAGTTACCTTGGATAACCTTCTTAAATATTTTTATGGGGGTTAGAATTTGCATAGCATAACATTCAATATAATAATAATGGAAATAAATAAATAGAACTAATGATAATATAATTGAATATATAACATATATAACAACAGAATGAAATATATAATATAAATAAATATAATAATAATAAATATAATAATAATAGCAATAAATAATGGAATATATCAACAATTTAATATAAAAACCATTCCTAACCACCCCTAACCACTTACACAACAAATAACAAATGGCAATAAAGAAAAATGAGGATGCAACAACAACTCTAGAAATAATGAAATATAAAATATAGATAAATATAATATTAATAGAAATAAATAATGGAATATATCATCAACAATTTAAAATAAAAAACACGCTTAACCACCAAACAAACCAAAAATCAGCAACAAACAAAAATTAGGATACAACAATAACTCTAGAACGCAGGAAGAAACAAAGAACGAATCTGTAAACAATGTAACTGTTACTGTTAGAAAATGTAACTTATAAAAAGTAACTGCTTGCGCATGCGTACAACATTGGTCTTTTCTGATGGTGCATCTAATACACATGTACCCTTTTCTCTTCAAAATAAAAATATAAAAAAATTATCGCCACCATAAGAATAATAAATAGACTAACTTTTCTGTTGAGAATATGATCAAGTCTTAACCAGCTTTGAGACTAAGACAAATGATTATATATTCGCACACACCCTCGCTGATTTGTATACAGCTTGAATATTTATTGAGCAATACAAGTGGAAGTGAAGTAATAAGTAACAATGGATCATTACTGTTGTAGCCATCTTTCATCGCCCCGACAGGATCAATGCATTGTTTATAACTTTATTATGGATAGTAAATCAATAATATTATGAATGAGCATGTAATTCACGTTTCAGGTAATTAATTAAAAAATAACTACTATTCATTTATAAGGTATTTAGAGTAATAAATACATCCATATTCATTCAGATTAAGGTCAATTACGAACGTGTTAGGCCAAATGTATATTTAGGGACATTTCTGGCTCTCCAGTACTTTTTCTGACATTCCTTCTTCCGTTCCTTCAATAGTTGAATTCTTTATGGCTTGTTGCTACCTTTCACTATTTAATATTATATTTTTATTTTATTATTCTTCAAATTTTTGATATCACCACTGATGACTAAACGAATGTTTTACATATTTGTTGAGCTAATGCATATAAAAGATTCTTATATTTTCTATTTATACGTTATTTATTATTATCATTTTGAAATATAAGTGAGAAACAACTCAAAAAAGAGACATAAACTATACATAGGCCGGAATAGGAAAATCCCCAAAACAACGCCTTAAATGTATAAAATACTGGAACAGTCAATGTTTCACCAACCTAAAGTTTTTACCAGGGATTGAATGTAAGAGTCATTTTTAAAACAAAAAATTCTTACTGTTAACCTTTGAGCGATGTGTGTTTTAATCAGAAATAAGAGTTATTCCTCGATTTTTATTTTTTCTCTTAAAAAATAAAAATCACGCGTGCTGAATTTCTAAGTTAACCCATCGTAAGAGGGTCCAGAACGATATTTTAAAGTTGCTGCCTTGTTCTTTAGTTTATCCTGCTTTAATTAATATTTTAATATTCCAAATTTCAACACAACGGCTCAGGATAAAATAATTTTCGAGTGCTCATTGTATTATAGTTAGTAGTTCCATAATATGACACGGGGACGTTAAGTCTTGTATTTCACTTCAATTTTAACTTTTTTACTTCCGGAACGAAAAGTTTATCTTAATTCCCTATAAAAACATACTGAATTTCAAATTGAATCGCTCCTAACAATCCTAACCTAAGTACTTGGCTAGTTAATTATGCCAAAATTTCACAATTTTAATATTTTCGATTAAATAGATCTACTCTAACTATAGAAAACAATTGATCTGTCTGATTATTATACATTATATATTTCTACAAATTGCTTAATATGATTTTTTGATTTCTTTTCTTCTTGATGCTAATATTTTAAGTTTATTTTGGATTAAACATAATTTTTAAGATAATAGATTTGATGGTTAAATGTTTTGTTACCTACAAGTTGCGATTTCTTTTATGGACTTTATATATTTTGTTACGTTCATGAGGTGTTCGGCACTAATAATTACTAGGAGATTAATGTGTTTAATTTTATCAAAGAAAATGCGCGAAATTAAATTGTTTTGAAAAGTTTGGTTTTCTGAAAGAATCTATCCAAACCAAAGCATCTTCAAAGAATAATTTTATCAAAAATTTTGTAGTCTACAATTTCTACAATTTCTGTATTTTGAATAACTTCTTCCACCCATAGCCTACGGATTCCACCCATAGTTCGGGACCCTCTTTCGATGGGTAAACATAGAAATTCAGCACGGATTATTTTTATTTTTTAAGAGATAAAATAAAAATCGCAGAATAACACTCATTTCTAATTAAAACACACTTGGCTCAAAGGCTAACAGTTAGAATTCTTTATTTTAAAAATAACTCTTATGTTCAATCCCTGGTGTTTACAACATCCCTATAAGTGTTTCCTCGTACAGGCTAAATTGTTTGTAGAGGGTTTTGGAGCAACAGTTCTGTCTCTGTTTGATGAGTTTATTCGGACTGTTAGTGTGAGATTTGTTGCATTTTTCTTCATTTATATGATTTTCTTTTTGTTGTGTATTCTGATGATGCCTGAATTGGCGAAATATTGAGTGGTTGTTTTCCAGTATTTCAGTGGCTTATATTTGATTGCTTTGTTTTGGATATTTTTTATTTTATCCTATTTATGATGGAGTGAGGTAGTGTTAATTGAAGTTCCGAGGGTTCCGGGTCCAAATCCGCCTTTGGCAGATTTAATTTAATCTATTAACAGCCAAAGATGGAGACTGAAAGATCTGGAGACCCTCCTGGGGCTCACCAGACTATAAAGTGCTTAATTGGATCAAAATCCTAGCGGTTGAGCGTGATAGGACAACTCACCTCCCTCCACAACCGCACAGACTCTACCACGTACTGATCCCAAGACCCTTCATAGGTTATAGCCATGGTTTAATATGTTGCTAGTAACTAACTAGGGAGAACTTATGTAGGTCGATCACTGATTTTTTTTCAATATAAAATCTATTTTTTTCTGCTTAAAATGAATTCAGGAAGTAATTTTTGAAATAGTTGACAAATTACGACAATCTAAGGACCCATCCAAGCGAAGACTGCCCTCCAAATGAATGGGCTCCGAAAGACCACCGCGCTGAGGAATAGAAAGAGCTCAATGGACAGTGACCACGGTATTAATGATAGAGTCCAAGACCTCAGTCGGACCTCCGCCGAAGTAAGTACTATCGCTATAAGTACCGCCTATCGATGTAGCGTACAATTTAAGAAGACGGAGCTAAGTGGACCAGGAGGTACCGGGTACTTAGGGTACGACCACTGGTTCCAGGGCGATCATTAACAGAACTGCCCCAGATGGCCTCCCAGATGTCGGTCCCAGCACATGTCCTCTCTGGGTCACCAACCTCAGTTCCAAGGCTCCTCCTTCATCTCTTGTCAAGTCTATTTGTTTCTTAAACTGCGATTTAGTTATAGATTTCAATACTAAAAAAGAGTTAGGTTCCTTTCAGTTAGGTACTGAGTTGTTAGGCAGAAGATCCTTTGTTCAAATCTGGCTGTGGCATCATATTTAATATCTTAACAGCCATAATTGGATCCTATAATATCATTAGACCCTCGTCGGGATCACCTAGCCTCTAAACAGTGGGAAAACCCAGGCCAATGATTAAGATGTCAACCGAAACACCTCCTAGCACAATCCTTAAAGGAGCGCAGTCTTTAGCAATGACTAAGCCCAAGACCTTCCATAAGTTGTAGTGACGCAGTCTACTTTAATAGAGTTCATATTAAAACTTACACCGTAAATTAAAATAAATTTTCTTCTACTGTTTGGAACACTACAGTGTTTAAACTATTAACAAAAGGACCATGGAGGACAATGGACCTCCAAGGAAAAAAATTTACCAAATGACAATAAATAATAAAAAAAAAAGGTATTTATACTTACTTCTATTTATGGACGAGCTAAGAAATGTATATATGTTATATTATTATGATTGTATGTAATAATTTACAGAGAAAAGCTGACTTATAACTCTTCTTAGATGTTAAAGAAGTTCTTGATAGATTGAAAATGACATAGTCGAAACGTATCCACATAATAAAGTTACGTGGCAAAAAATGACTGGAAACAGGTTTTATTGAGGGAATGAATTATTAGATAAATGCAATCCCTTTTACATCCTTTCAAAACCAATAATAATTTAAAAGTATGCATTTAAGGGAATAAAAACATGTACCACTACCACCCATGGACGGGTCTGGAGTTCAGTACCTGGTAGAGACTGTACTGTTTCATGGACATGAATGTTTCATGGTTCTGCAAGGAGGCTTGTCCTAGATCACGCTCAACCACCAGATTTTCCCTCTTATTTTGAGTACCATATTTCTATAACATTTTATAGAGGCTGGTTAAATGTACTATAATACATTTTAAAATCAAAAATCCTAATTTTCCATTCCAGGGTCCTAGATTCCATATGATCCATCTCCAACTGTAAACAGACTAAATAAAAGTCTTGCCTGGGCGGGATTTGAACTATGATTTCCGGCATGGCAGCTTAGTGCTATTTATTTAAGGGAATACTACAATTTTATTTCGAAATGGAAAATTCTAATGAAGAATGTAAAACTGTTTGGATTTTTGGAACCGAAATTGTTTTTTTTTTCTCTGATCCTAAAAAAGTAAAGTGTTCGATAGTATCATTATAACAAATTTAAGCAAATAATAGTTTGTATTGTATATCTTATAACTATTCACAAATATTAATAAATTATGAATAAACCCTAGTACAAATTACAACTTTTTCATATATTTTCAAATTAAAAGCTTAAAACCCTTTTTTTTAATATGATGAGATATTTCTGTCTCAATTACACTTAAAATGTCAACAAATAATTTTTATTTATTTATTTTTTATATATCACTTTCACTTAAGAATCTAAGGCAAAGGTAGTAAGGGAGATTATTGTGACCATTAGGAATTCGGAATCGATTAAAATATTTTTTGTTAACGTTATTATTGGAAATAATAAATACTAAGCCTGAAAATAATAATCACAAGTAAAATCCTTTAAAAGCAACTTAAATGAGTGTTATTTTTTTTTAGATTGATTGAAGTGTTTTAAATCCTCAGAGCTTGAGATCCGTGGCCCACTTAATCATTACATGATTGCATAGGATCGAGGATTGAAATATCTACTATGATAATCAAGCTGTAGTGAATTGCCGGCCGCAGCGAGGTTTCTTAGCCTCCAGCGTACTATGCCATTTCGACTCAAGACCGTTCCTCTTCGACCGAGAGCTCTTCTGGAAAGATAAATTACCGCACCACCATCTATCATCGAATCTAGATCCCCGTCTACGTTTTGCCCTTTCCATCTCGATGGCCTACAAAGCCAACTGGTCTCCGTTCCCACACTTTTCGATTATTCGCCCCGAATCAGGGCGGCTTCTGTACTTGGCCATTCGTTTAAAACCAGTTCCCAGAGTATGATTGTGCCCTCTGAGTAATGCATAATAGAAAATGATTAATCTAAATGCGTCAAAATAACTTGAACTTATAAAAATCAAGTAAATGAGGATCTGTAATATACTAAAATAGCTGATATGACTAATCTGGCTCAGTTAAACTAATGTTATTTAAACAACAGGTAAAATCTCTTGAATAGTCATCAAGTAATCATAATGAAAAAATAAAATAATTCAATAGTAATATCATAATAAAAAACTTAATTTCTTCAATAGTAAAATTATTATTATTCTTCAAATAATAATGAAAAAGTAATATATTTCAATAGTAAGTATTATTAAAAAAAAGTATTCAATATTTCAAAGCCATAATTCATTATTTGTCAAAGTTGTTTACTATAACATTTACAGTTATCGTATGAGCTACATACATTGAATTTTCTTAAGTGCATTTCAATAAACAACAATAATGAACAAAAACCAGCAGATAGGTCAGAAAATTCCGATATCTGGGAGAGACTATACAAGATAATGAATTAGAAAAAGCAGCTGTTGAAGATTGGATTCTAAAAATGGTGAGGGCTTATGGAGTAACAAAGAATATCTACAGCAAGAAGTGCATATACTGGAATGCCAAAATAACACATTACACTGTCGTAAAATCGGAATTCCTCTTTGCCAAAGAATACCTCTTGATGAATTATAGTAAAAAAAAATATGGAAGTTTTGGGAAAAATTCTCAGAATAATATTGGAAGCAGTTCAAACTGAGGAAGGATGGAACTTGCGAAGTAACGGAGAAATCTACCAGAAAGTGGAAAGAATCTCGGGTACTATAAGGAAGAGGAGGCTTACATTCCTCGGACATCAGAGGATAGAATGAACACATAGATTGACCCAGCAAATATTTGACTATTTCTGGAAAAGAAAATCACTAAAACGAAAAGACGCAAGGAATGATTTGGAAAAGTTTAACATTACAGAGTATCATATGTTAGAAGGGGGTGAATTGGAAGCAGAATGAAAAGTCTGGAAGGGAGACAAAAGGCCAAGGAGGTTGGATAAAGTTTAACAGAGAATTAAAGGAGATGTGCCGGTCAACATATTCATTTCCATCGAGGAATATTGGAAACAGATACAACATTTACGTATGTTGTGACATGATTCGAAGTGGTCAATACTAAATAAATAAAAAAATCAACATCTTATGGAACTGTTTATTTTCACAATGACTACTAACTGAAAGATTCCCTGTTTAAGCCCGGGTACAATAGCTCATATTTTATCATGTTGTGAGTCGTGGATCGATCCCCTACATGTCTGTGTATATCTGCCCCTCATAGGGCTGACGCGGGACTGTTAATCTGAAGATCTAGACTAAATCACATCACATTACAATAGTTTGCTTTTAATAGTAACCCTTATAAAGTAGTGATTTCAAGACCCTACATAGGTTGTAGCGGCACAAGTTAATATTTTTTTACATTCTAATGATTATATTCAATTATAAAAGGGTTATTATTGCAATGAAATAGCTGAAATTCAAAATAGAAATATTTATAAATAAAAAATTTAAGAAGGTATAAGAGACCTACGTACTGTACTACTGGACTTTAACCATAAACTCGGGGGCGACCTGTGGTCTAGTGGTTAGCGTAACAAACTACCAAACCCAAGATCGCGGGTTCGTAGCCCGGCAGGTGGCCCTAGGATTTTTTAAAGGGAGTAAAAAATCCTTAGTTACGCCGTCCTTCGGAAGGGACGTTAAACGGGGGTCCCGAGCCTGTACGATGTCAGGTACTCGTTAAAAATCCCTATCCTAATAAAACCTGGATAGGCAAAATTTAGAGCTCCCACTGTAGCATCGTCCGATTAGCCTTAGCAGCATAAAGTGACGTTAAATGAACAAACAAACCATAAACTCTGTAATGAGTCTTGTCAAACATACGGTTTTTATTTACTTTAGTTAAACATCCATTTAGTCCGGTGGATAATTCTGGACATACATATCACGATATTATCTGCGCCAAGAAAATAAAGATATCTGTGATTATCTTATTGCAGGCGACCCGATTCTTTGGCATATCTCGCCAAGAGAGCACTAATAGCGATTTGCATGATGAAGTATCTGGAGCCTTCGGCTTAGGTGGCCATTCGTTTTAGGTGAAAGAGCAAATATAAATCAGATGTGGCAGCAATGAATAAAATTATGGTGCTATGCAAAATTATTGTCGTAAATCTGCGATGGAGTGAACGCTCAAAAATGTCGCAGGTTCGTGTCTCAGTTGGCTAAACTGCCTAATGCAAATTGCTTGTTTTATAGCTAAGGCGTGCACAGCTCTATCTGGGAGGCTACATGTTAACTAACGGCGAGCTACAGAGAGGAAACCAACCTTCTCCGCCGTCATGACGTGAAGAAATGGACACAATATAGGTCCCAAGTATTTATAGTAGGTCTCATGGCATTTTCTTCTAATCCTTAACGGCAAATATTAGGTCGCCTTCAAGTGTTAAAAGACTTCGTATTTGATGACCTAAGAATTTGTGTATAATAGTTGGTTCATAACCCCAGAGAATGCGACATTGCTTTCGTGTTGTCAGCAATGTAACTTCCTTGATCATCCCTCTTCGTTTATAATGTGTATATGTGTATATATGCCATGTTTATATGTGTATATCTATCTATCTAACGGGGCTATGGCCTCCTCAGTGATCCTCCTCTACTCCGACCTGTCTTCGGCTCCCCTTCTCCATCTGCCGACACCCAACGTCCGAAGATATATTCCAAGTTCCTCTTTTATATATGCGTATATACCAGCTCTAAAAAATATTGCAAGGTTAAGTGTATAAGAGATAGATAGAGAAGGTAGCAAGGAGAAAATGGAATGACAGAGTATGGATAGTTAAGACTATAGATAAGATGGTATCAGTTCCGCAGGTTGTCGCTTCCAGTTAAATCACTAGAAGTTTTAACTTTTAATTAGTTTAATTTTTAATATTCTCGAAAATGAAAATAATCTTAAATATTAGTGTGGGAAAAAGAGTCTAATTATGGGAAATATCTATTTTAATCCATGGTCCAATTCTGCACTTGATTAGTATCAAGCTGAATTTTCGTGAATAGCTTCGTTTCGATGAGACGCCCATCAATTTCCTGTGCGAAAATTCTCGATTGTGGTACCTAACAGAGGTAGCAAGGATAAAATATGTCAATTTGATGATTCTCAAAAATTTATTACTAACTGGGTTTTTTGTTGTTAAATCTCCAGGCAATTATCTAAATTATTTGAAAACTTCCAATATGTATCGATAACGAAGTCAAAAAAGAAGAAGTAAAAAAAAGCAGCTGGTTAGTAATCATTTTTGATGACCCCGTTATCGATACTCGTTGGAAGGAGGGGACTCTTTGATCCTACCATACATTTTGTAGGACAAATATTTTTTCAAATAATTTTGATAATTATCTTTAGATTTAAAAAAAAAAAAAAAACAGTTTGTAATATTTTTTTGAGAATGATCAAATCGACATATTTTATCCTTGCTACCTCTTTTAGCTACCACAATCGAGAATTTTCGCACAGGAAATTCTTGGGCGTCTCATCGAAACGAAGCTATTCACGAAGATTCGGCTTGATACTAATCAAGAGCAAAACTGGACCATGGATCCTGGACTATAATAACATCATCAAGACATTGACGTTTCAACAAACATTTGGAAGTATAGATGCAGATATTGATTGGTGTGGGTAAGTAGATTCTTTATTCTAGTAATCAAATTATTGAATGAAAAGTTTAAACTTGTTATGACTTAACTCAACTATGTTCAATCTAGTTAGATCATATCAGAAAGTCTCTTTGTACATCTAGGACATATCGTTCCATTTCACAATAAATATAATTCTTTCTCAAGAGCCAAGTATACTGTATTTTAACTGTCAAGATTGATTTTTCGTGGCCTCCAAGATATAAGTTTTAACTGATCCAGGTGGAAATGGTACCCACAACATTCCAAACCGGAACCATGTTCAGTTTCAACCTGTGCTATTTTGTAACTTGTGGGTTTTATTAATTTGTATTAGTTAGTTACCTATGAAGTGTAGGTGTAATACATTTCTCAGTTGCACCAGCCTAACAATAAATCCATGACACTAGGATATTTATTTATTTTAGTTACATAGCTTTAATATGAAAAATGAATCTCTCAACATAATTATGTGTTTTTCTTTAATGTTTATATTTTTATTTTATTTTTTGATTATAATTTGAGAGCGGGAGGCTGAGAGTTAGAGCGTTGGATGGCCGTGTCGAAGGTCCTGGATTCAAATCCGGCTGCTGGAGGATTTTATTTAGTCTGTTAACAGCCAGGGGTGGGTCCTTTGGGATCCGGGACTCACCCATTCTCTATAAAGTGGAACAACAGATGTATAAGGCGTGATTTCGGTCAAATCACCTCGCTACACAACCGTGACCTAGAAGCAGTAAAGGCTCTACCACCGACAGAACTCAAGGCTCTTCAGTGGTACATTTGTTATTATTATTACTTATTTTTGTACCAAATAAGTTTTTTTTGTATTCCAGGTGCGTTGTATATTTTGTCATAGTCTCAGAGTGAATCCTCAAGATGTAAGCACATTAATCAAGCTGGCAAACTCCTCGGAACTTGTGGATTCATTAGGAAGGAGATTTGTGTAGAAGAGTTTTCTCACGGAGCGCCATCGCCACTTCCACTATAATCGGCCCGGGATGAAGCCTAAGCATGACAAGCAGCAAGACGGTGGATCAAACGGAGCTCGGCGCATCCTGACTCTGACAAGATTCAAGCTGAATAACATACAGCCTCCGCTGGGAGCCTTCCTACGTGAAAACATTTCACCTCCCGAGTCCCTTTCAATTTCACGGCTATTGAATCTGGCAGCTACTGTTGGGCTAGAGAAGATAATTTCACCGATCGGCGTTTACTATTCTGAAAATAATTTTTCGGTTCATTTAAAACATCAAGTTCTAATTAGGAATCAATTCAACTTTTGGATCATTTCATATGAAATCCCCGTTTTCAAGGTAAGGTTATTTATAAATTATATTTTATTTGATGGTGATTATATAAATATTTTTATTTTGAAGAGAAAAGATTTAAAATATTTGTAATGCGGAAGACCCAGGTCGAATCCCGGCCAGGACAAATCTTTTCTGTTCAAAATAAAAATATTTAAATAAGGTTATGTAGTTTGTTTATTCACTTTTACGTCACTTTATGCTTCTATGGCTTATCGGACGATGCTTCAGTGAGAGTCCTAAATTGTTCCTATCCGCGTTTAATTAAGATATATAGCGACCTATCGAGATCTATAGCGAGAACCATTCCGAAGGGCGGCATGACCAAGGATTTTTTATTACTTTATAAAAATCCTACGGCCACCTGCCGGGGTGTGACTACTACCAAATAGAGTACAGGTGGCTCCAGTTATTTACTAAAATAACATTATGAGATCAAAACATTTTTAATCAATATGTTAAACCCCCGTTTCAAAAATTACATGGTAGAGTCTGTAATGTTTCTAGGACAATAGTTGTGCAGGGAGGTCATTTGTTCAAGATCACGCTCATCTTCCAGGTTCCTACAACAACTTTATAGAGTAACAACGTTATAGAGGCTGGGTAAGCCCCAGGAGGGTCTTTAGATCTCCCAGGTTCCATCCCCACCTTTTTAACAAATTTAATAATTTATCTACCATAGCCGGATTTGAACCCAGGAATTGCGAAACAGCAACTCAGCGCTGTACAACTAAGCTACCCAGCTCCCTTCCAATAAACAACCCTTAGTTAATAATCAAGTTATTAAGACAGTTTGGTACCCTTACGGCTCGACTTAAATAAAATTGAGGGTAGAATTTAAAAATCCTCAAGGAAGTATTCTTGACCCAATCCTTTATACATTTTATACAGCTGACATCCCAATTCATCCTAATACTATTCATACCACTTATGCTGATGATACATGTGTATTATCAGTCAATACCAATCCAGTTATTGTATCCCAAAGCCTCCAATCCCATATCACTGATCTTGAAGAATGGTGTCAAAACTGGAGAATTCAAATAAATTCTCAAAAATCGCATCAAATCACTTTTACCTTACGTCGTAAACCAATTACTTCCTGCCCTTCAGTATCCTTTAATAATATCCCACTGGTGCCTGTAGAACAGATCCGATGCTTAGGGTTCCATCTCGACAAACGATTAACCTGGAATCCTCATACTAGACTGAAAAGACAAGAAACCGCTCGAAGTTTCAGGCTACTTCAACACTTACTAGACAAACACTCTAACCTCCCAATTAACTACAAAAGACTCATCCACATGACCATCATACCACCTATTTGGACTTACGGAGTAGAGCTTTGGGGCTCCACTAAGCCATCGAATTCCTCTCGTATCCAATCCCTACAATCCAAAATCCTTCGTAAAATCCTCAACGCTCCTTATTTTGTTAAGAATAAAGTCATCCATAACAACCTTAATGGCTGATTTGGCCCGAACCCGGTATCTATCCTTTCATAACAAACTTCATTTCCACTCAAACCCTCTAGTTTCAAACCTAGCTTCCTCTTCTATTCCCGATAATCCTCCGAGGCGTCTGAAAAGAAGATGGCCACTTGACCTTCTAAGTTGAACTAGTGATTTGAGTACTACCAGTGTGTAGTGACTCATGTCATTATGTATCAAAGCCTATTATTGATGTATTATTGTAAAACAGTTGTAAATATCAATAAATTATTTTTTTTATAAATAAAAAATTTTAAAATCGTTCTAAAACGTTAGTTAGCATGACAAGTGTAAAATGACTGATTTTTTTAGATCTCTTTAAGTTGCATTGTTAAAAAAACATGTTTTTTACGAAAATAGGTAAAGATAATAAATCATACATATCAGAAGTATAAATATTATATGTATATATCCGTGTATGTGTGTTTATATATAAACCCATAAACGCACAAAATTACATACTCCAATTGCAGAAGGAGAGAAATGCCCAATGAAGAGAAGGCTTGGAATTAGCGAGGACGAGTTTTATCCTAATTGGGTCCTTGGCTATTCCTATCTCTTTTTTCCAGCCGGAATACTCTTCCGCTTCTCCGGATAAAATACTCTCATCTCTAATCCCACTTCTTAATTTTATAAGAATTATTTATAACGCTGAATATAAATAGATATATTTAGCCATCGCGTGATCCTGGCTAACTGATATAAATGGTGCATTTATCCAGGTCGTTATATAGGCTTAGTATCCGTAACAAAGCAGGAAATATTAACATGAAATATAATTAATAAAAACACGCATCGATTCCTAAGAAATGAATAACATTTATCTTATTATTTAAAAGTTGGTGGTAATCTTATAAATTTTAATTATTTTATTAATTACGAGTAGTTAACTTATTGAAAGGAACCTGCTCAAGTACTTAACACCTACCTATTTTTTTTTTCTCGTTTATACTTGATTCATCTTCGCACTCATCTCATTCCTAGACTCGCCTGTCCATATTTTTCTCTCTATTTCCCATTATTTTAAACTAATAGGTCCTCAATGTATTTTCCGTTGTTTTCCTTTTTTTATACTGGTATCCTTTTCTTGAAAAACCAAGTCCTGGTTTTTTTCTCTTTCATCTGACAGGGGTATTCCCTGATGTTCCTTATACCCATCACTTTGAATATGATTATTCTTTATATTTGCCCTTAAGTGTTCTAGTGGTCAGCATAACAACAAAGATCGTGGGTTCTCAGCCCACCATTTGGCCCTAAAATTTCTTTTTAAAAAAATTCTGTACCACTACAACCCGTGAACGCCTCAGGGGTTCAGTACATGGTAGAGACTGTACTGTTTCATGGACAACGGTTCTGCAAGAAGGTGACTTATCCTAGGTCACGCTCGGCCACCAGATATTTCCCCCTTATTTTGGGTACCCTATTGTTATAATATTTTAAAGAGGCTGGGTGGGCCCCAGGAGGGCCCTACATCATATATGATCCATCTCCCGCTGCAAACAGACTAAATAAAAGTCATGGCCTGCAGCGGGATTTCCGGCATGGCAACTCAGTTGACTCTACCACTGAGCCACTCGGCTCCTCAAAGAATTTCAATAATTCAAGAATTTCTTTAAAAGAGCCAAAATTCTATAGTTATCCCGTCCTTCGGAAGAAACGTACAATGGGAAGTCTCGAGTCTGTACGATGTCTGGTACTCGTTAAAGAACCCTATCGTAAATATACCTGGATAGGCAAAATTTAGGTATGTATCATTTCCGATAAGCCCTAGCTGCATAAAGTGATGTTAAATGAATAAAAAAACAAACATATGTGCCCTTAAGATTTTAATCCTTTTATACCTAGTAATTTCATACATACTTATTTTTAATAAGAAATAAATAGTAGGTATAATAAATTCGATTGTTACGACCAGCTTAAATAACTAATAAGCTTAATATTAAACAAGATAGTGAAGCACTGTCACAAAAATGTTACCAGGTGAAGTAAAATACACCAACCCAAAAATACAAATAAACAACAACGGCTAACCATCTGTTTTTTTTTCATTTCCTCTATTTGTTGCCTGCCCACGTCTTGGCCAAACAGTATTTTCTCAGTTGTCTTTATTCCGATCGATTTGTTCGCTCCGCATCAACTTTTAATATGTACTTCAATTGAGACCACCTGTTATCCGTTGTGTCTGGAGCGTGCCACAGGTGCACGGCCAATTACTAACAGGACAGTCAGTTATATTTTCTATCATTCTACTACCCTGTTTCATTTATATGTACAGGGCTTACAAGTATGTTAGAATGACGTTTGAGAGGTTTGGCACAGTAAAAGAGTTATTTGAAACAAATATACTATTGGTAAAAAGATAATAGTGAGGGTGTGGGATTAGTAATTGATCAAACCAAAACTAAATACAAGCAAGCAGGAGGACCGGTGGAGCTGATTGGTATTATTAAGACAGGAGGCCTTGATATTGAAAGAGTAAACTCCTTCACCTACTTGGGAACCACCATAACGAGGGACAATAATGCCTCGATAGAGCTCAAGAAGAGAGTGGCAAAGGCAACCTAATGCTTCTTTGGGATAAATCGACATTTAAAAACCAAGCTCTTGTTGTGGAATACAAAGATTATTCTATATAAAACGCTCCTTCGGCCTGTCAGAATCCTGGGTCATAAAGAAAGCCAATGAAAGGAGGAGTTTTTGGCGAATTTATGGGCCTATTAGAGAGGGAGAAGCATGGCAAGTCTATTCCAGGCTCATGATGTGGTCAAACCAATAAGGCTTGGTAGGCTGCGTTGGGCTGCTCAAGTGTTGAAGGGACCAGAAGAGTAATAGATGAAAATATACAGGGCACAAGAAGAGTAAGGCGACCCAAGCTGCGATGGCTGGATGGAGTCAGTGAGGACTCCAGGAGTCTATTAAATGTCGGGAACTGGAAAGCCGCTGCACTGGACCGGGAGGACTGGCGGAAACGTATCGAGGAGGCCAAAAGTCATTGATGGGCTCTAGAGCCATGCAAGAAGAAGAAGATAATAGGCCTCCTAAACGGGATTTTAAGAAATATAAAATCTCTCTCGGAACTAAAAGGAAGACATACCACTCCTTTATTAATTTCCGAATTTCCTTTAGAAAAAATCCGATACTTAAGATTACATCTTGACAAACGTTTTAGCTTTGAATCCTCACACAAGATTAAAAATACAAGGGACTGCTCGCCGTTTCCGGCTACTCCAAAATTTACTAGACAAAAGCTCTAAACTTGACTATTATAAGACTTATTTAACCATCGAATTCCTTTTGCACCCAATCCTTACAATCCAAGCTCCTTACTTTGTTACGAATAAAGTCATACATAATGACCTCAATGTCCCACTTGTAACTGATTTGGCCTGAACCCGGTACCAGTCTTTCAATGACAAACTTCATTCCCACCCAAACCCTCTAGTTTCAAACCTAGCTACTTCTTCAGCTCCCCGATAATCTTCCGAGGCGTCTGAAATAAGATGGCCTCGTGACCATTTAAGTTAAATTTGTAATTTGAGTACCAACACTGGGTAGTTTCACTACTTGCCTTTATCCATTTATCATTCCTGGAATTACATTTATTTTAAGTATTGTTATAACTAAGTTGTAAATTTCATTTGTAAGTTGTAAAATAAATTTGAAAAAAAATCAGACTATAATTGATGTAGACATTCAAAACACAGTTTTTCCAGAGTTTTGAGTTTTACTCCAAATGGGAATGCCGACAGTTAGTTCTCATGACTGCATATTTAAAATTGTTTTTTATATAACTTTTTCTCATTCATCGGTTTTAATAACACTCAAACAGTGGATCCAATGGTCGATTGGATGTGGCTGTTTCGACAACTTTCATCTATCTACTCGTTGGTGATGTCAAGGGTTCTATTAATGAAATATATTCATAATTGCTGATGAGATTCCGGTGGAGGAAGAAGCCTGGAGCTGGAAGACGGTTGTTAGGAAGAAGCTGGAAGGTGACAGCTAAGGCTTGCCAATTACCTGCAATATTCTGCTCAGGTAGCCTCGTTACCTGCGCACTAAGTCCCTTCACCGCGCTTTGTCTTGAGGATTATCTACCCTCCTAGGTCCTCACCTCTTGTCATCGAATCCTGTCCTGATAAACAGGAAAACATACAGGAGCTCATTGTTAGCATTGTCCTCCCAGAGGGATCATTATTCAAAAAAATGAAAAATAACACAACAAACATTGTATCAATTAATCGTAAACCGAGTACTTGAGATATTCTTCAACAACGTCTTTCAGAAAGTCTACGTCACTTTTCATGAAAGCCAGAAAGCTCTTTTTGCCCTTGGTTACGAGTTAATAATTAAAATCATCAATAAGTGGTTAAGTCGAATTTTATCTAGAGATAGTTAAATGTATTGAAGGAAGCAGAATCTAATTATCATAGTACTTCTTTTGGACCAGATTAACAGATAATAACAGAACGTTTTTTTTCAAGATCGATCATCAATTAAAATGATTTTATAAAATGCATATTGTTTGAGCATAAATAATTTGAAAAAAAATCTGGAGTGACTTCGCAGCAGTTTAAGACTTGGTAGATTACGAAGAATATATCAATAATGTCTAGGTACAAGAATTACTAAATATATCAGGATATTTTAGCTTTTAATTCTATCCTTTTTTCTATAAACCAGAAATTTTATAATCTGTCTTTCTTGAATTCCGTGTAAAACTTATGTGTATGTGCATATCTGTCTCGCATAAATTTTTACGTAGTATTTTAATCATAACTTCATGGAATAATGGCATAAAAACCTAAGAAATTTAAAACTCATACACACCAGCTGCCCGTGACTGTTAATAATGAGCATATAGCTATGACTTAGACAGATAAACAACAATAACAACAACTTTATTTGCAATTTTACATATACAAGCAGCATAAGTGTGAATACATGTTCCGGACTTCATCTACATGTTTAAAGTACAGTGATTTTAATTAATTAAAGTTATATTTTATAAATAAGTTTTACAATAGCAGGAAAAATGTAGAAAAAACCCGCTTAGAAAAAAAAAATAATAATAAAATAAATGAATAAAAATGATAATGATAAAGTAAATAAATATAATAATAATAATTAAATAGAAAATAAAGAAACAATTAAAAATAACTATAAAATAAATACAGATAACTAGATTACAATACCTGCAAATAGTGATTTGTTAAGAAAGAAGTATATGTTTTGTTCTTTTGTGCGTGTAGCGTCGTAGCGAATGTTTATCATAGTTACCGATTTCTCGGATTTATGGGTTTTCGGAAGCACTTAGACAGATATATGCTTTCATAGTACCCACTGATTGCTTTCTCCGCACACATATATGGGTCCGTAGCAGTTTAAGGTTTAATATAAGCAATAGATCCTTTTCAAGCTAATGCCTAACTTAGCCCCTTATTTCACTACGGACGAAATCATGAACATGGATCAATTTCGGCAAAGGGTGAAAAAATAGTAGGGTTTTAAGTTGGGAGAGGAACTCAAAAGACAAAGAGGAATCTGTCAGAAGAATACGGGAAGATATACTGGCAGGATATCAAAGTTGGAAGAAGAAGATTCAGACACGGAAAATTATACCGATTGATAATTATAATGTAATAAAATAATATTGATAATGGGCTCATGGAACTTGAAGGATAGATTTAGAAGACTTGCTGTTTACAAACTTACCTCCATGATCCATGCTTTTGGGTTGAGGGCGTGTCGGGAAGTTTGCTGTAATAATAAATATGTAATGCATTAAAATTATATAATAAACTTTTGGTTTGTTTATTATATAATTTTAATGCAATAAATATTTATTATTACAGCAAACTTCGTCCGTAGTGAAATAAGGGGCTAAGTTAGGCATTAGCTTGAAAAGGATCTATTGCTTATATTAACTATTGCTTATTATATATCCCGTATTCTTCTGACAGATTCCTCTTTGTCTTTTGAGTTCCTCTCCCAACTTAAAACCCTACTATTTTTTCACCCTTTGCCGAAATTGATCCATGTTCATGATTTCGTCCGTAGTGAAATAAGGGGCTAAGTTAGGCATTAGCTTGAAAAGGATATATTGCTTATATTAAACCTTAAACTGCTACGGACCCATATATGTGTACGGAGAAAGCAATCAGTGGGTACTATGAAAGCATATATCTGTCTAAGTGCTTCCGAAAACCCATTAATCCGAGAAATCGGTAACTATGATAAACATTCGCTACGACGCTACACGCACAAAAGAACAAAACATATACTTCTTTCTAAACAAATCACTATTTGCAGGTATTGTAATCTAGTTATCTGTATTTATTTTATAGTTATTTTTAATTGTTTCTTTATTATTTTTTTTTCTAAGCGGGTTTTTTCTACATTTTTCCTGATATTGTAAAACTTATTTATAAAAGATAACGTTAATTAATTAAAATCACTGTTGTAGAGGAAGTCCGGAACATGTATTCACACTTATGCTGCTTGTATATGTAAAATTGAAAATAAAGTGGTTGATATTGTTGTTTATCTGTCTATATGCTCATATTAACAGTCACGGGCAGCTGGTGTGTATAAGTTTTAAATTTCTTAGGTTTTTATGCCATTATTCCATGAAGTTATGATTAAAATACTACGTAAAAATTTATGTACACATACACATAAGTTTTACACGGAATTCAAGAAAGATAAAATCGTAAATTAAACTGTTTTTCTTAGCCTTTGTTCTCGAGAAGAGTGGCGTCAATTGTGTTTCTTCATTTGGCCGGAGTGAGCATGACCTTACGAGCTGGGGTCAAGATTCTGCTTCAGAGGCGAATAGTTTGTTTACTAACTATTTTCTTGTCGACGGGTCTGTCTGCAGTCGCGAATTCATCTTCATCATTTCTCCAATCAAACACGGCGTTAACTGTCTTCAACGAGTATAACTATATAACGACTACTAAGTCGTTAAACACAATAAAACGGAAATTTGGAGGTGCGGGTGAATGTCAAAATTAATTGTCAAATAATAAAAAAATATCTATTAGAAACCCAGATTAGACATCTTCATCGGGGATCGATAAAAAAAAAAATATATATATATTAATGTCAACTTTCTTAAATAAATTACCGTAGCATAAGTTAAATTATTGATATCTCCGGCCCAATTCAAATAGAATATAGAATATTCCTAAAGAAATATTAAAGCCATTATAAATGCAATAACCAGTGGAGAATTCGGCTCTGAACTCATCTCCAAAATTAAACTAAAGCTTCTATCAGATAAAGAACAAACCGGAATTCAAGAAAATGGGAAAGATTTGGAAAGAAAGAATATAAGATGAGATGAAATAGAAAGAGATAATTAAAAAAAAATTGGAAATAAGTGAATTCCAGGACAGGAGTGAAACGACGAGTAAAAGGTGCTACATATTGAAACTTCAAAACTGTATCCTTGTCCCCAGAAGAGTCTAACAGAGAAAGAAAAATAATAAATTAATTTGATGTACATTAATAGCATCACTGACAAAAATAATATTTAAAAACCACAGGCATTATACAATAGCATTCGATTTAAAATTGATGTTCTTATATGAAAATCTAAACTGAAAACGATAGACCGAATAGTTCATTCAATTGTTAATATATATCGAACTATTCGCACAAATATTATATATATTTAAATAGTATGCTTAGCATGTGTTATATCATCAATTTATAATTACTAAATCTCTCCTTCCTTTTTATCATTTCCTTTGTTTCAATACTTAATCTCTTTTAATCATTTTCACACTCTGAACTATCATGGTACTATTTTTTGTATATTTATTTATATTTACATAATTTGTTTTCAAATTTATTTGTAAATATTATGGCTTTCAATTCTCTTTTATTTTTAACTTTTTTTTTTCACAACATCTCAATTAGTATTGTATGGCCAACACTTGCAACCAATTTTTATAATATGTTGCAACGATTTGTTTATAAAAAAATTATTTATAGCTACTAATATTATTATAAATATAACAATTACATTAATTCAATTCTCATTTTTTTTATCTTATTCGTTTAAGCCAGATGAAGGCCTGTAACACAGGTCGAAAAGACGGTTATCAATAAATAATTTTACTATTTAAAAGTTTCTGAGGCCCAACATCCGGTTATTTTCTCGTAATATTTGATATATACAGTCAACCAATAATTATTCAGGAACATTTATACATTTTTAACATTTCGATCTGTATTCTAAATAAGAAATTTTTGAAAACTAAGCTTTAAGTTACAAAAAAAAAAATATAGATTTGAACTGATGCATAGAAGAGGTTCAGTTAGATGCAGTGCTAAAACCTTATTTTAAATAAATAATTCAGGCATATTTTTAATAAACATTTGTTAATAATAAAATAAATCGACTAAATAGTTATTTGGGATTAACGCTATAATTGTTAAGCATATTTTACATGCCTAAATCCGCAGTTGTTTTCATCCGATTGAGTTCAGTAACGATCGTATAAAACCGAATAAAGGATTCGCCAATAATACTCCTATTGCCATTGTTCATAACAACGGATCATCGTATTTGGCTTAAGACCACTCCAACAAACCACGTCCGAAAAAAATAACATTGGAATAACAGCGAATAGCTTTGGTAATGCTCATTTCATTTTTGAGCGCGGATAATTAATCAAAATTATATTTAATGGTGATCATTTAGGGTTTTGGATTCCCATAAAAATATTTTAAACATAAAGCGTCTACTTATTCAATAGGGGGCGAATCAGTTGATTATATAATTACCAATTTTAATATATTTTATTGTAAAAGTAAGTTATTTCAGTCTTATTATTAATGAGTATTATCATCATCATCACTGGCACTACAAGCTGGTACGGGTCTTCGCCGCATCAAGACGACGCTCCCCCTCATGTCTGTCTTGCGCCAGGGTCTGCCAAGCTCTGGTGTTGAGGAGCTCCTTTGCGTCGGCTTCGTCCTCATCTGCCCTATAATGTATGATGAATGTATGATTTTATTATTATTTAGACCTTATGAAATAATAATAAGACTAGGCGAATGGAAAGGCTGGAGGCAATAGAACCAATCCCTGCTTACAAAATAGAACAAATCCTGGAGGATTTGAAGATATCAGAGGTAACGAAGAATAAATTAATACCGCGTATATATATATATATATATATATATATATATATATATATATATATATATATATATATATATATATATATAAATACCATGTATCGATGTTATTAGGAAATAAAGAAAACTACTTTAATAAGCTCATCGCCTTTCAATCAAAAGGAGGATTAATTAAGAATATATGTATATGTATATGTGTGTATATATATATGTATATATTGTCGGTGTGTATAATGTTATATAGATAATATAAATTTTATATTATATCATAAATCTTATATATTTATGTATAACGTTTTATTTTAATATGAACAACTTCATATATGTTCCATTTCTATCATATGTTTAATATGTTAATATGGTTTTACTATGTGCCTATTATAGCATGGTATGTTATTATTTAAATATTTAACAATATTTTTACTAAGTGTAATAAGGTAACTAGAATATATAAATGTAATTATGTAGGTAATGTAAATATGTATATTCTCTAGTGGTAATTATGTAGATACTGTAAATATTTTTCTTCTCCAGTAGTGAGGGCAATAATAACCATTTGTAGTTGTTTGCCCCTAAAATAAAACAACAACAACAACAACAATTAAGAATATCTAATACAGTTATCTCCTACTTTTTATTTTATCTTATTTTTCTTTACTTATACATTTTTTCATTTTTTTATTTTATTTATTCTATTCCGGTTTCATAATTTTTTTTACTAAAAACGATTATACAAAAACTAAGGCGTTGATGACCAATCGGTTTTACGCCTCAAATTTGGAAAAACCAAGCAAGAATAAATTGAAGATAGATAAAAATTAAATAATCAAAACAAAAAAATTTATTCAAAACGTAAAGAAAGAAGACAAGATTGAAATTAAAAATAGAACATTGTAAACAAATGAAGAGGTACAGGTAAGATAAGAGGAAGGAAAAGAAATTGTCAAGTTGTGATATTAAAAAAAAATAAAAAAATTAACGGAGGCCCTTTATATTGAAATATCGATTTTTCTCGAAATATCGAACTGATTTAATGTGATATATATTTTTTATTATAATGGTTTGTCAAGTGATTAAAAGTGTCTCGATTAATATCCATTATCGATTAATAATAGATTATATATAATAGATGACAGTATAACTATAAAGGTACTATTGTAGCAAAGGCTATGACGAAACGGATGACGGTTGGGCGGTTCAGCAAGATGCAACGTTGGGGTGCAGCAAGATGCACTCTGCACCGTTGGGGTGCACCGAGGGGTCCCTCCTTAAAAATTTCTTGGGAGGGTTCCGCTGCCCATTATGATCCTTGTGAGCGAGACTTTTCACATGACCTAGCTTGGGGTCTCTATTCAAACAATATTCTATGCCCCACCTCTGCAAATCTCCATAGTTTCCTTGACGGGCGGCAATATCGTATTATTGATGTCTAGTTCGACCGGAAGGGTGCACCCAGCCCTGTCCCTAGCTAATCCTTACTGGTTTCTGAAAAGAATATTATAGATTTTTAAAGACGTGTGGGAGTGTTATGAGTACCTTGGAACGTATTAACGCTCTTCGCAGAAACACGTTATGAGTATTTCTTTTTTAAAATAAAATGTACGTATGTATTTATTATTTTTTTATCGCAATAAATGACCCAAACTAATTAATCCATAAATCTTAATATTCTATTCATAGATAAATTTAATTATTTTTCAAAAGAATGCTTACCTAATTTATTTGTACCGTGGCAAGAAAAAATTAATATCTTCTTATCATTCTCGATAAGTTTGAAGATGTACCATATGACTTAAGAAACTCAAATAGTCTAGTTATAGAATTAAACATTTTTTAATAAGAAAAGTAAGTTAGAACAGAATTACCGAAATAACAAAAGTGGCTGATAGATATATAAAGATAGCATGATAAATAAAGATAAAATAATATGTAATAATAATGGATAATAAAAAATATAATAAAATCATTTTATTTCATTTCTTTTTTTTTAACGCACAAGGTAGCTCTGTGAGTACAGTCGATTTCAAGCCCGACTGTAGCAGGTTAAATATTTAATTAGTTATCACCCATAGATGAACTTGATGCGCAGACAAAACTTCAGCCAAATCACCTCCTTGCATAACCGTTGGATAAGAAACAGTACAGTCTCTACCATTTACTGTTCCCAATAATCTTACTGTGTTCTGGTGGTAGTGTTTTTTTTTTTTTTTACCATTTTCTATTCAGCTTCAATATTAAGATTAATAATAACGTTTCAGATACGCTGATGATGATATCCTTTCGGTCGTTTCGTGTATAAATTATTTAGATATGGTGAAGCGAAGAAAGTATTTATTATAGCGTGGCTATAGAAGGGCGTGGTTTATTGGAGGCATTGAGAGGATTAGATGGGCTTCAAATTACTGCTGATAAACCATCCCTATCGCTTCGTCTCTGCGTCTCCGGTTTCAGATCTATTGGCTCTGTCTGTCATCCGTCCCGTTGTCTTCTATATAGGTCCATGACCTGGCTCAGTGGCCGCCGAACTGGAGGATACGCGGCGATAAGGAGCGGGACGAAGGAGCGAGTGGATTTCAATGTAACTTCCTATCACTTATGGACTATCTGGGACATGTAGGGATGGCGATAGGAAAAAAAGAAAGATTTTTTTTTAATATATCAATAGTACTTTGTTGTCGATATTTCAATATTATTTTTTTAAATGATTTTTAATAATTGAACTTTAGGGGATATAACTATCTATGTAAATTTATATGCTATTTTATTTAACCGATTATTTCACAATAGTAGAGAGTTCCAAATTATCAGCATAACTTTACACTTCTGTCTATTTATTTTATTCAATACTTTTTCATTAGCTTACATTGTTATCTTTACGATTTATCTAATCATTTTACTTCTGTCTTTTATGTTTCGGATAAATTGTTTTGATTTTAATTATGTTTCTTCCATTACCTCTAATATCCTCAAATCTTACAGAGTATCTTTCATTTAGTTCCTTTTTTCTTTATTCTACTTATTGCAAATTTTATTTTATTTGCCCCATCATTCATTCTATGTAAATGTAAATAGAACCATAATCGTCTTTAACTATACACAGCATTACGATAATTCATTGATGTTCTCTGTGAAAAGAAGTCAACCAAACCATATCCAACCCGGATTGCCAGGGTGTTGGGAAGCAAAATATTATGAGTTCAATACTAAAATAATCTTAGTCAAGAAGAGTGTCCTTGTTACATGCAGAAAAAAGTGTGCAATTACAGCAATCCATGAAGGGCTATCAGCGCCCAGGAAAAAAACAAACATTAACATTCCAATACCTAAGATAAGGGTAATCAGGATTATGGATAAAACACAAACAGTGAAGTTCCAGGCATAAAAAAAAAAATTAGAAAATGGATGACGGTTTCTTTTAAATAATTATTTATGTCGGTATGATTAATGTTGAGTTTTTAATTTATACTTCAACATATCATAAATGAAATATAATTTCACAAATAACAATAATCTACTACTTCCTGTAAAGATTAACAAATTAAATCCGACTGGGATTGGAGGGGAAGAGAGAGGGAAAGCGTGGTGACATTTCCCCCTCAAAACAAGCAGGCCTAATTTCTTCCAGGTTATTCTACATAAAAGCCCACACGGCGCTGTGGTTAAACCTTGTATAAATTTATTACTGTTTTTATATATATGTAATAGAAAGAAAATAATATATATTGTTTATGGTTCTAGAGTTTCAGTCAGTAATTGAACTTCTTAGGCGACGTTTCGAGACTAGGTTAGTCTCATATTCATGCCCTGACAGTGAAAAAATGATCTTTTAGTGAAAACATTAAATAGCACACTAAACTTAATGTAAAATGTCACTTGTAAGTATAATAGGATAGGGTGTACTTACAAGTTCCAAAGAATTGATCAATTTATCATTAATCAGTTACTTCGCAATATATCATAAAATGTTTATATTGCATTAGCTATGATCGATTACTTATTCGTTGATCATAGCTAATGCAATATAAACATTTTATGATATATTGCGAAGTAACTGATTAATGATAAATTGATCAATTCTTTGGAACTTGTAAGTACACCCTATCCTATTATACTTACACGTGACATTTTACATTAAGTTTAGTGTGCTATTTAATGTTTTCACTAAAAGATCATTTTTTCACTGTCAGGGCATGAATATGAGACTAACCTAGTCTCGAAACGTCGCCTAAGAAGTTCAATTACTGACTGAAACTCGAGAACCATAAACAATATAATTCTACAACAGTCAAGATAAGTAGAAACGAAAATAATATATATATATATATATATTTTTTTTATTTTTATTTACGGCTCATATGATATATAATTCTTGACCAATCAGGATCCTCTTTTCATCATACTCAGATGTTCTTCGGTACTCGAGAACTGTAACTTAATCCCATTGGCCGAGGAAGGACAGCGATAAAGGAGTTTTATTACGGTTATAGGAAGAACAAAGTAAATGCTCCGGACTAACATTGTTTATTGCTTCGGAAAGAATCCTCATTTTTACAGCTCCAAAGTTATCAGTCGGCGGGTAATTTTTAAGACCCCACTAAAACGAGGTCGTAAAAACTACTCGATAGCCCAGCTAGCTAAACCCCCGCCCAATATTTCCACATCCATAAAATGGGGAAGTTGCAATGAGTGCTCTTTCTTAATTGAAATTTGTCAGTATTATTAAAAAATAACAACAGTCGTGAAAGTTTAAAAACATTATAAAGATGAGCATCTATGCTTCTTAATTTACGATCCTTTTATCAACTCTCAGCTGTTATTTGTTTAAAGTTGATAAAAACGTGTAAACCCAGAAAGCATTTATCTTTACCGAGTTCGTATATTTTTATTATTTAAAAATGTTGTCGTTACAACATGATCAACGTAAATACTACTTTTGAATGAGTAAGAAAAGAGTCCGAGTAGGGAGAACTGTTTATTAGAAAGACAACGGTTCACTATAATTTATATATGAGTTGAATTAATATATGAAATGAAAGAGCAGTTGAAATTCTATCGAGTTCAGAACTCTAACTGTCTTCTAACTCACACCGCCCACCCGAAACCCTGAAGATGTCCTAAATCTTAGGCCGAAACGTTGACACAATAAAATATATATTGACAAAATAAGTTTTTCTTATTTCGTGTAATCTTTGACTGCCTGGCCAATTCAATCCGTTATTATAATTTATATAATACTATAATAAATATAATACAAATATATTTTTTTAAAATTTATTTATTGATATTTACAACTGTATAAAAAAAATACAACAAGTAAATGGGCTAAGCGATACATAATGACATGTGAAAATGACAAGTAGAGAAACTACCCACTGGTAGTACTCAAATCACAAGTTCAACTAAGAAGTCACGGGGCCATCTTCTTTTCAGACGCCTCGGAGGATTATCGGGAATTGAAGAGGAAGCTAGGTTTGAAACTAGAGGGTTTGAGTGGAAATGAAGTTTGTTGTGAAAGGATAGATAGCGGTTTCGGGTCAAATCAGCAACAAATGGGACATTAAGGTCGTTATGGATGATTTTATTCTTAACAAAATAAGGAGCATTAAGGATTTTACGAAGGATTTTGGATTGTAGGGATTGGATACGAGAGGAATTCGATGGCTTAGTGGAGCCCCAAAGCTCTACTCCGTAGGTCCAAATAGGTCGTATGATGGTCATGTAGATGAGTCTTTTGTAATTAATTGGGAGCTTAGAGCGTTTGTCTAGTAAGTGTTGAAGTAGCCTGAAACGTCGAACGGTTTCTTGTCTTTTCAGTCTCGTATGAGGATTCCAAGTTAATCGTTTGTCAAGATGCAACCCTAAATATACAAATATTTAAATCAGAAAAACATTAAAAATTATTGTTTACAGTAAATACATATTAAGCAATACTTTAACAACATATTCTCAAAAAATTAAAATTTGTAACGTAAAATCGCACATTTTTTGACCGCACTTTTACGCAAGTCCCGGCATAAAACAAAATTAATTATACAATTGTTTGTCACCAATAAAGAAAAAAAATCTGTTATTCTATTATTTGAGGTTCAGTCAAGAAATGTACAACTATTATTTGAGGAGGTTTCAAGATTCATTGTTCTGATATCCATCCTAAACATACCAGTACTTATATAAGACACTCTACTCCCAATTAAAAATATATATATTAAGGTTGTTGAAAGATCGAGTTCTGCTTGAAAGTTCCTGAATTGTTATTTTCTAATTAGACAATACTTTTAAATTAGACCCAAATTAAAATTTTCTACTTCCATACATAGTTACATACATTTTCTTTTTTCGTGCTTTCCTTCATTTACCTTACCACCCCTCCCAACATAACTTTTGTTATCGTAAGAACGTTTCTTCGGCGGAAACCTCGGTACGAAATCTCCTCTAACAAATAGATATTTTGAGTGTGTTACACAAAGATGAGAGCTCTATATCCTACGACATAATGATGGTAACAACGTGATGTGTTTAATGGAGCCTTGGCTATTACATATCAATCCAAAGATGTAATTAAAAATATTAATTAAACTTAAGGGAATATCCTTCTTCAACTTCACCTACCTCTTTGTAATTGTCTCCTTCTCCACCCTCCACCCGCCTCTTCGACTAAATGAATTCCAGAATTTATTGCCCTGAATAATTGGGGAGCTCTCTCTACTAATATCACGCTTCTTGGCTATATCCTCTGGGTTCGACGAACTCCTGTCAGCGTGCATAATTTCTATACACCGTATGCGCAGAACATGCGTTTAAGTGATAATGGTAAAATAATTGGTGGGCTCAGAAATGCCTTAAAACAACTTTAAGACAGTAGACTCCCTATGTATGAAGTAACTTCGTGACTGGTGCGGCGCCGGACCTGTACAGTCAGTCTTAATGTGGTAAATAAATAATAAATCTCTAACCTTTGATATCTGTTTAATAAATGAGGTATAGATATATGTTAATATGAACTTTTTTGATTATTTTGTGTTAGAGAAAACATACCTAAAATAGTGCAGTGCAATTCCGAAACACCCTGTGATTATTGTTAATTACGTATATAAACATAAACTGAAATTTCTGATATGAAAATTTTTCGACGCATGAAAAACCAGTTAAAACAGTGTACATAAACTTCCCTTTTCTCCCCCCCCCTCCCCCTCCCCCCGAAGTAAAGGACACCATTTCACATTTTTGCTATTTTTGTATTCCAGATGATTGAATTATTAAAATTTGTTTCTTTGTTACATATTGAAACAACTTAAAGAAATCTGTTATGTAGTTGGTATTGATAAGTCATTGAAAGCATTTACATACAGTATTTATTTACGACTATTTACCGAAAATATTAAATATTATGTGAACACGGTGTCCTTTTCCATATCCGGGATATGGAAAAGTAAGAAGAAAAAATAAAATAAAGAAAGTGGAAGTAGGAACGAGGACTTGTAAGACGAGCACTTAAGGGAAGATGACCCGCTGCAGAGCATCATAACGATAAGATCCATGGCTGGAGCTGGGGTCATTAGAAAGCCAGTGATCTATAAGCGAAGCCATCCTCCGGTGTAACAGGTGCCATCATGAGCGCAAGAAGGCCAGCAGACAGTTAGTTCTCGACCAAGAGGACAATAAATAATATAAACAGGGCACTTAGGCCCGATTAGGACCACTAGTCTAGTCGCAATTAGCTCCGCAGGTACCGTTTCACTTCTTCTTCCGCGTTCTTCTTAGTCTTTTTTTCTCCATCTTCTTCTTCTTTCCTGTCGGATCCTTCCATGCCGTAGTTATCTCGAAACTATATTGCACACAGGTTGTTCCTCCAGGAGAAAAAATCTATAAAGAATATTCTTGCAGCTGCAAGTAGAAAGAAATCATCGAAATTGCGAGTTTGCCTGAGTAATTTTCTCACGGGTTTTTCGCTTTAAAACTGCAATTTGCAATATTCCAACTATTTATATTCATATATCAGGATTTAAAAGAAAATGACACAGGACGAAGATAATGACTATAAACGGCGTTATCTGGAATTTTATAGTGAAACAGGATATCTCACAATATGAAGAAAAAGTTGAGGTTTTAAACAAGAACATTTCTATATAAGTACTCGAACTAATCTATTAATGTTATAAACAATTTGATAAACCTATAGAGCCTAAAAAACCTGTTCCACTACCACCCATGGAGGGTCTTAGGATAGGGCCTGGACTGTTTCTTGGATAACTGTTGTAGAGGGAGGTGATTTGAACTATGGGTACCTACTTTATAGAGCCTGGGTGAGCCTCAGAAGGGTCTCTATAGCCGGCTTGTAAGGGATTAAATAAATTATCTGCCATAGCCAGATTTGAACCCGGGACCTCAAGTGTTCTACCACTGAGTTACCCTCGAACTTGAACTGAGAACCTAAAAACCATAAATCGCTTAGTAAAAAACAGATACAAAACTATGTGAAGGGAAAAGTATAATAAAATCTCTATTAGAGCAAATCAATAATTGAAAAACATAAGTTTACTCATGATATATTAACATTAAAATTTAAACATAATACTTAACTCGATTGTAGTTGAATATTTGTTGTGTGTGCATAAAGAAATGCATGCAGTCGATGAAATCAGTGGATGAAGCTGACATTCTTTACGATAGACGGCTTTAAATGGAAATATTCGCAGTAATTTGATAATTAAATATTCTCAAAATTATTGTAGTACTGCTAAGTATTATAATCAGCGGTAAAAGAATCCTTTTCAATAAATTATTATTACAGGATTAGTGGTAGAGCACTGAGTAGCTATGGAAATCCTGGTTAAAATCTCGCTGCAGGCAAGACTTTTATTTAGTCTGTTTGCGGCCGGAAATGGATCATGTGGGATCTAGGACCCTCCTGGAGCTCACCCACCCTCTACAAAATGTTATGAAAATTAGGTACCCAAAATAAGGGGGGGGGGAATCTGGTGGTTGAGTGTGATCTTAAGACAAGTCACCTTCATGAAGAACCGTTGTCCATGAAACAGTACAGTCTCTATCATGCACTGAGCTCCAGACCCGTTCACGGGTTGTAATGGTAAAGGTTTTTTTTTTTTATATGTATAATCAACAGTAAAAGAATCCTTTTCAATAAATTATTTTTCCCGTAATTACTTTTCCCTTATTTTTGTTAGGGAGTTTGTACATTACAGATAGCTAAAAGGCTTTAAGAAAAATAATTAAGACGTGTTTCATCTACTTATAGCGCACATAATCCTCAGTGCACTACACAGTTACGAAGGATCCAAACGTTGATCGTTATTATCATCATATTCTTACCCTCTTCTACCGCTGCAGCGGTATCTCGGTTCCAGTCCCATTCCTCTTCTTCTGAAAGCATCCTTTACGCTATCCTCCCATGAGATGCGAGGCCTTCCTCTGATCTTCAAATCTTTCGCGTTTCGCCACCTCAATGTTTAAGTAATACTGAAGCAGTTATATGCGAAACGACGGCTTACTTTTATTTGCTACTAAGCCTTCCATTTCAGCCTCTCCTTTTTATGATAAAGTTGGGTTTTAGATACTTTTTATTGACTGAGCCTCCCATTGTCGTATCGTCCCGATAACACTGCCTTGTCTATCGTGAGTTAGCTAATTCGGGCGTGTAGTAGTCGTTGGCAATGAGGACATTATGAGCCATATAATAGAGGCCGTGGCGGTGACAGTGCCTGACAGTCCCCCTACTATACACTATACGAGACCTCCCCACTATACAGGACCCCCCCCCACTATACACTATACAGGAGGCCCTGGCAAAGAGCCTGCACGAGACCTCGACTTCTATCATCGGAGCCGGGTGACAACCCCCTAGGCTCTTCTATTGCCAGCTTTCTATTTGATTAATCTAAACGTTTATTTCCCCATGTCAACTGGTTCGTTGGCTCGGACGTTTCTATGATCGCGGTTGATGTCCGCGTCGGAGTTGTTGATCGAGTTGAACCCAACAACTTGATCAAAGGCTTTGAAAAGTCTCAAGAGCGTGTCAGCTCTCGATCAGCGCAGCTCACTGGGCGCGATGCTTTCGTTTGTGATTCCGCTCGTACAGCGTCCATTTTCATTAGTTATAGTCAAAGAGTCCGGTGTCAGCGGATGTTGTTAGCTGGCTCGGTAGTCCTCTTAGTTCGGATTCATGGTGGAAAATCGCTGGAACATGGAAGGCTCGGATTAGCCGCGTTACAAGAGAACCAAACGCTACCAGGACCGCGCTTAGATTATGTCATGTTTAGTTGATAATAGTTAATGATACCATTACTAGGCATAATGATTGGGAAAATGCGAAAATATAATATTATATAAATATTAAATATAAAAATAAATAGTTTCCATAGAATCATTGAACATGTAAATCCAAAATAAAACGAGTATAGAATACAGTTCTTCGAGTAAATAGATATTCGTCCAGAAAATTCATAATGAATAGTAATCGTTCTCGCTTTAATTATTAAAATAAAAATTGTTTTATCAGGAGCAGAAGGAGAAGCCTAACTGAGACTAATATTGACAAGGAATAATCACCATAATGGAAAAACAGCATTAGTCAGTCTTTTATCAAATTTGTTTACCCCTTGCGATTTGTGCAGATTCGACCAAGAAATAATCAACAAATTCGCCAAAATAACGCTTAGTGATCCATCTCTTCAAATGGCGTTGAAACCTGAAACAGGGATGGGATCCCCAAGTTTAGCTCCTCGAGACTTCGACCTGAGCACAAAGTGATAACTCTTCCCTAATTGCGGTTAGTTAAGTAGTGGGTCTTATGTATGATATCAACTTTGCAACTCTAACAATAATCACTTTGTCTGAAGAGAGCGCGAGGAACACGTGAACTTTGAACATTTAATCATGTTAGATGTTGTGCGTCTATCTATAAAATACAAATGAATCGCCATTTCCTTGCTAACCGCAAAACTCGAGAACGGCTCGACCAATTCGGCTAATTTTTTTTTTCACATGTTTGCTAAGTCGCAAAGAAGATTCTTTTTTTTTAGGGAAAAACTTAAAAATTTTTTAAGGGAAAAACTTAAATAACAATTTTAAAGAAGATGAAATTTGCTACGATTTGAGCCCAAATGCGGCTCTGTTCGTCTAACAGGTCATGAATTATGTTCCAATCATATAATAATTAACCGGAATCTCAGCCCTATCTATAAAATACAAATGAATCGCCATTTCCTTGCTAACCGCAAAACTCGAGAACGGCTCGACCAATTCGGCTAATTTTTTTTTCTCACATGTTTGCTAAGTCGCAAAGAAGATTCTTATAGAGAGAAAACCAGTAAAAAAAATGTTTAAGGGAAAAACTTAAATAACAATTTTAAAGAAGATGAAATTTGCTACGATTTGAGCCCAAATGCGGCTCTGTTCGTCTAACAGGTCGTGAATTATGTCCCAATCATATAATAATTAACCGGAATCTCAGCCCTATCTATAAAATACAAATGAATCGCCATTTCCTTGCTAACCGCAAAACTCGAGAACGGCTCGACCAATTCGGCTAATTTTTTTTTTCACATGTTTGCTAAGTCGCAAAGAAGATTCTTATAGAGAGAAAACCCGTAAAAAAAATGTTTAAGGGAAAAACTTAAATAACAATTTTAAAGAAGATGAAATTTGCTACGATTTGAGCCCAAATGCGGCTCTGTTCGTCTAACAGGTCATGAATTATGTTCCAATCATATAATAATTAACCGGAATCTCAGCCCTATCTATAAAATACAAATGAATCGCCATTTCCTTGCTAACCGCAAAACTCGAGAACGGCTCGACCAATTCGGCTAATTTTTTTTTCTCACATGTTTGCTAAGTCGCAAAGAAGATTCTTATAGAGAGAAAACCCGTAAAAAAAATGTTTAAGGGAAAAACTTAAATAACAATTTTAAAGAAGATGAAATTTGCTACGATTTGAGCCCAAATGCGGCTCTGTTCGTCTAACAGGTCGTGAATTATGTCCCAATCATATAATAATTAACCGGAATCTCAGCCCTATCTATAAAATACAAATGAATCGCCATTTCCTTGCTAACCGCAAAACTCGAGAACGGCTCGACCAATTCGGCTAATTTTTTTTTCTCACATGTTTGCTAAGTCGCAAAGAAGATTCTTATAGAGAGAAAACCCGTAAAAAAAATGTTTAAGGGAAAAACTTAAATAACAATTTTAAAGAAGATGAAATTTGCTACGATTTGAGCCCAAATGCGGCTCTGTTCGTCTAACAGGTCGTGAATTATGTCCCAATCATATAATAATTAACCGGAATCTCAGCCCTATCTATATAATACAAATGAATCGCCATTTCCTTGCTAACCGCAAAACTCGAGAACGGCTCGACCAATTCGGCTAATTTTTTTTTCTCACATGTTTGCTAAGTCGCAAAGAAGATTCTTATAGAGAGAAAACCCGTAAAAAAAATGTTTAAGGGAAAAACTTAAATAACAATTTTAAAGAAGATGAAATTTGCTACGATTTGAGCCCAAATGCGGCTCTGTTCGTCTAACAGGTCGTGAATTATGTCCCAATCATATAATAATTAACCGGAATCTCAGCCCTATCTATATAATAAAAATGAATCGCCATTTCGTTGCTAACCGCATAACTCGAGAATGGCTCGACCTATTCAGCTAATCTTTTTTTACATATATTTTTTAAGGCCTCAAGAAGGTTCTTATGGAGAGAAAAACTGTGAAAATGACGAGGGAATAATAAAAACAACAATTTTCTTTTCCCATACAAACCACTCTGTTCCCAGCTGTCAAAAATTTGACGTCAATCTAAGCAAAACAAAGGCGAGTTAGTTGTTAGTAAAAGTTTATTAGGGCCCAGTCCCTAAATAATAAAATAATATAAGTTTTTGTGTAAAAATTAAACTTTTCTGTTTAATTTTCTCATACAAGCCCAAATATATCATAAACATGGAACCTGCTATGTTGCCGGTGACAAATGGCGACTATAAATTCCTGCAAAGAGAATAAATGGGCAACATAGAATAAATTGATCAGCGTTGTGTAAATAACAGTTTAGTAAGGAGTTGATTGAAGAACAATTACAAACTTTGTTTCATCAACAAAATCAATTGATTTCATTGTTCAAAACTACGCTGGATCTTACGATGCGATCGGGTAATCATAAAATTGTAATCAGAGCTGATAAAACTCGTGTAGGAAACATGCGAGATATTTCAATGTACCAACAATCGATGAACTTGCCATTGTTATGGTTGGAGAAAATTTGGAAGCCCTCTGTTTTAGGGTAATAGGGCAGAAAAACGTCTGCCGGTACAGCTAGTAAAGAATAAAAACCTGTAATGGAACTCTAACACTTGGAGGATTTGATGGTCTCAGCCTAGCTTTTTGTTATTATTACTATCAATATAACGTTTTCTTCTTTCTTTTTTTCCCATATTGGCCTTCTAAGGACTACGTCATTTTAACTGCTTTTTTTTTCTTCTTGACATTGACCCAGTACTCCCTCAGCCATCGCCGGTCCTGCTGCCTTCTTTCTTCCGTCCATCTCTTTCCCATCCTCAGCTTGGGCTTTTCTTGAAATCCTCGCAGTTAATCCCCATCTCCTACCTGTAAATCTCTTTCCACCTCTTCGTACCAGGCAGGTTTGGTTATTATGATTATTTTTGTTCTTTTTCTCGGTTTCTACCGGAAACGCACTTACCCATACATAATTCAAGACTCGATTATTTTATGCTATTTAATGTCATTTCTGGAATCAGTATATTTGTGGATATAACCAACGGCAAAACTTTTGCTTTATCAAGCTTGTATAACTGCTTCAATTCCTCTGTCAGGTCCTGATATTTCCTAATTATTTCGGCGACCACCTTGTGGAGGTTATCATCTGAGGAATTGTGTGATCGGTTATGATGGCCTGGTCCCAATAAAGCTTGAAGTGCCCTTTATAAATTATTGGTTGAGGGCTGTACCTGTAATTATGGTAGGCCTTGTCTACAGTATTAAATTCCATGGCCAATTCTCGGTATACAATTTTTGCCACATTGTTGTGTCTCAGCAAATACTCCTTGCCAGGAACAACCTGTACCCGGATATAATATGCTGGATTGATTCTGTGGTTGTTTAGCACAGTCGACACATACCTAAAATTGCCTCTCCACATATACGGCGCCTATAGGTCTTCGTAGCAATCCCCTGGTCCTGAATGGCTAGAACAAAACGTTCGGTTTCAGGAAATAATCTCCCTCTATTAATGTATTAATGATGCTTCCATGTGAGCCCCTTCTGCCGCCAGACTATGATAAAACTTTACGCGGAGCTCTTGAGATTTCCACTCCTTAAGAAGGCTTTCTTGATTTACAGGTGAGGAAAAGTTCTCACTTCGTAAGTTTACATCCTTACAAACGATGATTTAGGGTGCCGTTTTCTCGATTGTACTAATTGTACTCTCAGATACGAGTCCATAGCGCTTAGGTCTGTATCGGTCCATTTTATAACTCCAAAGGAGTAAGACAATGCTGGTGTATTCAGTCCTTTTATAATATTCTTCCCCGAAAGGTATGTTCCAAACACTGTTTTTACTCGCTGTTTTAATTTATCCTGGAATACCTTTTTTATACCTTAAATTATATGTAAGTATATATATAATTTATATACATATAAATTAGGAATACCTAAAATTCCAGAACTGGTCTATACCTAGGTATTTGTATGAGTCATTTTTGTTGAGGCTATTAATTATTGATAATTCCAAATTACTTGACTCTTTAATTTTACCTTTCTTTATGTGGAGTACCCCACATTTCTCTACTCCCATCTTCATATGAATATCTCCACTAAAGACTCTGACTGTTTCAAGAAGAATTTTTATTATTATTGTTCTTTTTCTCGGTTTCTACCGGAGAATGGACCCACCCGGACATAAGTGAAGGATTAGGCTAGAAAAATTACTTAGTAATATTCATAATTTTCCGAACAATACTCGCAGTTCCGAGTAAGACCGCCTTCTGCATTTGATCCAGAATAATGTAATTAAGGACCAATTTTTGTATGCTGTTTAATGTCATTTCTTTAGTCAGTCCATTCGTGGATATAACCAACGGCAAAACTTTTGATTTTTCAAGCTTGTATAACTGCTTCAATTCCTCTGCCAGGTCCTGATATTTCCTAATTTTTTCGGCGACCACCTTGTGGAGGTTATCATCTGCCGCTACTCCTATTTCAATTATATTCACACATTTTTCCTCTTTTATAATCAGCAAAATGTCAGGCTTGTTGTGAGGAATCGTGTGATCAGTTATGATGGTCCAGCCTGGTCCCAATAAAGCTTGACTTGCCCTTTATCAATTATTGGTTGAGGGCTGTACTTGTAATAAGGGTAGGTCTTGTTATCATTATTTTCTTATTATTACTATTACAATAACCTTTTATTCTTATTATTATTACAATAGTCTTTAGTTATTACTAATACTAACTATAGACTTTTGTATCGTAGAGAGTCAATTTATTTGGTGATAAATGGTTTGGTAGTTTAATTTATCTATTATCCATAGATTGACTATAACATTGAGATAGGATGGGTGTGAAATAACAAACGAATTCTGAAAAAATAATCCATTTCACCGAGAGTAAACATTCATTTTTCAAAAGGAAAATTGAAATTAATTTAAGTTCAAGAAAAAAATTCAGGAAACATGGCTAATTAAAACTCTAAGAGAAGAACAAATGTTAAGGGCTTGTGCATCTTGGCCGCCATTTTGTTAAATCCTAAGGATAATATAATGGATCTTAGGGCGTAGAGTTTCTTCTTAGCTAAAAGTTCTGGGTTGTCAGATCAAATCCGACGGTGGCAGATACATTATTTAAATTAACAGGCACGGATGGATCCAGAAGGCTACTGAGACCCTCATGGTGCTCACCCATTAATTATGGGGGAGGGAAACGTGGAGTTTGATCTCGGACAAATCGCCTACCTGCGCACATTGTATTCTAGAAACAGTACTGTCTGTACCATGTATTGAATTTAAGACACATTAATAGTTGCATTACAGGTTAAAAAAAATAGGATATACAAATGTAACACACAGAATTAAGTGAGGACATTTTGACATGTACTATGAGAAACAACTAAAAAAGAAAACGAAAATAACACAGTACATAGGGAGTAGATATATAATGCTGAATCACAAGCATGTATATAAATATTCGCTTATTCCAGACAAATAAAAAAACATGAAACAACAGGCATTCTAGAAGCAACGTATATTATTAAAATTATAAAACAGAAGACATAATTCAAAATGGATTAAATAAAAACTTAAGTATTAATTACACAAATACTACTAACAAATTAATGATATTAATAAAAGAACTGAAGAAGTTAGTATTGACAACCATCGCAACGGCGAAGACAGATTCCTTTAATTGCTCACGAGGAGAGCCAAATTATCGCCATTGTCCGTTCCCGAGCCCGGGATCAGGAGCGCAGGGAGGGAGGAGTCAGGAGTCAGCGAGGGCCGTTCCAACTGCAATCCCTCAGGTCAGCTTCATTAGTCTTAATTACTAGATAGGGAGGAAAAAATGGGTCGTACGTACTGCAAATCCGAATTATCGGCTGTTTGCACAGGAGCTGCATACCAAGTGCACTGATTACTGCACATGTAAGCGGACATGTTTTAGTTTGTACTGAGCTAAAAAACTTAATCAGCGGAGTTTGAAAAAGTTTTATATAGGAAATTAACATAGCACATCCAATCACGCTACCAGGGTGAGTATTGGGAGCCTTCAGTCTTTCCTGATATGAATTTATAGTCTTTACCATAAAAAATAAGCGGTTGGAGTGGGACAATGGTCAGCAGTGATGAATGCGTGTTCTTTTTGCACCGGTGTTTATATACCGTATATATCTATGTACCCAGAACTCTATTCAATTCTATGTATGAATCATAATAGAAATGTTTTATTATTTTTCACGGGGTGTAGAATTATTGTATGCCATTGGAATCATTTTTATTTAATTGAATCATTATCGACTAATTAAAGTTTATTGTTATTTCTTTTAGATGGATAATTAGTTAATTTTTAAATAAAATAATCAACAATAATATTGATATTATCGATTATGAAAACTTTAAACTTTAGTTGTACATGCTATAAAAGCATTTATATTGAGTTGAAGTGTGTGTTGTCAAATTAATAAATGATGGTTAATTTAATTTCTTCGTAAAATCCCGTTCTGTATCTCCTTATTTTCACTGTAAATATATGTATATATATTTTTACTTAATTTAATGATATTTACAACTATAATGCAATTATAACAAGTAAATGTGCTAATATGTACAATATGACATGAAAACACTTGTGGAGAAACTACCCATCGGTAGCACTCCAATAAAGTTCTATAGTAGATGATCTCGAGGCCATCTTCTTTTCAGACACCTCGGAGGGTTATCAGGAATAGTATGGGAAGCAAGTTGAGAGACTAGCGGGTTCAAGTGTGTATGGAGCTTGTTATGGAAGGATAGGTATCTAGTTTGGGCCAAATCAGTAACATATGGGATATTAAGATCATGATGGTTGAGTTTGTTTGTGACATAATAAGGAGCATTGAGGATTTTACGAAGGATTTTGGATTGTAAGGATTGGATACGACATGAATTGGATGGTTTAGTAGAGCCCCAAAGCTCAACTCCGTATGTCCAAATAGGTCTGATAACTGTCATGTAAATGAGTCTTTTGTAATTAATTGGTAGCTTAGATCGTTTGTCCAGTAAGTGTTGAAGTAGGCGAAAACGTCGAGCAGTTTCTTGTCTTTTCAGTCTTGTATGAGGATTCCAAGTGAGACGTTTGTCCAGATGGAGTCCTAGGTAACGTATCTGTTCGACAGGGTTCAGTGGAATATTATTAAAGGATACAGTAGGGCAGGAATTCGTAGGTTTACGACGAAGGGTGAAGGTAATTTGATGGGATTTGTTAGGATTTATTTTAATCCTCCAATTTTGACACTATTCTTGAAGGTTTGGGATATGGGATGCAACAAATGGATCCTTATTTACTGATAACACACATGTGTCATCAGCGTACGTAGTGAGGACAGTGCTTGGATGGCTTGGGATGTCAGCTGTATATATCGTGTATAGGATGGGACCCAGGATACTACCTTGAGGAACACAGGCAGACTGGGTAAAGAGGGAAGAGTAGGAAAGTAAATATTTATAGTCCAGGATCCATGGTCCATTTTTTCACTTGATTAGTATCAAGCTGAATCTTCAATTTAGGTAGCAAGGATAAAATATGACTATTTGATGATTCTCAAAAATGTATTTAGCCCCCCCACCCCCCCTCTCCTTCTAACATGTATCGATAACGAAGTCAAAAAAGAAGAATTAAAAAAAAAAAAGCTGGTTAGTAATCATTTTTGATGACCTCGTTATCGATACACGTTGGAAGTACTCTTTGATCAAACCATACATTTTGTAGGACAAATATTTTTTCAAATAATTTAGATTTTTATCTTGAGATTTAACAAAAAAAAAACCCCAGTTAGTAATAATTTTTTGATAATCATCAAATCGATATATTTTATCCTTGCTACCTCTGTTAGCTACCACAATCGAGAATTTTCGCACAGGCAATTGTTGGCGTCTCATCGAAACGAAGCTATTCACGAAGATTCAGCTTGATACTAATCATGTGCAAAAATGGACCATGGATCCTGGACTATTATAACAATATGGACTGTTCCAAATAATGGTGGATATTTTTCTTGCCTCGGTTAACCTAGCTGAAATTTCCAAGAAACACTTTCTTTGAATGCACCATTATATAAAAGTAGAGAGTAAGTCAAATTTTCAATAAGTTTGTCTAAAAATATCCGGCTTGTGAAGCCTTTCGCACTTCTATAGCACTATTGAATTAAGTTAAGGTTGAAATTTATCATGTAAATTGTGTTTTAGCCAGGAAAGTATTTGTTGGGGCTCTGTATTTTTCTTTCATCTTGTCATATATTTTAAACGTCTTAAATCCCTCCAGTTTTACGCAACGCTTTATGTCGAATTATCTGAAATTGCATTTTTTTTTACTATTATTTTACAAAAATTGGTAAACTATACGGACCAATTAATTTTGTTGTAGATTTAGGTAACTCTTGGTTTAATTTAATGAATATTTGGTCAAATATCTACCTATTTTAATGTTCATATTCTTTTTTCTTTTGTCTTGGTATCTAATTGGCATCATACAATATAGCTGACCTTATGTATAAAAGTAATTAATTTGTGTGATCTACTATTTAACTAATGGGAGCGGAGTGGCTCAGTGGTAGTGCACTGAGTTGCCATGCCGGAAATCCTGGTTCAAATCCCGCTGCTGGCAAGACTTTTATTCAGTATGTTTGCAGCCGGAGATGGATCATATACGATCTAGGACACTCCTGGGCCTCACCCAGCCTCTATGAAATATTATAAAAATAGGGGAACCCAAAATAAGGGCGAAAAATCTGGTGGTTGAGCATGGCCTAGTACAAATCACCTCCTTGCAGAACCATGAAACAGTACAGTCTCTGCCATATACGGGTTGTAGTGGTGCAGGTTTTTTTTTCTTTCTTATGCACCAATGTTATCATGTTTATTATTAATTCATTATTTATTTATATATTTATATTCATATATATTTTTTAAATTTATGTATTCGAACATATGTTTAGAAAAATTTATGACCTAAAGAAAGCATGAAACGTGGGTGGAAACATCAGTCTATAGTAAATAGCTCCACTACTAAAGGTATTGTTTTTTTTACCTTCTCCCTGACCATTCTTTCACTATTGATAAGTTCGATACATTATAATTCAAATTTTATTTATTTAGCATTATTTATAATCTGTTCTAAACATGATGAAAACCTTGAGCATTAATAAAAAAAAACTCCTATTATCGGTGTTCACTTTATTGACATCGCACCAGCCTCTCCTCCCCACCGCAATCCATTTATATTTTTATTATATTTTATGATCATAAAATTATAATATAATATGTACATTTAATATTTGTGAAACTTTATTTTAAATGCTTTTGCATTTATATTGCACTGACAATATAAATTATATTGTCTTTCAAGAAGACTGAAAAACAATATAATTTAGGGGTCAATCCAAATGTAACGGGGTACAGACAGCTAGTTTTATATAAGTAGAATTTATATAAATCTATTTTTTTTTGGAATGGAAAATATACTAATGGAATGGAAGCCATCAACAAACCATGAAGGACCTTGGGTTCGGTAAATGGTGGAGACTAAACTGTTTCTAAGACAACGGTTGTGCAGGGAAGCGCTCAACCGCCAGATTTTTTCGTTCAATTAAAAGTGCTACCTCGCTCCTAACTGAATACTATAAACAACGAAAAGGAGAAAATTAATTAGTTTGTCTTGAATAGAAATACGATAATCAAATCTATAAACACAAGCTTAATGTTCCAGACTATTCTTGTTAAAAATGGTTACTGTATTATAAACAAATTAATAGTTATTGCATACATTTTCCCGACAAAACTATAACCTTAATACTCATTAGAAAGTTTTATTCCTCTAGTCTTTAGAGATTTACGACTTTCATCAATTGCTTTAACTCCCCCTTTATTACACATGATGTACTCATCTGAAGTTAATACTTTGCAATTAACATCATCCGTTACTACTTCACTTATAATATATTACGTAGCGGATTTTCTTCACGCGCTGAGTTTAAGATAATTTAAGCTTAAGATGCATAAGTGATTATTATAGTGCAACTACAATATAATTATTTCGCTTTTACCATGACGTTCATAGATACCATTTTTCTCTCCCCCTGATTTATTACATTATTCGGTAGCTCGGGCTTTCATAATCGCATTACTTTATTTTAAATTATAATATGTTTTTTTCATTTAACGTCACTTAATACTCCTCCAGGTATAATTAAGATAGGGGTTTTTAACGAGTACCTGACACAGACTTGGGGCTCCCATTTTACGTCTCTTCCGAAGAACGGCAAGGCCAAGGATTTTTTACTCCCTTTTAAAAAGTCTTAAAGCTATCCTGAACGGCTGAGAACCCACTATCTTGGGCAGAGTAGGTTGCCATGCTAACCAATAACACCATGATAATTAACTAGCTTAGACATAAAAAGTTACTTGTACTAGGTTCTTGCAGTGGGATGCACCACGTCCAGTCTGCATTAATCTAATATGTAGATTACAGTTCTATTAAAAATGTTTCCCTGTTCAGATCTAAATCATTTTTTTTATCACTGCTATTAGCAGACTACAATTTTTTTTCATATTTACATCAGTAGGAAAAAAGCTACTGTAGTATGCCTATAGTAATCTCTTTTTTTTTTTTTTTAATATATATTTATTGAAATTTACAACTGTATACAGAGTACATCCAGTAAATATTATGATTGAATAAATTGACATGAAAAGAATAGTAGAGAAACTACCCAGTGGTAGTACTCAAATAAAAAGTTCAACTTAGAAGGTCACGAGGACATCTTCTTTTCAGAGGCTTTGAAGGATTATCAGGAATTGAAGAGGTTGCGAGGTTTTTAAACTAGTGGGTTTGGGTGGAAATGAAGTTTGTCATGAAAAGATTGATATCGGATTCGGGCCAAATCAGCAATAAACGGGACGTTTAGGTCATTATGGATTACTTTGTTCGTAACAAAGTAAGGAGCGTTGAGGATTTTCCGAAGGATTTTGGATTGTAAAGATTGGATGCGGGAGGAATTCGATGGCTTAGTGGAGCCCCAAAGCTCTATTCCGTAAGTCCAGAAGGGTCTAATGATTGTCGTATATATGAGTCTCTTGTAATGGATTGGGAGCTTAGAGCGTTTATCCAGTAAATGTTGAAGTAGCCTGAAACGGCGAGCTGTTTCTTGTCGTCTCAGTCTAGTATGAGGATTCCAAGTTAAGCGTTTGTCAAGGTGTAGTCCTAAGTACCGGATCTGTTCTACAGGACTAAGAGGGATGTTATTAAACGATAGAGGGGGCCAGGAAGTCGCTGGTTTACGACTGAGGGTAAAGGTGATTTGATGACATTTGTGGGAATTTATTTTAATCCTCCAGTTTTGACACCAATTTTCTAGGTCAGTGATGTGGGTTTGAAGAGTACGGGATCCTATAACAGGATCAGGGTTGACAGATAATAGACATGTGTCATCCGCATACGTGGTAAGGATAGTATTAGGATGAGTTGGGATGTCAGCTGTATAAACTGTGTAGAGAATTGGGCCGAGGATACTGCCTTGAGGAACGCCGGCAGATTGAGGAAAGAGGGGTGAGTAGACTCGCTTTGTAAAGCAACCCGGGGTGCCAGACTCGGTCGAAAGCCTGTTCGACATCAAGGAAGACTGCTGGACAATACAATCCACGTTCCAAAGCTGAGGAAACAACATCCACCACACGATGGCATTGCTGGATAGTGGAGTGGGATGTTCTGAATCCAAACTGGTGATATGGGATAATGTGATTTGCATTTAGGATGGAATACAGTCGTTTCAGGATGAGCTTTTCCAGGATAGTAATCTCAATGAAGATTTTTCACTCAACATTCCTGACGACCAATGAAGAGAAAATTGCTTAAAGCATGACGAATTTTAAATGAAGTTACAAACTTTGTTTTCATGTTAACCCGAACCAAAGAAGTATAATTTAGTTAGTGATTTTGATTGGATGGCTAATAAGTCAATTTTTAAATTTTAAAAAACAATAACAAAGCACTAATAACAACTTATGTGGCATTGGAGAAATATTTGTATTTACTTAAATGTCCCAAACTTCAATAGTTTAATAACACCTCATTTAAATTCCCCATGCCTCTTATTATAAGTATTGTTTCGGTATACTCTGAGAAAAGGATATTCAGTTCTGACAAAAATGATTAAAAAGATATTAGTTTATACCATTCTAATGAATAAGCTTCTAGTGTCGATAACAATAATGTGAAAACTTTTTAGGAAAGTTTATTTGAACATCCGACAAAAGGATCCTATCCCCCATAAAAATCCGTCATTTCCTATATACATTTTCCCCCTCATTACTGAGTTAACTATGAACATTAGATTTCAAAAAATAATATATGGATGCGCATCAGTTATAGATAGTAGTAAATCTACGTTCTAACTGTTCATTTACGAACGTTCAGATCTACGTACATACAGTAGTTGAATAAAGAACCTAAAAGACAATGGAGGCAACACTTTCCAACCGTATTTCCTCGACTTTCGACATGACATTGATTCGAGCCACTGACGCAAGAAGACGCATCTCTACAGCTGTTAGGACCTCTATTGTTTTATCTCCGTTATCAATCACGACCCGACCACAAGGACACTAGGATTCACTTCATTCCTCAACAGCGTCCTCCTCTCTTATGCTCAGTTATAGTTTCAATTAAGTTAAATCCCATAATACCACAACTAATAGGTTAAACATTAATTAAAAATAGGTGTATACTTAAATCAGTCATTTGAGAAACATTTTTGGCCAAAATTGAGGTAGAAATATTAACTTGTTGGTGAAGGCTAGACAAATCCAATACGCATGAGTGGAAAATACTGATTTTTATTAATAATTTGAATTGTTTTACCTTTTATTTCATACCTGATAACATATCCTTTAATCAATCATTTGAGAAACAACACATCTCCAACTACGTTTATAATTTTTTTAAATATCAAAATAAAAATAATAAAATTTTAATTTGGTAAAATTAGCTTACCAAACCCCTTTTGAAACATATAAAAAAATTCAAATTATAGATGATGTTAAATTATGGACCAGCTGAGTTTTTTGATTTTCCGAAAGTTTACTTTTTTTGATGTGAGGCGTTTCTCAAACGACCGATTCACGTATATTTCATTATTGTGTTAAAAATAATTTCCATTCGGTACCGCCATCTACTGAATGCAAATACGCAACAATCGTTCAGGTTCTATTCATAAAGGTGTCCTTTCCATGTAATTTAGATTTCTGCCAGAGATCTTTCAACCTCATACTCCTAGATTGTTCTTCTGCAGAAATCGTTGGTCTTTCTTTGGGGAGATCCTTCACATTTGCAACTCTACTTCTAAATTCTGTCCTTTCTCTTACTAGGGTCGGTCAATTGATCGCCCTTTTTAAGTCCTTATGTACCTCTGGAATTCATAGAGGTTGCAGAATTTTTTTAGCATACCTCTCGTTTAATATGCCTGTGGTACATCAATTTCTTCCTTCTTATACTTACAGAAAACCCTTTCTGAGTTATATATTGTTTAAGAAGTTGATTTTATTTGGTTTCATTTTTTTAAGTGAATGGACCATAATAATCTACATATCACCAAAATAAAATAGTAAATGAGTGCTAAAACAACGTAAATTTAACTGAATTTTTTACAATTTATACAGCTAATAATGACGAAGCGTAGGAATGAGACGGTATTCCTGGCTGCAAGAGAATGCTTCCAGTTCTCTACAAAACAGCATTTCAGATCTTCCGTATCCAACATTCGAACAGTCTTAATTATTGAAGAACTTCAGAACAAAGATGACGGTTGAGAAATAAAATAATATGTTTAAATTTAAGGGCAATCAAGTAAAGCGTATGAAATTTATTTGCATTATTGTTGTTGTTTTTTCTTTAAAAAATTACTATACTGTCTATCCAAGAAGAAATCTCAATAGAAAGCGTGTGATTGACAAGTTGCCACACTATTAACTTAATCAGGCTCTTAGAGAGAAGAGACAGAGTGAAAGAGATTGTGTGTGAGAGAGAGGGCAAAGTAACGACCACACAATTACTTTCCGATTCACAATCGCCCCCAGCCCCCACAATTTACTCTTCCCCCCCCCAAAGAGGTATTGGTCACGGTTTCGAACATATTAGAAAGGAAAATCGTTCGTTGAAACTGGTTTAAGTAGTTAATTTAGCCAGCGTACAATTACTATTAAGTACTTCGGAATTTTCATAATAATTTCAGGCGGATCATTAAAAATCTCAAAGACTGTAAAATCTTAAAAGAACTTAATAAATAATAGTAAGTTCTGAGTTCTCATAGCCAGTTAAAATATTTTAAAAGTAATGAAAATTTTCAAGAGAAATAAACAGGTTTATTTTTTTTAAATGGAGTTTAACGTCCATTCTTATTCCTGTAACTGCAAACAGGACGAAATATTACTGAACGTTTTACTGCAAACCTTGCTTACTTTAGAGGAATTATCTAGTTGTTAATAGTTGTTGTCTCAACGAATAAACAAAAAAAAATGTGGTAATTTTTTTGGGTAATAGTTTTTTTTTTCAAAGAGTAGGAGTAACATCTAAAGTAAGCATTTTCCAAAATCAAACTGTTTAAAAATATTTTATCATTGTTGCAACATATAAATAACAATAATTTTTATTTAAAAAAACATTTTTTGAATATTTAGATCGATCTACTGCAGGTAATTGAAGACAATATTTTATTTTTATGAATTTAAAGAATAATGTATTAATTTAACAATAGCAAATGAAATACAGGATAAATAAGATGTATTTTGTATGTTTTATACATACAATATGAACAAATAAAGGAAAGAAAGTATGTATATTTGTATGATCCATATTTAAATTACGTTTACATCGATTTCTCAAAAAAAAGTAGATATAAAAGATTGATTCGGTTAACCTAAAAAAAAAAACTGTACTCCTACAAGAAATGAAGTATCTTAAGCTCCGTACATTGTAGAGACTGTGCTGATTCTAGGACAACGGTTGTACAGGAAGCCACTTTGTCGGAGATCACGCTCAACCGTCAGTCCCCCCCATATTAAGGGTAGCACTTTACAGAGGCTGGTTGTGCCCTAGAAAGGTCTCTAGATCCAGTATCAGATCTGTGGAGTCCATTTGTGGCTGTTAAAAGATCATATATTTTATCTGCCACAGCTAGATTTGAACTCACAACTTTTGGCATCGCAACTCAACAGTTAGTTACCTCTCTCCACTGTGAACTTGAAGTGCTGTAATAATATTTTCAGTAATTATCATATTTTTGATAAAGATACAAATGTTAATTAGGGAAATAAATAGGATTTGATAATAGGAACTGTTATTGTTTCCTGAATTAAAAAAAAATTTACTTTTTTTGACAAATTTACAATTTTAGGTAACGAGCTGATGGATAGCAATCACGATGCAAAATTGTCCTCATGAAACCTAGAAATAAAAAATCACTCATCCAGCGCTAGACAATACTCGGCACTGTCACTTACAACTATTATTCTGTCCGGTTTTAATTAAAATTTAAACATTTTGGACTGGACTAATAGATTTAATAATAAATGGTGGGGTGCACCCGTGCCAGTGAGGATTAAATAAACCTTCGCTTTATCTCCAAGGCCGTTAATTATTTAAATGAAACATTACGGAGTCGTTTTTAGAACGTAGCCTTTAAAATGGCGAATTCAAGAGCAGCTGTTGCAGCCTGGAACCGATTTGTTTCATTATTTAGTACCAAATTAATTAAGTCCAATAATTATTTTCAAATCACTAATTTATTAAGGGCATCCGTAATTTGTGAGATTCGAGTATGCTGTGAAGAAGTTGTAGAAAAGAGAAGGAACAAAATTTTTTAATATCATAAGAGATCTGATTTAAATGTTTGAACTCAACAATATATATTTGATAATTTTTCCTTTTCCATTCATTCTGCCTAGTTTAATATACATAATTCCATCTCACAAATGGTCCCTATTCAATAGCAATTAAGTGTTTACAGCACTGAGTTGCAGGGCAGAAGGTACCTGGTTCAAATTCAGGTGTGGCAGATAATTAATTCAATTTGGTAACATCCATGGAAGGACTCTATGAAATATATACGAGACCCTCCTGGGGCTCGTCCAGCCTCTACAAAGTTGATACACAAAATACCGTGAAAAATCTGACGGTTAAGCGTGATCTCAGACAAACAACTCGCAGAACAACCGTTGTTCAAGAAACAGTATACTCTTTGCCATGTACTGAACCATAGACCCTGACTTTGTAGTGATAAAGTTTTTATTTATTTATATGATAGGCCCATTGCTGAGTAAGAATAAACAATACAGTGTAAAACTTCGGCAAAGTATAGTCCGCTATTTTAAAACAAAATAATTCCGAATGTTTTGAATATTCAGATTTAACGAACGAACCCATATACACCATCGCTGAATCCGTTTGGACCAATTTTGACTTGATATATATATAGTATTTAGGGGAGCGGAGTAATTCAGTGGTAGAGGACTGAATTGCAATACCTGAAATCCTGGTTCAAATCCCGCAGCAGGCAAGACTTTTATTTAGTCTGTATGCAGCTGGAGGTGGATCATATGGGATCTAGGACCCTCCTGGGGCTTACCGAGCCTCTATAAAATGTTATAATAATAGGGTACCCAAAATAAGGAGGAAAATCTGGCGGTTGAGTGAGATCTAGGACAAGTCACCTCCTTGCAGAATCTTTGTGCATGACACAGTACAGTCTCTACCATGTACTGATCCCCAGACAGCTTTATGTCTGTTTTGATGTTTTAGTGGTACAGGTTTTTTTTTAATAGTATTTAGATCGTCGTCGCTCGCAACAATAAAACATTATTAATTGTCATTGTTGTTATTTAAAAAACATAGCCCTTAAAACAAATAATATAAAATTTATTTTCTTCTTAAGTTTTTATAATATAATACCTATTACATCAACAAATAAGCACTGACTGCTGACTTCCCATTGCAAACTAGCTATTGCTTCGTAAATCATTCAACTGCTCTTTGTATGAATGAAAAAAACACCCATACAACTTATGAAAACAAAACTGCTAGCAATTATTAATGAACGGACCTCGAACCCGGACAGATAGAGTACTTCCTCCCGAAGAGATACAACACAGATTGTTAGAGTTCTCCTCGGTCACTATTTAGACATGAGATCCTTGAACTCTGCTAAGCCCAATTAGTGGAGACTTATCGTTTTGTCCAACTTGTCGATCCAGGTCTTGGGCAACTATATCAACCTGGCGAATCCTTATTTGAGGTCTGGAGTCAACGTTTGATAAGGATTTTAGTTAGGTTTGGCGATATTTGAAGCGTTCAGAATTATAAGCGGGTAATTATAAATTTAAAAGAAATGAAAAGTATTCTTGTCACTTTGAAAAATTATTTCATAAAACAATAAAGGTCCGTTTTCAATATTTAAAAAAATTAATTTATTAATTTAAATTTACAACTGCATTATAGCAATACAACAAATTAATGGCAGGATTAATACTCGGCATAAATTAATTCAAGTAGAGAAACTACCCAATGGTAACAATTTTAACTAAGAAGGTCAAGAGACCATCTTATCTTCGGACGCCTATCAGGAAATGGAGAGGTGGCTAGATTTGAAACTTGTGGGTTCGAGAGGGAATAAAGTTTGTAATGAAAAGATTGATATCGGATTCGGGCCAAATCAGCAACAAATGGGAAGGATTTTGGATTGTAAGGATTGAATACGAGAGAAAATCAATGGCTTAGTGGAGCCCCAAAGCTCTACTCCGTAAATTCAGATGGTTCTAATGATTTTCATGTATTTGAGTCTTTTGTAATTAGTTGAAAGCTTAGAGCTTTTGTCTAGTAAGAGTTGAAGTAGCCTGAAACGGCGAGCTGTTTCATGTCGCGTCAGTCGCTTCAGTATGAGGATTCTAAACTTATACTAGACATAGAAAGAAATTTGTTTTTAAAACAGAAACAACTATTAGTGAGCTTTCATTATCATTAGGACACCTAGAGTAGCACAAGTTCCTTCAAGGAGACAAGCTCTGAAGCTAAGTAGACAGTACTGAAGAATGATAAAGAGATATTTAACCATTTCTTTCATAACTCACCACTTAAAAAAAACAAACGGTTATTGAGTTGTGTAACTTCCGAAATAATAGTGCTGTATGCTAGTTTGATTCTTAGTAATTTACTGTTATACAAAAGGTTTAAAACATTGTTTTTATAATCTAATTACATTGTAACAATCTTTTAAAATTGTTTTCTCTTTTTTATTAATAATGCTTTTATTATTCACGCCTAAGCCATGAATAATTAATGAGTAAAGCCGACCTGAGCATTTGTGACTCTGTTCTGTTCCTACAAGCACCCGTCCTAATGGACCGATCGTGCAGAAACTTTAATGGAATGGAATTATTTTTTAACAGTGGCGCTAAGTGTGATCGGCGAATATTTATACTGCTAATGCAACTTTTTGCTAACACTTCATTTTATATTTCAACAGGGCTGTAGTTGGCAATTAAGTGATTGCAGCGCTGTTGAAGTGTACTCGTTCCCTGTTATATGTTGTACTGACAATGGATTGAAACAAATGTCAAAGAAATCTCTTGGAGTAAGCAACAATGTATCTGACAAAGTTTTTACAACTTTAATCATTGAAAAATTTATTGACCTGCCAGAAGCAACTACGATCCTAAAATAATTCAATCAGATTATGTTATCCACCCAATTTTAGTCCAATTTCTGCTAGTTTTGGAAGTAGACAGAACTAACTTGACACACACGAATTATAAGATAATGCGTGGTGATTTATAACATTAATTTTGATTATGAATAATTAAATCTTCATTAATATGATTGTGACTAAATGAGCAGACTGTAAATAAACTCCCTATACAACCGTTTGATTAGAAGTTGTATAGTATCTACTATGTATTGAACCCTATAACTATTACGGGCTGTAATCGTATTTTTTTAATCTAATTTGTTTTATATAATAAGCTATAAATAAAATAAAAAAGTAATTTTATTCTTTTTACAGATGAGGCCTATATGGTGGAAAACTGAGTTGCCGGGGCGAAGGTAACAGCCATATATTGGCATTATGGGATATGGAGACCCTCCTGCGACTAATGACACTTCGTGGGTTGTAGTGGTTTAGGTTTTTTATATTATAAAATGATGTATTTTTTTTTTATATATATTTTTTAATTTATAATAAAAATGGTGAGAGTATGAGGTTTTCTTTGTAGCTTCTAAGTCTTTTACATTCACTTAAGGAATTTAAGAAACAATTACAACTGTTTTTTTTTTTATTCTCGACATCCACTCAAGGTACTTTTAATTTACCAATAGGTTCAACTACCAATAAAAGAAAATTACAATAATTTCATCCATCGTGAATTTATTAAATACTATTATTATCCATATTGTTCCAACTACTTCAATCAGGGGTTCACACATAGAGCGTATTTATAAAACTGATGTTTATTTATTGTTTTTGGTCAAGGAATTAAAGATTCGGTTTATCCTAGTCTCGGTTTATCTCTAAAAAATATAAAGTGTGTACCGTAAATTGAAAGAAAAATCTGGCGGTTGAGTGCGTAATTGAGCTCCCTGCACAACCGTTGGAGTAATTTCCAGTTTTCGGTGCTTCTTATAAGACCTACAATCTTCCTCACAATTCTTCTTTCTAATATTTCTAGTTTGTCTAACCTATAATTGAGTGCTAGGGATTCACATCCGTAGTGCCATTCTTGTTTCACTACTGTGGTGTAATGTGTTATTTTTGCATTCTTTGATATGCACTTTTGTACTGTAAATATTTGTTGTATTTCCATATGATCTTTTCCATTTTGTGTATCCATTTATCTATGGAAAATGTTTCTAATCCATTTTCTCAAATTATCTCTCCTAGATGCTGGAACTTTTCGATCTCTCTATTTTTCCAATATCTGTAGCTATAAATATTGGTGTATTTTTTATGTTAGTAATGAAATTTCCCTTCTCTGCAGAGATTCTTAAACCTGCTCAACTGGCTATCTGTTCCAAGAGGTTGACTTGTATTTTTGCATCAGATAGATTTTCCGATAGAATAGTAAAATTATCTACAAATGCGAGGCAGTCTATTTCTATGCGCTGATTCTTTCTTCCAAGCTTTATAAGTGATACGTGGTGTTCTTTCAGTTTGTGATTCCAGATTCTAACTATTTTTTCTAATACACAGCTGAAGAGGGCTGGACGTGATAAACCATCGCCTTGTCTTACACTCGTATTTATTTAAATGGTTTAAATGTTTCACCCATGAATTTTACATTTGCGGCTGTATTTGTAAGCGTTTCACGAATTAGATTTGCTAATTTTTTAAAGTTTTATTTATTATTCTTTTATTTTATATCCCCGCAATAACTAATGAGCCAGAGAGGCAGTGATAAATATCTCAAGCTACAAAGTTAGCTTCTACTCCATTTGACTTTCCTTCAGACAGTTATATCAGTCCAACCCCCAGTCCACTTCCACGTTAACATTCTAGCAACCCTTTCCTTTTCGACTCCCGGTGCAAGATTCAAGCTCCTTGGCAATTCAATGAGTTGTTTGTTGGTAGTGAGCACATCCTAGCTACGTGCTTCTTCTGCTCAGTATGCTCCTCCGACTCCTCCACCGAGCAACAACTAGCTGACCATTCTTACCGTGTGAAGATTCACAGTACCAGTAATCCACACATAATTGTCTAATCAGGAAGTCCTCCCGTGTTCCGACGGTTAGTGCCATTTCGGATTTGCTGGATAACCGCTCCTTCTTGGCACCGAGGCCTCTTCTAATCCCGAAGAACCTATTTGCCATTCGACGTGCCATGTCTTCCCTCTCCTCACCCCTCCTAATGAAGATAACAGCATGGAATAGGTTAGAGCAGGTTCCGTATTGTGAGTTTTCCCACGAGATTTATTTCACATAACTCGAAAAACGGAAAAATTTCAACCAACATACAATAAAAACACATGTAGGAGAAAATTATTCGACCCACATTCCAGGTAAAATCTATTTTTACTGAATCTCTAAGACATCCAACAATAGATTTTTTTTAAATACGAATACGAGACAGTAAAGTGCAGCACCAGATCAAGAATTCATATACTGAACAGAATGTGTATGGAGTGAAATCAACATTTGACCAAAAACAAACAACAACAAAAATATTTTGATTCAACGCCTAAGGCACTCAAATATTCGATTAAATTAGACACACACACACAAAAACAAAATATATATATATATAGGTATATATCTATAAATATATATATAGAAGGAAAAAAAGAAAAAATGCTTATTTATTGTACTACATTGTTACATTCATTCGCAATAGGATTTAATGTTAGTCATTAGATAAATAATTAAATTATATATATATATATATATATATATATATATATATATATATATATATATATATAACTTGCTACTTAATCAGTTGAAATTAAACGCTATAGCCTAATAGAATAAGTGAGAGTGTTTTCTAGCGACACACGTCGTACTTAGCATAAGTTGTAGGAGTCCTTGCCAACTCCTAATCCTTGAATTAGCTTAAATCTCCAATCCCATCACGTATAAGTGAATTCTTCCTCCTTGTTTAGTTTCTAAATGTTCCTTATTTTAATAGAAGTATGGATACATCCTGTTTTTAGTTTCTATTTAAAGGAGAATATTAATTTTATGTACATATATGGGCAATAAATAACTTCTATTTAAATTGCTTAGAGCTGATTATTTTAAATACCAAGGCTAAGTGGCGATTTCAAATAAATAAATGCATCACAAATAATTATAATAAAATACGATTTATTTTTAACTCTACTTCTTAAATATAGAAATACATTTTTTCACCTAATCTTTTATAATAATAATAAAGTTTTAATTTATTCTGTAATTGGCCCTTTTAGACTAAGACAAATAAGAGCTATAATACATTAGAGTAAAATACAATTAATTAACTAAGTAAAAATAAACTTTGATTTAGTTCCCAAAAAAATTTAAACAAAGAAAAAAAATTTTGATATTCAATGATACGTTTACATGTATACAAATTATATAATAGAATAAGAAAGTAACAACAGCAAAAACAATAACAAAATAAAATAATTGATTTTAAATGAAATCCAGTAATTTGGGGTGGGAAGAGAGATTAAAAAAATATATATGTATATAATACGTACATAAATTTCAATTTTTCATAACAACAGACCCTACATCCATACTTGTTTAAAAATTGATTTTATTTTCTAACATATTTTCTTTTTATGATAAAATATCCTGTGTATCCTTCAAGTAATTTGTATACTTCGGCACCATATTATTATTCACTAACACTAGGTACCTATTTAAACCGACTAAAATAGCTAGGTTGAAATTTAAATCTCTCAACTGTTTGAAAAAAATATCCCAGTTACCGATTGCAGGACTAAATATCGTACCACGGTGAAACTACTTCACAATGGTTTAAATTTTCCAAATATTATAACTCATTAACGTTATAACAGATAGCATCACAAGAAAAAAATAAATACATTACTTAGTCTTGTGTATTTATGCCTTTATGGATAATTAGGAAAAAAGAAAGAAATTCACGATGAAATAACGCGGTTAAAATGAATACTTGTTATTTTTCAATCCCTACTTACTTAGAACGCGAATTTCGCTACGAAAGTTAGAATTTCTAAAACTATTCTACTCCCAACTATTCTGTAAGGGTGTGAAATATTCCCGCTAAATCTGATAGAAAATCAACTTCTTAAGGTCTTCAAAAATAATGCATTACCTAAAATATTCCGCACCTAATGGGAAAAATCCACTTGAGAATTATTAACGACAGAATTCCTAAAACGTTCATAAGTTCTGAACGTACGAGTAAACATCCAAGAACAAGGCCTAAGCGAAATAAGAGGATTTTGTGAAGGGTTTCGCTGATAATTCATTGACGGAAGAGTGTAAAGAGGGATTGGCGATACCTAAAAATACCTACTTAATATCCTGTGGGTTCGCCTAGCACCACAATTATTATTACATAAAAATATTTGAAATTATTTCGTCCACTTAATTTATTTATTTATTTTTCTAAACCAAATTCATTAATATTATGTACTTAATAACTATTAAAGAACGTCTAAAGCAAGAACAATTTTTTTGAGACGAATTTCTGGACATTCCTGTTATTATATATCTGTACACCGGTGTACAACATTCGATTAACCAGTGACAGATAAAATATATTAAAACAAAATCTAACACAACATATTCCAAAATAAAATATTACCGCCTACAAACATGTATTCATTCATGTTTTCGTTAATTGAATAAATTAATTAAATCAACTTTTACACGAGGGTTAGCCTTGTTACAGTAGGTTTGTCAGAACGTTGTAAATCGCTTGTATGTTTTTAAATTTGTCAGAATATTTATTTTAAAATGATATTTTAATTAAATGGAGTCCACGAAAATGTCCATAGAAATACAAGACAAGTTAAATGTTATTTGATAACATTTGTGAAAGATATTGGTATGTAATTTTATCGCGTGTACTGTCAATTTTTTTCAAGAATAATGTTAATAATAAAAATACCGTGTCACCCGAAATTCAAATGTGAAAATAAAGCGCAATATTTGAAAATATAACATACTTCATCGTAATATATGCGATAATTATTATATCACAAAATCATGGCCTAAACGTGAATCTCTTATTCCTGGCCAGAAAAATGTATAATATGTCCCCCTTAGTGAATCCTGAAAAAATATTGTTACTTACATTGCATATTAAGTCAGGAGTAATGAAAAATTTCGTCAAAGATATGGATAAGCAGCCTGATGGATTCTTGTACTTGTAATCTAAATTCTTCAAAGTCAGTGATGCCTAACTGAAAGAAGGAATTTTACAGGACCACAAATCCGGTCTTTAATTAGTGATGAGCATTTCGAAGGACTGTTAAATCCACTGGAGAAAGCAGCCTGGCAGTCTTTCAAAAGTTTATCTTTCAATTTTCTTGAAAACCATATAGCAGATATATGAATTATTACAGATATGAAATATAAAATAATTTATTCAAGATTATATTAAACATAATAAAATATTGGACTATATCAAACTGTTTAGCCGATATTAAATTCCGTTTGGACGTATCGTATGTCAAGATGGTCTCCTTCAATATTTCCCTCAGATTTAATTCATAGTTATGTTCGGTGGTAATATCAAAACTGAAATCATTGTTAATACTTCATCAAGTTCAATCTGAGGATTCAATTATCCCAAAAGCAAAAGTAAGTAACTAAAGATTTTTTTTTTTTATTATAAACATTCTTACTAAAGTTGATTAAAAATACATATATTTAATACAAATCAGTAAAATTTATTTCTAAATCTAAGATTATAAACCACTGCAGACAATACTAAAGATAATTTTGTACATCAAAGATTCTTAATAAAATTAAATCCCTCTTTGTATAAAAAATTATTGCCATTTTTTGTTAAATTATTACCATTTCAAGAAAAATAACGTTGAAATGAGATGTAATTTATTAAATTATTTTTAAATAAAAAACATTTGTAATCGATGAAGAAATATAAAATTTGACATTGTACGCCCCGAGATACAAAAATCTAATAAAATTAATAATAAAATAAAATAAAAAACATATTCAGTATAACTCCATTACTAAACGGGCGTTTTCAATAAAATTCTAATCGGTTAAGCATTAATAATAGCAGAAAATAGAAAAAATATTCCAATTTCAGATGACTGAACTTGAAGGATCTAGCCCATAATGTATTCCAATAGTAAGGCTCAGTATAAAATATTTTAAAAAGTATACTATTAAGTATTGTACATATTTCATTACCAATTAGTAAGTACTATTCATATATTAGCAATGTCTCTTTCAACTTTGCCTAATTATAAAATATACTATGTAACAATTTATGTTCAGGTTAGTGTCTCGTCCTAATGCCATAACTATAGTGAATCCACTAAAAGTTGTTTTGTTGAGAGTCAATAATGCTATTGACTCTCAAGATCACTGATCATTAAATGAAAATATTGTACAGGCACATTTATTGAGTGATGTAGTTGAAAACATTTCGTAATCCATTTGTTAGTACAATTTATGAGATAACATTGTCTTCTAGTCTTAGAAGTGCCAATTTTATATTTAGAGTAGTGTGTGATTTGGTATAATTTACTGACAGCCTGTTTTTGTCATTGTTACGGAATGAATATGAGAACAATAATTTCTCTAGAATCGACTGAATCTCGAATGCCGAAACGTTAAAACGGTATATACATATGTATAAAGATCGTTGATCCCAGTATTTCGGCTAAGCCTTACGATTACTTCCTTACGATGACCACACCCTCATCCATCAGCGCTGCCAACTGGCCCAGATGATCGGTTTTGTAACCCTTTGGAGGTGTGGCATACTGGCCGGCCTTCGAATTTCAGCTGTAACAACTTCCCGAACCGACAGTAGTGGAATGTTCCGTGCCATGTATTATAGTTTCCTGCCAACTTATCCTTATACGACGTTAAAGTACTTCTTTTTGCAGCGAACAGAATTGCAAAGGATCTTATTCAACAGTTGTCCAGGCCAGATATAGGTTGCTTCTGTTCGAATCATGCATGACTACCTCTTTAGAGTAAGGCCAAGGACTACGATTAAAAATGCAAGTCCCTTTAAAGTAGGTAACTTGCTAACTAATGTTTTGGTATTTATTAGAGCATATATCCTTATAGAGAAATATGAGTATATTAATGTTCTGCCCAGTATTCTTAAAGATAAATATAAATTTAAAATTGGATGGCTAAGTAAAAGTAAGAAACTTCATATTTTGAACATATTTTGAACAGGTGAATTCATATTTTATTTGTAATGTTTATAATAGCAATAAGAATAAGAATATATGAGATCCTCCGTCCACTGATTACTCGAGTTATTCTCAAACTCAAACTAAAATTCCCAAGCAATCATACCTAAACCTTGGTCTGCTACATGGGTGTATACCAGTATACTTCATAAATATTTTAGATTCACTCGTCACTAAGAACAACATATTAACAAGCCCATCTCAACTGCCAGAAGACCGTTCAACTATATAAACAGTTCTATATTGTATTTAATTATACTATATATTATACCATTGTACAATTCTATTTAGGTTCAGCCCTTACTGTATATTTTAGGAATTCCATCTTTGCCAATTCCAATAATTTTACAACCATCAACCATCAAGATACAATCGCTTCAACTATATAAACTGTTATATTATATGAATAATGATAAACATCTCTTTTACATTAAAAACTAGGGGAAGCACCCCTTATCCGACTAACGGTGGACGTATGTATCTTATGCCTAAATCGATTGTACTTTTATCACATCATAATAATATGGGGACTTTAGTTGGATATTATAACAGCCAACTAATCGCAAGATCGTGGATTTTTAGCCCGCCAGGTGGCCCTAGGATTTTTAAATGCAGTGAATGCTAGTTATAGAGCCCTTCGGAAGGAACGTTAAACAGGGGTCCCCAGCCTGTGAGATATCAGGTACTCGTTAAAAATCCTTATCCTAATTAAACCTGGATAGGCAAAATTTAGAGCTCCCACTTATATATGCAATAGCATCGCCTGATTAGCCATTTTAGCATAAAGTGACATTAAATAAACCAACAATATCATAATAATCGAATGAATTGAAACACTTTTGAAAGCTAGTGGTAAAATAAAATTTAAAAAAAACCTACCAATGAAGTAAAAGAAAACAGAGTGTTGAACTATCATCAGTGAACATTATCTGAACTATACGATAACTACATAACCTAATTTAATGTTAATGAAAAGAACATTTTAAATTTTGGATATAATTGATTAACGGCACATTATACTTGAAAAAATAAGCTCCTTCTTATCATCCGCCTAATGGAAAAGACATTATTCGAAACATCCTGAAAATAATGTGTTCAGATTTTCTCTTTGGTAATTTAAAGTATTGATTTCGTTATATTTACAATATCTTGTAGTCAATAAATATGTTATTTATTTAAGTATTTTATATACTTTTAGAACTTAAGAATATAACTTTATGACTCAAATTTTCCGTTTATTGTATTGACATACTATGAACACCGTACTGTACTTAGGTTAGCAATGGATCTAGATCTTAATTCGAGTTAGCTTCGATTTTTGAGGTACCGACTTACAAGGCGTACTAAGAACCCACGTTTTGTCCATGAAAGACATTTTCATCCAAACTTGCATACTAATTATAATTAGTTAGTTACATTATAGTAACTTATCTAATTCCCAAATAAATACCCAAACTCCCCATTGATCCAGCTGCTCAGTGATCCCCTGAGGATACCCACCCTAGATTTCTTTCTTCCGAGCTAGGACTTGGGAGCGACCGAACTGCCCCGCTCGCCCTTGGACGCAGTTTTGTTGAGCTGAAGGCTGGAGTGCACTTCCTGGTTTGGTAATGCAACCCCTCCAAGCCTCCTAGTGCACTTCTATTGTCTAGCTCCCTGTCGTACCCTACTTCTCTTCTTCCTATGGCTAGCCTCTGCCTTTCCTACTAGAATATCTCAACATCATATATATGCGTGTGCTAGCTCAGAAAAAAGTAACTATTGTTATTGGGATTTTTTTTTATTCGTAGATTTCTGAAGGAAATAAGCATTTTAGCCAATCCAGACTACATTCTAACCTATGACAGGAAATAAAACTACCATAACATAACATCATACATATGTGTATGCTAGTACGTAGAAAAGCAAGTAGTGGAGAATGAAAAATATCCCATTTTCGGATTTCTAAGGAAATAAGCTGTTGCTGAAATTAGCCATTCTTGAATCATTACGATTAGTTTTTACGGCTCCTACAAAACAAATAAAGCTTTGTATTAGGTGTTGTTAGGAGCGGAGTGGCTCAGTGGTAGAGCACTGAGATGACTTTTATTTAGTCTATTTGCAGCGGGAGATGGATCATACAGGATCTAGGACCCTCCTGGGGCCCACTCAGCCTCTATAAAATATTATAAAAATAGGGTACCCAAAATAAGGAGGGAGCGAACGGTTGAGCGTGGCCTAGGACCACGGTCACCTCCTTGCAGAACCGTTGCCAATGAAACATTACAGTCTCTACCATGTACTGAACCCCATACCCGTTCACGGGTTGTAGTGTTACAGGTTTTTTTAGGTGTTTTTACAGCCATTAACAGCAATTATTAATTATATTTATTGCTATGATATAACTGCGTTATAATATTTGACCATCGTGGTTTTTAAGTTTAATATCCGAAGTACAGAAAAATTAACAACAAAAAATATACCATAGATAGTTATTTGAAATACTAATTAATTGTAATTTTCATAGTAATTTTAGCTACAATTTTTAAATTATAATTAATTTATTTATGCGCATAACATTCTAGAAATTGCAGGTTTTCATGATTATAAATCCCTCAATAAGAACATCATATCTAAAAGGTGTTATTAACTAAAATTTAAAATGTAAATAATTAAATAAAAACTTTAGATTATAATTTTATTTTCAGATTACGAAAAATATCTCTATCTGCCTAAAAATGTTATTTTCTGATCGATAATTAAGAAGTTGATCGATAAATATATTTTTTGAATGTCTGATTTTATTAATACAATCTTTATTTAATAAATAGTGTTTTTCCTATCTCTCTGTACATAAGTAGCACATAGTCTTTAATACTTATAATATTAATCCTAATATGATTTAATTATAATACAATAGATATCATTTCTTGGATGATGACCCTCATTGGGCTCTACCAGCCTCTGTAAATTGGGTACCCTTAATCCTCCCTGCATAACAGTTGTCCTAAAACCTGTCTAATCTCTACCTCGGTAGAAAACACTGAGCCCAGACCCTTCATCAGTTGTACAATTGTTTTCTGTAATATATATGTCATTTTTATTATATATTTTATAGTTTTATTGACCAAAGCCTAGTGAATTGCCAACCTTTATTCTTAGTAACGTATTTATTCATCGTAGTAAGACATTTAAATAATTATTACTAATTTTTAACTAAAAGTAATACTTTATCATTTGTAAATACTGGCTGAACCCACACTAAGCAATTAAGTTTGCGATTGATCTGAAACCCTGATGCATTTAACAGGACCGAGAACCCCCCCCCCCCAACTTGGAGTGGGCCACTTTACAATATAACGAGCCTCCCGATTGGTCGAGATTGCTTCAAAAAAGTAAGTCAATTATTGGCCGAGATTAAAGCCAATAGGAGATGACGGCCAATTAACATTTCAACTTATTTACTGCACTTCCCTTTGACCGGGCTCTTTTCATGTATAAAATTGGTTTGAGGTTTGTTTTTCTTCCGCTGCAACCTGCGCTTAGATAAACTTTACACAAGTATACACTGGCCTGTCTGAAAAAGTACAAATTTGTCGTTGGCCTTTTCGCTTTATAGGGTCCCCACTGGTGTACACGTACCCAGCAAACACGGCTATATTGGTTTTGAAAAAGTTTTGCATGGAATAAAAAAAATCTGAAAATATTGAAAAACATGAAATCAAATAATTTTAATCAAGTAATTTCATCTGTGAAGGTAAATATAACCGTTTAGAAGTAATAATATAATTAATATATTTTTATTCCAATTTATTTAAATAATATAAGTAATTTATACCTCTAATCTAACTATTAGAATGTTTTTATGTGGATTTATGTACTTATTTGCAACTATTTCATATTGTACATCAGTCTCACTCATTAAATATTATAATTTACTTCTAATATAATCTAATTTTATAACCCAACAATATATCTTTCTGCAATACGAATTTTCCATTAAATCCAGTGAGTTAATATAGCATAGTGTACATTGGTTAGCAATAAAAATAAATCTTTTGATGTTCGATGACTTTAATCTGCTCTTGAGGATTATTAAATAATAATTATTATTATAAAAAAATATATATATTTAGAAATTATACAAGTGTCATTTGGTGCATATCGTGATTGTGAGGATTATTAAATAAAACGAAATTTATTAAAATAATATTACTATAACGATAATAACGTTATTGAACAGGAAGAAGGGTTGCTATTTAAATAATTAAATAAAAAATAATGAAATAATTTTCTGAAAGAATTATACTAAATAAATATTCATACCTATTATTGGCATCACAACAAAAATGAATTTTTGATGAAATATCACAACTATTGAAAATCCCCAATAATAAAAATAATAATTTTCTAATACTCAATTTAGAGCAAATGAAATTATTAGTTATTAATTTTTTTATATATTTATCACTTGATATTTTACATATAAATGGTTAGCCCATGCTTTAGAAAACATTTATTTTCCAATATCAACATTTTTCTGATATTAACCAACATTAATAACCTATATTTGAATAATGTTTAGGATAAATGGAAATAGAAAATTTGTATTCCTTTTTTTTTTTTAATTCTTTACGAATTCCTACTAATAACAATTTTTTTAACCTGTAAATACCTCTGAAACAATTGTTTTTAATGAACACCCTCATAAAATAATTATTCATTATTGTGATTATTAAATAATATCACCATATGAGTTATCTATTAATTAGGAATATCGAATAAGCATTGATTAGTTCAATGCGGATTTTTTTTTCTGATGCCACTCTGCAAAACATATCAATAACGTCGCTTTTGAATGAGTTATAAAGTTAATATAAATGAAAAATGCTACATAAGAGATTTACAAAAAATAATAAACATTATATAATTAAGATATCATGTGTACAAGATTCAAGGAAGTTAAAGATCTTTAGAATGTAAGCTAAAATCACTATGTATATGTATAAAGTATTTTTTTCTAAAGAAAATTCGATAGGTAGAAGTTCGATACATCGAGAATCTTATTTGCATAAGTAAAATTTTTAATTATGTATCGATAAGGATTAGAATGTCGTTAATTGGGGACGGAGAAGAATCGATAGCTGCCCTTGGGTAATTACCCGAGCTGTCCCACGGGATTGCACCATTGCACCCAACTGCATTCCTTGGACCGGGTTGCAAATCCCAAACTGGTGCCTTCTAGTTGGGCTCTAGCGAACTCGTCCTGTTAAAATATTTTCAAAGATTCTTTTCCAATTCCAATTTTTTCATATGTAGTTTACTCTTTCTTTCCAGACATTTTCTTTCTCTGGACACATATTTTTTCATTACCCCATTCGTTAGACTTATTAAACGCCCAGCGATTATCTCCCAGTTATCCAATGCCTAAAAAGCAGATTTCTCCCGAAGAGCAGGACGGATTCCCATTTCGCAAGCAGGTTCTCGGGTTGCGACGAAATGACTCCTATGAACACGATCTTTGAAACAGGAGCCGGGTTCGAAGACCGTGTACACAACAATAAAGTAGCGCTGCTGACGTGCCCTCGACTTCAGCTAGTTCTGCAACCCTATTAATCTCGTAGTCATCTTACTTCTATATGCTGATTTAATAATTAAGGCTTAATATAATTAGATATATATATGTGTAATAATAACTTTCAGATTCCAAAATTAGTTAATCAGTTATCAGATTCATCATTAGTTAACCAGCTCCTGGTTACATATTAAACATCGTACATTTCTTTTTACATTTTACATTTATCTGAGGCTTTAACAGCTATCTATGTGTCTATAAGAAGTATCAACATAATTGATTTTTATAGTAAATTATTTCTTCATTAATTTCTCTCATGTGTATATTATAGTTTAAAGAAATGAAGGATATATTTTTTTTATATCCTTTTTATAAGATTTTTTTTTTTATACTTTCTACAAATGTGTTTATTTATATCCTTTCTTTAGAAAAGCCTGGAATTATTTTTTTGTTGAATTCTATCTAATATTATTTTTTTAATAACATTATTAATATAATATGTTAAATATTAAAACTAAGTTATATTAAAATATAACTTTTTTTAGTTTTAAAAGATATTTTCCCGTTGTAAATAGTACTGTTTTTAGTATATTGTTATTTAGTAATATTATATTATACATTTTTCGATTGTGTTTTATTTATGTTATTTGTATTGTTCTAACTCATAATGTTTTTAAGTAAGTTAAATTTATTTTACTCAGAATGTTTAAACATGTGCACATGAATTCATTCATTTTTTTAAATTATTGTTTTTTACAGTGTATTTACACTGTAATAGTTTGTTGTATATATTTTTTAAATCTAGAGATAATATTATACAATGGGTACAATGTGATACATTAACTATAATAGTATTTTTTTTATTATATTATACTGATTAAAAAAATTCTTCATTTATATTTTAATGTGAATTAATATGTTCATGGGAAAATGAATAGAATTTCCATGTCAACTAAACAGAACATATAGTAAAAAAATTTCATAATTATGCCTACAAAATAACATTTGTTCTCCTAAATTCCCATAAAGACATTTACCCCTTTCCCACCAGATCTGACCCAATACCCGAAGTGCTCGGGGTAGTGCACAGTGTTCCCATGCTTTGTTAACTAGACGACCGTCCTTATTTAGAATACTTCGCCTAAAGCCCAGGCCTTTTCTCATAATCGGCCTTTTAGGGTGCTCACTCTCCTAGTTCTATTTAAGGAACCGCCGCATTAGAATGCTATCGCCATAATTTGGCTGTTTGGAAATAAACTAATTTGCTTTTAGTATTTTTTTTTTAACGATTTAGATAATAACTTTAAAATATCACTTCCATCTACGCCTACTAACCTTAGATTAGTGGCTCAAGAAGTGAAACCGAAACCAATTAAAATCTGTGTCACGTATTATACCCTAGTATTACTAATTCTTAACTCAAAACTTATTACGAAAACATTTTAAAACAAAAAAACGATTAAAAACTATTAATATCTCTAAATCTATAATAATATGTAAAAGTATCATTGTTCATGATTAATTAAGATTAAATGGATGTTTAATGCCCCACAATAAATATAACTTATTATACAACGGAGTTTATTGAGGAACAAATACTCCTAAATACAAAAACGTTTGAACCTTTAACAGATAAATAACGATTATTCTTAGAACTTTATAAAATGCTAAGTAGATTGTATTTAAGAATAATTTTATAATAAATGTTCACTCTCATATTAGGATATTGTATTATAGTATTGTATTACTTGTTATAAAAGAATATGCTTTGATAATGAACATATCTTTATACCGATATTTATTTTTTAGTTCAGACAAATAGAAAAAATATACTTTATAAAAAATAAAATGTTAGTTGTACAGAGAATTAAGAAATAAAAAGTAACATAATAGAATGTAAAAAAAGGTAATCTTGTGTTTCTTTAGATAAAATAAAAAATATGAAGGGTTATAATTAATATTTTAAAAAACAGACTCTAAATCAGAATTTTTAATTCATTTCAACTTGAGAAAAATAACAAATGCTATAATATACAATTGTGAAAATATCCAAATTTATAGAAAGTTAAATTGTTATCATACTAAATGTATGTTTTAGAAATAAGTAGCCAAAATAATTATATTGCGTACATTATTTTTTATTTCTCAATTAAAAAAAAATAATCAAAGTAGAGAGAGACAATTTTTTTTTTAAATCGTTAAATGAAATTATTTAATAGATTTAAAATTGACAGTGATAGATAAATATTCTTATTTTTTATAATTAAGATGTTTATTATATGGGCAATTAAATCATTTGTGATAACATCATACAATACGAATGCCATTTAACTGTGTATTATGCGATACTAGATTTTAGAAATACAGAAGGATAAAAAATCCTAAAAAGAAATATTGAATTATTTTGTATGAAAATCTATTTGATACAAAATATTACTTTAGAAGACGGACATTATTATTCCAGTGAGAACTACTTTATAATTTATATATTATATATTTTATTGTTACAGAAACTTTGTCGCAACCCGTTTATCTGCGATGAAGTTTGAGACTGCATGTAGAAACCGTTAAGCGAAATAATCGTACCAAAAAACGTTTTGATATCGTTTTTAAGTTTTGAGTCCATTTTATTTATTAATCAATAAAGAAAGATGAGGGTGGAAGGCTATCCGGTGAGACAACCACCCTTGGACTAGAGAAGAGTTCAGACTTAACGCGACTAGTCCTAGTCCTCTTTCATGTTGGAGTTGAAACCCGTTCCTGGCGAGGACCTTGGCAGTCTTTTAGGGATTATTATTCCCGTTGAATTCTTTGTTGCGAAAGTGCAACTGCATTCCTCAGAATATCACCTTCCTCTCCAGTACCTACACTTTGATCTGGACCCGATGCATTCTTCCTTGGGTCCTTGCATTTCTACACGTGACTTCTCGGTTCTCTGTCCAGAGCACACTTCTTGTATCCTCATTACCATTAAATATATTAAATAACCCATCTAATAACCCTCCCGTGATTCATGTTATCAAAACATATCGCTCCATCAAAAGAATGTCATAATTCAAAATAACTAATTTTTCAAGGTATTTGAAAGTTCAGGGTGAATTAAAAAAAGTAAAAATTAGGGTATTGGTAAAGCAAAGCATTCCTATTGCAATGAGGGTATTGAAATTCTTTTATTAACCATTAAAAAATGTTTAAACGCTAGGAACTATTATGATTTTAATATATGTCATTATTCCCATAAAACTTCAAATTTTAAAACTGAGAGCCCTCACCACTCGTACCCGGTACATTTATAACTCAAAGATACTAAGTTATCTCTTTGTTCTTTTAAAGGAACGATATATAAAAATATATGAATAGAAAAAATTGTAGCACTACAAGAATGTGTTCAATACATTGTAAGAAGTGTTGGTGTCAGTTTTTGTTTCCTTGTTGAAACATATATTATTCAAATTAAGCTGTGTTTTGTAACGGCTATACTGATCAACTCATTATTCACTGTATCTCATTTAATATTTTATTTAATAGCACAAATATACAGTATAAAAACGAAATACAATTGAGGGTTGTGCTTCAATATGAATGATTATTGTAAGAATAATATGGTCTTATATTTCATTCGTGAACGGTCTTAGGTTCAAAAATCGGTAAGGGCAGTACAGTTTCCAAATAAACGATTATGCATGGAATTATGATTTTTAATGCATTTTTTATTTTCGTTGATTTTTAAAAATTGAGTTATCTCTTAACACCTCTTCCTAACCTCTCTCTATCATTCCTTCTTGGAAAGAAATAAAATCCCTGTAATACTACAACTCATGAAGAGTCATTAGTTCAGTACCTGATAGAGACTGTACTGTTTCTAGGACAACGGTTGTGCAAGGAGGTGAATTGTTCTTAGAGTTTTTGGGTATACACCGTATGGTGATTGGGTGAGCCCCAGAAGGGTCTCCAGATCCCAACCAAGGTTGTTATCAGATTTAATAAACCTTCCACACCCGGATTTGAAAACAGGATCTTCAGCACGCCAACTCAGCCATTTACTACTGAGCTACTGTTAAGTTGTTGAAATTAAAAAAGAAGTGGAATAAAAAATAATTCCTGCGAATCGGCTATTCTGAATAATTCTGGAAAATTATTTATTAGTATCTATATTCCTTAGACCTATAGACCACTCTGGATCCGTCTTATTTTCTGTTATTCGACTGATCCCTTGATCGGATTCTAGCCCAGACACAGATAAATCCTCCAATCAGGACCCTGCCCTGACCTGGCAGTGATGTGCAAGGATAGTCCTGAGGTGTGGTCGAAGGACCTCGCGGGGTCGCCTGGTTTGTCTCGTCCTATCTCAGAGATGGTTATTCCATGGATGGTAGCCTTGGTAAGTAAGGAGACATCCTGCGAATATTTATACCGCCGTTAAGGACCCTGTATCGAATCAGGAGTCGACCGATTCCTTATTTGTAACTTGAATCAGTAATGTCCAGCAATGAAGTCATATGTACAGAATGTCATTACTAAACTATTCCAACTTTGATATCAAAAGCTATCCCTTTCAATGGATTTGCAATGCTCGGTAATGCATAGTTTGTACATTTCTGAATCCAATACATCGATACATTTCGAACCTCATATGATGCACCTAGATTAGATACATTCCACAGTTACTATGGTTTCCAACCATTCATGGGTCATGTTCCTTTACAGGTGTAAACACTTCTCAAGATATATAAACGAACAAGAGAGCGAAGTCTTAATGAGACACGTGGTATTCACCTGAACAGCATCAAGGACGAAGTTCGTCTTTATACATCCTCTCATCAATGCCCGATATGTATTCAAAGCCTGGAGTCCAATCCGTGTAGAATGCTCTTGTGTTAATATTCCAGCACTCTATTTAAGGTCGGCAGACATTAATGTAGAAATCGTTTTATATTATTACTTTAATAGTAACATAATATTATGCCACATATTCAGTATGGTGCACTAGGAATAGAACGCATCCAAAAATAGCTGGTTCTGTTTCTAAGCCAACTGTTGTTAAGGTAGGTAACCTCGTCGAGATCATATTCTGGCGCACGGTTTTACCCAAATGAAGGTACCCATTTAGGTAAGTCCCAAGAGTGTGTGCAGGTCCCCCATGGGTAACTACATAGATGAGAACTATTTCAAAGCCATTAATTGTGCAATTATTTTCTAATGAGATTTAGCCGAGATCGCACACAACTGTCCGTATTTTTCCTATTATAAGGAGTAAATACTCAGTTTATAGAGAATGGGTGAACGCCTGAAAGTTCTGCAAGTCCCATAGAGTCAACTTAAAGTTGTTAATTTTTGAACTAATTTATCTACCAAAGGCGGAGTCGAACCCTTTATTTTTGGTTCAGCACCTCAGATCTCTACCAACTGAGGTACCCGCTCCAAGAGACAAAAATTCAAAGATTAAAACGTAAATTAAAAGAGACTTAAAAAAAGACGGATTACGTTTTTTGCAAAGGCCGGAAGGAAATTGGAAAGGCCCGGTGAAGAGCTTAGGCTGATAGAGGAGGCACTGCCAGCGACGTCTGTTAATTAAATCACCGATTTTTAATCACTATGGCAACTTCCGTCACGGCAAAAAAAAAAAAAATGTTCTACCTTTAACCGAACTACTTCCGGGAAGAACCATATCGATATCACAACAGGAAATAAAATATCGATTCAGCAGTACCATTGATGTTTTATAAACACAAATGTCAATGCCCTTGTATAGAGTACGGTCGTGCTGCAATCACTGAAGCCCGCTGATGCAGATACGTGACCGTGTCAGAGCACACATAACTCCACCGGCCATCATTCGCGGTTCTACCCGTTTTTCTTTTTATGACTTTTATTGCCCTCTTTATCTATTTGTATTGCCCTCCTTCAGCGATAGCCGCCGGGGCATTGTAGTATCGTTCGCATCGGATCATTGTAGTGTAGTCTCAATGGGTGGTACTTACTCTCATGACTGTTCCTACTAGCCTACAGAAAAAAATCAGTTCTACTGAATGGAAATATAATAATGTTATTTTAAAATTATAAATAAATCCCTGAAATATAATTAAAATAACTTAGTAAAAAAAACAAAAATGGTCTGGGTGGAAGATAAACAAATTATTATTTAAATAGTTATATACTATTTATTATAAGCTGTTATAATAAATATATATAATAATACATAAATAAAATATATATAATTATATAATATATAATAATTTAAGGGACTAATTATTTGACCTCCACCAGGATCATGTTCTTTCCCTTATATAGTGGGTCAACTAAAAATTATTCATGATCAATTTTTAGTGATTTCTTAAAATCTGTATTCATTCCTTTCTTTAATATATTATTTATTGTATTTTAAAAATACCAAAAATCAATTGAAAATATAGTTATTTTTTTACTCATCCCTCTTCTCAGTCGCTCTTTTTAATAATTTAAAATTTGACAGATTTGAGGAGTTTTCGAAATTAACAATTTAAATTGGCAAAAACGGGTTTCTATTATTTATTGATTATAAAAATTACAAATTAAAACCTAAACGGATTTTTTAATAATGGAAACTTGGCCCACTTTGGACTTGTTTTTATGTATTTTATATTTCTTACATTTTGGACGGACAATATATACAAGTAATATTGTTAAATCTTTTTTGGAGTTTACTCCTTAAGCAGCGATTTTCATATTTAGCCCGCGGTATAAAAATTTTATGAGGAGTTAAATCGAATTTTGGCTAAAGGTGGTGCGTTACGTCCCTTTCTCGATAATATTGTATTATTTGTTTTACATAATAGATAGAAATTAAAAGTTAAATTCCGGGACTAATCGGGAAGAGATACGTGTGGAATCTATGGTAACAGTGTATTCTATTGCTTTATTCTCCAAGTGTTGAAATGCGTTAATTTTTTAAGAACTCAAATTTAGAATAGCTGTGCTTGAACTTGTTAAGAAGATAAATATATAATGTTACCTTTGAGCTTAGATGTTTTTTATGTTTTGTTATTTTAAAATTTATTTACAAATGTTTTAAATGGTCAGGGAGGAGGTTTAGTCATTAAACTTTACAGTAAAATATAAATATATTGAGAGACGTTACATTCTTTTGCTTACCGCTCACTTCGAGGTTATGTATGTGTATAACAGCAACCTAACCGTCAATTTGTATTGTCAAATTGTAAAATTGAAAAATACTTACAGCGAAAGCAGTTGTAGTATGAAATCATTTATGGTTGGTTCTTTCAAAGATAAAGACAGAGGATATTTGTTTATTCACTTAACGTCACTAAGTAAAATTTTAATAGTGATAAGTAAATTTAATTTTCACTAAGTAAAGATGAAAGTTTACACTTAGTACAGTTCTTGAAAATGAACTTAATTTAGGGCTAGAATTAGACTTTATTTCTGGCAGATTACTCGGGACGACTAGATATGGTACAACTATTGACGCAATCTTTTATCGATTCCTAGCCCATGTAACTTCTGACGTACACGTTTCTTATTTTAGTTACGACAAACCTATTGTCACAGTATTTAATAACGATAATAATACTATCCGTGGACTAAATACTGTTCAAAATCATGTTAAATGTTCATGGTAGAACAAACGAATTTTCTCAAGAATGATTTATATAAAAATATTAACAATTATTTTTATGTAAAATAATTTACGGTATATATTTCATTGGAATGATGTAAATATTATGAATAAATATTTATATATGCTTGGATTATTTTTTAAGATGCTTTCATTTACCCTCTTTTTAAATAATCTACACAATACTAGTTCTTAAGGAGTAAACTCCAGTCGTGCGTCGCAACTGACACATTTTTTTTTTTTTTTTTTTGACATACCTAAAGATGGATGGATATTTGAGTGAACTAAAAGCTTTTTAAGATTAATAATTTTGGGTTTAAATATTTTTTTTAATACGACTTTATTATAACAATTGTCATATGTCCTAAGCTGACAATGATTTCTTTCACTTTTCCCAGTCCTGGCAGTCCTCCTATGTAAGCGCTCTGGTTGCCATTCCTTCTTGCAACCCATCGTACATAAGGGTTTAAATATACTAGCTTCAATTATTCATTATTATCGGTTTCACCCTGATTCCATCAGGAAAAGGATGGGAATTCTTGTTACTTTTCAGTCTCAATATTAATAAGCTCGCCCCTTTTAAAAATTAGAATTTATAAAACAGTAATCCATCCAACTGTTCGGTACGGATGTGAAACTGAACCGTTAACGTTGAAAAATGAATATCTTAAGGTATTCGAAAATAAGGTATAGTGTAAAATATTTGCTCCAAAAAAGGACAAGATAAATTTGAGAATATAGAAGGTTCCAAAAATCGGGATTACTGAGTATGCAGCCGGTTAATGCAATCAAAGTAATAGTATCGCAAAGATTATGATGTGCTTGTAAACTTGTTGGGCCGTGCAACGAATGAATTCCTACAAGGTTATAAGTATAAGTAATAAGTACTGAAGGGTAGGCCAAGTTGTAAGTGGGAGGATTGCGTTTTGAGTTATCTCGAGTTTGGGTAGAAATGGACGGAAGTTTGAAAACCGAGAACGGCATCGATCTTTCGGCTTTCCTAAGTCTTGCTATATTATTATTATTCGCCTCGATCAATAAATATGGTTCTGATTAGTATTGTTATCTTGTTAATTATACTTTTGATTTCTACTTCATTAATAATTTTCTTATGAAGCGCTGGGTAATTTTTATATTCCACTAATTATGATTTAGTATTTGTCTCTATTTGGGTTGAATCTACCACTGTAACCATTATATCCGTAGACGCAGGTATTATTTAAAGCTTAAATTTTAAATAAAATACTTTATTGGTCGCCAAGGTTGACAGTAACTACTTTAAATGCCAGGCCGGTTTAAATGCAATATTTTAAGGTTCACTGCGGCTACGAGCTAGGCCCCTGCGTATTCCACATTCTTCAAAAGGTCATTAGTATCTTCGAGTTTTTTGTTAACTTGACAAGAATTCCGCCATAAATAAGATCTACCGTAATCCCCGTCGTAATTTACAGCTGCTAACTCCCGAAGGAAAATTTGTATCCTGAAAATTCCCGTCTGGAAAATATTTCAATTGCTTCTAGGATCGGTGAAATCCGGTGGCAGGATCAATTTATTTTATATTTTCAATCATCGCGAAAACCATGAACTTTGAAAGATAATTGTTTAAAAAAAAAATAATGAAAATTATAAACTAAACACAAAGAATATTATGTTTTAAAGTCATCCCACAAAAATATACAAAAAACATTTTGTTATGTATATCCTATGCAGTTCGATAGCTATATAAAAAATGCAAACAATAATTTTAAAAATATCAAAAACTAATGCAAGAAATAATTTTAATAATCCAATGGAGGACACAGTATAATTGAGATAGTAATCAGTAACCAATAATTCCGCTAGAAAGCGCTAGCGTTAACACGTAGTATTCTTGAATTATTTCATAACGTGTTTAGAGGAGAAAAATATTATTTGTTGACATAGAAACCCATGGTTCAACTAGTTTAGTTCTCTTTACGATTTTAATTGAACAGTAATCATTCTTACTGCTCTGAACGGATATTAAACATAACTATTAACTATTAAGGCATTCTTTAAATATTACATCCGAAAAAATAATGAATCCCCTGATAAATGTAGAATCAAACAGAACGCAGAATCGCAGAGTATGTTCTCCATTAATAAAATTGAAGTGACAGCGTGACAAAGGTTGGGATAGGCTTTTAATATTGTCGGGCTTAGTAATTAACGAAACTTTAAATAGTTAAAAAGAGCTTGCACACTATAAAACGTCTGAACAGTATACCAAGCCGAAGGTTGGGTGATTATATTAAGAATAATATGATTCATTTTTTTTTTAAATAAATAAATCTTTTTATTAGATAGTAATGAGAACAATCTGCCACGCTTGTAGGCAATTAGTATCAGTGATCAATGAACACACAAACTAGTTATTCCTAGATGGTTCTATTAGAACCACTTGATTAAGCCGGCATAGAACCTTAGGTTTCACCCGAAAAAAAAAAATAAATAAATAAAACCTGTACCACTAGAACCCATGAATGGTCTTGAGTTCAGTACATGGTAGAGACGGTTAGGTTACTTGGACAATGGTTTTGCAGAGAGTGATTTGTCTTTGGTCACGCTCAACCCAAAGGATCTACTACAGCCGGATTTGAACCCGGGAACATCGTCACAGCAATCCAGTGCTCTATCACTGAGCTATCTCGTTCCCCTTTGAATTTTGCCAAGCCTTTTATAACTATTACAGCATTGTTAATTTATCATTTTTTTAGGTAGAAAAACTCTACAAATAAACATCCACCTGGAAAATATTCCAAAATTCTTCAAAAGCAGTTTATGCAAGGTTGGAGTCGACCCGTGTTAGGCTAGAGGATCGGTTCGAGCTGGTTAGGGATAGAAAAAGAGAAAATTGTGGACCACTTTCTACGACACAAGATGGACGTGCCCTGATAGAAGATGGCCCTTATCAATGCGCCTCACGTAGTTGGAAGATTCGCATTGATAAGGAACGTGAGGGTGCAGTATTCCTTGTCCCCTGCAGTTCGCCAACAATCCCAGCCCAGATTACCATCGCCGGCCATTTCGGAAACATGATATTACACAATTACTGCTCACAGCTCATATTCATGCTAGTATTTTTTATAATAATGATATATGGATATACAATTTAAAATATTACCTTTTTTATTTTGAAATTTAAATATTCGAAAACATTAACTAGGACAATAAACATCCTTAATTTCAATGACTCAAAAATATGTATAAAATATAATAGAACACAAAAAGAGTATTGGGTATAGGACCTTGTATAAATCTTCCTGTTGCTAAGCCAACGGTTGTACAAGGTGATTAGGATGAGAACATGCTCAACCGCCTGGTTTTTATTCTGATTAAGGGTACCTAATTTATAGAGCCTACTTGAGCCTCAAGAGAGGGTTCCCACAGGCGAATACAAAAGAATATTAATGGAATACAAAATGATCAGGTCATAAATTGTAAAAGTCACATAACCTTTTATAGATTTCAAGTATGTTAGTTAATATTTTCATAAAACAAATAATGTTCAAATTTAATCAAGCAGTGTCTCTGAACAGTTGTGTCATTTGTTTATAATTACTAAATGATAAAGTACAATAAATAATTATTAATTTTTAACAAACATATGAATGGGACTTACGAATACTATTTGCACAGGTATTTTAGTTTTATATCAATATATAAAATATATAGTCTATTAGTTCACCATCAAAAGGACAATTGTTATCAGTCATGAAATTTAAAAATATTATCTCCCTTGAAAACTTGAGGTTTCACTTTCAAAAATAAATCTAATAAACAAAAATCCGATATACACCACCTTCTAGATCGTTATAGTAAATTTATGAATAATAAAAATAAGTAATCATTGTAATAAATTATAAACAAAGAATATTGTTATTTTTATACCATTTATGTATTTAAGTTTTACTTTTAGTTGTTGAGATCCGGTTTACTCGTTACACTTCCTTTTGGCGACGTTTCGAGAGTATTTTATTCTTATATACAAGACTAGTAAAATTATATTTTGTAGTTAGGGCATGATTATAGTTTCGTAACGTCACCAAAGGAAGTTTAACGAAAATACTTTAAATCTCAAGGACTGTAAGTAAAACTTATAAGTACACACAAATGCATACATACATTATATATATATATTTATATATGCATGCAGTATAATATGGGCGTGTGATTCGTCAGACGGTGACAGCCTGGACCTATTGTACCCGACATTCCGTTCACACCCTCAACTACTTATCCTTGACCTATTTCTTTCCATATGCCATCATCATATTTTCCATTGTCCTACTACCGTAATGAAATCTATTGTAAATTATTATACAGCGGATGAAAACGATTAATTATAACCGAAATGTGTTGAGAACCCGACCTGACTATATTTTGCATTGAATAGAGCACTACCTGGGGAATGGCTACTCCTACATCGGAGGCTCCACTGAATCACTACGCCAGATCAGATCTCTACACTCCATCAGACGCCCACGTAACTGTCCTCAAAGCACTTGGGTAAGGCCTCGTACAATTGCGGAATGAGAAAGTTTTGTATTGTATGCTATAAATGATAATGAAAGATAACGTAATGATTAGCACGCATCAAAGATTATTGATATCACTATATATTTTTTGTAGTTTTCCTATATAGCGATCTTTTCAGCAATTACATTCCATGAATAAATTTTTGTTTCGTTGGGTGGGAATAGCAATAAAGAAGCATAAGTTGTTAAGATAAATACGAGCGAAAATAAACGTACAATACAAATTAATCGGAATTTGAGAATTAAAATCAATTCCATCAAATTACCTTTACCATTCGCCGAAAGCCCATGACTTCCAACTGTATCCTTTATTAGTACTCCACTTATCCCTGTTGGACAGATTCGCTACCTTGGGGTCAACTTAGACAAACGTCTTACTAGGGACCCTCAAACAAGACTGAAAAGACAAGAAACAGCTAGACGCTTCCGACTACTTCAACACATACTACAAAAACACTCAAAGCTTCAGATCAAATAGAAAAGACTTATTTATGTGACTTTTATAAGACCTATATGGGCTTACGGAACCAAACCATCGAATTCCTCTCTTCTTCAATCCTTGCAATCCAAAATCCTTCGCCAAATCCTAAACGCTCCTTATTTTGTCACAAATAAAACCATCCATAATGACATTAACGATCCATATGTTACCGATTTAGGAGATTCCAGATACCTATCATTCCATAATAAACTCCAGGCCCATCCAAACCCACTAGTTTCCATCGTTACATCCAATTCCATCTCGGACAATCCTCCTAGGCGTCTGAAGAGAAGATGGCCTCGGGACCTTCTATAATAGAAAAGTTATTAGAGTGCTGCCAGTGGGTAGTGCCTCTACATATCCTGTCATGTATTTATTTATTCATATAGACATTGAACTAGATGTGTATATTACAGTTCTACAATTCTATCAAAGTACAAATATACTGGAAATAAAAACCTGTTCCACTTCATACCATGAAGGGTCTGGGAGTATATGGTAGAGACTGTACTGATTCTTGGACAATAGTTGTGAAAGGAGGTGGTTTATCCCTGATCACGCTCAACCGCCAGAATTTCCCCCCGAGTTTATACTAGGAGGGTCCTAGATCGCATAGGATCGCTCTCTAGCCGCTAACAGATTAAATAAAACACTGCTAGCGTATGGCAACTCAGCGCTCTACCTTAAGTTAAAGTAGTTTTAAATTAAATTATAAAAAATCGATTGGTGAATAATCAGGAAAATTTGAAGATAAACAATCAATAGCTTCGTACCAATAGCATTAATAGCTCCCCCTTAATTACATAATAAATGTTTGATATTTTTTATTTATTCCTTCATAAATTAAAATATTTATTGGGAGCGGGGAAGTTCAGTAAGCTAAATTTTCTGTTGGGGCTCCTTAAATAAATGCCTTTGCTTATAAAAAAAAAATGATTTCTAAATTCAACATTTTGTCTAGTATTATCAAATATTGACAATCAATATTTAAATAATTTTTAGGACAACTGTTTATATTCATTTTTTTCTTAAGTCTTTATAGGTTTCCGACTATTTAACAATTATTCACCATTAGTACATACTACTCAAATAATTACTGGTAATACAAATCAATCGAAGAGACGAATAACCTGATCAAATAATTATTTATTGTTCCAATTATATGAATTTGATCATTCATCACATCTATGATCATGGCGAAATAAATGATTTCCCAGTTCAAATCCGGCAGAGGCGGATATATGTAATTTAATATGTTAGCAGCCATAGATGGACTCAGTGTGATCTGCAGACCTTCTTGGAGCTCATAAATCCTCTTTCAAATTGGTACCCTTAAATAGGTGGAAAAACCTGGCGGTACTAGACTGATCTTACTCCTGCATAATCTATGCAGTATCTGCCATGTACTGAACCGAAGGCCCTTCATGGTTTGTAATGGTACAGGGCAATTTTATTATTTTCTTAGTTCCCCTGATATCTTCTCACTACTTATAGCCATGGAGAGAAAATAAAGCTGGGGACACGCTAACCTCCAAATCTTACGCATGAAACACAACAGCTCACAATTGGAACTACGTATTCTGCGATGAATGGACTATTCTCCCGCGATGAAGGTAAAGTTTAACGCTCGTGCCTGGCCGAACGCCGTTCGCAGCGAGTTAAGATAAAAATGCACTAAAGATGCCCTCGTTCTCTTTATCGCTTCTCTTTCAAATGAGAGGCAAACAAATGCATTTTGTAACTAAGAGCCTTATCAATCCTTATGCACATTTGCATTCGTGTGTGCATGTGCAGTCAGGGATCGCTGTAAAGGTCCTATGCCTTTATGCATGAAATAGTTCTTTTAGCGTTGTATCGTGCGTTTTTTTTATTGTTTTTTTTGCCGGCTCAATTTTTTTTCAGGGACGTTCAGGTGATAAATATATATGTTGCAAGTGAGTGGGTATGAACCTTTTCCCAGATATGCATGTTCGTTCAGAGCCTAACATCCTCTCGAATCTGATATTGCACCTTGAATCAAGTTAGTCGAGCGAAAAACAAGGAGTTATATATCTTAGATGGTTGTACGAAATATATCACACTTAAAGAGATTAGGGTTTGCGTGCTTGATAACACGAAAAATAACTTACATGTTATTGAGTTAGGAATCCGTGTTGTGCTTTTTCAATTCGTGTAGCTCAATTTGGAAGACGATGGATCTATCATTGTTTAATGAGCCGTGTTTTCCAACACGTTCAGTGCATCTTTATCATTTCAAATTTTCTTTAAAAATTCTGTATATGTTCATATATACCATCTCCTGGAACCTCTTCATTAAGCCTCTTCATATACTCTTCGAGGGTCGTTGTAGCTCCGTGGTAGAGCGTTGAGCTCCTATGTTGAAGAAATCAGCATCTAATCCGGCTGTGGTTGATTAATTATTTAATCTATTAACAGCCATATGTAGGACCTTCTGGGACTTTCACCCAGCCTCTGTTATGTGAGTACTCTTAATTGGGGGAAAACCTGACGGTTAAGCGTGATCTCGGACAAGTCGTCTCCCGGCACAACTGTTGTCCCAGAAACAATGCAGTCTCTATGATGTACTGACCAAGACCCTTCATGGGTTGTAGTGGTGTAGGCTTTGTTTAAATATTCGTAGCGAATCCTTCCATAAGCATTCCTTAAATCTTCCTTAACTAGTCCGGTTAGGTTTTCTTGTGTCGAAAGCCGAAGATACTTTAATTATTCTTTTCGGGTCCATAAACAAGTAACGGAGAATAAATCATTTGAAAAATCAGTAAATGTATTTTACGGTTTTAAGGTATGTGATCAGAAATAATATGCTTTTTTCTAGACAGATTCACCCACGAAAAATTATTGGTGTTAGGACTAAAACTAGATATCAGGAGATACTTATTGAATCTGAGAATCTTTTTGAAATAGTCCATGGAACCCGGAGGAGTGATCAACTATAACTATTTTTTCGTTGATGGATGGTTTAGTCAAACAAACTTAAAACTGTTTTTTCTTTTCTTTTTCTGTAGACCTTACACACTCGAACTTAACTGCATAAACGGTGTGAAATTACAAACTAGTCCATCAAGTTTGGCTGTAAGCTGAGAAAAGGATATTGTATTAGAGAGGACCTGAGTGGGGTTGGTTAAGGGAGAGACCCTTAACATTAACGTCTTGTAAACGATATTTTAACGGTAATTGGCGACGATAATCTAGGATCTGGGTGGCGCGATCCCACGCGATAGTTCCTCTCTGTGTGGGTTTGTCCCCAGCTTTCTTGTTCTCTGTCAATATCCAGTGTGTGGGTTCAAGTCCACGCCGAAGTAGTAAAATATTTAGTCAGTCATTGATGTTCAATTAAATTTTAAATAACTTATTCTGCAAGTAGGGAACAAATTTTAGAATTGTTTCTTTTTTATTATTCTTCTTCTTTCTGTGACCTATCCGCTTCAAGCATTGGCTATTAACATGGGGATCTAACATTTATATATATATTGGGACTTCTATATAATTTTTCAGTTGTGATACCATACTATTGCCATGTCTAGGTCACAAGCTGCTGTGGCAGATTAACTATGCATTCTAGTAAATAGAATAAAATGAATAAATAATGCACTACTGAACCGATGAAGGATCTAGAGTTAAGTACATGGCAGAGACTGTTCACTTTCTAAGACAACAGTTGTGCAGTGAAGTGACTTGTCCAAAATCACATTCAACCGTTTTTTTTATCACCCAATCTAGTGTACATGGAGATCTAAAATTAAACCCCTGATTTGATTTATTCTAAAACATTAGTTTTCAACCTCTTAAATAATTTGTTGGGCTAACATAAATGAAAATACTTCGAATAGAATCTGTGATTTTTTACTACTACAAGTATCTATGACGAACATAAACATAATGTATTAGGTGGATCAATTTATAACTATGTAATTATTTATAATAATGTCCTATTAAATAAATTCTTTCATAGGCCTGACCTGTAGAGTGCACTATCCTCAGAGGATATCCAACCTCCGGTATATGAGTAACGATGGCCCTAACAATTGAGACAGCCGATGAAATACAGGGACCCGCATCTCTGCCAGTTCCCACAAAGTACTGGCCAGTATATTCCCACCTGGGAACTCAAAGTTATTTATATACGGTGTCTGTCTGGTGATGGAGTATCATCGTCAACGCTAAGGGTGTCATCGTCCATTTCGGATAATAAGTTAAATTTATTAGTAATAAAAAAAAGAACGACCCATGAAGGGTTCTGTGAAAGATTGGCCGTGCTTCTAAGCCAATAATTGTATGATATGGTCGAGAGCATGCTCACTTCAGGATTTTTCTTCTCTTTTACAGACTGGATGAGCCACAAGAGGATCAGCATATCTAAGATCTCTACAGACTGAACTACACTTAAAATTAGTAATGAAAAGAAAATTAAAAACAGTTTCCAATACCATATCATTGACATTAAGAATGGAGTCAAAACTCGAGGACTATAATAAATTCTTACAAATCACCTTTAACTTTTGTCGAAACAAATGACTTCTTGTCCTTCAGTATCGTTTAGTAATATCCCACTGATTCCTGTAGAACATATCCGATACTTAGGACTACACCTTAAATAGCGTTTAGCTTGGAACTAATTCCTTCATACTAGACTGAAACTACAAGAAACTGCTTGCCGTTTTAGACTATTGCAACACTTAATAGACAAACGCTTTTGCTTCTAACTAAGTAAAACGACTCATACGGCCACACTTAGTAATCATATTCCGCTCATATCCAATCCTTACAATCAAAAATCCTTCGCAAAACCATCAATCAAAAGCTACCAGGTTAATGATCATCCGTAATTACAATACAATCTTTGAAATAACGCTCAACATTTAGGTAAAAATTAAGATCATACTAGCCAATGCGAATATTTTTGATGTGTGAAAAAAAAATATAAACTTAATTACTTTTAGATTAAGGAGTTTAGTGTCTAAAAACTTGATAGGTGTAATCCTTCATCTCAAATTACCTTATATTAAACAAAAAAATTATAATAAAATAGGACGGTGGGAAAAAATGTGAATGAAAAACAGCTAAACTGGTGTCATTAAACCGAACTAACAACTGGGGTAATTAATTCTATAGCGCATGAGCGGGAAGTAATTGAGTATACAAAATCCTAGGGCCGCCTTTCTGTAATGAATGATTGTAACAAATAGTAATTAAACCGAATGTTAATAGCTCATTTTTCGGTACATTCGGTCTATATGATATGTTGTTATCGGAGTGACCAAGTCATGTGAATTAATTGAAACAAAACTGAGATTGTTTCAATTCGCTCTCGGCTTAGCTTCATTTATACTTCTGGAAGGCGAAAACACAACAATAAAAAGGTACGCAATTTTAACAATGTTTTTTCAGAGTGCACTTAAGATTAATTGATTATTTAATATTTTTTAGTATTTGAGGGAGCTCAGTTGGTAGAGTCCTCAATTGTTATGCTGAAGGTTCCAGGTTGAAATACGGCAGTGGCTGATAAATTATTTAATTTAAAAATAGCCATGAATGGACCATGTGCGACCTACAGACCCTCCTTGGGCTCACCCAGCATTTAAGTGGGTACTCCAAATTGGGGGCAGTGTTCTAGGACGAACCACCTTCCAGCACAACCTTCGAAATTATAGGAACAGCACAGTCTCAGGATGTTTACCGTAACAAGATGATGATGATAGCCCTGATGAGGGCCCACCCGTTCATGCCGAAACGTAAGTTTTTAGGATAATAAACTAAAATTGTACAATCGGCCATCGTGCATCATTATAACTTTTTTCAGTCTGTTAGTGTTTATTCACTAAACCTCACTTTATTCAACTAAGGTTAATCTGACGATCCATTGGGAGTCCTCACAAGAACTTTTCCCCCGCAGTTCATTGGATCAATAACTACTATGATCTAGATAAATCTATGGACAAATGTTTTTCTTATGAATTATCTCTTTAACCTAGAAATGTGATTTGCCCTTTCAAATACAAAGCAGATCTATGAATTCCTAAAGATAAATAACTGGCCGAATTTAAAATAACTTTATTCAGTACTTAAGAAGTAGCTGTGGAGCAGTAACTAAGGGGACATAATTGTGTATTCAGCCTGAATCAGCTATTCTCATCAATCAGTTGAGAGGAATCTAAGCACTCAATATCAATGCCTCAGACGTGTAATTTATTCAGCAAGTTTAGTTGTTCGAAAATATACCCAATAATTGAACTAATGAAGGAGACAATTTTAAATTTTCATTGTATTCATATTCCTATGTGGAAAAAATGAGGGTGACCTGTGGTCTAGTGGTTAGCATAACAATCTACCATGCCCAAGGTCGCGGGTTCGGAGCTAGACAGATGGCCCTAGGATTTTTTAAAAGGAAGTGAAAAATCCCTGGTAATGCCGTCATTTGGAAGGGACGTTTAACTGAGGTCCGAGCCTGTTCGATGTCAAGTACTCGTTAAAAACCTAATTAAACCTGGGTAGGAAAAATTTAGAGCTCCCACTGTAGCATCGTCCGATTATCCATAACAGCATGAAGTGATGTTAAATAAACAAGCAATCAGCAACGACCCTAGTAAATTTACTGCTAACTTGACTGTAGAATAAGTTACCATTGCATCAGTTATCCACGTCAACTAATCAGATACTTATTTAAGCTTTGGCCTGTAACTACGCGTTTTAAAACATTAGTTTGCAGGATAGTAAAGTGAATTTAGAACTTAGCCTATACAGAGGTGACACTCAACGCCAGAAGATCCAAGGCCTCCCCCTCCTAGGGGACCTAGCCTTGAAGATCTAGGACATTCTATTGTCGTCGCTTCCTAGTTCCAGCCTTCTAGTATGTCCATTGTCTTTGTCTATCTCGGCGGCTTCTTTGATTGTGCCCAAGGATCTGTTCCAGACTAGAGATGTATATATTGGAAAAACCGATGTACACCGTATCGATTATTTTTGAATATCTCAAAATAGCTGTTTAGTGCATCGAAATAAATATAGTTATTTCAATTTAGCGGGCGTCAATACTTTATTTTTTAATTCTTCTCTTAAAAAATATGTAACAATCGATGTATCGTAAGATCCGTAAAACAATTTTTACTAAAAAGTTTTGACTCCACATCACCACCATGCGTGTAAATATAGCGATTAATAAAAAAGATCATTTTTTCCTAAAAGAAGCTTGGGAAAAGTTTATGCAATTATTATCAGAGGAAAATGTTTAACTATTAAACAACCTGTTTTGTTAAATATTAATGTTCTTATAAATCCAGATATTTTATTTAAATAAATTGTATTAGCGCAATAGTTGATTGAGCTATTTCATTATTTTTGTACAGAACGGTTGCCTAAAATTGTTATCTTTCTGCAATGCCGAACTTGCGTTGATTTATATTACCATTTTAAAACAAGGCAGATTCGCTACCTAGGACTCAACTTAGACAAACGTCTTACTTGGAACCCTCACACAAGACTGAAAAGACAAGAAACAGCTAGACGCTTCCGACTACTTCAACACATACTAGACAAACGCTCAAAGCTTCAGATCAATTACAAAAGACTTATTTATGTGACTGTTGTAAGACCTATATAGACTTACGGAATTGAACTATGGGGCTCCACCAAACCATCAAATTCCTCTCGTATTCAATCCTTGCAATCCAAAATCCTAAACGCTCCTTATTTTGTCACAAATAAAACCACCCATAATGACCTTAACGTTCCATATGTTACCGATTTAGCCCATTCCAGATACCTATCATTCCATAATTAACTCCAGGCCCATCCAAACCCACTAGTTTCCATCCTTGCATCCAATTCCATCCCGGACAATCCTCCTAGGCGTCTGAAGAGAAGATGGCCTCGGGACCTTCTATAATAGAAATGTAATTAGAGTGCTGCCAATGGGTAGTGCCTCTACATGTCCTTTCATGTATTTATTTATTCGTACAGCCCTTGTACTAGATGCATATATTACAGTTGTACAATTCAATAAAATAATTTTTAAAAAACAAAAAAAAAACAAGACTATCCATAATGACAAATAAATGTATTTAGGGCAGCCAAAAAGTTTAAACATTTATGTTTTTGTTTACGTATGTTTATGTATTTATTTAAAGTTATTTATGCTTTAAGTTATTATTCAAGTAAATGTTTAGTTGTATTAGTTAAATAATAATAACAGAAAAACCTATACCACTACAATCCATTAAGGGTCTGGGGTTCAGTACAGGTAGAAACTGTACTGTTTCCTGGCAATGGTTGTGGAGGAAGGTGATGTGTCCTAGATGCTGGTTGAGCCACGGAGGTTCCTAAATCCTATAGGATCCAACTCCAGCTGCTCAAAGATTATATAAAAGTCTGCCAGTGGGATTTGAACCCAGGACTTCGGCACGGCAACTCAGCTCTCTACCACTGAGCCACTCAGTTCAGCCTTATTGTAAGATGCTAATTAGAAATCAAGACACGTTAGCCATAAAATCATTACCTCCTCACTATGTATAACTTAGTTTGATTTTTAAGGTTTAAGATAGCCATCGAATTCCTGTCGTATCCAATCCCTACAGTCCAAAATCCTTCGTAAAATCCTCAACGCTCCTTATTTTGTTAAAAATACCGTCATCCATAACGACCTTAATGTCCCATTTGTTGCTGATTTGGCCCGAACCCGGTATCTTTCCTTTCATAACAAACTTCATTCCCACTCAAACCCTCTAGTTTCAAACCTAGCTTCCTCTTCGATTCCCGATAATCCTCCGAGGCGTCTGAAAAGAAGATGGCCACGTGACCTTCTTAGTTGAACTAGTGATTTGAGTACTACCAGTGGGTAGTTTCTCAACTTGCCATTACTCATGTCATTTTGTATCACATAGCCTATTTACTGGATGTATTTTATTTTATACAGTTGTAAATATCAATAAATAAATTTAAAAAAAAAAAAAGGTTTAAGATTTAGATATTTTTATTGTTAATTTGTTAATCAACAAAGTAATTAAAATTAGCATCAAGCGCCCCCCGCTTTTTTATTATAAAATGAAAGGAGCTCAACTCAGCCGCTTTAAGGAGTAACTTTAGTTACATATTATTATTCGGTTTTATATTTTTATGTCTCATTATGTAGAGCATTCGGATGTCTAGAATATCACGTTTCCTACTCGACACGTCATTCAGTATGAAAGTTAACTGATTCCAGCAGTCCGCATGGACTTTAATATAAATAATTATACTGATTCCGAGGTTAAGTTCACTCTCCTGAACATTAAGGTAAAAGTGAGTTACCTCGTTTTTCCCCTGTAGCCCGCCTTTGTTATTTACTATAGACTATATTTCCTAACATAGTCTGCAATCTTAGTAAGATTATCCTATCCTATTCTACTAGGCAAATTTATTTCCTAATATATTTGTTTCCCTATATACTTTATTTCTTAATAACATATCCTTCAAATGCTTCGCTAATGAGCGGCGTATTGGGGGTTACCATTACTGGAAGCAGTTGGACACTGGAAAGGATCCAACATTTCTCTGAACTGGCTGGGGACAGCAACCTCTGGTTCCAAACAGGAAAGAGGTCCTGGGAGAGTCAAGGATATTCTTGTTGCTATTGCCGTAATAAATAAATAAGTCAATAAATCTGTGCCGCTCCAAAAATATAATAGTAAATTGTGGGAAAACACGCAATAATTTAAAAGTAGGTTAAACCATTAATTACCTTATTTCACTTTCCATTAAAAAAAAAGTATATTTTTCATTCAATCCCTTACCTATTACATAAGAACTGATTTCCTATGTTTATTAAAAATGTTTTAATATATTTCGAAATTGATTACTAGAGAAATTTCGATAAATTAAAAGAAAATACTTCAGGAACAGTTTATAACACGTATTATAAAGAAAAATAAATAGGCACAAGACCGCTAAAACAATAGAACATCTTTAAATTGATTTCAGGAGAAACTGTATCCCTCCAGCTATAACAACTCATCTTTTTATAATCTAAACAATGCCATTACCGACATAAATTATTAACTTTTTAATTGTAGAATTACAGAACTAATTTTGTTTAGTGTTAGACTAGGCCTAGGACATATGTAAACTTTTGAAAATTATTGTCGTCATAAACGCATTTTCAGACTTTATTTCATCACAAAATCCTGAATTTTTTAGGTCTGTGATTGAAACTCTGATAACACATATGAAAACTGTATAAAAAATTAGGGTTCATATTTTTGGATAAAAATCTTTTGATTTCATCAAGTTGTTTTACTTAATAGCATTTCCTTTAAAAACAGATATTTCAAATGAAACTACACAATAGAGTAGTTTCAAAAAGTACTAAAATATAACAATTTCTTATCGAGACTAATTCATATATAAAATGTGGATTATTTGTATAATTTTTAATGTAGTATTTTTTTATCTATATTATTATTATTATTTTCATCCTCCAAATAATACAATAATAAACTTTTGCTGCTAGTTTAATCATTTGGGCCAAAATAGACATTGCTAACTTCCGAATATGCATGACGATTTCCCTCAACAGCGAGTACCCCCGTAGCCGGACGCAGGAGTGCATTTCCTAGCGGGAAGCGGACGATCGGAACTGCATCAGGAGAGGAAATGCAGCGCGGGATGAATTATGCAACTGGCTAAAATTAGCCTCCTGCACCCGGGACTGCACTCATCGACAATATATCGCTCGCCAGGCCCGGCTTCCTAAATCTCGGTTCGTGTTTCCACGCTTCGTCGCCCGCAACACGACTTCCCAGAACAGGAAAGACCCGCCTGGGTTATACTTAATAATTTTCTATCTCTCGGGTTTGGATAGGTAACAGAATAAACTAAAAATTCCTCCAAAACACTAAGCTAAGTACGAATCGTATTACGTTCCAAGCTTTATAAAGTTCAATATAGTGTTTTTAAAATTAACTATAAGAAAACATTATATTATAAAAAAAAATTAAATAGTCTATCATCAAAAGCCCCTATACCACTACAACCCACGAAGGGTCTTTGGCTCAGTACACGGTAGAGAATGTACTGTTTCAAGGACAACGGCTATGCAGAGAGGATATTTGTCCGAGATCACGCTCAATCGCTAGGTCCCCCCCCAATTAAGAGCACCCGCTTTATTGAGCCTGGGTGAGCCCCAGGATGGTTCTAAGATCCCACAAGGTTCAACCACGGCTGTTAACAGAATAAATAATTTATCTGGTATTTAATATAGATACAAGTTAATCTATATTAAATAAAGGTATTATTAAATGTCAATTTAATTGACATTGTAGAAGAATTTCGATATTTTTATTAATTCATTTTGTATTGCATTTAAAATGGTGTTATAAAAAACTTATAATATTTTGACCTATGTTGATATTTTTTTTATACGGAACTTTTTTTGAGCAATTGTTTGCTGAATTACACAAGTATGAACAATTAATTTGATTTCGGCCTATTTTTAGGACATCATCAGGGCTGAGAATGTAACAAAACAGAATAACAATAACAACAGTGCAGTGGCAAAGTTAATATTATAGTTTTATCGACAGAAATAATAGGAATAAAAATAATGATAAAAACTAAATATTCATTTTAATGTTAGCTGATTTCAAACTAAGTCTTTGATGACACCAATTACCTGTCATTCATAATAAATGTTTACATTATCACTAATTTTTTTTTGTTTTTTTAAATTTATTTATTGATATTTACAACTGTATAAAAAAAAATACATCTAGTAAATGGGCTAAGCGATACATAATGACATGTGAAAATGACAAGTAGAGAAACTACCCACTGGTAGTACTTAAATCACAAGTTCAACTAAGAAGTCACGGGGCCATCTTCTTTTCAGAGGCCTCGGAGGATTATCGGGAATTGAAGAGGAAGCTAGGTTTAAAACCAGAGGGTTTGAGTGGAAATGAAGTTTGTTATGAAAGGATAGATAGCGGTTTCGGGCCAAATCAGCAACAAATGGGACATTAAGGTCGTTATGGATGATTTTATTCTTAACAAAATAAGGAGCATTAAGGATTTTGGATTCTAAAGATTGGATACGAGAGGAATTCGATGGCTTAGTGGAGCCCCAAAGCTCTACTCCGTAGGTCCAAATAGGTCGTATGGTGGTCATGTAGATGAGTCTTTTGTAATTAATTGGGAGCTTAGAGCGTTTGTCTAGTAAGTGTTAAAGTAGCCTGAAACGTCGAGCGGTTTCTTGTCTTTTCAGTCTCGTGTGAGGATTCCAGGTTAATCGTTTGTCAAGATGCAACCCTAAGTATCGGATCTGTTCTACAGGCACCAGTGGGATATTATTAAAGGATACTGAAGGGCAGGAAGTCATTGGTTTACGACGTAAGGTAAAAGTGATTTGATGCGATTTTTGAGAGTTTATTTTAATTCTCCAGTTTTGACACCATTTTTCAAGATCAGTGATATGGGATTGGAGGCTTTGGGATGCAATAATTGGATTGGTGTTGACAGATAATACACATGTATCATCAGCATACGTGGTAAGGATAGTATTAGGATGAGTTGGGATGTCAGCTGTATAAACTGTATAAAGGATTGGGCCAAGGATACTACCTTGAGGAACACCAGCAGATTGGGAAAATAGGGATGAATAGACATTATTATGATTTACTTGGAAAGTTCTGTTTGTGAGATAGGATTGAAGGATGAGAAAGTAGCTAGGCGGTAGGAATAATTTAATTTTATAATGCTTAATTATCTTCATAGATTTCATTTTACTCTTGTTATTTTTAATTCCTCTTCATTATTTTTTAACTTTTTATTTATGAATTTCATACCTATCATTGGTGCCTATAAAACTGCTATATTATCTTTGTAACTGCATTGATAATATTGTAATATGTTTTGTTTTATTCATAGCACTGATGATAACCAAAAACAAGGCAAATACATAGAATCAAAATCAAATATGTCTATCATATTTGGGTAATATTCACTGACTGATCATTTTTAACATTGCTCAAGATATATACAGTCAGCCATTCCCTTATCAATAATGAAGAAATCTCTCTCGTGGATCTTCATTCACATTGCACCATCGTTTATAACACCTTTCGGCCAACGTTTCGAGATTGATAGGAAAGGTGTGAAAGAGCCTTGACCTTATTCAAAGGCTAATATATAATAATCCGAAACATTATATATGAGCCGTGAGCAATATATAATTCGCTATTATGCAACTCCTTACTATGCAGCACTAACCGGTTTCCCTTAAAACAGAGAACTAATCCCATTCACATAGAGTAGATAGGTGAATACAAAAACAAAAATAAACACAGTAACGATCATTTTGAATACACTAAGAAAATTTTTAAAGGCATATGTGATTATTCCCATAAAACTTCTAGTTCAAACAAGATACAACACAAAATATGTCATTATTTAAAAAAAAAGACAGTGTTTGAAATGAAATGTCAGATATTTCTTTCCACAATGAAAATGCACCAAACAATACAATTGCTGATGAAGGCTTAACTCTAAAATGCCAATTTTTGTGTTAACAATATGCTTAATTTAGCCTGGTGCGTGACCTATTTCTAATAAATAGACCTTGCATGAGGTCAGATTGGGGAGAATGAAAAATAATTTACTTTGAGTAAAGGTACTGAATAATATTCGAGAACAGTAGATTATTTTTAAAATATTATTAGAGTATCTTATTTTGCTTTATAATTAAATCTACATCACATTTTTTATTAAGCGGAGTGGCTCAGTGGTAGAGCAATGAGTTGCCATGCCGAAAATCCTGGTTCGAATCCAGGATGGCATGACTTTTATTTAGTCTATTGGCAGATGGAGATGAATTCTATGGAATCTAGGACCCTCACCCAGCCCCTACAAAGTAGGTACCCAAAATAAGGGGGGAATCTGGCGGTTGAGCGTGATCTTGAGGAAATCACCTCCCTGCACAACCGTTGAAACATTACAGCCTCTACCACGTACTGAACACCAGACCCGTTACGAGTTGTGATACAGTTGTTGTTTTTTTTATATCATCATTTACTTTCATAATTTATGGTGTATAACATAGAACTATCATTTGGTGTAGATGTCCTTCTATATATATATATATATATATATATATATATATATATATATATATATATATATATATATATATATATATATGCTTTCGAATTATTAGACTTGTTTTTAAAGACTACCGAAAAGACCCTAGTATCCTTTGATATTTCACATCCTGGCATAGTTCAGATGAGAAGAGGCGCCCTGATGTCCTCGCACAACGTACTGCCAGTGGGTTGCAGATCCTCCACCTGCCTCACAGCTGCCATAACAACCCTCTTCCTCCATTGTTTATCACTGCTAATTGCTAGACAGCGCTGTAACAATATTTATTCGAAATCGGAAGTCAAAACGTCCAATCAATTTGCCAACCAGGTTTTTAAATCTATTCGACAGAAGGATTCGAATGTGTTGACAGCAGCGACTTCCTAATAGAGACCGTTTAAGCTAACACATAAATCATCATACCGTGAATTTATGCGGATTTTCTCCATAATAATGACCATATACGACACTACTAATTGTGCATGTATTTTTGAAAGTAATATAAGTCCGTGTAAATCTAAAAACAAAATCGTACATTCTTTTAAATAATTTTAATGATTACTATTTAATAATAAAATTAAAAGGTGACTAATTTTAAAATTTTCACTCTTTGTTAAGTGCTTAAATATGCTAAAAATGTACATGAAAAAATAGACCTATGAAAAACTCTAAATAATGCGCATTCTGCATTTTCTTTAATTATTGAATCGTAATATGTTTTCTTAAATAAGATACCATATTAATTTAACTGATGAAAAGTAGAGTACATCACTGAGGTCGAGTATGAAGATACAATTTAATGAAAGTATTTATATTTAAAAAACACCGTGAACGGGTCTGGGGTTCAGTACATGGTAGAAACTATACGGTTTCATAGACAACTGTTGTGCAGGGAAGGGATTTGTCCTAGACTACGCTCAACCGCCAGATTTTCCCCCTTATATTGGGTACTCACTTTATATAGGCTGGGTGAGAGCCAGGGACCAAGTCTTTTCTGCAACGGGATTTGAACCAGGGTTTTCGGCATGGCAACTCAGTGCTCTACCACTGAGCCACTTCGCTCCCTTATTAATAATAGCCCACTAACAAGCGATTCCTTTAATTCGCCCTTGAAAAAGGCCAAGTACTTAAGGAATTTCCTAAGGGGAATTTCTCCTTTTAGCATCCCTCTCTTCATTAAATTAACTATAATATAATAATAAAAAAATGCTTAAAAGTAGACATAAAAAGAAAGATGTCAAGGATGACAGTAAAGAAGATTGTTAATATAGGTAAACCGACAATAAACTGAAACGTCTCCATGAGCATCGCTATCTTCAAGGAACCAATATAACACTTGTCCTACTTTCTCTAAGCATCTCCTCAACTAAGTATAAGCTTATTTCCCGGTAACAACACAAGATCATTTAGAACGCAACATTCAGAAAACCGTAGGTTTGAAAAATCGATTAAAATAGAACTTAGTTTCATTAAGTTACAGAGCTATGTCGAAGGCTTCGGGATCGAATCCATCTTTGTTAGTTAAATTATTTAACTTGTTAAATTCCTTAGATAGATAGACCGCATGGGATCTACAGACCCTACTGGGACTCATTCATTATCGATACGTGGATAATTGGGGGGGGGGCTTGGCCGCTCAGCGGGATATCGGACAAATCACCTCCCTGCACAACCGCTGTCCTAGAAACAGTCGAGTATTTTTAGAATATTATAGTCTCTACCATGTACTGAACCCAAGGATATGGGTTGTAGTGTTAGAGTTTTTTTTTAATCGAGTTATTTTTTTAATTGGAGGCAATGGCAACATTTTGTAGATATTAATTTGGAGCACAAATCTTTGATGTGCGGTCATAAGGGCTTAAGTCAAAAAAAGTTAATAATACAGAATCAGGCAAGAAATAAATGTATGCTTCTAAAAGAATTACTACTATATTGTTTGTAAATTACTGCTTGAAAAGACAAGAAACAGCTAGACGCTTCCGACTACTTCAACACATACTAGACAAACGCTCAAAGCTTCAGATCAATTACAAAAGACTTATTTATGTGACTGTTATAAGGACCTATATGGACTTACGGAATTGAACTATGGGGCTCCACCAAACCATCACATTCTTCTGATATTCAATCCTTGCAATCCAAAATCCTTCGCAAAATCCTGAACGCTCCTTATTTTGTCACAAATAAAACCATCCCTAATGACCTTAACGTTCTATGTGTTACCGATTTAGCCCATTCCAGATACATATCATTCCATAATAAACTCCAGGCCCATCCAAACCCACTAGTTTCGATCCTTGGATCCAATTCCATCCCGGACAATCCTCCTAGGCGTCTGAAGAGAAGATGGCCTTGGGACCTTCTATAATAGAAATGTAATTAGAGCGCTGCCAATGGGTAGTACCTCTACATGTCCTTTCATGTATTTATTTATTCATATAGCCCTTGAACTAGATGTATATATTACTGTTGTACAATTCAATAAAATATTTTTTTTTTAAATTACATTGTTTTATAAAAATAAAATTTTACATAATGTTTTGAACTTTGCTGTTGCTCTCCTGAAAAATTCAAAATTTTGACTTAAGCCCTTATGAGCGCGAATCAAAGAAATGTTTCTTCTACTTGGATGATGAAGGCTTCTATTATCGATTCTTTCCTTATTTTCTTTGGTCTTACTGTTGGTTGACTATTGATTTAACGTCACTTCATGCCGGTGTGGCCAATCTGACGATGATAGGGTAGGAGTCCTAAATATTCCCTACCCAGGTATAATTATGATAGGGATCTTTAATGAGCACCGGACACTTCAGAGGATCGGGGTTTCTATTTAACGTCCTTTCCGAAAGATGGCATAACCGGGAATTTTTTACTCCCTTTTAAGAAATCCTTTTAAGGACCCCCTGCCGGGCTGCGAATCCGAGTCCCTGGGCATGGATGGTTGTTACGACAACAACTACACCACATGTGACCCCACCAACTTATTAATGGTCTGTGACCATAAGCCTGCGTTATAGGTTACTCTGGGCATTCTATTTCCGTCCATTCTGTTTAAGTTATAATTTAAGAATTCGTTACGGCGAATTTCACTCTACCTCCAAATATTTTTAACTAGAAGCCGCAATATAATGCAATATCTGGTCATTAGTAGTAAAGAAAATAATGCAGCTATCGTATATATTTTTCAAGATTAATTTTATATCATATCATCATACCATATTTACATATTTTAAAATCAGTATTATAAGTCAAAGTGCCTGATTATCCTAACTCAATGTCATACAACTCTTGTTAGATTTTAAAATATGATAATACTCATTGACATACTAGTTTTATACTGTACATAAAAGTGCTGTTAACTTATGGAAAAGTAGCATTCTTCCATTTAGCCCAGACGTTAATAATTAATAGAATGACTGAGGGGACGAAAAGTCACGTCGACGTTGAATAATTTTATTCGAATCCATTAGGACCAGGTTGTTTAATGTTTTTAAATACTTTGTTCCAATGTCCCATTTAAATAATCGAAGCCATCAGATGGCAGCCTGCCAATTATAGTTCGTCGAGTTTTGTTGGCCGCTATTAAATATTTAGGTTGAGTGATGTGAGAGTGCTGTAAAAGAATGTTCAATGTCAACAAACACGGGAAAGACTCGGGTTTTTAATTTGACGTGATTAGATCAGTTTTTATCAACTTCATCGGCAGGAACACAACAGCTGTCCTATGAAGCTTCGGAAATGAAAAGTGGTAGGAGAATACAACCTCTGTTCCCCATTACCTCAATTTATAAATCATTTCAATGATAAAATGAAGATGAGGCCAAGGTGAATACAGGCAACGGCATAAAAGTGAGCTGTACACTCATGTTCCAAATATATAGGATGTTAGGAGAAAAAGTAGAATTGCATTTGATGACCCTTTGCTAGGAATGAAAGCTATTAGACCGAAGAACCGGATTTTTACGTATTTTAATAAAATTAAGACCCTTCCTGGATCCAAGAGGTAGAAAAAGATTTACAAAATATAGAGATACATGGGTTTTCAAGAAAAACTAAAAATGGACGGAAGAAAGACGGGAGCAACACCGGTGACGAATGACGGAGTACTGGGCAAATATTAAAATAAAGACAGTCAATGGATGTGGTCCTTATTAGGCAATACGAAAAAAAAAAACGAAGATGAAAATTTGCAACTATTTCTCGAAGAAAACGAGACTAAAGAAGTAAGGAAATATTTAGAAAAGTTGAACTTCACTGACTCTCACATGTTAGAAATAAATTAATTTAAAAGCAGTGTATGAAATCTGGATGAAAAAGAAGAGAAGTTTTGGACCGAGGATTAAAGGAAACACGCCAGTGAATACATAAAGGAATATTGGAGATAGAGAAAACTACAACAGAGGAAAGGAATGAAATAAACTTGTTGCTTGATCTTAACTAGTCAATAGGAAATTTGAAAAAAAAAAAAGTTAAGATGAATATATACAGTGATATTTACAAGTAAAAAAAAACATGGATAACTTGGTGACAACCCTGAATTGACTGTGTGTTTTGGAGAACATTTTTAAAATCCACAATCACCAAAATTGACGCCCTAGCCTTAAATGAGTCTATACTGTTATAAGTTTTGGTGTTAGTATAAAATCCTACATAGTATTCAAATAGCCCCCCTTGAAAAAATTCTTTAAAATTTCTATTCCTTACATGTTCTAAGAACGGTGTCATTATTAACAATGTTCAATTTCAGTTTCAATATTCAGTTTATTCTATGTCATTATTTCTTCTGTTCTACAAGATGCTAATTTCATAATTTTATTATACAAATTATTTGTAAATTATTTAATATTAACTTATTTATTATTTATACTGAAAAAAAAACTACAGCCGGTAAAGCAGATATTTCAATTCCCTTTCATATCCTCTCTAATAAATATTTTTTTCATAATTTAAAATTATATTATACTTCGTTCTATTCAAAAATCGAAATTTTATTTTTATTTTAAGTAATTTTTATGATTAATACCGTTCCTGGATAGAGGTATTTTAAAAGGTAAATGTGAATTATTAAAAGATGTTAAGAATATTAGTATAAATACTAAACTATATATAAAATAGTCCAAACTGTATTCTCTCAATGGTTCAAATCGACGTGACAGTTTTTGACGCCTCTCACGAATGTCACACGGAGTAGATATCACCAAAATAGTGTCGCGGCTGAAAGACCAACATGACAGGCGTCAAGAGGGATTCCTAGCTCCACATATTCCAAATGTTCGAATATATATCTACGGAACATTTCACGTTACTGAAATGGTTTATGTAAATATTGGCAGCATTAAACACCATCGAACCGTGTCTAACGAAGGCAGAAGCCACGGTCTATGGCGAATTAGCATCTTCTTCAAGAAACCTCAAGGTGATCTGCTAATAAGCGTTTTGCTCAATTATCAATTTGGCATCGCATTATAAATAAATAAAATAAATAATATATAAATCTGCAGCCACAGCGGATAAGCGGTTAAGTCGAATAGTAAGCCAGACAGAGTTAACTGTATTGAGAGAAGTTTAATGGTATCATTCTAGTAGTTTTTTGTTTAAATTGGACTTATGATATAAGCGATAACGATATTTCAATTCAAGGCTGAGTTAGTCACTAACTTATTATCCTCTTCATAGTGAGATTATCTATCAATAAGATTATTAGGGAAGCGGAATCGTGTTAATCTGGTAGAATGATAGAATGATATCATTGTTTGAACACTTGATGAGAACACTTCGAGATGCACTAATACGAAGGAATATGGGAAACACCAAAAACAATAACAACCTGCCTGGATAAAAAAATAAAAGAAGACTTGAAAATTTTACAAATAACCCCGGAAGACTTACAAAATAAATCAATGCAAGTAAATAAATTAAAAAATTAAAGTCTTAGTTTCTAACCAAATATTGACAAAGGGAAAACCTATTTGTGAGAACAAGAAGAAAAACGAAGATCAGATGAAGGAATACTGCAAGAAAAGAAAGGAGAAAACAATAAGAAACTTCAGAAGGCTGGATAAAATTGACTTAAGTGTGGTCTACGTATATAATTTATGTATATCACTAATCACTTAATATGGTACAAATATTGAGTAAATCATTATCAGAAGTTTCCCGCTGATAACGCTAGACAGACTTTAGTTACCGGTAAACAAAGCATCTCTTTTACCCCACTGCCGCGCTTTAAGCAAATTCACAAGTGTAATAATTGTCATACGAAACTAATTATTTTACAATACAATTAAAGCTATAATTTACTTTAACAAAACTGTTTTCTAAGTATAAAACTAAATTAAGTGTTCTTTAATAAAAATGGTCTTTCAGTGCAACCAGTGTTTGAATATTAAACAAAACATGCCTTTACCACTAGGACCCCTGAAAAGTCTTGAGTCCACTACATGGTTGATATTGTACGGTATATAGGACCATTTTTTTGAAGGGAGGGAATTTAAATCAACATTATAATATAATTTACTTGAAACAATTTTTCTAACCACTCTGTTCTTTAAAATAGGAGAATTGGAATAATATCCGGGAGAGATAAGCTATAGGGAATATATAACAGTGCTCAACTGCATGGTTCGGGACTGATTACCACTTCTCAGAAGCATGTGAGAGAATTTTAGCAAAGTTATTACAAAGTTAGAAAATCAATTTTAATTTCAGTCTCAGGAACTATGTTATCAGAATGCGCATCTGAAATGAGCTGTAATCTAATTTTGTCGTTTTTATAGTTTGACTGGCACCGACCGGCTTCTGTTCTACTTTTTTATTACCATTTTATATGTTTAAATATCTGCAATGGGAGAATATTTAGGAGAGAACAGCTATACGGAATACTGAACAGAGTTCAACTCCACATGGTTCTATAATGACTACCACTCCTCTGAAACGTTTGACAGGGTTTTTAGTTAAAGTTATTAAATTGTTTTTAATTTTTGTCTTTTGAGGTCAAAATTTTTGAGTTATATTTGAATAGCTACAATGGGAGAACCGACAGACTTTCCGAAGATTATGTGGTATAGAGAAGCTTTTGACAGGATGTTGGAATAATCACGTCACTCTTCTGGAATCAGTAGTGTTATATAATCATATCGTCTTTATAGTTTGCCTTCCATTGATCGGCTTCTGATCCCTCCCTGTAATATTAATGGTTTTTTAAGCTATAATACAATTACAATACAATACTCTATTCGAAACATTAGTTTTTTACGTATTGGTAACCTATCTCAAGTTGAAATAGCCTCAAAGAGAAAGCTGAAAGGAGAGAATATTGCGGTAGGTTTGGGAGTGAATTGTAGGTCTGAAAAAGGCGGACGGAAGGTAAAAGGAGAGGATCGCGCGAGCGATAAGGAGAGGGAATTGGGCTGTTGACCCGGGGGGTGACCTTGGCCAAACCGGTCCCTCACAGCCCCTCCGGATTTCGGCCCAGTGTCCCGACCTGCCTCAACCTCTTTTTCAGTCAGCCTCTTCTCCGAGTTCTTCGGCAACATCACAAGACCAAGCATAAATATATTTCTTGGAAAAATAGGAGAATAATTAGTAATTAAAACAAGATGATATACCAAATGTGCGGAGAAAAGTTGAAAAGAATACTGTAAAATTTAAGTAAGCATTGGCGATGTAGTCGCTTCGTAGTGGTGTCAAAAATGAGATGTGTACTAATAACACACCTTTATTAGATTCGCTTGCATATATCTTGCAACTTGTTTTACGGCCATATTAAAACATCGAATTAAATTGAAACTTCGCAAATGGATCAATGGCAATAGTTAATAAGTTAGTGTCGTTATCCTGACCAGCCATTTTTAGCGATTTTTCATATCCCAATACAAGGTAGACTCCTACCTTAGGCAAGTACTTAGGCATCCATGGCTTAATCATTGAGACTAGCTATATGACTATTGGCACTATCAACTGGGGAGTTTCCTATTTTACAAACAAAAAATACAATAATAGAAATTTTCATGAAAAATAATTAAACTACTATTTTTTTCCCCCTTTCAATATTTCAGAAAATTTTAAGATTTAATATGTTTTCCATACTTAACTATGGGAGCGGGCTAGCTCAGTGTCAGAGCGCTGATTTGATTTGCTGTGCCGAAGGTCCCGGGATCAAATCCAGTAAAGGCAGATAACTTATTCAATCTGTTAACAGCAGGGGTTCTGGAGACCCTCTTGGGGCTCACTCGACCCCTATAAAGTTCCCCTTATTATGGGGAAAACCTGGCGGTAGAGCGTTACTTCGGTCAAATCGCCTGTTTGTAGATGAATTATAACAGTCTCTACCACGTACTGAACCCAAGACACTTCAAGGGTTTTAGCGGTGGAGGTTTGTTTTTATACCTTAAATTAAGCACATAGTTTATAAGTATAATATAAACGCTCTAACCATTCTTTGTAATTAATCAGTTACGGTAGAAAAGGTTGGAGCGATGTATGCCGCGTTAATCGCCATATCGTCAGTAAGTAGGCTTGTTACAGCGCATAGCTCACTAATTGTTTATTTTCGTTAGTTGGAATGTCACGAGACATGCCATACTCGTTCTGAAACGGATACTCCACTTGTTAAATTGCTCGTGGCATCCCAGCTGCGAAGACTAGTTTGACGAATGTGGAGCATGCGGAAACCCAGCAATTACACACTGGCGAAAAAAACAAAAACAAGGATCTTTCGAAAAGCCGTAGTTAGCAATATGTCAGAGTTGGCCGGAAGCGTTTTGCCGAGTCATCTCTCACGTGACGACACAAAGCTACCCGCCGCGCGATCAATTCATGAGCCATTAAACTGTCTCGACCAATGAGGAATAATTACGCCCCCTGATTGGTGGACATCAGTCAGGAATAATGAGATGCGAGGAGGCTATTGGCCGGTCGGGAATAGGCCTTAAGGAGCGCTACAATAGAATTACAGAAGGTGTAGTGTCGAGGGTCCAAGTGCATTCCGTGCAAATTGTACTAGCCGGAAGGTGGAGCGGTACAACAGAAGTGTACCTTGAGCAGTACACCTTGCCTCAGCAACTTGTACTCCAACCAGCTTGTACATATTTTATCTCTGGCATATGTGAGAAGTAACAAAATGTTTTTCTTTTGAAAAAAAAAAACATTATAATTATGATTTAAATTTAGTTCAGAAATTGCATGTAGATCTGTGGTTCCCAACCTGTGGGGCATGAGCACAAGTCAGGGGGCGCGAGGCTAGTCGTAAATGAAAAATTCTGACATAATCGTAAATTATTTCACGCTTACCGGTACTTCTTTAACTTAATTGGAAAGTTATAATCTATTTTGTGACGGTAAAACTAAATGTTTTGTTTTAAATGTAATACTTTTTTATTTTATTTTTTATTTTGAAAGGGGGTCGTAGTAGAAATATTATTTGAACATGGGGACGTGGATGGTTTTCATTTGAACAACGGGAGCATGGTACAAAAAAGATTGGGAACCACTGCTTTAGATAAATCCGTTTCAACAATTGAAGAATTTTTATTGAGGCGTTCTGAATTAAAAAGTGGATTACACCAAAATTCCAACATTGACTATTCTCAGTAAAATACAAATATATTATTAAGACAGCTACGAATAATAAAAATTTTAGAGAAAACACAAAATTTAACTAGTTGTTGATGTTTTAAGTTATTATTAAGCATCAATAGCGAAACTATCAAAAGACCCTTTAGTTAAATATTTTTTATTATTAAAATGAATTCTAATCATTAAATAAAGTTGATTAAAACAAATTGTATAACTCATACACAGGCTGCTACGCGTCACCAGCCTCACGCATTAAGTGACGAGCATGTTAGTGATGTGATCTCATAAGTTTTTCCCCCCGGCGAAAGAAGTTTACACTTAAAAAATTCAAACGACGTTTAAGAATTAATGAATATATATATATATATTGTAAAGTTGTAGTTATTCAGGCCTCGTTTGAAGAAATAAAAAAACATTTTTTAGTTTTTCACTTTAAATGGTCAATACAAAACATTAACATTTATAAAATATTAATAGTGGCTGGAAAAATAACCATGTTTTCTATAAAAAACGTCGAAGCAGGAGGTTTTTAAATGTCCAGACTTGAACAATATTCAAAATACCTTGATTAGTAAGTTATTACGATTAAAAACTCTTAAATAAAATAACTTAATGCTACATTACGTATCCTCGTTAAGGAGGTATACTAAAGTAATGCACTTTGAATGCTTTTTCTACTTAAAGTATGAAAGATAGAAAAAAAATGTTACATACATTTTTTCCATGCTTTGGATTGTACATTTCAGAAAAATATAAATAAATGGGGGCCAAGAGGAAACTACATTGTTTGAAGGTCGATATTGACCATTTAAAGTGAAAAAACTAAAAAAAAATTTTTTTTCTTCAAACTATGGCTGAATAACTACAACTTTGACCTGAATGGTTTTTCTGAAATTTGTTTTGTTTAAAAGTTAAAAACGTTCCATCCACTTGAAGTGGGACACCTTGGACATGTATGTGTGTATATATATATATATATATATATATATATATATATATATGTATATGTATATAAGAGGATAACATGGATCAAAGGAGTTAATCATATATATTCGTTATAGCTACTAATAAGCTATATGCGGCAACGAAACGAACTGACAGTAAAAAAATGAACAAGAATGATGCGGACTAATGATTGAATCAATCAAAATTAGTGAGGCTGTAACTGATCATCTTAATCAGCATTAAAGTGGCTAACAACCAACATAATGATTTTCTACATCATCTCCTCTTCGTGGTTGTCATAACCAAATATAATTGATGAGGCAGAATTTATGCTACGCCATTATTTTCAATATCATATTTATTTCATCATATATAAAGTGAAGAACGTTTACTATATTTTTATTTTTATTATTTTAACATTTACAAATTAAGGCAGAGACATAAAAAATAGAATTTAAATATAAAATTATTAAAGCGATGTTAATATAACAATTAAGTCTGTTATTGTCCTCATAGAAAATAGTTATAAGAATAAAGTAGACAGTAGTTATATTAAATTTCAGTATAGATTTTTTCAACCTTTTTTTAAGTACCAAGTTCTATGCATCTATAATTATCTTTAGATTTATTATAATAGATGTTTTATATTTGTTTTGATAATATATTTCTTATTATAATTATAATTTTAATTAATTATAATTCCGTCGTAGACCAACGACTTCCTGCTCTCCTTTATCGTTTAATAACATCACACTAATTATGTAGAACAGGTCCGGTACTCAGGACTACACCTTGACAAACGCTTAACTTTTTGAACATACAGCTCGCCGTTTCAGACTAATTCAACATTTACTAGACAAACTCTAATTAATCTCCCAATTAATTACCAAAGACGCATATACATGACCCATCAGAGACTTACGGGCTCGTCGAATAGAGCTTTGGGGCTCGACTAAGCCATCAAATTCCTCTCCTACTCAATCCTTACAATCCAAAATCTTTAGTAAAATCCTCAATGCTCCTTACTTTGTTATTGCTGATTTGGCCCGAATCCGATATCAATCTTTTCATGACAAACTTCATTTCCACTCAAACCCACTAGTCTCAAACCTTGCAACCTCTTTAATTCCTGATAATCCTCCGAGGCTCCTGAAAAGAAGATGGCCTCGTGACCTTCTAAGCTGAACTTTTTATTTGAGTACTACCAATGGGTTGTTTCTCTACTTGTCTTTTCATGTCAATGTATACATTCATTATATTTACTTGATGTATTCTGTATATAGTTGTAAATTTCAATAAATGCAATTAAAAGAAAAAATTAATTATAATAATAATATAGGCATTAATTGATTAATATAATATTTAAATGACAGTAATGATATTGTTCAACCTCTTTTTAAGTAGTAATATCTTGCCACCATAAATATAACTATAATTTTCTTTATCTTTTATTACCTATAGATTTTAAAATCATTGATATTTCATGTAATATATTGCTAACTACAATTATAATTTTAATTAAGTTCAAGAATAAAGTGAATAATAATTGGGTAACGTATTATATTAAATGAGGTTAAAAGATTTGTTCAACTTATGTTTTGTATTCTTGTATCTCGCCAACTTTTATATAACTGTAATAATATTTAAATAATTTAAAGATTTTAGATATATGTTTTTAATTATTTATTACTGTATTTATCTCCAACTAAATGTTTTAGTAAAAGGTTTAAATGTGTATTAGAATATTTAGGAGAGAACAGCTAAACGGAATATTGAACAGCGTTCAACTGCACATAGTTCAATAATGACTACCACTGCTCAGAAACATTTGACAGGGTTTTTAATTAAAATAATTAAATCGTTTTTAATTTTCGCCTTTTGAGGACGCATTTCAGTTATATTTGAATAGCTACGATGGGAGATCCAAGAGACTTTCAGAAGATTATGTGGTATACCGACGCTTTTGACAGGATGTTGGAATAATCACGTCGCTCTTCTGGAATCAGTAGTGTTATATAATTATATTGTCTTTATAGTTTGCCTTGCATTGATCGGCTTCTGATCCCTCCCTGTAATATTAATGGTTTTTTAAGCTATAATACAATTACAATACATTTCTCTATTCGAAACATTAGTTTTTCACGTATTGGTAACCTATCTCAAGTTGAAATAGCCTCAAAGAGAAAGCAGAAAGGAGAGAATATTGCGGTAGGTTTGGGAGTGAATTGTAGGTCTGAAAAAGGCGGACGGAAAGTAAAAGGAGAGGATCGCGCGAGCGATTGGGTCGAAATAAAATCATATCAATAAGGAAAATATTGTAGTTTTTAAATAATTTACATATTAAATCTTAAAATAGTTTAGAATTTTTGTTTCTTTTAAGATACCTATGATTCTACAGAAAATGTAGATAGTTAGTAAAATCAGTTGATAAAAAAGTATACTAATTTATTTTCCAAATTTGAAATTATATATAAAATAAAATATTTGGACGAAGAATATAGTGGCTAAACGAAAATTTTTATTACTTGAGACAATATAAAATTCTATAAAAATTCATTCGTTTTCTATCTATTTAACTTATTACTTACAGTCTCAGAAGTAACGCTCACTAAAAAATAATGCATAATGCAGGTTCCTACAAGCATAGTTATAGTTAACCATAATCGTACACAAATATTATTATAAGTAAATGATTACAAATGATATTTTACAGCCAAACCGCTAATGAAATTATTTTTAAATACAAAAAATCTAATATAATAAATCTATATATTTTTCTAGTTTAAATACTTATTATATACGATATACTATGTATTTATTAATATTTTTATTATTTATTTTAAAAACAACAGACATGGAACTCTGCTCTGACCAGTTGAGGAAAGCCTATAAAGTAAAGTAAGTATTTAAAAAATTGTAATAATTGTAACTGTATTTTGATATCTTTCATTATCAAGCAATCTAAAGTTCGTTCACCTTTCTTAGATCAAACTTCATCGGTAAATTTATTAATTGACTTCATGTATCCCTAACTGGCTCAGAAATTAGACTGGCAGTAAAAAGTCGCCCCAAATCTCGAACTTCCCACGCTTATTTTCGACCAAACAGTTCATGAATTATTAAATTCTCTAAGCCCAGCTGGGAATCGAAACGTCCCTAATGTCGTTGGAATAATATATGCACCCAGTAGCGGAAGCCGGCTACGATGCATTTCCTCCCTACGATGGCATTCGTATGCAATTTCTCTCGCAGTTATTGTTTCTGTCCGATGTCTTGTCGGTTCTTTTTATTAGTTGGCTATATCGTTAAAGTTAACAACTGCCCTAAGTACACGATTCTTCAAAACGTTCAGTTCAAATTAAGAATAATGTATACACATTATTTACACATGCATCGCCACTCTAGAGGCCGAAACGTCTACTTAGTTTATGTTTTTTTAAATATTATTATTTTGAGCTTTAGCTTAGTACGTTATAAAAAAAAAAAAAAAAAAAAAAAAAAAAAAAGAGCGAGACCAAGTTATCTTGTTATAGACAAAAAAAATTCTAATGAGAACATAGACGTTTCCATTCCCTGAATAAAAATGTATTTTATATAAAGAATACTATTTATTTAATTTTGTATTTGATTTTATTGTTACCACGGCTACGAGTTAAGGTTAAGTAGAATAAACACAATTAAACAAAAATGCATAACGATATATTTTTAATTTTTTAGTTATAGCATCGAAATTTACTAAGATTCATATTTATTGAAAAATATTATTAAATATCTTAATAAGAGCAACGGGGTGATAAATATGAACATTCGTTTAAATAAAACCACAATAAAAAATAAATAAACACTAAATAAAAATATATACCATATTACTATAAATACAAAAAAAAGAATCAAGAAATAAAATAAAGATATACATTCGAATACACATATATATTTTTTTTTTTAGATGAACATTTTAAAAGTTTCTCCCTTTTTTAAAGTAACTTATTTCCAAATTCAGTTTTACTAAATTGAAATATAACCCTCATTCCAACTTACTGGTTTTTCTGATCTATATTTTTTTCTATATTCCGCTATTTCTTTATATTTTCCTTTTTTTCCTAGATAATTTTTTCAAACAACAGAAGATTGCTTTTTTATATCAGAATAAAAAGTATTTCAGAAATTCTCTTAAAAAAAATTAACAAAAAACATAAAATAGTTATTGAAATGTATTATAAAATCAGCAATCGAGATTTCACTGGATTTTTGCTTGTCAATACGCCTTGCTTAAGTTTTCAGTTTAAAGAATCTCAATATATTTAGTAGGGCTATATTATATTATTATAATAAAATATAAGGTTATAGATAATCTATAAATTATCCATAACCAATGATAGAATACATAAGTAGATCATTCCAAATGAAGTATATTAGTTTGTTTATTTAATCTTCTCCTCTTCTACCGCCAACGGTGAGAGGATCCTTTCTGTAGAGCTTGCGGCTACACTCCGTCTCTTCTGTTCTTCCCTTCCATTCTTCTTAGATATTGCATCTCCATGGCTTAAAGCTGGCTCTTGTGCTTTTTAGTTAGAGTCCCAGATTCTCTTGAATAGGTGAGAATCGGTAAGAAAGTGTTTTTATAAACTACTTTTTTTGTGTTTTTTGACACTTCTTATTTTCCCGATAAATCCTTTCTTGAGGAAATTAAAACACCTGCTGGCAGTTTTTATTAGTCCATTTATTTCTCCATCTATCCAGCCGTGTTCGTTAAGCTGTGCACAGAGATATTAGAAATCCCTTACTTCCTCTAGCCTCGTGTTGTTTAGTCTTACGACTCGGTCCCCATGCTTGCTTTTTCTTCCTATTCTCGTGATTTTGGTTTTTACTATATTTATTGTCATGTTAATCACGTCAAACTCTTCTTGTAGGATGCGTAAATTGAACTGGAGGTGACTGCAGTTGTTTGCAAAAACAATTTTGTCGTCGGCAAATGCGAGGATACTGAGGTGGGTTGGCCTAAGGTTTCTATACCCTAGATGGTACGGTTTCATTTTTGACTTAGCTCTTTTCAGGGCCGTGTCCAGTGTCAAAATAAAAAGTACAGACTACATCCTTGCCTGATCCCCTGAGTTGTTACAAATTCCTGTGATGTCTCATTGCATGTCCTCACCACATTTATCTGTATTTTGAAAAGACTTAGGATTCCTTTCTGGAGTCCCAGATTGACCATTTTCTCCCTGAGAGCCATTATAATATCTTCCTTTCTGATCCTGTCGAAGGCCTTTGTGAGGTCGACAAAACAGGTGAAGACTTCCTTGTTCTTTTCTTTTGATGATCTTTTCAAATGTTTGCCTCAGTGTGAAGATAAGGTCTTGGGTGCTTCTATTTTCTCTGAAGCCATATTGGTATTCCCCAGCATTGATTCTACTGCATTCCTAAGACGTCTTTCTAGTATTTTGGAGTATTTTTTACCAGGTACACTAAGACGGGAGGTTCCCCTATGGTTGTGGCAATCTCTGTTGTCTCCTTTCTTAAATATTGGTATTATGACAGACATTTCCCAGTCTCTTGGCACTACTTTGTTCTTCCATACCAAGTTTAGGAGATGCTGAAACATCTTTTCTCCTAGAAGACGACTTCATTAATAAAGAAGAAATAGGAGAAGTATTAGCGTCTCTCAATCTAGAAAATGCTGCAGGAATGGATGGCATCACGCCAGAGATGATGAAATACCTGGGGACCACAGAAGAGGACCATCTATATTGTATAAATAGGTGGTTGGAACTGGAGAAAATAATGTTGAGTTGTTCTCTTGATATATATTGTGATTTTCCCCCAAAACTCCTTGTTTTTTTTTTTACAAAAGATTCAGTCTAATTGTAGCTTATTCAGCTACAACATATATATATATGTATATGTATGTAGGTCCATTCTTTTTATCAGTTGGCTATATTGTTAAAGTTTACAACTGCCTTAAGTACACGATTCTTCAAAACGTTCAGTTTAAATTAAGAATAATATATAGCAATAATTTATACATGGACAGCGATTCTAGATACCGAAAACGTCTACTTAATTCCTGTTTACTAATATTATTGTTATCATTATAATATATATATATATTTTATGTGTGCGTATTGTTCCATATTTTGTTAAAGAAACATAGTTTAAGCCTAGTTTAAGTTATAGACGCTGAGGATAGGAAATGTGAGGACACGCGCGGGACTTATCGAACATCACGTGACATCCGCGCGTACTCTTCCAGGAACGTCTGGTCCCTAACCCCGGCCCTCCGCTGTCATCTCAGCATCCAACTTTCCAATAGTGCTAGTTGACAGCTACTATCATGACCGTTTGGTTGCTCGTTTGAAAAATTAAATTTACGTAATAATTACCAGTAAATAACGATTTTAAATGATCTTATATTGTAGAGTTACTATATTTTTAAAACCATTAAGGGACCCTACAGGATCTATATACCCTCCTAGGTCTCACCCAGCCTCTATAAAGTACTTGATCTTAATTAGTGGGAAATCTGAGTGTTGAACCTGGAGCCAGAAAACCATGATTTAATATGGCCCCTTCGTGAGTTGTAGTAGGATAGGTTTTTTTTTTTTTAAGAGTAATTAAATGGGATTTTAATTATGGATTTCAACGCCCTAAATTTACCACTTGAAATCGATGACTGGACGCTCAATGCTTGCAGACATTTTTAGTATCTCGGATTCTGGTTCTCTTCTGGAGGAGGTAGTGAGGGTGACATCGAACATGAAGTAAACATAGGGAAAAAAATAATATGTTTGATAAATTCCACTCTATGGAGTAAGGAAATAAGATTAGAAACTAAAAAGAAGATCTACCATTCCTCCGTAGAGAGCGTAGTCACGAACGGATCAGAGGTTTGGACACTCACGAAAAAGGTGGAGAATAAATTGCTTTTCATGGAAATGGATTTATGGAGAAGAAGCTGTGGTGTATAGAGAACCAAGCGGGTCACAAACGCAGCAATCAGAGACAAGGTCGGATGTCAAAAGAACATCCTTCACCAGATCGGAACTAAAAGGTTAAAGTGGTATGGCCACTTAATGCGGATGGACCAAAACCGCTGGCCAAAGAAAATTCATAACTATATACCACCTGAAAAAAGAAAGCGTGGAAAGAGGATGTAGAGAAATGCATGACAGCCAGAGGCCTCCGTGAGGGGGATTGGATAGATAGAGAGCAGTGGCTTTTTTGGTGATATGACTCCTTAAGTTGTGAAAAAACCCCAGGAAAAAAAAAGTAATTATACTGACATTTAATATAAACAAAAAAATAATAAATGTTTGAACCGAACGTGCGGTTGATACCACCACTATGCAGAGGAACTCCTCAGTTTTGGAGAGTATTAAGAATTCTGAAATATCTCTATTTCATAACAAAAATAATAAAATTTATTGGGATAATAATTACTATATTCATTGATTTCTATTCTAGAGTCTTTCGACATCAACTAGCCCTGATGACTGCTCACAAGTTTCGGCCGAAATGTAAGCTTCCAAAAAGAAATATGTTACATTACCGATTATTTATTCCGATATAAAGATCATAGTCGAACAACAAAAAAATAGATAAACAAAATAAGTTTCTAGTTTATACATGCTAGAATCGCTAAAAAACAATCGTAAGAGAGCGACGTTTTTTTGAAGTTTTTCTCCATGAATGTTATCATTAATATAATTCCAAAGCCACTTGTAATAAAATCCCCATGGCATTCAAGTTAGCTAAAAAAAACACCGACAATATAATTACAAAATCAAATATACTAATTATATATAGCTAGTATTATGTTAATTATAGTTAATAAAATTTATCTCTAATAGTGGAATGTCTAACCTGATAGTGCTACAGTATTTCACTGAATAAATACTGTCATGACTTCAACTTCCCTTTAGTTTACACCATACAGTGCTGTTAAAAGTTGGTGTACACATTTAAAATATTTAAACAAGTTAATGAGATTAAATTCATCCTGCGAACGGGCGATTGGTTTTTACAAAATCAATTGACTCTTATTTTTTCTTCTACGATATATTTATGATCAGATGTCTGAAAGAATATATCTGCCTTATCATACGAAAAACAAACAAAAAATCAAACATGGTATGAATTTCTATTGAACAAAACCTGATTAAATAAATTTATGTATTATCATTCTGATACTAATTATAATAAATTTAACCACTGCTAATTACGAAAACATGGCTTTGATAGGATATGAGTATGAATTATAATTTAAAAACTATTTGATCTTTTTTCTCAAATAATGATTTTGAATAAAGATTTTTAAAAAGAGAAATAAAATATTACAAACAGTTACTATAAAAGATATTGCAAAAGAATTTAGATTACTTAAGAAATGTTAAAACTGGTACAATTGTAATGATTATATTACCAAACTTGTTATTACCTAATTAATAAAATTATTCATTAGAGAACGAAAATAAAACTATCTTTATTACTTAGTCTAACATGACCTGATTTACCACTTTTTCTATAAAATATATTACCTAATATATATCTGATATTATTGGAAAATTAAATTTCTAATTGGATTTTACAGAAAACATGAATAAGTTCTGAAACAAAATGCTACAATTTATATTTTATTATATTTGTTAATAATTAGACAATAAATTGCAGCCCGTAATGGATAAATTGGTCTAAGGTTATCTTCAAGTTCTTAAGGTAGAAACCTATAACCCTTGAAAAATTATTACACCTATGGTACAAACCCCAGAATGGGGCCATCTTAAAATGGATTGGAAAAAAAAAGTTTCAGATTGTAGAAGACATTTTATCTAAATCGGGAGATGCCGCCCGTCATAAAGTCCAAACCAATACCCTCCGTCATGAAATATTTATAGAGCTATATGGAATCCATTTGAAATTATTTCTCATAACGAATTTTATTTTCTTCCTTCGATTTTTAAAATATTTTTTTCCTAAACGATCCTTGAACCCTAGTATGGTCAGATCTAGTTTTTCTCAGCGAAGGACTTCTTTCTCTTCGCGAAGAAATATACCACAGAGACTCCGCCGTCACTCTCCACCGCAAAGACACGGAAGAGCGAGAACGGGACCTGTCATACCCTCCTGATCTAGCACATCGGAGCAGACGTTCCACTCCAGAAGATCCGGATGCCTGAGAATTAGCTGCGAACACTGAGACAATATGTTAGGAGCTAGAGATGCGACCGTTCTGTGCCTGTCATCAGTTTCTGTTATCGGTGAGCTTTTTATCGCTTCAAGTTTTCCTTCCCCGTTATATTCTTGATTGCTTAACTGTGAATACAGTCGCGTTGATATATTGTAACTAGAACGTACATACTTTTGTAGTCGGAGATAAATCCTACTGTGTGAAAATTTATTTTATTAGAATCCATGACAGCGAGGAATAGATCAAAGAGAAATTTTCTTATCTGAAACTTTAGTATCTCTAAAGTCTCTAATCCCTATTTTTTTTCTTAAATTAAAACGAGTTTAAGTTCAATAGTCGATAGTATACAGTCTCTAAAACGCTTAAGGCTAAATTTGAATTTCTAGAGATTCGCAACATCTTTTTAATTTTAAACATATATAAATGAATCTATGAGCTGACCGTATTGTTGGGATGAATATTATTATTTTTATATCGAAGCCAAAGGTAAATAAACAAATTAATTTCAAGATTTTGGAGGGTCTGAAGGGCTAATATCTCCACTAGGTTTGAAGTTGAGATTAATCCACTACCCTTTCTTGTTACCCTTAATATACAAGATATTCGCAGTAACTATACCACATATAATTATGAATTATATTATACCATATATATTCTACTTTCATAATAAGAGGCAAGATAAGTAATCATAACTAAGCCCTTAACATTCACAGAGCACATCAACAGGAAAACCGAAAAAAACCATCTACAAAATGTTTCCATATTTTAATAAAAAATCTAGGCTAAGCCCTAAAAACAAACTAATCCTTTACAAAACAGTAATCCGCCCATTGATAACCTATGCCTCACCTGTCTGGAGTTCAACCTGCGCCACAAATTATAGAAAGTTTGAAAGGGTACAAAACCTATGCATGAGGATTATCAATAATTATCGCCGCTACACGAAAATATCGACTATGCTCAGAGATCTTGAACTTCCCACTATAAAATAATATGTTTCAGCCCAAACAAAACCATACTTCGAAAAAACTCCAGCTTCCAAAAGCCCATTAATCCAAGAAATCGGTAACTATGATAAACATTCTCTATGACAGTACACGCCTAAAAGAACAAAACATATACTTCATACTTCTTACTTAACAAATCACTATTTGCAGATATTGTAATCTAGTTATCTGTATTTATTTTTAATTGTTTCTTTATTTTCTATTAAATTATTATTATTATTATATTCATTTACTTTATTATTGTTACTTTTAAGTATTTATTTATTATTACTATTATTGTTATTTTTTAAGCGGGGTTTTTCTACATTTTTCCTGCTATTGTAAAACTTATTTATAAAAGATAACTTTAATTAATTAAAATCACTGTTATTTAAACATTTAAAGGTAGTCCGGAACATGTATTCACAATTATGCTGCTTGTATATTTAAAATTGCAAATAAAGTTGCTTTTTTTTTTTTTTTTTTTAATCATAACTAGTCAGAACCGCAATCTATATTTACGATCACACCATCCTCCTGATCTTTTCCCTAATTTAATACTGTATTATAATAATGCAACTAGTAAATATTATAAGTGATTTATAATGGCATGAGATAAGGTGCAAGTAGAGAAACTACCCACATGCAATACTGAAATAAGAGTTTTAAGTTCAAAAAGGTCACGAGGCCATCTTCTTAGTCCCAAATTAAATTTTGATTCCCGACGGGATTTTGAAAAGAGAAGCTAGGATGAAATTTACACGTGGCGGCCCTTCAAAAGTCTAAGTCAGGCTTGAATGAAACCATCTAAGACAATTTCAAATTGAATATTACACGATTTCTATACCTTCCCAGCGTGTCAAAAGAAGCATAGACTCAATTTACTAAATTGCCCAAATTCGACACTGAAATTATTTTCACTCTCCCCTTTCTGCACTTCATGCATAAATGCAGCCAATTAAATAAATATAAACATCAACCACCACTCAAGATACCCTTTTGAAAGCTTTCTGGTAAAGCATCTGGTGGCGGAAATACAAGGTTCTTTTTAATTGATTTTGGATTCTACCGTTTTTGAAGCGTAAAACCTTATATTTTGATGAGATAGAGGTTAGTTTAGTTTTACTGAATCTATCATTAAGAACTTTAGCCCAAAATTTTTTATAAAATACATGTTTGGACACGTATAGAAAATTTCCAAGTTCCTAAACTAAAAACAGGTGTAGATACATCAACTATTCAAGCATCTTCAGGACAGAAAGAGAATAATAGCAAAGGAAAAGTAAAGGAAAAAAGCACATCCCAACCTCAAAATTCAACTAACACATTCATAAGAAGAAACTTCCCAACATTAACCAAGGCTCAAATGCAACAACTGGAAGAACGTTATAGGACAACAGCTGGAAAAAGTTTGAATAAAAACAGATCAGTAAAAAAATGCATAATGCACATACCAAACATCAAAAAGCACAAAGAAAAATAAAAATAAAAACATTCTTAACTATTATTATATTTAATGACGAAAAGTGCCTGTAACCTCCAAAAAATATTTAAAATTTTACTTTTACCATTTTTACTTGTACTTTATAATTATTCAATGCAAAATTGTGCATGGAAATATATCTGGATAGGATAGAGTACCTTATGCACCCCGCAGGGTAAAAAGGAAATTAGTGACCATCCAGATGAAAGCAACTTGCCATTCACAGAGGAATTACCATCAATTATTAATTAACATTATATGTGTTAGTCATCATTATATGTTATAAATTATAATGATAATTATTATTATCCAATACCACAAATATACAGTCCACTATTACCAGAGCGAAAATCTATATCCCATAAACAGGAATGATATAATCTCACTTTAAACAAATATGAAATGGGGTCCAGTTCTGTATAACAGATGAGTATTCTGATGTGTGGTATGCCTAAAGAGGAAAATATATCTACTGATTCCAAGCACATTCGTTTCATCTGTATTTGATTCTATTTCATTTTTTTTTTTTTTACGGAAAACTAGTACCTAATGATTCAAGACAGATCCTAACCTAAGACAGTTCGAAGAAAATGCCTAGCGCCTGCGACATCGGCCATACTTCTTCATAAGACGCCCGCTGTTAGATGAACCTGTTATTATAGATAAGAGTCCAATTAACGGGAGTGAAGACAGGCAAGAGTTAATTGATTGTAGGCGATTCGTCTTCCACTAGGGTGCCAATTACCTTCCTAATTAACCAATCACCTTCCGACTTATTTAAACATGTTTACTTCCGTTTTTGTTAAGTAAGGGGGAAATTTCATGGCATCATTCCTAATGGGCGCTTTCTAAACAAACATAACAACTCATGTAAGTTGCTTGTCACATATAAAAAGAGGGAAAATCATAGTTCCTACCAAAAATTTATGTATTTGTAAACGTTAAAGCTTTCTCAATAAGAAACCATGAGCAGGATTCTTTGAGACTACTCCATCAACTATTCTTCCCACTATAGAGCAGTGGTTCCCAACCCGGAGGGCATGGAGACAAGCAAGGGGGGAGGAGCGAGACCTGGTGAAAATAAAGAAAATTCTCACTTAGTTTTGGTTATTTTCTTTTATCAGTACTACTTTCTCTTAAATTGACAGTTATAATGTTGTATCTTGTGAAAGTAAAACTAAAGTTTTGTTTTTAATTTAATACTTTTTTTTTTCATTATCCCCTCCATAAAAATTTTGTGCAATGGGGGGCGTGGGACAACTTCATTTAAACGGGGGGTGCACGGAAGGTCTTTTATATGAACAAAAGAAGCATAGTATAAAAAAGGTTGGAAACCACTGCTCTAGAGTAAAAAAATACGTAAATTCTATGTGCAATTACCTATCCAACCCAAGAAATCCCAGAAATCGCATTTAAATAATTGTTTAAAACATAATTACTTGTTTTTAATAGAGGAGCGGGATAAATTAAGTACGTTGAGCGCTGGATTACTAATCCAGGATGAAGTTATGCCTAACTTTCATTTCATGTATCCCATTTAAAAAAAACTGTTTCAAATCAAATTATTTGGTAAATCCCATCATTATATTTGCTATAACTGACTAATTAAAAATCTTGGTATATATTTAATAATAAAAAAAAAATCTTTGCAGAACAGAAAAAGAAAGCGGGGAAGCTTAGTTCGTAGAGTAATGAATGATATCCAACTCTCGAGCCAGAGGACCAAGTTTCAGAAGAATCTTTATTCTTTCACTCAGCCTCTAAAAAATAAGCACTCTTAAATGCAGTACTGGCAGTTGAGCTTGATTAATAAATAACGTTCCTGCACAATCTTTGGCTTATAAATCGTCCAATTCCTATAATTTACGGTAACCAATACTGGACATTTGTATTCTATCGTTGGGATTGTAATGGTACGGAAGACAAAATCTACACATAATAGTGGGTATTAGCATATTAATATTTGCCACATTGCAATTCTGCCATTTTGTATGATATTTTTATAAAGAAACAAATGACAGAAACCTATAGCCAAAGCCTATTTGATGTTTCTCTATATCTAAAAAATTCCTAAACAGATTTAGGCATGTCCATGAAATCCCAAGGAAAACTAAAGTATGCGATTCTTAGACCATTGTAAACTAAAATATATAATCTTTAAAGGCATTTAATTCAATTTGTGAATTTATTTTTTTAAATCCATCCGAATTTTGTATAAAATCCATGTCTTTATACAGAAAAATGTATATGTCTGTATTGTTTATTGATAAAGTCTTGTATTTGTTTGTTGGGAAGGTCAAGCTCTAAGGAATATTCCAAATGGAGATATCTGAGTGGGCATTCGGCTCATCTGACTCAGCTCCAGTATCCCGTCCACTGTTGTTTTAGCTTAGGGATATTATCTGGTATGTCACCGCCAAATTAATCCTTCGATCTGTTGCGAGGCTGATAGAGTATTGCATTGCGATATGGCACTACTCATAGAAGTTATGAATTACATACTGAAGTTATCAGCAGTTCTTAAATCCGCAAATGAATTTAAAACAATCAGTTGTTTTTTTTGGGCAATTAAAGCAAAGATAAATTAAAATGCTTTTGAACTCTTATTTTCGATGAAAAACCCTTACAATAGGTTCCTCATGATCTATATTCTACTATTATCCGAAATATATAGCCCTCTTCCTCAAGGTGGTACATCTGTGACAAATAACCGAAACCCCTCCCTGCCTCTTTTCCGATATTTCGAATACAATCTTCTTCTGGATGGAATTTCACGGAAGGGTTACTTCTCATTTCCGTTCGACAAACGGAAGCAATACGATAGCGGAGGCCTAAGAGGGCAATATAGCCCGGTGGAGGTACGTCCTCAGCCTGTCAGATGTCCCGCATTTATCAACTGCCGCCGATCTACTAGGAAATTCACTCGTTTCATTTGTCTTATCAGGATAAAATGAGAAAAAGGAATAACCGAAGATAAGGCTGAATAATTTTTAAATTTCAAAAACCAGTTATAAAGTGGATATTAGTTAATTTATTATTACTTTTGTATAGTTGTCGTTCTGCGCATTCACTGCTTATTCTCGGCATATGCGTGAAAAAAAATACAAAAAAAAAAACGGCTTGATGGAATCCCCCTGTGCTATCTCTCAGCTCCATTCAACATACATTTTGTAGATTTATATTTAATTATTTATATTATTACAGTTGTACAATTCAATAAAATCATTTAAAAAAAAAAAAAAAAAAAAAATTATTTATATAAAATAAAAAAAAAAGTGAAGGAATATTCCAAACTACGTGCATGGGTTCAGTAAATGCTAGAGACTGCACTGTTTCTATGCTTGGTTTGTGCAAGGTGACCTGATCGAAATCACACAACCACCAGACTTTTCCCCAGCGCTCCACCTTAAAAATTACCCAACTCCCGAACTTATTAAATGTCGAAGTAAAATTAGGAAAAAATACTGAGGAGCATTTTGTATTGATTAATATGTTTCTATATGGAGCGGCGTTAATCAGTTTGAAGAGGGCTGAACTGTGATGGTGAAGTGGGTTAGAAGCCGGCTAAGCCAGATGAATCATTTAGAATAGATAGAATAGAAAAGTAACTTTATTCTGGGACTACGTCTCTTTAGAATAGCAGATATGAACAGGAAAAGAAACATAATATTTATCTGGCCAAAAGGGTAAATTCTACAAATCATAAAGCCTGTAAAAAGTGACAGAAAACAATTTAAAAAGAAATATTTAAACAAAAATTATAATATTAAGTAAATAAACAGTAGAGATCTTGACATGATATTAAGTAATTAAAGATAAATCCATAGATTTGTTAAATGGATGACCTAGCATGCAATAATTTCTTTACATGATGTACAGCTTCTCAAAAATAAAATTTAATAGAACTAAATAACACAATGAATTATTCTATACATTACATTCTAAGATAATGACTAACCTACTTAGAGAGCATCATTTTGGGAAGCTAGGAAGTGTTGGAAAAGCATTTAATCTGTTAACAGCCATAGATAGACTTGTATGACCTTCAAACTTCCTGGTGATCATCCAGCCTCTATAATAAATCAACTAATTTTTCATCAGAACAAAATTTATTTTGTCACACGGAATTTGCGAGATCGTACCGATCCATAAACATGTATGTAATACAATTTCGCAATGTTAAAATCGTTATGTATTAATATTATTAGTTTATGCCCTATATTTACATGGAATAAAAAAAACCTGTACCACTACGCGACCCGTGAACGAGTCTGGGGGTCCATTACATGGTTGAGACTGTACTGTTTCATGGACAACGGTTCTGCATCGAGGTGACTTGTCCAAGGTCACGCTCAACCGCCAGGTTTCCCCCCTTATTATGGGTACCCTATTTTTATAATATTTTATAGAGACTGGGTGGGCCCTAGGAGGGTCCTAGATTCTATATGATCTCCGGCTACAAACAGACTAAATAAAAATAACTGCCCACAGCGGGATTGAAACCAGGATTTCCGGCAATGCAACTCAGTGCTCAACCGCTGAGCCACTCCGCTCCTTTTACATGGAATAGATACCCATTAAACATTCGCGCAAACCGTAACTATTAAATATAACTAATAATAAGTATGCCCCGTCTTAAAATCGTAAGGAAAAAAAATTCTTAAAACATGAGCTGATCTCAAAACAAAAACTAAGATATTCCGAATGGGGAGGATTTAATAGGTTTATAGAATTTAGTAAGAAATTCAGGTCAATATAGAAAATTTTTAATTTCAGAATTTAATTATTAATGTCCCTCCGTCGTAAACCAACGACTTCCTGTCCTCCTGTGTCGTTTAATCACATCCCACTGATTCCTATAGAACAGGTCCGGTACCTAGGACTACACCTCGACAGACGCTTAACTTGGAATCCACATACTAGACTGAAACGACAAGAAACAGCTCAACGTTTCAGACTACTTCAACATTTACTAGACAAACGCTCTAAGCTCCCAATTAATTACAAAAGACTCATATACATGACAATCATTAGACCGATCTGGACTTACGGAGTAGAGCTTTTGGGCTCCACTAAGCCATCTAACTCATATCGTATTCAACCCTTACAATCCATAATCCTTCGTAAAATCCTCAATGCTCCTTGCTTTGTTACGAACAAAGTAATCCATAATGACCTTAATGTCCCATTTGTTGCTGATTTGGCCCGAATCCGATATCAATCTTTTCATGAGCGTGACCTAGGACAAGTCACCTCCTTGCAAAACCGATGTCCATGAAACAGTACAGTCTCCAGCATGTACTGAACCCCAGAACAGTTCACGGGTTGTAGTGGTAAAAGTTTTTTTTTTTTTAACCAAAGGAGTGTCATTTGCATAATTAATTAAGATGGTTCTACTAAAAATTAATTTCAGTCCCATAAATTGCTATGAAGGGAAACAAATGCACAAAGGTTGTTTATTGTAACTGATTGAGACGCACCATTAGTGGTTAAAATGTAATAGCGGGGTTGGTAACGGTACTATAGATACCGATTTGTAGGACTCGCTTAAATACTAGTTTTACTATGGTAAAAAAAAAAAATGTATTACAATATTACTACAAGTAAATGGAGTGAATGATACGTAGGCATTATATAAATGTAATTGGAGAAACTACTCACTGGCAGTAATCAAATAATAATTCAACTTCAAAAGCCACGAGAGCATCTTCTTTTTAGACGACTCGGGGAATTATCGTAACTGAAGAGGAAGCTTTGAAAGTAGTGGGTTTGAGTGGGAATCAAGTTTGTCATGAAAGGACTGATATCGGGTTCGGGTTCAGCTACTAATGGGATATTTAGGTCACTATTCGTAACAAAGTCAGGAGTATTGAGCATTTTACGAAGGATTTTGTGTTGTTAGAATTTGATACGAGAGGAATTCGATGGCTTAGTGGTCTCACATATAAGTCAAAATGGGTCTTATAATAGTCAAGAATATGCGCCTTTTGTAATTAATTGGGCGCTTAGAGCGTTTGTCTAGGAAATGTTGAAGTAGTCTGAAACGGTGAGAAATTATGGTATATAATAAAAACATTGACGTTTGAATATGAAACCAATACACTTTGTAGGATTAAAAACAAGAAATAGATCTAATATGCAGGGTTTAAGCTGGGCATTGTTAAACAAAGCGGGGAGAGAGGATCCGGTGCATTTACAAAGATGATTCAAACACACGAATATTGAAGCGGAACATTCGCTAACTGAGTCAATAAAAATAAAAAATAGAAAACAATCCTTTCACCAAAATCGTCAATCGTTCTCATTCTCACCCGATCGCAAAACAAACCGATTAATCTAACGACCTCTTCTCCATTACACGTGTTATTGTAAGCACGAGGAAGTCATTACATACGCCTTTGAAGGTTGTGGTTTACATTCGCCTCCGATTATAGTTCTAAAAGGGAATTAGGCTCATTCCAGAAAAAAAAGTAACATTAAGTATTATGTTGTTACACCATTATAGTATCATTAGGCCAACTTCTGCATAAGATTAGGCGGTTATTGGGTAGTGCTTGTTACTCTACTCAAACAACAAATAAATTGCAGTAAACAAGATTGTTGAATACCGATTAATATTCGAGTTAGATTTAAAAATGCGACGGAAATAGCTCAATAAGTATGTTGGTTCACTGGGTTATTTGAGATATATTTACTCACCTGGGGCTCAACCAGCCTCTATAAAGTCGGGCACACTTAAGTGGTTAAAAACCCTGGAGATTTCATCTAAATCACCACCTTGCACAGCCGTTAGCTCATAAACAGTTCAGTCTATACAATGTAATAGTTCAAGTTTTTTTTTATATATATTTTTTTATTGAGCCATTCGAATTTATTAAAGAACGCTGATTTTGCTTGTTAATATTTTTTCGAATAATTAAATTTGAAAATTAAGAAGTAATAATTTAAGTTGTATATTGATTTGTTATTGATTTTAAAAAAAACTCTATTATGAGCTGTGAGTATTAATTGTGTACTATCAGGTTTCCGAAATGGTCTAGCAATGTAAATCCTGCAGAAGCAGATAAAGTATTTAATCGGTTTACTCCCACGAATGATGCGACTTGCCCAGCCTCAATAGAGTGCGATCTCTATCAATTCACCTCCCAGAACATCCGTTTGGTTAGGTACAGTACAGCATCGCCTTCATAGGTTCTAGTGGTACGATTTTTATTTTTATTTAATAGTATTGTTGACACATTGTGAGTTTAACAAAATTAAATATTCTGCCGCTAAAGCAATACACTTTTTTCCACATAAAACGTAAGAGTTAATAGTCCTGATCCAGAGTATAGTACAAAAATGTCGCTCAGCTGAATAAAAACTCTTGCTATTTAACGTCACTTAATGCTGATATGGCTGACGGACGATGCTGTACAGGGATTCCTAAACTTGTCTACCCATGTATAATTAAAATAATGAGTTCCTTTAATACACCTTTATTTAATGTATTGTTTTCTTTAAGGAGTACTTGACCCCGTACAGGTTCGGGACTTCCACTATATTTCCCTTCCAAAGGATGGCATATCCAAGGATTTTTTACTTCCTTAAAATATTTCTAAAGCCATCGCTCTGCGAACCCGAAATCTTGGGCGTAGCAGGCTGTTATGCTAAACACTAAACCACTGGTGATCCGCTAATACCTCTTTGTTGATAGATAATTCACTTATCGATTAATTAATCCTAAATTATGAGAAGGAAACCCTGCATTGGGTTAATTAATTTGGCTAGAATAAAACTAATTTTTCACACTTTGCCATTTGATTTTTAGTTGTTTCTTAACCTATAATACCGTAATGAAAATTCGGCAACGGTTGTGCAAGTTCCTAAAAGATATTCGTGATACCTTACATCTTCCCTAAAGCCCTCCGAGACTACTCCTGGAGCCAGGCCAGGCTGTTCACAACCAGTCTTTCCTTTCTTTCAGAACTAGCGGTAGCGGGTACGAGGAAGAGACGGACAACCGCGGTGACTTACCCTGCCCTTCCTCTTTCCCGTTATTCCCAGAAGTCGAAGGCCTGGAGGGGATGCTATGGCCAAGCTAATTAAAGGTTGGTGTACTTATTCCAGTTCTCTGGAGCTGCGACTTTTGTCCAGGCTCTTCCAGATCGCCCGGTATTTATAGGCGCGGACTGAATCGAAGCCAACAGCCGAATGTTCTATTTAAATTTCTCTTAAACACGTACACTAAACACAAAAAAAGAAGTAGCTTATTTAATTTTTTAAATAAACCCTTTCCATTGTTTTCGATTTAAATTCAAAAACAATTTCAATGCAATCGTTGATACGAATCAAGAAGGCTTGGTGATTTGCCAATATTTTAAAATAATTATAATTTTAATGATCGAGCACAACAAAAGACGAAACACAAGATAGTAAGTACCTCGACCCTTTTCAATGCAACGCCGATAAAATATTACATCATTAAAAACATTTTTATGTAATTGAGAGATAACTATAGATTTTTTAAAAATTAATATACGAGTATCTACATTATTTATCAACATGGTATATAATGGTTCCAATCTTATTAGCGACGCAGAATGACATCCACTGGAATGAAAGAGAAACAAATATTTATAATTTTTTATTAATTATTTTAATTTTTAAATATTTTTATTTTGAAGAGAAAAGATGAAAAAAGCTGGGATTCGATCCCGGGTAGTCCACCTCTCCGTGGCAGCTTTTACCATTTGAGCTACCAGGGGTCGCCTCTCAGCCAGAACAAATCCGTTATCTTCACCGATCCCATATCCCCGTGTTTTCGCAATTTGTCGATGTATACACAAGGAAGAATGTTCATTGAACATTACTTTAATTAGGATCTTGTTGTATTATACTATTACTCGTATATATTATTTATAATTTTTTATTAATTGCTTTAATTTGTAAATATTTTTATTCCGAAGAGAAAAGATTTGCCGTGACCGGGATAATGGTAAGACTGGGGAATGGTAAGAGTGCTGCCACTGAGAGGCGGACGACCCGTATTCGATTCCTGGCCAGGGCAAATCTTTTCTCATCAAAATAAAATTATTTAAAAAAATATTTACTCTGCGACAATTTAGGGGGGATTTCATGGAAGTTCTCTCAGTACATCTTTACTGTTTTCAGGTTCTTTCCTAAGAATAGTTTCCCTTCATACAAAAGGAATCATCCACCAACCTTCTATACTGACGGGGTTAAGTATAATTATTCCTTTACTGAATAATGGATGCAATGCTGTACCTACAAGAAGCGCTTGTATGTGTCACAGAAATATGTTGAAAAAATCATAATAAAAAGATCAGAAATCAAAAACAAACAAAGACATTATTAACTATACATATAATCATACAGCGAGGACAGTTACTAGCTCGTTTGTTTGAAACTAGAAACAATATTTAACTAGAAAAGATAAAATCATGTGATGCTGAGTGGATATAAAATACTCACGAAAGCTTCCAGAAGCCACTCTAAAAATTATGTGAAAAAACAAGTTTCCAAAGCCTATAAGCAATTCCCTTATAGGTTGCTCAGTGTTTAGAGCGCTAGTTGCTATGCTGAAGGTCCTGGGTTCAAATCCGACTGTTGTAGATAAATTATTTAAACTGTTAGCAGTCATTGATAGGATCTACAGACCTTCCTTGGGCTCACCCAGCCTCTATAAAGTGTTTATACTTCCTTAGTATCAAACTTGACGGTTGGTGTGGTCTCTGCCCAATCACTTCCTGGCAAAATATTTGGCTTGGAGCAGTGATTGTTCTAATGAAAGGCACCCACGCCCCCTTACACAAAATGTGTATGGGCATAAGAAAAAAGTATTACATTTAAAACAAAACATTTAGTTTTACTAACACAAGATAAATTATAAGATGTAATTTAAGATAAAGAAGAACTGGTAAAAAAAAAAAACTTGGTTAGAATTTGTTTTTATCTTCTACTTTCTCTGTACTGATCCAATACCCATCATGGGATTACCTATATTTTATTATAGGTGTACCTTTTATAGGGTGTTACCTAAATATAGGGTATAGGGTGTTACCTAAATATTTATAGGCGTACACCTAAATATAGGGTGTTACCTATATTTTTTTTCAAATTTCTAGTTGACTATTTTTCGACTATAAAAAAATTATACAGGTTATTGAACAGTTTAAAAAAATTCTAATTTAGTGCAAAGAAACTCCAAATTAAGCTACCGCCAGTAAGATGAACGAAAATGGAGGCTCAATACTCAACTAGACCTGCCAGAACAGTAATTAATATTGAGTGAGGGAGCGATCAAACCGGTACAGCATCGGCTCCATGACTGCATAACTGCATACTCATTGCACCACTAAATCAACCTGTCATTATGTGCATTTAAATGTCGAGTAGTGGTGTATCATCGTCTCATTATTACCATTATATTGTTAAATGCCTGTAATATACTGTCTATATCTACCTCGACTGTCTATATCTACCTCGACTTTGCCATATCAATGACAATTTGGTGCAATAATAAGGTGAATTTTTTTTTCAATTTCTTATTGAAATTTTATAATTTGCATTATAAAAATACAAAGTACAAAGTAAATATAACGGCAGTAATGATAGATAGTGGCATGGATAAAGGCAAGTAGAGAAGCTACCCAGTGGTAGTACACAAATAACAAATTCAACTTAGCAGGTCTCATGACGAGGCCTTGTAGCCATCTTCTTTTCAGACGCCTTGGTAGATAGGTTAGTAGTAATAAAGTATGTCAAGAAAGGGCTGGTATCGGATTCGGGCTAAATCAGCGGCAAATAGGACACCTCACATCAATATTTAAAAAAGAATAACGTGATAAAGAGAAAATACTCACAGCTCCATTTAATTTTTTTTTATGTACACAACGAATTTTCATTTTTTAAATAGTCCTTCGACATAAGTGTCATATTTTCAAGATGATTTTTTCCTATCTATTACATTTAACAAATATAGGTATTTGTCCCATGTGTATGTTAGTATACACAGTATATAAATATCTACTTAAACAAGTAGACAGTGTATGAGTGTTTGGATAGCCGTCAATTATGCATATATTTACTAAATAAGCATAAAATATATGTGCGTGACACTTTGTCAGAAAATTTATAGTTTTGCTCATGATAGCTTTTCCTTAACACATTCTTATATCTTATCTAATATACTTCTTATTACCGAGAAATCCAAACTACACCTGGACTCAAATCCTTATTTTGCCAAAGTTTTAATTGCTCTTACCACGAATATTTATTAAATTTTCATGGGCATGTTCTTCATATTCTGAACTACACATATAAATACGCCTTAAAAAGAATGGCATGGAGATTTAAAATTGTAGCTAATTATCAGCTAGTCGCAACCTTATTGAAACGATTTCAACCCCCGCTAACAAAAAAAATTGAGGGGTTAATTCGAAAAAAAAGGTGGATACCAATGAAGCATGTATAAAATAAAGTAAAAATTATATATATATAATTAATATATTAGTAAATATATTTTTCTTTTTTTTTTATAAATATCTAGTATTTTAGGCGTTATTCTTTTTAGGTCTTCACAGGCTTCTATTGCATTACCTTATTGTGATATCTTAATGAGTGCACAACATAAATACTAAAATAATTCCAACTTAAGGAAGAAGTATAAAAAAAGTACAGGGAATTACTAAGGACTGTTAAAACAAGAAAATATTTTCTTCGGGAAATGTTTTGAAGGGGAGTAGTTATCAGTTGAGAAGTAGCTTCATGCTGATTATCAGATGAAAAATAGAATGTCTTAGAGGTATAGAAAGAAAACAAGTTTCTTGTCTTTAATATATTCGAGATTGGACCAGAATAAGTAGTGCAGGACAACTTCTGGACATGATTGAGGACCGTGAAGACTTCACTATCGATGGTTGGTACTGCTTATGAAGAAGCATGTTAAGAAGAATAGTATTCCAGAACTTCGGCGTCTTCAAGGAGCAACCGAATAAATGAAAACTCAATTCTTGAATCCCAAGCTTGATTATAATAAATTGCAGTTATATTATTAATGGTTTACAATAAATAAATCAATCCTAGCAAAAAATGTTTTTAATAATACTTGTTTCCGATTATTTATTTATTTTTCAATAAAAATGAGCAAAAACTCAAAGAGATGAAGTAATGAATAAAAAAGAGACGAATGAAATTGGAAAATTCATAAAATCAAATACTTCTGGAATATTCATAAAGTCTCTAAAATACTTGAAAATATCTAAATAGCCAACGTTTTGCCAATTAAAGCATCATCAAGACTAAACCAAACAAATAAAAAAATCATATGAAGCAAATCTCACATCAAAAAAACATACAGACTAATCAATTAGAAACAGTGCTCACCAGGGGTGACCTGTGGTAGGTTTTAAAAGGAATTAAAATAACCTCGGTTATGTCGTCCTTCGGAAGCGACGTTAAATGGGGGTCTCGAACCTTTACGATATCAGTTACTCGTTAAAGATCCCTATTTAAATTAAACCTGGATAGGCAAAATTTATAGCTCCCAATGTAGCCATACGTTTCCCAATAAAGCTGTCCGATTCGCCATAACAGCATAAAGTGACGTTGAATGAACTAACAAACAAAAGTAAATTTGTTATTAGAAAAAATTGAACAAGAATTTGAAAATAATCGAAGGGAAAAAGCACAACAATCTATCTTTCATAGTTTGTATAAAGATCTAAATTCCGAACTAGGGGACAACCAATAAATTTCTGATAATAATAGTTTCAATTGTATGAGTGCTATTTTTAAACTTATGTGGCGGTGTGTCCTATCTTAGAGGAGTTCAGGCTCAGGTGGTATGGCAAAAATAAATCAGACTCTGAAGGAATTGGTTGAGCTCCTAAACGGTTCGAGCTGGAACAGTTTATATAACTATCACGTTGAGGCCAGTAGACATAGAGACTTTTTAGTTGAACTACTGACCTTCACTTGTATATAATATGTATATATATATATATATATATATATATATATATATATATATATATATATATATGTTTAGGATTGATTTAAATCAAGTTAGTTTCATTTATAAGATTTTACTTTATTTTAATTTATATTTTATTTACACTTATTTACAGACCAACTTATAAAGAAGGACTCTGTCCATGTATTAGTGTCCCTGAATAGAATAGTATTTATATGTTTGTATATAATTGAATAAGCACGTTCATTATTATTATGAATGAACCCACAAACAACAGCATCCACCACCCAAGTGGACACATAAATATGTTCAGTATTTAATGAATTAACGTGAGTATTGATTGAAAGTCTTGCTGTGTCTGATTGTTTAGTATGTGCTACATTTGATCTTCATTGATGTGAATTTTTTTTTTTTTTGGATTTCCGGATAATTGCCTGTATTGGTAAAACGTTTACTGATTAGTTATTTTCATAATTTTAGATTCTTATGGCTTTGGTTTTTAGAGTTTTGAGACTGCATTCTTAATATTATTTGTTTATATTTTTATTTTCAGACAAACCAAAAAATATTTCTCGAAAGAAATGGTCACTTATCCTACTATGAAAAATTAAAATTGCATTAATGCAATCTAAGAGGCATAGCAACCCTGGAAGATGCACTGGAAGGTGAGTTAATTCCTTGGCATATCTGAGTTCTCCTTTTCAAGACCGCATTCCGGGGAGGTCCTTATTCCTTTAATGATAGGATCCAATCAAATTACAAAGGTCAGCAGGACCTCACCACGCGGAATAAAATCGTTTACAAAATTGCAATAATAAAACGTCAACCGTGGCACATTTTATATACCAAAATAGAAAAATCTTGGTAAACATTTACGAGCGATTTTCAATTTAATTGGAGTTTTATTGCATGTTTATTTCCCCCATAAACAGGATTTTAGTATTGTACGTCCATTATGTAATGTTTTATTCGAAGAATCGTATTTAAAAAAAAATTATATATATATATATATATATATATATATATATATATATATATATATATGTATATATATATATATATATATATATACACATAAGGAAAAGATCTTTTTATAAGATTTTTGTAAAAGATAGTCTTATTAAAGAAGAGGGAAACTTATGTTTTTAATTTTTTTTTTATTTGCAAAAAATTCAATTCTTACTATTCGCAAATACATAATTAACCTAATAAAAAAGGGTTTAACAGAAAAAAATAATATCTAAAACCTAGGTGACATAAACATAGCATCTAGGAAATTCCTCTCAACAAGTGATTCTTACCATGCCATTATATACATCCTATTATAACAATTAGAAGAGGGATAACTCAGTTTCTAGAGCACTGAATTGCTATGCTGAGGGTCCCGGATTCAAATCAAGCTGTGTTACATAACATAATTTTTCTGTCAACAATCCTGAATGGACCCCGAAGGATCTTCTGAACCTTCTGAGGCTCACCCAGCCTCTGTAAAGTGGCTACGCTTAATTGAGGGAAATACATGAAAAAAGTAAGCAAAATTATGAGAAAGGATTTAGGTCAAAAATTAGCTGAGGAAGGACATCGAATACAATCAAGATAAATATCTCAAACCTGGCCGAAGACAAGAAAACGACAATTCAAATTTTATGGAGATGTTACATTTCTCCTAACAAGACTCCACAATATAATTCTTACTTATGTATAATATAAAAAGCCAAGTCAACCACCCCATGGATTTTCCGAGTTGAAATAGATTTATAAAAAGCGAAAATAGAATGAATCAAGTATAGACAAAAAAGTTCAAGATCAAGGTAGAAAAGTGGATAGTAATGTCGTAGAAGGAAGCGTTGAAGAAACCAAGAACAGAGTGGACAAAGAAGAGAAAAAGAATACATGAAGAAAAGATAAAGTAAGTATGAAAAAAATACTGGAAAAATTCCTCCTGGGTCCATTAGCAATAAATAAACAAACATATGAATACATGTGTGTAGTGATTTATTTGTTGGAACATTTTATATTTTTACTTTTTGGTTCGAAATGCATCGAAATAGTAAATATTTTAGAAAAAGAAAAAAAAGCAATGAATTAACACTATCCCATTGGTCGCATATGAGAATAGAATACGAATATAGTTGAATAACTACTATAAGGCACCAATTAGGTGAGCCACAGATATCGTAGATATCATAGGGTCTATCCACGGCTATTTATAGATTACATGAATTATTTATAATTTTTACTTTTTATTAATTGTTATTATTTTTTTTTTGAAGAGAAAAGATTTGCCCCACCCGGGATTCAAACTCGAGTCGTCCGCTTCACCGTAACAGTGGTCTAGCCAACTGAGCTACCAGGGGTCGCATCCAAGTCAGGCAAATCCGTTCTCTTCACCGATCCTATATTACCGTGTTCTCGCAATTTTTGCGATGTATACACGGGAAAGAATGTTCATTAAACATTACTTTAATTAGGATTTATGTATATGTTATATGCTAACTTACGTCAATAAATTACTTATAATTTTTATTTTTTAGCAATTGTTATATTTTTAATTCTTTTTTTAAGAGACTTGAATGCGACCCTTAGTAGCTCAGTTTATTAGAGCACTGCTAAGGTGAAGCGGACAACCCAGGTTCGAATTCCGGCCAGGGGAAATCTTTTCTCTTCAAAACAAATATATTTATAAATGAATTATTATTTCCACAGCCGGATATGATCCCGGAACCTTTGCCACGTCAACTCAGCGCTATACTACTGAGCTAACCCGCTCCCCTTTTTCTATTTACAATGATTATTTTATGAAGTTGAGAATCTCCTAGAGAAAGTTTGGCATTGGCGTTCCATATTTGGAGGAGTTTAGTTTCACTGAGGATAGTAGCAGCTGTTTCAGGCGCGATGGCTTCTTTATTAGGTCAAGAAGGACAGCAAAGCGTTTCGGGTTCTGGTTAAGGACGACCAGTCGAGAGATGTTGGGCTTCCAACTACTAATCGAAAAATAGATCATCCGAGACCTTCCAAACAAGTAATTTTTTCCGATCATCTTCACTATTATCACATTCTCATGGTTATGGTTGATGGCAAGACTCTTATATAAATTTTGAAAGTTTTATATAAGAGTTAGACTTAACAAATGCAAAGTACTGAATGTGAAACATCCCACTATTCAGGAGAATAAAAAAACTGTTTCAAGGCTCGTTTAAAACCAGTGAGTTTTTGTGCCTTAATGATAGCTGTACATGAATTTTATAACAATTATAAATCCTGATGTAAGCGATGTAGATCGGATAAATGTGTTTTTTTCATATTCGAAACTTTGCAATTGTATCGACTATAAATAGGTGCTTTTTTAATCAGAAAAAATAGTCAGAATTAAATATACTTATAAATGATAGAATAGAAGTAACGATAATGTTGTGGCAAAGGGTTTGATTTTCACATGCTCTATTTAAAAGAGAGCGAGGTAGATCAGTGCAGTACCGAGTTGCTATTCTTAAGTTTTCGGATTCAAATTCAGGTGTGGCATAGCAAAAGTTGGGCGAACTGCGTTCTAAAAGGTTAGGCAGATGATTAAGGCATAGTCATGCTTCTTTTTGTTGTTTTGCCGGGCCACGAATTTTCCTTATGTTTACGTGAGGTTGTCTATATCAAGAATATAACGTTTACAAATCACTTTAACAATCAGTGATCAAAATCAGTAATGAACATTATTAATTGAGTTATGCGTTAATATTGTATTCGAAATTATGTTGAACGTAGACTTTTCTCGCCTGTGTGTCAGTCTTCTAAAATGGAATTCATGTAATGTAATTAATGGAGAAAAATTTATCGTGGCATTTATAAATCAAAAGCAGTAAAGCGGTCTAGAAACAACTCCCGATCTCACCAGTCCTGAAGAAGAACTGCAATGTGGGTCGAAACGTCGGCTTCCCAATAAATAGTTCTCCCTATATAAGAGAATTTTTTTACCTGCACCCGGACCATTTTCTTCCACAAAAAAATTAAATTTGTAGCTTAAATGGATTTAATTTAAAATGGTTTAGTATTTATATACATCAGAGATAACACTGAATATGGTATTAGAAAGATTGTTTCTTGACTCTCGAGAGCAGGAGGAAAAAAAATTATAAAAGTTTTGATAAATTATTAAAATTCCTTGATTTAATCCTGATGTCATATCACTAGTCCAGAATAGAAAAAACAACATTATTTCACGTTTACACTAATCTTCTTATCAAGAAATTAATTTAAAACATTTTTAAAAATTAATTTTAAAAAGTGCTTACGAGGTATATATTTTGAATTTGTAGACAGTTTGATAAAAAGGAAGGCAAAATACTAACTTTTGTTTGTCCTTTTATTTTTCTTATAAAATTTCCCTTCCTTAATATTTTAATATTTAAATGGAAATAAGAGCATGATTGGATTATCAGAAAAGCTAAATTTTAATCCAATATTTACGTATTTAAAATGAGGATACAAAACTGTAGGTAGATTTGAATAAATTAAATAATATAAGATATTTTACGTCTTGTTCAGGTAAGACAACTTGGCGGGAGCGTTGTAAGAAAAACACAAATAAAGACAGTTTTTTTTTTTGTTTTTTTTTTTAATTTATTTATTGATATTTACAACTGTATAACAAAAATACATCTAGTAAATGGGCTAAGCGATACATAATGACATGTGAAAATGACAAGTAGAGAAACTACCCACTGGTAGTACTCAAATCACAAGTTCAACTAAGAAGTCACGGGGCCATCTTCTTTTCAGACGCCTCGGAGGATTATCGGGAATTGAAGAGGAAGCTAGGTTTAAAACCAGAGGGTTTGAGTGGAAATGAAGTTTGTTATGAAAGGATAGATAGCGGGTTCGGGTCAATTCAGCAACAAATGGGACATTAAGGTCGTTATGGATGATTTTATTCTTAACAAAATAAGGAGCATTAAGGATTTTACGAAGGATTAAAGACAGTTAATTTTAAAAATGTTAAATTTGAATTCATGATATATAGTTATATTACCATCATTAAAAATTAAACGAAACTGGCGAAAATCAAACTCTATAAACAAAAAACATTTATAAAACCCTTAATCCAGACTAACTAATTTTCCTGAAAACCGATGCATAAAAATGTATGAACGCAATTACTGAGCAAAATAAAAAAAACATAAACATACAGTAAAATTCAAAAATTGTTTCAAAAATACTAGGTAATGGATATCCGTCTGTCGATTAAATAAATAAATACATATATATATATTACATATATAAGTATATATAATAAAAAGAGTAAAAAGGGACCGAGCAGTGACCATAAGCTCGCAGGCCATTGTTTCCCGAAGCTGGGTGTTTTCCAAGAGAGAGGGCTAAATAAGGACAAGAGAGGAGATAAAATTTGTTGCGAGATGGGGCGGGCGACCCGAGAACCGGTTGGGGAGTCGAACCCGCATCCTAGGAGGCTCCTAATCCGAGAATTGAGGGGGGGCGCGGGCAATTGAGGGGGGCGAAAAGAAAAAAAGAAAGCTTGCGAGAGCCGAGGGCAAGGACCCACCGCCCTGATAAATACCTTTTAGTTTTTGTCGCGAAGTACCGCGCTCGTTCTAGCCCGTATCTCGGCCGCCAATGTCGCCATTCTCAACGGATTACAATATTTCTCGTTCATCGCATTTATTATTAAATATAACGTATATTGCACATATTTAAATATTTTCAAACTTCCATATTTAAATTTGGAGGACTTAAATGACAAGAAACTGATCGCCGTTTCTGGCTACTTCAGCACTAACTAGACAAACGCTCTAAGCTCCCAATTAATTACAAAAGACTTATAAATGACTATTATTAGACATGTTCGCACTTACGGAGTAGATCTTTAGGGATCGAATTCTTCTTGCATCTAATCCTTTAAATAAAAAATAGTCTGTATTACTACAACCTAATAAGACTAGTAGAGACTTTACTGTTTTTTACAAAACGGTTGTAAGGGACGTTATTTGTCCTAGATCATGCTTAACCACCAGATAGAGGCTGGGTGAGCCCCAGGATGGTCTCGAGATCCCCCGAACCTATCCCTGCGTATAACAGATTAAATAAATAATCTGTCACTTCCTGATTTGATCCTAGAATTCTTGATTTGAACCTGTAAAAAAACTGTACCAAGGTTCATTCGTATGTATTTACCTGTGTCATTATTTATCCCATAGGATCCATATACAGTCTCTAACTGATTAAATATAAAATTCTGGCAGCGAATGGAAATTGACCCAGGACCTTTGGCACAGACATTCAGCGCTCTACCACGGAGCCATTCCGCTCCCTTGAAATTCAAGATCCTGGGTGTAATACATTTCCTTCCCTATGTTTGCCTTTATTTTCGTTTTAAAAAAATCATCACTTGGTACATTACAAACCATTTAGCTGAACTAGATGCAATATAGAAATAACTTTAAACCAAAATAAAAATTACTATTATTCTGTCATCATACAGTGATACTCTATACAATTTTTTTTTTTTACCTGTACCACTACAACCCATGAAGGGTCTGGGATTCAGTACATGGTAGAGACTGTTTCATGGAAAGCGGTTCTGCAAGGAGGTGACTTGTCCTAGGTCACGCTCGACCGCCAGATTTTTCCCCCTTATTTTGGGTACCCTATTTTTATAATATTTTATAGAGGCTGGGTGGGCCCCAGGAGGGTCATAGATCCTATATGCTCCATCTCCCGCTGCAAACAGACTAAATAAAAATCATGGCCTGCAGCGGGAATTGGACCAGGATTTCCTTCATGGCAACTCAGTACTCTACCACTATACAAATATTGTAATAGTTAACAGTTAATTCATAACTAGTATGACAGAATTAGGTTAGATATTTAACAATTTAAATTTACAATAATTATTATTATTTCTCCAACAAATATGCTAAGTAAAAAAGATGCAGATATTGTTAAAAATGTTTTGGTTTTAATGATGCCTGGTCCTGCTAAAAATGTAGAAGGTGTGCCCAGTTAAAAGTTGCCTCCCTAATTGCTAAGTAGAAAAAATTCAGTAAGATTTCGCCCCCCCCCCCCCAAGAAATAAATTAGGCTGAGGCAGCTGATTCGTCGCCTCTCGCTAACAAGCCCGCTCGACTTGAGAAAGGGTCTTCAGGGTAAGGGCGGTCTTTTGGAAGTGAGGAGTGCCAAGGAAATTCGATCATCATTAATTATATCCCCAAACTTTTTATTGATCACTCTTAATTATCCTTTAAGTATTTCAAATGATACCATAACGAATGTTGGTAAAAAAGTTCACAATAATTCGAAAAACTGTGTTGAACGGTTATTGACATGAAATAAGGTAACCAGCGGTGTAATGGTTATCATAACAACCTACTATGACTCAGATGCAGAAAATCGTCAGTTGGGCCGTCCATCGGATAGGACGTAAAATGGAAGTCTCCACCCTGTGCAATGTCAAGTACTTGTTCAAGTTCCCTATCCTAATTACACCTTTTAAAAAGGCACAAGAGGAGATCAATGGTTTATACTGGAACAGTCACACAATAGGGGTATTATTTACTTATTAAGAATATATTAATTATATCCTGGCGATACAGGAACTGGTCATGGCAACATACTCCTACAGAAAGCACATTGTCCATCAAACAATCGAAGGCAGATGCCGCCTATGTAAAGCCACGTATGAATCCATTTAACATTTTACCTCTTAAGCCTATAAATCCAAAATAATAATAATTAATGTATGTACAAAGTATAATTATGAACTCTATCTTATGAGAAATGTTTGAAATTCATATCAAGACGATTATATGAGGTATTCAGGATCAAAAGCGGGTAGCTCAAATATTTCAGTAAGATTTCGCTCCCCCCCCCCCCCCCAAGAAATAGATTAGGCTGAGGCAGCTGATTCGTCGCCTCTCACTAACAATTTTACATTTTTATTTACATTTTTTTTTTTATTTTAACAATTGACATTTTTACATTTTTCGCTAGTTTAATGAAGCAATTTTCCCTATTTCGTCACTATTTCTCATGGTTTTATTCTATTATATGTTCTGAATTCGAAGTTACGGAAGCTTAAATGAAGGAGCTTTAAATGAAAAATGAAAAAAATGAATTTTTGAAATTTATAACTAACCATTTTTGAGCTTGAACGCCTCATGCTCATTGAATAATTTTCAAATATATAAACGAATCTTTTTAACTGTTGAAACTTTATATGATAATTATACAAAATCTCCTTGAGTAAAGTAAAAATTATTATTAAAGAAGATTTTGTGTTATGATTATAGAGATTGTCCCATAGACATAGTAATATAACTAAATTATTTTGTGGTTAAGCAATGTTTCTAGAATCCTGACTTAATTATTTTTTATTGCAATAATTCGTTAAATAAATTTTAAAAAGTAACTTATAAAGTAAATAAATAAATTAGGACATTTGATATAAATTATTCAAATTGACCTTTATACAAGCCATACACAGTATGATAATTAACCCTATAATTATTACATGCCTTCCCTAAGCATTGCCAGCTCAAAGAATAATTATCCAGGGGAAAGACTTTTCTTATTTTTTAAGTGGAGATTTCCAACATTTTTTAAATTTTATTGTAAAGGAGTTTATTAAAAAAAGAAATTATGGTGTACCTGTGAACTCTGGACAAGTGTTTTTAAATTTAATTACTAACTGTCGCCTTGGGCAACGTCATAGAGCCCTGCAGCACCGTCAAGTCTGTCACACCATAATCTTTTTACAGGTATTTTTTTTCTCTTAAACACCAGCAAGCAATCTTTTTATTCTTGTTGATAAAAATATGTACAGAGTGTACCCCTCGAGTTAAAATAACTCTTCCTTCCCATCCGTAGGCAATATTTCCTCGGTTCCCTAATAAACCAATCCATCAACTTACACCTACACCCCTCCTACAACCTACAACCCTCAGTCCAAATACAGAAAACCATACCTCCCTCATCCTACCTTTAAACTTGTTCCCACAGTACCAAACCATTCGAGCGTTCTATTCTTGCCCGGTCCGCCACTCTCTGGAACTCAATCCCTACTAGTATCCCCCATGCTTCTTCCCTATCCTCATTCAAACCCATTCTTTTCCAATACTTCCTCAATTTACATACAAACACTCTCTTGATAGGTTTAATTATTCGTTTAAATCTATCAAAAGTAAATAATTTCTAATACTGTTTAGTCTCATATCAGTAGTAATATCCCTAGGACATTGATAATAGACGAGATAATTTTATGACAATCGAAACCTTGTTCCTTGGTAACGAGCTTGAGAAATTTGTCATAAAATTATGAGGCATTTGTCAATGTTCGAGGGATATTAGGAGGAAAATTTTTTGACAAAAGTACTTTGCTTGCAAAAGTTTGCACGAAACGTTCCACATTGTCTTCACCGTTGCTTCTTTAAATTCGATTCCGTCTTTCTTTCTTATGTAGACCGCCCAATCTTTTAGTATCAACGCCAATTATTCTAAGCTATGTTAATTATTCTCAGGGTTCTATGTTCATGTAATTCATATTCTCGTTCGCAGCCAAATTCCATAAATATGTCCCTAATATATCTGTGACTGTAGGTTGTATTTCTGGCAATTTTTTCTTTGATTAGTTCATTTATAATTTGAACATTCGCATTGCCAAAACGTGAAATTTTGAAATTTATTTCGAATGAAGTTGTCAAACTCAACACGTGTTGTCATAGTGATAATTGCACAATGAACATTCTTCCTCTTGTATACTTCGCAAAATTGCGAGAACATGGGGATATAGGACCGGTGAAGAGAATGGATTTGTGTGGCCGTGTTACGAGTCAGATTGGCTCAGTTGCTTAGAGCACCACGCTAGAGACATGGGCGACCCGGGTTCGAATCCCGTCCAGGAAAAATCTTTTCTCTTAAAAAAAAAATGTTTAAAAATTATAACGATTAATAAAAAAATAAAATAAAATAAATTACAAAGTACTATTGTTCAAAATAAACAATTATTTGTTCAATTTATGTATAACCTGTATGAGTTTTAGTTTTATAATGGAAATCGAAGAGTATATACGTGTTATAATTTATAATACTTGTTGATGGATATTGAATTCTGTATAAAATAAAAAATCATTATAATCAAAGATTGAAAAAGAGAGTAGCAACAGCTTTAGTTTTCTTCGATTATAATCGAATAATTATTTCATTACCTAATAATTATTAGGTATGGAGATATTTTAAAAGAAATAATTTTTTATATCGAGTATAATAATTTGATAAGTACTGGACATTAGGATTGATCCCAAAGAAATCTGAAATATTGTTTTATAAAAATTTATACGATCTGTTATATAACCTGTGATATATTTTCTGTGTAAATCGCAAATAGCCCGAAATTGGCTGAAAAAACGCTCTTCCTCTCTTGTGTATAAATGCTTCAACATCTGCAAATAGTTTTCAATTCGTGCCCCCTTTTTTACGTTTCAAAGTACAAGCTATGACCTTCAACTTGGAATGATATTGATGCAAATTTTGTAATGGTAGCGGAATAGTTTAGTGTATAGTGTAGGGGCCTTTGTTAATCAACTGTATTCGGAACCGGTGGTGGTAGATAACTTATGGATACTATTAAAAGCTGATGATCGGCCATGTATGATCTGTATACCTTCCTGGACCACGGCCAGCATCTTCACAGAGTGTAATCTTCATTGGGGAAAAACTTGACTGTTCTTGCCCAAATCACTTCCTTGTACGACCGCTGGTTTAGAAATAGTATAGCCTCTATCATGTAATGAGTCCAAAATCCTTCATGAGTTATGGTGATGCAGTTTTTTTTTCTTTTATATTCAAGGGGCCTATATCCTCGCCACATTGTGCGTCGATGACCGTTAAAGACTAATTGGTGCTCACATAACTCAAGTCTCTTCAGTCCGAGCTTATCACTTCGGGAATCCTCCGCGTCTTATTATTGGATCTATTACCTTCAAGAAGACATGGAAGTCCACTCGCATACCGTTGGAGTGATTTGTAGGATCCTCCGCTATCTGGAGGATAGTTAGGGCCAATCTTCTTCGAAGAAACGGTGGATGGAAATTGTGATTGGTGAGATGCAACATTTGAACGGTGTTGGATAGCGTTGTGCAGCAGTAGTGAGAGATGTGCACCGAGGAGAGGAAAGCAGAGTTCAGTCTAGATTGCATTAAGAATGACTGATGAGACGGATGGTACATTTATGTGTAGATGGTACTTCAAATAAAAATGAATGTCGAAAAAAATAATATAGTAAATTTGATTTTAAAATCCTCTTATAAAATCTCAGGTCGTTTCGTATCCGTCAGTAATGAGTATGCAGTAATGCCAACAAATAATGACAGTTAATCGTTCGGGATCCCCGACTAGTCAATTGTCCTTTAAAGGTCTATCGCCATTTTCTAATACACGTGGGAATATCCTCCTGGTGTTCGCTCTTCTGTGGCCTTGGTTATGATTACGTAGTTTTATTTGGACCAAGAAGGTGGAGGGATGCTGTCTATGGTTGTTCTCTGGTTAGAAATCTATAATTTCATTTATTGTAAACCATTTATAGTATTTATATATATTATGTCAAAATATAAAATGTATATTTTGAGTTTTTGTTTTTCTAATATAATAATAATATTAGTATACATATTTATTAGAATACAATTTAATTGTTTATTTGGAAAAAAATATAAGGAAAAATAAAGAATATACATCTGGCAAACAGCCTGATACAATAAAAATTAGAAGGTATTTACATAACAGCCAAAAAAGTAAATAAAAACAAAAACAAATTCTTGTCAAGAAAAAAAATAACAAAAGTAAGTAATGGAAAAACAAAACAAAATGGGTAAAAATTTACAAGAAACATTCTTGACAGTTCTAACAAACAATGTTCATTGAACATTAATTTCATTAGGTTCTTGTTGACTTATGTCAATTTTATAATTATTCTTATAATGGTGATAATTTTTAAATATTTTTATTTTGAAGAGAAAAGATTTGTCCAAGCCGGGATTTGAACACGGATCTTGTTGACTTACGTCATTATATTATTTATAATTTTTTTATTTATTAATTGTTATAGTTTTGAAATATTTTTATTTATTTCGTATCCCGGCCTGGACAAATCTTTTCTCTTCAAAATAAAAATATTTAATAATATTTTGTAATTGGTTGTATTTTAAAGATTTCCTTGATCGTTAAGCTATTAACTTTGAGGAACAGCCTAAGAATGTGAAGAAAGAGAGGTGAAAATCGTATTTTGCACACCTTAAGAAAATTCAAACGCATCTCTCACGCATCGCATGTGAAAAGAACTGCATACAGACTGTTTAACTCACTCATACCAGTTACAGGTTAAAAACACGGCATGGGAAAAGGAAGTACCCTAAGTAATAATTCTTCCTTGTCTTCGGCGAGATCTCCCATCCATCTCATTTTGAGTCGCCGCCTATACCAATGACAAGTAAACCGTAAGAACATTCTGTACACAATTCTATGTTTTAATGGATGATTACCGTCTCATCGTATTAAATATATCGTCAATAAGAAGTCTAGAAGAAACGTGTTTTAATAATTATTTTAATATCATAAAATATTTTATTAATATATTGAATTAAATTTAACTATAAATCAGTGCCTCAAAAGGTAATCCTATTCACTTTTTAAAATTAATGTGCATATATGTATCTATTGAAATATGAAAATGGAAAATTTTCTCCAATACAAAGTTTCCTCTACAGCGAACCAATTAGTAAAAATAAATAAATAAAATATTAATAGATCTTTTTCGAAAGTGAATAAATCCAAATAGCCAAAAACCTTCATAAATTGTAAATATTTAAAAGATCATGTAAATTTTTAATGTTTCCTGTGAAAAATATTAGTAAAAGCCTAGATAGCTGATTTACCCCCCCCCCCCATTACATTCGAAAGACAGTTTAGAATATCCGAGAAGTAAAATTTCCGATTTACCAACAATATTTTAATTAAGTATGTTTTTAAAATGTATATACTATATAAATTTAAAAAAAATTGTTTTGATGTGAAGAGAAAAGATTTGCCCTGGCCTGGATTCGTACCCGGGTCGTCTGCATCTCCGTTGCAGTTCTCCACTGAACTACCAGGGTATAAGTAGCTACCTAAAATTAAAATTATAAATAATATATTGACGTGAGTCAACAAGATCCTAATTAAAGTAATGTTCAATGGACATTCTTCCCCGTGTTTAAAAAAAAACCTGTACCACTACAACCCATGAAGGGTCTGGGGTTCAGTACATGGTAGAGACTGTACTGTTTCATGGACAACGGTTCTGCAAGGAGGTGACTTGTCCTAGGTCACGCTCAACCGCCAGATTTTTCCCCCTTAATAGAGGCTGGGTGTGCCCCAGGAGGGTGCTAGATCCTATATGATCCACCTCCCGCTGGAAACAGACTAAATATAAATCATGGCCTGCAGCGGGATTTGAACCAGGATTTCCGGCATGGCAGCTCAGCTTCCCCGTGTTTACACCGCAAAAATTGCGAGAACACGGGGATACAGGGTCGGTGAAGGGAATGGATTTGTCTGACTTGGATGCGACCCCTGATAGCTCAGTGGTTTAGAGCACTACAACGGAAATGCAGACGACTCGGGATCGAATCCGGGCCAGTACAAATCTTTTCTCACCAAAAACCAAAATATTTAAAAATAATTACCATCAAAATAACAATTAATGAAAATAAAAATTTTTTTGAGCATTGAATTTCGGATATAAATATTGATTCATCAAGTGATGGTGACCAAAAATGAAGGTGAACCTATATGTCCATAATATCAATAATTACAAAATCTTACGATTTAACAATGATATAAATCAGTGGCTCAAGTTACTGGGTACAAACAAGTAAAAGTATAATAAATTATAAATGATTTAAATCAATTATATGCAATTACTATTGAAGCAAAGTACAAATAATTACTTTATAGTGCCCCTTAGTAGATTGGTGGCATATACGATATATATAGATATTTTACATTATGCGATTACTTTCAATCTCAGTAGTAGGTGACTAGGCTTTACATAGCTAGTAATAATATGCTTCGTTTATAACGATGTACATTTAAAGAATATCGCGAGGCTAAATCGATACTGAGGAACACTGAGGAAGAGAGTGAAGCGATTGGTAAACAAGGAAGCGGATAAGAGGAAGGGACCAATTGGGCTGCGGAGGAGGCGTGGCCTGGTGACCTTGAACTGGTTTCGACCTATCCCAACAGTTCCCGCCTTGAGCGGGCTCTCCATCCCCCAATCAGGTTTCTTCACTCCCCCTGTAACACTGACACTCTTAATAACGGCAGCGTGAACAAAGGAACAAGAGACATCCTTAAAGTGGTTCTTAATTAATTATTAAATTTAATTATAATCAAACTTTGATACTCATCCGACCCTATCATTATGAATGCTAATAGAAATATTGTTTTTTATTTGATATAATTAATATTCTTAAGACGTCTGTTGTCGTTCATATTGTCAGTTCTCTTAAGAAACTAAATTATGTAAAAAGTAAAATAATTAAGATGATTTATTAATATTAAATATAAATTATAATAATTTAATTTATTATCGTTACACACCAAGATAAATAATAAATATTGGCCGCTCTTGGAAACCGTGGAATTGTTTGTTTAATCATTTAACGCCACCTTATGCTACTTTGGCCAATCGGACGATGCTACAGTGGGAGTCCTAAATTTTTCTAACATAATTAGATTAGGGATCTTTAACGAGTACCTGATAGCACACAGGCTCTGGGCCCCATTTTACTATCCTTCGAAAGTTGGAGTGGTCAGTCCAACCCGCTGGAAATCGGAATATGCTTATGATGATGAACTTTCCGAGACCATTAATAATTTCATGCACTTACTCCGTAATGAGAGGAACTTAATTAAGCTTGTATTTTTAAGGCATTTGTATATGTATTGTATGTGTAAATGGGTAAGAAAATTAAATGTTTAACAATAATCATCAATCAAATATTTCATAATTCTGCTTTATTAATCAAGCAAAATAGTTATTGATTTCTAGAAATATTCTATTAAAAAAGTGGCAAAACAAAAAAATATCTTTATCTAACGAATATACTTTGGTAACCAAGTTCCAAATATACTTGAATTCAAATAGTATGGTAATACTGAGTGTATTCTAAGCGTCAGTATATATAATTGTGATTGTATTAAAGGTACACAATTAAGTATGTTGATTGTAGTAAACAGCCAAAAAAAAAAAAAACCTATTGTTGTACAACCACTGAAGAGTCTTGTGTAGAATACAAAAGAGAGACTGGAGTGTTTTTAAGCCCACGGCTGTTCAGGAAAAAATGTCCCAGATCTTGCTCAACCACAAGGTTTTCCCGCAATTGATGGTACGTACCCACTTCACAGATGTTGAGTGAGCCCCAGGCCAGATCACTCAGGATCCATACTTAATTTATGACAGTTCAAATAATTTATCTGTTACAGCTGGGTGTAAAAACACAATGAATGTTTAATCTATATTTACTTCAACAAAGATCATTAATAATAATCTTTGAAAATGTGATTTATATAATTCATTCAATCTTCCGTGTATAATATTGCGTTTGAACCAAAGGCATAAAATAATATTTGTTGATGATTATATTACCTATATTATATATTATAATATACATTAGATAATATATTGCCCAAAAATATATATTTATTTTAGATCTGCAAATAAGTAATATCAACGATATACTATTGTGTATATAATATTGTAGGTATATTGTTCTGAATATTAAGATCAGATAAAGGTAAGAACTGTTGTTTAGCATAACTGGTTTCTCTTTCAATATTACCCAATTGGATAATTTCGAAGCCTGCAGAGCTCAATCGAATGACACTAAGCAAGAACATATTGCCGCAGAGATATGTTTTTCTAACAATTTGCGCGGCATTTTGTTTTCAACTAGCCGATACATGGGCCCACAATGGGCACGCAATAAAGTAACGCACGGCGGGAGAACAGGTAGTCTAGCTAGGCCATTTGTTTTGATTGGTCAATATTTATCCTCTTATAATTTCCTTTCATCTTAGCCGATTGGAATGTGGCCATGGCGAAATGTTTCCTTCGGCTCCTCCATAGTCCGTTTGCAATTATCTAGCTGAGCATCAGCACCGATGAGAATTAGTCAAATTCATAGGAATATTGCATATTTAAAAAACAAACAAGACGACATGTATCATATTTCCAAATACTTAATATTTTGAAATTAGATCAATTTCAGAAACCTGAGGTATTTATTTAGCACCCATTAAGAATCTAGGGGTTTGCGTTCTTTAGACCAAATCACTGTTTGAAAAATTGGTAACTAATGGGACACGATTATGAAATCAGCTTGAAGCAGCTTTTCTATCCAATCAGCTGAGAGCAATGGACATGATATGTACACTACAGATATTTAGCAAATTTAGTTCTTTGTAAATAAGCACTATTAACAGAGTAATCAAGGTGACTATGCGAAGGTCAGAGAAAGTGGCAGTTTTTTGTTTAATTATAAATAATTTAATAATAAATAAACCCTTATATAATTTGTTAATAATAAAATCGTTAAACAAAACTATGCGATTTTTTAAGACTGTGTTGACCAATATAAAAACAAATCTTCGTAAGGAGTAAAGAGTTCTGGACAACTTCGAATTAGCAACTCATTGGGAAAACCGTCCTTAACTACTTTATAGGGGTTAGTTGGCTCACCATAAAGAGTTTTTTTAATTGGAAGTTATTTAAGAATGTCGGAAAAAATACCACAAAACACTATGTAGCGTGTTGTGATTGCAAATATGGGGACACCTGTGGTCTAGTGTTTAGAATAACAATCTACTATGCCCAAGATCGCTGTACTGGCAACCCGGGAGGTAGCCTTAAGGTTCTTTAAAGTAGTAAAAAATTCTTAGTAAAGCTGTCATTCGGATGAGACGTAAAATGCAGGTCCTAAAATAACCTACTAATACCTTAAAAAAAGGTACAACAGTAGTTCAATGGTTTATACTAGAGTAGTTACACAATAGGGGTATTCTTGACTTCAACTTCAAAAATACAATTCCCTTTTTGCCTGATCCACCATCATATCTTATAATTTTTGAAATTGAGTAAATGTCAGGTACTCTTATCGGTGTAAAGATCCCGGAATTGGTTATAGCAGGATAGGCAAATTTTAGGACTCCCAGCATAGCATTGTCCGATTTGCCATAGCAGCATAAAGAGACGTTAAATTAATAAAAAACAAGAAGTTTGGTTTGCAGTGTTGCCAACCATCCTATGTTAATGTATTTCCCTGTAGAGCTGGGAACTATCCACACATAACCTGAAACCACCAAACAAGAGGCGTGCTGATTGGAGCGTAGTTATTTACTCCAACACATGCAATAAGTGGGCCGCCTGAGCAAACGGACAAAGGGCAGAGCGCGGCGCCTAAATTCGACCAATGAGGCCCAAAGATGAGCAAACAGGCTTGCTAATTGTCTCCTAGTGACAGAAGCCCTCCCATTGGCTCGCTAATCCTTTGATCTGCCGCCATGTTTGCCTTCTCCCACTGCCAATTGGCTAAACACAGTTTGCTCTCTGATTGTGTCTCTGATTGTTTGTCCCGTCTAAACCTCTTAGTCCTTCGGCCAATGATGAATAGATATCCTGATTAAATTAGATATCATTTGTCTATATTTAGCATCGCTTACTATACTATAAATAAATTTTAGAATGAAATTGGAAAACTCCTAAAAAACACTCTTAAAAAAACACTCCTAAAAAATACTTTTTAAGATTTTGATAAAATATATAAAATGCTAGAAAATAACAAACTTATCAACATTTCGGCAGCCATCATCGTGCACTCAGTTGCCATGCCGAAAATTCTTGTTCAAATCCTACTGCTGGCAAGATTGATTTAATCTCTCGGAGATGGATCATATGGGATCTAGGACCCTCCAGGTGCTCACAAAACCTCTATAAAATAGGTACCCAAAATAAGGGGGAAAATCTGGTGGATGAGCGTGATCTAGAACAAATTACCTCCCTGCCCAACCGTTGTCCATGAAACAGTACAGTCTCTATATGTACTGAACCCCAGACCTATTCACGGATTGTAGTGGTACAGGTTTTTTTCATAATTTTAATTTGGAGTAAAGTATAAATAATAAAGCAGTTTTATTATTTGAAACAATTTAATTACCTTATATAAAAACAACCAAAACAGTTTTATCCGGCCCATCTTGAATAAAATAGAAAAAAATTAAGATGTACATTTTTTAGAGATTTTTTTAAAATAACAAAGTAGTGAGTCTTAACTAAGATTCTTGGCTTTTATTAAAAAAAAACAGGTTTACAGGTTTTAATTTTTAAATTGATATATATATATATATATATATATATATATATATATATATATATATATATATATATATATATCATCACCACCAAAAGAACAATAAATAAATAAATTGAGATATCCCGCTCCCTTAACCTTTGTCAAATAGTTAAATCAAAATAAGGCAAATTAAATATATATGTATATGCATATATATATATACATATTTTGCCTTATTTTGATTTAACAAAGGTTAAGGGAGCGGGGTACCTCAGTCCGAAGACCCTCCTGGAACTCATTCAGCCTTTATAAAGTGGATACTCTTAATTGGGGTAAAAATCTGACGGTTTAGCGTGAGCACAATCACAATAGCAAATAACTTTCCTGCACATCCGTTGTCGTAGAAACAGTACAGTCTCTACCACATACTTCAACGCCAAATTTTTACTTGCACGGCTTTAACTTCGAACTATAAACACTCTCCTACAAAGAACCTTTTAATTTGTATAATTGGTATAATTCGATGTTATTGTTAGTCATTAATAAAATAAATTATAACTAAAGAAAAGGCAGGCAATTAGTTTTATTTTATTCCACAAAGTTATTATAATTGTTTCATGATTCTGTTCATAAAGGTCTTTTACTACGAACGAAGTTAAAATAACTAAGGTCTTTTACTACGAACGAAGTTAAAATAACTAGCACTGAGTAGGGTAAGAGGCCACGGAAAAGAGCATTATTATTCATGAAGTCGTGTCTAACACTCGAATGAGTAGTATCAATATTTTTTTTTTTTAATCAAGATAAATATTAAATAGAGGTAATGTTGTCGTTATTTTGTGTGTTTTGAGACTAATGAACTTAATTTATCGTAAAAAGAGTTAACTTATAGATTAAAAGATACGTTACCTAGGACTCCATCCGTTATAAATAAAAAAATAAACGTCTCACTTGGAATCCTCATACAAGCCTGAAAAGACAAGAAACTGCTCGACGTTTTCGCCTACTTCAACATTTACTGGACAAACGCTCTAAGCTCCCAATTAATTACAAAAGACTCATTTACATGACAGTTATCAGACCTATTCGGACATACGGAGTTGAGCTTTGGGGCTCTACTAAACCATCCAATTCATCTCGTATCCAATCCTTACAATCCAAAATACTTCGTAAAATCCTCAATGCTCCCTATTATGTCACAAACAAACTCATCCATCATGATCTTAATATCCCATATGTTACTGATTTGGCCCAAACTAGATACCTATCCTTCCATGACAAGCTCCATACACACTTGAATCCGCTAGTCTCTCAACATGCTTCCCATACTATTCCTGATAACCCTCCGAGGCGTCTGAAAAGAAGATGGCCTCGAGATCATCTACTACAGAACTTTATTGGAGTGCTACCGTTGGGTAGTTTCTCCACAAGTGTTTTTCATGTCATATTGTACATATTAGGACATTTACTTGTTATAATAGCATTAAATTAAATAAAATAAAATAAAAACAAACTTTTTTTTTTGGAGATAAACATAAAATGGGATGAAAGTTCAAATATTTAAATAGGCTGTCATATAGTTTTTTTTTATAAAAAAAAAAAGAAATTATGTAAATAATATTGCATTAAAATTAATAAAAAGAGTTTGCTGAGAATCTTAAAATGCTTAAAGTATCGTAACTATGGGAGCTAATCTGATAAAATCAAAAGCTAAAAAATGTTTAAATAATATTACTAGAGATACTTTAAATATAGCGTATCAAAATAAAAAATTAAAAGTGATTAGCTATAAATATATCTGGGTATATATTTTTCTTAATTTACATTTAAAACGTTTTTTTTCAATAAAAATATATTTTGTAAAAATTTATTACATTAGACTTTTTACATTTTTTACGTTAGACTTCTTAATTTTTTTGTAGATATTTCTAGACGTCAATGTATCGAGAAGTTATGCTTATATCTCTTTATTTCTGAAACCAATATTTCAAACTTTTGGATCTTTAGGTTTTTTTTTTGTAATAAATAACGCCGATGAAACAAAAAATTTTTTTTTTCTACACGGCTACTACTCTAATCATTATTTATTTTTCTATTCCATGCCCAAAAAGCATAACGACAAAACCTGTCTTAAATAAATTCAATTACACAATCCGGACTAAACATAAATGTAAAAAATAATTCAATTTTCTGATACTTTATCAAAAGAGAAAAATTTATAAAACCATTATTACATTATATGCTTGACGTATGTACATATAAATGAATAATAAACGATTTTACGGGTTTACTTTATGAGAAAAGCATGATAAAAATAGTATATTAATAAAAATATTTGAGTTAAAAATGAAATTCAAATGTTAAAGTTTGGTCAATATGTTATAAAAAGCAATATTCATCCTTTCCCCAGAAGTTGAACTCATGAATTGAAATCTACTTAAACTTTTTTTGGGACTTAAGCCTTTAAAAAAATTGAATGGAAAAGCCCTCTTTATAAATCTAATAGTACATTTATTCAATGATATTTTAAACAAATTTTATGAGGGAAAATATTTAATTATATAATTTTAATATATTTTCATAATGGTGTAATGTATTGCGAATAACATACCTTGTTAAAGATATAATGTTTTTATTTACACGTAGAAAAAAATAAAGGTTCCATAATGCACAGATTTTATTAAGATAAAGAATCCTGTTGCTAAAGTTAAAACGCCTCATTGGACATAAGATAGGATATACAATACTGCGTATATATGAATATGTAAACATACATACAGAAATATATATATATATGAATTACTTAGCATAAAAACCTGAGCCGCTTCCTGTGTACGCTGCGAGTACCGACTGGCAAAAACAAACGAAGGAGCCCCCCCAATGACGTCAGAGGGGTTCAACGAACCCCGAACAGTGGGGTAGGTCGTGGGCCTATTGATTACATGCTCTCGAGGGAGAGCTTTGTTGTTCTTGAAGGCCCCCGAAGTACGGGGTATTGCCCAACTGCAACTGCACTTAGGGTTGCGCAACTACGCAGTTAGAATGCATCTGGTTTTAGTTGTCCCATTCATTTGCAATTATTTGATAACGCATTTATTGCTGCACCGTACTATGATTGTATGTGTATATTTCCTGCTTAATATAAATATATACATATATATATATATATATATATTTTTTTTTTTTTAAATATTAAATATATTTTAAAATAAAATAACTATTAGAATTAAATTAGAAAAAACAAAATGCTAAGTCTTTGAAATCCTGGAATAACTAATCAGTCAATTTTTCGTCAATTCAGACATCATCATGTCACACACACACACAATTTCCAATGTAGTCCAAACGGGGGTACATTTCACATCTATTGCTCAACATCAGTCAAAAAGGGCATCCACACCACCCTTAATATGTTTAATCAAGTACTCTACAATAGAGTTAATTATAAGTATACATTCGGATTCCTGCTTTAATTTTTATTGTTATTATTTACCTACTTATAAAACTTTTATATATTCTCACCATAATGTTATCGCAGATACGATACGTCACCACGCATGAAAAGATGAGAATGACAAGAATTGTTCACGTAACAAAAGTGTAAAATGCAGCTTTGTCATTTGTTTGAACAGTGGGAATGAATGACTTTAGGAGTATCAAAAAAATATAAAACAATCTATTCTAAGATAATAAAACAAAAAACAATGTTTTCACTTCAAAAAGGGGAAAAATGAAAAACGGTAACGAATGAAGGAGACACGAAAGTAAAGAAAAGAATAAGTTAATGTTAAATAAATACTGGGGTTGTAGCGGAGAAAGAATATTCTGTATATAATATTTTGAAATATCAACTTATATTGTTTCCCCCAATCTATTCACTATATATTGATACATAAATTACCTAACAATTTTTTTGGAATGGAAAAAAGGAAATATTATAAATCGGCATTTTAATTTTTAATCTCACTGATTCATTTCCTAAAGATTATAAGCTCTAAAAGAAAATTGTGTTCGTTAATCACTGACTGAAATTTCATTTCCCAAGTCGGAAAATACGATCGATTTATCAAACGCCAATCCTAATTATCGAGTTACTATCAAGAGTTACTATTTTTCATCGTCACAGTTTTCAAGATTTTTATTTTCTCAGAGCTGATTTAATTTTTCGGTTATTGGATTTCGCTGTAAATTTTGTTAAATACAATTTGTTCCACTTAAATATTAAGATTATTAATTTTTCTAATAAATTTATTAATTTCGATATCCACTTTAATTTTAAAGTAGTTAAATTTAAATTATATAATTAACCCATCATTAGTTTTTTAATATTTTATTGATGTTACATAGGAACGGATGGTGAACAACTTTTGTCGTGCTCGATAAGTTAAATTATAAATACTTTTTTAATAAATCATTGGCCCTGACTTCTTTAATCTGTTACATACTATTTTTAAATTTAAAAGGAAAAATGGAATGCATAAATCTAACAATGCAAGCTACATCTTTTTAGAACATTTTGATTTTAGAACTGATATTTAAATACAGAGAATCCAGTAAAATAATATTAAGACATTCTTCTTATAAACTGTAAATTATTCTTCATTGTCAATAAAACAAACCTAAAATAAAAATAAAAAAATCTTTAGTGCAAAAAAATGTACCTACTCTTGTACAATTAAACGATTATTTGTAAATTTTGTAAAAGTAGAGAAAGGTATTGTGGATTCCCCCTAGATATTTTAAAATAAATTCTTGCAGGAAGAGAAAAAACACATCTATCCATTTTATATATCTACCAATCATCAAATCTCATCTAAATTTCTTCAGAAATTTAATTCTAAAGATTGTCGAATCCATCGGGGGGGGGGGGGATAAGAAATAGGATTTTTTTCTTATAAAGAACTTAATATACATTAAATAAATACATAAACCATTAATTCGTATTACATAAGTGCCATATATAATTGCTCTATGCCTTTGTAACTACCCCTAATAAATTATTATAAATTTATTTTGTTTATTATAATTTTCGATTATTAAAGTACATGTACACTAAGATTGATAAAAATCGACCTAACGTTATAAAAGTGCGGAGATTTTTTTTTACCCTAAAATAAAAAAAGAGATTAATTACTCATAAATAATATTTCTTTATTTTGCATCTTCCTTCATTTGTACATATTGTATAGGAATTATTAATTTGTATAATAAAAAGTAAAGTTTTCACGTCGGATCTTTTCTTCGCATTAAGTGGTTCCTAACTTGCTCATCAGTTATCCTAGCCAGAACCGCCTTCGTCCCAGCCTGAGGCAAAATAATAAATTAGTTGGTTTACCTGAGTGGATGGTTCCTGGCACTTTAATATATCGTCTTCTGTAGGTTAGGTGATTTATCTTTCCAAGTACTTTTGGTTCTTAGCAGAAGTAAATATCGTAAAAGTTGTTGTTATATTCTGTACTATATACTTGAAAAGTAACAAACATTAAAAAAAAAAATGTTAATATAATTACGAAACATAGACATCGCAGGGCCTAACTTAGTCTGATTCCCTTTATCACCTTCATTTTTAAAATTTATTTATTGAAATTTACTACTGTACTATACTAATAAAACAAGTAAATAGAATGAATGATACATAACCACATGAGATAAAGACAAGCAGAGAAACTACCCACCGGTAAAACTCAAACAACAAATTCAAGTTAGAAGGTCACGAGACCATCTTCTTTTCATACGTCTCGAAGGATTACTCGGGAATCAAATAGGTAGCTGAGTTTGAAACTGGTGGGTTTGATTAGGAATAAAGTTTATCATGGAAGGATTGATATCGTGTTCGGTCCAAATCAGCTACAAATGGGACATAAAGATAATTATGGATGACTTTGTTCGTAACAAAGTAAGCAGCATTAAGGATTTTACGAAGGGTTTTGGATTGGATACGAGAGGATTTCGATGGCTTAGTGGAGAACTCTACTCCCCAAGTAGGCAAAGCTCCCGTGTGAAAGTAGGTTATATAATAGTCATCTTTGTAGCGAATCTTTTGTAATTAATTGGGAGTTTAGAGCGTTTGTCTAGAAAGTGTTGAAGCAGTCTGCAACGACGAGCAGTTTCTTGAGTTCATTATAGCTAGTATGAGGATTCCAAGTTACACGTCTGTCAAGATCAAGTACTAAATATCGGACCTGTTCTGCAGGAATTAGTGGGATAGTGTTAAAGGATAATGAAGGACAAGAAGTCATCGATTAACGAAGAAGGGTTTAACTTCTGAATGAATGAACGAGATTCTGAATGATGACAGATAATAGCAATCAATGGAAATTGTTAACCATCAAAAATTAACCCTAATAAGTTCAATAATACAAGGATTTCGGTTCCAGATTAAATTCACAAATGGATCCTGACAAATAAGACCATAAGAAAAATGACTAGAAATTCATTTGTCAAGTACTCTTCAATGTTTACGAATATAAATTTCAACATCCACACCAGATTAGAGTTTATGGAGTGTAAGGTGCGTTCAGTATTATTCCATGGAGTGGAAATATGGATTTTGAAAGCTGAAACGATCTAAGAAACTTGAATCATTTGAAAAGTGGCTTTGTAGACGCGTCCTTCAGATACTCAGGACAGACATAATCACTGTAAACGAAGATTACAAAAATGCATTGAACGAAGAAAAAAAAAGTACTAACAATCATTAAGGTAAGAGAAACATAGGGCATTTATTGTTAAACATAGGGCAAGGGGTGTCGAACTCTTGCAACCGCTGGAGTACGCAGGCCCACCATTCACTGTCCAAGGCGGAGGATACGTCGAACAGTTCCAGCATGACGTACTTCTTCGGCCTCTCTTCCACGTCCCTGCGCACTCTCAGCTAAAGTAGAGTAAAGATAAAGTAGATGGGGAGAAAAGTATCGTAGAAATGAAAAAAACCCTGGCCCAAAAACATAAGATAATGGACAGATCTCAGCGACGAAGGATTGTTTTATGGAGCACGAGACAAGAGAAGCAATTAGGTACGCGTCGCCAACCTTCATTGAGAAGACGGCTAGGACAGAAGAAGTTAAAAAAAGAAAATGTTTAATTTTCTATTTATTATTTAAATAAGGATGATTAATATAGCTTCAGTATAATAGTAACCCATTCATGCCTTCAGGTATTCACCACTTCTTCCGTGGACTCAGAATGTCCAAACGAATAACCAAAAACTGTACCACTACAACCCGTGAGTGGGTCTGGGGTTCAGTACATGGTAGAGACTGTACTGTTTCATGGACAACGGTTCTGCAAGGAGTTGACTTGTCCTACATCACGCTCAAACGCCAGATTTTCCCCTCTTATTTTGGATACCCTATTTTTTAAACATTTTATAGAGGATGGTTGATCCCCAGGAGGGTAAAATTTTTATTCGAACAAAAAACATATAAATAGATTAAATACCTTTAAAAGCTATTTGTATATACTTCATTATGACACATGCATATTAAACGCTCCTGGATATAAGCGTTGTTTTTTTATAATTATCTTAAAAAGATATAGATTTTTTTCTATTCTATTGTATTTTAAATAACTCTAGACAAAGTTCCGAGCATTTCGACAATAGAAGAAATTAGAATAGCGAAATTATTTATTATTATAATTGTTGGTAATAATAATATTTAGGAAATAATAACTTATATCGCAAAACGGAATTAAAAGCTAAATATAACGGAGTATAATTCTGAGTTGATATCCCTTGCGTCAGTTGACATTTGGTAGAGAAACTACTCGGTGTAGAGTGGCCATTGTGTGAAAATGTGATGAAGAAAGAGCAGCTGTTTTCGATGCAAAGCTGCACCGCCTTTTCGAGCAAGTTTCGAGGTACAGGGACCACCGGATGTTGTATGCAAAACGGATCTGAGAACAGGAATCTTTGGAGGTGACTGCCCTTTCCATTGTATCCAATGCCTTCTTCTTCACTTCGTCCATTCGGATCTTCTTCTGAGTGATCGAATAGTTCAAAGAGATAACCAACAGAACACACGGCCAGGAGAATCGTTTTATTTCTTCAGAAGAACATTGACTTAAAAAGAAGGAGGTTTTATAAATATATAACACCATAAATCAAGTATTTATGGGGTCACCCGTGGTCAAGTGGATAGGATAATAACATTCGATGCCCACGATCCCTTTCCGTCCGGTTGCCTTTTTTATATAATGGGAGTAAAAAATCCTTGGTTATGGCTTCCTTCGGAAGGTACGTGAAAAGTCCTGCGATACCAGGTACTCGTTAAAAATCCCTATCCTAATTAAACCTGGATAGGGAAAATTTAGGTCTCCCACTCTGTCATCGCCCAATTAGTCAGAGCAGCATAAAATTATGAATAAACAAACAAAAAAGTATATACAAATAAAGTGAAAGTATTTAGCCTAATAATATTTATTTGGTTTTCGGGTTAAACATTTATAAAGTATCCTTTTTAATAACATATTCTCTACGTTGTGTAAGTTTTTGGTTATTCTGTTGAATATTATGGTTCCACAGAAGAAATACCGAATACGCAAAGGCAAAATGGGGTTATTATAGTTAATCTAAGATGATATTTAATTAAATAAGTTTTTTAAACTCCTAGTAGGACAAAAAAAAAGAGAAATTAATAATGATCCTTGACAACAGAATACATACTTTAAGTAAAAACGAATACCTATATATATTTTTCCATTCAGTGTCAAGAAATTAAATGCCAATGTAATTTTCAAATTATTTTTTTTAAAATTAATCCATTGAATTTTACTATAATACACATATATTGAATATCTTATATTACACAACAAATAAATAGAATGAATGATTTGTACTGGCATGAGATAAAGACAATTTGAGAAATTACCCACGGTTAATACTTGCATATTCAACATAGAAGGTCACGAAGCCATCTTCTTTTCAAACTCCTTGGAGGATTATCGAGAATTGATAATTAAGCTAGGCTTGAAACTAGTGGGTTTTTTAATGAGAATAATGTTTGCCGTGAAAGGAAGATGTCAGTTAGGGCCAAAATTGCAATAAATGGGGCATTAGGGTCATTGTGGATGAATTTATTCGTGAACAAGTCAAATATAAGTTTTAAGAACCCATAGAAAAAAATGACAAAATTCCTTTGAAAAACTAAAATTCTAAGCTGCTTTATGTACATGATGCTAAATAAATAAAAACATTTATATGATTTTATTGTCCTAATATACTGAACAAAAAAACTAACTGAAAGAGGAAAGCTTCGTGAGCTTGAAAATAAAATAAAATATCATCATCATAATCTTTCCCCCTCTACCGCTGCGCAGTGTGGGGATGCTCTCCATAGAGCTTGACCCTTGTGTCCCTTTCCGGAACCAATTCTAAACTAAAATATAAAAATTAAAATTTTAATAATTGAGTATATAAGAAAATGAAGTGGCAATTGTATGATAAAGCGGCTATGTACTAAGACATATAATTATTATGCCTAAGAGTAACCTCGACAACAATATAATGTATACATACATACATACACATTAGGTATAAAACGCCGAGCGAGGTGAGGAATGGGCGGTTTCCCGCCGAAACTGCGGGTCAACGTCCCGATGTCCTTAGAGGACCTACCCCAAGCTACGTCTTATTGTCCAATCCTCCAAGGACATCTGCATCGCGATTCGGGTCCACCTGGCCTTCTGTTTTTTAAAACTCTTCAGTTTCAGATAAAGAGGCAGTTAAAAGTAACTGTATAACGTTCAAAAAAATTAATTATATTATAAAATCAACAATATACCACCCTATATATATATATATATATATATATATATATATATATATCTTTATACGAGTATAAAAAATTATCCCGTTCGTGTGTTCGTTACTGAACTCTTCCTAAGCGGTTACCTTTTTTATCAATATTTCGTGGATATTCATCAGGGTTCGAAGATGGTTTAGATTCACAATTCAATCCATTCAATTTATGTATTGCAATCTCACCCTTATCTTTTACAATCCATCCGTATGCGCTATGATAAAAAAATAGTTAACCATAGTTAGCAACTTCTAAGTGTGCCTACTAAAACAGGAAATTTATTAGGTATTGTTTGCGTTAGTGCTTTTAGGTTATAGGTTCACTTCTGTTTACAATTTTTGTGGATTCTACAATAGTTCGCTGCAGATTCACAATCCGAATCAACACGTAATGTTTCAAAATTAGTAATTAAGGATCTTATTAATTTTTTAAGAATTGTTGTTGTTAATTGGGCGAATTTTAATTTAAAAAGTCGAATATTATGAAATTGTAAACATAAATTTTGGTCCGTTGATACAGATATAGAAAATCAGGTCGAACCGTTTAGACAAATAAAATGAAAAACATATACTGATCATTGATGAACAGTAATTTTATTAGGGAATAAAATAATGCACATTAAGTAAGCCTTATTATAAGATGTCAATAAAATCATACAAGATGGCCATAAAATCATTCATTAAGGAAGAATCATTCTAAGATGCCTATTGAAAAGCAAGACAAGATAGATATATAAAATTATTACCTCTCTAATATATCTAGCTTGGTTTGAATTCCATAAGCAACTTAGTAGGAGATTCCAAAATGGCAAATATAATACTTTAGAGAGCCGAAGTGTATAATTAGTTATTTCAATTTTCCTCCATTCCTAGTGGAACCTAATTGTTTAATTAGTTATTTACATTGAAATTATTATTATTTGGGGTTTATTTTTAGTTTTATCGGTTACATAGCGATAGAACAATTAAATTATATTCATTCATTAAATAAGATTCATTCTAAGATACCAATTGAAAAGAAAACAAGATAGATACATATAAAATTATTACCTCTCTTATATATCTATCTTGATTTGATTTCCATAAGCAACTTAGTAGGACATTCCAAAATGGCAAATATAATACTTTAGAGAGCCGGACTTTATAATTAGTTATTTCAATTTTCCTCCATTCTTAGTGGAACCTAATTGTTTAATTAGTTATTTACATTGAAGTTATTATTATTTGGGGTTCATTTTTAGTTGTATCGGTTACATAGCAATAAAACAATTAAATTATATTCGTTCATTAAGGAAGAATCATTCTAAGATGCCAATTGAAAAGAAAGCAAGAAAAGATAGATATATAAAATTATTACCTCTCTAATATATCTAACTTGGTTTGATTTCCATAAGCAACTTAACAGGACATTCCAAAATGACAAACATAATACTTTAGAGAGCCGAACTGTATAATTAGTTATTTCGATTTTCCTCCATTCTTAGTGGAACCTAATTGTTTAATCAGTTATTTACATTGAAAATATTATTATTTGGGTTCATTTTTAGTTGTATCGGCTACATAGCGATAGAACAATTAAAGTATATTCGTACATTAAGGAAGAATCACTTAAAGATGCCAATTGAAAAGCAAGACATGATAGATATATAAAATTATTACCTCTCTAATATATCTAGCTTGATTTGATTTCCATAAGCAACTTAGTAGGACATTCCAAAATGACAAATATAATACTTTAGAGGGCCCGAACTGTATAATTAGTTATTTCAATTTTCCTCCATTCTTAATGGAACCTAATGGTTTAATTAGTTATTTAAATTGAAATTATTATTATTTGGGGTTAATTTTTAGTTGTATCGGATACATAGCGATAGAACAATTAAATTATATTCGTACATTAAAGAAGAATCATTCTAAGATGCCTATTGAAAAGCAAGACAAGATAGATATATAAAATTATTACCTCTCTAATATATCTAGCTTGGTTTGATTTCCATAAGCAACTTAACAGGACATTCCAAAATGACAAACATAATACTTTAGAGGGCCCGAACTGTATAATTAGTTATTTCAATTTTCCTCCATTCTTAATGGAACCTAATGGTTTAATTAGTTATTTAAATTGAAGTAATTATTATTTGGGGTTCATTTTTAGTTGTATCGGTTACACAGCGATAGAACAATTAAATTATATTCGTTCATTAAGGAAGAATCATTCTAAGATGCCAATTGAAAAGCAAGACAAGATAGATATATAAAATTATTACCTCTCTAATATATCTAGCTTGGTTTGATTTCCATAAGCAACTTAGTAGGACATTCCAAAATGACAAATATAATACTTTAGAGGGCCCGAACTGTATAATTAGTTATATCGATTTTCCTCCATTCTTAGTGGAACCTAATTGTTTAATTAGTTATTTACATTGAAGTTATTATTATTTGGGGTTCATTTTTAGTTGTATCGGTTACATAGCGATAAAACAATTAAATTATATTCGTTCATTAAGGAAGAATCATTCTAAGATGCCAATTGAAAAGCAAGACGAGATAGATATATAAAATTATTACCTCTCTAATATATCTAGCTTGGTTTGAATTCCATAAGCAACTTAGTAGGAGATTCCAAAATGGAAAATATAATACTTTAGAGAGCCGAAGTGTATAATTAGTTATTTCAATTTTCCTCCATTCCTAGTGGAACTTAATTGTTTAATTAGTTATTTACATTGATTTATTATTATTTGGGGTTTATTTTTAGTTTTATCGGTTACATAGCGATAGAACAATTAAATTATATTCGTACATTAAGGAAGAATCATTCTAAGATGCCTATTGAAAAGCAAGACAAGATAGATATATAAAATTATTACCTCTCTAATATATCTAGCTTGGTTTGATTTCCATAAGCAACTTAACAGGACATTCCAAAATGACAAACATAATACTTTAGAGAGCCGAACTGTATAATTAGTTATTTCGATTTTCCTCCATTCTTAGTGGAACCTAATTGTTTAATCAGTTATTTACATTGAAAATATTATTATTTGGGTTCATTTTTAGTTGTATCGGCTACATAGCGATAGAACAATTAAAGTATATTCGTACATTAAGGAAGAATCACTTAAAGATGCCAATTGAAAAGCAAGACACTATAGATATATAAAATTCTTACCTCTCTAATATATCTAGCTTGATTTGATTTCCATAAGCAACTTAGTAGAACATTCCAAAATGACAAATATAATACTTTAGAGGGCCCGAACTGTATAATTAGTTATTTCAATTTTCCTCCATTCTTAATGGAACCTAATGGTTTAATTAGTTATTTAAATTGAAATTATTATTATTTGGGGTTAATTTTTAGTTGTATCGGATACATAGCGATAGAACAATTAAATTATATTCGTACATTAAGGAAGAATCATTCGAAGATGCCTATTGAAAAGCAAGACAAGATAGATATATAAAATTATTACCTCTCTAATATATCTAGCTTGGTTTGATTTCCATAAGCAACTTAACAGGACATTCCAAAATGACAAACATAATACTTTAGAGAGCCGAACTGTATAATTAGTTATTTCGATTTTCCTCCATTCTTAGTGGAACCTAATTGTTTAATTATACTTTGGGGTTCATTTTTAGTTGTGTCGGTTACATGGCGATAGAACAATTAAATTATATTCGTACATTAAGGAAGAATCATTCTAAGATGCCTATTGAAAAGCAAGACAAGATAGATATATAAAATTATTACCTCTCTAATATATCTATCTTGGTTTGATTTCCATAAGCAACTAAGCAGGACATTCCAAAATGGCAAATATAATACTTTAGAGAGCCGGACTTTATAATTAGTTATTTCAATTTTCCTCCATTCTTAATGGAACCTAATGGTTTAATTAGTTATTTAAATTGAAGTAATTATTATTTGGGGTTCATTTTTAGTTGTATCGGTTACACAGCGATAGAACAATTAAATTATATTCTTCATTAAGGAAGAATCATTCTAAGATGCCAATTGAAAAGCAAGACAAGATAGATATATAAAATTATTACCTCTCTAATATATCTAACTTGGTTTGATTTCCATAAGCAACTTAGCAGGACATTCCAAAATAGCAAATATAATAGTTTAGAGAGCCGAACTTTATAATTAGTTATTTCAATTTTCCTCCATTCTTAGTGGAACCTAATTGTTTAATTAGTTATTTACATTGAAGTTATTATTCTTTGGGGTTCATTTTTAGTTGTATCGGTTACATAGCGATAAAACAATTAAATTATATTCGTTCATTAAGGAAGAATCATTCTAAGATGCCAATTGAAAAGCAAGACGAGATAGATATATAAAATTATTACCTCTCTAAGATATCTAGCTTGGTTTGATTTCCATAAGCAACTTAACAGGACATTCCAAAATGACAAACATAATACGTTAGAGAGCCGAACTGTATAATTAGTTATTTCGATTTTCCTCCATTCTTAGTGGAACCTAATTGTTTAATCAGTTATTTACATTGAAAATATTATTATTTGGGTTCATTTTTAGTTGTATCGGCTACATAGCGATAGAACAATTAAAGTATATTCGTACATTAAGGAAGAATCACTTAAAGATGCCAATTGAAAAGCAAGACATGATAGATATATAAAATTCTTACCTCTCTAATATATCTAGCTTGATTTGATTTCCATAAGCAACTTAGTAGAACATTCCAAAATGACAAATATAATACTTTAGAGGGCCCGAACTGTATAATTAGTTATTTCAATTTTCCTCCATTCTTAATGGAACCTAATGGTTTAATTAGTTATTTAAATTGAAATTATTATTATTTGGGGTTAATTTTTAGTTGTATCGGATACATAGCGATAGAACAATTAAATTATATTCGTACATTAAGGAAGAATCATTCGAAGATGCCTATTGAAAAGCAAGACAAGATAGATATATAAAATTATTACCTCTCTAATATATCTAGCTTGGTTTGATTTCCATAAGCAACTTAACAGGACATTCCAAAATGACAAACATAATACTTTAGAGAGCCGAACTGTATAATTAGTTATTTCGATTTTCCTCCATTCTTAGTGGAACCTAATTGTTTAATCAGTTATTTACATTGAAAATATAATTTTTTGGGTTCATTTTTAGTTGTATCGGCTACATAGCGATAGAACAATTAAATTATATTCGTACATTAAGGAAGAATCACTTAAAGATGCCAATTGAAAAGCAAGACATGATAGATATATAAAATTATTACCTCTCTAATATATCTAGCTTGATTTGATTTCCATAAGCAACTTAGTAGGACATTCCAAAATGACAAATATAATACTTTAGAGGGCCCGAACTGTATAATTAGTTATTTCAATTTTCCTCCATTCTTAATGGAACCTAATGGTTTAATTAGTTATTTAAATTGAAATTATTATTATTTGGGGTTAATTTTTAGTTGTATCGGATACATAGCGATAGAACAATTAAATTATATTCGTACATTAAGGAAGAATCATTCGAAGATGCCTATTGAAAAGCAAGACAAGATAGATATATAAAATTATTACCTCTCTAATATATCTAGCTTGGTTTGATTTCCATAAGCAACTTAACAGGACATTCCAAAATGACAAACATAATACTTTAGAGAGCCGAACTGTATAATTAGTTATTTCGATTTTCCTCCATTCTTAGTGGAACCTAATTGTTTAATCAGTTATTTACATTGAAAATATAATTTTTTGGGTTCATTTTTAGTTGTATCGGCTACATAGCGATAGAACAATTAAATTATATTCGTACATTAAGGAAGAATCACTTAAAGATGCCAATTGAAAAGCAAGACATGATAGATATATAAAATTATTACCTCTCTAATATATCTAGCTTGATTTGATTTCCATAAGCAACTTAGTAGGACATTCCAAAATGACAAATATAATACTTTAGAGGGCCCGAACTGTATAATTAGTTATTTCAATTTTCCTCCATTCTTAATGGAACCTAATGGTTTAATTAGTTATTTAAATTGAAATTATTATTATTTGGGGTTAATTTTTAGTTGTATCGGATACATAGCGATAGAACAATTAAATTATATTCGTACATTAAGGAAGAATCATTCGAAGATGCCTATTGAAAAGCAAGACAAGATAGATATATAAAATTATTACCTCTCTAATATATCTAGCTTGGTTTGATTTCCATAAGCAACTTAACAGGACATTCCAAAATGACAAACATAATACTTTAGAGAGCCGAACTGTATAATTAGTTATTTCGATTTTCCTCCATTCTTAGTGGAACCTAATTGTTTAATCAGTTATTTACATTGAAAATATAATTTTTTGGGTTCATTTTTAGTTGTATCGGCTACATAGCGATAGAACAATTAAATTATATTCGTACATTAAGGAAGAATCACTTAAAGATGCCAATTGAAAAGCAAGACATGATAGATATATAAAATTATTACCTCTCTAATATATCTAGCTTGATTTGATTTCCATAAGCAACTTAGTAGGACATTCCAAAATGACAAATATAATACTTTAGAGGGCCCGAACTGTATAATTAGTTATTTCAATTTTCCTCCATTCTTAGTGGAATCTAATTGTTTAATTAGTGTTTTACATTGAAGTTATTATTATTTGGGGTTCATTTTTAGTTGTATCGGTTACATAGCGATAGAACAATTAAATTATATTCGTTCATTAAGGAAGAATCATTCTAAGATGCCAATTGGAAAGCAAGACAAGATAGATATATAAAATTATTACCTCTCTAATATATCTAGCTTGGTTTGATTTCCATAAGCAACTTAGTAGGACATTCCAAAATGGCAAATATAATACTTTAGAGAGCCGAACTGTATAATTAGTTATTTCGATCTTACGTTATGTTTAGCAGGAAATTTTTCACCTTTCAACATTATATTCATTTAAGTTATTGAAGAGGGACCGAGCAGAATGGTTAGTTATTTACATTATAATAATTATTATTATTAAGGTTCATGTTTAGTATTGATTTGTTTATTTTTAGTTATAACCTATAAAAAATTAAAACTAAAATGCTAATAGCTAATTAAAAGTAAAACTGTAGTTTCTTTTTTGTATCCTCTATTTTCATAATTGTTTTTTAGTACATAAGCGACAAAATCAAATATATCAATTTTTTTAAAGCTTCGATTAAATCCCTCGACACTATAACATTGCTTATGTTGTATAATTCTTCATCAATGATCAATGAATATTTTTCATTTTACCTTAGTATTTTTTCTTCTTATTACATTATAGTGGTTTCATTTACAAACTATTCCGAATATATATATTTTTTTAATTTATTTTGTTATTTTTTATAATCTTATTGTGGCTTCTCTGATATCGACTAGTACGTATTGATCTATTTTTCTCTATCTATATAAAGAGATAAAATTCATCTCTACAATTTCATAACATTCAACTTTATTTTTTAATTTTGTCCATTTAACAACAAACAATAAAAAACAATAAGTTAACTAATTTTGAAGCATTCCCTGTCGGTTCGGATTGTGAATCCAAACTGTTCTCGAATCCACACAAATTTTAAACAAAATCGGAAAAGTATCCTATCTTATCAAACACTTTGTGGTTATTCATAACATCTAACAACACAAAATATAAACTCTCCGATGTTAGTCAAACACATTCAGATAATTAACTACCATAAAACAATAATCTAAACCATTCTCAAAACTATTTGAATACATGCAAAAAAAATGAAAAATCCAAACACAAACAATATCAAATAACAGTAATATAGCATTCGTTCAGGTAGGCACGCTTTGGAAGAACTTCTAAATAATGCCTTTCAATTTCTCTACCTTCTTATTCGTCAAGATCTCTGTTCGTTTTGCATTTAAAATCTCAGTATTTTGTTTAAAAAAAGGACGATAGGAGTTAAAATGGCGGAAATAATAATTTATAAATAAAAACAATAAGTTCAATATTTCATTGTAGGCCATGAAAAATAGCACTATTTTAATTTAACTAATTAAAAGTAAAATATCCATTTTAAGTAAGAGTTCCTTTTTTTTTTATCCTATAGCTTTATTCATTATTTAAATATGTTTCTTTCTGGTCAAGTTATGATAACTGAAGCCATCAAGTCAGATATTCTAATTATTTTGTTTTTAAGGAAGAAAATAGTTGGGGGTGCAGTCAAATAAAACACTAAATAAGTGGATACTTATTTTATTAAGTGCCGACGTTTCGACCCACTTTGTGGGTCATCTTCAGGGCTAAGAAAGAAAAACAGACAACATACAATGAATACAATAAAAATACATTGAGGACTAAGTATATGATAAATGAGAAAAACTATATATGTAGAGAGGTAGAATTTTAGAACAAAAGTGAGGGATATATATGAATACAAAAAATTACAGAGAAAATGTACAGAACGGTGGTGATGCCAAAAAAAAAATTTTTTAACAAAGATAAAAGACGGAAGTAAACAGAAAGATATTTAAACAAGAGAGAAAAGGTATAAACATCAGAGGTGAGAAGTAAAATTATGGAAAAGGTAGTAGAATATATATGTTCAGTAGCGTAACATTAAAGCTTGGTATATTCAAATTTACTAGTCACCGCCGCCATGATCGGCTATAGCCATCTAGATTAGGAAGGCAGATTGAAACACCATCTGTGGGCCGAATCACGCTCTTCGCTTCATGCTCTCTCTTGACTTCCTGATTGCGAGCTGGAAACATCATCTCTGATCTCCTCGACTGAAGTTAACCTTGTCGTTCATCGCATTGAGCCAGGACATTTATGATATTCACCCATCGCTCTAGGTCGGCTAGCACCGGATATGAGAAGCATGCTCTTGATACCACTACATCGCCTAGTAACCAGATACACTCGGAGCCAATGAAAAGAATCCTTCTCTCCAATTGTAAGTCCACTCTTTCATACAATTAGCAAGAGTACTTGTTCACCGGTCGTCGTCATCCTCAGAGATTTCATTTCAGTCATCTTATAAGATAAAGACTATAAATTCCACTGTTAAGATTTGTTCATACGAAGCATCATTTCCAGTTAATAATTAAGATTTAATAATTTCTTTGCATAACATTATTCATTGTTCATTTTTTGTCTCTTTCTTTGTAAAAATTGTTTATTCGCTGTTTTTTCTTTAATTATCAAATGTCTAACCTTAATATATTTAAATTTAATAAACCACATGTTTCAGTATCTCGCCAATTTATTTAAAACCCCGACGCTATTCTACTAATATATTATATTTCATTATTTATCTTTTTTTTTGTTCTATTCAGTCTAATCACGCCCGTACATTTTGGTGCCGAAACCCGGGAGTTTAATAAGAGCATACATTTTTCTCGGCAGATACTGAACCATTGGTGTTTCACGGCCATATTGCATCATTGTTTACTTAGCTATTCGGCCATATTGTTTTAGGTTACTTCCGCCACACATGTGACTATCTATTCAATTCTATTTAGGTTACAATTGTTTAAATTTAAGGCTCATTATTCAATACTATTATTCATTGTAATTTCTTTCAGCCGTTTTTTATTAAGTGTTAATAGTTTAAAATGGCTAATCGTCGCCAATCTAAAATTAAAAACGCCCAACAAACAATTTTAATAGGATTATTCAACGAGTTCCAAATGTACGCCGAAAAGTGTAAGGCGGCAGTGACTAGGAAGGAAATTCCAGTAGCCAAATTACAGATTGATAGATTAAAGCAGTTAATCGCCGAAATGAGAACATCTCATCAGGCGTTAGTTACCGAATGCATTATCAATGAACGATCTATCCCTGCCGATTTTAAGGAACAACTCATTCAGGCGCAAGACGAAATCATTGATTTAGAGGTGCACATATTAAATCAACAGGAGGCCGTGTCTGTCGGGCCTCGTATACCGGAAATTCGCCTTCCGCCCCTAAATTTGCCCATGTTCAACGGGGATATTACGCAGTTCCAAATATTTAAAACGACATACGTCCCGCTTATACATAATAATAAAGACCTAAATGACGGAATTAAGCTGACCTATCTTAAGAGTTGCCTCTCGGGCGGGGCACTATCCGTAGTAAGCCATTTGGACAATTTAGATTCGAATTACTCCATTGCCTGGGCCGCCCTGATCGCGCGTTATGATAACCTATCTGCGCTCTCTTCACGCATAGTAAACGAAATGCTAGGTTTTCAGCCCATCGCTCGTCCATCACCGGAGGCACTAGAATCCGTTTTAAAATTATTCTCCGAGTTGGGCCAACAATTGAAAACAATATATATTCCGGACCTGGGGGACTATTTTTTGTATTTTTTGGCGTTTCGAAGTCTGGATCCGGTCACCCAGAAAGAGTTTAAATTAGAACATCAGGAAGACTTCCCCACTTTCGCCGAGTTGCTCGAGTATATTACTCGACTTAAAGTTGCCACCGCCTCAGTTTCTGAATTACCACCGCCTAATACTCGCCGCAAATCTCCCCCTAGGAAACAGGAGTCATCCCCAATGCTCCGTAAATCGCCGCCTATAAACCGATTCGCTCGCGCATTCGCCACATCCCTGAAGTGTCCCTATTGCCATGAACCCCACAATATATATCATTGCCGTGAATTTAAAATTTTATCCGGCCAGGACCGTCTTGGATTCATTCGAAAAGAAAACCTTTGCATTAATTGCCTCGGGTACCATACATCGGGGAAATGTCAGTCAAATCAGCGATGTCATCAATGCCAGGGTTTTCATCACACCCTGCTACATCGGGGCATTACCGAATCGCAATCGCGACCGGAATCATCGACTAGCTCACCGCGCGGCTTCACCCGGTCAGAGTCTCCGATTTTTAGGCCAATTCAACCGCACCGCTACTCTGCTCAACGCCGCATCGCTACCGAGCAAAGACACCGATCGTCACCAACAGTTCATACCTTTCATGCGTCGTCTCCACCACCTGGTCAGGAATTACTTAGCCGATCACAAACCCCGGATCATCACTCTCAGGAATCTCTAAGCATTCAATCACCTTATGAAGCTAGCCATTTTGATGCACCTATGAGTTACCAGACTCCCCTGCAGTCTCTTCGTCCTTGCCACCGGACCTCCCATCGCGATACTTGTCCGCCTGAGGAAGTCATAGTTCGCCGATCCCCGGCCTCAGGTATAACCAGATCTCCCCAATGACTTTCTTTTACCGCCGTTTCACCTACCCCCCCTCACATTCGCCCTCAACACTCACCGATCTCTTGTGATAAGGATCCTCGCCATTCATCAGGGGGGAGGAACTCCGATATTTTAGATCACCATTGTAATTCGCCCCCTCATCATCGCCGTTCCGCCGATAATTCGTACTCGCTAGCCTCCCTCATGGCACCATCGCCATTAACCATGTTAGGATCCTCCGGTGGTCTAACCCCTGCACTTCTTCCCACCGCGCAGGTCTCTGTATCGCGCCCTAATCACCACTCCAAATCGCTTCGAGCCCTTCTCGATTCGGGAAGCCAGGTGAGTTTCATCACTAGAAGCTCCGCGTCTCATCTTGGCTTACCAATTTCACCAGCCCCGGTCGGGGTCAGCGTCCTTGGGGGGTCTTCGAATATCACTTGCCCTGGTTATATCACCGCTTCCATTGAAGTCCCTGGTTCTTCTCCGCTAAGGCTCCGGTTATTCGTGATCGAGAACATCACACAAGCACTTCCCATCACGTATGTAGATTTATCTCTGTGGCCACACATGCGGGAACTACCGGTCGCCGATCCGTTGTTATGCCAGCCTGGCCCAATAGACCTCCTTTTCGGAGTAGACGCCCTGCCCCGCATCCTCCTAGGAATTGACTCTCCACCAAAGGGTGGACCCATTGCTCTAAACACCGTATTTGGGTGGTGTTTTATGGGGAATTGTCGCCCTCCTGCGGCCAAACGCCATATCACTTGGTCCAAGGAGGTGAAGGATAACGAAGGCAAGACTTATAGGCCACCGCCTCGACGCCGTCACGCGCCAATTAGGCCTTTGCACAACCATAAACCTAGTCATTCGCCTGTAACCACTGCCGTCGTTCCTGCGCGTCAGGAGTTAACGGCGTTTAACGCCCTCACCAACTTACAACTAAACCGAGACCTTCAACGTTTTTGGGATTTAGAGGAAGTTAACGCCATTTCTCCCCGGTTTTCTTCCGAAGAACAACTTTGTGAGGACTTATTTAGGACATCAGTCTCCCGCGACTCCAATGGTCGTTATATAACACCATTACCCCTAAAATCGCTCGACTTGGGCGAATCTTATTATCGAGCCGTCAAACAATTTCACCGACTGGAAGCGCGCCTTCACCGTGAGCCCACTTTACACGAAGCTTATACCGCCTTCATGCGCGAATACTTAGAATTAGGTCACATGTCCTTAGTTCCGGAACGCGATGATGCGTCCGGAGTGACTTTCTACCTCCCTCACCATCCGGTGCACCGCTCGGACGATCCACCTTCTAAGATCAGAGTAGTGTTTAACGCTTCGGCCCAATCCTCCAACGGGAAATCCCTCAATGACATTTCTTACACCGGACCTAAATTACAATCAGACATTGTCACCTTGATCACGCGTGCTCGAACGCACCAATACATTTTTACCGCCGACATTCGGCAGATGTACCGCCAAATATTAGTTCCTCCAGAACATCAGGATTTGCAGAGAATAGTATGGCGTTTCTCACCCAATGAACCTATCCGCTCCTATCGCCTCCGAACTGTCACGTACGGTGTCAGCTCCTCTCCGTTTCTCGCCATCCGGACTCTTCATCAATTAGCACATGATGAAGAGGCTCGCTTTCCATCCGCCGCCTCCGTTCTCCGTGAAGACACGTATGTGGACGACATTATCACCGGAGCTTCCACGTTGTCGGAAACAATCCAACTACGGGACGATGTTATCTCGTTACTGCAATCCGGTGGTTTTGAACTCCGAAAATGGGCCGCGAATCACCCTAAAATTCTCGCCGATCTAGCCACCGAGCACTGTAGAGTGTGGACCCATTCATTTGACTTCTCCTCCGAAAACGGTTCAACCATCACGATACTCGGTCTCGTATGGTCAGCAGACACAGACACCTTTTCTTATTTCGTGTCTTCTGATAATCTCCCAGCCACGAAACGGCTTATTCTCTCTAAGCTCGCCCGCATTTATGACCCTCCGGGATGGTTAGTTCCCGTGACTTTCACCGCCAAATTACTAATCCAACGCCTCTGGGTCGGACACTCTGATTGGGATGACCCTGCTCCCCCCGATATCAGCCGAGATTGGAATTCCTTCCAGGAAGAACTCAAAGCCATATCGGAAGTTGCTATCCCTCGCCGTTTCCCTTACTATCAGGAATCTCGTAGTTGCCATCGTCTGGTCGCCTTTTGTGATGCATCCGAATTAGGTTACGCCGCCGCGATATATTTGCATTCCACGTCCTCCGCAGGGGAAATCGCCGTCAGCTTACTCATGGCTAAATCAAGGGTCGCGCCCTTAAAAAAGGTATCTCTCCCGCGATTGGAATTATGCGGTGCTCACCTCCTTGCGAAACTAACTGCCAAAATCACCAGCATGTTTTCTCAGCCATTCGAAGATCTGGTTGCCTTTTCTGATTCCACCGTAGCCCTTGCATGGCTTCGTGGCGAACCACACCGCTGGAAAACATTTGTGGCCAACCGAGTCACTGAAATTCAGGAAATCATACCCCCTTCCCAATGGCGTCACATTGATGGAAAGGAAAACCCCGCCGATTGTGCCTCTCGCGGGCTCTCTCCTAAGGAACTCGCCCAGCATGCCTTGTGGTGGACAGGCCCTTCATGGCTCTCCAACCCGCCATCTCTATGGCCCAAATCACACGTCGACTCTCCACCTGACGTCGTTAACGCTGAACGTCGAGCTACTCAGAAAATTGTTTCTTGCGCAGCACTTACCACCCTTAATCTGGAAGGCCGGTATTCGTCCCTTTCCCGACTACAACGCGTCATCGCTTGGTGCCTCCGTTTCACTCACAACAGCAGAAATCCTCAACGCCGCGCTACTGGGTTCCTTTCCGCCGCCGAACTCTCCATTGCGCTTGACATATTAGTGAAGGGGGTCCAAAGGGTCGCCCTTGCGAATGAGTATCAGGCCGCCGCTGAACCTACATCTAAATTGCATCTCAAACGCACGCTGCAGTTGTTCATCGATCCGCAGGGAATTCTCCGCGTAGGTGGACGAATTCATGAGGCCTCGCAACCGTTCTCCGCTAAACATCCCGCCTTACTTCCCAAGGATCACCCTTTCACCCAATTGGTTATTGATCGGGCTCACCTTCAGAATTTGCACGCTGGTCCGTCTGCCACGCATTCCTTTATCCGCCAGCGATTCTGGATATTAGACGGAAGAAACGTGGTTCGTCGTCGCCTAGCTAAATGCAACAAATGTTTTCACGTCAATCCTCAACCACTCATTCCCACTATGGGGCGGCTTCCCAAGGACCGTGTTACACCCACGTACCCCTTTTCGAAGGTAGGGATCGACTACGCCGGTCCTTATTCCGTTTCCTCCGCTCGCATTAGGGGTTGCCGGGTAACCAAGGCCTATATCTGCGCGTTCGTGTGCTTCACCACTAAGGCCATCCATCTGGAACTCACCTCCGAACTATCCGTGGCAGCCTTCCTAGCTGCCTTCACACGTTTTTGTGGTAGACGGGGACGCCCTTCAGATATCTATAGCGACAACGGGACCAATTTCGTAGGAGCTAGTCGCCAAATCAACGAAGTCGGGCGTTTCCTTCGCCAATCAGATACTCAGGAAGCCATCACTCATCACGCCTCGCGTGAAGGTATCCAATGGCATTTTATTCCGCCAAGTGCGCCTCATTTTGGGGGTCTATGGGAGGCCGCTATCAAGTCCACTAAGCGCCATCTCCGTACTGTAATGGGTACTCAAATTCTGTCCTTTGAGGAGTTTTCCACCCTACTCACCCAGGTTGAAGCCGTGCTCAACAGTAGACCTCTATGTGCCCTTTCGACGGATCCGCATGATCTAGAAGTTCTAACTCCTGGACATTTTCTTATTCACCGACCTCTAAACGCTGCCCCAGCTCATGACCTAACGGAGGTTCCTGTCAATCGCATGACTCGTTGGAAACTCATAACCAAGATCCATCAAACGTTTTGGAAACGATGGTCAATCGAGTATCTCCATACTCTCCAACAACGATCCCGATGGACTGAATCGGCCCCCGAACTGACAATCGGGTCTCTCGTTCTCATCAAGACCGACAATGCTCCGCCCTTGCGTTGGCCCTTAGCGCGGGTTCTCGACTTGCATCCTGGAGCGGACGGCATCGCCCGAGTCGCAAGCCTCCAAACCGCGACAGGTGTCATAAAACGACCGGTCACCCGCCTATGCCCCTTACCTTCTCAATAATGCCACTGTCGTGCCATGGGGGGGGGGATGTTCAGTAGCGTAACATTAAAGCTTGGTATATTCAAATTTACTAGTCACCGCCGCCATGATCGGCTATAGCCATCTAGATTAGGAAGGCAGATTGAAACACCATCTGTGGGCCGAATCACGCTCTTCGCTTCATGCTCTCTCTTGACTTCCTGATTGCGAGCTGGAAACATCATCTCTGATCTCCTCGACTGAAGTTAACCTTGTCGTTCATCGCATTGAGCCAGGACATTTATGATATTCACCCATCGCTCTAGGTCGGCTAGCACCGGATATGAGAAGCATGCTCTTGATACCACTACATCGCCTAGTAACCAGATACACTCGGAGCCAATGAAAAGAATCCTTCTCTCCAATTGTAAGTCCACTCTTTCATACAATTAGCAAGAGTACTTGTTCACCGGTCGTCGTCATCCTCAGAGATTTCATTTCAGTCATCTTATAAGATAAAGACTATAAATTCCACTGTTAAGATTTGTTCATACGAAGCATCATTTCCAGTTAATAATTAAGATTTAATAATTTCTTTGCATAACATTATTCATTGTTCATTTTTTGTCTCTTTCTTTGTAAAAATTGTTTATTCGCTGTTTTTTCTTTAATTATCAAATGTCTAACCTTAATATATTTAAATTTAATAAACCACATGTTTCAGTATCTCGCCAATTTATTTAAAACCCCGACGCTATTCTACTAATATATTATATTTCATTATTTATCTTTTTTTTTGTTCTATTCAGTCTAATCACGCCCGTACAATATATAAACTATAAAAGGTAAGATAATAGACTCCTAGGGAGTTTACATGAGTAAAATGAAAGAAGATATAACCAAAATGAAATTAAAGAGTAAATAAAGGAAAAATAACAGTAGAAAGTCAAGATATGAATATAGAGTATAACAGTTTTTAAAAATCCATATCTATAGTATGAAGTGGTATAAATATATGACATAAATATACAAGGAATGTATAGAAATATAAGTAACAATATGGTATGAGCATGGAAATAGAGTAAAATATGAAGAAATAGTGATGTTAAATGCTAATGAAATCTTAGATAATAATAACATATGATGGATGCCAAAAACTAATATGAGAAAATATGGTGTGCAATATGGAGAAGGAAAGGGTGAGGAGAAGATATGAGTATTAAAATTGTAATTACCTATAGAACGCTGCAGTGCGAGTAGACGCGGTCTAACTGACCAGAAAGTACGTTATGTGGGTGTTGCCAGCGAAATCTGACGTCCAAAAAAATGACTAATTTCAAATTTTGAGATGAGAATCATTCTAAGATGCCAATTGAAAAGCAAGACAAGATAGATATATAAAATTATTACCTCTCTAATATATCTAGCTTGGTTTGATTTCCATAAGCAACTTAGTAGGACATTCCAAAATGGCAAATATAATACTTTAGAGGGCCCGAACTGTATAATAAGTTATATCGATTTTCCTCCATTCTTAGTGGAACCTAATTGTTTAATTAGTTATTTACATTGAAGTTATTATTATTTGGGGTTCATTTTTAGTTGTATCGGTTACATAGCGATAGAACAATTAAATTATATTCGTTCATTAAGGAAGAATCATTCTAAGATGCCAATTGAAAAGCAAGACAAGATAGATATATAAAATTATTACCTCTCTAATATATCTATCTTGATTTGATTTCCATAAGCAACTTAGTAGGACATTCCAAAATGGCAAATATAATACTTTAAAAAAGTATATTATTAGTAAAAATATATTAATAGTAATATTTTCTTGACTATTTTTCGAAATATTGGCTATTTTATTATATTAAAATGTGTATCATGACTATTTTATAGAGAACCGCGAAAATTAATGACTAAATTAATGGGAAAAGGTAGGGTGATAAAACAGTAGGATTTGATGTCAAGAGGTCAAAATAAGTATTATAGGAAAGAGACTATAGTAGTAACAGAATGACAATGGGAAGGAATAACAAGGTAAACTAATTTAAGGTTTATTTAGTAAGTTGAAATTTTGTGAGTAGAAAGAGGATAAGTTGTTCGAATCGATCTTGAGGTTAACAGTGGAGGAATCTAAATTTATGTGGATGGTTTCAGAGAGTATGCGTTTATCATGGTTGGGAACAGAAGCTAGGATGGATGTATTATCAAAGTCAAAAATGTGGTTAAGGGATAAGGCGTGTTCGGAGAGTTTTGATGCGGTAAGGTTATGGGAGGAAATGGAGTATTTGTGTTGGTAGATACGGTCTTTAAGGAAGTTCTTAGTTTCGCCGATGTAGGAGGAGCTGCAATTAGGAGTAGAGCAGGGGATGCGGTAGACGACATGGGAGCGTTGTTTAAGGGGGATGGGATCTTTTACTTTGGTATAAATATTGGAGAGTTTGTTGTGGGATTTAAAGGCGATGCGTAAATTGGGGATAGATGAACGTAAGGATTTTTGAATGTTATGTGAGAGGGTGGTTATATATGGCATGGATCTGTATATAGAGGTAGATGGCGGATGTGGAGATAGGGTGGTGGTGGGTGGGTTGTTATAGGCATGGATGAGTTTATTGATAACGTACGGAGGAAAATTGTTTTTTAAAAGGATTTCTTTGATTCGGTGGGTGTTAGTTTTATGGAAGCAGGGGTCAGCGAGGGATAAGCCACGGTGGATGATATTTTTGGCGACGTTAATTTTGTTTTTACTGATATTTTCACGAAAACACTCCAAATTATTTTTAAAAATGTTATAACCTTCGGTTTAAAAAATGTTTGAACTGGAGAACGTCTGTCGGGTAAGCTAGTACATATATATAGTTTTCATATGTAAAAACTATGAAGGATGGCTTCCGGACAGCGAAGAAAGCTATGGAGTTTAAACCAAGAGGAAAAAGACTCAGGGGAAGGCCAAGAGTGACCTGGAAGAATAACCTCCAAAATATGCTTACAGAAAAAGGGATTGGATGGGCGACAGCCAGGGAGGAGTCCTTGACAGGTGGCGCTCCTTATGCAAAATCTCTACACCGCAAGGTAGAAGAGATGTATGAATAAGAAAGAAAGAATATATAAAAAAATTCAGTAAATGGTAGAGAACAGCGGTTGTAGAGGGAATCGATTTGCCCAATATCTCACTCAACCACCAGTTTTTCCCCAATTAAAAGTATTCAGTTTATAGAGGCTGGGTGCGCCCCAGGAGAGTCTGTAAATCCCAAAAGGTCCATTCGTGACAGCAAACAGATTAAATAATTTATATGCCACAACTGATTCAGAACAAAAGCACTCTATACAATGAGCTTCAGTTGTAACGTTGGATTAAGATATATATAACAAAAAAGAAGAAATATAACAGATAAATTAAAAAAAAAATTATACCAATCAACTTATGTAGTTTTAAACAATAGTTAATAACTGAAATTATTTTTTATAGTTTTAATAATTAAAACACGATCGAATCCGTTGTATTTTTCTCTATATCAATTTCCATATACGAAACATTATTCGATTGAAATTTTAAAAATAGTCTAATTTCGGATTCAATCAACTACATCAAATAAATCAGTGGAAATTTCCATTCTGGATTTGGCAGTACCTTAAGTTCGCGCTAACGTTATTCCTTTACCAATCATCTATAATCTGTAATATATGTCTGAATATATTTAAATATTTAATGTACTCTGAAGAATATTAAGAACCTGAAATTCTAAAAATGTATAATATCATAAAATATTTAATAAAAAATAAACTTACAAAGACATTTTAAAAAAGTAGCTTACATGGCAGGAGAAGATTCATTCTGAAATAATTAATCTGAAAATATCCTACACCTAATATTGAATAATGTTGTGTTCTGAAAAGTGTCTGTTTCAAATAAAATATTTAAAAAGAGGCCTAGCTAAAAAAAACAATAGAATGAACATTAAAAAGAAATAAACTAATGACTAATAAACATTATTCATATAAAGAAAAAATAAGAAATTAAAAAAAATTAACTTGCTAATGAAATAATGACTAATGTAATATATTTAATAATAAATGTAAAATATTTAATATATCATTGAAAGTTTTATAAGTTGAAATTCTAAATAAACTTACAAAGAAATCTAAAAAAATTTACTTGTATGCCAGGAGAATCATTCTGAAATAATTAATCTGAAAATATCCTACACTCCTACGGCTAATATTGAATAATGTTGTGTTCTGAAAAGTGCCTGTTTCAAATAAAATATTTAAAAAGAGTCCTAACTAAAAAAAACAATAGAATGAACTTTAAAAAGAAATAAACTAATGACTAATAAACATTATTCATATAAAGAAAAAATAAGAAATTAAAAAAAATTAACTTGCTAATTAAATAATGACTAATGTAATATATTTAATAATAAATGTAAAATATTTAATATATCATTGAACGTTTTATAAGTTGAAATTCTAGATAAACTTACAAAGAAATCTAAAAAAATTTACTTGTATGCCAGGAGAATCATTCTGAAATAATTAATCTGAAAATATCCTACACTCCTACGTCTAATATTGAATAATGTTGTGTTCTGAAAAATGTCTGTTTCAAATAAAATATTTAAAAAGAGGCCTAACTAAAAAAAACTATAGAATGAATATTAAAAGGAAATAAAATAATGACTAATGAACATTATTCATATAAATAAAAAATATGAAATTTAGGTACTTGTGTGTTAACGCCACCGCAGTTATTTTTCCCTACGTGGCATACGCGAGCGGTTACATTTTGCAACCGTTATATTTCTAAAACATTTATCTTGAATATTTCTAAATCTATTTATTGGGGTTAGAATTTTAATTTTTTTAAATAATCATCAACAATTACAAATCAGAATAATTTATTTACAAATGGAATATATCATGAACAATTAAAATAATGGATAATATAGAAATAAATAATGGAATATATCACGAACAATCAAAATAATGAAAAAATCAAAATAATGAAATATGAAAATAATGAAAAATCCAAATAATTTATTAAAAAAGAAAGTGGTAAACCGGATTTCGGTGGAAAATTGGTAAAATATTTCGCTCCTGGAAAAGTACAATTACTTCTTCTTCGGTTTTTGTCAAATCCCAAAGACTCATTTTCGTAGCACAAAAATTGGCGAAATAATAAAAACAAATCTAATAATAATAATATAAAATAATAACAATAATGAGTCTAGAACAAATCACCAAACAAACAATAAATCAGTAACAAACAATACTCAGCAAACAAGAACAAACATAGAAGAAATCAGGTGTTAGAAATATAACGGTTACAAAATGTAACCGCTCGCGCATGCGAACAAGTAGGGGAAAATAACTGCGGTGGCGTTAACACACAAGTACCGAAATTTTAAAAAAATAACTTGCTGGCAGGATTCCTTCTAAAATAAGTAATCTGAAAATGTCCTACACCTAATATTGACTAATGTTGTGTCCTGAAAAATGTCTGTAGCAAATAAAATATTTAAAAAGAGTGCCTTTAAAAAAAATGAATATTGAAAAATTAAAATAATTCAGTTTTATGTTATTATTTAATGTTCTTAGTACACCATAATGGCGACATCTTAGTTTTCAAATAATATCTACTTCTGTGTTTAATAATAAATTTTTATACTGGTTTTGATTATAGGAATCTGAATCCAAGTGAAAATGACAAATAAAATTATACTAAAATTCCATATATAAAAGTGTAGGCATTAAATATGAATATTTAAAAAATTAAGAAATTAAGAAAATAACTTAGATAATTAAAAAGATAATTAAAAAAGTTTTTTTTGTGTTTTTTAAGGAAATCTATGAAAGTGTTCTAGAAGAGAAAGAGATGAAAAAAAGAATTACATAAACCTGCAAAAAAAATATGATTGCATCCATTATTTAAATATCTCACAGTAGGAAATTCTAAGATGGCCGATTCTTTCTCCTTGTATTTCACAACTATCCGCCTTGTTCCCCAAAATAGGCTGATTTAGAAGAGAATTAAAATAAAGTAAATAATAATAAACGACGACGAAAGGAAAACTAATAATAACACTATTAAAAACATTTTCACTGCACTTTTCACTAAAATAAAATACTCGGAAACACAACCGAACAGCACAAAATCTGGAACAACTATGGCCAAATAGATCTGTAATGTGAAGGCGCTAAAGATGCATGGTGACTTGATCATAGAGAATACTCGCTTCTGATTGGTCCGCAGCTACCGCCAAATCAGGGCCCTAGGACTATTTCTGAAAAATGGCTAGTATTCACTCTCCTGCCGTTCGGATAACATCAGTCACAAGTCTTTTTTCTAGCAAGTATTTCATAATTATTCACATAATACTTTTTTTAGTTGTTTAGCTAAATTTTCTACTTTTTTTCAAATAATAATTATGATAAACACATATTTAAATATAGACAGAAACACACGTATATTGCTCGGTTTAATAAGTGTTTTTTAAATAAATATTTTCAATTTAATTAGTCAATGTTTAGTTTCATTATCTATACATTTACGAAATAAAATATCACGACAAAAATATCTTCAGATAAATGGCAGTATTTTTATATTCTATACATTTAAATATAACTCAGATTGATTTTTTTGGTTATTTAAATGTTTGCAGTTTTGTTTGATTTTCCACATTATAATTTACCATTAAATTATTAAATATTATTCAAGATTAGGATCATTTCATCAAAGTAAAATATATTATATTAACATAAAAGTAACATCATCAATTACTTAAAATTGTGTCCGATAATAATAAAATATTTGGTCTGCAACTATATTTTAAAAATTAAAATCTATATCTATTCATTTAATTCGTACAAGGATTAGATTGATTTATAATTATTATATGTCAAATATTTATATGGGTCATATTATGTTTATGATACATAATTACAATTAATATGTACGAATACATATATTTTGCTTGGTTTAATAAATATTTTTTATAACTGTTTTTGCAAATATGCATATTCAAATATAACTAAGCAAAATGGTTAATTTTATAATCTACATATGTCCGGACTAAAATATCTTTAGATAAATTTCTATGCTAGTCTTTTAATATTTGTATATATTTAAATGTATCTTGGGTTGATTTTTCAATGATTTGGTTTATAACAATGAAATTATTTATATTAACCAATACTAGAATCAATCAATTCAAAAGAAGAAACGTTAAATTATTGTTTCCTATTATAATAATGTACTTAACTTCATTTTAATATATATTTTAAAAATGAATAGCAATATCTGTTTGTTTATTTTTTACTAGCATTATATTGATTTATAATTATTATCTATCCAATATTTATTTTTTCACAAACCGTTTATGATTTATTTATAATTACAGTTAATATGTATAACCATTTAGGGCAAATTATTTCTTTAATGCTTACTGCAGAATTTTCGTTAAAAGTATTTATAACCATGTACAAGCTGATTTTTAAATATTTGTGATATAAACTAAAAATAAACTTAAAAATTAGAAAAAATATATATAATATACTAAAACCAAGCCTTTCATAAATTGTCATCAGAACTATTTAATAGAAATTCTCAATAACTCTAAGCAGACCAAATATCCCCTTTTTAACGCTATATATCTATTAAACAACACATTATGTTTATAATACCATATATTACCTTTCATTACAAGAAGTACTATCAAGGTTAGTCCTAACAATGTTATAATGTGGTTATTTCACTTTTAAACTAGAGCACTGAACACATTTTGTATGAAGAAACAAAAAACGAACTCTTTTAAAAAATATATATTTATAAATTATTCACTTGTCAGAGGTGTTAATAGATCCGAACCGAACTGGAACTAGTAAGAGACTGACTTGTATTTTTAAGGAAGAGAAAAGTCAAGATCCATTGTGGCACGTGCAAGCAACAATCGTAATTTGATTGGCAGCCGGGCGGTTCTGAGGATATTCGATTTAACACAAGGAATAATATCAAATTATTCCCTCTGTATGGTTGGGCATTTACCAATCAATATTTTATTTGTTAACAATTCTTTAATGTTTATGAAATATATATAAATATAATAAAATGTGAGCAGGGTGGTTCAGTGGGGGTTCAAGTCTGGCTGTTGCAGATAAATTATTCAATCTGTTAACTGCCGTGGATGGACCCTCAGGTATTTGAAGACCCTCCTGGGACTCACCCATCACATAAAGTGAATACCCTTAGTTAGGAAAGTGGTAAACCAGGCGTGTATAGTGGTACAGTATTATTTTAATAATAAAATGAAAAAATAATACAAATCTAAACCATTACAACTCATTAAGTGTCTTGGGTTAAGGACATGATAGAGACTATACTCCTTAATAATCCAACGGATGTGCAAGGATTTCCTCCAATTGGTATCCTTAATAGACTTTATAGAGGCTGGGGGTAGCTTGGGTGATTACCCTGCTGTATTATATATTATATTATATTATATAATTCATATAATTACAACTAATGTGAAAATAATGAATAGTCTTCAGTAGACTTTTAAGTTCAATTTTGGTATCTAGAGAGCTAAAATATCTAGTATCAGACATATTTTCACAACTTTTAAAGATTTTATTTGACAAGGACAGAATCATACACCTGTAATGTAGAAACTACATTGTAGCACTCATGTGTTACACACTGTAGCACGTATAAAATGACAAGATATGTCATAAAAAAAAAGTGGAGTTCTAAACATGTAGAAACATGGTTCATGGAGAAGATAAAATCTTTAAAGAACAAAAAGCAGTTGGTATGTTTTATCTTTATGGTTGATCTTGAAATAAACTATCCAAATTCATAACCTACTCAACTGGTTATACTTTAATTTGAATGATGTTATTTCATTTGTTATAGACTTATTGACATCTAATGTCTCATTATTATTTATTTTACTGATTCTGCTTATACATTTAAATGCCTAATAACTATATTTAAATTTTTAATTTTTTTTATTTTGAAGAGAAAACATTTTCTGAGAAAAGATTCGAATCCCCGCCAAGGAAGATCTTTACTCTTCAAAATATATTCAAAATTGCTTGTTTCTTCATTGAAAAGCACTTTATGCTGCCATGGCTCAACGAACGATGCTAAAGCGGGAGTCCTAAATTCAGTATGATTGTAGGTATGATTAGGATTACAAACGTTTAATGAGTACCTGGCACTTCACAGGCTCAAGACAGCCATGTTACGTTCCCTCCAAAGGACGACAAAACTAAGGATTTTAACTAATTTTAAAAAATCATAAGACCACCTGTCGGGCTGCAAACCGGTGATCTTGGGGAAAGTATGTATTAATATTCATATTTGTTTTTATTTTTCAAAAGTATATTTATTTAATTTTTTAACCAATGGCTTGATACTTATTATTGCTTCTTATTTACCTAATTTTAACTATCTCCTTTCTTAATCCTTAATTATCCAGTCAGAATGGATCATTAAATAATTTCTGTATTATTTATAATTATTCTGTTATATTGTTCCCTCTTTTTTTTATTCAATTTTATTTTTTTTTTTTCTTCCCGTATAGGCTATCAAAGGACCAAATTCCAATTTTGATTGATTATTCTTTTCTCTCCTCCTATTATTTTTTTCAAAGCTCCCCCTTCCAATCATTGCATTTTTCTATTCCTGTTTTATATAAAAAGTAAAAATTTATTATTGATATAAAAGACTAAAACATGCAAAACTGAACATTGTATTGATATTTGCCGTTTAAATGTGTACATTTTAGAACATAACTCCTCCTAATGTATAGCGCATAACTAATTTAGCCCTTTCATTATTAATAGATTATAAATTATAACATATGAGATCATTAATTATCTTCAACACACAACATTAGATTTATTATCAGACAACAATGGATGGTATGAAAGTTGAGTTAATGCCAACCTTAGTTTTAGTTAAAATATTTTACTTTAGTTAAAATATTTTATATATTAAACTATAAAATATTTAAAAAGTAGTAATAAAATGCATTCTTTCAGGAATAAGGTCTCTACATTTGACCTCATTGGAGCAACTATTTTAGAATAACAGTGAAATATCCTCCCCTTCAGGACTCGAATCTGGGATATGAACTAGTGTCAAATTCCACAGGAGATGATTGGAGAAGAATCAGGTCTATGGAGTAATGTGAGTTTTTAATTTCAGGTTTAATATTTTAATTTATTATTTATTTAATCGTATTTCAAGAAGAGGTGTCTAGATTTTTAATAATTTGAGTCACAATCAATAATTCTACACTTTTATGTACACCACTACTATACTCCAATACCATAATTATTTCAAATTTATACAACAGCAAGAAAATCACTAAATATTTTCTGTTATTAATCCAATAAAGCTTAAATACAAGAAAGAGTTGCTTATTTTTTAATATTAGAAATTGTGGATAAAAACATTTCTAATAAATTCTACTAACCTATCAATTTAGAATAACTAATATGCCTTGATTAAGTTGGGTATCCCTAACTTAATATTACTTATTATTTAAATAATTAGGTATAGTACAGAAGCACGGCACTGGCATTAGGTTAAACCCGCAAAACAGATCTCTTGATTCTAGGTTCTAGAATACATTTATGTAATATTATATGTATAATGTTTTACATATTATATAATATGTGTACAGGTACACACGCACATATATATAATTTATATATATGCATAAATATATATATATATATAGCAATATTTGAAGTGCTTATACTAATAGCGTGTATAAAACAAATGACCGTTTTATCAAATTCCAGAGTTAAAAAGTGTCTGTAAATATTTTATTGCTATTAATTATTTACCAACACTTAATAATCCCTTTAGAGCATTCTCTAAGCTTGTTTACTAAGACTGTACTTCTTCAAAAAAAGCCTCAGTTTAGTTATTTATTTCAAAGAAGAAACATGACAGTGTCCTACGAAATTCTCGTAATTTCAATACATTACTGGAAAACAAATATCACAGCCGCTGAAGCAACTCTTGAAATTATTAATTATGAAGGGAAAGGTGTCCTGAAAAATTTAGCAGTGAAAGTACGACGTTGGAAAGGAAGAAGGGCTCCGGGCGACCATTAATGGATATTGATGAGGTTCTGAAGGAAGCGGTTGAGTCAAATCCGTCCACAAGTACTCGCAAACTGGCCAGGGAGTGTAGTGTGTCGAAAGATACTGTTAGTCACCATTATTTACAGACTTTTGAACTCTGGAATTTGATAAAACGGTTATTTTTTTGTATACACCCTATTATTATACTACATATCGATAAGTAATAATTTAAAGCTTGATACTTTCTAAGTTAAAATATTATAATTCCTCGGCATACATCACCTTAATATAAAAACACAAAATTACAGAATAGTTTATTACAAACTTTGTTCAACCTAACCTGACTGGCACAACTACAATCCGTGAAGGGTATTGGGTTCAGTAGGTCGTAAAGACTAGTGTTTCTTGGACAACCGTTGTGTAAGGTTATTTTTTACCGAAATCACGCTTAGCCGCATGGTTTTCCATGAGGGTACCCACTTTATAGAGACTGGTTGAGTCCCAGGAGGGTATCCAGATCTCAAAGAATCCATCCCCAGCTGTTAAAAGATTATATAAATTGTATGCAATAGCCGGATATGGAGCAGGGGCTTTAAACACAGTAACTCAGTGCTCTACCACTGAACCACTGCTATTTTAATATGCTATGATCTTTTATAGGGGAAATTTTAATTAGCCTTATTTTATTAATTTGTTTTCAGTGGTAATTTTGGGAAAGGTCTGAGTGTATGAGTCTTGGGATTCTTAAAGTAAAGATTTTAGGGACCTCTAATTTGAGGCAATCTTAAATATATTTTTAATAGCGTGCATAAGGAAACCTAAGAAATCATAAGTTAAAAATAAACGAAATGGCAATACTGAAATTAGAAGTTCTTATTACACATTTTGTGAATTACATTTCATAATAATGATATGGCGCTTGCTGATTAATTTTACGATGAAGACAACTGCGATTCGTAGGATACATTAAAGTTAGTAAAATTAAAAAATAAATACTACTTTAAAAAGTAATTGTAATAATTTAATATATTTTTTAAATATTTAAATTAATTTTGTTATATTCTCTGTGTCTTAATAATGCATGAATTGGCTGAATATCAGCACATATTTATGTAATTATTTATCTCATGACCCTAGTGAAAAAGTTGTTTTACCGGAAATTCACTTCATCAGTTTTCAAATTTATGTATATATGTCGATTTCCTATTAGTCTTTGGACACATTTAGGTCGTATGAAAAACTGGGAACGGTACAGAAGCTTTCAAAGAAAAATTTCTTTTGCTATCAACTTCATTTACTTACAAGGCTTCTTGCTTTAATCGCTGATGGTTGAGATAGGCTAAGACAAGTCCCTTTCTGATTGCTCATCATGTTCATTGATGGACACCACGTCCGTTCCTACCTGTCGACTTAACTCTTCCTCTTGGAGGCCTATGATAATTTAAATTAGACCTACAAGGACAAGTGGACAGTTACGTTAACGGCTACATCGGATCACATGATCGGCGATGTAGGAAACAAGGATGCTCCCGCAGATCGGAAGGAGACGACACCTCGGGTTCTGCCGTCCCAAAGAAGGGATGGTACGTGACATACCCTGCCGCCGATAGCTGGTCATCCGGCTCCTTAAAGAAAGGACGACTGATTGCATTCCGGACGATTAGTGATCTTCGTGACTTCCTCTCTTTCGCCTTTTTCACAAGTAAAAAAAGCAAGACTTGCAGTTCTTACCATGAGGCTGGGCTCTTGAATCTTTGGAGGATAGTGAAATGTATGATTCTCGTTTTTTTTAAACTACAAGCAACAATATTTCTTAACGCAGACTTAGATATTTAATATCCATTGATATCATGGCGAGAATTCAACTAAATCATAACTGTTTTGAATGATTTGAGCGGTACTATATCTTTTTAAAACTCTTGGTTTTATTGTAAATTGTATACTAATACTCGTTAATTGTAAATAAAAAGATAGACATCATTTAAGTACTTTTACCAGGATCAATTAATATATCAACGAGTAGTTTTATCCATTTCAGAGAATCACACTTAGCATTTGAGTACTTTTTTTTCCTCAAGGTAGTATCCTTGGGCCAATCCTTTATACAGCTGACATCCCAACTCATCCTAATACTATCCTCACCACGTATGCTGATGATACATGTGTATTACCAGTCAATGCCAATCCAGTTATTGTATCCCAAATCCCCCAATCCCATATCACTGATCTTGAAGAATGGTGTCAAAAATGGAGAATTAAAATAATTCTCAAAAATCGCATCAAATAAATTTACCTTGCGTCGTAAACCAATGACTTCCTGCCAATCAGTATCCTTTAATAATATCCCACTTGTGCCTGTAGAACAGATCCGATACTTAGGGTTGCATCTCGAAAAACGATTAACCTGTATACCTCATACAAGACTGAAAAGACAAGAAACCAATCGACGTTTAAGGCTACTTCAACACTTACTAGACAAACGCTCTAAGCTCCCAATTAACTACAAAAGACTCATATAGATGACCATCATACAACCTATTCGGACTTACGGAGTAGAGCTTTGGGGCTCCACTAAGCCATCGTATTCCTCTCGTATCCAATCCCTACAATATAAAATCCTCAATGCTCCTCATTTTGTTAAGAATAAAGTCATCCATAATGTCCCATTTGTTGCTGATTTGGCCCGAACCCGTTATCTATCCTTTCATAAGAAACATTTCCACTCAAATCCTCTAGTTTCAAACCTAGCTTCCTCTTCAATTCCCGATGATCCTCCGAGGCGTCTGAAAAGAAGATGGCCACGTCACCTTCTTAGTTGAACTAGTGATTTGAGTACTACCAGTGGGTAGTTACTCTACTTGTCATTATATCATGTCATTATGTATTACTTAGCCTATTTACTTGTTATATTATTGTAATATAGTTGTAAATATCAATTAAAAAAAAAAAGGACTGTTTGCTTCGAAAGCGATTCAAGCAGTTTTTTAAAGATATCATTGAGTTTTAATGTTTAATATCCTTTTTGAAAAAAAAAGTAAATTAAGTATTTCTCCAGGCCATTAAACATTAATTACTAAACTTTCTGATAATGTTTTAGTATAATTAATTCAAAATAATCAACATTTTCAATTTTCCACTAGACCAGTTGTCCTTCGTTTGTTTACTTATTTAACTCCAAGTTATGCTACTGTGGCTAAAAGGACGATGCTACAGTGGGAGTCCTAAATTATGTCAATCAAGGTATAATTAGGACCTGGATCTTTAATGAGTACCTCACACCGCCATTTACGTTCTCTCGAAGGAACATTTACTCCCTTAAATAATCCTAAGGCCACCTGCCTAGTAGCGAACCCGTGGTCTAGGGTTTAAGGAGGTAGTTATTCAAACTACTACTTCACAGGTACCCTAGATATCGTATTTTATTTATTCCGGACATTAGGCATCTTGAAGATATTGTATAACTTTTTGTTGTTTTTTATTATATTCTTTGATCAGCACTCTTGAGGAACTGTGAATAGAACGCTGTTCAAAGATATTATTTGTATTATATTTGTTTTATTATATTTTCTTAATGTTTACTTAGAATTCAGTAAATTATTTATTATATTTTCCCCCTTGTATCTGCACCCCTTTTAAAGTTGGTACCCCTTAATTGGGAGAAAAATCTGGTAGTTAAGCGTGATATCAGCTAAAGTACATTCCTACATAACCGTTGGCTCGGAAAAAGTACATTCCCTCTAATAAACACTGAACCCAAGATGGGTATAAACTACTATGGTGATTAGTATTTGAAGTGCATTAGCGTCCTACGGATGTATTTCACCATGCTTCTCATATTTAACAGGTTAGCATGCTCAGCCTCTATAAAGTTGGTAACCTAAATTAGGAGAAAAATCTATTGGTGACCGTGATCTCTGCTAAATCACTTTCTTGGATAACGATTCGCTTAGAAACAACACCAACTGTCCTTACCAAACACTAAACCTAAGACACTTGATGATAGAGTTTGTTTTTATTATCTTTTCTTAAGATATCAAAATAGAATGTCATATCCGTTATCTACCTTTATAAATAGAATTGATATATTATATGGTAATAAATAAATGGTGATTAATATTTCAAGTACAATGATGTCCTTCGGATGTATTGTACTTAATTTTCGATTACATTTTACAGGTTAGGTCAATCTATAACAATTGTCAATAGGTCAATATAACGAATCAAATTCATAATATTCGACTTAGGAATGTTGTCCAATTAAAAAAACAATAAATAAATAATAAGTTAACTAATTAAGAAACATTACCTGAATTAAAATTACGGAAATAATATTTTATGAATAAACACAATGAGCTAATTAAAATTAAAACTATAATAAGAGCTCCTTTTTTGTATCCTAAAACTGTATTCATTATTTATATTTCTTTCTTTACTACAGTAGTGAAGTAGGGTCCTAATGATTACAATCTACTTAATTTTTTTTATTATCTTCCGATTTAAACGCTTACACAGGAAAATGTCTGTCGGGTCAGCTAGGCTAGTTATTTGTGAAATAGGTCAAAAAATTGCTCTTTAAGTAGGAAAAACTGTTTATTAAAGAGCCAACGTTTTGACCCACATGGCAGGTCTTCTTCAGGCCTGTCGAGGGGGGGGGGGGGGGGGCGAGGCCTGGTGTAGATTCGTCTAACTAACTACTAATATCACGAACTACTGGTAAGTAGTTCTAACGAGTAGTTAGTAATTCTAATAAATAGTAAATAGTACTAACATCACCAGTAGTTAATGAGGTTAGTAGTTAGACGAATCTACACAGGGCCTCCCCGCCCTCCCCTCGACAGCCCTGAAGAAGATCTCCAATGTAAGTCGAAACGTTGGCTCTTTCTTAAGAGAAATTTTTTGAACTCGACCCGGACCATTTTCTTCCACACATATAATATATATATATGTCATATACATAAGTCAATTATTATTATTTAAGTTTATTTATAGTTACAAAGCTTTAACTTAGGCTTTCGTAACCGGCTTTCCCTTTTATGTTTTAAATAGATTCTTCTTTTTAAGAAATTTAATTAGTTTTACATAATTGTGCTGTTATCTCCAAGCATCTTTTTATGATTTCTTTACAGCATTTCCAAACGTCCATAATAGTTGTTGAAAAAAAAATATTGCTGTTTCCCAATATATTATCAATCATATATTTATATATATAATACAGGATATGTTACCCTGATATTATAAAATCAGTGTTTGGAGGGAGAAAGTAACTAGAGGTAGAGGATAGACCAGCAAGGAAACAGTCTAAAGCCAGCCACACATTAAATACCAAGCTAGATGAAAATGTCACTTCATAGTTCTCTCTTTCCCTTCCATAGCGAGTCTTCTTTCACTCTCTAATTAGAATTCTATTGATCTGAGTAAATCCTTTGCAAGGAGTAGAAGGTCTAAAGACTGTTTAAGGTTGAAACGGACCATATAGTTCACATCTAAGAGAGCCACAATCTGAGCAATTTTATCCCCCTAGGAAAGCTTCTAGTGCTTCCATATTCCTTTGAGGATGGATATAAGATTTTTACTTTCAATACTTTCTACAATAAAAAAAAATTAGTTGATCTAGTATAACATAGGTAATAAAAATAACAGCTTCCTGCTAACTATGATTAAAGAATAATTTGACAAAAACACTAAGTGAACATAGTAATGAATATTATTGTTTTTATTCAACATAGGTATTCAGCAGGTATTTTCTTTTGTATGAATAATTGAAAATATCAGTAGTTATTTTAGGTCTACTGCTTATTTATGGGGTCGCCTGTGGTATATTCGTGCACATAACGTCTATGCCCAACATCAAAGTTCAAGCCCAGCATATGGTCTTAGGATTTTTTAAAGGAAAAAAAATTTGGTCCTTCAGAAAGAGCGTATAATAGGTTTCATTAGATTGTGCGTTGTCAGGTACTTCTTAAAGATCTCTATCAAATTATACCTGCAAGGGAAAACTTTAGTACTCCCATTCTAGCACAGATTAGACATATGAGGAGGAAGTTATGTTAAATAAATAACCAACCAACTGGATATTTTTTTATTTTGAGACATTCTCTAGAGATTTTTTTTCAACCATTTCACTATTGGATGCTATAAAATTATTTAACATAAACTATAAATGATTCTAGATTTTAAAAAAATCATGCATAAATTCAATATTTTATATTTGATTCACTACCACATGTACGTAAAAGATAATTTATTTCGAAAGAGAAAATTCAATACATTTTTTTTTATTAAATAGTTGCAGTATTAGGGATGTTTCTGTTAGACAGGGTAGCTATGTTCATTTTTAAAGTAATCTCCCAAAATTATTAGAGAGACCTACAGTATTTCATTCAACATGCTCGTTTAATGATGATTGATTAAAAATAATGTATCATCTAAATACTACTAAACTACTCTACCCTACAATAACAAAATATATTAATTAATAATAAGACATTATTATTGTTTAATACACCAATCATTTCTGGTCATCCGACATGGCTAGGATCGCCATGTGGGTGCACACATTAGATATTTGATTTTTTTTCAGCAAATATTAATCAAAGCCTTATCATTTTCATTGTTCTAAACAATAAATTTTTAAACAGGTATATACAATTCAATAACAATTGTATCTCTTTTGCTGATACAATTATTATTGAAATGATCTCAAGAACTCTCTTATATTAAAACCGTTATATTTACATAATAAATATAATGCTCATAAACACAGGCCTTCCTATATACCATACAAAGGACGGATTAGGGCTGAGTCTTGTTAAGTGGCTACAAACGTAAAAGCTCACGGAATAATCACAAAGAAATCCAAGGAAATTAATCCATGTATCAGCGGGCTACCACGAATCATGTAATGCTCCTATTTCTATGTCATGTATAATATTTATATATGACCACTAATATGTGAAAAATTAATAATAAAACTGTTTTGTTTTAATACATAATACTAAAGCATTACTATTATAATCTGTCATAGCCGAATCCGATACCAAGACAAAACTAACCCAGCAAAGTTAAGCAAACCCTCTCCTCCAATATGTAATAAAGGTTTATTACATTTAATAGGATTCAGATTTAAAATTTAATAAATGTTTTGATGTTCGGAGTCAGTTGGGGCACAAGAACTTATATATCTTTCCAAACCTCCGGGCGGCCATTGACTTCCTGGAAAATCATAACCCGATTCCCGATAAAAATACACGAGGTATTATCTGTAGTCCTTGTGAATAAGAGGTTAAGTCTATTTTTTCCAGAAAGAGTTAGTATTCAAGGTAACGGAACCGTGTGATTATTTTAAATTTTTTTTTGCTTTAAATGGATTAACAACATAAGTATTAACTCAATTTCAAGCCAATGTTTGGCTTCATCGCTTATTCACTAAAATAAATAAAACGGTAATGCTTCACCAGGTACAAGAAACTCATTTTGGACAAAATTCGACTTAAACCGTTGCCGGTTGCACTACCGGTGCTGTGGATTTAAGATCATCACACGCCCGGTATTGGCGGGCTTCCTCCAATATACCGTGAGGAGAGATAATAATTTGCCGAATCTCGGGCTTCATTACATTATTGGCGCGACAGACTCATAAAGAAGTATGAGGTCAACCGCTCTATCCCAATCGTCCCGATCGCCTGCTCGAGTGATGGAGACCTTGCTCTGCTCAGATCTTCACAGACGGCATCCTTCCATCTAGCTTTGGGCCTTCCTCGAGGTCTTACTCTGTCCGGATTTCCTTTATACAGCTTTTTAGGTGTTCTTTCTTCGTCCACCCTATAGAATAGAATAGAAAAAGTAACTTTATTCTGGGACAAAGTCCCTTTAGAATAACAGATATGAACAGGAATAAAAACATAATATTTATCTGGCCAGAAGGCTAAATGTTACAAATCATAAAGCGTGAAAACATGACAGAAAACAATTTAAAAAGAAATATATAAACAAAAATAATAGTAAGTAAATAAATAGTACAGATCTTGACAGGATATTAAGCAATTACAGAGAATAGATAAATCCAAAGCTTTTGAAATTGAATGCATGAGCTAGCATTCAATAATTTGTTTACATGATGTACAGCTTTTCAAAGAGCAGAATTAAAAGAACTAGATAACACAGTGAGTTATTATATACATTGTATTCTAAGCAAATGACTAACCTACCTAGAGACTATCCTTCTGGGAAGCTAATAGATGTTGATACAGCCAGGATTTGAATAATGATAGAGAGGGAGTATGACGGATATTAGGAGGGATTGAGTTCCACATTGTGGTGGAGCGGGCGAGAAAGGAACGTTCGAATGCTTTAGTTCTGTGTGAACGTATATAGAGATCAGAAAGGCGGGATCTTGTTTTATGGTGTTGCACTGATGATTTGAATTGGAGGAGACTGTAGATATATGAAGGGTGTTGAGAGTGAATGGATTGGTATAAGAATGAACAGAGGAAATATTGTCTTCGGAAGGGAGGGAAGAGCCACTTTAACCCATCATAGAGGTGGGAGACGCGCGATCGCTTCGGAGTACCAAGCACAAATCTTAGAGAGCAATTCATTATTCTCTTTAATCTGTCTTCAAGCATTTTAGAGAGGCCTCCATATACCACGCTACAATAGTCAAAGTGGGGGAAGATGAGAGAAGATACGAGAAGCTTACGGGAAGATTGTGTAAGGAGATGACGAGAACGATGGAACAACTTCAGGGAACTAATTGTCCGTCGGGATATTTGGGCGATGTGGGATTTCCAGGAAAGGTTTTGGTCGATGGTGATGCCTAGGTTTTTCATCGAGGAGGTAAACGTGATAGGATTATCGTTTAGGAGTAATGTTGGGAGGGTGTGGATGGATGTAAGGAGGGAATTGGAACCTAAAACAATGGCCTGAGTTTTCAATGCGTTCAATTCCAGTTTGTTCAGCTTTGCCCAGGCACAGATCCTATCCAGGTCTTCCTGAATACTAGCGAACGCAAAAAATAGCTCGGAAGGGGGAAAGGACAGATATATTTGGAAATCGTCAGCATATAGATGATGGGAACAGTGGTGAACAGATTTAGGGAGATCATTGATATAGCATTTGAAAAGAAGAGGAGAGATACTTGAGCCCTGTGCCACGCCTGAGGAAAGAGTGAGGAAAGAGGAAAGGGGATGATTAGGTATAGAAACTGCTTGAGATCTATCAGAGAGGAAGGATTGGAACCATGATCAGTGACCCAGCCCCTTGATGCGTTGAATCCTGATGAAGCTCGATATCATTAGGTCTCCATATAACTCACTCAGCTCCTTGTTCCTTCTGATCCTGAGTTGGTCGTTTTTTCAAACTGAGCCGAATATTTGCCGAAGAACTCTCCTTTCGAGTCTATTCAGCTTTTCCACGCTGGATTTATTCAGTGTGATGGTTTCACCAACGTATGTCGCTACTGGCCTAATGAAGGTTTTATATATCATCAGCTTGGACTTTAGGCTAAGGAGCTTACTTCTCAGGAGCTTTGATATCCCAAAACATGCTTTATTAGCTGTTACTATCCTGGCTCTAATTTCCTCCTCCTCATCCAATGTCTCGTTTATATGGCTTCCTAAATACTGGAAACTTGACACGCGTTGGAAAGTGTATCTTCCAAACGTGAAGCTATGAGGTGGACGGTTTTGTTTACTATGCTTTATGACCATAACCTTGGTTTTCTCCTCATTCACCTGTAACCCCATTTTTCCAGCTTCCACTTCCAGCCTCTCAAAAGCTTCTTTTAAGATAATCACCTATCTTCCTACTAAGGCTACACCTTCATTGGATCCGATTCGGTGCGACGTGATTCTATCACATACGATGCTGTGTTGTATACATTATACATATTTTACTGTACATTATAGTAAAATATAAATGTATTAAAAATAATTAATAAATAATCTTAATTTTATAAATTTAAAGAACCAAATGTTATAACTCTTGATATATTTCAGTCATTTGGTTTGCTAGCGACGTCTCATCGTATTACACCGTATCCAATGTAGGTGTAGACTAATACAAGGTCATCAGCATGTGCAAGCATACCCAGACTACGGTTAAAGATGGTTCCCTCCATCAGTAATCCTGCCCATTTAATGACACTTTGCATTACAATATTGAATAGTAGAGGTGCCAGCGAGTCTCCTGCCTAAGTCCTGTACTAATCTTAAATTTCATGGATTCATGGCTACCCGAATTTGGAGGTCATCCAAGTTGTTTTTAATAAACTGAAGTGAACGCAATTTCGTAATTTGTAATATGTTTCGCTCCTAACTATATAATTGGTAGCTTAAGAGCAATGAAGATAATAAGGTTGTAATTGAGTCAAGGAGAGCCCGAAGAAGCCTCTTAGCTCAAAGCGAAGAGAAGGCGACCATTAGCGGGGATCCTCGCCTGATGGCAGCGCTGGCAGCTCATCCATTCAAGGGATTTTACTCAATGAGACCCCTCCCCTCCCGCTCTTGTCGAAAAACAATAATTTGGCTCTGTCTCTGTCTGGGATGACGAGGCAATTGAAGGTATCGCTGTCTACTAATGGCATCTCGATAGCTTACCACTTTCATCTGTGTTAGTTGAAAATCACCTTTGATACAGCCTCGCCTAAGTGTAGCATTAGTCATTATATCTTCAATATTTTAATTATTGCACTGTTTGTTCTTGCCTTAAAGCAAAGGAAGTATTGTAGTAGCAAAAAAAATTTACTTTCAGAAATCAATCGGTGTATCTGCCACAGCCGGGCTCAAATCTGCGACCTAAAGAACAGTTATTAGGTTTCTCAAAGCCAGAGAAAGAGAAAAAATATATTTTAGTGCTTTAGATATGAAATTTGTACTTATAAGTCTACTAAATCTATCAATGTTTTAGATATAGGTACTTATTATACATCATATCATACAATAAATAGAAGGTATCTTAGTGTGTAGAGCGATGAGTTTCACTCTTAAGCACAGTAGCAACGTTTTTTACTCTTAGAGAACGATAGAAATAATTATAGGCTTATAAATTAATACATAAGGGGGCGGAGTGGCTCAGTGGTAGAGCACTGATTTGCCATGCCGGAAATCCTGGTTCGAATCCCGATGGAGGCAAGACTTTTATTTAGTCATTTTGCACCTGGAGATGGATCCTATGGGATCTAGGACTCTCCTGGGGCTCACCCAGCTTTTATAAAATGTTATAGAAATAGGGTACCCAAAATAAGGGGAGAGGAATCTGAAGGTTGAGCGTGATCTAGGACGTCACCTTCTTGCAGAACCGTTGTCAATGAAACAGTACAGTACTGAACCCTAGATCCGTTCACAGTCAAAGTGGTACAGGTTTTTTTTAAAAATCATTACATAAAATTAATAATAATAAATAAATCACTAAAATATGATTAATACAGATAATTTTATACTGTATGATAACGATAATGTGAAAATAAAATGTTTTTTAAGGACTTTCTGTAATAAAGATATAACAGAACCCACAATATCCATGATCATAAGCAATATGAAGTATGATTTATGAAAATTATGGTAACACAAGTGATGTAAAAAAAAATGTGTTGGCATTGGTGGAACGTTTTCGTTATATTTGTACCAAATAAATATAAAAAACGGTGACTTTCTCGCATTTTTGGTTGAACTTTTAGTTTAAATTAAGAGTTTTGCTTATCCAACGTATTTTTAATAACTCTAATATTTGCTTTATAACCTTTACTATTAATTCAACATCTAACATTACCTCTCCCAAAAATGTTAACAAAACATAACTCTCCAAATAACACTTAGAATTCTCAATCGAGTGAACATAGCACTAATATCCTTCTCACGCCTTTCCAGGGTTTTATTTCTTTTATAGTAAAGGGTTCGCTATCCTGGGGTTCTACCGCCATAATATTTATCCCATAAAATTTATTGGAGGATGGATTGTTTATTATTAATAGGAGAATAGAAATTACTTTACAATTAGCCTCCGGTGAGCCGGAAGATCGTGAGAGAGCGGCCGAGAAGTTCAGTCCCCGACCCCCCTTTCCCAGGACGATGTTTACGAGTTATTGTTTTAATGTAACTACTTCCAGCAAAAATTAGCGATAACTGACAGAATATATTTTTCCCTTAAAAAATTAATTTTTAATTTGTCAAACAAGACTTCTTTAGTTCAGATATAATTAATGATAAATCATATTTTTTGTAATGATAAATAATTTACACTACATTTACCATGTAATTATCCTTTAGAGAGAAAGAAAATGATCATGAAGTGATGTAATTTGTCCGAGAAAACGCTCAACCGCCTGATTAAGGGTACTCATCTTATTGAGGCTGGGTGATCCCTGGGAGGGTCTTTACGTTCCACTTCTATATTGATAAAGAACTGAAATTGTTAGCTCTTTAGCTGTCCACTTTACAAGAGAACGGTTGTGTTGGTATGTGATATGTCCTAAATAACTAACACTGCTTCGATCCTTCCGGCCTAACGTCGAAAGAATGCTGACTCATCTCCATCTATTTTTAGGGCTGTATCAACCAACCAACCAAAGTTATAATTTAAATAAATATTTAGAAGGTAAAACTTAATCATTAACAGCCAAGAAAAGTAGATACTAATACATACATATTTATTATAGAATTCTCTTAGAAATGCTTGTTAGTCTTTCTGTTTTTGTCCTACATTTTGTTAGATTTTGGGGAATTAATTTATATATATATTAATTTATTTTTTATTGAAATTGTGATTCTAATTGTACAATAAATTACAAAAATAGCGGCTGTGTTGTTTTAAAAATTCCTAGTTACTAACAAATTCCTTGAAGATTGAATACCAAAATCTACGATAAGGCCTATTTATAGAAAGAGGAAGTGGACATTTAAGGTAACGTGTCAAGTAACCTCACAAATCTTACCTGTTTTAAACTGTCGTTTATCATATGAAGAAAAAAAATTCTATTCGAAAAAAATTAATGTAAGCTTCCCGAAGATTCCTTTAATGTCCTGCTGAATTCCAATCTGATAGGATAGAGGGAATTAGCATAAATATCTCTAGAAGTGGACTTATCTAAGCATCGTGTGTGCCTGTTAATATTAAAGACCTTCTGTCTTAGCTTAGTAATACATAATTTCCTGCCTAACTTAACTCTTATCTGAAATCATGGGCACACCCCTAGCATTGGAACACTCCCTCCTAAAAGTAAAACTTACAGTTACGAACTATTGCTAGAATACAAATAATGTTGAGTTTTAAAACAGGAATAATTTTTAGAATAGATTAGTATAAGAAAGAATAATAATTTTAGTTGACGTTTGTAGGGGAAAAAAACCTTCATTCGTGGACTCTATAAATATCAAATCTAAAATAAAATATCTCAGCATGTCAAGCAGCAATTATTTAGAAGTTAGAAACAATTTAAATGCATACCTTTCTAATGTAAATTGAATATTCAATTACAACGAATATATAATTTCTATTCAACATTTTAATCGCGATTACGAAATCTAAAGTGCTTTTTATTTACTAGTATATATTGCATCACTTGCTTTCTAGCTAACCTCTGACATTGTACTAGTATTTTTCTCTTTCTTTTTAAAACTGAGAATAATCGAAACCACTGCTAATAAAAATGTATTAAAAAAACATTACTTTACTACAATCCATGAAGGGTTCAGTAGATGACAGAGACTCTATTGTCTCTAAGACAACGATTTTCTATGGGGAGGTGATTGGTCCATGATCATGCTCAACCGCCAGATTTTTCCCCAATAAAAGACTTAATAGAGGCTGAGTAAGACCCAGGAGGTTCTGTAGACCCTACAAGGTCCAATAATTAATGTGCCATAATGAATTAATTAATGTGCGGATTTAAACCCAGAACCTTCAACATATCAACTTACCCCCCACACTTAACTAACCTTTTCCCAATAAGCATTAATATATGAAACAATAGTTATTAAATTTTTAGGGTGAGCCTGTCAATGGTACTTTTTTTTCAATTTTCTTGGTGATTATCAAAAAAATTATAGTGATAGGCCATCAGATACCAGTTAAAGATGTTTAAACCATGCATGTACGTATGTATGTACTAAAATCTTTGAGCACTTCAAAACATCGAATTAAATTGAAACTTTCTACACTTCTCAAGGACCGGTGGCAATACAATAATTAAATAAGTTTGTAAAATTATCCCAACCAGGATCTTCGGTATTATTATTTTTCATATCCAATGACAAGGTTTTACTAAGGCGTGTTAAAAGGAATACATGGATTAATGTTTGAGACAAACAAATGACTGGGGAGTTTCGTAATTATTTATTACTTAAAAGATTTAATTATAGATATGTATAATGATTTATTTCGTAATTATGCATCCAAACTTCTTAAGTACATTTCCGTATAAACATTTTATACTGCTTACAGATGTCATAAACATTTTTATTATTCAAATTGAACTACAAGCTATAATAATATTAGCAAATATGGTACCAAATATAATTTTTAAATATACGTGAAACCTAATATCATTTTTCTAATTTTGTTCATACAAAAATGTTATATTTTTTGCACTTTTTGTTAATACTTAATTTAATCGCATGCAAGAACTAAATAATGGTTATATTTATGATTAGTAGGTACCGTTATAATATTTATTGTCTATATTTTTAATCAGGGTATCTAAAAAACATTTCACGAAAACGGTCTAAGGTCGTACCGTGACTGGGGAGATCTAAACCTGGCGATAACTGTCTTTGAATCATGTCACGATTTTATCTCGAATAGTTTTCTTGATACTGATTAGTTGGATAAAGTCGAGGCTTGATTTTTAATAAATTATCTGAGTCTTTATCTTTTAAAATAAATTCATAAATGTGTGTACATATAGTTTTTATGTGTTAGTCTCTTACACAAATTTGCCAAAAATAAGTTGAAATCTCTCTGTAATCCTTGTTATTTGATTAAAAATAATCCATTATTACATGAAATATTGTATTTTTATCACTATTTAATTTACTTTAGTATAGTTGTTGGGGAGAGCGACATCATAAAGGTAATAAACCAACAGATGTAAATCTCCGACCCCGTGTCAATAAATGCCCGTTATTTTGAGCACTTACGATGTAAATGACATTATGGATGAGAAAACAATGATTAATATGCTGTTAGAAAAAAAAAAGTTTAAAATAAGAAATATTGAAATGAACAAAAATTAAATTTAATGAACGAGAGAATTACATATGATAGATAAAATAAAAAAATAAAAAAAAACATATGGTTAATGAAATATATAGAACAAGGAATAAACTGTTAATTATGAACAATTACTACACAGGCCTGATATTTACTAAATATAATTTAAATGTATAATTTAAAGAAGAAATTAATTAACTGTTAATTTAAATTTAATACAAAACAATAACAGATTTAAATGTCCATAAGTGACGGTAAAAAAAATCTCTCCGACGTCTTCTCTTCAACAAGGCCTTTATTATGATTATTAATGAGAGATACCTGATTAGAAGTGTTACGTCAGGTACTCAACACGATCGGCGATCGTCAATACTCCCACTGAGTAGAAAGATGTTGATGAAAAGATGAATCCCAGGAGCTCATGAAGCACGTACGTACAATATAATTGGTCACAAAAGAACTCGTAATGAGTAATGTTAGACTAGACCAAGTCTACACTAAAGGATCTCGTAATGAGTGATCTTCACTGATTGAAGTCCAATACAACAATGACTGTAAGCGACTCGCCGCCGTCACTAAGACAACGGCGGTCGTGTTTTGTCGACATATGAATTAATGTGATGCTTCGCATTATCTATAAACTATAATCTACTAACTTGTAATTACAAATATAAAGCTTTACGTACAATTACTCCAATATTTTTTTTCGTTCATTATAATCAAAACCAATCACAAACTAAAGAATTAAACATGACTAAAGAAAAAAAAGTAATGAAACTAATTTATTTAAATTTGAAAATAACGATATACAGGGAAAAAAAAAGTAATGATACTAGTTTAATGAGCGTTAACAATAGTAATTAAATTAAGCGGCACCTATTCCTGCATTGATCAGCATACGTTATATTAAAAGTGTATACAGTTAGTTAAGATCCCTCACCCAACTCCTTTTCAGCAATCTGGGGGTATTGTCAGGCATGTTAGTCGTGACCATGTCTTTAGCATGTCCGTGTAAGTTATCGTTAAATGCTTTGTAGCATTGTAGTTGGTACATGTGTAAATTCGTGTTACTAATGTACAATCGTTATCCTGGCTAATGAATTGGTTATAGTTCTAAAGTTAATTCAGGTTTTTATTTTTGGGGAGAGGGTCTGTATATTTCTAAAGAAGGGAGCGCGGTAGATCTGTGGCAGAGCGCTGAATTGCTATGCTACAAATCCCGTGACAGATAAACTAATTACTTTTTAATAGCCATTGATGGACTCAGTGTGATCTGCAGAACCTCCTTGGACTAACCCAGCTTTTATAAAGTCTGTCCCCTTAATTGGGGAAAAACCTGTTGGTTCAGCGTAATCTCAGATATGTAACCTCCCTGAACAGCCGTTGTCGTAGAAACAATGCACATTGTCAGTACAGAGCTCTACCACTGAGCCACTCCATTCAATCCTACTCCGCATTCCACACGGCTCCCTTTCCTAATCATTATAAGCTAAAATTAAAATGAAAGTGATGAAAATCACAATGTGAGGGATTGCTCAAGGGGGCACCTCTTGTATAACATAAATAAGGCAGGTACAGATAGGTTGGGCACTAGTTTAGCTTCTTAATGAGATTCTTTCTTAGCTCATTACTTCGGATCAAGAAGAAGATCCACGAACGACGAACGGGGGGGATGCGGCCGGAAGGTGACAGAAGTACACGAAGACTAGAGGATGATCTATGGAAGCCATTAGAAGAGCTGGGAGCCCGATAAGAAAGCGGATTGGAGATCCTTGTATTGGCCTACGTGAGGTTTGTGCTACCGCGGGGTTCGAGTAATTGCCGTAGATATCTTCGAGTCCCGCATAAATCCGAGTAATTAGCAGCGTCTATCTCCCTCTCACGTTCATTCCGTTTTATTTCCAATGCCCGGAGTATCCAAAGCTAACTCCCCGAATGTTCTTTGGCTCTTAAGTTCGGAGAAGAAGTGGTTATCCTAGTCTCGGAGGAAAAAGCTTTGGATGGTTTTATGTGCTCATTAACTAGTTTTATGAGTGTGTGATTGGATGTCTTGGAGCCATGTGTTATCGCCCGTTGTAGAGGTTTTTTTCAGATCGTTCATGTTAAAGCAGCTGTTTTTGTTCTGCATGTAATTTCCAAGTTCATACTCTTGCTAGAACAGAATAACTGGTAAGATAATTGTTCTAACCTTTCCTAGATTGAGAACATGAAGCAGTTAAACTAAACACAAACAGATCATATTTTGCCTATAATTTTTGGTTTTTAGCATTTTTTCTTTTTAGGTTTTATAACTATAGTATTTACACAGGCTGGATCGCTGGCCCAACTCTGTGTTCCTTTTAGTCGCCTTCTACGACAGACAGGAATACTCACAGATTATTCCTCAAAGTTCTGAACATTAACTTTTATATTACGCGTAACGCAAAAAATAATAAAAATAGCACCGCTTTGTGAAACTATAAAAAGCGAAGATTCTTTTTTTCTTAGATGATTTGTCTGCCTGTGGATTAGTATACTTAGTGATGCACTGAGAGAGCATTGTGCTATTGTCGATAATATTCTATGATTTTAGAACTATACCTTTGAATAGTAATATAGAAAATTCATCGAACGAAGTCTGTTTTGAAGTAAAAACTTCTTCAGCCACGTTGAGCAATTTTTGGTAGGGGAAAACTTAAGGGTTCGCTTCACCGACATGCTCGTGACGAGGTGCGTGAGACTAGCGACGCTGGTGCAGATGGTTGGGGCACGTTCACAGAATGGATAAAAAAAGGCTCCCAAAGCTGATCATGGAGGGACGTCTAGATGGAGAGAGAGAAAGAGGCAGGCCTAGACTGCGATGGCTGGTTGATGTGGAAGCAGACCTTTGGCTTCTTGAGGTAAGAACATGGAGAAGAGCTGAAGATCGGTCCACGTGGAAGTAAATTGTCGAGGAGGCCAAGGTCCTCCGTGTACCATAGCTCCGTGTGATGATGGTGAGTAAATATCCAGTTTTAAGCTGCTAATGGATGCAAACATACAATAATTTGGATGATTTAAGTAATGTATTATACATTAATTACTAAGTATTAAGCCTGTGCAGCTCGTCATGTTTTAATTTTAAATAAATTATTTGAAAATGTATATAATTATTTCTCGGAGAGTCAATAGAAGCGTAAACTGTACTAACAATTTTAATTTACAAATTATAAAATTTAAATAATTCAGACTATAATTCATCTTCGAAAAAATAACACAATCAATCGAAATTTTTGAATTTTCACTTCTGTCGGCAGTCCTCATGACTGCCTATTTTATTTATTTTTGTTATTTATTCTTTAAAAAAAGAGAGAAAACAGGCAGTAGAAAACAAAAGAAAGGATTCTCGAAACGGAGAGTTATAAAAAGACTCAAGGACACAGAGCCCCGAATCTTGATATGGCCGTCGACCTTGAGAGAGTGCTCAATAAGGATTTCGTTGGCGTAGGTCCTGGCTCGGGCGTTCACCTCAACTTTCGGCGCACTTGTTCCAATTCGGTCATTTAGCACGAAATTCTTCACGAAGCAAGAGTTCCTCGTAACTAATTTATACTCGTATTATAATCTATTGTAGTTTAGACGTCCAGCTTATATACTGATAAAAAAAGAACTGTACAACAACCTGTGACAGGTTTTGGGCTCACTACATGGTAGAGACTCTACTGTTTTTTTTTATTAAACGATTTTTACAACTTAGTTGTTCATCAGTCCAAAAAGTTCTCGCTTCAGATCTCGATCCAGCGAGTTTCATTCTCTAAGCCCCCTCACTGCCATGCTCTCCTCCATATCCCCCAACCATCTATTTTTGGTTCGCCCTCTTTTCCTCCTTTCTGTGAAATTGAAACATGATTTTTCGTTTTTTTTTTTGTTTGTTTTTTGTCCATTGTGTCAATATCAGTCTTTCTAATCGTTAATAAAATAATTTCAAAAGCTTCATTACAATAGGAATGCTTTGCTTTATCATTACGCAAATTTTAAATTATTTAATCACATGGAACTTTCAAATACTTTTTTTTCAAATATTTCCTCATAAACCTACCATTTCCTCATAAGTACCATGTTCCATCCCCCTGTTTTTTAATTTTTTAAATAGGATCTTTTTACGTACAAATTCTCGAGTTTTATAGAGGTGAAAGTTGTAATAATTTTGGTTTAAACTAAATTCGAGTTAGAATAAGTAATTTAAATTTTTACTTATCCTTTAATAATATCCCACTGGTGCCTTTAGAACAGATCCGATATTTAGGGTTGCATCTCGACAAACGGTTAACCTGGAATCCTTAAACTAGACTGAACAGACAAGAAACCGCTCGACGATTTAGACTACTTCAACACGTACTAGACAAATGTTCTAAGCTTCCAATTAACTACAAAAGACTCATATACATGACAACCTATTTGGACTTACGGAGTTTTGGGGCTCCACTAAACCATCGAATTCCTCTCGTATCCAATCCCTACAAACCAAAATCCTTCGTAAAATCCTCAACGCTCCTTAATTTGTTAAGAATAAAGTCATCTATAACGCCCTTAATGTCCCATTTGTTGCTGATTTGACCCGAACCCGGTATCTATCCTTTCATAACAAACTTCATTCCCAGACCTTCTTAGTTGAACCAGTGGGTAGTTTCTCTACTTGCCATTAACTCATGTCATTATGTATCACATAGCCTATTTACTTGATGTATTATTTAAACATCACAATACAGTTGTAAATATCAATAAATAAATTTTTTTTAAATAATTTGTTTACTAATTAATTAAATTATTGTATACATTTTTGGAACACAAATAATTATTAATCGATTATATATATGTTTTGTTATAATGATTGATTGATAATGATCAAACTATTTAATAATGTTCCTACGCTCTAAATGACTTGAGGTTGCTATGGCGAAGGTTGCGGATTCAAATTAGCAGTAGTAGATAATTGATTTAATCTGTTAACAGTCCTGGATCCATTTGGGACCTGCAGACACTCCTGGGGCCCACTTAGTCTCTATAAAGTAGCTACTGTTAATTCGGCGTGATCTTGGACAAATCACCTTTCTGCAGAACCGTACTGTCTCTACCATTTACTGAACCCAAGATCCTTCATGGGTTGCAGTCATACAGGTTTTTTTTTATTTATGAGTGTATGTAATTTTATAGATAGCACCCGCGATTATTTTCTATATTATCTATTGATATAGTTATGCTAATATACGTTATGAAGATTCCATTCTGGTTGGAATCCAGATCCAACTCGTTTTCTACGTGAGTCAGTTTGTTACCTTAATGTTTCGTTTCCCCCGCAATTATATAGGCGGCGGTTCTAATCTCCTTCAGATTGGGGCCATTAAAATGATCCGCGTGTGTATTAAGAATAAAGAGGAAGAGGAAAATAAAAAAAAAAAAACGATATGAAGATACAAAACATAAAATAAAAAGTTAAAGCGAAAGAACCCTCGCTAACGAATCGGCTCGCGTGAGGACTCCGACTGTCTAATTTACATTTCGGAGTTCCCAGGAGAGAAAATAAAAAAAAGTCAATTTAATGGAGCTATCGATAGGGCTGGCCCGGCAAGGTGAGAATCCAAATGCACCTCTTTGCATTGGTGCATCCGCCAAATGCAGCTATTTGCATCGGTGCAACCGCCAAATTATTCGCCTTCCTAGTAGGCTCTCTTGCACTTAAATGCATCTCACTCCTTCATTTTTTCCTTCTTCGGCTGTTTAGCCTCAGTTAAAAAAATAATAAAAACCTGGAAGGTGCAATGCCGAAGTTTTGGTCTTGTTTTGTCGTGGTGGCGGCTGACGAACACTTATTCCTACTTAGAGAGCTTTAAAGGAGCAAGCGTTAAGTGTTTTCTTTCGACAAGCACTATATTTTATAAGGGATCAAATTCAACCACTAAGCATTAATTTGAACTATTTTTATATTTAAAAACTAAATAAAGAATAAATTAATAATTGTGGAAGTATCCAGAAAGTATAATTGTTGTTAAGATTACATTTTATTATAATTATTTGAAGATTCCGAAAGCAATATGTTTTCCATATTAAGACTTCATCAATCTGAATAAAATAGAATCGTATAAATTAAGGATACGGCACATCTCACATCAACAAACTAGAAATTGCTTTATGAAATCAGACATTTAATAAATTGCTGTTTAGGTTTATGATAGGGTAATAACATCATCATCAGTGGCGCAACAATCCAGTTATTGAGTCAGGCCCTCCTTTAGTTTTTTTTTTTGTTTTGTTTTTTAGTTTCCACAATGATTTACGATTCGGGTAGTGATTTATGCTCCTTCGTAACCTTGAAATATGTAGTGGTACGGCTGCTACCTCAGGGCCTTCAGACTTGCTCCCATATCCCGGGTGGCTGTCTAGGGAAGGTAACCCAAGGGTACGTACTGTAGTTCCCCCAATTTGGAGGACCAGCGGCTAGTTGCAGTCTCATGACTGATGATTAATTCTCTACGCCATCGACTAATAACATCGATGGTAAATCTAAGGGTTTTTATTTACCGCTTTGAGCAAGAAATGTCGTATGGATGGTCATACTTGACATTTTAAATTATTTTTTCGTTCGCACATCGCAAAATTCCAGATTTTTTTAAGGGTCATTAAAAAATTGTAATTAAAAATTTAATTAAATATAAGAACTCATAACGTTATATTATAAAAGTAATACTTAATAATGTCCTATAATATGAATGCCCTGACTGGCAGACTGAGCCAATAACACTGGCTGGCATAACTTTACAATTTACTACCTGATAAGAAACCGGAAGGGAGATAACCCAGTTCAACAACCATCAAACTCACCATCACAGGAGGCCGCTGTACAAGCATACATATCATTGCGGTTTCTATGTATGATTGTTGTTTTAGGGAGGTAGTGTGGTCTGTTTGTATGGATTCAATAATGATTTCAGTAGCATCCATTATTAAATATTACTTAGTCATCATATATTGAAATTTCGATTCATTAAAATATTTAGTCATTTTATTCAGTCGATATATTCTGCGTGCAATAAACAACCCAGTGTTTTGTTAAATATAAACACTGCGCACATTAAAAAAAAAAATTCAACCTAGAAGATTCTCGAATCCTTTTAAGGAAAATTCAATAGTAAAATGGTTAAAAAAGATTCGTTAATATTATTCAGATTATGATTTTGTTTTCGTCTGGAGTATAATTATCCATCGAATAGAACTAACGAAAAAAAAAGATTTTTGAATACTAAAAAATTTTTAGGGAAACGGATAAAAATTATTAGAATAAAATAAACTGAATTGGACTACTTGTGGCCCCTTACAACTTTTGTGCCAAATTACAAACGAATCCGCTCATTAATCTCAAATCGGGTATCTCTAGTTAATGTAATAAATAGCCAATAGTCGATTACATTGCATGAGAAATTAATTTAACATACTAAAATGTTTACACAACAATGAGTATATTCAGAAATATATATATATTTTTTTTTAAATGTACCACTACAACCCATGAAGGGTCTTGGGTTTAGTATAGGGTAGAGGATGTACCTACTATTTTTAGGTAAATATAGGAAGTTGTGTAACCCAAATAAGGTTACTCTCATCATAGAGTCTGGGTGAGCCCCGAGATGGGGATCGAACAGGGCCTATTTTTGTCTGTTAAATATGTATTATATGGATCATGTAATTTATCCGTAAAATACATTAAAGCCGGAATTGAACCTGGACCTTCTGCATTGCATCTCAGCACTGTACATACTCAGCTTCCCGTTCCCATGTTAAAGAATAATAAAAATTTTAAAAATAATAATTCAATTAGATAAGAAATAAAATTACATGTTTGTTTATTCTCATGTATTTTAATTTGATTTAATTTTATTGGTAATATCCCCAGCCAATTTCTTCATACTTATTTTTAATTTAGCATTTATATTTTGGTAAATTTACTGGAGGATCATAGAATTAAAAATAAAAATATTATTCATTTATATATAAATATATATATATATATATATATTCTGGGATTCAGGACAGTTACAGGGGGCAGTACCAGCCGACAGAAAAGGGCCAGAAGCGGGCACGGCAGGATATAATTTAGTGGGAGCGGCGAGCTTTGAACTGCCGGCCACTAGATCAACCCCACCGCCCGGCATAACTCACCCATCGCGAGAAATAGTCGATTTAGGACCTCCCTTCTCCTCTCGCTAATAGTCCCTATTCTGCCGGGACTCGGATCCGCACGCTCTCCTTCGATCCTGTCGCCGAGGAACAAGGCTTGTAATCCTGAAGGAGTAGGGTCATGTATGGGGAATGGAATCGATTGGCCGTAACAGCAGGATATAGATGTGCTCGCTCATATATCGAGAATGTCCTTGTACCGGTTAAGGCAGCCGTGCTGCTACATAGCGCATTGTGAAAGTCTTGGAGGTTTGGTATGTGTGTTTTATACAAACTGAAAACTAACATTATATCCTAAAATTAATCTTAAATGTAAATAAAATAACACAGTTATAGCAATCATGCAAATCCGTGTTAGAGATTGGCTGAGTCAGAAATGTTTTTTATTCTGTTATCAGAGTACTCTCGCACGGATGTGGTTATGGTCGGTAGAAGTTATCTGGAAGTTCCTCCTGGCTAAGTCCGATAGACTCGCTGAAAAACAATGACAGTGGCCCTCCAGACTTGCTGGATGGATGTGATGCAGGTTACTCACATTTAGTGGATAACTAATGGATCATACTCAGGTAAAACATTCATTATTTGGAGGGTAACTAGTCCACTGTTCGAGTCTTCGGGTGGGGACTCCTTCAGGAGATTCATGGCGCAAGTTCATTAGGTTATGAGTAGTGGTCTATGAGCGGAAGTTTGTCATCAGATATTTGTGGTATCGGCTTCGCTTAGCCTTATTATCATTATCTTTAGAGTACATTTACTAGTTCAGTAAACTAGGTATCCAGTATCCAAAAGACACCATATCAGTTTTCTCTGGTAGGCATAAGTCAATTATAGTTTTGGATTATAATGCATGTTGGGGTTTTGTAATATAATGTTGCGGGCAAATTTTGATTAGTACCAAAGTATATTTATTATTTTAATTTTGACTAAGCAACTTATGATGTTTGTTTTCTTTCATAATAACATTCATGTGGTTGGTTAAACATATTCTCGATTCCTTATACATCGCAGCTTTTTCCCCTTACCTAAACGAAACACGGGAAAGGAGATTGGGCGGCTTGAGATCAAGAACAGATTCCCCGTGCGCAGTAAGATACACGATCCCTACATATCGGCGCATTCCACTCGGATGAGCACTGGCCCTGTCATGCAGAAGCAAAATAAGAAATAGGCAAAAAATGCCTCGGAGATTGTCATTGATGACTATCGGCTAAGAAACCCCACCCACGCACGAGGAATAAGAAAAAAAATGGCACGGAAAAAGAAGACTATGGGTTGAAGGGCCGGTGAGCCGGGCAGATGGCACCCGGCAATGGTGTCTTTTTTCCCAGGTCACTGTCCTCCTCATTCATCTCGGCACCTGTTCCAATCGATATATCGATATCGTTCGCTTAGAGTCGATCCCTTCAATTGCCGAGACGTTCGCGAGCGAACTCTGGGCTAGCTTCTCTGAGGTTTATCATAAACTGTAACGCTTATTTCTTTTCTTTTTACTTATACATTTAAACTAGAACGGTTTCAACTATGCTTACCGATACCAAATAACTTATTTGCGTCAATGGAAGAAGATAACTCATTGGAAGGATAAGATAACAGCTTATTATTTTGTATTATGAAACTCATAATCGATCATCATTGTCATTATAAATGGCTAACGATAATGCAGAGGACCGACCATAATGCTGCGATAATTGCGAAAAATAATTGAATTGGAAAAGTCATTCTTCTTGGTCTTACGGACTCAAATCCTCACTAAAATGTTATTTAGTGATGATACATATATACAACATGATATATATATTATGTTTTTATTCCTGTTCATATCTGTTATTCTAAAGGGACTTTGTCCCAGAATAAAGTTACTTTTCTATTCTATTCTATTCTATTCTAAAATGGTGATAGTTTTTCCGGTCTTCATTTGAAGGTCTTGAGATTGTTTTATAAAGGATTATTACAATCAATACGGCAATCATTACTATTGTTATAGATATAATGGTTAATATTATTACCTTAACTAAGGAACATTGAAAGTCAAATGTTGTAACTATACTAAAAGTTCTTGTTTTTTGGAGTTTAAAGGCGTAATTATAAAATGTTGGTATGTATTGTAGGTAATAACATAAGGTACATGATGTATATAAATAACACGCATGCACGAACGCACGCAACCCCCCCCCCCCCCCACACACACACACACAATTTCTCATACATACTAAATTATACTATATGTACTAAATTGAGCTAGTTTACTTTATTGAACTAGTTAAAAGTTTAAATCAATTATAAATGAGTAACTTCAGTTTATAAAATCCCGGATGATCTCAGTAAGTATTTGAGACGTACGACTTCAAATATTTAATAAGAAGTTTTTTTCTTTTCAACGAACTACAATAATAATTTCTATTATTCATCACTAAGAATAAGTATCATATTTGATATATAAAGATTATCTAAATTTGCATGGATGATGATACAAAATTAAACTAAAGCTAATTTCCCCAACATTTAGGCCATCATCAGGAACTTAGACTCCATCTTTTTTATTGTTATTTTACTAAGCTTTCCATTCATTAAACAATGCAATATGCAATATTTAAAAAATATCTCTGTTTAGCTCAGTTTACTGTCAACCTAACCTAGTGAACTGGTTAGGACTGTTTATAAAATGTTTAATTTGCCTGCATCAGGCTGTTGATGTGAGATATGTTGTAACCCCCTCTGCATTTATGTACTTTTTATATTCTGATGAGACGTGAATTGGTAAAATGGTGATTGGCCGGATGTCAACAGAAGTCTCATCTTAGAATCTTCATGAAAAAAACTATATAGCTTGTAGGTAAAATGAATTTTTGCACTTAGGTTTATGTTCCGCATTTATGTACAGGTAAGATAGAATGTTTACAAGTTCTTGAAACAAATATTTTTAAAAAATAATTAAGGTATAAATGTTGGCCTAATTATACTAAGTCAACTTGAGAATCAGACGATTAAATCAATAAATAATATTTAATAAGTAAATTATATAATAATGAATAGAATTCCCATCCATAATCCCCATTGTTGATTTTAGTTGCGATTTGTGTCATTAATCAAACGAAAATTTATGGAATAACATATACGTTGCAGGTCATTGGAAGGCGATTTCAATATTTAACTCATTGTAATGACTGTTACTTTCGATGTACAATTAATCATATGATATCAACCGTCGGAATAAATGAAGCAAATTGAGTTAGGAATGTAATAAACGGCAAGCAATCTATCTTGTACGAAGAGCTCTTAAGTTCTCCCTATTTATATTCATTTAGCAATTATCCTGTTAGAAAACTAGAAGTGTTATTGCTTCAAGTAATTTTTTACTTTGACATGCTTTAAGTAGATAAAAGTTGTTGTTTTTTTCTTGTTTGAGTAAATCAAATAGAAAAAAAAAGTTCTTTCCTATTCGTTTTCACTCGGGCCTCTTATTCATGTTTTCAATTAAGTGAAAACGTATAATATTTATAATAGGACTTCACCTCAAATTCTATTGTTTCAAAACTTCTGAACTGAAATCGATCGATATTTTAAAAAATGACAGGCGAACAAACAAGTTTTGTTTGCCACCTTTCATGAAAATAAATATTAACAATGTCTATTTATTTCTATTAAAAAGTTTTATTTTCAATAAGTACATTTAAAAAAAAATGTATTTATTGAAATAATACAAATAAGTAATAATACAACAATTAAATAGAATGAATGATAGCATGAAAGGAAAGTAGAGAAACTACCCACTGGTAGTACTCAAATAACAAAATCAACCTAGAATGTCGCGAGTTCATCTTCTTTTCAGACACCACTGAGGTTTATCGGGATTCTAAGCGATAGGTTTGAAACTAGTGGGTTTGAGTTGGAATTAAGATTCGGGTTCCTCATAAAAAGATTCGGGACAAATCAGCAACTAATGGGACGTTAAGGTCATTATGAATGACGTTATTCGTAAGGGTTTTGGATTGTAAGGATTGGATACGAGAGGAATTCGAGAAGAGCTTAGTGGAGCCAGTTCTACTCTAGAAGCTATAGAGAACATTGCTTGTCTAATAAGTGTTGAAGTAGTCTGAAATGGCCAGCAGTTTCTTTTAATTATGTGTTTTGAGTGGAAGGAGGAAGATCGTTGTTATAGATATGGGAAAGGGTTGAAGAGAGTGAGAAACTTTTCAACACTACGTATCATTTGAAGGAAAGAGGTAATAGGCTTATCAGGTTAATGTTGACGGTTTAGGAGCAAAGGAGAAATAAGGGAAGGAACGACTTTATAAAACTGTTTGACATAGACAGGTTATGTAGTCTGGATCTCATGATTAACTGAGTCGAAGGCTTTGGTGAAGTCGAAGAGAAAAAGAATTGGGATTTTTCTGTTGGTCGTTAAGGATTGAAGTTCTTAGACAACTGCCAACAAAACAGATCGAGTGGATTAATGGGAACGAAATTCAAGGTGTAGAGGATTGAGGAGGGATTTTTGCACATGGAGTCAATTTAGAGTGGTTTTGATACGAACGATGCGAAATAATTTACGATCACTTGATATATATTTCATATCTACTGAAGCGAAAGCAATATTTTCTGCTTTTAGAATAAAATAAATAAGTAAATTATTCATATAAGGAGAGAAGTAACACGCCTAACTTTCCCTTTGAGGCGGTGAACCGATGAAGCTTGCCGAAAGGGTTTAGGAGTATTTGGACCCTCATAAATAAACAGCTCGATCCTGTGGGTTGGATGAAACATATGCATACAACGCTCCATGAATAAATTCCATCCATCAGTTATTTCAACTTTATTGATCACTATACCGGTACCTTGGTCGATGTATTTATAGATGAAGAACTCTGCCGTGGAATACGGCCACTGTATCCAAAAAATATTATTGCAATGAGTTAGGCTTGTGGCACGATTATATACTTAATTAGAAAACTGAGTACTTTCCTCTTATAAGGGCACACTTAATGATAATGGGAGAGGAGATAGCAATCATGTGACCTTTTGACTTATTGTTTATGTAAGTTTTCTTTTTACCGCTTTTCTGTTTTCATTTATAAAACATAATTCAAATGTCTTCCAAAGACAAATATCGAAACGGTCTCATTCTTCCAAACAAAAAGAGATAATACTTCGGTGGAAGTGATGTAAAGAAGGTCGCAACATGAAATTATGTTTAAATACTATGACCTGGAGGTGTCGTTTGAGAAGTTGCAGAACTAAGCGCGGTTTAAGAGTTGAAGCCTAGTTCGATTCAATAAAATTGTCATTTGTAAATTCCGTGAGATTCATTTATTTCTGGAGTAAGGAAATGAAAACAGCTAAATTTTGTCAGAAGAACCTAAGATGTCAACAAAGGCGTCCAAAGTTTGAGAGATTTGTTTGTTATTGCGTCAAAACAAAACGGATATCGAATAATAGTAAGAGAAAATAATATGTTCGAGGTGGATCTATATCGATCTATCTATAAATCTATAAATATCGAAACTTAGTGATATATCTATAGACATAAATTGACCCGATAATAATACAATAAATGTTAATATTATGTTATTATTATTAGTTTTTCTTTCTTATTCAGACATCTCTTGTCCCTTGTATTGTAGTAATCTTGCACAAGGAGTGCCACCTGTCTCTGTCAAGGGCTGCTCTCCTGGCTTCCACCCTTCCAATCCCTTTTTCTTTCAGGATATTTTGGAGGTTATTCTTCCAGGTCACTCACCCTTCCCCTGGGTCTTTTTCCTGTCGGTTTAAAATCCATAGCTTTCTTCACTGACCAGCAGTCATCCAACCTCATTACATAGCTGAACATTATTATTAGTTAAATATTATTATTATTTAAATTTCATTGTTCTTAAATCATGTATATATAATACCTTCGTGAGATATCTTGTTACGTCAATACTCTTAAACAGGAGCGCTAGCGTTGGATGGTAAGGTTAAGTAATAATAACATCATAACTGCTACAGAGCTGGTTCGAATCCTAAGCCGGTTGGGGATTTACGAAATTAATGTCTATCTTCCCACTCAGTTCATAAAACCTGTTAAACTGTAAAAACTCTTCTTAACAGGAGCTGGAAAACAACTTGAACATCATTTAAAAAAACGGGAGTTACATTGCCTCCGTCCGGACAAGAACTCCGTCGTGACCTGAGATCGCCGAAGTGGAGGATCGGTGGTCCCAGACCGCCCTAGGACAGCCGGTAACGGTCCACGAGGAGGCTTCGGGATAACGGGCTAGTCTTTTTTCCAGGACTACTAAGAATCAGGCAAGTCCTGCTGCCCGATGTCCTTTTGAAGGATGAGGACTGCAAAAACATCCCCGCACCTTTCTTTCGCTGATTAGCCGTCGACTCAGTAAGGGTTTTATCCCAATAGAGGCAGGCTAGCGTTTTTGACCATTAACGTATCCTGTCAAGCGTAATCATATTTAATGAGAGAATCGCTACAAACACCTTATTAAAAAGAGATTCGAGATCACTTATTTCAATTAAATTAGCTAAACTTTTCTACCTACAACAAAAGAGAAAAAAACATAAAGAAACAGAGAAAAACAACTTGCAATGTGTTCAGTACATTGTAGGAACCGTACTGAATCTTGGCCCCATTTTTTTTAATGAAAGGCTCCCTCTCCACTGTTACACAATAAACTGTATGGATATATAAAAAAAAAAAAATTATTCATTAAAAACAAAACATTTATTTTTACTGTCACAAAATCCAAGGTTATAAGTTTCTTTTTAAGATAAAGAAATACTGGTAAGAGAAAAATAACAGAAACTAAGTGAGTTTTTTTTTTGTTTTTAACTTGTCTTCACGCCCTGGGGTGGGGAACTAGGGTCTATTCACTGTTAGTATAATAAGCAGTTTATATTGAATTCCCAATTAAAGGATTATTGGTAGGCTGCTCCGGGACAAGTTAGAAAAAGGGTACTCTTCCCCTCAGGAACAAGCGGGATTCACGGCTGGACGGTCATGTATGGACAATATTTTTGTTGAACGTCTACTTATTGAGAAGTCCCAGGATAGGAAGCAGGAACTCCACATGGCCTTTATAGTTCTGGAACCAGCTTATGACAATGTGCCTAGAGAGAGGTTATGGATAGCACTTGAAGAAGCAGGCATTAGTGGGACTCTGATAAAGGCGGTGAGACACCTATACACCAACGACTTATATTAGATTAAATGCGGTAACCACCTTTCGGACCCTTATCATGGTACTAAGGGATTGAAGCAAGGTTGTAGCATGTCACCTACTCTCTTCAAGATATACCTTCACGAGGGAGTGAAACCTTGGTACAAACAATGTGGAGATGTTGGGCCGTTCATTGATGGCGAACAGCTACTACCCTTATTCTTCACTGACGACCAGGTCGTGTTTGCGAGGCGGAAGGTCTACCTTGAAATGATGATGTATACCCTAAAGATCTACTACGAGACGGTGGGCTTAAAAATTAACTTCGAGAAGACCGAGCATATGGCCGTTGGAGATCCTGATACAAATGCGCCTCCCTGTGGACTGTAAGAAAGTAAATATATTTAAGTACTTGGGATCTTATTTGGATACTACCGGGTCGTCGGAGCATGACGTCAGGAAAAAGGTGGAAAAAAAAAACCTGTACCACTACGACCCGTGAACGAGTCTGGGGGTTCAGTACATGGTTGAGACTGTACTGTTTCATGGACAACGGTTCTGCAAGGAGGTGACTTGTCCTAGGTCACGCTCAACCGCCAGGTTTTTCCTCCTTATTATGGGTACCCTATCTTTATAATATTTTATAGAGGCTGGGTGAGCCCCAGGAGGGTCCTAGATCCTATATGATCCATCTCCGGCCTCAAACAGACTAAATAAAAGTAACTGCCCGCAGCGGGATTTGAACGAGGATTTCCGGCATGGCAACTCAGTACTCAACCACTGAGCCACTCCGCTGAGGAAAAAGGTGGAGCAATCCCGAAAAGCTATCCTGACTTATTCTTCGGAAATCTGGACTACGAGCTCCCATCTGTACTCAAAGGTGCAGGCGGTTGAAATGGATTTCTGGAGTAGGTTTTTCCCTGTCACCAGCCTGGGTAGACTAAGAAGCGAAGAGATTCGACAGAGGATGGATGTGAATAAATCAACAAATGAAAGAATCGGGACACGCCGCCTAAGATGGTACGGCCATGTGAAGAGAATGGCATTTGAATGTTGGCCGAACCGAGTGGTGGATTGGGTTCCATCAGGGAGGAGAGGACTCGGACGGCCCAGAATCAGGTGGATGGAGGGAGTCCAGGAAGAGATGGCCGGTAGGGGTCTCCAGGAAGACGATTGGGTGGATCGAGAGGTGTGGACCTCTGCTCTGACAGGTTTATTAGGCAACCCATGTTGGAACGCCTATAACAATAATAATAATATTGAACTCGAGACCTTGAGCTCAGTAGCCCATTACCCTACATAATGATATAATATGCTACTCAGATAAAAATTTGAGATCTCATAAAAAAATGCAGAGCAGATAAATAACCTCACATCAACAGTCATTCCAAGACTGATCAATATGCTGGAGGACGACTGAAGTAACATTATCACATCTTAAAATGTTTATATTCGAGTAATAGAATAATCGACAACACCAAACTGTGTGTCTGTCAACTCCCGAAACGTTGGCTGAATAACCATTTACTTTTAATTGAGAGTCTTAAAGAATTTTTTGGAATGTTTTCATAATTTTATTATAATTAATCGGTTAATTTTAGGCCCTGTCGCAGGAAGGGTGTTGAGGATATTGCCATTAAGAGGATTAATGGCGTACATGGGAATATTAATGGAGGCCATCAGGGATCGATTATAGCCCGTCGCAGAGTCGATTATCAACTCTGATTCAATCTGCTCAAGTTTACTAGAACGACAAGGCCCAAATTATTGGAGCCATAGTGCATTATATTAGCCAAGCCATGCGGCATTAGCAAGAGTGGGCCCCGCTGCACTAAACCAGTTAACTGCAGCTAGTCTCTTCTTCATCTTGGCCCATCAGAGACAATTTTCCCTCCTCGAAGTTTGTCACCGGAAATGCAATTTATGACAGGCTTTTAAGGGCCTCAAACAATGTTAGTCTGCATTGGTAGAACCGTCGCTGTAGAAGTTAAGTTTAAATCCGGCCAAGGCGATTTAAAAAAAAAATGTTTATAGCATCACACACAAGGGGTCATACTATCTTCTCATCAAGCATGCTTTAACATGTTATTGTTCTTTTTGTTGGGCTTAACAATATCAACCATAAGTAGTATAAAACAAGTCAGATCCAAAGGATTTAACATCTTCCTAACTGGGAGCCGGTTTGGGTCCCATAAAATGTATTTCAAGGCAGACCCATAGAATGAATTTATTTACTAAAATGTCCTTTCTCTTTTTTACAGGCAAGCTTATATAATAATGTGAGTTATTAAAAGTTGAAGAAAAATATTGTTGTAATAAAAATAAATATTTCTCATTTTTACAGAGCAACTCAATCTAGTTTTTATTTCAAGACACAAAGGTTAATATTTCAATCTACCGACAAACACGACGGTGGTCTGAAAAGTTTCCGCCGAACATCGCCAAAGTTCACCAAATGGTGCTAGACGACCGCGGAATTAAAGTGAGAGAGATAACAGAGGTTATGAACATATCAAAACAACGTGTTTCTTACATATTAAATCAACATTTTGATATGAGAAAGCTGTCCGCACGTTAGATGCCGCGTTGAACATTTGCAAAGCTCTGTTGGAGCAGTTTAGGCGCAATAGATCCGAGTTTTGGCGCCGATTAATTACAAAAGATGAAACTTGGATACACCATTATACGCCCGAAACAAAAATACAGTCCAAACAGTGGACTGCAAAGGGGAAACGGCTCCAAAAAAAGGAAAACTGTTTTCTCGGCTGGAAAAGTGATGGCGACTGTTTTTTTGGGATAGTCGTGGAGTTATTTTAATCGATTATCTTCAAAAAGGAAAAACCATTACAGAAGCATACTACGCATCATTGACAAGCTGAAGGCAGAACTTGCGGAAATACGGCCACATTTGCAGAAAAAGAAAATCCTGTTTCACCAAGACAACGGTTGAATTACGGTTTGAACTGCTTGACCATCTACCTTAGGCTACACCTACATTGGATCCGGTGTGATACGATGAGACGTCGCCAAATGACTGAAATATATCGAGAGTTATAACATTTGGTTCTTTAAATTTATAAAATTAAGATTATTTATTAATTATGTTTAATACATTTATATTTTACTATAATGTATAGTAAAATATGTATAATGTATACACCCCAGTATCGTATGTGATAGAATCACGTCGCACCGAGTCGGATCCAAAGTACGTGTACTCACCAGATCTAGCCCCAAGCGAATTCTTTGTTTTCCCTCATCTAAAAATTGCGCTCGGAGGACCGAGATTTACGTCAATTGAAGAGGCAATAACTTTCGTGAGCAATTATCTTGCTGAGAAAAACGCCGAGTACTTTTTGGACGGGTAACAGAGATGGGAGCATCGCTGGGAGAAGTGTGTAGAGTTACAAGGATACTATGTTATATATAGATACTTATGTATAGCTAAAGCTAATCGGACGATGCTACAGTAGGAGTCCTAAATTGTTCTTCTCCATATATAATTAGGATAAGGACCTTTAACGAGTACCTGACATAGCACAGGCCCGGGATTTTACTTCCCTTCCAAAGGATGGCATGGGTAAAGATTTTGTACTCCCTTTTAAAACAATCACAGGGCCACAAGCCGTGATCCCGGCGATTACTGGACATAGAAAGTGTTATGCGAACCATTACGCCACAGGGGCCTCCTCCCATTAAATAAAAAATAAATAAATAGAGATAAATAAAGAGTAAATTAACCAACTAGCGAAGGTTATTTTAACTAATACTATTGCAAAATGAGTGATATCTGCGAAAATCGATCCCCTGGTTTAAAAGAGACGTCTTGTGCCAGCTCCTTGAGCGGAGGCTTCAACGATTACTTTCCTCACTGCACGCACTCATTATGCGCTTTATAATGCGGGGGACCATCAAGTGAATAATTATGCACCGATATAAAAATAGACCGTGGGACCTGCGGAGACTTTCCCACAAAGAGCCCTAAAGGTATCTTCAACCCTTCACCCGATTTTTTCAAAAATATCCATCCCCAGCTAATAACAGATGAGATGTAAATTATGCGAAAAGTAATTGCGGCCATGGACGGATGATCCGCGAGCTGTCAGCTGATAGTTAATTACCCATCGCTGCTGAGGGATTTGGTCCAGTTCGCACAGCCAATAATTCTTACCTGCCATCGCAAGTGTCCTAGGGATATCGATTGCTCTTATCATGGCTGTCCGACCTGGTGGGAGGCAAAAAGGTAAATAATGCCTTTATGATCTTATACAAATCGCCATGCAAATGCCTTCAATACTCGAATTTGTTATACAGAAACTTTAAAGCCTGTATCACTACAACCCGTACAAGCCTTGGGTTCAGTACGTGGTAGAGACTGTACTGTCTATTGGCCAACGGTTGTGCATGGAGGTGATTTGTCTTAGATCAACCGTCAGATTTCCTCCCTATTTTGGGAACTTACTTTATAGTGGCTAGGTGAGCTCTATGAGGGTCCTAGAACACATAGGGTCCATCTCCGGCCGGTAACAGTTTAGATAAAATCTACCAGCACCACGATTTGAAGCCCAGGACCTTAGGCACAGCACCTTAGCGCTCTACCAAAACTTTAAACCAATTAGATCTCATAAGTTGCAAAAATATATCCTTAATTTGCATACAAAATATCTGAATAAACATATTAGACTATATTTAAAAAAATAAACAACAGTTAATGATAATAATAATAACGAACTTAAAAATATATATTGTCATTTTTTTACTATGCTTTTATGTATTATATTCCAATATCAATAATCTTTTTTTATTGTTTATTGGAAAGTAAGATAACACTGAAGGGTAATAAGTAGAGATCCATTCCACAGTTTGCTAAGGATATTCAAGTCCATCTCCACCCTATACGTGTGAGAGCAAAGCGGAACCAGAGGAGATCCAGATCTATTATTCTTTTTAGTTTTCTGAAAACACAATACTATTTTTGACATACGTTTTTTTTTTTCAAATAACGCTTCCAATTAAATTTTTTAAATAGATAATTGACGAAGTTTACTATTGATATATTTCTGTTTTGCAGTGTTTCCTGACAGAAACAGCCACTAGCGCTAGCGAAGACAAAGGATCATAAAGACCGGGACAACCTCATTTGCATCTTGGCTATTAAACTCAGCTCATTACCAACATGAAGCGAAGAAAGCCCCTCTTACGTTCTTACACACTTAAAGGGAAAACGATTCCAATGAGAAGTCATGCACCGTTAAATTAATATGTTATATTATTTAAAACGGTTTTTCTATCATTTTAATGAAGCTCGACGCAAATCGCTAAATTGAAAAGAGTCTATTAATTTCTTCAAAAGAGAAGCAAATAGTTTCTTGGTTGAACTGGAAGATCGATTCGCCAAGGCTGCGAAGAAGACACACGTTAATTCAAGAATAGTTAAGTAGCTTCTGGAGTCAATGGCCACCATTTAATGCCTGGATGATACATCTCTTCATAGGCTAAAGTATGGAGAAAGTAAAGTGGAAAGGATTGGAAGAAGCATGAAGCTGGAATATGGAGGAATATGGTGTCTTAGCTCGTTAAGAGTTCATTCACGACTACTACGAGGGTGGTATGAAAAGACCGATTTCCGGCCTAACAAAAATACAAGACATTTTTTCTGATTTTATTTTTCAACATAGTCTCCTTGTAGCTCTACACACTTCTCCCAGCGATGCTAACATCTCTGTAACCCGTCCAAAAAGTACTCGGCGTTTTTCTCTGCAAAATAATTGTGATTGCCTCTTCATTTGACGAAAATCTCTGTCCTACAAGCGATATTTATAGATGAGGTAACAAGAAGAAGTCGCTTGGGGCTAGATCTGGTGAGTAAGGTGGATGGTTATGCAGTTCAAACTGTAATTCGTGGATTTCCGCGTTGCCAACCGCATAGGTGTGAGACGGTGCGTTGTCTTGGTGAAACAGTTCTGCCTTCAGCTTTTCAAGTAATGATGCGCAGTATGCTCCTGTAATGGTTTTTCCTTTGTTAAGATAATCGATTAAAATAACTCCACGACTATCCCAAAAACAGTCCCCATCAGTTCCCAGCCGAGAAAACAGTTTTTGCTTTTTTTGGAGCCGGTTCCCCCTTTGCAGTCCACTGTTTGGACTGTATTTTTGTTTCGGGCGTATAATGGTGTATCCAAGTTTCATCTTTTGTAATTAATCGGCGCCAAAACTCGGATCTATTGCGCCTAAACTGCTCCAACAGAGCTTTGCAAATGTTCAACGCGGCATCTAACGTGCGGACAGCTTTCGCCATTCGAACCATCGATTATATACCATTCGAAGATCGATTCGCCAAGGCTGCGAAGAAGACACACGTTAATTCAAGAATAGTTAAGTAGCTTCTGGAGTCAATGGCCACCATTTAATGCCTGGATGATACATCTCTTCATAGGCTAAAGTATGGAGAAAGTAAAGTGGAAAGGATTGGAAGAAGCATGAAGCTGGAATATGGAGGAATATGGTGTCTTAGCTCGTTAAGAGTTCATTCACGACTACTACGAGGGTGGTATGAAAAGACCGATTTCCGGCCTAACAAAAATACAAGACATTTTTTCTGATTTTATTTTTCAACATAGTCTCCTTGTAGCTCTACACACTTCTCCCAGCGATGCTAACATCTCTGTAACCCGTCCAAAAAGTACTCGGCGTTTTTCTCTGCAAAATAATTGTGATTGCCTCTTCATTTGACGAAAATCTCTGTCCTACAAGCGATATTTATAGATGAGGTAACAAGAAGAAGTCGCTTGGGGCTAGATCTGGTGAGTAAGGTGGATGGTTATGCAGTTCAAACTGTAATTCGTGGATTTCCGCGTTGCCAACCGCATAGGTGTGAGACGGTGCGTTGTCTTGGTGAAACAGTTCTGCCTTCAGCTTTTCAAGTAATGATGCGCAGTATGCTCCTGTAATGGTTTTTCCTTTTTTAAGATAATCGATTAAAATAACTCCACGACTATCCCAAAAACAGTCCCCATCAGTTCCCAGCCGAGAAAACAGTTTTTGCTTTTTTTGGAGCCGGTTCCCCCTTTGCAGTCCACTGTTTGGACTGTATTTTTGTTTCGGGCGTATAATGGTGTATCCAAGTTTCATCTTTTGTAATTAATCGGCGCCAAAACTCGGATCTATTGCGCCTAAACTGCTCCAACAGAGCTTTGCAAATGTTCAACGCGGCATCTAACGTGCGGACAGCTTTCTCATATCAAAATGTTGATTTAATATGTAAGAAACACGTTGTTTTGATATGTTCATAACCTCTGTTATCTCTCTCACTTTAGTTCCGCGGTCGTCTAGCACCATTTGGTGAACTTTGGCGATGTTCGGCGGAAACTTTTCAGACCACCGTCGTGTCTATCGGTAGATTGAAATATTAACCTTTGTGTCTTGAAATAAAAACTAGATTGAGTTGCTCTGTAAAAATGAGAAATATTTATTTATTTTTATTACAACAATATTTTTCTTCAACTTTTAATAACTCACATCATTATATAAGCTTGCCTGTAAAAAAGAGAAAGGACATTTTAGTAAATAATTCACAATTTAAAGTAAATAATTTACACACTATTTACAAAATTATTATTCTTAAACTGTTCAACAAAAATGTAACCGAGTGTAACCTTCCCGGTTTGTTTATCCCAACTGTTACCATAGTAACCATATCAGTAATATTTAAAAGACGTCTGGTGACCGTCTTTACACCCACACACACCGATATACATACATCGGTTTCTACTTATCTTGACTGTTATAGAAAATTCAAATAATTCTCCAAAAGAAATTGAAGAACTGGCTGGAAATCGAGAATCACGAATATATATACTTTTTTGGGCTCTACGCAGCTTGTAGACTTTTGGACGCCTTTACCAGCTTTCCCCAAGACTGACAATTGATTTCTTAATATTTAATTTTGACGGGATAGGGTTATTGACTCTATATACATGATCATTGCAGCCAGAAGTCTGGGTGATGGGGCCAACAACTCCACATATATACATAAATTACAACGAATTACTCGATTCAAATTTTATGTTGTTCTGTTTAGCGAGCTATAAATTCTTAATACTTTCATGCAGATCAACATGCAGAATCAATCGGAGATGTTTTATAAATTTACTAATATATGTAAGTATCTTAACACAATACAAAGGTCTGCCTTCACCAATGATTGTGATTTTTAAGACACAAGAGTTGTACATCCAAACCAAAAGACATGGCATCCAATCCTATAGCCTGTCGTTTTGTAACCGCACAATGCCCCTAAAGTTTGAAGGTACAACGCCTTCAGGTATGAATTATACAGCAACCTGCCTCGATTTACAAGAGATCCCGACGCTTTATGTAATAATTTATTATAAAATCCGAAGAGTCGTTGACTTTCGAGAGGGGAGCCGAAGAACCGTTCTATCTCAAGGGAAAGGTTGTCATGTGTTTGGGAGTTGGAAATTAAAAATAAAAAAATCCCGATTCAGTTTTTATTACTGATATAATATTGTTTTCACTAATATTCTTTTAGATTTATTGGTTTTTATTATATATATATATATATATATATATATATATATATATATATATATATATATATATATATATATTGGACACATAATATAAAACCATAATGTTAAAATCTGCTAAGTTTTATAATGTAATACTATATTTTTTTTATTTCTTATATATAATTAATATAAAAAAAAAAATTAATGTACGCGAGAAATTCATGATTTCCTCAGATACAAAATTTATCTATTAAAAAAAGATTAATATCCTTATTTTAAAACCTAAATTCTTGGGATCGAACTAACAATCATCCTGTCGAGTATAACTACAAAAAAAAAAATTCAGTTATAGTTAATTATATCAAATAAATTGATATTTAAGAGCAAAAGAAAAAAAAAAAAAAACCTGTACCACTACAACCCATGAAGGGTCTGGGGCTCAGTACATGGTAGAGACTGTACTGTTTCATGGACAACGGTTCTGCAAGGAGGTGACTTGTCCTAGGTCACGCTCGACCGCCAGATTTTTACCCCTTATTTTGGGTACCCTAGTTTTATAATATTTTATAGAGGCTGGGTGGGCCCCAGGAGGGTCCTAGATCCTATATGATCCATCTCCCGCTGCAAACAGACTAAATAAAAATCATGGCCTGCAGCGGGAATAGAACCAGGAATTCCGGCATGGTAGCTCAGTACTCTACCACTGAGCCACTCCTCTCCCTTAAGAGCAAAAGAAATATATACAAATTAAGACATTAGTGGAAACATTCCAACCAAAAGCATTAAGCCTCTAAACTAAACAAAATAAATAAAAACGGGAAAAAGGTATTCATTATTTCGTTCATTCGAACATCTTCAGGATGGATACAGAATAGTACTAAAGGAAAAAATACAAAATGCAGCTAGACACTATCCAGAGGAAACAAACGCAACTGAAAGCGCCTTCATGAGGGAAATATAGACAGGTATTTTTATTAATTTTTCTTTTTTAAGATTCAAGGCGATATAACATTTTTTCATTGATGTATATAAATATATGAAATGAGTTTTTAAATTTTTTTCTTTATTTTTAACAAAAAGTCTCGAAGCCATTAATTATCCAACGATTAAATTTTTTTATGAGTTCCTCCCAAAACGTAGTTATGATTATCTAAATAATTTGATAAGCATAGATTCGAGTTAAAATACCCAATACCAATATTTTTGTTCTTCCATAACCTCAAACGCGTTCTCCGGTTTCTTGTTTTTCTTCTTCTTCTGAAGTGCAAGAGAAAGAAATGACACGAGAGAGAGAGACATCGAGCTAGCACACAAAGGCTCATTCATATCCTCTTTGTTTTCCCGCAGGGGAAGTAGCCTTCCGTAGATGGCTGGCATGATATTCATATCTCTGCCGTGGAGGAATATTTTTAAAAAGAACCCGGTTCGTTAGCCTCCGCATTAATTGGTCTCCCTCGCATTTAATTAGAATGTTTTTATAATTAAAAAGTCCGGACGCGAAAAGGTTTAGTGGCCAGCCGACCGCGAAGCTCCATTTTCGACTTACTGGTCAACACGATCATGAAATGAACAAGGATAATTATTTCTTCATGAATAAATTATATAATTAGATCGTTTAGCTAGATGGTTCTCAATCCGGGCCCATAGGGTACATGGTGAGCTGAATTGTTTCTGAGCTAGTGGTTGTACAGAGAGGTGATTTTTTGTTTGTTTGTTTATTTATAGTCACTGTATGGCCCAATGGCTAATCGGACGATGGTACAATGGGAGCTCAAAATTTTTCCTATCTAGATATTATTAGGATAGGGATCTTTAGCGACTACCTGGCGCAGTAGAGACTCCGGAACACCATTTTACTTCCCTCCCGAAGGTCGGCTTAGCTAAGGTTTTTGTTTAAAAAAATCCTAAGGTCACCTGCCAGACCCCGAACCCGCCATTCAGATTTTATTATAAGGCAATTCGGGAATTTAAGAGGTAGGTTTGATATTATTGGATTTGAGAAGGAATGAAGTTATCAAAGGATTGATATCGGGTTCGGGCCAAATCAGCAACGAATAGATCATTATGGATTCGTAACAAAGTAAAGAGCATTGAGGATTTAGAACTGTAAGGTTGGATTCGTATCGAGTATTGGGATGGCCTAGAACAGCCCCAAAGCTCTGTTCTGTAATGGGTATTATAATAGTCAAGTATGTGATTCTTCTCTTAATTGGGAGCTAAGAGCGTTTGTCTAGTTAGTTTTGAAGTACTCTGAAATGGCATACTTATACGTTTGTAGCAACCTACAGCAAAAGAGAGGAAAAATGGAATCTGTATTTGTTATTGTTATTGTATAAATAAAAATAATAAGGCCGGGCGCACATTGAGACACAGTTGAACGCAGGGTAGTGTAGGTTAGGAAGGGCAGATTTGAGCAGTTAAAAAGCTGAGGTACTCATATGACCGCACATTGAAACGCAGTTTCTTATCATCTTTGTATATAATCGGTCGTCGAACGTACAAATGGACGAACTAAACGAACTTGACCTAAGTTCCGAATCTGATTCAGACGAACAAATGAATGAACTATTACTTTTGTATTCACTATAAAAACGAAATAAATGTACATGGAAAATATTATAATATTTCATGTTGGCGAACGGCTTCAATTAATTTTTCTTCAGTAGTGATATTATGAATAATAAGATGGAAATATTATGTGATTTGCAAATAATATTGAAACAAAATGATATGAAATATAATAAATTTTAACAAAAACTGCTTGACACGTTCGCAGTAATCTGTGTCACAAACACGGCGTGAAGCAGGTTCCCACATGCATTGAACTGTTCTGCCCTGCCCTGCCTTTCAACTAACGCTCGTTCGTTCATACCTATGTATCACATGGATTTTTGGTACGCTTTTTTTGGCAACTTTTTGGTACGCTGCCCTGCCTAACCTACCCTACCCTGCGTAAGACTGCGTCTCAATGTGCGCCCGGCCTAAGGGCTAGAGATGACTGCCCTTGACACTGGCGAGGTCAATAGCACGTCCGAAATCCGCCCTTGACTGCCCCTCCACCAACTCGTCCCATCTCCGCCGTATTCTTCTTTATTCCTCTCTCTCTCACACACACATACACACACACACTACGTTGGATCTTATTACTATATAAATATAACTACTGAGAGCATTGGTGATATTGTGAAAGATATCATGTACCAACATTACCTTACAGAACTATACAACTTAATTGAACTGACTTGAAACACTTGGAGGAGTATGTTAATCGATCTTTTTTTTAATCTTCTTGAGTTCACCCATAATTTAAACTATCCAATTTATTTATTGGTAGCACTACGACCAATGTATAGTCTGGGGATTAGTACTGTACTGTTCCTACCAAAATTGTTGTGAGGGGAGGTGATTTCTCCAAGATTACGCTCAACCACTAAATATTTTCCTCATGATGGGTACTGACTGAATAGAGGCTGGATGAGCCCAGAGAGGGTCTACAGATACTAAAGGATCTGCATAAAGCATATTAAATAAATTATTTGCCACAGTCGTATTTGAACCCGGGGCCTTTAGCTCTACCATAAACAACTTATTTCATAGGATAACTTAAGTGGATTCGACCAATTAGTAGAGATCAGTAAGATAATTTTTTTTTCAAAAATTGCTTGGGTAGTGAAGTTAATGGGGTACCCACTTTATAGAGGCTGGGTGAGCCGCAGCAGGGTTCTAGATCCCATAGATTCAAATTATATTAAAGTCTTGTCAGCAGCGGAATTTGAACCCAAGACCTAGGCGTGGCTACTCACCGATCTGTCACTGGGCTCTAATTTTTTTTTGGAAGAACTTTATTTCCTATATTATTTTTTTACAAAATTCAATAGGAAATTTAACATTTATTGCTAATAATATTATTTTGTTTGTAAGTATATCACATATGTGTTATACACACACCAAAATTGCACCGCAAGTTGTAAACGAAACCGAGACTGTAGTTTTGGAGGTGTGTCGCTGTTGTGCAGAACCAGTTTGCGACGTCTTGTTTTTGCCCCTGGGGCAGGTGGGTCCAGCTCCAGCTGCCACCTCTCTTCTCCAGCATCTGGAAGGACATCACTTCCAGGACTTCTTCGTCGTCCTTAGGTGGCTGACCGGTCTAAACAATGGGACTTACTTCTCGAGTGTATCGGTGTCTAACAGAATGAACAAGAGCACTGTGCGTATTGATTCCGAAAACTTTCCCATTCACTACATAAATCTTGATGAATTCATATATATTATTTAAAAGGAATATCTAAGCGATTTCGATAAACCTAATACATTTGGACAATCAGCTAAAAAAGAAGTTTCGGGTCCAGTACAATGCCAACGGTCGTGCAAGGAGGTAACTTGTTCGAAATCCCACCCCAGTTCTTACCCTTAATTATGTAGACCCACTTTACAGAGATGGGTGAGCCCCAGGAAGATCTTTGATACCACAAACTGAATCCGGGGATGATAAAAAGAATCAATAATTTATCTGTAAAGAGGGTTTACCCCAACCCAGATAATTCTACACACTAAGGGATGTCACTCCCTAACCCCCCCACCCTTTAACCCTAAGCTCAGGTTAACTCTAAGTCATGAGTTCAAGACCGACAAAGGCAGATAAATTATTTATTCTGATAAACCGGTAAATCGACTGTTGGAATGTGAAGACCCTCCTAGGGCTCATTCAGCCTCCATAAATTTTTCTTAATTGGTGGAAAAAACTCTTGGTAGACCGCGGCCCAAGTCAGACCACCTACTTGTTCGACCATCGACTCGGAAACAATAACCTACCGTATATTGAGCTCAATACCCTTCATGAGTTATGTATTTGTTTTTTCTTTTTCTTTAAAACTATTATTAATTTAATATAATTTTTAACTGTTCGCATTCGTAGTGCCAAGTTCTTCTATAGCCTTCGTCATTCAGAACCACTTTTCGAAAGTCTTATTCTATTATTTATATATAACTAAACAAGTACCGTTGTTTAGCCGCTTACTTATTTCCTCCTTGGCACCACGGTCATATGAGGACCTCATCCGTGTCCTTATTATGAGGGCCTCATCCACCACCGCCTGCCAATCACTCCGGTCCATAGGCAGTCTTCTCCAATGTCTGATTCCAAGCTGGTGAAGTTCGGCATCCATATCATCTAGCCATCTACTCTTTTGCTACCGAGCTTCCCAAACAACAGTCTTCTGAGCATTCTTGTTTCCGGCATCCTCACCACATGGCCCAACCATCTTAATCGAGCTTTTTATGAAGGACACTAAGTCTCGTTCTCCATAATGTTATCGGAGTTCTGCGTCATTACGGATCCTCCATGTTCCCTGGTCATAGATGGGTCCATAAATCCGCCGCAGTATTTTTCTCTCCCAGACATTCACCATTCGTTCTCTTTTTTATTCAGGACCCAACTTTCACCAACACATGTCGCAATTGGCCTGACGATGGTTTTATATAATGTGATCTTGGAACTTTTTAACATTTTCACGGTTTTAAGAGTCATTTGTATTCCATAGTTACACCAATTACCAGCGGAAAGTCTTGCTTTTATATCCTCCTCTATCTGGTTTTTGTGTGTAATATTGCGCCTAGATATTTAAAGTTTTGCGTTTTCTTGAAGTTGTACTCCATAAATGGGAATTGTTCTTCTACCAGAATGTTCCTTCTAGAGGTACACATGTACATGGTCTTGGGTTACTTTATATGCAAACACACTTTTTCTCCTGCTTGTTTAAATTCCTGAAAGGCTCCTGCGAGTGCTGCTTTACTCCTGCAAGTTAGAACATCATCCACATAGGCGAAGTTTTGCGTCATCTTATTGACTATTGTCCCACCTGGGTTTGTTCGAATCGCACGCGCTGCTGTTTCACGGGCTAAATTGAAGAGCACTGAGAATATTTTAACTTGGAATCTCGTGTTTGTGAAGGTCATCCTTGTGAGGGGATCAAGTTTTCTTGGTAGTCCTAGTTCCAGCATGGCATGTAACAGTTTGATACGGTTTATGCTATCGTAGGCCTGCTTCGAGAGATGATACAGCTCAACATAATATGTTTAGCCGCCACTTATTAACAATAAAAATGACTTTTATTATTCGTAGAAATCAATCTAACTGAGCTCATGAGTTCATGAGTTCAAGACCGACTGTGGCAGATAAATTATTTACTCTGTTAAAAGTCGTGAAGTGACTGTACGGAACATGTAGAACCTCTTAGAGCTCATCCAGCCTTTACATATTAGTCTCAAATGTCTGAAAAACCTGTCGGTAGATCGCGACCTAGGTCCAAACCCAAGCCACCATCGACTCAGAAATAACTTAAGACTCAAACACAATATTGAACCTTTCATTATCTTGTTATTTTTATTTTTATTGTTTCTCTTTAAAATAAGTATAAATTTATTTGTTTTTTGTCTGGAACATTTCATGGAACCTTCCTTAAGCTTCCCCGTTGAGAACGAATTTGTAAAAAAGTTCTACTCTATTAGTTATTATAATAATTATCCTTATTCATGATAGTGCAATGCTCCTTATCACTACTAATAATAAAGTCATCCAAAAATACCTAAATGTCCCATTTGTTGATGATTTGACCCGAATCCGATATCAATCCTTTCATGGCAAACTTTATTCCTACTCAAACCCACTAGTTTCAAATCGAGATAAACCTCAGAGGCGTCTGAATAGAAGATGGCCTCCTGACCTTCTGTAATGAAGTTGTTATTTGATTACTACCAGTGGGCGGTTTCTCTTTGGATTTATATCATCACTTAAAAATTGTTATAATACAGTTTAAATGCTACTAGGGTTGGGGGATAGTCGATAGTTAGCACTATGATAGGCCGATGATATCAGCTGAAAACTATCGAATACTATCAATAGTTTTTCGATAGCTGCTCCTTTTTTTTAAACCTATTCAATAAAGAATTTCAACTAATTTAATCAAATTCACTACCTACTATTTAATAAATTATAAGAATATATCATAAAGATGAGAGAAAAAATCTAATTTATTTGAATTTTAAAAAAGTATTTACAATTTACATGTTTACAATAACAATGAACAAATCAAATCTTCAGAAAAGAAAAACTACGAAATAGTTAATATCAAGAGTCAAGTGTGCTCCTTGAGCCACATATTTCCCGAAAGAAAAACCGCATTTCTAGTTGAACATTTAAGAATTGTAGAAAAAGATCCCTAATTAAAGAAGAAGTTGAGGTCATAAAAACCTAGAAGAGCCAATGCTCAATACCGCGAATTTGGTAATACCAATACATAATTACATACAATACCATAATGTAATTAGTAGTTTCGGAGAATTAAATAATGGCACATGCGGCATAAAAGTTATATGGAAGAGAACCCTTGAGCTCTCGGAATTCCGAGTTCAATTTCAAAAGAACTCGATACTGGACAGAGACAGGTCACCATAATTTCGGAACTTGAGGGTAAAAAAGATCACAACTATCGATAGGTAGACACTTTCGATAGTGACGATCGATAGTCATGACCTATCGACATATGGAACTATCGGCTGTCGCCCTACCCTACTAGCTACCCCGTCAATGCGCGATATTCCTCCGAAGCGTCTGAAAAGGATACTTTAGGTGGCTGAGATAAGTAGAAAGCCCAAGAAAAGAATATACACGAAGTGTATATAAATATATATTTGTATGTGTTTTTTAAAGTATTTATTCCGTTATTATTTATAAATATTCCGTATTAGCTAAATGAAGAGTTGTATTAAACACGAGACTGACAGAGCAGTTGAGTGCGTGCTATTGGGGAGAGCTCTTCGGAGGACGGCGAGGTCACAGGTTGAACGGCCAGCCGAAATCCGGCCTTGAGGTCCCCACCAGCCCTCCGGCCTACCTCAACTCCAGCCCAGTTTAGAACTCTACTTTTGCTCTTCCACAGAGGGAGAGAGAGAGAGAGAGAGAATGGCCGAACCTTCTCAATGAACCGTCGAACACAGGGGTATTTGACACCAAAAGTCGATCAAAATTATTTTTATGTAAGTTTTGATGCTATCTCATAACTACAGTATAATAGAGGTTAGAACTATTTTTAAAAAAGAGCACACTTTAAAATAGGTACATAATAATGGTATGACAGTACAATAATGTTAATAAATAATATTAATCAGAGAAATCATCCCATCCTTCTTCATCTGAAGTCATTTCATCGTCTGTGTTGTCCTCAAATTGGGTACATGGGAACAACATTTCGATCGTTTCTTGTTCGAAAGACTGACATTTTTGGGGGTCTGGGCTTTATGCAGCTCAAATATGGATCAGATGCCAATAAAAGCCTATTCACAACATCCGTATTACATTGAATGCGACAAACTTTTCTGGAATCTTTCGTATTGCCGGAAATGTTTGTCCCTTGCTTCTGCTGCCTCCTTTGACAAATTAACAATTGGTAGAAGAGCATGATCAATAATAATTGGGCCATGTATTAATATTTTATGTAGTGTAGGCGATATTGGATACCATGAGTACATTTCGATACCTCACAGCAGTTTCATGACAACTGGCAGCGAATTTGTTTAGTATATATTTTGTGGGCACTAGATATCACTTCTAAAATAGTCGCGAATCTGTCGATAAGGATCCTATCAATACCTGTTGTGTGTGCAGATACCTCGGTGATAGCAAAGAACCTCCTCCTGGTGTTTCCATCATTATAGTTGCCAAAATTAGCTTTAGGCACATCCTCTATTAGCCCAAGTCAAATCTTGGAATGATTTTTTAGGACGACTCAAATAATATAAACATCTATATTAATAACTCTACAAAGAGTATTTAATATAAACATGGTTTTATAGGACCATTCCTTGCAAGCATTCAAGATATTTCTTTAAAAATACACTTTCTGTTCTCTTAGCAGCCTGTTATTTTGATTTCATATCCGATTTGAGCCTTGAAAACTTTTGCTGAAACTGTTGCATTTGATCCTCTGAAAATGTAGGTTGCTTTACAATATTTTCCTCAACTAATTCCAACTTCTGTGCAAAATCCATTCCTATACAGTCTTTAGCCTTCTTATAAACAGATTGTCGGGTCATGATCTTTAATTCAGAGGAGGCCATAAATGAGTGAAAATAATAAATAACTTCGTTTGGTTCTAGAACAAATGGATTTTTGTTCATTTAATGTTTTGGCACTTGTTGGCAACTAGTTTTTGGTAAAACTGGGAAACAACACTCTAACGTTAAAGAAAAGTCAAAAATCAAACCCGGGAAAAGGCCGGAAGTATATACAAATTATTAATTTATATATCTCTTATGAAAAAAATCAATCATTCGACAAAAAAAATATTAAAATAACATTGAAAGGCGTCACTAGATTTATATTGTTATTTTCTGATTCTACATACCTGGTTGTATTTTATCCACTTTTAAAATCACCAATATTCACTTGATAACACACATAAAACCAATAATAAACACACAGATATTTCATTCATTCACTCGGTTACAGCACGTGCGACTTGTAACGAATACCTTCATAATACAACTAATACAGCGGCATGTACAACTGTTTTCCCAGAAAAAAATTATGACCTTATGTTCTATAAACATTTGGTTTAACGTAAGTAGAGGTAGGTTCCCGGTATTGTAAAAAAAAAAATCCTATTTTGATCGACTTTTGGTGTCCCTGTGTGCGTCGTATAGTTGGTAGCAGTAGTAAGTAAGGTAGTAGCGGAACAAGGAGTAACGAGAAATAGTAATGCTGAATAATATAAACGATGTAAAATTTTAAACAGAGGAAAAAATATTAAAATTAGGATTATTACCGAACAACAAAAAATAAAATCTTTAGTCCAAGTAGTAGCAGTCAAGCGATCATCTCGAATTTAGGCTAAATAGAAATATCAAAAATTAATGGAGAATGGACACACTACTCATCTTTCCAATTGACACAGACTGTAATATTTCAAATGATTTAGCTTTGTGAAACATAGATTAACCTAAATTTTATAAGTGTAAAAAAGGGTATTTTAGTAATGGTTGGTGAGTGGATATTCCGATTTATAAACATCATATGAGTCGTTTAGGATCAAAAGCAAATTGACCACTTAAAATCAACTTTATTTATTTTATTTTTCTGCTGTAGTTTTCGCTGTCTCGAATATTCCTTCATGTGTTCACCAGGTTCAGATAAAGGTTACTATTACAACTTTTTTTGTTTAATTTTCGTTGGAAACAAACTGCGTATTTTATTGTATTGTTTAGACTATAGTTGCAAATTGATAAAAAATAATCAATTTAATAAACTCAATCGAGCTATTATTCACCAATTATAATTAATAAATTTGTATTTTAATATATATAATTAATATTGTATACTATAATACTTTAGTTATGATAATAACAATTGTTATATTCAATGGTCGTTGGTAACAAAATTAAAGAATCACATGACAATAAAAAAAATTTTAAAATATAATACGGTTACAATATACATTGATATTATTCTTAACTTACTTTTTTTTTCGCATTGAATATTTATTCTGACAAAAGCGCTTTTAGTTACATTGATTTAGAAACCTTATGGTAAAAAGAAAAACGTCGATGTATACATTCGTAAGCTCTAATTTACATTAATATAAAATTGAAAAATATACAGCTGTAGGTAACTGTTACCATAACATTACAGTAATTTAATACAGATCACACGGTCATTTTCTTTTAAGGCGCTTAGTAATTAGGCAGGCCAGAATAAGCACATAACGGATCCGTGTGAAAAAATTTGATGGGTAAGTATTAACGTGGAACATGAATGAACCTCGAACATCGCCAATAAAAATCGCACAAAATCATTATTCTATCAAATTTCAATTATAATATCAGAGTGTATTTGTGTAAAGTGCACGCGATCACCTCCAGTTGTATATTGCGATGGGAGTGGGATAACTCACTTTTAATCTTCTTATCCTCTTAAAGTTTTTTTTTTTATTACATACATTTTTTTAAAAATATATTTATTGAAATTTACAACTGTATACAAAATACATCTAGTAAATATAATAAGTGAATACATTGACACGAAAAGACAAGTAGAGAAACTACCCAGTGGTAGTACTCAAATTTTATTACATACTTAAAATTTTTTGTTGCAAATTATACGAAACGCCCCAGTTGATCCTGCAAAGTAGTCATATTCTTGTTTCAAACATTAAGCTATGTATGCAGACGACACTGCCATATCTTCGGATATAAAATATAGCTAATCCTGAAGATCCTGATGAGGATAATACGACAAAATTATTAAATTATAGTATTGCCATAGCACCTTGAGAAGTTTACAATGTTTTAATTTAATTCGACGTTGAAGAGGCCTAAAATCGAGTTCGAATATTCCGTTACTTTCAGCTAATAAAAGCGTGTTAAAATTTATTTCATTTTTCAGTTAAAATAAAAAATCTGTACTTCGACAATATTGGCCCTAAAATAAAACAAAATTAAATCTGCAGCTAAATGTTTTCCATGTTTTGGGAAAAGGTTTTGAGTACAGTTCATTAATACGTCCCTCTAACGGATGTTTTAATATAAAATAATATTCACACCAAGAACGACTTAACGAATTTTCATAACGACAGATAAAAAGCTTCATGTTAATCGGACTGGTTTTAATGGAAACGCCAGCTCACAATATTTCCTGTCCTCTCAAAGTGATAATAAATTCGTTAAATGTCGAGTTGTAAATCGATTTAGCAAGGTAACAACTACATATGGATATGCTCGGAATCGATTTCATTTTTTAAATTATACTATTAATGAGTGGAGAAAAATAAGATGTACTTCTTAGTTAAATACACATTACTTGAAAAGGATCATTTTAATATTAACAATTGACCATGGAGGATAGCTGATCCCAAGAAAATTTCAAAATAATTTTGAAATTAATAATGCATTTTATGAGATTTTTGACTTATAGCTTTTTTAAGTTATATATGATTGTTAATTGATGCAGAAGACTTGTTGGAAGGATTGAAAATGACATCAATTGTCGAAACATCTTAATAATTGTGATGAATTGGAATTTTATACGGACTGGATAATGGTTTTACCCGTTTTTTGTGGGATATGCTGATTTGTAGCCCAGTGTTTTAAAAAAAAATGCACATTACAATAACAGAAGTATTTATTTTATACCCCCTTGTCTTTATTTAATAATTTATAACAATTAAAAAATTCAATCTCTTAATCATACCAGAAGACAATTATTAATATAAATATCTTCCAATTTTTTTTATCAGTAAATTCTGCAGTGTTTTCTTCGTCTCATGTTTTTTAGTATTTATTCAATAAAGTTGATTGATTATAAAATAAATATGTTGTAAAAAAAAATCTAGTAAGGCATTCCCCATTCCTAATTTGTATTTAACCATATTATATGGCGCTAGAATGGTAATCCTTGTAAAAGCCGAAATATATTTTAAAATACGACGCGTGATATCTTAGAGGAATTCTTCAATGTATTATATTATATCCAAAACAAATCTTTTCTCTTCAAAATAAAAAAATATATAAAAATAATCACCATCAAAGGAACAATTAATAAAAAATAATTATATAAATATAAATTGACTTAAGTCAACGAGATCCCAATTAAAGTGGTGTTTAACGACAATTCTCCCCCTTTTATGCATCGCAAAAATTGCGAGAACACGGGGATATAGGATCGGTGAAAAGAATGGATTTGCATACGAGCCTTGGCAGCTCAGTAGTTAGAGTACCGCACTAGAGATGCGGGCGACCCGGGTTCTAATCCTGGCCAAGACAAATCATTTCTCTTCAAAATAAAAATATATTATATAGAAAGTTCGTGCATATAACTCGTCAGATAAAGGCGATTTTTCGAAATGAATATTTGTCCGGCATGCTACATGTATGAGGATGTCGCATAGTGACATAAAGCAAGCGCGTTTGTACATTGGTGGTTATAATAAAAACTTGTATAGAATTTAATTTAAGTTTTTATTTTTGATGTTTATAAACAGTGGACGGGTTGTTTATGTTTTCATTTTATTTTTTTTGGTATTGGTCGGACGCGGAGAAAAGATTTGCCCCCAGCCGGGCTTCGAACCCGGATCTCCGCCTCACCGTGGCAACGCTCTAACCATTTGAGCCATTGGGGTCGCTCCCTACCCAGGACAAATCTGTTCTCTTCACCGATCCCATATACCCCGTGTTCTCGCAATTTTGCAATGTTATTTTTCTTCAAAATAAAAATATTTAAAAATTAAAGCAATGATTAAAAATTTATAATAAATTGTAAATAATATAATGACGTATGTAAAAAAGATCCTAAAAGTAATGTTCAATGAACATTCTTCCTCGTGTATACATCCCAAAATTGCGAGAACACGGGGGATATGGGATCGGTGAAGAGAACTGATTTGTCCTAGGTAGGGAGCGAACCCGGTGGCTCAAATGGTTAGAGCGTTGCCACGGTGAGGCGGAGATCCGGGTTCGACGCCCGGATGGGGGCAAACCTTTTCTCTTCAAAATAAAAATATTTAAAGAAGATTTTAGAATGAAAAGAGATATGAACTTGCAAAATATAATTGAACTGTTGGCATCGTGTTTGAAATTGGCAAGTAATGTTGTTGGATATGATAAGCAATTCCTCATTAAAAATAAAAATAGTTCTAAAATAATTCAGATTGGGAAGTAGGAGTGAGAACTAAGTAAATGCTAACCTCAGAAGATTAGGATTATGACGGTAGATGCTATGGAAGTCGTATCGGAATGGAACCTTTAGGAACAGAAAGCATAATTATTTTTTATATTTGAATGTTTTAATATTTTGCCATTTCTCAAATAATAATGCATTCACATGGGGACCACACTTGATCGATATGAAGAGCGATGAGTTAATAATCCGAAAGTCCAGGGTTCAAGGCCTATTGTGCCATATAATTATTTATCAATCGTTGGCCAAGTACGAAATGCGGAAACTCCCGGAGACCACTCAGCCTTTATAATGTAGGTACCCTTAATTGGAATAATCTCGGGAAAATCACTCTCTCTGCACCGTCGGATTAAAAACATCACCTACTGAACCCATGAATTGGTAGAGTCTTTACTATTTCTCGGACAACAGCTTTCCTGGGAGGTGATTTGTCCTAGATCACGCTACACCACAAGATTTCCCCCCTTTGGGTACCCACTTTGGAGGCTGGGTGAGCTCCAGGAGGGTCCAATATCTCATAGGATCAATCTACGGCTACTAACAGACTAAATAAAAGTCTGGACAATCCACTTCACTTTTTTGTGTTCATTAGTTCTAGTAATTTAAATACTAAATACTATTTTTGTAAGTGTATTTTGTATATAGTCATTATAGTGACGGTTGGGTGAGCATGACCTCCCTGCACAACCGTTAGTATACAAGGATATAGTTCCTATCAAGAACTGAGTGGAGAACTACTACCTGTTTAATAGTATTACATGTTTTCCTAAACTGGTGTAGGAAAGTACGCTAAACGCCAATTAAAATTACACGAAATCTATCTTTAGATTTAACCTCATCAAAATATTAAGGAACAAATTATCGGATCGGTAGTTCACCTACTGAACTATCGATAGTTCTGAGAATCGATTATACCTCCTACAGAGCTAGAGAGATCGTGAAGCGACTAACCCAATGCCCTAATCTCCGACAGGTGCCAAGTCATCTGGAAGCATTAGTCTTAAGTGGGCGTGTTCCCCATCCTTCATCCTTCACCCACTGCACCTCCACTATTCTTGTACTCTTTCCTCAATGGCAGTTCCATTCAATGAGTTGAGTACGGGATGAGATTGCCAACGATGATGACGGCTGTCAGCTGAGTACGCCGTGTCTTCTGTTTGTGTTTGCCAGTGGAAGGGAACTGGTTTTATAAATAATACTTATCCGAATGAATTCTTTATTTCTGACTAATACATTATATGTATAAATAAAATAAATAACGTCGCAGCATATAATAAGTGCTGCGATGTTATTAATTTTTATTTGTATTTTTTAAATATTATATATAGTATTTAAAAAATACAAATTAATATTAATTCAACTACAAAAAGGTACATAATGAATGACGGAAAAACATTAAAAGCAATTTATCCAATTCAACTGTACCACTACAACCTGTGAAGGGCCTAGGGTTCAGTATTTGGTGGAGACTGTTTATTGCACAACGGTTATGCAGGGAGCGGATTTGTCCTAGATCATGCTCAGCCGCCATATTTTCCCCCTTGTTTTGGGTACCCATTTCATAGAGGCTGGATGAGCCTTAGGAGGGTCCTAGATCCCACAGGATCTATTTCCGGGCGCTAGTAGATTAAATAAAAGCCTGCCATTGAGGAGGATATGAACCCATGACTTTCGACACACCATTTCTACCACTGAGTCACTCCGCTCCCCAAAAGCAAATATACTAATAAAAACAATAACGTAACCGTCGACTATAAAACGCACAAATAACTTGTAAACCCAATTTTTTCTCTTTATATATTTATCCAGTCCTATCAAGTAAAAAAAAAAGACCATCAGCAGATTTCCTGTCGGTAAAATTTCAAAAAATGACAAAGAGGGATGAAGAAGAACAGTAGCCAGCGGTAGCTCTCCTGTGGCTTGATTTAATTTCTTATGTTAATGGACCTCTCATCCACGTTCTTTTTAGTCTCATCCTTTATGTATCTCATGGTAAAAGATTCTTCGCTATTTGTTTTATCAGTGGATTTGGGGTTCCAATTTTTCATTAAACATTTGTAGTATGTTATGGGTTAGTCTACCGTCAGTATGCATAGTTTTGTTATTAACATACCAAGTTGTGTTTGTGATAAGTCTACCCATTTTTTAAATAATCACACGCAGCTGAAGATGAAATCTTCAATAAAAGAAGACATCTTGCGATGTATTGAATCCTTGTAAATAATAATTTGACTTATTCACTGAGATAATGTTCGACTTCAGAATGAAACAGCGGTTACCTAACCTAACCTTTATATCCCAATATTGAACATGAACTCAACATATGCTGAATTTATAACATAATAAAAATGCAAAAGAACAGGAAGTTATCCTAGGAACAACTTATCGAAGAAGCGCGTTATCTATTATTGTAGGTTTTTAAAGGTTGATTTATATTTTACTAGCGACCCACCCCAGCTTTTATAAGCTTTGCTCGGTGAATAAGGCATATTATGCCTACATAATTTGTCTGTGTAATGTGTTTTTTTTATATCGCGTACCGCCCACTAACGACCACGTGAATGCATTGGTTTGGCTTCTTTGGGAGTCTTGATTTTCTTTCATCCCATCTCAGCCAATGTACATTATTATATAGAAATTATAAAAAAAAAGCAAAACCAAATATTTCTTTATATACGAATTTATTATCTTGCACGTTATATAATTAGACGGGATTAGGCAAGCAGCGTCTTCCGTGAAACCCATCGATATTCCAACCCATTTACACAAAACCTCGACACATTATATACATAAACCTTCCTGGTGAATTACTCTATATATTGGTGAAAACCGCATGAAAATCCGTGCAGTAGTTATTGAGTTTACCGCGAACAAACGCGGCCGAGGACTTTGTTTTCTTGTATGTATAGATATCTGGAAATATTGCGGTATTCTTGTTTTTAACTTTTTGGATGTCTCATCAATGTTAATCTCTTCGCAACTTTTTCTATCCGATTTAAAAATCAAGTTTTGTTTTTCTAGAATATCTATGCAAACTTTCACATTTCTGGCGTCATAATCTAATTTTCTTTCATGAGGCGTTTGGGACCAAAAGTGGATAACCGAAATTTCAAAAATTGACTTTTCCGCTTCTTTAGTCAAGCATTTTATTCTCCCGAAAATATTGTTTTCTAATCTTGTTTTAAAAATTTGGTGTTACGATTTTGTTTTGCTGAAACTGAAGTAACTGTTTTCATGATATTGTTTATGTGTATGGTCAGTCATATAATCTTTGGAAAGATGATTTTTTACTTATCTATTATCTTCATAGGATAGAAAGTTTATTTGAATATCTAATACACATACGTAATGTAGATTAGTTTTTGTATTTATCTACAAGGTATATCCTTCAGTTCAAAACTTCTATACATATATAAGTTACGATTAGACTAAACACTGACTTGAAAAAAAAGGGACATAAATACACTGGCGCTATTACAACTAAATTGATCTTTATTTCATTTAGCTCCAGTATTTATAGATACATCTTGTTTATAGCAGAATCAGAATATACTTAATCCTAGAGCAATGATCAATTGTTATCATGACACTAATAATCCTCTTATATACACTTAACTTATATATATATAATAGTAAAAATTTAGTCGAAAAATATTGCTGAAAGATGTTTTTGAGCGGGCTAGTAGAGGCCGAGAGTACGGACCTGTTGCCTGCAGACAGACTGACACATGTGCTTTCATTAATAGCCTTCAAGGGCAAGGGCTCATTCCAGGATATCTTGCAGCAACTGGGATAGCAGGTGTGGATACATCATCGCTACTTGTCCGTTATCTAAATGTCCTTAGGCAGCATTAGCTTAGCAAAATAAGTATATACAGTAACAATGCTATATATTTAAAGTTGAAATTGATTCCGCCTAGGTTTTAAATCATCTAATTACTTTATCTTATACATTTATTTAACTAATCACGATGGCATTGATGAAAACTAGTAATGATGTAGAACTTGAAGTAAATTCGGATAAGATTATTAGAGGAATTGGCCAGCGCCCAGTTGTTGGAAGGTCGCAACAAATTGAAGAGAGTTGTAAGGGCATGTCTGAGTAGTGTAAATCCAAGTTCGCAACCCAAAAAAAAAACCGGATGGGAAAACTTTTGGTGGCCGAACAACCTCGATATTTTCGGAGTTAATTCAGTGTTTGGCCTTTATCTCGTAATCGGTGCGGTTTTTTGATATAACAGCATTTTTAATGTAGATTAAATTTGCCACAATTTGAATCCAACCGCGGCTCTGTAGCCCTAATAGATTCTGAGTTACGCCCCTTTGAAAATTGGTCATTTTTTCCAAAAAGTCCAAATTTTGTCCCCGCTTTAGTGGGGAACACAGGCCGAAGGAGTGATCCTACGATGAAAGTCATGGGGAATTAAGCTGTAGTTTAGCTTTAATTTAAGCCCAAACCGAGGCCTATAGGTCTAATCAATTCTGACTTACGCCCCTTGGCCATTTTTTCAAAATAGTCCAAGTATAGGCCATTTTTCCAAATAGTCCAAATATAGGCCATTTTTCCAAATAGCCCAAATATAGGCCAGCGGTCAGGTGTTTGAGGGTCGCAAAAAATTGAAGAGCATTTTTGAGTAGTGTAATATATGTCTATTAATAATTACGATAAATATCCTTTTTTTTATATAACAATACTGTACAATTTAGATGTTTTTCGTTTCTAAGAGGTCTCGCCACAGATCTCGGTCTGTAAGCTCCCCCGCTGCCATTCTTTCCTCCACATCCTGCAACCATCTTTTTTTTGGGTCGTCCTCTATTCCTCCTTTCCATAGGGCGATAGTCAATAATAAATATCCTAATTACTGTTATTATTTTTTTGTATTTTACGATCTACCTGAGCATTGTGAATTCATATTCTTTGGCATCTACTGACAGCCTGCGGTGATTAATTTAAGCAATGTATGGGCAACAAATGTATATTATATTAAGTAGCAACACAGCTTTAGATTTATAGCATTGGAAAGAAAATTTCTCCGGTCTATTAAAATAGAAACAATATAATTTAGAAAAAAAAGAAGGTAGAATGTAGAGTTTTTTGTATAGTTCAATTTCAATAAATCATTCAATAGACCGTGGAATAGGATAGAATATCGGTTTTAAAGGTGCTAGTTAATAAAATATGCAATAACATAAAAACTCCTTCACTATCTATTAATCATTTTAAACCGAAATAGAAATCGATAAATTCACAAAGTCGATTGCTTGGATTTCTTCAAGCTTCAACGCTATCAACTTCTCAAGGACCTGCCGGGATAGAAGACTATTCAATTATCACTATTCGTCCGTCCAAATCAAAAATTTAAACTTCATCATCATATTTTAAAAACCATAAAATAAAATAAAAATATGAACATAGTTCCAAACACTCCATAAGTTTACACAGAAATTATATCCTAATATTAATAATCATTTCGCCGTTTATAATTATAAAGACTAAATAATTCAATATTGCCTAAATGATCTTTTTTCTTATTACACTTCATTTGCCTAGTCATAAATTACTATTTCAGGTGTTTTTAAATAATATACCTCCTTTTAATAGTGATGCTTATGTGATTAGATAATATATATATTTATAATTCAAAACATAAATCTAATTGTCAAATATCAGTCTTTGGTTTGTTTTCCTTTCATGTTTCTAATCTCAGCTATTAGCCGCTCTCAATCTCTGTTATTAGAGGTGAGAAAAACACAGTTAAAACAGGCTATTAAGTATTTTTAACGTACAAACTTTGAAAAATAATTATTGTTCAGATGTGTACATATATTTTATTTTGTTTATTTTATGAAAGTTGCTGTAATGTTTCTAAATCAATTAATTGTAAAAAAAAGAGAGAGACTTGTTTCAGTAGATATCAGGGGTGCTGTGTTAATCATAAATTTAGAATAATGTTACAAATACCACTTAGTAATTTTAATTTAGATTTTAAGTCATATTTTCCTTGAAAAATATATTAATACTATCATTTGGAAATTAGCCATAGATGAGGTATGTTTCTTTTTCGGCTATTTTCACTGTTTAAATATTAATTAAATACAACGTTTATGTAGTTCCATTGCTTACAGTCTTTTTCATTGTAATAATTTTGTTTTCTATCTTTCCAGAATCATTACTTGGATGAATTATTATTACTGGCTTTATTTTTTTAATAATAGCATTATTTATTAACCTATTTTGAAGTATTTACAAAATATAAAAAAAAAAGTTGACTGTCTTATACTTCACCTATTCATTACAGCAGACAAGGATGATTTAATATCTTATATTATCCAAAAGTGGTAATTTATCCTAAAATACAATAATTGCTTCTGTAAAACAGAAAACAAAAGAATATAATTCATCTTGATGCTAATAGAACTATATCAGCTATTTTAAAAATAAATTATCAAACAGAAACACTTAGCTGAATACTAACTCTATCTAGCGGCGAGACAATGATCTAAGCCTTTAGTTATAATGTCAACCACCAGATCGCTGTAACAACTAGTGATGGCCTTAACTGCTACTTTTCAGTAACACCTCTAACCGTTACTATGATTTTTCTTATCTGTGATTTCTTAACTGCTACTAACTGTGATTCGTGATTCTGTCGAAATGCTACCAACAGTGATTGCGTCGGCGTACTTAATTGCACATCTTGAATATAACGATCACAGAATACGCGTTATAAGGATAATAATTACTTTGACACTTGTATAATTCACTATAATCCTATCAATATTCATACAGATGGAATTATTTTCAATATCCCATATAACGTAAATTTTCCTCTTATGGTTTGACCCATTCAAGACCAGCGCTGGCTCTAGCCATGGATAGCTTAACGGAAACTAAACGGTGACTATAGACCTTAATTACAAGCAGCTTCTGTTCTGACAAAGCTTGCTGAAATGAAAAAATATTTTCGACTATCATTCAAAGTGCACCTATCAGCTGATCGATTACTAATATTTTTTACATTTACATTTCCGCAGATATTGTTTGTCAGAACAAAAGTTGTTTGTATTGATGGTCTGAAGTCACGGTTTCAGTTTCCCTTACAGGCTGTATAACTGTATACAAGCTCCCCTAAAATTTTTTTGTCAGTGCGAATACTTTGGGTTTACATAACTCATCAATAAGAACAACTTTTACTATGGGACCAACTCTGAAATCGCGAAAAAAAATCTGTTGTTCCATAGAAAAAGTCATTGAGACCAAATGAATGAAACAGCTGATATTTTTTCGTGATTTCAGAATTGGTATTGATGAGTATATGCATTCCGCCAAAATATAATATTCACACTGACTAAAAATAACCCTGTATTTCAGGAAAGTAGAGCTTACAGAAACAAGAAAGCACAAGTTTATTTTAAAATATTTATTAATACTATATACAAATTAAAAGACGCTCTTAATCAAATTACAAATACATATTTACAAGATTACTTTTCTTGCTTTAGCTGCTGCAAAATCATTAACGATGTCACTCACTTCAATTTTGATTTTATGTTCAATACTTATTAATGAAAATTTGTCGATCTACTTTGCGACATTGTGGATCTGAGATAGTTTTTAATTAACTTTAGTTTCGAAAATGATCTTTCGCTGTGAGCAACAGTGACTGGCAATGTGAGGTAAATCCTAAGTGCTGTGGACAGATTTGGAAACACTGAAATTAATTTATTATTAAACAAATAATTTAAAATATCCAACTGTGTAGTAGAATCATTAAAGAGCTCTAACTTTTCTACATCTGAGAACCAGCATGGCACAGTTTATTTTCTAAATTAGAACAATATGCTTTTTTTGTATCATTCCATTGATTTAATTTTTGAAGGAATGAAAAAATTATATAATTTTGATTCAAAAGTTCGAACCGTTTGTCGAACTTGTTTATAGCGGTATCTAATAGGTAGTAATAAAAATTTACTTTGAAATGTGTTTTTTCATCTGATATCGGCTCATCTCCTGCCTCATAGTCGAAATACCTTCTACACGCGCGAGGGCGAGCTGGTGCAGAAAATTCGGCAATCGCGTCGACCTCTTCGGCTATGGTCTTCGCGTTATTGGGGAACTCCTGAAAAGCGGAGTCATTACGGAATTCAGACACTTCTTTTTGCAAGACCAATCATTTTTACCGCTTCTGACAAAACGACGTCGGAATTTTGAAGAGACTTCCTAACTAAATTTATCTTGCTTAAAATTTCAAACCAAAACAACTAGGGAACAGATAAATTTGAATCTTAATTTTTTCTAACAACGAATTTGCTAATTTCTCGACTCCGCATCTTTGTTTCTATCGGAATATATGGCATATTCATGAAATATACGTTTCCTAGATTAAATCGTAGAGCTTTTATTGCTTCAACCCTGCTCTCCCATCGAGTATTTAAGAGTGGTTTTAGAGTTAAAGTTGGCATTTCTTTGGCAAGAGTTTGCCAACGCGCTGTTGATGCAGAAAAGAAAGCAAACATTTCTTGCACAATTGAAAAAAAATTGACAATTTCTAACGAACTTTTAACAGCGTCATTAACTATCAAATCCAGGCTGTGTGCCGCACAAGATATGTAAAATGCGCGCGGGTTTAAGTCTGAAATTCGTTTCTGGAGACCTATATGTTTTCCTTTCATATTCGCGCCATTATCATAACCTTGGCCACGCATATCTTGTATGTATATCAATAACGTTAGAGTTGAAAAAATCTTACAAAAATTGAGTTAAACCCTGACCAGTTGCATCTGTAATTGGGAAAATCCCAGAAAATGTTCTTTTATTTCAACCATGTCATTATTTGTATTTAAAAGAACGAACCGTACGACAACCGATATTTGTTCTATATGTGCAATATCTGGAGTGCAATCTAATATAATTGAAAAATATTTGGATTGTTTCAATTCCAAAACAATCGTTTTTTTTATTCTTTCTCCTAATAATTGTATTAATTCATTCTGAATATTATGGCCAAGATAATGAGTTAGCCGTGACTCAGATTTTTCAATACGGGCAATGTCTTCTGCAAATACATCATCAAAATTATTAGATTATTATTATTAGAGATACATTCAACCAGTTTAAAAAAATTACCATTATCAGACTCATGAATTTTTTTCAGAATTTCCCCGTAAAGCTAGGCATTGCCTCGCTAAAAACCGAATTATATGGATTATTCGTTCAATTTCAGCTTGGTGAAAACTTATGCCTTTAATATGAAAGAAATCTAACTATCAACGGCACATGTAAACCATTGCTGAATATTATTTTTAAACATTAACAACCGATTCATTCAATATTCTATTTAATATAAACATGCAGTAATTTCATGAAAATGTGGTTTTAAGTTAAAAAACTTGGATTAAACCTTAAAAGTTTGTAGCATATTATACTGAAAGTCTTCCGTATATATCTTGTATATTAAGCAATATTGGTTTTGATATTCAATTAACTATTATTACTTAATCTTGCCAGCAATGCTGTTGCATAAACCATAATTACCACAAATAAAAGTAGGCTGAGGGTACTCCCTGCTTCATATATCTATCAATTGGAAAAGGAAAATACTGATTTTAAGAACTAAGTTTCATAAAAAAAATTTTAAAAACCTGTACCACTACGAGCCGTAAACGAGTCTGGGGTTCAGTAAATGGTAGAGACAGCAGTTTCATGGACAACGGTTCTGCAAGGAGGTGACTTGTCCTAGGTCACGCTCAATCACCAGATTTTTTCCCCTTATTTTGGGTACCCTATTTTTATAATATTTTATAAAGGCTGGGTGAGCCCCAGGAGGGTCCTAGAGCTCATATGATCCATCTCCCGCTGCAAACAGACTAAATAAAAGTACTGTCTGCAGTGGAATTCGAACCAGGATTTCCGGCATGGCAACTCAGTGCTCTACCACTGAGCCACTCCGTTCCCAACTAACTTTCAAAATTTAAATAATTTCAATAAAATTTATAATTTTTAATAAAAAAAGCTGATGTTATAATATACCTAATATACAATAAGTTAATAATACAGATCTCTACACCATTAATCTGTATATCAGATAAGAACTGTCATTTGTAACAAATTCAATGTTCTACAGAAGCAAAAATAAGCTTCAGATTATTCTGTTAGCTATTTTGTGTAATTTTCTATCTCTTTATTTTTGTCGTTGAAAATTTTATAATCTAAATTGGACTTCAACATTTTATTTTTTATATCAGATTTAAGTATCTAAGTCTGATAAAAAAAAAGGGGGGATAATGCAATTTATAAATGTTATTCCTTGAATAAAGAAAATTTTCAAATCTCTTATTAAAAGGTCGAATGATACCATGTAAGTACGGCTTTTTTTTAAATATTATTAATTTCAACATATCTCCATGGCATTATATACCAGGGCTGAAGCCTTTGAAAATGGTAAAAGGTGAAAAAAAAATAATAGCAGGATGAAACCCATTGGAAAAGGAAGATAATATAACAAAAATGGAAGGAAAAATAATTTAAGGGCGAACTGAGGTCGGGATGTGGAAGGGAGGGGGTTTTAAGGGTAAAACAAGTCAAATGACAAAGTTGTAAGTTATTTCCGGACTTAATTCCTTTTCTGTAAATTTGGGCATAATGCCACGTTGATGTTCCTTCCAGCCCCAATCTGTTGCTCCCAGTTCGTTACCCAGCCAAATTTGAAGCTGATAATATGGCCTGTAACAATGTTGTTCTGCTGCACCTTCTGTGGGTGGGAGATTTGCCAATATGAAAGATGATTTAATTTTGCCAATTGATATTTTCGAAATCTTAATTGATTCAGAGTTATATTATATATAGATTTGATTAATTGTAATCAATTTTTTTCAATATCTTCTTTGTTTGCATCTTTTTTAAAAAAAATATTGGCCAAATATGACAAATTTTTATCGTCTAATAATGAATTTACGATACTTTTCTTTCCTTTTCCGGCAAATCCAGATGGTGTATCGCAACCAGAAAAACAATGCAGAAATGCAACGATATTTTTGAAGGATTTATATTTGAAACTATTAGACGTGAAAATTAGATCTTTTACAATTCCAGAACCTGCCTTGAGAAAATAAATATCATGATTATTTGAATTTAATTGATTCAAAAGATCAATATCTTGACCCACAACAATGACGGTGTTAATAGTATCTCTGGGAATTTCTATCGAGGTCTTGTACATTGTACATAATGATTAAACAATTTTTTTCGGATTCGAGTTTTTTCGTTTCTTTGCATTTTCTGAGAACATTTACCATAGTAATGTTTTTTACAGCATCAGAAAGTAGATTTCAACGAACAAAAAGCAGATATTTTGACGTGAGAATTTTCGAATGAAAATTAGCGTCTTTTTCAATATTGTTACGGGCTACTGGGTGTAAAATGGACTAAACTATTACTTAATTCAAGAATCTAATATTTATTAACAAATTAGAAAGAATACAATGAGATTATCTAAAACAGTTAAATTATTAAACTAATATCAATTAACAATAACAATATTCTACTAAATGTTATCTAATTTCTAAGATAATATACAAATAATATAAGATATTGTTTATACTAAGTAACTAAACTATTTATATAAATTTGTACAAATACAATAATATTACACTATAGTTTACAATTACAAATTAACACTTACAGTTCGCTAACTAAAGTCCACCGACCGTAAGACTCTTCAAATATGACAAACTGCCACACAGTTTATTACACTTATTACACGGTCACTAATTGTCACTGTTGCTCACTAAGCACTTATTACAGACTGATACTAATACTAACTCACACACTGCCACTGACTTATTACTCACTCGTCTTATTACTGACTCCCGCGGCCGAAAACGCTGTCCTTTTTATATAGGCAAGGTAGGTCGTGGTGGGGCATTACTCGGAACACGGACGAGGACCACCTAGACCGATCTAGAAGGTTCTACGCCATTCTATAATCCCTTCCGCTTAATCCCATTGTTTGCCTAATCCGCTCTAGGCAGATCAGAAGCCGGTCCTACTTTCCGCTCTGACCGTAACAGTGCCCCCTCCTTAAAAGTGCTCTGCCCCAGAGCATAGTCCGGAGAAATCGGGCGGTCAAGAGCTTCCCTCGATGGAGACGCATTTCCTTTCCAGGGGTTGAACGTGCACACCAATATGGCGACTCCAGAGTTGGCGAATATCTGTTCAAGCATGTTCCTGACAACCTTCCACTCCAGGCCGTCATATCCACAGCCCAACTTAGGGATCGCGAGCTTGGTGACACGCAGTCTCAGAAGCTTACTCCGCAGGTCGTCGAGGCTTCGCCGCAGTGCGTCATATGTGGGCTTCTGATCAGTAGCACACTTGGTAACTAAGTAGAACAGGTGTCGTCCTTCGTGCGTATGGTGGAGTGCTTTCCCGACGCGTGGTCCTTGGCGTTCCAGTTCCTCAGTTCCAGCAAACTTCTTCCTGAAGACGGTTGCAATCCCTCGGGAAGTCCTCAGATCTTCGGCTACACAATGGGCCAGAGAATAGTCCGCGGGTAACGAGAAGATATCTCTGTATACTGCCTGAGTTACTCCACGGGAACCTTGTACCTTAGGTTGTGCAACTGATACCTTACTGGCCTCCACGTTGTTGAGGTACCTGACTTGCTGGTCTTTTGTCGGGCCATGGTCTCCTTTGTATGGGGCCAGTCTATTAAAATGGACTACCCTGGGTTTTCCTGTTGGCTGCTTTCTGATCCTATAGATGACGTCGTTTATCCTATTGATGATCTCAAACGGGCCATCCCAGGAGTTCTGAAGTTTAGGTGAGTAGCCTCGCCTTCTTCGAGGATCATGTAGCCAGACCAAATCTCCAGGTTGGAATCCACCTTTCTCTGCCCTGATGTCGTAACGCTCCTTCATTCTGTCACTGGCTCCCTGGATGTTTGCACGAACCTTTTCGTGGATATTATCCATCCGCTTCCGTAGATTCGTGACGTACTCCTCTCCGGCCACTTCCTCATTAGGCTTGAACCCGAATTTCAGATCACAAGGCAAACGAAGTTCTCGGCCGAACACCACATTTGCGGGGGTCTGCCCCGTTGCTTCATGGACTGAACTCCGGTAGGCTAACAAGAACAAGTGAAGATACTGGTCCCAGTCTCGCTGATGCTCGGAGACCACTTTAGACAAATATCGACCCATTGTCCTGTTCATGCGCTCCACCATGCCATCCGATTGAGGGTGAAGAGGTGTCGTCCTGGTTTTCCGTATTCCCAGTGCTTCGCACATCCCGGAGAAGACTGCAGACTCAAAGTTTCTTCCCTGGTCAGCGTGAAGTTCCATGGGTACTCCAAACCGGCTGACGAGCTGCTTCACAAGTACGTCTGCAACCGTGACTGCCTCTTGATTCGGAAGGGCATACGCTTCCACCCACTTAGAAAAATAGTCCATGGCCACGAGAATATATCGGTTGCCTTCGTCTGTCACAGGGAAAGGGCCAGCGATGTCGATTGCTATCCTCTCGAACGGTGCTCCCACGTTGTACTTCCTCATAGGGGCCTTCTTTCTTCTTGTTGGTCCGTTAGAAGCCGCACAAGTCGCACAACGCCTGCACCAGTCCAACACATCGTCCTTAAGGTTTGCCCAGTAAAAGCGTTCACGAACTTTTTCCAATGTCCGGTGAACTCCAAGATGGCCGCCAGTTACACCGTCATGTAGTTCCCTAAGCACTTCGGGCACTTTATTCCTTGGAACGATGAGCTGTAGCCTACGCTGATCTCCTTCCGCGTTCTCCAATGCCCGTTTCAGCAGCCCGTTGTCCACTACAATGGAGTTCCATTGGGCCCAGTACGTTTTTACATTCTTCGACATTGGAGCCACATCCTGCCAGGTCGGTCTTCCTCGCCCCGATATTTTCCATTCCTTTATTTGTTTTAAGTCCGGGTCCTCGTCCTGTTCCTTAGACACCTCTGTGTCCCGCCAACTGTCGATAACAACCGTTGTCCTCAATACTGTTCCCTGCTTCTCTTCTTGTCGGGAACAATGCCTGCATTCTTCATCTTCACATGGTCTTCTTGACAGCGCATCCGCATTCCTGTGGCTCGTTCCAGAACGATGAGCAGATTCAAAGTCGTACTCTTGAAGGCGCTCGATCCACCTCGCCACTTGTCCCTCCGGTGACTTGAATCGCAGCAGCCACATTAGAGCCGCGTGGTCCGTTCTCAGCAGGAACCTTCTTCCGTATAGATATTTATGGAAGTGCTCTATGGATTTTACTACTGCCAGGAGCTCTTTCCTTGTGACACAGTAGTTGCGTTCCGGAGCTGAGAGTGCTTTGCTGAAATATCCAATCACCCTTTCTTCTCCGTCTTGGAGCTGAGAGAGGACACTTCCAATGGCGATGTTGCTGGCATCTGTGTCAAGTATGAACTTGCCCTCGGGACGTGGATAGCTCAGAATAGGAGCACTACTCAATTTGCTCTTCAGCTCCTCGAAGGATGCCTGGCACTCGTGATCCCAATGGAAAGACCTTTTCTCTTCGGTTAGCCTGGTAAGAGGTTTTGCGATGTTAGCGAATCCTTTCACGTACCTCCGGTAATAGGTGCAGAGCCCGAGGAAACTCCTCACCTGGTGCTTATCTCGAGGTACTGGCCAGTCGGTGATCGCTGCTATCTTCTCTGGATCAACAGCAACTCCGTTGTCTGACACAATATGCCCCAGGTAGTTGACTTGCCTTCGGAAGAGATTACACTTCTTCGGGTTCAACTTTAGGTTCGCTGCACGCAGTCGTTCGAAGACCTTCTCCAGATTCTTCAGATGGTGAGCGAAGGACTTCCCCAGCACAATGATGTCGTCTAGGTACACCAGGCATACTTCCCAAGAGAGACCTCTTAACACGTTTTCCATCAGCCTCTCGAATGTGGCAGGAGCATTGCAAAGCCCGAACGGCATTACTGTAAACTGCCAGAGCCCAGTGCCAATTGAAAACGCCGTCTTCTCTTTATCTTCAGGTGCCAATCCAACCTGCCAATATCCACTGCGGAGATCCAAGGTAGAGAAGAGTTTACACCCCTCTAGGGTGTCCAGCGTATCGTCAATCCTGGGAAGCGGATAGCTGTCCTTCTTGGTGACATTGTTCAAAAGACGGTAGTCTACGCAGAACCTCGTTGTGCCGTCTTTCTTCTTCACCAATACAACAGGAGACATCCAGGGGCTACTCGAAGGCTCAATGACACCGTCAGCCGCCATCTCCTTAATAATCTCCTCGGCGTCCTCCCGTTTGGCTAACGGCAGCCTCCGCGGGACCTGTCGGATGGGCTTCGCATCCCCAGTGTCAATCTTGTGCTGGACGATATCCGTTCTGCCCCGTGGTCCTGGTCCGATCTCGAAGACGTCATGCCATCGGATAATCATATTCTTCACTTCCTCGCTCTGTTCGGGCGAAAGGTCGCGACATGATTCGTCCAAAAATCCTTTTAGTTCCTCTGGCAGTCCTCGGAGCTCGGTGGGACGACGTTGCAGCTGACGAACCACTGAGGTAGCGGTTGTACACTCCCCGACTTGTGTTCCTTTCTTCAGCGTTACCGGGAAGCCGTTCAGATTCATTAGCCTAATTGGAGTGGTACGTCCAACCTTGATGAGAGACCTAGCAACCAGTACGCCGCGTCCGATCTCTTGTTCTTCGTGCCTTCCGGGTTCAACTAGTACACATTGACCCTCCGGTAGATGTCCTTCGACCGTCCCATGTGTTACGATTTGGCTCCGTGCAGGTAAAGTGGTGTCTTCTAGTAAGAGCACTCGTGCGTAGAGATCCTTTCCCTGCCGAAGGATGACTTCTTCGTCTCCCATCGTCAGCACACCTCTCGACATGTCCAGCTTGATCCCGTATGCCATCATGAAGTCCATGCCTAATATGACATCTTCATCGATCTCTGCCACGAGAGCGCGGTGCTTCAGATGTTGACCCCCGATGATGAAGGTGGCATCTGTCTCCCCGTAGACCTTGGCTGGCTGTCCCGTTGCAGTCCGTAATGCCCAGGTGGTCGGCATGATCTTCTCAGCTGGGAGTGTCTTCGAGTTCAAGATCGTCATGCTCGCGCCGGTATCCACTAGAAGACTTCGCAGCTGCCCGTTCACCATCCCATCAACGTAGAAGCTGTTCGTTCTGCTTCCTATCGACGCAACTCTGATGGCTTTCCTGGGGGCTTTGACGTTACGGGTTGGACACTTGCTTCTAGGATGCCCAAGCTGGCCGCAGCCCCAACAGCGTATCTCCTTCTTATGGGTCCTGAGAGCATCCAACACTTTCGTCACAATGTCTTCGATGCTAGGGACCACATTAGGCTCCACTTCTGCTGCTCGAACTCGCGCATGGCCCCGTACAGACTGTCTAACAGCTTCAAACTCCATGGCCTGAGATAATGCGTCTCCCAACGTTTTCGGCCGGGCGAGCTTCACCGATTGTTGTGTCTCTGGGTCCCGAAGTCCATCCAGGAATTTGTCGACAGCCAAACTCTCGTAGACATAGTCAGTGACCGATGGGTAGGCGTTCTTCACCAGCCGGGCAATATCCGCTTCAAATTCCTGCAGCGTCTCGTTGTCCTTCTGGACCCTGTTTCTTAACTGTGAGCGATATAGCTGGTCCATGTGGCGGTGTCCGAAACGCATTTCAAGTCTTCTAATCAGCTTCACGTAGTTGGACCGCTCCGACATGGGCATCCCCTGCAGCACTCTCAAGGCGTCTCCACGCAAGGCCAGGCACAACGCTGAAGCTTGGGTCTCCTGTGACCACCCGTGGATCGAAGCAGCTGTCTCGAAGAGAGTCATGTAGTCTTCCCACGGCGTCTTCCCGTCGAATACTGGAATGGTGTTGTGAGTTGGTGGCGCCCCAGCATAGGCGGGTAGAATGCTATTACGATGGCTGCCCTCGGATGAACGGTCGGTGTCGTTCGTCGGTGGGTTGCTCTTACGTCCCTCGAGAGTTTCCATTCTTAGCCTAATTTCGTTCACTTTTTCTCCTAGCCTAGATTCTATATCAGCTACTTTATTATTTACATCGGCTAACTTATTATCTACACTAGCTAACTTATTATCTACATTTTCCATTAACTTAGTCTCTAATGTGCCTAACTTAGACTCTAATGTATCCATTAAATCGTTCTTTACAGTACCTAGCTCATTTTTAACATTGCTTAATTCATTACCTAGCTTATTTTCTACATTGCCTAGTTCATTTTTAACACTGCTTAAATCAGTACCTAGCTCATTTTTAACAGTGCTTAATTCATTTTTAAAAGTTGCAGACAACTTGCTTAAATCAGTTTCAAACAGAACGTCATCTGGATTTTCCCCCAACTCTACAAAAAATTGACGCAAGCGATGTTGCAGCACACTTTTATTTCCGGAAGAATCCAGATCACGTTCTTCTAATTCCCGTTTTAAATCTGCAACTTTTAAATCCATTAATTTAAGACTTTGAGAAGCCATTTTTCATACAGTAGCCCAATAATTACAAAATAATAACAATTACACAAAATATCCCACTTCTGACACCAATTTGTTACGGGCTACTGGGTGTAAAATGGACTAAACTATTACTTAATTCAAGAATCTAATATTTATTAACAAATTAGAAAGAATACAATGAGATTATCTAAAACAGTTAAATTATTAAACTAATATCAATTAACAATAACAATATTCTACTAAATGTTATCTAATTTCTAAGATAATATACAAATAATATAAGATATTGTTTATACTAAGTAACTAAACTATTTATATAAATTTGTACAAATACAATAATATTACACTATAGTTTACAATTACAAATTAACACTTACAGTTCGCTAACTAAAGTCCACCGACCGTAAGACTCTTCAAATATGACAAACTGCCACACAGTTTATTACACTTATTACACGGTCACTAATTGTCACTGTTGCTCACTAAGCACTTATTACAGACTGATACTAATACTAACTCACACACTGCCACTGACTTATTACTCACTCGTCTTATTACTGACTCCCGCGGCCGAAAACGCTGTCCTTTTTATATAGGCAAGGTAGGTCGTGGTGGGGCATTACTCGGAACACGGACGAGGACCACCTAGACCGATCTAGAAGGTTCTACGCCATTCTATAATCCCTTCCGCTTAATCCCATTGTTTGCCTAATCCGCTCTAGGCAGATCAGAAGCCGGTCCTACTTTCCGCTCTGACCGTAACAATATTAAGTCAAAATAAGGTGAAAAAATATATATTTTAAATTTAAAAAATTACAGTGTGTTTGGGACATAAAAAGGTAAGTTCTCACTATATTTCGAAAAAAAAATTGTTTGTAAAAGATAAAAATAAAAAACCAAAAAATTTGCTACTTGAATTTTTCAAAAAATTTTTGAGGTTATGTGAAAAAAGTGTAAATACAAAAGTTGTAGATCTTTTTATTACCTTCAACTTTGCATTTAACTTTTTTCCATAGAACTTGTAGTTTTGCCGGAAATCGAGATAAACCGTTTTTTTACCCTTAACCCCCCCCCCTCCACTTCCCGACCTCAGATCGCCCGTAAATTATATTCTCTTCCTTTTGCAATGACTTTCATCCTACTATTTTTTTTTTTTTGGTCTGTTAAAAAACCAATCAATGAAATCTGAAACATCAGAATTGGTTATACATACATACAACCTAATTCAATAAGTATAACTTAAGATTTTTTCCCCATTTAAATATGTATAGAAAAGCTTCACTTATACATTAAATATTTTAAAAATATTAATAAAAAGAAACAACGATACAAGTTACTATCAAATTAGGGAAGAATTTAAGTAATAAATTTCTACTAATTAATTATCTGTATTATTTAATCAATATGTAATATTCTTTGTTTTGATCCACTGATCTTAAATGCACATCTTAGACTTTTATTAAACATTTGAATCTTAGGTGCAATTACATCGGGAGCAACATAAACAAGACTCCGATGAAACCCTAGCCCTACCTTAAGTGGGGCAGTAAATCAATGTAGCAGCCATTATTGTTGATATATCAGGAGTAGGCTCAGGTAGATGAGTTATTGTTATTATCTAATAAATTGACCGTGTGCCATCATGATTCAGATCGTAAATCGCTGATGCCAATAGGACGAAACATTTTCCAAACAACCTTAACGAGAACATTGTATTTTAAAACAAGAACATCTTGAACATCTTTATTAATGGGGTAATGTTTCATTCCCAAGACAGCATTAGAATTCTTAATGTATGAATTAGTTGTGTAAAAAAAATGTGAATACAAAAATTATATTTTTTTAAACCATCTAAATTTATAAATATATTCATTTGAAAAGAAATTTATATTTATATTCTAAATTTATGTAGATGAGAAAATAATTGAAACTATTACTTTTGCCTTTAGTTTCTCCAACATATAATATTCAATAAAGGGAACCCAAGAACCAAATAAAATAAATGCACATAATTGTTTTTTTATTGCTTGTTCAATGGACAACCCAATTAAATTAAGAAATATATATAAACTACTTACGTTTCAGTGATAATAACAATAATAAATTTATTGATTATAGTAAAACACTAGAAAGCTTTAACATTAAGAAAAAATTACACTCCAACCGCATGGTGCATGGATAATCAAAAAGTACAGAAAGATTATTAGCATTTTAACTAATTCTTGATTGATAAGGATAAATGAAAAATCAAAATGGAAAACAATAATAAATATATATTTATCAGAAAAAAAAATTATTTGAATGAATATATGTAACAACAAATGATGAAATAAAAAATCTTATTCTTCATAGTCCTAACTTCATCAGCATTGTCTGGTTATAGCAAAATAATTTAGAATAGTTTTCATAACTTAAATAATTCCGGACTATTTATTAAAATGTTAATTAAAATTAAAATTGTTAGTTTTAACCGTTACATTATAAAACAAGCAAGTTTTATTAGGTTGCAAACCTAAACTTACCTTATATGAAAATTTGTGTAACTAAACCCATCTCCAATTCCAAATCCAACCATCTCAAAATATTTTAGTAACAAGGAATAATTTTCCTTTTCTTCAACTAGATTTCTCAGCTAGCCACAATTAAATTTTGCTTGTTTAACTTCAATATAAAGTTAATGAACTTGTTGAAAAGCCTGTAGTAGAGTGTTATATGTCTGCTACAAAGCAATTAAAATTTTATAAATATTTATTGACATTTAGGTTCTGAAGACCGATGGCCTAAAAGGGTACTGAAACATGTACCATCGGAAAGGAGGAAGAGAAGTCGGCCAGAGAAGAGGTGGATAGAAGGGATCCCAGAGGCAATAGCAGCAAGAGGACTTAGAGAGGAAGACTGCTATGATAAAAAGAAATGGCGGCAGGGCTTGTATGAATTAGGCTACGACGTATGACTCATTGTTGTAATGGAGTCGTTTTATATATATAAGATTCTGAAGAGATTGAAATTGTCTACAGTTCAGTGTAAGCATTTTTTCAATTTAGGGAATTTGGTCCAACCCCATCATTTTGGCTCCATGGGATGGTTCAGCAATGTTTGTTAATAACACTGTTCTGCATCAAAATCCTCCCATCAACAAAAATGTTGTTTTATTATGTTTTGAAGTGTGCTGAAAATGAATCCAAAGTCAGAAAATCTCCATCAGGCATCATTTTTAGTCACATCTGTATTTAAGGTCGAAAAATGAGGTGTTTTTAGACATTTTAAAATTTTGTTTATCATTGACAACTTTAACAAAAAATTAAAAACCTATTTAAATTTGAAGCTTTTATAATGTTTTACAAAATGAAAAAATTGGGAGAGCATAAGTATTAGGCTTCAGGAATTTTGGGCTAACATTCACAGAAGGGACTGTTGCCTACTGGCAGGCTTCCCCAGGTACCTGCCCCAGGCCCTCCTCCTAAACTTAACTGTTCCCCCACCCTCTATCTATTGTTCAGCCATCTGGCAGACAGGTTACTCGCCACCAAGTCTACAGTCTTATTTGAACCTCGATACAGACCAGAACTTTTTTAGTTTCAAATCTAATATGCCGATAATAATACGATCCTGACTGTTTGTTATATTTGTGGCGAAGTGACATTCAAGTGTAATCGGAAATCACTGACTCCATTGATAAAGAAGGCGTATGAGTTATACTTTGGATGCCAATTAAGTGATCAGGATAAACCGTGGGCACCTAAAATTTGTTGTACTTCATGTAGCCGAACTCTCAGCGGTTGGCTGAAAGGAACACATAAATCAATGCCTTTTGCTATTCCAATGATTTGGCGAGAGCCAACAAATCATGCAAATGATTGTTATTTGTGTATGACTACCATTAAAAGGTTTTACTTCAGCCAAAAGTAAGAAGAAAATAGTATATCCTAACCTTACATCTGCCATGAGACCTGTTCCGCACGATGAATCTATGCCCATCCCAGAATTATTCCTTGAGTGACAAGGAAGAGGCTGATTCTGAGAATATTTCACCAGAACCTGGAACCAGCAATGAAATACAAGCACCAGGAAGCAAGGAAGTTCCTGAAGCTTCCCAGAAGTTCCCTTCAATCACCAGGAAGCAATGAAGAAATGCAGTCTTCAAGTGATTCTTGTGAAAATGATACCAAGCCAAAACTCATTAACCAGGCCAGATTGAATGACCTCGTCCGCGATATAGACCTCCCAAAACGTAAAGCCAATTATCTGGTTCCAGGATAAAACAATGGAATCTTTTGGAACCAGGAGTGAACGTTTCTTCCTTTCGAATCAGAGGTGCTCAAATTTTTTCAACGGAAGGCAACCTTCCATTTTGTCAAAGCCCTTTCTATATACTTACAGAACTGGGTTTTCCGAACAATCCAGATGAATGGAGACTGTTCATAGGCAGCTCTACCTTCAGCCTCAAAGCAGTGCTCCTTCACAACAACCTACTTTCATCCATTCCTGATGCCTATTCTACCCATATGAAGGAAACTTATAAGATTTGAAACTCATGCTTGAGAAAATTAAATATAGTGAGAACAAATGTAGCATTTGTGCAAACCTTAAAGTTGTAGCAGTCCTTACAGGTCTCCAAAGTGGTTACACTAAGTTTTGCTGCTTTTTATGTGAGTAGGGCAGCAGGAAAAAAGAAGATAGTGAGAAAATAGCGAGAACGCACTGATACAGTTTGTCAAAAAAACATTGTCAATCCTCCCTTGGTTCAAAAAAACAAAATTCTTCACGCACCACTCCATATCAAATTAGACCTCATGAAGAATTTTGTGAAAGCAATGAACAAGGAAGGAGGTTTTTTCTACTTGAAAAAGAAGTTCCACAGATTAAGTGAATCAAAGATTAAAGAGGGGATTTTTGTAGGGCCTCAAATTGTGATCTTCTTTAGGACTATGAATTTAAAAGACGATTAAATGCAACAGAAAAAAGAGCCTGGACTGCATTAGAAAACGTGTCTCAACAATTTTTGGGGAACAAAACAGCAACAAATTACAATGAAATTGTGGAAGAATTGCTTTCATCATATAAGGCCATGGGTTGCAGCATGTCCTTGAAAATTCATTTTTTCCATTCCCATTTGGATTTCTTCGTACCCAACTTGGGAGCAGTTTCAGATGAACACAGAGAACGGTTTCATCAAGACATAGCCTAGATGGAAAAAAGGTACAGCGGTAAAAGCAATGAGAAGATGCTTGCGGACTTCTGTTGGACACTACAACGGGAGTCAGGTGATGAAGAGTACAAAAGAAAAAAATATACACATTAATTGAGTACAGAATTAAATAATTTATTATTTTATAAATTATTGATTTTCACAAAAAAAAAGTTTATTAAATTTATGAAAAAAGTGTTGTTTTTTTTCAAAAACAACCTCCAATCACTAAAAAATGGCGCTTAAAAACTGAATAAAGGTAAAAAATTAGTAAATGTATTGTTATGGTTATAGAAGGTTTTATCCTCACCCAATTACTTTTTTTTATTTTATCAAACAAAATAAATAGAAAGAATCATTTCTTAGAAATTTTATTTTTTTGTTTAAATATATTTTACATTTGTAAACCATTTCAAAACATCAGTTTTCTATGACGAATCGCGATTTGAGGGTATTTACAATTGCCGATGCAGTCGCAAACCTAAAATCAATTAATACCTTTTTAAACATAATGAACTAAAAATCTATTTATTATTATTATTTCTTTGTATTTATTATCATTATTTATTTTGGTTATTATTACTATCATTATGCTGTAATGGATAAAATAAGATTAAAAACAATAAAACATTATTTTATTTACGGAATGGGGTAGTTTAGTAAATAACTTCCTTATAATTTTTCAAACCCACTGGTAATAAAAAATTATTTTCTGTCTGTACTTGTCAACTATGAATTGACAGAATGCACTCAGAGCAAATATCTCTATTATATAAAAAAATGTTTTGGAACTCTAATACTCGTAAATGTAAAACACTTGTGTGAGTTGTGTATTAAAAGGCTCTAATCTAGAAAAGGAATACCCCACTCAAATAAGGTTATAGGCCCTTAGTAGACTAGACCGCCAGGCTGCGCAGCCAGCGGCGCCACCAGTGGCACTGCTCGACATTGGGCATTGATTGTTAAGGAATCTATTAGTTTAGGGCAGCCGGTGTCGTCGCCACAAACTGGCTGCTTACTGGTTGCCATACCCTGCCACCATGTTAACAGCCACTGGTGACTCAGAGTCGTGGCGGGGCACTGTATCATACCGAGCGCGGCCAACCCCGTCACCTGTTGGTTTCGCCACCCCTTGGCAGTCTATTGTTCACTGGTGATGAGAGAACATGTTGGACAAATGTACATATATGCTCCTTCTTGTACTTTTATTGAAAAACAGAAGGTGAATGGAGAGAAAGATGCATGTACACCCTATGTTATCGTTAAGGGAATCTAAAGGGTTGTACTATACTATTTTTGATGAACTGTGTTCGGAAGACAATAAGTTTTTTAATTATTTAAGAATGTCCAAATCGTTTGGATACACTACCGTTCAACCGTAGGATTGAACAACGACTGATTGGCTATGCCACCGGTGGCACCGCTAGCTGCGCAGCCTGGTGGCCTAGTCTAATAAGGGCCTTAAGTATAGGACAAATTATTAGGCAGAAAATAACCCATATGCAGAACATAAAAACAAAAAGTTGCCTTAAAAAAGCAATAATGTGCAGTTCTAACTTACAATAAAATATATATATTAATTTTAAAACTGTAAAAAAAAAAATGTACCAAAGTGTGCAGTAAAAACTTTAAATTAAATTTGACTGAAGAAGAACGCCAACAATATCTTTTAGAGTAATTTGAACAATTATACAATTGGAACAATGTCGGTCGGCCGATACGTGGACAGGAGATATCCCTCCCAGTAATCTTAAATGTTTATTAACCTGTGTTGATAAACAAAACTAATCCTAACAATAACAATTTTTCTTAAGAATAATTTATAAATTAAATACTATTTTTTTAATATAAACCATTAAAAAGTTCATGGTCACAAGGGAAATTCCCCAACCTGGCGAGACCATCAATATTGGCCCTTTTAACTTTGAGAAAGTAGCCCAATTCACCTATTTGGGTTCAATAGTGACTGAGAATAATGCACCTGAGGTCGAGGTAAAGAAAAGAATATGGATGGCTAACAGGTGCTACTTTGGTCAACGCAAGGAATACTCATCACGCCTACTGTCACGGCCGACCAAGCTCCATCTATATAAAACATTAGTCTGCCCAGTTTTGTTGCATGGATCGAAGACATGGACAATGACCAAGCTGATTGAGCAAGAATCTTCGGTGGAGTTTATTTAGATGGAAACTGGCAAAGGAGAAAATACAACGAAGTTTACTCAATGTACAACGAAGCAGATGTTGTTTACTGCTTAAAAATTAGAAGACTGCGATGGGCTGGTCATGTGGCTAGAATGGAGGATGAAGCCATTCCTAAAAAGGCTTTGATAGAATCTCTCTACTGCATGAGAAGGGGGAGACTGAAGCTGAAGTGTTTGGATTGTGTGGAGAGAGACACGAGAGGTATCCTAGGAGTCAGGAACTGGATGATGGTTGGGCAAAACAGGGACGACTGGAAGAAGGTGGTAGAGGAGGCCAGGACTCGTCTCAGAGTAGTAGAGCCATAAAATAACTATTTTTTTTTTAATTTGACATTTATTGATAACTAATTGATGATTGATTATACAAAATTTCTTACTTATAAAAGTAAATGGGGAAATAAAAAAAAGGGCCTATTCAGATATTTGACCCATTTTCCATGATTTAAACGAAACTTATATTATTGCATTACATTTAATCCACAAATATTCATGATTCATTCTAAAAAACGATACTACCTCATACCTTGGCAGTTTTATATCTTCCATGTTTTTCGATAAAATAGTATACTTCAGAAGTGCAACTACTGAGAAATATATTGTACAAATTACTGCAATAAATAACAATAAATGAAGTAATTAGAATCAACAGCATTATATAAAAATGAGTTTCTTCTCTGCTAGCACTGTAAAAAATAAATAATTAGTAATAACCAAAAATTTGTTTTGTTGACAAATAATAGTTTAAATATCATTATCATTTACATAATTTTAAGTTATGTGAGGGGTCCAAGATCAAAAACAGATAACTCCAAATTTTAAAAAATGACTTTTTACATTTTTCACAAGTTTAGTAAACCAATGCTTTATGCTCCTGAAACTTCAGGTTCAGAACCGGACTAAAACAATGAGAAATAAGGCAGCAAAGTGTCATGTTAGTCAAAATGTTTTGACTAAACTAGTGAAAAATGAAAAAAAGTTATTTTTGAAATATCAAAGTTATCTATTTATGATCCCAAACACCTTATGTAAAAGTAATTCTCATTATAGAGTTCAGTACACTTAAGTAATTAATAATTAAATAATTTTTTTTTCACTCATTAGTTTTTTAAATATATTATTCAGTCATCATTTATTTTATAGTAGGTTTGTGGGCTTACTATTCTCTTCAGTTGTTAAATTAATTAAACATTTTGCCTCTCAATTGACGACAGAACAAGAAAAGAGTTCACCAATTAGAACAAATTCTAAAAAAGACAGCTTAAGTGTCTGAAGAATGGAAGAATATGGAGAACCCAGAGCCGTCTATGAAGCCCAACCAGCAGGTAAAACTTCAGGGAAGATCTTGACTTTCTTAGGAAGACCTCATATCCAGGCTAAGACAATCAAGAGGGAAACCAATAGGAGAGATAAGTGGACTTGCGAGAGACCGGGATGCCTGGATGAATTTCCACACTGAAAGGCATAGGGAGGAAGGAAAGAAGAGGAAGAGGGAGTAGCATTCCAATTCGAATAATTGGACAATTTTAACATAAAATGTCAGTACATGAATATACATTAAACAAAGTACATGGCTTTGAGAAGAGGCCAATAAGAAATATATATTGGATATATATCAGGAGACTATATAACTAAATAGCTGAGATAAATTTGGAGTAGAAGCCAAGAAATTTCAAGGTTTTTACGAATACCAAAACAACAAAAGAAATGGGATCAAATGGTCAGAGGAGAGGAAATAAATCATTCTTTAAAAAATGAAAGTTTCAGAATAATATTAAAGATGATTAAAAATAGAGGTAATTATTTCACAGGTTGTCGCTTCGAGTTGAGTCACAACAAGTTTTAACTTTTCATTAATTTTCCTTTTAGCGCTTTCCAGAAATAATATAATAAGCTTTAGTACGGAAAAGATGTATATTTATGGAAAATGTCTATACTTCGGTAACATTATCTATGTTCATCTAGAAATGAACATTTTAACCAACATATTTCATCGATACTTTGAAATGTTAGTTGAAATTTTCATTTCTTGATGAAATTATTACCGAAATATACTCATTACCCTCCATGTCATTTCCATACTAAAGCTCACAATAACTTGTATTTTTGGAAAATATTAAAAATGAAACGAATAAGAAGAAGCTTATGGTAAATCAAGTAGAAGCGACAACCTGTGGAACAGATACCGGAAATTGAGAAGTAACTTCATGGAATCCTAGGCATAAATAGTAGCATTAATGATAACTTCAGTAATTCGAACAAGGCACAGTTAGTTAATTGAATGCAAATACAGAAGATTAAAGAAAGGATCTTATCAGGACATGATAAAATGAGCTTACAACAATGACAATAAATTTAACTATTTAAATTTATAATAAATTTACAACTATTTAAATTTATAATAAATTTACAACTATTTAAATTTATAATATAATAAATATATTGTTCAATTAATAATAATATAATATTCCCACACACAACAATCAAACAACTCATCTAATCTAAGATTGTACACATATAACCACAATGACTTGTTTGTTTACGTAATAGTTCGACTCCGTACCGCAAAGCTCTAGCGTCTGCATCGGACAGATTGAGTTTGTGAATGTAGCAGTCAATGTTAAATGTATACCAATGTTCACAGGTATTATTATTTAATGTTAAATTTCGACTCATTTTGAAAAATAAAATTGAATAGCACGTGAGGTATTTTTGAAAGCTAGTCGCATTGAAAAAAGTGCCATGGCAACTATCATGTTACTATTTCAGTGGAAAATTCTATCCCCCTCACCAATTCTATCCATCATTATCATGTTACTTGTTGGGATATTTTAAACTGTCATTTGTAATAACTATTACAAACTTCTTTAGTTGGGACTGGAGATGGACAGTTTTTTTTAAATAGACCATTTAGAATGATTCTTTTTCAATGAACTGCATTATGATTATTCTTATTGCGGCACTACAGCCCGATGATAGGTCCTGGCCTCCACCAGCTACATCTGTACACTCGTCCTCCATGTCCTGAAACTACTCCGTCAATCCACCTCGGTTTTGGTCTGCCTCTTTTCCAAGTTCCATGAACTGGCTATGTAAGCATTCTTTAGACTACTTCATCTTCTTCTCACCCAAAATCTGTTCCATTCCAGGCTCTTGGCATACTTCTATGTTAGTCCGTCTTCTCCATATTCCATCAAAGAGTACTCCATAAATTTTCGTTCAAAGATAACTAGATCTTCTTCATTTGCTTTTATCAGGTCCAAGTTTCCGATACAAATAGCAGAAGAGGACGAATCAGGGTTGTAGATGGAGTTTAGTCTGTCTAGATAGAATGTGGTTGATAAACTACATATTTGGTATAAACAGAAAAATACCCAAGCAGAAAGGATACGCATTACCGGGGCCCCATAAATAGTACCAGATAATTGACAATTATATACGTTGTTAAAAAATGAAACATAATATATTTTCATTAAGTATATCGTATAAAATATCTACTATCACGATATATTTGCATACATTAAAGGAGGATCAGCCAACCCAAATCATGTTCAACGATTGTTCTAGATCAACTGATATGAACCTTAAAATATAATAAATGTTCAATGGAAAGGAGAAAAATATTTTAAAATTCACTTTATAATTTAAGCTTCGATATACTGACAAACCTGTACCCTTACAACCCATTGTCTTGGATCGAATATTGAACTAAGAAATAGTACTTTTAAACCAACAGGAGGAAAAAAATCTTGGCGGAGCATTAAAAAAAGAAGAGTGATGCGTCATATAAAACTAAAGAGGCATTATTGCGCGGCCAAAAGACAGTGGTAACATTTCCCAAAACTTCTTGTGTAATTTTGGTTCCTTCCAGATGGAGAACTTTGATAATGTCGGGTAGTGTTGGGCATATGGTGTAACAGATTTGACCGCGTACAGGGTAACGTGTAATTTGGTCTTTCAAATGCCGGGTGCCCGGTACACGGTAAAATAGATTAGTGGGATACTATTTATAAAAACTGGGTACCGGACGGTCGGTATCATTTAATAACGGATTTCGTTATTGCTTTGAAAAAATGGATTAGTAAGTCAATTCAGTCTCCACTGGCTAGACTGGTGACGCGGCTGACTGAGAGGCGCTGGGATCTCCTGGCATTGTGCCTCGGCACCCACTTCTGGGTGTAGGGGCTTGATTCGGAGTTCCCAGGGGCAGTATGTAAATATTGTATATAGATATGAATGTGGCCAAGATTATTATTATTATTTTATTTTATTTTTATTGTTATGTACATATGGAATGAATGATCTCTTTTAGCTCTAATACTCATTGCCCAAGATAGTGGCAGATTGTATTATTTCTCAATAAAGCAAAATTGTTTTATTCTCAAAAAGTAAGTCAATTTCCAAACTTATGTGGTGGAATAAAAAAATTATATGGTTATGATTTTATATTGTAAGGATGGTTTTTATTTCAGATCACTGACTGTTAGTATCATCTCGTATTAGTATATCTGGTATCATCTCGAAAAACCAGGGTACCGATTTACCTAAAAAATCTAACCAAAAATAGTTCCAGGTAAACCTAAGATTTAATTGAAAATCTAAACCACCAGGTTTCCCCCCAATTAAGATTAATAACTTAATAGAGACTGGGTGATCCCCAGGAGGGTGTGTATATCCCACAGAGTCCATCTCTAACTTTTAACAGATTTTTAAAAAAATCTGCTACAGCCGGTTTTGAACCTGGGACCTCCGGCACGGCAACTCATCGCTCCACCACTGAGCTACCCCCACTCCACTGAGTACATAACATATTATTTACCAAGCCGAATAGAAAAAAAAACGTGTGTCCCCGGCCTGCCATTAGCTACAGCAATAACGGTCAAAGTTGGCTTAGTTTTTAGCTAACCTAATTTTCAACTAAATAATTATTAGTAATTAAATAAGTAGTTAATAATTCAGTTATTGGTAGCAGTTCGGTAACTAATTTCTCAACATTCCATTAGTTTTAGATGTAGAGAATTAAATACTTCAGTCCTGAAAAAATTATTACTGGCAATTAAAAACAAATCAGTTATATTTATTAATATTAGTATAATAACAAATCACAGTTAATAATTTGTTTATTTTTTAAATTTAGATCATTAGAATCATAACCAGCTGGCAACAGGACTGGATAAAATTCATTTAGGAACAAAGACTCTTCATGGTTGTAGATGCACAATTTTTTTAGTTTTTTCCGACGTAAAATAGTTATTATTTCGTAGCCTGGCAGGCCCTCGGATTTTTTAAAGGGAGTAAAAATCCTTGGTTATGCCGTCCTTCGGAATGGACTTTAGAAGAGGGTCCCGAGCCTCTACGATGTCAGGTACTCTGTTTAAAAATTCCTATTCTAATTACACCTGGATAGGCAAAATTTACAGCTCCCACCGTAGCATCGTCCAATTAGCCATAGCAGCATAAAAGTTATCGTAAGTAAACAAACGAGCAAACTATCATTATTTGCCTACACTCGGTATCAATATTTTTCAACCACGAGTAGCCAAAACACTATGGAATGAAACCCGGGAACCAAAGATACACCTATAAACTGGGTACCGGATATGAAGATACAATCACCTATTTTTTTAGCAGTCACCTTAAAACTGAATTTTCAATAATTGTTTGAAAAATAAACATATACAAAGTATGATTTAAAATTCAATTGAATGAATTGAAATTTTTATTAAATTTATGAAAATTCAAAGAGAGAAGCTTCCAATATCGTGTTCGAAAACAGATATCAGCATTGCGTCTAACTTCGTAGGGGGATGCTATCTATACAAGTGTTACTCGCTATCTTCTGATTGTTATTTTTGCAAAATTTACGTTGGCGTAAACGGAGAGAATATCTGAATGTGTACGAAAGAGGATGTTCTAAATAAGAAACTAGGATGGCAAGGAAGAGATACAAAACGGGGTTGAATGTCCTCTTTGTATCTCTCAGCCTCAGTCCTGCATCCTGCCCTCTACTGACATGTTACTTCATCAACTCCTGTAAGTAATCTAGAAGGATAATTCAAAATGCTTATAAATTTCACTTACTCAAGACTATTATGATAATAACAGAACAATAACATTTGGTCGGTTTTAATATGTAACATTACAGTTTCTTTTACCTGAATCTCCCATAGTCAACATTAATATTAATAATTATAATAACATATAGTTCAATATATATATATATATCTATCATATCCTTCCAGGTGGTGGGTTATATCATTTTCAACGCTGGCTTCCAGCTTGCACACCGGGTTTTGGGATCTCGTCGATATTGCAGAGAACACCTTACCTGAGAAGAAGCAGACTTGCAATACTGACGAATGTAGAGAAGCAGGTAAGGCCATTTTAAATTAATAATAATAATAATAAATATTATTATTAAAATAGCTGCTGATCCTAATTCACACCATCTGAAATAGATCTTACACAAATCCAACCTTATGCGTTCAGCACTCAGCAATTCCAGAACATTATTTGCAGAATATATGTTAATATATTATTTTTTAAATATTTTCTCCTATTCGCACAACTTTAAATTTTTTATTTAGACTAGCATCTTATTTAATATATTCCCTAAAAGGCTACTTTTTCACTGTTAGGGCTTGATTATGAGAACAATATAGGCTCGAAACTTCGCCAAAAGATAGTTTATTAAGTATACGACTGAATCTCCAGAAATGAAAGAAAAAACTTGTATATGAGGCGTTCTGTATCAAAAGCGAGAATAACACATAAATTTCAAAATTGACTTTTTCATTATTTTAGTCAAGCAATTTTGTCTAACGAACTTTACAGTCTTATTTCTCACGATTTTTTGACTAGGCGCGCGAAAAAATCAATTTTTGAAATTTAGAGTTCTCGTTTTTGATCCAAAAACCCTCATATATATATTATTTGTAGGAAATTAAGCCTAGTAACTCTTTACAAAAAATCAATAATCGCTGAAGCAAATGGTAAATTTCGTTAAGAGTGGTCAATGGATTTGGATATAGTGGTCCGTGGACGGAAGTTTCGAAGCAGAGGCTGATTGGGTATCGGCTAAGGTTGATCGTTTGGATTGGCTAAGTCTTATTACTAATATTATTAAAATAGAGATATTTTAAAGTAAACAAAAATTATATAAACTTATTTGCATATTATATCATAAATAATAGATCCCTGCATAGAAAATATTAAATAGGCATCTTACCATATATCTGCAGCACGGGTGAATAAGTGGTTAAGAATTTTGTCTGTATTGGGGGAAGCGGAATCGTGTCATTAATGTTGTTTTTGTATTGAAATGAGATTTTAACATTCTTTTCAAGCTAATGGGAGGAGTGGCTCAGTGGTAGAGTACTGAGTTACCATGCCGGAAATCCTGGTTCAATTCCCGCTGCAGGCCATGATTTTTATTTAGTCTGTTTGCAGCGGGAGATGGATCATATAGGATCTAGGGCCCTCCCGGGGCCCACCCAGCCTCTATAAAATATTATAAAAATAGGGTACCCAAAATAAGGGGGAAAAATCTGGCGGTCGAGCGTGACCTAGGACAAGTCGCCTCCTTGCAGAACCTTTGTCCATGAAACAGTACAGTCTCTACCATGTACTGAACCCCCAGACCCTTGTAGTGGTACAGGTTTTTTTTTTCAAGCTAATACCTGTCTTAACCACTGTTCACTACAAAAATAATAAAATAAAAAGGGTTCCGCATCCTTAAGTACAAGAAACTCATTTTGGAAAAAATCGACTTAAAGACTATACATATATTCTCTGTTTGTCTTCCTCCTCTCTCCTCCAAAACGAGATCCTGGATACGCATGACTCTCAGAAAAAAGTTAATATTTGTGTTCATTGTATTTAAGTGACGGGTATTAAGTGCAATGATCTCAAAAATTGTTCTATAAATTTCGATAACTTTATAATTATTTTTTTACGGTAAGCTTAGTAGAATTTATAAGCTTACAATTTTATTTTACAGCCTCTAGAGGTGGGCAACTTTGATTAGGAGGAAAACCGTTAGGGTTTGGACGCGATCTCGGTCAAATCACCTCCCTGCACAACTCTTAGCTTGGTAACAGTACATTTTTTAAAAATATGTAAATTATGCACTGGAACATAAGATCGTTGATAGATTATAGTAGCACAATTTCATTGTTTTTTTTTTAATTTCCTGATATCACCTTTAGTACCACGTATCTTAGCAGTTATTAATAACATATTCCTATCGTTGTATTTATCAATTACTATCGGCACCTAGTGCCGATATGAGTCATCAACAGATAGCATGACTGCTTTCTCAACTTCTTAGCCATCTACAAAAAAACAAAAACCGTACTAAACAATTTAGAAATTTAAAAAATTGCAATAGTAAAAATCAAATTCTTAATAAATAAATATTTATTCTTAATACAATCAAATTATATTACAGTTATTAGAACGTAAACTGTTAGTAATAAAGTTAGTTCTAAGTACGATAAATAAAACATTTTAATGTTTTAAATTGTCGTTTATTAAAATTGATTTTAATCCAATGATCTATAAGTTAATTATTTTAAATGTTTTTAATTTTTATATAAGTGAATTTTGGATATGTATATAAAATATTTTTTCATAGCATATATTTTTTTTTAAATATGTTCTTTTAAAAAAATTAACAGTTATAAATAATCGACTATTTTTTTTTATTATAGGTTTTTAAAATTTTATTTAGGTAGGTTTCGTATAGTATTTTTTTCCGATCTACTAAGTTTATTGGAGTTACTATTAAATTCAGTTCATACTATAGTCTAAAATATGATTTTCTTCGAAATAAAATGTGTAATGAGAATTTGATTAAATAATTCTTCAGAATCATTGAAGACAGATGAGCGCACTTGGTAATCTGAAGTGATTCAGTCGTATCTCCACATCCGTCCAGGTATGTCCTACCCTTCCTTTGAAGTTGTCTTTGACGTTCTTCGAGTTCGGGCTTTTCATATCCCGCCGTCTGATATTGATGGAATACAATCCTCCAATGATTGGCGAAATAATTTTTCTGCTGTAAATGATCGGAACACTGTTTCCCATGAATATCCAACGCAATTGAAAGACGAAGATTTTCCGAAGAGGGCGGATAAAAAGTACCACCAAAGAGCTTTCTTTCCATTCAACAGATGCCGAAATTTTAAGAGAACCAAGCTCCAAATAACCTACAAGAACTTGAAGATTGTACTGAGAATGAAGAAGCCATTCTTGGTCGTCATTGATGAAGAAGTCAGTTATAATGCCAAGCTTCACATTCAGGTCAGAAGACGTTTGAGTAAAGGAAGGATTGTCTCTTATTATATATAGTTTTTGGGAATAATTAGAATAAAAAATCCTTTTAAATATATTGGGCCATGTTTATTACGCTATTTTTACTTACAACTTACAATATTTGGAGTAAATTTAAATTTTTTGGAGCTGTAATTGTAACATTTGCTTGTTTTTATCACATTCTGGCGCTTATTGTCACATTTTACCTTAATAACTAGATTTTTTTTAAACTGTTTATCAGGAAGTAATGTAATGAAATTAATGGTTTTATTAAAACATGATTCATTATGGACCCAGACAAGTACTTCAAATAGACTGAGTTCGCTTTGTTACAATTTATTGTTCTTATAAACATTTTGGCTCTTGTCATCCCTTTAACTACAGTTATTTTATTATACATAATATATCGAATCAGATGAAATATAACAATAATTAAAATTAAAAAAGATATATATACATATATATATACTCGAACAAAACTTGAATTGATATTGTAGCTCATTGATGGAGAATTATGTTATTAAATACTAAAGAAGATATTATCTATTACTGAAAATTGCAAATATATATATTTCCTCTTCAATTTGCACTATAAAGAGATTCAAGTGAATTCTAGTATTGTCTTAGTTCTGTAATATTTCCTTTTGAAAAAAATATATAATTATATTATATTTGTTTTGTGAAGTAACCATACTTTTATTGTAATCGAGTTGGTTTGTGAATTATTTATCATAAAAATTGCTAATTTATAAATAAAAAAGTATTCATTCTTAATTTGTTTTCTTAAAACCTCTTTATGGTGTGTTAATGTTGAAATTAAAAATATATTATAATCGAGATATCATTGATCTTAGATTGATTATGATTAGAGGTATGTTCAGAAACAATGCGTGGAGCTATATAATATATTTTAATATGTGATAATCCATCTCCTATAAGCATATAGTATTATTTTTTTAAAACTAATTATTATTTACGGATACTCTTTTCTGTAAAACAGCTAGGATAAAATATATATACTACATACAGCTAATTTGTTATACCCATTAATCAAGCCAAGAAGCAGTATAGAGTGGTTATTATACAAATATGAACCATGAAAACCAGGTACTTAACACATTTATTTAAGTATTTAAAACAAAGAGTTATTCAAGCCTTAATTATTTACTAACTGTAATCAAGATACATAGTTGTCCTTATTTCAATCAACATATTAAATAAAATAATTTATTAGGAAGGTGGTACGGTGGTGGAAAACCTGATGGCTGAGTGTGATCTCGGACAAATCTAAATAATTGTTCAAGAAGTTTATAATTGAATCATTTTCGGAAGTTTAGCATACAATTGCATATAATAAATTTTTGATGTTTAATATTTGCATAATTAAAAAATAAATGTTGTCAAGTGACTTAATGTTTTCAAAACCATAAAAAAAAGTAACATTAATTAATGGGCTCAGGAAGCCCAGCGGACTTACTCTGTAAATAATTTGAAAGAAGGACTCTATTCTTCTACAAATTTGTCACCTATGGGATGGCTCACCTATGCGGTAATGAGATCACCGCGACGTTCAGTATCAATTTGAATACTATATACTATATATACTATATGTACATATATATTTTTCTTGTTTTTATTATAGTAACAATAATGGAGGAATACTTCAATATTCTTTCAACAGAAAAAAATCTTAATACCCAACACGATTTTGACTAAGTACTCTCATTATTTTTATTGTTAAACTTATATCATAAATATCCAATACAGTTCAGATCTGGATTATAAGGTTAACACTTTCAATATTGGTTCAAGGCTTTTTCCCTATACTGGAATTCGGTTGCAGTTTTTTTTCCCCTCTAACTGTATGTTATAATTTTTTTATAAGCTGCATCAATCCTGGCGAACTTGAACACATCGGCTGACCCATGTACCGATTTCTTCCAATTCGCTTGTGGAGGATGGATTCACAAACACCCAGTTCCAGACACGGATTCCCATTGGAATCAGTTCAACCAAGTAGAAGAGAGGCTTACATTACAAGTGAAAGGTATCGTCCATCAATTTTTATTTATCACCAACTTCCAAATATTAGGCTTTTAAAAATATAAATTCTTATGTTACTGAAAAAAAAAAATTTAGATAATCTACATTAGGTAAAATAGTTTTCAAAATACCTTTTATCAAATTATTTTGTAGCAAGAACAATTGTATTTCTTTACCATATATTGCAGTTAGTTAGTGGTTGCAAAATATTTTAAGATTTCACAAAATGTTAGTTAAACCGATACACATATTCTATAACATAATTGTAAAGAATTAAAAAAATATATTTTTAAAAGAAATTAAAATTGTTAATTATACATGGTCTCAAAATGATAAATATCAAGGTATGTGTTAAAGTAGTTATTGATTTCAGAAAAATACTTCAACAGATAAATATTTTAATTGAAATAATACCAGTAACATAGTTCATATAATAATATAATGAACATATATCGTGATGTATGTTAAAGGTTAATAAACATTTGCAGCACGTACAATGATACAGTTAGTACTTATATAAAAAGTTTTTATATTTATCACTTTATATTCATATATGCATTTCATACACACATTTATGCCCAATGGATAAGCACTAACGGATTCAAATAATAAAATGTTTTCAGAAATATTGGAGACCGAATCCACAGCTGAAGAACCTCAACCAGTCAAAGATGCTAAACTTTTTTACAGGACATGCCTTAAAGCAGGTATGTTTAGTTGTTTATATTTGTAATTTGTATAACACAATTACCATACTAATTAAAAGAAACTCATGCTTGTCAGGAACTTAATGTAATAAAAGTGGAAGCATTATCTTTAATTTTGTCGATTATTTTTAAACAGTAATTGAATAAAAACGTCTTTTAGAATCAGAAGAAAATGGAACAGGATTGAAGAAGCTAATAGATCTACTCTCCCAGTTCGGGGGCTGGCCTATGACGTACAGGCACTGGAAAAGTCGTGGATTTCACTGGATTAATATGTTAACATATCTTACCAGGGATCTGTCTCTTTCCCCAATCATTTCTGTCTATGCGTATGTCGATCGCAAGGATTCTAATAACAGTGTACTTACGGTAAGTAAATCTTTAATTCCCTTCATTTTATTTGCAGTTAAATATACTTATGTTTATAATTATTAATCAACAGGTAGACCAAGGAGGCCTTTCGATGCCTAGATCCATTCTGATAGAGTCGACAGGCTATAAAAAACAAAAAGAAGCATATAAAGACTGGTTATTCAAGACAGCAGATCTTATAGGAAAGAGGTCAGGTAGAATAATTCCAATGGACACACTCAATCTTCAAGTAGAAGAATTAATACATTTAGAAGAAAAGATAGCCAAGGTAACAACAATTCATTTAACCATTTAAGTAACTATATAAAATGAGTGATGTTTACTTATCATAATCCAAAAAATTATTAATCCCATAAATAGAATTTCTTCAACAATGAGATAATTATAACTCGCCAAGAATTAAATACCAGTCTGAGAGTGAAGTTGAAACTAATATCTTTTTGCCTGCCCTTTGGATCATAATTTTTGCTATATTACAAATGACAATTGTAATACAAATATATATCATTAAATGTTTGTAAATAAAAATTGAGAGTTAGTAAAAAAAAAACAACAACAGTGGAAATATAGGATTGTAGCACTAACCAGATGTTTGATTGGGGGGAGAGGAAGAAAAAATAAATAAATCTTGTTCATTTACTTAAAAAAAGTTAGTTCCAACTAAATGTCGAGTGTGTTTGGCTTCAGGTTGCTATCTAATTTTGGGCTAGCAATAGATATTTTTAGTTGTAAATGTGTGAATTCTTAGATAAAACTGTAGCTTCTTTATGTCACAGATTACGAGTCCCACAGAAATGAGAAGAAACGTTATAAGAACTTACAACGCAATGAGCTTGAGAGACTTACAGCAGTGGACGGATCTCGCAGCACCCCAGCAAGTAATAATCAAATGTTGAGTAATTATTTAACTTGAATAATGAGTATAGTTCGGTGACTAAATAATAGTTAGATTTTTTTTAAATGTAAAACTGTTATTTTTATTAATTAATAAATCAACTTTAATCAGTCAACAAATTGTTTCAACAGCGAAAATTCATTTATCCATTCACGAGTTAAAAGAAGAATTGTGGATAAAAAATCAGAAAACTTTCACACTTGTTTTTCTTTTTCTTTTTATCAGTCAATAACAGTCTTAAAAAACATGGAAAATCCATTCATCTCTTCATAAGATATAAGAGGAAAAGCAAATGGTAAATTGGTCTGAATAATTCACCTTTTTAGTTGAAACCAAATGACTAAAGAATAAAAAATATAACAGATAATTTTATTTTATTCATTAAAAAAAAAAATAAGACGAGCAGGATCGACTAATTCACTCCACTTGGTATCAGTGATGCGATCCAGAAAAAAAATAGAACGTCAGACTGGTGAATGTAAAGATTTAACAATGACAATATTTTAAAATGTAAAATGGAAGGAACAATGTTATCATGAACATTAATAAGAAGACAAATGATATTACAGATTATAACGCTGTAAAATTATGTTTGACTTAAAAATAGATAGAATGCAAATACCAAACATGGTAAATTCGAATGAATAAAATCTATTATATTTTAAAGATTTTAACTTCTAAAAAAGTTTCAATGAACTAGTTATTATTTAATTTTTATATTTCAGATTAATTGGTTGACATTTGTAAGAAAGTTGATGGAAGGAACCAATATCACTATCGAGTGGACGGAAAAAGTCATAGTCAGGGAATTGGACTATGTATTCAAAGTTATGCAGCTTTTGAGGGAAACCCCAATCAAAGTTTTAAGTATATACTCCAATTAATTAAAATATTAAGTATAATCTTGTATCAAATTCACCTGTATATGCTCCTTATCAAATTAAAATATATAAATCTGATACATTGTAACTTATCATTAATAGTAGGTAAGGTCAAAGTTGTTGAAATGAAAGTGACAGGTTTACCTAGAAAATCATAATACCTATGATATAAATTTTTATATATTTTAATTTTTAATGTAAAACACCTTTACCTATTACCATTAGTAATTTATTATAAAACAGCATATAGAAACAAAAAATCTAACATTTATTCAATAGTATACAGGTGCTTTAAAATTGATCGAATGAATGATAATCACAATAGTCTTTCGACCAGTGAAATTTATTTACAATAAAGTTCTATGAGCTAGATAAGAAAATAATGTTAACTAATTTTTATTAATGCTATTATGAGAACAGTTGTACTAAAAGAAAATCGTCACCATAATTTGTTTCTAAAATATATAATAAAATTATCTTTAATAATTACCGTAGAATTCTAAAGCCTTCTAGAATAAAAATAGTAATACTTGTATTTGCTAAAACGTATGTTATTTCTAGGCAACTATATGCACTGGAGATTAGTAAAAAGTCTAGGGCCAGAAGTAAGCCCTGAAATACGGCATCTAGCATTCGAATTTGAACAGATCTTTACTGGGGCAACTGTCGAGCAGCCTAGGTATTATTCTTTTCAATTAGATAGACATAGGTAATAAATATTCTTTCATACCAGCATGCTAAATAGAAAGTAAAACACAATTAATTCATCTAAGTACTGAGTCATACACAAAAACACTTCAAAAAAAGTTTTAATAATAAAACTTATAATTTGTGTTTAAGGTGGAAAGATTGCATTTCATCAGTAACTACTACTCTTGGTATGGCAGTAGGATATAGTTACGTCCAAGCACACTTTGACAATACTGCTAAACAAGTTGTAAGTAAACAACTTACTATTTTTTATCATTAAAAAAAGAAAACAAATGACTAAGTATGAACCAAAGGATTATTAAGATATGTAAAAATGCTAGCAAGTATTTCATTTTTGTAATGTTGTAAATATAACAATTTTTTGGTTTTAATTCACTTCACTTTATATGATATTTTTAATACTTATCTAGGCAGAGAAGATGGCAGCACAAATTAAAAAAGTTCTTGAAAAGGAGATGTCCGAGCTCCCATGGATGGACGATGAAACGAGACAAGCTGCTCAATACAAAGTTCACCACATGTCACAACTAATTGGTTATCCAGTCTGGTTCCACAACACGTCAGCCTTACAAGTCTTTTACGAAGGGGTAACAACTATTTATCTAAAATAACCAATGAAATTTTAAACATAAAATTAATCTTTGGAGTTCATTCGTTTTTCTTTTCTAGTTAAACACAACCGATAACCATTGGGATAATATTCTCAGCTCTAGAAAGTTTTCTGGTCAAAAGATGTTTGGCAGACTGAGAGAAAAAATTGACAGAAATGAGTAAGGGGATGGAATTATTATATAGTTATAAAATACATAGAATGTTTATTGAGTGCAAACAGGAATAAACCAATATGATAGATATTTAGTAAGCTAAATATAAATCATAAGATACAGGATTAAACATTGTAGAAACTGAATCTTGTGGCCTTCTCTTCTTTTCAATTCAGTAAATTTTAATCAATCATTAAATAAAAATGGAGGGACAATGATGTACAGAGTTAAAATCTGTATAGTTTGTTACAAAAACTCACATTAATACAGGTTTTATAGTAATAAATCAAATTTTATTTGATATTTTATTGTTATTAAATGTAAAGCTCAATTATAACATAAGTCTGCTCAATCCACTTGCCAGTTAATCTACATCTATTAAGCTAACACAATTTTAAATAGGCCGACAAAAGTTTTTAACTTTAACATTTGATTTGAGTGAATTTAACGATATGAACATGTTGATCTTATACTTTGATCGTTGGTATGTACATGGTTGAGGAGTCATCACTGCTAATTAAGATCAAGCCGACTCCTATTACTTCTTCGAACAGTCATACTTATTTAATAAATATGAAGACAATTTTAATACTGTTCTAGGAAATTTTGTTAATCACAATTGTCAAAAAATGAGTTTAAAAACAAAGTAACAGATTTGTATAATTTCGGAAGGCATTTTTGAGACTCAGCATACATTTGATTGTTCAAAGATTATATATTTTTTAAATATTCTGTCAAGACTACCACTTCATGAGATGATTGCCTTGCATTTCATGTTATCACAGCCTTTTAAATTAATTAAAACAAATTATATTTCAATGAAAAATAATATTTGTGGAAATAGATATTTGTTTTCATTATTTTTCTGGATGTAATAATCTGTATAAATTTCATTAAATGGTTTGCTTCTAATTTTTAGATGGCCAATTCCTCCAGCTGTTGTCAACGCTTACTATAATCCACAGGCTAATTCAATAAGTAAGATCAATTTGTATTTGTTGGTTTATTTAAATTATTATTTATTTATCTTCTTGATAATTTCCTTCTACCATTAATCAGTGTCAGGAATCCCGTTTGTAAAGCCTGATCCATGTATCTTGGTTCTAGATCAGCTCTCTCTGCCTGCTTCCTAATTTCTATTCTCTCTAAAGCCTTCCTCACTTCACATTCCCATTTTCTTGTCTTTCTTCCTTCCACTCTTGGCCCATGGACTGTGTTCTTTCATCCTGCCTTCTTTTTAAATGGCCAAACCAGCCTAACCTGTTTTCCTCTATTATATTTTCAGGAAGTCTCCAACCACTGTGTTTCTGATCCTGTATCTCCCTATTTTTCTTACTATACCCCTGAGGAGCCTCATCTCCATTGTTCGTCTTCCGTAGATGGATGTCCAAGATTAACTGGCGTACCTCAGTATAGGAATGAATGAAGGAATAAACACCACTTTCTTTACTTGTTTTGATACTTCTCTTTTTTCAGAATAATAATTACTTTTTATTATTATAAAACTACATTAATTTAATTTGAATTTTGTTTTCAGTTTTTCCAGCAGGGATACTACAACCACCATTCTTTAAGCACAAGAGGCCAGAGTAAGAATGGGTTTACTTACTTTTTTTTATTTATTCCTTAAGTAATATTTGTCTAAAAATCTAAATATCCTTACCATATTTATAACTTGACAATATTAAATACCTACTATGTTGACATTTAAAAATATTATTTATAAAACTAAAAGTTTTATGATTATTAGGGTCCTAAACTTTGGTGGAATAGGTGTTGTTATTGGACATGAGATCACACATGGTTTTGATGATGTTGGTAAGTTTTTTATTTTGTTTTTCTACTTTCATTTCAAACTTTTTCACGAATCTCCAAGTCTTTTTATACAATTAAGTTCCATTTTAACAATCCTTGAACTTGATCCATAAAAATTCTTCTGTATGTTCCAACAAATGGTCTTAATAAGAAAAAAGTACTGGATTACATAAGCAATGAACCTCTGGGTAATATAATTCTTAAAACAGTAACGCTATGAAATGTTCTTCAGTCTGATTTCTGAAGAACTTTGAGTAATAGTTAGCCACTGAGTTACCAGGATAACTAAGTTTACCCAAATAACATCAGCATCATTTTTGCTCTTATTGAACACTTTGTCCAGCGAATTTCTTCAATAAATATAAATGAGAAACCATTCCATGACTTAAAAAATAAACATTATTATTATTTTTTTTTACACCAACCTCAAACTATCACCTGTAGTTAATCCACCATTAATCATCTCCTCATAATTATCATATTCATTGTACTTTTAATTTTCAGGAAGACAAAGTGATTCGGAAGGTAACTTATCGCAGTGGTGGACAGAGAAGACAATAGAATCATATGAAGCAATAGCTGATTGTTTTATCTCCCAATATGGCAAATACAGGCTTCCACAACTCGATGTACAGCTTCTCCGTCAAGTAACTGTAAGAACTGAAGTTTCTAAAATATTTCTTTCTAGTTTATTTCGGTAATCAATCTCTTTTTAAATTAATGTAACATTTTCCTGTATCTGTCAAGATCATCTCAAAAGCTGGGAGCTAATAAATTAAAATCCTGAATCATTAATTTGTTTATCTACTGCTTAAAAGGCCAATCATGATGAACTAAGTTCAGATACTTGTAGCATTATGTTATTTGAAACAGTTAGTTTCATGCATATCAAATAATAAACTGTGTTCACCAATGTAAAGGAATGTGCAGAAATAACGAGCATACTTTGAAGGGGTCTAACAAAAGTCTCTAAAAAAACCAAATATCAAAAAACCAAGATGAGAAAGCCTTGGTTCTCATCATGTAGTCATTTATCCACCACTTTGATTTCATCCAACTTATGAAGTAGGATAGTGTCGAACATGTACACATAATGGTTGAGGGTTCATGCTAGTACTCAAACCCCCATCCTCAATAATCCAGGGGCTGATAATACCAAAATTCATCAACAGTGCCTTTCTGAAATGTGGCAGTTTTACCTTCTTCTGGTGGAAATCTAATTTCTATAAGGATGCACTGAATATTGACAGAATAATTTCAAAACGGCCAACAGCCCGCAGATGAAATTTTTTATATCCATTGAAATTTGAAAAAAAAAAATTCTAGAATTATTGGTTTATTACATCTCTTAGAAAAATGTTAGTTATTTCTGCTCTAGATTTCATATAAAGGATAATATATGATCTAATCAGGAGTTTTACTTTAGCAAATATAGTTTGATTGCAAATTGTTTAAAATTATTTAGCTCAAAAAAACTCCTAATTTCACAGGTAAATGGAGAAATGACACAGGGAGAGAACATGGCAGATAATGGAGGATTACGACTTGCTTTGCTAGCCTATAGAAATTATATCGCGGAAATCGGACCAGAACCTGCTCTACCTGGCCTCGAACAATTTACCTCGGAACAGCTCTTCTTCATTGCATTTGCTACCGTAAGGCCTTAAAATTATCATAATTTAAACAGTGATTAGGAAAAAAAAACAAAAGCCTATTATATATTCATCCTTTTCCTACCAAATTTTCAATCTTTTCAAAAATCTGAACAACATAAATTTGTAAATACCTAATTAAAAAATAAAATAAAAATGAATTAATTGCAACAGTTCAAGAAATGGGTGCCTACTATAGGAATTTAAAAATAAGAGTCAGTTGTCTACTTTGCGTATTTACATGTTTTGGTATAACAATATTGTACAGAAATTGTATAGAAATACATCTGGGCAGACGGCTACATTGTTGGAATAATCCAATTAAATATGAACTAAAAGGTATGTTCTGATGGAGAATAAAAAAAAAAATATATGTGTGCATATATATATATGTATATATATATATATATATATATATATATATATATATATATATATATATATATATATTATGTTTTGGTTCTTGAGTTTCAGTCAAGATAAGTAAAAACCAATATATAATATAGATATAAATATACAAAAAAATAAAATAATAGAATACAAATTTACAATAAAAAGAAATTGGCTAATGGAAGAATAAAAAAGTAGATAAGAACAACTAATAATATGAATAAAAGTATCATAATGAGTGTGGAATATTTACAGTATTTTCTCAATCTATTGTGTTCAAGATAGCTATTTATTTTATTGATTAGAGAGCATCTGTTTGGGAATTAAGGAGATGTAGGAATAGTTTGGATTTGAATGTGGATAAAGAAGATGCATGATGGATATCGGGTGGGAGTGAGTTCCAAAGAGAGGTAAACCGAGCGAGAAAGGAGCGCTCTAAAGTTTTGGTTCTGTGGGAACGGGAATAAAGGTCGGAAAGGGGAGATCTAGTGCTCCAGGATTGGATAGAGGATTTGAACGGTAGGAGACTATTGATATAAGATGGATGTTGTGAGTTGATGATATGGTATAAGAAAGAACCTAGGAAATAGAGTCTGCGGATAGAAGGGAGGAGCCACTTTAACTCATCATAGAGGTGGGATACATGAGACTTACTCGGGGTGTCAAAGACAAACCAAAGTGATATAAACCAACCTTTTCATGAATAATTTATTTTAAAAAATTTATACTTGGAAAAATCTGTGAGAGAGAAAAGTAAAGGGTAACCATATAATTCACATTTAATTTAAATTATTTAACAACAGGCCTTATAGGTCTTCTAAGATTTAGGGTGGGGCTTGACCTCAAAGAGCTGCCATCATCAAACATTATCAACCTCAGTGCACTATGAACATTTATAATAAATCTATAGCAAGATATATCCCATCCTGTATATACTTCCCAAAAAAAATTATATGAATCTCTAAGTCATAGTAATTATCACTAATCATAAAAAACAAACAGAAATTTAAACTATAAGTGATACTTTTAAACTCATAAACATAAATTGGTTCTGCAATATCCCATGGCACACCTTGAAGATTGATCTAATTTTTAAGTTATGTAAGGTATCTAATGTAATCACTATAAAATATATAAATATGATATTAGAAAAAGACGAAAATTTGCATTTGGACGAATTAAAAATTGTAATAGGTTAACTGATATATAAAGGTTATGATGTAACTTGTAAATATTATTTTGTACTCTTATAAATTAATAAGTAATAGATATGAATATAAATTAAACAGTTGATATATAATTGTGAAACTGTGTTAATATGTAAAAATCAGAATTGCAAAAGATCGATTGAATGATTGAAGAAATATGGAAACGAAGGGATGGAAAAGTGGTGGGAGAGAAAAGTGGGAGAAGGCTCTTAGGAAGCAGGGGGATGAAGAAGAGAGATGTAGAGCATTTTATAGTTAGGTTTTTCATAAAAAATAATAATTTGTGGTCAGGAAATTGAATGAAACCTAACAGTTATCTGATATAGTCTCTGGCCCATGTCAGATACTCATTAACTAAATATATTTTTTTATTAGAAATTAATCTTAGAATAGAATCTCATTTAACAGATACAATTAATTTAATTTCAGAATTGGTGTGAATCGGCCACAAAAGAGTCTTTGCTACAAGAAATTCTCAGCGATCCGCATTCTCCTCACAAATTCAGGGTTGAGGGAAGTCTCGCCAACTCAGCCGACTTCTCCAAAGCATTCAACTGCCCTCTTCCTAAATCTCAGTCTTGTCACATTTGGTAGAAATGTAGAGACATAAGAAGATATCTGTTATATTGTTTCATAAAATTAGTTTTGCAGAATTGTTAATTTTTTTTAATAAAATTGAAAAACAAAATTTTTCAAAAATGGTTCTTAAACACTTGACTTCTTAAACAAGATATTTTTTCATTTTTTGTAGTAAACAACTATACATCAAAGTAAAACAAACTTAAAATAATTAGTGTAAGTTCTTTTTACATCCAACAAGAGAAATATGTTTGTTATGTTTATCATAAAGGTAATAGTAATATAAGGTACTGTTAATAGTGGAGTAGGTCCAGGAAGTGGGGATGGTCAGTAGTCCTTTTTGTCTATTTCAGGACAATCAACAGTAATCTACTGTTCCTTTACTTCGAGCCTTATGGTTTTCCTGAAGAAATTTATAACTGATGTACAAAAAAAAAAAAATGGGCTAAGCCTAGTGTTCTAAGATTTTGGTCCATCTACATGAATGCACAAAATTCTTCTTCGGGGCTCTCTCTCTTAGAAATGCTTTAATATCGAATTACAAATAATCATGAAAGTAAGAATGTTGGCCAGTGTTACTGATGCATCAAAGGGTTGAATTTAGGGAACTATTTCCTAATGTGTTATGATCCCCCATAGAATGTTGGATAAAATATTCTTAAACTTTAAGAGGATCAGAATTAGTAAATAAATCTTATAGTAATACTAAACTGTGTGTGCTTTAACTAAGTAAATTGCATTATCTGTTATCCAGCTGGTTAGAGCATCTTTTCTGAGAAATGTGATTTACAGCGGCAAGGTAATATAGATGACACATCTTAAAACAATTTATCGGTTAGATGTAGATTTTATAGCAAGCAAATACAACTACATTGTCATAGTAAACTCCCTAAAGTCTAGTCTAAAGTTCAACAAAGGTCACTTATCAACAAACTAACTAATATCATAATACAAATAGATTTATAAGGCTCTTCAAAGTGAGAGTAATAAATTAATCATCAATAGCATAGCATATTAAGTGGAAATATGATGAATAAGTTTTACCTGAATTATTCATTACAGGTAATTAATTTACCTGAAGTTTTCATGACCCTAAACTGAGTAAAATATACTGGGAATCTTAGTACACCAATTGAAAGAAATTGAAATTCTTGGTGCAGAATGACCAGCGTAAAGCCAAAACAAAGATACTCCACAGTTGATAGAAAGAAAAAAATAAGGGCTTCTAAATGAATCGAGGGTTTAACAATAATATCAAAAGATGCTATATTGCTTTTGTAATTACAGCTCATATTTCAACAAAACAGATCAAAAATAAATCTGCCAGAAAATGGAAAGAATGCCAGATACTATGCGGAAGAGGAGGTTGACGTTCCTTGGACATCTATACTACTCTTAAACAAATATACATTGACCAAGCATGTAGATGACCGTTTTATGAAAAAGAAAACCACGATAACGTGGACTAAAGAAGTTGGGAAAAAATTGAACATAACAGAGAAAGTGGTGTTTGAAAGCACAGTGAAAAATCTGGAAGGATTTATGATGTTGAAAGACCAGAGAAGGTAGGATGAGCTGGAGATCAAAAGAAATATCCCAGAGAATGCATGAAGGAATATTTGAGACAAAAAAACTCCAGCAGGAGAAAGGAAATAAAAATGTAATATGATCAAAGTGGTCAATATGAAAAACAACAAAACATTACTCCAACTAAAAATAAACTAATAGTAAAAATTTAACAATATACATGCCTATAAAATTAATTATAGCCTGGAGAATTATGAATTCCAAAAAGTCGCTGTTTCAACTATTAATTGAGGGATGGGATAATTTAAAAAAAAATCTGTTACAGAGAGGATTCCATTTTGCACAGCTCAGGTTAAGCAACACATTAAACAAAACTAAAAAAAAATTCTCGGAAAGAGAACTAAATAAACAATCAGCTTGCTTACGTAATTGGTTAACAGTCAGAGAAAGAACCCAACCCAAATTTTAGGTATATCAATGTGGTGATTTTTAATCCCACTCATGTGTGGGAAACTTTCCCTACTGTTGTCTAACCTGGCAGATAACCAGTTATATGTTTGTAAACTCACTATTCTTCTACAGTTGTTGTTTTAAGCTAATAAAAACCTTTCTAAGGGTAAATCATTCGTCCTGCATTTTTCATCACAGAATGATATACCTATATTATAAACACTTATCATGCAATGATTACTCGCCGTTTGCATATTTGAGAGCCATTGCTTCAGCGCCAACCTGATAGGGCAATGTTGGAGAAGAAACCGATGAAAGCTGTTAGGGCTTAAACAGGTTTTTTTTTCGTGAGGCTCTCAAATAAGCAAACGGCGATTAATCATTGTATGATAAGTGTTTATAATATAGGTTTATCATTATGATTCTGGCCCTATCCTACTCCTTAGTGGTCCCTACCACGGACAATGTCTGTCCTTTATAATTCAAAACACACTACAACGTCCAGTTATCTTAGTATGTAATTATGAGGCCCTTCCTTAAACCTCAAGTTACTCAGTCCTGTGAAGATGGCGCTTTCTAAAGCCAGATACGTATATTGGTTTATTTTTTATCTAGTTGGGAGTATTCGACCCCTCCCGGGCAACTAGCTATTGCAATTCATTAGCCCTTTCAATCCTAGATTCCTGTCTTTGGAATCCAACTGCTGAGCACCAATTCTGCAGACCACGTGCTGAAAATGAAGGAAGTTTCACGACTATAGATTGTAAGGGTAAAAAAACATAGGAGGGAATAATTTGGATTTTTTGTTCTTCCATAATGTTTAAACAATAATAACCATTATTGTCTTATAACAGAACAGTAACTACTACAGCTGCGTCTTAAAATTTAAAATTTGCGCCCCCCCCGCCCATTCCATACCCATTAATAGACATAATTACACACCACTTATGTACAGTAACTTTTGTCAATCTGGAATAACATTTATTTCAATATCTTGAAATTTATATCCTCAACTAAATCCACTAATCTTAAAAAATAATTATTTTTGATGGCCGATTCGGCGCCCCCCCCCATCGGTAGTATGCCATTTGTGGTCACCTTTCTCACGTTCCTGGCTTAAAATAAAAAATGGAAGTAAGGAGTGTAAAGGGGCACACCCTCAAATCAAACAATAGCGAGTCCCAAACAACGAAGAAAAGAGAATAATCATTTTACTATATTGTTTAATGAATCTAAATTATAAAAATGAATTTGAAATAAACTAAAATTCTCAGGTCGATATTTGTTCTACTGAAATATACTAAATATCGAATTAATTGTCACACACAAAATTTTTAATACAAATGAAGACTAAAAAAAAATACCACTTGATTTACCAGTTGACTCAATAATTAAATTAAAACATTGAAGTTAAAGATTGTTTAAAATAATGAGCTCGGTATTTTTCTTTTGAAGTTATTGGTAGCATTGTCATTACTCGATTTACAAAGGAAGTCGGCCCGGATAATTTGTCCTCAACTCAAGTCAACGAGTGTTTATTTTCAATGTACAGAGTAGTTCATTGTCCCAATTGAATTGAACGCCGTTACTATATTTTTTGAACTAATACTCATGTCTTTCACGCTGAGCAACGATTTGAATGAAGTTCTTACATCATTTTATGAACATGCCAAGGTAGTTAACGTTTAGGTTTCATCGTATTTATATTTGTGTATTTTGTTATATGTGATTTATGTCAATTTTTAATTTTCAAAGGAACACACCATTCTGAAAGGAAAGCTAAAGGACTGTGAACAATTTATTAATGTGCTCAAGCTTGAGGTTGTAGAGGCAAGGAGAGCAGAAAAACGATCTGCCTCCAATCTTAAGAGGGCCCAGGAAAATATTCTTCAGCTTCAAGGGACTGTTTCTAACATGACAGGTTATAGAGGTTGGTGGTAATAAAAAAAGAAATGGATTTTATCAATCTAAAAGTAATTATTTATTTATTCATTTTATTATTGTAATAGATGAGAATGAAAAACTTAAAAATGATTTAAGAAATCTAGAAGAATTATTAGAAAGTGAAAAAAAGGTAATTAAAAGACCTCACAATTTAAATGGATTAATTAATTGTACTATTCTTATGTGAACTTTGTTTTAGAATCAGTCATTGCGTGAACAACAGTGGATTAATGATAAAGAAACTTTAATTAAAAGTAACAAAGATGAATTGGAAAATATGAAAAAAATAAGAAATATGGAAGGTACTCATTTCTTTAACTTAATAAGTCTTGTTATGTATATTTACTCGTTTTGACAGAATATATGATTTTTTAAGTTAAATTCATTTATTTCCTTGGTATCTACCACCACCTAAAGAGCCTCATACACTTCAACAACAGTTTGGCTTGAACTAAATCTAAAGCATTAGCCCATACACTGTTCAACGGTTATATTACACTCTTAATTTCTGTTTATTTAGTGATATTGTTGAAAGAGAATATCGGACACAGAAGGTGCTTTTCCTGTGATGTTTTCTGTTGTTAAAGGAAAAGAAATCAGAAGATGTGGATGAAGCAATGGCTAAATAAGAGAAGTCAATCCAACCATGGTTGTTTAGTAACAGAGCTATGTTCAGTTGCTGCTGGAAATGATTACATCTCTAACGTAACAGATTACTGTCTGATACATATTTCTAGTCTCAATCCCTTGTTTGATCCATCCCATCTCTTTAACTGCAGCGATGTTCATGTTTATGTTTCTAATAGTTAAGGTAGATACAGTTGAGCGCCCTTTTCCTATAATGATAAAACAACATGTATTGTTTCCTTTAATCTTGTTTTGTAGTATTTTTACTTTATAATTCTGATTTAAACCGATTATTGAATTTTATTTTGAGGTGCAGCCTCTCAGAGCACTGACTAGCTCTACTTCCAGCGTCGTTATCATTGGTGGGCGACTAGGTCATATACTTTAGATTACAATGAGTTCATGTTTCCCCAACGCAACGATTAACACACTTCTTCTGGTTACTGTTCCGCTGATTCTTCGAGTTGAGTTACAACAAGTTTTAACTGTTTTTTCGTTTCATTTCTAATATTTCAAAAAATACAAGTTATCTTTTGCTTTAGTATAGAAAAGAGAATGTAAATAGGAGTATGGAGTAGGTTTTGGTTATCATTTCATCAAGAAGTAAAAGTGTCAACTAACATTTCGAAGTATAGATGATATATGTTTATTGAAAACTATGATTACCGAAGTATACACTTTCCATAACTACATTCTCTTTTCCATACTAAAGCTCATGAAAACTTGTATTTTGGGAAAAGATTGAAAAGTTAAAGCTTGTTTAATTAACTCGTAGCGACAACCTGTGGAATAATTACCCTTCTTCTTCTTCTCACTAATCTTTTTGTCTTTTACCATTGCTCACTGTTGAGGATCTGGTATGTGAATCCATGTACATCCTCACTGGAGTAGCTGACTAAGCCTGCTCCAATCCGTGCCTCTTCTCTCGAAATCCTTCCTGACTTCAACTTCCCATGTGTTTCTGGGCCTTCCTTTAGTCCATCCTCTTTCCACTCACACCTCAGACTATTCTGTGTATGCTATCACCCATTTTTTTCTGAATTCTCCAGCATGGTTTTCCTCTATTATGTTTTCAGCTGGTTTTACCCCAATCTCTCTCCTAATTCTGGCGTTTCTGTTCCTGTCTTTCTTTTTTTCTTATGTTTTCCTCGCGATACTTCTTACTATTTACTCCTGAAGATACTTCAGAAATAAATAAATTCAGAACTATAAGCTGATCATTTTTACTTAAAAAGTAACAGAACACCAACAATTTTGCATATAATAGACTATGTATCAAAGGTAAGGAATTTGGATATTTTAAAGAAAAGAGCTAATATTTTTTAGTTAGAAACAGTAAATGCATAATTTTTTTTTTTTTTTTGAGCTTTCATTTCTTAAGTCTTCTTTAGCATTGGTTGCTTCCATTCTTTCTAAGGTAAAATTGCCCTGAATTGCTATGATCAATTGTCGATCACATTTTTGTTTCATCATCGATACTTTCTATAATAATTATTATTTTTGAAGTGTTAATGATGTTTTTATCTATGACTTTCGTTGGCTTGTTCTTGTAGCACTTGTATCATCCTCGAATACCCCAATCTTTGGTTATCTGCTTTAATTAATCGTAGCCTTTGACTTCCTCTCAAGAAAGATAAAAATGACAATAAAATACTACATGTTAGAGCTATGACATGACAACATATGTCAGAGAACATTTTAGAGTGTTTACATACTAAAAAAGGAAAAGAAAAATTCTTTCTGTCAGTACAGCACTTTAACATCAACCGTGGCATGTTTTTTTAAATCTCGCAGAAGTAATGCCTGTATAAAAATCAAGCCTTTGTTTGCAAAGAGGAGTTCTCTTACTGTAGTTAATGTGTACAAAGAATGATTAAAATTTAATAGATTCATTAATGAATTATTATACATAATTGTTCATTAATATAAAATTATTAATAATTTCTTAAAATTGATTTCAGCAATATCTTTTAATCAAGAATTGAGTAGATTAAGGGAAGAAAACCTACAGAAAATTGAAGATATGAGAAGAGGGTTTACTAAATTAGAGAATGAATATAAGAATAAATTGTCCCGATCTGTAGAAGAGGTTATTATTCATTTCACTTAGACTTTTTGATTATTTTTTTTATATAGATTAATTGTGAATTTCATGACAGGCTCTTCTTCTTTTTTTTACTCAAAATTGCCTTTTATTTTTGTTCTTGTGTTGTAATCCAATAGACCAATATTTTACGTGTGAAAATGGCAAATATCTGGTTGCTATAGTGACAAACTATCGTAGTAAAGTACATTTTGTTCAAATAAGTCTGGTATTTTTTATAGGAATTAAGTTTTTTGCCCATTTAAGAAATATATTTTTTAGGGCAGAGCCTGTTTTAAAATTCACATTTCAAATATATTTCCTTAAAAAAAATTAATTATTGATTAAAATCAACTATTACATTTATAGTATGAAGAAAAACTACTTGACTTAAACAGAAATTTAATAGCCGCAAATAACGAAGTAACAAACCTGCGCCAGATGTCTAGTGGTCATGAAGCAATTTATAATGTAAGTTTTTTCAACGTTTTATTATTTTTTTAATTTCTGTAATAGAGTTTAACAGAAAAAAACCTACTTTTTCCACGAGTCCTCTCCAAAATTTATACTTGTTCTATCTTCTATACCATCTTCCATGGCTCACACTGTCTTTAGCTAAGTGCCAGATTTTATGAAATGATGAAATACCATACTATTTCTAACCATTTTAGCTCCATGAGAAGCGAGGGGATGGTTGACTGGAAGATAGACGTAGATAGAAACATCGGCACATAATTAAATAAGTAACCACTTATTTAGTGTTTTTATTTGACTGCACCCCCAACTATTTTCTTCCTTACATTTTAGCTCCATCATATTTTAAGGCGATCGTTTGGGATTGACCTCTTATCATATAAATATTAAGAAACAAAGCCATATGGAGGTTCTTACTATCTGTAATAGAAGAGGATTAACTATCAAACCTCTTTATAGTGGATACCCTGATTAGGAGAAAAGCTGATGGTTGGACATGATTGTAGAAAGATCACCTCCTTGCACAACCATTGCCCTTGAAACAGTACAGTTTCAACCACGTACTGAACTCGAGACCCTTTATGGGTTGTAGTAGTACATATTTTTTTTTTCTTTCTTTCTTATTCAGATAACTCTTCTACCTTGGGGTGTAGAGATTTTGCATATGGAGCCCACCTGTCTCTGTCAAGGGCTGCAATATGTTTTTTTTTCAATAATATATAACTATTGTTTCCTTTGTTTAATGTTATGCTTGTTTTATTTTCCTTTCCTAAAAAATATTTTATTCAATTAATTTGTTATAATTACTTGTTTCTGAAGAACAGCTTAACCTATACCCTTGCATTTTATTTTTTTCTAAATTTAACTTTGTTCTAGTTAATGTTACACAATTAAATTTATAGATTTCTAATTTATGTTCTGTTAATAATCTTAAGAAATGGTTTTAATTATTAAATTTATTTCTCTGGAATGTATAGTAATTTATTTTTCATTATTTTTTGTAGCTAGTGGACTTGGGCCAACCTAAAAATGATAGGTCCATACAACAACCCTTGTCATTTGCCCGCTACAAACCCCTGCCCATTATTTCGACTGCTTCTCAGATGTTCGCTGCAGAATTGGAGGAGCTTGGTAAAGTTGAGCATACGACTCCTCCACATGATAGAGTTAAGGCTGATGGAGCAAGAACCAATTCTGGTACGAAAAAAAGGAAACTTTACTGTCGTACTGATGATCCAATTTTATAATAAAATGGTATAACATAAAACTTTTAGATATAATTTGCTGTCGGGTCCACATAAAAAAAATGTCTTAACCAAATACATTAATAGTTTTACTATTCAATCTTACATCACTGATATGTAACACTTTATTACAGAAACTTGTTTTGTGTTTATTAATATATTTCATGAAATAGGGTTGTAGAGCAACTTTTCAGGAACAAAAATTATTCCAGGGGCATTTTGGATTTTCTTAGCCTTTTTTTTTTATCTGTTTTTCTATTTTCTCCTTAGTCACAAACAATACAAATTTAAGCCCCGAAACAAGTTTCTGCGGCAATATTTCACATTTTTATGTTTTATTATTCTTTTCAAAAGATTTATTATTTATTTTAATCGTCTGATTTATGGCATATGATTTTTTGTTACAATTTATTCATCTTAAATGTAAAAAAAAAAAAAACAATACATTTATGTTGTTTTTTTTCACTGCATTGTTGATCTCCAATTTTATCCTGAATTTACATTGTTTGTTTTTCTATTTTTTTCCTTATTGTGAAAGTCCATTAAGGATTTACTTTTAAAAAATAACCTTTATTATCTAAGACCACTGGGTAAGTTAATGGGTTGGATGATAAATTTAATTAAAAGAAAATATAGTTAAAAATAAACAATATTTTATTAATATCAATTCATATTATGTATATCTATTTACAATACAAAATAATTTACAATATATTGTATCTATATTACATAACAAAATATAACAACATACTAAGGTTAACAAAGATAAAATTGTACTTTCATTTGAGGAAGGCAACAGTTTTCAGTAATTAAAAGGTACAATTACAGTTGTAATTTTTTTTTAAAGGTTTTTTAGAAAATTTAACTGTTAACAATTCTGTACAGCTATATTATAAATTATGAACATTATCAAGTCTAAACAGCAAAAAAAAAATTAACTTAAAAACTATAATACTGAAGGATAAAAAACATGAGCACCTGATTAGCGGGAATTGCCTTTAGTAATTGTTATAGGCATGATAATAAGTCGAAAAATGGACTAGCTTGACTAGAACCTATTGTCTTCAACGACTGGACGAAATTCTTTTGCTGTCCTGAATTAAGCTGGAAAAAAATTAATAAACTTGAAAAGCATTGCCTGAATATTTAACAACAAAAAGTTAAACATCTTTTCAATCATTTTTGAGATGACAAACAGTATTTTATGGTATTAGTAATTTTACTTCGGTAATGGGGATAAGCAAGTTCATAAGACAAGAAAAATGAAGTGAACAAAAAAACATTACAAGTAAAACCGTAAATCATGCATACTGCTGTATTCTTTTAGGTCTTAGATAGTAACATCTTAGTAATATACAAATGTGTGAAGAAAACTTAAGAATCCTCGCATACTAAGAAGAAGAAAAAAAATACAAATTACCTGTTGGTAAAAATCAACTGTCGCTAGGCACAATATTTGCCTGTCTTCGTACTCGCACTGCCTCATCCTAGACTGAACAATTGGCAAACTAAAATTGTTTTAAGGCAATATGTCAACCAAAACAGTTTGAATAATAAGTACATATTATTAAAAAAATTCCTTACATCTTTTACTATCCCATCTCTTTGAGAAGCAATGAGGATTTTTAAAAATGGAATTTTAAATTTAATAAAAAATATTTCCTTGTGGAATAGTAACTCAAAAGTCACTCCTCCAATGCACAAGTTACACCAATTAGTAAAAGAGTAATCCAAAGTTTCCTTTATACACCAAAGTATAGAGAATTTTTTTTATTGACTTATAAAGTAGTGATTTTCATATTTGTTAATCTTTGGTTATGCTCTCCTTTGGAAGGGACGTAAATTAGGGCTGTCGTTTACTCATTAAAAATTCCTATCCTAATTACACCTGGATAGGCAAAATTTGGGACTCCTATTATAGCATCTTCCAATTAGTAAAACTGCATAAAGGGATATTAAATGAACAAATAAACATACAGAAAGAGAAAAAAACAAACTAACAATAAGGTTCGGCTAGGAATATTTGTTAACCCATTGATTATATATATTTTTTTATTTATTTAAGCAAGCACAACATACTCTGTTGGTTCTTGGATTAACCAATCTATGAAATACATGTTGTTGCATTACGCTTACTATTGCTTTAAAAAACTGAACAATGTTCATTGTTATGTATACCTAATAACATATGAATATTAATACTAATCTATTGCAGATTAAATAATAATGAATAAATAAATGAAAGGATACATTGCTTTGAGCCAAGGGTTGGTCGAAGCACTAATAAAAAAACAACATAAAGACCAAGCAGCCATCATCTTTGGTATATTATGCGTCAAGTTACCTAATGAATACACAACCCAATCTTGTAGCAGCGACAACTGCTGTTCTGAACATGCTTGAGAAAACACCTAAAAAAATAAATATTATTAATAAATAAATAAAATAGAAAAGAAAGCATTACTCAACTACATGATTTCAAAAATATTATTAATGAATGACAAATAAAAATAAACAGTAACCTGAAAGACCATAGCAGCCATGTTTGCTTTGTGTGGTTGGTTTGGTGACAAGAATTCACCGATTACTTTGGTAAGGATGTCGGAAGCAGAGAAGAAATCGGCGAGGATTCCAGGTAATACGTCACAAACAATTTCAACTTCAACCGGATAACCTTTCTTTATTCTGAAATCAATAAGTACTGGATTTGATACGAGTCAAAAATTAAATTTAATAAAATATAAGTATATTTTTGTTCATAAGTACAGATGTTCTCAAAATTTCATTAGTCTATACTCAATAGGAGAACAGAGATACTTATGTTACACTTAGATAAAATGATGACTATAATTCATTATTAATTCACAAATATTAAATTTGGACATTCCAGTAAGATTATATAGTTATTTCAGACTATTTTCAATGAAGCCAGGAGGCAGTTATTGCTAATAATCACTACTATCTATCCTTTCACTACACGTAGATTAAATATGTTATTATTATGCCCTTCTATCAGTCATAGCACTCTCTTTTGATTGTGAAAATGAATATTGATTAATGGAAACTTATTATGGATAATATAATAAGAAAACATAATGATTCAAATACAGAAAAGAGTTAAACATTATGTGGACAAAGTTTTCAATCAATCGTATATGACATAATCACATCATACATAACAAAACAACCTCACTAAACAAAGTATTAAAACTTTTAGTCGATCTATTTTGAGACTAATGCTTCAGGAACCACTGCTGTAACATAGGTATTTTATTTAATATAAATGAAGTAATAAAAAATAAAATTACCTATCGAATAAAATAGTAACTTTCTCCATTAATTCAATCTGCTGATTGTCATCATTTTCATCTTCACCACTTTTGTTTCCATCTAAAAATGAAAATAAAAAAAAAGAATCAATTTTGTTATCAAACCATACACATAATTATGGCAAAAAGTTAATAAATCAGTGCTATCCTATAGAACCAACAAGGAACAAAATATTTTGATAATGGGTCAAATGACAAATCCCCTATAGATCTTAGATTTATGTGGTTAAGGACTCGCAAGAAGTCCTTTAGAGTGGAGGATTCGTTATAGTTGACCGTGATTTCTCCATTGTGTGACATGTTTCAATTATAAAGTTTAATTTTAATTCTCCAATTTTTTAAACGTTTTGCCATGGGGCATTATTGATTCAGTTCCATGACCCTTGCGCAGTTTGATAGTTAATCTACTAATCTCTACAAACTGAGATCAAAATCAACTATGGCAGATAAATTTATTTCATTAACAGCCGTGAAATGACTCTGTGGGGTTCAAAACGCCTCTGGAGGTTCACTCAGCCTCTTTAAAGTGCAGAAATTCAGAGTAAGTATGTTCCAGAAACACATTCTCAACACTATGTACTCAGTAAATAACATTTTTCATAATCCCTTTGTCTTATTATTTTCAATGATAAACCTTCGAGATATAAATTGGCTTGGAAAAAAACTGTAAGGCTGCTCATCAAAATTAAAGATTTTACATTTAATCATATTAAATATGTATATTTAAAAAATAAAATGTAAAAAATACGTCAGCTTTTTTCCAGATATTACTGGACTTTTTTTTTTTTTGATTTGCCACCAGCCACAGGTTACCTAACAGTGCTCGACATTATAATTTGTTATTTCATATACAACTTCGAGTAATAATGAATTAAATAAGAAATGAAGTGTTGTTTCTTTCATTCATATACTTACTAGCATAAATACAAGCTAGAAGAAGTTGAAATGCGGGTATTGTTATTTTTGGGTCAGATTTTGCGTATCGGTTCAGAGCTAACCTTGTGATTTGCTCATTGAAAGTTCCTTCACCTAATAACACAAGTCTTTCAAAACCCTAAAACAAAAAAATATTCAAATTAGTATCAACTTTCAAAAGGAAAAATTATACGTACGATTATTTTAACATATTATTATTTTAACCTGCAGAATAGCCTGGTATAACGTGTTATCCATTGTTGTTTTCGCTAAGTTAATCAAGAGTTTTATCAACTCCTGTTTGTCAGCTACTTCTTCAGGATAATATTCCATAATATAAAAGATCAAAGCAATAAGGAGTAAAGACATGTTTTCATTCCTAAAATAAAAATGATTATAAGAAAATCAAAACTAATGATGAATTAAATTAAGCAAATTGTTAAATGACAGGCTTACGGATCTGATTCACTGTTGAATTTTTTCTGAATGAACTCAACACTGTACTGGAGGACCTTCTGGCGGAATTCTTGTGGTTTTAATTTAGATACTTCAACATTCTCTCCAGGTTTCTAAAAATATATCGATTTTTTATTTATTTTTTGTAAATTCGAAGAAATGTTATAAGTAAAATATTTAATTAAAGTAAAAAAAAAAAAAATGTCAAATCCTAGTTTTCAAAAGAAATGTTTTGGGTTTCCAGAGTACATACGTCCAAGTCTAATAAAATGGTCTGTATATTTGTGCCTGAACAAACTAGCGAATCTTCTAATGAGAGCCGCGATAACAAGTTAAATCAAGCAATAACATATGTAAAGAGAGTTTGTCGGACGTCGCTGCCGCTGGTGGCTGTGGTCCGGTCGGGGTCCCGTGGTGGGGGGCCGTTGGCCTGGGAGGTGGAAGGGAGCTTAAATATATCAATAATGTTATTAGTTAAAGCAAATATAGGATTACATAGATACCTCAACATTAATTCCAACAAGATATTTACTAAAGGAATATATATATATATATATAAACAAAATCATTATCCACTGGCGTTAATGACTTAAAGTTGGCACACCAAAAAAAAATAGCGAATCGGAACATTGTCAGTGTTGAGGGGGTAGGTACCTGGCAACAAGGCAGCTGACAAACTAGCCAGAATAGAGACAGAAAGTATACCTTTATTTCCAGAAACTATTTGTGGTACTACCCTCAGCTATGCCAAATGGAGAATAGGGTAATTATATTCCAAAAAGGCAGAACAATAATGGAACAGAGTTTAAAATCTGGATTCAACACAATTTCTTACTGGCCTTTGTTTGAGGTGTTAACTGGTAATAAACTTTGACAGGGATTCATTTAGGATAATCATAGCAGCCTAGATAGGTCACTGTAGTAAAGGTTTTGACTACCGAAAAAAATTCCGACATTGACAAAAGAATAACAAAACAAATTACACTACTTACTGAGGTAATTTCCAAATGTTTTGCAATCATCATGGTAAATGTGTGAGATAGCACTTATGGGACAGAACTGTTCAATCCAAGAAATAAGATCTTATAGTACTTGAAGATGGATACGAATTTCAACCGAGGTCAAATAAAGAATTCTTAAGACAAGTTCGAAAGGATTTCTGTCAGTATAAGAAAGGAATTTGATGAGGGTATAGTAAACGATTAGGGAACAAGAGGTTGGCTAGCAAAATTCTCAACCTTTCTCAATTTTAAGAGAAATGGGAAGTCCAACCTCCATGGCTTCAGGTTCCTTATGTTCATAAGGACAAACATTGGGCCAACCAAGTGTAGGACAGGATGGAATTTAGAAGTAGATTTATAGGTGTGAAAAATCCCCTAAAAGAAAGATTTTATGCTTTCAGCAGAACCTCTGTAGAGGATCTTTTGTAGTCTATAGATGGCTGTATCAAATGATAATAATTATTTACCAAAGCAAACTGAAATCACTTTCTTGACAATCCTTATAAGTTTATGCTTCTCATGACTCAGAATAATTATGAATATTTTACATAGTAGAGTGGTAAATTAACTTTGTTTGATATGTGAGCAATGCACCAGATTTTTTTATTTTTTTTTACTTTTTGTAAGTTATAAATAATAATAAAAAATTCTTACTTCAATATTTTTAACAGCTTGCAAAAGGTAAAGAAGGCCATGAAGGCCTGCTTCAGCCAATGGAACAGATTGGCTCTTCAGTGCTGAATCAATTATCTTCAATACCCTATCACTAATCTCACCATCCTGAAACGTTAAATGGATTCTTATTAGTACATAAAATTATTTACTCCATAAACTAATGTTAAGTTCTCAGCTCTTACAAAATAACTAAGCACAGCGCAGGACTTGGCGATTCCAATAACGAGATACTGAAGTATGATCTCATCATGAACGGTTTGATTTTTGGCTAATTCAAGAAAGGTTTCTAACATCCATTCAAAATGACTCCTTTCGGTAAACATATCAGAAATGCAGAGGACAGATTTGATCATGGAAAATTGTAGGTTTAGAGAAATTCCAATCTGAAAAATAAAAAAAACAATTGTGAAGTGTGAATTTTAAACATAAGAAGCTCCTGAAGAAATGGTTGTATTTAATATGTATATAACTAAATAAAATACAAATAACTTATTATTTGACTTATAATAAAAGTATTTAACAGTATCCTTACACCTGGGAGGATCCACTGAGGAAACAAATCCAGAATAAACTGGATACAGGAACGGATGTCTATTCCATATTTTGTCAAATATTTTCGATAGCCCGAATCGATATTCTGAGAATTTTCTAAGAAACAGATCAGTATTATAATAAACAATTTTCATAACAATACAAGCTTCTTTAAAGAATTTTAAAACATTTTTCAATACCATACCATTTTCTAAACTTGCTTCTTCACTATATTTCATCTGGGCTTCTAGATAAGGCACAGAAAATTGTCCAAAACCATACCTGAAAATGAAAATGTAAATTCATTATATATAGATACATATTGCCTTTTTCGGCTAAGTAAATAATATAAAAATAAATCCAACCTTTTTAAATTGTTTGCCCTTTCTAAATTTGGCCTTTTATCAATTCTTAAAAGGTATATACCATCATTTCCAGAAATAGTTTTTAATTTTTTACAAAGGAGATCATTCATTTTTGACAATCTTTTCCAACGCCTATCAGAAATTAAAAAAAATCTTAATTCACAGTTAAAAATAATAAAACTAATAATGTTGAAAGGAAAATAATTGGCATTTGAAAAATCCCTTATAATTATACATTTGAATTTAACCTGTTTAGCAATAGTTTTTACAAGAAGTAAGGTTTACATCTAACCCAGTAGAGGTTGTTAACCCAGTACAATTCTCATAATCTTGATTTCGTTTTTCCAAACTAAGATTTTTGTTATTAAAAAATGGAAAAAAAAAAACTATCTGAAATTACCACTAGTGACTGAAGTGATCAGAAAATGGGTTAATAGCAACTTGAGCCATAAAAAGTGACCGAAGTATCTCATTCACTTCCCTTGCGTCAAGCCAGTCATTTTTTAATAATTGTTAAAACAATTGTACTTTTTGGTTAATGTACTGAGATTTTTTTTCTCCTTTTCTTTATTAAAAAAGGCACAAGGACAAATTTAATTTTAAAAACCATTTTTGTTCGATACATTGAAATTATATTGGTCCTGAAATTTCCCCAAAAATGTCTAGTCTGTGGACAAAATTTGATATATATGAGGGTTTGAGTATGAAATTGTATTAATAATAAATGAATTATTTACTTGAGAGTATATAATTTCTCATTACTATGCCTGGGGACATGAAGGTACTTGGTGTCGTCAACGGAATGAGAATGCTCGCTCAACGTATTAATTGCAAGCCAGGTTATTCCGTCAATAGCAAGGCTGTTCGCCTGTGAAGATAAACGCCATATTAATAATATTTTCAATAAATTACATACTTAATAAAAAAAACTATAATAATATACCTGCATCATTGCAAAGATTTCTTCTTGCTCAATATTATCAAAATCTGGATTTGGACTTAAAGCACCTAGAAGACATACCCAAGACTCCTCAAACTGGAATTTTCCTCTCCAGCCCAGAAAACAAATCCTTGAAAAAAAATTATCGATTAGCAAAATAAATATATAACAAATATATCTTAATTGGAAATACATTAGAATTAAATAAATTATTTTACATAATGTAAATATTGTACGAGGAGATAAGAAGTCAATGGGTACAAATGATTTTTCTATTTTAAAAGATAGAGTTAAAAGTGGTAATTGATAGATAACGCATACAAAATGTTTTTTAATAGCAATCTATATATATAAAAATGTTATATATAGATACATATACAGCAGCTAAGAATGATAAAAATTTTAGGTTTTATTAAACTATTATAAATTTAAAATGCATTCACAAAATTATCAAATTGATACCATAGATGGTTAGATTGGTTAAAACTTTAGTGTTTCTAAGTTAATGGTTGTGAAGGAAAGTGATTTGGTCAATATTATGCTTAAATGCTCAAAACCACTTTATATAAAGATTGGGTGATACCCAGAGAAGTAACCCATTGAATCGATTCCAGGGCCAATAACATCATCTGATAAAGACAGTCTTGAATCCATGACCTTTAGTAGGCGATGGATCCTTACCCAATGGTGGATAAATTAAACTAAAAATACTATCGGACTATTCAAGATTACTGATGTTTCAAGCCACTTTGCAAGCTTTTTCAAGGACTAAAATGATAAAATAAAATTGAGTCATGTAAAAAGACAAAATGGAAGCATTTAAAAGATATAATAATAAAATACTCCAACTAACTAATACCATATAAAATAAGAAGAGTGGAGCGTCGATCGCCGAACTTTCAATTAACGGACCTGTTTTGTTTTTTCAAATGTAATTTTAATTAATTATTATAATTAATTTATAAATTCTTTTAATTAATTTTAATCAGATCATCCAGTTACTTATTTGTTTTGTTAACATTATTGTTATTTTAAATAAAATTTGATGAAAAATAAAATGATGGAATATATAAAAAATAAAATTGTCCATGAACGTCAATAAGGGGGCCCTAATCATTTCTCGGAAACTGAACTTAGACTTCAATACGTTTACAAAGAACTGTAAACCTAATCAGGTAATTCCATTTGTTTCTCTGAATCCCTTCCTATTCATTTGGTTAATATTTTTTTTAGTGAATTTCGATTATCCGAATTTTCGATTATTCGAACCACCCCTAACAACATTAGTTAGGATAATCGACGTTCCATTTTACATTAATTTTAACTAACCAAAGATATAGAAAGGGCCAAAGAAAGCATCAGGGAATATATACACAGTGTGTAAATAGACAAAATAAATTAGAAAATTTCTAATTCTGTAAACATTAGAAACTTAGAATATAGATACAGCACCAAGTAAAATAAATATTTATATTTTCAACACCAGGTACAGAAAATATTTTAACATTGAAATTATCAGTACAAAGGATTAGTGATCTGTAAAACCTACATGCCCCTTATCTTCCTAATAGCAACTAGAGAAAAGAAAAAAAAAAGATCCCTATAAAAACGATAAAAAATAAAATTATTTTAAATATACCTGGATACTATTTGACTTAAAATATCTGTATCGTGAAGTAACATCGGTGGAAGCGTGGGAGGTGTCGGGCAGTCTAATGGAGGATGCCACGCTTCGACCGGTATTCTGCACAACCAATTCAATTTGGCTTCCCTTCCGAGTGAAATTATTATTGATCTAAAAATTAAACTATTGTACATATAAAAGCATTAAAAAATCTTTCTTAAAAATTCTAGGGCAGTGTTCTTTAAAAAACAAGCAGAAAAAAAGATTTCTGGGCAAAAGACTAAAATAAACTAATAAAAATTACAAAAAATATATAAATTCACTATGTGCAGAGAAAAAAATGGGTTAGAATCCTTGTAAAGCAATTTTATCATCATTGTTTTATATTTATATATTAATGGGTTAGAATCCTTGTAAAACAATCATTAGATAATAATTCATTAATCATTAAAATTAGCATTTACATCTCACAATGCAAAAGTAAAGTTGTCTCAAAGAAGAAAAAATATGAACAAATAGAATAAAGAAAGAAAAAGAAAACCTATGACTAGCTTTAACATCTTAAAATACTACAGAACACAATTGAGAGATTTATAGTTTTTAAAAGATTTTTAGTTTTTCAAAAACCGAATATTGTCATTTTATTTACATAAGGCAATATTTATTACAAACCTTGCATTCCTAAATATACACCATGGGATGTTCGGTGGATTTTTTTCTATTAGCGTTATCATTGAAACCATTTGAATAGCCGTTTTTGCTATTGCTGGTACATCTCCAATTAAATTTCCATCTTTAAAAAAAACATAATGAAATAAAACGTAAAAATGCCAAACATATATTAATTAATAATTTTTATTAATGAATGATTTAATTTAAGTTGTATAAACTATTTTTGTTTTTGATAATTGAACTGGAAAAAAAACAAATATTTTTATTACATATTCAGTTCTGGAAGGCCATAAAACAAATAATCAAAACATAAAAAGCTATTGTGTTGATTTATAATAAGATTTCCCTCGTTTGAGATTACAATTAAGAATATCTACATTTTATATTGCAATAATAATTACCACTATTTTTTTTAAAACCAAAAAAATTGTTTTATTTATTTGTTTTAATAATGATCTCCGAAAACATTGGTCTTTAAATATTAAAAAAAATAATCTGTTTCCAGTTCATTTAATCTTGGATATCATATCTTTAGAAATATTTTAATATTTCTCGAAAAAATCAATAAATTAATACCAAAGATCTAATTACCATCAGAGGGGGGAATGTGGTCTTTTAGTACTATATCTTCGCCTAATATAAACTGAAATATATTCAATAAAGCGCAACAAATGGAAGATATCTGTTCAAGTGATAAGGAAGCTGATAAGAGGTCAGTCTTGAAAATGAAAGACGAGCATTTTAAAAGTTTCTGCAACTTGCTTGGGCAATGTTTGATTTGTTTCTCTTTTTCTTCGAATAAAATCCAATTAATCACCTAAAAATTGAAATAAATAAATAATAGAAAATTTAATAAATCAAATCAAAATACTCTGTGATAATTACTTCAATACAGAGAACACCAAATCTTGACAAACTTGTGATGTCATCTTTATCAAACAAATTTCCAAAATCGGTAGTAATTTCTTTCAAATTAAATAATAAATTTGTAACAGCAGGCACTAGTGAATAGAAAGTTTTCATAGATTTCTCAGACTGTAAGAATCTGAAGAGATCGTGATTAACTGTTTTTTCAGGATCAAACACCTGTAAAAAAATTTTATTAAGTCAAAATAACACTTCAGTGAGAACAAATAAGATTAATAAAATAAAATAATAATATTACTTGATAGCTAGAAGGAAGAGTCTGACAAACGTTCCTAATTAATTTTAGAAGAATTTTCTTCGCACTATTGTGCAAAGAACTTGGCTGAAGTTCGGATACAACTTCATCTGAAACCTATTTTTTTAAATGTTATAATGGCTTTTGTATAGTTTAAAAAAACAACAACATGATATAAACTATATATTTTGTAGATATAATTCTTAAAAATATAAACAGAGTCCAAAAAAAAATCAAAATGATTAGAATGAAATATGAAAATTTTTACTCTTTTTTAACTTGAACCAAAAAATTCATCACATTGTATAAAGTAAATATAAGTTTGTAATCCAAATTATTTAAAAATAAATAAAATTGTTAAACAGATATATACAGAACCTGATCTGATGGACTGACGCCTGAAGAAAAACAATGCTTAAGGATATCCATATTGAATTCCTTTAAAGACATAATTTTTTCTAAATCATTCGATTCCAATTTACTTAATAAGTAAGCACATCGATGAGTGTCTCCTTCCAATGGGCTACAGCACCTGGTAATAACAAAATCTTATTACATAGATTCCACTTTCAATGTTTTTGGTTTTCTAAATAATTATTTATATTTACTTTTCTTTAACTAGATTGAAAAACCATGACTTATCCAACTTGATAGACTTAATTAGTTCTGGAGATATGGGCTTGACGCAATCATCAGACTCTGTAAGGGAGATATTGTAGCACTGCTTTCCGAATTTATTTAATAAGCTTATCAGACCACTATGCCTGTAAAAAAAAAAAAATATATAAACAAAATACATACAATTTTGTATGTATACAATCTATAGAAAAAGAGATGTTCAATTGAAGAAGCTTGATTTTCTCGAGGTACACACTATGGGCGAAAACCAAGAATAAAATACCCAAATCGTTCAAGATATAATTGTAGGTAATTCTAAGAGACTAGAGATTTAACTGCATTAACAGGAAAATATGTGAATTTTTTTTCCCAACAATAACTATTCTCTTCCTTATTTTTTATTTAGGTAGAGTAATTATTACAGTGAAAACTGCTGAATTACTAACATCCAGATTTAAGTAAAATTAAAATAATACACTCATAATTGAAAAATTTATATTTTTGAAGACTATTAAAAAAAAAAAACTAGTCATGAGTTAACCGTAAGGTAAGTCGCCGCAGAAAATTATACCAAGATTGCTTCCTCAACATATCAGCTTCCCTGAGCTTAACGGTAAATGGGATTGTTTATAGGTGGCTGTAGATATATAATATTTGTATATAAAAACACTAATTTTAAAAATAATTTTTTCGTCAATACAAAAAATTACAATTACCTCTTACAAAGTTTTTGATGACTCGATAAACTTTGGAAAATGAATTTCAACTCATCTTCTGTTAACTGTTCTTTCAAAGTAGATACATTTGGTAAAGTTAAAATCAACTCAATGGTTCTGAAAGAAAGTAATGAAATTAATCAGAAAAAAAATATTATTACTATATTTATTTTAAAAAACTAAAGAAAAAGATGAATTATCGCTGTAAAGAATGAAGAAAGATTATTACCTTGAACAAAATGCAGCGGCTAATCTTGCTATAGCAATATTTTTATATTTAATTAAAGAAAGAGCGACCAATTTCAAAACAGCACCAGAATAAACAGGATGAATGTACTCTAATGTATGTAATAATCGATAAATACGAACAGGCTAAAATAATTACAAAATTAGAAACATAAAAAAAATATATTTATATAATAATTCATAACTATCAACTTGCTTACTTCCATTATATTAATGCATTTTGATAGTGATTCGAGTAAAATTTTACTATTGAAATCCATTGTGCATATTATGGACAATAGCTTTTCTACAGGCAGCTCGTGACAATGCCAAATAACATCTTCGATATAGCCGGATAAAAACCAATTCAAGGATTTTGTATCTTTCATTCGTGTCGACTGAAACATATTGTATATATAACGAGAAACTAGAAGTGCGATGTTGAGGCGAGTAGGTAGAGCATGGGTGATTTCGTGAAGCAGAAGGATCGAGATGAAGAGGTCGAGATGTAGACGGCAGAGAATTTTAAAGACCAAAATTCTCAGCCTACTACATCTCGACCTCTTCATTTCGATCCTTCTGCTTCACGAAATCACCTATTGTATATATAACTAATATTCTGAAACACAACCTGGTCTAATAATGAAAGATAATTAACTCACCAAGTAATCGGCAAATAACATGATTGTTCCTCGTCTTATTAGTTCTTGATTAAGGGAACATTTAGGTTTAAAATTTTCAGAACTAGAAAAATTGATCAATATCAGTTACTTAAAATTTTAGTGACTTTGCAGCATTACAAAATTGTATAATCAAAGAAAATAAAAATAAAAATTGGACACTCATATTGTAGATAATATTTATACTATCTTTTGAACACATTGTTATTCCTACAAACATTCATAACGGAATATCACATCTTCCACCAAGTTCAGCAAAAAAAATTGTATTTTTAGTGGTTAGAATGATCCTTTAGTAAATTTGATACTTAATAAATTAAAGTTTGTACTTATTATAAATATTTTATAAAAAAAAAAATAAGTTCCTCTAATTTAATATTTTACAAATAATTCATGAGTAAGAAATTGACAAAACAAAAAGTATAATTGGACAGCAGGTTTTATAGTCATAATTGGGTTTCTGAATTCATTCAGTTAATGAGTAATTGTAGAATATCAACTATGTTAATGAATGATAAAGCTACAATGGACATGTACTTTCAAACCTACTGTGTATATATACATATATTATTGAACTTAAAAGAAAATAAGAGTGGCCATTATTTTTTATTTTCTAAAGTTCATATTACTATTGTTTATTATTGAATAATTTAACTTAACATACACTTTAGTCAAAGACATGAAAGAATGCCAAGAATTCTGGTCAGAATGTCGGAGTTGAACCATCACCTGAGCCCAGAACAAGACTGAAAGTTGGCATCGATGCATTATTAGTTCAAAGGCACTGATAATACTGGGAAGATCTGCACTATCGCTTAGCAGAATTGACAAAGAGTTGGAAACCTTACCAAAATTGTCTGTCAAATTAATAAAACATGTCTTGATTAAACTATTACAAAATACAAACAGGTCTTAAAAATTAATAAAAATAATTACCAGACTGAAACATGTATACACAACACAAGAGAAAACTTGAAAATGCCTTTTCCAATTCAGAAACATTTTCATCTTTTAATTGACATTGAATCAAACTTTTTAGTTTCAAAACAGAGGTAACAGTTATCCTGAATAAAAGCCTAAAACATAAATCAAAATTGAACTTATTTATTTCTACAAAAAGAAAATGACCATGAAATTCAATAGGCCAATTCAATAAAAAATAAAATGAACATAAACGTCTAAATTATTATATTTACAAAAAAAGTGAAAAATAAATAAAATGAAAAAAAATATTGATTTGATTTCCATGGTTAAAAGAATAATCTTTTAGAATGTTAATACTTCATCTGCCCCTAACATATAATATTATCATATAACACTCTTTTTCAGATCCCAGGAATGATCGATTTTGAAGAATGAGTTGTCAACAGACAGAGAACTTCATGTAGAAGAATTAAATAAATTAAATTAAATACTTAAACTAGATTAAAAGTGTTAGGAAAACAGAGCTTTCAAAGTCACCCACCTATGGTCTAGTTGTTAGCACAATAACCTACTATGCTCAACATCGCGGGTTTGCAGCCCTGCAGAGTTGCCTTGGGATTTTTTAAAGGGAGTAAAAAAACTTAAGTATACTGTCCTTGATGAGGGATGTAGAATGGGGGTCCTGAGCCTGGTCAGTGTCAGGTACTCGTTAAAAACCACTACAACTGTAGCATCGCCCAATTAGCTTTAGCAGCATAAAGTTACGTTAAATGAATAAAAAACAATAACTACAAAAATATATTAAGAGATAACTCATAAAATGGATCTATTTTCATCATTATGGTAAATAATAAAGTAAAAGGAAACCTGTAACACTACTACCCGGGAACGGGTCTTGGGTCTAGTACATGGTAGAGACTGTACTGTTTCATGGACAATGGTTCTGCAAGGAAGTGAGTTGTTCTGGGTCACGCTCAGCCACCAGTCCCCCCCCCTTATTTTGGGTACCCTATTTTTATAAATAACATTTATAAAGGCTGGGCAAGCCCCAGGAGGGTCCTAGATCCATCTACACGATGATCTCCAGCTATGATCCATCTCCGGCTGCAAACAGACTAAATAAAAGTCTTGCCCACGGCGGGATTTGAACCAGGATTTCCGACATGGCAACTCAGTGCTCTACCACTGAGCCACTCCGCTCCCTACATTATAATGTAATAACTATAAACAAAACCTAATATAGCATTCTAAATAACGAGAAAATTAAACTTACTTCGCCAGAAGCGATTGCGGAGGGAGTGTCTTACTGACGGTATTAACTTTGAGAGGATCGTCACCCTCTTCCCTAACGTACAAGTTCATCTGTTCCAATTGTAGGAGAACATTGTCTTCTGTGTCCATACAAAGGGATAGTAGGCATACCGTCACCGTTCCTAACCATTGAGTAAATGTCTGCCCTTCTTGCTGTAACACATTCATCTTAGATGATAAAATATTAATTTCTAAGAATTAATTAAATACCAAATGATACCTAAGAACTAAACGATTGATGATACAATATAACCTTAATATAACCTTTGCTGTTACCATTCTTATTTTTATTAATATAATTTGTAAATTAAAAAGTGATTTTTTAATAAGTTATATATTAATAACAAGTTTGATTTGTGCTCATTCTTTTTATTTGTGATTTTTATACTTGTTTTGACAAAAAAAAAATAAAAAAAAAATATATATATATATATATATATATATATATATATATATATAAAATTACCTTTTAAGAAAGTAAATATTATAAAATACTTTCAAAGCTTTAGGGTTATTTCGAGAAGATCTGTAATTTTTCATTACAATTATATGAGTTTACCTCCTTGTTACATCTTTCTACCTTGTATTTCAAGAAGACTGGGTCCCTTAGGCTGCTTTTTGAATTTAATTGAGCTACTTTTCAATTTAAATGAGTGAAATAATTTGTAAAATCACTAAATAATAAAAATATGAATATTTTTAAATAATATCAAAAGAAAGCAGTAATAATTCCAATAAATAGGGATTTTACAGTAACCATAAATTCTGTTGGGTAGTACTAGTGTGGAGACCTCAACTGACAACATGACAGTATTCTGAAGTTATATCCAGTAGAGTTTATCATATTTAACTAAATAATAACCCCTACAACGCTATTATTTACTCTAGGAAAATATTAAATTGAATTTCAATATTAACAAACTGAAATTCAAAATGACAAGTATTTTAGGAAACTTAAATAAAGGAGTCAGGAGGTGTAATGGTTAGCATAACAACCTTCAACGCCCAGGTCGTGGGTTCGCAGTAGGTGATCCTAGGATTTTTTAAAAGGGAGTAAAAAATCCTTGGTTATGTCGTACTTCGGAAGGGATGTAAAATGAGGATCTAATATAGCAGGATAGGCAAAATTTAGGTCTACTGCCTGCTGTAGCATAGTCCGATTAGCCATAGCAGCATAAAAAGACATTAAGTGAAAAAACAAACAATCTTACATCAAAACTTGTTTATAGTTCCTGCCAAAAAAATTGTACATCAATAAAAAACTATTTAGTAAATAATATTTACCTGAGGAGTGAAAAGTAGAGTAAGGACATTACTAAGTGGCGCGACAAATGACTTATTGAGGCAGAACAATGAATGAAGTGAACTGATATTGGTGACTAAGAGCCTTCCTTCCGACAGGAGAGGAAATATAGCATCTATCGCCTGCTTGTACCATTTCGACCAATGTTCTTCATCTTTCTTTCCGTCTTTTAACAGATTGTGAATTGTGTTTAATATCTATAAAGAAAAATCTACCATTAGTTTATGTTCACTAAACTAAATATTATAAGTGTTTAAATTTTCATATAACAATGTAGTAAATGTAAGTTACTACCTGTGGGTATTCTGCAAGTCGAAGTAACATGACAAGCAAAACTTCCTTCTGTGTTTCCAAGTCTTTGGGGTCAGTTACATTTGTACTTTTAAAAAATACATGTTCTACGACAGGCAAAAGGGCAGGTATACCTACAAACAGAGTGACATAGATATCTTTGTCTTTCAACTCCGATAGATATAATAAAATAATATTTATTCAACACTATTATTATTTGAATAGTAATAAAATATTATTATAAATATAATGAAGCTTCTCGTTACAGTGAGTTACTGGATTCTGGCCACTCGCCATCAAACCATCGCACAGCTGAATTATCTTGGGTATACTAATGACTGGCTTCGAATGATTTTTTTCATTCGATAGATGAACTAAGAACTGGAATATAGTCGGAATTAAGAACTCAGCATCACTGAAAAACACATCAATGAATAAGTAAATATATAAGCTAATAATATTTTACAATAGTGATACAGAAAATCATGCTTACTTTATCTGCCCGGCTTCTAAAAATTCAAACTGTTTTAACACAAAGTCTATAAATATTTGGTCAGAATCAAGAAGGCAGTAATTTACTTTCAGTTGAACTAATAACGTCAACAGCCTCAATACTTGGGCTTGAAGTTTTACATTACATGTAATAGTGTACTCCTATAAAAAAAATCTAGATCAGATAATATATATACAAAAATATCTGGTAGTGTGAAGAGCCGATTTAGCCAAAATCTCTAGGTTTTTACCCCAATTAAGGGTAACTGTTAAGGCCAGATAAAGTAGTAACCTTATAAAGTATTATCAGTTTTAATCATAAAAAATTAAATCATTTTTTCGTAAAAGAAAGAACATTATCTTTACTTATTTTTCACATTTTTATTTAATATAATAATTTAAACGTTTATTTCGTAATTGTTTAGAATAATTTAATTTAAAAGGTAATTTTATTTTGTTTAGATATAAGTGTAATATTTGTAATAAGTTTGAAAACATATGTTATAAAAGTGAAGAGAGAAAAACAAAAGAGAGTCGATCGGCTTACATCGGTAGACCGACCAGACAGTGTTGAGGCGAGCCCTTAGCCGTGCACATCGTATGCCCTATAGGAGCCCTAAGTTGTGTTTTGTGAATTTGAAGACAGTGTTGGCACGACCCTCTTGACGTGCATATCGTATGCTCTATTTGAGCCCAAAATTGAATTTTGATACTAATTTGCTGCCCACCTGCAGGTGTAATTAGTTTAAACCTCGTCGTCGATTCGACCAATTCGAATTGACCCAGCCGATCATCTCAACCTTTATTGTCTCAATATCTTCGCTCGCCCTGCCGACGAAAATCCTCTGTCGTCTCAACATCCAGCTCGCCCTGCCGAGAATCTACTATCTACTGGAATCTTCTTCGACAGACAGATAAGAGTTTTCATTTATTATATCATTTCAACTAGAAAACCACATAAACATTTATTATTATGTAATAGATTTATTTGGACATTTTATTTATTTGTAATTTCATAGAGTTAAATTTATTATCGTAAGATTAAATAATAATTGTTTTCTTTTGTTATTAATTAGTTGTTTGTAATTTAGTTAATTTTAATAACTTCATTTTCTCATTATAAAAGCGTTTAAATTGTTCTTTTAGTTTAATTAATTAGTTTTCATTATCAAAATTATTAGTTATTTAATTTATGAAAATTGATTTATGTTATTAGTTTAATAAAAGGTTACAATCAAAATGACATGCGATCTGGTATAATTGAATCAGAAATTTATTTTCCTTATCCATTTCGGAGCTCTCATCGAAAGGTCCAATAACTATTTCGAGGTTGCTCAAACAGTAACCATAGTTCCAGGAGTGTCTCCAGATCTCTCAGGATCGATTCAGGGCTGTTAAGAGAATAAATGATTTATCTGCCACAGCCAGACTCAAACTCGGGACGTAGAGCTCAGTAACCCGACATACCACACTATAAAATGAAGGCTACCCTGCTCCATTATGAAAGCAAAGAGGCTAAATAATTAAATGATTGTATAGAACCTAAATATTATTCAATTTTATAATGGATTGAATTGGTCAGAGGGTGCAGTCAAAGATAAAACAAAATAAGCAAAACTTATTTTTTAGTTGTGCCAACCTTTCGGCCTGGGATGTTGGCCATCTTCATCGACTGTACTCCCAGACTAATTCAATCCATCATTAGAATTATCCAGTCAATTATTTTCCACAAAATCATTATTCAATTTTATGTTTGTTTTTATAATGTTGTTTTGGTATAGAAACATTTTGTAGTTTTGATGGCACACTTCCTGGAACACATGCATTATTGTACTACAAGCTTGATAAAGTTTGTTATTAAAATTTCTTGTTTGCTCATCTACAATTCGAAATTCAAACTCTGCTGATAAATCAATACCACATATTATTAGTGAAAATCAGGAGTACTAGTTTTTCTGCTGAAATACATAACAAAATGAAAACATAACTAAGGTTGTTACCTTTAAGGACTGTATAACTATTCCTTCGAAAAGTTTGATTCTTGACGCAAGTACTGCCCTGTCACATGGTGGATTTGGTTTCACCTTTTCATCATTTAATCTGCTAAGCATAATAGTTTTTTATAATGACCATAAAAATATACTTGTTTCACAGAAAATTAAAGATTAGAACAAACATAGATCTTACTCTTCGGTTGAAGTAGTGCCAGGTGGATGAAGTAATCCTGATAATTGTTTTAATGGATTATTAAAAATGTTTTCATAGTAACCATTCGGTAAAGACATATGGGATAAATCTAGTTCTAGGTGATTCGAAGTTTGTATTCCGAGAAGATTAATTTCGAATAAACTTCTCAGCAACTGCATAGAATAAAATCAGTGAATAACAAATAAAGAAAATGAAATAATATATTAATACATGAAACAATGATCGTTACCTCATGAACTACCCTAACAGTCGCTTCGGAATCAAGAGTAAATGATACTCTGAGATATTGAAGCAGCTCTTCGAACATTTTTTCCGAATCAATAATATTATTCGGTGTCAGCATTATCTCCAAACAGCCAAGCGTATGGCTGATCAGAGACAAAAATTTCTGGCTGGCCATTCTGTCAAGAGTCAACTGTAACAATTGAAAATAAAGAAATAAATACAACATAAACATATATATTGGATATATCCACAGTATAAATATAACAATTTATCAATAAGTAACCATCGTTCATCAAGTTTCACCATTTAAAACATTAATACAGAAGCACTAACTTCCAAAAGGCAAATGATATTTGTTGGTCAAGAGCCATATATTCTTTATAAAGCCATTCTTGGGCTATAGATAGATAGAATATTGACCTTGTTTATATCTGAAGGTATTTTTTAAATTATCAACAAACGAATGGACAATATTTATTTATATAATACAATCAAATATAGAGTTAGCAGTCAGCATCTTGTTTCGAAATATTAAGTTATTGGCATACGATGATTAGTTTTCAATCAATCAATATAGGTTCTTCAACCCAGTACGAATTTCGGCCGCATCAAGGCGTCGCCTCAACTCTTCTCTCTCTTGTACCAAGATCCTCTAAGCTCTGGATCCAACAATGATTAGAGTCAGTTGGTATTTACATTTAATGGAAATTGGGACCAAACCTGTGTTACTTTTTATTGTTTTATAAATACTTTTACATTCTAGTCCTATAAATATTTGTATATTGGTGATCCTCAATAGATATTTCTTTAAATGAATAGGCCACTGTCGGATGAATAAAATCTTCTCTAATCTGGGGTTAGATTAGGCTTTCTGCATTCTGCAGATTTAGTGTTAGAGAGGAAGAAATGGTTTATCACATAATGTGCTTAAGCTTAAGCTACAACCTGGTGCAACCATTTTAGCGATGAACACATTTTAGGACCTAAGCTCAGTTAACTGATTAATCCACATCAACAATTTGTGAGACAGAATTGCACAATACCTGCTATATCTGTATAATCTTGGCAATCCCAAGAACTCACTAAGTTACATGCACAGATATAAGATTATAATACATTATACACTTTGTTTTAAAATTATACTAAATGCTAAAATTTTTACCTTATAGTTGGTATAGCCAGAACGTATAATCTCATATAACTTTAAGCATTGTGGGATGTTTCCATAGAATCCAATAACTCGGACCTTTTCATCTTTTTCACTTTCTTTGTCTAATAGAAGAAAAAAAATTACTTCAAAGAAAAATACAATGATTAAGGCAAATAAATAGGTTAGATAATTACCGGGAAGAAGTGGAAGTTTTGAAGGAGAGTTAGGTCTTGGAGGCTGCCTTTTTTTGAGAGGAGACGATAACAAATTACGCGGTTGAACATTATCTTCTACGACATTTACAAATATGCTCATCAGTCTCATTAAATGAATAAGGAGTTGATCGACAGAAGACATCAGCTGAAATTGAACCAATTTGTCAACAAAAGATAAAAAACTAAAATACAATAACACTTACTAAAAGAGAGGTTTATACCCTGGACTTCTCAGGCAATTTCTCATTCTGCTGCTTCAAATGATGTGACATAAGACCTAGAGAATCATTAATTGGACAAAAATTTAATTATCAGCAATAAATATAAATGATCGAATAAGATAAATTATATATGATCTATTTAATATTAAATAACATGGATGTATATTAGCTATTACTGATAACCATTAAGACATTGGTAGTTAGAACCTCATTCTAAACTTTCTGTAAGGAATATTATTAAAGAAGGTAAAGTAGTGCCATACTGGCGAATCTTTATTTATACATTGTAATATTATTTTTACCCATCTTTCAGAAATTTCATCCTATTTTCAAATCTTAATTAAATGATAACAAAAACTGTATAAATTTCATTCAACATTGAATGATTTTCTAAAGTTCCCTTTATCTTTGTTATAACGATTCTTTGGCTATAATAATAAGAATTCAAAGACATTGGCTCCTACACAAGGACATTAATAAATACTTAAGTTAGTATATTTAACTTAATTTAAAATATAATTTTGCTGGAAATTTGTCGTCCTATTCATTTTGTAACTCAGAGAAAGTGCCTCCTTTGATCAGTTAGCATTTTTGAAACTAAATTTTCTATGAAGATTATCGAGCAAAGTGAGGCTATCTTGCCCTTTAAATTTACTTCCCATGGAGTTCATAGAATTGATTTTTAATTATTATATTTTATTAATTACTTGTATAGTTATTATTTATACATTAGTGGAAAAATTCCAACTAAAAACCTTAAGTCTCTAAACTAAAACAGGAAATTAAAAATACCTGTCCTTGTATTGGACAGGTATTTTTAATTTCCTGTTTTAGTTTAGAGACTTAAGGTTTTTAGTTGGAATTTTTCCACTAATGTATTAACATTTATTTGATGTCTCTGTTGACCGTTCCCTTTTTCAAGTTATGATTTATTTTTATGAATATAATAAATAAAATACATACCTATAAATAGATTGGAAGCTAATTTTAACAACCACTGATGGCATTCTAAGTCGAGAGAAATATAGGAATTAGTCAGAAGAGTTACAACAAAAGAGAATACACCGCCTGCTGGGGAAGACCTAAAAAAAAATATAGAAATCGATTTTGATAGATATAGGTAAATATAGAGAGGTAGATATACAAAGTACACTTAAAATAAGGATATTTTAATTACACCAAGAACAATAGAGAAAGATAGCATACTCTTTTTCAGTTGAGATGCCCCGACACTGCCATGAATCTGGATACAAATAGGGTGCGTATTCCTCCGATAGGTTGCAGAGAGCCTCAATACATCCGTACTAAAATTAATTAATCACAAAATAAATTATTAAGCGCTAGTAAAGATAGAAGGTTTATATATATTTTAAGTAGATTATAATAATTTTTAGGTTATAGTTGAGGCAAAAAAATTAATATGGATTATCCATGTCTACTCCATTACTTAGTTTCTTGAATTTTTCTTTTTTATTCGGCTATGTAATTTTATTATTATAGTTTATAGCCGTAGAGATGACTATACATTTTAAAAAAATCATATAATAAATCTGAATATACCATCTTCTAGATACAAAATGCCGATCTATTTAACAAAAATGTAATTGTAAAAGAACTTTCTGCAATTCAATTACAAAAATATAATGAGAATATTTTTTCCCCCACTTCGGTACTAACATTTGAGTATGGGTTATTAAAATAATATTTTTTATTTAGATTGAAATTATGAGCTTTTGTTAGAGAAAAACTGGTAATTTAGCGAAATGTATTGTAAAGAATTGCAATAATTAACTATTAACAGTTTATATTAATAAAGGTAAAAAATTATTCAATTAGGTATATTTTTAATAAATACCACCCATATCAACTCAATGTAGACTTGACCGTAATTTCATTGAAATAATATTAAACAGAAGCAACAGTTTGAAATAGATTAAAAAACCTGGGGGAGGGAAAATCTTATGGATATTATAAAACCGCATTATAACAGAACTAAAACCAATCAAAAATCCTAAAATTGTTTCATATGTGAGCTAATGTAAAATAAGGATTAGGATGAAAATGTTTTAGATCAATAACAAAGAAAATCATATGTAATACAGTAATTTAAGTAGTAAGTGATACATATTTATTCCTATATGATAATAAAATCAACATCTAAATATATACTATATATGTATATTTAATAAATGAGAACCAAGAAGTGAATTCAAAAATATTTAAATAACATTACATACCGATAGATTTTTAGATGAAGAAGCCATCAAAGTTTCTACTAATATGTCCACTACTCTTGATAGAGTATTTTCCTCAATTATGGTACCGAATTGAGATTTTTTTCCACCTAAAATTTAAATTACCACAATTAATAAAATTATACTTCAAGCAATTTGATTAATTTTTATCAAAAATATGACTTCTGCATTAAATATTACCTCTTTTAAAAATATCAGAAAACATCGTGGAAACCAATTCAACACCACGGGCAACGACAACATCATCAGTTCCATAATCTACTGGAAAGTACAGATTTTTGACGATCCTTTATTAACAAAAGCAAAACATAAAGATATATAAATTTTAAAAATATATTCTTAATAATGAATGATAATAGTTGGTCCTTGATAATATATGTGGAAGAAAATTCTACGTTTTAAACCGGTTTTATGTTAGATGGTGATGTGATTAGAACTTGTGACGGACTTATATCAGGCACCCCCCGCTAACCACCCCCCACGACAGCCCTGAAGAAGACCTGCAATGTAGGTCGAAACGTTCGCTACTTAATAAACATTTCCCCATAAATAAGAGAAATTTATTGACCTCCGCCCGGGCCATTTTCTTCCACATATTCTTAATAATGTTTCTGATTACAAGAGAACGAGAACTCACTTTGTGATCCCTTCACAAGCCGTTTTTCTCACTCTGTTATCTTCATCTGAAAGGAAATCTTCAATAAAAATATTAAATACTTTGGACTGATATATTGTGTTTCCGGTCATGAAGTATACGCACTGATAAGGTAATGAGCAGAACAATTCGATAAGATGTACCTGAAAAAAGGAAAACAAAAAAAAGAGGTTAAAAAGAGAGATTTTTAATTTGTCAAAATGATAAGAAATAATGAATCGGAACGAACCTTAACAAGCCAATACGGATTTTGAGTAACAGCTAAAAGCTTATTTAAAATAGGAGTGACTAACGCATAATAAGAGCTTTCCATGATAACGGGAAGACATAATAACAAAGCCATAAGGGAGTGTCGAACGCAGACGGAAGATTCATCTTGAATACCCTAAAATAAAATGATAATAATCAACTTTAGGCTTTAATATTTATTTGTCTACAAGTTTGAAGTGGTTTTATATTTTAAATCAAATTCCTCTTGCATTACTACTTAATGTTCTATGTTTCATTCCAGTTTTATACATAAACTAAAAGTGTTAAGAAGATATAAATGTGGAATCCAGTAAATCCATAGTGTACACTTTTTATCGCATTTTAAAAACAAACTAGAAATTGCAGCTAATTCGTGAAAGAAGCAAAACAAATACTTCACTTTAAGGCAGTAGATAGTGTTTATCAATAGACTTCATAACATAACTTGGTGTAAACAAATAAAAATTAGGTTTTACTTTAACACAAGTTTATTAATCTTTGTAATGCAACCGTAAAATAAACATTTTTGTCTATAAATTTTCTTGTTAACAAATAATAGCAAACAATAATAGTAACTATATTGTAACAAAAATCTTTTTGGCATCACCACCGTTCTGTACATTTTCTCTGTAATCTTTTGTATTCATATATATCCCTCACTTTTGTTCTAAAATTCTACCTCTCTACATATATAGTTTTTCTCATTTATCATATACTTAGTCCTTATGTATTTTTATTGTATTCATTGTATGTTGTCTGTTTTTCTTTCTTAGCCCTGAAGATGACCCACAAAGTGGGTCGAAACGTTGGCACGTAATTAAAATAAGTAACCACTTATTTAGTCTTTTATTTGACTGCACCCCCAACTATTTTCTTCCTTAAATAATAGTAACTGTTATATATGTGATAATATACCTCTTTGGATTTTTTGTATCGATGTTGGCGGGAGGAGCACATGGCGACATATGTGTTTTACAAAATGAATAAAATTAATCAATTATCCATTACAAAAACATGGTGACAGCGGTTCAAATTAAAGTAATATTGTTATTTAGTGAACGCGATTGTGATTAAATTGAAGAGAGTTATTAGTCTTGCAAAATTAAGGATTAGTTATGGAAGGCGATAAGGTTTAAGAGTGAGTTTTTAACTTATATTGATGCATACTGTGAGGATGTTAAAAGTAGAAGACGGGTAGCTATATTGTTACACCATTACATCATCTGGCAGTGAGTCCTATGAAATATTTGAATCATTTCAACTCATTCAACAGATGAGGACAATGGAAAAATTGATATAGTTCTGAAGGCTTTTGACAATCACTTTGTGCCCTCTCTTAACATCACATAGAAACGATACTACCTTTTTTATAGATGTCAGGAGGATGGAGAGTCATTTGAGCAATATATGGCGGAATTAAAAGACCTATGAACTAGGAGCCCTTAAGGACAGTTTGGTGAAGGACATTTTTATTTGTGGCATTAGAGACGATTTCCTAAAACAGTCATTATAGTGCAAGTCTAAGGGTGATATTGCTGGAGTTCTTGAGTACAGCCGAGCTCAGCAGGTTGAGAGTAAACAAGTAATTAAAATCAAGCAGGAAGGTCCAGATGAACTAAGAATGATAAATGTGTGGATGTTATTAGGAATAATTTACTGCACCAAGGTCAAAGGCATAAACATCCAGGGATTAACAAGAATGTTCAAACTCAAGAGTGAGCAGCAGGTTCGAGTAGTGAAAGACTGTAAGTTTTGTGGATATAAACAAGAATATAAATGATGCCCTGCATTTGGTAAACATTGCTCTATCTGCGACAAGCTTAACCACTTTGCTAAAAAATGTAACCCGATAGAGAAGAAAAAACAAAATTATGTGGGCCTATTAGCACAACTCAATTTGAAAGACAGTGATGAGTTGAAGACGTGTACTAGCGAGAAGAATCGGGTCCGGAACAGGAGACAGAGGAAGGTAAGAGATTTTCTCTTTACGGTAATCGGACTAGACTTGGGGTTAGACCAGAGGGTGGTCAGTTGAAGATAGAGCCAGTTAATTATTTTATTTTTCATTCGTCGTGTTGGCCACAAGACAGATAGGAATCTTTTCTTTAAGCATTAGTGCACCCAGAATTATGTGTAGATAAGAGGGGACTGGTTTTAAATGGAAATTAAGTAATGGTTATGAGATAATGAGTACTGAGGGTGAATGTTTAAGTTGTAAGTTGTTATTAGCACATATGAATATTGTTATAGAGGATGGATATGGTTATTGTTATAGATGACAGATCGAGTTTTGTTTGGGGATTATTAATTTTATTAGTGGTTTTAGGGATTCTGAGTATTGATGGAGAATCTGGCGTATGATTCTAGTTCATATATTATTGTTCAGTGCTGTTATTGACGGTGAGTCTTATGTTAAATTAAAAGTTTTATTTTTCCTGTTGACTGGGAATTTCGCTTTAAATTATAATTGTTAGTTTATTAATGCCTTAGTAATGAATAAGTTTGTAATTATTATTTCATTAATGCCTTATTAATGAATGGATCTGTAATTGTTATTTTATTAATGCCGAATCAATAATAATTGAATCTAATTTTTATTTCAATATAATACCGCTTTATTTTTGTTAGATAAATGTTTTGAGGTTTATTTCTTCACCCAGTTTCCCTTATGTGTCCTCGATTATACCCTGTCCTCTCCCAGCCCTTTGCCCCCGTGGGTTACAGTTAAATATTACTTTTGAAAAAAAAAAGTGAAATTAAACTCATATGTATTAACAAAAAGGAATTTTACCGTTAACAGAATATTCATCAGTTTTTCTATTGATACAACTTTATCAAGCTTTTCCTCAAAGTGGGTTTCAAACAGTGCCTGATTAAACAGAGACTGTATCAAATGAGCAATCAATAACCTGCAATGGCCTCTCAGTTGTTGGTCGGAATCTTCAGCGAAACATATTACGTCACAGATGTGTGAAAAACCTGAAAACGAATGAATGATAAGTATGAAGAAAAATTACATTCAATTTAGAAAAAGAAACACCATACCTTTGGGTGTGGAAAGGCCATTCTTGTCAACAGCCTCAAAGAAAACAGAAGGTTGGAGCCTAAGAACTTGGCTAAGGCACATTAGAGCGAGGGAACGTACTGAGACCCTAGAATTACCACATTCAGGGATCAGAAAGCGAGTGACAAGCCTCCGAGCAGTAAACAACAAAGGAGACTGAGTTCCGTCGGTCAATTCGCCAATGTCCCACGTCTAAATGAAATCATAAAAACAGGTTATAATAATAATAATAGTAATATAGCCAATAAATATAATAGAAATAATAACTATGATATTTTTACCATATGCTGAATTGAATTTAAAGGAGGGGAGGGCGATTCCCGTGCGAGATAACTTTCAGGTTCAGACAACTCAAACGGATGAGACCTCATAAGAGATCCTAAATCATCACTCATAACAGAATCTCCGTCAGGATAATCTGAAAAAGTAATTAAAAAAAATAAATAAGAATTTGAATCCAAAGAAAGCCAATTTGAAAGCCAATCGTTACAATCTTTAATGCCATAATACTCTGCTTATACATTCCAGGTGGGAGTAAAACATTTTTTGCCAGTATCTGACAATTAAAAACAATGTTTAAAGGTTGTGTAAATTTCTGATGAAGTGTGCTATGGAGAAAATCATATATTAATCAGCATTATAATATATATCAAGCAAGCTTTGCTCGATGTGCATTTAATTTATCTATTAATAGGTTAATAAATAGATGCCATAAATCTTTTTCTGTATAATTGTTACTGAACATAAATAATTAAAGATAACTTTCATAATCCATCGTTGAACCAAGTTCCTAAATTTTCTTGGTGTAATGAAAATTCCTCAGGTTCAAAAAGAGACATATCTTCAGAAATAGGAACTGTTGTTGCAACACTTATGTCACCTTTAAAATTGTACTATATTATTAACAAATTTGAAGCAAAATATGATTCGAGTAAAATTTGTTCGGTAGTCAGCCAGAAATTTATATGAACTAATTACAAATATATAATAAAAATATCAATTCATTCATAACTAATCATTAAAATGAATGAATTTAAAAAAAAAAAAAAAAAAGGTTCAATAACATGAAAATGAATGAAAGTTATTCAGGATTTTATTCATATATCGCTAATTCCTTGGGGTTGATCTGGAACATACCTTGATAAGCATCAGTAGAAACACTGGCGGGTCTTTCTTTATCCAAAACTAAGTAGTTGAGCTGATTTTCGCTACTTGAACCATCGTTGAACCAAGTTCCTAAATCTTCTTGGTGTAATGAAAATTCCTCAGGTTCAAAAAGAGACATATCTTCAGAAATAGGAACTGTTGTTGCAACACTTATGTCACCTTTAAAATTAAAATTTGATTAAATAAATTGTTTCACCTAAAAATATATAAAATAAAAAGTTACCTAGTCTAAAACAACAATAGCCGTTAACCATCTGATACATCAAGGCCTCATTAATATCAGAACAATGAGATACATATCTAAGTTATAACTGATATAAAATAAACATCATCTGAGATTTTGAGCCACCGTAAACATAAAGGAAAGATAAATTGTGTTGACACTTGCACTAATGTGCAATATCTATCGTTCGTAAAATACGTCTATCAAAAGAGACTTGGTCTCCTTTTCTATTTAAACAGTGTTGCACAATCTTGATAAGGGTAAGGAGGGAAAATCCAAAGGTTGTGAACATTAGCATTATAATAGCCAGTTTTCCGACAGGTGACAGGTAGTCAGAATTTTTTTAAAGGAGTAAAATAACCTCTGTTATGTCGTCTTTCGGAGGTAACATGAAATGGCGGTCTCGAGCCTGTGCGTGGTCAGGTACTCGCTAAAGATTCCTTTCTAATTATACCTGAACAGGCAAAATTTAGGACTCCCACTGAAGCATCGTCCAATTAGCCATAGTAGTATAAAGTGACATGAAATTAATAAACAAACAATAGCCAGTTTACAATTTCATTGACTTTCGTAGCCAATCTAAACTGAATTTAGGTTCTATGAGTAACCTGTTAGGAGTTAAAACTAGAACTGAAAACATAATGGAGTCGTCTAGTGCTTTTCAAGAAGTTGTTTTCCAATTTGCCTGCTATATTTGAATAATAATAGATTTATTAGTATAGATACCAATTGCCACATAAAATAATCATTTGGATCAACAAGGGCTTATTTTTTGTTTGCGGAATCCATGATAGACTAAATTTTGAATTTAATACATTATATTAAGGGTTCCTTAAACTTAAAACAGATACATTTATTTATTACCTCCTAATAATAATTGCATCTCATCAATACCAGCCAATTTTGTTTTATTTTAAAATATTTTCTTATAACAATTTACAGATAAAAGTATTTCCATTAAAGCCTTTACTACATATATGTGAACTACATCCTCAAGAAAAAAAAAGGATGAAGCTATGCAAAGGATTTTTTTAAATATTTTTATTTGTATATTTTTTAACCTCACTTTGATTGAAAGAACTCTTTCAAAATATTTATATTAGTTAAATATTGTTAAAGGAAATTATCTCTGTGAGATAATTTTCTGCATGTAGCACTAAAACCGACATTATAAAGACAATCAACTTACTTAGAGTTCTAGTGGACAGTTTCCAATTAGTATTAGATGAATGGATACGGGATCGTGTAAGACCCTGCTGATTCAAGAGAACAGGCAATAAAAGAGCTGGCGGAGTTGTTAAGAGTTCGTTCAATGTTTCTAAAGCAGACGTAACTATATTATGATCTTCATGTTGCGTCAAATGAAGGCACAATTCAAACACCTAAAAAATACAAAAATACAAGATGAGACTTTGCAACAAATTAAATTTTATTGATTTTTCATCAACTACCAGTAGACATATGAATCATAAAAATACTGCCAATGCTACAAATTACACCACATTTTAGGGAGTGACGTGTATCTGCCAGACCCCCTAAAGGGTTGATTGATTTAGATAGGCAAGATATATTGTTTTGTTGCCCAATAGTTACTAATCAAGATTTAAAAATAAGTGATTTTCCATAAGTTCTGCCAGGGCTAACATGCTAAATAAAGTTATTGAGTGTTATTTATACTAATCTTGAATAAAAAAAAAAATAATAACTAGTAAAACATCACTAAGCAAAAATGATATTACCTGAATCAATGAATCGATAGCAAGGACAGGTTCTTTCTTCTGTTTCCTTTTCTGGCCAAAACTACCTCGTAGACCTGTCTCTGTGTTTTTTCCATCTAAATGTCCGAACAAGCCCCTGATACAATTCAAAACACCGAGAGTCATGAACATATTTTGGTCTTCTTTTATAGGAATTACAGTTTCTGAAACGTAACATTTTAATTGAAACACAACGAGACTTTTATAAAAGTATAAACCAATAAAAAAAAAAAGCCAAATTTAATACCTAATAAAGTATTGATTGTATGAACGATAAAAAGCTGAGATTTGTGGCAATTCAAACAAACGGCTAATATACTAGTAGCAGCTGTTCTTCGAAAAACAGCATTTTCACTCTCTATATTTTTTAAAAAAACTTGAAGAAGATCCTGGAAATATAAAATACATTTAAAGGTTATAACAAATCTATAATGTTAAAATTAATACATCAGAAAAACTGATAACGATTGTAAGATAACTCCAGGTTCAAAACCGACAGATAATAAACTCAGCCATCAACTAAGATTGGGAGACCCATTTGAGCCATAATCGCCCTTTTTAAGAAAAGCTGATGAGATGTTTAAAATAATATTAAAATTGTGTGTTGCGCATATCACACAACTTACCAGAGTTAAAAAATATAATAAAATTTGCTATGATAATAACAATAATTGCGAAGTTATTGGAAGAGTTGAACAGAGTATATTGATGAAAACAGAATATTGGATTCGGACAGTAGTGGATCGGATAGAAGGGTGAGATGGGCAACAGCCCTAGGCTCTGTACAATAGAAAATTTAAATAAATAACTTGTATAAGAAATGTATATTATGGATGAATTTATAGAAGATGGCTCATGAGAATCCATGTCATACAGAAATTTTGTAGATCAGATAATAGAAACTAATAATAAACAAAATTACATTTGACTTATGAGGAAAAGTAGACAGGCGTATTGTGGCCACTTGCTGAGCATGAAGCCAACATGATTGCCAAACCAGATCATTACCTATTGTAAAGAAAATAAGACCAAACCAGCCTGGTTCAAAGAGGTAAAAAAAGACTTACAGGAAATGGATATTACTCTGGAAGATATTAAATAAAACTAAATGCCCACCAGGGAATTTAGGAATAACCAAAGCTGATGACAGGAATGGAATGAACAGAGGAAAGAAAGGAGGGATACCGACAACGTATGAAGGAGCAGTGGGCAAAGATCAAGGCTAAGAGGGGACGGTTGAAATGACTTAATCCTTGGTAGGCCAAAACGTAAAAAAAAAAAAATAACTAAATAAAGTAAATTTAATATAATTATTTTCAATTTTTTTTTTTAATGGTTATTAGAGTCAATAGAAGTCAAAATTCTTAGATATACTTTAATTAGGTGATTCATCAATTTACCTTAACATCGTTATCTGTCATAAAACAACCAAGTGTAACTAAAATTTTTGAAAGTGATAAAGCCAGTGTTTCCAATACTGATTCTTCTTTCCTTTGAGCTATTTTCAATATACAAGGCACCAGATTTTGGATATATACCTTCCTTTTGTTAGGTCTAAAACCAAATAAATTTGATGAAATGACAAGGTGCAAAATATGTAGAACATGTAATTTGATTTATAATTATAAAATGATTTAAAAAAATATATATTGATTTTGATTTTTACCTAATGGTGTGAGCTAATTCTGCAAATTTAACAAGCGCTGCTCTAAGAGATCTTGCTTTTCTATTCCTCTTTATCTCTGCATGTAATTCTAAATTAATCTTACCTACATGTCCATCCATTAGTGTCTAGAAAAAAAATTACTTTCATTAATCAATTGTATAAATATTTTTTAAAAAGTAATGTAAATCAATCGGACAATATAAGAAAAAATAAATAAAGTCGTAAAAATAACAAGAATACTATCAAAAATACTTTTATCAAAGTTTTATAAAGATTTTTATGATTTGCTAATATAAGGATTATAGCATGGTAGTAAAAATTTATATAGCCAAGACCACTAACGGGAAACATAAAAAAACCAGGCCCATAATGGAGAGGTACCATCTTATTTATTAAATAAAACTTCATTTAAAATACTTAAAATGGAAATATTTAGACCAATAATAAATGTATATTCTTATTCTTTCATAAGTACTCATGGGTTTTAATAATAAAGAATTATGTATATACATTGTGTGTTTGAGTGAGCTTACATTTGTTTCATATAATGGACTTATGATCATTACACCCTAATATATAGAAAACAAACATTTAAAATTGGCTTACTCGAATGATTCTGTTCAAACATTCATCAGCTGCCATTCTTACGTTCGAGTCGGGATCATCACAGAGGTAAAATAAGGACTCCATTGCATACGAAAGGTGAGGAGTAAAATTAGATGTCGCTCTAGTTTCAGGGGAACATAATAAATCAGCGAGTGAAATGGCGAGAGAAAATTTCTCCTTGCTCCTGTAAAATAAAAACATTATAATTAAAGCATTGAGTAATAAACATAATAGGAAGTACATAAAAAAAACATAACAAGTGCATTACTTTCTGAGCTGCATAAAGGTTTTATACTAACAATGCACAGGTAAAATTTATATGAATTATAAAAAATAAACTAAACGCTGTAATACAATATCATAAAACTGATTCATACTTTGTTCAAACTGCTAATAGATAGAAGAGAAAAAATAACTCAACCGTGGACTATAGAGTCAAAATACAGGTGCAAAGTCACATAATCATCATATCGTCGCTGTCAAAACAATACCGCCTATCTACAACTTTTTATGAAAATGAGTTAGTAACGGTAACGCATTCTACAGGTTGAATTACACACTTACGAAGGCACGTTTTAAAGTCAGCAACACGGCAGAGTATGATTCGTCGATACTTCTCTTCAATATTTCTGAAAAATAATTGCCAAGTCTACAGTTGGCACGGTTTTTTTTCTCTCCTGTAAAATCCCCTAAAGTGTACATAGGCGGTGTTGTTTTGACAGCGACGATATGATATAAGTAACAAAAATATTGGTTTAAAATGCTTCTTTTGAATGAAAATAACTCTGCTATTGTTAAAGCCCTACTTTAACTTATAAAAAATGGTATGCTAACAGGCATATTTAATGAAGCAAATATAAAATTTTAAGTATCCTACAAGACTCGAAGCCTTCACAAATATATTTCACCCTTAAACAATTCTAAATATAGTGAAATGAATATAAAAAACAAATAAAATTACTAAAATATTCATAGTACAAGAAAACTTCTACATGAAGGCACCTTGTAATGAGTGCCAAACTACAAAAGCTGTACTTTCGAGAAAACAATGTTTGAAAATTTTATTGAATTCCCAGATTATTTCATGAATACAGTTACCATGACAATGCCTTACAGTTTTAAGAATCATTTCTTAAACTCGTCAGCAAGTTAATGACTCAAGGTGAACTGTGTTATTTACTTTTTTGTTTCGAACATAATTTTAAGCCTAAATTTTTTATTTGTTAAAATTTTTTTTTAATGATGAATATTTGTTGTGGCTTTTCACTATCATAAAAAATAATCATCTTTTTAGTTATTATTACAACAAGATTATAAAAATATTGATTCTTTTAAATGGATGAACACAAACATTTAGGTACTATAAAATTTAGGAATTTAAAAATAATGACTTAAACTGATCAAGGATGTACAATTGTATGAATGATGAAAAAAATAAGGAGGAAATTAGTCAAAGACAGAATTTGCTTTAGATGACCAATACTGAAGTTGATACAATTTCATCCACTTAACAAAAAAAGCCTGTCGAGCAGAAAATAATTAAGTATAGACCTGAAATTAAGTTTTGATGTATACAAATTAGTTATATTATTTAATTTTGTTATAAATAAATGTTATAATGAGTGAGGGTGTTTTAAAAAAATTATTCATGTTACTACATAATAAGCTTTCATAAGAAAGGTAAATTTTCAGTGGAATAAAAATAATTTTCCAATTAAAGTTACTCAGGATGAGATGTGTAGGTTTATGGTGAATATAAGATTTAAATCATAATTATTTCTTTAAACAATTACAATAACTATGAACAATTTTTAAAAAATTGTTTGCTCATTGAACATGCTAAAAATGAATTTTATCCATGACTTTTGTCGGGTCTGTGTAATACTTAGAACATTCTTATACTACACGGTCTGGGAGCATTTGTTCAAAGAGTTTCAGGTTTTAAGATTGCCTGTTATAGAACTTTCCATACTATTCATTGGCAGTAAAATAGTTCTAACAAAAATGATATATAAGAGTGCCATCAATACTTCCCATTGACCATTCTGAGCTCCCACAAACTGATTGGAAATAACCATTCAAAACAGTCAATTTCTCAAAACTGGGAAAAATTCCACTGTATTTTGTACTCGATACTTGATCAGGCATATTAATATCTTAACTTAATAATAAAAATTAGGGGATGCCTTATGTTAAAATACAATATAGAATATTTAATTGAATTGCGACACAAATAACGAAAGTTACAAAATACATTCGATAAAAAAAAATCAATCGGCTCTACAAATATAAATCTTTTGATACCCAGGAAATGTAGAATATGGTTAAAATTTGAGAATAATTTCTATATATTATTAAATCATAAATATTGGAAGATAAAAAAATATATATATATTTTCATTTGGAAGAAACAAGGTATTAAATAAAGTTCTACGGGGGCAATACAATTAATTGAGCAATAAATAAAACAAGAAAATACAGTATTGTATTTATCTTGCTTACTTAGCATAGCTTTCTTCTGGAATTTGATTCGAATTACGTAGAGCCTTAAGGGCCTCTAGGGCCTTGGTTAGTTTCTCTAATGTAGCCATTATGGGAAAACTACAGACGTAGATTACATTTTGAAGTTAAAACACTAAAATTAAACGACACCACTATTTGGACATCAGTCAGCTGATAACGTAGTCATGGAGCATCGATAAGGAAAAACCAGTGAGGTAGAAAGAAGGAAATGAAAAAAATATTAAAGATACTTCTGCAATTGCATACTGGTATGTGCAATAAATCTACATGTTTTGGTGATGTCAAACTTTAAAATATTGAAAAATCCGTTTTTCAGCGTACAAATTGGGCACTTGCGGTGACCTCATGAATTCAGAAGCTACAAAGGTACACTTGTAGGAGCGAATTATATTGCAACCTCTTCGTGCTCCCAGAAAAAAGATTAATCTGTTTTGTATTTTTACGTGCTAATTTACACGCCATTTGAGGAAGCCTTAGAGGCTAAGAGAAGAAACACCGAAATAAAACATAGGCGACCTGGGTCCCTAACTGGAGATAACGGTTAGACTTGCCTACGAGTCAGTTGTTGTATGTGGGTTTAGTGATCTCACTTCGTAAAATGATTATGTTTAGAAATTCGACAAAAGGGAATGGATTTCATCGCAAATGCAAAGGATTGGTCTCTAGCAAAATGGAATGTAAAAACAATGATGCACCTAAATGAGAGAGCAGAAATGACTGAAAAAAATTTAAAGTATAATTTATGTGCTGTATGTCAACAAGAAGTAGGGTGGAATCAGCAAGGTCGGATTGATAGAATGTAATTGATGGTGTTCTACGATGGAGGGCAGAGGGAACTGACTTTATAATAACTAGAAAATTGCGACATAACTTAATGTTGTTTAAATTAACCAATTAAAGAATCAGTAAAATTTATTCAATAGGGATAACTAACAGGTAGCGCAACAGTTCTTGCAGAACTAGGCCTCCTTGAAGTGCTTCCTCCACATCTCTCAGTCTCCCACTTTTTCTCTCCACCTACTCACTCCCATGTTTTTCAGATCTTGCTCTTCGTCATCGATCCATGTTTTCCTCGTTTCCTCTTTCCTACTGATCTTACATGGACCATTTTCTTGGGGAGTCTACTTAACTCCATCCTTTCCACATGCCCAAAACATTTCAGCCTTCCCATTTTTATTATACCCAGTAGGAAAATTTAGTAACATTACTTTATTTTATGTCTAGGTCCAAGAGAGGAAACCGGTGAAGGTGATTAGCAGGGTTTATAGCAGGTGCTACAGAGAGTCTATTATGAGATATTAAGTATCATCGCAATCGTTTGACCCGCTTTGGAGCTACAACTTATAAGACTCAAGTTATTCGACTATTGTGCACAGGATACTCAGTTTAGCTCAAGTACATCAGAATCGAACTAATCCGAACAAAATCGGCACATCCTTTCGAGAGAAGGAGCATAGAGTTGCTTAAGATAGCACTCATAATTTGATCTATCATTAAGGAAATAAAACAAGTGAACATGCGAGAATTAAGTGCAATATTTTTGGGTGCCAGTTCCGCAGGTTTTCGTTTCGTGTCAAGTCACATCAAATTTTAACTTTTCATTCGTTTTCTTTTTAATGTTCTCGGAAATAAACATAATTGTGAGCTTTAGTATGAAAAAAATAGAGTAATTACGGGAAATGTGTATATTTCGGTTATTATCTCATCAAAAAATGAACGTTCGAACTAACATTTCGAAGTAAAGATGATGTGTATGTTTGCCGAAACTTCTATTTCTTTAAGAAATGATTACCGAAATATTCACATTTTAATTAAACAAAAATTCACGATTATCTTTATTTTCAAGAATATTAAAAAGTAATCGAATTAAAGGTTAAAACTTGTAACTTTATCCGAAGCGACAACCTTTGGAATTTATACGTATTTTTGTGATATTAAAATCCTTAACTATAAGAAATATATATATATATTTTTAAAGAACGAAAACCACAAAGAAAAACTCGTGGTAAAAGTAGTTCTACTACTAGGGGTTTAAAATTCTTAGCTTATGATTAGTCATCAACTTTATAAGAAATATAATTGTTAACTAATATCAATCTTTTAAAGGTAATTAATGGCACATAGAAACTGATATATAGTAGAAGAACCATGTTCCTGCTTAAATATCAAATGATAAATTACAACTTTGGCGTCAATAACGATCTTTTGTTGAGCAATTACAATGATCTCGTTGTTCTGTTTGAATATCTCCCTCTACTTTCAATTCATATCAGTAGATTGCTGTTATCGGCGGGGCTGTTACTTCTGTGTTGAGTATATTTTAAATTTTTACAATGAATTACTCTGAATTAATGGATAAAGTGGAAGGATTTGATGAAAATGAACTTGCAAATTTTTTATCTAAAGTTAAAGATTGGGCACTAATGCATGGTAAGTTAATTGTAAATATTGAGTTATGCAATCCTTGATACATCAGCAAACACAGGATATTTGAGTTTTGACCTTTTTTTCTTATTATAATATTTGTTAAAATTAATTTACATTTAATAACATTAATTTTGTATTTGTTTCAATCCTTAAGATGCAAAGAAACATTACACTACTAATTTTAATATTTTTAATTTTTATAATTCAGAATGAAAATGTATTAATTGAACAAATAAGGAAGAGTTGAGTTGAGGGTAGATTTAACAAAAAAATTACATGTTTGAATTGGTTTAATAATTAATGAACTTTTGTTTAAATTCATGTTTAATGCTAATTTTAATTGTATGTGTCTTGGTAAAAATCTTCAACTTCGGATTTAGTGGATGCATTGATAACATTATTTCCATTCTTCTTTTAATTCCTTTTTGACCCAAAATGGACCCCTCATATTGCCTTTTTTTCCTCCAAGGAAAGTAAAGAAATGGGTTTCCCCTGAAGATATGCTGACTAGGATGAGGGAAGTGGCCATCATGTAGATGAGCTGTAATCATATTTGTTAGCATGGTCATGTTACATCTCCATGGTCCCAAAAAGAGGTTAATTGTGTTGGTCAGAAAATTTTAGCAAAACAATTTTAAAAAATGCTATTAGGAGTCCATTAGGAGGGTTATTTATTCTGAATCAATATTATTGCAATCTGGGTAGAGAATCTCCATTAGTGGGCCTAGGTATCCTCAAATCTGGAGGATCATATATAATCCTATTTTATAATGAAGGCTCCTAATTCATGATGATCACTCTCGTTTTTAAGTTTTATTACCTGGGAGTCTTTAGATTTATTTCCTATATTATGACACAATTTGCACTAATTGCCTTTGAGCTTTCTTATTTTCCTTATGCATACTAGAGATTTCTTGTTTTGCTGTGGGATTTGGTAACTTCAGTAGGCTCCAGTTTAACAATGTATAAAAGCAAAATTATTAGTTTTTACTATCATTATGTTCATGAGTGCACATCCAAAACCATCCATCACTGGCTATATAAACCATTACAGGTCTTGGCCACGTCAAGGCGTTGTCTCCCGCACAATATACATTTATTAAATCTAAATTGGATAATATTTATTTGTTTTAATATTTATGGCCATGTTATATTGTAGTTTTTAATCCTAAAAAATATATTATTTTTTATTTTACTGCCCATAACTCTGTCTTCTTGTCTATATTTAATAAATATTCTAATTTAATTTTAAAAATGAATTGCAAAATAAAACATTTTATATTTTTATAATATATAATCTTTATTATATTATAATATATTATATAATTGATAAAAATGCAAAGTATTGACATTGAAAAACTTCAAATTTCAGGATAGTGAAAAAAACTGTTCCAATGTTCATTCAAAATCAATGGCTATTGTCTAACATATTTTATTTATTATTTAATATTATAAAGTCATTATTTGGCTTTGTGCCATATAAATAACTTTATATGAATTTTATATCAATTATCAATTCTTTAGCAATCGCTATAGATAAAAAACCATTTTTTTTCACATTTGATACTTGGCATTGCATGACAATACATAATTATTACAAACCTGTTATAAATAATTATTTGTTTTTTTTGTAGGGATTGGTATGAGATCGAAAACTAATTTTGATGATAGTTCATTAGTCGTCGCACCATTCACCCTCTTTCCATCTCCTATAAAAAAGGATTGTTTTGATAGAGCAGTTAGAGCTCAAAAATTATTAAATAAGCTGTTACATCGACTTGCTTATGATTCAGAGTTTCTTGATTATGCCCTAGCTAGGTAATTAATTCATTTTTTATATTTATTAAAAATTTAATTACAAATTGTTGTACGGATGGATTTGCTATTTCTTTAACAATTTATAGCAAAAAGTCAAATATTAAGACATCCTGGATATTAGCTTTGGGAAACATTTCTTGCCCATCATTTATTTCAACTTTATATCTGTCTAAGTTTTCTCTCTTTCATTGTAAATGACACAAAAATGGTGATAATATTGTAATTAGTAAATTTGTTATAATTTCATTATTTATTATGTATAATTTTTCATTATACAGTCCCAGGGAGTAAGTGGTTGTCGATTTTGTCTATTTTTCCAGGCAACATTTTTAAAGTTTGAACCTTCGCCTTAAATCAGGGTTTTGTTTTCGATGGTTGAAATTTGGTATAAATTATTAGAATGTCCATATTTCACTATTACAACACCAATTTGGTGGGTCGTACTGGAATGGATATTAAAGTTGACCATTTATTCACCAACCATGTGGTGCCTACTTGACTAATCATTCACTTATTACAAAGCATTTTCATTCTAATAAGATGGATTAAAACGCACTTCACAATAACTCCATTTCTAGCCATCTCCGGACATGGCCACTTATACACTGAGATTAACATGATTATACTTCCCTCAGTACTATTAACTCATTTTGGGCAAAAATCGACTTAACCTCTAACTCACTTGGACTGTAGATATATACTTTGATAGTTTTTCTATTTTATTATTTTAGCTATTTGATATATCAAAAATGTTAGCGTTATATATTTTATTGTTTATCATTTAGTACATGTTAAGTATATTTATTTTGTTGTAGTGTTTTAGAACATGACGAATTCACAAGGAATCTTTACGAAATTTATACGGAAATAAGAAAAACTGAGCCAGCACAGGTTTTTAAATTATATATTTGTTACATATTCTAAGCATTTTGAAAATGGAAGTGCACGAAAATGGAATAAAGACATTATATGAAAGTAAATTTAGTTCTAAAATTAACTACAATTTTATAAACTACCTTACTTAATGCTGGGCTTGACAGTCCTACAGTCCATCCACTCCACATGTCCCAATCATTGCCTAAATGAACTACCAATGAGTAAAATGAAATGACTGTGCACTTTCAATTTTTATTTTTATTGAACTAGTTTTGGTTTTTAATGATTTCAAAGAGTAGTTTGAGTCAACCAAATGTTATAATATATTTTAAATTTAATAATAGGGCTCTAAAAAGAAACAGTGAGAAAACAAAGTTGTGTATTACATATGGAATATAATTTTTTTCATTTGGGGAGCAAAACTGTTTTTTAATATTTCTTCTTTCTTATAATTATTCTTGATGTAACTAGTTTTAAATAAATAGCAGAAATAAAATTAGAGCCTATATCACAACCAATGTTTGATCATTTTCTATTATGGCTCAATAAATAAACCCCTACTTAAATTCTATTCTGCCTCCATTGGTCAGTATTACTAATTCCCGTTTTCTTAATTATTTGTTTTTATTTTTGATATTTATATTTTTCCTGAAAATATTAGACTATTGAAATACATGTTGAGTCAAAGATCTTCAGATAGTTGTGGTCGTTTCCTCCATTAGATCCAATGGGCTAAAGTTTGGTTTGAATGGTTTTTTAAGTTAGATAATTATCATAGAAATAGGAATTCATTTTGACTTGTTTAAATATTTTGTTTTTTCACACACTGGGGTTTCTTATACCTCTGGAGTCTCCCAACTTGAATTATAAGATATAAATTTGTATGGTATGTGAAATGAATTGGTGTTAGAGAATTGCCTTTTAACAGTCAAGTCTTTATCATATCCAGGTTTAATTAGGAAAGGGATTTTTAACGAGTACCTGACATCGTATAGGCTCGGTACTCCCGTTTAACATCCCTTCCGAAGGATGGCGCAACTAAGGATTTTTTACTCCCTTTAAAAAATCCTTAGTTACGCCAACCTTTGGAAGGGTCGTTAAACAGGGGTCCCGAGCTTGTACAATGTCTGGTACTCGTTAAAAATCCCTATCCTAATTAAACCTGGATAGGCAAAATTTATAGCTCCCACTGTACCATAATTCGATTAGCCATAGCAGCGTTAAGTGACGTTAAATTAACAAACAACAGTCACATCTTTTTCTCCCAACCTCACCATTTTTTATATTTTAATTTTTTTTTTTTATTTAATCAAAATATAACCTTAATAAAATAAAAAATGTATTTTTTATTTTATTTCATATTTTATAATGTTTATTTAGCTATAAGCTCACTAGTTTAAATCAACATTATTTCATTATTAGAATTTTAGAAGTGAGTACATAAATTATAGTGTCTTTTACTTGCTGAACTTAGTTATTATGCCATAATTTTCAAAATTAATTCAAATTATCTATGTATGATTAAGTGAAATTGATTTGAAACAGTTAGAATTTATTATCAATTAAGATTTTTTTTTTTATAGGTATTTAAAGAGCTATATAGTACGAGATGTGTTTAATGATTTTGTTACTTTTTTGTAAATATTATTTTATTTAATTAAAAATATTAAAAATCATTCAATGTATTAGAGCATTATGATCATTTTAGCGTTATCTTTCACAAGAATTAAATCATGTGCTTGACAAAAAAAAATATATATATTTTTTTCTTTTTAGTCATATTCCCTTCTATTACTTTTTAATATTCCTTTCAAAAATATAATTAAGTAGATAAGAAGTGCTAAATCTAAAACTTATTACTTTTTTCATGTACTGAAGAGAGTTTCACTTGTCATAGTAAGGAACGATTTAATGTTTGTAAATAATGGCACTAAGCAAGTCGAAATGAACACCATTGCATCTGGTTTTGGCCATTTGGGGCCCTCTTCAAACAAATTACACAGGTTTAATGTCTATTGAATGTTATTTGGATGGAGCATATTTGAAATTCTTAACACGATTAATATATGTATTTATATACTTCTAACTGTGAAACTGTCGGCATTACGATGTAAAGTGTTTTTTAATTTTTACTTCTCTTATTTATTTTTCTAATTGTGATTATTCATCGCTGTAAATTTTATGTTTTAGTAAATAATACTTTATTAAAACACTAAGTGACTCACATACAGTTTTTGTTTGTACTATTTGTGTTATAAAATTAAAGGTACATTTCTTAAACCTTTAAATTTCTTTAAATATTTAACTGAGGACTGATGACTCAGATTTTCTTGGCAGAATTTGTTATATTTATAAGTTGTTTTTTTTAACCCAATCTCAGATCAGTTGTAAATTACAGTAGAACCTCGATTATCTGTCAGGGTTTGGGACCAAGATGGTGACGGATTTGGGAAATAGACGGATATGGGAGTGAGACATATCTTATATAAATATATACACATAAATTGAACAATATATTTCAAACTTTCGACAATATATATGTGCTCATAACTTATTTATGTACTAATAAGGTATACATATGTAGTAAAAATATTTAAAAAAAATAATAATAATGGCTAAAAGCACAATCATTGTATGTCCATTTTTTCCCTCTTGAGAAATTAATATCAATTTTAAGCTGGACTTTAGCTCTTTCCTCGTGCACAAACGTAGTATGCCCCTCGTAGCTTTGAATGTTGAGTCACCGCGTAAAATTTGATTAAAATGAAGGGCCTTTCTTGGATTATTTGTAATCCCTGACTTCGTTGCTGAACAAACCACTGAAACAATGCTTCATCTAACTTACTGTTTGTGGCAACTTTCATAGTCTTCTTTTTAGTCGCATCTCCATCACACAATTCCATTTCCAAAACAAAATTTTCTATTTTGTCTCCGTCACGTTTTATATCATTAACTGTCGTCCTAGGAATATCATAGATTCTTGCTAAGATTGAAGCACTTTCACCTTTTCGTAAACGTTTTACAATTTTAAACTTAGTAGCGAAATTTCAACTCTTCCTTTGTATTTTTTCCAACATGATTATACGTACTTTTAAGAAAACAACAAGTACCTGTAAGACAAGAATGAAGACTGAAGACTGAAGGGTAGTTCGACTGCGGAAGCTACAGTAGGTAGAGATGAGGAGGTAATTAATTTCTGAGAAATAGAAAGCCTAGGTTTTGAGTAAACAACAGATTCTTGGAATCGAAGTTGTCAAGACATAACAATTGATTCTTTCGGCACCTGTGACTTTAGCAACCAATCAATATATACACATTTTTTTCTCAAAACTGAGGTGATGCTTAACAGAGAGTGAGGGTAAATAGAGTGATGGATAATAGAGGTTTTACTGTATTATATATCCATTCATTTAAAATTTTAGTTGTCATATAAATATGACCCAACTTTAAGTGATGATAAAGCAGACAAATTCATTTCATGCATAAGCTGTTTAAATAAAATTCTTTTCAATTATTCAATCCTGAGAGGTGCTAGTGACAATTTAATTTAATATTTTTGTGAAAACATTATAAAGATAAATAATTTTAACTTAATTCAAATCATCTTCGCTTAACTTAATGTTTCAAGAAAAAATTACTCGAATCTCTTGGCTACTCACCCCTATAATTGAAAATTAATGTTTCATGAGATATTTATCCCTGGGAATCGAATTCCCCCCCCCCCCCATATTATTAAGCAAGTATAATAATTAAAATAAGAAATGTTAGTTGCTTTAATATCTTGAAATGAGTTTACCTGATGTTGTATCACTGATAATAAAAACCATAATTTATAGATTTTTTTCTTGGTGAGGGAGGGCAGAGTAAGGATGGTTGACAATGTAACGAATAATTTCTGTTCCTGAAATTGAAATGCACTATTTTTGAAGTGAAATCAGATGATAGTTAAAATTTTAATTAAGGTACAATTACAGAATACTCCTGTGTTATCAATTCATGATGCTGTTCTTGTGCTGTACAGTAGAAATCATGATTACTAATAATTCCAACAAATACAAATTTTATTACAGAAGTTATTACAAATCCTACTAAATAGCACCAGTGTGGCACCATCAACTGATAATGCAGCAGTATACTCGAGTTGTTCCAATGTTTCGACTACATTTTTTTATATTAAGTTATATAGGAGTTTTATAAAGCCTCGATTTAATTAACTAGACTTTTAAAATTGAAAATTAGTTTATTAGTAGGAATAACAATAGCTTTCTCCAAAATAATAGCTTGTAGAATTTCACTTTCAATAGAATATTAATTTATTTATAATAATTGGTCCTGTGTGTGAGGTCTGTTTTTGTTTTCTTACAAGACAGACTAAATGAATTTCTTCAATTCGCGCAGCAAAAATACCATTTTTAGAAGATATCATGCGGTCTTTTCCGTTGCGACTACTTTCTGCATTCTGATGGCTCCTTAAAACAAGTTGAAATGAATACAATTTCTGCAAGTATGTCTGGACTAATTCAAAGCCTCGGAAATGCCCACAGGTATGTAATTGTTTAGATGTTTTGTTGTTCATTGGTCGGCCTGCTTGGTTTTATGTTCGTCTGGAATTCTGTATTATTTATTAATGTCTAACAAAATATCAATTGTTTAGTCAAATAATTTAATTTCTTTCTAGGGTGTTTGAAATAATATATAAATCTATTTTGCATGAAAATTTTAAAAAAATATGTAGTCGTTGATTTAGTCTTATTCTTTCTAAATATTACTAAGTAACATTATCAGTAGAGGTACTATTGAGCTTTTGTCAGGAATAGTGTTTCCTTATTAGCTACTATTTCGGTGAGGCGATCAGTTCTCTCTATCAATATATTTAGTTTCAAAATATATAAGTTTATCATATCATAACTAGAGGCTAGATTTTTATGTCCAAAAATATATAAATATAAAAGAAAAATTATTTAAATATTATATAACTAAACATTAAAATATATAACTAAAAGAAAAGAGCTTTGTGTTTGAAAAAAGTAAATTAATTATTGAGTCAGCTTCAGAGAGGTCTCTTTCTTCAGAGATGTCTTCATTGGAGGTCTTTAATCTTAAAATGTGGAGTAGGAAACTAAATACTATAAGGATTTATAAAAAGCTATAAACACCCTTTTTTTATATTAATATTTGTTGTATTGGTTAATCCAGGTGTGGATCGAGACAGCAACTTTGATCCTAAATATAAGCTGATAAGCCATCATTAGTGTTTCTCCTTCAATACCATCCATTAGTGTTGTGTATTTATATTTAGTTAGTGGGCCTCAAAGTTTTCCATTCGAAATTGGTGTTCCACACAACTAAAAAGGTTGAGAACCTTTTAGGAGAATACCTAACTGAGTATGCTCTGTTACTAACTAATGATCAGAAATATATTCAATTTAATCAAGTAATTATCAAGCTTACTTCTGAAATTTTTATTTTCTCTCCCATTACTTAATTGTATTTACTCTAAAATATATTTTAATTAAAACAAAAATAATTTATCTTAGTAAAAAATGAAGGAGCACTTGTTTATTATATAGCAGTAAAATGAGTTTGAAATCAGTTAAAACTAATTATTGCTTGTTTTTTCTTGACTGCCGTTCAAACTGTTTTTCTTTATATATCAATTAAGGCTTATCTATTAAATAAAATAAATAATTTTTATTCAATCATATGCAATTATTTCTTAATATAAAAATGGATTCAATGACATCCAATTTGGATACATACTCGGGCAGCTACTTTTTTGATAATATAGGATAGAAAACTAAATGTGCATATAAATCTGGTCTCTGGCCCTAATTGGTTTTTCAAATATGAGTTCTAATGAAAAGATATGACTTTAAACACATGTTGTGAGGCACTTGCTAAGATTGAGTATACCAATTAAGGCTACTTTAACAATTGTAGCAATAAATAGCATGTTTGCTTGAACTAAACACAATATCCATTCATGTTGTGCACTTGTATATGCTTTATTTTGAACTTGTATACAATTGAACTTTTAAATTGAATTTAAATGCTTTTGGTTTTTTTAATTTAAATGCTTTTGGTTTTTTTAATTTAAATACTTTTGCATGCTTTTCTATGCCTATAATAAGTAATTACTATTTTCTTTATACTGTATATTACGTAGAATTTTTAATTGGATTTACATATTTTCACTTCAGAGAAAAGTCAATTAAATCATACTGGAGCGATTATTTTTACTTTTTGTTTTGTAATTCAAATCTCATTACTTAGGCCATTATGTTTTTACATTCAACTGGCTGTGTAAAAACAATGACGCAATATTTAATTTGTCAAAATTGAGTTTATGCCCCTCTGGGATAAAACTAACAACTGAGCAGGCACCTGCAAAATATATTTATTTTTTCAAATGTTTTATTTGAACATTAACTAGTAAAGAATTTTTAGATAGAGCAAGTGGCCCAAGTTCTACTAAATTTTTTTTGGACCTCATTACTCCATTCCTTTGTATCAATTATTGACTGTTTAATTAATTACATTACAAAAATCTATGAGCAAAATTTGATGGTCGAGTGTTAATAAACGAAATAATTTTATTGACAAAAAAAAAAATATATATAAAAAAGGAAAGAAAGAAAAAAACTATTAGTAACATTTTATTTAATGAAATTCCAACTTTCAAACTGGGCAATTTTGAGATAGTCATTCATATATCCTTTTTGTTTGAATTGTAAAATTGTACCATGCGAATAAATGTATAAAATCACTCTCATGCATGAAAGGGTCACCTGGGGCATTGTGGTTTGCATATCAACCTGTCCAAGATTGCGGGTTTAGCCGTCCTTCAGAAGGAATGTAAAATGGGGTCCCGAGCCTGTGAAGTGTCTAGTACTCATTAAAGATTCCTATCCTAGTCATAGCTGATTAGGCAAAATTTAGGACTCCCAATGCAGGATCTTCCGATTACCCATAGCAGCAAAAGTGATATTAAATGAATAAACAACAATTGTCATGCCTGACATATTACCAAGTTTATCCTAGAGATAGGGATACATTTTCATCAAATTTATAGAAGTCTGAAGTATCTTGAGTGATAAAAAAAAAAAATTTAATTTTTAGATAGGTTGATACTGCTCTGAAGCGATTATATGTACACGGTTCGACTATAATTTCTTAATGTCCTCTTTATATAGCCATTATTTTTTTGTGTTGATAGGAAGAGGTAGCTTTCGTTACCATTAAAACCTTTCAGTTGCCTTGCTTTAACAGATGCTAAATAATTTAAATATCAGAATATACTTATTTTTCCATAATTTTATGGAGTTAAATGTATATACTCTCACTAACTTTATTTTGGTTTATTTAGTTGCACTCATGAACAAACTTCTCAAAAAGAAAAATTAAGAATGCTTTTTTTCTGAATTGGATAGATTCAGATTTTGTAATAATTGATTTTTCACCATTTCAAAACAGCATTCCAGCGTTTGCATATTAGTTAATTTAAAATTGTACTTAATAGAATATTATTTAGTTATTATATGATTAGTAATATATGAAATGATAAAATTTTCGCTTGCAGATATGTTGTTGAACAGTTACGAATGGACAAGCACCTTAATAATGTAAGTATTATTTGTTTGCTTATGTTTACTGTGTTTTTATTATTTTTACAAAACAAAACAATAATTTTGGATTGTATTACTTTGCCTATAAGTTCAAATTAGCATAAAACAAATACTACAGCAATATTTATAATTATTTGATTTAAAAAAAAAAAATACAAAAGTTTGTATAATTTCATGTAATTTTGGCATTTATATGCTATTCTTATTAATTAATAATTTAAACTCACTTGTGACTAACAAGAAATGTGATTCGCATATCTATAAGATATAGGATCTTTCATTATTTAGATCTATTTTATTTAATATTTAAGGTTTTTAGTTGGAATTTTTCCACTAATGTATTATTATTTAATTATGTTTTTTTATTATTCAAATATGCTACCGGTTTTATTCAAATATGTTTTGTTTTTTTTCATTTTTAAATATGATATTGGTGATTACAGATACCTGAAAATGTATGCCTTCCAAAATTATGTGAAGGCCTTATAGAAGCTTGGAAACATTACAATGTTGAAAGGTAATTATTATTATTTTTACTATAACAATATTGTTATAAACTACACTATTCTTGAAATGATATTGTACACAAATGTTTGTGAACAAAGAAAAACGCCTCAATTTGTCTTTTATGAGATGTTAAGAAAATGTTTTGAGGAAAGTATTAAATTATACATAATTGAGAGATTTATCCTTTTCTAAAACTCAATCTGAACTATTAACATACAATTATATTGGATTTGGCATTCTTAAGTATTTGAGCATGCCCATTACATACTCTTACATACTCTACTTACATACAAAGATAAGTTGCCATTTTTATTAGGTATTTATTTATTTTATTTTTTTATATATAGCGCAGTGATATTGTTTGTTGTGGAAGATGTGAGCTATAATATCTGTGATCAGAGATTTATGGAATTTGAAACAGAAAGATTAAATAGTAATGTAAGAGTGATACGCAGGAGTTTTAATCAATTACTTGAACAAGCTAAACTGGGTGAAAATATGGAGCTTTATGTGTAAGTAATAATTTTTATTGTAATATTATAAGTAAATAGATTAAATTAGGCACACATTAGAGTACTCGATAAGAGATACACATAAGAGATTTCATGAATTTACAACTTCTATACATCTGTAATATACAAGCTCTATTTTTTGTAATAATAATTAATATTCAATTATTTTAAATCTTATTTTTTTATTCCTATACTATTTATATTTTTTTATTTTGTATTTTAGAGGGAAATATGAGGTAGCAGTCATTTACTTCAGATGGGGTTACGATCCTAGTCATTTCTCAGACAAAACATGGCCGTTAAGGCTATTGTTGGAGAAATCTAAAGCAATAAAATGTCCCAGTATACAGTATCATCTGATCGGAGCTAAGAAGGTCAGTGTAGAGTTAGTTATGCTATTTTGAAAAACTTAAGCACCAGTGCACTAGCAACTAATCAAATTTTTATTCTTCTAGGTCCAACAGGTGTTATGCTACCCAGGAATCCTAGAGAAATATATTTCGGACAAAGAGGAAGTTGATATGATCCGTGATTTGTTCGTCGATATTTATCCACTTGATGAAGTAAGTTTTAAAAACGCATTATCATCCTAACCTTCTTAACAATTGTTGACTTACCGCAACAAGCTATCTACAAAGATGTAGTAGCATTCTTCACTTAATACTCTTTAACTTTTTAGACTTGGCTTGTCAGGTTCATACTCCAAGCCTTTCGTATAGTTATTTTGCAAAAACCAATATCTCTCAAGCCAGCCAGCAGAGGGATGATACTAGTATCATAAAAACTTGAACATTTTGGTTTTTTTGGAATGTTATGAGTTTAAAATTAATTTTTTAAGTTGCCACTTCATCCCCTTAATTATAATTAATTAAGAAAATTAAAATTGTTATGCAAAAGAGCTTGCTAAAAATCTGTTAATAGAATAGTAGCAAGTAGAATCATAATAATTTATTTTTATTTTCCGTAGAGCCCAGAAGGAGAAGAAGGTTATAAATTAGCAATGACAGAGTACAATCGTTTTGTTTTAAAACCGCAGAGAGAAGGAGGTGGAAACAACTTCTATGGAGATGACATTCCTAAGCATTTGAAGAGTTAGTTTTGGATTATTTATTTATTTTTTTAGTCTTGAATCAATTATTGAACTATATTTTTCTTCCTCTCTGATTTTATGGGATTATAAATATACTTTAAAATATATTTCTCAATTAAGTGTTGAAAATTAGCAATCTCTAATAAAATTTTCTTTTTTCAAAAGGTATTTCTCGTAAAGATGCTGCAGCTTTCATTCTGATGGGCTTAATAGAGCCTGTACCTAGCAGGAATATTTTAGTTAAACAAGACTTGGTCAGCAAAGGTGATGTCGTTTCTGAACTGGGTATATATGGTATCATTGTTGGGTAAGCTAGTTTTTTTTTCAGAAAAGGATGTAAATAGATTTTTCTTGAAGAAGTAGGAAAAGATGTTAAATACTATACCTTTTTTTAATTAATAATATTACTACAATGTTTTGTTATTTTAAGGAGTGATGATGGCATTTATCTTAATGAAGAAGCTGGCCATATGCTCCGTTCAAAACTTGTGAGTTCACGAGAAGGTGGAGTTGCGGCAGGTGATGGGTTACTTGATAGCCCTTACCTGTTATCATAGAAAAATATATCATCTATGATTTTTATGTAAATGGGAAGTTTTTAGTGCACTTTAATAGCACAACAATAATTTATCGTTGCTTTCCATTAATAAATTAGTTTAGAAAGAGCATATCTCAACACGGAATATATGGATTTTTTGGGAAGGTATCATATAGCGAATGGATTTTAAGAACTCAGTGTACTGGAAAACCAAAGAAAAAAAATATGATATTATATGAATATTCATCAAAAAGTGCACAGTTCTGATTATTTTAAACTACAAATATATAAATTATAGTATAACATATTATATACAAACAAACTACTGTGATCAGCTAATACGAGGTGTATAAAGAAATACAATTTGCTATGTTGACTGCTGAAATCATTTCCATCTTCTTTTGGACCATTTCTAATTTAGTCCTTGCAAATTTAAATTATGGATTGTATATTCTATTGGCAATAACCTATTTTATTAATTTAAAATGAAAACATTGCAAAGACTTATATTACAGAGTTCTCAAATGAGAATATTAAGAACAAGCACATTAAGATGGTATTACTCAATGATGTTGAAGAGGTACTAAGCTAGATTTAGCCAGATAAATAAGCTAGTTTTATTTTATCCTTTTTGACATCGACTTTATTTTAACATGGACTCACAGAATAAATATTTTATATTCACACTCAGGCTACGCACGGATATTCTATTTATCTAAATTATGAGTAAAGATTTTAAACCATTGAGCCTTTTTATTATTATTAAAATATATTATATTATATAAATGTATTATTAAAAACCATGCATTGTTTTTTTGTGAATGGACGCTGTTAACAAAATAAATTGTTTAAAACTATATACATTATTTGGATTTATTTTATATAATTTTATTGTTGTATATTAAACTTTTTATCAAATCCAATGTTGTTGTTTATTGATTTCTCGAAGTGGAGAAATCAGTTCTGTTAACATGTCCCATAATAATAGTAAAGGTAAGAATCTTATTTATTTATTCAATATACTTTACTTTGTAATGATCCGTCTCTATTCATTTTTAATAAATAAAAGTTGCAATATAGCTTAGTATAATCTATAAGTTTAAAAATCAAAATTCAATTTTAGTTTATTTTGACATTTCTGATAGTTCATTTCACCATTTACTAATAAACAAATAATCCATAGGGGTAAGCCTATCCACAGAAAAATGCTGAAATTTCATAAATTTTCCTTTCAAAACTTGCTTGATTATCCATTTGTATGTTCAATTATTATTTTCTGTTTTTATTTTTTATTTTATTGACAAAACTATATTGCATTAAACATTTTTATTTCCATCCCAAAGTGTATAAGATATGCAATTATTAAAAAATATATATTCTAAATTAAATTGTTAACCAAAAACATTGGTAACTAAATATGTGACATTCAATTTTGTAAATCAGATTGTTACAAATATGTTTAAAAAGAAATGCTAACCCTTGTAAGTTTCTTACTCAATTTTGGAAAAACCCTAACACAAAAGACCATTATGATTCCTTCAAGATTTTTAGCAAGCTTAAGCCAACTGATATCTAAATAATGATAGTATCTCTTTGATCAGGAGTTATTACAATAATATGGCTGATAAAGTTTGCCATGCATTGCCAGTTTAGGTAAGGGCTTAGGAATCAGATTTCTAAAGGATTTTACAGGTTCTTGAAGGACTACCAATAAATAAGATTAAGTGAACAAGTCAGGAGAATAGGGGATTAGGAAAGAAGGGTTTGTCAATGACATGGAGGAATAGTTGAGCCAGTTCATTCTCTTTTATTTTCATAGGAGTGTTGGCTAATTATCTAAACAGGATTGTCATGTAATCTATTATTTAAGGGTTACAGTAGCGGTTATATCATTTTTTAGCTCATCATTTTATAAAGAGTATGTGGCAATGCTAATAGTGAGGATATTAAGAGAGAGATCAGCACTAAAAGCAACAACCTGAGATAGTGGTTATAGGCCTGTAGAAAATTCAAGGTTGAGGGTACATAGGAATGTAGAATTAAGAAACATAGATCCGTTTTGATAGCATCCAAGGGGCCCATATAATTCAGTTCAGTATTGGACCAGTTGGTGATTTTTCCCCTGTCTATTAGGGTTTTTGATTCAGTGACCTGACACCAGCATAGCAAATTGTGCGAAATTGCGGTGATATTTTGTAATTATTATGATCATCTACAGCTACTAGTTTCCTTCTTATATTCAGAAATACTCCTTTTCGAAAGCCGAATTCTACCGATGTTCAAATAACTTACAGAAGACGTGGAAGGAGGCCAGAACGCTGATAATAATGTACAAGTCTAATGTGTTCCAGCTGATGAAATAGACTTTTTTAGCACAACGCTTATCAGCTGATTGCCGACTCTGTCTCCCGCATTGAAAATTTTTTTCTTTTTCTGGTATCCACCATGAAATACTTCCGTTTACCTTCGTATCTGATACCGTATTGCGAAATCTCTCCATCTCGCGAACCCTGCCGATCACCTCTTTAAGTGTCATCTCGCACTGCCGATCGCTACGACCAACCATATTATAGAAGTACGTGCTTCTATATGTACGTGCCCATACAAACACCAACTGTTTGTTGATGATTTATGAAATGGGTTCTTTCCAAGAACAAATTCTTCTTTAAACAAATATGATCTGATAACATTTTATATTATTTTCATAATTCCCTATTTTCTGTAGACAAGTGGAGTAAGATAAATTTCAGAAGGTATGACTTTACTGTTTACTTTTAAGGGCAATAAGATACTAACAGTTATTATTGGTCTCAAAACTGGAGAAAACTCGATTAATTAAAAAAAAAATACAGATCATAAAAACTAAATCCAATCCAACAGTGGCGCAACAACTCATCCCTGAATCAAGGCCTACCTTATCAGCTTACGCAATGTTTCCCTGTCCTGTGCGGCCATCATCCACCCCTACATTCCGAGCATTCTGGGCAAATCCATCTCGCCACCGCATCCTGGGTCTTCCTTTACCCCTGAGCTTCCGTGAGAAAGGTTTTCTTTGTGATTGAATCTTGATTCATTCTTGCCAAGTGTCACCTTAATCTTCTAAATCGTATAAGTTTAGACCTTGAAGAGAGTACACAATTCCTGATTGGTTCTCCTTCGCCATATTTGGCCATTCTTTATTTCGCCATAAATTGGTCGACGGATCCTTCTTTCATGAATTAGCTGAGCTTATTCATCCAATTTACTTCGTGTCCACGTCTCAGTGCCGTAGGTTAACACTGGGCGAACTAGGGGCTTGTAGAGCTGTATCTTCGTTGTTCTCGAAAGCTGGTTCCTGCAGAAATGCCAATGTAGTTCATAAATCTCTGGAGACATCGTTCTCTACATCCACTTGGCAGCCGAGGTAAACAAATTCGTTAACTTTCTCGAATTTGTAGTTTCCAATTCGGACTTCCTCGCCACGCTCCGCTTGTTCTCCAGTTACCATATATTTTGTCTTGGTTTCATCTATGACTAATCCCATTTGCCTAGCAGCCTCAGCAAGGGCAAGGAATGCGTCAGCTACAATCTGGAATGATCGTCCCATGTTGTCAATATCATCAGCGTATCCGAACAATTGTGCAGTTCGGTTAAAGATTGTACTTGAATATTTGGGTTTCTTATGACTTTTTCAATGCCATAAACTAAGTATAAAAGTAAATATCAAAAAGGTTTGTAGAGAAAAAATAGAAACAAAGTAAATTATTGCTGAGTAGTTATACAAATTGTATATTTATTTTTAGAGGCACAGAACTTTCTCTTTGTATACTAATTTATTTTTAAAGTAGTCGTTAGTGAACTGCAACTAGAAACATTATTTCAAAAACAGTAAACAATTCAACATGACAGCTTACCAAAACAAATGAAGATAGTTTTTAATATAGCATTTACTAATCCAAGGCGATATCTTCGATTTTAAGAGTAAATAGAGTTGTAGTTGTAGGATTTGATTTTTGAACAAAAGTTTTATTTAATTTATTATCATTGACATCTTGTTTCATTCTAATCATTTTATAGATAGAAAGGAATACAAGAAACTCGAGATGAACTCTCATAAATACCAAAATCCTTACTCAGATAAATGTCTTCCATTATTTCTGAAAGAGGATGGAAACGTATGATTTTAATATAATTTATAATATAGTTACTTATTATCATATTAGTGTCTATAAAATCGACTTTTGACATTATGCCGTGATGACTACCAACTTGATAATTCATTGTTATTCCATCATATCCATCAATAAAATATCACAAATTATATGACTTGTTTGGTGGTAAAGTATTTAGGATAATATTACTCAACTAATATTCACATTAGAAAAGCTTGGTATTTAGTTTTGTCAAGAGGAATCCTGTTTTATCCTAGCTCAATATCTTTGCATTGAAATTAGATGAACTTTTCTTATTTATTCTTGAGCATTAGGTTTTTTTTTATCTCTCTATTTCTTTAAATATTGTAAGTTACTTCAGTTACTTGTTCTAAAGTCTCTGATTACCTGGTTAATTACTTGTTGGGAGTTTGAATTTTTATTTATTGACCTGTATACTATGCTGCCAATCTGTCAAATCTTATACTCGAGGCAGGCTGTGGTTTATAAATTATTCATTCTATTTTCAGTTATCGGGTCTGCGTAAATCCCCTAGGCCTCCCAATAGCCTCTCTGAAGTGGGCATCGTTAACTGGGGAGAAACCTGGTGGTTCAGCATGATCTTGGTCAATCAACTCCCTACACAATTTTTGGTCCAGAAACAGTACAGTTATTACCAAGGACTGAATCCCTGGGAATATATTTCCCCACTGTTAAATCTTAGCTACTTGTGGAATAATCTCGAATTATAGGGGTAAACAAGTTCCCAGGGGGCATGGAGGTTTTTGAGCTGAGGTACATATCTTCATGATTTTGGTCCCATACGCTATATGTGGAATTTCAGAAACTGTGGAGCACGTGGTCACCTACTGCAATGCTCAGAACTGATATATACATCTTACTAACTTAAAAGAGCAATAAATGAGGATATAATTGCCACTAGATCTTATAATAACACACTTTAGAACTATCGTGTCAGTTTCATACATTTTTTTCTCCACAACTCAAGTGAGTATATAAAATAAATTTTTGTTTATTTTTCTCTCCCGATTATACATACGATTCTAAATGTAATGTATAAGTATGTGCAAAGTTCCTTTTTTTTTTTAGACTGCCTCTATGATTCTAAGCATTGATGCAACTTCCATGAAGGTTTACACATACTCTTCTTGAATTAATTGACCTTGTATATTATATATGAGGAAGAAAATGGTCCTGGTGGAGATCAGAAAAAATTTCCTTTAAATAGGAAGAATTATTTAATTAGATACACTTAATTTATGATAAGTAAGAAAATGGTGCGGGTAGAGGTCAAGAAAATTCTCTTATATAGGGAGGACTTATTATAGGTAAGCCAACGTTTCGACCCTTTTTTCTTCCTCACAGTTACATAATGTCAACTAATAATATAGATAAATATAATTAAACTATTTATTTAAATAAATATATCTCCATATTTAAGAGAATTTTTACCAACCTCTCCTCGAACCATTTTCTTCTTCATTTGCAAGTATTATTCTATATTCATGACAGCCATTATGGACTGCATTTGTTTCTACTGTTATTTTTTTCCCTTCCATTTGTTCCCCGTTCTTTTGCAGTTTGGCCTTTCTTGAAAGCCCCGGGCTTTCAAAATATAATAGAAAATACTGAAGTTTTTTCTTAGTGAAGAACCTCCTTAAATCCCACATGGTGAGATCCTGAGCTCTTCAATATTCTTTTTAGACTTCCTTAATCCATTGTTGATCATTTTAAGTTTTTTATGATAAAAGAATAGTCTTTAGCTCATTCTGCTTGGTTTCATCTTTTGTAGATATCCATAGAACTGAATTCTTCGTTTTCTTTTGTGTCATCTTTATTGGTCTCCTTTTTTTGATCGTCCTAATATTTTTTCTCTCAGTGGTTTCTAGATCACGTATCGACATTTTCTAGTTCTGGATTAAACATTCTGCTGCAGTATTATTTTATTAATAATAATTATTGTTTTTACAGCTACAAGAAGAATTCATTTCAAAAATAAAAGAAACAGATCAAAATTTTGAAAAAGAAATAAAAAGGACTTTGCCCATGTTTAAGCCCACTGGAGATTTTTCAGTTTATACTGGATATTGTGGGACAGCTCTCCTGTTTCTTCTCAAATATAGGAAAACAAATGAGAAGAGTTATTTAGATGTGAGTAAGTAATTTAATTTAATTTAATTTTTAAAATATAGCAATATTAAAGTTGATAATTGGTTTTTAGTTTGTGATTTTTATTTAATTACTTGAAATTACATACAATAGCAATATTTCTCTTTTATTTTAAATATTTATGATTATAAGCAAGTTTTTAAAATATAAAAAAAAAAATTGTTTACATCACTTCATTTTTTCCCCATTTCCAGACAGCATTAAAGCTTGCTGATGATGCTGTCGAGAGTATCATTAACTCTGAAAGTAGTAAAACTAAGCGAATTAGCTTTCTTAACGGCGCTTCTGGGCCTTTGGCTTTAGCGATTGTTCTTCACAAGCTCAACGGAGAAGAGAAGATATCCGATAAGTTAATTGGAAGGTTATTGAATGTTTAATTAATTTATTTATAACTTAATAATGAAGAAAAAACCATATTTCAGTCAAAAATTGTTATTCAAACTTTACAAATGATTAATAATTTATTTGATTTATTTTAACAAATTATTTGACCATATAAGATAGTCAAGTTCCAGGATTTTATATATATTTTGACTTTTATATTGTTTGACCTTAAGTAATAATTTGGACTTATAAATTTTAAATGAAGTTGTATGACGAATTACTTAAATTGAGAATGAGAAATAGGTTCCGAAACTTTTTTTTAATCATTTGTAAAGTTTGAATAACAATTTTTGACTGGAATATGTTTTTTTCTTTATTATTAAATTATATAAATCAAGAAGATTGAGCCCAATATATAAGAAATATCTTATAAAGAAAATTTATTTATAATTTAATTCACTTATATATTAGTTATAACTACTAGAATATCTGTAAACATTTTTGTGAATTTCCCACTTTTTATGAATTTACCTATTTGTATTTGGCTTTTATCTATTATATGTTATTGATTTAATTCTAGAAATACGTTGATTTACGTCTATTTTCAATTATATATTAAGCTAAAGAACATATGAAAGTAAGCAAATCATATGTAAGACTATAAAACGTATGAAAGCGCTAATTTCAGGAGTGCAATTATATATGAATTTACCATTATACAATGCTGAAGTGATGATGATGCTTATTTCAGGACTAACTTCACCACTTATTACGGAAATGTTTCAATTATTAGTTTGATTTTTCTTAATTGATGACATTCCTTTTCCTCCACTTAACTTGTCTTAGAGTTAAACTTTTTGATAAGCTTGAATATATTTTATGAAAACATTCTTTTGGAAAAAAAAAATTATGAGGATTAGGGCAAGCAGTGTGAAAACACGAAACATATTTAAGTGAAAGTTTGAAGCTCTTTATTAATGTTGCTCTTTCGATCGTCAAATATATTATTTAAAATTTTATTTTCGGTATGCGTTCCGCAGGTTGTCACTTCGAGTTGAGTTACAACAAGTTTTAACTGTTTATTCGTTTCTTTTATAATATTAAAAAAAATACAAGTTATTGTGAGCTTTAGTATGGAAAAGAGAATACAATTATGGGTTATGTAGATTTCGGTCATCATTTCATCAAGAAATACAAATTTTAACTAACATTTCGAAGTAACACCTAACCTGTACCACTACGACCCGTGAACGAGTCTGGGGGTTCAGTACATGGTTGAGATTGTACTGTTTCATGGACAACGGTTCTGCAAGGAGGTGACTTGTCCTAGGTCACGCTCAACCGCCAGGTTTTTCCTCCTTAGTATGGGAACCCTATTTTTATAATATTATATAGAGGCTGGGTGAGCCCCAGGAGGGTCCTAGATCCTATATGATCCATCTCTGGCAGCAAACAGACTAAATAAAAGTAACTGCCCGCAGCGGGATTCGAACCAGGATTTCCGGAATGGCAACTCAGTGCTCAACCGCTGAGCCACTCCGCTCCCTTAACATTTCGAAGTATAGATGATAAATGTTTTTTTGAAATGTTCCTTTCGATATGAAATGATTACCAAAGTATTCACATTTCCATACTAAAGCTCATGAAAATTTGTAATTTTTCGAAAATATTAAAAGGGAAACGAATAAAAAGTTAAAACTTGTCGTGACTCCACTCGGAGCGACAGCCTGCGGAATAATTACCTTATTTTGTATTTTAGGTCACAAACCCAATTTGATATGGGCCAAATCGGAGGCCATATCTATTAATAAATTAATATAAAAAAAGGAAATTATTATTTTATTTATTTTATTTTTTGGAATAACAAAATTGTGATTTTTTTGTTACCCCTATTTATTGTAAGAACTCTTTTGCACTTAGAAGATCATGAATTACTATTTTATCATTAAGACAAAATTGGTTATATTGTTGGTATACAAATACCAGAATAATTATAATTTTCAATTTATAATTAAAGGTTACTTGAGATGGATTATGGAGCTTCGTCGCATCCTGATGAAATATTATATGGAAGAGCTGGTTACCTTTATAGCCTTCTCTTTGTAGATAAATATTATGGAAAAGTAATTCCTGTTGAATGTTTTCGCAAAGTAAGTATTATTTATTTTTTATTAGTAGGATAGATAAATATAAGTTTTTGTATATACATAAAATCTTTCTTTTTAGGTGATATACTATATTATAAAGTCTGGATGGAAGAAATCTAAACATCATCAACATACTTCACCACTTTATTTTGAATGGCATGACAAAAATTATCTTGGTGCAGCTCATGGCATTGCTGGCATATTGCATGCTCTATTGTGCGTGAGTATTTATTTGTTCCCGGATTATTATTTTCAACCTATGTTACTTCAGTATTGTGAGGTTGGGAAAAAAATAATAGTAAAATTTGCTGAAGTTACTATGTTTTATACCTAGTAGCACAGTGTGTTTTTCAAAAAGGAAAAACAAAATGCCGTGGTATTATTGTCCTATTTGAACAAAAAAAAATAAATCCAGATAACTTTGAGTTGTATTATTATTATTATATTATAAATAAATAAAAAGCTGAATAGATCCAATGGTTTTAGGAAGATCACATATTAATCAAAAGGTCTTGGTTACATTGCTTAAAGTTGACTGTTATCAAAAGTGGTTTTGTTGGAGACAAATTACCTAATCATGTTGCATTATTATCATTTATAAAATTATACATCAACAAATTATCTAGCTAACTTATTTTGTAGTGGTGTGTATGACATTTATACTAAGACATCATTTGTGTTTAGGCCAATGAGATGTTGAGTGAAGATGAGAGAAATTATATTATTCCAAACACATTAAAATGGGTCGTTGAGCAGACATACCTGGGTGGTAATTTCATCTCTTCCGAAGGGAGCAACAAGGATAGGTTGATACAGTGGTGTCATGGTGCTCCAGGATTTGTACATTTGTTTCTGCGTGCTCATCAGGTAACTTCACTGAAACAAGGTTAATAGTTAAGATAAATGAGATATCACATTAATTTAAAATTTATATCCAGTGAAAATTGTTGCCAAATGTGACCAAAACTGACATCTAATCACCAGTTAATAGTAAACCAAGAGTAATAAAAAATGTGTATTTAGGTTTAGGCACAGATCGATCCCTAATTTTATATAGAATTACTGACTTGGTTCTCTTTATTCTTAAATAAATAATAAGAAGCGAGGGGATGGTTGACTGGAAGATAGACGTAAGGAAGAAAATAGTTGGGGGTGCAGTAAAATAAAAACACTAAATAAGTGGTTACTTATTTAATTATGTGCTGACGTTTATTATTATATTTATATAAATAAATAATAGATTTAAAAAACATACATTAATAGAAAATAAAATGAAATAGTAGAAAATCATTTTCAATAGGATTTAAATAAGCACAAGTTGAACAAAAAAATTGATTTTGTCGTAAAAATGTGTGGTGTACTTTTTAATTTGTCATCATCATAATCTATCCTCATTGACCGCCTATGCAGTGTGAGGAGGAATTCTCCACCCCCTTCTCCAGCTCTGCCGATCTTCCACTAACTGTGCTCTTCTGCTCCAATGGAGTCCCCTCTTCTCAAAATGCTTTCACACCTCTTCTTTCCTCTTCTTCATAGGTCGCCATCTTCCTCTTGTTCCATTCACCCTAGCTTAACTTGGTAGGTTTTTTTAATTTGTAATGATTTGTTTATTTTCATAATGACTCTATTCAATAAAGTAGTAACATGATATTTGATGTCATCGGTCCTTAAGAAGTGTGCAAAGTTTCAATTTAATTTGAAGTTTTAATTTTTTTTATTTATTTAATTTGGCTGAAAATAGAGTTCAAAGATTCTTTTACTTAAATACCTACAAATAGAAAAAGCTAATAAAAAAGCATCAATTAAATAGAAAATATTGTAAATATGTTTTAATAGAATATCTTTTCTGTATATTTAGTATGATGTGGCTCAATGTGGTCGAAATATGGTATCATTTTAAAATTTGGGTGAAATAAATTAGCCATATTAATTAAGATAGTTCTAAACTAGGTAGCAGTTGCGCAGGTTGTCCCTTCGAGTTAAGTCACAACAAGTTTTAACTTTTCATTAATTTCCTTTACAGTATTCTCAAAAATAAAAATTATTGTGAGTTTTAGAATGAAAAAAAGAATGTAGTTATAGTAAATGTGTGTATTCTTCTTCCTCCTTGTGCCTTTTAGCGTGGAGGTGCTTCAGTCCATGCCAGGCACGCATCCCGGTCCCTGACCAGCGCCTTAATGGCATTCAGCCCGTGTTCTCTTTGCTTTCCCAGCTTGGAGATGTGGTCCGTCCATTTTGCTCTGCCCTGGGGACATCTTCCAGTTGGCCTAGCTTCGAAGAACTTCCTTGGATCCCGATCTTACTCCATTCGACAATGGTGGCCAACTGCCTTCATTCCAACCAGCTGCCTCTTTTACAGCTGAAACTCCCAGATCCTCTCTTATTCGCTGATTTCTGACTAGATCTCTTCTGGTTCGGTCAGCCACTCTCCTCAGGTATCTCATTTCTGCGTCTGCTATTCGTCTCCAATTGCGGCTACCCAGCTTTTGGTTCCATAGAGTAAATTAGGTAGGAAATCTGTATATTTTGATAATTATTTCATCGAAACATATACACATTCATCATAATTACACTTTTTTTTTCCATACTACACCTCATGATTATTTTGAATTTTTGGAAAATATTAAAAAATAAACAAATGAAAAGTTAAAACTTGTGACTTAACTCGAAGCGACAACTTAATGAACTGATACCTTAAGCAATATAATTTTGATTCCAGATTTATGGACACGGTTGGATGTTACGAGCTGCTGAACACGCAGCGGATGTTATTTGGGATCGAGGGCTGATCTCTAAAGGATATTCTATTTGTCATGGAGTTGCGGGCAATGCTTATTCTTTTCTTGCACTTTATAAAGCTACAAAGGTTTGATTGATAGTCACTGTTTTAAATTTAAATAATCATTTATTTAAGTTTAAATAATAAACACCTATTTATCTGTATGTACCCTAGACAATGAGGGCTCAAGAAATTCAGCTTGATTTCAGTTTATTTATTGCTATTTTCTTAATGCGTTCTATTAGCAAATATTGTATATAACAATATATTTTTGAAATAAGAACACAGAGAAATGTGTAAATGATTACAATAATTTATTTTTATAAGCCAGTTCTAATTAGGTATTTTGAAAATCTGTTTGTATACTTATCAAAAATCTTTATATGACAAATTTTATATTATGTCAGTCCTAATGAGCAGGCCAGTGGACAAGTATTGATAAATAAATTTTACTTGTAATCATAAATTACATTTATTACTCTAAGAAATGTTTAATTTATATATTTATCTTTTTTAGGAACAGAAATACCTTTATAAAGCTGCTTGCTTTGCTGACTGGTGCACACAGTACCCTAAGTACCAAGGGATGGCACCAGACAGGCCATATTCTCTTTACGAAGGTATAAAATGTTCTTATTTATTACAATAACACAATAACTACATTTTTATTGTATGATGCAGTTGCATCATTATTCATCCTGGGTGATAGTAATATTTTATCAAAATGTTCTGAAATTATGAAAATTATTTTTTATTTGGGAGATAGGGAGGTGTCCAACTTATCTACATTCAAAGATATATATAATAATGATTTAAAACATTTTTTTTCAAATTAATTTTGTTTTTTGTAGGTATAGCTGGAATTTCTTATTTCCTCACTGACATTCTGGATCCAGATAATTCCGCTTTCCCCGGGTATGATTTGTAATTGGGTATCCTTTACCATTTCGATAATTACGTAATATCCTTATGAACTTTTTACTAGCAATAAATTATGTCATTACAGTTAGTAGTGTTGTTTATTATTATATTAAATGTTTTCCCTCTTCAGTTTAAGGCTTAATTAAGGGTAAATATATTTAGCTAATGATGTTATATACTACAATTAAATATAATATTTACTTATACTCAGTGTTGTGCCGAACATACCAACATACATTATTATTCTATATTATTACTTATTTTTTTGGACAATTCAATTTATGAATTTCTGATGCCAGATATTATTCATATTTAATTGTTGCAAAAAATAAATAAATATGTATCTTTATTTGTTTTTAAAAAAATGTTGAAAAACCTAACAAAGGGGTTTTTTCTGTTTGTTTTGGCCAACTAAGGAACTAAGGACCACATGATGCCAAATTTAGTTCCTTTTCAATTGTTGTTTTCTCTTCCTCCAATACTCTCTCATATTTTCACCATGTCTCTTTTTTCTTTCTTCCGACCACTTCGTGCCTGTTTTCTTATTGGTTGTACCCTGGAATCCCAAGTTTAACACTATCTTTCTGAAGGCATTTCTGTGCTGCTGCTTCTGCTTTTATGTTGTGTACTTTTACGTAGAAATACACAACAGAAGATTTTGGCTTATATATGCTTAGTCTTTATTATATATGGCCTTATATGAAATCTTATTGCAAAATCCATCCTTTCATTTAGAAAATCTTTCATTAGTTATCTCATTATTCTCTATTTTATTACCCATGCTTTCATTTTCTTTAGCAAACTTACATTTGTTTTAAAAGTCTGATCTAATATTTCTTATAGACTAAGACCAATCAAAAGAAACAGAAAGTGTAAAAGTGAATACAGAATGCCTTACCCACCTGCAAGTGACTTAGAAAACAGATTTCTAGAAATCGCAAAAACATAGAAAGATAATGTTCTGCTAGGATTTTAAGGGTTGATGATTTTTTTTTTGTATACACAATTGTATCACAATACAATTATTACTTAATATCTGCCTTGCTACTGCTTGCTTTTTACTTGAAATGTCTTCCAACCAATATTTTTTATTATACCTCAAGTTCAAAAGTGTTTAAATTATTTTGGTTCTCATCTTTTAGCTGACCAGGAACATATTTTATTGGAGAAGCCGAAATCTAAAATTTTTGATTTGACAGTTTTCTCAAGCAATCTTGTTCTCAAACAAATTATTATATCGATAAAATCCCAATTTAATTATGATTATCATATATCAATTATCAATCTTAAAAGCAATTGCTATAGATCGAAAACAAAAAATGTGTTTTTTCACATCCGATAATTAGCATTTGTATCGACGATACGTGATATAACTTCTTTGTGAATCGTAGGGATGGACCCGTCTAACTTCCCCTAGAACTCCAGTACTGCACAAAAGCACTCATCTTTTGTCCTCAAGTCCCGGAGAGCTCACGGCTCACTGGCGGCTTAGAAAGCGACCCGCTCCTCGATGATTTGCAGGAGTCAATTGATCAACAATTTACGACTAAGTCCTTTCCCCGGCCTTCCGTTAGAGGAGAGGAAAAGAGAAAACGCTAAGAATAGGGTCGGACCTAAGGGAACTCCAGGCTATAAGGATCTGGCGGAAGTCGAGGAGAAAGTATTCTTAAAAGCTGACACCTCATATGTCCCGCTGGAGACACTTACTTTAGGCCGTAACACATTCCGAGCGAAAAAATACTTAACTCTGAGGAAGTGGAGAGGGAAGGAAAGAGTCTCAATCATGGGAAAAAAGAATTAGGTTGGCCATACTGCTTCAGGGCGTGCGGGTTCAGTTAGTGCCGTTCTTAACATTTTTGGGTTGATAACAAGGAGAGTGCAATCGAATCAATGATAAGAACTATATGGGATATTCAACGTTATATCTGCAGCCCCGGTGGAATCGTGTTATTCTCGTACCGCATAAATGGCTACCATTGGCTTGAAATGGAATTATAATATAAGCAATAACTCCATTTCAAATCAAAAAATACGAGAATGACACGATTACGCTTCTCTAAGTACAAGAAACTACTTTTTCTCGAAATTTCCGAAATAGAATGTAGTGAATCACTATCATCAGACATTAAATCAGAAGAATCAATTGGTGAAAGAAGAACAAATAGAAAACGGCCCAGGAAGTTAAGCACGCCATCGGAAGGCGAAAATATCGAGATTTCAATGGACCAAGATGGAATATTATTCTGGTCAAAAAGGAACTTAACTCCTGTAATATATATCTTTGACGACCAAAATTCCTGAGTAAAGGGAAATTTAAATCCAAAATCAACACCCTTAGACGCCTTTACGATGATGTTCCCGGAAGAATTAGCGTGTAAAATCACCGAACAAACAAATAATTATTTCAAATGCGTACAACAGTGTACGGTCTATAACAAGAGTTCTTCCCGTTTGAAGAATTGGAAAGATATTTCAGCCTCCGAAATGTACGGATTTTTATACATTTCGGTGCTAATGCCGCGTTCGAAGAAACTTTTATATTTAAAAAAATGTATCAAATTATGTTTTTTAGTTGATTGTAGAATTTAATGTTTATTATACATAATTTTAATTCTCAAAAATAACAGTCTTTAATTATTTAACCTTCTGCAATAGAATTACTATAGTTTATTACTATTTGCGCCTTGAATAGTCATTTCAGTGTGGTGAAAAAGTATTCCGGCCCCAGCGATGGTCAGCGCTAGACGCGCTCCGTCCCTACGCACAATTTCGGCCAGGAGTATTTAGAGCCCTAAGGGTTAAGCAACAACTCCATTTCAAGGATACGCCTGTTTTAGCCACTTCTATACTAAGATAATGATACGATTCCGCGCACAAGTATAAGAAACTCATTTTGGAGAAAAATTTGACTTAGCCACTCTAAGGACTCGGTAGATTCCGCAGACCCCAGTTTCTGTGAAGTGGGCGGCCTTAGTTGGTGGAACAATTTGGCGGTTGAGCGTGATCTCGGACAAATCAACTCCCTCCACAATCGTTTTAGAAACAGTAGTCTTTACTCCATACCCTAAGACCATTGATGGGTTGCAGTGGGACAGATTTTTATTTTTTTACATACTGAGGGGGATTGAAAGCCCAAAAGAACACTCATCCGCCAAAAACCTGGAAATGAAGATGACAATTGAAGAAACCCAATAACATGATAGAGAATAATAAGAAAGATGGTAAAAATTATTAAATAATAAAATAATATCATTTTGATATTCGTTTTTTTAATTATCATATACCCAAAATACTTTACATCTTAACATGTTAAAACTTATTCCCTCCTATATTAATATCACCAAAATCATCTTCGTTTCTTAGGAGTGGTTAGCGTAACAACCGGCTATTAGTCATGGGTGGAAACTGGATTTTCCTGTATCTGAATATAAGTGATACGGATACTTTTCTGTATCCGATACTTTTACTCGATATTTTTGTAGTTGAATACAGTTATCCCGAATCTTACTCTTCTAACACGCTACACAGAAGCCTTTCTTAGGGCATCAGCTTTTGTTATCATTTTTAAAGGAATAAGAGTTATTCACCGAAATAGTAACCTGCACGAGACATCAAATGATTAAAATCGTGGTATTCATTATATTTATATTCATTATTATGTTAATTATTTTTGAAAGCTATGGAATTGAAGAAGAAAAAATAGTTGTAATCTTATTTTAATGCTAATTTTTTACCAATTTATTTTTGAAAAGTAGATGTGAAAACATATTAACTTTCCACAGTTATAGTGAGATAATAAAATTTTCAAGCTAAAAAATTATAGAACAAATTATTTATTTAAATATGTACATTATATATATATATATATATATATATATATATATATATATATAATGTTTAAGAACTATATTCTATGGTATATTAAATCCCACAGTTTGATTCACAAAGTAGATACAAAAAAATAATAATGATAATAATAATTATAAATAATATACCAGTTTTAGTAATAAACCAGGGACCCACCCCAGCTTTGCTCGGGTTATAATCGATATCATACCTACATAATTTGTCTGTGTAATGTATTTTTTTTTTATCTCGTACTGGCCACTAAGGACCCCGTGAATATCATTGGTTAGGCTTCTTTGGGAGTCTTGATTTCCTTTCTTCCCATCTCAGCTAATGTGCTTTATTATATAGAAATTATAAAAATAAAAACTAAAATAAATATTTCTTTATATACGAATCTATTATCTTGCGCTTTAGATAATTGGTTAGTTTAGGCAAGCAGCGTCTTCGGTGAAACCCATCGATATTCCAATCAAATTATACAAAACCTCGACAAATTATACACCTAAACTATCCTGGTGAATCACTAGTTAGTAGTTATTGAGTTTACCGCGAACAAACGTGGCTGAGGACTTTATAATGGGTCCTATAATGTGTATAGATAGCATGAGGTAGTGAATATATTCGTGAATACTGAATAGCTGAAGCTTCTAACAACCAAGGCCTTGAATACAGCTCTCGTATCTATCTGGTCTAGCAGGTAGCAAGTGTGGGAGTAGAGATTGTAGTAGATACTGACTATCAGTGAATACAAGCATCTAGTCGACGACATGAAATCAGGCTGCTGAGAAAAAATGCTGTGTTGCCACTTGTAGCGTGAATGTGGGCGTGGTTTTACTCGATATTTGACAACAAGGTGCTAGCATTGTTGCCTAGTTCTCCCGGCTTCAGTTCTTTGGTTTTTACCCTTGGTACGCTAGTGTTCTATTTTTTCATTGTTATTCCGCCTCTTCGTTTCTCATAAGAACATCTTGTCTTCAGTGTCGTTAAACTGTTAATATGGATTCACCTTCTTCATCTTCAGCTGTAACACCGAAGAAAAAAGGCCGACTTGATTTACTACAAAAGAAAGATTTGAGTTCGCAAGGCAAGTCCATTATATGTAATGTTTATAAATTTGTCAAAAAATGTATTAGCCCAACGTTTTTGAATGCCATTGATTTTAATAGAAGTCAAAAAGTAGTGGCAGAAATTTCTGGCAAGAGTTTAAGATCAGTGCAAAGAGTGTGTCAAGAAGAAAAGCACTTACCCACCCCTACCTGCTATGCCCAAGGTTGCGGGGTCTCAGCCAAGAAGGTTGTCCTAGGTTATTTTAAATGAAGTAAAAAATCCCTGGCTATCCCGTCCTTTGGAAGTGACGTAAAATGGGTGTCCCGAACCTGTGAGTAGGCTGGTACTTGTTAAAGATCTATTCTAATTATACCCGGATAGGCAAAATTTAGGATTCCCATTGTAGAATTGTCCGATTAGCTATAGTAGCATAAAGTGACGTTAAATGAATGAACAAGCCGACAATAATCCGTACTTCGTTCCGCTAATACCCACATATTTCGTTTTACTCCATTAATAATTAGGAAAAAGTATCCAATTTATGGTTGAAGATGTATTAGAAGGGAATGTTCTTTAAAATGTACGTATATATATATAAACATAAACACACACACCAGAGGAATAACATTACAGTGGAGAAAGGTATAAAAAGGAGAGTTGTATGACATGTCCTGCACGGACGCAGAGGAGGCTACGCGACCCGTGCTATAATACGCTATCTCCCAATCAAAAACATTTCCTCGACTTGTCCGTAAATTCTGAACTAGATCCTGAGGACTAATCTGGTTTTCTCTTACGTGACAACTCTACCCCCTCCTCCCTTACCCACTCCACTCTAAGAAGATGGACTCATGGGCAATTACACCTGGATTAGAAATTCCTCTAATTGTAGCACTACACCTGAGGTCATGGAGTTAGTGAAATCTTTCTCCTAAATCGGCCCGAATAAGTCTTTAATATTTGCCCCCCTCACATTTATAATAATTAACGATCCTTAAAACTACCTATTCAGATTTAAGTTTCATTTTCTACTTTGTATTACACCTCCTGTCTGTTTATAAAGTATATATCTAAAGTCTCAGTGAATAAAAGTCGAATTTTGTCCGGAGAGAGTTAACTGTTATGAGAGAAGCGAAATATTGTTATTTTCGTAGTTTTTGGATTGAAATTGAGTTCCAAGCAGTAACTCCTTTTCAAGCCAATCCCTGACTTACATCTTCATTCACGATTCTGCTTCCTTGAGTAGAAGAAATTCATTTTGTAGATAATTCGACTTAACCACTTATTATAACATAATATATCTGTATGAATTCGACAATGACTAATTAAAGAGAGGGAAAATAAAAATAAGAATGTATATTATTGTAATGTAAATTGGAAGAAGACAAATAAATTTGATTAAATGGAAACAAATAATTAACCAGCCAGCCTTTCAGGCCTAATCATGAGTGAAAAATCAAATTAGTTTTAGGCGAATCATTATGGTACAGGCTTAATGATTAAGATATTTTAAATATTTGTGTAGAAGAGATAGGAAAAAGAACTGTATCACTATAACCCATGAAGGGTCTAAGGTTCAGTTTGTACTAGAGACTGCTGTTTCTAGGAAAACATTTGAGCAAAGAGGTAATTTGGCTCATATCACTTTCAAACGCCAGTTTAAAAAAAATTAAATATAACAACTTCATAGACGGAGCCTCGGGATTGTCTCCACAAATCCCAGTGTCAATCTATGGCTGTTTAAAGATATTATATTTCTCCGCCTCCAAATAAAGCAACTCATCGATCCACACACTATTTTACCCTGCTCCTAGAAAAGTTTTAAATAACAGAATAGAAGACAGAAAACAAAAGAATGTAGAAACAATGTTTGAATATTCTATATTACAAACAAAAAAAATATATACCTATTGCTGTGAGCTAGCATAGAATCTTTAACTGAATTGCTTGTAGCTAATTTTTTTTATAGTATTCCAGGTATGTAAATGGAAGTAAAAAACAAAAAATCAGTAAATGAAGTAAATTTTATCAACAAATTTTAAAGATAGTTGAAGTAACAGATTGCTTACTGAATTTCAAATCCATTAATATAGAAGTTCATATTACCGGAACTTAGCCTAGATTTTAGCCGAAGATATCTTAAAATTCTGTAATGCACTATCATCTTCCTAGTCCAGATCTAAAACGCTGGTCACGCCGAGTCAGGTAATTGCTACCCCAATTGGTCTCAAATTATATAAAATAATTCTTGTCATACATTTCAACTTGTACGCGCTTGTCTTGTGTGTCCAGGTTTTTCTAGTTTATTAAAAAAAAAATGGGCCCGTAAAAGAAAATAATATCGTAACAGCTTGGGGAAGTAGAGGCAAGATTTTCAAAACCAATGGTTCACGTCAGGAAGGTCGGATATGGACATCTTGAGATCTCTCTCGGGAAAATTCTTATGAGTACGAGAAGAAAGATGAAAACGAATAATAGTTGTGTGTTCCATGGTCTCCAAATCCAACGATATAACGACAGTTGAAATTTTATGATGACCTGTGTTACATGTTGATAATAGATTTTTAGGTACATAACTATATATGTTATAACAACATAACATAACACTATTTGTGTTAGTTTTAGATTACTTAATGTGTTGTCTAATGTGTCTAAATATAGTTTCTATGCTCAGTGATGAGTTCATTGATGGTATTGTAAGCCCAGCATAACGTCTGTTAACTCGCCAATGGAAACAATAGAGGGCCCACAACTGCTTGAAACTATAGGTCTCTATCTAACAATGATATAACCTTATTACAACAACAATTTTGTAACTAATGTTTTCAAAACCAAAAATAAGATAACTATGTTATTAGTACAATTGTCACCCAGCAGAACATAAAAATGTTTGCCTTTTTGATGTATCAGTATTAAATTTACAGAACCTCCGGATAGTAATAAACCTATGCTTGATGATTCATTTTTGTACTTGATTAGTATCAAGCTGAATCTTCGTGAATAGCTTCGTTTTGATGAGACACCCAACAATTTCCTTTGTGAAAAATCTCGATTGTGGTAGCTAACAGAGGTAGCAAGGATAAAATATGTCGATTTGATGATTCTCAAAAATTTATTACTGACTGGTTTTTTTTGGTTAAATCTCAAGATAATTATCTAAATTATTTGAAAAATATTTGTCCTACAAAATGTATGGTTTGATCAAAGAGTCCCCTCCTTCCAACGTGTATCGATAACGAGGTCATAAAAAATGAATTCTAACCAGCTGTTGTTTTTTTTTTTACTTCCTCTTTTTTGACTTCCTTATCGATACACGTTGGAAGGAGGGGAATCTTTGGTCAAACCATACATTTTGTAGGACAAACATTTTTTCAAATAATTTAGATAATTATCTTGAGATTTAACAAAAAAAAACCAGTTAGTAATAAATTTTTGAGAATCATCAAATCGACATATTTTATCCTTGCTACCTCGTTTAGCAACCACAATCGAGAATTTTCGCACAGGAAATTGTTGGGCGTCTCATCGAAACGAAGCTATTCACGAAGATTCAGGTCGATATTATTCAAGTGAAAAAATGGAACATGGATCCTGGACTATGGATCAAATCTGCCATATCTAAACGCACTTACTGTCCATCGGCAGATATATTTTTTCCAACCTTACAAGAAAAGAAAGTTATAAGAGCATTGTAAATAAAAAGTAGTCCGAGACCTACTTCTATTTTTATGAACACTTTGCTAAAGCAATTATAATATAATATAATTAAAGTAGCGGGATGGCTAAGTTCCCAAGGGCACGGTGCATTTGATCGGTTGGTGCTGGGTTTGATACTGGCTGTGGTAAATATATTTTTGAATTCTTGAATTAATGGGGTCTGTTGAACCTCCCCAGGCATATCCAGCCTCTGGTATCGGTAATTGGGGAAAAACGTGGCGGTTGAGCATGACCTCGGGCGGATCACCTCCTGACATTACCGATTTCTTAGAAACACTACCGTCCCTACCATGTACTGAACCCAATGGTATTCGTTCTGCAGGTTTTGGCTTCGGGTGAAGTCCCATCAAGTTTTAACTTTTCATTCGTTTTTTTTTTAATATTGTAGACGCTACAAACAACGATCACATCTTCTGGTCTATAGATCTTCACTTGACTTACGAAACAAATGACTTACCTATAACAGTATACTAAAATATATTTGGACATATGGAGCAGAACTTTAGGGTTCAACAAAACAGGTCCACATATAAAAGATACAAACAACAGAGTCCAAAATTCTTAGAAAAATTGTGAATGATCCTTGGTATATTTCGAATCCCACCATACACAACGGCATCATCATTCCTACTATAAAAATGTATACATAACATTCCACTCATCCACACAAAATCCCCAAAATCCACTCGTTCTTCCGCATCCCTACTCCCTGTTACCCGGGCTTGAAAGGAAAAGATTAAAAAGACAATGAACAAGAGACCTCCTCCACTATTGATGTTTTCATTTCCAAAACTTGTTGTTCCTGTAGAAAAGTAAAGAGAATAACACTTGAATCAAATTTGCTGGATGTGCAATTGAAAATTAAAGAATAAATAATATTAAATATTATAGAAAATAATAATAATTTCTTTTATACTAATTGTATAGATTAACTGTATATAAATTAAATAACCGACTTAAAAAAACTGTTTCTATACTTCGAAATGTTTGTTGAAACGTTAACTTCTTGATGAATTAATTATCGAAACGTCAACATTATGCTCTTTTTTCTCATACTAACATTCACGATTATATATATTTTCCAGAATATTAAAAAAAGATAATGTATACAGATAATAAAATGCATAAAATAAAGTAAATATAATGAATGTAAACATTGACATGAATAGACGAGTAGAGAAATTACCAAGTGGTAGTAGTCAAATAGCAAGTTCAACTTTGAAAATCACGAGGCCATCTTCTTTTCTGACGCCTCGGAGGATTATCAGGAATTGAAGAGGTTGCTAGGTTTGAAACTAGTGGGTTTGGGTGGGAATGAAGTTTGTCGTGAAAAGATTGATATCGGGTTCGGGCCAAATCAGCAACAAGCGGGACATTAAGGCCATTATGGATTACTTCGTTCGTTACAAAGTAAAGAGCATTGAGGATTTTACGGAGGATTGAATACGAGAGGAATGGAATGGTTTAGTGGAGCCCCAAAGCTCTATTCCGTAAGTCCAGATGTGGTAATGATTGTCATGTAGATGAGTCCCCAATGTAAAGTTAAAACTTTTTGTGATTTGAATTGCCACAACCTGCGGAACTGATACTAACCCAATACCTTTCATGAGTTTTAGTGGTACATTATTTTTTCTAAATATAATGTTTATTTCGTAAAAATATAGAGTTGTGTTTTAGTTATAAAAATTATCCGCTCACAGTAGTTAAAAAAATTATACTTTTTTTTTGCTAATTGAAAGCATATCGGTTTTTGCACAAGTCCGATGAATCTTCTTCTTCTTTGACTTCCTCTTATGCCATCGCTAGCGTCGAGGAGCCTCCATCCAATCCAGCCAAGCCTCTCGTTCAAGCCCAACGTATAATCGATTATATTGGTGTTTTTGTCAATAAATAATTGGTTTTAGTTGGTTGTGTTGAGTATATTCGGGATCAAAAGCTGGTATTCTTATTAACGAGAGTTATTACTCCTTACCATAATAATTAATAAATTTATCCCACTTATTGTCACTAACAATCAGGGAAATACAATATGGCACAGTGTATTCGTTCCTTAATAGCAACATTTTAAGGACAATATTAATAAAAAAAATCATAAAGATGAAAATGGTAGATTCTGTCAAGCGAAAAAATTAAAATGAATGAGCCGAGAAGCGAAACGATATGAAGAGCTAACGGACGAGCCTCATCACTCGCAACATTTAACACGGAGCACTTAGCGTTGCTACCAGGGTGGGTGGCCCGCGATCTACCCTTGGCCTAGGATATGGGTCACTGGGTTACCAACTTAGCTAAGTCATGTCGATAAGAACTTGAACTATTTGGCTCTTATTTCAGAATGAAAATTAAGTACAAATAGAAATTTTACTGGAAGTCCTCTCCGAAAATAAGTTTCCTCAGGTAATGACGCTAGATAATTAACAACAGTACAAAGACCGTCGTTACCGTGTTCGGGTGGAAAACGATAGTTGTTCAACTTACTTCAATCTCGGAAGAGGAGACTTTCCTGGAAGACGAAGGAGCTAAGAAAATGGGTAAAAGAAGCTTAGAGACAATATTATCATGTGCCCATCTTACATATAGCATTAATGTTGACAAAACCAGTGTTGCCGTAAAGCAAGGAAGGGCTAACTAATAAATGAATAATTAAAATTTAAATTATCTTTTTTAAAGTCCAAAGATTATTACTTATCATGTTAAAAAATGTAATCAATGAAGTTATTAGATTCAGGCAATAGTAGGGTCTAAACTGTATTGCGGACTGTAGAAGTGGGTGGTGTAGCCGAAATTATGTTTAATCGCCATTTTTTCCTACTTTAAAGAGGCTATGTGAGCCCAAGGAAGATCTGTAACTCCCAAAAGTTTATCTATGGCTATCAATAGATTAAGTAATTTATCTGCCAAAGTATTCGAACCTTCAGCAAGGCAACACACTGAGATTTCTCGCTCCCTTAGGTTATTTTAATAAGTAAACAAATAAATAAGGGCAACAATGATCTATTAATTATTCATCATATCGCTATTTTGTTTTGAGGTAAAGTAGTTGGTTTAACATTTATAATAATAATATAACTAAGGAAGAAAATAGTTGGGGGTGCAGTTAAATAAAAACACTAAATAAGTGGGTACTTATTTAATTATGTGCCGACGTTTCATGCATGTATGCATTTTAAAAACTGTTATACTCTATATTTATATCTTGACTTTCTGCTGTTTCCTTTATTTACTCTTTAATATCATTTTCGTTATACCTTCTTTCATTTTACTTATGTAAACTCCCTAGGAGTCTATTATCTTACATTTTATAGTTTTTATATATATTCTACTACCTTTTCCATAATTTTACTTCTCAACTCTGATGTTTATACTTTTTTCTTTTTTTAAATAACTTTCTGTTTACTTCCTTCTTTTATCTTTGTAAAAAAATCTTTTTTGCATCACCACCGTTCAGTACATTTTCTCTGTAATTTTTTTATTCATATATATCCCTCACTTTTGTTCTAAATTTCTACCTCTCTACATATATATTTTTTCTCTTTTATCATATACTTAGTCTCCAATGTATTTTTATAGTTCTGTTATTTTGTCTGTTTTTCTTTCTTAGCCCTGAAGATGACACACAAAGTGGGTCGAAACGTCGGTACATAATTAAATAAGTAACCACTTATTTAGTTTTTTTATTTGACTGCACCCCCAACTATTTTGTTCCTTACGTCTATCTTCCAGTCAACCATCCCCTCGCTTCTTATAATAATAATAGTAATATTATAGTAAACGTTAAATTTTGGCCTAATCTGCTAATAGTATCAAGTGGGATTTACAGACTTACCTGTGGGTAATCCAGCCTCTAGAATTTGCAATCTTTCTCTATATTATGCGAAAAACCTGGCGATTGAGCGAGATCTCGGACAAATTACCTCCTTGCTTAACCGTGGTCGTATAAAATATATAAAATCAGTACTCTCTTCACCATGTACTGAACCCAATAACCTTCATTAGTGTTTTTATTTTTTATAGATTTTATATATTTTTAATTTTGACCAGATTTATTATTCCCCACCCTCCTAAAAGGAAACACAATAATCCATTAATAATAATACTTGATGGTAAAAGATGTTCAAGAAGGACAAGGAAGGAGTGGATAGAATTCAGGTCTAAGTCAAATAATTTTAATGAGAATCATTTATATATATTTTTTATTACAATCATAAAAAATAAAATAAAAAGATAGAAGTAGGCCTGGTAAGACTTTCGACCAATTGTCATTTAATTTTTATGCCCCGCTCCAGATTCATTCTTTTAAACTATCCCATTGAGTTCAAACGGCATACATTATTTCTTCTTGTTACGTTTATTTATTATTAAATAAAAAAATGAATCTGATATATTGGCTCGTAAAATGGTACCAATGTTTTGTAAATTATTGATATTACAAAGAAATCAAGTCTTTTGCGGAATTAATTTATATCAAGTTAGCATAATTAAATTTTTTTCCGATTAGTTATATTCGAGTTCTTTCGGTTCCCTTGTACACCAGGAAGAGTGATCCTGAATATTAAAAAAGAATCAGTCATTAGATTTTACAGAATATTCTAAAGTATATAAAGCATAACAGGCGTGATCTTACAACTGGATAGATGAAGATTATTTTTGTATAAAAGAAAAAAAATGTTTGAGGACAATCCGTTATGATCTTCCAGTAAAGTATTACTTCCATTGTCTTAGTAACCAAAAAGGAAAGTGTACTACTAGATGTTGCACTAGCCCCAAATAAGAAATTTCAGTTTTTGAGTTTTGTGAGAAACAATAGCCTACATCAACTTACGTACAGGCGTCAACATGTAATGGATTCAGAGATGAACAATGCATTTATTTCTGTTGAAATCAGAAAATCGAAAATTTTCGCTTATACAATCCGCCCTACAATATGCTTCAAGGAAGTAAAATTATTATATAAAATAGAAAACGAAGTGACAATATTTTTTAATACTATTCTAATAATATGCTGAACAATGACCTTCAGCCAGTTATACTAAACAGTTATACTTCTTGCCAAAATGTTATCGAAAATTCAATCCAATCCACAATCCTTCGTAAAATCCTCAATACTCCTTACTTTGTTACGAATAAAATTATCCATAAACGCCATCCATGTAAAACTTTATTCCCAATCAAACACACCAATTTCTTCTTCTATGAGTATCCGGGTTCAAATCCCGCTCATTGGCACATTTTTAATTAATCTGTTAGCGGCCGGAGAAGGAACCTCTGGGATCAACGACTCTGTTGGGGTTCACCCAGCCACTAAAAAGTAAAGATCTAGGACAAATCACTTCCCTGTACAACCGTCGTCCTAGAAACAGTACAGTCTCTACCACTTACTGAACTCCAGACCTTTCACGGGCTATAGTGGTACAGGTTTTTTTTATACTTAATATGCATTTTTTTAAAGTTGTTTCAGATGTTTTTTGTAAATATTACATCTTATTATCGCATAAAATAGTTCGTATTTAATAGCTTACTACTGCATTGAATAAAAACGAAGGAGAACAACAGGGGATTAAAGTTGTCTTTTTATTAACTAGGGTTTTTTTCTCTTGCATTAGTGAAAGTCGATAAACCTACTTGGGACAATAAGTGCTAAGCCGCGGTGACCAAGTTTTTAAGCCAAAGTACCCACTTTTAAGGTGCCATTGCCGAGAGTACCGTAATCTCGAAAAGCCGTTCTCTCTTTCTCGCTGGCCAAAGCCTTTTCCATTGAGTCACATTCCTCCATTTACAATTTATATTGCTAATTATTTACATTATCACTGTACACATATAAAAAATATATTTTTTAAATTAATTTATTCATTGAAATTTACAACTGAATAATAAAAATTCAGCAAGTAAGTGTTAGGAATGATATATAATGGTATTGATAAAGACAAGTTGAGAAACTACCCAGTGGTAGTACTCAAATAAGAAATTCAACTTAGGCTACATCTACATTGGATCCGGTGTGATACGATGAGACGTCGCTAGCAAACCAAATGACTGAAATATATCGAGAGTTATAACATTTGGTTCTTTAAATTTATAAAATTAAGATTAGTTATTAATTATTTTTAATACATTTATATTTTACTATAATGTATAGTAATATATGTATAATGTATACACCCCAGCATCGTATGTGATAGAATCACTTCGCACCGAATCGGATCCAATGTAGGTGTAGCCTTATAGTAGGACACGAATCTTCTTTTTAGACGCCTCGGGGGACTATCAAGAATTGAAGAAGTAGCTATTGCGAGAACACGGGGATATGGGATCAGTGAAAAGAAGGGATATGTCTGACCGAGAAGCGAGCCAGGTTAGCTCAGTTGGCAGAGCACCACGCTAAAGACATGGGCGACTCGGGTTCGAGTCCCTGGACATATCTTTTCTTTTCAAATAAAAATATTTAAAAATTATAACAATTAATAAAAAATTAAATTAAATAAATGATTATAATATAAATTATTTGTCCTGTTAATATGACAGATAAATTATTTATCTCTTGTAGTCGTAAATCGTAGAATGTTTAGACCTTCCTGTGGCTCTCCCAGCCTCCTTACAGCGATTACTCTTATTAAAGGGAAACCATAAGCGAGATTTCGATCAGATCTCTTCCTTGCATAACCATTTGTTTGGATACAGTACGGACCCAACTATACACTAAACCTAATACCCTTCATGTATTGTATTGGTATGGGCTTTCAGATATACAAGAGCTCAATAAATTAGAATTGATTACTGAGTACAGTATATGAAAAAAAAAATTGAAACCCTTGAAGGATATTGGGTTCATTACTGAATAGGCTATATTGGTATTATGCCAACGTTTGTGCAGGGAATGATTTGGCAGAGATCACTCTCGGCCTCTAGCCCCCCCTTTCAGAAAAAATGCACCTAAAGTCAAGGTAAGCAAGTGTTGGAATTCATGAAGGCAGTGAGTATTGTTTTTAGTGTAACAGCCTAAGGAGGGAAGTTACGATGCTTGAGTCAGTGATAGTATTGTGTGACACCTAAGGAGGAAAGTTCAACGAGTAGTACAGTTGCTGTTGTGTATTTGTTGTGATTGGATAAGGAGGAATGTTACAATAGTTATATAGTTATATTGTTTTTAGTTAGTGAAGAACATTGTTTTTGTTTCAACACCCAAATGGAGAAGATTACAACGTGTTGTACAGTTTTATTGTTTCTGATCAGCGGAATATTTTTTGTATGTGTGTAAAAATATAAACTTTGAATATTTGGAGGAGTATATATTAATTTAATTTATCTGAATCCCAAGCCCTTTGGGGGAATCTAGAAATCAGCTAGTCGCTTCACGGGTGTTATCAGAATAAATGTTTCTGCCATAGTCGATCTCGAACAGGGAACCTACAGCACAGTAACTGAGTCCTCTATACACCGCGATACGCCGCAAATACAAAAATATAATAGTTACGATTAAAAAATAAAGCTATATTTTTTGTTTTTTTTAACACGGTGCCTCTTAAATATAGAAAAAAATTATTCTGGCACTGTTTCCTTTACAAATCTTAATTTTGAACAGATAAAAGCCGGTCTCGGACATGGGCCCTATAGCTCAGAAATTCAGCCCCCTACACACTATGGCAGCTACGAATACAGCAGAATAATATGTATTATTAAAAAATATAGATTTTTTTTAGCTTCTTCTTATTCTGTTATTATACCTTGCAGTCTAGAGATTTTTGCACAAGGAGCCCAACCTGTCTATCAAGGGCTGCTCTCTGCTCTCCTGGCTTCCGCCCATCCAATCTTTTTTTTTTTTACAAGGCACTTAAAGAAAAAAACATTCTGGGAATGTTTACTTTAAAAATAAAAATTTTGAACTGAAAAAAACAATAAAATTTTAATTAACCACAGTAGTATATACTTACTTAATAAATGGTAATTCGATTCCACTCTTCTGCTTTCACCACTTCGGGTTTTATCTGAGTGGAGTTAGAACTTCTCTTCTTTGATCTTCTCCCTTCGCCAGTACCGTCTCTTTTTAGCACAAAGGAGTAGGATCCCATCAAGTTCACATTCCACCTCCTCAGATATCCCTTTTTCATGTCATTGACGTCCTCACCAGGATAAGGTTCCACCGAAAAACCTTATCCCTTCTCTTCCATGACAGTAATCTAGTTCTCTAGGAAACATGGAATAATTTTTTTATTCCATTATTAAACCTAAATAACAATGTAGGTATTCAGATTCGCGGAACCTCATAATTGTAAGAAACTATAATAAATTTCGGAAAAATGATATAACAATCATTGACGTTCATAATCCACTGTTTAGTAAATCAAATTCTGGCGTGCAGGGGAGGCAATAGGATATCTTTTTTGGTATAATCGATATTATGTAATATTTATATATTACATTTTTTTTTTTTTTGCGAACATACTGGAGGGTATTGCTACTTCTTGGATCTATTACTTTTACCAAGAAGAGTAAAGAATAACCTCTGAATCCCTGATGACTTAGGTGCATGAAAAGACCACTCTAGTCTATCCCTTTATAATAAGACTGTATTAACTATTATGTCAACTATAACTGTATTATACTAATATAACTAGTAAATAGAATCGATGATGCATTATGACATGATATAAAGCCATGTAGAGAAACTACAATGTACTAAAAAAAAAAACAACTCATAAGTTTGACGAAAAAATACAAAAATTTCATGATTCACTTGCTGTATACCCAGACATGCTGGTACAATCATTACTGGCAGACACATTACCACCGAATCCGACAGGGAGGCTGAAACGTCTCTGGAGCAGGGATCTACTACCAAGAGATGAACCACGCTAGGAGTGCCTTCATTCTGTTTTCTCCACACACGCTTCCACGTGAAGGTTGTCAAAAGAAGATCGCATAGACAATATGTGCCAAATAGCATTTGTATAATTTCTTAAATAAATATTATTATTAGAATAGAAGTTGACAAGGCCATCTTCTTTTCAGACTCTTCGGATGATGATAGGAAATTTAAGAGAATGCTAGGTTTGAAAATAGTGGATGTTAGTTGGAATATAGTTTGTCATGAAAGGATTGATATCGGGACAGGGCCAAATCAGCAATCAATTGTAGATTAAGATCATTATAGATGACTTTCAATTAATTGATATGTATTTGTCAGTATATCCGTTTTTTCAAAATCCAGGAAGAAAACCGGGTGGTGGTAAAAAAAAAATCTCTTATACAGGGAGAACTGTTTATTGGAAAACCGACGTTTCAACCCACGTTCTTCTTCAAGGTTAGTAGGATCACACTTGACACTAGACAGACTCAGTCGATTAGCCAGAACTAGCCCTGAAGAAGATCTGCAATGTTGTTCGAAACGTAGGCTTTTCAATAAACAGTTCTCCCTATATAAGAGAATTTTTTTGACTTCCTCATATATATATATATATATATATATATATATATATATATATATATATATATATATATATATATATATATAAGTCAATATTATTATTCAACAAATGTATCATCGTTTATATTAGTGTTTCTGTCAATAAGTACCTGGTTTTGGTTGGTTGACTATATTAGGGGTCAAAAGGTTATTTTATATAATTAAGATTACGGCTTATTCACAACAATAAATGCTCCCTTTAGTTAAAAAAATAATTATATTTTTTCAATTAATTTATTTATTGAAATTCAAAACTGCATTTCACTAATAGAAGAAGTAAACAGAATGGATGGCTCATAACGGTATGAGATAAAGACAAGTAGAGAAACTACCCACAGATAGTACTCTAAAACAATTTAAACTTCGAAAGGTCACGAGGCCATCTTCAATTAAATGGTTAATTGTAAATATAAAATAAATAAATATAAGGCTTAATGAACCCGAATGCTCGATACCGATATTACCAATCTCTGCTTCTGTCTATGGGCCTCTACTCAATCACAAATCCGCCAATTTCAGCGTTAACGCAATCTTCCCACCTACGCCTTGGTATATCATTCAAACGCTTCCTAGTCGGCATAGTAACTTTTTGAGAATTCGTTCGTTACTAGCTTTAGCAAATTTACAAGCCCATCTAAATGTTCGTGAGGCTACCGCTTGAATTATATTAACCGGGTGCATGCTTCGCCGTTCCGCGTTGTGTAATCTCCTAAATTCTCCATTGGTGCGTAATCTCCTAATCGAATATTCTACGCAAAACGTTTAGACGTTGTTCATTCTTCAGAATCAGCGGCCACGTTTCACATCCATAAAGAAGAGATTGTAGGATCATGGTTTTATAAATTCTGATTTTTAGATTTCGGGACAAACAAGCGATCAAAGTAATGTCGAGACCGAATAATAACTAGTATTTCCTGCATTTAATCGCGCCTTTGTTTCCTCTCTTCTATTTAATTTCTTCTAGTTGACGTAGACCCTAGGTACTTAAACTTTTCAAGGTACTTAAAAAATATTTATTTTTTAAACAAATAGATTTATAATGACTTGATCCACGTTATATAAACAGGATCCTACAGCCGCGGTAGAAGAGGAAAATATTACTATGATGATGATATATTTAAATATAAATATAAATTTAGGTGTGCCATCAAAGTCAGAGTTCTTAAGATGGTCTCATGGAGTTTAAACGGAGAAAGAAAAGAAAATGAAGCAGAATAATTTAGCCCTAGCTAATTTAGTTATTAATATAATGAGGAACTGTATAAATATTTGGTAAGAAAACGCCTAAGATGGCGGCAGAACAATAGGTCTTAATAAGCAGTGTCACAGCGGCGTCTCCAAGAAGGCGATACTTAGCATTCGTTCTATATTTAAGAATAAAGAGAAAGTCTAAAAGTCGTACTTAACATATCTCGGTGTCCATGTACGCGCGTGTTGTCTCTTATTCAAATCATCAACAAATAGAAAACCGTATGCTATTTTATTTTGCTTATGCTCTCCTCCTGTGTGCAAGTTGGGATAGGAAATCGGATTGTGAGTGTTAAATAATGATTAATTAAAAAATTAAATGCTCTGTGACTACCATCTACACATGTTAAACAATAGACCCGTGTCTCAAAAAGTAATCTCGAAATAAATCAAGGAACAACGATTTTGTAGTTGTCAAGGACCAATAGAAAATGAGAGCTATATGGAAAAACGTCTGAATTAGAATTGATTATTAAATTACTTATATTGTCTGACAATTGAGAAAACGACCCTGTGGGAAATCGGAGGTGAGGTATAATATATTATAAATAATATAATGACGTATGTCTAAAAGATCATAAAATTTAAAATTAATGTCCAATAAACATTCTTCCTCGTGCATATATCGCAAAATTGCGAGAACACAGGGGATATGGGATCGGTGAAGAGAACAGATTTGTCCTAGGTAGGGAGCGACCCCGCTGGCTCAAATGGTTAGATCGTTGCCACAGTGAGGCGGAGATCCGGGTTCGAATCCTGGCTGGGGGCAAATCTTTTCTCTTCAAAATAAAAATATTTAAAAATTAAAGCAATGATTAAAAAAAAATATAATAATGTATTACACTATAGTGTATTATCGGTTACATTCCTGTATAAAGAACATCAATATCAATGCATTCCTCACCGGCGCTGAAGTAATTTATTTATATTTATAACCATGTAATATTATTGATTAATATAATATAACTACAGGTAAGATGAGAACAAAAGGCGAGTGAGGCGAGCTAGAAAATGGGGGAAATTGGGAGGTTTCCATATGCTGGAGCAGATTAAGGCGATTTCAGCAGAGGTTGTTTTCTAATTTGTCAGTCTATAACTAACTTATTTAATATATCATTATTGTCGTAGATCTCACTATATACTATTAATACATTACTTTAAAATAGTCTACAATTTTCACAATTGTAAACAAAAATAATAATAATAAGGAAACCAAAACACCCGATTTAAAATGAACGTGCTTTACAAACTATTCGGATCAGAATCTACTTATTCTCTTAGACAATGTAACCATTTGCTTTTCTGGAATATTTGGCCCTTGGCTTGAGTTTCATGTAGAATGCATCTTCCCTGCCGTTCCTTATGGTTTTTATATTATCCATGATATTTGTAGATGCTCTCTTTATCATCCCTTCTCCTTCCTACGATGCAGTCGCTTCCCTGTTCCTTCTTCCATTTCTGTCCTATCCAGTTAGAAAGTTGACGCTTCTGTACACACCCCAAAAAAATGTTTTTAAAATTCTTATTTAGAAATTTAACGCAAATCACGTGCCAAACCAAGGCTAGGGAAGAACTTATTCTTGCAGATTATCTGAAAGAACCCTCCCCCCCTCTCTTAGAACACTTGGCAGAGAGTATTTTACAGTTCATTTAATGTACCTTTTGGCGTGGTTACAACCACCACCATTTAATCCAATTTATTTCTTTCATGGCTCTCCTTGGCCTCATTGATCAAGTTTCCGCCAGTCCTCTCTGTTTAATCCGACAACCTTCCGATACCTTGCATTTACATCAAATGGGCTCCTAGAGTCCTCACTGACCTCATCCAAATCATTGCAACTTGGGTCGCCTTATTTTTCTTGTACGGTACGCATTTGGTTTCGTTACCCTTCTGGGTACGTTAACTCTCTTTTGGTGATACCGTTCAAGGTAATATTGCCATTCTTTATTTCCACCTGGTTTTCTGGGAATGCATATCTTGACTCTGCATATCTTGCTTATCAGGCATTGGTCTATGCCTATGTAGCACTAATAAGTTTGACTTATGCCTCTTACAGGTCAGAATATGATCTTGTTAATTGTATCTCCATCATAGGAGCGTCACTCCTTTATGGATTTTGTTTCCTAACGACGACCCACCAAGAGTACTGTTTCTAGACCAATGGTTGTGCAAGGTGGTGATTTGCCCGAGACCACGCTCAACGGCCAGTTTTTCTCCAATTAAGGGCAGCCAATTTTAGAGGCTGATTAAGCCCCAAGAGGGCCTGAAGGTCCCATCATGTCAATCCATGGCTATTGAAAGATTGAATAATTTATCTATCACAGTCGGATTTTAACCCGGAACCTTTAGCATATCAGCTCCGAATGATACACTGTAATGAATCATACGATTTCTGATAAATGTAGCAGAAAAAAAATAAGAAGTTTAAAGTAAACGTACAAAAACGGATTATGTGATTTAAAAAAAAAAATCCATATGTATTTCCTTTTTGATTGTGGCGAATGATTTTTTAAAAGTATATTTTCATAAATATACTTAAAGTTATCATAAGTATCATAAAGACTTATGCGTGAAAGTCTCATGCGTCTAAGTATCATTAGAAGTGCGTGGTCTCAGGCAAATCACCACCTTGCACAACCATTGGTCTAGAAACAGTAAAATATATTTCATGCCCTGAACCCAAGACTCTTCGTGGGTCGTCGTTAGGAAACCAAATCCATAAAGTAGTGACGCTCCTATGATGGAAATACAATTAACAAGATCATATTCTGACCTGTAAGAGGCATAAGTCAAGTATATCATAAAGCTAGTCATATTATTATCATAGTATATCATAAAGTTAGTCATAAGTATTCATATAAAACGAGCTGAGTGATTTTAGAAAAATGTTTTTCCCTTATATCTTTCCTATTTGATTATTGAGTTAATTTTTAAAAGTATATTTTCTATATTAAATAAATTCAGTCATAACTATAGAACAAAAGTGTAATTCGAAGTAAACAAATAAAAGCTAACTTTGTGATTATTGTAATAATGTTTTTACCTCAAGCCTTTCCTGTTTGATTTTAGGTGAATGATTTTTTAAAACAATATTTTCAACAAAAAATTAAATAAGTCTTGAGAATGCATATAACAACAAACTGTATGATTTTATAAATAGTTTTTTCATCACGTCTTTCCCATTTATGAAATTATGTTTTCTAGGATATACAGAATCAGGCATCATTGAAAAATGAAAAATAAGAATGTAGTTCGACTTAAACATATAAAAACTAATAATCTGATTTGGAAATAATCTTTTCCCTCAAGTCTTTCCTATTTTCCTATTTTCCTTTCCTATTTCATAATAGATAAATGGTTGTATGAATCTAGGATAAAGAAAATCGGTCAGAAGTAAAAATAAATAAAATAATGAAGTTCATATTAAACATTTATGAACTAATTATATGATTTTGAAAAAATGCCTTTCCTACAAGCCTTTCCAACTTGATTATAATAAAATGTAATTACAGATGAATGATCTAATAAAAGTTTGCTTTTGGGGATAAATATAATCAGTAGTTGGAATTAAACATGTGAAACCTAACTATGTGATTTGATAAAAATATTTTCCCATTTACAGCTTGATTATAATTGAATGCTTTTTTAAAATATATGTTTTTCAAGAAAATAAAATCAGTCTCAAGGGACTAGAGAAGATCTAGAACGAACACAGCTATCTCGGCTAAATGCTAATATCACGGCTCTTTGTTCTAGGAAGTTCAAAGTCCATTAAACACTAATAACAACAAAATAAAAATGAAAAAAAACAATTATTCCAAGAGAGGCTTAAGTGGGGATGGAGGGGATAGGCGGGTATAAATGGGAGAGTAGGCCTCTGGGTTGGCACACTTGCAAGATGTCCGCCGTATTACTGTTGGCAGGAGTGGTTCTTTCCATGGCCGTGGCGGACGCCAAGCTCTGCGGCGAAGGGTCGGATCTGCTGCCCTGTCTGGAGCTGGGGCTGGTCCGGAGGGCCAAGGAGTTGCTGGACAAGGACACCATCCAGCTCGGAGGTGGTCTGGAGCTTAAGAGGCGGGAGGACGGGCAAGGAGTCGCCCCCGAAGGAGTGCCGTCCTTAAACGGCTCCGAGGAGCGGCAGGGGGCGGCCGTCGAGGACTACGCCGTCCAAGAAGTTGGCCACTTCCTGGAGCAGCGGTCCGTCGTATGGAACCTAGCGGAGGCAGTCGACTCTTTAGCTCAGTTCTTGCCATCCGATGGCACCGAGGAAGGTATGTTCATCTTCATAATTAATATTACTAATATAAATAATAGCTTGAAAGGCTAAAAAAAACTCGCTTTAATAGAAAAAAAAGTAGAAATTTATTTTACATAAGTTTGAAATTAGAATAGAGAATTTGAATATTATAATAGAAATAGAATAAAAAAAATTAATTTTAACGTAAAAGTAAAGGGATGCTTGATGTTAACTGTTGTAAATACTTTTTTGACTGATAGTGGTAAAGGTAGAGTCATTATAAAAATATCTTCCTAAATTATTTTCTACTTTTAGTTTAGTTTCCTATTGCAGGTTTTTTTTCTAGTTTTTTAAAGTAATACTTATTTAGTTCTTTGTAGTACGGCTGCCTATAAGCACGTGTTCTTTAGTTAAAAAAAAATATTATCCATTTCCTACTTTTTAGTTCGCCTAGCTATAAAACCGAGTTCTTTTAAATATTATATGTTTTTTGAAAAATATACGATACTCGCCAGTTTTCCCGCCAGTAGTCATAAGATTGGACCAAAGATTAAGCCATGTAAAAAAACTTCATTATTCTCTAAGCTCTGTTTATCCTATAGAGGCTGAGTGAACCCAAGGAAAGTCCGTTGATCCTGTCTGTTCGTGGCTGTAGATAGATTAAATAATTTATCTGCCAAGGCCGGATTTAAACCCAAAGCCTTCAGTATAATAACTGAGAACTCTAGCCAGCTTCACAATTTCTAGAATACAATTAAATAAGTCTAACCGAAAAGGCTCAAAGCCCTTTAGTCGCAGTAAATAACAAATCAGTCTACATTTTGACGATTCAGGCAACTATGAGGACATACATGGAATATTCCTTTCAATAAATATCAAATATAATACACCTTATATCAATATTCCTAAAGAAATGAATAGATTGGATACAGTGGTGTAATATTCACATCCAAAATTAATGTGATGAACTAAATTAATGTGTCTTTTTGGATTATTGGCGTGAGGTGTACTGTATCAGGTTGATATGGTTTGTTTTGATGATGAACGAAACATCGGATGGTTAGTCATAAAATGGAATTTAAGCTATCAGTCGATAGGAATCTTCCTTAAATAAACGAGAATTTATGATCAAAAATTAGTTGCAGATTTTATTTTTTGTAGAAGAAACTTAAAAAAAATGAAATTTCAAGAACATTAGCTTGTATTTAAATATATTTTTGATCCAAAAAATCGTTCGATGCTTCAAGTAAAGGAGCACTTACAGTTTATTGTTTATAGGTGAAACTTGATTCTTAATTCCTGATAAAATAAATAAATCTGATATACAAAATTTAAAATCCATTGATATCTATATATTTTTAAAGCAAATATATTTAACCCTTCAAGTAAAATACTCGAAGTAAAGTAATTGTGTTATTAACATTAACCTGTAAGTCTTTTAATCTTTAATGAAAATTGGAAAACCAAAAAGCACAAGAAATGTATTTTTCAGCTGATAATATACGTTAGTTTGAAAATGGCATACAATTAGATAAAACGTCACAAGTTATACAATAGATAATGTTTTTGTATAATAAAATATGTATACCAAATTTAGGAGTGAAATTATACTTTGGGGATTAATAAAAGTATTTTTTATTACACAAAACCGGGATCTCTACAACCTATGAAGTGTATTGGGCTCAGTATATGCTAGGTTGTAGTATTATAGGTTATTATAGTATTATAGGTTGTAGTCAGTATAGGTTCAAAGCAGACGGTTGTAAATTGAGTTGATTTGACCAATAGACGCCCAACCACCAGGTTTTCCCTCAATTAAAAGGTCTCACTTACTTTTCAGAGATAGGATAAGACCCAGGAGAGTCTATAGAACCCCCACGGAGTCGGTTCACTGGCGTTTTAATAGCAATTAACAGAAATATTTTATATACTACAGCAAGTCTCGAATTGTGTATCGGATTTTGTCACCTAGAATTGCGAGGTTTTATTACTTATTAGAACATATCATATCTAATAAATGTGTACGAAATCGGATTGTAAATTAAACATTCCAGTTTTGGATTTTATTTGTCCATATTTTTTGTGCTTAAGTAACACACCTATGATGATAAGATATATATATATATATATATATAAAAGAAACCTGTGTCATTATAGCCTATGAAAGATCTTGGGTTCAGTACATAATAGAGACTGTACTGTTTCGAGGACAATGGTTGTGCAGTAAGGTGATTTGTCCTAGATCACGCTCAACCAACAGGATTTCCTTCTAGTTTAGTGTATCCTCTATATATTGGCTGAGTGGCCACAGAAGACTGTGTAGATCCCACAGGTGCATCCGCGGGTGTTTCAGATTAACTAATTTAACTGCCACATCCAGGATTTGAACCCGGGACCTTCGACATAGCAATTCACCACCCTACACACTAAGCAACCTCGTTCCGCAATATCTAGAATTCAATTAGAAAAGTCCAACCAGAAACCTTCAAACAAACCTCTAAAATATCACTCACTAATAACTAATCACTCAACATTTGTATAATTTAAATTTTACAATTTTTATTTTTATTTTGCCTTATTTTATGCGCATAAGTAATAGGGTGTATAAAATATGGCACTCTTAATAACCAACCATAATACAACACTAAACTATTTAGTAAAACATTGAAAATGATACGCTGGGTTTATTTAAGACTCGCGCGCCTTCTCTCGGTAGTATATACACGCCTGTGGAATATGGGCTTTCATTAATGGCTTTAATTAAAGTTATGGCGTATAAAAGGGAGAAATATGACATCTGGGTCTCATAAAACTCTCATGACTTTCTAAAGTCCGTTTTCATCCCAGCGGATAAACATAACAATGTCATTTATTCCCAGAAGGCAAAACAGCGCTTGAAACCGTTGCATATTCAAAGATGGAATTAGAAACCCGGAGGAACCATATTGGAATGGATGAATACGTGCCAGTAAAAGAGAACTCTAAACGGGCAGTCTCCATTCCTGGCTTAGAAACGCCCATTACGAAGAAGTGTGCCGCCTGCGCCGAAGCACAACTGAAAGGTTTCATTAACTTACAAATAGCCCGATCTTGAAGTCCTCTACGTGTCGCAACTTGGGGAAAGGAGCGATAGGGGGCAGTAAAAGCGATAAAGAAGGCACTTTAAGTGCACCTATCGGAAGTGAGGAGAGTGTCTTCCGCTGCAGGAACAAAGGAGTAGAAAGTGGAATACTTAATTTATTTGGCGTTGGTTTCCGATGAATATTTACAATTTAATTCAGACCTATAAGAGAACTTGCAATTAAGGATTCCGATAGCGGCTTTAAAACTAACAGTTTAACTTCTCAACAATCAGTGGAAACCAGGAAGATAGTGTATAAACGTTAAAATATTTCCGTAAACACCAAAATATTCTAGAGTGCCCCTAAAAAAACAAAACATAAAGAGTTAAAGACAGGTGGTCTACACGAGAACAACCGAGAAATAGAAATTTTTAGATCTAAAAAAGGTAAAGTTATTTTTGATCGGAATAGTACTTGGATTATTCAAATAAATACATTATTTCGATATTTTGGACCTTGTATTTGAACATCGATAATCACTGTATCAATTATATCGGAACGGCGATATTGGTATAAAAAAAAAAGAGTTGTTTAATGTCTTGGGGAGTGGTAAAACGAAGGAGTTATTGTAATAAGAGATGTTTTGAATTAGAAACGATAATATTTCGACGTTTTAGGACAACCCTAGTTGAATTTGGACGTAGTTAGACTACCATGTATACGGATTTGTTGTTCCATTTGGAGTATCAAAATGCATGCCCAGTAAAATAATAAAGATTAGTGGACAACTTCTTTTATTTTCAATTTTATAAAATAAATTTAATAATAACCTTGAAATATCAGTATACAAAAATTTCCTGAACTGGTTAGTCTACTTTGTACATCCAAAGTAGCGTCAAAAAATCCAAACAAAATTATTATATAATAATATGGTCGTTTTTTTTCTGTAAAATTCCTTTTCTTAGTAAATTATGTATCCTAGCAATTGCAGAACAAAGAGGAAAAAAAATTAATTTCCTTATATATGTCGATTTTTGTCAAAATGACTCGGTTGCACTTAGGGAAGAAGGATAGTTTAATACTTGTAGTCTATGGCTTGAAATGGAATTATTGCTTATATCATCGATAAAATGCAAAGTATCTTTCTATACTGCGTTTGTATCGATTGTTATCGACATTATAACTAGATTTTACGAAGAAAGCTAGAAGAATGACACGATTTCGCTTCATTACTAACGAATTCGCTAACGCACTCTGAACAAAATTCGACCTAACCACTTATTCACCACCGGTACTGCACATGGCGAAGTTAGTATTTTTATTTATTCTTTAATTGTAACAACTGTTTCCGGTCCCAGGGCGAGGTAAGAGGAAGAAGCTGCTGAGGGCTCTCCTTCCGATCCTGGTAGCAGTAAAGATGAAGGTGGCAGGTTTCCTCATCCTGGCCTACATCGTCATTGCCCTCATCGCCAAGAAGGCTCTGCTGTCCTCCCTCATATCATTGGCAGTATCAGCCTTCATCGGGATCAAAAAGCTGATGAGTGGAGGAGGACATCATCATGTGCCAAGTCACCATGAGGTATGCACAAGTGTTAACTATATACAGAAAAATTAAATACGTACTAATTAGTTAAAATTACTGCTAATAATCTTTAAGAATGCTGAGTACATTTCACTGACATCCTATTAAATTTACAAAACTTTGTCTTCCAATCTCGACATAATTAAGAAGCTTCTGCCTGTAACTGATGATGTTCGGTTACCCTCCAATTCTTCTCCAGCAATCCAAACTTGGGGCAGCCTTTGAGATATCTTGATATGTAAGTTTTTGGTATGATGAAGGGACTAATCCTAGTTAAACATTATACAACTGGCCCACCCGAGAATGACAACTCTTGTAGCAACAGACTCACAAGTAAGGAAACTTCTCTGTGAACTTTCTCCAAGCTATATACTCCAATAGGTTGTTAACACATCAAACTAAGTCTTTCAGTCATTGGACCTTGACATCATAAAGAAGCTTCTGTCTGTTTAACTGATCATGTACAGTTACCCCAATTCTTCTCCTATAATCCAAACTTAGGGAAGCCTTTCAGATCTATTCATATATAAGTTTTTGAAAACATGCAGGGCCTCATCCTTGTTAACCAACTTGTCCATCTGAGACTGATAAATCCTGTAACATCAGGCTCATTACGTAAGAAATCTTCTCTGAGAACTTTCTTCAAGTTTGGAAATGTTCCAATAGGTTTTTAACTAACCTTAGGATTAGCTCCTAAGGATCATTTTCATAACATTTTGGTTAAGATCAGGAAGGGAGCTGTGGTCCGATCATATTTTGTAACACTTGATACCGAGCCTACTTCCCAGATGCCCAAGTAGTTGCACCTATGGGATGGTGAGAAAACAGCTGTTTCTCTCAACATCTGATGCACGTTCGATGATGTGGGTATATGTTGAGATATTAAAGTATCTTATGGTAACTACTAGAAAAGAAATTTAACAGAAAGGTGGAAAATATTTGTTTATTTTTCGTTCTTTACATTACTTGCATCTTTTGTCCCGAAACTAAAATTTAGAATGAATTAAATTATTATCCTTCCTACTGCTTTCTACGAGGAACTTCAAATAAAGAAGATCTTATGGTCTTTAAGATTAAAGTGTGGCTTAGAATATGCAGACTGAAATATTATGTCTATGTAAAATTTCCATTTCTGAAATACCGACATACAAGATATTAATACAAGTGAAGATTATAGTAAGGCTGAAATCTTAGAAAGTTAACAAATCCTGAGTGAGTAAGAAAATGTCTTAGAGGAAAGTTGGTCCATTATTCCCCATATGGCCGATAGTATTCGTATTCATAATCTCCAGTCAAGTCGAGTCAAGGTTCGATGATGTTTTTTACTACCCTGGAATTTTTTTTAAAAGATTCAGCTGTCTAGAATGTAAAAGTATTTGAGTCATATTAAACTAAAAGTTTAGTACTTTAGCTCTACAAAGAGTTTCAATACTTAAGTACAAATAAAAACAAAACATTTAGGCTTTAGAATCTTTAAACTTTACTTGGTTTTTATTTAAAAAAATTGCCTGTGCACCTGTGCCCCGCCCATCATAACACATGTATCAGCACTCATGTTTATTAAAATATTTCTACAACCATTTTCAATTTCATTTATTTAAATATTACTGTTTTTTTTAAATATTGAAACATAACTAATAAACGGTTCATTCATTCCAAAGGTCTATGAACCAGTCCATGGGTGGTCAGGTTGGGACGACAGCCAAGGAGCTTATTCCAGCAATGTCCTCGCCTACCAGGGCCATAAACCTATTTCAAGGTAACAATTTAATAATATATAATATACTAATATTGTAAGGTATGATGTAGTATTTAGTTTTACAACACTTATAATTTAGCCCTTTTTAATTTAAACAGGTATGGAGACAAGAATATGTAAATCAGCAAAATCAGAAACGGGATCATAGAGGACTTGGAATAGAATCAGCAAAATAATCGCTAACATAAATCAAAAGATTAAAACTAGTCTTAATTTAACAGCAAAGGATCAAACTTTTTTAAATGGTTTTACGAGTTCTGTACATCTGTTATTTATCTCAGGGTGGTTATTTACATTAAGTTGAGGGTATTTAAATTGTTTCACTAAATTATATCTGAATTAATTTAGTGAAATACACTGTACATAAAAATATTTATTTATTTATTAATAATTTATTTATATTTCGTATAAGTGACTGAAAAGAATTGTATGACACGGACTGAAATATGGAACATATTGGTAATATTAGATTATTTCATCATAATTTTTATGTTTACAATCACAGATTGTGTTAAAATCTCATGCATTTGTAATATTTTCAGAGCAATGAATTATTTTCTACACTTTTTGTCTACCAAACTTTAAAATTGGCAGAATAAATCGCTTGGAAACATATTATGAACCTTAAATATTTATTCATTGAATTTATAACTATTTATAAGAGAGCAAAATAATCTTTGTGATCCGAATAAATTTATTATTTATTATTGCACATGCAATGAATTTTCTTAAGAAACCTTACATTAACCTTTCTTACAACAGTAATAGGACATTCAGTAAACATAGGACTGTCAGAGAGTATAAGCATGCACATATGATTTAAAGCAGCATAACTTCATAGGGTATTCTAGAACATTCCAGTAAATAAGCGGAAAAAAAAACTTGATAAATTTATTTTTAAAATAATAAGGAATACATTTTAAAGGATGAATCATGAATGAATCAATCATAACACAAATACAAAGGAAAATAATATAGGATCATTATTAAAGTAATTTTGGGAAATATGTATACTTCGGTAATCGTTTCATCTAGAAATGAATGTTTCAACTCCATCTATTGTTCGAAATGTTGGTAGAAACTTTTATTTCTTGATGAAATGACAACTGAAATCTACTCATTGCCCATAATTACATCCTCTTTTCCAAACTAAAGCTCATGATAACTTGTATTATTGGAAAATATTAAAAATGAAACGAATACACATCTAAAAAAATGAATGTCTATCTAAAGTTTTTCATCTAAACAAAATCAATGGTTGTTGTTAGGAAAATCCCTTCATCCAGCAAAATAGAAGATCGGAAACCCTAAAAAATAATATATCCTTTTTCTGTTAACTCGAGTAAGAAATGAGATAATGAATCAAACAAAAAAGAGTTAATTCTCATTCAAGAGTAAGATCTCAATGAAGCAGTAGATAGTTAACAATAAGACATTTTAATATACTTTGGTAAAACACTGTCTTAACGTTCCGAGAAATTTAATTAACATAATAAAAATTGTTGTTTATACATTTAACGTCACTTTATGCTGCTATGGCTAATCGAATGATATAGTGGGAGTACTAAATTTTGCCTGTCCAGGTATAACTAGGATATGGATCTTTAACGAGTACATGACACTGTGCAGGCTCGGGACTCGCATTTTACATCCCTTTCTAAGGATGACATAACCATGGATTTTAATTAATTAAAAAAAATCCAAGGACCACCTGCCGGGCTGCAAACCCACAATCTTAAACATAGAAGGTTATTAAGCTAACCACTAGTCCAAAGGTGACCCTTTTTGATGTGTTCAAATCATCATGACTTTAATCTTTTTGATAAAAATATTTATCCCTAATTTGAATAAATAGTTTATATTTTACCAGTATATTATTATATTAATATTCATTGTTATGAGTTTCTTATATTGTCTCATAAATGATCAACCCATTAGAAAAAACTAATCACCTCCTTAATAAACTCACAACTTCAAATAAATATATTCTCTTCTCAGCTTTAACTATTAAGTAGCATTATGGTGGGATTAATTTAATTAAAAATACAAGACTAATAAACAACGTATTTAATATTTTATACAATCTTAAACTAACAAGTTGTATAAAAAAAAAAAAAAATTACAGACAGATGTATAAAAATATAATACAATTAAAACAGAATTTCCAAACCCATTTTCGAGAAGCATATTTTTCACTCCATAGTTGTTGACAAATGTGGTTTGATCAAACATTGAATGTTAACGTTTAGCCAGTTTTTCAAAGTCTAATTCTCCTAACTTTCCTTCATCATAAGTAACCTTCCTTCCTGAATTGTAGCTCACGGGTTCGTAGTTTAGTAAGCATTTTCTTGCCCTTTCTACAATATCTTCACAATCCTCAAACGAAGGTTCATCCTCATCATCTTCGTCTATCTCACAATCTACAAAGTCTAATTCATCTTCAGGATCAGAAGTATCTAATTTATCATCATCTTCTTCTTCCTTTGCTGGCATTTCAATCATCTCATCCTCTCCTTCTGAAAATGGAAAAAACATTAAAAATATTAATAGTACACTAGTAATTTTAAGGAACAATTTTTAGATGATAATTTTTGTAGAATAATATGAGAATCTGTATTTCTTAGTAATATCAATGGAAGTTGTTGTTTACATCTGCCATTTTAAGACTTATACTGAATAGAGCTTTTAGGTTTTATGTGTAGTGATTGTCTATATAAAAATTATATTCTACCTTTTTGATTAAATATTAAAAGAGCTGTTGTATCTTAAAGTGGTTTACGTCCATTTTTCATATCCGCAATATCCTAAGGTTTCCATTTGAATCACTTTAAAAATATGTTGTTATCACTTAGCACTTAGCAAAGCTCTATATAACTTTTAAATTTTATTACAAAATGAAGATGATTAAAACCATTTAAAAGAATAAACAATTTTTTTAGATCCAACTGGAATTATACCACTTTTAAATATAACAGCTCAAAAGATGAATCAAGTGACAATCATAATGTAAGTTATAGTATAACGTATTCCTAACAATTAAAAATGTATAAAAGACACTTATTTTATCACTAAAAATAGCAATAAAAAAGACTATTACCTGGTAATGTTATTGGTGGAAAATGCTTGAGCAGAACATCGAGCGGCACTGGTGGAGGTTCCTTTTTGGGATTCAGCAGCCGTTGGTAACCAAAGGGGTTTCCACTTTTTATCATCAATGCTTCTGTTGTTTCCTCGATGACCTTTACCACATCTTTAGCAATTTGTGTTTTGAATACCTGTAAAATGATGGAGATGGGATGAATATACATACAAAAGAATAGCATACAAAACCTAAACAATCCAAACAATTTGAGATGTCTCTTATATAAATAATTTCAATTTGTTAAAATTAAAAGAAAAAATCGTTAAACATTCTTGTATAACTTGTTCAATATAATAAAAAAGTAATATTTACTTTATCAAGGTTAAATTCGTGTCTGCCGATGAGTGCGAAAATTCTCGCTGATTCTTCAAGTTGTCCCATGCTGAAGAGAACTTTATGTAGAAGTAAGAAAACCTATAATTTATTTTAAAATAAATTAGATAATTTCCCTTCAAAATTTTTTGGGACAATGCAACTTGATTTATGAATAATTTATAAATTAATCAAGCAAATCTATCAAAAATTATTTAAAAAAATATATTAAAATTATTGAGCATAAGAGATAACATACCTGTGGCAGGCAATAGTCCCGTAGCATCAACAACTGTTCAGATCTAGAAGGATCTTCATTATAATTGTCCACCAACCACCCATTGGGAGGGAAGATCAGGACGTTTTGGAATAGGCTCTGAACATTCTGATCACAAAGGCACGCATGTTAATTTGCTTTATAACACATTGTAGGTAAAAATATATAATTAAAATTATTACAGAACATTCACCACTTAAGAATAATCAAAATATCTTGAATAATTACTAGTTGACAATACAACTATAGAGGAGAAAAAAGTTTGGGAGGAGGTAAAAAACAATTCCTTAAATACTTGTAGAGCAACATTACAAGCCCTGAAGAAGCCTGCAATGTGCGTCGAAATATCAGTTTCTAATAAATATTTTATCATAATTTAAGGAATTATATTTTTGATTTCCCAGGCTATGCTCTTCTTAATAATTAAAATAGTTTTAAATAGCTAAAAATATCTTAAAAATTTATTAAATTGTACTTGTATATATATTGTAAATAAAATCTTAGAGGATGAGAAAAAAAAATTAAATTGTAAAGCTTTGGAGAAGTCACAATCCAAGCTAAAAATAAACAAAAAACAATTAAACAATAATATTTCCAATAAGTGAGTTAATGTTCTCTTCTCCTTGAGTGAATGAAGTATATATATTTGATCATCATCATCATCATCATATATATATATATATATAAATATATACAAATATAAAGAAACTTTATTTGCAATTTCTGTGGCACCTGTGCATAGTGGGCTAAGTGCGAAAATTGTGATTTAAGGAAAACTGAATTGAATGTTTGAGATTTTTTCCCAAATCGTCCTGTTAAAAAAATTCAAATTTGTGGGGTTTAAACTCTTGATGGTACATTTCTATTTATGTTGGTAAGGTATGTTTCAATTCTTGCCAATATTCTTATATTTAATACTAATCATTCCAAAAAATCGAACTCTTAGCCCGTATTGCACTAATAGATTTTGTGTGAAACGGGCTAAAATTAAGTGATTAATGTTAACGTGATTGACCTCTGAAAGTCAAGTGCTTAAATAATTTTCAGAGTTTAGAAAAATTAGGTATACATTAAATAATGTTTTTCCTTTTTCAAAAATTTATTTTTATACTTTTATAAAAGAAAATAATAGAAAATAAAATAACATACACAGCATGCCTAAAGAAAAATAATTATTTTATTGTTAGTTTTTATAACATTGAAAAAAAAAACACTTATAATTTTATTTAATTTGTCTTCTTCACCTAATTCTGGGTAGAGATCCTGCTTAGATGTAGATCTCAGCTCTTCATAGAATCGTCTAAATGCTGGACTTATGTAGGGAAGAAGATCTAACAGATCTTTCTTCTTTTGTGCCGCTATCGGAAGTGATTCAACATATCTGATTGGTGGCTCTAATTTGTTATAGTTAAACCATCTTACCTTCCTCCAATGCACAGTGCCCTTTACATTATTTTTTTTTATTAACTAAGGTGATTTTTAAACGGGACAAAAAATTATAAAAGTTGGAACTCTCCATCTATATAACAATAAATTTCTTATTCTTTCCAGTGTCCCTGATTAGCTGAGCGCAACCATGGGGATGTTCAATAGGGCCTTTGAAAGCTTTTTGTTTTTTCCCAATTAATGCATGGGAGGTGTTGTACTCGATGTTCATAAGGCCAGGTATTAAAAACTTGTGATTTATCTGTTGTAGCGCATTAGAATTTTGAAGGGCTACCCAACACATAGATGCAATATGACTGTTTTTATTTTGCCCCGGGCAAGAGTCCGAGTACATAGTTACTGACTTCACAGAAGGATCAAGTTTGGAATTGAAATAGCGATACAGACAGGCATACGATTCCTGATAAAGAATGTTGTTTATTCTTAGCAGCAGTCGAAATCAATCGTTTAGTTTCTCCAAAAAGGTTTAAAAAGCATTTCCGGCAAATCTTTATTTCAACGTCATATTCAACCGAAATGGCTCCTGGCCGGTGATCTTGATCTTTTAGGCTCTTGAAATATTCCAATATTCCTGAAATAATTGTTAACTTTGGTTAGCATCGATTAAACTTGAACATTTGTTCCGGCACTCGCCCAGGTCTTTTCTTTCTCTGTTCTTTACTGTTTTCCCAGACTTTTTGGTATATTCCTTTCCCGTGTTACGCTTCCTCTCGTTTTCTCGTGTGTCTCCTTTCAATCCTCGTTTTCTCAAAGTCCCTTTTTTTGTTAAATTACTGTTGGATGGGTTACCTGGTAGAGAATCGGAGTCACTTTCGACCTCATTGCGGCTGTCATTTCTATCATTGGCAATTTCGGTCTCTAGATTTGTAGAGATGCTTGATCCTTTAAAAAGAATTAACACCGTTTCCCATCAGCTTTTAAGAAATATTGCTAGTTCGGAAACTAATTGATTTTGTTTTTTGTCCCACAAAAAATTAATATTTTTGGCACAAGTGTATAGGTAAGTTGGCACTATTAATAAAATTGTATCATTAAATAACTTTCCGAAGAACCTATAATCTAATTAGAAATTAATGACTTCCTGTTACGAGTTGTATTCTTTTAATTCTTTTTGGATGGGAAGGTATGTCACCATTGTTGAAAAAAATATTCCGATCTTTCTCTTTTTCAAAATCAAAATCAGCATCGACATCCGAATTGTCGTAGTTTGAATAAAGTTTCCTGAATTCCTCAGGAATAGAAGGTGGAGGGAGGGCTTGACTCTAAATATTAGAAAATTAAAATAATGTATATATAAGTTACACAATAAAACAAAAAGCAATAGTGTAAAGGAACTTAGCAGGAGAAGCAATATTTGATTGGTCATTTGCTGTTCCTTCAGACATTTGCATTATCAATTGAGTACGTTTTGAAAACAATGTAGTGTGAACACAATTGCAACATGCGAGATACTAAGATAATATTTTATAAATTCGAATCCAGGCCTTTCCAGTTTGTGAGGAAGGAAATTTTAAGAAAAATTAATTAGAAGGGACTGCGAGGAATACTTAGAAAAAAGAAATCAATAAAATATTCTAGGATAAGTTGCATCCAGTGTTGGTGACTAATGGGCCGAGTGCCTCATTTGAAAAAAAAAATTACACTTGTGCAAATCGAGCTATCTTCAAACAAGCAATGACATAGCCCACATTTCACTAAGTATGTCCAGTATTGTCCTTTTGTGCAAAAGGGTTTAGTAAACTTGACTCACTTTTGCTTTTCACAAGTAAAAGTTCAAGATTGGAGTATCAGCCCATAATCCACAAAGGAATATCCTTCATTGCGATAGACGGAACACTTAGCCCGTTAGACATAAGGAAAGAGAAAAATATTACGATTCTGCTGATGTAGATAGCTCGAAATTCACAAAATTCGACTTAGCCCACTATGTACAGGTGCCATATATATATATAGATATATCATGCCACATATCTAACATTTGTAGGAAAAACATTAAATTCAGTAAGAAAGATGAAAGTAAATACCTTAGTGATATGGTCCATTCCAATATTCCACCTTTCAAGTTCTTGTAAATATTTCTCATGTTTATGCTCGTAAGCCATGACTTCGGTAAAATCACCATGTGATGGTTTGGTCGGTTCGATTGGTTTTGTATTATGGAATTGATGGAACCAATGGTTGAATCCATCATGTGCATCCTCAAATTAATAAAAATTGAAAGAAAATCAATATATATTTAAAAAAAAATGAAATTAAGGAAAAAAATATGTAGTATAATAACAAACTTACAAGGTAAGCTTTATAACAGAGATATTCCTTCAAAGCTGCATTCACCTTGGGTGGAAAATTATCCCAATGCACAATAAAATCATGATCGACTTCAATATTGAACTGGGATACGATTAGACTGACAGAATCTTCAGGAATCTGAAAATAAATAGGCATTTTTAAATATTACTTGTTAACAATATTATTTATCTTAATTAGTAAAAAGAAAAATGTTGTTTTTCCAGAAAATAAACGAAAAAATACTTATTATACTCAATAGGAAAAGCAACAGGGGGACAAGTGCCTTGGTTACAGCCATCTGCTTTTTAGATGTAGTTCGCATTGTAGTGGTTTTTTTTAGAGAGAGAATTTAATTACTTTATTATGATTACCCGGAGAATAATTATTGTTGGGCTGTCTGCTGTTTCTGAGAGATCTACTACATATATGAAAAATTGAAATACTTTAGGGACAAGTTTCATCAAAACCGTTTCCAGAACATTGTAAAGCCAATTATAAAATGCGCCTTTTCTGGCAATTCAGTATTAGTAAAAATAAGAGACAAGATTTGTTCTTTGGGGCCTATAATTTAACTCAATAGGGAGAGGTATGGCTCAGAGTTAGAGCACTGGGTTGCTGTGTTGAAGGTTCCGCTGTTAAAGTTAGCTGTGGCAGATAAATCTTTAAACATCCCAGGATGGACCCTGTGGGATCTTGAGACACTACTCAGGCTCACCCAGTCTCTATAAAGAAGATACCCTGAATTGCAGGGAAAACCTGGTGCTTGGAGAGAGAACTAGGAAAAATCACTTTCCTACACCACTGTTGTTCTAGAAACAGTACAGTTTCTACCATGTACTGGAGTTTATTTTTTATAATGTAACTTATAGTCCTGGATCCATGGTCCATTTTTGCACTTGATTACTATCAAGCTGAATCTTCGTGAATAGCTTCATTTCGATGAGACGTCCAACAATTTCCTGTGCGAAAATTTTCGATTGTGGTAGCTAAAAGAGGAAGCAAGAATAAAATATGTCGATTTGATGATTCTCAAAAATTTATTACTAACTGGGTTTTTTTTTTGTTAAATCTCAAGATAATTATCTAAATTATTTGAAAAAAATATTTGTCCTACAAAATGTATAGTTTGATCAAAGAGTCCCCCCCCCTCCTTCCTACGTGTATTGATAATAAGGTCATCAAAAATGATTACTAACCAGCTGTTTTTTTTTACTTCTTCTTTTTTGGCTTTGTTATTGATACATATTATGAGGAGGGGAATCTTTGATCAAACCATACATTTTGTAGGACAAATATTTTTTCAAATAATTTAAATAATTATCTTGAGATTTAACAATAAAAACCCAGTTAGTAATACATTTTTGAGAATTATCAAATCGACATATTTTATCCTTGCTACCTCTTTTAGCTACCACAATAGAGAATTTTCGCACAGGAAATTGTTGGGCGTCTCATTGAAACAAAGCTATTCACGAATATTCAGCTTGATACTAATCAAGTGCAAAAATGACCCATGGATTCTGGACTATTAGTACATACATACCAAATACTTTTTAAATTACCTCTGGTAGTGAGGAATCAAAAAAGTGTGACAATGTTTTTATTAAGGTTGTAGTGGTTCAGTTTTTTATTTTTTTTAATAATAATTTTAACTTACTAAATAAAAACCAAATAGTTTACCATAATCTTTGATAGTGAGGAAGCAAAAAAATGGCAAATAAGACAAAACAAACAAATACAATACAACAGGAATAAATTCAAACAAAACAAATTAATGACAGAGTTGAAATTATACAAAAAATATATATATATATTTTTTCTTTATATTTATATCCACACCTGTCAATTAAAACAATGACAATCAGCAGATTGACTGACCGTAAAATTAAATACAATGGCATGAGAGGCATGAAGAAGAACAGTACCCAGCGGTACCTCTCCCTTGGCTTGATTCAATTTCCTATGATAAGAAATCCCTCATCCACATTCTTTTTAGTCTCCTCCTAGTGTTCTCAGGCATGAGAGTCGTGGCCATTTGTTCAATCAATGGGTTTGGGTGTCCGTGTAGTTTTTCTTGAAAGCATTTGTAGTATGTTTGTATGTGTTCGTCAACCGTTGGTATTTTTAAGTCAGAATGTAGAGTTTTGTTATTGATATACCAGGGTGCTTTTGTGACAAGTCTGAGTACTTTTGATTGGAAGGTTTGTAGTCATTTTCTGTGAGTCTGTTTAGCGATGCCATAAATTTGTAATGCATATGTCCAAACTGGTTTTAGTAAGTACATTGAGTTCAGTTTAAGATTCAGTGATTGGCGTTTTTTCTTGTTATGAGGACCCCATGTCAATCTCCTATCGAATGTTAGTCCAAGGTATTGTACTTTATCTGTCTGCGGGATGGGTGAGTTGTTTAGGTAAATGGGAGAGCATGTTTCACGTCGAAGAGTAAAAGTGATGTGCTGTGACTTTTCGTGGTTAAGTCTAAATTTCCATAGATGGAACCACTCATTCAACTTTTGTAAGTTTAGTGAGGCATGTGTCGCGTCTTGATGTTTGGTGATTATGGCAGTGTCGTCAGCGTAGGTTGCTATCAGTATGTTGGGACTTTGTGGAATATCATGCGTATATGTTATGTACAATAGCGGTGCAAGTATTGATCCCTGAGGCACACCGGCTAAGATTGGTCGTATTGAAGATAACTCAGAGCCCTGCCGGACTGAGAAAAATCTGCCTGCAAGAAATGATTGAAGAATTAAATAATAAGTATGTGATAGTACAGTCTTAAAGAGAAGCCCTTGTGCCAGACCTTGTCGAACGCTTGAGCGACATCCAGAAACACTCCAGTTGCATATAACTTTTGCTCTAGTGCTGTCAATATGTAGTCAGTTACTCTGTGTAATTGTTGAGTTGTCGAGTGGGATTTTCGAAAACCGAATTGATGGTGAGGAATTATATTTTTGTCAGTCAGTAGCTTTAATAATCGGGGATAAAGTAATTTTTCAAAAATTTTAGAACAAATAGGGAGTAAACTTATAGGTCTGTACGAGGAAGGGTTACTAATTTCTCTATCTTGTTTTTTAATCATCGCAACAATAGAATATTTCCATTGTATAGGGAATTTCATAGTTCTAAGTATAGAGTTGTAGATTGTCGTTAGGAACACTAGAGCTTTCCTAGGCATTTGCTGGAGCACCTCAGCATTTATTAAGTCATAGCCAGGGACTTTTCTTTTTGGTAAGTGTTTAATTAGTTCTGCTACTTCTGTGGGAGTGAATGAAGGCGGTGGTAATGTTAGTTGTATTGGAACGTCAAGTGTGTTATTTACAATTATTTCGTGTTCTGTGTTTGTGAAGTCAGTATGAGGTGTAAATACGGAAGAAAGATGGTCGGCAAAAAGCTCCGATTTTTCCTCGTCCGACACAGCCCAAGATCCATCTTCTTTTCTAAGAGGTGCCGACATCTCTCCAAAAAATATATATTAAGAATTTCATAATTAGCTCTGATGATGTTCTACAATATATTATTATTAATATTAAAGAGTTTTCAATGAAGTTAAAGCTAATACAGGGTGAGCGATTACCTTGTCATGAGCAAGCCTAGCAGCTGGTAACTTGCCTTCTGCGATGAAGACCCTCACTAAAGCATTACACTCCCATATTGCCTCAACTCTTTGCTCTTTATAAAACACCATCCATTCCAGGGCAGAGATCTTTCTCATATCTTCCTCTGTTGTTTCTTGAACTAATGATCTGTTGTCTCTTTCTTCCTCCAGCTGGTGGTTCCTAAACAAAGAAAAAATAGTTAATACAGGGCCTTATAAGATAACTGAGAGCATAATCCCTACAAATTTTATTAACAGTAGGAGATGTGCCTTCACATGGGTTTGACTAAAGTGATTGTTTGTTAATTTATTTCAAATAAATTTTTTACTGATATAACTAATCAGACAATGCTACAGTCGGAGTTCTAAATTTTTCCTAACCAGGTATATTTAGGTTAGGGCTCTGTAACAAGTACCAGACACTATACATGATCAGAACGACCATTTTGAAGAAGGGCAAAATTAAGAATTTTTACTCCCTTTAAAAAATCTTAAGGCCACCTGCAGGACTGTGAACACTCAACCATGGACAAAAATTGTTAACCACTAAACCATAGGCGACTTCAGACAAAATTTTCTGTAACAACGTAACTTTTGCTTGATGTCTACAACATAACTTTCTACATGAACATTCTTGAAATGTAATTTACCATTACCTTCTGTAGTAAGGAGCAAAATTATGGTTTAGAAGATAGAAAATGTAAAATATTCCAATTAATAATGGGCCTTTTTATTATATTATAAAAACCAGTTCAGGACATAATACAGCACCTCTTATAGTTTTAAGAGAAGGTGAAAAAGGTTTTAAGAACCTTAGGTATGATATTTTTTTTTTTTAAACGAAAACTGTCCTGAATTAGAAAATTTAAAAAAAATAGTAATTTTTGTGAATTAATGGAAAGCTCAGTTAAATACAATAACAGGAATCATGTTATTGACGACACTAATATGATTAATACAATATTTCTTACAGCTGAACCAAAATTAATCAACTCTAGGACTTTATTGATACTTAATAATACTTGAATCACTAAGGGAAAATCATCCGAACAATTATTGGGTTTTATGAGTCCTTCATGAAAACAAATAATTTAAAAGAAGGTGGATATGTAGAACATTACATACATGATGGTTGGATGGGGAGAGGGCCGAAAAATCAAAATTGCATGATGAAATAAGTACACAACATAAAACCTGTTACATTATTACACACAAATTAAAATTAAATGAAAATAAAACATAATTAATTATCTATTCTTTAAAAGTAAAGGGAAAATTGTCTTATCAGAGAATCAATAATATTCAATTTTACCTTATATTCTGAACTGTTCTTTCAGTGACAGCTCTTAAGTTGAGACCGTATTTTTCTGCAGATCTTAGGACAATACTTTTCTCATCGGGATCGTTTATATTCGCCATATAATCTGAAAATAGCTCTATCTGCTTATCTTCAGGGAGGAGGGAAGCGTAGTACGATATTAGATCTGGATTTTGGGTAGAAATAAGAGCCTGCAAATGAAAAATTTAAATGCCATGAAGCTACAACAAAAAAAAATATATTTATGTTATCTTGTGTATACCTTCATGTAGGCTGCGAGGATATTGTTTCCACACTCCAATGGCTCGGATTTTCCAAGCATTCTCAAAACAAGAACAAGATGAGCGAGGAACCTTAAAAATTGAACCTGGCATTGTCCCTCAGCCCAAGTAGAACACCTAAGTAAAAACAGAATGAACATTTTGTTTAATATAATTTATGAAAAATTCATTAAATTAAAAAAAAATCATCGTAACAATAACAACAATAGCTTTAATTCACAATAAATACCCCAAGTAAAATTTACATTTTTATCATCAAGTATTGGACAGTGTTTCTACTATATTGATTTTGTCATTCCTTCGATATTTATTTTTATTCATTTAACGTCATATTGCTTTGGCTTATCAGTCGATGCTACAGTAGGAATCCTAAATTTTGTCTATCCAAGTTTAATAAGGGTAGGAATCTTTAACAAGGTACCTGATTTCATCATACAGGCTCGGGACCCCCTCTTTTATTTTACTTCCAAAGGACAGCGTAACCTAGGATTTTTTACTCTCTTTTAGAAACTCCTAGGGCCACCAGCCGAGCTCTTGGGCATAGTAGGCTGTTATGGTAACCACTACAACACACCTGCCACTCGCTATACATTTCAGCACAACACTCACACCCATCCAGGGTCTACCTCTACGACTTTTACTTGTTGACTCGAAATAAATTTTTAGGAATTCGTTCATTACTGATCTCAACAACTTAATAAATAATGATTAGGTAAACATCAACCTTCTTTTAAGATTATTAACTTACTTTAAACTTTGAAGGTAGCAATTCAAAGTTAAAGTCATTGAATTATATTATAAACATATTTTATCATATAACAAACTATAATTTCCTATTTTATGATTGACACAAATTAACTCTGTATAGATTAACTAATCATTAAATGTTCTAGAGTGGCACCGGACATATCTTGAACGCCTGTGACTGGAGAGGAGCTGCATTGGATGTAGCCAACTGGCGGCTCCTTGAGGAGGCTAAGCCCCACATAGCATAATTTATTTAAAACTCAAATTAAAAATTATTCATATTTTTCCTTAAATGAAAATATATATATATATATATATATATATATAAAGAAAAGAATAAATAACCTGTTTAATAGTTCATCAACTTTGTTCAATATGATCAACTCCTGAACAATCCTATCGGGCCGATTTCCTTCACCTCTTCCTTTGTCATGAGCTTTAACATGTGAAAATATTGCTTCTAAAGTTTTTCTGAAAGAAAAAGATAAAACTATAAGAAATCAAACAAATCTTTAATTAATTTTATTATTACTTTTAAAAATCAATATTAACCATTGGTAAAATAAAGATATAAGTAATATATGTCTTACTGGTTATTCCAATATTCTCTAGGCATGTCAACATAGTTCCTTAGCGAGTTGTCCCTGATTTCCTGCTCTACTTTAATGTCGACATAGACCCTGCTTTCCGCCCAGAGCAAGTCCTCCCAGGAGCCCGCCTCGGCTAAAAGTGAGTCCAGATGTCCGCACAATGCTCCCATCACAGCACGCTCTTCTTGAGGGGTATAACGGTCAGAGCAGAGTTGCCAAGCGCACAGTTTCCAGATATCCCTACAACAATACATATTTGAGCATGTTGTATCTCTAAATACACTGTTATTCCCAAGCATAAGTGGTGTATCTAAAAAATTATGTAAGTAATAACATTGATTTTGGTTTATATTTGCTGAATTATGTTAGCTCATTTCCTAATCAAATTGACCATAATTTGAGTGTTTAGTTTTGTGATATCACGCACATTTGGTTAAGTTGTTTGATCCCTTGTTTACATTATTAACCCTTATCAGACACTAGCTTTTTATATATTATTCTCACTAGGTAGAATAGCACCGAAATATTTATGGTATATATAAATACAAAAATAATTTTCAGCATTGCGAGATTTCCGATTGGCTTCAACTTATCACCTCCCACATGACTTACGACCATAGCAACAAAGAGCTGTTGTCACATGAGAAGTGACTAACGACCGATAAGCATTAACCAATAAAGGTTTCATACCTCTATCTTTTTGATTCTCATAAAAATCTTATATGCAATGTATAATTATATAATATGTATAATAATTAGAGCTTAAAAATTAATAATAGAGACCTATGAGGGTTGCCTTCAATAGGTAGTTTAGTGCCATCAGTGGAATGCTCTGAATAGTTAGGGTCGTGGTGAAGTCTCCAACCTTCTAAAGTTGCAGCCCTCCATTGCTGACCGCAATGCAAGCAGTGCTCCTCCGCTTTTTCTAATCTTCCGCAACGTATCTCAAGGAATACCTATGGGTTTGTAATAAGAACATGCATTTAAATCTAACTAGACAACAAATATTAAAAAGAAAATAAGAAAAATGTAATTATTGATAGAAATTTATAATATACAAAATATATTACATGTTGCAACAGTCGCCTATCATCTTCATGGTCAATGTCATGAAGAGGCTTCTTTTGCCTTCGAGGAGCATCAGGGTCCAGACTGGTCACTATCTCCCTGCTTGGTCGAAACAGAACTTTATCTCCGGACTGGAGGCTGTGAAGCGTGTTTTCCCAAGCAACTGTTCTGTCTGTGTAGTGACCGACTTCTGATCTGTTGAGAATGGTCCACTCATCCCGGGCTATTCTCTCTAACCAATCAATGACTATCTGAACCTAAAATTGTGAAATTCAAATGGATTAACAACCTAATCTATCAATAATCTAAATTAACACATTTCAATTATGGTTACTCATATTTTTAAGTTTATATTATTGTAGATAATTGAAATCATTATCTAAGTAAAAATTATAACAGACCACGGATATATGAATTAATTAAAAAAATCTGATATTTCAATAATATAAAAAATACACTAAAACAATAATAATTAATCAAAAAAAGAGCACGAGAAGGAGAAAAAAATTTAACATTATATGACTCCAAATTTTCTTCCATACTAAATAATTAATTTTAATTGAAAGATCATAAGTAAAGGTAATAAGTAACATTAATTATGCTAAAACTAAAATATAATCACTTTTATTAACTATGAGACAGATGAGAATTGATACTTTATAAATAAGTTTGGAAACTAAAATTATTAACAATTTTTAAAGGGATAAAATTCCAAAATTTTCAAAGTTTTAATAATAGTGTAGATTTACAGTACACTATTTTATAGATTTTAGATCTATAGTACACTATTTTAATAATTGTGTAGATTTAAATAATATTTTTTCTTAGAATAATTCTGATTGATGTTTTATATATCTGATAAAATAACAACTGAAAAAAAAAAAGGATTTTGATTGAATTATTATTGTTGTGAAAAATGTCACTATATTACCAAATTTCTCTAGAAAATCCATTACTTTTATATAACATTCTTTAATTTGTTAAGCTAATTAATTAAAGTTAGAGAGGAAATTCGTTGACTGTAAGTACTAATGGAGGATAGAAATAGTTGGGGGTGCAGTCAACAATTAAAAATAAGTTTCCACTTATTTATTGTGTAAATTTTGGACTGCACCCCCAACTATTTCCATCCTCCTAATTAATTAAAATTTGTTCAACTTGTCAGTATTCAGTTAATTTTCATGAAGATAAGATATCTATCAATAAATGAACTGAAACCAAGGATCATCGGATTGTAAACTTATTAAATGAACAAAGTGATGCATGTTTTATTAAGTTATGAGATATAACTGTTGGACTGCGTAAGCAGAAAATTCTTGAATTATAAAACTATACAAGTACAATACCTCTCGAACAGTACGATTAGTTTTATAGAAATGTTCTTGTAGTTCTTTCTCAGAACGTTCAATAGAATAGTCAATTGTCATTGCTTCTTGAAGTTCATCGTACTTTAAAGCACGATCTCTGTAAAGAGCATGAATCAATCTCCATGTATTCCTTTCATTCACCAACCAAGTTATATCCTAGAAGGGTAAAACACATTAAAATAACCTTATAGTAATGACATTTATTGTGCATTACTAAGAAATAATCATAAAATGAAGCATCAATGCTATGTTACCTGCGCAGAATACTGGGTTCTATAAAGGGTATCAATGGTATTAGTACATGTTTCGATGAAACTGGAAATAGCCTCAAAAACACTTTGTGTTGTACCGAACGATTGAAATGTAGATTGGAATTGAGACAGGAGATTATCAATACCTGTAAAACATTATAAATTATTTCATTAACAAAGAAAGACACCACTCAATATGTCCAAGTCATAATGATGATAACATATCAACATCAGAACTATGGAAGATTGCATTGCTAAACCTTAGATAAGGTTTCTCTTTTAGTAATTAGAAACGTTATTTTGAAAATTATTTTATAATGATAAACATATTTAAGAAAACAAAAAAAATGATCTATTGGAAGCCTGCATCATCGATCAACATGGTTAATGCTTACCAGCTTCGATGTTGATCATAGATTTCTCATTCATAACAGCTGAAGCATCACATAACTGCGATAATTCTCCTGGTTCCAATGTAATGGACAAATCTAAGATATCTGACCGCCTCAGGTGCCTTTTTTCGAGCTTATCAGTGTCAAAACTAATAGATTCTTCATGATCTACAATAAAAAATGTTTAGATATTTTTAAAGTCGCACAAATTTTGAATTCCTGTGTACAAATTGTATATAGCAACAATAGTAGATACCTTCAAGCCTCATTATATTAGGAGTTGTGTAAGGAGAAAACTTCTGAGAAGTATTTAGCCTGATGGGATGAGAAGGAGTTCTGAGGGCTTCATCCAAGAGTCTTACAGACTTTTCCAAAGGATCTTCTTCAGCCATATCCTGAATATTTAATTCGAATTACAAAACTAAAAAAGTACAACAAACTTAAAAGAAGGTTATTTGCAGGTTATTACCCGCCGAAAACACTAACGCCGCGAGTGTCAGTTATTAAATTTAATGATACAGTGTTGTACAATATTAGTTTAATTACTTACTAGCTTTTGCCCGCGACTTCGTCCGCGTTGATTTTGAATAAACTTACGTTGAGTTTAACGGAGAGTGAATTGTGAATTCCATATTGTTCACAATGACTTAAGGCAATAGTGAATTCAGCCAGCCTACCAATTCTTTTCCCTTAGTTGATCTATGTTAATAAAATGTCCTAGCATATAATTGATTTCAGATGCTCTCTTCAAATCCTTTCTTAGTGCGCGTCGGCCTTATAAAATGTTCCTACTTTCCGAATTTCAAGTCTGTAGCTTATGCCGTTTTGGCTCTGCGATGTCTTTTCACTCAGGACGAACTCTTTTATATAAATAGATAACATGATGCGATTTCTCATATTTTCCTTTTTTACGGGTCGCATCAATTTAAATAGTAGCCCAATAATTAAAAATGCAAGATTAGTTTACAATAAACATAGATTGTTAGTTTACAAATTTTAAAGAACCTACAGAATTCACCTATGTTTTATATTCAGAAATCCTACTCGATTCATTGTTTTAACATTATCTTCCGTCTAAAATGTATTTTTAAACAATATCATTCTGTCATTTGTAGATTATTTATGATGACTTGGATGTGAGAGATCTCCTGGTGATGTTTGCTTCGGCGAGGGTCATAACAGATCTATTAAATATTTGTCCCAGCAATAGATCGTTGCATTTTCAATTGCTTAATTTAGCGAAAAACTAAATAGAAGACATTCCAGTACATCTTATCTCAAACCCTTGTCAAAAGGAAATTCATGAGATACCTCACTTATTATATTAACTGTACAGTGCTTCATTTTGCTTATCAACAGCTTGACTAATTTTACAGTAATGTCTGGGCTATATAGAGCTAGTTGGAAAAGAAAGAAGATATAGTTGGCCACGGAAAACAAGGGAAGGTCACTGAAAAAAGAAGGATTGTACACAGTGGCGGATTAAAGGTCCAGAGCGCCCTAGGCAATAACTTTATCGGCGCCCCTGTACCGGCCATAAATGGCCATCTTAATTTTAACTGATTGTCAGCATCATAGCATCATGCTTGTATTATATTATAGATCAGCATTTAGTTCTTTCTTTCTTTGTCGATATGTTATTTTTTTTATTTATTTAAAAATTCTGAGCTCGCGCGCCCCTTGTAACTACGCGCCCCTAGGCACGTGCCTAGTTTGCCTTACGGATAATCCGCCACTGATTGTACAGAGAACCAACAAAGAGCAGGAGAATGGTGAATTTTGCAAGAGCTTGGATGTTTTTGCATGTGCAGTTGATTACGCCTTATTTATTTTACTTAAATGTTTTTCCTAAAAGGTGTAAATATAACATTAAATAATAATTTGTGCTGCTTTTCTTTTAAACAAATGTGGTGTTGTTTCCTTATTATTTATTAGAGGTGTCATCTTGAGCGTTTTTGCGTGCAACCCTCTCCTTCTTTTTCTAACAGAGTTAAATGTTTGTAGACATCTGATTTATCGAGGTGGCGTCTGGTTGAACTAAATCTAAGATCGGATTCCGATATTTATCCTGTAGTATGAAAACAGGCTAACGATGTATTTGTTTGCTTTCATCCTTCGCAAGGTCTTAATGGATTTGGCCGAATTGAATCAATCATGAGACTGGTAATTAACATCATTTCACGGCAGTTTCAACATAAACATTTAAATTATATAAAATTTATGTAAGATATTTCAGAAAACTTTTAATACAATCATTTTATTATTATTGTTCATTCGTTGCAAGCCGACCACGAACTTCGCTAAGATAACTTTTTTCACTCTTTAATACTCCTCTAGAATTCCTATATTCTTTCAATCAATCAGAATGTTGCCAAAATTATGGATTATATTTAGCGATGACTGAAAAGGTTTGATGGCTTAAATGCATCTCTTGATTCAAAACAAGAACTGTACAATGGAATGTTATCCAAATTACAAGTTTCGAAGAACTAGTGAAAACTGGAGTCAAAGCTTATTATAAGATTATCAGACGTACCATATTTTTAAAAATATTTTACTAAAACAAACTCTGCACCACCACAATCCATTTAGGGTCTTGGTCCCTTAAATTATTACATGAGTAGTAAATCATCTATACAAATAAAATGCTTTGTCCTGAATGACTGACTGAGGTAACAATGCCCAGCCTAAACCGCTGATTGTAGAGACCTCAAGCTTGGAGGGTGTGTTCTTTATATGACGTAGGCTTCTGATAAGAAAGGACTATCCGAAATTCTACCCCTAAGGGGGAGGGGGTAAGGGAGGCAAAGTTTGTATACTTGCTCACGTGTTTCTTACTCACAAAATCTACATATCTTCGCTGAACAAAACAAATCAAGTAACATAGTTCACTTTTTTTTTGTAGTATTTGTAATTTAGTTTGTAAATAAATTAGGAGGGTCAGATAAAAAAAAAAGTTCTCTTTTCGCTGCTGCCGTACGACAAGTGAAACCGTTATACTAAGTAATCCTTTACAATAAATTCAATAACATTACATACTAATCCTTTTTTAGGAATAAAAAAAAACAACTTCTTTACTGACACGAACTACAGTAAATTTCCGTCCATCCCGTTTGTTAATCAGTGTCAATGTATGTTTCACGGCTTTGCTGATCCGTCTGTGATCAAATTTGATATGGATAATCTCAAGCCTGGGGAAGGACATAGGCTACTTTTTATCAACACTACACAGGCGAAGTTTATATAAAACTGTAACCTGATTGACTAACACACCCAGCGAGCTGTCAACGGAAGCGGTCAACGCACAGCAGAAACTACTGAAATTAGCATCTTGAAATTCTCAGATAGGTTCTTTGTATAGCTTAAATGAGCACTAAGAAAGGAATTTGGACAATAAAGGGTTTCCCCCTTAATATAATAGGGGTTCAAAGATTGTATGGAATCCGCCAGTTTTGAAGTAAAACATCTGAAATTTCGGATGTACGAGTAACTTATAGTTAAAAAAAATTAAATCATTTACTTAAAATGATCTGTCACGAAACTTTATGTGGCAGAGCGAATTCCACGCGAGCGAAGCCGTGGGCAAAAGCTAGTATTATTATATTTGTATCACATATGTTCTTTATTTAACCTTCTCAGTTCATGGTTACCGTTCATTAGTTGTTTACAAGCCATACAATGTAGTTTGTACATGTGGGTAATTGCGTTCAATAAAACCTTTCAAGAGGTATTACTTTCTTTCTCATCGTGCAACTAAGTAATTTGGACATTCTTCTCTTATTACAATTGCTTCCTATATATCTTTTTTCCATTCATTTAATGTCTTTGATATCAAGGAACTATAATGTTTCGTAATATCTCGTTACTGAACGCTTCACATACTTAAGGTTGTTCGAACACTAGGTTTAATTTTCGAATTACCGTGGATGTTAATATATTAAATAATTTAATTACCGGTTAAGAACCCGTAACCATCAGCATTCTACTCACTGAGTTAACTAAAATTATAATAAATAATTTTTAAACCACAATGCGTTTACTATATTGAATTTCTTTCTTTTTTTGTGTTTAAGGGGGGGTTAACTCTGTGTTCATACACGTTTTTTTCTATTTTCCATGCAAATTATCACTATGTTACATATTTGTAACTGTTATATTTCTTTTTTTTAATTTTAAACATGATGGCATTTTGTAAATAAAAAAAAGAGCCAACAGATAAGCGGACAAATGTAGATCAGAAGCAATTAATAAAACTTAATTGGCAACCGGAAATGACAACAGATGGAAGCCATGATGAAAGCTATAGTCCTTTTTTTCATTCAGTTCCTGTGTTGTTTAAGTAACTATTATTTCCGCTAGTTCAATTGACTGGTCCGTTTCCGAAAAATGGGCTTTTAAACTAGTTCATTGGGTAGCTTTAATTCTGGTTGAAATGTGCAACAATCGATAAGGATTATTTAAAAAGAAATACATTTACTTCTTTAAGGTTAGATATTTAAATTTGAATAGTTTAAAAACAAGGGAATTGGCAAATATAAAATAAAAACTATGTTATTATGTTTGTTCATTATCATCAGACATCAGCGTCTAATTCTCTCTTGATGATTTAGGAGTACTATTGCCGATGGGAACCGTCGTAGGATCGCTATCCAGGCACATGGTTCTTGGCCGAAAAAAAAATTGGGTTAAGATGCCAGTGACGAATTTTTTAAGTAGTTTTTATCATATTTCTTTTTATTATGGGTATTCCTTGAGAACTACATTGATTGAAGCCATGTTTTAGGAATCTAAGGATATTGGTTTTACTTCAATAGCAATTTTGTTGCATTATTAACAAAAGTTACCCTTTGAAATGAATTAAGAAACATATGAGATAAATATATTCTAGTTTACCATTAATTCTTCATAAGAGCTTTTAGACATGAAAAATGCAAGTAATTATTTAAGCACGAATTTCCATCGATTTAAGGAAGTGAGAACAGAAGAGTCGATATTGGAAAAATGTCGATTTATATCTTATATATATATTTTTTTAAATAGATCATAATGGAAGTTTAGAATATTGTAAAAAAAGTTATAATAATATTTTTGATTTATGGGGCCTTGATATTTTTTATCTTTTATATGTTTACTTATTTTAATTAGTATTATTATTAGTATCTTATTTTATAAGGATATAAAAATTGATATATATCATCTCGGTAATATTTTAATTCGATCGAAATAATGGTACCTTACAAGTATGTTTCGGGTCCGCCACCCGGGATCGCTTTACAATCTCCGTAAATTCCTACCCCCATTATACAATCTCATCTCACTTAAAGATCATAAAAGTAACCCTTAATCATGCATATTGAACCCTGTTTTCTAAATTTGCTGGTTTTCCTCAAGGTAGTATCCTACACAGGTTACACAGCTGCCATCCCAACCAATCCCAAACCATCCTATTTTTGACTGTTGTTATTTAATAAAACATTAATTACCTGCCTGGAGGTTATTTCTATTTACTTAACAAACATTACAGTGAAAGTCACGCGATAAAACTGTGGGTATCACGTTGTCAAAATTCCAATTTCAGTCGTTCAAATTTTTCATTATTTTTTATATAACTTATATTATATTGAAATAGCTGTTATTGTGTCCAAATATAATAAAAATATGAAGATTGAGAAGGCAAGTATCTCACTCTAACTTTGATTTCAATACCCAGAAGCAAATGCTAAAAGAAACATAGCCCTATTCAGGTAAGTCCCGGCCCGGGGTGAAGTAATGCAATTGTATTATTTACGCGTATTTTTAGTATTTGATTATTATTTGAAAAAGCTCGAGATAGGACCGGAATAGGAAACGCAGGAAAACTTTGGCGTATACCAAAAGACCGCGAATCATTCGCTATGGCGTTCAACAACTGAGAAGAAGAAGATATGGCGTGAGGAAAATGTTTGGTAGATAGTTCAACTGTTTCACCCAAAACCACATTGGTGATAACCGAAAAAGAACTGGTTAGAATTAACTATTTTAATTTGTATAACAAGCCTTTAGGAATGAGATTCCAAGATAGTTATTACAATTCGTTCTTCGCCCTATTTCCCCACTTTTGTTTTTGCATCGGTATTATTTTAAAACAGTTCCATGGTATTGTATCGTAAACCTATTCTAGTTCATAAAATTCGCATTTATTTCAAAATCACTTACTTCGGTTACAGAATGCATGTGTATCCATGCGGCCACCATCCTATGTCTAAAACAGATGACGCCTTTCAATGCGGATAACCATCCGTACCTAATCGGAAATCTAGAATAAATAGTAATTATTGATTCCTAAGACATCTGTAAGTAACGAACAAGCGCAGATTGGACGAGCAAATATTTGACTAGGACTAACTAGGAAGAAGTGGGAAGAAGAGGATAAAGGAAGAGGGAATTTCATTGGAAGAGGGAATTTGAGAAGAGGGAATTTCATCGGAGCAGATGAGGACCGTTGGTGGAAGATCAGCAGAGCTGAAGAAGGCTGTGCAGAATTTCTCCTCACACTGTATAGGCGTTTAATTAATGATGATGATGAAATATTTGACTATTTTGAGAAGAAGAGGAGAACGTCAACATGGACTAAAGAAGTTGAGAAGGATACGGTAAAGTTGAACATTACAGAGCCTCAAATGCTAGAAGGAAGTGAATTCAGAAGCAGAGTGAAAAATCTGGAAGGCCTTCAGGATGAAGAAAGACCGGAGAAGATTGGACGATGTTGGACTGAGGATCAAAAGAAACGTACCAGTTAACGGATGAAGGAATATTGGAGACAGAAAACTCCAGCAGAAGAAAAAGAAAGTTATAAGGTCATCCGAAGTGGTCCATACCAAAAAAATATATGGTGCATCCATAGCAAATACTGTAATTCTCTTACGTTAAAAACCCTTTTCTTTTTCAGCGTTCTCCTTGAAGGGCTATGATATATTCCTTAACCTCGTTTGCGACCGATTTCAAAGCTTATTATATTCCAAGTTTAATTGTTTTATCTACACAGCCTATTCTCTGAAGCAGTTACTACCCGGGGAACTAGTGCGACTCCTTAAAATAGGCGTTTTACTTAAAAAAGACTCTTGTCTATTAGTGTTGATTTGTCAAACAAAAAATACGTTTCGGGTATTCAAACTTACGACAACCCTTCAACTGACCTAAGGGAGCACCTTGATTATTTGTCAGCGAGTCTTTCAAACTTAGCCGGGAGGAACTTCCAAGGAATTTCCAGTGATCATCTACATTCGTCTATCGATACCCTACGGCAATGAGATCCCTGCAAGGATTGTATAATCGTATTAACTTATTAAAGTGCTGTTTCTAAACTATAATTTATTTTAACTTACATAAAAAACAAAATTGTGATTAGGTTCATATACATTGATAACGAAAATGATAATAATATCAAATTAAAATTTTAAGATTAGGTAAGAAGAAAAATAAAATAATGAATGAATCATCGATATAGACCAAACTGGATATAAGACGTGACCTAGATATAAGAAGATATCACACATGCGGTCTATTTGGAGCTATGACATAATAAATTCTAGGTCACACATCCAGATACGTATGTTGTACCTTGTTAATCATTCAGTACTATAAATGAGGGAGTACCTTACCTACAGTTCGGTTCTTTTGTTGGTTAAGTATGGCTAAATGTGAACACTACATTGTTATATTGCTGTTATAAGGAAGCTATAGGACGCTGTAGCATAGTGTTGCTACAGCGTCCTATAGCCCTGAAGATGACCCACAAAGTGGGTCGAAACGTCGGCACATAATTAAATAAGCTATCACTTATTTAGTGTTTTCATTTGACTGCACCCCCAACTATTTTCTTCCTTATGTCTACTTTCCAGTCAACCACCCCCTCGCTTCTCATGAATTATATTGCTGTTAATCAGGATAGAGATCTTAAACGAGTACCTGACACCTGAGGTTCAGGACCTCCATTGTAAGTCCACTCCGAAGTACTGCATAACCAAGGATTTTTTAATCCCAGGGGTGGGAACTCACGATCTTGGACATAGTAGGTGGTTATGGTAACCATTAGACCTGTGTCATTAGACCACAGGTTACTTGAGTGAGATTCGTTCTTATTACAAAATAATCACTATTACACTTGAAGTATTTATTAGAACGCTCTATTGTGTCACTAGAGCCCAAAGGGAAATAAGAACATTTTGGATAGTTGATAAAAAACATAAAAAATATAAATACATAAGCCTATGAAGATGAAATTAAGATTAAAACACTAATGGTTCAGTGGAAAATATCTTATCATATTCCATACTAGAAGCCAGACACAAAATTGATTTTTATTTTACTAGATATTGGGAATTTATAAGAAACCAACCTTTCAGTGTAGCAGTATTTAATCGATAATGAAATATTTTTAAAAATTTAAGAAAATTTTAACAAAGACTGTAATAAAGCTAAATACTCTTTTATATAACCACTACATACACTTTTATATTCTGAATTCATTCTTCAATGTTTTTTCTTATTTCGACCGAGCCCTCAAACTCTTCGGCAACGTTTCGCTAGACATACTGCTAGCTTCCTCTGGGCTTAATCTGAATCTGTCTTAGATAGTCTTACATACTAGTGAAGTATTTAATGAAATATGGTGTTAATATTTATAATTTAATGAACATATCTTACCATCCATATCTATGAAAAAACTATGATATAATAGTCATAGCGTAAGTGACGTATCTGCAAATTTTGCTGATTTTGGCCTGCAAGAGTTGCACTTCCACGTCTAGTTTTCAACTCCATTCTGAAATAACATAGCACCGATAATAAAAGATCCAAAATAAAACACATTTAATTATGTAGTAATATAACAGCCTTAATTTTAACCCGACATTCTCGATTCCGAAAATTTTTAGATAAAATATTTTGGCTTTACATTGTAATATGATTGAAGCATTAAAGCGTCTTGTTTACTACTCCGTTCGCAATGCCGGTAATACATATTTAAATTTCTATATAAAGAGTTGAAGTAGTAGCTTATATACTATATACATGACAGTTTAATTTCGAAGACCTGTTCCAGAACTCCAAAACATCGGAAACATCGCGATGTCCCCTCCAGCGGAGGATCCGACGCGATTGGTGGGGATCGCCAGGAAGTGGGGAAACGTCTCAGTATTCGCCGGCAGTGCGGAGGGTCTCAAGCCAGGGAGTAGAGTTCTTCCTGTCGTATACATTTTGGATTGTTGACATCTGTCATCATCATCACTTCGCGATGACTGAGACTGCCATACCTCTTCTTCCGACCAACCAGGTCTCGACCGTCCAACCAACAGGTAAATCCTCCAATGTCTTTCTTATTCTGCGGTCCAGAACTCGTCAGGACTTAGTAAAAGCAGGAGTATAAAAGTATTTATGATGATTTCTAAGAAGGACTTTCTTCAAATGATCATCCTGTAATTTAATAATTATTTAAAAAACAATAGTATAAAGGTAGTTGGTATCAGTTCCGCAGGTTGTCGGTTCGACTTGTGTCACAACAAGTTTTAACATTTCTTTTATATCCTTATTAATATTATCGAAAATAAAAATAATCTTGAGAAGAAAAAAAAAAGAGAGTGATTATGAGAAATGAGTATATTTCGGTAATAATTTCATCAAGAAATGAACGTTTTAACAAACATTTCGATGTATAAGATGATGACATTACTAGAACAGTACGTGTAAGTCGGTTCTTTAGTCTATATACAGCCAGTAATAAAATTATTTTTACTATCAAGAACATTAAAAAAGAAATAAATGAAAAGTTGTGACTTGACTTGATGCCCATAAACTGTGGAAGTAAAACCAGGCAGATTAATGACGAATGCAGGAACAAAATCCTGAACCGTGTACCGTATTCGTTATGCTATGCTAAATTTAAAGGTTTGATTAAAATTCGTCTTTAATATTTGAGGCATTGGCATGACAAAATAAGTATTTAAATAAAAATCATTTTCATTGGAAAGGTTGTCAATAATCATAACAGTAGCATTGAATAGTAACAGCCAATGTTCACTTACTCCTCTAAGTGAACATTGGCTGTTACTATTTTCCAATTGAAACCTTCATTTTTAGTTGTCAAAATGGTTTCTTTTCTTTTCCTTTAAAATTACTTTTTCATGATTTACTACCTTTTCCATGTCAACACCTAAATTTCTCTTAAAATTTCCCTACAACCCGAGTGTGTTCATAGTTTTCCGAACGGCTCGAATAATATTCTAAAATTTCAGTAGTGGAAAAGCCCTGGAATATCATAGTATACCATAATATAGTATATTTTTCGTAATATACCATGATATAACTTAAGTTTCTGTTCTAAAAAAAATTGTTTGAGAACTTTAGGTTATTTTAAGGTTTCTGAAGTTAGCAAAGTTTTTAATTATGTTGGTTGTAATTCGGATACTTCATTTCTGACATTACATGTTTAATTATGTATTTCAGGCATTGCGAATGGATTAGTAAACAAGATGTTTAATGCTCATCATATTACAATGTAGTGCCAAAGTGTTTTATCTAAAAAACTGCGAAATCAAGAACGTTGGATTCGAATTAAGGTTGTTTCATTATTTCTTAATTGAATTTTTTACATTTCGGATCTTTTATTATTGGTGTTACGTAATCCGGAGTAGAAAACTAGGCGTGGAAATGCAACGCTTGCATGCCAAAATTGGCAAAACTTGCACTTATATCACTTACGCTATGGCTGTTTTATCACATTTTGTTTGTAGAAATGGAAGACGCAATATGTACATTATAAATCTTAAAATCATATTTCATTAAATAATGCTCCTAGCAGTACGTACAACCCAAGTAACAAGAATACTAATTCAAATAATTTTGAACTTTGAGTTTTAAGTTGCGACTAATATCGAAAATAGAAGAAACTATTTTATTGTGTCTCTATTATCGATATTTATCTTAATTATTATCCATACCAACTTATATTTTCTAATTATATGCATGTTTTGTATTTAAATGGATAAAGAAGGAAAAACGGTTGTCCGTTCTGTTCCGCAGGGAGGAAAACCTCCTGCCATGACCACCTTGTTGGTTCAAGTCCTGACCAAGTAATGATCCCAACTCTCTTTTTGGGTTGGAGTAATACAGTTTCTTTTAATTAATTTATTTTCTTTACTTGTTTTTGGTTACACTCTTTTATAGAAGGTGTTCCGCCGGCTAGTAGAGCTTGAAAATATCTCTCTCATTAAAAAAAAAACACCTGTACCACTACAACCCATGAAGGGTCTTGGGATCAGTATAAGGTGGATAGTGGATTGTTTTTAATACAACGATTTTGAAAGGGAGGACTTGTTCGAAATAACGCTCATAACACTCAGGCATTCCCCTCAACAGAAGCTGGGTTAGCCCCAGGAGGTTCATGGCTGTTCACATGTTAAATAATTTATCTGTCACAGCGAGTTTTGAACCCGGTTCTTTCAGTACAGCAACTCAAAGCTCTATCCGCTGAGCAACATATAATTTAAGAATCTATGTTAATCAGTGATATAAATTTATATTTTTAACATTTAATGATAGTATTGACCAAACTGATCTTTCCACCGGGTCTGTGATTCCAGCCTTCCCACGCACACCTCCTTTTAAGGCCGAAATTCGTACGCACTTCTGACTGCCCTTGAACCCAACTTCGGACGAGCGTGAATGGGAAGGGCATAGTCGGGTTCGAAACAATGGTTCACAGCAGTGCTAGCTTAGGGGATATTAGCAAGGCCAAAAGAGCCTATAGAAGATGTTTACTATCTTAATTCTAAAAAATAAATAAATAAAATTCGAATAAGAGAAGTGTGGTGATGTATTTCATATTTCTAAATATTTTTATTTTGAAGAGAAAAGATTTGTCCTCGGCGGGATTCGAACCCCTGCCGTCTGCATCTCTAGTGCAGAGCTCTTAACCACTGAGCTACCAGGAGTCGTATCCAAGCCAGACAAATGAATCATCAAAAGAACAATAAATAAAAATGAATTTTAATTATACAATTGATGTAAGTCAACAAGATCCCAATTAAAGTAATGTTCAATGAACATTCTTCCCCGTGAACACATCGCAAAAAATGAAAACATGGGGATATAGGATCGGTGAAGAGAATGGATTTGTTATTACCTATACACAGTTTAAGAGCCCAATTAATATTTGCATTATCATCATTGCATAAAGCCATGTCCCGGAACTAGTAAATTAATGAGCCATGATTATTAAACAGCAATTCATAAAACAAATTATGAGTTTAATTATCTGACGGAAATTTCTGATTGGTTGGACTTTTTTTAATATTCTGGAATGCTTATAAGGCGTGCCATGATGAAAATGTAAAACTAATACATAAACTGACCAAAATAAAAAAAGATGTATGATTCAAGTTTCTACTCAATGATCCTGTCAAAACAAACTTATCAGGAGTTATATAAAGATTTACGATTTTCATTTTATGGCGTTCAATATCTTTTTATTAAAAATTTATGGATCATTAAGCTGATGCTATTGATTTATATCTTCTTTGTTCGCATTAAATTATCTCAATTAAACTACTCTCTATCTCTCTCTCTCTCTCTCTCTCTCTCTCTCTCTCTCTCTCTCTCTCTCTCTCTCTCTCTCTCTCTCTCTCACTCTCTCTCCCTCTCTCTCTCTTTCTCTCTCTCATAAGTTTATATACATATACAAAAAGAGATAGAGAAAAACGAAAGAAAGTGTGCACATATAGAGACTAGTATGCATGGATTATCGGTAGTAAGAAGTAGCTAGTTTTGAAACTGGTGTGTTTGAGTGGAAATAGAATGAAGCTTGTCATGAAAGAACTAATATCTGGTTCTGTCCAAATCAGTAACGAGTAGGGACATAAGTCATTAAGGATGGCATTATTCGTAACAAAGTAGGGAGCATCGATGATTTTGAATATTAAGGATTGGATACGAGAGGAATTCGATGGCTTAGTGGAGATCCAAAGCTCTACTTCGTAAGTCAAAATAAGTCTTTTAATAGCCATGGATATGAGTCTTTTGTAATTAATTGGGGGCGTATTAACGATATTAAGACACTATAATATAAATTGTTCGTCCTTTTAATATGACAGATAACTTATTTATCTCTTGATAGTCGTGAATCGTGGAATGTTTAGACCTTCCTGTGGCTCTCCCAGCCTCCTTACAGTGATTACACTTATTAAAGGGGAACCTTAAGCGTGAGTTGAATCTGTCTGAAACGGTGAACGAAAACTACAGTGAAATGAAATATATATTTGTATATGCAATGTACACATAATTGGTTTTTAATTAATTTTTTTAAGCACCTCAAAATTTGATAGGAAGGTTCTTATTATCAATACGACTTCATTATACATTTGGTTTTCATTTAAACCAGGGTTCGAAAAGCCCTTTTCGCTCACTTTCAAAACTTATCTTAGCTTTTCTGTTGAAATTTCCCAAAGTCTTCAAAAGGTTTTTTTTTTAAACCATTTAAAGTTGGAAGGTTGTTCCACTATGCTTCATATGCGTGAGTGCAAAACAGACGTTACACAACATGTTATTTATAAGAACAGGAACGGTTCCAGGAAGATTGGATCAGTTTTATTCTTTATCTTTAATATTGCTCAGATGTTACAGGCACAAAATAAAAATAAAGCTCTAATAACATAGTACCGCGGTTGATTTGCATATTTGAATCTATTTAAATTCCAAATAACCTCGCCCGGCCGGCCTTCGAGCAGTGTTGCCAACGTGCTGACAAAGCTTCTTCCAGGTACTAATGGATTGTTGAGTGAATAGAGGCGCACCCCCGAAGAAGTCGAAGAATTTTTTTCCGAATATTTTTCATAAAGCTCTTATGCATAGGATCTTTATTCATGCTGTAGATTCCGTGATATTTGCAAGGTGAAAAGCAGCTGCACAATCCTACTTAACCTCTTATTCTTGTTAATATGAAGATGGTACATTTTCTTAAATAAATAATTATTACTATTATTATCAAATTAAAAATTAGTTTTATCATATTATTCCTGGCCCCTAAGAGAAACATTCACTAAATTATTTTAATTCCTTTTTCTGTTGAGTCAATAACAGAGACCGAATCTTACAAGTGTTTATCGAATCAGGTTTAGTTTTGGGATTGTATTGGTTCAGCTGTAGGTATTCAGTTGTTCTCCTGCCGGCGTTTAGTGTGGATCAGTTCTCTTTTAGGTTATTATTTCTTTGGTAATTACACTATTATCTTTATTTACATTTGTTTTATTATTAATTAATTAATTTATTAAATAAAAAATAGCACCTTTTGGATGAAAAAAAAATTCCACAAAACCTTAATGTAGCGAAATTCAGGAATAAGGGCATTATGTGCTGTAATAGAAGACCCCCCCCAATATTACGAATTAAAACTAGTATAGTATTAAAACTTATTTTCTTCCAAATTTACTTTTGCTCCCTATATTTCTATCATCTGAATATATCTAACTTTAATTCAGTATGTTGATTAAAAAAAACTGCCTTCCATAAGGAGAGTACCTCGAAACATTAAGGCAGTTATCTAACAAAAACGGATTACAAATGTGGAATGAGTTTATTACATTGATTAATGAGTTTATTTTCTTTGGTCTTTCTTACTTCATTCAAAGGCGTATAGGAGATTTTGTAATAGGCAAAACTTTAGTAATCGTACCATTTATTTACATATTGTAACACATTCTGTGTGATAAGTGATGTGATAATTTAGTGGTTTGATGGGTTTCACGCATATTTTAATCTGATTCAGGGTCACTTTTTATGTAATTAACATATAGTTAAAGAATTTTGACTAGAAGGCAAGTGTTGTCTACTTCAGATATATTCCTAATTCGTCGATTGGTTCTATCGGCTATAGGCCAGGATCCATGGTCCATTTTTGCACTTGATTAGTATCAAGGTGAATCTTCGTGAATAGCTTCGTTTCGATGAGATGCCCAACAATTTCCTGTGCGAAAGTTCTCGATTGTGGTAGCTAACAGAGGTAGCAAGGATAAAATATGTCGATTTGATGATTCTCAAAAATTCATTACTAACTAGGGTTTTTTTTTGTTACATCTCAAGATAATTATCTAAATTATGTGAAAAAATATTTGTCCTACAAAAGTATGATTTGATCAAAGAGTCCCCACCTTCCAATATAAATGAAAAAAAAAATCAGCTGGTTAGTAATCATTTTTGATGACCTCGTTATCGATACATGTTGGAAGGAGAGGACTCTTTGATCATACCATACATTTTGTCGGACAAATATTTTTTCAAATAATTTAGATAATTATCTTGAGATTTAACAAAAAAAAAAACCAGTTAGTACCTAATAAATTTTTGAGAAGCATCAAATCGACATATTTTATCCTTGCTACCCCTGTTAGCTACCACAATCGAGAATTTTCGCAAATGAAATTGTTGGGCGTCTCATCGAAACGAAGCTATTTACGATGATTCAGCTTGATACTAATCAAGTGCAAAAATGGACCATGGGTCCTGGACTACTAATCCATTGAAATATTGTTCTTTCGTATCTCTACTCCTTCTCTTGATAGGTATATTTAGCGCCCTTCTGCAGGACTGATTGTAAAGCGTGAATGACATGGACTCCGGTAATCGTTGAATACATTCCGTATTCCAATTCAAATTAGTTTTCAATCCCATGATGTCACCTGTCTTTTGTATTGGTATTCACATTCGTGTTCGTATTCAAAAGTGAGAAATTTCTTATGAAACGAATACGTCAATATAATACATTTTCAAACCCTGCTTCCATATTACTAAGGGGACTTTTAAATTCTTTTTTCTCATGTGATACTGTGGGAAGATGTGGATATATGACTTTCGGGGATAGCATCTTGTTTGAAGCTTCCACTACTACCTTCCGCACGGTTTAGGAGTAACAAAATTTTAACTTCATACCTTAAAAAAATGTATATTCTTCCTGGGTGAAATGTTATTTATATTCAGTATAATTAACTATTTTACTATTTCGGAGTTAATTTACCTGAAATAGGGTTTGGTGAGTTTTGTAACTACTTTTTATTGTTGGTTGAATAGCAGACTAAAATAACACTGTTGTTTCCTGATCAACAACATCGACGCCACTGCAATGTTGGTTCAAGTGCCTGCAACTATAATGAATGCTTCATATAGATATTGATATAAATAATGATGCATAATTGACCGTGATACAAAACGATGCCTAAGTTTTGGGCCCAAAACTTTCTTATCTCAGGTCTGTGTTTCCAGATGATGAGGTTTGATCATGGTAACACTTCAAACTTCATTGCAAGGATTTCGAGAAGAGAGGGCTCCAGAGGAATTAAAGAGCTGGTGGAAGATCGGCAGAGCTGGAGAAGGCTGTGCAGAATTCCTCCTAACACTGGATTCAACATTATTATTCAACAGAATAATAAACCAAAACTTGTTCTGACACCTAACAACTAAGCATTGAACTGAGTCCGTGGAGATAAAAATTTGCGTTGTCCTTGTCCTCCTCAATAAACCTTAATTGTTTAGATTTATCTTCCTTCGTTCAACAATATCTCCCCATTTACGCCGCGGTCTACTCTTTCAACATGCATATTTCATCATTATAGATCCCTGCCCGATCTTCTTTTCCACTGTTAACTAACCTTAATTGATCCAAATATTCGGCGTAGTATCTTCCGTTTAAAGACGAGAAACTCCTTCACTTCAAAGGTTGTTAGGGACTAGAACTTTTAGTAATAACGGTTCTTGTTGAAAGTTGAGTTTTGTGCAACTGCACTTCTCAGATGTTTTTCTGAAACCAAAATATTATTCTGTTAATGAGATATTATGAAAATTCCGCCGAGATTAAGATGGATTTACCATCACGATTCATTGAATTGTTTCGGGTTTCATCTCTTCAATCCAGATGAAGAAGAAGCATTAGATAATCAGGAGAGTTCTCCAAAACTCGTCAACACTTTCGCTAAATTCGCTCTTGTTGCTCAGGCTATTAATGACCTTCATCTTTACATGTTGGAGACACTGGGACTTCCAAATCATGTCCAGTTCTTTCAAATATTTCGAATTTCTAACGTTTCTTCAACGCTTTGTACATCTTCAATTATAAGAGCAACGAAGTGTCATTATCATTACAATTATTTCTTATTTTCTACATTGTCTTAATCTTGCTATACTTTACCTTCGTGTACAATTCCCTGGTTCCATTCTGTCTTCCATCCTGTGATCCTTTGTTTCATCTATCTGCTTATCTACTCATTCCCTCTTCGTCCTAGACGACGTTAATAATCCTTTAGACATTATCATTCTGAAGACTTGCCCCTTCTTCTTTGCAAATCTCTGCATTAAAGTTTATTTTAATTACCTCCTCCTCTTTCAACCTGGGCTTGGCACCAAACTGCGGCGGAGTGTCGCTTAGCATCTAAATTAATGTTTGACCTTCAAGCGCTTTTGGCTTGTTGAGAACCATCCTGGCTTAAAAAAAAAGAATTGATAGCGTTTTCGAATATCCTTGATAACGTTCCTAGGTAACATCAACATGCTCACAATGAACAATGTGTTTATTCACAATGGAACGGGTTAAATATGCACGTTATGTAGTTAAAAGCTAAATTAGATTGTTATAATTTTTTCTGGATTTTTAATCTCATTAGTATTCAATGCTTGTTATTCTCTGATTCATTCCTATTATGACCAAAACACGCTTTTGCTGAAACGACCTGATATTCGGTAAACATGAGATTATGAACAATATTTTTTGTTGTGTATTTTTTAACCCAATATAAGTTAAAATAAATATTGTTTATCAGTTCCACAGGTTATTGCTTTGAGTTAAGTCACATCGTGTTTTAACTTTTCATCCATTTCCTTTTTAATATTTAAAAAAATAAAAATAATCTAGAGTTTTTGTATGAAACAGTATCACGAAGTGTGAAAAGAGTGTAATTATAAATATATGTATATTTCGGTAATCATTTTATCAAGAAGTGAACGTTTCAACAAACATTTTGAAGTTTATATGATGAAGTAAACCAAATAGTATGTTGTAAATCGGTCCTTTAATCTATATACAGTTAGTAGTAGTAACTATATACAGTTAGTAACTATGTACAGTCAGTAATAAATTTTTTTTTTTCGAGAATATTATTAAAAAGAAAACTTGGAGAAAAAGGGGCTTAGACAGGGTGAGGGCCTATCACCGTTTCTATTTAATGTTGTGTTGGACAAGATCATGAAAGTTTGCTGGCAAAATGACGAAGCGGGTGTAGTAATAAGAACAAAAAGGGACAATGTGAAAGTAAAGTGTTTGGCCTTTGCAGATGATCTAGCGCTGCTAACAGAAACAGAGGAGGAAGCTATATAACAGATAAACATCCAGAAAGTAATAGCTGAGACAACATATTTCGTATGAAAAGAGAGAGGTTATGACAACGGATGCCAGCTTTAGCAAGGAAATGTTGAACACAAAATATGGGCCAATAAAAGTCACGAAAAAGTTTAAATATCTAGGGGAGATAATATGTAACAACGGAACAGATAGGGCATCGGTGGAAGAAAGAATAGCCAAACTGGAAAGACTGAACTTTGCCACTTGTAACAGCAATATAGCAAGAAAAATATGTCCTCCAATGCAAAAACAAGGCACTACTGTACATTAATAAGACCAGTAACACTGTATGGTATGGAAACAGACAGCCTTCCAAGTCTGGGGAAGGTCCTGAAGATTGAGAGAAAAATTCTGAGGAGGATTCATGGACCCAAAGTAAAATCTTGGAACAGTCATCAGGAGCAGGAGACTGAGGTTCTACGGCCACGTGGTCAGAGGGTGAACAAAATAATCTTCGATAAAGTATTAAGCTACAGGGGTATACGAGGATATGTGAAGCAAATAAAAGAGGAGCTGGATAGGCTAAAAATCAAGGATAAAGACTGCTTGGTCAGAGAGCTTTTCGGGAAAAACTAAAAGAAGTTGGGGTTCTTGTGGGAAGAAAGAAGAGACGAGGGAGAAAATGGACTAGGGAAGAGCGTGAGGAACTGGGAAAGATGGACTAGGAAAGATGAGAGAGTATTGGAGTAGACGGAGGGCGGAGAGTGTGAAGAAGATTTGAGTGATATTCGCGTGGTTCTTGCTGCCCGATTCGTGGAAAAAAAGAAAACGAATGAAAAGTGAAAACGTATCGTAACTTTGCTCGAAGCGGCACCCTACGGAACTGATACCAAATATTGCTTCTAAATTTTTAAATCTTAATTTCCATTAAATATAAAAAGAGGTCAATGCCTCCCATGTTAAAATATTATAATATCGATCCACTGATAATTTTCCCTAGCCAGTTTGAAATGTTTAAGATAGCCACGAGAGTGCGGTGAAGGCCGAATCGGCGGGAACTCAGGGCCTAATAAATTTGCATTTTAATATAATATTTTAAATTAGCAGTTTTGATATATGTTCGATAATTTCTATTGGAGGCATTATTAATGCTATACCAATAAAGGTTTGAATAGTCTTTCAAAGGCTATAAACTATGAATTTTTTTTAAATAAAAAATTCTTTACAACCTTTAAAAAATAAATTATGAAGTCATAAGATTAATAATCTTATGAATATAAATTTATATATACAATAAATAGCCCGCGTGCACGTGTTCGTAAAAATTTGAGTATCTGTAATCGTTTTCATGATAAGTTCTAACTAAATAAACTTTATTCGTGGTAAAACTAGGTATTTATTTATCATCTTTATTTTTTAGGCTATTTAGTATTTTAGTGGGTAAATTTACCAGTGAGTTACCTGTGTATTTTACCACGGTATTGTACCATCTTCAAGTTTGATACTGAAATGGTGTGAAATAAATTTTTTTTTTTTTTAATTGTAAAAAGATACTTTGTAATCTGCATCCTAACATTTTTGAAGCAAGAACACGAACATTTTAGCATAAAAACGTACTATTTTCGTTAATAAAATCAGAGGATAAAAGAAAAAAACGCGAGACTTTATTTATCGTTTTGAACTTGTTTTGGGGAAATATTAAACAGACTCACCAGTATTTAATGTTATTTAGTATGTCAGCCGGTTAACAATCTCTTAGAATAGAGACTATTACTATTTGTATATTCATTTTATTTCATTATGTTCTCATTAAAAAACATTAATAGAAAATAAAAATACATGCGTATAGTGACTCAGTGCGTAAGGACACTGGGTTACTAATCTGTAGATCTCGGGTTCCAAGCAGTTTGTGGCAGATACATTATTTATTATGCTATATATTATTATACATTATTACAACACATTATTATTATTATTATTTTATACAATATTAATATGCTATTTACTATTTTAAAGTGAGTATTATTCTCCTGCATATGGGAATATAATACTAACCCCTCCGCGGATTCACTCAGTAGGATAAAAGTTTTCTCGATTACAATACTTATTCCATTACTGTGAAATAGGAAAAAATGTATTAGTAGTTGTTTGCGTATAGAATTATTATTAAAATGATATTTCTGGTGTGTATTTTTTATTATTCAAAATAAGAAATCATAGCCACTTATCAATTGGCAAAACACTTGAACAATGGAAATTCCCTGCTTGAAATTACTTCTATAAATTTTCTAGAGGTTTTAGTAAAGAATTGACAATTTATTTTCTAGCTTTATTCGAGGCTTATTTTTATAACATTAAACGTGGCTTTTTAGGTCTATCTTTTCGTATTCTGGGCCCCTGTTCTGTTCACGATTTTAATTAATTATCCAAACATCATTAGAATATAAGACAAAAAATGTGATTGTCATAAGGAACAGGCGCTTATTTCTAGCGGTGTTATTATTAGAGCTTTACTTATGTATTTGTTAGTATTTAATTTGATATTACGTTCTGTTGATAAAAACTCCCCTTCATAGGAGACTGGATGGCACTGTTCCAGTGATAACGTAATAACGGTCATTGAGGTCACAGGTTATCTGTTATCAGTGTTTTGATAATAGACCATTTGCGAATTGTGATAATGTTCATTCAGAATAAATGCGAAGTTTTTAGTTATGGTGAAATATCTCCAGACTATTTAAGACTCCTTTAAGTGGGTAGCCTCAATTGGTGGAAAAACCTGATGGTAAAGTGTGTTATCGACCTTATTGGTAGTGATTTTAGAATTTGAATTTTCTTAAACACATTTTATAATAATATAAAGACTGCCCTATTATAAAATGAAATTAAATTTATAACATGCTTATTGAGAATAATCAGCTAAACCGTATATTTGATTTATGACGAAAATAATTTTTTACACTAAACATGTTTATTTAATAACTAACAGAAATAAGGACATCGATAGAAATTTAAACAAAAATATATACTTTTAGTTAAATTACGACTTTATTTGCCGTGGGCTTACAATTACTTACTGATTTTTATTCCATTAATTTTTTTGTTTCCATCATAATTATTTTGCCTTAATTATGATTATTTGTTTTCCATCTTCCAAAATTTTCTTTATCAATAATTACTTTACACAATTACAACTGTATATACAATTTTAACATATTATTGCGAAGAATTTCTAATAAAGTGGATGTACGAATGGCCTCTTAGTCATGAGATCATGCCATTTAATAATAAAAAAGATTTATGGTTTGAATACTAAGTCGTAAAAAAGTATTTCAAGAAAGAAATCTTTTCAAGGTAAATTCAGCCATGAGTACTCTCTGCTGTCTTATGATAATTTGTGCAAATAAAAAGCAATCTCGAGTGGCCATTGCGGTTTTGTTTTGTTTGTTGGTGAATTTTATCATTCTCTTGGTATCTTGACATCTAACCTAGTTAACAAAAATAAATAAGACAAAAATTTGTCATGTTTTAATTGTAATAAGTACTTTATATTTTTATTGTTTATATCATTTTACCTCTTCAGCTCTAAACCAATCTTTACTCTAATGTAACATTTTTAAATTATATTAAATAAAAGAATAACAATATAAGGAAGTAAAAATTATTGTAAAGTAAAAAAATATGGAATCCTATTACTTAAATTTCACTTTTCATATTTAAATAACTTGTAAAGTCTTTCATTTAAATTGGTATGGGAACATATAATTATAAAAATTTATGTATTATAAAATAGATCATATTATAAAATAAATAGAGTTTTTTGATTTTCGTCACTCTTCATTATTGTCTGACAATTTAGAAAACGACTTTTTGCGAAATCGGAGGCGGGGCTGGAGACGATTGATGGAGAGTTGCCATTGGTTACCAACGTTACAATGTTATCCAGGTTATATTCCAATATCAGGAAGTTGGGGGGGGGCACCGAATCAATTACAATATAATTATAGCCACGATGAGGACAAATGACAAGTGAAGTGAGCTAGGCACTACTACCTACGGGAAGGACATGGTTTCCCTATGCCCGGCCGTCCCGAGGCGACTTCTGCGCACTTCGTTTTCCAAAATGTCGGAATATATCTTAACTAACTTTATATGTTGGGTGATGTGTTTTTTTTAAAAGCCTTCAGCTTTCCGACGGTATATTATATATCTTTATATTATATTATATTATATATATTTTACTTCTATTATCCGAAAATTTGTTTTTTAGCAAGGGAGACAATTATTTTATGAAGAGCGGGTTACCTCAGTATGTAAGGAGATTAGCTATTGATCTGTAGATTCGAGACCAGGTGAGGCAGATAGTTTAGTTATTCTGTTATCTGCCGTGGGTTAATCCTATGGAATTAAGAGACCCTCCTGGGACTTTATGAAGTGGGTACCTTAAATTGGAGGAAAATCTGGGTGTTGAGAATAAACCAAAATTTACATACTGAACTTATTTGTATTTACTACATCCAATTTCTATTATACTATTGTAAAATTATGTTAATATTACCTGAATAAAAAAAAAAAGTGATTTTCAACTGAAAGGAAGTACCAAATAATGCACTCCCTTGATTCTTTTCTCAAAGTGAGTATGTTAAATTTGCATAGAAAACTCCCATATATTATTAAGAGATAGGGTTATTTGTTGATAATATAACCTACATTTTTTCAATAAAAATACTTCTGCCCTACATTTGGTTTTTTAAACCATTGCTGAATTCCGTGAAAATATTATTATATATATTAAGATTTTTCAGTAATACAACAACTATTACAGTTATTAATTGTTATTCCATTTATTTGTATTAATTGTTATTTTAATGGTAATTATTTTTAAATAAGTTAATAAGCTCAGTTGTTTAGAGCACTGGAGGTGAACCGGGTTCGAATCCCGGACAGGACAAATCTTTTCTCTTAAAAACAAAAATATTAAAAAATTATTACAGTTATAGTTTTAGTTACCAAGAATACGAATAGGTGTCTGCCATTTACGTAAGAGCAAACGGAGACTATCAGTTGGAGATAGCTGAGTCAATAAAAAAACAACATTCATGTTTTAACATAAAAATCTGGAAGGAACCAGATATTTCTATATTCAGGCGATAGCATCGGCTATTTTCGATAAAAACTGGGTACCAAATATTTTATTTTTACTTTTGTACAAATTTAAAAAAAAATTAGAAAGCTCTTATCATTTTATCGACTGTCTGCAAGATAGCTAGCACAAGAGTAATATATTTATTTATAACATTTGTAAATGGATAGATATCGAATTTATGAAAGAATAAAATAAAGTAATTAAATGAATGTCAATCAAAGTTTCAAAACCTTCGTTTATATTTATTTTATTTTAAAATTAAATTTGTTTATTAGCGATTGAATGTTTTTTTCCGGCAAATATATATTATAAACATTATAGTTATATAACACAGTACACAGAAGCTCTAAGGATTGACGAACGATGCATCTAAATATCCTAAATGTTTATTAAAAATATAAAATTTCAATTATTAGATACATTTATCATTTACTATTTTTGTGATGTTTATCTTTTTGAATACATATTTCACTCATAAAATTCAATGTAAATAATCTTTGCTCAAACATTTTTTTAATTTTTTTTCATGTTTGAACTCATGTTTATTGCAAATTTAAATCACAATTTTAATTTTAATCTATGTCTGGATATGGCCTCGTGAGCTATTAAGTCGAATTTGTTATTCGATTACTAATAGCTTCTCTACTTGCCTTTATCTCATACTATTATATATCATTCACTCTGTTTACTTGATGTATTATTGTTGTTAAACAGTCGTAAAATTTAATAAATAAATTTAAAAATAATTTTGTTTGAAATAATTTAATTTTAATAATATATACCCTTACATTTTAGCGAGTAACAAACTATGTAATTTCGACATTCTTCTCTTATTAGAATTTCTTCCTATCTCTCACAGCTTCATTCATTCATTATCTTGTATTAGTATTATGAACTATTTTTTTCCTTAACAACTCTTATCTGAACGTTTCACATATTTACAGTTTTTCGAAAAATGGTTAACTTTAAAGATTTTAGGAAAATGGGGGGTTTTCAAGTTAAGATTGTGTCAAGTTAATATTGACCTTACCGTGACAGGACTCTACTAACTAAGCTACCGGAGTGGATACCAGCCGGGGACAAATCTTTTATCTTATCTGTCCCCATGTCTCCATGTTCTCGCAAGTTTTGCGATGTATACACGAGAACGAATGTTCTTAGAACATTACTTTAATTTTAAGAACTTAGAGTCCTGTCACGGTAAGGCAGAGGACCCGGGTTCGAATCCCACCCGGGGGCATATCTTTTCTTTTCGAAATAAAAAAATTCTAAAAATATTCTTGGCATAATATTTAGGGATACAATTCTGTAAATACTGGCACCTAGATTGAATTTAAATAATAAGGATAATGAAAGCTAAATTTTTAATACGAAATGAAATAGTAAAAACGGAACGAAGAAAAGGAGAACTGAAGAGGCAAGAAGTGTGGAAATGAATGCCAGGCGTGCCAGTGAACACTATTTCCGTTCTGATGAGAGAGGAAATAAGCAGGTTTACCAACTTTAGTTTATAGGAACTTGCTCCTAATGGTAATAATAATTGTATATCCAAGAACAAAATAAAATAAATATAAAATACAAATACAAGTAAAATTTTAAATAGGCAGTCATGAGGACTCCCGAGAGAAGTGAATACTCCAAAAATTGGAATAATTGCGTTTTTTTTTTTTAAATTTCTATATCGATCGTAGTCTGAATTATTTAAATTTCAAATTTGTAAATTTAATCTTTAACATTAGTCAGGTTTTCACATATACTGACACTCTGAGCAATAATCATATAAATTTGCAAGTAGTTTATTTACAAATAAATGCATATTTTGTGCTACACAAGCTCAATACAAAGATCATTAATTTAATTAAAATAATAATAGTCATATAGTTATATTATTTATACCCTGCATGTGCATTTACATGTTAATAAGCTTTATTTTCATTTTTAGTATTATTATCATCGTCAAGTTCAACACTACTTAATGGATTATTGGTACTTTCAATCATTTCATAAAACAATACATTTAACTATGACAGATAAAAACTTTTAGAGGAAACAAAAAGTGGAATTTTTCAAGTTATTAAGGCTTTAAGATGTTATTAGTATGCATTTCTCAACCATTAATCGACCTTTTAGTTAAATATAATTATTCTTATATCAATAGAATTCTAAACTTTTAGCAAAAGTTGATTAAAACAATTTGTCTAACTCACACTTGGTGTCTAACACTGGCCGCTAGGTGTCACCAGTCTCGCGTAATTCGTCACGAGCATGTAGGTGACGCGAAACGATAAGTTTTCCCCTACCAAAAGTTGCTAAACGCGGCTAAAGAAGTGTTCACTTAAAAAAACATTTTTTACAACGTACCATAGTACAACTATACTACAGCTATAGCGAACTCACCAAGTTTCTCTATTTAATGATCGACCTCAGAAGATGGTTTTCTAAATGAATAATATTATCCCCAAGCCGTGTCGCAAATTACACCTAACCTGTTATCCGCGACAATTTAAATTCAAAATCAATGTCAGGGCCTTTTTAAGCCGGCCTAATTAATTATTTAAATACACAATTTAAATACAATCAGGAAATCAATTATTCATGATGTTGTAGGCGTCCGTGGAAGAAGCTTTTACAAATTGTGCCGCTTTGAATAGAATAGAGGTCTACCTCAAACATGATCTATAGTATTTGATTTGGGTCTTTTTCTCTTTTACAACATAATAATAATAGAGTTTAGAGAACCAAAATGTTCAATTCCTGCAAAAAAAATTGCGTGGATACTTTGTTTAGCAATTGGCGATTCGTTCTTCATCTACCGTGACAATATATACACTCCTACGACAGCTGCAGCACAACAGTTTTAATTTCAGTAATATGTATTATTACATATATTAAGCTTGTAAAATTTTAGGGCTTAGTAAGGAATTCCTGAAAAGTTAATAAGCTATGAGTCGACTGGTGAACGTCCGAAGGGTAGACCTAAGCGAAGGTGGCAGGATTGCCTTAAGACGTTAAAAGCTGGAATGATTTGTCATTCTTCGGTATCGAAATTACTAAGCTCGTGGCTGTGGTCTTTAAATTCAAAAATTAGAATTTATAAAACATCATCATCCCTCCAACTGTCTGTTATCGATGTAAGAAGTGGTGGTTAAGTTTCAGGGATGAATACCGTCTTAAGGTGTTCGAAAATAAGTCATTGCATAGAATATTTGATCTAAAAAAGTTGAAATTAGTGATAATTATATGATCCTTTTTTTTTTTTTCAGAACTTCCTTTATTATATAAAATTACAATTACAAATAGGTCGTAAAAACTATGGCTTCTATATAAAAAAAAACGCTCTGTTACCTTTCGGTATTTTAAGGCGTTACATCGGGCTGAGTCCGCTGAAGGCGGTTTTTACTGGAACCGGCACGAGGCCGCTGACATTATACAATACAAAAGGGTGAGGGACCGTTTAGCGGGATCAAGTGACAGAAAGAACAAAGGAGAGGAAGGAAAAAGGAAATGGAAGGAAGGATAAGGACAAGGGAGTACTTATCTCATCCCTTGATCAAATGTAAGTACATCGACCAAGGGGACATTCTCCTGCCTTCTCCCAAGTTTGGGGGGGGGGTTTAAGTCCCTAAATAGGGGGTTCGAACAGGTCTTCAGCCCATCAAAAAATTTGATGTGCCCCCGACCTATGTACTCGGGCACCGAGGGAAGCCGAACTCCTCCGGATGGTGTTGTTAAGTGCCCCCTCGAGGGATGTGCCACTTACGATCTTCCTAAGGATGGAATTCTGGTAATGCTGCAGGCGCTTCAGCGTTGTTTTGTAGAAGTGTCTCAGTAGTGGTGCACCATAGAGCAACATAGGTCTTATGATGGAGTTGTAGATTTGTAATTTCAACCTCAGTGAGAGCTGCGGCGGCAAGAGCAGATGGTATAGCCTGTGGGATTTCTGTCGTGCCAACTTCAATCTTGCCTGAACGTGCTTTGAGAAGGTTAGGTCCCTATCAACGTTGACGCCAAGGTAGAGGATTGAAGTATATGATCCCTCATCCATGATCTTTTTAAACATAAAACCAGTTTTTTTTCTTAGGTGGGAAGAGTGCTGAGTTGCTATGATGAAGGTTCCGGGTTCAAAGCCGGGTTTTTTATAAATTATTTAATATGTTCACAGACACGAATTTACCCTGTGGGATCAACAGAACCTCCTGGGGCTCACCAAACCTCCGTATAGTGCGTAGCCATAATTGAGGAAAAACCTGGCGGTTGAGCGTGATCCTGAATAAATCTCCGTGTTGTAGAAATAGTAAAAGTCTCTACCATGTACTGTACCCAAGAAGCTTCATGTACTATATGCACACCCAGATACATTTCTGATTCGATTTCTTATAAATTTTTTTTTAAATACTGAATGGCTGGCAGAAATAGGCATATCAAGGTCATTCAACTGTAAGAATGTAAATTGTCAATTGGGTAGCGATTTCCCCTCGCAGGCATGTGCGACAAGTCTCCTTGTTTGAACAGCTGCCAAAAGACTCCGTTTGGTTTCCCATTGAGAAATCACGAGGATTTAGGACTTCTGTCCTGATATCGTAGAAAATGAAAAAAGTATGAACATGAAAAAAAATTTGAAATTATTAATTTAATCCCGAATAGAAAGTTTTGTAAAACATTTCAAAGCCTACAAATGCACACACTTATACATAAGCGTCTCATTAACATGATATACCGCCCTACTTTTATACAACTCAGTTAATTAATCGTAAGTTAATGGCTGTGTCAATCTCATAAATGATCACAATATTGTTTTGTAAACTCGCAGCTATCAATAAAAATGGGTAAAACCAGGAGAGACGGAATATGAAATGAGAATACAAGTGAAGAACTGAAGGTTCCATCACTGAAAACAACCTTAGACTGAACGACCGACAATTTCGATGGTCACATATGTATATGAGTACTAAGAAAGTGCTTGGCAATGAGACCACGAGGTTGGCCTAGAAGAACATATATCCAAGGACTAGAAAAGAGGGAAGACACTGGTTCAGCTGAAGGAACTGGCTAGAGACTGAGATGTGTGGAAGCCGAAAGGCGCAAAAGAAGGGAGAAAAAGAAGAAGAAGTGGAGTAGGAGAATAGAATAAAAATTTCGGATAACGAAAATTGGACATAATATTTATAACCTCATCTTCAGATTCATTTTCTCAGTATAAAAGTTTAAAAAACACTAATTTACTCTTGAAATTTACAAATATATTATAATAATACAACAAGTAAATGGCAGGAATGATACATATTGGGATGAATAATGAGAGGTAGAGAAACAACCTTTTCACAATTGTGACTTCAAAAACATTTCAAACCTCGGAAAAATTGATAAAAATGATTTTGCATTGAATAACCTATCGCTTTCAAATAAAGTAAATATAGGTTTATTAATCAGATATACTTATCAAAGCTGAAGGGAGATTAAGGAAGTTTACAATGCTAACTATTAGGAAGGAATGTCATAATTTCCTGTTTTGTACATTAATAAAAACATAATACCTTAGGTCATGAACCCATTAGTTTACTCAACGGCCATATATAAAATCCAAAGTATCAATGCTTATTTCATATAATTTTCAGTATTTGGTTGAAATGTTCGCCAAAATATAAACAGAAAGTCTCAACTTCATACAAGCAAACCAGAGTAACTATATTTTGTTCATTTCGAAGATACTAAGAGTAATGGGGTGGTAACATTTCGGGGATTTATAAGATCGCTTTATAGTTTGCTTAATCTACATTATTTTTATAATTGAAGCTGTTTTTCTTTGATATTATTCTTGCTTAATACTGTGAATTATTGTGGAATGGATACACCTACCACAATCAATTGGTTGTATTGGAAATAGTTTTTTGGAGGAGGTGAAAACATATGTGTACAGATTCAGGTTAACATATGTTAATGTTGTATTGGGTTTATTAGTTATGGGATTGGTTAAATCTAGTTCTGGCTAACGAATGAAACCAAAAGCTTGTTCGGAAAACACTAATTCACAAACGTCATGGATAAATTTTGGCTGAAGAGAAAGGATGGGAAAGAAACAGAATGGAGGCGTAACGATACGAAAAAGTCGAGGAGTAGGAGTCCTCCGGGAAACAGAGATTCTGAGAGAAGAAAATCGGATCAAGATCGCGATGATAGGATCAACCGAGACAAAGGAAGGGACAATTTTTCAGTCCTAGCGACGCAGGGGATCCAGGCAGGACTGCCAGAGCGCGGTTCACAGAAGAAACTCTGGTCCAAGTCTACGGCGAACAACTGGGAGGGAACCAAGTTCTGCGATGGCAGGACTACGGCAAAGTTCCAGAGGCTGATGGGGATGAAGACTTCTATTTCGGAGGTCGCTAGAGAGGACTGTCTGAAGAAGCAGGAGGTCATGTTCAAGAAGATGGAAGCACAGTACGAGACTGCCAGGAAGGTGACTCACAAGCAGAGGAGAGCTGGTCTCGGCTTCTCCCAGGCAGTCTAGTATTTCGATGTATCGATTAGGTAGTTCCCAAGTAATGATAATATTTATATAATATATCGAAATAAATTAGTTTAGAATTCTTTTTGTCCCTTCTTGAATCAACTAATTTAATTAGGAATTGGATCGAACCCTTGCCTAAATCCCTTTGGATGCCATACTCAAGTAAAATAATTCATCTACAGCTCAGTCATTAATCACAATAAATAAATAGGGATAAATAAATAGAAAATAGGGAGAGGAGCAGCTGAGTGGTAGAGAGCTGAGTTGTCATGCCGAAGGTCCTGGGATAATATCCCGCTCGCTGGCAGGCGTTTATTTCAACTGTTAGTGACCGTACATGTATCCTTTGAGATCTAGGATACTCCTGCGGCACACCCAACCTTTAAAAAGTGGGTACCCAAAATAAGGGGAGGACTGGCAGTTGAGCGTGATCTAGGAAAAATCACCTCCCTGCACAATCGTTGTTCAGGAAACATTACACTCTCTACCATGTCATTCCTTTTAATTAAAGTTTGAAATACCATTCTGGTATATTATAGTTGTTTCTTGACTATATATCCTTACGTAATCCAATTGACAAGAGTGGCTATTCTAGAGATTACCAAACAACCATCGTTGGTCTGCAAAGAAATCATATTCAAATCTTTAATTTGAACTAAAAACGATCAAAGAGTAGATAGACGGCTTGTAGTAGCTAACACTACATGGTAGGTTGGATCAGGCACCCAAATTATACATAAACGTTGGATTTCAAGATCTTCAGACTACTTTAACTATTTTGAAACGATAATGAGAAAATTACAAAAGTGTTCGTCTTAACCTGACTTCTAAAAATATTTAGTTCTCAATAATATTATCAGTGGCGTTTGTTTCATTTTATAATTGAAACATGGGCCATTTTAAAGTAATTCACAAAAGCCTATAAGTATCAGCACGAGCTGCAAAACAGATTCATATGTTTTTCATAGAGAGGTTAGGAGATGGTAAATAATGATGATAGTAAATAATGAAGATTAGAATATCGATTTTCAATCCACTTCATCGAATCATTATATCTCATCTATCAAAACGGCTTTCATCATCATCATAGTCGTTCCTCTCTACCGCTCTGCAGTGTGAGGTTTCTTTCTGTATAGCCCGGACCACACCCTACGATCTTCTACCACTTCTCTCGTTCTATTCCATTGCAGACTTCTCTTTGCGAAGCTTTCCTTAATACCATCTTCCCAGGTACGTCGGGTCTTCCTCTGGACCTTCTTCCTTCAACCTTAGCATCGTATGTCATCTTGGCCAGCCTGTTATTTTCCATTCTTAAAACATGTCCAAACCATCTTAGATTGTTTTCTTCAATGACTTTTTCCGCAGGGTCCACTCCGAGGTTTGATCTATTGATCGAGTTGCGAATCCGGTCTCGTCTTGTTTTCCCCTGTATCTTCCTTAGGAATCTCATTTCTGAAGCCTGGATCCTACTTTTATGTTTGGTGGTCAACGCCCAAGATTCCGAGGAGTATGTTAATATGGGGAGAAAAGTAGATTTATTTACCCTCAACTTTGTGTCCTTGGATACTTCTCTTTTATTCAGGAACCTTTTATTTAGTGCATGGAATAAAACGGCTGTCTCAGAACTATTTTCAATGTTCATTTCACGTAATCCAGTGAGTTTGAAATAAATAGTCTAGTTTCGTTATAATTAAGGAAATAAAGCAAAAGAAATGTTACTAATTAATTTTTTTTCAAAATTTAAATATAATTTTGAATTAATTTTATATTATTGTTTGTGTATTGTTTATTGATTTAACGCCACTGGAGCTTATCAGACGATGCTGCAATGGAAGTCCTAAATTTTGCCTATTCAGGTATAATTATTATGATAGGGATCTTAGCAGTACCTCATACCCCAGAGGATCCGTACCCCTCTTTACGTTCTTTCCGAAGGACGGTATCACTAAGATTTTTTCCTCCGCAATCATGAGCATAGTAGGTTGTTATGATGACCACTAGACCGCAGGTGGTTAGACCCCCTATATCTTTGTCTTTCTAATAGTTATAAATTCTTTCACGAAGTGTTTTACACTAAATTTATATGAAAGCCAAATACATGTCATTGCAATAATATTACTTATGCGCAAAGTTATTTCCGATTGAATACAGATAAGATGAAGTAAGATATATCTGTAGCCCCAGTGAACAAGAGGTTAAGTCGAATTTTGTCCAGAGTTACCTGTATTGAGGGAACCAGGATCATTTCATTCTGGTAGTTTTGGGCTTGGGACGGAGTTTTAATATTAGCAATAACTCCTATTGATGCCCATTTCTGACTTAGCTCGTTCTTCACTTCGAAAATAACACGATTCCGCTTCCTGAAGAACAAAAAATGAATTTTGAAGAAAATTCGACTTGACCACTAATTCTCAGGGCTGTTGATGTAAGGTATAAAATAATCATGAGCTTTTTTCTGATTATATCTCTTAAAGTACATGATTAAAAACGTACTCGTGTTAAAAATAAAATTTAAAAAAATCGTCGGCATTTTATTATTGGCTATTAAGTAGATCATCCATTTTATTATCGATTTGAAATCCAACAATTATGGAACACGCCTAGTCAGCTTTATGCAGTTTGAACCGGTTACAACCAGTTAAAAAATCCGTCCAGAGCTATGGGATTCTATTAAGAAGTTAATGTATTTGAGGAGGCTGGAAACAGAACCGGTTATCCCGTCAGAGGGTGGGATGTGGACAGCTTCCTATCTCAGCGTCATCGCCGATTTACAAGAAGTCGACAAGAAGATACAGGAAAATGTTATTAAATTTCTTTAGCACGCAGTTAACAGATGGATTTCAGAAGGCACAACTCAGAATCTATTAATCAACTATCATATAAATGTATTTCACTGAACTACGAGGCATAAAGTAAACAGAAAAATGAGGGATGATGACAATATTATTTCGTGGAACGCTATATGCTCATTTACCTGCCTCATAGAACTACAATTGTATCTTGTTAAATACAGTGGCGTTATCTGATGGGAAATGGCGTAGCTTTTTCAATTTTATTGACTTTGCCAACTTCTGTTTGTTTATTAATTTAACTCCACTTTATGCTGGTGTGACTAATCAGACGATGTTACAGAGGCAATCCTAAATTTTGCGTATTCAAGTATAATCAGGATATAGACTTTTATACGTCCCCTCCGAGCGACGCATAGTTAAGGATTCTTTAATTCTTTACTTCTCTTGGGCACGGTAGGATGTTAGACTAACCACTACACCTCAGGTGACCTCGGTGGTATTTCCTTTTTCTTTTTAATTTTTTATCAACAACAGTGGAAAATCTTGCACACACCTGTACCTGGCCTGCCTAGATCCCTGGATCATAGCCAATAGATATAGAACTTCCTTATCATCGCATCCGCCGAGTGCCGGATGAATACCGAGACACTACCCTGTGGATGCTTGATCAATCAATATGCATCGGCCATCTAGATCGAATGTGCCTGATGATTTAATTGATGGCGGGTTTAATCATTGCTATTATTAATCAGGCATTGTCTAATGGCCGGCATATTAGGCTACTACCGTTTCCGGTTCTGGCTGTCACACGACCGTTTGCTTGTCTCACACGTTACGGATTAGGGAGCAAATACTTCTTGTGTGAACGAAACCGGTCAGAATCTAGGGCATTTTTGCCTTAGTTACGCCATTTACTTTTACTGGTTAAAAAGTAAATGTTTTTTATTTATTTACTAAAATTAAATTAAATTACCAGTTACTTTTCAATCACTATACTGATCACTAATGAACTGTAGTATATTCGTACGGTATATTAATAGGAGATATAGGTAAAGATTATTAAAGCAATATGTTTATTACAAAAATGCGCATTTTTTATGTCTATATTCTGTCATTTATTAAAATTTCGCAGTATTTTCGGTTTTGGATTATAACAATAGGTCGAACAAATTCATTTTGAGAAATCATTATAAATCTGTTCAAACAGATGGTCATTAAATAATTACAAACAGTTACTTTTCCACCAGTTAATTTTTAATTTCTTCATGTCTCTCATGTCATTGTATCATGTTGTTTTTTTTTTGTTTTTTTTTTATTTTTGTTTTTTTTATAGTCAGACTATCTGCTGATTGTCACTGTTTTGACAGGTGTAGATAAAATTATAAAGAGAAAAAAAAAAAAAAAATTTTAACTAGTAAAAGTAACTGGCGTGCCTAAAGTAAAAAGACCGCAAATTCAAGCTGATATTCAACATTTATCTTTTCTCGTATACTTATTCTACACATCTTTTCGACATTAATCTGTCATAATCTTGTCTGATTCTTCACGGCACATAAGGCAAATGGTCAGTGTCTGAAATAATTAAGCTTTCAATAAGTGTTCAAAAACATAATGTTTTCCTACAATTCTTATATTTCATACTTGACAATGGTGGATTGGAATCTTAGCTATACTAATTGTTGATCCCTACATTCTATACATGCAATTTCCATTTGCTCTAGTTTATTGAGTTCCGTTTTAGTAATAATAATACAATAAAAAGCAGTACTCGGCGTTGTCCTTCAAAGACATAATCCCCTGAACAGCGGTGATGTAAGTACTATAACAAAAGTACCTACAGCTACTATACATCCGTAATAACAGCTTAGAGGCCAGGAAGTCGTCATTGCACGGTGTGTGATTGACAGTTGAGTGTTTATACAAGAGGTGGGGAGTTATAATGGTGGAATAGTTTATTAAATAATGACCTTTTATCACGGAACAGATCTTCTGGCGCCTCTTGTTAATTTAGTTGATGATCTACTTTAGAAATTAATAGACATACAGAAATTTATGGGGGAAGAGTGAAAAAAGAATGTCATATTTTATCATATTGTCGTACATATTAACATGATTAATCGGCGTAGTATGTCCACTTCAACTTTCTTAGGTTGCTACAGTATTGATTATTCAACACTATTGAACCAACCAATAGTCGGGTGGCAAGAGGAATTAGCTATACATTTGGCTATATTTACTTTTTTATTTATTTTTTCTGTACCGCTACAACCTACGAAGGGTTTTGGGTTCAGTATATGGTAGATACTGTACTGTTTCTAGGACAACCAGAAGAGAGGTGATTTGTCCATGATCACGACCAACCACCAAATTAAGGGTACCCTCCTTATAGAGGCTGGATGAGCCCCAGGAGGATCCGTAGATCCCATAGGGTCTATTCCTGGTTGTTAAATTATTTAACCGATTAAATAATTTATCTGCCACACTTGGATTTGGACCCTGAACCTTCCGATTAGCAACTCAATACTGTTCCATTGAGCTAACCCGCTCCCTGGCTATTGTTTTAATTATATTTTTTTCAGTAAAAAGAATCGTTTAATTAAAAAGGAAGAAAATTTTAACAATTTAGCGATAAAAAATAATGTCGACTCACCTCTTCTAACTTTTTCCCATTACTACCAAATTAAAATATTTTTCAAATAAGAAAATCCGATACTTTTGATTTAATTTGTTTGCTAATTTTATTATGTAATGGTTACATCTTTATGAATCTGTGTTACGAGTTATATGACCGTATAATATGTTTTACGAATTAAAAATGTTATTTACAAAAATAAACCTCTCATAGGCAGTTATCAGTAAATATAAGTAAATATACAAGTGTTGCCTTCTTGACCCAAATTTCACCATCCTTGAACCACCGGCACCAACTCGTATCGTCTGCGGGAACCCTAATTAAGTCTGCCATGCAACGGGATATGAACCCAGGACCTTCGACACAACTCACACGCTCACATGCTCTATCATTAAGCCACTCCGCTCCCAAATTTATAATAAATGAGCTTAAAAAAAATTAAAATACTGTTTGAAGTTTCCACGGCCACAATTTATACAAAAATCTTCAATGGTTTCTTCTGTTTTCGACCGTGTCGCTAAATTCCTCGACAACGTTTCGCCAGAACATGCTGCTGGCTTCCTCAGGCGTCTCTATTCAAGCCCTGAGGATGCCAGCAGCATGTTCTGGCGAATCGTTGGCGAGGAATACCGGTCGGATACGGAAGAAACCATTGAAGACTTTTGTAAAATAAAAAATGTTTTTATTTCATAAAGTTGTTTTACTAAATAATCTTTTTAAACGAACAATTCATACGAAACGACCCAATATGATACGCAACAAGCAGAGATATGATAAGGTAAGCAACTGGTTGGTATACCAAGGCTACAGGTGATCTGTACGCCTACTTAATAGTCATCCTTAGACATAACCAGCCGTTAAAAATAAATTAAGTTCCAAGTTATCTGCATGCAAAGGAGCAAAAGAATATTAAATCTCTCTGACTTCATCCTCAATGAATGTTCTCTTCCATTGAAAACAATAATGGGCTTCATTAAATATGTATCTCAGTTCTTATATATTAAAATCAGTCTTATTACATATTTTGATGCTCTATTCTATTCTATTCTATTCAGTCTGTTGTTTCGGACAATTTACTTTATTAAAAACATTATTTTTTTAAGTATGGTATCCATTACCATATTTTCTGTGTAGATATGTTAACGAGATCATTAGAAAAAATGATCGGAATCACTCATGAAGGTTCTGGGATTCAGTACATGGTAGAGACTGTTGTGTTTCTTGGTCAACCTCTATATAGAAGCTGGGTGAGCACCAGGAGGGTCCTAGATCCCATAGGATCCCATCTCTGGTCACTAAAAAATTAAATCAAAGGCTACCAGCAGCGGGATTTGAACCCAGGACCTTCGGCATTGATAACTCCATTGAGCCACACCGCTCCCTCTTTCTTTACGAAGTTGTGATTATGTCTTATGGAAGAAAACAGAACAAATTAATTTTAAATAAGGTGTTCCTAGATTCCTAAAAATCATTTTGTTACTAGTAATCATCTTTATTTATTACCCCATGGTGGTTAGACACCAATTAAATACAGCAACTCAGAAATCTGTTGCACATAATCGCTTGTCCAATCAGGAGGAGTGGTACCAAAATTATATTCTAGATGAGTTATGCCCTAAAAAAAAAAGAACGGAGAGTACATAAATCACAGATCTGGCCAACAAGTTCTCAACTTGGGAAATAAAAATAAAAATAGAAAAAAATCCAACCCAAAACACAAGATAAACCCGCTATCCTTGAATGGCTAGATCTAGGCAAGTCGGGAGCTGATAAGGGAGTGCCTTTCCATCTCTCTCTCTCTTTACAATTATATATATATATATATATATATATATATATATATATATATATATATATATATAATAGTAATATTACATACATTTTTCTCAGCATATAGAGCATACTGATGAATCTACTAAAATGTCACACTTACTTTCTTTTATTTGTATGTAAGAAAAACCATTTTGGTTTATTATTTTTAAATTAAATTAAAAATCAACTTTTATAATCGAATGGTAGCTAAGTTTGTAGACCTATGAGTTACTGAGCTGTAGGTTCTAGGTAACCAGCGGTGCTGGCACCAAGGGAAAACGAAGTGGATCAGAAAACTATAAATTTAATTGAACTATCTGCTGGGAATAGAAAGAAGAATATTAAGAATGATATTTGAACCGAGGAGGATATGTGAGGAATACCGGGTAAAAAAGAACAGTGAACTGTATGAACATATTGAGAGCTTAGAAACTTCGATGAGAAAACGGATACTGAAATTCTTCGGATATATGAAGAGAATGAACCAGGATATGTTGAAGAAACTAATATTTGATGGAGTGAAGACATTAAAAAATGTAAAGGTTATCTTGAGAGGAAGTAAGTTGAGAGAATGGGTATCAGAGGCGAGGAGTACCAGGATAGCGGGAAATTCCGGGTGAGGTACATAAAAGATTCTTGTAGGGGTAGAAAGAGGCAGGACAGTAAGAAATGGACGGAAGAGCGCAGGAAGGAGAAGACAGAGATGATGATAAAAATATCGGTGGGAAGGAAAGAAAGCAAATGGACATTGTCTGGCCATGAGAATTGTTGATGGCGATAGCAAAAGCCAGGCGTAAATAAAATTGAAGTCTTTTGAACGGTATTATTGGTTCTGATGGAATATGATAGATAGAGATTAGATTCCGGTTAGTTATTATATGATTGGAACTTAACTCAGGATCTGTTCGACCTACAGAGCTGCATTTGGGCTAAAATTGTGACACATGTCACTTAGGGGTTTTAAAAATAGTTCACGTCCGATTCTCAGACCTGCTGAATATACTCAAAATATTTCATAAGAATCGGTCGAGTCGTTTCGGAGGAGTTTTGTTACAAACAGTGTGACACGACAATATTATATATTAGATAGAGCTGAGGTTCCGGTTAATCATTATTTGATTGGAACTTAGCTCAGGATCTGTTAGACCTACAGAGCCGCGTTTGAGGTCAAATTGATGCAAATTTTATCTTTTTAAAGAATGGTTATTTACGTTTTTTCCCTAAAACGCACCGATTAGGTCAAGTCGTTTTGGAGGAGTTTTTGTTACAAACACTGTGACACGGCAATTTTATATATTAGATATGTATACATATATTTATAATTATTATACTATATGTATATATTATGTTAGTAATATATATTTTATAATTATATATATATATATATATATATATATATATATATATATATATATATATATATAAATAGCAGTAAGAGGGGTGTCGTCCCTCCTACGCCAGTTGTGAGTTTGCTCCAGTAGTCCAAGCCTGTCTTACATTCTCGAGGAATAGGGAGGGTGCTTAAGAAATGACACGATTTAGCAATGCAATAAGACACTTTGCTCATAATACAGGATAGAGTTCTTGTGGAATGACATGTTGATGATGATGAAGAGTGTTGCTGAGCGAGCGTACAAAGAGGCCTCTCATGTGAAGACATCTGCAAGGATGGTTAACTAATTGGCGCCTAGATGTGATTTATGTCAACTCCTGTCAGTAGATTAGACACGTATCTTCGTGCGTGTATACACATTTTTGAGATTCGTATATACAATACATAAACGCCCATTGTTTATCTTTACAATCGTCTATTGTTTTTTAAAAGTAAAAGTAAGTTATTGTTGTGTATCCAATCCGAATAAATTGAGATCAAAATCTGAACTGCAGACTTTAACTTAATAATTATCGGATATAGAATCATTCAGATTATTTAACAACTATTATATTATATACATATTATTTTGTTTGCGGCCAGCTAAGGACCTCGATATTTAGTTTTTAGCTCTATCTTTCTTCTCATCCAATATTCTTGCATTCTCTCTTTCTCTCCTCCGTCCATCCCCCACGCCCAGGGTTACCAAAAGATCCCTAATGTTTAAATCACTTTCTGTCCAGGCAGTCATCGGTAATTCCAAGTCTTGTAAGTCCTCGTTCATCTGCTTAGCATAACTATTCTGTATTTTAGGTCGTATATTTTATTGAATAAATGTTTAATTAATATTTTATGATCCCTCCTGACCCATGTGCCCGTAGAAACTTAGTCGTTTTTTCCAAGTTCTCTATCGTTTCGTTCTTCTTTTCTCCTCTGAGATATTCTTGGGCCACAAATCCTTCTTAATATTCTCCTTTCGATCTTCAAGAGCTTCCCCAGGTTTTGGAGATTCACTGTTTCCGTGCCAAATAAAACCACTGGCCTTACGACAGCATTGTAGTGTCTAAATTTTCTATTGGTGGATAGATTTTTTTTTAATATGTATGTCTTATTATAATTTATTATTAATATATTTATTTTATCATATTAACAATAAGTCGATTTTGCATAAAGGTCTCTTACGTAAGGACAAAACAAAATAACTACTTATGTAAAATGTTTATAAGGGAATATTCTATAAAAATTCTTTCGTATATACTAAGTTATTCGAAATATATAAGTAAATGGTAATCTATTTCAAAGGATCGGAGTGGCTCAGTGGTAGAGCACTGAGTTGCCATGCCGGAAATCCTGGTTCAAATCCCGCTGCAGGCCATGACTTTTATTTAGTCTGTTTGCAGCGGGAGTGGATCGTATAGGATCTAGGATCCTCCTGGGGCGTACCCATTCTCTATAAAATATCATAAAAATAGGGTACCCAAAATAATGGGGGGAAATCTGGCAGGTGAGCGTGACCTAGGACAAGCTACCTCCTTGCAGAACCGTTGTCCATGAAACAGCACAGTCTCTACCATGTACTGAACCCCAGATCATTTATAGGCTGTAATGGTACAGGTTAATATATTTCAAGTAAACTAAATCCTAACAATTATTTATATCTAGTTATAGTTTTTATGTTTTCACTTCAATTGATTGTTTTTAATCATCGTAATAATATCAATCTCGCGAAGATTAATTCTAAAAGATTGATTTGAATAATCTATGAATAAATGAATAGATAATAGCCGACTGGGTCTAGTTATTTACGACTCTGACATTTGTGCCTATAAGATTTAACTAGATCAATGCCACAACATGTCTAACAACACTATAAAATTCTTCTAGGTCGAGGTTTCTGTTGAAATTTAGAATTACATTATAATAGTCTATAGGATCATTGTCTATTATTAAAACTATAACAAATTATTGCAACTAGGTATATTTTTTTACACAGTTAATAGTGGTAATATTTTTTATAAGTAGTACAGTTAGCAGTAAAAGCTTACCTTTTTATTTGTAGCAGTTGATAATTTATGAGGATAATAAATATACAAAATATATAAATTAAAAATAATGTTTCTATACCATTATGACATTTGTAATCGTTTTAGTAAAGTTATTATTAAAATATTTGATATTACTCACTACGATTTCGAACTATCTTGGAACAGGAAACAAACAAATAAATCTAAGGGAAGGCATATTTATTAAACGCTGGTTTATATTCTTGTTTAATAAGGAAAGAAAAATATTAGGAAGAATGGGGAGCTGATGGAGGTGTATGGAGAAAGTGGACAGTGGCATGGTGGCATTGATAAAGAGAGGCAGAAAGAGATGGACAGGACCTGTGGTGAGAATGGCATACCGCAGGATGCCAAAGAGAATACTCTATGGAAATCCGGAAGGCAAACGAAGTAGAGGACGTCCTTGAATCAGATAGCAGGACGATGTCGCGGAGGACTTAAAGCTGCTGGGAGTACAAGAATGGAGGAAAATAGCGCAGGATCGCAGGGATTGGTTGACTGTGCTGGTGAAGGCTCGTGTTCTTGCAGGACCGTCAAGCCAAAATAATAATGATAATAGTTTGCTTTATTAATGAGGAAGGTCTGAATTTTAGTTTAGTATTGTATAACTTAATAATAATTATTCAATAATATAGCAAAAAAACAAAAAAATAATTTCTTCTCAATATTTAATATCTTTTTTTTTTTGTAAAGAACGGTTGACAGTAGATGTTATTTTATAATAAAATTGATCGATACAATGAAGGATTAACACGCAGTGAAGAACTAAGGTTACAAGAATTAATGCTGTGGACAATGTAGAATTAATACACGAATTAGTTCAGCTCACTCTCTCCAAGGTATTGCGTGCCTACGTTTCAGCCTAAGTTTTTTTTCCATCTTAAGAGCTTATAAAAATAAATAACAATATCATGAGTGGCTACACTGAAACCACCGTGTCATCTGCCTCTTCACCGACCAGTTTCCTCGCATGACTTGAGATTTTACTACTTTTAATCCGAAGATCGACTCAACTGCAGCTTTTCTCCGAAACTAGAGCTTTAACACATGGTCTTTTCTCCTAGAATTCATAACTTCCGTACTTCAGTCAAATATGATGGTAGGAGGAAGATATAAACTGTACTATAATCATCATAAAAAGTCACAATAAATCGATTTAAAAAAAAATTATTTTATTGAATTGTACCACTGTACAGATGTATATATATCTAGTTCAAGGGCTATATGACTAACTAGATACATGAAATGACATGTAGAGGCACTACCCACTGGCAGCACTCTGATAACATTTCTATAATATAAGCGATGAAATTGGATGCAAGGATGGAAACTAGTGGGATTGGATGGGCCTGGAGTTTATTATGGAATGATAGGTATCTGGAATGGGCTAAATCGGTAACATATGGAACGTTAAGGTCTTTACGGATGGTTTTATTTGTGACACAATAAGGAGCGTTTAGGATTTTGCGAAGGATTTTGGATTGCAAGGATTGAATACGAGAGGAATTCGATGGTTTGGTGGAGCCCCATAGTTTCTTATTTAAAAATACACATTAATGATTTAAAAATACACATTTTTTAATATTTGTCAAGATTACAATAATAAATCATTATACAGTGTTTTATCTGTTTGTTTTTATTTTTCATTGTCATTATTATTTTTATTATTGCAATGTTTTCGTGTACAGTTCTAAAAAGGGGAGAGAGATCTCAGCCTTGGCAGCAAAGAAGGTCGTGAGAGAACTTCAGATAACATCAAAAATCTATCAACCTTCGAAAATATTATATGTAAAATACATTCTGTATAATATACATTATGTATATCATTCCTAATAGCGAGTATGATTAAGATAAACATAGTGCAAAGTATAAAAATAATTCGTATAAAACTAAAAATCAATCAAATTATCCTGATATAACGAAAAAATCTACATTTTTGAAAGTATAAATAAACTTTGTGAGTAGTTTATATTCTTATAAAAAATTACATAAATATCATTTACAGAAATTATACCTATTGTAGCATAAATCATATCATATAATTTATTCATTATGATTGTATCATATCATTATACAAGCATAAATAGTAAATTCACTACCCTCCCATAGGAGAAGCGTGTAAGAGAAAATGTAATAAAGTATTGTTTTCGAAATAAATAATTAGCATAAATTATTTAACAACGTGTGGAGCATGATAGCTTAGTGGTAGAGTGCTAAGTTGCTTGGCTGAGAGTTCACATCCGGCTGTGACAGATAAATTATTTAATCTGTTAACAGATACGGACGAACCCTGTGGGATCTGCATCCCTCCTGGAGCTCACTTAGATTCTAAAAGTGGGCAAAGGCTAACACTTAACAGGGTGAAAACCAGGCGATTGAGCGTGATCTTGGAGAAATTACCTCCATGCACAACCGTCATCTTATGAACAGTCTCTACCGTGAACTAAACCCAAGCCCCTTCATGGGTTGTAGTGCTACAGGATTTTATTTATTTTTAATTAGAACAGCTTTATGTTTTTATATATTTTAGTATGTTATATAATTATAATATGAAGTAGTCGGGACGAAGTAGAAACATTGCTTGCAACAGCCAAGGACGATTTACATTTTTTTATTTATTATCGCCGTTCAAATATGAATGTTACTTTTAAAATAGTTAGCCTAGATTCCTTAAAATTAATATTTTTAATTTTTAAATACGATATATAATTATATATTACGAAGTAGCTGAGACGAAGTGCAGTACATTACTCATAAGGACCAAGGACAAGGCTTTCGTTTTTTTTGCCATTTAAATTTGTATTTTATTTTAATATGCACGACCTAATAACCTTAGAAAATACCGACTTTTCAATTATAATATATTTATGATTAATATTATATGATCTACTATATTATATAATTATATATTACGAAGTATCAATGACGAAGTAGCTTGCTTACTCGGAACGGCCAAGGACACCATAGAGCCCAAACAAACCTTCGCTTTGGCCATGTAAGGACAGCCTAAGACACCCACCTCATTCCCAACCTTAGTTTACTAATCAAGCTTTAAGTTTAGTCGACGAGTTCATTTACAGTTAACGCTAAATCTTTTAAAACATTTTTACCTAAACCACTATTATTAAAAGAAAACTGTACCAATACAATTTATGAAGAGTCTTTGCTTCACTACGCGGTATAGACTGTACTGTTCCTTGGACAACCGTTTTGTAGAGAGATGATTTGTCATATGTCACGCTCACGGTTTTAGGTACTATTATGTGTTAACCATAATAAGTTAATAGCGAAACCTCCCTATAAAGAACATCGATTGGTCTTGCTGGTTAGTCCGAAAAAGAAAGGTGTTCGTTGAGGAGGGGTATCGAAACTAGTTTATTAATTGAAATTTTCTGAGCAATATTCATATATTTGTTCGTAATCAAAACTCGATAATTTTCATAACACACAAAAAATGTTTTTATTTAATCACTTCTATAGTCATGAAAATACACAATATATATATATATATATCTGCATGATTCACCAAATGCATACAGTACAGTGCAAAAACATAGAATGTACATTATCATGTGAATAACATATCTCTTAAATTTACAATTCTATTCTAATCTAATTGATATACATAATTAACTGATAACGCACATCATTCCTTCGGATCACTTGCCTCAGAAACAAACCCAAAGAAATTATATCTTTATTTATAGTTTATGCTTATTCTTATATGCAACGCAAGTAATGAGTAACGCAGTAATAAATAGTATAGATGCACTTAGAATTATGTGAACGTCATTAAAAAGTTGCCCAATTTAAATTTTAAAAAATAATATAGAAAATGATCAGGGATGTGGTGAATAAAATTACACTCCCTATTTGTTTTGTTTTTACCCCTGATGGCCTAAAGTTAGTCCGAAACGTTGCCAACAATAAATAGTTTATACTTATCGATGTGTAAGATTTTATTAAACGCACTCATGGCCAAGTTTATTCATTATTATATCTACTGTCAACCATTTCAATTTAAATTTTTAAAAATAACAACAATACACGGCCGAGGAGGAAGAATATTAGGGACCAAGAGGTCGGCCGACAGAATTCTCAACCTTCAAGATAAATGGAAAGTCCACCCTCCATAACTTCAGGAGGTGCATCAAGGGATTAGACCAACCAAAGTGTGTTAGACATCATGTAGAAATAGAGTTGCAGATGTGAAGGATCTCCCCAAAGGAAAACCCAAACCTTCTGCCGAAGGGCGATCGAGGAGTCAGAGGATGAATGACTGGCATGAAGCCAGAAGAAATGTTGCAAACAAGACATATTTTTCTTAATATTCATAGAAATGTTTTGTTGTTTTTTTCCTCGTTGCATCTTGATGCTATTTCTAGTAATATTGTATAATAAATAATTAGTAAATAGTCTTTCTGTAAAGAAACACAAAACAAATAAGACCTTTTGTTTACATTCAAAAGTTTTCTTGCAACTTCCAAGTTATCAACACTTTACTTAAGAATTTATATGATAAAACTCTGCACGATGTTAGGTATCCTTGATTTTGAGTAGATGATCTCTATGTAAATGTATATGTTGTTGATTCATAGCAGACTACGCAACTGTACTTGGAAATCTAAGAAGTTGTAGTAAACTGTATGGTGCGTGGTAGTCAAAGAAGAAATCATTCATAAGCTACCTGAATTATGTCAGAGGTTTGGTATGTCCAATTCAAAAACACAAGGACATCTTGTTTAGCAGGACATTTTCTGGAGATTTATCCTCGAAAGATCTACAAACAAATAGCGTAAAAAGATTTATTTTGAGGGAAGTTTTGATAAAGTGGTGCCGCGTTAAAAGTTGTACGAAGTATTTTTAGACTCTAAATAAGTTTTAATGTTTTCATATTTGATTTTAATTTTTTTTGCAGACCTGTGTTATGTTTGATATCATATTTTTCATAAATTTCGGAGGGTAGGGATCATATTCCGCTGAATACCCCTCTCAGGATACGCCAATCATCTTAATAAAATTGTTGGTCATTATTTTTAATAATTAATATTTATTAATAATGGATATAATTATTAAAATTCTCATCTACTCGAATATACAGACATAAACACCTTCACACTTAAACAAAATAACAATCACTCATAAACTAAAATTTAATAAGGTCAGATAACGAATCAGAACGCAATATCTAGAAGGCTGTGATCCGGAGAAGTGTAATTTACGATAATACACGGTTATTATAAGGTTACGCTAGTTTTTTATAATAACTCATTTAAATAATTTCATGGGCTTCAAAAAAGTATTCAAGAAATAACACTTATACTCTTTAATCGGATTCATAATTCGACCTAATGATCGATTTATTAGGTAGCGATTTGATCAGTTTCAAACGTGTTGATTTATTCATTAGATACTGTTCGCGAACTAGTCGTTCAAATGATTGGTTAATGCCGGTAGTTTAACTTTCCCTATATATAATATTTTTAAAAAAGTTTCTGACATGTAATAAACGTATATTAGTCGTTCGTGATGGCTTAACAACTGCGGTTTATAGGCAGTTGTCATAATATAAAATGGAAAACCTACATAGGCCTGGTTGGATTTAGAAAAATATCACCACGTTCTCTCTCCCTACCCCTTCAATCAAAAGCCTTTTTGTTGTATTCTTTATGTTGGGAGTAAAAAGTTATTATTATTTGTGAACATCTAATTCATCCCTCTTATGTTGAAGTATGAATTAAATATTTAAAGGCTAAACATACTGAAATATTTACCGAATACCTAAATATGTATTTATATAAAATAAACCTTATAGGAATTGATTTCAAAGGTAAAGATACCATTTTTGAGTTGTGCAAGGGATTTTATGCTGTTATGGCTGATCGGACGATGCTACAGCGGGAGCCCTAAACTTTGCTTATCCATATGTAATTAGGATAAGGATCTTGAAGAGTATCTAAAATCGTACAATATTTTTTTTAAATCCTAGGGTCACCAACCGAGCTATGCTAATTGAAAGACTCGAACATGTCAAGGTGGATTTAGAGACGTTCTTAAAATCTGAAATTCGAATATTTTGATGATCAGAATACACCACTTCACACAGATGCAAAAAAATAATCTTTTTTTCAACCGAGTAATACATTACTAAATTTATACAATAATTTTACAATGGGAATCATAAACTATTTTATTTTCATACATGAATTTAAACATAATTGATAACAGCTGCATGGACTAGAGAAAGCACATCCTCTCTGTTTAATTTTTTACAAACAAATGAATAATTGCCTGGAAAAATGGCGCATGTTACATTTTTCAAAGTTAACGGGAGAGGCAAAATAAGAACACGGGTCATTTAGGCGACTGTCACATGCGCCCTTCTTACATTTTATAGATTATGCACTTACGCCCTTGTAAGTAACACTAGTAAGGTTAGGATATCTTCACATGCGCCTTTCTTCCACTGGAACTTCGTCTCTTGAGAGACCGATCATCCTCTGATATGGACCACGATTTTGCCATCCCTGACCACTATTGACTGTTTCGGCAACTAAAAACTAACGTTAGCTGTAGTGGCCATCACATGGACCTTGTTCCACAAAAAAAAACGAAAACAGAAAAATGTAACATAAGAGGCAACTATTCAAATATTTAAAAAAATAATATATTCTCGTTCGCTGGTCTAACAGTATCAAAGTTGTTTCTTATTCTATACGCATTGCTTCTGGACAACGTCATTGGAATCACTCCAAAACAAAATTCCTCTGCTTTGGTCCTAGATTAGTTTATCCCTATCAATAAGAATAAGGAACACATAATAAACTGCATATATTAATTAATATGATGGAGATCAGTGTGCCAGGAGCAAAGGAATATTAAAGATGTATGACATCACCGCGAATGAATCCTCTTTTCCTTTACAAACGGAATGTGAAGGCAACCTCTAAGGCGGTGGTTATTCAACTAGTTCAAGATAAAAATCTAAAAACAGTTTGATATCGAATAATAAATAGCAAAACTAAATATTTAGGTCTGTAATTTATTATGTAATTAAGTTTATATAAACTATTGTATTAGTAAAGGTTTTTGAAATCCGTTTCATGACCTCTACAACAAGGCGCAGAAGGTTTTGGAGATATCTGATTTTTTCATGATACATGTGTTAACAAAAAGCGGTCTCCTTTGGATCAAATGTGCTGAACTTCAGTATTATGACATCTAAGCATATTGTAATGTATATTATAATTAAAAATATAATAAAAGTTGGGTTATATTTTAACTAAAATTCCGGTATTCTAAGGTCTGTTAATTAAGTGCTGAACATTATTGTGTGAATTGGCTTGGCGTTAGAGAAATATCTTTTGAGGTCTCATTTTAGTGAAAATGGTATCTTTGTCGCGGAGATAAGTCACGTGATTTTTTTTTTCATAAGAGATTTACGGGAACAGATAGATACACCTACCTAACCAAGTATCTTAATATAAATAGAAAAAATGATTCACCAAATAAAAAAGTTATATGAATGATAGAAAATTAAAAAAATATCATTCCTAAAATAAAAATCATCATTACTCCAAAAAAAAACAATCATTAGTATAAAAATAAGAAAAATAAATTGTTTATACTATAGGAATGTTTTCAAGATGATTTATTGTATTTGACTTAGCTTTATTTATATTTATTGTTTATTTATTTTGCTATGGTTTGATAGGTAAAACTTATTAAAGTTATTTTTTTTAAATATTCTTAATTTTTTGAAATTTAATTTATGATCATTGTTTTCATTGTGTTTATTCATTTGTCAATATATTCCATTAGCTTATATTTACCTTATATATATATATATACCTAAGTATATTTGTTTCTTATTTTACTATGTATATATGGTATTAATTTATACTTACAGCCCTAATACTATAATTACCCATGAGTGAGGAAGCATATATTTTGGAGAAAAAAAATCCTTTAAATATCTAAATTACTAGTAAATAACTAACCAGATACTATTTCACCAATTAAAATCTCATCAAAAAAATAAAGAAAAAAATAAAGTAAAATCTTATAATTCTTCTTTCCGGCGCTACAACTCGTGGCGAGTCAAGGGTTCATGTAGCATCAACCGCCAGTCATCTCGGTGCAATGCTGCTGCTTTCCAGTTCCTTATTCCCAAGATGGAAAACGCATCCTCTGCCACTTCATCGGCCCACCGTAGTCTTGGCCTGCCGATTCTCCTCTTGGCGGATAGCTTTTTTTCGAGTATTTTCTTTGGGATTTCATCGTCTCTCAATCTAGCAACATGCCCCGCCCAGCGAAGCCTTCCAACCTTTATGTATCTGACGACGTCGATGTCGTTAAAGAGGCTTGCTATTTCGGCATTTGTTCTTTGTCTGCAAACTGGTCCAAAAATTCTCCTAAGGATCCGTCTCTCGAATCTACTTTCTCTAATCTACGAGTTCTTGAGCTCGCGAAATTGTCCAGGACTCAGAACAGGCCTAACGAGGGTTTTGTATAGTTGTACTTTAGTGTTGCGTGAGAGGTTTTTGTTTCGGAAGTTTTTTAGGAGCCCGAAATAATATTTGTTTGCAGCCAATAACCTTCTACTTATTTCTTGGTGCATATTACTTTCAGAGTTCACCCCAGAGAGCCCAAATAAATATATTCATTTATCCACTCAAATATGAAGTCTCCGATTTTTATATGGGTATCCTGTTGATCCTGTCCTTGCAGAGAATCTCGAATATACTTGGTTTTTAACTCATTCAAAAATCATATAAATGCAGACAAAATAAAGCACATTACACTTCAAAATCACAGAAAACACTCATAAAAATATTTCATTAGTTTATTCTAATGGAAATAAAAACTAATAACATTATGTCTAATAATGTTGCAGTTAAGATGGAGGAACCAGAGGAAAGGCGAGAAAGGAAGAAAGGATTCTGGCACACGTTCAAGAAGGGTTTCTTGCCCATCATGACTGTTGTCTGCACCGCACTCGGTGTGATGGTTGGGCTCATTCTAAGGGCAAATGCTGAAGGGAAGTAAGTTTATCCATAACTAAATGAAATGTGTTCAGACGCCACAATAGTGTGTATTTTTGTGTATCGACTGCTCCTGTATTTTTAAAACTTTTATTTAAGGATTTCAGCCTTTTTTGTGCCTGCCCTCAGTAACTGAAAAAAAAATTCTATAGATACTGCCACAAAAATCATTCCTAAGATTTTAATAAATTATTATTAATTAACTGCAAACCTTAATATAACTATTTAAAAAAAAGTTCAAAATCAAACTAATATAAGATAATAATATAGTTTTATTTATTTTTTTATGAACCATCCACCCAGTGGTAAGAAAAGTTGTGTGAAGAAGTTTTAATTATTTTTTATTAGCTTGTTAATAACAAATGTCTTAATATATAGACCATGGAGGCCGAGATACGTGATGTACATGCAGTTCCCCGGAGAACTCTTCTTGAGGATGCTTAAAATGCTCATCATTCCCCTGATGGTGTCCTCAATCACAGCTGCTGTCGGAGGCTTGGACCTCTCCTTGTCCAGGAAGATCGGTGTGAGGGCTATCCTCTACTATGCTGCTTCCACCGGTTCCGCCGTCATTGAGGGAGTCATCCTGGTCACCCTCATCCACCCCGGCAACCCAGACATCTCTGCCGCTCCGAAAGATCTAGGAGCTGCAAGGAACAGCACCACTACTGACACACTCCTTGATCTGGTCAGGTAATATTGTGAAAAAACATTAATGAGAGCAAAAGCCACAAATCCCAACATCATTAAGGCAGATGTATTGACATTATGTTGTTTACAGAAACATGTTCCCGCCAAATCTGATCCAAAGTTGCATTGCACAGGTAAGTAACACCTTGAAATTATCATCTTTGCACAGTTATTAATTATATAAATCAATATTATTATCAATTCTTAAATATATATTTAAGAATGTCACTTCCGACATATTATTAGATACCGATCAATAAATATATTGATGGGCAAATAGCTACTAATTACTCTCTTAGTAGATTATTCATTATAATTATTGATGATTTACTATCTTGTATGACCTACTCTACATTATGTATAAGATATCAAATGCTAACTATGACTGATTTTTATTGCCTGATTAATGGATTAAAGCAAAGCTTGCATTGAGTAAAATTGTTAAACAATTTAATTTTAACTTTGGAGATTTTTGGTTAACTCTTGCTAACTAGATAGAATATGTTTGTTTGTTCATGTGTCTATCATGAAATTTATTCCAGGACTATCTACCAGATAATACCTAGCGTACATACTTGACATGGGAAAAAACTTTAAAATGTGTGAATGTATGCTTCTGTTTTGATATCAAACTAAAGTATTTCACAATTCAATTGTTTTTATAAAAACGAAAATGAATGACAACTTCCTAATTATGTTTTTTTAAATTATTGAATTATATTTTTTAAATAATTATTGAAAACATATATTATTTTTTTGTTATTTTGCAGTATAGGACAGTTTTGACGCCACCAGTAGTCAATGGAACGATTGATGGAACAGGTATACCAGCTTTATAAAGTAGCTTTATTGGTATCATTAAATGAGACTAACGAATTTCTTAATTGTGAAGATACAATAGCCAATATTTTAAATAAAATAAAAATGTTTTTATATGTAAAGTTAAAATAAAAATATTTATTCATTGTAAATAGCAAAGTATAATGAATAATAATATTTTAAAAATCCAAAATAAAAAAAGATTAACAGAGTTTCTTTTATGGATCCATTATCAGTCCTTTTCATATGCTAGATTTTTTTTTTAGTCGATAAAATGAACTGTGATACTCCTGAGAGAAATAAAGTTTTCACCACAGATTAAAAGTAACAAGTTATGTATTAGAAAGTGAGTATTTCTTATAATGAACTATTTGGTTTTTCAGCTGCCTTAGAAGATTGGAACATAACTGGCACATACGATGAAGGCTCAAATGTATTAGGTTTAGTGATCTTTGCCATCGTTCAAGGTATTGCTATTGGCAAGATGGGAAAAATGGGAAAACCACTTTTAGACTTTTATGAAGCGCTCGGAGAAGTTACCATGCTTATCACCAGATGGGTTTTATGGTAAGTAATTGAATAATTGTAAATATGTAATTTCATTTCTTTCGAATAATTATGTTCATAAAATGACAAAATTTTCCTTTGGGTTGTTTCAGGCTATCACCAATGGGTGTGTTTTTCCTTGTAGTTTCCAAAATTTTAGAGGCTGAATCATTTGCAGCGATGGTCGGGCAACTAGGATTGTATTTCCTCACTGTAATCCTTGGTTTGACAATCCATGGGCTGTTTGTTCTTCCAATGTTTTACTTCATCTGTTGTAAAAAGTTTCCCTTTAAATTCATCGCTAATATGGGACAAGCTGCTATTACGGCATTTGCTACAGGCTCAAGGTAATGCTAAAATTCACTTATGATTAATCATTTTAAAAAATAGTAAAATATTTTAATTATTCTGCAAACTTAATTATTAATATTAACTTTAGTTCAGCATCTCTGTCAGTCTCTATGCAGTGCTTGGAAGAAAAGAATAAGGTTGATGTGAGAATCAGCAGGTTTGTTATGCCGATTGGTGCAACTGTTAATATGGACGGTACAGCTCTTTATGAAGCAGTTGCTGTGATATTTATCTCTCAAATTCGACAGATGCAACTCTCCATTGGCCAGCTTTTTGCAGTCAGGTAATAACTATTCATCTAAATAATTAGACTGTGTTATTATTAAATAAAAATAGTGCTCTACGATAACTACTAGTATAGTAACTATGTATAGAAAACATCTCGTATGAGAGACAAATATAGAATATAATGAATGACCTGATTTTCTTTTAATATAAAAAAACGGTTTCTTTTTTTGATAATGTTCAATATATAATAATATAATAACACCTGATGATTTTATTATAAAACATAGCGTAATATATCTTAAGTATTTATATTATTGTTTAGAGGTAAATTAAACCCAATTATCTTGAAACATTATTAATTTTTAAAAATGTGAAATTTTTTAAAAACAATAAAAAGAAAACAATTAATAATCTTCAACTTTCATTCTTAATGAAAGTAAAAATTTCATTTTAAAATAATTAATGGTTTTGAAATCCTAAATTATATTAATATTTATGTAAGTGTTACCTACTCGGTTCATTCATTTAACAGAAAAGTTTTGTTAGTTCAAGAAAATCAATTTATTCTTGTTTTTTATATATACTGTTTGTTATTATATATTATATTATATAATATGTTGTTTGTTATATATATCGTTATTCTTATCTAATAATTATTACTTTTAGCATTGCTGCCACTTTAGCAAGTATCGGAGCAGCGGCAATACCTCAAGCTGGTCTTGTAACAATGGTCATGGTTTTGGAAACTGTTAATCTCAAAGCTGATGACGTCACTCTTATATATGCGGTCGACTGGCTTCTGTGAGTATTTTAACAGATTATTAACTGCCATTGTAGTGTAACAGTTCAATTTAGTGAATTCAGCTTTTATTATTAATATTTTGAGATTTGAGTAGCTCATTAAATAAGCACCTTTCATATCTCTCGCACCTAAGTTTGAATCCAGCTCTGATAGTTAACAATTTATTCTGTTGGCTTTGTTATGCCAACCCTCTGGGTTCCAGGAGACCTTCCTGAATTTTGCCCAACCTCTGTAAAGTAGGTACCCTTAGCAGTTGAGCATGTTCCTGGCTGAATCAATTGAAATTTATATAATGGTGAAATTACCAATACTGCATCATTACTGATTGACCATTTTGAATATTTTGAAAGCTCCAAGGCTTAAAGTTAAACTATAAAATTAGTTAATAAACAATCTATTATCTATATTTAGGACCTTGGATTATTTTATAGAAAAACCGAGTGTTTAATGCAGTTAATTTATTATAAAATGCCAACTACAGACTCATTTTCTTTCAGATTTTAACTTTTTATGAAGATTAAATAAAAATAAATAAATAAATAAAATAAGGAGTGGAAGTTTTTTATAGGATCCTAGGAGCACATTTTTATTGATAAAATTAGACTCCATAATTTCCATAGAGTTTTATAATGTAACTTTCAAATTAAAACAAAAGACTCATCTACGTGGCAACTCATAATTAGAAAAGACCTATTTGAATCTCCAGAGTAGAGCTTTGTGGCTCCAACAAGCCATCAAAAATCCTCTTGTATCCTATCCTTACAATCCAAAATCCTTCACAAAGTCCTTAGTTTGTTACGAGTAAAGTCATCCATAGTGACTTCAATGTACCATTTGTTGATGACCTGGCCCGAACCGATACTAGTCCTTTCATGACAAACTTTATTCCTATTCAAACCCACTAGCATCAAACCTAGCTACCTTTTCAATTCCAGATAATCCTCTGAGAGGTATCTGAAAAGATGATGGCCTAGAGAACTTCTAAGTTGAATTTGTTATTTGAGTTTAAGTTTAACTACCACTAGGTAGTTTCTCTTCAGGCTTTTGTCCATGTCATTATGTATTACTCATACTGTTATATTTACTTGTATTGTTAAAATACAGTTGTAAATTTAAATAAATACATTTATTTAGAAAAAATTGAAGTTTTGTTAGTAAACTAGAAACAAATTACCACATCAAAATGACTAAACATTCATATTTTATTTCCAGTGACCGATTCAGAACCACAGTGAATGTCATTGGAGATGCTTACGGAGCTGGTATTGTTGAACATCTGAGCAGGAAAGAATTAGATGAACTACCTCCTCTCGAATCGAATAAACGGGATTAATTAATAATAAATTAATCAAAGGCGATGAAATTTCTTTCATTTAATGGAAGGGAAACATGGAGAGCCACCACAGTCTTATGTAGATATTAACATGCAAAGAACCAGAGAAACTATGTAAAATGAAACAAGTATGAATTTTATTGAAAAAAATAAATCCAGTTAGGTTTTTATTAACTGGTTAACAATAAACATATATGTATTGCCTGAGCAGATATATAGTAAAAGTTCAAAGTTTATAATACATTATAAACTGTTAAATAGTCGTGGTTGTGTTATTTTTTAATAAAATTTTAAAATTAAATATATAAAGTTTCAATTATACTTATTTTCTTGTAATAAGCGACAAGAGATAATTAATTAGATATAATTTTTCATAATTGAAATCTCATAACAAAAATTCAAAATGAATACTTAAGTAAAAATTTAATGTAAACATTGTCTCTCTCGTTGATTGAAATTTTTCAAAATTTCAAATTTTAGAATACTAATTTTGAACGATCGCAAGAGAACATTGGAATTGCCATTTATAGTGTTTTAGTGGTTCCATAACACATAGTACTCACTAGACAAATTTGTTTTTGTAATATCCTTTTTTTATGTAAGAGATATTATAAGATAAAGATTTACAAACATACCACTCACTCTGTTGTGAAAAGTACCTGAGTAATTCGATATCTATTTTTTAATGATTTATTACTTAAAAAAAAAATTTTAAGTTGAAATATATGCATTCGTCTTCAGAAATATGAATTCATGTATGAATATTAATCTGGACATATATATCCAGTGAATGAATAATTAAAACCGGCTACTAAAAATATTAGCCAATAGTATCATTAGCTCACAAAATCTTATTTGTTTTTTTGAATTTTCACTGTAGTTTTTTGATTAGGGAAGGAAATAGTAATTGTGAGCTATAGTAAGCTTGATTTAACGTTAATAATACATTATTTATAATATTTACAAAACTCAGAACCCGATCTTCTTAAAGTTTTAACTTAAAACTTATTCACTAGGGTTATAAATATGTACTCTTGGAGGTTATGTTTTACTTTAGAATTTAATAGTCATTTTATTATTCTGATCTTGTGAAAAATATCATTCATGATTTAAAATGTATTCTGTCATTTTATCAAAATCACTAATGCCTCCCACAAAAAACAATTATTGAAAAATCTAGTCTGTTAGAAGTCACTACATCCCGTATTAAACTTATCAATTAAACATCTCAAGTTAGTGCAGCTTTTAAGTTATAATGCCAGATTATGCATTTTATAAATATAGGTTATTGTTAAAATTACGAATAATGTTATGTTATATATCTGACTTAACCATTTAAAGATTGTTGTAACATATATAAATAATTAAATTTTAAATTTAATTATTACTTGTTATTGTTATAGTTATATTTTTATTTTTTTAAATACATTGTTGAGTCTCTATTCTAATACATATGGTCCTGCGGCATGTTGAATTACTGGAGATCAAATAAAACAGAAGTACCACATTAATTTTAATGAATATCTTAATTAGATTAATTGATCTTTTAAGAAAGTTTGAATTATTTTTTTGTTTGCTTGAAATTTAAAAAAAAAAATAGTAAAGTGAAAATTAATTAAAAATACTAATCAGGGCCAAAACATTTTTATTCTATGGACTTAACTGATGTATTCAAATTATAAATTGTTGTTGAAATCATTAAGCCACAACTATAAACTCCTCCCTTATGTTAACTCAAAAATTAAATTAATTCTCTACAGATCTTTTATATTTTATTTGTAAGGACTATTACATACTAGCTTTCAAATAGGTAGTCTTCTTACCATGGTCTGACACTAAGTGTGCAGTACCAAAAATTCTGTATTATAGATTTAAAAATTTAACAAAAGTATATGTAAGTCTAACACTCATTTATTGATAACATTAATGCTAAGTTGAGATTGAGTTTTAATTAAATAATATTTACTGTTGTCATGTCAACCCCTAACTATTCTAAAATGCTTGTCTATCTTTATATAAGCATATTTTATGCGTATAAAATGTAAAACTAGAATACTTATAAATAAAAAACATATAATGAAAAGTCATATTGGCTATATATTCCAGTGTTTCATTTGTTAAAGGTATTTATTTTTCTTTATATTTACATTTATCTATCTAAAAATATGTATAATATTTTAGAGTTGATATTAAAAAAATTACTGTAGTTGCTTTTATCTATCATCCTTGCTTATAATATAGATCAGTGGTTACCAACCTGGGGAGCGCGAAGACTAGTCAGAAGACAAGAGACCATTTGAAGATAAAAAAAATTTCGCTTAGTCTCGGTTATTTTTCTCCTCCCAGTACTTCTTTCTCTTGAATAGAAACTTATAATGTTGTATCTTGTGATAGTAAAACTAAATATTTTGTTTTAATGTAATCGTTGTTTTTTCCACATGGCCATAAAAATTTTGTGCAAGGGAGGCGTGGGAGGCTTTCATTGGAACAGGAGGGGGGGCGTGGTAGATGATTTAACATCTTTCACCACAGTAATATCCTTGCAATGTCGTACTTATGGGGTATTGTGTATTTCTGATCTCAGAGTATTTTCACATGGTGCGGAATGATCGAAGTGGAATCCTTATCTAATTTAATTTACTCACAAATTACACATTCCTTTCACTTAGCCCAATAACTATCGGATGTGGATCCTGATCCGATATAGGTCAGACAGAAATCTATATTCTTTTCATCTTGTTAATTACTAATAATTAGAGTCTAATCGTAGATTTTTACAGTCTAAAGTCCCATCAATAAACGATCAGTCATGTTTTAACCCCATTTAAAAATATACACTGACAGGCAAAAAATTCTACCCACTTGATTTTTTTCATGTCTTCATCTTAAAATATTTCTGCTTTGGATTGGTCTATTGTTTTTAATTAATAAATATGCATTTTTTTCAATTAGGAATGTCAATATAGAGGATAATAACCCTTAAACCATAATTCAATGAAAGGACTGTAGATTCCAATGTTCACTTTCTATGGAATTAAAATGTTTATTCAGTGTCATTTGTTCAGTGCCGTTTCTTGCAGCAAATTTCTTAGTTTCCGGCTTTTAATTTTTTCAATTTTAAGTTTAAAAATGCCTCTTCGTGTTGAGGATGTTGGGCGTGGTGTGGAACTTATTGATGATGGACGTTCCATTAGATATGCAGCTAATGCCATCGGAGTTCCCTATGAAACTTTTCAATACGCCTTGAGGGGTTTCGAGTAACTGGGTCTTACGATAGAAGGCCCGGTTCTGGACTTTAAGAATTTTACGAAACCGGCACCTTACTATTGTTCAAGCGATTCATTACCTCAAAGAAGTTTGAGGTTTGCCAATTTCTGAACATACTGCTCAAAGAAAATTAAATGAGCATGGATTAATGGCTTTTTGCCCAGTAAGAAGACAGAGTTGACCAGAACTCACAGAGTTACACGGCTGGCTCTTGCTCGAGAACACAGCCATTGGACTATGGATGAATGGAGCGCTGTACTTTTTACAGATAAATCAAGATTTGCACTTCGATCTCCAGACGGGCGTGAAAGGGTGTGGAAAAGAAAGATATGCAGCATGTAATTTTACCTAGAGCCAACCTTTTCAACGTGGTTCCTTAGTGGTGTAGCCTGTGATTTCAATAGAGTATTTGACGGCCACTCGCTACTTAGATGAGATTTTGGGGGTGTTGCCTATCCTTAACGAAATCGGCGATCGTTCTATTCTAATGCACGGTAATGCACGCCCACATGTAGCACGCATAGTGCAGATGTTCCTTCATCAGAACAAAATTGAGGTTTTAGCCTGGCTAGCAAGTTCTCCAGATTTGAACCCTATCGAGCATTTATGGGATAACATCAGAAGACGAATAAGAGCGAGTGCAGCTCTTCCTGATACACTGCTGGACCCTGAAAGGGCTCTTCAGGAGGAATGGGCTATCCTCCAGCAAAGGGACATTTCCCGACTGGTGGAAAGTATGCCGAGGCGTCTTCAAGAAGTAATAAAGGCAAGAGGAGGAAACTCGTGCTATTAAATGATGCTGTCATTAATTTTAAAAAATAAAATAAAATGGTTCGTTTTTCAATTTTTTTTCATTTTTCTTAGCCATTCACCTTTTGATTTTAATTTTGTAAACTAAGACTCATTTAATAAACGTTAAAAGTGTTATTAAAGGTAAAAAATATTATAAAATTCCATAAATAATAAGTATTATCTACAAATACCATGTATTATTTACAAATACATTTTTTTTTACAGGAAGGAATTTTTTGCCTGTCAGTGTAATAAAGATGTGTCCTCCGTAACGATATTTCTTATCTATTAACTAAAGATGGATTGAGACTTCCAGGTCTTAATCATTTGTACCTACACAATATAATTACCTACACCTACATATTGTTATTACCTTTAAGAATTCCAAACTATCTTCAAATTAACGATGCTTATGTCACAGAACTATCATAAGAAAACAATGTAAGAACTAATAAATATGGGGAAGGTGGTATTAGTTGACTAACTTCAGGTCATGTAAAGCTAAGGAACACCAACGATGTTTATGAGTTAAACACATGAATATTAAACTATTTAAAAAAATGGAATTATAGAATAAAACACATCATAGTATGTTATGTTATTATTATTTGTTCATTATTGGTTTAACAATCAAACCATTGCGTTCCACAATGTGTTCTACCCAAATGTGCTTTACATTGTTTCTTCAAGCACTGAGGACATTTATGTAAACATGCTCAATGAACATATAAAATATACACATTCTTATCACAACAGCAACAAATTTTCAACAATGAGTCTAACACTTATTTATTCTTATAGACAGATATATATATATACTACATATTCTTAAAGAAACTAACACAGTAAAATACATTTATGCTTTTCATGTAAATATTTCATCTGAAAAGATAAAAATACTTAGGCATTGTTTGCATTACGATTCATCATTAAGATGTAACATAAATATTGCTTTTTGAGTGATGTTTATTAACTTTGTATAGCTCCACCAAGAAAGAATGGTATTCATGTATTAGAAAGAGCCAGATACCATTCCTAAGGCAAGGGTTCAATAAGAAAGACAAAGTAAATCTGAAACATTAACTAGTAAATTATAATTATTTTTAATACTGGATTTTTTTGGCACCACCATGTGCTCAATTAAACAATACTTGGGTATTTTCAACATATAGGTTTATTGGCTTTCTAAATTCCAGTTAATAATTATTAACTTTCAGAGTAATAAAGTTTAAAAACTTTACTAAAATGTTTTTGTACATTACTGAACATTGATAACATAGTTAATAACTGCTGGTACATATATACAAACATATGAAATATATGTATAAATATATATGAAATATTTGAGGATGTACATAAATTACATGTTTCCTTTTCTTTTATGATTTAAATTATAAAACCTGTACCACTACAACCCGTGAACGGGTCTGGGGTTCAGTACATGGTAGAGATTATACTGTTTCATGGACAACGGTTGTGCTGGGAGTTGATTTGTCCTAGATTGTGCTCAAACACCAGATTTTCCCCTCTTATATTGGGTTCCCACTTTATAGAAACTGGGTGAGTCCCAGGAGGGTCCTAGATCCCGTAGAATCCATCTCCATCTGTTAACAGACTAAAAAAAGTCTTGTCAGGAGCGGGATTTAAAACAGGATTTTCAGCATGGCAACTCAGAGCTCTACCACTGAGCCACTTCACTCCCTTATTTAAATAAAATAATAAATATATGTTCAGATAAATACATCCGTTATAAATAAAATTATTCCAGGAATTTTGATCAAAAATCTCAGGAATTTCAATGGAATTGTCCTTTTTTAAATTAGTTTCGGCATGAAATATCATTCTTGCTTGGTTGAAGTATAGATTATTATTTTTGAATATTTCATTTGTTTTTTCCTGGAAATTCAAACATGATATATAAATTTATCAGTGATGAAATTTTAACTTTCATCACTAACAAATCAGCAAGTTTTTATATATATTTAGAAAAAATTACTTTTATCATTCTTAATTGTCTAATCATATCAGATATATATATAATTGGTTTCCACTTAATTAAAATTCAATCAGTTAGATTAGTTTATATTATGTCGCATATTATTTCAGTAAAATTCAAATATTAGATGACATAATTTATATTTTTTTGGAGGATTCATATCTAACACTATAATTTAATGAAATATTCTATTTATATGTATATATATATATATATTTAATTTCTGGTGGTTCTTTTTCAACTTGATTAAATAAATCTTACTGTCACTTTTAATAAATTATAGTGATAAAAAATTATACAGATTGAAAAAATCACTTCTATCGTTGATTATAAAAAAATATGACAAATACATCACATTTTTCTGAGATATTTAGTTTATTATAAACATAAAAGCATAAGCATACAAATTTCATTTTCAAATAATTTTAAGACCATAACAATTATCTGCTTAAATATTTGCAGTAAAAATTCATCTTCAAAATGGATGGTTTAATAAGGCTATAAATTGCAGTACAAATGGATCATATGGCATCAAGCTCCGTTGCCTAAAATTAAGCATTTTAAAAAATTGACAAATGCTCAAGTCAAATCAATGATTTTTAATTTAAAAATTACTTATGAAGTATTTAAGGGAAAAAATTGTATTTACATTCATACAAGAGGATAGCATTGAGGAGTGCCTTAATAAAGAAAAAAATAAACTTTAAATTCAATAAAGTCCCATATCACAGGATTTTTATTCACAATTTCATTTTCTATTTTTTTTTCAAATAATAAAAAAAAAAAAAAATTTAATTAATCTGGAATAATCACCACTAAGATACTGTATAATATTATAGTTAATTTTTTAGTCTACAATGAAAGATTTATTTCAATTCAGTTTTGATATTTAGTGATGATGCTTCCATTAGAATCATAACATTATTAAATATTAACAATAAAAAATTATATTTACTTTAGTCAATAATCAATTATAGCATATCTCTAGAGCCATTTTTTCATATAACTACATAAATTAATACCTTATAATAATAACAATAATTTATTATTAAATAATAAAATTGGATTCGTATTCAATAAAAATTAAGAAATCTAGGTTTCAAATCCCTGGGAAGTCGAGGCCTACTGAATCGGTTTCCAAGTTGTTAGTTGGTATATAGAGTTGTTTTTGGTCTGTTTTGTGTTATCACTCACAAACTTCTGAATTCAAACAACAAAGATTGCGTGTGCTTCATCTTTCAGAACTAGCCCCTTTCTAAGAAATCCATTTGGTCGTGGGAATTGGTACCAGAGTCTGCAAGTTAAACAGAGACTAACCAAAAAAATGCAAAGATGTTTAACTAAAAATCATACAGTATTTTTGCAAGAATATTAATTTATTTCATTTGTATTCATTGTATGTAAAATATTAAAAACTGATAGTTCCAATCGAATTTACAGAAAAAGAATACCAAATAAAGTAAATCAACATCTGCTTTCCCTTAAAATAATTAAAAATGACCGACAAAGATTCAATTGGGTATAAAAACATTTTTAAATTTATTTATAAAACAGACAAAACCTGAAGACATGAAAGTAATACTTTGAGGTTGGTTTTTAAAAAGATTATGAAGTTAAGGAAACCCTTTCTAATGAGAACCTTACAATTTTTCGTTTTAAGCACTATTTTAACTCACTTGTTATTTTAAATCAGATAATAATTAAAACAACCATTTCAATAAAACAGCTTAAATGGGAGAGTAAAAGGTGATGGAATGGTATTCGAGGTCAATTAGTTTCAATATTTAACGCTGTGATTGACTACAAGGGAATTTCTCGTTTTGAAACTTGTAAAGCTTATTTTTTGTAAAGATACAAATTGAAATGTTTTTTAACACATTTCTTGCAGTAACAGGGATAAAGAGCAATGTTATTGTGTAAAGGATGAAACAATATCTAGCGTATTTTGTGAAAAAATGTCTGGTGTTGTTTTTAGCAGTACGACACAATTATTAATCATATTGTGAAAAAGCTATTTCTACAATATTATATACCGTTGAATCACATGAAAATCCTCTTGTCCATATCATATTAAATTGACTGAGTGAGATAGATAGTTTGGTCAGCACTATGTCCCAACTACTTAATGGGCGTTCCATGTCATACCACGATTCTTATCCTGACAAAATCGACTTATTTTCTGTCAAGAGAAAATTTAGAATGCAAAGGCAGTATTTGAACTGGGTTCTTCACATCATCCTACAAGCTAGTCTATCGCTATTCTTCATGATTGAAGAAAGGGAAAAATATAACTACGAGACATATTTATTCAGTATTAGTTTTTTGTCCTTTTAGTTTCTTACAAAACAGTACATAAACTGCATTTAATTTAGGTTTTATACTATTCTATTTCGATTGTGAGATCAATTGAAAAGCCAATAACTTAAAGAATAATTTAACGTTGGATTCACAATACAATGGAATGATTTAAAATGAGGAAGGAAGCACCATATATTATAAAGCCAATTAAAATTTTAATAACTTTTAACAAATTATTAAGTGTGAGGTTGAATTTCACCAGAAACTAATTATTTCAGGCCCATTTAAACAAAGTTTGACCAGCAACAAAGTTGTAAAGACTGAGGAGCAGCCTCAGCTATTTCCTCAATTTAAAGCTTAACAACATTACACTTTAAAATTAATTAATTTAATTATTAAAAAGAAATTGATAATATTCTCTTGATCAATTTTATGTACAGTATATATATATATATATATATATATATATATATATATATATATATATATATATTATAATGTTTAATATATATATATATATAGCATATAATGAACCTTAACAAGCCTATAACCATTCGGCAGAGTGACATGCCATTTTTTTATGGGTTCTATTGACAATCCAAAATATATGAGGGCCATCCGGAAAGTAGTACCCGTAAGCGCCGCATAAAGCGCTGATAACGCGCGTAGCTTCTGGGCAGGGTCAGACCGCATCAGTGCCTTGTCTGCCTGCTCTGTTGCATTATGCTAGCATTGTCTGTGTTGTGTCTGTGATCACAAATTGAGAACACCGCCAGTTGTGAAGTGAAGGTCGTGATTAAATTTCTTAATGCACGTTCGACCTTGTGATATTCATAGTCAATTAAAGGAGGAGTATGGAGACAATGTGATGGACGAGCCGTCTGTTTGGCGCTGGTGTCGCTACTTCAACCTGGGGAGGGGGAATACACACGACGAGGAGCGTTCAGGGAGACCATCTGTCATTACAGACCAACTGCTGAGCTCAGTAGATGAATGCGCGAGGAACGATCGGCTCGTCACAATTGATGAACTCTGTGAACATTTTCCTAATGTGTCTCGAACAATTGTTCATGAAATTGCCAAAGACCATCTGCATTATTCAAAAATCTGTGCAAGGTGAGTCCCTCGCATGCTTACAGATGAGCACAAAACCAAGCGTATGGCTGCTGCATGGATGTTTCTGGGATGTTATTCCTCTCTTTACGAAGCTTAAAGACTTTCTGGTGGGAAAAAGATTTCACAGTGATGAAGAACTTAAACGAGGCGTGACTACGTTTCTCAATACGCTGGCGGCGGAAGACTATGACGCTGGAATACAAAAACATGTCACACGTTATGACAAATGCCTAAATTTGCTCGGAGATTATGTGGAGAAGTAGTGTAAAGTATGCTCTTTCCAATAAAAATGTTTATATTTGTTAATATTTACTGCTGTGTCTTTATAGCACAAACGGGCACCACTTTCCGGATGACCCTCGTATTAGGACCAGGGAAGGTAAACAACATTAATAAACGTATGATAAAACATAACATAAGTTAATTATTTATAGCTCCATAAATGTGTGGTTGTTAATAAAATTAAACCTTCAATATTAAAAAATATTAGTTTTTTAAATTATTTAGACTTGTTGGCAATTGTGAATCAAATGTTGATTCAAAAACTTTATAATATTAATTATGGTTTTATTGGTTAGCTTAATATTTGGAAATATAATTATGAACTGCTATATATGTAATTATTTATTTTTACAATAGGATCAGATTCCAACTTCTATATAATCAAAAATCTAGTGCTTTCAATAATACAAACATTTGTTTTCATACTATGAATACAAGTAGTGTCTCTTATAAATCTCTTGGTACACCCTGAATTTGATCAGCTTATTTATACTAACGTTAAACAAATATAGTCTTAACCATATGCTGGTTGTATTAAAATTAAGGCGATATGTAGTATAAAATATTTATAAATTTAATATCACTGTATATCATTTTGTCTTTTATTTTTTTCATCTTTTAAACAATTCATATTTAATTTCTATTGTTATCAGAGATATATAATTTACAACTGCGATAAATAATTTGGATAGATCACACTCAAATACATTCAATATATCTTAATGCAAATATAGACATATACAAAATCAATATTATATTTACATTTTTTTTTTTTTGTGGTAGTTGACAATTGCGAGTGAGCAAAGTTTAAAGAAACTTTAAATCTAATTTGCATGTTCCTAACAAAACTTAAATAACAATAGCTACAATTTATATAAGTTTCAAATGTATATGGTTAAAATGTTTAAAATGATTTAAACAAATACTCAGAGAAGTGTATTCAATCATATAAAAAATAAAGTTTACTATTAAAATATCAATATTTGAAATAAAATGACAAAAGAAATTTTGTAATAAAATATATACATTTTTTCTTTCCATTATATTATTATATATAATTAGTTTCTCCCAAAATATTTAGGCTACCTGCATTTTTAAAGTTAAGAGACTTTCTCTAAGCAAGTATTTGTCCCAAATCTATGTAAACACATTATGAATTCACTTATATATCAATTCTTTCTCGTAAATTTGTTAATCAATTTTTGGTCATATATATTTTATGAAAATGATAAAAGAATAAACTAAAATTACAGGAAATTTGTAGAAAGTACATCTCTGAATATTAATAAAGGAAACAATCCATCACACTTTAGACATTTACATACTTTTAACGTAGACATAACTATTAAAATTAAATACTTATCACACTCTTTGGTTAATTATACAACATCTAAGTTTAACATTTACACCCATGTGAATACTTTTATTATAAATTTAATGCAGCATATTCCACCAAGAAAGGATAATATTTTATGAAATAATACTGTCAATAACTTAATTTTACGCATATAATATTTAATTTATTATTGATTCTATCTTTCAGCAAGCTTTTCAACAATTTATATATATATATATATATATATATATATATATATATATATATATATATAATGTATATGTATATAATTTTTATTATTAAATATTTTATTATTTACAATAATAGCTCCAAAGAGGAGTCTGTACCTTTAATGTTTATAGATGCTCTGTTATCAGATTATGAAACATAATTTAAAATCATCACTGCTGTAACAAAGTAGTGTGTATTCTTCATCAACATAACAATAAACTGTTATATCATCCTTAAACCTGTATAAAACATAACAAATTTCACAATATTTTTCGTGTATTTAAAGAGATGTTATTAGTTTGAGAACAGTGTGTTGAAGCACAATGCAACGTTTTAAATTCAATTCTTTATAGTCATGATCTTATTTCTTTGAGGTCAAAATTGTGACGAACTCTGAAAAAATGAAGAAATCAGTAATAAAGAACTTATGATTATTCTTAATTTTATGTAATATTAGAAATAAAATATTTCTAAATAAATTTGATTTATTTAAAAAAAATAATCATTATATATCATGATTTTGCCAGAGTGGTATATCTGCAGCCCCGGTGAATAAGTGGTTAAGTCTAATTTTCTCCAAACTGAGTTTCTTGTACTTAAGTAAGCGGAATCAAGTTATTATTGTTGTGCATAAGGGGCTAAGTAAGGCATTGGCTTGAAAAGGAGTTATTGTTTATATTACAACTCCATTTAAAGCCAAAAACTAAGAGAATGATACGATTCCGGTTATCTGAAAGCAATAAACTCTTTCTGGACAAAATCCGACTTAACCACTTATTCACCTGGGCTGTAGATATATAAATATGTAAATCAAATCTGAAAATTTCGCAATTTTAAATCTTTTAGTATTTAATGAATGATCTTATATTTTCTTCGCTATTCCAAAAATACCATGTTAAATATGTGATTTTAGAAATAAAAAAAAAACACCCTATTTAAGTATGATATGCAAGAATAATATGTATTAGAGCTATTAATATAATATTATTTCTTATATTAGATTAGAATTACATGGTATTTTTCAGTAGTACGTCTAATCCTAAGGTCAAGATTTTGTATGAATCACATGTTTTTAGGTACAGCATTTCAAAAATTAATTATTTAATTTATTTTATTACCTGCATAATTGACCATTCCATCCCCATCAAGATCTGCTTCTTTTATCATGTCATCCACTTCTTCATCCGACAATTTTTCTCCTAAGTTCGTCATGACATGCCTCAGTTCTGAATTTGAAATCAATCCATCATTGTTTTTGTCAAAAACTCTGAAAAAAATAATTGTATATTAGAAGTAGTTTAAAGATTTTTACAAGTCCTTTTCTAAATTTTTTTTTTAAAGTGTGTAAACGTAAGCAAAAAGTTTTTAGTACAAGATGTCTCCGCTTTTTTTTTTTTTTGGTTAAATATTTAGAAAAAATCTTTACTAATTTTTAGAAAAACAAGATGTAATCAATTTTTAAAAAATTTGTCTGTTTTTATTTTCTGTTAAATAAAAGTGCAATAAATTACCTGAAAGCTTCACGCAGTTCGTCTTCCCCTTCTGCACCTTTCATTTTTTTCGACATCATTTGAAGGAATTCATTGAACTCGATTGAACCATTTCCATCTTGATCAACATTACTTACCATATCCCTTAATTCTGTCTCTGTAATTTGTAAAGAGAGTATCATAATATCAATTTATATACATATATATATTTTATGCATGTATTAATACAAACAAGATTAACAGAACAATCTATGGAGAGAACAAATACAAGATGATGCCCATTATTCACTAGAATGGCTTGCCACAAATAATATATGTTGAGCATTAATTCAATTCCGTACACTAAAAATTACCCCAAATCTAGACTACTCAGGAGACGTAGGAATCCTCTCTTTCGAGTTTTTGGATGATATGCAACGGTGCACATAATTCTTCTAGAAGATTCTTCCTGAGGTATGAGAGGGATGAAAATGAAAACAGATGATTTAGATTATGTTGATCAGTTTACAAAATAATATTAGGTAAAACAATTTAACTTAAATTTGGTATGATATTTGTTTTTGTTTATTTATTTTTATTTGTGGATCACTAGTTTGAATGACAGCTGCCAAGAGGAAAATTAAAATGATATGCATTTATTATATTTACATCTTTCCGGCTAATTTTTTTAACCCCAATTTATAGCTAATTCTGCTAAAACGACATATGCTTTACCTTAAAACTCAAGAAATAAAAATAAAAAACTCGGCTGGTCCATAATTTAACATCATATATTTTTTGAATTTTTTAATGTTTCTACAGGGGTTTGTTAAGCTAATACTACCAAACTAAAATTTTATTATTTTTATTTTGATATTTAAAAAAATTATAAAAATTGTTAGAGATTTGATTTTTCTCAAATGACTGACCAAACGATATGTTATCAGGTATGAAATAAAAGGTAAAATAATTCAAATTACTAATAAAAATCACTATTTTATTTTTCAAATAATATATACACATATTCCAAGCATGCGTATTGGATTTGCCTAGCCTTCACCTACAATTTAATATGTCTAACTGAATTTTGACCAAAAATGGACATGAGGTGTTTCTCAAATGACTGATTCAATTATGTTATGAAAAAAATCTGAAAGATTAATTTTTATTTTTATATTGTTAATTTTGAATTTAAATCTGGGAGCTCTTTAAACATCCCCCCCCTCTCTGTGTACATCTTGTATGTATATAATTGTATTCATTCTATAAAATATTGTAGATTCATTAAAAAAATATATTATACAATTACCAGTAGGTCTCTGTCCAAGTGACCGCATAACGACCCCTAACTCGGCCATAGTGATAGCTCCATCTTCATCTTTGTCAAAGAGCATGAATGCTTCCTTAAATTCTATAAAATAAAAAAAATAGTAATTAATTAATAAAAATACATAAACAAAATATTGAATATTAGAGACATATCCCAGAATAAATAAATACTTTATTATTAAAAAAACATGTATATATTGGACACATATAAAAGTTCTAAAGGGTTATAAAATCCCAAAAAGTTCGATTGAAATTAAAATTTCTTATACATTGTATTGTAAATATCACCTTATGTTTTAACCATATAAAAGGAGTAATCAGCAATCAGATTCAATACCACAACTATAATTCGACTATTCATAATCAGTTTGAAGATATCACAATTTATGTCCTGAGAAGTAATATTATAGTCATTATAATAGGACTTAAGTAGAATAAAAATGGACTGTATGATTCCAATTTTTTTTTGTGCATTTCATTTTTTGAAGTTACTACTGGTTTAATGAAGAAGATGGGTAGAACAAATGAGCTAGGAATGATAGACATTGTCTAAGGAATAGAAGAGACGATGAAAATTAGGAACAGTGGAGGAATGCATGGTGGCCCGCCAACATGGAAAGGCATAAGATAGAGATATAAACAAAATAAATTATTGATTGCTAATGTATTCATGAAATGTATTCAATCTATAACAATGATAAATCATAAAAGAAAGGGAAATTAAAATAAGTGGGCTTTTAAATATTGAATAATTCGGAAATAATTAGATAATAGAGCATTGAGCCTTAATTGGATGGATTCTTTGCAATTTGATAGCTGAATGGCTTAATAGATGTATAGGATAGCTGATAATACGCGACAGAAATCAACAAACAATGGATCGAGACTGCTGATGAAAAGAGATAAATTATAGATGATCATGGTAACCAAATTTGAAATTGATGGAAATTATTGCGTAGGGAAACAATACTGATAACAGTACACTGATATCTGGAATTATCTAATATATTAATGTCAATTAATATAAAAATAAAAATGTTAATATAAGCGATATCAACATTAAATATTGCAATAAAATTGTTTTCATTAATAAATTATGTTAAAAAAAAAAAACTTGAAATCATGCAAACCTGAATAAATGTTTAACTGAATTACCCGACTTTCGATAAAAATATTATAAAATTATTTTATTATCAAAGTTTTATTTAACATGTATAGTTAGTGTAATTAATCAAAAATAATAATTCTACTCACCTGCAACCTGCTCTTCAGTGAGACCATATTCAGACTGAAAAAAAAAATTATATGTATTCAATGAATTTAATGTGGGATCAGTATTTATCAATAATAATTAAAGATTGCTGTCACTTATTACATTATATAATAATATTATTATACAAGGCATCATTTGTTAATAATACTCAATAATATAAAACTCAATAAAATTCAGGCACTGAAAAATAATGTTACAATCTGCTCGGACATCAAAATAAACAAAATTCTAAAATTTCAATAAGTCTATTTATAAGATTCATTAATATACAGCAGAGGCTTCACTAAAGTTAATAATAATGTAATTATTTTAATAACAAATAGTTATAAAGAAAAGGGCTCCAAAATGCGATAAAAACTTTTAAAGAGTGTTGAATGGAATTCTGTTTACTCCTATCCGATTTCTTTGGAAGTTTGCCAGACAGTGCTGACCTAGAGCCAGGATGTTTGACTTGGGCAACATTAACAAGAACATGTTGAGAGTTGGCCATCTCTCTTGTCACATCCCAGCAGAAGAACCACATGGAACTTATTTCGACAGCGAGGTTGTTCCATTAAGTTTCTAAAAAGTCTGAAGATGCCGAGGCAAGCTAACATTGTAAGAATTGGGAACAAGATCTATCCCCCTCGATATCTGAGTTGAAATGATACAAAAATATCAATATATTTATATTTAAAAAAAAAATCAATTTTTTATGGAAAAGAAAATGGTCTGGGTGGAGGTATACAAATAATTCCTTAAATAGAGGAACTACTTAGAATAGAAAAGAAAAGAAAAGTAACTTTATTCTGGGACTAAGTCCCTCTAGAATAATAAACATGAACCAAAAAAAAACCTAATTTGTGTTTAGCCAGAAAGCTAAATAATACAAATCATAAAGTTTTTGTAAAGTGCCAAAAAAAGTAAAAAATAAAAATAACGAATCATTAAAAGATATCAAGCAATTGAAGAGAGTAAAGAAAATTAATGAAGAAAGTTAAATGCATGAGTAGCAATAATCTCTTTACATAATGTATATCTTCTTTGCAAAAAACAAAACAAAACAAAAAGACTAAACAACAAAATAAATTATTCAATACCGATTCATTTAAGGAAATGACTAACCGGCTTAAAGAGCATCTTTTTTGGAAGTCAGGAGATATTGGAAAAAACAAAGATTTAAATGAAGTCAGGGAAGAAGCATGTCGAGTTAGAGGAGGGATTGAGTAACGCACCGTGGTGGAGTGTAGCTGTGTGAAGTAACGCTCCAATGGTTTGGTTCTCTGGGAACAAGTTTATCCCTTCTTAAGGGCGGCATAACCACTAAGGATTTTTCCTCCCTTTAAATAATCCGATGGTGACCAGCTGGGCTGCGAACCCACGACCTCGGGCATAGAAGGTTTTTATACTAAGCACTACACCACAGGTGACCCCCCAGTAATCAGTAGTTTTTGACCTCTTAAATTTTACCTGTAACACTTTTCCTCTATTTATAATAAGAGATATAGTCTCTTTATTCAAAGCCTAGGCGATTAACAACAATATTTGATTTTTTAAAGTGTAGTGCTTTTTTTTTACAGCCTCAGTGAATAAGTGGTTAAGTCGATTTTATTCTTAAATGAGTTGCTAGTACTTATGGAAGCGGAATTGTGTTATTTTCTTAATGAAAAAGTTGCTTAGTCTGGTATTGGCTTAAATCAGTTATTGTTTATTTTAGAACACCATTTCAAGCTACAAACTACGAGTACAAGTATGACACGATTCCCCTTCCGTCAATACAGTTAAAAAAATCGACTTAACCAGTTATTCACTTAAATATTATAGATATATAATATTTATGTAATATTACATAAAACGTATGTAATGTTTATTTCATACCAGTTACGATGTCACGCTAAGAATAATGAGTCGGTTGTGATTAAAATAGTTAGGTACTTGTCAGTACGACATTGGAGACTTCCAGAATCTATCAATTATCGCTAAACTTCAAGACAATCGGTGACTTGTTTGTGTTTAAAGGCTTAAAATCCTTATCTCATCAACGCCTCTGGTTTGCTATATAAAATTAAAGTCCATTCAGACTGGATTAAGTAGAATGAAGTAGAACAAATTGAGAAGAAAACATAATTCAAACAAGAGGCGATGTGCCTTCATTAACTTTAGGACTAGTCCTATTTTATTTATTGTTGGAAGATATAGAGTAGATTCCTCGTAAATATGTTTTACTTTAAGAGTGTCACCACTATATTGGCATGAAGGAGGTGCCAGTTTTTTCATAATATGTGAATGAGTGCGCCGAGTGCGGCCTAGTCTCAAGCAGGCCAGGGCAACCTCCTCTGTATGGCTGTTGCGGTAGGATTTAGGCCACGATCTTACTGTTTTTATATTACTTTTTAATTCACTAGGATGGCTTTACTCCCACATGGCTTGCCATCTCTCTGAAGTTTCCATTTTAAGAGATCTACTGAGTTCTGAAGGAGTGAGAACCGTGGTGCCTCTCGGGCAGCCTCATCTGCGAGCTCATTACTTAATGCCTATGTCATCAGGATCCATATCAAATATAAGGACTTACCACAGCAGAACAGTCTACGAGTCTTGGTCTTTTCGATCCTCCAAGGATCTTAATGGATCGAAAAGACCAAGCCGTTCGGTTTCGGATTTGGATAAATAAAAAAAATATATAAATTCCTTGGTGACTAAGTATACATCTTCACACCAAACTTCGTAATTGAAATTTAAGTAAACAATTTACGTAATGCACCGCGAAGTACAAATTGTAAATGGAAGTTTGATATAGTTATTGTAATAAATAATATTCATCTATCAACAGATCGGTTAATACAATATAACAATCTCTACTAGTACTAGACTCATAGACTTGTTTTAAGTTAATGATTCTAATGATTTACTAAAATACAAACACAAAAAAATCTAACTATTTTTATTTTGTAGAGAAAAGATTTGCCCTGGCCGGGATTCGAACCCGGGTCGTCCGCCTCTCTGTGGCACCGATCCCATATCCCCGTGTTCACGCAATTTTTGCTTTGTTTACACGAGGAAGAATGTTCATTAAACATTACTTCAATTAGGATCTTGTTGACCTACGTCATTATATTATTTACAATTCTTTATTAATAGTTTCAATTTTTAAATATTTTTATTTTGAAGAGAAAAGATTTGGCCTAGCCGGGATTTGCCCTGACTGAGAGGCGACCCCTAGTAGCTCAAATGGTAAGAGAGCTGCCACGGAGAGGCGGACGACCCGGGCTCGAGTCCCGGCCAGGACAAATCTTTTCTCTTCAAAATAAAAATATTTACAAATTAAAAAAATTATAAAGAATTATAAAAAATTCTAAAATTTAAGTTTTATTAGTCAAGTGAATGTTTTAGCATTCTTTCTTATAAATACATTCGTTTTTCACCACTGATGCATTGTTAACGCCCAAGGTTAATAATCCTTTAACTTGTAAAATCAAATTTTCTGGTTTGAAACTTTAATTTAAAATGCAGTGCCATATATGCACATAAATAAGTTAGTATTTTTTTTAAGACTTGGTCGGTTAGTAAGAACTGCGCTAGTGCAGTTTTCGGCAGTAAGAGGCAACTTTTCAGTTTTGTGTTTCCTGACAAACCATAAAAGAAACAACTAATTTTATATATTATTTTATTCCTATTAACAAAATTCCTAAAAATATTTAAATCCAAAAGATATAAATGAACTATTTATTATAATTGTTTTATATCGTTCCATTTGCTACTTTATAAGGAGTATATTATATCAGTGCTGGTTTGAAATAGTAGCAGTAAGACTGTATAACGGAGGTCGATGTTGACAAAAATAACACAACCAACAGAAAATTATATTTATACTCCTCTAGGCGGTTGCCGTATTATTTCTGATTTTAATTTGGCTCATGTACAAAATTTGAAATATATTGTCCGTTTAAATACGAGTATATTTCTGAGCTGCTAAAATTATAAAAGAAATATATGTTTATACATGTCACATAAAGCATTTATTCTTTGCTAAAAAAAATAAATATATATAAAACATATTAGCATAAAAATATAATGAATATTTATTAACAAATTCATTAGCAAATTTATGTTTGATAAATTATTAAAAACAAAACTTTAACTGAAAATTCTGCCTACATAAGTAATTGCTTAAAGTAAATTGAATGTAGTAATATAGAACAGGTTGGAATAGGAATGTCGGTTCAAGTGCCTTTCCACAAAAGTAAAGAGAGGAATATAAACTTGTCAATACGTGCACATTTTCATATTTAAATAAAATAGATTTATCTATTATAAAATAAATTATTAATTAAGAATAATTTCATTGAGAGGAAAGTTATAAATAAATGAAGCAATTAAAAAATAATCTCTCTTTGATAAAACCACTCAATGTTCGTGAGTTCCCTTTTAAACGGCTTTTCCTCTTTGTAGTAGAACATTTTAATTTTCTTTTGTTTTCCGCCTATTATAATCCGCCGAGTTTCGTGAAATATTTAAAATCCTAAAAATCATGAGCAGGTTTTTGATATATTTATCTGTTATTTTAGTTTAAAAGTTATTTTAAACTTTTTATAATATCTTATAATATTTTAAAAGTTTAAAATAACCATAATAGGAGATGACCAACTTTTGAATATATTAATTATTTATTACTTTTTATTATTTTCAAAACTAAAAGGTGGACTTAACAACCACGGATGGACTCTTCAGACCCTCGTGGGGTTCACCCAGCTTATATACTTTTTTCTATACTATATATAAACTGTATTCATCTGTTATTTTGAAGTTAAAAAGAAAATCACACTATTACCTCCCAACAGTTACCTAGATATCCCTTTTCAATCCTATCTGATTTATATAAATTAAGAATGTATATAACTGAGAAAAATGTATTAAAAATAAAATAGTGTTGTTAATTTAATAAATTTTACGTAATGATTTTTTAATTTGATTAAGGTATATTTAAATAAAAAGTTTTTAGTATGAAAATATACATACATACTAAAATCATATATAGTATAAAAGAGACCAAAGTTTAAACTATTAAACAAAAGGACCATGGAGGATAATGGACCTCCAAGTAAAACTTTTAAATAATGACAATAAATAATAATACTTACTTCTATTTATGGACAGTTTTTATAAATTTGTATTTATTATATTGTTGTTGTTGTGTTTGACAATGTACAGATATTTGTGATTTGTAACTCTTTTCAAGATGATGATAAAGAGGAAATGATACATAAAGTTGTTCGGATGATTGAAAATGTCATGTAATTGACGAAACGTTTTATATAATAAAATTATATATCATAAATGACTGGAGAAAGGTTTTTATTGCGAGAAGGAATTATGAGGCGTATCTACGTAAGACAAAAAAAAAAACTTTCTTACCGGTCAACCATTTTACCCGAACTACCTGATATCCGAAAATAGAAAATCAGATTTTAACACCCAGCATCGGTAGAACTACATGCATCATCAATTATACGAGCCTACACATAGTATACATATAGATCATAATTCACATAACAATATCTACTGTCGTAAACTGGAATTTTCCTTCAAGAAATGATTTAATCATATTTTTAACAGAAGTCTAGTTCCATTAAACCACCATTGCCGAAAAACATTATGTATATTAATTTATTATAAACAAAGAGTTGTAGATAGCGGAACACCGAGAAGAGGTCAGACATTCTGACCACCCTTGGCAGGGGGGGGGATAAACCCCATATTATAAATACTCGTTTAGTTAAGCGCTTTATTTACGGCCAAATAGTTAAGATTCATCAACGCTACTGTTTAAATTTAATTATTTCCAATTAATATATTTCCCAAGAAAAGAAGTATAAGAAGCTTTTGTTTATATAAAAAAATGACTAGATGTAACTAAGGGAAACAAAAATTGTAATTTCTATTCGGTTACATGACTATTTTGTATTAGTCCAGAATAATATTAATGGACCTTACATATCTGATGGAGAAAATGGTCCGGGTGGAGATCAGAAAAAATTCTATTAAAAAAGGAGATACTTCAGAGAATTTTTTCTGATCTCCACCGGACTGTTTTTTTTCTCTTATTTATACTAGGTTTTAGCATGTTTAGGGAAAAAATTAATGTTTTTTTAATTATTATTTTAAAAAAATTAAAGTTTGATTAATGACGTAACCAACAACCACGCCATCGAGTTTGACAAATTATAGTGGTCAACAAGTGTAATAATGCGATAGAAAGAATGATATTAGAAACAATCGAAATAGTAAATAGAGAAGATGTTTATAAATTAAGCAAATTGTGGCTCTCAAACAAACCAGTGGCCAAAAGAAACCAAATAACTTGAAATAAAAGGCAAACCAATCAAAGGTCAGCGAAACGTCGGGAAAGAATTTGACTACACAGTCGAAACCATAAGAAATACCTGATGAGTGGATTTAAAATATTTGCCGAGGCAATTTAAGATAGTGTTAAACTTGTTTTTTTTTGGCAACCGATAACCGGATGGGAAAACTTTTGGTGGCCAAAAAACCTCGAAATTTTCGGAGTTATTTCAGTTTTTGGCCTGTATCTTATAATCGGTGCATTTTTGAAAAAAAAAACATGGGGAACCATTTTAAAGTAGACTAAATTAGCTACAATTTGACTTTACATCCGTTACGGTAGCAAAATTGGATTTTTTTTTAAATGTGAAATTCAACTGTCCGAAATTTGGTTATTCGAACCACAGCTGAAAACATAAGAGCGGGGTACCAACACTTTACTCGATTATATAAATATTTATTAAGGTACACAGACCGTACAGAATTTTGTTTTAAGTAGAGGAGGTATTCCGATTATAAGGACAGAATTAGGTTCGAAAATATGCCTCGAAGTAAGTCTGTTCACATTCGAACATGTCCCCTCAAAGTTGGGTTTAAATTATACTTCAGATTTTAATGTCCAACCTTACTTGGAACCCTCACACAAGGCTGAAAAGACAAGAAACAGCTAGATGCTTCCGACTACTTCAACACATACTAGACAAACGCTCAAAGCTTCAGATCAATTACAAAAGACTTATTTATGTGACTGTTATAAGACCTATATGGACATACGGAATTGAACTATGGGGCTCCACCAAACCATTGAATTCCTCTCGTATTCAATCCTTGCAATCAAAAATCCTTCGCAAAATCCTAAACGCTCCTTATTTTGTCACAAATAAAACCATACATAAAGACCTTAACGTTCCATATGTTACCGATTTAGTCCATTCCAGATACCTATCATTCCATAATAAACTCCAGCCCCATCCAAACCCACTAGTTTCCATCCTTGCATCCAACTCCATCCCGGACAATCCTCCTAGGCTTCTGAAGAGAAGATGGCCTCGGGACTTTATATTATAGAAATGTCATTAGAGTGCTGCCAGTGGGTAGTGGCTCTAGGTGTCCTTTCATGTATCTAGTTAGTCATATAGCCCTTGTACTAGATGTATACAGTTGTACAATTCAATAAAATAATTTTTAAAAAAAATAAAGTCCAATCTAAATGGTAGAACAATCTATTTCTAGTAATAAGTGTAAAAACAACAAAACAAAAGATCTCTTAAATGTTGCTGCCCGTTCCAACACCACACTTGGACCTCTGCCGAACGCCTACACTGACTATAACCTATTTGGACAATAAATGAGGCATCTCTCCTAATTTCTAATTATATATTCTAAAAGCGTTTGATCCAAATGTGTTTCGGTCAGACCATATGCAAATACTTGGCAGTTATCTCTAATTAATTATCTCAGAATTAGGGCAAATATTACTAAAAAAAAGTATTCTTATATTCTGATATTCTTATTCAGAATCAACTGTACAACATCTTGAAAATTTACAATTTCTATGTCTCTAAATGGAATATACGGAATGATTATGTCTTACAAAACCTTTTGACTGTAAATTTTAATTTTTAAACATAAAAAATTTCATTAAAATTCCCACTTTATTTATTTAAACTAAATGAGGTACCAAATTTAAGTAAATTTAAAAACTAGTCTCATAAAGAATGTTAAAATAAAAAGAAATAGCCGAAAAGACAGGGCAAGGCCACAAACTTCTTTACAAAATACAGACATAGTAACAAGAAATATTTTTTTTTTTTTAATATATATTTATTGAAATTTACAACTGTATACATAATACATCCAGTAAATATTATGATTGAATAAATTGACATGAAAAGACAAGTAGAGAAACTACCCAGTGGTAGTACTCAAATAAAAAGTTTAGCTTAGAAGATCACGAGGCCATCTTCTTTTCAGACGCTTCGGAGGATTATCAGGAATTGAAGAGGTTGCGAGGTTTGAAACTAGGGAGTTTGGGTGGAAATGAAGTTTGTCATGAAAAGATTGATATCGGATTCGGGCCAAATCAGCAATAAACGGGACGTTTAGGTCATTATGTATTACTTTGTTCGTAACAAAGTAAGGAGCGTTGAGGATTTTCCGAAGGATTTTGGATTGTAAAGATTGGATGCGGGAGGAATTCGATGGCTTAGTGGAGCCCCAAAACTCTATTCCGTAAGTCCAGATGGGTCTAACGATTGTCATGTATATGAGTCTCTTGTAATGGATTGGGAGCTTAGAGCGTTTATCCAGTAAACGTTGAAGTAGCCTGAAACGGCGAGCTGTAAGAAAATTATGAAAATAAAACAGCAAAGACTAAATACGGGCAGATAAAAGTCACAAAACAATTCGAGTATTTAGCAGCAATCAACAGCGCAAAGTTCTTGAAGATCGAAAGAAGAATATCGGGAAGAATTTGTGGCCCAAGAATATCAAAGGGAATAGAGATTGAGATCGAATAAAGAATAATATGAAAGGTCAGAGGACTTGAAAACAACCGAAGGGTAAAAACGACTAAGTTTCTAGGAGCACATGTTCAGGATGTAACTCAAAATATTAAATAACCAAAAATTCAATACAACCTAAAACATAGATAAAAGAAGAACTTAAAAAATCTGCTATTACTGATAAGGACTGCCTGGATGGAGAGAGATTTGGAAGGAGATGAAAAACATTAGGGTTCTTGTGAAGGAGAGAACGAGGTATGGGAATAGGGGATGGGCTGAGGAGAGAATAAGGCAACATTCAGAGAGAATGAAGTATTAATAATAAGGCTTAGTGAACCGGAAGGTTCGATGCCGATACCCCCCCCCCAATCTCTGCTTTACAAACAAAAATCTCTGTTCACGGAGCACTACCCAAACCCAAATCCGCCCAAACGCAATCTTCCCACTTACGCCTCAGTCTGGCCCAGTCAGCAGAGGACTTATTAACATTTTTGCAATTCGTTCGTTACTAAGACTAGCAACCTTACAAGCCCATCTTAACCTTCGCCCATCTATCATTTGAATAATATTTACCGGATGTATGCTCCGCAATTATGTAATTTCCTTTTTTCTCCAGTAGTCTCATCCTTTTTCGGACCGAATATTCTACGCAGCATCTTAATTTCGAATACCTCAAGGCATTCTTCTTCCTTGAAGTATTATTACTTAAGTTAAAAACTTAAGCAGGAGACAAAAAATAAATATAAATTCATAATTAGAAAGACGAAAACCTGAAGTGGAAAGTATTTGATTCTGATGAAGAATTTGAAACAATTCCATTCAAATCAAAAGATAGTGGGAGTTTTGTCCATCACATCGATTTGAAAACATGTGGAAAAATATGATACCCAATTTCTTCATTGACCTCTGAAATGGAAACTTCCTCTATTTCCTTTTCCTGCCAGAAAAAACATAAAATTCTGTAAAACTAGCCGTTGGGATATGTAGCAAACCTGATCACAAAGACGCATACATTGCCTTGGGACTAGATGTTAATAAATATCAAACCTCTCAGACTGTTCGACCTCAGTTGCTAAGAATACTTCCAAGGGAAGGGAGGCAAATATTTTTTATGCAACTTGAAGATATTTTCAAAGCAGGGCTATCTTTTCCTTCAAAGGGATCCTGGGAGGATGAATAGCTCCTTTAGGCTGACTCGGCTAAGTTATTTAAATAATTACATTCAACTTCAATCTAATATGTATAAGGAAATTTCAATAATATTTTTTCTGATTATTTAATAAAACTAAACAGAAACGAAGTAAAGTATTTGAGACGTAAATAATGAGAAAAAAAACTCGAATGGAAGCGAAACATTTGAAATAAAAGTCTCTTCTCAAAGTTAATAGCAAAATAGTAAGGATGCAAACAATAAATAAATACAGTTTCATTGTTAATTTATGTCACGATACTTAAATATTGTGATGTGTAATATTAATAAGAGGGTATTCTATTTATGTGTAAATCCAAAATAAAAACACACATACTTTGACTTTCAATCTAGTCAATATTGTTGTTGGATTAGTGCCCAATGCAACAATGACTAAAACCTACAAGGTCTCTCCGAAAATTCTAATTTTATATTCCTGATTGTAATTCAAGAGAATACATGTTGGTTGATTGTGCAGGAAAAGATTGAAAAGTAATCAAATTAATTTAAAAAAAATAATAGCAAAGATATTGAACTTTGTATTAAGAAAGGAAATAGTTGGGGGTAGACTGCTGGACAGTCTATGGACAGTTTGGACAGTCTAGCCTCAGCTTACGTTGGCCCTGAAGATGACCTACAAAGTAGGTCGAAACGTAGGCACAAAATAAAATAAATTCCCACTTATTTAGTGTTTAATTTGACTGGACCCCCAACTATTTCCTCCCTTACTCAGATCTTCCAGTCAATTATCTCCTAGCTAACACGAACTTTGTATTAATTTATTTTCTGCTACTATGTAAGGAATTATGATTTTTCAAGACTTTTTTTTTAGTCTGTGCTTTTACTAAATCTTTATTAATGCTTTAAACCTGCAAACCCCCTAAGGTTACCCTTAATGAAATCTTCAAACCTAAGCTTAGGTCTACTTCTCAAACTTTTACCAATCGGATTTGTTACTAAGCCCAACAACTTTACGAATCTTAATCTTTGCATTGCTATCACTGTCGATACTAACCGGGTGTATCCTCTGGAATTATCTCCTATATTCTACAGTGGGTTCGTCCTTTTTTGGACCGAATATAATAATAACTAAAAACCTTTTCATTGAAAACGGAAATTTCATATAAAACGACCTAATAGTTAATGCTGAGACAGATCATTTTTTTTAACTGTGCCTTCATTTCCTCTTGGGATAAATATGTGAGTCCATCCTCTCTACCGCTCATGCAGTGTGAGGTCCCTTCTGTTTAGCCCGGGGCATACCTTACTGCCCTTCATCATTTCCCTTCTTCTGTTCCATACCACATTTCTCTTCGCAAAGCTTTCTTTAACTTCTTCTTCCCTGATATATCGTGCTCATCCTCAGGACCTTCTTCCATCAACCTTGTATATTATCTTGGCCAGGCTGTTTTTTCCATTTTTAGGATACTTCCAAACCGTCTTAAACTATTTACCTCATTAACTTTTTCTGCTGGTTCCACTACCTTCGTCCCCTTCTACCTTTCTAAGGAATCGCATCACTGATGCTTGGATCTTACTTTTATGCCTGGTGGTTAGTGACCAAGGCTCAGAAGAGTGTGATCTTATATATTTAATGCTTCTCACTTGTTCGTTGGACTTGTCTTAGATTGTTATGACTCTCATCTTTCGCCAAGGCATCCTGCCAATTTCTCTAATTCTAATTAATAAAAGTGCCTTAATTTCCTCTTGAGAGAAATGTGTTATACTGTAAAAATTATAGGACGATTGCAGTGTGTTTTTAGAGTGTTTTCAATTGAAAAAAACTAGATTGATTTCTACAGGAGCTAAGGATTTAAACATGTTTAATCCTGATAGTGTTATTTTTAAATTAACCTTTGCTCTTTATAAAAACGCTTTCCTCGCCCAGATGGGAAATTAATGCTGGAAGGATGATAGGTTTCCCGATGGAGAGATGAGATGGAGTGCGTGGGGCATTAGTGGGCCTTATCTCATCAGCCTAGCCACCTCAGCCAATATTCGAGATAGCGTCATCACTCCTAATGTCCTGGGTAATTTATTTCAGTCGATGGATCGATATCAATTTGACTAGCAACACTCATAATAATCGATTTCAGCGATTTCAATAACCTAAATGGACTATGGGGACAGTGAATTATGAGGAAGTATCAACAAAAAAAGATTAATTGTATTTAAGGAATATAATGGGAGTATCTGAGTCATTTAATTTTAATGCTTAGGGAGGATTAAAGCATTATTTTTTATTCTCAGCAAAATATTGGATCCTATCATACGCATATCAGATTTCGGTTAGCTAAGACTTTTCCGTATGATATTGAATACCTACGTATCGTAAACCATATGCTTCTACACATCATCTTATGACTATCAGCAAGTCTTGAACCAAGATGAATAAATAAAATGCCATACATCAGGAATTTGGTCGTTTCATATGAAATATCCGTTTTTAAAGGAAAGGTTATTTAGTAAAACAACTTTAGAAAATCAAAACATTTTTATTCAAAATATATACCCTCATATTTTCCAACTTGTCAAAAAAATTTCAATTCCAGAAGTGAGAAATTCAGGTTTTTTTTAAATGAAATAAAGTCTGAAACTACGTTTCTAACTTAAGAATCATATTGAAAAAAAATATCCTTAAGGAAGTAGTCCGAAATTCTGAACAGATACAATCTGTTGGAGATAATTCGAACGAGGTGGGTGTGAGAGAACTTTGTAACCCAGCTCGTTTAGCTTCTTCACTGTCTGTCGAGAAACATGGAGTCTAGCGTCGTTTAAGGGTATAAGTACATTCCGATTAGCCAATGCAGGTTGATTTTGAAATATTTTCGTAGCATTATGGCAGTATACCTCCAGAGCTATGCTATGTGCTATGTGGATAGAATGTTTTGATCTCTGGATAGAAAGGTGAAACGAATTAATTACGCTCAATCGCTCAATTTTTTCTCTTATTAACGGTACTCAATTAACAAAGGACGGGTGAGCCAAAGGAGAGTCGGCATATCACAAAATGTCAATGTTAATAGATAAAATAATTATCTGCCACAGCCGGATTCGAAATCAGGTCTTTTTCCCATCATCTACACACCTAGCAGTATATTATATCGTTATAAATGAATTTAATCATTTATTATAAATAAAATAGTTATGAAATATTAGTCCATTAACGGATAATATATCATAATAGGATGTGATTAGTTGGGGGTGCAGTCAAGAAAACACGCAAAAATAGGTGAAACTATTGTATTTTATGTGCCGACATTTCGACCTACTATGTAGGCCATCTTCAGGGCTATGAGAAAACAGAATAGACTGTAAAAATTCATAAAATAGAGATACAGAAAAATTAACAAAATGTAGAGATATAAAAAAAGGAGCGAGAAAAAAAGTGAAGGATATATAATGAAAGGATATATGAATAAAGATTACATAGTAGATGTATAGAAAGGTGATAATGCAAAATATAAAAAAATTGAGCGAGAAAAAACGTCGGCACATAAAATACAATAGTTTCACCTATTTTTGCGTGTTTTCTTGACTGCACCCCCAACTAATTACATCCTATTATAGTACCTACAGTCAACTAATTTCTTTCTTACATGGAAAATATATCATCCTTGAACCCTTAAACATTAACTACTTACGTCCGATCCTTTGCATATGTAACATACACAAACTCACTAATTATACACAGATACACAACCTTCAAACACACAATTCAAACACAGCCTACCGACTGTATCCTGCTCAGGTCCGACGTGAGCCTCCGAATCCTGCTGTACTCGGACTTGTACTTGTCGTAGGTTGCCATCCCAGACTGTCCGCGCCCGGCCCCCACCTTCTTGTCACCGCTAAACTGCTACTTTTTGTAATAGGTTACTGAGTAGCAGTTCCTCCCAGTAATAGAGTATTCAAGGAAAAATTATCAGACACAAGTTAATATATAAAGCTGTTTGTTGGAACGGTCCTACAAATGGAATATAAATTTTAGATTTGAAAGGTCTTATTGAGACAGGCATTGGGCTTTATAACATCTACGGCCCACAGGAACTGAGTGAAGATTTTAATCAATTGATGTAATAATTTTTTTTACAATAGCACATATCGCACTAGTATCTCTCAAGTAACAAAATTCAAAATTCGTTTTTTTTCTTTTGTGGTGAGTTATGACTGTCAAAGTAATGGGTAAATATCTCTCTAAAGAGCAAACATCACTCATCAAAACTGTATCAATCTTAGTTTCAGAGCTTGTCTGCCACAAGACATTCTGCTAATGCTGTTACAAGCTCACTAATAGTTTTTCCTGTTTTCTTTCAAAATATATGTTTTCGACTTACGTAACTTTAAAATTACTAGTGCAATGTATCATTGTCAGGACAACTTATACCCATGGAAGTAAGTGAAGTACACAATATTTATACACAGCTGAAGCAGCTATATGGATCGTGTTAATTTTAAATATAGTTCAATGGACCGTGTTACTTTTTAATATATTATATGTTATTGTTTTAATGTTTTATTTTATTAGATTGTTCAGTAGATTAGAGGGCACTCTGCAATGCAAAAATGCAAAAATTAGGATAAAGCGTAGAATATTTGACTGAAATTCATTTATATTATAATTAAGGATCATTTGCTGGATAAATGCAAATTTCCTTTTTTAATTAAATGTTTATGCAAATACAATAAAATGCTTAATCTAAGAAAGCATTTTGCATCCTGGTTAATAGAGATATTGCATTTTAGTTATATTATAATTATTTAGAGTTAAAATAATTATTGACGACTTAGGTAAAAAGAATAAATAAATAAAAAACAATGATAAAAGAAGATAGAGATAGGCTTTAAAATTAGAATGAAAGGTGTAACACTCAAAATAAATAAAAAATTGTTGGCGCATCCCCAACTTGTAAACGACTTAGATATAAAACGAAGTGTAGATGGAAAGACTTGCTGATTATTTTATAGTTATATTCTCCATGACTGAAATGTATTCTATTTTAGAACTAGCTGTGCCCCGCTTGTTTAACCAGCGTGAAATTTGGATAGACGCCACGTCACTTGTAGACATTGTCTAGGAACACCATCTGCTTAAATAACTCTAAAAATGTTATAAATAATTTGTTATCAAATCCAAAAAAGTTAATCTAAAAAAACTATCCATTTTCAATTATTTTTTCTTATCCTTCCGTTTAATTTACGAAATAAAGACTGTAAGGAAGCAGATATTTTTTTCAATTAATTTAAAATTTAATTAAATTGATCAATTAACGTTGAAATGATAAAAAGAATTACTTATCAAAAGTGCAAGTTACTTGTATAGGTAGGTAACATAGATTTGTTAAACCTGAATGAAGATATTGATTAAAAAACGAACCAATGGCTCAAATATGTTTAAAAAATCAGTTGTAGGAACTGTTTTTTTTTTTGTTTTTTTTTAAATTTATTTATTGAAATTTACAACTGTATACAAAATACATCAAGTAAATAAAACGAGTGAATACATTGACATGAAAAGACAAGTTGAGAAACTACCCAGTGGTAGTACTCAAATAAAAAGTTCAGCTTAGAAGGTCACGAGGCCATCTTCTTTTCACACGCTTCGGAGGATTATCAGGAATTGAAGAGGTTGCGAGGTTTGAAACTAGTGGGTTTGAGTGGAAATGAAGTTTGTCATGAAAAGATTGATATCGGATTCGGGCCAAATCAGCAATAAACGGGACGTTAAGGTCATCATGGATTACTTTGTTCGTAACAAAGTAAGGAGCATTAAGGATTTTCCGAAGAATTTTGGATTGTAAGGATTGAATACGAGAGGAATTCGATGGCTTAGTGGAGCCCCAAAGCTCTATTCCGTAAGTCCAGATGGGTCTAATGATTGCCATGTATATGAGTCTCTTGTAGTTAATAGGGAGCTTAGAGCGTTTATCTAGTAAATGTTGAAGTCGCCTGAAACGGCGAGCTGTTTGTAGGAAATGGTAAAAATATAAACGAAACTAAAAGAAAATGTAATAAATAATCGTAAATTTTAATTTAATATATCTACAACCCCATTGAATTAGTGGTTAAGCTTAATTTTCTCCAAAATGAGTTTCTTGTATTCAGGGAAGCGGAGTCGTGTTATTTTCGAAGTGAACAAGGGGTTTTATGTTACAAATCCAAGCAATGCAGTTATTGCTTATATGACAACTCAAGTTCAAACTAAAAACTACTAGAATGACACGATTCCGTTTCCCTCAATGCAGTTATCTCTCTCTCTAAAAAAATTCGACTTAACCACTCATTCAGCGGGGCTGCAGATATAATAGATCAAGTAGAATAATTTGATTTTAAACATTATAATATTAAGACATTTTTGTGTAGTGATTCCCAAACCTACTGTTTCAAACATTAGTGACATTGCCACAGAATCCGAAAAGGAAACCTCTCCGGAGCAGGGATCTACTAAAGTTAGATCAAGCAAGCTAGGATTGCCTTCAATGGGAGGTTTTTCAATTGAACCTTTTAATGGAGGTTCAAAAAAAGAAGGGCACTTATAAAATATATGAAGTGCTCAGAATTAAAAAATAATAACTCCGAAATTTCAAAAATTGACTTCTTTACTGATTTTATCCTCATGAAACTTTAGGTTCAAAACTGGACTAAAACCATGAGAAATAAGACGAAAACATGTCGTGCTAGACAAAATTGCTTGACTAAACCAGTGATAAATGTTAAAAAGCCAAGTTATAAAATCTCAAAATTATTCGCTTTTGAACACCTAGTATTTCTAAAGTGACACAACTCAAAAATCGGTTTTTTTTTTCGTTTGTGAGTTATGATCATATAAGAAATGGACAAATATCTCTTTATCTTTCATCAAAACTTTATCAACCTTTATCAAAGCTTCAGAGCTTGTCCTCCAGAAGGAACTTGTGTCTTAATGCCCACCAATAGTTTTTCCCGGTTTCCCAAAATCTTAAGTTTTTTTTACTCATATAATTTTAAAAATACTAGTGCGATATGAAAAAAAAATATTTGCAGGTAATTCGCAAATGTATATATTTATTATCAACTTGTTTTCTGAAGTAATGATAGAGTTGCTATAGCAACGACAAGTATGCACTTCGGGCCTTCTGTAATCGCTTGTTCTAAATTTGTAGTTAATGTTTTGTTGCTATTTGTCGTAACGTGGTAATATAAAGCCTAGAAAAATCCTGAGTAAGGAGTCAATCCAACCGAAAAATAATTTTTCAAATCAGAATAATAGTTCTTGAGATAATAGCGCTCATACAAAGTGTTTATCCTTTTAAAATAGTGGATTTGTCACCCTTAATGGAGAGAAGGGGTTGGAATCCGGGATGTAATGTGGCCTTGTTAAATAAGTTACCAGGAGCTAACGCAGCCTAGCGGATTATTCCCTCACCTGCATCCTGAATAAGTTAAATGGATTTCACGACCCAGGAGCACCTCTTGAAGAGGATAACGACCCGACATATTGGGGTGAGGGTGTTGTCGATCTCGCTAGCAAATCGATCTCAATTAGATTGAACTTTCAAGCTAATCGATAGTTGATAGCAGTTTTAAATTGATAAGAAGGTTCTCCTCTGATTCTGTTTGCTTTCAAGACCCTTTATCAGCAAAGACAGAGTGCTCATCCTTTTAAAGGCTGTTTTCATTTCGTTCCTAGGACTTAATAATATTATTTAATATTCTACTTCATACAGTCATTTTAAACTGCTTCAGGTTCGGAAAATGATTATATTTAGTTCAAAGATAGAAATATTAAATTTGTTGGTGACTTTCCAAAAGAAGGTGAACTCATCTTCTAGCGAATAAGTTTTAGCTAGTTTTGATTTCAACTCAATCTCTAGAATTAGCAGTAAAGATAATGATGTTTTGTGATCTTGGTACTCTATTCTGAAAAAAAATACTTCGGAAATCAGGAGGCACTAATGAATGAGTCTTAGGATAGTTGTGAGATTACGAAGGCCACAATAACTATCTGCAGCATATAATATATTATATATATTATAAAATCTAATAAATTTCAATGAGGTGAACTTTTTTAAAGGATTCAACTAATCAATGCGAAAATGTATGCCCTCTTAAACGACGAAAATAAACTACCATATTTAGCTTATTGGAATTACCATCGTAATACTTACTAATATTTAATTTTAATTATGTTACGCATAACTTAATTTGAATCTTTCCCAAAAGTCGTTTCATTATTGAGCACCGGATTAGCTACAAGTTTCAATTAATACTATTAAATGTAACAGTTGGAGCCTCGCCAGTTTTCCCAGAACAAACTTGATTACGAGTCTAATTGAAGGTAATCTGCATTTTAATTAACATTATTGGATAATAAATAACCATGAGCTTTACTGCCTCGTAAGTATTGTGCTATTGTATAATACAAAAAGGTACAATATCAATTCCAAGGATGAAGATACGTACAACTCAATTATTCTTCATGAACATTTTAATGGTCCATAAAAAAGCGTTGTGGCATGAAATAGCTTAGATATATATTTTTCTAGATTAAGAAGATAAATTGTTTCAACTGAAATAACAAATGGCCTGAATTAAAAGAATGAATATGATAGCTAAGAAAAAAAAAATCATAAAAAGATAATAACATTTTGAACGAAACGTTAAAGAAAACTCAAACACCAGTAAACCGGCGCCATCGACGTTGCGCCATCGTTTAAACCGAGAAAGGTAATTACAGACAATATTTCCTTCCAAAAATATCAAATTTTCCCACACTACCGTATTATTCTGACTCACCATGAAATAAATTTTAACCTAAACAAGCTGGTCGCTGAAGTCTCAAGATTGCTAAGATGAAACCTTAAGACTCTCGGCCTTAAGACATTATATTAGATGGTGGTAATGTACATATTGACAATCAACAACTAAATATTCGTACTTTAAAGTACTTTAAGATACTAAAAGCTTTGAAATCTCCTGGTAATGTTCTAGCAATCGATTTTTTATGTTAATTTAAAACAAGAAAATACTTGACTGATATGAAAATACTTTAATCTTCTTCTGTTATATTGTATTTGAAACAGCAAATTTGATGTTTGGAATTTCAGTCTCGATTAGCAGGAATATGAAGCTTTGATTAATATTTAATGATTATTCAGCAGGTCTCTAAGCCATTACCTTTTCAATTTTTGTATCCATATTCCGAGTAACAGAGGGGAGGAAATAGAATGGATAGAACTCGTGGTTATATTGATGTGTAATGTAATGGATTAATAATATTATGATTACACCATGTCGTTGTGTATGGTGTAATTCGAAATAAACGAGGGAGCATTTACAAATTTTCTCAGAATTTTGGATTTGATTGCTCGTATCTACAGTTAATGGAACTTTTTACTGAAATCCCCAAGTTCTGCTCCGTATTCGTATGTACCGTGCACGTAAGCGCAGATTGTTTGATTCGTAAGCCAAGTGCACACCTGCAGTATAGAAAATTTGTAGTTTATATCGTCTTGTCAGTTCTTGTCTCTAGTGTGTATGGGAAACTTTTTTTCAAGTTTAGCCCAAGATGACCCTTTACGCCTCTTTGGATAACAGAGGATCGTGTTGAATTGTGAAATGTAGAGTATTTGTCGTTGTGTTTCGCGTAATTTACAATAAACCAAGGGGTATTGACAATTTTTCAAGTTATTTGGTTTCTTCAAAGTTTCATAGGTACCAGTGTAGATTGTTTGTATCATAAGTCTAGCGAAGATCTGCAGTTCAGACAATTTGTTGGTTGTATCGTCTTGTCAGTTCATGCCTTCTGAGTATATCTCCCATATGAGTCTATAGTCCTAGCTAACATACGTAGTTTTTCGAAGTACATAGTCGTCCTACTAAATAATATTATGATTACTCAATAAATGAATTTATGGTTGAACAAGTGAATAATAAAATATTTATAAGTGACTTATAGCTAAGGACACTGACCAGGTTGATGGTGACGATGAGGTCGTACTGCTGGTGTCGCTTTTTCTTGTTGTCTTTCTTGATCGGGACCGGGGGTGGAGGCTTGGCGACCGCCTGCTGTCCGGCCTTTGGGGCCGGTGTCTTCACCGAGCCTTTTTGGGCCGTGGGCGGCTTCTTCACTGGCGTCGTCGAACCTTTCGGGGCGCATTTCTGGTTTACGTGTCCGTCTGCGGGCTTGTTGCGCGCCTGGAATAAAACAAGAAAATCTTTAATAAATGTGAAAAACCATGATAATAAATTTTTATTGCGGAAAATTCAAATATTTAGGTGAAATAATATCACAAAATATATAAAAAAAGGAAGTAATTAAATCAAGAATTTACAAGATGAAAGCAGCGTTTCACAAGGCATCTATATCCATTAATGCTTAACATAGTCACAACTACTAATAATCCGCCCAGAGGCACTGTACGCGGCATTATGTTTGATCCGGAACAAGAAAATGTTGATGCCTGTTCTAGAAATCATGGAAGCGAGACCATTGTAGACGAGGTCATGACCAGGAACTATACACCCGCGTAGAAAAAAGTACAGGCACAATAAGAAAACGTAGAATTCAGTTCTATGTAATCCGAAGGATGAACCAGTGCAGAATGACCAAAAGGTTATTCACGTATCTTAAAAAGCTGAATACGTCCAACACGTGAATCAAGAAGACTGAAAAGGCCATTGAAGAACTCGAGGTCTCTTCCGATGGCATTGAAAGATGTTCTTCACTTAGGAAGCAACTTCTGCTCCCTTAAGTACGCGATAGTAATTTTGGAGAAAATTCGAATTACGCATTATTCACAAAGGCTGTAGATATATATTTTGTTAAAATACATCCATTTTAAAAAAAAAGGGCATATTCAACGTCGCACATAGGAGTTTTTCAGGTAAAAAACCGGACAAATTAGGAAATCGCAAAAGTAATGTTATGTTACCCAAACTGCATTTTTTTAAACCTGCGATAACCGGTTTATTAAAAGGTAGATAACTGCCCCACCTGAGTCTACCTGCCTGTCCTCAGTGGCAGTCGGAATCCAGCCGTTGTATTAACTACACGTCTCTGTTCTCGGCAATATCCTTTGTGTAACTCAGTTTATAAGTCAAAACGTGCTTTTGTGGCAAACAACTGAAGGAAAACGACAAGGAAATGGAAGGTTAGTACTACATATTAAAGCTTGTTTCATTTATTTTACTCTGTATTTTATGGTCATTAGTAGAAGATAATTTTTACAACCCAATTTTTTTATAAAGATTGAGATATATTAGTGCTTTTGTTAATGTGTCGCGCATGGTCCTGTCAGAGTTTTGATATGTGTTAATTAACTCACAGTAAGTGGATCCAAGAAAAAAATCGACCCCCAACGCACCCCATAATATCTTACAGTGCATCAAAGGAAACGAGTCAAAATTCTCAAAATGGGTTAAGTATCATTAATTGTTTCTTTTGTTACAGATATCTCGAAAAGAGTGAAAAAAATCACCAGAATGGAATTATATACCATTATTAAACAATTAAAGGTAGACAAATGGAAGAAAGATTTTTGGTGTTAGAAGAAAAACTTTTGACTTTGACTTCATGTCCACCCGAAGAAAAGAACCATGTTCTTAATGGTTCTTTGAAATATTTCAAGTCGAGTTTTAAAGAACAGCGCGCAAAGCACTGATGAAAGATTTGTAAAATATAAAAAAGAATGGCTGGAAACATTAATTGAACTACCTGCGTGGTTCTACAAACCAGGGTGCCCAGCGAGAAGAGAGGTCTTCTTGTCGATATTCCTAAAGCTGGATATGGGAATAGTAACGACGGGAATATACCAAGAGGGTTTTTAATAACCCGGAGTGTTCTTCTCGAATCACCGGCATTAAAATAGACCTAATAAAAAGATATCAAGTTATTCTTGAAGTTATATTAAGTGGGCACGATATTGACAAAGTCAAATTGGACACATACAACTGCACAAGTTTATGTTGAACTGCATGGTTGGTACCACATGTCACCTACAGTTCACAAGATTTTGATGTATGGTGCACAAGTCATATCGGAGTCTGTATTACCTATCGGACAGCTCTCAGAGGAACCTGCTGAATCACGAAATAAACAGTTTCGTAAATATCGTTTAGATTTTGCGAGAAAATTTTGCAGAACTGACTGCAAAAGAGTCAGTAACATCTGATCCTTTTATCAGCTGTAATAAGATGCAGTTAAAGAAGAAAAGAAAGCCCTTTTTGGAGGAAGCTATGAATGTTTTAGTGCCAACAACACCTAATTATGAGTGCACTGACGACGAGATGGTGAAGATCACGTCACTGACCAAGAAAGTTGCGATTCCTATTGATTCGACGCCAAATAACTACTGTCGTACCAACATTAATTAATTTTCTATATATACAGACCTTTATATGTTATAATAATATATTTTATTTTTTATAATTTATACCTAATTTTGACAAATTATTGTCTTTTTTACAAAAAAAAAGGAATAAAATGCAATAAATAATTTTGTCCGGGGTTTTGCTTGGAATACTCCTATGTGCGTCGGGCAGTTTTATCTATGAACTGGACAAATGCATTAAATATCTGACAAATCTATTTGCTTTGCATTCAGTAAATAGATTTAATTAAAATCGGAAATTATTAATTACGTAAGTAACTTACACATAATAGAATAGTAAATGAAGTCTTGAGTCACGCGTATCAATTTAATATAGATTAAAAAAAAATGTGAAAAAGTGTATTTGATATTTAGAAACCACATTATATATTTTGAATGATTCTCTATTTACAATTTATGAATATAACCTGTTTTTAGTTTTCAAAAGACAAGATAAGTTCCAGTCAATTCATTATTATACATAGAGATACATTTAGTAAGTCAATCGACGCGGGTTAAATACCTGTAGTGACCGAGCAAGGACAGAAGAAAACTAAATAAATAAAAGGATGGAGTATATAAGACTAAAGGAAAATGAGAAAAAGAAATAACGTGTATTTTATGAAGAGAAGAGAAGAAACATGAAGAAGTGATGAAGGAAATTGGACGGAGAGAAGAGATGACATCTTGTGCCGGGGCCATTTGCTTATCCACTCACCCCCTATCTTCTGTATTTCCAACTGGGTCGCGTAAAAACCCAATATCGAAAAATGTTAAATAAAATAATAAATTTTGTTTTTAATTAAAGTGTTTTTTGCTATCTTAAAAACTCATTATTTAGGCAGTCTTTATTGTAGTATAATTATTATTATGTTTTACTACTTAAGTTTCATTCATATAGTTGTAAATATCAATAAATAAATAATTTAAAAAAAAAAGTTTCATTCTAAAACCCAGAATTGTTGTGTGGTTCATTCTTCGGCAAGGCCCTAATAATTTAATATATTTTTAATTAATTATAAATTATTTAACTATCTAGGAATATTGGACATTTAAAAAGACTTCAGATAAAAATCTTCAACATTTCTTAAATCGTTTGTTACCTACGTCATTCTAAAAAGGCTTCTGCGGTCTCAATCTTTCCTAACTAGTAATTAAACGGTTTGGTATGTAAATAAAAAAATTCCTAACTAATAACTTCCTCCCTTAATTTAATTACTATCATAAGTAATATATAATACATTCCCAATAACTAGAAGTTTATTTTTTTTCCATATAGTTACGGCGTGGCACACTATTATTATAGGTGCTGCAAGAAGCATTACCACCGAATTCGGGAAAGGGTGTTGTAACGAACGGACCATTCCCATCATCACATCCTTATGAGACTCCAGGGATATTGACATAATAAAACACAAAATTATCGAAAAACAACCTGGATCGGTTAATCGGAAGAGTATACTCTTAAATTACAACCCCAGCCCTCAGGTTACACGACAGACAGTGTAGATAAAAAACGAGCTCGGTTACGAAGTCTTACCCACTCATCTCCTGATTGAACGGACTTATCTCCAACAATTTCAACCAGTCCAGAAATTCGGCCAACTTCATAAAGGGAAAAAGGTTCTTAAGTCAAAAACGCATTTTTAGTTTTAATTTCATCAAAAAACCTGAATATTTTAATTCTGGAATTGAAAATTTGATGAGGGTAATTTTTTGATTTCATTATGTTGAATTTCATTGAAAATGAATATTTTCAAACGAATATTCCTATTCACAGAATAGGAAACTATCCAGTACTTGATGTATGCCATTTTAATTATGACCTATAAATATAACATCTATGGACTTGCTCGGTTTAGAACATGCTGGCAATCATGGTAGATGCCTATGTATTCAGCATCATACAGAATTTAAGTATAAACTAAATTTTAAAGAGGAAATATACGGGCAGGATCAATATGTACGATGTGGGCTTAGGCAGCGATGTTATTGTGTTATCTAGAGAGATAATATAGCTATAATCCCATTGGCCCCAATTTGGGGATAAGAGTGGAACGCACGCTAAGAACCAACTAATGAGTTATCGTCTCTCCGAGGCCTGGCGCCTTGTTAACTGCCCATTGGTCCGCGGGTGGGGGATTAGCATCCGCGGTCGATCATTGGTGGATCGTATCATCGTCCGCACCAATAATAGTGCGTTGATTGGTCACCGGGGACCTATCGAACATGTAGGTCCAGAACGGTTCTGTCAAGTAGTTATTTAAAAAAAATACTTTTAAATATTAAAAAAAATATATAAATATTCTTCTTTAGACACTTTTAAAAAATCATTATTAATTAGAAAACATATTGACAAAATCCCGTTAAACATAATATATGCTGAAATATTATTTCTTCAGTCATTAAACAACAAAAACCTTTTGTTATATTAAAAAAACAAACAGTGAAACTATAAAAAATAAAGAAAAAGCGATTAGAGAAGTAATTATTCAATATGAAAATAACAACATGATTATATTTAACAATAATTTTCAATTATCATTTTATTTTTTCAATTAATAAAAAAAAATCATGAGGAGAATCATGGAAAGAAAACACAAGAAGGCTAAAAGTTGAGACCCAAGCAGGAAATCTACGGGGAGATGAAAGACCAAGGGACTGAAATAAGAATCAGAAGACAATATCCGTGAATACAAGAGCGTAGAAGGGTATGTAAAACAATGAGAGAGGAAGCAGAAAAATTAAAAATAACAGACAAAGGCTGCCTAGAAAGAGAACAATACGGAGAAAATAAATGGACAAAAAACCAAGAATGCTTTTAAAATAAATACGAAAAAGTTCATTATTTTTTCAGATAATTTATTAATACGGATATGGAATAGGCCTTTTGTCTTATTTATGTGAATTCACTAATGAATAGGGTTATTTCCATTGTAAACATGTTATTTTATTAAAAATGAGCGGTATAAAGAAGAAAAAATTTGGCTTCTAGGGACCGTCTTCGAAGAAAATCGTCGTCTCGAATGAGTTAAGAGGCCTCACTGAGTGGATTAATGTTATTGGTTGGTTGTCTTTAAGTTGAGGCTTAAAACCTACTGGTCATCTAAATCTATTTTAATTGGGTATATATATATATATATATATTTGTATTCGGTTTTAACAACAATTTTTATTATACCATGAAGGGCAAAAAAATACAATCCATCTATCTACTTCTGACGGAGCTACGACCCATGAAGGATCCTGGCCTCCTCAACAATTCTCCTTCACTCGGAGCAATCCTCTGCACCTCTTCTACCGTCCGGACGTCCCTCCATTATCTTCCTTGGTAGTCATTCCTGGTCCATTCGATGCACATAACCCAACCATCTTATTCTCCCTTTTTCAATATATGAGACTAAATCGAGGTCAAAGAGATCAAAGTGTATAAGACCATTCTCCGACCAGAAGTGAGATATGCTAGTGAGGCGTGGACCCCTACAAAGCGACAAGAGATTTCCATTAATGCTTGGGCGAGGACGATCCTGAGAAAAATATATGGCTCAACCAAAGTTATAAAGTTAACCAATATATACAGGATAAAAACCAATAAATAAAAAAAGACTAGATAGATAAAATAAAACTAAGGAGAAACTAGTATGTGGATTTAAAATAAAAATGTTACTAAATAATTAAACATAAATAAATGAAAACGATTAACTAGTCCTTCTTTTCTATTAAAGTTAAAAGGTTCTACGGAATTACGAACTCTTCGGTTGCTAAGACTGGAGTTGCTCTAATCAAATTTCAGGAAAATGGAATGGAGGATAAGCCAGGGAAAGAGGATGCCCCTTCTCCATTTCCTGGTAGGTCACTACTACCACCGTCAGAACCTTCATATTCCCTGAAACAGAATATCCACAAGCAATGGTAGGCCATGTGGGACCTTGAGACTCGTCTAGGCGCAATATCCGCAGGGAGGAAGTGGCTCTTGCCCCGGTCAGGGTTTGGTATTGAAGATAATTCTCCTCCACCTAGTTCGTTGTAACTTTCCACCAAAATGCCGAGGAGAGGGTATGTCAATATGTAGCATGATGTGTAACTGATACCTGGGTACCGAATTCGAGATATGTTGTGGCAGATAAATTACTTTTCTTTTCAACAGCAGTTAATCGACCGTACAAGGATCTGGATACATTCCTGGCACTATTGGAAAAACTTGGCCGGAACTATGAACTGAACCCAATAGTTATCATGAGTTGTAATGGTGCTGAAATATCGAAATTTCGATATTAACGACATCCTAACAAGTAACAACATATCTGCCCAAAGTCCGTTCTACTGCCATCATTTAAACGAACCTGGAATACCTCAAATTTTTCTTCAAAAGAATAAAAAATATTTACATTTCTATTCCCTAAGTAATAGAATTATAGGTCCTGGAAAGCTGTCTTGTCCCCATCCGAGCTAGCGACCACTAAGACAGAACGTACTCCAAGCGTGGCAGGCCCTGTGGGACAATAGCCCTCCATATAAAAACTGATATCAAACCTTGGAGCAGCTTCTGTCTTAGCATCCAAAGAGAGGAAGTGGGTCTTACACGACTTAGGATTGGACATATGCTCACCTAACTATTAAAGAAAGACCGCCAACATGCGAGAAGTGCGACGAGAGATTGCCAATAGCCCATATTCTCGAGGGCTGTACGTTTTACAAAGGAGCGATAGATAAATTGGACTACCTGCCAATGTATCCATGATATTAGGAAATAAAAAAACGTACATTAATAAGGTCATCATCTTTCTGTCAAAGGAGGGATTAATTAAGAATATTTAATTTATAGTTTATTTTTAATTATTTATTTATTTTTATTTTATTCTTATTTTAGTTATTTATTTTTTATTCCGGTTTGTATAAAAGTTGTTACTAAAAAACTATTATATTAAACTAAGGCGTTGATGACCAATCGGTTTTACCCCTCAAATTTGGAACAACGAACCAATAAAATTATAGAACTTAGAATTAGTAACACTACAACCTATGAAGGGTCTTGGGTTCAGTACATGGTGGAGAATGTACTCTTTCAAGGAAAACGGTTCTCCGAGATCACACTCAACTCAATCCGCTTTATCCCCACAAAACATTCCCACTTTATAGAGGCTGGGTGAACCCTGGGATATTTTCTAGATTCTATAAAAATCCCCGGCTGTTAACAGATTAAATAAATTATCTGCAACAAACGGATTTGAACCATACAACTCAAAATAATATTTCCTTAATTTCAGCTTCATTCATTTTTCTTATATAACATGATATAAATTATTATTTACATAACAACTCCCAGCATCCTTCAAATATAAATATTCTACTGGAGCAAGTCACAAAGTGATGAATTTTACTAATGGAATTTGATACAGTTTATAGAGCAGTGGAGTTTGCGAGGCGAGGGCAAATAGCTTTGAACTTCAAAACCCTTTTATAGTTCAACTCATAATATCCCCATCAAGTTTAAGTCATTCCACTGTCCTCTGCCAAATATCTCTCCTTTCTCATGTCAACTCAACAGAAATAATTTTTTCTAATTTTTCTACGCAATATAACACCGGATTATTATTTCTGGCGTTATAACATACAAATAAGGAACAATTTAAGTTGGTATCAGAATACATTTAATATGTAGGCAGAGTGCCTAGCCAATAATAGTCGATTATAGTAGAGGAATTTTCTGTCCAAAGACAATAAATCGAATTGACATAAACAAGACTTTTATCGACGAATTAAATTTCTGTAATTTATTAATAATAATAATAATAATGTCTATTTACTTTAGAATAACAATACAGGTGTTGTAAGCTCTTATGCCTTAGAGTGTAAAGTAATTACATTTAATTAATTATTACAAATAATTTAGTAAGTGAGAAAGAAAAAAAAATTTAACAAAATCTTGAAAAAAAAATGCAAATTACCTCCAATAACAATATTTTAAAAACAGATTAGAAGAAGAGAAAGGAAACAAAAATTAAAATAATTTATGGTTACATGTATATCAAATTTATGCCAAGAAAAACACAAAAAATAATGAAGAAAAATTAAACAATACTATCAGAGATTTACATTTAATTCCTTTATGTATTTGTTTTTAAATATCTAACTAGATGATATTAATACATATGTACATGGTTTGAATTCCACACAGTCATATATGTAAATGCATAACCACACACACAAGTGTACATTAAAAAGCATCATTCATTCATCGAATGAAGAGAATTTTAACTTAAAACTGGTTCCCTACTATTTCCGACTATTCCCTACTATTAAGTTTATTTCAAATTTTCCTTTGTCAAATAGATGTTGCAAATAAATTTTATACATGAATATTTGTCTTATCTCCATTAAACAAGAAACTGTACCACTACAACTCGTGAAGGGTCAGTGAAGGGTCAGTCATGATACAGACTAAAGTTCCTTGGACAGTGGTTGTAAAGGCCGGTCTTAGATCACGGTCAACCGCCAGATTTCCCCCGTTATTTTGGCCATCCCACTTAATAGAAACTTAGTGAGCCCCAGGAGAATCCTAGATCCACATCTAGATAGGTCCACATGATCTATCTATAGATAATCTAGATCCATTCTAGATCCACAGGAGAATCATAGGATCCACCCCCAGCCTTATCGGATTAAATCAAAGTCTGCCAGCGAGGGGAATTAGAACCATTTAAAATTAGAACCAGAACGGAATTAGAATTAGAACTATCTAATGAGTCCGTTTAGACTGTTGATGTGAGATGTCCTTCAGTAATGAAATTCAAACCTATGTGTACTGTAATCACGTGTTATTAAATTACTATTCATAACTCATGAAACAATCGAGCAAAAAAATAATATTTGGTAATCACTTCTATTAATATAAAGCTGCTAAATGATAAATTTAAAAATAAATCGATTTAATTAAAATATAAATTTCAATGAAAATGTGTTAGATGCATAAAGTATCAGATGCGGAGTATTGGTTGTTGCTAACATTTATTAACTTATTCTCATCAACATAAAAGTCCTAAATACAAAATTCTTCACGATTTTTTTACTAAATATAGTTTTAAGCTTTTAGTAAAGTACCACAAACTTTAAAAAGATCCAGCATGGGTATATTATTATTATGAGCGTTACAGGCTTTCTATCAGAACACGCGAAGCATTCATCACTATTTGATCTTCCTGTTCTTCCAGTACTCCATCATTCGTTCTCTAAATGCCTTCTTCCTTTCATCGGTCCTCTTTGGTCTTGTTTTCTCTAACATCATTCGCCATTTGTATAACTTGTGTAAAAAAAGATAAAGAGAAATAACTTCTGTCCGTGATATCCTCTGAGTATACCTGGGCTTTTCCCAGATCAAATTTGACTTGTGTTATCCTCGGTTTTGTACTCTTGAGAAGCTGTGTATATCTGTTGGTAAGCTTCGTCTGCTGATGTGGACGTAAAATTTCAGTCACCTCTGAAATTTCTGATGCCTGCTTCGAGGTAAGACAACTCTTCTGTGGTGTCTCTGGAGTGGAGCCTACATCCTTTGTTTGTGTGTTTTGGGCAAATAACTTTCTTGGGAATTTTTCTTTTCTCTATGAGAATATTTTCCAGTTCTCCTTTATGTTTAACGTCAATGTATCACCGGTATATAATACCTATATTCACCGAGTTATGATGAGGAATTTTGTTGAAGGTGGACATGAATTTATTGTTGTAGATGCTCTGTGTCTTGTACAAGGCTCTTCTCATTGTTTTCAGTAATCTACTGTTGTTAGCGATTTTTTATTTACCTATCGATTCACCTAAGTATTTAAAGTGAGCGACTCTCTTAATCTTGCCATATTTCGTGTTTGAATTTGGAATTTGGAGAAAAACTCGGCCTTTTGGAAAGATATCTGTAACCCTAATATTTTAGCGCACTATATATGTATACTATATATACAAGGGTCATTTAAAAGGTAAGTCGACTTAAAAAAAACAAAAGTAATATCTGGAATAAACACGCAGTGTTCTTGTGAATAGTCCAACCGTAATAATTGGTAATCAAAAACGGGATAAATAAATCCATCAAGATTTTCATTATAATGATAAATTGAATAATTGAGTTTTGTTAGCATGAAAACATGTTAATATTTGGACTGTGATACACGATCCGGTTCGCGTGTGATAAGTTGATACTTAAGTTCATCGCACCGTAAGGCCTTCGCATGACCTCAGGTCCTGCCTCCTTCGTGACTCGTTTGGTTCTTCCAACGTTGTAAAAGACTTTAATGTTTCCTCTAAGTCAGAGAGAGGCTTTAAAAGTTCTAATTTGCGAAGAAGATCTATTAAAATTTCATGAGTTGTATAACATTGTTTGTTTAATAGGGGCGTTTTAACTTAGTTCTAAAAACGCGATGAAGGGGGTGAAAGTGCGTGTATCAAGTTTATTATATTATCAGGAGGCAATAAACGTCTTATTTGTTTTTACAATAGATTTTTCTAATCATTAGTGCTATACCTTAACATTCGTAAAATATTTACATACAGAAAAAACATAATTTAAATAAATTATCTCTAACCTACGATGAGTCGGTCTCACTACCTGTTTTCCAGTACTTTTTCTAAGCCAATGGTTGTCCATAGAAGTGATTTTGCTGAGATCAAGCTCAACTTCCAGATTTTACCGTAAAGTTAAGAGTAACTATATTACAGAGTCCGTGTGAGCTCCATAAGTGTCTCCAGATTCCTAGGATTATTGGGTGCAACAGAGTCACATAATTGTATTTTTAATCCATTAACTTTCTGCAGTGCGGGGCTCATAATAAAGGAATAATTAATTTGAATGTATATTGAAGTATATATCACCGTCATTCACCAGGAAACATCCCAAAGAGCAAATACTTAATTCTTTAAAATACTGGATATGATTAACCAGTCAAAGTTTCGCCAACTCATCAGGACTTATATAAAGACAAAATTACTGAAGGACATCTCACATCAACAGTCTAAACGGACTCTGTAATATAGTTACTCTTAACTTTACGGTAAAATCTGGAAGTTGAGCTTGATCTCAGCAAAATCACTTCTATGGACAACCATTGGCTTAGAAAAAGTACTGGAAAACAGGTAGTGAGACCGACTCATCGTAGGTTAGAGATAATTTATTTAAATTATGTTTTTTCTGTATGTAAATATTTTACGAATGTTAAGGTATAGCACTAATGATTAGAAAAATCTATTGTAAAAACAAATAAGACGTTTATTGCCTCCTGATAATATAATAAACTTGATACACGCACTTTCACCCCCTTCATCGCGTTTTTAGAACTAAGTTAAAACGCCCCTATTAAACAAACAATGTTATACAACTCATGAAATTTTAATAGATCTTCTTCGCAAATTAGAACTTTTAAAGCCTCTCTCTGACTTAGAGGAAACATTAAAGTCTTTTACAACGTTGGAAGAACCAAACGAGTCACGAAGGAGGCAGGACCTGAGGTCATGCGAAGGCCTTACGGTGCGATGAACTTAAGTATCAACTTATCACACGCGAACCGGATCGTGTATCACAGTCCAAATATTAACATGTTTTCATGCTAACAAAACTCAATTATTCAATTTATCATTATAATGAAAATCTTGATGGATTTATTTATCCCGTTTTTGATTACCAATTATTACGGTTGGACTATTCACAAGAACACTGCGTGTTTATTCCAGATATTACTTTTGTTTTTTTTAAGTCGACTTACCTTTTAAATGACCCTTGTATATATAGTATACATATATAGTGCGCTAAAATATTAGGGTTACAGATATCTTTCCAAAAGGCCGAGTTTTTCTCCAAATTCCAAATTCAAACACGAAATATGGCAAGATTAAGAGAGTCGCTCACTTTAAATACTTAGGTGAATCGATAGGTAAATAAAAAATCGCTAACAACAGTAGATTACTGAAAACAATGAGAAGAGCCTTGTACAAGACACAGAGCATCTACAACAATAAATTCATGTCCACCTTCAACAAAATTCCTCATCATAACTCGGTGAATATAGGTATTATATACCGGTGATACATTGACGTTAAACATAAAGGAGAACTGGAAAATATTCTCATAGAGAAAAGAAAAATTCCCAAGAAAGTTATTTGCCCAAAACACACAAACAAAGGATGTAGGCTCCACTCCAGAGACACCACAGAAGAGTTGTCTTACCTCGAAGCAGGCATCAGAAATTTCAGAGGTGACTGAAATTTTACGTCCACATCAGCAGACGAAGCTTACCAACAGATATACACAGCTTCTCAAGAGTACAAAACCGAGGATAACACAAGTCAAATTTGATCTGGGAAAAGCCCAGGTATACTCAGAGGATATCACGGACAGAAGTTATTTCTCTTTATCTTTTTTTACACAAGTTATACAAATGGCGAATGATGTTAGAGAAAACAAGACCAAAGAGGACCGATGAAAGGAAGAAGGCATTTAGAGAACGAATGATGGAGTACTGGAAGAACAGGAAGATCAAATAGTGATGAATGCTTCGCGTGTTCTGATAGAAAGCCTGTAACGCTCATAATAATAATATACCATGCTGGATCTTTTTAAAGTTTGTGGTACTTTACTAAAAGCTTAAAACTATATTTAGTAAAAAAATCGTGAAGAATTTTGTATTTAGGACTTTTATGTTGATGAGAATAAGTTAATAAATGTTAGCAACAACCAATACTCCGCATCTGATACTTTATGCATCTAACACATTTTCATTGAAATTTATATTTTAATTAAATCGATTTATTTTTAAATTTATCATTTAGCAGCTTTATATTAATAGAAGTGATTACCAAATATTATTTTTTTGCTCGATTGTTTCATGAGTTATGAATAGTAATTTAATAACACGTGATTACAGTACACATAGGTTTGAATTTCATTCAGAATTCTTAGAACGAGTTCCGATAATTATATGGGTACAATTAAATAGGTGTGAACAGAAAAAATGTTGTGTATATGTATGTTTTTATTCTTTTATTATTCATTCAAAGTAATAAAGTTCTTAATAATACGAGTATGAACCGCTAATATTAATCAACATTAAGATAATTATTTCTAACTTAATAGGAATTTAAATTACCATGATAAGAGTAAAGAGTAAATAATAATACGTTTTAAAAAAATTAATCAGTAAAAACCTAATTGAAAGAAAATGGATTTAATTAATTTAATTTTATAAATTTCCATTAGTGTAATGTAGTTACTGTTTAATTTATTATTTATAAATGTAGTTGAATGCTTTAAGAAGGATACATACGATAGAGGGAATGTATTTATTGCGGAATAGCCGGTAGTAAGGGAATAGAATATGATATATTCTGGTGAATGGTTCAATCGTGGAAAGATTTTAGGAGAGCGCATGAATCGATAGGGACCTGTCTCGATAAAGCTCCTCTCTCCCGCTCTAGTCTCTTCTAGCTCTCTCTCTTTCTCTCTCCTGTATATCGATTATACTACTATATAGTTTACAATAGATATCGATATAATAAGGTATAGTAGAATTTCGTCTATAGTTATCCAACCAAAAAAACTTCCCTAATTACCTAATTATCACCTTACCTGCACTATTTTAATCGAATTAATTTCAATATGAAATTTAGACATTTTTTAAAGTTTTGTTCGTCTCCCGATGTTTAATAAACACGGTTATCGATATAACATGGAAAAAGATTTGTTCGAAAAGTAACAAAGTTTGTATTACCATTGTTATTTTTAACAAGTTTACCATTCGTTGTAATGCAAGTAATCGATGCCTACGTAATAAGAATAATAGGAATTCTCTAAGTGTTATTTTAGTTTCGAGTATATCTGAAAGTGTTGAGAAGAGTAAGCGTGGCAAAACATATCGTGTTGGCCATACGAACTACGGACATACATTTACACAACATATAAAGAAAAGCTTGATATATTATGGAGAGAGGTTCCCCATAGCAAGTTCTGCAGCAAGTTAAAATTGAAGATTACCAAATAAGCGAGTTTGAAAATCCAGTTCATCGCTAATACTTCGGGAAATTAATTCTCAGAGATTAGACACCGAGTATATATGAATCTTCAAAATCTTTCTTTTAATATTAATAATCTACAAGGTACTGTATCATTTAATTATATTAAAACAATGTATTATTTCTCAAGAAATAGCAAAGTAAATTATGAGCCAAGGTATATTCGAGTTTGGTATATGCTTATTTTATGAGCAGCCGCCGGTATTGGAGGCAACTTACATAGACAGGGTGTGTGATGACCTTACCTCGTAAACTTCTATAGAGAATCGTTTTGTGGCTTTCCAGGATGTCAATAGCTGCTTGCAGGACCTTCTAGGGAAGGTCGGCTTTGGGGAAAGATATATAGGTCTTCGTTCGTCTGCTGACCCCGAACAGCCACAATTCATGGATCTTGGCCGATTAGTCTTACCACTTCATTTTCGCAATAGTTACCTTAATTAACTTTATTACCTAATAACCTTTCTGTTTCTTTTGTGTTTGAACAATCATTGAACTATAAATAAAGTGACTATAAGATGTGTAATATTTCGAGTTACAATAAAAAAATAAACTTTTCGAAATACTGAATAATACAGTTTGCAATTTTATTCTCCATAAATCCTGTTTAATATTCTGGTGGCTAGTGATTGATTGGGAGCGCGCCTTAGACCTGTCTAGTCTCAAAGCTCGTTAACTCTTCTTCAAACACAATTCTTCTCTTCGAGTCTACACCGTTAAAAAGAACATTTACCTTCTAGGCGAGGCTATTACTTAAGTTTGTTCTCTTCTTTGCCTAGAAAATAAATATTAAACAACAGTTGTTTTTTTTTTTGCAATAACCACCCACAGCGAAGATGTTTGATAAAACTTTACTTAATTGTTTGTAAATGTTTACAAGAAATAACATAATTTAGCCGCAATAAATTAAAAATAACCAATATATATATGTGTGTATATATATATATATATATATATATATATATATATATATATATATATATATATATATATACGTACCATGTTGAGCCTTGTGATATGGTAATCATATAGGCTGCCCGTATCTCCATTACCATGGGGCAATTAAACAGTGTCCTTCTCATTAACATACATTCAAGTTCAAAGGCAGTAACAAACTGGTATAGATCCAAGGATTATGACTGTTCATATGTATAAATGATCGTAAAACAAAATAATGTCTGTTATTTCACAAGCCATGCCTCACAAAATTAACAGAAAAAAAGTTGAGGAACCCTAAACTAACGGTAAGGACAAAATGGATAATAGTTTAGCGTTAATAATATATAATTAATTTTCAGCAACTTATGTAATTACTCACTATTCCTAAAAAAAAAACTATCTATAAAATACAGATAGTTGATCTATTTATAAGTACTGCTAAATAATTACTATATAGATAAAATATTTAATATAGAAGAAATAATATATATTCATAAGATCCATGTATTCAAATATTCATCGGGCAAATTTTGTTAAAGAGAATTCAAAAATTTCGTTATACATTATACATTAAGGGATATACATTTTTTTTTTGGAAATTTTCAACTTATGAAATTTTTCTTTATAATATTCTTTTGAATATTTTATTTTTAATAAACTTTATCCTTAACACTTATAATCAAGTTTGGTTTTTGATTCAAATTAAATAATATTTAAGGCATGCCAATATGTAGAATTAATTTTTTTTAAATTATAAATAATTCTTAATTGTCTAAGAAATAATCATAAAAAAAATTATTTGATTTACTTTTTCGATAACCATTAACCTCAGGAAGTACATTATAAAATACAGAGAGTTGATATATTTATAAGTGCTGTTAAATAATTACGTAGATAAAATGTTTTAATGAATATTTATGAATCTTTATTTATCAAGCACGTTATATCTTATTATAGCAAATTTGGAAATTTAGTTAAGGAGTATACAATATTTTTCTTTTGGGAATGTTCAACTTCTGAAACTTACTATCGAGTTTTGCCTTTAATCAAATTAAATAATAAATAAGATATGCCAATGAGACAAAATTTCTAATTATTTGAGAAATAATAATTATTTCATTTCCTCTTTCGATAACCATTAAACTAACGAAGTACATCTCATACTACATCATTCGACTTTCACCAGACTCGAGGATCCATTTTGGAAATGGTACAAGATTTCCATGGACTTTTCTCTCGAGACTTCCTGGTAAAAGGGTTTCCTAAAATGGACTATCGGTCGAGATTTTTCTTGATTCGGAATTCGTTGGGTTTCAGGACTGCGTGAGGTGAATTCTTGCAATCTCTCAAATCGGGCTCAGGAAAACTCAACGCACGTCTTTCATTGTGACCAAACTTTTCAAGAAATAGAGTCTTGTTTCTCAGAGTTTTTATTTACAATTGCTTATATATAAATCACTGTAAACAATAATTTTTATCATGGAAAAAATGTGCTGAAATGTGAATCTAAGCGCTTCTATTTACTAATGTTTAAACTACATTCTATATTTAAGCTTTGTATTATTTCACTAAAATCTAATTATCTAAAACTGAATATTTACATTATATAAATGATATTAAATAATTGTGATTTCAATGTGTGATATTTAAATAATAAAGCGTAGTCCTGCTTTGCATCCATAAGCTAAGTATGAAATGCAAGTGTTTTGAATAATTTTATCTAGTTGCTTATAAGTAACCATACTATATGATTATTTAAATAAAACATGCTAGTTTAATTATAAAACTATATTTACTTTATATAATATAATATATAAAAATCGATTATACTAAGTATCGAATATCATATCTGCATACACTAAAAGAGCTCTGATCTACCACCCTAAGATTCTAGTTTCTGTTCAAATTCAAAATCAAAGTTCGCAACGGAACTTTATATCGTGCTAACTAAAATAATTTATTTTCTCGCATGCCAGTTGTATTTTATGAATTCTACATTCTCTCTTCACTATCATTGTAATATATTTATAAATGTATGCAATCATGGAAAATCTAACTAAGTAAGTTTCCATTCTTAGTTATATTGTACCTGGCTGAGGCTTCTGAAACTACTCGTGGAAGCACTCCTCGCCTGAGAACAGATAAAGAAGAGAAGAAGACAAAAATAGAAGAAAAAATGTATTCTACAAAATCAGGAATAAATTTGAATAGTAGAGAGGGTTTTTTTCCTTCATCAGAGTAGATATATTTGAGCATCTTCAACGTTGTCGAGTAAAAAATGATCTAAGATTATACTTACTCATCACTTATAATAAAGCTTTCAACTTTTATTATTATATTTAATTACATATTTTTATTAGTATCTATCATAATAAAATATATTAATCAACTAAATACAATTCACACATAGAAAGTAGCTCATTTTAAAAATATACTTCTAAGGTATGTTATAATTCACTGCCTTATATTTCACTTACATCAAGCAAAAATACATAATATAAAGGCTTCTGTATTTGGGGTATGGATACTCAATACAAAAAAATATTATTATACATAACTTTATATGACAACAATAAAAAAGAATCAGTTATGCTATTATATCTAAAGCCCCGATGAATAAGTGGTTAAGCATACTTTTCTCCAAAATGAGTTTCTTGTACTTAAGTAAGCGGAATCGAGTTATTTTCGTAGTGAATAAGGGACTAAGTAAGGCATTGGCTTGAAAAGGAGTTATTGTTTATAATAAAACTGCATTTTAAACCAAACACTACGAGAATGATACGATTCTGGGTATCTGAAAGCAGTTTACTCTCTCTGGACAAAATCCGACTTAAACAGTTATTCAACGGAGCTGTAGATATATGAGTTTACAGTATGTAAACTCACCCATTTTCACCTCTGAATGGGGATGCTAAAAAAAATTAAACAATTAATCATATTTCTCTAGTATATGGATATATAAATAAAAGGGATAAATAAGTTTTTCCCAAGAATAAAATAAAGTTGTAAATATATAAATAATATGAGGTAATAATTAAGGAAACGATGGAGGAACATCTTCAAGATGATTTAATAGCACAAAAAAAAATTAACGCGCAATAATACAAACAATAATTTAAGAACATGGTACTTTATTTTATAAAATTAATTTGTGAAAGTTAAAATAGTTTTTAAAAATACAATTAAATACATACGTAAATTCATCACATTCATTGGCCCAACATACCGAAGATATTGTTCAATGGAAAATAAAAAAAAGAACTATAATAGAACATTTTCACAATTTCTGAATTCTAGGTAAGTCTTCAACGTTGTAAGTATCTAGTTTTACATACAAAGTATGAAGCAATATTTTATGAATAAATAACATACTTTTCGTTTATAGAGGGTTTAAATATCATACACAGTACAATGACCGTTTATACAGAGTTTCTCTAGCATTCCATTCAAACATTTTTGAATTTTTCTGATAATTTTACCTTCATCCATCATGATCTTTATTCTTGGTCCAAAGATTAATAGTTATACTGTACGAGGAAGACAAAAAATATCTTATACAGGGAGAACTGTTTATGGGAAAGCCAACGTTTCGACCCACATTCCAGGTCTTCTTCATGGCTAGTAAGATCAGGGGTTGACACTAGACTAAAGGGTTTACAAAAAAAAGTTATACTGTACATTGAAAAACAACTTGTTATAATGAGAAAAATAAATATTGATATTCAACTAATGGGTACATGATATAATAAATTATTTCTATAATATAGCTCTGTAGCCTAGGAAGTTATATCATTTAAAACATCCTTTCTTCAATAAGTTTCTACAATGCTTCGAAAATATTAAGTTCATAGATGTATTAGAGGTAGATAGCATAGAACATATTATACATGAAATATAGAATAAAGGGAGTGTAGATTGTGTGGATAGAAGAAAGTATAGAGATAAGAGAGAATAGAGTAGTCAGTATGATATAATCTGTAGTGTTTGCCTATAGACGGTAGACAATTTAGTTCGTAGGAGAAGATTTTTGTATATCTCATTTAACAAAAAAAATTTTTTTTTCCTTTGTATTTCAAACCGTTGTAAGTCAACTTAAGAAAAATTACTTCAATTTTACATTGTGGACATTTTATAACGAAACAGAATTTTTTCCAACAAGCGGTTTATTTTTTATTTCGGAGATTTTAAAATTAAACACGAACTGCCTGCAGCATGCCTGTCATCAGCGGATATATTTGAACTTACAATTATAGAACTGAATGCAAACTAAATAAAGGACAGATAGATATTGTGTTATATTAAAATGACAGCCGCTGTGAGCTTCGTTTGAATGCAGCGATGCAGTTGATGCAGCCTGCATTTCGAACAGTTTACGTCATCGAATTTTTGAGATTGGATGGGGCTGGAGTTTATTATGGAATGATAGGTATCTGGAATGGACTAAATCGGTAACATATAGAACGTTAAGGTCTTTATGGATGGTTTTATTTGTGACAAAATAAGGAGCGTTTAGGATTTTGCGAAGGATTTTTGATTGCAAGGATTGAATACGAGAGGAATTCGATGGTTTAGTGAAGCCCCATAGTTCAATTCCGTAAGTCCATATAAGTCTTATAACAGTCACATAAATGAGTCTTTTGTAATTGATCTGAAGCTTTGAGCGTTTGTCTAGTATGTGTTGAAGTAGTCGGAAGCGTCAGTCTTCTGTGAGGGTTCCAAGTAAGACGTTTGTCTAAGTTGAGTCCTAGGTAGCGAATCTGTTCAACAGGGATAAGTGGTGTACTATTAATGGATACAGTAGGACAGAAAGTCAAGGGTTTTCGGCGAAGGGTAAAGGTAATTTGATGGGACTTGTTGGAATTGATTTTAATTCTCCAATTCCAACTCTTAAATTTTAAGCTGAAATAAAACAAATCGTCGTCTGTGGCTCCCAGTACAAAATAATATTTTGGTATATTTGTTTTTATTTTGGTTCATATTAGTCATTAATTTATATTTTTACCTCTTCGTGTACTAATGAAAGTATTGGGATCAGTACATGGTAGAGACTGTACTGTTTCTAATACAATGGCTGTTCTGGGAGGGATTTTCCCGAGATCTCGCTCAAGCGGTAGGTTTTCCCCCAATTAAGGGTATCCAATTTATAAAGGTTGAGTGAGGACTAGGATCTACATGTCCCAAAGGGTCCATCCGTGGCTGTTAAAAGATTAAATAATTTATATCTTACAGCTGGATTTGAACCAGCACATTCAGTGAAGTACCCACAGTTTTACGAGCTGAGCTACCCCTTAATAGACTTTATTAAACCAACATGAATAATTTTTTAAAAATATGAAAAAAAACCAAGAGTCACTGTATTTTCTTATTTCAATTAATTGTTTTTTTTTCTTTTTCATGAAAAAAAGATAAATAATTTTCCGCTGCTATTCATCGAGGCGAGAGGAGAAACGAAGCCCGGAGTAGCGAACCTTAAAGTAGATTGCTAAGCATTCTTAGTTCTGGCTAGGTTAATTAGGAAGCTGCTTGAGTCTGTTCTTTACATCCCCACCTTCAAGCTGACTTGCAACTTTGCAGAAGTAAAGACTTAGCCATCTTCTACCTCAATGATAAGGCATCTTATCGTCAGCTCTACTAATTTCCGGTGTCAGGGAGAACTCAGAGCTTATCTGTATCAATTTATTCTAGCGTTAGGGAGTGCGATATCTTCAGACTTTTACGAACTTTACTTATCGTGCTAGATCTATTGTGAACATATCGCTCTTTTAAAGCAATAACGACATAACTCAAAAGTTGGGTTTTTTGAGTTAAGCCTTTAGTAATTGTATTGGTTGAAGATTTTTAATTCAGAAATATTCCATTTCCAACATTTTTTTAATAAAGTCATATTTATTAAATTTTATAAAGTCATAAAGGCCCAAAGAAGACACAGGAAGGCTATAGGTTGAGATCTAATAAGGAAATATACAAAGAAGTGAATGATTTGGAAACGGGCATAAGAATAAGAAGATTAAGGTTCTACGTAGATATGATGAGGATGTACCCAAAGAGATTAAATAGAGAAATCTTCTATAAAATGAGAGGATACAAGAGTGCTGGGGGTTACATCAAACAGATGAAGGAAGAAACTAAAAGATTGAAAATAACAGACCAAGACTGTTTCGATAGGGATGATTATGGGAAGAGACTCAAAGAAATTAAGGTCCTTGTGGAAAAGAGAGATGCGAGAAAAAGAATAGCGTGGACCGAGGAAAGAAAAATTGGAAAGAACGAGGAAAAGGAGGGATGAAAATGAAAAGGAAGGAGAGAATGATGTGAAAATTATGATATTTGCGTGGTCTCTAAGGCCGTTCCGTGAAAGAAACTCAAATTTAGATCTGCATCATACTTGATAAAACTCATTTACATAAGGAAAAATCAAAAAGGTTTTAAGCTTTTAAAATTTGTTTGGTTAATAAAAGAATTTCAATACCATCATTACAATAGTGAATGCTTTACTTCACCAATTTATGCTCAAATTTATATTTCTGTTTAACTCGTAAGGAACTTAAATAATATTGAAAATTTAGGTTTTTTGAGTTATGACCTTGTTCTTTTGTTTTATTATTATTAGTAACTCAAGACTTGAGTAAGCTCATTAGATAAAATCATTAGGAAGATATTAGAACCACGAAAAACTGTGGAAATTTGGAAATTACAAATTAATGATGAAATGTATCGATTAAATATCAATAATAAATCAAAAGCAATTGGAAAAGGGATTCTCTTATTTTTTGGTCATTTATATTAAATAGAAGAAATGTATTTTTGTACATTAACTAAAAAGATTTTCAAATATTTGTGGGATAAGAAGCCAACAAAAAGATTCACAAAATAATAAAGATTTATTAGAAAAGTAGTAGAGAGGTTGATGAAACAAATGACAGAGAAGTGTTTAGGAAAAAATATTTAATTAGGAATAATTCCAGTATAAGAGAGAGAAGAAAACTGAAGTGATAGTTATCTTTAAAAATAATCTTACACCGCACGAACCGGGATAGCCATTTTACATTCCTAGGGCTGTGAACTGGCGATTTTGGGCACAGTAGGTTGTTTTACAGAACACTATACCACAAATGATCCCATTGTTTTATGTACTTATCATACAGCTCCACCATATGCCATAAGAGGTTTTACATAAACTTTAAACTTATGTCCAAAAATATTTTATTATATAATTTGGCAAATATAGATCGTAAAAAATTGTATAATTTATTATTGTAATTTTTCAAAATAAAAAAAGAAATAGTAAATGTTTTTGTAAATAAATACAATTCACTGCCAGTTATAATTTACTTAGTTTTGTAATTGTTATAGATTCAAATTTCGATAAGACTAAAGGACGAAAAATTATCGACAGATTTTAGCTTTGCTTTTAAATATTCAAAAATGAATAAATAGTTTTAAAAATTAAATTAAATTGAATAAAAATTGGACATTACGTTGACAGAAGAGTAAGCAGTCATCCGTTTCCATATCGGCAAGTAAATATGAAAATAGTTATACAAAAAAAACAAACTTAAAGAAGAATTTTCATGGTATTCAGCTACGATAAAACAACGAAGTGATTCATTTGGTAGCAGTAAAACAAAACGAGACGGGATTATATTATGTGAAATAACCAATTACCAACTGGCGTAACGAGTTGAAGACCAAATAATCTCCCCTAAAATAGGCTAATTGCAAAATCAATTACAAGATTACCGCTTCTTCTTTTTGCCCTTGTTTGTGCTGTCAGTTTTATTGCGTTGAGAAATTATTAGGTTGTCTTTCATCATGGTCAATAACTCTTGTTTCAGAATTTATTTGCTATTTTTAATATGGTTTGTTTAATTTTGAACAACTATTCTAGTAATAATTACTTTTTTTATTATAATCTATATCCGTGCTTTGGTTTCCAGACGATTTGGTAATGTGTGAAAATGCGGGAACTATTAAACTACGATACAGAAACGTTGAAGAATGCAGGTAAGGAAATGGATCTGTACGGAAATACGCAAAAGACCAAGTATATGGTTAGCAGCGGAATTAAAAGTTAAGATTTTGGACTGGAGCTATTTTTTTAGGAGGGAATACGTTTGAACTTGCCGAGAAGTTTTAGTATTTAGGTATTATGTATTATAGATAGTATGTATTAGGTATCTATGGTATCTAGGTAAGGTATCGAGAAAGAATGAAATTCAAGAGGAAATAAAGAAGCGATTAAAGGCAGCAAATGCTTTTTTTTATTCCGTCTCAACATTACTAAGCTCCACCATTATCCTTCCAACTCTTCTTTACGGATGTAAAACGTGGCCGCTAACGCTGAGGGTCGAACGTTTTAAGATTCGTCTTCATGCCCCGAATTTTTTGCCAGTCATGGGGGTAAAAATTCCTTGGTTATGCCGTTTTTCGGAAGGAACGACACCACCGACGCCACCACACTTTGGATCGTAATCTATTTCTATATATTTTTAAAAACATTATTTAAATATAACAAGGGTAAGATTGTCATTTGATAGCACTAGTATACGTTTTTTTGTTTGGAATTTAAATATTAAATAGTTATAGACAAATTTAATAACCTTTTCTTTTTTGCATAATAATCTAATTGAGAATTATTTATATTGGATAGTAGCAATAATGTATGATAGATATATAGTTGTCCCTTGGATCACAATTTACTTCATTATTTTTTTATGTCGATAGTTGAATAAAACCGGAAAGAATTTCATCAGATATCATCCTTGTCACTACATTTTTGAGAATTTAGATAGCACACGGTAACATGCAAAACCATTGATACATGATCAGTGGAACATGACCATACATAATGTATCATTGATCATGTCCTGGTGAACTTTGGGCCATTGACATCATGGGCGTGTGAGCTAGTTATTAGGTCCTAACATCAACAATTTATGGTTATGATAATACTGAAAAAATGTACTATAATGTTTCATTATAAAATAAAGTTTTTTCATAAACACATTGACCAACTTTTCATTAAATTATTGGGTGTATTTGTTTATCGTAAATCCCATGCATGGAAATAAACTATAAGGCAAGTCTCAATTTTTTATATACACATTTCGGTTGATGCTTTACTTATTATGAATTTGGATTTGTTTGCCTATTAACCACTACATGTACTTGAGTTTTGTACACGGTAGAGACTGAACTGTTTCTAAGGCAACTGTTATATAGAGAGGCCATTCGTAAAGAACACGCTCAACCCCCAGGGTTTCGCCTGACTCTGTACCCTTTTTACACACCCTCTATAAATGGTAGATCACACAAACCATGACTGTTAACAGATTAAATAAATTATGTCACTGCCGGCTTTGAACCCGGGATGTTCAGTGTGGGGAGCGGAGTTGCTCAGTGGTAGAGCACTGAGTTGCCATACCGGAAATCCTGGTTCAAATCCCGCTGCAGGCCATGACGTATATGTGGTCTGTTTGGAGCGGGAGATGCACTGTCTCTACCATGTACTGAACCCCAGACCCTTCCGGGTTGTAGTGGTACAGGGACGTTCAGAGCCTCTTACGTTTCCAAACTATTTTTTTTTGTTTATTTCCTTATATTTATTTAAAAACCGATCTATTTTTTTTTTTTTTACAATATTATTTTATATACAATTTCTAAACAAAATTTACTACACGCGATTTAGTGAGAGTTATAGTCTCGCTTTGACCTGGGGTCAATGGCTATTGATTAACCAAGTTTGTGTTGGATCTGAAAATGAGCAAAAAAATGTAATGTCAATATTTTTTTTTCATCTTATTGAATAAAATAATGAGACATAATTTAACCATTGGATAAAGAAATCAGAAGGATCGATGAATCGACTATCTCAAGATTGAAATCGACAACTGTAGATGGTGACATTCTACTTTATTTTACTCCTTTTCCAATTCTCCAACTATTCCACTCCACAACTTTGCCTTAATTTATTTATTATTCGAGTCCTTAATCATCTTGCAATGTTATTAATGTCAATATTTGTCTGTTATAACACATTTTTGGCTGCGTTATATACATACATACTCACCCAGTTAGATATTTTTAAAAACATAAGTTCTCTAAGTTGATATTGTTCATATTTTTGTTTCATTTTCTGCTCTCTTTGTTTCAACTTGACATTGTAATTTGCATACATATGTAATTATTTATTGTTTCTCCATATATAAATATTGTAATCTTATCTCTGTTATTTTTTATTTCTTGTACTCTGTTTTTCATTATTTTTAAAATATTTACACTGGAGGTAATAAGCGATGCTTTTTTCTGATTAATTCTTTCTCATTTGTTAATTTAAGGGTAGTAATTAATTAAATGTAATCCCATTATACTCTAAGACATAAAAATACCCTGTATAGAAATCTTATTGTTATTCTAAAGGGACTTGTACCAGAATAAATAAAGAATTTATTATTATTATTACACACACACATATATATATATATATATATATATATATATATATATATGTATATATTAATTATATATTATATGTGTATATACTAACTATATATTAGTAATATATATATATATATTAATTAATTAAATGTCTGAATATATATATCTATATAAATATATATGTAATTAATCCAAATATCCCACAAAATTTAGATGAGTCCAAATAGAGTACTAAGAATCAAACAAGCAGGAATTCTGTTGGTAGAAATATCCCATGGCAGAATAATTTTAAAGTGGGAATGAATTTCAGTCAAAACTATTAATAATTTACCTTAAATTATAGAGTTTTCCGCACCTGTTAAGTACGACCATATTAAATTAAATACCATACGTAATGTACGTAGGAAGAACCTCTTGGAGTTCTAAATTTTTTTTTCTACTTCCACGATACTTGCTAATTTTAATTTTAAACTTTTCATGAAGCACATTTGGGCCCAATAAGAAAAATTTAGGATATTGAGTTATAAGAGATATATTTATGAATTGGTAATTATATATTTGATTCTTAAACGAAAATGATCAAAAAGGAAGAGAAGGGGTTCAAGTAACTCAAATAAGTTAAATCCAAACCTGTGTTTCCTTGGTCGATGTATCCTGTTTTATTAACTTAGGTTTGAACAAACCCCAACTACAAAACTATTTGATTAAATTCCGCGGTCAACAGAACCTTCAACTCGTACTATTAAAAATGAATAGAGTTGAATTGAAATGGAAATTTCGCAATAATGGATTTGGAATAACTGTGTGTAATATACAGTAAAAAAAATTTCAAAAACTTTAGGTATACTTAAATAAAAAATAATAATAAGCAAAAATCGTTTACAAGATTTTAAATGCACTTTTTTCCCTTTTAATTAATGATGGATATTTTGAGGAGTAAGGATAATATAAAACGTTAGTTTTTATATTTCGGGATGTGATGTGGTCAGTGTCCCCAGGTTTTACACCCTAATACTAGGTACTAGGTACTCACTTTTTATGGGTTAAGCTTGTAATTTAAATCCACAGATAGTAAAAAAGAACACTGGAATCTATGCTCAGTGCACCGTTAATGAGCAAAAATCGAAGTATTTTCTACAGATCAATTTCCTAGTGAATATTTTAACTAATGTCTATATAATCGATTCCTTCCATTAACCCCTTATTATGATTTAATTGTGAGTTTATGGAATGGCCAAATTGATAAAACTGGGCTGGGTCTCAAAAATAGTCTTTTTCTAAATAAATTAGAATGCAAAACAAAGTTTTGTTTGTTTGTTATTTTTTGCGAAAAAAAATGATAGGTCTCAAAACATTGACGGCAGTTATTCGGTAAATAAAAATGAGACCGGTAACGTATTGTAGATTTCGAGACGGGAATCAAGACCTATCAACAACATTAATAGGGTTTTAAAGCTCGAAACCCGTACACGACATAAGCATGATACACCCGTAATGATGCATGGTCCATATTAACATGTTTGTGTAAATGCCATTGTCTTGGCATTTCTCTTAGCATGCACAATGACTATCAACAAAGTATTGTAAAAGTAATGTTGTACAAATATTGTTGATTTTGAACATTATTCATGAACACTTCTTGATTATTAAAGTTACTAGTTGAGTGTAATAGGCAATGAGGCTGATAAATTATTTAATGTGTTAACAGCGATAGTTCGATTCTGTGGGATCTGAGGATCCCTGGGGCTCACCCAGCCTCTACAAAGTGAGGCTTGGACGAGCTAATTAGGAGAAAAACACAACACGATGGAGTGTGATCTGAGCAGCTGGTTTATAGAAAAAGAAAACTGTACCATTTACTAAACCTTCACGGAACAGGTTCTGGCAATGGTATACTATGGGTTTATCCTTATTTCTAAAAATTGCTCTATTCAATCTATTCTATGGAATCCATATCCTTTTAGTTCTGGGAGGGATATTGTTTCTTCTTGACGAACCGATCTCGTTATCACGATGAATAGATCATGACCATTTTCGATTACTTAATTACTCATTAAGCTTCTATGTCGATATAGTCATCACAAACTACTGGGCTTCAGGAAAGATATGTATAATACGTAAGTAAATACATGTATAAATAATAAATTACCCTATTCAATCTATTCTGACAAATCAATATCCTGCTGACATTAGAAGCGATATTCCCTAGCGATATCCTCATGACAAACGGATCTCGCCATCTTGATGAATTATTATCATCTCCTCAAGTCAACTGCTCATCGTGGCCTGATGATTATTTCAACGAATTCCTCCCGACCCTTCTCAATCATCGCTTGCCCCTCGTCCCACTGGGGCACATGTTATTGAGTGGGCTGGCTTTGGCACTCTGCCTCTATGCTCTTGGCAAGATCTCTCGGATCCGAAGGAAAAACATCCTGGATTCCAAGGATAAACGATTTGAATGGTGCTTCGGGTCAAACAGAATAATAAGAGTGGTCATTTATTCGAAGGGCTTGTCTCCTTTTTAGCATTAAAAGGTTATTGTATTCACTTATCTATAATAATGATAATAATATTAAAAACAATTATAAGGGCTTATGGGTCGGCAAAGAATATCTACAACAAGAAGTGCATCTTCTGGATTGAAAAAATAATAATTATAACACTGTAGTAAAGACGGAATGCATCTCGATGGACTACATTAAAAAAAAATTATGTTCTGGAAAATCTGAAAAGAGGAATTCTAAGAAAAATCATGGGTGAAGTTCAGACTGATAACGGATGAAAACAGTGAAGTAACAAAAAAATCTATCTGAAAATGGAAAGAATCTCGGATAATATGCGGAAAAGGAGGCAGATATTTCTCGGACATCTGTAAAAATTACCAAACAAAGAGTATGGAACGCGATTGAGAAATGATTAAAAATATTTAATTGGGATACGGTACTACTCGGTAAGTCCTCGAACAATTTGGCAATAAAGAAAGGAACTAAATGAAATAAAATTGGCTTACCGAAAACTTGTCAGACCTTCCTCTCTTCACTGACGTCTCGTAGGTGAGCTGACCGTAGCGTATGTCAAAAAATCCCGGTTCTCTAAATTCGGAAAAGATTATCAAGAAAAGGGGTTTAGAACAAGCTGGATAACTGGATAACTAAATGTAACTAAAGTAAAATTCAAATATAGAATAATTGCAACATATGACTATTTTTTTTTGGAAACGGTTAACTATAGAATAATTTAGGAGGCAGTGAACAAAAAAACTGACCCGGAATTATATGCAAAAAAATTTGATATCATAAAAAAACCTAAATACAGAACTAAACACAAAGATTGACTAAGCAAAAAAAGATTTTGAAAAGTTAAACATTATAAATTCTCACATGCTAGAGTGAAGTGAATTAGGAAACAAAGTGGAAAATCTGGATTTCAGAATGAAGAAAGGCCAGAGAAAGCTGGACCAAGCTGGACAGAGGATCAAAAGAAACGTTCCAGTGAACGCATGAAAGAATATATTCTAATATATGTATAAAATAAATAATATTCATATAATATATAAATACATCATTTCATGCGTTCACTGGAACGTCTCTGAATATAACTGGAACTCTAATAAATATTAGAGGCAGGGAGTAGCAGAAGAATGAAAAACAAAGTTTTAAAGTGATCAAATGTGATCAATTCGAAAAAAAGGCTTATCTACGATTGAGTACGTGTGATCTTGGGCTACCAAGTATTAGTGCCTCTGTTAAAAAATGGTGATGACTTATTTTGGGAACAAATGATGATAACAGACTGTCTAAATGTTAGATACAGATCGGATGTAATAGTAAGTTATTGGACAGTCTGTAAATAGTTAAACTTTGGTAAGAAGCGATAAAATAAAATGGAAAAATTGGTCCAGGCGGAAGTCAAAGAAATAATTCTTTAAACAGCGAAAAACGTTTTTTATTAACTGACGTTTCGACTCATATTCCAGGTTTTTTCAGGGCTTGTAAATAGGTCACTCGTACATTCACCTTCATAATTCTGACTTATCTTACAAGCCCTGAAGAAGACTTGCAATGTGGGTCGAAACGTCAGATTCTGTTATATACCACAATTTATGGAATTAATTCTTTGACCTACACCTAGACTTTTCTTTCCCATATACATGAGGTCGACTAATATTATTCAAAAGAATATTCATTTATAACATTTTATGCATGTGTGACAATGTTTTATGCATTTATAAATTCTTACATGGAATTCTGGAAAATTACTTCGATTATTCTTCAAAAGGTCGCGCACAGAGCTAATGGATATTCTTGTGAACTTAAAAAAAAAAAGGGTTTTTTTTGGTTACTTTTTCTAATTTCGTGTCCTGTCAGAGATTTCACTACCCCCTTCCGAGTCACACAAGATGGCTATTTCTAAAAGCAATTATAACTTTTAAAAAAGTTGAATTAATCATCGGCTCTCACAAACTCCCTTGAGACTGACCTGTCCTCAGGTAAATTAACAAACTTCTAAGCTTTCCTTTTAGTTTTCTTTTTTAAAAACTTTACACAACCTTAATATTTGGGGTTTAATTTTATAATCTTAGTTATCTTAATGAATTTCTTATAGCTTTTCATATATATAGCTCAAATCGATTTATCGATGTAAGAATCGAGATTAGAGAGACCGGGAGACATAGGGATTTAGATTGGCTAGAGAGAACCCTAGAGATATTTTATCCCGAAAAGGGTTTCTTCTTTCAGCATTGTCTCCACTTGAAGATTTATTTCTCGGAAAAACATGTCTTTATCTTCATACTTAGTTTGAATAGGAGCAGAGAAGATCCGGTCTTTTGACGATAATAATATTATAGTTTCATGCAATTGTGCAATAAATAAAAAAATAAATAAAATAAAATATTTACATAAATTTAGGAAAAAGGAGTTATTCAGTTAATAAAATTATGATTACCACAGAAAATACCCATAGTTGTTTCCAGAATAGACGTTAGCTAGCAATTAAACAAATAAAAAAAAAATGCTGGGAACAGGATATTAATAAACAAATAAAACATACTTTGCCAATGAATGAAAAAAATATAAATTAAAATTTTTTTTTTCTTTTTTTCTTTCATTGCATATGTGATTCTTTATAGATAAATTTAAATTTGTCTATTAAGTTTTTGAGTTTGAGACTGGTCTGTTTGGTACAGCATGTTACTTTTGTGAATTATATGTAACAAATTATATTAGAAATAAATAAATAAAAAAATAAAATTTTTATAAAAATAAATGAAGAATAAAATGATCAGTGATGGTGATGAGAAAATGCGTTGTTTTGGATCAAAGTCTTAAGCAACTTAGCATTGTTTATCCATTTAACGTCACTTTATGCTGCTATGGCTAACCGGAAGATGCTACAGAGGGAGTCTTAAATTTTACCTAGCAAGGTATAATTAGGAAAGGGATCTTGAACTAGTTACTGACATCGTACAGGATTGGGATCCAATTTTATGTCCCATCCAAAGGACTGCATAAACAAGGATTTTTTACTACCATTAAATAAATCTTAAGGCCACCTACCGGGCTGCGAACCCGTGGTCTTAGGCATACTAGGTTGTTAGAATAACCACTAGACCACAGATGACCTAAAACCTTGGTATTTGTAAACAAAAAAATATTAAAAAAAAATGATTAATAAATAATTAATACAATTGCAGTTAAAAATAAATTATTTATTTATAAATTTAGTTACTATTGCGATATTTTACTATATGCCAAAATGGAATCACTGATTCCTCAACTGTCGTCTGCTGTTTGAGAATAACAACAATTACAGGATTTGTAATTTCCTTTCACGAATTGAATAAACAGTAAAATTAAACAGTAAAATACCTAAAAATCATTGTTGAGTTGTTTATGAATACGAATCATTACTGTATGTTTTCGTTTTTATTGTGTTCGAGTATTACATATTATTAACTAAAATATTACTGATAAATATTTTTTTTTCATTTAATAACTATTAGAATTCTCAAATACTTTGATTGTGTTAAGAATCTTGCACTATCACTTACTCCTATATTGGGCCTACCCTACCTTCTCTCCATGATACAATTATAATTATTTATCAATGAAACCGTTGTTGTTTATGGCCAATATTATTGTGAATTTTCCCTTATCTCTCTTTTTCTTTCTCTCTCTCTCTCACATTCTAAATATTGGTAAGTATGTAAATATTGGTGCCTGAATCTGGGAATCAAGCAATGTTCGAGAATTTTCTCTCAATTAGTGAAAATGCTTTACGTTTAAAAACATTAACTAATACATGAATAATATATTTGGAAAATATAAAAATAATTTAAATGGAAATGGTTGATTGGACTATTCAAAGAAAAGTGTAAAATGGTCAATAAATTACACAAAATAAGATAGACTTATTATATTTGTGCCTACGTTTCGAGCTAAATTTTAGGGCATCTTCAGGGCAGTTGGATTTTTCATCCCTATGCCCTGAAGATGGCCTAAAACTTAGGTCGAAACGTAGGCACAAATATAATAATTGTATAGAAATTTATTGACTATTTTCTTTCTATTCGTTTTATGCAAGGTTAGTATATAATACACACACACTTATAAATATATATGACAGTGGTTTTTATTCATTTTTTTACCATTTAACCTGATATAATTGATAATATTTATTGATGATATGTAACTTGGTTAAAAAAATACCTTACCGTGAGCCATTATACCATTATCTTTAAATGATTCAATAATCTTTTTGATAGCCTAACTCCTGGCTCGTAGCTATAAAGGATAAGAGACAAGTTTTACCTTTGACTTACTCCTGGCGAAATCTTCCTTGGACGACTTCCTCCTCTTGTCCTTGAGGATCATCCGGGCTGCTGCGAAGGCCATCTTGGCCGATGTTGGTATTGGTGTCTCAGTCGGTTACCATCACACATCCGCACTGGGAAGGACATCGTAGTATCGTTTAATTTTGCTTTGCTTGGTTAAGATTTGGTTTGCATTTACTTGTCTCATTTCTTTCAGGTTTAATTATTATTTAAAAATTAAAAATAGAATCTTTTAAACAGTGATATTAGATGTAAAAATAATAGTAAAAAAGAATGTTTACTATATGTCACCGTCATCAGGGGTATATACTATACATTACCGAATTTTCGGGTTCAGGTTTTCGAAAGATCTTTAAATTTCAGACTCCATTGGGAAAAAAAAGAAAGATGGCTACGACTGTTTTTTTTACTTTGTACAAACAAAAATTAAATAATAAAAAATATAGCCTACTTGGGAACTGTCAAAGGGCCCCGCACACTGGATTCGTTTTCTTTATAAATAGGAGCTAAAACAAATCTCATAATTTTCACTAAACTTGCTTCTCCCGAATTAAATTTTTGTATACAATATTTCTCTATCTCCCGAATCAGAAACAAAATAAAATAAGGTGAGGAAGACTTGTCAAAAAGTAATCGTATCAAGGAATAATTTTAAATCCATATAAATACAGAAGAGAATATTTTCAAAAGAGAAATAAAATACTTGTTAAGTTTAAAGTACTCCAACCAAGAATCCTTCAGTGTCTAAACTAAAAACAGAAAAGAAATACAGTATTACAATGCAAATGTCTTTCTGTCCTGAAGATGCCTGGATGGACGAAATATTGACAGGAATACTTGTTTTATGTTTATAGTATAAAGGCTTAAGGCTTATTGGTAGTGATTTTTCCATTAATATCTTAATAAAAATTCATTTAGTTTATGTATTATGAAATTCTTTACGTTGTATAAACAACTTAAAAGTAATGTAATTCTTAAAAAAAAAATCTGCGAAAGTATTAGCAAAGTTTCCACTTGTCTTGATTCCTACATCTTGGGAAATGCAATTTTCCCATTTTTTTTTTTCACAACTTGGTAATGCGGTATATTATGGACGGTTGTACAAGAGATAATTAAATTATTTATAACGCTGAACTTGTAAAAAAATCGTTATAATCCCAGAAACCACATGATTAATTGAGGCTATAAATCCATACTTCAAAATTGACTTTTTGCATTTTTTACAAGTTTAGTCCAGAAATGCTTTAAGCTTCAACAACTTCAGAACAGGACTGAAACCATGAGATGTAACGTAAAAGTGTTGTGTTACACAATATTGATTGACTAAACTAGCGAAAAATGTGAAGGGTAAATTTTTGAAATTTTGTTGTAAACCTAGGGCTGCAAATCTACCATCGGGCTGTATTGTAACAACTAAAAAGTAATCCAAATTTTTTTCCAGTCTGTTTCACAGTAGAAAATTATAATTAATTCTAAATAACAACAGCAAATATTGATTATACGGGGGGGGGGGCTTTCTTGCAAAGGTTGTATAGAAAGACAGCTTAACAATTTGTAGTCGCGATAAAACTGACAGAGCAAACAAGGAATAAACGGAAAGGTAGCAATCTAGGAATAGATTTTCCAATTATGTCATTTTTGGGGAGAATATTTGGTGAGCAAGTTTATGGAATTGGTGGTATATTATCAGGTTGACCCAGTTTCATTTTAATGATTTTTTTTTTCATATTTAATATGTTTTTATTGTTGTTATACCAACATTTCCTATTTTAATTAGTAGATGAAGTCGGACTTTAATATTTTCATATTTTATATTTTTATCTGACGGTGAATAAAAAAATTTATAAAAAAAAAATAGTATATCCTATATGGAAATCAAAAGCCTGAATTTTACTACACAGAATATATGTTTTCCTATATACCGATATTAAATTTGCTAAAACAAAGCTTATAACTCTATTTATAAATTAAAAAAAAACATTTACTTTCTTTTAAATTTTACTCCTTTCAACACGAGTTAAATATACAGTTTTTGATTGATGAAGACTTCTTCCAAACTCATAAGACTTGAAGCAAATTCTAATCTACGTCGATTTCAAATAAAAATACCAAAGCTGTATTACAGCATGACCAATCTTCAGAAAGCATATTTTTTTCTGAACGTAAAAAGCATATGAAAAAAGTAATTAAAAGTCTTTGAGAAAATAATATTTTTGGAAAATTAAAACAATCAATATCTTATTTGTTTTTTATTAGAAACTATTTTTGGATTATATTAAATGTAAAAACTTAATTGTCATAAATGTAAAATTATTATTTTAATCTTTATATTATAAAGTATTTTAGTAATAAAAAACAAAACAATTTTGTACCTAATTTGTCTGGTGTTGCGGAACTTTTTTGGAGCATTACCAGTTAGATACCAATTATTTAATTATCAAATTCGAGTTTATACTTTCATTATACAGTCGAAGTTTTATGAACTTAAGGGATAAGATAAAGCCCAACCTTGCAGGGTAAATGTGGAGTTTTTGAACCAATCGGAGATATAAGGCATTTTGGATATCAGAGGCCATAATATTGAATAATTTATATGCTGAACAATTGTGAATTATCAAAAGAAATATCATCAACCACTATGTTTTAATTTAATATTTAAAATAATATAACCATTTCGATAAAAATAAGTTAAACATTTATAAGAACAAAGAAGAGATCGTGAGTCCTTGGCCAGGGACCGTGGAGTAAATATGGCACTGTTCGCTCGTGTTCTATTTTAAAGTTTCAGACCAAGAACACAGAACCCTTTCCTGAAATAGGCCCTAAGTCAGGGGCGAAACGTTGGCAAACACTAGAATATAAAAACTGCGATATTAATTTTACCAACAACGTCTTAATAACACTGTTCTGCAAAAAAAACCTTTTCTCCCCTCCCTTGAACAATTTTGCCTGTTTCTCATGTTTTCAGGTGTGCTGAGTCCGAATCCGAACTCAGACAAATTCTATCACCCTCTGATTTTGAGAGAAAAGAGGTGAAACTTGGAAAAAATGAAAAATTGTATTTGAAAATTATTGTCTTTATTATAACAGTTTTTTTTGTCTTTTTCAACGATAAAATATAATTAATTGAATCCTGCATGCTATCAGGTATAATACTAGATATGACACAACTCAAAAAATATACACACATCGTCAATGAGTAGTTTATTTTATTTTGTACTCTTCCTCCTCTGTCTCCCGCTGCAGTGTCCGCAGTAATCCGCCAGCATCTTCTCATTCCATTTGCCAGAAGAAAGATATATTCACGCCTCCTTCCAAGAGATTCCATTGTTGCAACCTTGACCCAAGCAGCTGAGCTTTTGATTTTGGGAGATCTAAATCACGAACAAGATCATTCAATCGGCTCTGATTTATGTGCTGTGGCTGAGTTTCTTGAAATTTCTTCTTGTTGACTGGTTCCAGGAGGAGGTGAAACGCTTTCAGAATCGCTGCACTCCTCAGAACTAAGACGGAACTTACTTGGATTTGGTGGGATGGGCATGGAGGCATCATGTGGAGCTGGTCTCATGGCAGAGGGGATGTTGGGATAAACAATTTTCTTTTTGCTCTTGAACGAGAAACCTTTGATTGTGGTCATGCAAAAATAGCAATCGGTCACGTGATTTGTAGGTTCTCGCCATATCATGGGAACTGCAAATGGCTTTGAATTATGTGTCCCATCTAGCCAACCACTCAGAGAACGTGAGCATGAACTACATCATATTTTAGGAGCCCATGATTTGTCCTGATCACTTACTTTACATCCAAAGTATAACTCGTATGCCTTCTTCACCAGCCGAGTCAGAGGTTTCTGAGTGGACTTGAATGTGACTTCACCACAAACATAGCAAAAGGAATCAGGCTTATTTATACACTGTCGTGACATTACAGAGAAAAAGTGAACTGTTCCAAAAACAATGATAGCACAACTGAATATCCAACTAAGTGAGTTTAGCGAAAGCCTCGAGAGTACTGATCAAATCCTAGAAGAAAATAGTGACAAGATAGGGGCTGAGTGGGAGGGGGGGGAGTTGGGGTATTGAGGGTGAAAGGGGGGCAGGTAAGGATTTGAATGAAAAGGGTACCACCATAAAAGGAGGGTCATTCCCCTAAAGATCCAGGCAGAGACCAAATCCCTGCCTCAAGCTCAAAAACTGAAAAAACACTTTTAGCCATATTTCTTTAACCGCTTGTAATATTCCCATCAACTTTTTTTCGTTCAAATATACTTCATTGCGCTCAAAATCATCGGGCTTTTGAATTTTTTTCACTATGTTTTGATGCCGAAAAAAAATTAGTCAAATCCAAAAAAAACTCACCTTTTTGGATAAAAAACTAGAATTTCTCAGGAAACTGTGTGTGATAGACAAAATCTGACTTCAAATTCGTGTTCAGCACATCTGATAACAGTAAGAAAGCATGTGTTGGTTTGAAGGAGGATTTTCGTGCAGAACAGTGTAATTTAATCAATGGTAAGTTGTGTGAGGGTTAGCAAAGGGAGAAAGCATTCCGACAGGATACAACAATTTAATAATAACAATAAAGGTTTAGTAAACTCAAAGACTCAGTAGCAGCTTGCAAACTTCCATTGAGTGGATTAGTTTAACAGTTTTTTTTGTGCTGATTACGGAAAAAATAGTGAAAAAATCCACCACATAAGTCACAAATTTTATGACTTTTCATAACCCGAATTTTTTTTATTTGATTCATCAAAAAGGAATTTGAAAGCTGTACTTCTTCAGAATGGTAACCGATATGCTTCTGTGCCTGTTGGACACTCAGTCCATTTGAAGGAATGCTACGAAAATCTTGAGTTTGTTCTTAATAAGCTCGGCTAGTCTGACCATAAATGGACCATTTGTGGGGATTTGAAAGTTATTTCCATGTTACTAGGCCAACAAAGTGGTTACACAAATTCTCCATGTTTCCCCTGTGAATGGGATAGCCGTGACAGGAAACAACACTTATCAAGCAGAGGTGGCCAATCAGAAAGGCTCTTATTCATGGAGTTAAAAATGTTGAAAGACAAAGTTTAGTGGATCCTAAAAATATCTTACTTCCACCACTTCATATCAAATTGGGGCTAATGAAACAGTTTGTAATAGCGTTACCCATAGAAGGAGATGGTTTCAAGTATCTTTGTGAATAATTTCCTGGTATATCCGATGCTAAGCTGAAAGAGGGAGTCTTTGTTGGGACTGATATAGAAAACTTTTAAAAGATGAAAGATTTGTCACTAAAATGGAAATGGAAGAAAAAAATTCCTGGAATTCGTTTGAAATTATTGTAACAGGCTTTCTTGGAAACAGAAAAGACCCAAACTACAAAACTTTGGTTTCTGAATTGTTACAAAACTCCAAAATGTTGGGCTGCAACATGAATGTCAAAGTTCATTTCCTTCACTCACATCTGGACTACTTTCCAGAAAATCTTGGGGCCGTGAGTGAGGAACAAGGAAAACGTTTCCATCAAGATATAAAAGAAATAGAGCGCACATAACAAGGTCGATGGAATGTAAAAATGATGGCCGACTATTGTTGGATGTTAAAAAGGGAATATTCACAAGAACACAGCCGAAAAAGTACCAAAAGAAGCTTTGATGGAAAATGAAAACGATTTTACAAAGACTTATAATAACTTTAAAACAAATGCGCATTACTTTTATGCTCAGTTTAGCGAGGTATCGTTGTTTTTTTTTTGCTTTTACTTCATGTTAAATAATAAAAACAAATCCAAAACTTTCCGTTTTTTGTACTTTTTCCAAAAACTTCAAATTTGTTTTGTCGGCAAGCCTTACATGATAGAAAAAAAAACAATTTCATTTTTGAAATCCACACAAAAAACTACATACAGATCAGTTAACAAAATCAAAACAATTTGAAAAAAGTTTTTTTTACAGAGCTGTGTAATTCCCACCCACCCTTTGGTCTACTCCTCAAGCATTTACCAGCCAGCTCAACGCTATTATTAGGAATTCGTTCGTTACTAAGCACATAAACTTTAAAGGTCCATCTTCATCTTCGCGAAGCTCTAATTATATATTATAGTTGAGATAATATCGATGCCTTAGTTCATATATGTGTTAAGTGCCGAAAACAAGATTTTATACGAGTCAACTTTGATAATAATTCAACACAAGAAATACTGTTCAAGTTTAATTTAACACAACATATTTTTGTAACCTTTACAGCTTCTATATTAATTGTATATCAACAAATGATCTATGACTTCCTGATCACAACTTTAGAATATCATTTATATAAAACAAACCCATTTTCGAAAAATTTGCACTTAACACTTTTGTGAACTAATGCATCGATAAATAATTAACTCAATTATGCTAGCCGGATGCATGCTCTTCAATTCCGTGTTGAGTAACGTCCTATAATATCCTGTGGACATCTCATTTTTTAATACCTTAAGGCACCTAAGGCACCATTTCATGCTCATGAAGAGCATTTAGAAAAATTACAGTTTTATGAATTCTATTTTATGAGTTTTAAGTTACTCACATCCGAATTTCATTCCAGCCACATTTCTTTACCAATATTCATCAACGATTCTGTATTTAGTTTTATAGTTTCCGCGCCTTCAGCCAACAGTACCAAATCGTCCGCAAAACGAAGCACGGATATTTTACTACTCAGGTTTAAATTCAAACATTTTACGGTGTATATCTCATTTTTAACAGCGCCTTCAAGTGATAACTTGAATAGTGGAGGTGAAAGAGAATCTCCTCGTTCTATACCCGAGCGAAACTCGAGTACTTTTTTTGTTTGTAGTTTTCCTTAATTTTCTTAAAAACGTTTTCTTAAAAATTTTTACTTTAAATCCTTAAAGTTCACCGGAATTAAAGTTTATTACAGAAACACATTAAATTACCCACTTGTATTATATTAGTAATCTAATTTATTAATTAATGTTTTGTTGATATAGGGAGCGTGCCGAAGGTTCGGGTTCAAATCCCGCTCGTTGGTAGGCTTTTATTTAATCTGTTAGCGGTGGGATATGGATCCTATGGGATCGAGGACCCTAATGGGGCTCACTCAGCTTTTATTAACTGGCTACTCAAAATAAGGGAGAAAATCTGGTGGCTGAGCGTGATCTAGATCCTCAAAATAGATCTAAAATATTATTTACAAACCATTTATTAATTATGATGTTATCTTAAGGAAACGGGGTGGTTTAATGGTAGGGCACTGAATTGCCGTGTTCCTGGTTCAAATCAGGCTGTGGCAGATAATTGATATAATCTCTTAACAGCTGGGGATAGATGCCTAGGGACCTGGAGGCCCTACTGGGGCTCACCAGCCTCTATAAATTGGGTACCCTAATTTGGGATAGAAAACTGACGGTTGAGCATGATCTAGGGACAAATCACCTCCCTGCACAACCGTTGTCTAAGAACCTTTGCGGTCTCTTAAGGTATGTACTGAACCTAAGACTCTCCATGGGTTGTAGTGATCCAGTTTTTTTTAATATACTTTCAAGACAAAAGGCGCTAGCTAGGTATAAAATAAAATAAATAACTCTATTTATTGAGCTACAATATATAGCTTAGTGTCAGTCCGTTCATAAAAGATATAAAATAAATTATTGGCTCGATAAACTGACACACGCTAATCGTATATCCTGAACCAACACTACATAATTCCTTTGTCGGCCGTGTTTGTGTTATATTTAGCGATAAGCGTATTACTATAGGCCTCTCCCTGACTTATCTGACTTGGCCCGCTTCATCCTGTTTCGAATAACAAAAATAAACAAGATGTATGCAGCAATATCCAACAGATAGGGATTATCGCAACCCACTAGTCGGCTAACTGACATTTGGAACGGCAGGCTAAAATCCATCGGGGAGATATTAGCTAGAGATACCAACTAGGTTATTATCAAACGCATGAATATGGCTGCTAGCACCAATCATAAACAAAAAGTAAAGTCATGCATTCTAAATATTTTTAATAATTTATTGCTTTTAGATATGATCTGACGTTTACTGTTTATAATGGAATACTTCGGTCAGTTTTTAATTTTATTAATATACATTTTTAAATCAAACATTATTTTGTTTTGTATAATGCTATAGAAAATGCCCCTGAAAAAGTTGAAGAAATAATCTTCTGCCAATTCCTAGCCATGTTATATAATTATGATGTATTATTAAATTAAACTTAGCGGAGTGGCTTAGAGCCATTAAATCCTGGTTCAAATCCCGCTCCAGGCCCTCCTGTGGCTCACCCAGCCTCTAGAAAATTTTATAAAAATAGGGTACCCAAAATAAGGGGGGAAATCTGGCGGTTGCGCTGATCTAGGACAAATCACCTCCCTGCAGAACCATTGTCCATGAAACAGCACAGTCTCTACCATGTACTGAACCCCAAACCCGTTCACGGTTTGTAGTGGTATAGGTATTATTAAATAGTTTCTAATTTTTATTCATCAAGGCACTAATAGCGCCTTCAAAATCGAAAGTGCTATTTAATTTTAATTTCAATTATGGGACCAATCAAAATCTCATTTTTAGTGACAATATAAATATAAACTGTTTTGATGCAAACTTTTCGGATTGTTTTAATCGATTTTTTATAATTACTTTTTAGGGCTTATATTTCTAATTATATTATTCATCACTTAAATGATTAAAACTGATATTTTGAAATAGTTTTTACAAATAATCTAGTAGAGCTGTTTTTTGAATATTTTGATGGTTCTATTTTTGTTTTATCTTTCTGTAAATATTGTGGGAATACTTTCTAATTACTATTAGCAATGTCCTAACTGTTTCAAAATTTAATTTTAACGAACATGTCTATAGCCAATTATAGATAAAAAAAGACTTACTTTAGTCCAAAAAAATATTAACTTATTTTAAAAATTTACGATTAGAAACGCTAAAATAAATTAGTCAAAAATAAAATACATGATTGCAGACGACACACGGTAAAACTCACGCAGAACATTTTTTTTTATAAATGTTTCTTATGAAAATGAAAATTCATTCATTTCACAAAAATCTTTCAGGGATTATAGAACGGCGTAGAGCCTTCTGGATCGGCCTGGATGGAGCTAGGTGGTCCTCGTCCTTCCGAGAATTGTCCCACCCCGACCTACCTTGCCTATATAGAAAGCGCAGCTGTTTCGGCCGGACCAGTCAGTAATAAGCAGTCGTTAACTAGTGACAGTGTGTGTGAGTTAGTTAGTATTAGTATCAGTCTGTAATAAGTGCTTAGTGAGCGACAGTGACAATTAGTGGCCGTGTAATAATTGTAATAAACTGTGTGGCAGTTTGTCATATTTGGAGAGTCTTACGGTCGGTGGACTTTAGTTAGCGAACTGTAAGTGTTAATTTGTAATTGTAAACTATAGTGTAATATTATTGTATTTGTACAAATCTATATATAAATAGTTTAGTTATTTAGTATAAGCAATATCTTATTATCTTATAAATTAGATAACATTTAGTAGAATATTGTTATTGTAAATTGGTATTAGTTTAATAATTTAATTGTTTTAAATAATCTCATTGTATTCTTTTTAATTTGCTAATAAATATTAGATTCTTGAATTAAGTAATAGTTTAGTTCATTCTACACCCAGTAGCCCGTAACAATATAATTACCATGCAGCTCGAAATTTTATCAACAAAACAGTCATAAATAAATAAAACTATCAATAAATTACTAACAAATAGAAAGGTAATTAAAATTTGAATTCACACTAATGATAAATTAAGCAGAAATAAAAACCCGTAAATGTCTATTACTTAATTGAAAATCTCAAGTTGAGCTCGATAGATTAAACAAAAAAGCAATACTTGACTCATTACTCTTTCTCAACATTATTATTAATTAGGCTTACTCGAACGAGCCTTATATTATTTTTAAAGTGCTTTTTAAAAGTTGGGAGTAATGGAGAACTCAACAATTTTCCATGGAAAAAAGAGTTGTTCCACTACAGGAAAAAGCTTCGTGAAATAAATACGAGAACGGGCTATAAAGTGCCTATTCGCCCGAAAGTGGAAAAGCTACTTACTGACTCTATACACGAGCACACGACCTTTTCAGAGTTTTATATATAGAATATATACTTAGAAACTATATAAAACAGGAATAAATTCGAAACTATAATTTTATCTTTCAATGGCCATGTAAATTGTTAATAATATAATTAAAAATACATTTTTTCTTTTCAAGTACTAGTTAGGGAACCATCATTTCGATCCAGGGAATGAAAAATTATTCTTAGAGTCGAAAATTTTCTATTGGTGTTAGATATCAAGGAACATATTTGGTCTCGTTTGTCATCAGAAAAAGCTAGATAAACGGGTGGGAAGATTACAGAGTCTTACATGAAGTGAATTCGGATGCAATATGAAAATTCTAGAAGAGTTTCAGGATGAAGAAAGACTAGTGTAGGTTGGACGAAGCTGGATAGAGGATTTTAGACAACACACGAAGGAATATTCCAGCAGAGGAAAGACAAATAGAGTTGTAACGTGATCAATAAAGTGGTCGATAAGAAATTTAAAATGTCATGAGGACTGCCGACACAAGTGAAAACTCAAAGTTTTGGAATAACTGTGCTCTTTTTTGACTTTCTAAATCAATTATATATAGTTTCAATTTGTTTAAATTTCAAATTATTACATTAGTCTGGTTATCACATATACTGACACATATAAACAACAATCATGTATGTTTTCAAGTATTTTCTTAATCAAGTAATTCAATTGAAATAATAATTAGTAGATAGTTATATTATTTATATTTTGTATTTGTATTTACATAGATCTTAATGAACGTTATGCGATTTCACTATTCCGCTAGTGTTAACTTAAAACATCAATAACTAGTTGAACATTCCGTTTCTCCTAATAGATTTTATTATCATCGTTAATTTCAACAATACTTAAATCACTTATTCTTTCTACCATTTCCTAAAACAAAACATTTAAATATGGCCAATAAAATCTATTAGGAGAAACGGAATGTTCAACTAGTTATTGATGTTTTAAGTTAACACTAGCGTATTAGTGAAATCGCATAACTATCAAACGACGTTTTAGATAAATATAATTATTCCTAAATCAATAATTCAAACCTTTACTCTAAATTTGATAAAAAGAGCTTGTGTAAATCCTGCAAAGGCCGCAAGGCGTCGCCAGCCTCGAGCATGTTTCTGGCGTGAATCCAGAAGCTTACCCTATTCTAAAAGTCGCTAAACGCAGCTAAAGAAGTTTACACTTCAAAAAAGGTAGGTCATGAAGAGAACTTTCCCTATTGATTGATCCTCCAACTAAGGAAGTGAATCAAGCATTGGATTTCTTTATCAACCCAACTTTAAGCCATGTTGTTAAAGTTTCACTTTGTTTTGAATGAACAAGGATTTTTTTTTCTAAACTGGCACAACCTAGTTGTTATGTATGAGATATTTTTACATTTGCAAACAACGCGATACAGCACAACCCATACGTAACTTGCTAATGGAGGCGTTTCATGAAATTCAAATAAACCCGCCAAGGACAAAAACAAATTATCCAAATGGCAGGGCAGGGAACAGGACTACAATACACGTTTGCAACTAAACGCGGATTCATAAGGCATAGGTAACGTCGTCCATTAACGCAGATTGCGCGAGGACCTGACAAAAAAAAAAGGCTTCTCTGCCTTTTGTATCGTCCCTTCAGGGCGGATATGACGACGATGCATGAATTTTTAAAATATATGGACCTTTGTTTCCGACGGAACACTTAGCCTTCCTCTAAATTTTTAAACCGAGAATTTATTAAACATGGGTTCAATTTGAATGACAATAGGGCTTTTGATATAACGTGGCCTGATTTTTATAAACTTCGGCAGAAATTAAAACCATAACTCTCCAGTGAATACTCAATCATGCCGAAAATCTTATATTCCAAGATTATGTTACCCTTTTACGGAAAATATAAATCACCGATTTCTAGGTATTCAATAGACATAACTACGAAGAATATCGTATAGTCCACGATCCATGGTCCATTTTTGCACTCGATTAGTATCAATCTGAATCATCGTGATTAGCTTCTCTGATGAGACTAACAACAATTTCCTGTGCGAAAATTCTCGATTGTGGTAGCTAACAGAGGTAGCAAGGATAAATATGTCGATTTGATGATTCTCGAAAATGTATTACTAACTGAGTTTTTTTTGTTAAATATCAAGATAATTATCTAAATTATTTGAAAAAATATTTGTCCTACAAAATGTATGGTTTGATCAAAGAGTCCCCTCCTTCCAACGTGTATCGATAACGAGGTCATCAAAAAAGATTACTAACCAGCTGTTTTTTTTTTACTTCTTCTTTTTTGACTTCGTTATCGATACATATTGGAAGATACTCTTTGATCAAACCGTACATTTTTTTAGGACAAATATTTTTCAAATAATTTAGATAATTATCTTGAGATTTAACAAAAAAAAAAACAGTTAGTAATAATTTTTTTAGAATCATCAAATCTACATATTATATCCTTGCTACCTCTTTTAGCTACCACAATCGAGAATTTTCGCACAGGAAATTGTTAAGCGTCTTATCGAAACGAAGCTATTCACGAAGATTCAGATTGATACTATTCAAGTGCAAAAATGGACCATGGAACCAATGGTTGTTTTGGCCGAGGCCACGCTCAACCGTCAGGTTTCTCCTTCAATTAAGGGCCCCAACTTTATAGAGATAGCGTGAGCCCCTTGTGGGTCTTCATATTCCTATAATTTATCTGCCTCAACCGGTCAAATGCTCAGTAACTAGATGACAGAGAGGAAATAATTGGCTGGAAGAACTAATAGAGGATGGAAATTGTTGGGGGGGGGGGGGGGGGTGCAGTCAAAATATACACATAAATAAGTGGAAACTTATTTTTTATTTGTGCCTACGTTTCGACCTATTTTGTAGGTCATCTTCAGGGCCAATAGGAGTGGCTGCTGAGTAAAAAATGTGGTTTTTCAAATTCAATTTCCATTCTCTCTCAGTAACTAGATCTAGGTAATCCAGCAACCTAAGTTCTGGACTACACTACACACTAGAAACAAGAATAACAAACGGAATATAAAAACTTACATTACAAAACTTACAAAATTTACTTTTAGATATATTACTGTTCTCTTCCGAATTCAAAATTCAGCCGCTTTTATTAAGGGAACAACTACTGTTTAAGGTGTTTGGTCTAAGTTTTAACTTGCACTAATAATTCAACTTGTTGCATCTGAGTTCTAACATGATATATTTCAATTTATGTCAGCAATTGGCAATGAACAATTTTCTCTAAACGATATACTGAGGATAAAATCAAAGAAAAAAAATTAAGCGATTTTTCATAATGGTAAACGAAGGATGAAAGACATTGTGTATAAACATCGATTTTTTTTATAAGAGGTTATCGTTCTCCATAATTACTCCCTTTTTCGCTATTATATTTATTTTTACTCAGCTATATTCGATGTATTCTATTGTATTGTATACTGGACAAGGAAATACTTTGAGAAAAGCTATAGACGCCAAATGCTGGTTGATGAAGTATCGTCTATATATAGACTGTCTCTGTTTGTTACCTTTCAAACCTCTTACCTGCACTAATATTTCAGGTAATCATAAGAAGCATAATTTAATACTTTTTAGTTTATTAGACTACAACATTTTCGATAGTTTACAACTTTCGAAATTTTAGATGAAAACTTAAACGCACTCATCGAATTCTCAACAATACCTGATAAGGACTGAAGATGAAGATAAGGGACGTAGGCAATGTTAATTTCTTTCTTATTTGATTCTCTAAAACTTTCAAGCCTAACAAATTGATTACGAATAATTTTTTTATTTATTTATTTACTTATTAATATTTACAACAATACATCAAGTAAATAGGCTAAGCGGTACCTAATGACATGTGAAAATGACAAGTAGAGAAATAATCCACTGGTAGTACTCAAATCACAAGTTCAACTAAGAAGGTCACGAGGTCATCTTCTTTTCAGACGCCTCGGAGGATTATCGGGAATTGTAGAGGTTGCTAGGTTTGAAACTAGTGGGTTCGGGCCAAATCAGCAACAAATCGGACATTAAGGTCATTATGGATGACTTTATTCTTAACAAAATAAGGAGCATTGAGGATTTTACGAAGGATTTTGGATTGTAGGGATTGGATACGAGGGGAATCCGATGGCTTAGTGGAGACGAATAAATAAAGTTCCATCATAGTAAGGAGTCGATAATTCTCACCTTATAATTTAATATATTATTGATAAAAAATGTTACGAGGGAAATGAGTTTGTAAAGGACAAATAAATTATAAAAGCCCATAGTGTTGAAACCCAACAGCACAACATCATAATAGGATAGATTTATGAAGCAGTAAAAGGCAGTAAACATTCTGAAAATAGGGTAGAGAAAAATCTGCCATGGTCCGTAGATCAAAATCAAAAATTCGACGACTAAGATTTATTGGACTAGATTTAGATTTTTTTATTTACTTTCAGATAGGTTCATCGACCTCCTTCAAAAGGAAAATTGTGAATAGATAGCGTTGGGGTAGATTATGCTCGAGGGGAATGGAAAAGCTTTAAGTTTTTATTCGATCTGAGCCAGAGCTGTGGAGATTGATGCTTCCATAGCCAGTCGTAAAGTTCTCTCCTCCATCTCCCTTTATCTCCTTTCCACTAATCGACAAGGAAGCCTTTAAGGGAGAGGTAAGATATAGAATTTTCGAAGAAATAGTGGGTATTAACAACTCTTATCTGTTTGTTTAAGGAGCGGAGTGGCTCAGTGGTAGCTAGAGCTCTCAGTTGCCATGCCGAAGGTTCTGGGTTCGAATCCTGCCTGCTCGCAGACCTTTATTTAATCTGTTACGGCCGGAGATGGATCCTATGGGATCTACGACCCTCCTGGGGCTCACCCATTCTTTATAAAGTGGGTACCCAAATTAATGAGGGGAAACTCTGGGGGTTGAGCATGATTTACGACAAATCACATAACTGGACTACCATTGTGCAAGAAATAGTACACTCTCTACCATGTACTGAACCTCAGACCCCTCATGGGTTGTAGTGGTACAGGTTTTTTTCAGTTTATTTTATAAAATAAAATAAAAAAAAGTACCGCTACAATCCATGAAAGGTCTTGGATTCAGTGTTAGAAACTGTCACTCTTTGACTCCTTCATCGGTGAGATCTATGGCGCACCGTTTCATTCCAGCGTTGATCATTACCAAACTGTTGTGCAATGGAGTTTAAAATAGTCCAGAAGAATATGGCCAAAGAAAAAAACAGTATCCAATTCTATTTGATTGATGTATAAATTGTTGACTGGATATAAGAAATAATAAAAAAAAATGACTGTATAACTACAACCCAAGAGGGGTCTTAGGTTCAGTACGTGATAAAGACTGTACTGTTTCTAGGAAAAATTTCAGCGGGAAGGTGATTTGGCCGATTCCATGCTCAACCGGCAGGTTTCCCCCCTATTGTGGGTACCGCTTTTAGCGGCTGGATGATCACCAGGAGTGTTTCCAGATCCTAAAGGATCCATCCACGGCTGTTAATAAATTAAATAAATTATCTGCGATAGCCGGATTTGAACCAGGAACTTTCGACACGGGAGCTCAGCACTCTACAACCTAGGCTTTTCGTTTTCTTAATATAATATCATAATTGATGAATAATTTAAAAAATATATATTTTAGAGCAATTTTACGTAGTAGAGATTTGGGGCTCCATTAAGCCATCGAATTCCTATCGCATCTAATCCTGACAATCAAAAATCTTCAATCCTGCTTACTCTGCTACGACTAAAATCATCCATAATGACCTTAATGTCCTATTTGTTGCTGATTTGGACGGAACCAGTATTTTCATGACAAACTTTATTTCCTACTCAAATACTCTAGTTTCAAACCTACCTACTTACAATCCCTAGTAATTCTCCGAAGCGTCTGAAAAGAAGATGGCCTCGTGATCTTTTAAGATGAATTTCTTATTCGAATACTATCAGTGGGTAGTTTATAAATCCTTTCATTTAGTTGTTGTATTGTTATACTACATTTGTATATTTCAGTGAATAAATTAATAAAAGATTAATTTTAAGGATCAAAATTATTTTTAAAGAAACTAGGATAATTTCGAATCGCTCTATAATAATAATATTTTATAAAAATATATCACCAAGAATTGGATTCGCATCCATAAAATTAAACAAAATGGTTTCAATTATCTGAGATTTCTTATCGTCTTAATTCTGGGAGGTATTAAGGACTAATAAGGACAGGCTGGATACACGTCGTATTAGGAACATATCCTGGCCAGGGTGGAATTTAGAGGCCGAATTCTTGGACAGAGGGAACATCATCAGCCCCTATTGTTCGGGCCAGCTTTGTTATGTGGCTACCGTACGGGTGTATGGCGAGGGGTTCCTGATCCGCCGGGATTACACCCGCAATAAGCCCAGATTGTTTCTGCCAGGGTCTTTAGTTTTTGCGGTAATGCAATTGTGGTATCATCCCACCATCCTCACTCTCTCACTCTCTCTCTCTCTCTCTCTCTCTCTCTCTCTCTCTCTCTCTCTCTCTCTCTCTCTCTCTCTCCCTCTCTCTCTCTCTCTCTCATCTCACTTATTTTAAAACCTTCACTTTCTTATTAAAATAAATGAAATTTAGAGATATTGAAAACGGTTATGAGGGTGCAGTTAATAAATTTTACACAAAATAAGTAAAACTTGTGTAAAAGGTATTAACTTGTGGATGCTTGATTCATAGCGGTCCAAATGCGTTGTATATTGGAAACTGTAGCGGTAATGAAAGGAGAAAATGGGCGAAAAGCATTGAGTTGTGTTGCGAGTGCAGATAGCGATGGGACAGTCCACTCAAAGATTACGTCCATCTGTCACGTCTGTGTACACTCTTTAGCACCTTCATCGGTGAGATCTATTTCGCACCGATTCATTCCAGCCTTGATTATTAGCAAACTGTTGTGCAATGAAGGTTAAAATAGACTATATAGTTTTATTTTATTGATGTTTGACTGGATATATCTTTAGATATGTTGAACATGGTCTGAGGTGGGATGCATCCGATAAATTTTACACAAAATAAGTATAAGTCATTTTATTTGTGCAAATATTTCGGCCTAATTTTTCTGAGCTAAGAGTAAAACAAAACAGATTAACAATACCAGTACCAAATAAAGCATGTTATATAAACAGAAATGATAGGAAAGACAAGAAATAAATATTATGAAAAAAAAGGTTTATTTATTTATTTATTGTAATTTGCAACTGTATTATAATAGTATAACAAGTAAATAGAATCACTGGTAGCTAATGGCAGATCAAGACCAGTAGAGAAACTAGCCACTGGTTGTATTCAAAAAAGAAATTCGTCTTAGAAGGTCGTGAGGCCATCTTCCTATCAGAAGCCACGGAGGATTATAGGGAATTTAAGAAGGAGTTAGGTTTGAAACTGTCGGGTTTGAGTGGAAATAAAGATTGCCATGGCTTCATATCGGGTTCGAGCCGAATCAGCTACAAATAGAGCGTTGATGTCATTACAGATGACTTTATTCGTAATAAAATCAGGAGCATTGAAAATTCAACGAAGGATTTTGAGTTTAAAGAATTGAATACAAGAGGAATTCGATCGCTTAAGTGAGCCCCAAAGCTTTGAAGTAGCCTGCAACGACGTAGTCACGTATGAAAATTCCTAGTTAAACGTTTGTCAAGATGTAGTCTTAAGTATCCTATTTGTTCGACAGGAAATAGTGGGAGGACAGGAAGTAATTGGTTTTCGAGGAAGGCTAAAAGTGTTTTAACTGGATTTGCTGGAGTTTATTTTTATCCACCAGCTTTGACTCCATACTTCAATATCAGTGATATGAACAAAAAGTTGAATCGCGAAAAAAAATTATGAGAAATAACAAGAGTGAAATGAAATCTAGAAGATAATAAAACATAGTAATATTACAGGAGAAATGATTATATTACGGAATATAATGAATGAGCTGATAGCTATGGTAATTCACTAATAATATGACGTTCATTATATCTTACAACAAAATCATTTCTCATGTAATTTTACTCTATTTTATTATCTTCTAGATTTCATTTCGCTCTTGTTATCATTATATTATACTAGCTGACCCGGCCACGCGTTGCTGTGGCTTTTATAATAGTTTTAATTTAATAAAATTAAATTGATTTTTAATTTTACATTTTATTCATCTTATATCTAACTATAGAATATAATAAACGAAAATTAAAAAAATTCTTAACTGATAAAAAATAAACAATAGTTTAATGAATAAGGAACATAATGGTTGATTTTTATTTGACATATCGAAAATGCACCAGGTAAAAAAAAAATATCACGGTCATCAATCGAAATATAACATAGCCAGTATTTTTAGTGGGACAATGTTACATATATGTGCGAAATATCATTAAAATCGGTCCAGTAGTTTCGGAGATTAGCGGACAAACAGCGTGAGGATATTTATATATGTACAGATTACTATATAATTACATTTTAGTTTATTTCTTTTTTGACATTCCTATCATTTTTGTTTATAATAACATGTTATATTTTCTTTAGTACTGCACTGTTTATATTGATATTCTATTTTGTTTTATTCCTAGCCCTGAAGATTGCCTAACGACAAGGCATATCACTCCATCATAATAAGCTTTATAGTGTTTTTTTGGAATTAGGTGAGACGAGTAAAAAAACAATAAAATAAAATGATTTTTCTTAGAGAATTATTTGTTGGCCATAAATTATCATGGAGGAGAAAATTGTCTGGGTGAAGGGCAAACGTATCTCAAACAGTAAGCAGCTATTTTGTAGAAACCTAAGTTATGGCCCACATTGCAGGTCTTCATCAGGGATTAACTGTTACAAGTGTGGAAGTGATCGACCGATAACTAAGGACTATTCTCCTTTTTGATCCTGAAGTTCAATCCTGATTCCTAAATTTTGCTTAAGGTGGCTGTAATGCCAGAAAGATAGACAGATAATAATTAAACTACTATTCCATTATTTAAAAAACTTTTAGAATAAAAACAAATGCGTTAAAAAGGAAAAAAAAAATATGAAAAGTCTTCGCATTAGATGATATGACAACCATTGGCCTGTGAGACAACAGTCGGTTGGTGTCTTCCTTAGCAATGGCGAAACAACAAGTAGAATCATCGCAATGGATAAAAACAAAAATACGCTCTTATTTATATTCAAAATTCATATTCATTTTCATAACAACTAAATGTAAATGCGACATGACGAGATATACGACTTTAATAAGGAAGGGGAGATGGCATCTTTGGCAATGTTCCAGAATAATTTTCTTGCTTTCGCAAATATCTCGCTAACAATTTCATTTCATGAGCTCTCAAACGGAACGGCGGAGGATCATCTTTACGGTGACATTTTTTATAAGTTTAATTATTCCGCATTTTCCATATTATTACAATTATTCCATATTAAGATATTTCACAAACTATTATATTACCGTAAAGAGGAATAAAGTTTACATTCCTTTTAAATATTTTATATTAAATATTTAAACAAATTAGAGCGAGGTTAATGTCTATGTAATCTATGCAGCCTAAATTTACTGCCTAAATTATTCCACAATGCTTTACTCTTTATGATTGGAATCCAGTATGGCCATTTACATGACTTATTACTTCAATTTTAACTCCTAACAACCCATTTATATCTCAAATGGGCATCAAAAAACTTATAATTTATTCCGTATCCCCTTATTGAGCCTATTAAAATATAAATACCCAATTAGTATTCTTTTTAGATATTACGTATTTTGTAATAATTTAAACAATGAAATATTATTGTAATTTTAGGCTTGTTTTATGGATAAAAAATTATAGTTTATAAGAAAAATGTATAATATTATTCCACGGCATCCTCTGTATTGAAATAATAGTCCTAAAATCGAAATATTGGAACACGATGTAAATTTTTTAAATTATGTTTTCATACATCACATTTATAAAAATACACCATATTTTAAATTTAAATTAAAAAAAAAACTCCGTCGTAAACCAACGACTTCCTGTCCTCCTATAGGTCTCCACTGCCCTTACAATCGAAAATCCTGCGTAAAATCCTCATGGCTCCTTACTTTGTTACGAAGAAAGCAATCGGTTGATGTTTTGACCAGAATCCGATATCAATCTTTGCATGCAAACTTCATTTTCACTCAAACCCACTAGTTTCAAACCTAGCAACCTATTCAATTCCTGATAATCCTCCGAGTTGTCCGAAAAGAAGATGGCCTCGTGACCTTTTAAGTTGAACTTTTTATTTGAGTACTACCGCTTGGTGGTTTCTCTACTTGACTTTATCTCGGGACATGATTCATCTTTCATTATATTTACTTGATGTATTCAGTATACAGTTGTAAATTTCAATAAATACATTTATTTTTTTTAAATCAAAGGCTATATTTGTGTAACAGCCTAAAGTAGTCAGGAACAGTGGCTCTGTAATTCACCAATTTTGTAAAAATGTATATAATTTAACTGATCGAGCACGACAAAAGAATAAACAAAAAGTAGTTGATCGATCCTTTGCTATGCAACCCCAAAAAAATAATAATTCACTAAAACTTGTTTATGTAATAGAATGATTAAAAATAATAAAGGCGAATACCTGCTATTCACTGTGAATTTATGAATAAAGATGGCTCTATTATAAGATCATTTTATTTATTGTGATTATCATTATATTATGATTATCTTATTTATTTTCACCAAAATCTCACAGATCTCAAAATAGTTACAAAAACCCTGTACTACTACTCATAAAGAGTTAAGTGTATGGTAGATACAATACTGTTTCTAGGTCCAACGGTTGTCAGGAAAGTGATTGTCCAAGATCACGCTCATTCACAAGGTTTTCCCACAAAATAAGGGTACCCACTTTATAGAGGGTGGGTGAATCCCAGAAGAGTCTCCAGATCTCAAAGCATTCATCCTCGGAGTTAACAGATTTATTAAATAATTTATTGGCACTGCCGGATTTTAACACAGCAACTCTGCCCACCACACTCTAAGCTATGCTTGCAATAATTTCTAACTATGTCAACATCATATTTCAAAAAATGAGGGACAAAAATCGATTTCGGTCGACCTGACAAGGCAGGCATTGTGACCCTGTTTCGAAGGGAAAGAGGCTAATTTATATCTTAATATTTGGTGACTACTTGATAACAGGAAGGTGGCCGCTGAGGGAAGAGATGTTTTGTGCAGAGTTCGGGATTATTTGTCACACAGTCGGGTCGAAAACAAGCCCCGTGTCCTGCAAAAACAGCTCGTATCTAAAACTTTTCCGATCCCACCTCTACTCTTTTAAATGCAAATTAGATTCGTTTATGAAATTTATCATGTTTTTAAATGATTAATATTGCTAATTATCAGTAAATTAATAATACAGCGTAATTTAGTAGTCAAGCTCTTTTAACTAATAATAGAGCTCTATTAATAGTACTGACAGAAACTCGTTTTGACAGCCCCTTGTCATCGCCCCGCACATTACACATTCCTAGAACCCAAGAGACTTGAAAGTGATGTTGAGGTGGAACTCAAGATATTAATATTCATGTGATATAAATAGATTAATATCAATTTATTATATTTAATAAACGGATGGGGGCAGCTCTGAGATAGAGCGCTTACTTGCCTGGGTTCAAAGATGCGGGAAATAGATAATTTTTTTAATCTGTTAAGAGTCGGGGATGAAATCTGTTCGATCTGGAGACCCTCCTGCAGGACAACCAGCCTCTATAATGTGGGTACCCTTGTGAGAGAAGACCTGGAGGTTGAGCGTAATCCAGAAAAATCACATTCGCGTTGTGGTAGAAACATATAATTTTTTCAATCAATTACTACGTATTGAATCTAAAACCCTTCATGGGTTGTTGTGATAAGGGTTTGATATATATAATGTAAATATATTAATGGGAAGTGTGCTAGTGTGCAGAACACTAAGTTACTGAGCTTACGAATCTGGATTCGAACATCTGCTCTAACCCCCCCCTGGACCTTCATGGATTATAATGGCATTTATAATTTTTTCTATATTTAATATACAACTCCTTCAAAATAAACAACGAAATTACTCAAGAAATGGCATTTTTTGAGTTAAAAATGCAGTAGAAATTGTATTGGTTGAAACTTTTTAATTCAGAAACGACATAGCTGATATTCCATTTCTCATGCTGTTGTTTTTAATGAAGTCATATTTTGAGTTATTTAGGAATAATGACAGAAGTTAAAATAAAAAAGTTTCAAGCATTTAATTTTTTTTCAATGGCCAATAAAATAATTTCAATACCATCATTACAATAGGGGTGGTTTACCTATACCAAATTGTTATTTATTTAACTCACATGGAACTTTCAAATTCAATGGATTGGCCCTGAGTGATGACATTGTCCTTATGAAGGAGCGATATATTAATATTTAAAATACGTTTAATAACAATGATTTTATCTTTTCCCCGTAGGCAATTTTAATAAATACAATGGCGCTATTAATCTTAGTTATTTGATATAATATTTTCAATAAAACATATAGCTATTAAAAAACAAAACAATATGATATATTTTTCGTTATTTCTAGATTTCATTATATGTTGATTGTTTGTTCATATAACCTCTACTGCTTTGGCTAATCGGAAGATGCTACAGTGGGAGCTCGAAATTTTGCCTATCCAGGTTTAATTAGGATAGGGATTTTTAACGAGTACCTGACATCCAACAGGCTCGGGGCCCCCGTTTAACGCCCCTTTCGAAGGACGGCGTAACTAAGGATTTTGTATTCCTTTTAAAACATTCTAGGGCCACCTGCCGGGCTACGAACCCGCAATCTTGGGCTTAGTAGTTAGTTACGCTAACCACTAGACCACAGGTCACCTAATTTTTCATTATATGAAACCGATTAACATCACACAGTAAATGAATGACTCTTGTGCCATTTTTATTAATTATAAATATATTTATAATGTAATAATTATAATATTATAGTTATTATATGATATTATAATTGTAAATATAATTATAGGTATAACATTTATGGTATCTACTTAAACAAAAACCCTAAGGAGTTCCTGATTGTATTCCTCTATAAGATACTAAACCCTCACAACCGTTCGGTATTGAGGGCACTGTATATCCTACCCCTTCAGTTATCAATAGAATATTTATAAACAACTAACAATAAACTATTTAATTGTAGGAACATAAATAAATGTTGTTTTTATCTTAATTATTTTTTTTTCTAGTTTTATAGATATTATGTAGGATTAAATATTATCCATTTATTTTAGCAAAGAAAGAATTAAGTTTTACTTCCTTCCGAAATAAATGCTATATAACTAGAATTAAATTAGTAAAAATGTTGACAAAGACAAATTTTTTTAACCTCTTTATAATTTAGTTGCAGAGGAGTATCCGTTGATGAGGGCTATTTATAAGACAATTTAATATGTTAATTAATAAATGTATTCATCAAAACTACTTCCTTAATTTAAATTGATGAACCTTATTGATTAATATTTTTCACAAATAATACATAGGATGCTTTTACTTAAAATAAACTAAGTGAATATATGTAATAAACGATGGACGTATTTTCATAATATATTTCGAAATAACAGGGACTTTTGACTTTAAATATTTCTACTATCTTCCGTACAGATTTTTTTTCAGTTAATTTAAATTAGCATTTCATTCGTTGATAATATGAAACTATCACTTATTACTTCTATAAGTATTTAGTAAATTTAATATAACAGAGCGTAGCATATTTGATTTTAATTAATTTAATTTTAACCATGATAAGAATATGTAAATCTCTGAAAAATAATAATAATTTAACTATTATTTAAAGAGAAACAAAATGAGAACGATTTCTTTGTAAAGTTGTTTTGGCATTAGCTTTCAATCAATGGATCGGTTATTCTCTCATTTATTCATAAAAAAAAGAAGCAATTGGGATATATACATATTTACATCGTTAAGTAAAATAATTGCATTTCAATATTTTGCAAGTGTCAGTTACTTCCTAATAAGCAAGATTACAGTAAATTGAAATTATTAGCTTTTAAATTTAATATGGTAATGATTATAATTACTTTTCAAATGATAATTATAGAAACAATTTGACAGATATATATATCGTGCACATGGGTTTGTATATACGTTTATATTTCCATTTTAAATTGAAAGGAAGGGAATCAGGTTCCCTACTGTTCCAGGCTGTTCCCCAATTCTACTTTTCTACTTTGGAGACAAACCGAATCGAATAAATCTTCCGTGAGTCAGATTAAATTGTAGCCGATTGTAACAGCTGCCTCTTTTTTTATTGTTTTTTGAATATAAAATATTTTCATCATAATTCACTATTTTATAATATTCATACAACATATTTTGTATGTATAAAATAAGACTTCTACTTTTCCACATTCTTTTAGACTTTAAATTAATATAATAATAATTCAATTTCCACCATTATTGTCCCTAAATATCCACAGCATATGCTTGTACTTATTAGCCAGTAATGGTTTTGCGTGGATTATAATATACTATAAACCTGCTATTATATACTTTTTTTACTAAGCAGCAATGATACATTAAAATCATAATTTTTTCCTATGAAGATTAGGGGATCCTGACTCCCTACTAAAACATATAAAGCCGATTTCTTAAATTTACTTATTACAAAATTAATGAGAGACTATCCATGAAAACAAAACACGAGAAGTTTAATTAACAGTACTCACTGTGTACGGGCTGGGAGAGTCCCAGAAGGGTCTACATATCCCATATGATATGGCTGTAAAAGAATAAATAACTTATCTTTCACAGCTGGACTCAAACCGAGGATCTTCAGCCTAGCAACACACCGATCTACCACTGAGCCAACCTGCTCCTTTTTGTTTAACATATTAAATCTTAAATTCTGATGAATATATATATGAATACTTATAATTTACTAAACAGTATAATTCATAAACTGAAGCACGATACAAAATTAGGTGTTATAATGTATAGAAGTTAGGATATAAGCAATGATTCATATATATAGTTATATATTATATTAATGTTAATGTTTATGTTATCCTACATAAAGAAAACCCTATGATGATACAGATTGTATGCCCCTAAAAGATGCTAAACCCTCACAACCGCCCGACATTGCGGGTACTGTATACCCTGCCCCTTAAAGCCTCAATAATTTCTTATATTTATTAATAGAATATTTACGAATATCTAATAATAAACGCTATAATATAATATGTGTTGTGCGTCTATAAACAAAAAAACCTAACCTAATCTAATAATAAACAATTTAATTGTAGAGACATAAACATATGTTATGCTGTCTTAATTTTTTCTAGCGATTAAGTGATTACGATTTTGTGTCTTTTTCGACATTCTCCACTTACTCTAACAGTTGAAAAAAAAATTAAGTTTTATCTCCTTCTAAACTAACTATTAAGTTACCAGAATTAAATTAGTAAACATTTTGACATAAAACATGTTATTTAAACATCTTTACATGGAAATTCAACATTATGCGTCGTAAAGGAGTAATTGCAGATGAGGGTTACATCTTTGAAAATCTAATTTATTAATTAATAAATATATTTATCGAAACTAATTCATTAATTAAAAAGTTTTGCTCAAATAAAACACATAATATTTTTACATTAAATAAACTAGGTGAACACGTTTGTTTATAACATCAGAACGAAAAGTTATGTTCATATATTCATCAGTGGCTACATAAAAAATAAGTAGCAGTCATAAGTGGCAGTATAATAAATAATAATTGCACTGAAAGACTGCTAATATTTTTTTTTATTATATATGATTTGCACTACATTTATCATGTAAGGTATGTTTGTTTAATTTGACTATTATTTTTAATTTATGATTACTAATTTAATCCTTATTTTACTTGAACATATATACTACTAATTTAGTTCACTTGTAAATTTTTAGTATCTTATATTTTTGCATAATTCTATAAGTTTATCTGTAAATATAAATAATATTTAAAAAATCACATGTAATGATATGTAATATGTTTATTTCAGCATGGTTCATGTCTTTATCTTAATAAATGGTCAGTCCACGGGGTTATGATGGGGAGGGGAGAAAAATAAAAATAAATAACATATGATTCTATGTATTATCGAACCTATGAAAGCCAAGTTTTGTTTCTAGCAATCGATCAATCCTTAAAATATTAGAAATTGATTAAGAGTCCTTTAGTAAAAATATATTTACACTGCTCATTCCAATGAAGAACAAATCTGCCAATAAATACATTTTTAGACATACTTATTATGAACAAAAAAAAATTGTATTTTATTTTTTTTGGAAATATTCCTCAAGTTCCTCAATTTTTACCACATATCATCTTAACTTACTTTTATTAGTGTCCTCATTTATTAATTGACATATTAATTACTACAGTATAAGTATCTAATTATCTATTTATTTTAATCAATTTTCTTATAAAATTAGTTAATTAATTTATTTTATTGTTTATATATTTATACTCTGAAGGAGAGATAATTAAAAATCTAGGTCAAGATGTGTTTAAGATCATACTCTTGGATCTTGGCGCTTTCTTCTTAGAACTTAAGTTCAAGTGCGCACTTCATAGCCCACCTGCCTCTCACAGACTTTTCCTTCAACCCAGTCGAGAAATTAATTAATGAAACTTTTATTACCTTCTGCTAGCTTTTATATAAGCGAGCAAGATACAAATTATCTATAATTACCGCGGGGTTATTAATCTTTTAATACCGATTTTAATCGTTTAATATTAATTAAAGAAGTTTCATTTATTTAAAATTTGGGTTAGCACGATCATTAAATACATAAGGATTGAAAAAATTAAGTTTTCACAATTATTTTTATAATTTTATAGTCAATTTACTTCTGTGGATATTATGTTGTCAACAGGTGTGCGCGTTTGTGAACAATACAACTATACAACAGTTCATTTGATTGTACTACATTAGGTACTTAGATACTGAAGTAGAGGTACTCCGATAGTACTCTAGAAAAAGAAGTTCATTTCAATACTTACGAGTATTTTGTACTCCTCTAGTGAGCTTATTACAAGGTGAGGTGTTATCAGATATTGAGCATTTATCATTAAATAAAATAATGAAATTATTTCTATTATTTTAACTTTTTTATAGATAAAAAATAAATATTCATAATTTATTACAAAAGTATCTAAACCCTATGTCACTGCTCTATATTGAAATAATAGTTCGAAAATCTATATATTGAAATAAAATCTAGCTCGTTTTATTTTTTTATATGAATTAATTCAATTTAAATTTTTAAAAACATGACGACTTTCATGTAACGGCTTAAAGGAGTCGAGTACAGCGGCTTTGTGATATGTTAATTATTAAAATATATATATATTTACTATTCAATGAAATTTACAACTGTATTATACTAATACAACAAGTAAATATGATGAATTGTACATATTGGAATGAATAAGGACAGGTAGAGAAGAGACTACTCAGTCTGAGACTGGTAGGACTCAAATTAAAAGTTCAACTTAGAAGGTCATAAAGTAATCTTCTTTTCAGACGCCTCGGAGGATTATCAGGAATTGAAGAGGTAGGTAGGTTTGAAACTAGTGGGTATGAGTGGAAATGAAGTTTGTTATGGAAAAATTGATATCGGATTCGGGATTAAAAACATTTATAATTTAAATTATCGATCGAAACAAAAGAATAAAAAAAACAATCATTTCCTCGGTCAGTCCCATACTATTTTTCGAAAAAAAAATGTAGTTTGCTAAGTATATTTCTCCTTTTTTTCATAAAAAATACCATAACTGAAAATGATAAATAAATCCAATATTTTTAATTTTTTTATCAAAACGATTAAGAAGTTACTTTTAACAAAGGAAGTAGTATATTTTTAAATTCAGCTAAAAACTTCAGAAAAAATCTAGTTTTTAAGAATCTCCTGAAGAAGTGAGACAAGGAAATCATTTAAAAGAATAATAATTTGTAAATATAAAATCAATCAATATTATTTGTTTAAAAAGGAAATAAATAATACTTTATACACTGTAATAGCAACAGAGCATAACTTTTTTTATGTTTCCAAAATAAATCTAGTTAATTTAAAACTATTTAGTGCTCCTACATATTTATGTATATATTTTAAAAACATTTTACACTTATTTTAAATATTAATAATTAAATGTTAATATCGTAAATGGGAATAAAAAACTTCGATAGTTGTGAACAACTTTGCCTTTCATGTTTAGAACACATTAAGGTGGAAGCGATTGCATCTTTGATTCATTTATTTTTCACAAACCTCTTGGAGTAATTGTATTAGCTGTCATACTGTGTTATGATTTATTCTATAACGTAACGAACGATTAAAAAAAAAAAAAGGTTTTTATTTAACTAAAAAATATATTTTGTTTTATTTAACGTGACAGTTTGACTAAATACAATTATCTTAGCTTTGAAGGCATATTTCTTATACTTATTATATCTGGATCATCATTATATTCAATCCACTTTAATAAAAAACAACGGTTAATATTACCCATCAAATGTTGTCCTACAAAGAGGATGATAAGAATTTAGAATTTTAATATATCATGATCACCTATATTACTTTTTTATTAATTTTATTTTCAAGTAGCTAAGTTTTATACAAATTAATATCATGAATTTTTATTAAAATCATTCCGTTATCTTATTACTAAAAGTGTAGCACAATATATAATTTATTAGATTTACTACTAATAAAAATATATATTAAGGTCCGATTGCCGAATATTTTAAATTACTCTTGTGAATAATAAAACCTTACAAAAGAAATCTTGGAATTCAAAAGGAAACTTTGTTAACAATTAATTAATTGAAAAACAATATAATTATAATTGAAAATTTATATTATTCTTTAAAATTTAATGTTTTTGTAGTGCAATATAATTATTTATTTGTTCTATTCATTCCTTTTTTTTTTGCACAATTTCGTATTTTCAGTTATATTGACTAACGATAATAATAGTAATAGCACTACATATATGAATATCATATTTATTATATAACTTCATTCCCCAACGATTTTTTAAATTATAAAATTTGAATCTAGACTTTGGGGCAACAAAGATTTTTAATATTAGCATCAAAATTGGAGCTGAAATTATTCAAATGCGGTTACACTGATTAGGAAGAAACTTAATAAACGATTCAACCTAAAGGCTGTATGGTAATTATTCACATTAAAAATTTGAATTTCAAATGAAATCATTCAATTTCGAAATCAAATGTTTTTTAATTTCATGCTAGTTATTACATTGTTTCATCAAATTTTAATTTAAAAAAATTTAAATGCGTTTAGCTGAAAAATAAATTTTTTTTTTTATTACTAAACTCTAGCACTAAAATTGGTAACTATTAAGATAAGATTACATTAAGAAATACAAATCTTCATAGATTCAAAACCCGATAAATTTTAAAAATATTAATTTTGTAAATTATATTAGCATATTTGTTTACGGTGAAATGTTTTAATTAGGTGCCTAATATATTTATTAATGATTTTAATTCTAGAGCCATTACAGAAAATAAATAACGGAGATTGGACCCAAAATACATATTTACATCAGCACAACATTCAATTTTTTCTGACTATTTAATTTAATTAAACATGTACTCACAATAATTTGAATTTTATTTCAATTACTTTGACCATAGCACGTATTTTAGAAGCACTTTTTATTCACTGAATAACCCTATAATCAAGCATTAAATAATTTCTTAAATATCCTTTTTGTTGTTTATTTAAAATAAATTAAAATTAGTTTATCATTTTTCTAAGCAGTACTAAAATAGTACATTACGATATAATTTCTTCACTATCGTATGTTTTTTGTATTGTTAATAATTATGAACTTTATTTGAATCTTAATAGTTCATTTTTGTCTATTTATTCCCTCACTTTAAAAATATTTAAATATTAAAAATATTCATCTTCATTCCTCACTTTAATGAATATTCAATGAGCATTATCGGTTTTAAAATTCCATTACCACTGCATAGAATTTTTTTTATGATTATTAGATGTACTTAATCAAATAGATGGATTCGTCATTATTTGATCATTAAAAAAATTATATCTATCATATTATCTATTACTAGTAATGGCAATTTATTTATTTTTATTAGCTTGTGATCTCAATACTGTTATTTTAATTCCTACAAATTTTATTTCAGAAGCAGTTTTTTTTTTTTTTTTTTTTTTGGAAATACATTACAGTGCACTTTAATATAATTTCTTTACTTTCGTTTGTTTTTGTGTTACATATTTTTAGTTATATACTCGTATTTTAGGTAAATCTTAATATTTAATTTTTTTCTCTTTACTGCCTCTTTTTCTATATTTAATTATTATTAAATGAGCTAATACATTTTTTAGTAAAAAAAATAATAGCGCAATACTATGATTTGTTAAGACTTGGAAATATTTCCATCAAGGAACACAAAATTTTTTAGTATTTCTAAATTATGTTATAATCCTGACAGATTGCATTAAGTTATTTATTTTAAATAATTCTAGTAACGCTCTGTTGCTATTCAGTTCCAGTTACTGATACATGTTAACACTTGGTGACTGATGGTAACAGTTACAAGACTGAAGAGAGAGTTACCTGTAAGTTGTTGGCTGGCCGGGCGCAGACTGAGGCAGCGTGGCGAGAAGAGACAGGCGCAAAACCTCCCAAAACCTCCCTCGCTTCTTCAATGAGAACTCTACCAATAACTTTATCACCCGAACAATCCGTCGATTACTGATATTTAATTATTTATTATTAGTTTTAGGATGTTCGGCCGATAAGGACGCAATTTTCACTCATAAAATACACCGAAATTATAAATTGTCATTATTAAAATAATGTAGTTTTATTTTAAATTAAAATCCAAGACAAAGTCGTGATTGATTCAAGGTCGTGATAAATACTTGAGGAAATAGATCTATTATGCAGCACTTTTTCAGTGTATCCTGGGATTGTCTATGTCATCTTTTATCAGTCTTCTGATATAATGAAACCATTTTTATCCTCATATTTATACGGTAAAGTAATAATTATTCAATATGAACAACTCTACAGGCCAGTACGAAGAATTAATTTAGTCAATAACTTAAGTGATATTTTAAATTTTTTTATTCGTAATATTTTTGGTTATAACGATTCAACCAATTAAATTATTTATTATTTATAAAGGAGAATGGCGTAGTTCAGATGTAGAGCGGAGAGTTGCTGTTACGAAAGTCCCGGGTTCAAATTCGGCTGTGGCAGATAAATTTTCTGTTAACAACCATGGAGGGAGGCTCATCCAACATCTAAAAAACAGGTACCCTTAATTGGGAAAAAACCCTGGTGGTAGAGCGTGATGTGCGACAATTCATATCCCTCCACAGCCGTGTTCCATGAAATGGTCCAGAATCTATCAAGTACTGAAACCAATATCCGATCCTTCATGGGTTGTAGTGGTGATTCCGAAAAACGATAAACCGTGGAATGTGACCAATTAGTCATTGTCCTTGAATCCAAATATGCGGTGGTAGAAGGACACTGGTGAATCATCCTCAATAGAGATATTGATATGCTATGAGCAGCTTGTCGCTGCACAAGAGTAGCCGTGGTTAGGTTAGGTTAGTGGTGGCCATAGCAACGAGCGCTGGGTTGACCTTCCAGACAGTCTGTGCTTCCGCGAGAATGAATGGCCTCATAAATATATCAGTAGCCCCGATGAATAAGTGGTGATGTCGAAATTTGTCCAGAATGGAATAATTGTACTGAGGGAAGGGCAATCGAGCCATTCCTGTAGCACTTAAGTGGTCAAGTTAGGCCTTGGTTTGAAATAGAGTTATTGCTTATATTACAACTCTATTTCTAGCTAAAAACTAAGAAAATAGACGATTCCTCTTCCCTCAGTGCAATTAACTCACCCTGGACGAAATTCAACCATTAGCCACCAGATATTAAGAAATACTCATTGTAATATTTATTTAAGGAACAATTTATTGAGGAAAGTTCACAAAAGCGCGAGTACTAACGTTTTCAGCAGCATATTAAAAGGGTTTTAGGCAGCGAGTTAGTTCAGAGTTTAGGGTACTTAACTACTAATCTCTTGAGTCCCGGATACGAGACCGGCTGTGGCAGATTAATTATTATCAGGATCAACCCTTTGGGATCTGGAGACTACCTAGCGCTCACCCAGCCTCTGTAGAGTGGTTAATCGTAATTGAGAGAATAATCTGGTGGTTACCCCAATTTAGCTACCTGCACAAACGATAGCCTGGACCAGTCCCTAACAAGTACTTAACTTCATGGGTTGTAAATCTACAGACAGATATACTTTATATAAATGTTCCATTAACACATGAGGCTTCTTAACCACCGATTCCATAATAACTTCCCGAACCAGAGAAAAATACTAATAAGAAATACATCTGACTGAGGAGATCTTTTCTATTTCCTGAAATAAGTATACTGACTCAATTAAGCGGGATACTGACTGCAGGTGGGTATCACCCAAACAAATGCCTTGCTTGTCATTATTTTCTGTAATGGTCAAAACATTTGCTTATAGTCGACGGACTGTACAAAACAATATTGGTTGGAAAAAACATGGAATTATGAGAACAATTTATTTTGGCTTCTAAATCAGAAATGAATAAAGTAAACCGTAGAGTTTATTATTATTGAAAAGGTTAGGGGACCTAAGAATTTTTATTTACTGTTCTCTTTTTATTCACATGGGAATGCGTCATGCATTCGGAATACGTCTATTATTGTAGAAAATTAGTGAGAAAATATTCGTAAAAGGCTTTGGGGATTTTTAGGTCAATATAAGCTTGTTAATCCAAAATTCTATTCCAGCAAATTACAATATCGAATGCTTGGAACCTCTTCAGAATTTTAAGATAAAACTTAACTTAGAGAAGTCCAAACTCAATATACAAAAGTTTCAAGGATACGAGTCCAAAATGGAGTAAGCCCATTCCGTGAATTTCTTAAGAATTAATGCACCATTACTTTCCATGCTCCGTCGAACATTTGTGCCGCCTTATAACACAAAGAGTCGATGAAATCTTTTTCATTATAAACAGAAAAGATATTATTGTGTTCAACTTTTTAAAACAAAAAGCAATATAGGCAATATTTGTTTGTTTTCGTGGCAATAAAAACTGATTGTGTTTCGTTTGAATGGGCATGGAATCGGAAGAAAATGTTTCCTGAACAACGGCAGTTACATCAGAGCTACCGCTTTTTAACAGAATGTTTGAATTTATTATCTTAATATTAAAAATCGTGATAAAAAAGGGATTGGTTTAAAAACGTATAAATATACAATTAATTAATTAACACTGGCTCTACAACCCAGCACGGGTCCTGACGTCCACTCTTCTCTGTCCTGCACCAAGGTCCTCCAACCTCTGGATCCAATGATGCTGCCTGCATCATTCTCGAATTCCTCTGCCCATCTAAGTTGTGGACGCTCACGTTTTCTTTTTCCGTCAACGAACCCAAACAGCAGTCTTTTCAGGGTAGCGTCGTCCTCTTACCCTATGGGAGTTCACTGGTTGTTAAAAGATTAAATACTTTATCTACCACAGCCATATTTGAACCCGGAACCTTCAGTATAGCAACTTAGCACTCTACACAGTAAACTACACCACTGCCCTTAGTCCAATAATTAAATACATCGTTTAATGAGATAATAAAATACAAAAAACGAACCTTGGCCTCAAAAATCTCTACATTTTTTTTTAGAAATTGGAGTGCTAACCCTGCTGAAGGATTTTTTTTGTTATTCTTTGAAACAAATAATGTAATCTCGTAATTGTTTTTTATCTCTTCTATAGATTTCTCCCAATGTTTACTATTTTATACATGACGACGAACAGCGATAATTGAAAGAAAGTAAGTTCACAGTGCCGTAATATGATTAAATAGTCTATTAATTGATAGCCTTAAGTTTTCCGCATATCAGAGATATTTCAGGTTTAAGTTTTAAGTTAATTAAAATGTTTTAGTGAAATAAATCTAAAGGTTAAATGCGTAAATATAAGTTAAAATAAATCTTAAGGAATGTTAAGGAAATTTCCTTAACGTTACTAACTCAAGGCCAAATACTAATATCAAAATGGTAGAGGGTGGAAGTTAAATGCATATGGCGGCAGTTTTGGAAGACTTGAGTCGAAAAGTTGCATATACAAACTTGGCAACATATATTCCGACGAACAAGAAGAGAAAATGTGGTTTTCAAACCAACTTATAATCCTATATCACTCGGAACTTGCATCTAATGGAAATTAAAATGTAACCATACCTAAAGACCTATTCAATTTAGACACTTCGATCAATTTAACATTTATAAAACATTTAAAAAAATATAAAACATATCTTAATTGAGGTCGAAACTTCTCTAAAGTGCTCCAAAATAAGAGAAAATCGTTTAACAGATCACTTTATTTTAACAGAAAACAGTGAAATGAAGGATTTCTCTAATAAATAATATCTTATTTTCATTGTAAAACGAGAAAATCATGTTTGTTCGTCCATTTAACGTTACTTTATGCTGCTAAGGCTAATCGGACGATGCTACAGTGGGAGCTCTAAATTTTGCCTATCCAGGTCTAATTAGGATAGGGATTTTTAACGAGTACCTGACATCGTACGTGCTCGGGACTTCCGTTTAACGTCCCTCCCGAAGGACGGCAAAACTAATGATTTTTTACTCCCTTTAAAAAACCCTAGGGCCACCCGCCGGGTTACGAACCCGTGGTTTTGGGCTTAATAGTTTGTTACGCTAACCACTAGACCACAGGTCGCCACAAAGAGAAAATCATGAGTTCATGTATTTTACTAAGCATACGTAATAAAATAAATGGCCAACTGACCTACATATACGTATTTACAAGACGTGAATAGTCCCCAATACAATTTTTTTTAAATATCACCTTCAATAATGAACTTATTACACTATCTGGAAAGACGAAAACTAACTTCAATCACCTATTAAAAAAAGTAAGCATGGTTTTTCTGATATTGTATTATTTTAAAGTTGAACATACGAAAAATTCAATTTAAGAACATTTCAGCATTAGACTAAGAATAATTGAATTTCAGGACAATTGAAGTAGAAAATGGATCAATGGTGGCATATAAATTCAGGATTTGTTTTTGTTAGTTGCGACAGTAAATTGTATATCCCCTTTGTTAATTGGGATCAATACGATTTTAAGGATTTACTATCATATGCAATTCATGGGCGTTCCAATGATAAGAGTAATTAAATAATTTATCAGTATTCACGAAATTTATTACATCACTTAGCATTCTCTATATGTCCAATTTCTAAAAATAAATATTGACCGCGTTGTAATAATGCGATTTCTCCCAAATTAGCAGAGTTATGTTTTGCAATTGAATTGACCATTCGAAAATACTAACATTTCTTTACAATTTTCCATTTTACCTCTTACTAAGAAGGTTTTTATCAAGATTATAGTTCTAAAATGAAAAGAATATAAAAGAGTTAAATTGCCAATGTCGTCTTCAACAATTTCCTGATACGGTGTTTGTTCAGCAACACGAACTCTATTGAGACATCTATAGCACGACAAACATCTCTGACAGTGTTTGTTGTCTCATCACGTCCAATATTTGGGCTCACCCCCATAAAATTGTTTTTTTAGATATCAATAAAATAAAGAGTAGTATGTAATAATAAATAGTAATAAAAACATTCAAATATAAAAATTTAATAAAGGCACAAATTGAAAGCCCCTTTATTAACCTGAGTTACAATGACTAACAATTCGAAATTCCGTCAAAGCCTGGAATTAATGATTTTGAAAAAGCAATAAACTGCTCTCATATTTCGATTATTTGAAAATAATTTAATCAGTCTCTAGATCACATTGGGTCCAATCGCGGCTGTTAACCGATTAAATACTCTGCCCCACCTTCGGTAAAGCACCTGAACGCTCTTCACCCGGTGCGTATAATTACACCCGGAGAAATATATTACATTCGTTAAATTGTTAAACAATAAGAGTCCCTGACGATAAATTATAAAAATTATCAAGAAAGTCTGAGAAAATTAAAGGCAATTTAATTAGTCGATTAAATAGACAAAAATAAAATTGTCTGCTTATTGTAAAACGATCGAGGCTGAATAATGAATTGAAATAATTATAGAGATGGCATTTTTATTTGATAATGATATATTTTTGATAATTTTGTTACATTAAAGGCTTGATACTATACATAGACAATAATACAAAAAAGAAAATAAATCGTATGTAGTTTCTAAATAAATTTAACCTATATATACATACTATATTAACATATATACAGCTATCTTTCTTCATCACTCCACTATTGTGATGATATCTTTAAAGTGAACTTATTCTATTCTGTTATATGAACTTCACTAGGCGTATAGTAACCAACCCGGCAAGGTGAGACATAACTTAGAGCCAGTACGTGTTTGACAGAGTGTGTGTGTGTGTGTGTGTGTGTGAGAGAGAGAGAGAGAGAGAGAGAGAGAGAGAGAGAGAGAGAGAGAGAGAGAGAGAGAGAGAGAGAGAGTGAGAGGGGGGAGAGTGAGAGAGGGGGGGGGGAGTGAGATGGCCTGATGAATACTGTCAGTAGAAAGAAGCTTTTTCTAGCTCTTGTGAAAATAAAGGTGATAAGGGATACGACATCAACCTTCTTCTCAATATTGTGTACACTTTTTTCTAATATTAAATGGAAAATGGAAGTATCGCTCTAAAAAATAAATAATCCCGATCATCAGGTGTTTTTTAAGCATTATTCCCGTCATTAAATTCCAGATCTTAAAGGGAATTGAAGGCTGCTGGTATTATTATAAATAACACTAAAGAATGAGAGATAATTACTGTTGACTTATTTATATGCTTGAACCTTAATCATCGAAGGTTTTTACATTTTGAAATGTCTCTAACATAAAGACGCCAGTCTCATATTAATGAAACCTGAGATACCAATCCAAACAATTCCAAGACATTGTCCGTTTTTCTCAGGAGATTTTAATAAAGAAAATGTTTCTCCTTTTCTTCATATTCTTTAAAAAATATTTTCAGGAATTAATCTAAGACGAGGCCCAAAGGTAGGTCGGAAGGTAAAACCGAGCTTTGATATTAAAATCCTCTGTATACCTAAAAGTTTTAATATTCTTGTACAAAATTCATCTATGTATTAATTATAAAATCCAACTAGTTATAAGAAATAAAGCAATAATGTTATATATAAATTGTATAAATTTAAGGATAAGAAGGAAACAATAGTTTTTAAGAGAAACATTATATATTTACATGAATGTTCAGTTTATTAAGCTATCAAACTCGATTTTTTATGAGCTTATACATGTATTTATCTTAGTACCACAACTCTGATATTTATATCTCACAGGTGCACAAACAATTTGGCCCACCTGATAATTTGAACTTTAATTAATTAATAAAGCTAATAGCATTTTCGATCAATAAATAGTTATGTCAAATATTCAATAATGAATTTTTTGGCATACTAAGGAAATAGAAAATTAATCTTTAAAATAAATAATAATTTTCCGCCATTTATCTGACCTACAAAGTTCTATAATGTACAAAAGAACAAACAATTATTATTGTAGGATACCAATTTCTTTTATTTCCTTGTTATTGCTTATATATATATATATATATATATATATATATATATATATATATATATATGTATATAAGTTACTAAGAATGTACAGTTACAATTTTTGTTTATTTTATTATTATTAAGTTTTTTTTCTCTATCGGAAGTTTTTTTAAAGATTTTTTCTTTCATTGTAAATTATGATTCTGCACAGATACATTTAAATTTGTACGATTGTTTTTAATTTGAGACTGGTCTATTTGGTACAGCATTTAACTTTGTGAATTGTAGCAAATTATACAAGAAACAAATAAAAAATACATTGTTTTATATGCTGTACAATAATAGTTTATTAAAATACGTTTATTTGATTCAAAGTATAACTTCTTTCAAATTTTATTAAGTTTGTGTTTGCAAGGATTTTCCTATTTATTTGATTTCTAACGCATTTTGCTTAATACTTGTCAACTATGGCGTTTACCATTTTTAGGAATTTGGTTTTTTTTTTGCCTAGCAGACTATGACATTGCATTGTGCAGTATGATGTAAGTATATTAAATATGAATTCTAATTTTAATCATTTGATGTAAACAATTTTTTTAATGACTAAACTTTTCATTAATGCAATTCTCCCACTTCGTTTTTCTCTATTAATAATTCGTTTCCAATGCTTTACAATAACCATTATAATGTTTGGCCTTTGTGATTTTATTTTCATTTTTAGCTTATTTTAATATGGATGTGTTATAGCTAGAAAGGTTTAAAAGGTGAAAGTTTTATTTATGTCAGAATAACTAATAAAAGAACTAGACCTACAATTTTGCTCTCCAGATTTTGACCGCAAGCTACAATACTCAGAACGAGGTTATAACCAGGAATAATTATAGTCACCAAGACAAGTTAATAATAAATTCCAGTATTTCCCGATATGAAAAGTATACTGTTTAAGGAAAAAAAATAACTGTACCACTACAACCCATGAAGAGCTTTTGGTTCAGTAGATTATATACTGTTTCTGGGACAACGGTTGTACATGGAAGAGTATTTCCGAGATCACCCACAACCGACGCAGTTTTCTCCCTTCAATTAAGAGTACCCACATCATGTAGGGAGAATGTACCCCAGGAGGATTTCTAGATCCCACAGGGTCTATCTGTACTTTATAACAAATTAAATAATTTATCTTGCAATGCTGGTTTGGACCGGGGACTATTGCGCAGCAGCACCACTCTACACACACAGAGCTATTCCTCACTCAATGTAAAGTATAATACAAATATAACGTTAAACATGAGGTATGAATATTAATTTAAATAATAAGTTTTTATTTAATGCATTCTTCAATGTTTGCACTTTTATAGTAAGTCGTTTATGATGGTATAACGAGAATTACTTTATTTTTTCTTCTTCTTCTTTAATGGCACTATAACCCGCGGGGGGTCAAGGCATCCTGCAACAGAAGCCACTGGTCATCCCTGTTCAGAGCAGCCGCCTTCCAATTCATTATCCCAAGGATAGACCATGCATCGGCAGCGACCCCGTCTACGTCCAACTGGTTTTGTTCAATGGATCTGTTCGTTGAGGAGCTTCTTAGGAATTTGGTCATCCGTCATCCTCGCCACATGTCCAGCCCAACGTAATCTCCTCACTTTTATAAACCTGACCAGGTCGGCTTGTTGGTACAACATTTGTAGTTCCGCATTGGTCCTTAGTCTCCATTCTTGATTCATACATACTGGACCAAATATTCTTCGGAGGATGCGCCGCTCGAACCTTAGTAAAGCCAGTTCTTGATTCTTGGATAGTGTCCAGTATTCGGAGCCGTAGGTGATGACAGGCATTATTAGTGTCTTGTAGAGCTGTAATTTAGTCCTTCTAGACAGAGATTTGCTAATCATGTGGCGCTGCAGTCCAAAATAACACCTGTCAGCAGCCACTAATAGTTTGTCTATCTCCAGCTGCATATCATTGTTTGAATTTACCAGCGTCCCTAGGTAGACATATTCATCTACCCGTTCAAATATAAATTCTCCAATTTGGACCTCCGCTCCTCTTCTCTCTCGACACCCCGCCATCATGGATTTTGTTTTATCCTGGTTTACAACCAGACCAATCTTGGCTGCGGCTTCTTAAAGGGCAATGAAAGCCTCCTTCATGGCTACAAATGACCTACCTGTATTATTTACATCGTCAGCAAAGCCCAGGATTTGAGTAGTCTTTCTTTTTTTGAATTGTTATTATATTATTTGTCATTTTATTATTTTGGTTCTTGATTATTTTACTATAGAAATTAAGGTGAAATATTTTATTTATGTAAGAATATATAATAGAAATCTACCATGATTGTCCCACATATTAGTTGTATAACTACAATGCTACAAGACTCAGGGTCAATGAAATAATGTCAGAAATACTCTCTAGAATCATTGTAGTCCCAAGACAATCTTATACTCTATTCCAGGGATTCGAGGAGATGCCATGGCTAGAGAATGCAGAACTCATGGAAACTCTTCCGGGGTCTAGTGCAGATAAAATCCCCTTTCCAGTTATTATGTTAGGGAGAGAGAATGGTCAGATAGTTCCGACACCATCAGAGCTCAATTAGAATTTTATTGGTGCTTTTCCCAACTCATTGGACTATAATACACTCCATTACCTATTATAAGTATTGACAGTAGTCAATAGTAGGTAGTATATTACTTGGATATTATTTCATTAAATATTAATACAAAAAAAAATCATCAAAGAAGTAACAAATGAATGGTTCTGTGTATCATAATTTATCGATATGAAAATTATTTAAACTCGATAAATAACTTTAAAAAATGGGAAAACCTACACCACCATGAAGGGTCTTGGGTTCTTTGCGAACATAGGCCTTGCGCAGTTGACTGTGCTATTTCTTGGACAACGGTTGTACAGAGAGGTGATTTGTCCTAGATCAAGCGCCGGGTCCCCCACAATGAAATTTACAACTGTATTATAATGCAGCAAGTAAATAGAATGAAACAAGCTACAGCAAATTTAACATATGACGTCACGAGGCTAACGGCTTTTCAGACGCCTTGGAGGATTATCAGAAATTGATGAGGTTCTTAGGTTTGTAACTAATGGGTTTGAGTGGGGATACATTTTGCCATGAAAGGATTGATATCGGATTCGGAGTAAATTAGTAACAAATTTGTAACACATGGGATATTAAGTTCATTGTGCATGGCTTTATTAGTAACTAAGTAAGGAGCATTGAGGATTGGATGAAGGATTTTGTACTGTAAGGATTCGATGCGAGAGGAATTCGATGGCTTAGCGGAGTCCCAAAGCTCTACTCAAAAAGTCCAAATAGGATTTATAATAGTCATGTATATCAAACTTTTGTAATTAACTGGAAATTTAGAGCGTTTTTCTAGTTAGTGGTGATGCAGCCTGAAACGGCGAGCATTATCTTGTCGTTTCAGTGTAATATGAGAATTTATAAGTTAAACGTTTGTCAAGAACTAGTCTTAAGCATCGGATCTGTTCTACAGGAATCAGTTGGATATTATAAAGGAATACTGTAGGATAAAAACTCTGTATATTTATTAAAGTTTTGTTCGTATTAATACAAAACTATTGTGTCCCTACTGCCCTTTACAAAACCGAAGGTTGCTCCTGGTACGCTTTGGGGTAGAAAAATACTTATAATTATTTTAAACTAAGGTTTTGTGTAAAATGATCAGGCCAATTAAGGATGGATTAAGATGAGGGCATTATAGAGGGCTAAGCAATCCTCGAAGTCACTAAATCGTTAATTAGCACTGAACCAAACTTCCGAGACGTAAAAGTGGCGATCGCTGACTAATTTGCTGGCGAAAATTAGAAATTCCCTCGACCGAACATTTGGGTTCACTCAGCCTTTATCAATTATTTTAACACAACAAATCATCAATATTACTATATCATTACAAGATTTTATCATGCATATTGGTTGCATTACGAGACTATAATATCTACTACACCTAAGCCGTAGGCAGTGTGTAGGGCGGAAGAGCATGAGCTAATGGGTGTTAGGTCCGCTGCATTAGACAGGGTAATATCGTTAGTGCTGCACGCCCTGCACTGCCCTTACCAGGGTCCTTTATTATATCATAATTAGTTTACAGGAAGTTAATAAATTAACACGTGGAGGACCCATCACAAGTAATATTACTAGGGAAATAAAAAAAAAAAAGAACTTGATGAAATTTGGGAACGAAAATGAAATTGGGTCTGTTATAATCGTATAACAGTCAGATGTATACAAAAGTTCCTATAGTTGCTAGAAATAAATATAGGGATTTAACCAACCAATGTGCATGAATAGAAGTAACCCAAAAATAACCTTTCGAGATATACATATTCTTCTTATACCAATACTGATAACAATTAAACGAGCTTTATGAACTTAAACCAGAAACGAACGCATGGAAATTAAAAATAAGACAACAGACAACTAAAACTGTAGAAGTTTTTTTTTCCAAATCGCAGTTAAACAGTAACTAAAAAATACACGAATCCCAATTTAAACCTACTCAACAGAACCATGGTGCAGAAACAACGATAAACTTACAAAAAATGCAATCCTTTCCAGCTAAAAGTATAATAATAAAATATTTTATTAAAATTATTTGAGAATATAATACAAATGCTTTTTGTCATATATTGTATATTCTTTTGGAAACCTCCCCTGAGAGATTCACGTACAAAACCTGAACTGAGAAACTTTCCATTGAAGGGTTTGTACCTAAAATTTTTACATAAAAAATTATAACACATTGGAACGTTAAATCAAATAAATAAAACATTTACAAATGAAAAGATTTACCAATAAAATATGGCAAATCAAATAACGATAGAAATAGATTCAAGTCATAACTGGAGAATTATATTTTGAATCTACTTTATACCTCTAAACAAATTATTAATTAATTGATATAATAAAAGGAATGAAATTAGACAATATAAATGTATGGACATTCATCAGTAATATTTTAAAGAAAGTCAGATAACACCATTATTTATTACGGTTTTTATCAAAAATAAACGTAGTAAAAATATTGTTGGACAAAACAAGCGACAATAAAGAAATAGATAGTAAATAATAAATTAACTCTCTAGGTTTCCATAAAATTTAATTAAAAATTGCCTTTATTTTACAAATTGGATATTAATTTTATACTCTGTCTCATTTTATCTCTATTTTTATCGATGTAATAAAATCTATTGAGTTGATAAGGGGGAGAGTCTGGAGATTTACTTTACGATAGGGTTTCTAGGCAGCTTTATCTTACGGTTTAAACATTATAAGACTTTGTTTCTTTTACAAATTATTAATAATAATATTTATTACCTAAAATTTCAATAAAGCCAAGTTATGAATAGATAAATAAGCCGCTACTCGCCTAAATACCAGATGCGTTGCGTCTTAATCTCACCCCAAGGAGATTTCCCAATTGGGTTATTAGGTCTGAGCATTTATCATTAGTGGAAATAAATTTCATTGATAGTGGCGATATATCTTTTTCCACATCTACAATAAATATTTACGCTCTTCAATTAATGATCTGTATCCCATCGGGAAGGGAAGTAGGTTGTGAGGTCATGGTCTAAACATCACGGAAGAATTATGATTGAAGTGCCACGGTAAAATTGATTTAGAAATTATTAAATTAAATCCGCGATTAATTTTAAAAACACAGCCACTGTGTCAAGACTATTTACTAAAACTAAAGATTCGGATAAATTAGAGTTAAAATCAAATGTCGTGTACGAAATACAATGTGAAGATAAATGCGGGAAATCCTATTTCGGAACATCGGAACAAAACTTAAAACGAAGAGTGTTCCAACACAAATATAGTTGTGATTCAATAATAAAAAATCCCGATAAACCAGATCAAACAGCTCTCACTACACATTTTAGAAATATTCAACATACGTTTAAATTTGATGAACCTAAGGTGATAGACTAGGAGAAAAATAGTTTCAAACGGTATATAAAATAAATGATAACTACAGAGAAATATAAAAATCGCGCTGTAAACAAAACTCGGATGTTCAAGGTCTAAGCCCGTGTTATGCAAATTTAATTAATTCTTGGAGATATAATAATAAATTATCTAATATGATTCAACAATTAAATAAAACTGCTGTCCCTAAAAATAGAATACTAGGGGGGGGGGGGGGGGTAGACCGAGACGTAGATGGGAGGTTTGCATTGGGAGTGATCTGAAGGATTTGGGTTTGGGTAGTGGTCCGGGGACGGAAGTTTGTGAGCAGGGAATGGTTCAAGTTTTTCCACATTGTTATTAATATAAATATATTTTAAACCATGCAACATGTAAACTGTATAAATTTTACCTTTCCTGATGTTTTAGGCTTTGAAACCTTAGTAACTTCATACTGATAAAAAGTATTATAAAGTACTGCAAGCCAATATAAAAAATAAATAAATAAAAGTTGCTTTCATTTTAAGTAAAGTTGCTGATGATGGCAGGTTTTATTAAAGCAGTGAAGATTATCTTTCTTCTTCAGTCGAGAAAAGTATGGGCTAGTTTGGAAGAAGGCTCCAGAGGATCAAAGAAAATCCCCCAGGACTCTGTTTTCTCTGATTAGAGCTTTTGATGTCCCTCCTCTGGAGAAATTTCAACCCCTCCCTATCCTCTGCTCCGAATTAAAAGATATTCTCCATTTCAGCGAATCTTAATTATTCAAATCAAAAGCAACTGATACTATTTTTTTAGTTTACTCGATTCGGATCAATCCCTTTTATTGAACTTGAAGCGAATTCAAAATAGTCACTATTTATCTACTTATTGATTGATAACACGGTATGTATAAGAATATGAAATTATCTGTTATGTATCGTACATAGGGATTTATAATAAGAAAAATAAATATAAATGTTAAAAATAGGTTAAAAAACAGGTAGCAAAGAATCTTGCAGACAGAAAGATTCGGGTGAAGATATCTGCAAGGACATTCCTTCAAGAAAAGGCGGGAAGTTTTGGCCCACAGCTACTCTCCCCAAAATGCCAGATCCGCGTGACCCCCGACTATCAGATCTACCTTAAGAAGGACTCCCAGAACTACAGATAAGTTTGAGTTTAATAGAACATATGTTTTATGGAAAGACTTAATCTGAATAATTAATAGTACTTTCTCAATGTATGTAGGGAGTGGAGTGGCTCAGTGGTAGAGCACTGAGGTGCCATACCAGAAATGCGTTCAAATCCCGCTGCTGGAAAAACTTGTATTTAATCTGTTAGTTGTCGGAGATGGGTCCAATGGGATCTAGGACTCTCCTGGAGCTCATCTATTCTCTATAACGTGGGTACCCACAATAAGTGGCGAAATCTGGCGGTTGAGCGTGGTTAAGTACAAATCACCTTCCTGCACAACCGTTGTCCAATAACCAGTGCAGTCTATACCATGTACTGAACCCCAGACCTAGGTATTAAAAAAAAAATCCTTTTTAACTGAAAGAAATTTGAATATCGCTTAGACTGACAGGTTAAATTTTAAAACGGACGGCCACTGAATTAGTTAGAGGTGTTTTAAGATTCTGAAGCGAAAGCCTATCCGATAAAGAGTAATAAAGAAGGAGGTAGAAAAAAAGGAAGAAACGCGTTTCAAAAAGCCAGTGGCTGGAAAATTTACGAACCGGAAAATTGAAAAGCATCATGAAAACGTCTTTCGAGGCAATTTTCCTTCAACTAAACCGCCTTGCTAAGATTGATTCCCAATAAGAATAAATTTATAATAGCCTGCTCTTTTATAAGGGGTGAGTGTAACTAAAGCCGAATCAGCTGTGAGCTTCAAGCTGCTTATTTCACTGGAAGTTATAATCAACGTTTAACCAGGAAATAGATGAATTTATTATTATTATTATTATGTTATATTAAATATATTTTTTGCATCTACGCATTCAGAATGATGTTAAATTATAAATATTAAGCAAACCATGAATGATTTTATGGTTAATTAAGTGAATATGTCGTTGTCCATTTAGAAGAAAATAATCAATAAAAAGGGACATCACAAACGAACATAATTAAAAACGATAAGAAAGCGAAAACGTGATGAAAGAATAAAAGAGATATAGAAGAAAATAAAAGAACAGTTGGAACAGACGTAGTCACAGTGGCCCAGGTGTAAAAAATGTCTTTTCTTGTTTTTTAAGTCCATTTGAAAACTACCCTGCAGTTTTAAATTTTGGTTTTTTATCTTATTTCTAAATAACTAAATTAATAAAAAATAAAAAAAACCTGTACCACTACAACCCTCTGACACTACATGGTAGAGACTGTACTGTTTCATGGATAACGGTTCTGCAATGAGGCGACTTGTCCAAGTCACGCTCAACCGCCAGATTTTTTCCCTTTTTTTTGATAATATTTTATAGAGCCTGGGTCAGCCCCAGGATGGTCTTGATCCCCGGCTGTAAACCGACTAAATAAAAGTCTTGCCCGCTGCGGGATTCGAACCAGGATTTCCGGTATGGCAACTCAGCGCTCTACCACTGAGCCACTCCACTCACCTTGACTTAATTAATCCGAAATAGTAAAAAATGTAATTATAATAAATGATTATAATTGAGCAAACAACCAAGGTGCAATCCGTATGATATTTTTTATACTGAAAGCAAGTTAACTGAAAGTCCATATAATATTTTTTACTGTAACCCAAGAAAGAATATATACAGACTGCACTAAGGTTTTTCATCCCATCACATAAATCATAAACGACCAAACATTTCACTGATTATAACTCATTTTAAGGCCTATTTCAACCAATTTTCATATAGTGAGGTTAGTGAATGATAGTGAATTTAACAGAATTTACAAGCCTGATTTATATAAATATTAACGATATTGATAAAAATTAGTAATTTACGTAAGTGCGGATTTTGAGCGATACGCGCGTCAGAATTAAAAAACATATATATATATATATATATATGTTTAATAATTTAAATACTACACCCTACCAATTTAAATAATATAGTTTTAAAAAATCTAAAACTATATAATATAACAATAATATTAATAATATAATAGCATAAGAAAAGTATTAACTTACGAAATTAATTGTTTAAGCATCAGCCTTGAATTATTCTCCGGTAGAAGCCGAGATAAAAAATAAACATAATCATATGACTAAGTAAAGCTTAAGATAATTTAAGAAAGGTCAAGAGAGCAAACATTCGTCAAAAATGGAGAGATTAGCCTCCAGTTGCGTGTCTCGGCAAACAAAAAAATATTATTTTGATTTCTTGATTATTCTAAATTGATGTGTAGAGTGAAGTGACTGCTAGGCTGCTTCACGCGAGGGAGCAATAACATTCCCACAGGTAACTGAGATAACTAAAATCTACGTGGCAACTATTCTAAAACGAACTATTTCACGAACGCAAATATTTCTGTTGAATACATTTTCTCAGGACTGAGGTGTCGTGAGATTAGGTTCAACCTTACCAAGAAATATTATGGAAAGTCTGCGTCAAAGCTGTCACACTAAAAAAAATACTTAATTGCTTAAAACGAAAACAAAAAGAAGGAAAAATATTAATATGTAAAAAGAAATTGCTTTGCAACTCACCATGCTATTCTAAAGTTTCTTAAAAATAATTCAGTAAATAGATGACTGAAAGAATCATTTTAATGATTTTGTCACACATTTAGTTATATTGGTTTAAAATTGATAGCTATTGACGGATGTTTCTTTCTTTTTTCTTCATAAAATTAGTATATATGTAGTTTATATTTTTTTTATCCCCAGGTGGTACAAAACATGTGTTTTTGGCTCGATTAATTAGGACTAAAGTACGTCTTTTCTCCCTGTGCATTAGAAATTGAGTCAAAAAGTCAACTTTATTCCCTTGGGAATAAAGTAAAAAGATGACAACCTAATTCGCCTAAATAATGTAGGTTTTGTACTGAAAAAGTTCAGGGTTAGGTTGGTACACCTGTCACACCGGCCATTAAAATCAGACAAAGAGAATTCCCAATGTAAATATCCGATTGTTAAAAATTTAACAATTTAAAATTGTGATAATTGCACATTTAATTTCAGTTTTTGAATTTATTATAAAACATATTATTATATTAAATATTATAGCGTATATTCGCTCGGGAATAAACTCGATTGTTCCCTCGCATTCGATCGGGATCAAACTCGAATTAACTTACAGCTGAGGGAATAATGATCTTCTTTTGTTCCTAGGTGCATAAATAACTATTATCTATGTTTATTTTTGACTGATTAATTTTTTTCAATTCGTCATTAAAAAAGTTATGTAATAATGTGTTATCATTAAATTAAATAAATCTTATTAATTAAATATTTCATTAAATTTCATTATTAATTTAATACACAATAGTCCTCTTAAATGTGTTAATATTATTTCACTGGATTCTCTTTGTTGAAATTTTTTTTCATTTTTAAATCGATGCATTACGTTTTTTCCATTCAAATTCAAAAACGGTTCTACATTTTGTGAGGGTAAAAAAATTCAGAAACAGTGGCTTTGTGATCTGCAAATGTTTTAAAATATACATAATTTAACTCTATGTTAAACAGAAACCAGTCCCCCGATCCGTTAACGACAACGCCGATTAAATATTACTCCACAAAAACTCTTTTATGTAATTGAGAGATATTAAATTACATATAAAATGATAAATTAATTATATTATTATTTTCTCGAAGACATTAAAGCTGATTTTTTCATTCTTCTGAATTATATTTTAAAAGAACATGCACCATAATAAATCGAGAATTTATTATTATTATTAATCTAAATATTACATATACGAGATATATAAATCATACATGTAAAATATAAAATAATAAATGTAAATTGTAAAAATATGAATCATATACTAAATTATATTCGAATTTCTAGTAACCCAAAGTTGGCTTAATTGTGGATCTTTAATTGGATATCTGGTTTAAAATGCCTATACAATCTGTTTAATACTTTAATTACAAGATCTACTTGATAGTTTGCATTAATTAATTTTCCAATATAAGAATACTCATTATTAAAGGGTTCTAGTCACTACGCCCGCCTTCATCTTAAGCGGACTCCAAAACTTGCCGAAATGAATCATTCAAGTTCGTTTTTTCATCTCAAACTTTTTTTTTTCATGGAGAAATATTAAGTTATCTTGTCAGCTGAAATGAAATTTATAACTCCAACTTCAATGGACCACTTGCTTTTGTTTTAAAGTTTTGTAATATTTCGTAAAAGAAATTTTCACGGGTCAATAAGTGCGTTAAAGATAACTTTTCAACCATTCATCTTTTCAATTGCTTTGAAAATAAATGGAAATACATTTTGCTTTGTTTTTTTAATGGTATGGTTGTTATGTGTAAGAGCGTTTTAAGATTGTAATATTGCATGTAAAGTATAGAGTATAGAGATTATACCAATGATAAAATAACGCCAACCAATATAAAACCAATATATAACATAAGTGACTTTTATTATGCTAGTTTTAATGAAACAATATGATCTTGGTGGCTTAAAAAATTAGAAGAAGTCGATTTTAAACTTATTTAGAGCAATATTGCATTTTAATAGCATTAATAATATATCAATAGCAACATGCAGTTTATTTAATTTATGAAAAAAAATAAAGCTAAAATGTCATCATGTGAGATCATAACATTAGATAAAATTAAACTTATAAAACCACGATAAGCATTTTATTTTAGAATTTTTTTCCAATACTTTAATCAACCGCAAAAAGTAATGGTTGACTTTTGACCAAATCTATTTTACTTAGGATAATTTTCCTGTTTATTGTTTTCCTAATTATTCCAGTTGTTCTAGAATACACTATTTTCGATGATTGTATGAAGTGAATGATATATGTATCATCTTAGAAAATAATTCATTTATTTATAAATTAGTCCGTTCAATACCACAAACCAATTTTAATGAAAATAAAGAAATAACACAATAACTTGCTTTATTAAAATATATGTCTTTTTCCCCACTAATTATAGTATATGTAATGATGTCACATTTAACTATTGTATAAACTAATTTTATGATAAGCTAGTATAATTGCATAGCAAGCTGGTGGCCAAAGGTATTAGCGCCTTTGAACAAACAAGCAATTGTGCGAGTATATTGTTACGGGGAAGGATATACAGTAGCTGCAATACTCAACGGTATTGAGGGTTTATTGCTCCATTTTTACATTTTGATTTTTTTTTTAAAGTTATTTATTTATTTTTTATTTATAAATATTTATTTTTGTGCTTTTGGGTACTAAAAATTAAAATTGTATTAAATGGACCCCTTAGATAGATTTCACATATTAATCATTGTTATATGATTCTAAAACCAGCACTACAAGACCCTACGCTCCCAATTAATTATAAAAGAATCATATACATGGCTATTAGGAGACATATTTGGCAGTAGTACTCCACTAAGCCATCCAATTCCTCTCGTATCCAATCCTTCGTGAAATCCTTAATTACTTTGTTACGAATGAAGTCATCCATTATGACATCAATGTCCTATTTGTTCCTGATTTTACCCAAGTCCGAAACTAATCCTATCATAACAATTTTTATACTCACTAAAACCCAATAGTTTCAAACCTAGCTACTTCTTCAATTCTCATCTACCAACCAAGAAGAAGATGGCCTCGAGACCTTTTCAGTTGAATTAGTTATTCAAGTACTACAACTGGATAGTTTCTCTACTTGCCTTTATCCATGATATTATGTATCATTCATGCCATAACATTTACCTCTATTCGTAAATTTTAAAAAAAGAAATTTTTTAACAACTAAAATAATTAATACATTTTTCGTTTTGCTCTTCAAGTCTCTTTTATTAACTGCAGCTGTCTGAAAAACCCCATGATATTATGCATTAATGGTATCATAATGTAAAAAGGTATTAATCTACCCATCAATCATAGAATTCCTATTTTCAACTATCTTTTGCCATTTATTTTGTTGGCATTAAAATTTAAATATTTTCAGAGGAAATACGAACAATAAATGCCGTGAATAAACTTTAGATAAAAAGGTGTATTCCAGGAGTTACCAGGCTGGAGATAAATGTTGTGACTTCCTACCCTTGTCAGCTACCGACTCATCAGAAGCCCGGGGGTAGATAGGGAGGGTATCACCCGATATAATATCCTTCGCGAACAAAGGATATGCATGGTATCGCGTAGCACACCGAGTCAGGAGAAAATGTCATGTAAACAATATGGCGGGTCTTTATGTAAAAAGTATATCACCAATATAGAGTTGTATTATATTACAGAAATATCATTACACAAATATAAAATAAACAATATATAATATCGAAAGGCCTAAAGAGATTCAAAATAGAATTTAAGACATGAGCGAACGAATTTCAAACAAAAAAACCTCAAGTCTCTAAATCTACTGGAAACGAGAATGCTATCAAGGATTCGCAGCGGTGCTGGTGGTCCTAGGATTTTTAAAGGGAGTAAATAATCCTTAGTTACGGCGTCCTGCCGAAAAGATGTAAAACTGGGGGTCCCGAGCCTATACAATATTAGGTACTCGTTAATGATTTCTATCCTAATTATACATGGATAGGAACAATTTAGGTCTCTAATTACAAAAAATTAGGTCCACTGAAGCATCGTTCGATTAGCCATGAGGTCATAAAGTCACGTAAAATGAAAAAAAAACTAATATGATATTCTACACATAAATTCGATATTCGGACTCATTTATGATGGATATATTTTTAGGAATATGAAGTCCGATAAGCCTAAAGTCATTTTTTGTTTTCTTTTCATTTTTATTTGTTTTTCTGTAAAATATAATTTGATAATTGTTTGTTACTTAATTAAAATGTTATTGGGGTTTTGTAAAGTCTTTTGTAATTTAAATCACTAAAAACATTTTAGATAAATCATACTTACACAGATTTCCAATAATCAACGACAATATTTATTCAATAGACAAAGGAGTACAGACATTTAAACAATTAGCGTATGACTGCCAAAGGTGAAAATTTATTATTTCAATAATATTGAGAGGGAAAGTTTGGCCAGTTTGTGAGTATAAACTATACTGAATTGATTTTGAAAAGTTTACATCAAATGAAGTAAATATAGCCATTGTAAAACATATATAATCATTATATTTAATTTTTTTTATATTAATTTTTGTTAAGTATAACAGGAGGTAAGTAATAATGTTTTTATGTTAATTAATTCAAAGGCAAATAGTTTACTGTAGTATGAAATGTACCAATAAATAAGCGGGCCTTTCAAAGGGATACAAATCGAGAAAAAAAATTTAGATTTATTATTGTTATTATAAAAATAATATATAAAAATATTAAAGTTCGATGAGAACTAGAAACTTGTTTAACAACCGTTTGTAAAGTTTAAATGTAAATGCTATTTTCATTAACGAACTACAAAGCTCTCATTAGGTAGCGAGGTGAATCTTGTAATTGAATATGCGAGTATAATAGGGACAGGAGGTTATGGCGTTGAGAACATTCCCAAACGATCCATTGATGAATGATGAATGATGAATGGAACGATGGTATAAATGGAGTGATGGTATGAATGGGCCTTCCACCATACTATTAATTAGCCGACTAAACCACACGCTTTGTCCTCCTCTTCTCTGGTGGATCAGGTCCTTTGTGTGTCAAGTGTGTGCTGCTTTCTGGTGAGGATATCCTAAGCTTAGGGTATAGTTGTTAGGCTTGATGTTTAATCTTACTTAAATACTCCATCATTATTTTAAATTACTATGCCTAAGATTACGAGTTAGCAACCAGGAGGTGGCCTACGGATTTTTAAAGGGGGTATAAGATAATTATTTATCCCATCCATTGGAGGGGACGTAAAATGAGATTCTGCCTCCTGTGCGATGTCAGACACTCGTCGGTGATCCCTAACCTAATTGTATCTAGATAATTTTAAACAGATAATTTATCGATGCCAAATTTTTTAAAGGTAAAGGTCAAAAATAATTATTTCAATTATATTAAGAGGGAAAGATTTGCCAGTGTGTGAACACGAGCTATACAATACATTTCTGCCCGAATTCAGCAGGATAACGTTTTGGTTAATGAATAAATAAACAATTTTAAATACATCATTTGGTAATTAGAATTAGAAAAGGAACTACGTTAAAACACTATAACTATACTGTAACTACATGACATCGGACTTCCTTAAATATGCATTAAAGAAGTGAAAGATTTATATTATACCAAAAAAAGATAAGAAAAATAGGTATAATTGTGTCAGCTGGGCTATTGGGTTTCAGAAACAAATTTAACTTAGGTTGAACTTAAATTATTTAAAAATTGAATTTCCAAGGTATTATCCCCTTCCTAGCTTTATTCATAAAAACGAGGATTTGCAAAGCTTAGTAGTATCAAAGGTTAACCCGGCTTAGAATAAATTATTCATTCACCATTCCGATATCCAACCCAACCTGCCAACAGGCTATATATAAATAAATAAAAATATTGATGCGAGTTGGAATATCCTATAAATATATCTTGAAATAGTTCTAAAAATAATTCTACATCTATAAACCGCAGAATGAGTGCATAACCAACAAAAAAAACAACATGTACCACTACAACCCGTGAACGGGTTCAGTACATGGTAGATACTGTACTATTTCATGGACAACGGTTCTGCAAGGAGGTGACTTGTCCTAGGTCACGCTCGACCGCCAGATTCCCCCCTTATTTCGGGTACCCACTTTATAGAGGCTGGGTGAGCCCCAGTAGAGCCCTAGATCCCATAGGTCCGGCCTCCGGCTGCTAACAGATTAAATAAATGTTATTCCAGCAGCGAGATTTGAACCAGGATTTCCGGCATGGCAACTCAGTGTCATAACCACCATGCGATTACTAAATGGCTGAATGCTAACATTACAGAGGAACAGAAATGATTTGAGTTATAAACAGCAATAAATATTACTATCCTAAAAAACATGTATAGTATCGTGTACTATAGCTAATAATTACTAATGTATTACTGATCGCCCTAAATAATTCCTCAATACCTAAGTAATAAAATATTAAAGTACTATCGATAAATTGCATATTAGAAATCGAACCGAAAACCAATAAGAATCAAATAGATGATCAAAGTGAGGCTGGTATCGCATGAAATGTCATCAATGATGAGTACACTCCAACTAAATATAGAAAGGAAAGGTCAAACTCATGTATCCAGTCGTGTAATTTTTACCGTATGTGTCTATGACATATCATTTAGCAATCGATACTTCCTTTGCTATTCATTAATGTTGTGAGGACCTGTTACGTTTTCCCCGAAATAACAAATATAACATGAAACTAAATAGTAAAAATGAAATAATTTTAATAATAATTAATAATTTTAAAATCTAAATCCTGATGTTTTTATTCATGTCAAATCGAATTAGTGATAAAAGTCTGATTTTAAATATAAAAAAATTTTATAATTCATTTATTATAATAAAAATAAAATGATTCAAGAATCCAAAATCAATTTCCTTTATCTTTCTAACCATCCACGGACCCAGAAATTATATATACCGAAGCATAAAAATACATTTTCAGTCTCACGTTTTTCCCCGAGGATGCTTGCAGTATGGCCATCGAAACTTCGGCAAAGGTTTTGACTATATAGTAGAATCTAGAAGAAATGAGTTATGAATAGATTATAATTATTAGATTTATTACTACTTCCTATGTTTTATAACGTTTTATAGAATAGGAGAGCTTAATGAAAATAAAATGTTTTTTTGAACTACTATCTCCTCCTAATAATTGAATTCTTTATTATTGTGTTATTTACGTATCTGCTTGTTCAATATCTTCTCCAGAAAAAAATGAACAATTATGATATTGACAATGTTAGACTTATCCAAAATCTTACTGTAAGAAATGACTCAAATCCAAACGAGCGACTACTATAATACATTGAACATTTACTAGTAAGTCATTACTAGTAAGTCATTTACTAATAAGTTGACCATATCTAGGGTACCAATTAATTCTCAAATTCAATTATGACGATCAAAGACTCTTAATAAAATATTATCGACAAAGTTCTCAATTTTCTCCTCAATAGGTAATTAAACTTTTCGGTCAAAAGTACTTAGACTTATCACCAAAGCACCATGGTACGTCAATAACAAAACTTGGCATACGGACTTAAAAAAAACAAACGGTTGACGAACACATACGAACATACTACAAACGATTTCAAGAAAAACGACACCCATAACCATTGATACAACAAATGGCAACGACTCTCATGCCTGAGAACGGTAGGAGGAGACTAAAAAGAGCGTGGATGAGGGATTAATTACAATAGGAAATTAAAGCAAGCCAATGGAGAGGTACCCCTGGGTACTGTTCTTCGTCATCCCTTTCATGTTATTCTGTATTATTTTCCTGTCAGCCAATCTGATGATTGTCAATTACTTGTAATTCATTCACTCAATGAATTGCGTGAATGAATTATTAGATAATGCAATCCAGTTTACATCCTTTCAAAATTACTTGTATTTGAAAGGTGTGGATGAAAGTATAAAGAGAAAAAAAAAAGGTAATTACATTTTCACCATACAAACCGCATATTTACAAAACAAAAACACCCAATATTTCAACAAATAGAAATTCCTGGTTTTCTTATTCGTCCTTGAAGAAACGGCATTCTCTGTTTTTTTTTTGCCATTTGTTTGCAATTAATTTTTAGTGGTTCCATCGTTACCTACAAGCAATGTAAATAAGGTAAGTAGCAAGGAATGAAATAAATAAACCTTTAAACTCTAAATGAGAATTCTTTCGTTGATCAGTAGCAACTTAGTATTGTTTTGGGATACTGAGTATTTTGCATTGAATTAAATAATGATATTTACCTTTGTTTTTTAGATTAAAAAAATATAGTCTATTTAAAAAAATGTCCTAATCTTACTTCAATGCATTGTCTGTATTCAAAATTGCAGTCTTAAAACCAAAATATTGGAATACGTATTAATTTTTCCATTTAAATTCGATAACAGTATAATATTTTGCGCAAATGACTTAAAGAAGTCAGGCACCATGGTTTTGTGATTTACCAATATTTATAATTTAACTGATCAAGTACGACAAAAGACTTAACATAGATCCTTTATCCATTGCTAAGTGACGCCAATAAAATATAACATCAATAAAAATTGATTTTATATAATAGAGAGATTAAAAATTCTAAAAATAATGAAGTCATTAGATCTTAACCGTGTCTTTATCGATAACAATGTTTGTCACAAAACATCTGCCAATCACATGTTCACAGGTTCAGCTGATGACATCTCTATTTATTTGTAAGCATGTTGATATGGTTATTTAAGATGGTTCAATTACATTATAAATATATCTTGAAGTTAGGATAGACCATGTCAAAACCAGAACATCGTAAGCAAAACAATTTTTCACCGTATTATCATTGTGAAAATTTTCAAAGCAATATAATTACTAATAAAGTGTGTTTAAATATATATACAAAAAAATTTCTTAATGACAATTTAGTAAACAGTTTCTTTGTATACGATGCCCACGATGTTGATCCCAATACCCTGACAAAGTTGAACATCCCCTACATCCTACAAACCCAAAGCACCCCTAAGACAGACGGACAATACTACACTTGCCAGACTGTACCTGCTGCCTCTTGGCCAGCGACTTCTTGTCGGTGGTCTTCTTGCCCATCTTCCGGAGCGACTGTCCTGAGGAAGGCCACCTTGTCACCATAGATCCCACAACACAACAGACATCGCTATCCCATCGATTTCCGCTACCCTTCAACAGACCTTTTATTAGTGTTCTATCTGTCTCTCCCCACCCCGCCTTATCGAGAGCCTAGCTGAGGGAGGGGGTAGCGTGCTTTAACCTACACGGAATTAATCAGTTCGCACCTCTGATGAAAATATATGAATGTACATTCCTAAGAGATAAGAGATAAAAATAAGTTTTATTTTTTAAAGAAAAAAACTACCTAACTCAATGTTATTATATGTACAAAAAATACTTTTTAAAGGTTATAAAATTATAATAATAAATTTTAAAAGACGTAAGAAATTTAATTATACAATATAATAATAACAAGAAGATGGTATTGTTTTTTTTTATGGTTTTAAGCCTTAATATACCAGAAAAAATATTATTATTTTTTTTTGTATTTTAAATATTTCTTTAAATTGTTTTAATTGCTTTAGGCCTCTTGGATATAAAAATGATGTTTTTATTTTACTTATTTATTTATTTTAGGTAACTCTGTGAAAATAAAACTCTTCTCTTTCCTTAGCACAGAAAAAATTTAATTAAAACTAGATGATAAAGTTTATTAAAAAAAAAATAAAATGCAGTATATTGAAAATATTCAGAAAATAAATTGTAGTAATATGACTAAAAATTAAATATTCTGTTTCATTTAAATTTTCTTACGTTATAGCATGCACGTATAAGTTATAATTAACAACGTTATAATATTAATTTGAATTTAAATCCCATCAATAAATTACCAAATTACGATATAACTATTGTATTAACAATTAAAATCAGAATATGAGAAATTCACACCTACCTCAAAGAGATTTTAAAAAAACCTGTTCCGTAACAACCTATGAAGAATTCAGAGACTGATCAGTCGATAAGACAACGACTATGCAAGTGAGAGATCTGTCTGGATTATCAGGATGGAACTGCCAAGAGCATAACCCGAGACAAAACGATGAAGTTTGAGACTAAAACGAAGCTGATGAAGATGAAGAGATACTGTAGGGAGGAAAGTCGCGATACGAAACCTAATGATTGATCCGGATTACCCAAAAGTTCCGTGAAAGTATTTACATAAAAGAAGATAATTCAATGAGAATAAAATAATTATAAATTAATATAATTAAATAATTATTGTTGTCCTACTTCCAGTTTCCTCAATAATCAAATAGTTTCCAATAAAAGTTTGGGAGTAAGAACTGGTTATTCAAAGTCGAATCGAACCAGAACGATGAAAGTAAATATATTTTTAAATATCGATAAAATTTATGTAAGATACTTTTTCGAATTAAAATACCAATGAATCAATATTGCATTTTATTTTTCATACTTCTAAGATTGTTAACAATAAATTAAGAAAATAAACTAACTTTCCTTTATTCAATGTCATTCACAATTTCCAAACGAGCAGCTAATACAACCGAACGACAGATAGATAATCGATACTTATTCCCCAGAGAAATATCGGAGATGGGAAAGAGAGTAAAGAGCTGGAAGGTAAATGACTAGACCGGAGATCGCAGTGCGGCCTCCCCGACCAGATCAGATTTTATTTAGGCGAGATCCCGGGGGATTCGGTCCCAGCGCGCCCTAATGCCCGTTTCAACAACTACCATTATTCCCGGTTGAGGCCTGTTTATTTTAGTATATTGCTCTTTCCGCAGTCTATAAATAACCCTCTATTCTATAATCTATTATTTTACCTACTTACCCCAGTATTATATATATATATATATATATTGGTTTCTATTTATCTTGACTGTTTTGGAAATATTATTTTTTGGTTCTTGAGATTAAGTAATTTCTTTCAACTTCTGTAGGCGACATTTCGAGACTAGGTTAGTCTCATACTCATGCCCTAACAGTGAGAAAATGAGATTTTAGTAAAAACACTAAATAGCACACTAAAATAAATATAGATGACACGTGTAAGTTGTAATGGATAGGGTGTTCTTACAAGTTACAAAGAATTGATAAGCTCATCATCAACCAGTTACTTCGCAATATATCATAAAATGTTTATATTGCAATATATTCGGATAAATTAGAGTTAAAATCAAATGTCGTGAACGAAATACAGTGTGAAGATAAATGCGGTAAATCCTATTTCGGAACTTTGGAACAATACTCAAAACGAAGAGTGTACCAACACAAATATAGTTGTGATTCAATAATAAAAAAACCCAATAAACCAGATCAAACAGCCCTCACTGCACATTTTAGAAATACTCAACATACATTTAAATTTATGAACCTGAGGTGATACAACAAGAGAAAAATAGTTTCAAACGGAATATAAAAGAAATGATAACTATAGAGAAGTATAAAAATCGCGCTGTAAATAAAAAAATCGGATGTTCAAGGTCTAAGCTCGTGTTATGCAAATTTAAATAATTCTTAATGAAATAATAATTAAAATAATCTAATATCTTTCAACAATTAAATAAAACTGCTGTTCCCAAAAATAGATTACTTAATCGTTGATCAAAGCTTTTGCAATATAAACATTTTATGATATATTGCGAAGTAACTGATTAATGATATACTGATCAATTCTTTGGAACTTGGAAGTACACCCTATCCATTACAACTTACACGTGTCATTTTATATTTATTTTAGTGTGCTATTTAATGTTTTTACTAAAAGCTCATTTTTTCACTGTTAGGGCATGAGTATGAGACTAAACTAGTCCCGAAACGTCACCTAAAGAAGTTAAAAGAACGGACTGAAACTTAAGAACCAAAACATTATGTGTATAATTCTTGAGTTTCAGTCCGTTCTATATATATATATATATATATATATATATATATATATATATATATATATATATATATATATATATATAAATGGGCCTCTTTAACCTTGGTTTAATTCATGACAGAGACTATACTTTTCCAGTTAACTCTTTTTTTGTATGTCAATGGATGAGCAAGGAGAGAGACTCCCCTTGAGATTGACCTCCAGCCCTGCAACCCAAAATCTAAGGGTCACGCTTGCCTAATTTCGGTTTTACCTTTTCCTAGACTATTTTCATTTGTATTGTTTGTTGATTATTCTTTTATTATTTCTATATAATATCTGGGTTGGATTCTTTTTCTGGAAACATTCTATTTGTCATTTATTACATCTTTTGTGAGTCGTAAACTTTCAAGATCATTCTAAATTCATTTGAACTATTTATGTTCGCATAATTTGCCTCTAAAAAAAAAAAAAAAGGAATTTCTCAGCGGATCAGTATCCACTGAGTAACTACTTCTAGAGCAAAGTTTTGACTAACACTATTGCGAAAATTTTTGTTTACATTTTATGGAAGAGGAATCAACATTTTTAAGTAGATTCTGATCATTCAGAGATTTTAATCTTAATGAGATTTTAATCTCACTTCCTACTTCAGCTTCCCCACCACAGCGCCACTCTTCTGCTCTCTCTTACAACTATCAACATCCTATTATGATTTTAATAATGGTTACTCAAAACTCGAGTTTTAGTGTAAATACTATCACAAATTATAGATAACAATTTACCAAACTACTCAGCGGAAGAAGAAGCTGCCATTCCTCGGACATCTGTTCAGTATGAGTAAACATAGATGGATCAAGCAAATATTTGAATAATTTTGAAAAAAATAAGACCACTATGGAAGTAATAAACAATGTTCAGTTGTTGTGATAATAAATATTATTAAAAAAGAAAGCAATAATAACAGATCATTACTGTCTGTAAAATAAAAATACTAAAAAACTGATTCTACTTTGAATTTTAGAAATAATATGAAACGATCCAAAAATATTTGTAAATGTTGAATTCTATTTCGTAGTTAACCCTATAACAGTTGTTATTCAAAGGTATATCACAAAAACAATATGTTTAATACTTTAAAATAAGTCATTAAGTTACAGAGAACATATTTTAATGTATACATATTACCAGACAAATTAATAGGAGATAATAGTCTAATCCTGAAGTTATAGAACAGGATTGATCAATACATAGCCAATCATTGAAAGGCCTAAGGTAGTTAGCCCATTGGCCCAGAAAACACGAGCGGGTAACCGCCTGGTTTCGTGACGAGAATCACGCTAATTGTATTAACCCAACTCGTGAAGTCACGAACCTATTACAGCTGATGTCCACATCCACAGCAGTTCCAATGTCAATATTTCATTTTGCATTAGCTAATGCAACAGGGCTTCATAATTTACTAGAAGATTGAGGAGGCATTACTTAAGTAGTACGAGCGATATTAGTTTCGATACATCGATTTATTCTCATACCTTAGCGTTAACCATCACAGCTTTCAACATAACAAACACCGTCGGACTATTAAATTTAAAAGATTAGATATGTTTTTAGTTATTTGATGATGTTATATTTGAGTTTTAAATAGTAGAGTAATAATGGAACCAGTATTTCATGGTAATTGAACTAAGGAGTAAAATGGAAGTATTTAAAAATCGTCATTTTGTAGTCTATTTATTATATAGTTGAAAATTTATTCTGTGAAGGTACAGCTTTGTCTATCTGTTTCTCAGTTCTACTGTTGGGTGCTGCAGTCGTTTTAGGACCTGGGCCTCTGGCAACATTCTACTCTCCAGCGAAGCTCCTCCAATTTCCTATCTTCATCTTTCTTAAATTGTCTTGCAAGTCATCCATCTACGTTCATGTTCATTTTAGGCAGTACAAATGGCTCCATTCTTTTTATATGCCACAGGCATCTCAGTCTGCTCTCCTTAGTACCACAAAATTGTAAATTTGTTGTATTAAAATGAGAGAGAAAAAACACGTTTATGTAGTAGAGAAACTGCTACTTAATTTTAAAGAGTGGGATACACGCAGATATCTCCATATTCTGCACTCGTACCGCCTCTGTGCCGTGTGATGAGGAATTCTCCAGCTCTACCGGTCTTCCACCAACTGTATTCTTCTATTCCATGCGCTTACTCCCTTTTCGAAATCGTTCTTCACCTCTTCCTAGTTCGTCCTCTTCTTCGTCGTCGTCCCCACTTTGGCTCGGTAGTTCAGTTCTGTAAGGCTCTATCCAAGTTATCTCAGTCGGTTTTCTTATACATTTAGATTTATATTCTCCTATACACATTTAGGTTCAACCTAATTGTGGTGATCGCTTCTCGTTTTTCCCTCAACTTTTCTGAGAAGTCTCATTTCAGGTTCTTGTATTCTGGATTGGTGCTTATTTGTCAGCTTCCATGACTCTAAAGAGTACTTGAGGTTAGGGAGGAATGTTGACTTGGATACAACAACTTTTGTATCCCTTTCAACATCTCTTCAGTTTAGAAATCCTCTCTGAACAGCTTCAAATATCCTGGCCGATGGTCCGATTCACTCGGTCACTTCCAAATCGACGTGTCCGTTTTAGTTCAGGTATTTAAAGTTCTCAACTTGTTAATCTGGCTAATAACAATACAATACAATGTTAGCTAATCTGGGTGTGAGTATATAATAGATATAATTCCTAAATTTTTATCTTTTCTACTGAGAGAAGAGATATAGAGCTATATATAGAAGTTATTATAGCTTAATTTTAGCAACTCTAGTGAGAGAGAGGTCGATATTAGAGAAGAACACCTGATGGAGAAGTGCCCTATGGAAATGGCAGCAAGTTGAAGTGCCCCCTTAATTGCTTTCCTAAGTCCTTAGTCCTTAATCCTCGGATCTCCTTCCCTCCCAGGATCCAGCAATATCTTCCCTTCAGGCTAAACGTTTAGTTTATTCTTTGAACAATGAAAAGTATTTATCTTTAGACAAATAGTAACTACAGAAATATTATTTATCATTGATTTGCCTTAATTTATATAATATTAAAATATCTGTATCTACCTAAGCTTTTTCGTTATTAATAGCTTAGTTAATAACAATCAAGTCTAAATATCTAAGATTAAATATCTATAAGCAAGTTTATACCTACTTCTCTTAGTATACTACGTATTACTTTTACTTTGATTTGTTTGTTGAACTTCCTCTTGGCGACGCTTCGAGATTATGTTGGCATATATACAATTATTTCTAAATGTATATAATTCAATAGCCCGCCAATACATACAGAGATATAATGATTACCAACAGACTTAATAAAGATTATAAATGCAATGCACTTTTTTAATATTCAAGCTAAATATTTTTGTTCTGAAGAGAAAAGATTGGCCCTGGCCGGGATACGAACCCGGGTCGTCTGTATCTCCGATGCAGTGCTCTATACAACTGAGCTACCAGGGGTCGTATCCAAGTCAGACAAATCCGTTCTCTTCACCGATCCTATATCTTAGATAATTTATGTATTTTCTTAACAGCTGGAAATGGATTCTTTGTGATCTGGAACCTTCCTGAGGAAAAAGATGGCCGTTGAGCGTGAGTTATCTAAGGTACAGTGACCTTACGTAGGTTGAAGTGGTACGGCTGTTAAAAAAAAAAATCCCTTTATCTACCTAAGCTTCATACTGGTCATCGACGGCTTAGTTAATTACTATCTAAATATATATATATATATATATATATATATATATATATATATATATATATATATATATATTATATATATATATATATCCCTTACTGATTTTATTACTATGGCTCTACGGTCCTGCAAGAACCCGGGCCTTTTCCACCACAGCTATCTTGGACTATTCTCCACCAATCTTGAACGCCCAGCAGTTTTAAGTCCTCCTCGACATCGCCCAGCCATCTGATCCGAGGGCGTCATCTGCTTCGTTTGCCGTCTGGTTTTTCATTCCCTTATGTATCCTCTGTTCTGGCATTGCATTCTCTTTGGTATACTGTATTCTGGCATTCTTTTTACTTATCCCATCCATTAACATATCCCAGCTCTATTACCTCTTCATTCCTCCATTAGCTTCTTCTTCTCCATATGTCCACATGTCATGAAAGATAAGCGTAACTAATCATGAAACTGACTATACTGTCTTCGCTACATAAAATTTATAATATAACAAGCGTATGACAACACTTACATAAACATATACATACTCTACAATACTTTATTCGTTTGAAATGTTATTAATAACAAAAATACTTCTTAAAATGATATAATATTTAATAACGACCGCTTACTCATCCAAACGGTCGATAAACTATTCAAGTTATTAAAATAGTTCCTAAAAGCCTCAATGACCATCTTCCGAGGAGAAAGCCATTAAAACTCTTCGATTAATAAATAAGTCGACTTTTATCGATATGTGTCGACCTTGAAGTAGCCATGTTAAAAAATATATATCGATAACGCCCATTCTTCTCGATATATATCGATATTAAAATTGGAGTGTAGAAGACCGACATTTTTTAAATAGAATCTTACAGGTGAAGACATTATTCTTAGATGTTCCATTATTTATATATTCAGTTCTGATTCTATTTTTATATTTATTTTTTATTGGCCTACTAAGGACCACGTCATTTCAACTGTATTTTTTCTTCTTGACATTGACCCAGTAGTCCCTCATTCGTCGCCGGTGCTGTTCCCATCTTTCTTCTGCTTTGGCTTTTCTTGAAAACCCACACAGATATCTAGTTTCATCCTGAGACGGTCGCTTTCCAATTATCCTCGCAGGTAACCCCTATCTCCTGTAAACCTCTTTCCACCTCTTGGAACCAGGCAGGTTTGGTCTTCTTTTCCTTTACATATGTAAAACTACAGTTGGCCAGTCTTCAAGGTTTCAATCTCAAGCGGTGGCCATAGAATTATATTCTCCTTTATCTCATAACATTCGATATTTTCGGAACATGAGTGCACAGCTCACTGTTATGTGAGCTAATTTTCTATTTATTTTTATTACGTTCATAAGTTCAGTTATCCTTCAAATATATAATATATAATATAAATATATATTATAAATATATAATATATCGTGACCTTTTAACTAATGTATTCAAATCAATGTAAACTCTTATCTTTTTCCCAAAGTCGAAATAAAATATATTTTATATCTATAATTTAAAAACTTCAGATATCGCTCCTTTTCAATAGCAATTGTATTGGTTGAAGCTTTTCAGTTTAGGAACGAGATATCTGATATTCCATTTCCACGGTTATCATTGTATCTAATAAAGTCATATTTTGAGTTGTATCATGTTTGAATTTGAAATTTTATAGGAATAATGACATAATTTAAAATAAAAAAAGTTTCAAAGTTTTAAAAATTGTCTAATGATTGGTAAAATAATTCCAATACCATCATTCCGATAGGAATCCTTTGCTTTACCAATACCTATATTTCTATTTTCTTATCTCATCTGATTTAATTTTGACAAGAATGGAACTATGAAATACCTCTATTGAAAAATTAGTTTTTTTGAGTTCTGAAATAGTTCTTTTGAAGGAGTGATACGATATTTATCGACAGGATATTTATACCCCTAAGCACCACTCATAATGACTATTATAATAATTAGGTAATGTTGTTTAATTCATCTAAATTAAAACTTTCGAGCGAATTCGATTTTCTACTCTTCTTGTATATACAGTTTTTACTAAGTTTCGCCGTTACTATTTCATGATTCGCTCCATTTTTTTCTCCCCAGGATATGTTCTCAGCTTAAATATGCTATTTGCTGTGAATGTTGTACGAATAAAAAATCAATTTAATTTCGTAATACAGAATCCGACTAAGTATATATTACACTTATGGATATCGTATTGTTTAGTGTTTTTATTATCAGGTTTTGTGAGATATCGAAAACGTATTACTAGGATCTCATTATCGTTATTAAATTCGGGCAAACTTTCTTTACAGTTCGTTGGAGATAATACTTGTTCTCTTCAAATTATTGGTATTTTTTATGTATCAAACTAATATTTTGATATAATTTTTTTTAAATTTCATTATTGAAATTCACAACCGTATTTAAAAATACCACAGGTAAATCAAGTGAATGAGTGAAATACAATGATACGTAAGTAAAGGCAAGTAGATAAACTACCAATGATAAGGATTCACAGAACAGATGTAAGTTAGAAGATAACAATGCCATTCTTTTTAAATACCTCGAAGGATTATCAGGAATTGAATAGGGAGCTGGTTTGAAACTAGTTGGCCAAATCAGCTACAGAAGGGATATTGAGCCCATTACGGATGAATTTACCCGTAACAATCGATGTATAAAAGAAAATATTTATACTAGAATAGAATAGATAAATAACTTTATTCTGGGACCAGTTCCCTTTAGAATAACAGAGATGAACAAAATTAAATAATTATGTATCTGGCCAAAGGCCTACATCAGAAGAAAAAAATATTTACATAATATCTTGAAAGTAAATAGCTAAACAGGTATGTTTTGGTAGGAAATCAGAAAATGTGATACAAAATTAAAATAAAGAAACAGACAAATTTACAAATTATAAAAAGAAATAGGCTTGTGGAAACATAAGTGAATAAGTAATAGGATCTAATAAAAAAAAAAAAAATGATATAATGAGTAAGGAATATTTACAGTAGTTCATCAATCGATCAAGTTGAATATATCTATAAATTATTTGATTATAAATCATCTGATTGGGAATTTAGAAGATGTAGGAAAAGTTTGGATTTAAATGAGGTTAAAGAAGACCCACCTTAGACGGATATCGAGTGGGAGTGAGTTCCAAAGAGAGTTAAAACGGACTAGAAAGGCTATATGTAATTATCGAAAGTTGGATACGCTCACTTGATGTTGAGAATCGCACAGAAGCAGGAACGGTGTAACTGGGACGGAAGTTGTCCAAAGAGGAAGCCCTTCCAGGACACAATGGAATGTCGCAGGCTTAAATATCTTGAGCGTAATAATAAGGCTCCAGACAATGAGTAAGGCCCCTTTGATGTCGACTTCTCGTTTCCGCAGCTTCAGAGGATCATCCTCTTCTGTCTATATATCAAGGATGGCTAGGGTGGGAAGTATGAAGAAGAAAAACGAATATTTTAAAAATTATTAATTCACTTTATTTATTATATCAATATTTATAATATATCTTTTAAGAGTTATGCCCACATAATATCAAAACCTATGAACGACTAATTTTCTACTTTGATACATTCTTCCCGACTGAGTAACTATGGACTATGTTTGTTTCAACAATTCTCTTCGTATCTTCTTAGTTCTCTGTGTTTTTGCTTGCTTTCCTCTGTACAAATTACCTATTTTTCTTATTATGTTTCTTGAAAGCCTTGAGCATTCTTAAGTTCTTTCCTAAGAGAGAACTTTGTTCAATGACACCAGGAGAGACATCGACCTCTTCAATGTTTTTTTCAGTGTACTGAATCCATGCGTTGGCCATTTTCTGTTTTTTAAGATATGTGAATAACGTTTTGTTCATTCTGTGTAGATCCATCCTTTGTAGGTTTCTATTTGTAGGTTCTTTAATCAGTCTCAAAGTTTTTCTTATTTTTCTTCACTCCATGATTTCTACATATCTGATCAATATTTTCTGTTTGAGGATTAAACATTCTTCCATAGTTTACAGTGCTTCTAGGGGAAATACTGTTTAATCGAGCCTAAATTTAGCATCATTAGTGTCCTTGTTATTATTACTTATTACTTTAAGAATGCAATAAAAACCTCGAAAACCAAAGTATTGCTATGTTGGTTACTCTTAAATATATTTTAAACAGTCGGATTGATTTTGGGATGCCAGAGTATCATTTAGGATGATTACTCAAATTATTTTTTCTATGGCTTAGTCTTAATTGGATTCTTTTCCAGAGCTCTGTTCTTGGTTTACCAATTTACTCATCAATTATACCTTCGATATATTATTCATAAATAAATAATGCGTCTGGGGTAAGTAAGCACCAAATAAATTATAATAAATATAATTTATTTTATTTTATTAGTTATTGAGTTTATTAATTTTTAAATATTTTTATGTGAAAAGAAAAGATATTTATATTCGAGTCCCGGTCCTGGACATATCTTTTCTTTTCAAATAAATATAATATATATAGTTTATTAATTCAATTTTAAACAAGATTAATGATTTAATATACATTTTGAGAAGTACACTTAATGAGTCAGATATAGATATATATAGAGGATTGCCATAAAATACATTTTATACATTACATGTACAATTTGTACACTCGGACTTTATGTAACCATGATCAACATGTTATTTTATCCGATATAATTGGGTGTTTATTTCTTAAAACAACTCCCAGTCATTCGAACCCGTACACCTTTGGAAAAAAGGCGCATATGTCTTTAATTAATAATTATATAATTTTTTTTTCTTCTAGAAGTTTGAGACTGCTATATGTTGACGGAAAAAGGAAACGCGGACGGCCACGATTAAGATGGGCAGACGAGGTCGAGAAAGATGCAGGTAGCATTGTTGGATTCAGAGCTTGGAGGACCTCGGCACAGGACAGAGAAGAGTGGAGGCGGCGCCTTGATGCGGCCAAGACCCGTACTGGGTTGTAGAGCCAGTGTTGATTGATGGAATTTTTTTCTTCTATACTGGACTCATTTCCTTTATAATTTACATTGGGAAAGAGAAAAAAAACATTTTCCATAATTATATTGTAATGATCTCAGGGTGGCATCCCATATTAATATCTAACAACGAATTAGTTCAACGGCTCTTAACATTCCCTGAAATCATTGTTTGGGCAAGTGTGGACAGCACAGCACTGTTTGGAGCGATAGATGAAACTGATGTTAGATCTATAGACCTTACTGGGGCTCAACCACTTCTATATACTGGGTACTCATAATTGAGGGGAAAAAACCCGGCGGTTGAGGGTGATCTTGGACAAATCATCTCCCTGCACAACCGTTGTTAGAAACAGTACAGCCTTCACCATTTACTGAACCTAATACCCTTCAAGTGTTGTAGTGGAACAGTTTTTTTTTTTTTTGTTTTTTTTAGTGTTTTGTATTTATTGTACTTTATCTTATGAGTATTTTATGTAAATAACTAAACATCACATTCATTTGACACTAGCTAAATATTATTGTTTGAATATCGTAGGATATCAGCCGCTAGATGGAGTCCTCAAATAGTCTAATGTGGGACCAACACTTAAGCCACCCGTGGGCGATACGTGCTCCAGAAACAAATTTGAGGATGAGAGGGGGGATTTTGGAAAGTGGGTCGCACACCCTTTAGTAAATATTTGAACTGTAGCCCTGATAGTGGGTTCGAGTCCCTTTCGAGTATCAGATAAGAGGCGAAAATGCTACCCATTAAAGTGGTTATCGTTCTTCTTTTTTATGGGGCCGGGGTCAGGAAGAGGGGGGGCTTTTAAGAGGTGAGAATCGATTATCGCCTATACCTTTGAGTATCGATGCAAATGGAAGCCTATCTCATTTTTTTTACAACTTCTTATAAACGCATTAGTACAAAGATTGGATGAAGTATTTTATTTCTTTTTTCGCCTGTACGCTATGAAAGAACTGATTATAAGATGTTGTTATAATATAATATTTTTATAAACTAATCATTGCAAGACTGAATAGCGTGAGAAAGTGAGATATCTTTCGATCAGAGCAGTGAACGGATCGTACAGGAATTGTTAATACACCTTCGTTGAAAATCATTAGATTTATACATTCTCCCGAAATGTAATATAATGATTTATTTTTATTTATGTATATATTGCGCGTTGATGTTTATATAATTTAAAATTTCCTGATCATGGTTATGTTACTTCTATGCACAACCGTTGGATTGGAAACACTATTGTCCCTGTAATGCACTACACCCAATACTCTTCATGGCACAGGCTGCATATTACATGTTGCAAGTTTTGTACATTGCTACGGTGATACTTTTAAATTCACAATTAAAATATTTAATCTAAAAATCAATAACTAATCCATTTTGTTTTACGCATAACCTCTGAGCTATATTAAAAGAGAATACAGAACTAAGCCATCAACTGTTCCAAATATTCGGCTAAGTTTGATAATGGACCTTGTAACGAAAGTGGGCTGTTAAACTTTTGCATTATGTGCCACTTGTTCCCGGAAGAAGAGCCAGGCAGACTTCGGGGCAACACAACTAAACCACCACGATGTGCCCTAATGGTTACGAATGTGTTGTAAGTTCTCTTCGTCTTGGGATAAGTGAGTGGTTGAAGTTGTGAAGAATGAGTCGAGCAATGGCGAATTAACAAGGTCGGGAAGTTGTTACTAATGGAACACAAGTTATGGCTTATAGAATATTCACAAAGCTAAATGATGGCTAAGTTGCTTGCCAATGTATCGTTATGGCTTTGTTCGATAACTACTTCCATAAAGAAATCATAGTAAGATCCTTAAGTATTTTCGTTTTTAGTAAACAATAAACAAACTTGGGTAACAATATTTTTTTACTGAAAAATAACCTAAACAACGAAAGGAATTAAAAGGAAGTTTGTTATGTAATTATCCTCTGATTCAGAGGAAGTTTAATTTGGAATTTAGAATTCCTTTTAACGAATCAACATTATCGGTAAATATTATGCAATAATATATACATATAGCAGCTAACTTTTGAAAGACAGACTCTACGACGAATATATTGCCCTACTAGATAGGGAGGAGCATGGAGAAGACGTAGCAATGCGGAGCTGACAAGTCAATTCCAGATACCGGACATCGTTAATGAAGATGAGTAGGTAGGCTGTAGTAGGTGCTTGGTAGGTCCAAGGTCGAAGTATCCGGAAGGAAATGACGGATGATGGAGGAAAAGCTACAGTGTAAAAAAGAAGGGTGATACAAGCTGCAATAGATTTCTGAAGATTCCAGGATATTGCTATCTGTTCGGAATTGAAGGCCGCTATATTAAACGCGGAGGACTGGCGGAAACGGATCCAAGAGGCCATGGGGTGTAAAATCGTAAAAGAAGTATTAGATATTCATCTATGTATATAAAAAAATATATACCACTGTACCACTACAATTCATAAAGGTTCATGGTTTCAGTACAAGATAGAGACTGTACTTTATCTTGGACAACAGTTTCTAGAAAGGTGATGTCCCGATACTTACTGGCCAGGTTTTTCTCCCAATTAAAGTTACCACCATTTTAGAGCCGGGATGAGTCCCAGGAGGTTCTGCGGATCCCACATGGTCCATCTGTTAACCGATTAAATAATTTATCTGCAACACCTGTATTTGATCCGGAACCTTCAGCAGAGCAACAGAGCACTCAACATATTCAGCTACCTTATTTTTATGAGAATAGCTCTATTTATTAGCACTAGCTTTATGGCTCCATTTTCATGTTTAAAATTCATTTTCCCCAATCTTTATAATAGCTAATTCTTCGATCATATCTCTCTAAACGTTCCTTTAGAGTTCACCGTGGTAAAGAATTTCTCAATAGTGCCAAGATTTATACGGTCGATGTCGTGCCCTAACACATGCCTATATACCTAATTCATGGCTGAACATTTCTACTCATCCTAATACCTTCCTTCCAATTATTGCCAAGTCCCAACGATTCAATTAGATAATGATTAAGAGTTCAATATATAGGATCCTTTAACCAACCATGGTCTTTAAAAACAGACTGAAGAAATGGAATTTCACTAAAGACGACAGCTCATTTTTCTAAAATCGCATATATTCCTTTCTATCGAAATTCCTTCGCACAACAGTTAATTCTCCATATTATGTAACAAACAAGACTTAACATTTCAATGTGTCAGATCATATACTTGTGTCATGCCTATTTTTATGCCCCGAAATTCGGATGAATTGAGTCACCTTCATTCAATACTCATGATATAAAAAAACAAATATAAACTGATAACTGCCTAAATTATATGCAATCAAGTTATAAACATTTTTAATTTGAGAATATTTCATATTGGCTTCGTCGCGTACTTTATCGCTTTAAGTGAAACGCCTCACCATCATTTGAGGCGTAAAGATGCAAAAGGGGGTAAACCAAATTTTAAAAAAATATCAGGAACCACAAAAATATGCATAATTCAGGTGATTATTTATTTGAGACAGTTATTTTTGGATCAAAAGTTTTCAAACCACATCAGAAACACATCTGCACAATATTGGTTGTTGAGAATTTTTAAGAAATTTAAATAAATTGGATTTATCCCATTCTCCAAGGGAAAATTTTAAAAGTCAATAAACTAGGAAAACGAGCTCGTGAACATTAGCTCATTATAATTTTTTAATTATTTAACAATGAAATAACTTTGATTAATAAAAATATTAACAAAATACTAAGTTGATATTTTCTCTTGCATAATTTGAATTTTAAAAAACAAACAATTAAACCGAACAGTAGTCTAGAACATTTGGAGCCAAAGTCATAACCTCAAAAAAATTATTTTTAATTATTATCCAAGAAATTAACTACTCATTATAATAATATTTGTTCAATCTTACTTTCAAATGATCTTATGTTCATGTTGGGCAAAGGAATTTTATTTCTTCTTGAATAACATCCAGTTCGTAATCTTCATCGTTGTCTTCAGTGAGTAACATTATTTCTTTGTAAAATTTTAGTTCAGGGCCGAAAAGTTTCACCAAAAGTCTGGCAGCATCGCGTATCTTTCCAGGGGCTAGTTTCACACCAGTGTTGGACAACGCTGGATTGTGATAAAACATTTTCAATTTTTTGATGTTTTTCGGTTACAGCTAAATAGTTGCCAGAATTTACAGTGTAGGTTCTTTCCCCGCCTATCAAGATATTATTATTGTTGTCAGTTTTTTTTCAAGAGGAATCTTTTTGTTTCCATAAACTTGAAATGCCACTAGGCAGGTGATTTAATAATTTTTAGTAATACTTTTTTCCAGTCTTCATCACCTTTCCTGTAAGTGATATTGGATTTCCATGGACTTTAAAAATGTCCACATACTCCTCTGGCTTTATTAGTATACTTTTTTTTATGTCGTTCTCAATTTGGCCAACTACCCTATCCGATGGAAGAAATGAGTGACCAACAACAGGAAAAATTACGTAAATTTTCGTACGTCACGTTCGCACATGCGTACGTAGTGCTCTAGGCGGCTATTTTGAGAAATTTATCCCCTTCTGCAACTCAAACTTTGAACGGAAAATTAGATTGGATTTAGCATACTTTGAATGGTGAGCCATGTACCGCCGTATAGAGGATGCTAACTTCGTGAAAAAACATTTAAAAAATTAAAAATGATAAAATATGGATTTACCCCCTTTTGCATATCCACGCCTCATTTCAAGTAACTTAAAGATACTGAATTTTTTTATTTTATTTGCCCATAACACTATTCAACAATGTAACGATGTACATTTATATAAACTAATCAATATTTTTTTTAATTATTCTTTCTAATAACTGTTAATATATGTTAGGCTTTATTTAAAATACCCTCAATTGCTCCGTTGATTTTACGTTTTTTTACAATCTCTTTTTTGTCTGGGTGGTTCTTGTAAATGGAAAATAAAAACAAAGAAATGCTTATCTAATTTGGCATAATTTTGAATTCGTATTAGAAAACGCAATTCGACTAAAAATCAAGTTTGTCAAACATCTACTAGTTTGTGAAGAGTTGACAAAAGTTACTTAATGCCTAGTAAAGTTAGTAAAAAAAAATAATTTAATATTGTTTGGATTCCATAATACTTTTTTTTTTTACAATTCTAGTTATTAATAATTACGACTTCAATCATATACACCTAGCGTCTACATACCGTAAACGTTCGCATGCTCAACGATTAGGACGCTTCTCAGTAAAGCCAACCGAAATATAAATCAAAGTATAAAGTCTAGCTTTATATTTAAAATTATTCCACTGATTGTCACTTTGAGCTGAATTACAAGTTTTAACATTTTATTCGTAATGATTAGATTTGAGTAATCATTTCATAAAGAAATAACAGTTTCAATTAACATTTCGAAGATTAGTACATATATGTTTGTTAAAAAGTTCATTTCTAGAACTGTTATTGAAGTACCTATACATATTTCCCATAATTACATCCTCTTTTCCTTACTAAAGACAACTTGTATTTTCTTAAGATATTAAAAGAGAAACGAATACACAGTTTAAACTTGTAACTGAACTCGAAACCACAACCTGCGGAATAACGTACACAGTTATTTAAAAATAGGGTAAGCGTTAGATTAAAATTAAATTAACAGTTTTTTTTTAGTCTTCTGTTACTATTTATTCTATGATACAAGATGGTTAACCAAGTATTTATTGAAGTTATTTTCTCCGTTTTAAATGCCGGTACTATCCCTAGTATTATCCTGCCTTGCCTAACAAAGACAGGATCAAGTAGACAGGGATGAACTAAGTGGTGTTAATGGAAGTAGGCAAGATTAGTGATGGGCCAGAAATCACGAACTGTTACTTTTTCACTGTTGCTCAAAAGTCACAGGTCTAACTGTGATTACAAATTCATCAGTAACAGCTCCAAACTGTTCTTCACAGTGATTGGCGATAGAACCGAACGGAATTGAAGCGTGATTGTTATCGTGACTACAGTAGCAGTTCTAAACTGTTCTTGGCATATGGGAACTGGTCGTCGGCGGACGGAATTAAAGCGTGATTGTGACTACTGTGATTCGGGTGAAAAGAGTGATTACTGTTGTTAGGGTACCTAAAGGGTAACAGGGATTGCACCCTTGGAAACATTTCTCTATAGTAATAAACTCTGATAAGCTGCTGCCATAATTTGACTCAATATTATTGTAGAAAATTAACTGCTCAGTAATAAATTTAATTTATATTTGAATGTTTAAATATAAGTGAAAGTCAGATATTTATTTACAGCTTGTTTATTGTAAAATATAAATATTTACTTGTAAATTACCTATACAAAAAATAATGGTAGTACTAGTAGGCACTACTGAGTAGGGGGGCGGATTTAAGGCTTTAAAGACTTTTTTTTGTACTTAGGAGAATCCATTACAGTTCATACTTACAGGCAAATTTCAAGATCAGGAATATTTCAAGGTGATTCGCTAAGTCCTTTATGGTTCTGCCTTGCGATTAATCCTCTGAGCTCCATTTTGAATCAATCTGGAAAAGGTTATTCCTTGAATCAGGAAACAATGATCTCCCATTCTTTCTATATGGACGACTTAAAGCTTTTTGCAAAGAATGAGAGGGACATGAGAACTCTTCTTGAAGTAGTAAGTTCATTCACAGAAGATATTGGGATGAAGCTAGGAACTGAAAAATGTGCAACCCTTAATATACACAGAGGAAAATACAAGGATTCAGCTAACATTGAACTCTCCAATAGTGACATCATTAAGCAACTTTCGGTCACAAGCTCCTACAAGTATCTTGGTTTTAGAGTATAATGTGATTACATTTAATTAATCAATGCGATAATATAACAATAATTATATAGAGAGAAACAATAGATAATTACATATGTATGCAAATTACAATATCAAGTTGAAAAAACAAAGCAAATAATGAAGCAAATATACAAACAATATCAACTAAGATAACTTGATATTAAAAATATCTAACTGGATGAGTGAAGCGTCAATGATATAATTAAAACGCACTTATATATAATATAAATAAAAACACATCATTCATTTATCAGTTAGAAAATTTTAATCTGAAAACTGAGTATGTTATTTTCGATTTTTTGGGAATTGTAAGGATTTAAAGTGATTGAATATACGAGATTTAAAGTATATAAGATTATTGGAACGACGAATGGAGGAAGGCATGGAGTTCCAAAGGGACGATGATCGGATAAGGAAAGCTCTTTCAAAAGCAGTTGATCAGGTGAGCAGCTGTGTATAGGCCTGAAAGCAGAGAACTGGTGTTACGGGAGTGGACCGTGGTTTTGAATTGAAGGAGATCGGAGATGGTCAGTGGGATTGGATAGCTTAGTAAAGAAAGGAAGCTAGGAAGTACTTACGGCGATTCTGATTCTCTAGTTCTAGTCAGACTGGAACTCCAGAATCAGAATTTATATTCTATATAACAGTCAACAACTGTAATTACTGAAAAAAGTGATTTCAATAAGATATAAATGTTTTGGTATTTATCACAGAATTTCTTTCTACATAGTCTATAAAAAAATAAGGGTCTTTTTCGTTTAATGCACAATTCGGTTATTAAAAAAAGTAACTGTTATTAAAAAGTAACACGTGATATAGTTACAACCTCCATATCAGTAGAACATATGACTACATTTCTTAGTATCGTTTAAAACCTAATAATGGCTATGTTAAGGTTATACGAAGATTTTAAAGATTTGGACCGAACTATCGCATTCTTACAAGAAAAAGGCCTCATCCATAAAGAAAAACTATGCCGGAATGGACATTCTATGAAGTTGCGCAAGAGAGATGACCGGTACAGATGGCGGTGTCACAATGCAAGTTGTCTTTTGGAAGTAGGACTCAGGGAAGGTACGTGGTTCAACGGTTCAAAATATCCTCTGAATAATGCAATTCTTTTTATTTACTCATGGACCAAGAAATATACAACAACGTTATTTTGTAAAGACGAATTGAGTATGTCTGCAGAAACAGTAACAAATTGGAAAAATTATTTGAGGGAGGTTGGTGCTGATTCGCTACTTAAAAATCCTATCAAAATAGGAGGATATGGTATGACCGTCGAAATTGACGAGTCTTGTTTTACAAGAAGGAAACATAATGTCGGACGAATATATACCAGCCAATGGGTTTTTGGTGGTATTTGCAGGGAGACGAAAAAATCTTTCATATATTCAGTGCCCAACAGGAACAAAGATACTTTAATAGCGTGCATTAAAGAATGTATTCTTCCAGGAAGTGTTATAATATCAGATTTATGGAAAGCTTATTCCACTATAGAAAGAATAGAAGGGTATGATTTTAAGCATTATACAGTCAACCATTCTGAAAATTTCGTTGATCCTTCAACTGGAGCGTACACACAGTCGATAGAATCGTTATGGGCCGCGGCCAAAATAAGAAATAAAATGGAAGCTGGAACTAGAAGAACAATGTTGGATTCATATCTCTGTGAATTTATGTGGAGACAAAGGAATATGGGGAAAGACCTTTTTGAGGTTATATTGGAAGATATCACTTCATTTTGGAAATTAGAATAAACCATATCATTTGTGTTAACAATTATAGTTACTTTATATTAATCACGTGTTACTTTTTAATAACAGTTACTTTTTTTAATAACCGAATTGTGCATTAAACGAAAAAGACCCAAAAATAAACTTTTTTAATTAAAGAAATTTTAAAATAGGGCATCTTTAAGTGGATAAACAGTATAATATTTATGTGCGTAATATTTAAAAAAATGAATTTTAATAAATATAATAAAGTTTGTTTAAGATATTTTTTCTGATTCATTTACATTGTTCTGCTTGGCAACATAGATATAAGATGTTAATTTACCCCTCGCAAACGTTTTTATGCCAGAAGGGTTTAAAAAGGTTATTTTGAGGCAAAATTTGTCAATGTAAAAAACAGAAGGCTTTTCTTTTTATAGAAGCTATAGTTTTTACGAAACTATAATGTAATTGTAATTTCATAAAATAAAGGGGGATCTGAAAACATTTATTTACGAGGTGGGTTCAGTAAATTAAATTTACACCAATATTCAATAATTTATTATGGCATCATGAACTGTTATTTTTTTTAAGAAATCAAGAAAATTATTGGTTTTATTATTTCCCTCGTGAAAATTTGAAGTTATTTCTCTCTATAAGAACCTTCTTTGCCCTTAAAAAATAAGGAAAAAATGTTAGCCGAATTGGCCGAGCCGTTCTCGAGTTTGGCACTTAGCAATACATTAGGCAATTCATTTTTATTTATATAGATATACAGTTGGGAGCAGAGTGGCTTGTATGAGAAAAGAAAAGTGTTGTTTTTATTATTTCCCTCGTCATTTTTACGTTTTTTTTCTCTCCATAAGAACCTTCTTTTAGCCGAATTGGTCGAACCGTTCTCGAGTTTTGCGCTTAGCAACACATTTGGCGATCCCTTTTTATTTATATAGATATAGAGCTTCTCGGGATTTAGATTTTAACTTAAACTGTTTTGATTTTGAAGATGAGAGTATGAGGAGAGATGGAAATAGCTTGCTTTGTATTCGGGGGGTTGAACAAAAATATTTTTTGGTTTATTTCCTTTCACCATTATCACTGCTTTATTGCAAATCATTGTATCTTCCTCTAAAGATAACAAAACAACTCCAATGATCTTCTCAAAATAGCCATTACCAAGAATTTTATCAAATAAAAAGATAATTTTTCTTTTTTTATAAAATAACTTCCATTATAGAAGACTTTAGGACCTTCAGCACAGTAACTGAGCACTCTACCGTAATCCTAGTACATGCGTAGGTAAATATTTATTCTGTGTTTTTTACTCAAAATAAATAAATAAAATCATTTCTCGCCAATATTGAAAATTAGGTTAAATGTTTAGACAGGGAAACCAAATTATATTTCCCTTAATTTATTAATGATTGATGAAGTGTTGACTTATTATTTTCTTTACCTTATTGGCTAAGAGCCAATAAGGTATTTACAAAAATTGTTTTATTATTTACAAACATTTTTAGACAATGAAGAATCAATTAAAAACGTTGATTCATTTTTTTTTTTTTTTTTTTTTTTTTTTTTTTTTTTTTTTTTTTTTTTTCTTAGCCCCTTTGGGTTTGAAGATTTCTATGTAGAATTGAAGATATGACGGAGAGGTATCTCTTGTACTGTACACGATGTACATTTTAAGAGGAGGATGAGAAGGTCGCAGGTTCTAATTTATTCATTTCTATTTTTAACTTTAGATTTTTCCGGTGATGGGGCTCACCGTGTCCTTTTCCTTTTGTTTGTTGATTTTATTAATTTCTCAGTTCAGGCTGAGACTTTGTACGTGATCTTGCCACGTTTGTGGCCGTCCTGCTGGGGTGAGTGTCCGAAAAAGAGGGTTAGTACAGTATTTCAGGCTGTCGAAAAATTTAATGTGTCTACGTTTAATGAAGTCTGTAACTGTCGGTATGTCGAGAGTAGTGTGTAGAAGGTCCGTTTTTGTTTTGTTTAATGTTGTGTGTCTCACTATGCGTTGCAGTACGCCATTCTGAAACTGTTGGAGCTTTTTTGCTGTTGCCGGCGTGATGTTACCTAATAGTGGTGCTCCGTAAAGGAGTGCCGGTCTTAGGATGCTCTTGTAGATGGTCAACTTGAGGCGGAGGGATAAGTTAGGAGATGTAAGCAGGTGGTTAAGTCTGTAAGACTTGGTCCTAACCGATCTAAGTTTCTTCCTACAGTGGTAGGCTAGTTTAAGGTGCCTGTCAAGGGTGACACCTAAGTAGACTATGCTGCTCGCTGGTCTGTTTTCACGTCCCGCTACCCTATAGACCTTAGGGAGAGGGCGGCGCTTTTTCCCCTGAAAGGAAAAAATTATGCAGTCCGTCTTTTTAGGATTCACTGTGATGTTGAGTCCTTCTAGCCTCTGTGTGATGCTCGCACAGACCTCCTCCGCCTGCCGTAGAGCTCTCTCTGCGCTGATCGAGGTGCTGTAGATCGCTATGTCGTCGGCATAGGCAGCTACAGTAGCTTTTTTGTAGTTGGCTCCAACAGTTTCAGCTGTGTATATTGAGAAAAGTACTGGAGATAGCACAGACCCCTGAGGAACTCCGCAGGTGAATGCGATGGCTTCCGATGACGTTTCGCCGATACGACTGCTATCGTTCGCTGTTGAAGAAACGACCGTAGGATCGAGTAGAGCTGTTCCGGAAATTCGTTGTCCTGTAGTGTCTTGCATAATAGGTTATGGGAGACTGAGTCGAACGCTTCCGTGCAGTCTATGGAGATCATAGCGGTCGCTTCGTTCTTGGCGGTGCACTGGCTCACTTCCGCATGGATCTTCGCCAGGTGATGATCCGGACAGAGGCCGGCCTGGTAGGCGGTTTGCTCCGGTGGGATGAGTGCTGTCTCTGAGCAATACGCCTTGAGATAATTGAGGACAATTTTCTCAAAGACTTTCCCCAGATGCGGAAGCAAGCTGATGGGCCTGTAGTCCGCTGGCTGTGATCCTGACTTCAACGGCTTGAGTAGAGGAAAAAGAATAGCTATCTTCCAATTGTCTGGAAAATATCTTAACCTGAGGCAGGTATTATATAAATTGGTCAAGTGAGCTATTCCTCTTTTTGGCAGTTGTTTCAGCAATATAGTTTGTATCCCGTCGTGGCCTGGTGCTTTATTCCCCTTCATACGACGAAGAATCGCCTTCAGCTGCTTCGGTGATACAAACATATAGTTGGCTCCTGCCTCTTCGGTTGGTAAATCATTGTGTGCAGGATCTGTTCTTCTTGAGATGATTCCACCATAGTGATGTGAAAACTTGGTAACCTGTTCTTCTACTGTCAACAGTTTGTCCCCGTCGTGAAGTAGTGTAGAGCTTCTCTTCTGTGTGCAGGTTTTCAATAGCTTCCAGAACTTTCTGTAGTCGCCGTGCGTGGACCTCAGTTTTTCATGCCACTGTGCAGTCCTCCATTGTTTTATAAGATTTCTAATCTGCGTGGTAAGGGAATTTACCACCGATTTCGTCTCATAATCTCAATTTCTATACCATTTATTCTTCCACTTATGGCGGGTGGCGATAAGGTTCAGAATGTGGTCTGGCATAGGGCGTAGAGGTGGTGGAAGTGGTCTGAATTTCGGAATTGCTTCATCTGCGGCTCTTCTGATTGTTTCTGTGAAGAACTCTACGCATGCGTCTACATCACTTCTCGTCCGGAGTGTGGGAACTGTTGACAGTACGTGATGGACCTGTGCTTTGTATGTTCCCCAGTCTGCTTCCACATATTTATATTTTGTCACCGCCGGAACAGGTATTTCCTCATCCATAATATAGAGCACAGGTCTGTGGTCGGAGGTAATAAAGTCCAACGTCGAACAATCCACGTGATTCATTTAATTTATTCTGACAATTTCGTAAGATTCTGTCATATTAAATTAACAGGAAGGTAGATTGATTTGAAATAAAAAAATTAGTAATGGTTAATATTCTAGAAATTGTAGCCAAATTTTGCAGTTGTCTGGAAATTCGTTTCTTCTGAATAGGAGTTCGTACCAATACCAAAATCAAAGACTTTTTGAAAAATGATAGGAGTAATCCCATTGTAACCTGGAGATTGTTTTTTAATTTCATTGGGCTTTCTTAATTTTCTGATATTGCTCCCTCAGCTTGTTCCTTCTTTTAGGTAGTGCTGGCAGTTCATCATTCCACAATGGAACAGCCTTATATTGTTTTATACGGGGGTTATTACTTTATTTTTTAAACGTCATATTTGAAGCTTTAGAAATAATTTAGGCATCATTCTGGAAATTAAATTTGTGCTCATAAAATGGAGTGATTCAATGATATAGTTTTGTTCATCTTCAACTGTGTATTTGTTTTCAGTACGCGGTATAAATTCCTTTTCAAGTTGTTTTAATAAGTTAGTCTCAAATTTATTCCAATCAGTATTTGACCTAAAGTATTTTATTGCTCTAATTGTATTTTCAATAGACCTATTACATTTAATTTCAAATAGAATACAGTTGTGGTCCGTAAGATTAGTCACGTTTGAAATGGTCGTCCAGTTTTTTATTCGTAATGTAGCTTGTAAATTAGAAAGAGTTAAGTCAATATTACTCTGCCCTCGATGCTCTTCAAATGTAGGAATATTTGACTTCATGTTTCATTATTAGTAACCCATTAGTTACGATAAACTCTTCCAAAAGTAATCCCCTTGAATTAGATTGTGACTCATCAATAACAGACAGTAACCTTACTCGAAGGAGTTTAATATAATACATTATTTTAGAGCAGTGGTTCCCAACCAGGGGGGGGGGGGGGGTAATGACAAGTCAGGGGGGCGCGAGACCAGTTGGAAATAAAGAAAATTCATACTAAGTTTTTATTATTTTCTCTTACCGGTACTTCTTTATCTTAAGATGAAAGTTATAATGTTGTATTTGTGATAGTAAAACATGTTGTTTTTTTCATAGACTCATACAAAGTTTGTCCAAGACTGAAGGCTTTAGTGGTTTGATATGGCTGCACTCATCGCATTAGCAGGGAGCCATTCCTGCTACTGGGTTCAGTGAAGCGAACCATCCACTATAAAAAATGGGTAACGAAACCACAGGCAGAACCTCATGGGTGGTTTGGAATCCTGCCTATCTCATAGGTAAGTATTTTCTTCTTCTTTTACTTCCTCCAAGTTCCATTATGCTTCGAGTTGTTCTACCCCAGAATCTGCATTTTTCCCTGCCCCTCAACCATATTTGTCGTCCTCTGGTGTCTTCCCAATAACCCAATAAAATTAGGGAGGATCTAACGTAGCTTTCGGCAAATCACCTTCCTTGCACAACCGTTATCCAAGAAACAGTACAGTACTGTCTCTACCATGTAGTAAACCCCAGACCCTTCATGGGTTGTAGTAGAACAGGTAAAAAAAAAAAATTACCGATATAAAAATAATTCAAACAATTAAATAAGCTCTCGTGTGTTGCTATATGTCATATAGCATATGCTTCACTCATCCAGTTAGATATTTTTAATATCAAGTTATCTTAGTTGATATTGTTTGTATATTTGCTTTGTTTTTTCAACTTGATATTGTAATTTGCATACATGTGTAATTATCTATTGTTCCCCTCTCTATAATCATTGTTATATTATCGCATTGATTAATTAAATGTAATCACATTATACTCTAAAACCAAGATACTTGTAGGAGCTTGTAACCTAAAGTTGCTTAATGATGTCACTATTGGAGAGTTCAATGTTAGCTGAATCCTTGTATTTTCCTCTGTGTATATTAAGGGTTGCACATTTTTCCGTTCCTAGCTTCATCCCAATATCTTCTGTGAATGAACTTACTAATTCAAGAAGAGTTCTCATGTCCCTCTCATTCTTTGCAAAAAGCTAAGTCGTCCATATAGAAAGAATGGGAGATCATTGTTTCCTGATTCAAGGAATAACCTTTTCCAGATTGATTCAAAATGGAGCTCAGAGGATTAATCGCAAGGCAGAACCATAAAGGACTTAGCGAATCACCTTGAAATATTCCTCTTTTTATTGGAATTTTCTCTGCGACGAGAGTGTTTCTTTTAGTTGGATGAACCAATGACATTTCCCACAGCTTTATAAGTCGTTGCAACAGTTCTGTCACTTTTTGGTCGACTTTATAAATCTTGAGAACTTCAATCAGCCAGTCATGCGGGACCGAATCGAATGCTTTCTGATAGTCAATCCATGAAAGCGATATATTACGCAACTTTTTTGATACTTGTGAAGCTATGAATGAATCAATCACTAGAAGCTCTTTACACCCCTTAGAGTTTCGCTTACATCCGATCTGCTCCTGTGCCATAAGGTTGTTCTTCTGTACATGTCCCATTAGTTTATTACTGATTATAGACGATAATATTTTGTAAAAACCATTAAGACATGTTATTGGCCGAAAGTTCTTCAGTTCCGGAGATTTGTTTTTTCCTTTGGGAATCAAATATGTCTTCCCTAAACAGTTGTCTTTGGAGGTATAACCGAATTGCACAATAGTTTCTGGAAATAAGAGGCTAATGGTACATGAGTACTTTTAAAGTGTTTGAGCCTATAATTTTGAATTTTATCTGGCCCGGGTGCTTTCCAGTTGTGTGCAAACTTAATAGATTCCTGTACATCATCACCATTAATTTGTACTACATCCATCATAGGAACACCCCGTGTTTCTGCATGCAAATTCCTGAGCCAAAAAGCATTATTGTTATAATTTTTCGGACAGCTCCAGATGTTTTCCCAATAACTACAAAAGTCAGACTCATTATTATTATTATTATTATTATAGTTACAAATACCAATATATTTTTACATGAGATATAAGGGAGAAGGAATGGCTACGAGAAGGAAAGGTGTTGGATGAGAGATCTTCCTTAAACATCCAATGTTTGATAAAGATCCTTACATTGTTTTCTCCAATACACGTATGCTACTTTATGAGCAGAAGGTTGACTGCGCATTGGGAAAATTATTTCCTCTTCACCCGATATTTTGACTTAATTATAGTTATTTTTATTTATTTTATTTATTTGTATTATATACTTTCCAAAAAAGGCTTTTCTCATCTGTAACGGAAGAAGTTCTAGTGCTATATAGCTCCAATTACTTTATAATTTAAAAACAAATTATTTTTGTCTAAAAACTATATTCCGACAATTTAGAAAACATCCTGCGCAGAAGTCGGCTCTGGGCCCGGCCGCGCAGGCTCTTTCCCCCACTACCTAGCTCGTTTCACTTGTACTTATTCCTCAACTTGATCTAGCTTGCTCTTAATCTTATATATTTGCCTTCTCTTGGAGTTATTGTTGTTATTGTTTTGCGTTCCACCCAGCTACCCTTGGATTTCATTTTGTACCTGATATTAATATAGTATTCTAGACTCGTCTTTCTTTGGACTCTATACCAGCGGTTCCCATCCAATGGACAGCGCAGATCAGATAAAAATAAAATAAATGAAACAGATAAAATGAGTGAAAACAATTTGAGTCATTCAGTTGCTAGTAACTACTGGTTGCATAACATAATACAGGAGTGGATCGAAACCATAACCTTGATCCTAAATATAATCTAATAAGTCATGATTAGTGTTCCCAAAACGTTCTCCAAAAATTGCATTAATTGAATTTATCCAGTCCAGTACAGGTAAAAGAGAATTCCTATCCTTCAAATAGATCTAAAAGTTCTTATTTTACTAAAAAAATGTTAAATAATGAAACAGTTTCAAGAACCTGGCTGATTTATTCTAAATCAACTGATTCGGTTTATTGTTTATTGTTTTGGTTTATTGTCACTCCTTTTAATGGTACGATAGGTTATAACGATTGGCAGCATTTGTCTATAAACTTAGAACGTCATGAAAAGAAGTCAGCGTACCTAGTTTGTCTCAAGAAACATATTACATTAAAAATTGGCATTTTAAAAGAAAAAACAGTCGATTTCGTGCACCAAGCTGAAATTGAACGAGAGAAAAAACGTTGGGTGGCAGTAAGCGAACGAATAATCCATATAATTCGGTTTTTAGCGAGGCAATGTCTGGAATATACGGGGAAATTCTGAAACAATTCATGAGTCTGATAATGATAATTTTTTGAAACTGGTTGAATGTATCTCTAATTTTGATGATGTATTTGCAGAACACATTGACCGTATTGAAAAATCTGAGTCACGCCTAACTCATTATCTTGGCCATAATATTCAGAATGAATTAATACAATTATTAGGAGAAAGAATAAAAAAAAAACGATTTTTTTGGAATTGAAACAATCCAAATATTTTTCAACTATATTATATTGCACTCCAGATATTGCACATATAGAACAAATATTGGTTGTCATACGGTTCGTAAAGAACATTTTCTGGGATTTTTCCCAATTACAGGTGCAACTGCTCAGGGTTTATCTCAATTTTTGTTATATTTTTTAAACTCTAACGATATTGATATACAAGATATGCGTGGCCAAGGTTATGATAATGGCGCGAATATGAATGGAAAACATATAGGTCTCCAAAAACGAATTTCAGACTTAAACTCGCGCGCATTTTACGTACCTTGTGCGGCACACAGCCTGGATTTGATAGTTAATGACGCTGCTAAAAATTCGTTAAAAATTGTCAATTTTTTTTCAAATTTATGTTTTATTTTCTGCGTCAACAGCGCGTAGGGAATCTCTTGCCAAAGAAATGGCAACCTTAACTCTAAAACCACTCTTAAAAGCTCTACGATTTAATCTAGGAAACGTATATGATGAATTTATCTGTTCCCTAGTTGTTTGGTTTGATATTTTAAGCAAGATAAATATAGTTAGCAAAACTCTTCAAAATTCAGATGTCGTTTTGTGAGAAGTGGTAAAAATGATTGATTTTGCAAAAAGAAGTTTGTCTGAATTCCGTAGTGAATCCGCTTTTCAGGAGTTCCTCAATAACGCGAAAACCATAGCCAACCAAAATTAAATAACTGTAGGGATTTAGAGATTGATACAAAAAGAACATATTGCTAATAAAATAAACTGTGTCATGCTGGTTCTTCAGATGTAGAAAAGTGAGAGCTCTTTAATGAAATCGAATTATTACCGATGTTCATTAATGATTCTACCACACCGTTGGATATTTTAAATTATTTGTTTAATAATAAATTAATTTCAGTGTTTCCAAATCTGCCCACAGCACTTAGGATTTACCTCACATTGCCAGTCACTGTTGCTCACAGCGAAAGATCATTTTCGAAACTAAAGTTAAATAAAAACTATCTCAGATCCACAATGTCTCTAAGTAGATTGACAAATTTATCATTAATAAATATTGAACATAAAATCAAAATTAAAGTGAGTGACATCGTTAAAGATTTTGCAGCTGCTAAAGCACGAAAAGTAATCTTGTAAATATGTATTTGTAATTTGACTAAGAGCGTCTTTTAATTTGTATATATATTAATAAATATTTTAAAATAAACTTGTGCTTTCTCATTTCTGTAAGCCCTACTTTCCTCAAATACAGGGTTATTTTAAGTCAGTGTGAATATTATATTTTGGCGGAATGCATATACTCATCAATACCAATTCTAAAATCGCGAAAAAATATCAGCTGTTCCATTCATTTGGTCTCAATGACTTTTTCTATGGAACAACAGATTTTTTTTCGCGATTTCACATTAATCTCCTTAGAGGATTTGCCGTTTTTTGCAACACCTTGTGTAACTGTAAGTGTTTAATTTTGATCGCGTGCCTACTAGGGGGCGCCTAGGTCACGATTGCACACGAGCGCGCATGGGCTAGAGCCGGCGCTGGTCTTGAATGGGTTAAACCATAAGAGGAAAATTTACGTTATGTGTAGGATATTGATAATAATTCCATCTGTATGTATATTGATAGGATTAAAGTGAATTATCCTTATAATGCGTATTCTGTGATCGTTATATTCAAGATGTGGAATTAAGTGCGCCGACGCGATCACTGTTGGTAGCATTTCGAGTAGTGATGGGCCAGAAATCACGAACTGTTACTTTTTCACTGTTACTCAAAAGTCACAGGTCTACCTGTGATCACAAATTCATCAGTAACAGTTCTAAACTGTTCTTCACAGTGATTGGCGATAGAACCGAACAGAATTGAAGCGTGATTGCTATTGCGACTACAGTAACAGTTCTAAACTGTTCTTCACTGTCATTGGCGATAGAACTGAACGGAATTAAAGCGTGATTGTTATTGTGACTACAGTAACAGTTCTAAACTGTTCTTCGCATAAGGGCGACTGGTCGTCGGCGAACGGAATTGAAGCGTGTTTGTGACTAATATTACTACCTTAATTTGACTTAATTAATTTTACTGTAGAAAATTAACTGCACAGTAGTAAATTTAAATTATTAATATAATTTAAATTATATATAAATAAATTAAAAGGGAAAGTCAGATATTTATTTACAGCTTGTTTATTGTAAAGTATTAATATTCACTTGTAAATTACCTATACAAAAAATAATGATAGTATTAGTAGGTACTACTATGTGGGGGGCACGTGCCCCCGTACAAATTGTATCGCCTGAATAAGATCATAAATCACTTATTGAATTATGATTGATTTCTTACACTATTTGTTTATTCGAATAATAAAAATCTTTATTTGAGGATTTAGTTTTTGTTCTGTTTTTTACCCATAAAAGTCTATGATACTTCTCTTCATTATCTTGTAACAACTAAACCCATTTGAGACCGATTCCACACCGTGTTTGCAATAACAGTAATGTGCAATTATCAGTTATTCTGAGTAAACAAGTCGTTGAAATAAGATTTTTCTTGAACTAAGGAAATCTGTAAAGTACAGGAAAACAAAATTTTGCATTGGTATTACTGTGCACCAAAAAATCTAAAAACATATTTTTTTAAACTTTTTAAAAACTTTCTTTCCATTATTTTCTGTTCTTTATCATTGAAAACAAAATAGCGATTTTATATGATCTAACTATTTTTGAAATAAATGTTTATAAATTTTTTAATGATGTATTTTCATTTTATCTTACATTGCACACTTGGTAAAAATTTTAATAAACATTTCCGAGGAGCGAGCTGCATACCCAGTGTGCAATGATCTTATTTAAGAGAATTCACTTACGAATTGGGTGATTTCCATAGTAAACATGGTTTTTTATTTAAAATGAATAATATAAAGACAAAAAATTTTCCCTTCTGGGGACCGTCTTCGAAAAAAATCGTCTTGAATGGGTTTAACTTTATAAGAGGAAAATTTACGTCATATAGGATATTGAAAATAATTCCATCTGTATGTATATTGATAGGATTATGGTGAATTATACAAGTGTCAAAGTAATTATTATCCTTATAATGTGTATTATGTGATCGTTGTATTCAAGATGTGGGATTAAGTACGCCGACGAATCACTGTTGGTAAGATTTCGACAGAATCACGAATCACAGTTAGTAGCAGTTAAGCAATCACTGTTGGTAGCAATTCGACAGAATCACGAATAACAGTTAGTAGCAGTTAAGAAATCACAGATAAGAAAAATCACAGTTAGTAGCAGTTAAGCAATCACTGTTGGTAGCAATTCGACAGAATCACGAATAACAGTTAGTAGCAGTTAAGAAATCACAGATAAGAAAAATCACAATAACAGTTAGAACTGTTACTGAAAAGTAGCAGTTAAGCCCATCACTAGGCAAGATTCAGTGGGTATTGATCGCTATTTGCAGTGCCATCTAGCGGACGGGCCCCGAACTACATCAGGTGTTAGTTCCAGCATTCTCCGCTAGGTACAGCTAGCTTCCACTTCATCTGATATTGATATGGAGCTTTTTATGCCGGGCGTTATATCCCCTATTTATTGGCTCTAACTTTCAGATTAAAAGGGATTTTATAAACTTCGCCTTTCAGCTAGATCAAAGTTTATTCCAATAATAAATCATATGAAAATATTTATGTAAGCTCCCCATAGATTTATGTATTTTCGTATTCTTAATTCGTCATATTCTATCTTTGTTTATATTAATATTTAACTTTAATGTAATAAAGTAATTAGGACTACATCCTTAGTATAAATTAGAAAATACTATACAAACATGAAAAATAAATTAAATGTTAATAAAAATAAAATTTTATTTAGAATACTGCTAAAGATATTTTTAATCATAAATGTGGCTAGCTTCAATTTAATTAAGGTCAGAAAGGTTTTATTATCTATATCTACTAAAATAATTATTATTTTTCAGAGTCACTGAAAGTTGGAGACAATTTTTTTTAGAGTTTTTGAATAGTTGACGACACTATATGAAGAAGGAGAAAACAGCATAGTTGACACTGTGATCTTTCGAACTATGATTTTTACGGATACAAATGCTCTTGATATGAAAACTACATCAAAGAGGCTGCAGGCTACCAAATATGTTAAAAACTGATTTTTTAGTATAACTCAGCCGATGTTCATAATAATAGTATCATAAAAATAATTACATTTCAAACATTTCGATAGCTACACGATTTCAAATCTAAAATTACTTCTAAACTCCAGGAAATTAAAAATACAAATGTATTTTAACATTAGAATAGCCTTAATGGGAAATATAATAGTTTATATGTTAAAAAATAGAACTATTACTTCACGTAGAACAAAAAATCTGAAGAAAACATTTACATATATGCTAAATTATGAATCTTGACGTCATAAAAAGGTTTGTAACAATTACCTGTATAATGTCATAGTGTCACTCAGTGCAAAAGGGATAGTACCATGGTTTCTGGTATCAAAAAAAAATTAAATAAATCCATAAGGTCTTAGCATATTAGGTTTGGTAAAGAAGGATTTGATGAACGATAAAAATTAGTCTGGCTCTGATAAAACGCTACTTCGAGGTTTGTGTTTTGGGGATAAGATTTTAAAGTATCAACTGGCTATTTATTATTAAAGTGACATCCAACAACACAACATTCAAAAATAGCTCCAGAACTACTGAAATTTGGAGGTCAAGAGCTTATAAAATTTCTGCAACAATTCCTCCAAGAAATATGGAATACAAAAAAAGTCCCAAAGGATTGGGAGTTCAGCATTATTATCCCAATTCACAAAAAAGGTAGCTCCACTGAATGCGAGAACTACAGACCAATAAGCTTGCTTTTGGTGGCATTCAAGTTATGCACCACAAACCTATAAAGGAAACTTAGGCTTGCAGTTGAGAACGAAATAGAGCGGGAACAAGCGGGATTTCGCCCAGTGAGACAGACACAAAATCACATTTTCGTATAACGAAGCATCACAGAAAAAACATGGGAAAGAAATGCGAATCTATACATGGTTTTGCTTGATCTAAAAGCAGCATTCGACTCTATCCCTCGACAAGAAATATGGGATGCTTTGGCGGCTGAAAATGTGTCAGAAGATCTGATCACTGCAATTAAATCAGCATACGAGGCAGCGAAAGGAGTAGTGAGGATCAACGGAAGTCAAAGTGTTTTCCCATTGAGAGAGGTGTGACCCAGAGCGACAGCTTGAGTCCTCTTTTATTTATATTATTAATGGATGAAATCCCTAAAATCTGTAAAGCCGTACTGCCTGAACGGTCATCGGCAAGTGGAACTTAAGAAATGTTATGTTTCAAAGCCTATTGTATGCTGATGATATAGTATTGATTGTGGACATGAAAGACAAGCTGAAAAAATGAAACACCGGAAAAAGAGATACAACAAAGGACAAACACAAAACACAAAGCTATTGGTATGCTTAACTCGGTCCTTTGGAGCAAAAATATGACGAAAGATACCAAGAAGCTCAAATTAAAGTAATTGAAAGCATATTGCTTTATGGAGCAGAGACATGGACGATAAACGCTGCTCTAGGAAAAAAGCTACTTGCTATTGAGATGGACTATTGGAGGAAAGCTGCCAGGTTATCCAGACTAGAAAGAAGGACTAATGCCGAAATTAGAGAACGTACGCAAATTCAACAAAACGTCCTCCAAAATATAGAGAAAAAAATATTGGAATGGTTTGGCCATCTCAGAAGATTGAAGGAAGAAAGATTGCCCAATTTAATTTTCAATTGGAGTGCTAAAGGGAGGAAACGTCGAGGAAGACCACGAACAAGATGGACAGAAGGCATTGATAAAAATATACACGGCCACGGTCTGAGGGAGGAAGATATACAAGACAGAAAAAAGTGGACAAATGAATTAAGGGAAATTTTTCGTTAATGGAAACCTCAATTTGAGGAAACCCTTAGAGAAAAAGCGAGCCATTAAATTTTTTATGATTAAGCTCATTTATGTTTAAAATATTAGTTTGAAATTAACAAGTTTAATAATTTGTTCTTCAAATTATTGTTTGTTGTGTTTTGTTTATTTTACTCTCCGGTTTACAGTACCCCTTTTCTCCATATACGAAATGCCAAGGCATCATCCTCTACCAGACCCATAGAAGTCAAATGTTCCCTCATGAACTCTATCCGTATCTTCCGAGATTTTACTTTTCTACGTCCCTACAATTAGACTATATTCGAGAGTATTAGAAGGGGGTGTAGCTTTTCATCCATTCACATGCGCAATCAAGAGTACTGCCCGATAGCAACGAAAAAAGAGTACTAGCAGCCAATAAATTAGAAAATTCTGCTGACAAGGTCACGCGGCAAAAAACCGAGTAGCTAAGGTTAGGTCAAGGATAAAATTTTAATTTCTTGTCAGGGCCACATACTATAACTGAAAAGGCTGGAACACGGGTGGTTAAGGTTAGATCGAGGAGGAAATTCAAAATTCCCGCCACGATGACGTTTCATATCGCGTGACCGAATTCTGGCTTCGGAGTTCCAGCTCCTGTAAATCCTATCTACTCACACAATATTAGCACATCTATCAAAAAGCAGTGACAAGTCTTATTGTAAATAGTACAGTCATATTGGATGATAACGAAAGTTTTAACAGCTGAGAGTAACAAAAATTAAGTTGCTACTGAATCAAACGAAACTACTACCAATATCTAGCTTGAAGTAACCGTATTTCCTAAATGAATCCAATATCCTTTTCAATCCTCAGAGAGTAATTTTGATTCCAAAATTAATATCCATGTCGAATTAGAACGAAATGGTTATGCCCCACGAGTAAACTAATCATTTATTCTAGAGTGGTACAAATACGGGATATTATAGCTTTAAAAAAATACTAAAAAGAAATGCCATTTTTTTCTTTGTTTTCCAATATTCGCGAAATGGCATTAGCAGGATTAAATTAACTAGTCTAAAATGTTTTCCTTGCTTTTTTTAATTTATGTAACGTCACTTAATGCTACAATACTTAGGTGATCAGATGATACTACAGTGGGAGTTCTAAATTTGTCTATCCATGTATAATCAGGATAGAGATCTTTAAAATGTATCTGCCATGCACAAACTCGGGAACACCATTTTATATCCCTTCGGAAGGATGGCATAACCAACAATTTTTTATTACCGTTTAGAAAATCCTAAGTTTGCCTTAGGACATAGAAGATTGTTATGCTGACTACTACACCACATGGGTTCTTCTTAAAACTCTTTTAACTTTAATAACCACATTAAGTAAACACATTTATTAGGAAGAAAATTTTAAAAAGTACATATTTAATGATAATATGTTTATATAAATAATTTAAAACTGACTTGTATATAGTTAGTAATATAAGATAAAAACATGAAAAAGTACTGTAATACAAGACCCTATATGAAAATCTGAATATGCCCGAAAGGAATGTATTCAACTTCTTCCACGTTTCCTTACATATCTCTATAATACACTTTTTTAAAATATTAATGTAAATTATAAGTAGGAATTATTAATTCGATTGCTTCTATTTTAAATATATTTAAATAACTTAGGATCACATAATTTGGATTTTTTCTAGTCCCAGAATATTTTCATTCTGACTCTTTGTTGTTCCTTTCTTCTATCCATTTTCTACCTGGATTTGATTATTTTTCTTATTCTGGAAACCTTTTATTGTAAATTGACTTTTTAAATTTGTCCTATATTACACCTTTTGTTGTTTCTAAACTTTTAATATCTTTGTAAACCTCCGTCAACTAGTTAGGTTTGGTTTGCCTTTTACCAAAAGAGATCATTTTTTTTTTAATTTCCAGTAGGAGCAAATAGTTTTAACTATTTATTTTATCTCAATAGCTTCTTCTATTTTTTCTAAATGCTAATATTTTGATCACAATCGTTAATAAAAACAATGCGAGGTAATTTGAGACCAAGTCCTTATTGCTCAATATTTCCAGGAGTGTTATTATTATATTGTAATAAGGGAAGTTACGTGATTTGTTCGTGATAGAATCTGGCATCGTGCCAGGTTTTTTATGCCAGATATTTTGGCTGTGCCGTCACAGCTTTTTTTAAAAATCAGTTGACAAAGAAAGAGCCATATTGAGATTTACATAACTCATCAACTGTAGATAATAGGGATCGCCAGTGTGAGGTAGGGGGGTGAATTCTAATGCACTACAAGTATTGATGTTGGCAGATCCCGCTTCCAGTTTCATATAATATTGTACATCATACTAGTTTGCATATTATTATTATTTGTAGAATAACAACATTATTTTTAATGGAATTAAAATTATTAAACTAAAAAATAACGTATCCGTGACTTTTATTTAATCTGTTAAAGACCGAAGATGGATCCAGTAGGATCTAGGCCCCTCCTGGAGCTCACCCAGCCTCTATAAAGTAGGTCTCCAAAATAAGGGGGGGGGGAATCTGGTGGTTGACCATGATCTACGACAAATAACCTCCAATAAACAGTACAATCTCCGCCATGAACCCAAGACCCTTCATGGTTTTAATGGTACAATTTTTTATTATTAATATGATATTTTATAATTTTTTTAGATCCAAATGGACACAGCATTGTCAAAAATAACTGCTAAAATAATGTGTCCTTGTTTCTATCACAACCTACTTAAATTGCTTTCAGTATTTTATTAACTATTTTTACCAACTTCCTGTTTTTTCAAATATTAAAAAAATGTTTATACATTAAATAGGATAAATCCTAAATAAAAATTATAAAAAAATATTTAAAAGGATTAATTTTTTTTCTAAACTCTAGGTTTATTTATTTGAAATAGATATTTATGAGGATTGGCGGTATCTCTTTAATATCTTTTACTGCACCAGGTGCATTTTAAGAGATGGGGGAGGATAGGGGTTTGCTGGATTTCTCCTGAATGATGGGAGTAGGATTCTAATGATGGGGCCCACAAGTTCTTCCTCATTAGGAGACAAAAAATCCTTATTAACTCGAACAGTAAAATCATATAGAAAATAAACATCATTAAAAATAGCAATATAAAAAATTACTGGATTATTTGTATATAAATGTAACGTATTTCCTGCTGTAATTATTGTCAATTATTGACTAGAATGTATCTCAAATTATTTTTTTTAATTCAAATTTATAACTAAATAATTACTTACAATATGTACTTTAAAAAATGTACAAAATCAAACGGTAATATATTAGTGAATAGAGTTGATAGCAGCGCTCCTAGCAGATAAAGTGAGCACTTACCTAGTTCCTTAGAATACCGATAGGTCGCGCTCATACTACCTTTACAATGAATCTACTTTGTTAATACAATTCAACTTTATAAACTGGAAACTTTTTCACTGCTTACAAATTGATTGGTAAACTAAAATTATTTGAGTACAAATAAAAATAGTTATTTGACTCTTAAAAGGTTGACTTATACTCTAATAATTGTTGTTACTAAGAACAAAAAATAAGTTTAGTTAATATTTAAAAAAAATCGAAAATTTTGATTTTACTTAATTAAAAAAAATTAATTATTTACTGTCTGCCAATAGATATGCTCAAGGAAGAAATGAAATGTTGTATAAATTGTTGTTATAATACTGATAACATTTAATAGTTTAAACTCAATTACAATTGAATATATTGTAAAAACATCAATAAAAAATCAAAACAGGACAAAAATAGTGGGTAGAATACAATTGGAAATCTCAAAAAAAAGGAAGCCTTAAATCTTTAAAACAATGGAAAATAATTAAAAAGTCTATATTTCGCTCCATTAGGGCATACACCAACAAGAACCACATGAATGAAGATCAAATTCAGCACATCTCACGTAAGCAGTCCAAACAAAACACAGCATACAGATACAGCAACCCTTTTTATACTTTATCACAATAAGTATTTTATTAAATATCTTGAAGTGAGCTCTGTGAATGATGGATTTGTACGAACTCTTGATGTAAGATGTGTTGCACTTTATCTTAACTGGAGAGATTTTTTTTTATGTACGAGATTATTCTGGTGATACCAAATGGACAAGCTAGTTATTTAGAAGTACTTCAGAAATTTAAGGTTTTGTTAATTGGAGTTTACCAATTCTACCCAACTCAATTAACAAAGGTGAACTTGTTTTTTTTTTCTTCTGAAAAATATTCAAGATTTGGTGGATGTATGTATTAAGATCTAAAATTTGAATGCAACAAGAAGCATAAATCGCCCATGACATAAATAAAAAACCTACATTTTTGGGAAAAGGGGATATCATCTTGAGAGATTTTTTGGGACATTCAGAACGTAGAAATGAAATAATTTCAATACAAATTACGGAGTTGAAACCCGCAAGTCGGAGGAAGCCCCTTTGACCGATCCAGGGAAGGAAGGAGGAATTTCAATAGGAATGAGCTCAGTTTGATATCCATTAATTGCTCAAAGGCTTCGTATTTCACGGTCTACTTTCCCGAAAGCAATCCGATCTCAAGTGCCCTAAGGAGCTGTATTCAATTATAAAATAATTTCGAAGCCAGAACAGCCTCAAGGAGTTTAGCCCAAGGAAATACTTTCAGATCCTATTAATCTCATTTGCTGGAGATCCCTAAGAAGCCAATTACAAACCCCAATACAATTTTCCGTTTGTACAATAGCAGTCGAAGAAGCCGGTGGGAGAAAGCCTGGGTTTCTGTTTACGTAATTATTTAAAAATCTCAAGTAGCGCCTTCATTTCCAACAGCGTTTTACAAAAAGACATCGAGACTAATATAACAATATTGTACAATAACTAAATATTCCACGTGACATATAGTTCGTATCGTATAAAATTAAATCAAGATAAGAAAGCTTATTAAATTATGAATATATATTTTCGTAAATATTCTTTTATATATTCTAGTTGGATCTTCGCAGTATCTAGAAAATTTGATCTCAATGATTTTTTTTCTCCTCAATTTGCGAGAATATTGATTATTTGATAACTAATTGATGATTCCTGAGCAGATCTCTAGGCTAATGTCTTTTAAATGTTGTCATAGGAAGTCCAGGGCACAGAGAGAAGGAATGAAAAAGAACAAGAGAATTCTCCTGAAGAATTAATGAGTGGAATGTTGTGTATAGTGGGATTGAAATTTACCGAGGAGAATTTACAATTTTTTCTTATAATTTTGGATTGTGCTGTTTGTACTTTGTGTATATGGACGTGTTTTGCTAAACCCCAAAGTTCTGCTGCTTATGTTAAAATATGTCATAGTATAGTGTAGCAGATTAGTAGTTTGTATCGTAAGTCAAGTGAAGATGGGATAGTTTTTTGTAGTGTTCTGTCAGTTCTTTTCCATGTCTTTTGTCCGGGTATAGTTCGTGGTAATGTACATAGTTTTAGAAGGTACAAAATCATCTAAAACAGTTTACAACTAATACATAATCTGATTACATAGATACATAATACTAATTAAATTCAGATAAGGGATCTTATCAATAAATTCATTCTAAAAAGCTATTTTTATTAAAATTCTAGAAGTGTAAATAATTGAAATTTGCTTTAACAGGCATCTCATTTTCTCACCTTTTGCAACAGCTGGGTAAAAAAAAAACAACTAAAATATGATTACAGGAAAGTATGTTATATTTATATCCTTGTCTTTGCAAATCGCTTTGGATCGAAATTCTTGAAAGGCTGATTAAAAATTATTCATAGTGTTTATAAAAACCAGGTGTTCTCACAAAATCGGAGAAACAAACTTTTAACAAAACTTGTTTAAAGACACCCCCTGTGCCATCGATTGCATACAAATATAAAGAACTTATAACCCAGATTAAAAAAAACATTTTATTAATTAATTAAAAAATATATATAACTCTTGCTAACTAAGGGAACGGAAAAACTACTTTACAAGACACAAATTCCATACCGGAATTCAAAAACATGAAAAAGAGCATTGATAAATTTAACAAAAAATAACCTTTTTTACTTCATCACTGATATTTTCAATGGAAAAAAAAAACTATAAAGAATTTTATATTCTGAATTTTATCATTTTTCACAGGCAAAGTCACTTATTATTAAACAGTAAACATAATTAAAATAATTTTCTATAAACAATTTAGAGTAAGTATCAAAGAGTCACGTACTGTGTCCCGGCTTAGGACTTTGGAAAGGGGAGGAGAGAACAGACGAAGCATTAGAGGGAAGAGTAAGTTGGTAAAGTAAGTTGGAAATCAAGTTGTGTCCCATCCTGGGATATTGGAAGTCCTCGCGGTCCCAATGGACTTGTCCGATGCAAAGGACATCCCACTTGTTAAGGCCAGATGATGTAGTAAGTTTATAAAGTATTAATAGTTTTAATCAGAAACAATTAAATCATTTTTTCTTAAAAGAAAGAACAATATAATTTCTTATTTTTCACATTTTATTTAATATAATAATTTAAACGTTTATTTCATAGTTGTTTAGAATAATTTAACTTTAAAAGTAATTTTATTTGTTTAGTAATAAGTGTAATATTTGTAGAAAGTGTGAAAACATATGTTACAAATGAAGAGAGAAAAACAAAAGAGAGTCGAGCGGCTTTTGTTCGCTCCGGCTAGACCGAGCGAGTCAGTGTCGCCACGAGCCCTTAGCCGTGCACATCGTATGCTCTATAGGAGCCCAAACTTGTGTTTTGTTAATTTGAAGACAGTGTTGACGCGAGTCCTTAGCCGTGCACATCGTATGCTCTAGAGGAGCCCAAAGTTGTGTTTTGTGAATTTGAAGAAGATACTAATTTGCTGCCCACCTGCAGGTGTAATTAGTTTAAACTAAGTCATCGATTCGACCAATTCGAATTGACCCAGTCGATCATCTCAACCTCCATTGTTTCACCATCTTCGCTCGCCCTGCCGACGAAAATCCTCTGTCGTCTCAACATCCAGCTCGCCCTGCCGAGAATCTACCATCTACTGAAAACTACTTCGACAGACAGATAAGAGTTTTCATTATTATATCATTGCAATCAGAAAACCGCATAAACATTAATTATTTTGTAATAGATTTTATTTGTAATTTAATAGAGTTAAATTTAATATCGTAAGATTAAATAATATTTGTTTTCTTTTTTGTTATTAATTAGTTGTTGATAATTTAGTTAATATTAGTAACTTCATTTCTCATTATAAAAGCGTTTAAATTGTTCTTTAATTTAATTAATTGTTTTTCATTCTCAAAATTATTAGTTATTTAATTTATGAAAATTGATTTATGTTATTAGTTTAATAAAAGGTTACAATCAAAATGACATGCGATCTGGTATAATTGAATCAGAAATTTATTTTCCTCATCCATTTCGGAGCTCTCATCGAAAGGTCCAACAACTATTTCGAGGTTGCTCAAACATAAAAATTGGTCCTCCGGCGGCCGGATCGCACGTCATTACTGGAACCGTTTCTAAATTGATAATATAATTTCTCTATCTTCTTTTACATTTTATTTGTTCTAATTTTGTGTTCACTCTTTATAGGTTTTGTCCATTTTTTTTAATTTGATTAAATAATGGCCCCTAAATTAGATACAAATAAACCCGAAAGTAAATTGTACGTTATTGAAGGCGAACTCAATTATTTATCTCGAGACATATTAGAAACGCGAACTATTGGGTCCAATATCACTACCCGACCTCAAGATAGAAATGTTTTAACTGCGCGTCTATCACGATTGGATAGCACCTTCAATAAATTTTTAGAAAAAATTAATGAAGCTAAATCTCTCGCGAAAATTCCGGACGACGGATCAATAGATCGTTTCGACACACTTCGCTCTGAAACTACAAACCATTATTACGAAGCATTGTCTTTTGGAATTGCTGGGGAGGGTGAAGTTGCCGGCAACCAATCCGGAAGTGCTGACCACAGTCAGCACAGTGTCGAATCTCATATTAAATTGCCAACCATTAACCTACCGTCTTTTAGTGGTATTATTTCGAATTGGGTGTCCTTCAAGGACACGTATTTATCATTAATTCACAATAATGCGAATTTGAGCAATATTCAAAAGTTTCATTATCTGAAGTCAGCCTTAAAGGGTCAGGCACTTCAAACCATTTCGACAATAGAATTAACCTCCGAAGGTTACGAACAGGCGTGGGATGCTTTACAAAAGAAATACGATAATAAGCGGATCCAAGCCACACACTACCTAGTCAATATGTTTAATTACAAACCTGGTACCAAATTCGATTTACGTTCCTTGGAAAATTTCTCCGAAGTTGTTTTGGAAAGTGCAGTTGCTTTTCGAAAATTGAATCTTCCGGACCCTTCCGGATTCGTGTTATTCACATATTGCTTGAGGCTCCTCGATGCGAAAACTCGCGAGCGATTTGAAACTGAATTTGGATCCAAATCTGAAGTCCCTACTTTCGACGATTTTTCTTCATTTATTCATCGGCAATGTTTTCAACTTCAAGCAGATTCGATAACCTCAAATTTTGGGCATAATTCTCAAGGCCCTTCAGTCAGTAGGCCCCAAAATATTGCCAAACATGTTTTTATGTCGACGGGTAGATCTAGCCCAGAAAATATTTGTCCTCTGTGTCAGGAAAAACACCGTTTATATAGATGCCCCCGTTTTCGCTCCCTAGAGCCCAAAGAACGTATTAATAAAATAAAGCAACTTAAGGTTTGTTCTAATTGCTTGTCGCCAAACCATTATGTTGGTAAATGCACCTCCCCTAGGTCATGCTACCACTGTAAAAAACGGCATCACTCCCTCTTGCATTTTCCTACATCAACAAGTAGATCGACAGGTAGGTCCGATTGTCATTCTTTAGACCGCATTCACTATCCAGAGAACAACGGTAAGGTTAAAACGAGTGCGTTAACCGACGAAAAATTATATATTAATACCGACAATAACGAATCTCTCAACGGCTCGGTTTTATCCTCGTCATCCAAAACCGATGTCTCCACCCTTTTGGGGACAGCAATGGCTAGAATAGAAGATAGTAATGGGCAGTTGGTCCCAATTCGTATTTTGATCGATAGTGGGTCACAAAGATCATTTATTTCTTCGGCTTGCGTACGAAGATTAGGACTTGGGACAAGACTTAATTCTCAGTCTATGAGAGGTTTCGCGGATAGACCGATACAAGGAGGGAAGTACGAAACCTCGTGTGTTATAATGCCTAGATATCGTAAACAGCCTCGACTTCAAAGTAACGCTGTAATTATTTCCAAGATTACAGAAAAGGTACCCGTTGGTCCAGTACCGGCCTATATAAATGACCATTTCAAACAATACCCATTGGCGGATAACTCATTTGGGAAACCAGGTCAAATCGATTTCCTTTTAGGAGCCGATTTGTTCGGACATATCTTAATGGGTAAATGCGTGAGACGGGACGGATATCCTAGCGCTTTCAAAACTATTTTCGGGTGGGTCATCATGGGACCTATACACTCTCATTCCACCGTACAAAAAACATCCATTTCGCTCTTTTCATCTTGCGACCAATCGCAAAAGAGAGCATTGGTCAAACCAATTAAAACATTTCAGGAAATCGAAACGATTGCTCCAATTGTCGAACCAAATCCTCCAAATGTTAAGGCAGAGAGACCTTTTAGTTCAACTCACCCTCGGGAGTACCGCGGGCCTTACAAGGTCCAATCACCATTTAAAGAGTTATCGCCACCAGATCTGAGTTGCTCTTATTACACTGCATTACAACAGTTCCCAAAATTAGAGCAATGGATTGACAAAATTTCTTTATTGACAGGAAACTGTTCCAAATCGATCGACGACTACCATGTTTTGTCAACCGCTGGTAAGGGTCGATATATTTGACCACATATTTGTGTATTTGAAGACAACTTCCCCGCAAAACTTCGATTCTCATCGTCGCCTATGGAGCTTGGATTTCTAAATGACCATTCCCTGATTGGGCCTAAGCTTCAATTGGATAATAGGCACGCGTCCCTTAATTTCAGGCGCTTTCGATTTGTTCCGCAATTGGACTTATGTCAAAGGTTCTTTCAGGTAGTAGTGCATATAAATGCCCTACCTTACCAACAATTTTATATCGTTGCGGTACTTCTCAACCCATTGAGAAGTATCATTTGAATAAACTCCGGCCTTCCGGAATAAATTGCGCCCAATGCGCCCAGCAGCATTATTTCGAATTGGATTCCCCATCCGTTACAATGCATGCCCGCTCATCGCCATCCATAGATCCTTAAGGGATACTCAGGGTGGGCGGTCACTTTAGCAACAGTCCGTTGCCCAGCAATGCAAGAATTGTATCGTTTCTGACTGTTATAAAACCAGTATTACTTCCTCAGTTCCCATACTACAACCAACATTTACCTAATCAGTTAATTTACCATTACTGTAGAATAAATCTCAGCCCTACCCCGCAACTTTTGCATTCACATCAGAAACGACATGATTGGGTTGTGCCAAATTGTAGAACTATTCCCCATAAAATTGTCCACAAATGCAAATTTGTTCAAAAAGGTACATTTAGTACGTACCGATATCGTTCAGAGAATTCCGTTCCTCCAATTCCCAATCTCCCTCCGTCGAGATTTGAGCCAGGAAGTCCGTATACAATTACTAGCGTAGAATATTGTGGTCAGTTTCTTTTAAAATTGCTATAAGCAACCCAATGGCAATAGGCAAAATTCTGACATGTGTACGTTCATAATTGAGCAGCGGAGTAGAATAAAATTTGGAGCTTCACTCACCAACGCATTTATATATTGCCTTTCAATCAATAGTTTCATGTTTCCCGACTAGGGTTGTCAATTAAACTTCTCTGCATCGATGGTTTCGTGGGAACTATCATTTACCTGGAAGATCTCTAAATATCTTTCTTTTGAATTTTTGTGCACAGACAAAAATTGGTGGGCGGTGTGTTAAGGCCAGATGATGTAGTAAGTTTATAAAGTATTAATAGTTTTAATCAGAAACAATTAAATCATTTTTTCTTAAAAGAAAGAACAATATAATTTCTTATTTTTCACATTTTATTTAATATAATAATTTAAACGTTTATTTCATAGTTGTTTAGAATAATTTAACTTTAAAAGTAATTTTATTTGTTTAGTAATAAGTGTAATATTTGTAGAAAGTGTGAAAACATATGTTACAAATGAAGAGAGAAAAACAAAAGAGAGTCGAGCGGCTTTTGTTCGCTCCGGCTAGACCGAGCGAGTCAGTGTCGCCACGAGCCCTTAGCCGTGCACATCGTATGCTCTATAGGAGCCCAAACTTGTGTTTTGTTAATTTGAAGACAGTGTTGACGCGAGTCCTTAGCCGTGCACATCGTATGCTCTAGAGGAGCCCAAAGTTGTGTTTTGTGAATTTGAAGAAGATACTAATTTGCTGCCCACCTGCAGGTGTAATTAGTTTAAACTAAGTCATCGATTCGACCAATTCGAATTGACCCAGTCGATCATCTCAACCTCCATTGTTTCACCATCTTCGCTCGCCCTGCCGACGAAAATCCTCTGTCGTCTCAACATCCAGCTCGCCCTGCCGAGAATCTACCATCTACTGAAAACTACTTCGACAGACAGATAAGAGTTTTCATTGTTATATCATTGCAATCAGAAAACCGCATAAACATTAATTATTTTGTAATAGATTTTATTTGTAATTTAATAGAGTTAAATTTAATATCGTAAGATTAAATAATATTTGTTTTATTTTTTGTTATTAATTAGTTGTTGATAATTTAGTTAATATTAGTAACTTCATTTCTCATTATAAAAGCGTTTAAATTGTTCTTTAATTTAATTAATTGTTTTTCATTCTCAAAATTATTAGTTATTTAATTTATGAAAATTGATTTATGTTATTAGTTTAATAAAAGGTTACAATCAAAATGACATGCGATCTGGTATAATTGAATCAGAAATTTATTTTCCTCATCCATTTCGGAGCTCTCATCGAAAGGTCCAACAACTATTTCGAGGTTGCTCAAACACCACTTGTTCCACGTCGTGCGCTTCTTTTTTTTTCTGTTTTTGTTTTTTAAAACAATATTAAATACGAATATTCCCTCGTGCTCTAGCTTGTACTCTGAGTTGCCAGGCCGGAAATCCTGGTTCAAATCCCACTGCAGGCCATGACTTTTATTTAGTCTGTTTGTAGCGGGAGATGGATCATACAGGATCTAGGACCCTCTTGGGGCCCACCCAGCCTCTATAAAATAAAACACTCTCTGCCATGTACTGAACCCCAGACCCGTTCACGGGTTGTAGTGGTGGTACAGGTCCTCGCTTGTATGTGTCGTTTATATATTTAAAAATTTATATAATTATATAATGAAAAAATTAAAAAAAACAATAATAATTAAGTTAGATCTTTATAAAACCTTAATTCCTTTTTATAATATAACAGATAATATAAAGTCTTTTATCAAGAGAACACAATAAACTTTCTAAAGTTCAATAAAAGAAATAAAGTTGGTTTTAATTTAAATACACTCGTTATGACCCCCGATTAGGAAAAAACATAAGATGAAACCTCGGATAAATTCAAAAACAATGGAAATAATCAGATTTCTTTTTTACTTTTATATGATTTCTACATTCTGATTGGAAAGAGTAAATTTAAAATTGATAACTTAAAAACAATCGTTGCCCCCACCATTTGCAATAAGCTCACCAGGAAAGTTTAATTACCTTTTTTATACTAGTTCATTTATTATTTTTACCATAAAAATAAAATAAAGCATATAAAAATATTCCAACAATGAATTAGTGGTAAAACCAAAAAATAATTATAGTCAAAATTATATGTAATTCACTCCCATAATTTATTATGAAATATTGATATTTGAACATTATTGAAGTCAATGATGCTTTGAGATGAAATAAACGAAAAAAAACTATGGAAGTAACGGGAAAGTTAGACTTTATTTAGGGGTAAGGATTTTTTTAAAAATGTTTTTTAGAGATTTATGCTAAACTACAAACAATAAATATCCATCGTAAGCATCAGGTTAGAATATGTATTTTTATATATTGATTTTATTTTTTATATTGATATTTTTATAGCTCGTTTTACTTCAGAGGCTTATTTGTGGTACATTTTGTTTAAGAAAGGTAAGGATCTCGATTTAAAGAGACTAATAAAGAGAACTTCACTTAGATCACCTTAGTTTTTTTCTGAATTTTTTTCTACACGAAAAAAGTTTAATGAGACCAAGAAATTATACTAAAAAAATAACTGAGAAAGTTCTTAGATATTCGTTAAGCCTCTAAACTAAGACATTTAAACTCTTATTTCTAAAAAATAGCGGAGAAGCTAATATACATATTGTTTGTACTCAAGTTGATTTTTCCAAAGTACTCATACAAATATTTAAAAAAAAATTTTGCGTTTAGGATTTAATACAAGAACTATTATTGCATCATCCGTTCGGTAGTGACTGAGCCTTGAGCCTCCTTGGCATTTGCTTATTGGGTCGCTCCCTCAACTTCTTGTGGTATTTCACTTCATTCAAGTATTTTCCCGACTATTTGCAGCTTCCTAAAAGATCAGTTCACGCATTTTAGATCTCTCATATTGATCTCAGATGTGTGCATTTTCATGTGTATGTTTAATTTTAAGAAAATCAAAAGTCTGTTCCAGTTTATATAAATAGATAAAATGTGCTCTGTAAAGTATAAGAGAGCCATTCATTACTCATTTTGAGTATTCAACCTCCCATCTGAAGAGGCTAAGAAAACAAAATGTAAAATTAGTGAATAAATAATTATCTTTATTAAGGTTATTATATGAATAAATACCTCTATACATTCCTAAACAGAAATGATGACCAGTAAAATTTAGAAGAAAATTATTCAGCACTGAACCACTTTGAAAAATTTGGAAGTGTCCGTGAGATAGTAACTAACGGGACACAATTATGACATTAGCTTGAAGCAGATTTTCTCACCAATCAGCTGAGAACAATCTGAGCACATGATGCGTATGCCTCTTATATTAACGGATAAATAAAGGTGACTAGGTGAGGGGCAGTGAACGTGACAATTTGTTTTGGAAAATGGCCCAAATATTTATTGAAATAAACAACATTAGGGAAATAAATATTTATAGTGATAAAAACTATACAATTGTTATACAAAACAAAAGCAATCAAAAGATCTAGGTTGAATTGAGTTGAATATCTACAAAAGGCGATTCTTTATATTTCAACCAGTGAATACCTGAATGGCTGTAATAGTTCTGAATATCTGGAGGAATCTTATTGAAAAGAAGTTCCTTTAGTGATTTGGGGAGAAAGGATTCAAGTCGAGCATTCAATGATTCTACGCAGTAACTGAATTCCTCGACGAGTCAAAATTCCTTTTTTTTCATGATTTCTCATCTTCCTTTTCATTCTGATCTTTCATGAACACATATCTTTGAAACCAGTTCTATAGCATCAAATTATCCTAAGATAAAATATACAAAATAATAACAAGTAGTAAATAAGTAAATTATTGATCACACATTTTTTCCCTTAAACTATTAAATTGACTCGTTTAAAATATGTTATCCATCCATATACCGAAAAATCAGAACTTATGGTAAACTCATGGGATAGAAAAATATTAAGAAGAACCTGGGGCGGAGTGGCCAAAAATGGAGTATGGAGAAGAAGAAAGAATAAGGATGGAGCTATATCGGGAGCCGGACACGGTGGCCTTGATAAAGAAATGGCTAGAATTAGATGGATGGGACATGTGGAAAGAATGCCAAATCATGGGATACCAAAAAGAATGCTCAACAAGACAATAAACAAAGCAGAGGACGCCCTTGGAGCAGATGGCTGGATGATGTACATGAAACTGCTGGGTGCACAAAAATGGAGGAGGATAGGGAAGGATCCCAGAGATTGGTTGGCTGTGGAGGTGGAGGCCTGGTTTCTTCCAGGACCGTTGAGCCAAAATAATAATAATAATTTACCAGCAATCTATAGATCTATAAATCTGTCAAAAACACCATGCAGAAACGGCACTGAGGTCGTTTGGACTCATTTGGTGAATGAATCACGATCGAAACCCAAGGAAAGTGTTCGAAGCTAGACAGGCACAATACCACAAGTATATACAAATAGGTATATCTAAACAATTGTAATTTTAAACTTACAACCACACCTGATTTGAAGACCTGGTTTACTTTCTGGCTAGCAATATAATAACACAAGAAGATAATCACAATGTAAACTACATTTTATGAACTATTGAAGTTAAAATAAACCACAAATCATCGGTATAACAAAATAAAATCATTCTGAAATAATGTTTATTATTTATTTATCAGAAGGTTCGGGATTACTGTTAGATCCAGAGTTTGAGGCCAGCTTGGGCAGATAAATTATTTATTGTTTTAACATCCATGAATCGATAGTGTGAAATCTGGGAAAAAGCTTCTAAAAGTGGGTGCCCATCATTAGGACCTGAAGTCGGATTTTGACTAAAAAAACGGTTGGTTTGGGAGGACAGCCCACAACCCTGAAGCGCTGGGATCTCCTGTGCATAGTTTGATGTGCTCATCGATAACGAATACTTATTGCCCTAAGGTGTGGCAGATTGTATTTATTGATATCAATAAAAATAGAAATTTGTGTTAAAAAATAAGGATAACTGTTAAGCGGTTTAATTACAGTTTTCTTGTTGTACTATAAATATAAATGAATAAATATTAAATTGTAGAATACTAAATCATTTTATTTAAAGGTTTTTTTCAATAATCGATTGGTTAAAAATTATGAAGTTCTTCAAAGTTCTTGAAATAAGTGCTGAGTAAATATTATGTACATAGTCAGACGTAACCCTAGTATAGCCCTGTACAATATTGGTCTTGTAGTAGAGTACTTCTAAACCACTACGACCTTGATAATGTACTGAATATTGCATTATAAATGAATTTTCTATATAAATCCACTTTTTTTTTTATACACAGAAGGTTACCTGGAAGTGAGGTAAGAGCACTGAACCACAAAGTGGTCGGCAAACAAGCTACAACTTGGACACACCTGCTTCTCTAAGCCACTTTGCTCTCAGAGTGTTGACACACCTTCTCAGCAACAACTCCTTCAAGCAGAGCTAGTTTGTTGTAATAGAACAGGTTAGTTGTTATAGTACAGAGTAACATCATATTTTTCTCACTAAGCTTCAGACGTTAAAAATATATCCAATCAGTTTTTAATAATATAAACAGTGTCCAACAAAGGGTGTTAGAAAAAATGATATTGTTTAAGAATCATCACTATCTTATGTGATCACTTACAATAACAACACGAAATGTGGTATCTGATATTGATACCATTTCTGTAAACATATTATTCTTTGACTAGGTACAAAAATTTGGATAAAATATGCTGGATTGTACTTTGTTAGCCCGCAGAATAAACAATATCAAGAATCAATACAGATAACATATCTAAAATGCCTAGCCAATTTGGATATTGGCGATTGTAACAGCCTATCTTATTTTACTCAGCGCTGGACGAAACAAGTCTACCGATGCTAGACCTGTCCATTGCCTCAGGTTCCTAATCAGTAGTGACGGCCGCAACCTGGTCATCTCTTTCCTTCAATCTTCCCCCGTATGATTAACTGCAGCAGTCGGTACTTTTCATTTCGCCTTGATAGAGCCTCTTTATTCATGGTGCACCCATGAAACTCTGAGCATAAGCCGATAAAACAACAGCTCGAAAACTTGTAGACGTTTACCTGAAGCATCAGTAAGTTACAATACTTCTGATATTTATGATAAGACATTCGGTTCTGCTGGGTAAAATTTAATGTCTTAACTACCCTGATTCATTTAACTAGGGTCTGTGGTTCAGCTCTGGTATAGCACAACAATCGTCTGATTAGCCATAGCAGCATTAAGTGACGCTGAACAAACAAACAAACATTCATTTAAAGCTGATTATTCAGACTAAGATCAAATGATGCAATAAACAGGAGAAATTATGGAGGACCTTCGATGTATGTTCAAACCAAACTGATCAGCTACTGTACAAACATCAGATCAAGCAAATATGTAGTTGGATTATATCCGAATAGTTTTCTTGATACCCATCGATTCCTGAGGAGTCTAACACTTCATTAAATATTATAAAGTGTGGGATAGTTTAATAAAAATCTGTTAGAATGAGTAAATATTAATTTTATGTAATGAAAATTTATTCCTGAACGGATTTTCAATTTTAACTAAGGCCGATTTATTGATACAACTGAATTTAACTAAGCACTGAAAACATCACAAACATTGGTAATATAGGGAATTTAACTTTGTTAGTTGATAATCGATACGAAGTTTTTAGATTAAAAACTATTTTTATAAATACTCTATAAATGTAAATAATTGAACTTTGCTTTAACAGACAACTTTTTCGAAGGTCATTCCAGTAGAAGTAAATTGTAGAAAAAAGTGCTATTATATCATTTCGGATAAAATATTTATATACAAGTATTTATGTAATTGCATTGGATCGAAATTCTTGCTAAGCTGAGAAAATAGAGCTTTTGATTTTTAAGGTGAGACAACTCTATTTTGTAAATAACATTCATTATTAAAAATGAATTGAAGTCAATATTATTCCAATATCAGTATAAACAATATTTCAAATGTGTTTATTTTGAAACTAAATATCTAGCAACAACTTAAAATGGAGTTGCCTCAAATTCAAAATCAAAGGCTCAATTAATTGTTGTGCATCCAAAAAAAAATTTTCAAATGACTTTCTGAAAAAAAAAAGTTGAAACGAACGTTTAAAAAACCAGGCTTTGTATTCATTCCTTTTTCTCTTTCTTCTTAAGAATCTCACAATCTCACTACATCGGCTTAGTTTTTTATATTCACTTTATAAATACATCATCTCAACTTATTTAAATAAATATCTCCTCTTTTAAACTGAACTCCTCGTCAATTGAGCCATCACATTTTGGAATTCTTTGCTGGTCCTTATTTTTCATTCTTCCTACAATTGGTAATAAAGGCGATATTTCTAGTTTAATTAGCTTTGTTAGTAGATAATTGATAAAAATTTAACAGTTAATTATTAACAGACAAATTGTATATGTTAATAATTAAAAATCGAAAATAAAAATACATAATTAAATACAAAGATTATGAAACTGGTTAGAAATAATAATACAAGTATTTAATCTACTAGAAACATTCTAGTTCGAATTAGTGAAGTGGACTATTGGATAATGGAATAGGGATTGAGCATACATTAGCTACTCTCTCTACACCTGCCGGCAATACTCACTATACATCGCAAAACTTGCGGGAACACGGGGACATGGGATCATATAAGAGAAAGGATTTGTCCCCGGCTGGTATCAACTCCGGTAGCTTAGTTGGTAGAGTCCTGTCACGCTAAGACAGAGGAACCGGGTTCGAATCCCGGCCGGGGCATATCTTTTCTCTTCAAAATAAAAATATTTAAAATTAAAACAACTAACTAATAAATTATAAATAGTAATATTACGTATGTCAACAAGTTCCTAAAATTAAATTTATGTTCAAAGAACATTCATTCTCGTCTATACATCGCAAAACTTGCGAGAACACGGGGACATGTGATCAGATAAGAGAAAAAAGATTTGTCCCCGGCTGGTATCAACTCCGGTAGATAAGTTGGTAGAGTCCTGTCGCGGTAAGACAGAGGAGCCGGGTTCGAATCCCGGCCGGGGCATATCTTTTCTCTTCAAAATAAAAATATTTAAAATTAAAACAACTAACTAATACATTATAGTAAATAAATCCTTTTAATGAAGATGATAATGATGATGATGAAAAAGTAAAAAAATGAAAAATTATCGGTTTGTTGATTAAAAATATTTATGGTGAATACCAGATTCTGACAATATTTCTAAATCAATTATTAACTTTTTTTCACTAAGATTGTAGATGAATATAATATGAAAAATATTAAAACAAGGAGTACGCAAATAACACTTGTTGATGAAGATTATGATGATGAGGAGAAAGCAAAAATAGGAAAAATGATCGGCTTATGGAGTAAAAATATTTGTAGTGAATAACAGATTCTGACAATATTTATAAATCAATTATTAACTTTTTTTTTCAATATGATTGTGGATGAATACAATTAAGACAAGCCCGTAAATAAGACTTACTATTCAGAAGGAAAAGGTATCATAAAAACCACTTAAAAATCATTATACAAATCCGATTAACTTGGTCCCTCTGAAACAATTCAGTTTGTTTTCGCTCGTTTAGGATATAGTCTAAAGGGAAAAGATGGACAAGAATATAATAGAAATCGAGATATTTTTTTAAAACTCATTATATATATATACAATAACTAAATAACAGGGTTTCATAAAATCTAAGGAGGTACGTGCTCTTATGCAAGAGACTTAGACTGGTAATGTTGTTGCCGAAATAGGGAAGAAAGCCTGGGCAATACTTTCCTATTAACTTTAAATAGCCTGTCTCGAACAAATCCTAAATTATGGCTTCTTGATTCTCTTAGAAGGCTTACCATATTCTCAGTTCAGAAACTACTTCGATTTTCGTTATCGTTGTTATCGGCCTTACAAGAAAACAATGATTACTAGTTAGTTATTTTTTTTATTAGTTAAATAAAAAATATTTTATAGTCAATGCTTAGTTTATAACATTATACTTCGTTCAATTGAAATGGATTTTCGTTATTTTTGTGATGAATTAATTTTTATGAAGAAAAAAATATTTTTAGAAACTCCAAAGTAACGGATGCTCAGCTATGATTCTTTCTTTTGAAAGCTAACATTTTTCGTATCTTAGTAATTTTATAATTAAGTGTTTCGTCAATAAAATGTTCGCAACAAGAAAAAAGTTTAACACAACAATAAGTAATATATAACACATAATAAAATGAATTAATAAGTTACATTCTATGCAAAAAGAAATATAATTTTGTCAGCTAAATTATTATCAGAATCAGATAGGAAGGAAATAGTTGGGAGTGCAGTCAAGTTAAACACTAAATAAGTACTTAAATGGGTACTTGTTTTATTTTGTGCCGACCTTTCGACCCACTTTGTGGATCATCTTCATTTACATTCATGTAAACAGAAAGTTTACAAAAAGAAAAAGTATAGTATCTATAGAAAACTATAGATACTATACTATAGATAATATACTAAACTATAGATACTATACTATAGTATAGTATGTATATATATATATAGAAAAAGTAAACTTTCTGTTTACGTCCTTCTTTTATCTTTGTATTTTTTACATCACCACCTTTCTGTACATTTACTCTTTAATATTTTTATTCATATATATCCCTCACTTTTTTGTTCTAATTTTCTATTACTCTACATATATTTTTATATTATCATATTCTTGGTACTGTAATGTATTTTTATAGTTTTGCTTTTTTGTCTGATTTCTTTTTTAGCCCTGAAGATGGGTCGAAACGTCGGCACAAAATAAAATAATTACCCACTGATTTAGTGTTTAGCTTGACTGAACCCCCAAAACTATTTCCTTACTTACTCAGATCTTCCAGTGAACTATCTCCTGGCTAACATATTATCAGAATCAGATAAATTATAGCATAAATATTCTTTAGGAAACATGTATATTAAGTAAAGAAAATAAACATTGCCTTAATAGTTTTAAAATATATATTACAAAAAAAAACAGGGTAAAGAAACGCTAAAACATAAGTCAAGAAACAAGATATGTCCGAAAAAGAAGAACAAATTAAAACTACTATTTTGGATTTTTTGTTTGTGCTTTGTTAAAATTATTTCATAAAGCGGAGTAATTATTAATAAATTTATTTCAAAATATCTTTTTAATCAAGCAAGGGGAAAAATGTTCATTTCTACTTAAAGTTTGAGGACTTAAGTTTCAAGGAACGCAAAATCAAATTATCGTATAAATAAAATTTAGCTTTTCACCGAGATTAAAAAGTCGATTTTTTTTTTTTTTAATTTGGTTCCGAATTCACAGGATATACCAACATCCGTCGCTTTCCTTTTAACCCTCTTATGCCGCTAATTTTTTTTTTGAAAATTATTTGATTTTTTTTACATTTTTCTATTCTTATAGTGATACGAAATTCGAGAAAAATAATTTTAAAATTTACACTAAAATTAGTGTCAGAGCTCCTTAGAGGTAGATACAACGGTAATTCACCCTTCGACAATAATAAAAAAGAACGTGGAATGGAAAACCCGGCCTACTTTCAACTGTGACATAAACGTCAAACTAGGCTTTGGAGGGTTAAGTTGAGATCGATTAAGGGTTTTATGGTCTTAATAGAAAAAAATATATAAAGTGATCTAAAATATGTGTATATTTTTTATTTCACGTAAAATAATTATAAATATTAAAGTATAATGTGTAATAAATTGTGCATCGTTTAAACAATAATGTCAATAAAAATTGCTATGCTCTAAGGAAGTGGCATTTTTTAGATTTTGATTGTTTAACTGAAACAAATTAATATAATGCTGTGATATTTTTTTTAAAGACTTACCCTCCTCATGACACGAAGTGAGAATGAGGATGTCTTCATTTTGATTCTTCGGGAAGATCTGGAACAATAAATAACTCAATTAATATATAGTTTTTCAATTGCATTGTTTTATACAAAATCTAAACTACTAAGATATAACTTAATATTTAATTATATTCATTTGAAAAGAAAAGATATGTCCAGGACCGGGACTCGAACCCGGGTCTTCCAGATCACTAGTCTGGGACTCTACCACTTGAGCTATCCTGGGCCCTAATGAAGCACGCTTCTCGGCCATGGTCATATCTTTTCTTTTTTCTGATCCTAAGTCCCCGCGTTCTTGCATTATTATTTTTTTTTATTATTTATAAAATTATGCAAGAACGCGGGGACTTAGGATCAGAAAAAAGAAAAGATATGGCCATGGCCGAGAAGCGTGCTTCATTAGGGCCCAGGATAGCTCAAATGGTAGAGTCCCAGACTAGTGATCTGGAAGACCCGGGTTCGAGTCCCGGTCCTGGACATATCTTTTCTTTTCAAATGAATATATTTAAAAATTAGTAACAACTAAAATAAAATTAATTTTAATATTTAATTAATTGTAATAAGTAAGCAAGTCCGGGGTTTTAGATTTAGTACTTGGTAGAGACTGAAACATTTATAATCGTACTGTTGAGCAGGGAGGAAATTGAGTTAAAACCATGCTCGACTACATTACAAGGGGGACCCATAAGATAGAGGCTGCATGAAAATCAGAAATGTCTCCAGAACCCCATTCTCTGGGTTGATTTTGTCGATCTAACTTTCCTAATCAGATACAGGAATACGATGCATAGCCAAAGATAAAAACTGAAAGAGTGTTAAAGTATTATTTCACTTACTATTATTATTAATATAGGTTTATTTACATACAAAGTAGAGTGGAATGTAAAATTTGTCGGAAACGTGACGGAAACGGAAAGAGTGGAAATTTGTCGGAAACGTTCCTTTTAGAAAGACGGGTCAGCCAAGGAGACGCACTGGTATTTCTTCTCTTTAACCTCGTCCTGGAAAAGCCGGTAAGAGATTTTGGTATTGAGACGACTGGTATTATAATTGATAATCTTGTACAACTCCTAGCTTTCGAAGACTTAATCTTCCTAAATTAGATTAAGATGGGCAGATTCCGTAGAGAATACGATGAAGTTAACAGCTAGATGACATCAGTCAGTGATAGAAGAGTGTTAGAGGCGAATGGTGTTAGAGGAGGCCAGGACTCACTTGCGGGTTGTAGCGCCATTATAAAAATAATTGGTTTATTTTTAATGAGTTTCATAAGATTCGATAGGTCAAAGAGAATTTGTGAAGCGACAGCAATCAATCTCTAAAAACTCGATTCGCAGTTACTTTAGGGTGTCGAAGTAACATAATGCTTGCTCACTATAAAAAGTACTTTTACACACTTTGTTAGAGGGCATATAATGTATTTGTACTTAAGAAAGATGTTATTACTTAATTGTGCATTGGATAATCTATATGAGTATTTTTGTTATTGCAATTGTAATTATATAATAAATAATTACCACATATTTTGTTTTAAAATGTTTTATAAATGCTTTAAATCAGAAAATATTAGTTATTATATTTAGTGATATATATCAAACTGAAAAGTGATCGAACGACAGTCACTACAGATCTATTAGAGTCATTAAATAATAATTTATTCGAAGCGGATCGAGTTAAAAAATAAAAGAGTGAAGAAATAACAACATAACTGGAAATCAAATTAAATTGTTAGAGAGTCGAATGAATTGCCATGAGCAAATATCTCAATTATCTACGAGTCTCCTTTTTCTCAGTAAGGAAGCTCTTGGCATTTAAAATTTAATATTTCCTTTGGCCATTATCAACAGATTTTCCAGAGGTTTCCCTTCCCAAGGGCTTCTTAGCATTAATTAAGGAACAGTTTCATTCTTCCTGCGTTTTCCCTCTAGTGATGAGGATTTTTTTCAAAAATAGAAATAATTTTTCTTCCAATGAGACGGTAAATAAAATTGCATCTGAGAGGATGGGAAGATGAGAGGCAGAACTGAGCATTTATTTATTTCATCGAAACGAATTTTAAATTTAAAACAATTTGATGAAATGTAAAAATCTGTTAGTAGGCATGATTGGACCCTATGGGTTCTGCAGACCCTTCAGCTGCTTGATTAGCCCCGTTGATTAGCGTTGTCTTGGAAACAGTACACTCTTTACTATCTACTGACCCATAATTCTTTATGAACATGATCTTGATACAATCAGTTCTCAACAGACATACATGACGAGCTTACAGAAAATATGAGAATAAACTTATGAACACTTAGGCTTCTAAATGTATCTGTAAAATTGAAATGGGTAAAAGGCCACTGTGGTATTGAGGGCAATGAGACAAAAAGATTGATATCCATTTTTTCCCAAAACACCTATATCGTTCATCAAATTGAATATTAGGGAAGAATCAATTTTGTGTCGGAGCGAACAAATAGATGTGAGATGTTTCAAACAAATCTCCTAGTTTGCATAGGTTCTTTCAAAACTGACAGCCAATAACTAAAAATTAATAAAGTCCACAAATTACTACGTTATCATGTTAAAAACTAACACGGATTTTAACTGAACATAGACATGCCAAATCATTACACAGATTTCATATAATCAATGACAATACAGGTTCAATAGACAAAGAACAGAAATCAAACACATAATTTATGACTGCCAAATGTATGAACGGCAAAGGGCAAAATAAATTATTTCTATAATATTAAGAGAGCATCTGAACACGAACTATATAATATATTTCGGCCCGAATTCATTAAATTTATTAACAGAATAGATTTTGAAAAGTTAACATCAATTTTAATATTTTTATAATTTTTGATAATCGCTACAGGATATAAGTAGTAATGTTTTTGATTATAATTGATTCATCACAGATTAAAGTAATAAAGTATAAAATAGTATAGTGAAGCATAGAATGTGCCAAAAATAAAGGGTCCTTAATGTAACCTTTAAAAGGGTTAATTTGAAAGGGAAAACAAATATTTGGATCAAGTTATTGTTAAGTATTCTAAAACTGATGCAAATAACACTTCATAGGATACATCTTTTTATGGCTTATTAAATTTTTATGTTTATATATCAAAAACTAATTCCATATTCAATGGCTCCACTTTTAAACTTCTAAATCCATTAGTGACTGTTGGCTTTTGGATGATATACATATATATTACATTTATTTTCAGAATCCCTTTCCGTTTGAAATCGGAAATGGAAAAAAAAGAGTATATTTATTTTCCATTGACTCGACAAGTTGCGATATAAATTCTTTAGCTACGAGCTAAGTTCTAAGTGCGCCAAGTTCCTGAGGCAGTGGGACATTCTCCTCTCCTCCTGATTGGATTCCCAACCACCTCCCAGGGTTTTCTCCTTTCATCTTTACTTCTTTTCGAATCGCTCTGAAAAGAAACTTTTCTCTATAGAAAGGAAGTCGGAGAAATATATATATTAGCAATTCTGCCGTCGCGGTTGGTTTTCTTAATACTGCTAATAATAAAAAAAAAAAGTTTATGAAATACTTTTCATGTTGGTCTTGTTATGAAAAGAAACGAAAAAGAACCTATTTCAAGGTACACCACCACAGTTTAGAAATAAAAAATAAGAAATTAACATTATTGAAGCTTCGCTTATATAGCTGATTTATTTCAACATGATTTAAGTAGTGGCCAGTATAAAAATTACTTCACCAAAAGTCACGGGTTCGTAACCCGGTGGCGCCCTTAGAATTTTAAAAGGGAGTAAAAACCGTTAGTTATTTCGTCCTTCTGATAGGACGTAAAATGGAAGTGCGATGTATTCATTAAAGATCGCTATCCTAATTGTATCTGGATAGGCAGAATTTAACAGTCCCACTGTAGCTAAACCGAAATACACCAAATATCGAAGGTAATTTCGTTCAACCCAATGCTGGCCAAGACTTTTATTTAATCTGATAGCAGCCGAAGCTGGATCATATGGGATATAGGACTCCTGGGGCTCACCCAGCCTCTAATCGTGGGTACCCAAAATAAGGGGGGGGATCTGGATGAGCAAATTCTAGGACAGATCACCTCTCTGCACAAACGTGGTCCAAGAAGCAGTACAGTCTATACCAGGTACTGAAACTCAGACCCTTCCACGGGGTGTAATGGTACAGGTTTTTTTAATATTAGATTTAGTATAATTAGATCGAATTTCCAATTGCTCCATTCAATTTTGAAATGTTATAAAACACTATAGTCCAGGATCCATGGTCCATTTTTGCACTTGATTAGTATCAAGTTGAATCTTCGAGAATAGCTTTGTTTCGATGTGACGCCCAACAATTTCCTGTGCGAAAATTCTCGATTGTGGTAGCTAAAAGAGGTAGCAATGATAAAATATGTCGATTTGATGATTCTCAAAAATTTATTACTAACTTGGTTTTCTCAGACTCAGCTTGATACTAATCAAGTGAAAAAATGAACCATGGATCCTGGACTACTACTAGTAAAATAATGAGAATAAATGTGGAAGCCAGAAACGATGTCTTTGGGGCTTACAGAAGCTCCTTAAGTTCAAGAACCTTTCAAGAAAGGCAAATCATATACAAGACGGTAGCATGGCCGACGCTAACCTGAGGAAGCGAGTCAAAGACGCTAACAGTGGGAAACAAAATAACACTAAAAGTCTGAGAGGGAAATATTATCCACTGAATTTTTGGTGCGGTGAAGGCTAAAAGTACGAACCAAGGTTTTTAAAGAGAGATACATTGATTCTGATATCCGGATGGGACTATTAAATGTTGGGACACTTAGAGAGGATGAAGCCCCAGACAAATCCCCAAAGCACTGGTCCATGGGAAGCCAGTTGGTAGGCGAAAGCCTGGCTGGTGTTAACTAAAATACATTTAAAATACTCCGAAATGACCTACAACCGCTTGAAATACCTTTAAATTCCTATCAACCGTTAAATGTTAAAGAAGGGAGCTGGTTATTTCTCAATCACAATATAGCTTCTTTGCACCAACTTTTCAATAACCTAACAAATGCAATTTATATAACAATTATCCTTTCTACGGTTTTATGGGAGTGAAACATGGTTGTCTACATAACAGTATCTTGCGTCAGGTTAAAGAAAATCAGATATCAGATAGAATATCCGAAACCACATGATGAGTACTTCGGTAAATTAAAAAGGACAATTGCGCTCTGTTTGAAGCAATTGAAAGTGTCAATTAAATTCATTTGTACTGAACGAATCCCAAAAGTCAATCATTACGAATAGGCCAAGACGTAAATGAGAAGATAGGTGGATTGGGCACCTTCATGTTCTTTAAACCATTTCTTTTAATTAAATATTACAAACAATAACTTCGTTTTTAAGTATCGCAGATGAATTATAATATATCTAACATATTATTTTACAGGTTGTTCTCCAGTTATACAGAGAGAGCCCAAGCCCAACCGAGAGAGTTGGGAAGGTTTGGTTAAAACCACTAATCGATAGGCAATCAGATTTCCAATTCAGTAGCCTAAGAGTGAAAAACAAATTTGCATGAAATTCAGGTCCAGCGAACAAGGTTTTCAAAATGGCTAATTCTGTTTTGAGTTCTGCCATTATGTAATTCAGTTTGTGTCCATGCACAATCACATGATAAACTGATTCTATCAAAACCTTTTTCTTTTGTAAGTTAACAAGAGCGTTTTTATATTATACGAGAAACAAATTAAAATGATTTTTTAACTTTAGAAGAAAATTTGAAAGACGACGAAGATGGGGTAGAAAAAGTATTAAAGTTAATAAAAACATCACAATTTTTTTTTTATCAACGCTATAAGATTAGAATATAAATAAATAAATAAATAGTTAAAATTTCTTGCAAGGCACAATTAGCCCTACTGATACATATATACTTTTAATTTGTTTATTTAAAATTTATTAATAATATTTATAGCTTGAAAATCCCTCTAAAACCTTATTCAAGTATTTTTTTAAATATTTTATAAGTTTAACATGTTTCTGAATGAAATTATTTTAGCTCCTCTAGTTTCATAGTAATTACATCTTAATCTGTATTTCTGCTAACTGGTCATAACTTCTAATAATTATTTGGGTAATGTAGGTTTAATTTTGTACTACGCAAATCGTGTACTTCTATTAGCAAAATGGACTTATTAATTTAAAAACCGAATATTTTCACAATATAAAAAATCGTGGAGAAAAGAATTAATTATTGAATGAAATAAAAAAAATGATCTAATATGATACAATTTAAGAACGTTTTAATTCAATCCTAATTACAAAAAGAGAAAAAATATTGATAATAGTAATGATTTATTAATCATTACTGAATTTATAGATTCAAAATAATTTTAGTTTTTAAACTATTATCTTGTTAATTTTTTTTCTTCTTTTTAATCAGCATTGGCTGATTCAGGATATTTTTTGAAGGATAGACATCGCGTGTCTGCTTGGGATAAACCTTCAATTCGCTTTCTTTTTTTGAGTTACAGGTAGCTGTTATAGGCACTTCATAAGAAATACATTATTAGGTAATACTTACAGTTGCTAAGATTTTTTCGCTCTATATCATCCATTCAAATTTTAATTATAAATAATTACAACATACAGTTGCAATTGTATATCCTTGTGATATCTTGTGGTATTTTATGGTTACTATAAGTGCTGTTTAGAGTAGCTTAGATGCTCCAAGCTATATTTTATAACAGTGCCAAAATAACGCTAACAACTTGGGCAGAAATGATTCTAACTGTAGCTTGATATGCATGTTACATTAGTGGAAAAATTCCAACTAAAAACCTTAAGTCTCTAAACTAAAACAGGAAATTTAAAATACCTGTCCAATATTTCGCCTATTCAGGCATCCTCAGGGCAGAAAGAGAATAACAGCAAAGCAAAACATGAATAATGCACCCAAAAAACACACATCCCACCACCTCTAAGGCTCAAATGCAACTACTGAATCATAGGGAAGGTTACTAGATTCCCAGCTGGCTAAGGTTAGATAAAAACAGCTGATAAATACTCCAGAATTTGAAACATCAATATACACTCACCAATCCCCAAAAAACACAACAGGAAAACAAAATAAAATAAATAAGAGTAACAAACAACACAAGAACAGAAGCCAAAAAGCCATATGAAAAAAAGAAAGTAAAAGTGCAAGAAAAAAATAGAATTTATTAAAAACCAGTGGACATATGGATATTCCACAAAATATATCTAATAAGTCAATGTCGGGAAGTCAATATAAAAACTATTTTAGTGACAATAATCTCATGAGTGAATTATTAAATTGTAGAAGATTGTTTAGTACTCTTATTACTGCCCTTCATCTAAACTTAATCATAAAATCATCTCATCCATTATGTGAGCTTTTAATGAGACATTGGGTCGTTTCATGTCAGTCTTCGACGGAAAGATTGTTGAGTAAAACACTTTTATGAAGTCGAAACATTCCTACTCAAAATATTTATCGCCATTTTCTATAAAGTTTTCCCAACGTGTTATCAACTTTCCAATCCCAGGACTAAAAAACTCAGGGTTTTGTGATATAAATTCTGAAAATTAGTGTTTGACTTGAGAATCATTTTCAAAAATGTTATCCTTAAAGAAGTTGTCTAAATTTCTGAACAGATTGAAATCTGTTGGGGAAAAGTCTGGCGAATAAGGTGTGTACGGGAGGACTTCTAACCCAAATCGTTTAGTTTCTTCGTTTGCTGCAGTGGCACGCAAGGTCTGCTGTTGTTTAAGAGTATTTATCCCTTCTAATTAACCAATGCAGGTTTTTTTTAATAAGTTTTTGTTGCATTACGATGTGGATTTTATGGTTTCACATCAGGGTAGAAAGGAGAAATGAATTGTTTATGAATTCATTTTTTACGAACTAATCTGTTTCAACAGCTGAAATTCTCTCGAAACAATGGTCCGTTCGTTAAACGCGGTGGTAATCTTTTTTGCAGGCTGGACTACCGAGTGTCCAAGTTTAAACTCATTAAAATAATAACTAGAAAATCGCATACTAAAAGTTTCATGGCCTAATAAAACAATATTCATCCAATTTTGTGATAATAAATATTATCGAAAAAGGATTAATAACAGCTCGTTCCAATGTGCAAACGTAAACAAAGTAACCTACAGAAGTCGATTAATTCCATTTTGAATTTTATAAAAAATAAAATGTTATCATGTTTTCCATCCAAAGGACTGTCTATTAACAAGATTATTATTTCACTCGATTTGTTAGTTGTAGCTGATTTGCTAATATGAATCTCAGTCCATGATTATATATGAATTTAAATGCATGTACAATAGTATATGTGCTAAACCTATGTGTACATCCAAACAGCAAAAACAAATACAAGAGTCGGCGGAAGAAGAGAGAGCGATTGGACTGAGAGAGGGCGGGCCCGCTGCCATGGCAACGCTTATTGTATTTGTGAGCTTCTTCTCTCTTATCCGTCTCCTTCTGTCTTTAATATTTATCCTCTCCTCCGCGAATTTCCTGGACATTCGTGCCCTCGGGGAAGGAAGGTGAAATAGGGACATCAAGTGACTGGAAGGGGTAATACACAGGGGTCCAAGTTGCCCTTCTTAGAATTCTGGTATTGTGTATGCAAGTTTATCCTCATGCAGAACAGTACAAGAAAAACACTGGCGCGACATGGATTCGTTAATATTACCTATGATAATACATGTATAATTCGAGTATATAATTGAATGCGATCCTAATATTCGAAAAGTTATACCATTCAGCAAAATTTAGAAAAGTTAGCAAATATATATAAAATTGTTAAGTATATATTAAATCTGTGTTAAGTATAAACAATTAGTTCCTGGAAACAAAATGTGTAACACAAAAATTATTTTTGTATAACAATTTATAACATTTCGCCTTTCATTGCTTTAAGAAAGGAATGCTGAAAATATAGTTGTTCGATGCCTAAAAATCATTTGATTAAAAAAACACCATAAAACAATCCATTATCTCATATACACTCAACAATTTTGTTCTAAAAGCTGTTTTAAAATTTGTCTCACTAATATTTATGTATTTTTAAAAATAATTTTCGATACTCAATAAAGAATTTTAATGATGGTAATATATATTTAATTAATGCTATTTAAAAAAATATTGTTCACATACTGTTTTGAAGGATTAAAAGAAACAAAATCTAGCATAGACAACAAATAAACAAATATAGCATAGACTTAATTTATTAAGTTTTACATATTTGCTAAAAAGATTGGAATATGGCTTAACAATATCCATGTTGTAATGTTATGTGTGAATACATGGATGAAAAATAGAATTTTAACCTTAAAAATGTAATAAAAATCATGATTTCCTTTAATGGTTCAAACGCCCCTTCAATAGCAACGACACTGTGATGCTTTTCCGAACTACAATGCGGGTTTGCAGGATTTATAAATGAAGTGGCGCGCAGTTCCCTGTCTTGTAAAAAATATTTTTAAGGCAATAAATTTTATTTATTTTTTATTTTTAATTACGAATAAAAATTTGAATTATAAATAAAAAATAATACTAGTTATTAAAAAGAGATCAAAGTGTTTTAATAAAAAGGGCGAATTCAACTGTACACAATGTTTTAGAGATTTTAGTAAGACAGTGGTGTATTTTTTTCTATCTATACATTGAAATGTGAACATGAAGGGAAATTTAGGGACCAAGTAACAAGTTTTCTTAGTTTTTCTAATAAAAATCTAATGACCTCTGATTAAACTTAACCTCAAAAAAATATTTTCATTCTTTATTTGTTTAATATTAATTTTAGTTCTCTAACTACTTATTTTATGGGCACATATAAGCAATGAAATATTTTTACGTATTAGTAATTAGCAAAATTTTTTTTTGAATTACGTGTCTTCATGTGCTCTTGTAGTAGAAGAAAGGAACTAAATCTCAATAATAATTATAGTACTTCTGAGCCAACCAATTGAACAAACAGATGGAAATATAATAAGCAATGTAATGTATTAAAACGGATAATAATACAATATTAGTCACACCCTAATAAGCAATTATTGAACTTGCCCTCAATTGGCTTTAAACATATTCGTTAATAATAAATGTACGCCTGAGTTATTCCATCGTTAAACCCAATCCAGATGAGCTAGTTTTTTTAAAGACTGTACTATTTGTAAAAAATACAAAGAAAATAAACAGTCCCATTAGTATTCTTATTTAAACTTCTTTTTACTATCCTATATAACTTTGAAAATGTTAAGAAAATTTATCTGTAATGTGTGAATATTTACTCACACATGTATAAAAAAAACTAATTCAAACCCAAATTGTCAAAAAAAACTAAATCAAAAACAGTCCCTTAGGTACCTGTTTCATAATTTTAAGTGACCTACTTTTGTTCTGAAAATAAATCACAACAATAAACTATAAAACATAAACATTGTTTAGGGCAACAGGACGAGAGCCAACCAGGAAATCCGCAGGGAGCTGTAAGACCTGGATATCGAAATAAGTTTCGACGGGGACATGGTAAAAATGGACCAAGGGAGAATCATCATCATCATTCGTGGCGCTACAACTCCTGTACAGTCAAGGCCTCCTGCAGTTTGGTTCGCCAGTCTTCTCTATTGGTTGCCACTGCTCTCCAATTGCGGATTCCCAAGATGGACCTGGAATCCGCCGCCACTCCATCGATCCATCGGAGCCGAGGTCTTCCCACTCTTCTTGTCCCATAAATCCTTTTGTCTAGGACCATATTAGGAATCTGATCCTGGGGCATTCTAATTATATGACCTGCCCATCGAAGCCGGCCTACTTTGATTACCCTTAAAATATCTGGGCTATTATAGAGTCTTGTTAGCTCAGCGTTCGTCCTTATCCTCCAGATCCCATTGGTGCAAACTGGGCCATAAATTCTCCTCAAAATTTTCCTCTCGAACCTTGGGAGAAGGGCTTCCTGTGAACTGATAATGTCCAGCATTCGGAGCCATAAGTAAGAACTGGTCTTACCAGGGTCTTATACAAATGTACCTTCGTGTTTTGAGAAATAGCCCTGCTTCTAAAATGCTCCAGTAACCCGAAATAACATTTATTTGAAGACATAATTCTTCGATGGATTTCTGCTTTTATGTCATTATCCGCGTTCATCTGCGATCCAAGATACACAAATTCCTTCACCCTTTCAATTTTAAAGACTCGAGCCATAAAATGCGATGGTTCAGTTGTGGGCCTGCATGCATATATTTGGTTTTGGATTTCACCAAAGGAGAATAAACAAGTGAATCTTAGACAAAATCCGTGAATACAAGTGCGTAGAGAGAGGAAACACGAAAATTAAAAATTACAGGCAATGAGTGCCTAGATAGAGAACAATACGGAAACGAATTAAAAGAATTCGAGATTCTTGTGTAAAATAAGAAAGAACAGAAGGGTACTACGAGGTCGAAAGAAGATAAGCAAAGGCACGCAGAAATGATGAGAAAATACTGGGAGAAAAGAAGGGCGGAAATGAGAAAGGGAAAGTAATGATATTCGCGTGGTCTTAAAAGACTTCGTGATAAAAAATAAACATTGTTACCAAATGAAAATTTATAAAGTTCATTCAACTATAATTGTAATCATTTACATACTAAAATGTTTCTTATTATTTATTAAAAATCTATTTAAATATTAAAATTGTTCTCATTTTTTTTTTAACTTTGACCCGTGGCCAAAATAGGTTGCCAATTCATGGTTAGTCCTAGTCACTCATCGACTAAATGCATTTATAATCTGCAAAACTATTAGTTTTAAAATAAATAATAAAAATTTAAGTCCTTTATTGAGCAACACTGAATTGCCATGCCGGAAATCCTGGTTCGAATCCCGCTGCGGGGAAGACTTTTATTTAGTCTGTTTGCACCCGGAGATGGATCGTATAGGATCTAGGACCCTCCTGGGGCTCACCCAGCCTCTATAAAATATTATAAAAATAGGGTACCCAAACAAGGAGGGGGGGGGAATCTGGCGGTTGAGCGTGACCTAGGACAAGTCACCTCCTTGCAGAACCGTGGTCCATTAAACAGTACAGTCTCTACCATGTACTAAACCCCAGACCCGTTCACGGGTTGTAGTGGTACAGGTTTTTTATCATTGAGCATAATAAAACCAAGCCCTAATAATTAAATCAAAGGGATGATGAATTGATGATGGAAGTATCAGCGGTGAAGCGGTAAATGGGGGAAAAAAAGAGCTGATAAAGGATTCAGAGTTGGGCGATTTCATCATGGTCCTCCCATCTCGCCTTTCTGTCTTCCCGCTTCCTTGAAAAATGTAATTAATCTAAAAATTTTACGAATTGTGTTTAAACCATCATTCCTTTAAAACTATTCACATAAGTTATTGCAATTTATAAATTAATAATATATAAATAATCTGTTCTATTGTAAATAAAAAATTGACGAAATCAACAAACTAACAAATTTATGAGGAACATGGTACGATAACAATAATACATAAAGGTATTATCACTGTAAAAAAAATTAATAATTTTTTTAATAAAAATTGTCAAAAGCTAAAAAAGAATCATATAATTTCTAGAATTTAATTGACTTGAGCCCATAAAATACCGAAAGATAATTCAGGAATCATCAATACGTTAATAAAATATCCACATGCATGATTTCAAATATAGGAAATCTCACATCAACTGTGCAAAATGACGCATGACTCAAATAGAGGCGTATTAACAGGCGTTCAACAAACATCATTCTTTCATTATAGAATCAAATTTTTAGTTTTTTGTTAAGATTCTTTGCCTGATCGATTTTTATTATTATGAAAGAAACACTTCTTCTTCCTTCTCTATCTCCTTTGTAATGTTAAGCGTGGAGTAGTCTCGGACCACCTTCGGTATGTGTCCCTATCCTGGGCCTCCCTTTCATCTCCACCAGGGTCGACCCCCGCTCTCGCCCGAGTCTATCCATATAACTATTATATGTGATTCTCGGGCGTACAACCGGTCTTTGCCCGCTCGGTCTGGCCTCCATCAGCCACCTTGGTCTACACTCGTCCCCCATCCTGCAAACGTGCCCATACCACTTTAGCTGACGTTCTGTATGACATCCCTTCCGTGTCCAACTTCTGTTCCTCAAGCAGTCTCGTCTCGCCTTTACCGCAGCTCTTCTGAGATACCTCATTTCTGCCTGACTCGTGAGGCATTCTTGTCCAGGATTACCCATCTCTTGGCTCCATATAACAAGACTGGGAGGAAGGCAGATCTAAAGATGCGAAGCTTCGCCTCCTTGCTCACCTCCTGCTTGCCCACCAGAATTCTGGAAATCTGTAGAGAATCCACATTGTCTGCTACCACCACAAGACAAACCCAGGATCATATCTTCTCTCTCAGGATGGTTACGGATAAAGCGTTGGACCGAGGACGAAATATCTACCTTGCCTTTTTGGACCTCAAAGAAAGAAATAAGATTGTAATAATATATTTATGCCATGATAGTATAACACGGTAAGGATCGGATAACAGTGATAGAGCGCTGAGTTGCCGTCTCAAAGGTACCGGGTACAAATATAGTTGTGGCAGATAACTTATAATTAACCGTTAACAACCGAGGATGGACCCTCCTGTGGCGCCTTAGCCTCTACAAAGTGGGTGCCCTTAATTGGGGGGGGGGGACTGATCTCCGACGAATCACCTCCTTGTCTTTGAAACAGTACAATCTCTACCCTTGACCCTTTATGGGTTGTAGTGGTACAGGTTTTTTTAAAACATAATACGGTATTATACCATTTGGTCAAGTATATAGATAACATTATTTGTATATACATTATTTTAATTACTTATGCAATTAAAATATTACTTACTAAAATTATGATAGATTCACAATTTATGAAGTTATAGACACTATTACAATTACCTAAAAATAACTGTGTGAGTGAACTATTTTAGCTCCATAAGCTATGGAAATATCAAATCATAAAAACAATTTATATTAATACTTTATGATTGAGTTTTGAATGATTACATAAATTGAATAAATAAAAATCATTGATATAAATTATTTTCATAATATCATTTAAACTTAGAATTATCTTATTCTTTCCCGAATATTACTTTTGTTCTTTCTCTCTAGGGCTTACACGGAGGAGTCAAGGAGGGTATTATCCCCCAAAATTTATGGGCGAAATATTTTATTGTATCCCCCCCAACAACATAATGTTTGTAATATAAGTAATACTGGCAGCGAAAAAATAAATGCGAGTACAAACGAATAACAAATTAGTTTAATCGTGAACACAATGTAATATCACCTACGGCTATGGTAAGATATCAGCGATGGTTCCAGTCATTATTCGAAATTAATATTATAACAGCTGATTATAATCTTTAAACATAAATATTATAAGCAACAGAAACCCACTAATTTTGAAAACAATATAAACGGACATTTCACATCAAACGCCTCAATAATAAAACACTTTAATTCCTAGTGAAACCAAATTATGAACAAAGTTCGCAGGTTTATACAGGTTACTGGTTGTTACAATAGTACACGCAGGTCAAGGGAAACAATATTAGAAAGCAAAAAGATTAAGTATATAGATAAAATCGTCATGAATCTGCAATTATATGTGCATACAGTAAAAAGTACTTTAAACAAATTAATTATATTACATATTATAAAACGAAGTCCTCTGCCGAGTCTGTCTATCTGTTCGCGATACACTCAGTAACTACAGCACGGATTTTCATGCGGTTTTTACCAATAAATTGACTGATTCATGAGAAAGGTTTTGGTACATAATTCTTCAAGGTTTTGTGTAAATTGGTTGGAATATAACGATAATTGTTGAATTGTGTGGGAAAAAGTATTCCTCCGGGGAGTTTTCCTGGATGATACTACCTAATTCCTTTTTCGTATGACGAAACAATGCATGGCGGTATATTCCTCTTTTATAGATCTACAAAAAAGTCAGAGGCAGCATTTATCTATCTTTTAAGGATAGCTTATGTTTCTACTTTATCTCCTAAAAAATTGGTTGCGTACAATGTGGTATTTGGAAAACTATTTAGACGAGTACAGTATTAATCCTTATCAAATTATATACTTTAATTACCCTAAGCATTTCATGCACATTATTAGAATATTTTATACCATATAATTTAAATGAGTATCTTATGATTTATCGCAAAAACTTAAAGCGAATGAAAATAAATTGGTATATAAAGAAATATTTGGTTTTGTTTTTATGTTCATAATAAAATACATTAGACAGACAAAGCATGTAGGCATAATATGTCTTATTACCTGTTCAAAGCCGGGTCGCTAGTGAAAATTAAAAAACATAATATTGTGAGAGGAAGGATCAATTTTCCACAAATATTACGCCCTAGTGTATAAATATGACAGTCTTTTTAAAATAAATTTATTTTTTAAATAAGTAAAGTATAAAATTTCTGGATAATTTACATATTTTAGGAGAAATGTTCAATTGTTTATAAGTTATGATGCTTCATAATATTCAATTGTTTATATTTAAATAATATTATTTTACTTTAAAATTTTAAGTTAAAAGTAATAATTGAATTGTTCTTTATTATAGGTTTCAGAGTATATAATATAGTACCATTATCATTTTTTTTTACCATTTCATCCGGGTTTTTTTAATATATATTCACCTGATATATTTTATTCTTAAATTTAATAAGAAAATATTTAAAATTACTATCTGTTATAACTTAAAATGTTAATACGAAGCATTAGAATACTAGATTAGTAATGCTTATTAAGGTTTAGGAGCGCTCGTAAGGACAACCTTTTTATTATACAATATTTTATATTTACTTATTCTATTTATTTATTTTTATTACTACTGTTTTAGCTATATATTTATCTACCAATTTATTGCAGCAATATTCACATGCACAACTTTTCAGAATTGTATATATTTATAATGTTTATCATTTCTTATAATTTGTGCTTTACTGTATTTTATTTAATTCATTGGTCAATTTCTTCTATTATTTTATGTAATAAATTTTATTTTATGATTGCTCTTTTTTTTTAAAAGGTGAAAGTATTTAATAAATAACAATTGAACAAATGTTCACTGTTTGGTAAAGACATAAAATTAGGAATCAAATCAAATATGGATCAAATAAACGACCTTAATGATTAAGGTAGGATTAATGACTGGTGGAAATAAATCAACATCCCAAATAAATATTTATTTCATTTATCATTTTAGTATTTATAGGAAAATTAAATAAATTCTTTTTTTAAATATTAACAAATGTAATAACTAAAATTTATAAATCAATCAGAACTTGTTATAAAGAGACAGATTTTTGTTATAAAGAGACAGATTCCAAGAGATAATCCGATCCAATTAATGCCACGGACTAAAAACCTTGTTGGCCCTTTTAATTATACCGATGACCATTAAAAATAATGGCTTGTTGAGTTAGGACCCGAAGCTGATTGGGTAACGACGAACCGATAACGATTGGGGCGAAAGCTATGTCCCCGGCTTTAGAGCATCTTCCCTTAGAGTCCTGAAGGGCCGTAAAAGGATCCAATGGAAATAAAAAAATAATAATAAGTTGTCGAAATATTGTTATTATATTGAAATCAACTGAATTTTCCTCTCGTATGAAATTTTATACTCTTAAGTTACTCAAAGCAACAAATAAGAAAGGTCACATATAACCACAGTGTCTTTGAAATAACAAAAGACCTAACGAGGAATGAAACTTGAACTCTCGACATATCCTGTTTTACAAAGGACTCATAAAAGATAGACTTTCCAGGAGTCCAAGAAATAAGATATGGATAACATGAAGCATAAAAGAAAAACCTGCTTCTAACGATATGAGCTCAACTCGAGGAACTTAATAAATAAGTATAAGTTCTGATTATTTTGATGAGTATTAAAATCAGATTTATCTGTTTTACATACATTTTTTCGTTCATCATTTCCTCCACTTAGCATCATATGAATTAATGCTTATTAATAGAGTACAACGCTCTATCATAAGTACATGTTCGTTACGTAAGTTAACTAATATCTAATATATAAAATTGTGAGTTTGTAACCAAACTCCTCCGAAACGACTTCGGTCGATTCTTATGAAATTTTGTAAGTATATTCAGTAGATCTGAGAATCGGACGTAAACTATTTTTCAAACCCCTAAGTGATATGGGTCGGCCATTATTATTGATTATGCGTCGATCGTAGTAAAGACACTTGATGATGATCCATTTTTGATATGTTGTAAGGGCATGTCCGAGTAGTGTAAATCCAACTTCGCAACCGAAAAAACGGACGGGAATACTTTTCGTGGCTGAAAAACTTCTACATTTCCGGAGTTATTCCAGTTATTATTATATATTATTATTATTAATATATATTAATAATTCTTATTATTAATTATTATTATATACTATACTTAGAAACAAGATGAATAAAACGTGAAATCAAAAATCTATTTAATTCATTTTTTTCATTAATTCATTATTTCTTAAAAATTCAAATTTCAACTAATATTTTTTGAAACTATTATAACAACCACAACAACGCGTGGGTGGGTCAGCTAGTATAAAGTATATATTTAAATCTTTGTGGCCAGCATAACTACCAAAAAAGGTATAGAAGAAATAACAAGGGTGGACCTCCAAATATATCTCAATATAGCCATGGCCTAATTTCTTTCTTTTTGTAGTACTCCTAGGAAAAATCAATAAAATTGATATTCATAAAATATATTCATTTAACCCTGTTTTGTTTAAGTATAGCATAGGAATTAAAATTAGAGAGCAGGATAGCTCTGAACGCAGGTTGACAGCATCATTTACTGGTCCTGAATCAATCCTGTGGGAGCTGGAGATAAGGCGCTTGAACATAGCGAAGCCTTTATAAAGTGGATATTTAGTGAGCTGAAAATCACGAAGAATGAGCGTGATCTCGTCCAAATCAACTATTTGCACAACCAGTAAAGATAAAGTTCCCTCGCGTCTATGAACTTAACCCAATACTTCGTGGTGTGTGGTTCTAAAGGTAGGAATTAAAAAATTGATTTGAGCAATTTTTATTTAATTTACGGTCGGCATAAATAAAATTTATCGAGGTGATTATTAGATAGGCTGCGAGCGTCTAAATTTATTCGGCTCATTTTTTTTTCCTTAGCCTCTTGGCTTATATTAATTTTTGACAATAACATATTAATATGATACATGGCATCTCTTATACTGCACCAGGTGCATTTTAAGAGAGGATTTTGCATTGAATTTTCTTGAGATTAATTAGATGGTAGGAGTGGGGGGGGGGTCTAGTAATGGGGCTCATTAGTTCTTTCTGATTGGAGTTAGTAGTTTACTCAGCCAGGTTGACATGTGTTTGCCAGTACTGAGGTCGGCCTGTCGGTGTAAGTGTGTTGAATAGTGGGTTCGTGCAGTGTTGGAGGCTATCAAAGAATTTGATATGCCTCCGTGTGATGAAGTCCGTTACCGTCGGGAGTCCGAGGGTCTCGTGTATTATGTCTGATTTCGTTCTTTGTAGAGAGGTGTGCCTTACTATACGCCTCAGTATTCGGTTTTGAAATTGTTGGAGCCTTTTTAAAGTTGTAAGTGAAATGTTATTTAACATTATCAATAACTGCCTTGTAGATCATTACTTTGAGGAGGAGTGATAAGTTCGGTGAGGTTGTAAGATTTTGTTCTAACCTCCTGATCTTCTTATTACAATGTTGGGATAACGTTAAGTGCCGGTCGTGGGTGACACCGAGATACGTTATCTTATTCCCAGGTTTGTTTACTCTGCCTGCCACTCTATAAACCTTAGGTAGAGGGCGCTTATTCTTTTGGAAGTAGATAATAATACAGTCGGTCTTCTTGAGATTAACTGTATATTCAATCCGTCCAGTTTTTAGTTATTTCCTCCCAGGCCACCTCCGCCTGCCGTAGAGCTCTCTCTGCATTCAATGACCTACTATAGATGGCGATGTCGTCGGCATACGCCGCCAGAGTAGCTTTTTTGTTTTTGACACTAACGATTTCCACCGTATAAAGTGGGAATAATACCGGTGATACCACAGAACCTCGAGGTACACCACACGTAAGTGGAAAGGGGTTGGACAGCTCTTCGCCGACTCGTACCTTTATTGAATGTTGTGTCAAAAAGGACCTTATGATAGTATAGAGCTGCTCGGGAAACTCGTTGTCCTGCAGTGTCTTACATAGAAGACTATGGGACACTAAGTCAAAAGCCTCCGTGCAGTCAATGGATATCAAAGCGGTTGCCTCGTTCTTAACTGTGTTCTGGCTTACCTCCGCGTGTAGCTTCGCCAGATGGTGGTCCGGGCACAGTCCGGCCTGGAAGCCGGCCTGTTCCGGTGGGATTAACGCTATTTCCGATATAGAGGATAGCTCTTTTCCATGCCTCAGGAACGTTGTATAGGTTCTTCAGGTGAGCTATGGCTCGTCTTGGTAATTGTTTAGGAGTATAGTATGTATCCCGTCGTGGCCTGGGGCTTCATTCCCTCGCGAACGACGGAGTATCGCCTTCAGCTGCATCGGAGATACAAACATATAATTATTTCCAACTTCTTCGTTCGGGATTCCAGTCGTACTGATTGTTCATTTGGCTCATTTAATTTCGAGACGCCCTATATATATTTGTTTCTTCCCGATTGCTGTAGCAATTTCGTTCCTCAAAATAATTAATCTAAACAATTTTATAATAAAAAATTAATTTAATAATTAAAATAATTAATTTTAGGAAGTAAACTAAGTTCTTCGAGTAAAACCACTACTAATCAGGAAGGGCCTAGGGCCTATTAATAGATAATATGACATTATTAAATAAGGCGTTCAGGTTTAAAAGCGGATAGCTAAAATACTTCAATTATTGGCTTTTTCACATTTTTCGCTAGTTTAGACAAGCAATTTTCTCTAACACGATACTTTTCTCTCTTGTTTTTGGTGCTGCTCTGAGCCTGAAGATTCCGGATAAGTTTAGTGTGAAGCATTGCTTGACCAAATTAGCGAAGCATTTCAAGAAGCCAATTTTTGAAATCTGTAGAATCGAACACGAATCGAGGAAGTAGTTGTCAATAGCTTTACACACTAAAATATTCCTTTAACTAATTGAGTTTATGACTTATTCGATATAATTTTAATGTTAATTATTACACAATTAATATATCTGAGAAGTAATAGCCAAGTCCTAAGTAATGTGGAGCCTCGATTGAGACAACAGCTGTGCTAATAAAACAAGAGGCCGGTCACAATGTTTTTCTGGGTCAATATCAATAAGCAGGCTATTAAGGAGTCTCCACCCGGGCCGGTCTTCGGCGATGTCATCCCTTACATCGGCGTTGGCTGAGTATCTGTATTCAGATTTGTGAGCTCTTCGAGTTGTTTGTTCGAAGGGAAAAAAACTGATCCTGTTCTGTATGGAATATGCTAATGTCCTCTCCCTAGATAGGAATAGAACCCTTTGGTTTTGTTTAGAAGGGGTGATGAAGATAAATACAACAATTTATTATGTACAAAACTTTCGCAATAGAACCGGCACTATTCTTTTCATGCATTCTGTTATAGTCGTTTATACATTTAAAATTTATAGGCTTACAGGGGAAAGAGACAACAAAAAACTGACTTTTGAGTGAGTTAATCACTAGAAGTGGAGGGTACTTTTCCAATTTATTATGGTTATTTATTGTCGCAAGACTTTTATTTAGTCTGTTAGCAGTCGGAGATGGATCATACGAGATCTAGGACCCTCCTGGGCCTAATGCAGCCTCTATAAAGTGGGTACCCTAAATAAAGTGGAAAAATCTGGTGGTTGAGCGTGATCTAGGACTAATCACCTCCCTGAACAGCCGTTGTCCATGAAACAGTACAGTCTCTACCATGTACTGAATGCCTGACCCGTTCACGGGTTGTAGTGGTATAGGTTTTTTTTTAATATGGTATTTATTGTGTGGCATAAATATAGCAGAGTGGCTCAGATGCCGTGGCGAAACCCGGGTTTAAATCCGGCTATGGCAGATAATTTATTTAACCTGTTATCAGCCAGGGGTGGAAACTTGGAGACCCTTCTGGGGCTCACCCAGCCTCTATAAAATGGGTTCCTTTAATTGGGGGAAGATATGGTGGTTGAAGGGATCTAGATTAAATCACTTTCCTGCACTACTGGTATTTATTGTGTGGCATAAATATAGCAGAGTGGCTCAGATGCCGTGGCGAAACCCGGGTTTAAATCCGGCTATGGCAGATAATTTATTTAACCTGTTATCAGCCAGGGGTGGAAACTTGGAGACCCTTCTGGGGCTCACCCAGCCTCTATAAAATGGGTACCTTTAATTGGGGGAAGATATGGTGGTTGAAGGGATCTAGATTAAATCACTTTCCTGCACTACCGTTGTTCCAGAAACAGACCCTTTAGATGAAAAAGGTAAATTAAAGTATAGGTAATTTAAAAATCTATATACTATAAAATAGAGCAGATATCTTGATATTGTCTAGATTAAAGATTCAATTTCATTGCTCAATACCAGAAGAATCATGAAATTATTTACTATAATCCTGGACACAAACCTATTCGTGTAGTTTTACGAAACAAAATCTCAGTTTGTAACTCATACCGCCTAAGTGTTACATTTTAAAAGAGGACACTTTCCAAGATTTCATATATACTATAAATTTTTTTTAAATGTGCTGGGTTTCTTGGGTTGAGTACATGGTAGAGACTGTACTGTATCTAGGATAGCGGTTGTGCAGGAAGAAGATTTGTCCGAGATCATGCAGAACCGCCTGATTTATACCCCCAATTAATAGTACCCTCGTCATAGAGAGTATGTGTATCCTAAATTAACAGATTAAATCATTTATCTAAAACAACCGGAGTTGAACCAAGATCCATCAACATAGCACTCTACACACTGAGGCCAAATAAGCGAATGATACAATTGCTTTGACTCCCAGCGGTTAAACATTTATTAATTTATCGAACTATATTATAAAACTATCATATAGACGGATATTAAAATTCGTGGTTTACCGTCTTTATGCTACGACAGTTTAATATCTTTATCGAAATTTTATCTGCTACGCTAAACAATAACCAATATTGATAAAATGTTCTATTGTAATTTTAGTGAATGGTAATTACTCCTCGGTACAATATTCAAATATAAACTATAATAAAAAGACAAATTATTTCAATCTATGAGCTTGATGATTTCAGGAATTACCTATCCTATTGTTTCGTTAGATAAACCATTTATTAAGACAGATTACATACACAGATACATAGATAAATACATAGACAGATTAGAGCCGTATCTCCTTCTATTTGGTTCGTACACATTTTAATATTTTATATCTTCCCTTCAACCTTCTCCTTTTCCATTCTTCACACCCATTTCTCCCTTCACTAATATGGCATCCATCATATGTTGTTATAGAGTCATAATTTTTCTTCTCATCTCAACTCCTGATACCATTCTTCATACCATTTAGTATCACACTATAACAATTCTTAAACCCACACTTTCTGTTTTTTTTTGGCTTTTTATCCATTTTATTATCATTCTCCCTTTTTTACATTCTGGGCATCCTCATCATATTTTTATTTTATCATCAATTTTTTTTTATCGCTGTTTATCATTATTATTATTAATCATTTAATATCATTTGAATATCTAAGAATTTTTGTCTTTACTTTCTATACATTTCTTCTATATTTATACATTACCATCACATTTTGTATTAATATAAATATAAATTCATATTTATATAACTTTCCAATAGCTAAATAATGAACATTTTATACGATAACCTTTAATTTAACAAGATTTTCCATACTTATAAGTATCACCATTTTTTCATAATGTATCATACTTTTTTCCCTTTAATTTTTCTTACTCTTTGTATTTCTTTATCACCTTTCTGTACACATAACCTGTTATTCATAAATATCCGTAATAATCTATCCGACGCTGTGTATTTCTTTACTTTTCTATAAACTCTATGTTATTCTGTAATTTTATAATTTGACATATAATTTCATATCAACCTTATCTATGAGTTGAGAAATATAATGGCATGGAATATAAAACTATAGTTGCTGTTAACAATTGTTGATTTAGTAGTGGCCCTCTTTCCTATAAAATATCTGTACAAGGAGATAGAACGACAGGATATTCGTATCATACTTAAGGTTATTTTGTTTAATTGGGATCCAACCAATTCAAACACAAGTAACCCCACGGTAATAAGATAGCTGTGAATAAAATTATAAAAGAGAAATTATTTATTTTAATCCATAATAAAATATGAAGATCCCAACGATTTTGGCGACGTTTCATGATTTTATTGTTCTCATATTCAAGCCCAAACAGTGGTTCAGCAAACTTAGAGTATACAATTATGTGACGTTTACAAATAATTGGAACCACAATAAACTCTTGTAAATAAAAGTGAAATATATTTATAAATTTAGATTATAAGTATACAAAGGGGTAGAAAAAATTGTTAATTTTAATATTGAATAATTGTTTAATTTCAGTTATAATTAGATGTTTTTTAATTTTATGGCATGAATTTCAGAACAATTCAATTTTGAACTATCTTACTATCAATCGACCTCGATATCCTAAAAATCTTTGTTTTATTTATATATACATTTTTATATTATTTTAAGGAAACATTTGAAATTTGTTTGTTTAAGACAATAGTGTCCCTTTGTTTTAAGTCCCATGTCTAAGAAATCTTCTTTCTAGGTGTTTCATTTGTATGGAGACTTTCTTGAGACATGGTATTAGTTTTAATTTTATTTTTGATTTATATTCTATGAAGAAAATCTACCACTGCAGATACAAATTTATTTCACTTTCCCTGTTCAATTCCGCATATCCAATTTTCAAGTAAATCATGACTTTCATTAGGAGTGGGATAGCCCAGGGTATGGAGTACTCAGTTGCTATGATAAAGGTCCTTGGTTCGAATCCGGCAGTGGAAGATTAATTCTTTACCCTGTTAACACCAGGTACTGATTCTATTAGATTATGATATCCTCCTGGGGTTCACCCAGTCTATATAAAGTGTATACTATTAATTAGGGTAAATCTTGCACAACCCTTAGCTTAGAATTAGTACGGTTTCTACCGTATACTAAACCCAATATATAATTAGTTGTACATTTGTTTAAATACAATTATGATGAAACAGTTCTACGCTTCAATAACATACCGTTCAATACAGTACGACCATTTGATTGTTTAAGTTTAACCTTTCATATGAAATCCAAACATTACATATTATCATGACAAAGAAACAGTTTTTAAACCAACATAAAATTTTATTGATTTTGATTATTTCGTTTTTTATATTAACCGTTCTATTAAGGGCTTAGACTAATGACCGTTATACGCACCCATCTCCTCCAAATTTTGTAATTATAAAGTTAATCTAACTAACTTGGGGAGAGTGGTGAGAGGGGACCCAGTATATTGCTAACAGCAAACCTCAACATTGACGATGAGGGTTAGTTCTGATAAGCCACAGCAGAGGGCTCTGAGGTCTCCAATCTCATTGACAGCAGTTGTTCCTTAACCTCTAGTCAATCTATCCAAAGGCATCAAATCCTCAATGTGGTATCAAATCCTCAATACCTTTAAGTGTGGTAGTTATTTATATCTCATATTATATTGGAACTAAATGATTGAAGTTCTGTAATAAAAATAACACCAAAATCTCCATTACAGAAAACCTTTTCATAAACTTTAGATTTATAAAATCAATAAAAAAAAAAGCAAGTGTAATTTTATGAAGTCAACATAAAACAACTCGTGTTAAAACAGGTTGTGGACATGCATTATTTTAAGTTTCCATTCACGAGAAAAGCTTCAACTGATTTTTCTCTACCTTTTTCCCATTGCAATGACATACAGAACATCACGGTTTCAAGCAACATCAAAATGTAATCAACCAAGTTAAAATATGATAAAAGTGGAATTAAAAAACATAGAAAATACAAGTACATTTTTAAGGTCATTATTTCGCTAAAACGAATAAAAATAAAGTGACATGTATCGTATAAGGCCATATCTGCCAAAATTAATATGAAATTGCAAAATGGGGGAATCCAGGCGTTGACAAAAAAAAAATGTACCAAAGGAGTAGCTAAGCAGAAAGGAATAGAGCCTAGGAGGGGCGTTATACCTAAGGAAAAAGGAAATTGCCTCAAGAAAGACAATTTCCAGACAAAGACGTCAGAGGACTCTTTCAGGCTCTGGTCGCAGCATAGTTCGAAGACACAAGAAACTAGATGTATACCTATTTAAATAAAGAAAAGATTAAGTTTAAATCAAATATGTGTTTAATGGCAAGACTTGCAATATAAATCAATAACAGAATAAAAAAAAAAAAAAAAATTGATATATACAATGAGAACTGGGTGTTATATAATTACTTTTTTGAATATAATTATTATATTCAAAAAAGAAATTATACATGTTTTATTTTGAAGAAAAATATTAAAGTAATTAATCAATTAATTAAAGTAAGTAATTGATATTAAAGTAATGTTCAATGAACATTCTTCCTCGTGTATACACCGAAAAATTGGGCGAGAACACGGGGATTTGGGGTCGGTGAAGAGAACGGATTTGTCCTGACTGAGAGGCGACCCCTGGTAACTCAATTGGTTATAGCACTGCCACGGAGAGGCGGACGACCCGAATTCGAATACCGGCCAGGGGAAATCTTTTCTCTTAAAAATAAAAATATTTAAAAATTAAAACAATTAATAAAACATTATAAAGAATAAGTGCTTATACATGATTTAATAGTTTAGCTGAGTACTCTAAATTCTTAGGAAGATATATGGATCTATACTGGTGGTGGGTAAATGGGGAATAGGGAAAAATAGCGAATTTTAGGAACTTTTTAGATCCTGCGACATAGCCCAGTTTATTAATGTAAGAAGAATAGAATGGTTGAGCCATGTACTTAGAATGGAGGAATACCAGTAGGAGAGGAAGACCCCGGGAGACAGGGTCTCCAGGATGTGGTAAAAGACATTACAGAACTCGGTGCCCGGGATTGGAGTAGAGCACTGTGCAGAGGAGACTGGTGTAATGTTGTCAAGAAAGCCAAGGCCCGTCCCGAGCTGCAGTGGTAGATAGCTGAGTACTTCATCCAGATATATATCCATTACTACATTATTGATAATTCTATTAAGGTATAAGATTGACTGATTAGTAAATTGGAAAACACACAACCAACCTCTAAAAAAGAATCAAATCTAAAACAACCATGGGCATTGAAGTAAATAATGAGTTTGTCTTCAATAATTACTCTGCCATCCCAAAATAAAATAAAACGACAAATAGTCTCTTAGAGGACAGAACATATTTATAAAATGGTAAATATTTATTAAGAATACATAATAAATCTATTGATCAACATTATTAATAAATTATTTTCATTTTATTAAAACATAGCAAAGGGATACAGAAAAAATTTAAGTATCGTCATATATAGTTTCCGAAGTATGCAAATGAAAATAAATTAAATGCGGCAGTAACGTTTTTGTTGAATATATTTCAGATTTCAAAACTTATTTTCCTCTAATCTTTAATTTGATTAATAAATATCTCCTTAAGCAATAACTCCATTCTTGTTAAAATATTTTTGCCATGAAATTGCTTAGGCAGGTGTTACAGTGTTACAAGGAAAAAATCAGTTTGTTTTTATTTTCTTAAGGTGTCAAATACCAATAAACCAAACATCTGAAAAAATCCAAACCAATATCCTTGAAAAATATCATCGCTGTTGATTAAAAGGATTGTTAATAAAAAAAAAAGTTTCTCAAAAGTTCTTAATAATTGTAGGATGATAAAATTAAAATATCTAGAAATTGTTAAATATCTTAGTTGAGTTCTTAACTTTATCTTTGTATTGATAAAGTGAGTACACAATTATAACGCACATTTCTTCAGAGTTAATTTTTTAACACAACAAACAGAACAACTCACAACATTTTAACTCTAGGAACAAAGAACTTGAAACATGCAGGGAGGTAAACAACAAGTCATACCAACTACAAAAACTCCCTATTATATATATATATATATATATATATATATATATATATATATATATATATATATACTATCAACTATCTTTGACACCAACTCTCAATTAAATTTCTTTTTTCTCAATTAGAGTAGATATTTATTCTATTTATTTAATCTTCACTTCTTCTACCGCCAACGGTGTGAGGATCCTTTCTGTAGAGCTTTATAAAAAGTAGTTTATAAAAACAATTTGTTACCGATTCTCACCTATTCAAGTGAATCTTGTACTCTAACCAAAAAGCACAAGGGCCAACTTCAAGCCATGGAGATGCGATATATAAGAAGAATGGAAGGGGAGAACAGAAGAGATCGAATGCGAAACGTAATGATACGGTCAAATGTGGGACTTCGGCCAGCTGGGGATATTATCAAAAAGCATCAGCTGAGATGGTTCGGCCATGTTTCCATATGGCGGAAACAGAGTGGTGAAGGCCGTATATGAGACAAAGGTGGAAGGTATGAGACCGAAAGGAAGATCAAGGAAAACTTGGGGAGGCACAACCCAGGAGGCCTTTGACAGAAAAGCTTTGGAATGGGGAAGGAGAAGACGATTGGTACAGGAGAAACAGTCATGGGTTAGGCTCTACAGGAGGGGTCCTCACACCGTAGGGGATAGAAGAGGAGAAGATTAAATAAATAATAATTTAAAAGGATCGTGGCTGTAACATTTCTATATGTATGTAAAAAATATTTAGAATATATGATTTGAAATAAATTATAACATTTGTAATATATGAATTTAGAAGTCAAAAGATATATTTTTAAATCAAGAGTATTATTGAATATTGAGATTATCTTGAAATTCTTGTTAACACCGAGCTTTCCTTATGCAAACATTTCTGTAGAGGCTAAGATGGGGATTATCAGGGAGCCATAGGCGATCATATTATAGACACTTGTCAGGCTGATATGCAAATGTTGTCTAATATGCAAAGCAGGTGTGGTGTACTTCGGCTGGCTACATATGCCATGGTTAACCTCAATGTGGTTACCCTATCTACGAAGTTCCTTATCTATCTATGTATACATTCTAAGATATATAATATATAAAACACAAAATGTGACATGTATAAAAGAAAATTTCTCCTCGAAGCAGACATAATGGACTAGACTTCTCCCAACAAGACTCACTGTTAGAATGGTTACTTACATACAAAAAGTCAAGCCGACCTGGATCATGGATCAGACAAGTTAAAAATGATTTCCAAATAGCGAAAATGTAACTAAGTGATGTTACAGCAAAAAATGTTATGGAACTAGGTAGAAAAGTGGATAGTAATGTCAGAGAAAGTTCCATTGAAGAAACCCCCATCAAAATGGAATAAGGAGAGAAAAATATAGCACATGGAGAAAATATGAAGGAAGTACGGAAGAAACAACGTCAGAGTGCTTGGCGTTGTCCTGGAAATAAATAAATGATAATAAAAAATCAAAATAAATAAATGGAATATATGTATCATTATAAGATTAACAGATGTCTAACCAGTAAATAAGGTTTGGCCAAACTGGTAGCGGACAAAAGAAAACAGTGATTGAAATTTTATGGACATTTCAATAGACGTTCCCCAGCAAGACTTATCCTGCTTAAAAACAAAAGGTCAACTCATCCGCATCATTCATTAGCCAAGTTTAAAATAGGTCATAAAGCGTAAATAGAACCAGGAGATGTTATATATAGCGTAATACATAATACGTAATGTATGGATTTTATATGTAAGAACTTAAGGTCCGTTAAATGAAAATCGTAATGTAGTTGAGAATTAGATGTACAGAATTTAACAGTAAATATTAAAATAATATTTTATTCACAACGGGTAGATTTCCTAGTGAAGATAAAACTTCATCCATAACGACCTTAATATCCCATTTGTTGCTGATTTGGCCCGAACCCAGTATCTATCCTTTCATAACAAACTTCATTCCCACTCAAACCCTCTAGTTTCAAACCTAGCTTTCTCTTCTATTCCCGATAATCCTCCGAGGCGTCTGAAAAGAAGATGGCCACGTGACCTTCTTAGGTGAACTAGTGATTTGAGTACTACCAGTGGGTAGTTTCTCTACTCGCAATTAACTCATGTCATTATGTATCACATAGCCTATTTACTTGGTGTATTATTGTAATACAGTTGTAAATATCAATAAATAAATTTTTTTTTTAAAGATAAAATAGTTTTAAAAAAATCATAAATAAAATAAAACTAAAATATGTCTTAAGAAAGTCTTTAACTAATAAAATCAAGAAATAAGCATTCCTAGTTAAGGGACACTCTCACTCTTGTCTTAAAAAAATAAAATGTCATTAGTTTAAATCAAATTTATAAATATATTTTTATCAAACACAGTAACTCACAAGTTGACCGCAAGCTAGAATAACATCAGTGTGAATAATAATTTAGAAGACCGAAAAAGAGAACTCTTATAGTATGCATATAATTTTCATATTAAGAATGATATTTCTACCTTTGTACATCTTTATTTCTCTATGAACTCAAATTATGTTTATAAGATTTTAATTTGAAAATTAATAATACTAATGTGTTCGAAGTATACGATTTTTCACAAGCATAAAATATAAGACTAAACCTATATAGTAACTAATTTCCCCACAAATATTCTTTGCAGAAAAAGTTTGCAGGAATCTCTTAAGAATAACTTATTTTGTATGTACAAAAAGTTGAAGATAACTGGAACTCTTACGATTTAGGTCGCACGTTCACACTTCAAACTACGTGACTTCTGGACTTACATTACAAGCTTAGCTCGTGTAAGTAGAATGACAGCCCTTTACAGAGTGGGATTATAGTTAAAAATTAAGGAGAACAATAATTTGAATCCTCAAAGAAAACAAAAATCATGAAACCTTCAAACTGTTCCTTGTTAAATGGCTTAGTTACTAGCTTATTGTAGCGTTAATGGAACGGGAATATACTTGTGTACTCTACAGAAGCATATAGAATAAAAATCTAACTTATTTTTCTCTTATCAGAACTTTTTTATCTTCAATTTAAACTTATAAAGTAGAATCATATGATAGTAAAAATAATGTTTTGTTTTTAATGCAATACTTGTTGAATTTTTTTCATATGCCTGTTGGCGTGGTACAAAATGTTTAGGAACCCCTGTTGTACAATATCTCCTACTGTAATTCCTTTCTTCCAACTAAAACCATATTGAATGTAGAAAAGAGGTGAAGAAAATGGATAGGGATAAAAAAAAAAGTTCCTTAAATAGTGATAAGATATATAATTTGAAGTGACCAAACCCAAGACCTGCAAGGTGGGTCGAAACGTCGGTTTCTAATAACTAGCTTCACTATTTAAGGAATTGTTTATTTTCACACGGAACATTTTCTTTTCCAATTAAAACCAAACCTAGCAGCAAGTAATAATAATAAAAATAATAATAACCTTTATTTGTTAATAAACTATAATAAACATATACAAAACATTCTTTTTTTTCCTATACCTGTTCATATATAAACAAAATCAACCTTTAGTTGAGGTTTTAAGTTCGATTGTTTCTTCCTCTCACTCTTGCAACCAGACTAAATGATGTACTTGTCACATCCGTTTCCTCTCTTTCCTTTCCAATGCTACTCTCTTCCAGGCTGCCCCTCCGCAGCTCTTCTTCATCTCCTTGTCCCAGTCTGTCGGTGGGCGTCCTCTCTTACTTGCGTGCTCTCTTGGATACCAATCCATAATCTGTCTGGTCCATGTTTCAGCATTTCTTCTGATGACACGCCCGGTCCAGGTCCACTTCATTAAATGGACTTTTTCCATAATATCTGGGAGGTCAGCCCTTGATCTAATCCACTTATTTGGTTTTCAATCATGTCTTGATATTCCGAGGAGGTATCGCTCCATACCTCTCTGACTGTTACTCTCAATTTGTGGATAATCTCCTTGTCTATTATCCATGTTTCGCAACCGTAGGTCATGACCGGAAGTACAGTGCTCATCCAGAGTTTCCTCTTGACTTCCAAGCTCACAGGAGAAAAAAATGGTCTGGATAGAGATTTTTAAAAAAATATTCCTTAAATAGTGATAAGAGATATAATTTGGAGTGACCAAACCCAAGACCTGCAAGGTGGGTCGAAACGTCGGTTTCTAATAAATAGTCTCACTATTTAAGGAATTGTTTATTTTCACACGGAACATTTTTTTCCCAATTAAAACCACACCTAGCAGTAAGTAGTTATTTTTTATTTATTTCTAACTGTCATATATCTTCTAAATACTTTATCTCTATTATTTAAAACGTCCAACGTATTATCTAAAAAGTGCAACTCCTGAACTATTATAAACTCGAATTATCTAAAATTATTTGTAATATCTTCGTGATGTATATATGACTTTATATATTAGTAACATGGAATCTGCAAGCCTACAAACCTTACGGTTAGAACCAACAGTAAGGCAAATAAACGCTCTATAAAGAAGCCCGGGACATAGTGACCTCTGCTGTTGACAGCTCCTTGTGACTTCAGCAGAGGGTTGGATATTGCGAATACATCAACAGGGGAGGGTGTCTCCTCGAGTGTACCAGTGGAACCAAAAGTGTTGCCGTTGCTATTCTGTCACGTTTTAAAGCAAATATTTTTGTCATAAAATAAAATAAAATCTCACTACACAACCTTCCAATTCAAGTCTGATCTCCATAATTGAAATTTCAAAGATATAACTAATCAAGTTAAATAATTCGACTTGAAAATGTTTAAGCAATAGAAACTAATTTTATGGTTCAATTGTTACACGACAAATCAAAACTTTAGAATTTCTAGTATGAATGTTAGAGGGAGAAATTAACTCTAATGTTTTGATTTGTCGTGTAACAAATTTTAATAAATAAACAAATAGCGGAACCGTTTTTGAAGAATTTAAATCTTCATTGCTTTGGCCTCCGTACGAGACAGTCGCTTTCAAGACGTCTCATGTTCAAGGTTTTTACCTTCCAAATTTTGTTCACGGCAGTTGCCTTCCAGTTGTTTTCATTTTTATGATTTTTCATTAAAAAGAGTTTTATTTGTCCTTTTACTTGCAAATGAGTATAAAATCAGCCAGAGGAATTCTCAACCGATTGGCTCACCACTCGAAAGGCGCTGCCTAACTTTCTCTAGACAGACAAATGCATTTGGAGACCCAGGGAGGTTTTGCCTGCTCAACTTCATGAATTACTACCATAGTAAGTCAATTTTATTTAATTGGTTTAGATTTCTTCGGACTATTATGTTTTCTTCTCTCTACAATTGCGAACCTTATTCAAATTCTATTATATACAGTCCTACCCAGAGCGTAATTGTTATTCAGACGAGGTCCCGCTTCGTTACGACTTACAAAGTTAACCTACGAGCTTTGACTCAACATTTTTTCGTGGATTTCTTCTGTTTACAATGCTTATATTTACATATTGTAATGAGCTGTTATTAATCCTATCTTTTTTGATAGCATTTACTATCACTATAATTGAACAAACATGGAATACGCAATTTTCGTTTTTTTAATCAATTTAAACTTGGACCCTCGGCAGTCTAAACAGCAAAAAACATTACCACCGCGTTCGAGGAATGGTGTTGTAACGAACGGAACCATACTATCATCTTATAATATTATTATTTAATAATTATCTGATTCGAAGTGACACGAGGCAACTATATATTTTCTAGAAAGACTACGTGATATAGACTTATATCGTGGAAATAAAAGAGACTTTATTGGAGAAGTAGTTTAGACGGGAAATAAAAATGATATACTCCACGACCGTGCCCAGGCACAAAGGGATCTTCCTGCAAAGGACGGTCCTGACCTCAGGGCTGATAAATTGGTCCTCACAATGGAAGAGGTTGAAAGGGGTTTCAGCTCTTCTCATCTTATATATTTAAATTTTATTTTATTGAATGAAATTCTTATATAAAATCAATAAAAAAAATAATAAAGATTCCTAAAAGAATACTTACATACTAACATTAACATCATACTACTGTGTAGAAAAATAACATGTTTCCTTTCATCAGGGAACAGGATAACAAGAGTAGAGAAGTTGAACTCTCAGGTTCGAATCCGTCTGAGGCATATAAATTATTTATTTTAGGGGAAAACCAGGTAATTGAGCGTTATTTTCGTCAAATCACCTTGACGGCAGATTTCTATAAAAGGCTAATACATCCAATTTTAATAATACAGACTTTTTTAATCGAATTAAAATTTTCCATTTTACTGAAAATCATTCGGGTTACTATAAAAAAAAACTTTACTACTACAACCGTGATAATGATAAGAGTGTTAACTGGTGTAATATATCTGGGGTTCAATACATGATAGAGGCTGTGCTGTTTCATGGACAAGTAAGGGAAGTGATTCGTCCTAGATCACGCTCAACCGCCAAATTTTCCCTTTCATTGTGGGTGCTCACTCTATAGAGGCTGGGTGAGTCCCGGAAGGGTCCTAGATCTCAAAGAATGCAAATTACTTATATACTAATAAATAATTATATACTAACATAACACCATACTATTGTGTAAGAACACAACCTGTATTCTTTTATCGGGGAACAGAATATAAAGAGTAGAGTGATGAGATGCTGAGACCACGGGTTCAAATCCGGCTTGGGCATATAAATTAATTAATTTGGGGGAAAACACCTGGTGATCACCGTCAAATTTCATTCCTCCACAGCCGATGGTAAGTAAGAATACAGTCTCTACCGTGTAGAGAACCCAAGACCATGTATGGTTTATAGTAGCATAGGAGAAAATACTGAATCAGTCTGATGTAATAGCTTAATGCTAAGAGGTATTGTAATAAATAAATAAATAGATAGTATAAAAATCTAGTGAATGATCCAGGGGCAAACAAAACAGTTGGTCTAAGTATTTTAGACGTTGCAGACAAGTGTAAAATAAACCTGCATTGTCTCCGTTGAACATTATTTGAAAAAGATATTCACTCCATCTCAACAGGTTAGTCAAATGACTCCGATAGAGCGCACCAGCGCGCAGTGGGGCGAAAACCCCAAAAAACGCTTAAAAATTACTAAATCCAGAGATTGAAGTATGTCCTAGAAATTTCGCAGACTTGTTTGTGTTGCCAAGTAGTTGGATAGTATATAAAAATAGGAAGTAATTGGATAGTCTATGAAACGAATTAGACGATAATGAAATGTTCAGTCTACAAAACAATTGTCAAGAAAAAGAACAAATATTTTTCAAAAAAGTTGTGTGAGGTATCATTCAAATAAATAAATTCATATTATATTAATTTGTGTGGGATGTCATATAATACAAAAAAATATATATAGGTTTCCTTGATTGGTTAATTGAATATTGGAAACAACAAAACATTTTTTAGCGTTTATTATTTTAGCCAATTCCATAGCGAGTTTTTTCAATTTTTTTGGGCTCAGGATCCAAAGTTCGCAGGTTTCCGAAGCTAATTCCCTTTTATGATCTTCATTCAAACCCTTGATGTTTAATTAATATTCACTTCAAAGAGTAAATAAGAGGCCATCATTTTAGAGTGTTTTGAAAAAAAAAATGCTTGGAAAATCTTGAATTTCCTAGTTTTTCGGTGATGATCAAAACCGATTTTCGGTTTGAATATTAGGTTACTCATTTTCTTCCTGCTACTACTATCATTAGACAATTTATGGATGAGAGAAATTAAATTTATCCGCCTTTAATAAGAAAAAAAAATTATAGGCTATTTGCTTGAAAGCAATGTTTTAAATTCCCGCACTCATGGTTCTTTACCGTCTTAAGGCTCCCTTGTGCTTAGTAGTAGACAAAGGGCTCTGAAATTCCAGTTCTGATTGGCTAAAATGTAGGCCTATACAAATTTACTAATCCTCAATTGATTGAATATAGGAAAAAAATAAAATTTTTAAGCGCTTTTTAACCTTTTCGTCCCACTGTGCAGCGTACAGAGACTTAAGAAGTCCTAAAGGCAAAAGAGGAAACTCGTTTTTGTTTATATTAACGCTAACTAAAATTGACTTGTATAATGAACCGGTTTTTTTCCCAATAAGACAGAGTTCGAAGACTTGTACCCCTGATCAGAAATGTCCCTGATAGGAGCTGAAGAAAGAAAGTCTGAAATCATATTGTAAATTTTTCTATTTAAAAATACTCTATTTATATAGAATTCAATTTTTAGAGTTTATGGGGACATATTAAAGACATATATTGAACAGTCCAAAACCTAATAAAAACCCAAATGATTTTACGAGTTATAGACCAATTAGCCTGCTAAACATTTTATCCAAAATCCTGGAACGCTTACTTTTAAAACGAATTATTAGGCATGTGAATCAGAACAAACTGATCAAAGAGGAACAGTTCGGTTTTGGAAAACACCACTCCACTGTCGACCAACTAGCTCGTCTTCATTACACAAGGGTTCAACGATAAAGGCATGCTCATGTTAGATCTCGAAAAAGCTTTCGATACAGTTTGGCATTACGGTCTTATTTACAAATTAATCTTGCACAAATTTCCTCCATACCTAATACATATCATATATTCCTTCCTTTTTAATAGACAATTCTATGTTCAAATAAACCGTTCTAACTTCAAAGCACTTCCCCTACCCGCTGGACTTCCTCAAGGCTCATGCCTATCCCCAATCCTATTCAACCTGTTCATATCCGATCTCCCAAAACATACTAAAGTCACCACATCGCTTTACGCAGACGACGCCGCTTTGTACACAGCATCATACCGAATCAATACAATAGTAAACCGATTACAACAATCTTTCAAAAAAATCCATAAATTCTGTCAAAAGTGGAAACTAAAAATCAATCCAATAAAATCGGCCGCCATAATCTTCACAAAGCGCAGACCTAACATAGACCAGCACATCATCTTAAACTCCGAACACATCCCCTGGTCTAAATCCGTAACATACCTCGGTTTAATTCTAGATAAGTCTTTAACATTCACAGAGCACATCAACAGGAAAACCGAAAAAGCGAAAAAAAACATCTACAAAATGTTTCCCTATTTTAATAAAAAATCTAGGCTAAGCCCTAAAAACAAACTAATCCTTTACAAAACAGTAATCCACCCATTGATAACCTATGCCTCACCTGTCTGGAGTTCAACCTGCGCCACAAATTATCGAAAGTTTGAAAGGGTACAAAACCTATGCATGAGGATTATCAATAATTATCCCCGCTACACGAAAATATCGACTATGCTAAGAGATCTTGAGCTCCCCACTATTAAACAATATGTTTCAGCCCAAACAAAAACATACTTTGAAAAAACTCCAGCTTCCGAAAACCCATTAATCCGAGAAATCGGTAACTATGAAAAACATTCGCTACGACAGAACAAAACATATACTTCTTTCTTAATAAATCACCATTTGCAGGTATTGTAATCAAGTTATCTGTATTTATTTTATAGTTCTTTTTAATTATTAATTTATTTTCTATTTAATTATTATTACATATTATATTTATTTACTTTATTATTATCATTTTTATTTATTTATTATATTAGTAGTAGTATTTTTTATTTATTTTATTTTTTTTTTTTTTTTGTTTGTCTTAAGCTGGTTTTTTCTACATTTTTCCTGCTATTGTGAAACTTATTTATAAAAGGTAACTGTAATTAATTAAAATCACTGTCTTTAAGCATGTAAAGGTAGTCTGGAACATGTATTCACAAATACTGCTTGTATATGTAAAATTGCAAATAAAGTTGTTTTGTTTTTTTTGTTTTTTGTTATTGAACAGTTGAACTGCACTACATTGATGATTTCGTAAAATTGGCTTTCTGCTAGACTATTTCGGCTATGTCATATTTAATGTAATTATTTTTCCTCTCTCTCTCATTCCTGTCAGAACATCTCCATATACTTGCTCTTAGTGATTAAAAATAAAAACATTTCTACAACAATCCCCCTCATACTAAGATACCAGACGTGTCCTTTATGAAATATCATTGAGCTACTATTGAAAAAGTTAATTAAATAGCTCTTTAAATAAAACAATAGATTGTTTGTTTGTTCATTTAACGTCACTTTATGCTGCTGTGGCTAATCCGACGATGCTACAGTGGGAGCTCTAAATTTAGCCTACCCAGGTTTAATTCGGATATGGATTTTTAACGAGTACCTGGCATCGTACAGGCTCGGGACCCCCGTTTAACGTCCCTTAGCTGACCTTAAAAACAATAGATTACTCTAGACATTTGTAAGTAACAAAAAAAATTAGCGTAGTTATGAAATGCAGAGGGGAACTTCTGAATCTAAATTACAAACCATTTGAAATTGATTCGCAAAATATACAGCTATGCTCACCGTGTAATCTGAATGAAATTGAAAACAGTTTTCACTTCCTGGCAGTGTGTCCCGTCTTAAAATTGTATAGAAAAAAATTCTTAATACATGAGCTGATCTCAAAACAAAAATTAATAGATATTCTGAATGGGGAGAATTTAATAGGTTTGAATAATTTTATAAGAAATGCAGGTCGTTATAGAAAATTTTTAATTTCAGAATTTAATTATTAATGTCAAAAATAAATTTAATTTATTTTTTAATTTTGTTGTTATTTAGTAGTTCAATCAAACTTCCGACAGACGGTAGTTTGATGGTGTAAAGTACTATGCTGTGGTTGCTAATGTTGTAAATAAAATTAAAAAGAAACCACTGTAAATAATTTAATAATAAAGAGCATTTTATATCTATATCTATCTATCTATCTATTGAAAAAAATAGTTTCCGGGCTAAGTTAGACAACAAATCTATAGGGCCAGTGATTTGTCATATATGTAAACTAACAGTTATTGATAAGGATTGCTGCAATGCATCCATTCCAAAATGAACTAACGTCTTAGATAAATCTCCGAAAAAATAAAGTACAAAATAATATGAAGTTGATTAAGTCTTGAATTCTGGAGTTTAAATTAAGGATTTTTGACAGAATTTTGATGCAAACTTAAATACAATTCTCCAGTTTCTGGGCAAATAATTCCAAAACTTCAAATTTATTAATTATATAAACATGTTTTGTTGAGAGATTTATTTTGGAGGTATTGCGATTTGTATTCCGTTATAAAAACATTTTATTTTAACTTAGTATTGAAGAATTATACATAAAAATATCCTAGATACTGATTAAATAAATTTTAAAAATCCAAAAGTTTTTTAGGAAGTAAAAATATAATTCCAGCCCCTCATCAAGACACTGTAGATTTAACATCAATTGATTGAAACTTTGATAAAACCGATTAAGCGATTGATTTTCTATCAGATCGGATAAATTCATTATCACACCATTAACTCATTACTGCCTCAAAATGAAATTCTGATTGTTAGGCGAAGGTTTAAGGAGTGATAATGCGGATTTTAAAGCTTCGAGAACAAAATTAAAGTAATAGAGCTTTAAAGCATAGCTCAAAACAGTACTTGCTGAGAAACTGATTGGAGAGGCATTGATTAAATATTTAAAGTTATCGTGAAATTAAATTAAATTCATGAGACTGATGTACCTAAAATGAAAGGCGGACCATTGAATAATAATATTAATGGCATTGAACAACCCATGAACGATCTATGGGAGGGTGACGCTTCACCACTAGACTTTTTCCCCTTATATTGGGTACCCCATTAATAGAGACTGGTGAACCCCAGGCGGGTCTTAGGTCCCATAGGATACACCTCCGATAGCAACAAATTAAATAAAAGTCTGCCAGCGAGCAGGACCTTCGGCACGGATACTATCTCGTAAAATTAATATTATGAAACGATTGCTCAAAATATATTACACTTCTATGCATTTAAAATGACAATAATGCTCCAGTAATCACAACATAAATAAATCTATTCATTATTGGATAAAAAAAGGAAATCGCGACAAACTATAGATTATTCTAGATTCAACCAAACAATTAATTAATAAACTCAAAATACTATATTGCTGTATACTATAATGTCTTATGATAAATCAAAAGGAGTTTAACAAATACTCGGTACTAATATTACATGGAATAATAAAATTTAATATTGCGGTTAACAGAAGGAGATCATTTTCAGTAAAAACACTTTGGTATGTCAAAAATTTTCATACTGATTTTAAATTTCAAACGGTTGACGAACACATACGAACACACTACAAACGCTTTCAAGAAAAACTACTTGGGCACCCAAACCCATTGATACAACAAATGGCTATGACTCTCATGCCTGGGAACACAGAAGACTAAAAAGAACGTTGGATGAAGGATCTATTCCCATAGTAAATTAAATCAAGCCACAGGAGAGGTACCGCTGGCTTCTGTTATTCTTCATGCATTTCATGCCATTCTGTATTATTTACCTGTTATCCAGTCTGCTGATTGTCAATTATTTGTATTTGACAGGTGTGGATAAATTATAATGAGAAAAAAATAGAAGGAGATTCCAAGGAAGATCATGAGATCAAAATCGATTTGTTTTATTAAACAAAACTTTTATATGAATGATAATGTAGGAAGAAACTATTTATAAGGAAAGCTAAACTATTTATTCTGGTATATAAATAAATAAATTGTTTCTTACTATTAATAAATAATGCTGGTTTTCGCATGAACCATTTTCTCCTTGATATAATATATGCGGTGAACAAGTCAAAAAAGTAAGTAAATAGAAACTTGACGACTTAGTAACAATTTATCTTTTTTGTTTTGATTGAAACGGAAAGCCTAATTAACATTATGAATAAAAATTCACTTAAAAGTGGACCCACTACCATCGAAGTTCTAAATTAATTAAATAGCAAAAAAAAAAATAGAACATATATAAAACCTTCCGCCAAATAGCGGTTCGATTTATATCGAACTCGTGCTAAATGTCGATTACATGTAGAATCGATGGGGCAAGTTTCAATTAGAGGGGACAGATAATGGAGAGCGGATGGTAATTGTATTTGGTCCAGGCGGGAGTCGAACAGCTGAGGCTATAGCCGAACCGGCAGCGAAAAATTCAACTGTATCCGAGCCAACACTCCATTGCATATTCAAAGTCATCAACTGAAATGCATCTGGCTAAATTCCATCTCATGTCGTAATTGTGGAAGACATCTCTAGTAAATAATAAATTACAGTTTATTATATTATCCAACAAATATGACAATTAGTCCAGGATCCATGGTCCATTTTTGGACTTAATTACAATCAAGCTGAATCTTCGTGAATAGCTTCGTTTCGATAAGACGCCCAACAATTTCCTGTGCGAAAATTCTCGATTGTGGTACCTAACAGAGGCAGCAATGATAAAATATGTCGATTTGATGATTCTCAAAAATGTATTACTAACTATAATATAATTGGTTTATTGAGAAATAATACACTCTGCCACTATCTTGGGCAATGAGTATTAGAGCTAAAAGAGATCATTCATTCCATATGTACATAACAATAAAAATAACATAAAATAATAATAATAATCTTGGCCACATTCATATCTATATACAATATTTACATACTGCCCCTGGGAACTCCGAATCAAACCCCTACACCCAGAAGTGGGTGCCGAGGCACAATGCCAGGAGATCCCAGCGCCTCTCAGTCAGCCGCGTCACCAGTCTAGCCAGTGGAGACTGAGTGAGGACGCTAGAGCCACGCACTCTCAGGCATGAGTGGAGAAGCTGGCCATTGCCAGCACTCCAGATGTATTTTCATAAGAGATCTCTCGGCCACTGCCGCCTCAACCTACGAGGAGGGTTATAAGGATGGTTGGTACTAGATAGGGATTGTGCCAGGGGGTTAGGAAGAAGAGCAAGTTTCTGGTGGAAGGTTGAGAATTTGGATGGGATGAGATCAAGGACATAAGGGATCTTGAGGTCGTGATGTAAGGTCTTGTTTGTAACATAAAAGGGAGCATTGACTATTGTTCTAAGGACTTTGGATTGAAAGGATTGGATACGTTTGATGTTCGAAAATTTAGTAGTTCCCCATAGTTCAATTCCGTAGGTCCTCATCGGTTTGAGAATAATCTTGTAAATTAATAGTTTGTTTTCAACGGAAAGTTGTGATGTTCTGTTCAGTAGTCTATATAACTGTCCGTATCTTCTGTTGAGCTCTTGTCTTTTAAGTCGAGTATGTGGGTTCCAGGTAAGTCTTTTGTCTAGTAGGAAACCCAGGTACCGGACTGTGTCGGAACTGGGAAGTGGTATAGAGTTAAAATGAACTTGTGGACAGGATCTGCGACGGAGGGTGAAGGTGACGTGCTTACTTTTGAATTGGTTGACTTTGATACGCCAATTGGCGCACCAATGTTCGATTAAGGAGAGGTGTCGTTGTAGATGGGCAGATGCCAGTTCTGGGTCCGAATGGGTTGATAGTATGGCAGTATCATCGGCAAAGGATGCAAGGAAGGTAACAGGATCTAAAGGTATATCGGCTGTAAACAAGATATAGAGGATAGGACCTAGGACACTTCCTTGAGGTACGCCGGCCTCGATTGGATAACAAGTGGAGAACTCTGGACCACAGCGGACTCTGAAGGAACGGTTAGAGAGATAGGATCTAAGGATTAGATATAAGGATTGGGGTAATTGGGTTTTTAGTTTGAAAAGCAAGCCATCGTGCCATACCCGGTCGAATGCCTGAGCAATGTCCAGAAAGGCACCGTATTACTAACTAGGGTTTTTTTTGTTAAATCTCAAGATAATTAACTAAATTATTTGAAAAAATATTTGTTCTACAAAATGTATGGTTTGATCAAAGAGTCCCATCCTTCCAATATAAATGAAAAAAAATAATTTTTTTTATGACCTCGTTATCGATACATGTTGGAAGGAGGGGACTCTTTGATTAAACCATACATCTTGTAGGACAAATATTTTATCAAATAATTTAGATAATTATCTTGAGATTTAACAAAAAAAACCCAGTTAGTAATAAATTTTTGAGTATCATCAAATCGACATATTTTATCCTTGCTACTTCTGTTAGCTACCACAATCGAGAATTTTCGCACAGGAAATTGTCGGGCGTCTCATCGAAACGAAGCTATATGCTTGTGCAAACAAACGTTGGTTTGGAAACAATAAATATTCAAATATAACTTAATATATTTCTTAATGAACCAGAAAGGTTCTACACATCGTAATCAACTCAATGAATCGTAATTCACAAGATTAGCCTCCCATCTAAGTTTAATATTCATTTCAGCACAAATTAATTTATAAAAAAGATACTTAGTCACTAATACTAATTCAATCTGTATTTTCAACTGTAACATTGTCTTTACTTCAATTATATAAATTAATTACTTAATTAAGTAATAGTTAGTTAGCTTGGTTTACGTCAAGGGTTGTACAGATGTGTTATTATCTTAGATCAATCAACTGAGAAATACTTCCCTCATTTAAGTGTAGCCGTTTTATAGAGGCTGAATGAGCCTCGTGAGGATCAGTAGATCCCACAGGATCGGTCCATAGCGAATATCAAAATAAATATCAACCATAACCTGTTTTGAACCAATACCTTATTAGACATACAAGCCGAGCTACCAATCTTCATAGGTTTGTGAAGGCACGCGAATACTAATTTTCATAGAAAAATAACTATTTCAGTCAATACTAAATATTTCGAGATAAACCATCACAATATTGCTTACGATTATCATTTGATAAGATGTATTTAGCAATCTTAGAACTGAAAATTAAATAAATAAAGAATAGATCAACATTTACCTAATACAATGTACTTATACATACAGAAAAACTCAAATTTATATAAACAAGATCGAACGAAAACAAATGAAAGGTCTTGTATTCAGTACAAGATAGAGGCTGCAGTATTTCTAGTTCTACAATTCTACCGGGAGGTGACTTTCCCAAGATCAGATTCAACCGTCAGGTTTTTCTGCTAATTATGGTAACCACTTATTGGTAGCTGGTTTCGCCCCAGGAGAATCTGCTGATCCCACAAGGTCCATGCTGTTAGCAGATTAAATAATTTGGTTCCACAGATGCATCTTAACCATGGTTAAGGTCATTGATGAGTATTAAATATACAATTAAGGTAAAACGATTTTGTGTACTTGAAAAAAGTTTGAACTTCTTGAATGGGAAACTTTTTTTGTCATTCTAAATTGGTTCTTCCTATCACCGATCGTAAAAAGGCCGAAGCATTGTTATCTATAATCAAGCGGCACACCTAAAATGTAGATTCACTTTGAATAATGTGGCCCAAACAAGTCATTAAACCGAGTCTAAATTGAATCCCAACTCGGAGCGAAAGAAGACTAATGCCGAGGGAAGGCCTGAGTAACTTCACAGTCAAGATTAAGCGAGTACTCTTCTTGTCTGTCTCCTCCATTTTCCGACCCCTTCTATAGTCTTCTGCTTCATCCTCCATCTTGGGACATCAGTCATCCGGGACCTTCCAGTGATATAGTAATGATATCAATGAATTATTCTAAACGATTCCGCCCGAAGCGAATAAAGATAAAAAAAATCATTAATAATGCATAGAGAGAAAAGTTATCAACAATGCGATATGGAATAACTTACTATGTATCACAAAATGGGCTTGTGAATGCACTTATGAATACTAGATTCATAACACCTTGTCCGTTTAATCAATAGTACTAAAATATGACCTATAGGTTGCCTAGTTAAGGAATACAAAAAAAAATTTGTTTCTCTTATACTTTTTAATATACTGACTTTTTAATTAGCTGTAGCATTGAAATGGTATATGTCAGGACGAACCTGAAATCACATCAATATTCCCATGGGGGGGGGGGGGTGACCCATGAAGAGTATTGTGTTCGATACACATTAGAGACTGTAGTGTTTCCAAGCCAAGTTGATTTGGTCAAGATTACCCTCAACCGCCAGGTTTTTTTCTCTAATTATGGGTACCTAATTTATAGAGGCTGGATAAGCACTAGTAGATTCCCTAGATCCTATGAGTCTATTCACGGCTCTTAACAAAATTTATAATTTATCTGCCAGAGTCGCTCTATAACACGGGATCTAGAAATTAGTAACTTTTGTACCTTTTGTACTAAACTTTTTTTTCTGTAACGCGATCCAAGGAATCAAAAATTAAAAAAAAACCTTCACATAATTGAAAATGTTAGTAGTTACTTCGGTCTTAACTTTTAAACCGTTTGTAGGATAGAAAATTTGGGCGAATAGGTCTACATCAACTATGGGTTGATAGAGAGATAGTTTTTTTAGAGGTTAAGAGCAATTTATGTGTTAAAAGCTATATATTACATGAACTTCATAAATCAATAATGAATCAGAACTTGCTTTTGCACGTGGACAATATCGGGAGTACAGCTAGAGTAATTCCAATTCACACAATAAAAATGGAACTGTTTTTAATTACTTTATGAACGCAGAGATAGAAGATAAAATAAATTTAAATAATAAAGTTTCTAATACTATAATAACTATTTCCAAAAACAGCAGTTATTTTAGTGTTATATGTCCAAAAATAACATTACGTGAATTTCCTAGAACTATGTTATGAGAGGCCGAGCACTGACCCGAAAAACACGACGGAGGCAACATTTTAGGCTCGACGAAACCTATTTGTGATAATATCCACAATAATAATAGTCACAATGCCCCACCACCCAATATCATCGAAAGCTCGCCTGTACTTGCCCAGGAGAGAAGGAGGACGTGGCTTGATAAATATCGAAGAAGCTTGCCGCAGACAGGAAGTGGCCCTACGCAGATATTTCCTCACAAAAACAGATGGAGTTTATGTCACTATTTCAAGGTTGGATTCTGGTCTAACTGCACTAAATCTAAGAAGAGATGCGAAACCAGTAGTTCTTACAGAAAATGAACGGTTGACAGAATGGAAAACAAAGTCTTTACATGGTAGATTCTATCACAAATTAAATGATAGCTCCATTGACAAGGAGATGTCAGTTGGCAAGTATTCTCCGAGACAGAGGGGTTTGTTATCGTCATTCAAGACCAAGTTATCGCCACCAGATCATATAGAAGGCATGTCCTAAAAGACGCATCAACGCCAGATAAATGTCGACTATGCTCGGCTACATTGGAATCAATCCAACACATCACTGGTGGATGTGGAGTGTTGGCTGGCACTGAATATCTCCTGAGGCATAACAATGTTGCCAAAATTTTGCATCAAGCCCTGGCGGCGAAATACAACCTTCTAGATGTAAAAGCGCCATATTGTAAGTATCATCCCAATAAACTTCTACAAAAAGGTCCTCTTAAGCTATATTGGGATGAGTCTATTATAACAGACCACATTGTGCATCATAATAGACCAGATATCCTCCTTATAAAGTCGAGTGAGAGGAAAGCAAGTATAATTGAAATTGCAATCCCTAACGACAATAATGTAAACTCAACTGTTGGTGAGAAACTTCGAAAGTATCAACCACTTGTGGCTGAGCTTGAGGAGCTATACCATCTGGAAAGCGTGGTGGTAACAACTATTATAATCTCCACGAATGGATTGGTTCCTAAATCCACGGTGGAGGGCATTGAGAAACTGGGAATTCCGGTCGAGGTTTTAAAGGAGGCTCAACAGTCAGTTCTCCTAGACACAGCCAGGATCGTCAGAAAATTTCTAAATGTTTAGAAATTTAGAGATGAAAAATATAAAAATCAAAAAATAATAACTGCAGATGGTTGGATTTGTCCCCCGTCTCTGTTTTGAACCCGCAAATGCGAGGGAAAAAAATAGTAACAATTAATATGTATTATCAACGGTAACAACTAAATGTATGAGTGATTATTTTGATAATTTAACATACTTATATGTTGAATTTTATTTTTTATTAGTGGAAGGGATAAAGAATATTAAATCCATAAATTCTGTGACGAATCAAATGTCAAATGTTATTTATAATTTTTATATACTTAAATAATCACAATAGCATAAAAATAAAAATTATAAGTATAAAATTGACGTACGTCAACCAGATCCCAATTAAAGTAATGTTTAATGAACATTCTTCCCCATATGCACAACGCAAAAATTGTGAGTACGGGGGATGTCGGATCGGTGAAGAAAATGGATTTGTCTGGCCTGGTTACGAGCCCTGGTATCTCAGTTTGAAGGTTGCCCTGCTAGAGATGCGGAGGACCCGAGTTTGAATGCCGGCCAGGACAAATCTTTTCTCTTCAAAACAAGAATATTTATAATTAAAATAATTTGATATTTCAACATACTTCTAGATTGGAATTTATTTTGTAAGAGTAATGTAAGAGGTAAGGAATGTCCAATACAAAACTTTAAAATTCAATGATGAATCAAATGTCAAATATTATTGTTTTTGTAAAAACGTTTTGTTAGAACGATCAGAGGTGACAACGGTGAACCCAGATCTGTTTTTGTTATTTTTGTTTATTGTAACATAGATAAACAATACTTTACAAATCAGACACAAGTAAGTGTCTTAATCTATAAAACAGAATTAGTTAATCTTTGGATGCATTGTCAACATTTCACAACATTGATCAGATCAAAAAACTATTTAAAAAAAATGTATGTATTGACACCATGCCACATTTTGGTATTTGTTGAGAAGAGCCAATCTTTCATAACAGTTAAAATTTGTTTCTTCGTTACTTAACATAAAATCGAAATAGCTTAAAGAAAATTAATCACATTGTTATTGTGATTGATACGATAAATACATTAGTTATATACCTATAAATAAATAAAGTCCTTTTTAAATTATCAGATGTACTTCCAAATCCAGTCACCGGCTTTGTTATAGTTAAAACATTTATTTTCCCCTGTGATAATGATAATTTCCGGCTATATACGTATATTGGCCTGACAAACGATATATCGATTCCCGATTCCATTATTCAAATAGTATCTTATTCCCATAAGCCTAACAGAAGATACCACCCTTCAACCTTTGAGATAGCCCTACATCAGCCAGGCATATAGGCAGGTAAATAGGAGGTATATAGAAGGTATATAGCTAGCAAAGTAAGGGTCTTACATCCCGTTCCTTTTGGTATTAACCTTCTGACCCTTATCAACTACCAATTTGTTCCCAGATGTAATATCGTTTCAGATAAAACAGTTTAAAACATGGTGTTCCAGTTTGTATGTGATTACATAGTCCGAAAATCATGAAGTGTTAAGAAGATTATTATAACATACACAACTAACATAACATAGCATATAGCCGAAAAGAAAATTACATCTGAAAATCGTTCAGGTTACTATAAAAAAAACCTTATACCACTACAACCCATGAAGGGTCTGGGGTTCAGTACATGGTAGAGACTTCTTTGTTTCGTGTACAACGGTTGTGCAGGGAGGTGATTTGTAATAGACCAAATTCAAAAGCCAGATTCCCCCCCTTAATTTGAGCCCCGGGAGGATCCTAGATCCCAGAGAATCCATCTCCTGCCGCTAACAGATTAAATATAGGTTACTGTAAGTGCACTATAAAAAGATATTATTATTAGTCGTAAATCTCCCAAAGTGGAAAATGTCAAGTAAAGATACTTCACGTTTGGGACGTTCTTCTAATTTTCCCACCAGGTTTTCATTATTTGCAAGAATTCAGCTTTTCTTTCTTCGCTCCATTTCGTTCCAGCTCCCAGCGCTTTTGTCTCTGGCTTAACCTAACATTTTTAAACTTTAAGTTTAAAATTGTTGGTTGTTTTCATGTCTTCAATAGTAATTTTGGCTAATTCCTAGTCTTTCTTAATATTATGGATCCATTAACAAGGTATGCTACGTATTTTTACTATTCTTTTTGAAAGTCTGTTATCGGGAAGCCTCAGTATGTGGCTAAAGAATAAAAAAAAGATATCTATATAAAAATAAAACATCGTTAGTCCGTATCGATAACTCACATTCGTAAGTGACTTTTCCAATAAATATCTATTTATATATTTTTATTATATGCATTTAAATTTAACATAAAACGAGTTATTTCCGGTTTCATTAAGCGTTGTTCTTCAATCGTTGTAAACAATAACTCAGCTTTCCCTATTTATGAGGATTTCTACGCAGCCAATGCCATTATTCATGAAAACTGCATGGATTTACACTACGGATAAAGTTCTGCAAGAACCGGAAGACTCTAGCGGACAAGACAAATGCCGGAAGGCCTTTGAGATAAGAAGCGCTTCAGAACTGTGTACGAAGTTATAGAGACAATTGTCTGTCTAAAGTTTTGAATAAGTCTCAAAAGTTGAGCTATCAGTATTTATTTATTTTTAAACATAGATAAGATTAAACAATGAAAATGTAACTATTTGTTTCCACGTTTATTCTTTTATTTAAGTTTATAAAATCAAAACATGTACATTTCTAACTGAAACATAAAATTATTATTTCATTTTAATTCCGTAAAATTAATAATTATTTCCGTTTTTAGTGCAAAGAAAGGAGCCTAGGAGCTGGTTAATAATTTATCCAGTATCATAATAACAAATCAACATACCATTTTACTTGTAACTAGTATGTTTACTTGTACCTTGCCTGAATCCTACTAACATAGACACTTGACATTATAAGATTTATAAGTCATATAAGCTTGAGTGGAACATTTAGTTCTATAGTATTTTGTAAATCCTATTCAGATGAATCCTAACACCTAAGAGGTAATGTCTCAGGACATTATATTTTTTCAGAACTTGCAAATTTAGCGTGTAGTTGATATCCTTATGGATATTGATAGCGGCAAATAATTAAATAAATACACTTTCTATGCATTCGCACTTTATACAAGTAAGCTAATTTATCCTTTTTACTTCTTTGTCTAATTTCCATACACCTCTGATATTCCGGAGCACCCTTGCACCAACATCTATACCTTTGCTGACGATACAGCCATTATTTCTTCTCACAGAGATCCAAACCTAGGATCCATAGCTCTTCAAAATCATTTATTTGATTTAGAAAAGTGGTTCTATTAATGGCAAATCAGAATAAACGCCTCAAAATCGAGCCATGTAACCTTCTCTCTACGCAAATCTTCGTGTCCAGCAGTCAAAATTGACAACGACGAAGTACCTTCCAAAAATTATGTACGTTATCTCGGACTATACTTGGACAAAAGACTTACATCCAACGTACATACAAAATTAAAAAGACAAGAACTGACTAGACGGTACAAACAACTATCACATCTACTGGACTACAGATCTTCACTTGACTTACGGAACAAACGACTTATCTATAATAGTATACTAAAACCTATTTGGACATATGGAGCAGAACTTTGGGGTTCAGCAAAAAAAGTCCACATACACAAGACACAAACAACACAGTCCAAAATTCTCAGAAAAATTGTTAAAGCACCATGGTATATTTCGAATCACACCATAAACAACGACATGAACATTCCACCCATCGACACAATATCACCCAAACCCACTCGTTCTTCCGCTTTTCTACTCTCTGTTACCTGGACTTGATAAGGAGAGATTAAAAAGGCATTGGCCAAGACACCTACTCAACTATTGTTATTTTAATTCCAAAACTCCATGATCATGTAGAAAAGCAAAGAGAAAAACACTTGGATCAAATTTGCTGGATGCCCATTTACGCAGGCGCAAATGAAAATTAAACAATAAATAAATAAAATAATAATATTTACTATTATTATTATTATTAATAAAATAATATACGATATACAATATTTATCCTAAAACTACTTCTGCAATAATAGGTACATAAGAACCAACACCACTACAACTCATGAAGTGTCTTGGATTCATCACTTGTTAAGGAAAAAACTCTTTTTCAACCCAACATTTGTGCTGGGTGATAATCAGCCCTAGATTTAGAACATCTATTATATTTACGTTGTGTAAATGCGTACAGAAAAGTATATATCCCAAATGAATTGTACACGACTGTTAACAGAATGATACATATGCTGTTTTCAAAAATGTGTGCAAATTCCACATATATCTCAAAAGGTTATCCATCCCCAGGAATTTCAAAAATAAAAAAAAATAATGTATTATTTATGAAAATAGACTTCTTCACTAAATTATTAATTCCTTTAGTATAAAATTAAAAAGATACTTTTATAACTTTCTATCTCGCGAATTATTGAAAAAGAATTTTTTCTTCCAGTCCTTACTTTTCCGATAGTTTTTCCCTATTAGGAAGTTTCTTGAGAAAAGTCTTATTCATTCCTATCAATTTGGAGTATAGTAGATTACAAAAAAATTAAGCATAATTAAAAATTTAAACATATAATAAAATAATTATTGGTACGAAATTTCTAAATTTCTAAAGGCAAATAATTAGAAATCAAGGGTCCATTCATGTCACAATATGTATAGTAATAAATTTGAAACTATATAAAAAATTATTTCGATTGGTTGGAAAAGCCATAACCTCAAGTAACAACAGTTTGAATAAAACTAAGTGTTATTCTTTTTAAAAAAAATATCTTTTTCGCAATGTTTTTAAGAATTTGGCGTCTGGGTCATTTAAAAAATCAGTTAAAAATGTTTAACTGAGCAAATGTTCTTCTTAGGAATAATATCATTAACCTTGAAGTAGGATTGCCCCTTTCAAACAATACATACCTATATTCCAAATGAGGAATGATGACCAGTAAAATTTAAGAGAAAATTATTCAGAACTAAACTGTCCCGTTAGTTACCTTAGCTGTGGGTTGGTAACTAACGGGACACAATTATGGCATCAGCTTAAAGCATTCTGAGTATATAGTATATATGGCTTAAATACTTAGTTTAATCAACAGGTATAGTTGTATGGAAATAGCGGCTTTTAATGAAGAAATGAAAGTAATTTTTTTTTATTTAAATGACACGTCTCATCTTTATTAATACTTTGATGATAACTATTTTATCTCCTGTGATATAATCAACGCATATAGTAGGTAAATATTATGTATATACAGACAAGAGACCAAAATTTATTCTATTCCTTTTTATACGTTTAACTCAAGACCTAACATCAAACATTTACAACTACGCAGTTTAATAATATGAGTAACTCAAGGCTACTTCCTCGACCGAGTTAGACTTTTATTCGTTTTCTGTGAGGCAATTATTCCTTTATTACTCCCTGGAGGAAAGAAGAAGTCGTAAAAGAAGGCCTCACAAAGCAGATTAAGACGGAAAGGAGGAAGAATACAAATTAAAGAGACACTGAAGCATTGAAGGGCCGTAGTGGGCTACAAAAGTAATTGTATGGTCTGAGGAAGGATAGTAGCTGAGTCCTGCCTTGGAAATGTCCTTAAAAATCTCATTTTCCTACCCCCCTACCACAGAAAATAAATTTAGACTTGATAAGTAAAGGTTGTATTTAACATTCCCAAAAAAAAAATAGTTTTGAAATATTGCATTAATTAAATCGTTTATGAAAGTTAATAACATTTTCAATATCTATATGCAGAAGCAGGTTTACCTCCCTTGCTGCATAGAAGACAACATTAGGCTATAAATTATATCTCAAAATTATTTCCGCAGACAGACCACCCCATTTACAAGTACATTTTTCAGTCAAAACTCTCAGCAGCCTTTAGACAAAAACCAAACTCAACTTTTCCTCTTGCAGATGGAATTCGTACGATTATTTCAGCTCTTAAAGCGAATCCGCTATTTAAACTTGAAATCGAGAATTCACCTTGTACCCTGCAACCACCAAGAACAATACTAAATCTCTTATGTTTTTCTAAAAACAATACCACTCTTTCGGAATATATAGAACGGTTGTCTCGCCTCCTCCAAAACATTCCGGATTATTTTTTAATCTATACCGATGGATCCAAATCTGAAAACTCAACGGTTTCGTCCATTTTAACTCGCGATCAACCCTGTGTGTGAGTGTGAGTGATGTCGCTTATATTTGTTGCTGACCAATAATATATACAGATATTTTATAAAATTTTTGTAAAAGCCATAGGCGTTGATGACCTATGGGTTTTACGCCTTTAAACACCGACAACAAAAACATTTTCGATATAGCGAGGCGACCTGTGGTCTAGTGGTTTGCATAACAACCTACTATGCCCAATATTGCGGGTTCACAGCCCAGTAGATAGCTTTAGGATTTTTTGAAGAGAATAATAAATACATTAAACAAAATACATGATGGTGAGGTGTCGAGGCGCAGCGAGAAGAGGAGCGGAGATCAAAACTGGAGAATTTATATTTGAACGGGTAGATGAATATGTCTACCTAGGGACGCTGGTAAATGCAAACAATGATATGCAGCTGGAGACAGGCAGAAGGTTAGTGGCTGCTAACATGTGTTATTTTGGACTGCAGCGGCACATGAAGACACTAATAAGGCCTGTCGTCACCTATGGCTCGGAATGCTGGGCACTATCCAATAATCAAGAGCTAGCTAATGGCGGCGCATCCTCTGAAGAATATTTGGTCCAGTGTGTATAAATCAAGAGTGGAAACTAATGACCAATGCGGAACTACAAATGTTGTACCAAGAAGCCGACCTGGTCAGATTTATTAAAGTGGTGAGATTACGTTGGGCTGGACATGTGGCGAGAATGACGGATGACCAAATTCCTAAGAAGCTACTCGACGAACAGATCCATGAAAAAAGACCAGTTGGACGGCCCAAATTGCGTTGGGCAGACGGCGTCGCTGCCGATGCAAGGTGTATCCTTGGGATAAGGAATTGGAAGGTGGCTGATCTGAACAGGGATGACTGGTGGTGTCTGTTGCAGGAGGCCTTGACCCCCCGCGGGTTGTAATGCCATTAAAGAAGAAGAAGAATAAAAAAATACATGGTTGTACTGTCCTTCGGAAGGGAGGCAAAATGGCAGTCCTGGGCCTGCGTGCTATCAAGTACTCGTTAAGGACCTCTATCATAACTATGCCTGGCAAAATTTAGGGCTCTCGCTATAGCATTGCCCGATTAGCCATAGCAACATAAACAGATGTTAAATAAATAAACATTCAACAATTTCAATACAAATTTATTTTAATTTTCAATACCCTATTAAGGTACTGATAAAAAGGTATTCTTAGTTAATAATACAGAATATAGTTAAACGTTCAGTTTTGCAGACTTGGCCCCACGTCCCTTACAAATAAGAAGACCACAAGGGAAAAGTGGGCTGAGGTCCTAACAACCAAATAAATTAAGAAAATATCGCACACTATAAAATCAAGTCAGTAAAATGTTTACTAATAATGTTTAATGTTTAAAATTGCCGATTTTTTCTATTGTACTGATTCTTATTGATAGTTTTCCTACTTGTGTTTGTGCTATTCCAACTTTATTTAACAACTATTCCAACATAAGTATTTTAATATCAATTGTTTGTTTAGCTTTTTAATCTCTGTTCTGATATTTACACCTTTAATGATAATAATAATACTACAAGTAAATATACATAAATGGTACATAATGGCATGGATAAAGGCAAGTGGAGAAACTACCCAGTGCTGGTACTCAAATAACAAATTCAACTTAGAAGGTCACGAGGCCATCTTCTTTTCAGACCCCTTGAAGTATTATCGAAAATCGGAGAGGTATGACATCCACTTGGTTTGAAACAAGTGGATTTAGGTGGGAACAAAGTCTGTCATAAAAGGGCTGGTATCGGGTTTGGGCCCAATCAGGAACAATGGGACAGTAAGATCATTATGGATGACTTTATTCTTAACAAGGACCATTACGGATTTTACGGAGGATTTTCGATTCTATGGTTTGTATTCGACAAGAATTCGATTGCTTAATAGCTCCAAAGCTCTACTCCGTAAGTCCTTAGGTCTTACAATAGTTCAAGAGTCTTTTGTAATTAATTGGAAACTTAGAACGTTTGTCTAGTAAGTGATTAAGTCCCCTTGATTATTGTCAATTTATGTTTTAAATATGTTAATGGACATGCATACAATTTTAAAATCTTATTAGTTAATGACAATATATATTACATTATTTGGTTTCAAGTGAATGTTTGATTTGCCAATATTTCAATATACGTATATAGAATTTACGAAGTCTCTGATTTGTATTTAACTTGCAAGACTGGTCAACAAAACAAAAAGAAAACAAATACCGAATACTGACTGGAATACAGGAGAAGTTTATGTATACTCTTCGAAATCAAACCATCATAAACTTTTTGTATTCTAGTTTTGTTTGGATCAATTGAATCGAATATAAAGGCTTTATTCCCCGCGCGGTTCGAATAACAAAGTCACAAAATTCTGAAGTTTCTAAAAGGACACAAAGTTTAAGTCCTGAACTAGTCGATCGATTCTGAAAGGTAAACAAAACCCCTGATAGTAACAGTGATTGGTATATTGCAAGGAATTAGTTTCGTGTGTTTGAGCTTTGTGTGTGTATTTATTAAAATCACTTGCATTGAAACTTATAATTCGAGAATAACTAAATTCATAGCTATAATAAACTTAATGTGTATATTTTATAAATGTTATTGATAATTAATTAATTAATAATACTGGTACTCATTGCCTTTAAGTGTGACAGTTAAGGTCAATTTGCAACACTGCTGTTAGTTTTCAATCATAAGCAAAAAGTTAACAAATAGCGTTATAAAACGAAAAATTTATACATACATGTTTTTCTTGAATAATATTGGAATATATTATATGGAATATATATACGTAGTAAGTTTCCGGCCTGTCCTGCTTCCCCTCCTTCAAACGCGCCGGGACCTGCACGCCTATGCAGTCCCCAGCCTTTAAGGAAACTCTCCATTTTTACAATGTTTAAACTCAAGTTCCGTGCGGTTATTAAATTCTTTTGTATAGAGGGCCTTACTCCTGCTCAAATTAAAGAGCGCTTGGATTGTGTATACGGGCAGTCCTCCCCCTCGTATTCTACAGTGAAAGAATGGGCAAAATTATTTAAGTTAGGGAGAGAACGTCTAGAAGATGACCCGCGTCCTGGTCGCCCATTGGAAGCTGTCACTTCTGAAACAATCCAACTTATGGAATCTGCAATTGCTGTCTGACCAGCGACTGAAAAACAAGGAAATAGCAGCGAGGTTGGGGCTTTCAAAAAGAAGTGTTTTGAGGATCATCAAAGAACATTTGCATATGAACAAGATTAGTGCAAGATGGGTTCCAAAAATTCTTTCAGCTGCTCAAAAACAGGAACGAGTTCACTGCTGGAATGAATTTTGGCGATTTAACACCGACGAAGAGCTCCAAGCAGCAGTTGAACAACATTTGAAGAAGAAAATGGTCCGGGTGAAGGTCAATAAATTTCTCTTAAATAGGGAGAAATGTTTATTAAATAGCCGACGTTTCGACCCACATTGCAGGCATTCTTCAGGGCTGTCGTGGGTGGGCGGTATAAACTCGTCAAAAGTTCTAATCACATTCCTATCTAACGTTAAACTGTTTTACGTTAAAATTATAATCAGTTTTTCGGTTTGTTAGGGATGTGATTAGAACTTTTGACGGACTTATACCGGCCCCCCTCCCCATGACAGCCCTGAAGAAGACCTGTGGATCGAAAAGTTGGCTATTTAATAAACATTTCTCCATATTTAAGAGAAATTTATTGACCTCCACACGGACCAGTTTCTTCCACACATATATATTATTTATATTCTTAGTTTCTTTATTTAAAATTGAATGTTAATAGTCTAGATCAAAAGGCTAATAAATTATTATAAAGAATTGGCTATTTTATGTCACAAATGATCATCATTAATACTATAACATGTATTACAATGTTGTGGAAAATCATAAATTCCAATTAGTAATAAAAAAAAATCGTGCTAAATTAAAATAAAACAATTCATCTTAGACCCTTCCAAACAAATCATAATATTGCAAAATTAAAAAAAAATCAAGATTTAATGCAAAACTGTTTAGCCCTTTTTCGCTTTTATTATACTTGGATCGATATTTTATTAGCATAACGGCTAGTTATATGTAAAATGAAAATAAAGAAATGAAACTTGTTCAAATAATTCCTATGGTTTAGTAGAAATTTGATTGTTTTTGCTATCTAAAAAATGTAAACTTGTACTGGGTTCAACTTCTCAAAGTTGAACCCTTTTCAAATTCGTAATTGAATTGTAAAATTAATTGAAAATTCATAAATTTCAAGGACATATCATTTTTAATAAGAACCTAACTAGTGGAGATAATTGGCATATAAATTTGGAAGGAGATCGCTGTCAGGATGCGTAAGAAAACGTAATGTAGATAGCTCTTACTTTTTGCAGCATTGATTTATTGCCTTATTGTCACTATACAAACTAATTACAAAGCTCAAATTTGTAAATATTCTATACCAATTTTAATTAATTTATGATCTGATCATAATAGTTTTAAAATTAAAGATGTACCAGCATTATTAAGCATATTTATGTGCACGGGTCAACATTTATTTGTTGAATATGGTTACCATAATATTTCTATTTCAAAATATGTTTTTTTAATTTACGGAGGAGTATTCCTAGCAATGGTTATAATAGCTCTCGGTACATTTTTATATTAGTGTTGATACTTGACTTCAATAATTGTTATTCACCCCAACCATCGCTTGAAATAAATCTGAAATCTGAAATAAATGGTTTGCGCCTTTATGTAATTACGTTTATGTTTATTGTTTATGAATTATTCAACGCTACTTTATACTACTATGGGAACTCGGACGATGCTACTGCTGGAAATACTAAATTTTGCCAATCCAGATATAATTAGTATACGGTTCTTAAACGAGTCCTTGACACCTCAAAGGCTCGAGGTCCTCAATTTTACATTCCCTCCTGGGGCTCACCCAGCCACTATAAAGTGGGTACCCCAAATAATTGGAAAAATCGTGCGGTTAAGCGCTATCTAGATATTATGAAATAAAAAAAGTACTGCAGATATTTGAACATTATATTAAATTTATAATAATTACAACACTTGATAAACATTAAGTAAAGGTTATAATTTTGTGCATTAGTCTAATAACTGCTGGAATCTTCTGGCCAGGGGTGGTTCCCATGGATACTCCCAGTGCTGACTGTATCAGGAATATGACACTAGAATAAATCACTTTACTGGATTACCGTTTTCCAAGAAACAGTACAGTCTCTTCTACGTATTGAACTCCAGTGTCTTCAAGGGCTATACTGGTACAGGTTAAATTATGACATTAATACTTTATTAATAACTTTTAGACACATTTTTAAAACAATCTACAGACCTTAACTAAATTAATCTATAGAAGGGTTGTAGCTCCTCGCGAACAAATAGCGCTTGAGAGTAATCTTGAAGGTTGATTACTTCTTGTACTTTACATAAAACTCCAATTTAGCCTCACTCAGCCCAGCTTCCTGGGATTTGGGTCGGAAAAGAAATAAGATTGAAGTGTATTCCCCAAAGTTTCGGCTCCCTGTATTCCAATTACTTTTTTTTCGGATCTAACACAATCGAATTCTTTACTTTTTAACTAAATGTAAAAACAAGTGTTTTAGCTATGCTTTTAAATCAATATTTTAATTTTAATAAATATTGAAAATATTTTAATATAGTTTATTTAAATAAATAAAAAAAAAAATATTTAATTTTGATTAAATATAATTAATTTCACCGATTTCAGACACATTTCTAGTAAATTAAATTTAAGTAAACTATTCATTGTGGCATATTTCTTTCGAATTATAAAGAATAGAAATATCTATAAAATGTTTATAAATTCAAAATTTGATGTATTGTATTTTACGAACCCACACCATAACCTACTACATCAAACATAATGTAAATAGAACATCTTTAATAAATTAAAAACAATGGTCTTTATTATCAGTATGTGGTAATTATTGAAAATTTGGTGAAACCTTGAAAATCACTTGGGATCAAGACTGGATAACTCCGAAACTTCAAAAATTGGCTTTTTCGCGAATTTAGTCAAGCATTTTGGCTAGCACGACAAATATTTTCTTGTGGTAGATATCCGATTCTGAACCTTCAGTTTAAGTATTTATTTATGTTTTCTTAAGATAGTCATCACTAATAGTTTTTTAACAATAATCAGTTTAATTTGCCATTGAATCCTATTTAATTTTCATTAAAAATAACAATAATATATAACGAAATTTTGAAAAAAAAAATGTAGAAATTTCAGTAGAAATATTAAAATTAGAAATGATTAAATTATTTTAAGTATATAAAAATAAATACTTCATTAGTTGTTAATTAATTGACGTAACGCGTGGTAAATTTTGTTATTTGTAATAGAAACACGAAATTGTAAACTAAATTTTTAAAATCCATTTGAGACAGTAGTATTCAAAATATAAATATAATATTTTTATTTTGAAGAGAAAAGATTTGCCCTGGCCGGGATTCGTACCCAGGCCGTTCGCCTCTCCGTGGCGGTGCTCTAACCAATTAAGCTACCAGGAATCGCTTCTCCCAGTCAGGCAAATCCGTTCTCCTCGCCGATCCTAATACCCCGTGATCTCGCAATTTTGCGATGTATACACGAGGAAGAATGTTCATTGAACATTACTTTAATTAGGATCTTGTTGACTCACGCCATTATATTATTTTTTTTAAATGACGTAAGTCAACAAGATCTGAATTAAAGTGATGTTCAATGAACATTCTTCCTCGTTCCGGGCGGACAACCCGGGTTCGAATCCGGGCCAGGCCAGGGCAAATCTTTTCTCTTCAAAATAAAAATAGTTAAAAAATAAAACAATTAATAAAAAATTATAAATATAATAGTATGGATATATAAATATACCCTCCTAATCGTCCCCCATAATTTTATGGTTTCCTGTCTAGTTTTTCTGTTTGGCTTCTAATTAAATAAAATCTGGAACATGTCCGGCGCTAGTAGTCTACAGTGCCCGCAATACACAAGATCAAAGTTAAATTTGATCGTATTGGTTCACATGGAAATATATTTCGGTAAATTATAAAATTCATGATAATCCTAATATTCAAGAAGATGATGGCAAATCTCTAGATTCGCAAAAGTTTCAAATAAAAACATATAACAGTAGTCCCCTTACTTAAAAAAAAAAACCTGTACCACTAAAACCCGTGAACGGGTCTGGCGTTCAGAACATGGAGACTGTACTGTTTTATGGACAACGGTTCTGCAAGGAGGTTACTTGTCCTAGGTCACGCTCAACCGCCAGATTTTTCCCCCTTATTTTGGGTTACCTATTTTTATAATATTTTATAGAGGCTGGGTGAGCTTCAGGAGGGTCTTAGATCATATATGATCCATCTACGGCTGCAAACAGACTAAATAATAGTCTTGTCCATGTGGATTTGAACCAGGATTTCCGGAATGGCAACTCAGTGCTCTACCACTGACCCACTCCGCTCCCCATTCGAAAGAGAACAGTGCGAAATTTATTCAATCTTTTTACGTTTGCATATTTTGTTGAATATGAAGTGATTAATTAAAAAAATATTACAGATGATTATATTCCAATTATACCTACCTAGTAAAGAATCCAAAATCATAAATAAAACAAAGTTCCATTTAAGAAATTGAAGTCGGCTTAACTCAATCCATTTTATAAGAGGGGTATCTATCGGGCGGACGAGTAGCGATAGGTTTTTTATCAAATAATCCTTTATTTTCAGAATGTTTTTCTCAGCTCTCTCTCTCGGGATACTGATATCTCTTTTCTGGAAAAACACCTTTTATTGAATTTTAATAATAATAGAAATAATATTCACATTAATTTTTGGATTTTTCAAAATTTGGTATAGGCCTAAGGGTAATAAATTTACCAAGTAGGGTAAGTGTTATCAGAACGAAGAAATATATTTATATAGTTTCCTGTCACTTTTATTAGTGCTTAAACAATTTCCTAAAGAAGTAATTGGTTGCGACAAATTGTTTTTTTAAGATTTTTTTTTATTTTATTGAAAATTTTCTTTTTGAAAAAAAATACAACAAGTAAATAGAATGATTGACACGTAATGGCACGAGATAAAGTCTAGTAGTACTAGAAATAAAAATAAATCAATTTAGTAGGTTACGAGGTCATATTTTTTTAATGCGTTAAAATTGGTGTTAGGTACTCACATTTTAAGAGGCCGAACTTCAATATCTGGCATAAGATGCCTTTAAAGTTATAGAGTTACCTCTACAGTAACATCAAGTACTATAGTACAATTAAAAAACTGTTGAAAATTTGGAAAATGGGGGGATGGTCTGTTGTAAGGCAGATAAGGGGTAACCACCTAGTTATATCATAAAACTATGTATTTGTATATTATATTTTTATAGTGAATTAAACATTCTGAATATGTGTAACAGAAGGATTGCAAGAAATAGGAAGTCAATTAAAGAGAATATTACATGAGTAGCGGTTAGACTGAGTTGTCGACTTGGGTGCCTTTAGATGTCTCCGACTCCATAATAGCGAATATATTTTGACTAGGACCGCAGCAACTCCGAGGAAGGCTTCGCTGAATAATGGAAGAGTAAACCCTAGCATCAATTTAGAACAATCCAATGTTTGATTAGAGGGAACAAGTTAGCAGGAAATGGAGAGCTCCTCCCAGCAATATCAAGGAGGTCATGGCATTACATAACTCCGACTTATTAATATGATACATGGCATCTCTTTTACGGCACAAGGTGTATTTTAAGAGAAGAATGTGGATAGGATTTTCTGGATTTCATTTGCACATTAGAAGTGGGGGGTCTAGTGATGGGGCTAACTACTCAAAATAAAAATGGATTTATTTTAAATTAATTATTAAATAGAAATAGAACGGGAGTAAGGGTTTGGGACTCCATTAGGCCATCGAATTGCTCTCGTATCCAATCCTTACAATCCAAAATCCTTCGTAAATTTTGTAATACCCCTTACTTTGTTATGAATAAAGTCAACCTTAATGACCTCAATATCTCATTTGTTGCTGACTTGGCTCGAACCTGATTCCAGTCTCTTCATGACAAACTTTATTCCCATTTAAACCCACTAGTTTCTATAACCTCTTCCACTCTCGAAAATCCTCCAAGGCGTCTGAAAAGGCCTCCTAATCTTTAATGTAAATTTTATTATTGGAAGTATTGCCACTGGGTAGTTTGTGTACTTGCTTTTATCTCTTATTAATATGTATAATTCATTCTATTTACTATTATTATAAAACAGTTGTAAATTTCAGTAAATAACTTTCTTTTTTCTTTTTTTTTTTAAATTTATTTATTGATATTTACAACTGTATAAAAAAAAAAAAAATACATCCAGTAAATAGGCTATGTGATACAAAATGACATGAGTAATGGCAAGTTGAGAAACTACCCACTGGTAGTACTCAAATCACTAGTTAAACTAAGAAGGTCACGTGGCCATCTTCTTTTCAGACGCCTCGGAGGATTATCGGGAATCGAAGAGGAAGCTAGGTTTGAAACTAGAGGGTTTGAGTGGGAATGAAGTTTGTTATGAAAGGAAAGATACCGGGTTCGGGCCAAATCAGCAACAAATGGGACATTAAGGTCGTTATGGATGACGGTATTAAATAACTTTAAAAAAGTATATATTGAATAGGTAGTAAAATGCCATTGCTATGTACTGCACTTTCTTCACTCGGAGTAGAATGGTAGTAAAATTTATTTCAACTTAATATTTAAATAATAAATTTTACATAAATAAGAACAACTTATTTTATTTGTCCCAAGTTTCAGCCTGATTATTATATTTTGATATGTTTTAAGGCCATGTCTGAATAGTTTCTAAGTTACGCACCGTTGAAAATTGGTAATTTTTTCCGAAAAATCCAAGTTTTTTTTAAATACCAATTTCCAAGGGGCGTAACATACAATCTATTAGAGCTACAGAGCCGCGATTGGGTTCAAATTGTAGCAAATTTAATCTACATTAAAAATGCTCACTTATGTTTTTTTTTAATTAAAAAACGCACTGATTAGTAGATACAGGCCAAAAACTGAGTTATCTCCGAAAATGTCGAGGTTTTTCGGCCACCAAAAGTTTTCCCATCCGTTATCTCAGTTGCAAACTTTGACTTCAACTACTCAGACATGGCCTTACAACATATCAAAATATCAAAAATGCACCTCTCATCAACTTATTGCGACCTTGAACACCTGGCCGCTGTCCTATTAGACCATCATCAGAGCTCAGAATAACAATCTCAGCCAACAGTGCAGTACCAAAGAAAATAAAACACATAGACAGGATTTTTAGGAATGAAATATTATGAACAAAAGGTTCAATTATAATTGAGAAATGGAATAATTATAAGAGTGGAATGAAATCAATGAAGATAATAAAACTTAGTAAAAAAGTAAAAAGTACAAAAGAAATAATTTTAATAAAATATATTATAAATGTCATGTTATTAGTGATAGTCAAAATAAGTTTGAAATTAGTTACTATCAAAAAGAATATATAATATATAGAGCTATATATTATTGAAGATAGAGCTTTATACGTAATTAAAATAATAAAAAATTATATAACCATACTTGAAAAAAAAAAGGATAGAGATAAAGAGAATGAAGGAGAAAAAATATTATAAATTAGAACATACCAGTGGGATATAGAGGGTAAGAGGAACTAAACAAATTTATAAAATTATTTAAAAAAATCTATTAGCTTAATATAATATTTATTTATGTTTTCTTCCTGAATCTGGCAAATACCATTCTACCCCTCTTATAGAGTTGCCAAGCAAAAATAAAATTAGTCTTAGATAAAGTATTTTAAAAAGGAAAAAAACAATCAAGAAAAGTTGTATAGAGTTGTAATGGTAGCCCTGAACTGAAGGGCCAGGCACGAGACATCAAACATCAACCGCGTTTTCCGCTTGCAGCAATGGATTTAATTCGTAAAATTAGTCATGTATTTTTATCGTTTTTATTGCCATGGTGTTATTATGGCTCTAATAATTTTTCTAATTATTTTACTTATTATTAATTATGATTGACTATAAATGTTGTTTTGTTTTTTATATTAATCTACATAAAATACTTCATATTATTAGTACGCCTGAATCTTATGAGCATTTATTGCTTCCCTTAAATTGACCAGTTTAATTTTAATAACCTTCTTATTATTTTAAATGTGTCAATGCTTATTAAATTTATTTCAAAAAATGATTGAGATGTTGATTAAAGTGTACTATAAACTGACTAGGCCAAATAGCCTAAAGATTGCAACATTTGTTTTTTATTCTCTTAGATACTTAAGAAAGTAAATTACATTTAAAAAAGTCAAAGAAAATAAGAACACAGCCCATCGGTTAAGAAAGGAAAGGGGAGAAAAAAACCCAATTTTTTTGTCCTCACAACACATCACTTAAGGGCAGAGGCTTGAAAAAATTCACCAAAAGTGCCATTAGACGAGACATTTAATTCTCTCAAGGTGTATTAAGGGAAAAAAATCTAACATTTCTTAACTCTCTAGAGAGAACTACATTCAAAAAAGTTCCAGCCTTTTAAGTGGACACGAAAGTTTAACAAAGGGAAACATAATTTAAGTGTCTGAAAAAGCAGGTATTGTCGGAAGTAGATTTTACACATACATAAAAATTTATAAGTTTTGAAATGTCATCATTGTTTAACATTTTTAGAAATAACTTAGCACAATAACTGTAGACTTTTTTTTTTGGAAACACAAATTGCCTCTTTGACATGAATAAATTTCGTTAATTCCTTTTCCGAATTATTTCTCTACTATGAACAACATTTTAAACTATTAAAAATCATTTGGTGTAGTAGGTTACGACATTAGCAAACATAAACGGCATTAAAAACAAAAGGTTATTTAGATTTTTATTTTCAGAAGTCATCGTTTACCAGTTCGTGTTAAATTTTCAGTAATAGAAGTTTTCGTTAAAATATAATACATATACATTTTGTAACTGTTAATATTTAAAAAAATTGAAATTACAAAGGAATATAACTGAAACAAAACGTAAGTAATTATTACAATTTTTTTTAAATGTAACATATGGAAATGCTCTTTATTACAAACGGATGATGAGTATCAAAGCCAGTGCTGTGACCTACGAGTATATTTTATTTTTTTTAATTAGAATTAAACTTCAATATGATATTCCTTTCTCAACACATGCTGATTTAAAATATATATATAATCATTATATAAGATAAAAAATAATGACTAAATAAAAATGTATGCACACATTTTTTTCAGTACAAATGTTTCGGTCATACTTTTTTATGCGAGAAAAAATGAGTTCTATAGACCAATCTTTTGAATTTATAAAAAGGATGGATTTATACATAGATTCGTAGTAAAAAGAATATTACATTTACACTTATTTATTTTATTGTTGATTTTAATAACCGATCAAATACATTAAATATAATTTGTTTATGCTAAATAGTAGCAAAAGCTTGCCATTCGATATTAATAATAAGCAATAGGCTATAGTTTATTAAAACGCCTTTCACTTCAAAGCCATTTAAATGAGATGTTAATACTACAGTATTTTAGAGAGTTTCAAAATACTTTTCAAAATAAGTCAACTCACAAATTTTAAGTAATTTTTTTTTTAGTTAGTCTTTTTGGCAAAAGACTATTAATACATACTTCTAAGTATATATTCTATTATTTTTGTACACATCTGTTATTCTTGACCTAGTCCCTGAATATAATTATTTTTCTATTCTATTCTAAGTGAAGGGTATTTAAAAAAAATTTTTGAGAAACTCATTTACTGCAACCTACACAATTTAATTGACCCCATCATATTGTATAAATGTAAATATATAGATAGTAGTAATTTTGAATCATATTTATCGAAGCCAAAATATCACTTATTAAGTGTGTCAAAAGTACGCAAGATATGTTATATAAAACATATATAACAAATAGTGTTCCATAGTCAACCATGTTATTATTGTACATTTTATATTGTATTTTATTGTATAGTGTTTGTAAGCCAATGGTGTATATTTTTCAAATTTAAAATTTAATACTTTGTTACTTAAAGGCCTTTCCAAATATTATTAGGATATTATGTAAGGTAGCAGGGTATACAATATAAAAATACTGTTGTATGTAAAGATATATATATGCACTTATATATAGACATATATAGTGACAAGAGAGAACTGACCAGCTGATGGCAGAGCGGAGGACGGTCGGGGACTGAGCTGGTCCAGGGAGCAACATGTGACGGTTGCCATAGTAACGGCCGCACCCATCCCCCCTCTTCCCAGCAACTTCTCTCTCGACTTTATGTAATTGTTAATGTTTTTTAAATTTTTATTAAGATATAATGAAAATAATAAACCTCCACTGTAAATGGTTTAAGTTTAAGAAAATCAGGATGAATTCTGAAGGTGATTATGTTGACTGTGGCCTTGAGACGGGAGCCCTAAAGCGCAATTAGTATTAAGTTCATATTATAAAGAATTAAATTCAATTTGAAACTTTTTACATTTCCAAGATCGGCAATAATAAAATGGAGGAACTGTAAAAAGTGGCAAAAGTCGAGAAACAATTGCTTTGGACAAGCATCCTTTTATGTTTTTTTTATTAATGCTTTTTTAATTGTGTGAAATACATATAACAATAATAACTATTAAAATAAATAAATTCTTTATTCTACATTTAAAAAATGCTAAGATATCCCGGATGCTTACTAGACTTCGTTCAATCGAACGCCTATAGAAATAATCAGTTTGATGGTTTTCTTGTTGCGACCTCAACACAACTCGTCCCTTGGCCTTCGATATGTTTCTGTAATTATGGAAATCGTAAATTTTTTATTTAATTCTGATATTGTATGATCATAGTTACAAGCTGAGCCAAGTGATAAACATTGGAGGAGTAGGCCGAGGAGTAGATGGGAAGATCGCGTTTAGAATAATATAAAGGATTTGGGCTCAGGTATTTGCAAGAAGAGATAGGTGGTAACAGAATCCACCCTTCGGGTTCGCTAAGCCTGATTATTATTATATCATCATATCATAGCCTATTAATTTCTCGAATAAAAATAAAATTTTGGTTATTTTTTAATTTTATGGGCCTGTGTTCAATCTTATATTGATAAAATGGGGTCAATAGTGGTCAATTTTCAAATATATTGAATTTTGTATACATATATTATTGTAGGTATATATTCATTCATTTATTTATTGACCGAACCTCAAGAATCCCTAAAAACTATATAAATAGTCGAGAAAAATGCTTATATTTATACATGCATGCATTCAAGATCACACATATTCGCAATATTGATAAGACAATATTAAAAAAGGAATAAATAATATGCACTTTAAAAAATATGACAAAATATCTTACCCTCAAAACAACTCTATTGAATGAACATGCATAGACAAATCTAATTTTCTAGCTTAATTATAATATATTATCTCATGAAACTAGGAAATATGATATATAATAAAGTCATAACATAACCACAAACAAAAAAACTTAGGTAAAAGAATAAAAAATATATTAAAATTAATGTGAATATTTAAAGTGTAAAGTTGTAGTTCTAAAATATGTTTTTTCTTCTTGGAATAAACTCTAGATCAGGCGTCTTTAGTTTACCCTTTCAATTGGAGCTTTTGAAATTCTTTTGCCATCTAGTTGGTCACTTTTAAACCTTTTTTTTGGATTTTGTCTTCGATCTCCGCCCCCATAGTTCACTTTTTCATACGTAAGGAAACAGAAGTTAAAATAGAAAAATGTTTTTTCAATAGAAAGAGCTGTCTTACCTTTGATATTTTACTGTAAAATTATGACAGACCAATTTATTAACAATTAATACCCCTGACCTACTATGTCAAAAGTAACTTTGGCCAATGTTGATTCAAATCATAATCCCAACGGAAAGCCGTTTCTCTTTTTATTTTTATTTTTTCTATTTTAATTTAACTTCATAGATGAATTAAAATGATATTTAATTGATATATATATATCAATCAAATCGAAAATATGATTTAGGTAAATAGTATAAATTAAAACGTGACAGTCTCTATCAGAAAGAGGCAAGCGTAAATAAGCAGAAAGATTAATAACGAAACGAAAAGTAGGGGGAAATCTAGCAGTTGAGGGTGATCTAGGACATATGTACCATGCACCGAACCCAAGGTTCTTCGTGGTTTGAAGCAGTACAGGTTTTTTTTTATACAGATTGAAAAGTAACTGGTAATTTAATTTGTAAATAACCTGTAGAAGTAACTGGCGTGCCCTAAAGCAAAATATACACAAAATTTATTTATTTATAAATGTAATTAAATATAGGTAAATTTTTTTTTATTTCAAAAATAAACGCCCTATGTTAATCTATTTAAACTTATTGCTAATACCTCTATTGAACAAGTTGCACGTGTAGAACAAACACTGGAAATAAAGGAGTCAAAGCTCCTCAGTCGGACTTAAAACACGCAGTCCCTAAGTCCGCCATTATTTCAAGGAAAAGAGATAAAAATCGGCGGAAAATCGGCTTTTCTCCAGATTAATGGAACCCGGGAAATGAATACTTGAGTCGGGAATCTTCAATGGGGCTTTAATCGTTTCTCAACCTCACCCAGTGGAAAAAATTATCTCTTCTCTTGGGAGAAAAAACTTCGAGTTCAACTAGCAATTAAGTCGAGATATATCGATAGCTTACAGGTGCGAAAATAATGTTACTGTAAAATATCGCGGAGTTATGTAACGTGGTGACATATAGCGCCATATATAACCTTAATGGCATGCCTCCTACCGCTTCGTGTGACAAATAGGTCCTGCGGTGTCTTCCCGCTAGCACGATTTTCCAAGCATATGATTATGGTTATCTTTCGAAAAAAAAAACCTGTTCCACGACAGCCGAGGAAGAGTCTTTGTATATTAGAGACTATACTGTTTCTAGGACAACGGTTGTCCAGGGAGGTGATTTGTCCGACACCACGCTCATCCGCCAGGTGTTTCTCCTCGATTAAGAGTATCCACTTTAATGCGGGATGAGCCTCATAATGATCTACAGATCACACAAGGCCCATGTATCATTGTTAAAAAATTAAATAATTTATCTTAAAAAAAACCTGTACCACTACAACCCATGAAGGGTCTGGGGTTCAGTACATGGTAGTGACTGTACTGTTCCATGGACAACGGTTCTGCAAGGAGGTGACTTGTCCTAGGTCACGCTCGACCGCCAGATTTTTCCCCCTTATTTTGGGTACCCTATTTTTATAATATTTTATAGAGGCTGGGTGGGCCCCAGGAGGGTCCTAGATCCTATATGATCCATATCCCGCTGCAAACAGACTAAATAAAAATCATGGTCTGCAGCGGGAATTGAACCAGGATTTCCGGCATGGTAACTCAGTACTCTACCACTGAGCCACTCCTCTCCCTAATTTATCTTAAGCTCTGTTAAAAATGGTAGGGGAGTGCAATCGATAAATTCTACACAAATAGTACAAATTAATTATATTATGCCAACGATGTATAATTTTTATGCCATTATCAGGAATAAAACATTAAACCAATACATTTTGCTTAAAATTTTAATACACATTATAAATTTTGGTTTATTCTCAGCCCTTTTTCGTGCATTTAAAAATAATATAGTTTGATTATCAGATTTATTTAATTGGAAAAAATTAGCATTTATCCGTACATAGAATATTGTCGATATTCAACAATTGATTCATATAAAATTAGGGACACTTTAATTTTGTGTAGTCAAAATAATGCCTGGAATACAGCTGATTTATTCTATTGGTTTGGACCATTGCATTCATAACTTAACGCAGCAGAGTGTGTCAGTCATCAACAAATATTAGATTACCATGTTTTGAAGTATTCTTTACAATATTTTAGAAATCTAAACATGACCTTTGTCCACCTAGCTTGTATTAATAGAAACACTGTGCGTCGTTTTGATGTTACAGTATAAAAAAACATTTAACAGCTATCAAGCATTATTATCCGATTTTGATACAAAGGCTTCGTAAGCCAAAATCCTGCAGAACGAAATCTGTAAATCTATTCCATTGCAAAAAGATCAATAGGACGAAAGCCTTAAGGTTCCGGTTTTTCGCATCCGGAAAATATATGCTTTCGAAAGGGAGGCTAGAAAAATCGAATGCTTTCAGATATTCAGGTTGAGGAAAACTACAATTTCAAAGAAAATATTTTGAGTCCTAATTTATATAACCTTATTAAATTTGATTGTTACAAAACAGAACTGGTATATTATATTATGTTTCTAAATGGTAGGACCGAAATAAGGCAGTTGCTATGCGGGTCATAGAAAGGACATAGAATGCGAGGGCTAAGGAATGAGTCCTCCGAAGGACCAAGCAGGAAGCCTTCTTGATGAGACTAGCAACCGTATTGTTATTTTATACAATGTGGACTGATTCCTTGGAATATATTTTGTCAATTTATGTTTCGTTTATATATAACAATATATAATATTGTATATAATATTTATATAACAATAACAGTAGGGGCTGTTTGGGCTGTTGATTGTGGGATGTATTGCACTTTTTTCTTCGAGATGTGATTTATCTAACTCTTTTTGTGTATTGATAATGCCTGAATAGACGAAACGTCGACTGGTAAGTGTTTCTTTTACTCAAGAATTTTGAAACATAAGGCTTTGCATTGTGGTTTTTTCATTTGCATTCTTATAACAATAACATTCTTTATCTATATACTATACGTATATTGGAATTCCGATAAATAATTGGAAAATTAGTCGCTAAAGCACTGACTGAAGACTGTGCTAGAAACAGTTGAGAGGCAACTAGAACCTTATTCGACATATTTGCTCATATGGAAATCAACAATAAAGGTTTCCAATTTGAATCTCAGATTATTTGAGCTTTGGTTTGAGATACCAAGGAACGATTTGCGACACGTCCAAATAAAAAAAAACGTTTAACCCACTAAATAAAGTTAATCAGAAACATTTAATAAGCAGTAAACTTAAACTGTCGTCTATAAATGATCATAATATGTGCCCCCAGCGTATTATGCCTTCGTAATTTATTGTCGAAGAGCATCAACTATAGAGTACCTCACTGAATGCCATAAAATGCAATGAATAGAAGTTTGAAATAAAATAAAATTGAATTACAAGGCAACACAATAATAAACAGAGCACTGCAAAGTACATAAACATTTCCATATAAGCTTTTGGGAAAACAACTAAAAACTTGAAAGTCATTAAAAGTAGGCTTTAAAATTAAGCTCTCGAGTTTAATTAATGAAATATATTGGAATTTGACTTTTATTATAAAACCCCTAAAAATAATCACTTTAATACTTTTATTTTTAATATTAATTTATTAATACCTTCCATTTTTCATTTATTTTTATTTTTGGAGCTGAAAAACGAATGTTAAGACAAAAACATCTAATGAACAAATGAAAAAAGAATAAATGAATGAACGCTTTACAATTAGGATGTAGTCCTTTTAATACTCCTTCTAGATGAAAATTTAAGAAAACAACCTGTTGTGTATTGATTTCGCTTAGCATAACGAGTTACACTGAATGAGCAAATACATGTTACACCTACAGCAGGTGTTACATAAATTATACTATGTGATTTACTATCACTAACAAAATCTAAGAGTTTTTGTGTTTGTTTTTTTCTTCAGATTTAACCTCCTTTTCTGGTTTTGTTAAGGCAAGCAGAACCAGTTGATCTTTCTAACCTGAGTAGAAGGCTGAACTCGTTCAAGCGGGCTACAAGTCTGGATTGCAATATAAAGTTTTTATATGATGAAAACATTATTGGTAACTCTAAATATTAAAAAGAATAAACGTCAGAAAATTTGTCTACAATCATAATTTTATTCGTGGGGCCATCTTCATCACTATCAATCCTCCAATGGTTAATTGAAATGGAGAAATTTGAAAATGATATCGGACTATTGGCGCATCAACCGCTAAATTTTCACCAATTGTGAGCGAAATTAGACGGACTGTTAACGATATAGTGGCACGTCAATGAAATTTATCAGTTTTATACTAACTCGTAGATCCCCAAAAGTGGAAGGTGGAACTATATCAAATTGATATGGAAGAATCTAGGCTCCAAAACTTATTTCCTGAAAAAATTCTTCAAAGTGTGTCCGTGACCTATGGTGTAGAGCTTAGAAACCTTTACAAAAGTTAGCGGGTTTGCAGCCCGGTTAAAGATTCGTATCCTAATTAAACTTGGATTGGGAAAATTTAGGACTTCAACTGCTACATCATTCGTTCAATAAGCCATAGCAACATAAAGTGACGTTTTTAAATTAATGTAAAACTGGACTTTAAATTTTTGTTTTTTTATATATTGGGAAAAAACATTTTCCAGTCATCTTAACTTCTTAATTTATATAATTCCTTAAAACGTTTCGACAACTATATGTCATTATCAATCTTTTAAAATAAGTTTTCTGCATCGATACAACAATTATATATAACTTTTAAAAAAGTTATAAGTCTAAAAATCTGCATAAAGTGACGTTAAATAAATAAACAACGAACATAACCGAAAGGCCATTGAATGGCTCTTTGACGATTAGTTCTTTAAACGCCTTCTAGTTTCCGGGAAACTATCAGCTATACACTGACATTGCCAGAACAGTCTAACCATTAAAACTGAAGGGGCGTATACAGTGGCAATCAAAAGTAATTGCACAAGCCAAATATTGGCTCTACAGTTATATTGGAATGAAACAAAATTACACAGCTTTTTCAAATGAAAAATATTTTATTTAGACAAGTTTTAAAGTGTTAAAACATCAATTAAATAAAGCTGATCACTTAAAAAAAAATACAACAGAAAAAAAGGACCTTTCAAAAGTATTTGCACAAATTTAAATGTTTATGATATAATGCATAATATGTAAATTGTTTTTATTTTTAAAAACTCTGGCTCGATTTTTTCCCACTCTTCAAGCAAATCTTCTATTAGGATTTTTATGGAGGTAATGACGTATTTTCAAATCCTTTATTCTAAAATGTGCCATAAGTTTTCTATGACATTAAGGTCTGGATTTCGGGGAGGGGTTAGAAGCCTTCTGCATACATTATACAAGAGCCACTCCTTGGTCTTATTCGCAGTATGCTTAGGATCATTATCCTGTTGAAATATGTAAGAATTTTCAATCCCCAATTTTTGAGCAAAATGTTGACGTATCAATGTGCATTTAAGATGTGCTCAATCGGAACAAGTTTACCAACTCCATGAAATGAAGTGCACCCCCAAACCATAACATCACCTCCTCCATGTTTCACAGTTGGTCGAACATTTAGTCTTTTTAATTCTTTGTTAGGTTTTCGCCAAATGTACTTCCTACCATCACTCCCAAATATATTAAATTTGCTCTAGTAGCTAAATAGAACAATTCGCCTAAATTCTACAGATTTGTTAATGTACTCTTTTGCAAACTCAAGTCTCTTTCTTCTGTTAACCTCACTTTTTGTTGCCTCTTTAATTATGTGTCTGCACTCTCTGGGTGTCAATACCTTTGGCCGTCCTTTTTGTGGCTTGTTGCTGCTGGTTCCTGTCTCGTCATATTTCTTATTAATATAACAAACTATAGAAAAGCACATACCTAAGGTTTGACCGATTTCCCAATATGTTTTTCCACTATTTTGCAAAAATACACACTTTTCTCGCAATTGAAAATTCTTCTTTCCTTGGCAACATGCTTACTTAGATACAGACTAAATAAATTGCATTACAATCCACCTAATTCTGAATGGAATTAAGCTCTTAACAAACAAATACAATTAAATTTGTACAAATACTTTTGAAAGTCCTTTTTTGTGTTGGATTTTTTTTCTGATTGATCAGTTTTATTCAATTGATTATTTATCATTTTAAAACTTGTGCAAATAAAAGATTTTTCAATTTAAAAAGTTGTGTAATTTTATTTCATTCCAATATAACTTAAGGGCCAATATTTGGCTTGTGCAATTGCTTTTGACTGCCAATGTAACTATGACAAGTACTGTATTTTTGGCAATCAAAGGAAACTTTTTGGCTGTGGGAGGAAAGAAAGAAACTAAAGAATAAAAACTCTTTATTAACGAGGCTAAACGAAGTAAGAGCCTATGAATGCAGCCCCCCCCCCCCCCATTGAGCATATTGGGTTGTATTCCTTTGAGTGAATGTAGGAATTTATTTAATTTGTTGTCCTGGGAATCCGTGCACAATATTGTCTGTGCTAACTTATGTTAATATGGTTTACTAGGTAATTTAAAAAGTAGTAATCTCAAACTAAAATGTTATGCCTCTATAAAACTCTTGTTATACCAATGATTACTTATGCTTCGAAATGCTGGACCTCAAACAGAAAACTGATGCTACCACTGCTAAACTTTGAAAAAAAATATAAAGCAGAATCCTGGGATCAATTTGTAAAAATAAAAAATAGATTGATCCAGAATTAGTGAAGTTTTTATGCAGATGCAAATGTGGTAATCTTCATCAAAGTAAATCACCTCAAACAGCATGGCAGAAGAATACCTGACTGTTAGTGCCTAAGAAATTTCCATCAGAAGAAATCTATGGTATAGGAGGCCAAGGTTGTGATAGAAAAATGGTGTGACTTAGGATGCCTAATCCATGCATGGGATGTAGAACCTGGTAGGATGTAACACAAGAAGAAAGCTCCCTTACCTTCTGTAGACAAGAATCGATACTAAAACTGATAATCCATGTTCAATTTTGGAATAATCACTGCTGCAATGAGTCCATAAAATAGCTGTCAAAAGTTATGTTCTGTTGTCTAAAATGTTATGCCTGTATAAATCTCTTATTACACCAATGATCACTGATGCCTCGAAATGCTGGACATCAAACAGAAAACTAATGCTATCTCTGCTAAACTTTGAAAGAAAAATATTAAGCAGAATCCTGGGATCAATTTGTAAAAATAAAAAATACTAACATACTCAGTTATAAGATTAAAATTTTCTAAGTGATAAACGTATGATGTGTTTTTAATTATATATAAGTATATTTATATATAATTATATTATTGATGCTTCGCTCATCCTTTAAAAACAAGTTATATTAATTGATATAGTTCATATTTTTGTTGCATTTTCTGCTTTGTTTGTTTCTACTTGACATTGTAATTTGCATACATATGTAATTATCTCATTTGTATCTCTTTATATAATTATTGTAGTCCTATTTCTGTTATTTTATATTTCTTGTACTCTGTTTTTTTATTTTATTTTTTATTTTTTATTCTTTAAATGTTCTCATTGGATGTAATTCGCAATTTTTTTCTCATTAACTCTTTCTCATTTGTTATTTTAATTGTATTAATTAGTCAAATGTAATTAAAATACTCTAAGACATAATAATATAAATATTAATACCTTTATATGAATAAATAAAGACTTTATTATTGTTATTATTACAAAAAGCTTCAGTGGTTTCTTCTGGTTTAGACCGTGTAGCTGAATTTTCCGCCAACGTTTCGCCAGACATGCTGCTGGCTTCCTCAAGGCTTAGTTCAGACTCCAAGTGTCCTAACAAGTGTCTGAACTAAGCCTTGAGGAAGCCAGCAGCATGTCTGAAAACATTGGCGGAAAATTCAGCTACACGGTCTAAACCAGAAGAAACCACTGAAGCCTTTTGTAAAAATAGTGGCCGTGGAAACTTAAAAGAGTATTATTATTATTATTATTATATTCCTTCTAAATTTATAAACATACTTTCATAATTAATTTTATTTTTTATTTCAAGTTTTGTGATTGATTTAATATGATTAATTTATTTTACAGTAATATGAAATATATTTTATATTTTCTTTATAAGATATTTCTTATATACTGGACTAATCTTCTTGATATATATAATTTAATAATGAAGAAAAAACCTTATTCCAGTCAAAAATTGTTATTAAAAATTAACAAATTTGTTAATTTTTAATAACAATTTTTGACTGGAATAAGGTTTTTTCTTCATTATTAAATTATATATATTTAATATTGAGTGAGGTATCTCAGTGTGTAGAGTGCTGAATTGCTATGCTAAAGGTTCCAGGTTCGATTCCAGTTGTGCCAGATAAATTATTAATCTGTTAACACCCGTATCTGCAGTGGGATCTGCAGACCCTCCTGGAGCTCACCCAACCTCAGTAAAGTGGGTACTCTTAATTGAGCGGGAAACCGACAGTTCAGAATGATCTCAGACAAATCACCACAGCCGTTGTGTTAGAAACAGTACAGCCAAGTTCTGAACCCAAAATCCTACATGGGTTGAAATGGAACATTTTTATTTTTTAACCCCAGTTTCAAAAAATATTTTTTTGTTGGAATGAAATAGTAACAATATCAATATTATGTGAATGAATATTTAGGATACATGAGACAGTAGCACATAGATAGGAAAAAATATCTCTAATAAAAAGCTAGAGCATCACTCCAAGACGTTTTCTCAAACACCAAAAATGTTCTTAATGTTACGATTGTAAAAAAATAAAGTTAATACGAAAGATCAGTAAACGGTTTTTCAGATGTTAAATGTTTGCTCTCCTTTACAAAATGATACTAGTAGAATGAAACTACCATAGCAATCAACGAGGTATTATTAATTTAATCTTTTATTATTGTCAAATAAGATTGATAAAATCATTAAAATAATATAGTAGTCACAATTAAAGAAAGAAAAAAAGAAATATGATAAATAATATCTCTCTGCTCTGATGATGGCCTAAAAATTAGGCCGTAATATTGATACAAAATTAATATAAGTTGTATCCACAGCCTGACCTTTTTTAAAGATACATACGATCAACCATTTCCTCATCAATGTTATTAAAATAATAAATTGAGTTTTTAATATGGAAACATAACTCCTGTCACTTAAGAAGAATATAATATTTTGTTTAAAATGTTACTAGTTAAACATTGTAATTTCCAAAAATGTGCTTATCTGATATAACTTTTCTAACAAAATATCAGTGATTATTGGAAACGTTGATCCCTATATTCATCAAACATTCAAAACTGGACATAATTTTAATTTTTCTTGTCTTGAATTTCTAAAGAATTAATTAATTCTAAAGAATTATTATATATAGTAGAGTGCATTTGAACATATTTTTTGTAGTAAATGTTGTACTGTTTCGAGGACTAAGATTGGCAGGGATGTGATTTATCAAAGATCATGCTCTCTTGCCAGATTTTTTTCCCAAAATTTAGGATACCCATTATTTAGAGGCTGAGTGAGCCCAGGAGGGTCTGAATATCCCTCAGAGTCCACCTGTGGCTGTTAATTTATTAACTAATCCCTCTCACACAGCCAGATTTGAATCCGGAACTTTCAGGATAGCAACTCAGCTCTCTACACCCTCAACTACCTCGCTCCATATTTGATATGGAAACAAAAAAATCTAATTATTATTGCTTATTATTGCTTTGGTTTAAATGAATAAATTGTTTTTATTTCATTTGGATTCATACTCAGTCAATTTATCTTTGGTTTAAGGAATATTTCTTAACAAATTTAAGAGAGAATTTGTCAACCATAAGCTGTTACTAAATAAGACAAGTATAAATTATTCTCATATCCATAAATCTGGTTTAAATGTAATATATTTTAATTTATTTTTAGATTTGTCTGGCTTGGATACGACCCCTGGTAGCTCAGTGGTTTAGAACACTGCACTAGAGATGCAGGTGTTCAAATCCCGGCCAGGACAAATCTTTTCCTTTAAAAAAAAAAAATTAATATATTTTAATTTATGTATTAAAGTATATAACATTTGCTTAATTATATAAGAATTAAAATATTATATATTAAAACTTATAGATGAATAAGCGAATGAAATATACTTTTATTCACAAAATACACCTCTATAAATTGTTTAACAATGACAGTCAGTAAGCAAACCTCGTAATACAGAACTAGGCAGACCCAGCATTAGTAAAGAAATAATAGCACTGCTAGGAACCAGATTGTACTGCCCCCAAAAGGCGAGGAAGATAATGCCACCATTGCAGTCATCATCATAAGCAATTATTTGTTTTTCATTAAAAACTATGTGGATAATATTTTTATCTTTATTTATGTTTAACTAAGCTTTTACTTAGAAATTTATTGAAAACAAAAAATATCATTTCACTTGTATTTTGTAAATACCCGAAAAATGACCCATAGAATAGAACCCAGCCTGTTTGTGTTTTAATACACTGTTAAGTACCTCATTTAGCAAATTGTATAGCCTTCATTAAAAGTATGTTAGGACAAATCATCTTAATTATTATGTTACTTAATAGTTTCAATTTAAAGTTTTTTTAAAAAAGAGAGTACAACCCTCACATAATTTTTCCTGAAAATTTTATGTAAATTATTAATCTGACTTATTCAAATGATACACATAACCAAAAGTAACTATTAACATCACCATTGTTTAGTAATTAAATTGTTTTGTAATTTAGTAATGAAAATGAGTAAAATGTAAGCATGATGAGTAAATTCAAACAGAAAGACAAGCTATAAGAAATATAAGTATAAGAACTAGAAACAAAAACATTAATGAATTATTAAAATATTGTAACATAACCAACAATAACTATACAGTATAAATTAGAAATATTAAATTAAAAATTCTTATATAATTACAATAAAAACATTATGTATACTTAATAAAAATATCTATATGATTTATCTCCTTAGTTCATTCACACATAATACTTTAACAAAATATTAAAAAGTGAACAAACTTTGAAAGTGAAATCTCATAAAAACTTAAAAATTCATTGTAAAACTAATTATACTGTATCTAGAAATTAAAATAAGAATTACCTTTTATTTTATACATCAGGCATTTAGTAACTGACACTTAAGCACATTCTCATTGCTATTATTTGCCAAGTTAATTCCCAACACTTGATATGCCTGTATTATGTAAGTTCCCTATTAATAAACAACTTTAAAATAAGAAATTAACAAAACTACAAACTAAGAACACACAGAGACTCACCATTTGAGCCAAAAGTGTACTAGTGGCAGCAGGTTGGCAACTTAAGAAGAATGAAATCATATTTGAATGGAATAATGTATTAAAATTTTGTTACTTATTACATTATAGTATTATTTTTTTTAAAGTTTTTGAATTAAATAATTGGATTGCATATATCTGTTGCAAGTATTAATGCAGATATAGCTAATGTATTCATACAGTGTTGTTAAGTTTTTCCAAATTGATAAAGTAAGACAAAAAGAAATTGAACTCATTAGTTTCTATTTTTGTATTTCCATATTACAATAAAAATAATATCAACCACATCTGAAAATGATAATATTTTGTAAATAGTATTTGATTGTTCTATAATAGCTTTACTTTTTTATTGGAAAAATTTAAAACTTTTTTGAATTCCTGTAATTATTAACAAAATATTCGTAGAATATGGAATGCCTAAAAAAAAAATCCGCAATAAAACCATTAAATAACATCATTAACCCTTTTATTGGCACTTAAATAATCACTTTATACTATTTTCTCAGTTTCACAGTTATATAAAAACTCTTTCTTTACCTGTTAACCCAACCATTAATGTTTCATTAAAATAATGATCTACATTATTTAATCTGTTAAGTTTATTTATTTAAATTTTTTATTATACATCACGTAAATAAAATAGACAATAAAATGAGTTTTTCTCCATGTCTTTTCAGAAACTATCCTTTTTAACCATTGTTTTACATGTATATATTATTACACCTACAGCCCCGGTGAATAAGTGGTTAAGTCTAATTTTCTCCAAAATGGGTTTCTTGTACTTAAGTAACCGGAATCGAGTTATTTTTGTAGTGAATAAGGGACTAAGTAAGGGATTGGCATGAAAAGGAGTTATTGTTTATATTACAACTCCATTTCAAGCCAAAAAGTATGAGAATGATACAATTCCAGTTATCTGAAAGTAGTTCACTCTCTGGACAAAATCCGACTTAACCTTAACCGCTTATTGACCGTGTCTGTAGATATTAAAATTAAAAAGAACAATTTATATTATTCCTATAACTAAATAACAAAACTGACTATAGTTCAGAAGAAAAATATAGCCAAAAAAAAAAAAAATATTTAACTGAATGTTTAATTAACTATGAACTAAGTTATAATGATTTAATGTCAGCTATCAAAGCATCATACAGGATGCTACATCTATCAAAATGTTTAAACTATTTCCTTTAATATTTACCATAAAATGTAAGATTTTATTTTTATTTATGGTACTTCAATAAAACTACTTATATTCTCTCTATCCTATTAACATTTGCTGGTCCAGTTCTCGATCTCAGATTAATAAGATATACAATATGTTCATGATTTATATTTATTGTTTATGTATCACTATTATTTTTGTTTTTTTCAGTTGACATTATCCACATCTGAAGATGTTTAACCTCTTGATGCGCTTCATTTAGATTTATTGATTGAATGAATGAAGCTCTAGTTTCCTAACCTATGCATATATGAACTATGGTCTCCATGGTTCAGCGAAGAGCTAATCATTAGTCGATAACTCACTTCTTTGAGACTAATTCTAAAGTTCCCATCCCCACTACTGATGTGTAATCGAATGCTTGGGCTTAAGAAGAATGTCAAATTGGTTTAAATCCACAGGTTATAGCTAACTTGAATATCCAGATGGTTATTTTTAACCATCTGTAAAATCTAATTACTATTCAGATGGGCAGGGTCATAACTCCTATGTTGGTCGGCTGGTCATTATAGCCTATCTATATTAGGCTGCCAGTACTTAGATACTTTTTGTGGAAGGGTGATAATTATCTGAGAAACCTTGAAGAGAGATTACCCATTTTGGGTATCATTCATCAACTTGCTATTCTCAAATTTGCTTAACTTCCATTTCCAACGAACATGTTATAGCCCTATCAGGGGTTTACATTGTTTACATAGATGTTTATACAAACTCACTAACTAATTTAATCTCTTAACACTTAGAAGAGACTGTATTATAATCTGTACTTAAAATATACTTACTGTACTACCATTATGTTCATAGATTATTGTTTATAAATTATAGGCAGAAAAAATACCTATTAGACTATAAAAAGCTCTTAATATCATAAGTATAATTAAGAGATTGTTTTTAACTATAAAACCTGATTGATTGTCTAAATATTATTATATTTTAAGAGACCGAAAAAAAATCATGGATCGTCCGATTAGACAGGACAGCATAAAGTGATGTTAAATGAACAAACAAACAAATAAAAATCCAGGAATATCAAAACTCTTATAATCAATTGTCAAACACAACAGAACAATCACAGTACTTCGATAAATTTTATTACTCAAAATTGAAATTACTTGAACAGTTAAAATGCTTTATTCGAACCTGAAAGCCAGGAAGCAAAAATTATAGTTTGATATCACAAAATTATTTCTCATTAAAATACAGAACACTTACCTTTAAATATAATTTGATCAACAAGTGTAAATTACAGGAAATTTTTTTTATCTTCATGTTTGACAATTTTTGTTGTATGTTTTTATCCTTGTGATATATATATATACATAATTAATTAACTATTTAAGAAATTCTTTTACTGACTTACACCAGGACCATTTTCATCCCAATATAAAAGATCAACTAATATTATTCAAGATATTTTTACGTTGATAAACCATAACTCATTGTTTCTTTTCTTAACAATTTATTCAGGCATAACTATTGTAACAACATTCAAATTTTAAATCTGGTAGTTAAAAAATATTCATTATAATTATATTTCCTATGCATATACTTTACTTATAAAGTACATAGTGGTGTAATTATTAGTGTTCAATTTAACTATTTTCTCACACACTAATTTATTCACTCTATTAACTATTTTCTCACCTATCACACTGAAAGCATCTACTTGTTGGTTCAATGATAAGCGATATTTTACCGAGAAACTTTTAATAAAATTATTCTATTCTTACCTTTATAGTTATAAGACACAACATGTTGACAAGATTTCGCATCTAGACAACTTTATTTATTTTTTTAAATTAATTCATAAAGAACACTAGTCCCACGGTTAAGATTATGAACTCGTACATAAGATTTTCAAATGAAAAATTCTGAAGAAATTCCTGAAAGAAATTTTGAAATACATAGCCAATTTCGAATACGAAAAACAATTAATTGAAAACTACTTGAATCTTTTCAATTTTTTGGAAATAGTTGCATTTTTTATATTATTGAAGAACACCAATTAAGAGCACTAAATAAGCTTTAGATTTTTTTTATAACTGACCTCAACATGAATAATCATCAACTATACCGAAGAATAACTTGATAAGCTTATGGAAGCAAATGACAATCACACAAAATCAAACCATGGGAGAATGAAGCAGTGATATTGAAATGCTCGGAGTAAAAATTGAAGAGCTCCGATGGTCATTTCCTCATTCCATTGTTAACTTTTTTCATTAGTAGCCCACAAATATTAAAACAATATAAATACTGCCAATATAACATTAAAGAAAAATAAACAAGAACATTAAATAATTTATGTTGAGGGGGGGGTTAGTTATGTGTTAGTGAGGAATTCACACCAGGCCCCCCTGGCAGCCCTAAAAAAGACCTGCAATGTGGGTCGAAACGTTGGCTCTTTAATAAACATATCTCCCGACTTAAGAGAAATTTTTGGGTACCACCCAGACCATTTTCTTCCATATATAAATGGAAATATATATAATAAGTTCAACTATTATCATTCAAAATTAAATAGTTTAATCCTAACTCCTCCCAAAAAATTAATTAACACTTTAAGGTTCTTTTCAAATTTAAAAATTTATAAATAATTATTGAATTAACTCAGCAATTAATGAAAAATTTCATTGTCACATCCAAACCAGTGATAAATTGGCTTATTTAGATAATTTATATTTCTCATATTATTCACATAAAATTTTTAGGATAATAACACCAAGGAAAGAAAAAAATAATAATAATAACATATATGACTATATATTTATCAAGGTATATCTTCAACAAAATATTTACAATTTAAGTAAAATCTGGTCCTCAGTTAAGTCCTAAAAATACTGCAAACCCCCTGCATATACACCATTCTCAACAATGAAAATATTACATATTTTTGTATAAAGGAAAAAGAGACTTATAACAAAGGCACTGGAAGAAACCTATCACAGAAATCGTTGTCTTCAGTTTCCCTAAATTGATTACAATATTTGCAGGGCCTACGTACAATATGTAACAAAGAGGGGAAGTATTCCTCGCTATTGCACTTCTGATTCACGCACCGCAATTAAATAAACTAATAAACTCTGGAATATTAATTAATTACTAAACTAATATTTACAATTATTGAGCTCTCTTTTTTTTATCTTCACCTCCACTTTAACATTTAAACATATTTTTTTCATTTTATTTTTTCACTGAACATTCATTAAGTAGAAGAGATCATACAAACAATTCGATACCTATCACATTATTTTTTTCAGTTTGTTATTTATATAAATTTAATGGAATTAAACATTAGGCACAGTGATTAATTGACATTTAGTCCATCGGAATTGTAAGCACCAACAAAGTACTGATTAAATAATCCGATTGTGAGTAATTATAAAGAATATATAAAATATAAAGTTTTTGTCTCTCTTAAATAATAATTTATAATTACACTTTAATTATTTATAACATTTTTTTAATATAAATGTATTTAAAAACAAAAATAATAATATAAAATTGTACTACTGAAATCTATAAAATACTGTTTCTATAAAAAAAAAAAAAAACTGTAACACTAAATACATTATACATGCCTTTCCGGGGGCAAGTAAATTAGAAAAAAAAATCTTTTCCAGTATTTAAATAATGATACAATTGAATTCATATTCCAATTTTAAAATTAATACATACAAATTCATAACGAAGTGAATCGAAAACATATTCTGCTATGTTTTGTAATTTATAAATAATTCATTGTGATTTCTGCTACAAATTAATTTTAGTTTTAGTTTTATCAAAATTATTATATTATAATTATTAGTTGTTTAAAATTAATATAAATGAACCTGAATACAATAGCCTCTTTTTTTAAATGCAAAAGAACATAAACAACTTTTAAATTTCCTCCGAAAATATTAAATATTTGACCTGACAAAATATGTTAGATAAATTAAATGCAAAAAATAATTCATATGTTTTTTTTAAAAAATACATATACTGAACAATTACTTAAGGCAGCTATGGAAACAACACATTCCGTACATAATGATGAATTCTTTTTTCTTGACTAATCTGATTTATCACATTTTTTCCTTCTCTTTGGACTTATTATAATATTTTAAACAGAAACAAATTAAATTCTCTGAAAAAGTAAACTAACATTAGCAATTATGTCGAAGATAAAACTGAAGATCCAAATCTTGACATGTTTCAACTTATTTAAAACCAACACATTACACTTCATGATGTTCATAAGTCTTAATTACGCAAAGAAATCACTTTTAACTGTTATGATCAACCTTTACACAAAACAGTTTTAATATTATACAACGATCGCGAATCCCACAATTTTGCCCAAAACCTCTTTATTTTAGTTTTTCCATCTTGCACATTTGTGTTGTGTATAATTGTTTCCTCTAGTCCATAAATGGTATTTTATTCTTCTTTCTCTTTGTACGAGTCTCTACAAAGATTCCTCCAGTTGCCATTCCTCCAATTTATCTATTAAAATGTTGTTTTGTTTTTTTATTATGGGCTTGCTCTTCAAGAATGTTTCAGCACATTATCTCTAATGTTTAACTTTAATTATCTATGTTTTGGGATAAATGAGGTAAATATGTGAGAGTCGGGTCAAGATTATTTCTTAGCCCATCTCATTTGGCAGTGTTAACCTCAGGTCAGATAGCTGCCATTGATTGTAATTTGCAAGACATCTTCGAGGACATCACCATCAGAAGGCCAAGACATGGAGGGACCAGGGAGGTCATTTGTCGGGTGGCTGATGGCAGTGGACACAGTGGAGGCAGGACGGACATTGGCCTAGCCTCGAAGACAGCAGTGACCTTAGCCTCAGTGCAGGGCCGAGCCTCATGCCTAGCCTCGTGGTCAGGTGGTCTTCGGTCAGCAGTGGCAGGCTTGAACCATCTATTCTCTGCTCTCGGAAGTTCTGAAACAGAATAATAGAAATTATTTCTTAATAATACAAAAATAATAATTAATAGCTTAAATTTGAAAGATATTTAAAGTTTTTAAATAACACCAAATAATTTACATGGGGAGCGCCTCTCCCCTCAGGGGAGTGTGAGCACAAGTCAATTTTTTGAGCACAAGTGCACAAGTTGAAAATGAAAAATTCTGACTTAATTTTTTGTAATTTCTCTCTTACCAGTACTTCTTTACCTTAAATTGAAATTTATAATGTTGTATTTTATGATGGTAACACTAAATGTTTTGTTTTAAATGTAATACTTATTGTTTTTTTATAAATTCATACAATTTATTGTGCAAAGGTGAGGTAGTAGGAATTTTATTTGAACAGGGGGGCGTGAAAGGTTTTCATTTGAACAGGGGGGCATGGTACAAGAAAGGTCGCAAACCACTGATTTAAAGCATCACAAGCTAAATTTTCTTCATACTTAAAAACAATATAACTTATGAAGTTATTTTCTGAAGACAGATACGAATATGATATAAATAAGCATTTGAAAAAAAAAAAACCTGTACCACTGACCATGAAGGGCCTTGGGTCCATTAAAAAATACAGAGCTGTTAACAACTTCAAAAATTTAATAAGACGCAGGGTTCACATTGAATATGATTTATTTCAAGCAAGCATGATATCACAGACACAAAAGATTTAAAAAAATATGGCAATATTATGAGAGGATGTCACATCATAAGAAAAAATTCAAAATTGCTACCGTTTTGTTTAAGAGATGGCACACCTTGGTTCAGGACATGGTAGGGACTGTACTGTATTTTTACCTTGGTTATTATAAAATTAGTAGGTTTTGTAAATGTGTGATAAATCTCACAGGCCGGATAAATGTCCAAGTGGATTGGTCATCCCTAGGTATAGGAGCATCATCTTCTGATTTAATTGTAAATTAAAATATAATACTACATTGGGTATTAGTACGGCAACTCAGCACTCTGAGACTTAGGCTACCCTTTTCTTCAATAAGCATATGACCAGCTACTATATGGTGAATATATTTATTTGTATTCATAACAACCACAATGTTAGACAGATCAATAGAGTTCTACTGTAATACTCTCAAGTTAAAATATGTATGTAATGCTAAAGTGGAAAACATTTTTTTTTTCCTGATGGGTTTTGAAGGTTGTTATTCAGAGAAAAAAGATTTAATGGAATCTCTTTTACTGTAAATTTTAAGAGTGGAATGTTTCATATTATTTTATTTTATTTTCTTAAAACATCATTTTTGGTGATCGAAAAAAAAAAAACTGTAAACAAAACCTGTAGAGTAATTTAAGTACTGGAAGAACAGAAAAGAACAACGGATAATGAATTGAAATTGGGTTTATGGTCCTTGGCCTATTGGAGGGAAAATATTCAACTTTGAATTTGATTATGGTTTTAATAACTAATTAGAGTAATTTTAATTAGTTTTATCCTAGTGTATTCATTCATACATATACAAAGCTATTTATTTTAAAATTTATAGGAAAATTTTATTATTCACATAAGTGTAAATTATTCAACTTTTTTTACGTTTATTCTATGAATTAAGTAACTTTATAATTATTTTAACAAGTATTTTAACACTCTTCTGAATGTATTAGCTTATTTCCTATCAATAAAAACATTTTTTTAGTAAATTTAAATAAAAAAACAGGTTATGGCAACACTGTCTAGAAGAGCGGACAGTTGGTAGGTTTTGCCTAGTCTAGTTTTCTGTGTTCTTGAGTGCAGTATTATGTTAAGTGAATATCAAGTATTATTTATCAAGAAAGGGCGTTGAAATCTCTTCTGATGGAGATTTTGTAAGTGTATTAGCCATTTGAGTAATTCGTTTTGCATTATTACATTAATTCTTTCTGATAATCAGTAATCAGAAGTTATCATATTCATGGAGGTATTATAAGTAAATCGGTGTCCATGTTACTTTTTCATAATGGACATAATTAATTATCTTAACAATATTTAAGCAAGTAAAAAAAATTAAACTGGGAGATTGAAAAATTGAAAACGATTTTTTTTTAATCTTATTTAATTACAATATTTGTAATTAACACAAACACTTTAAATGGATTCAATAGTTTAAATTTGATTACTTAATTAAATTTGTTATTTGCTAAACCTTTTACTGCATTGTAATTATTTGTAAAATCTTAATTTTAATAGCTATTATCTTTGCCCTACAAAGTGAGTCTTCCGCCATATTGATTGACATCCATATTCAAGTTTTAATTAAGAGCCATCTTCAATTATAACAATTAGCAGTTTGGTTTCCGACCTTGTCTTATTCTATTTTATGTGCAAATTAATTATTGCTCTCTTGAAAACCCAGGTTTATTCCTATTAATTAGGTTCAAAAAATGCTATATAATATTACGGTGATGAAAATGTTAACTAAAAATTATACATGTGTAATTAATTATATGCATGATTAGTTAATATTTTATGTAATCTGCACATCTTACCAATTGTTATTTTTTTTCGTTCAGATAATCTTGTTTTATTAAAAATGTTGGTAATTATTCAGCAGGTTGTCGCTTCGAGTAGTCAGAAGTTTTAACTGTTCATTCGTTTCATTTTTAATATTTCAAAAAACACAAATTAAGCATGAGGTTTAGTATGGAAAAAATAATGTAATTATGGGAAATGTGTATACTTCGATAATCATTTCATGTAGAAATGAACGTTTCAACAAACATTTATCATCTTGACTTCAAAATATTTGTTGAAACATTTATTTCTAGATGAAATGAATACCGAAATCTACTCATTGCCGATGATTACATTTCAATACTAAAGCTCACGATAACTTGTATATTTGGAAAATATTATAAATAAAAATAATAAAAAGTTAAAATTAATTTTTATAAAAATATAAAAAAAGTAATAAAATAAAATAGTTAAAACTTGTCAGTCGGCTCGAAGTAACAATCTGCGGAACAAATACCATTTTTCAAAAAATTTCTGACTTGATATATTCAATATAGGGAGCGGAGTGGTTCAGTGGTAGAGCGCCTAGTTTCCGTTCCGCAGGCCCCGGGTTCAAATCCGGCTGTGGTAAATTTTATTTAATCTATTAACAGCCGAGTATTGTTCCAGTGGGATCTAGAGACCCTCTTGGTACTCACCCAGCCTCTAAAAACTTTAAATATGAAGAAACCTGGCGGTGTATATACAAACTGTTAATTAGTTATGATATGGAATATGCATGGTCCACCATCTCTCTTTTCTCGATGGCTCTACGTGCCCCTTTGCACTTCCACTCTCTACCTCGCTCTAAAATCGACCCTCGTGTCGGAACAATAACTCCAGAATCGAAACGAACCGCTCCAAGAATTCCTATTAGATACGAATTATAACTCGGTCACGACAAAAATTACGCCGAATGCCTTTTAAGCGGTGCTAATAAGGGACGATTTGAAAATACCTGAAGCGACCGCCGGGGAAGATGGCCTGAGCTAAAGGTTTTTCTGATTAAACGGCCGGTTTGTCGCGGCACGGGTGGAAATCGCCATAAAATTAACAGGAACCTAACACACGACTCGGCATATCTGAAAGGATTTAGTCACGGAGGAAATGACCATCACCCGCGGGAAGTTTACTAATAATAATTATTAAATATATGTGGTATCAATTCCGCAGGTTGCTGCTTCGAGTTTAGTCTCAACATTTTTAACTTTTCATTAATTTCCTTCTTAATATTCTCGAAAATAAAAATAATAGCAAGTTTGGTATGGACAAAAATTGTATATTTCGGATATCATTTCATCAAGAAATGAACGTTTCAACAAACATATATCATACTTCGAAATGTTAATTTATCTATGAAATAATTACCGAAATTTACACATTTGTCATTTTTTATACCAAACTCACTATTTTATTTTTGAGAATATTGAGAATGAAAAGTTAAAACGTGTTGTGACATACTCGAAGCGACAACCTGTGGAACAGATACCAAATAGTTCATTCCTTTCAAATCTGAGAAGAGAATTGAGGATGCCAAATAATTGCCTACTAACCACTATATAATAAAATAAAACCCTGAAACCTGTAAGAAATTATGAATTTCATTTCGCAAATAAGTGCAATTGAACAGTAAGACAGGTGACCGGCTTCTTTTCGTTATTTCCCTGCCTCTTCTACTTCGTAAACAAAAACCAAGATATTCTACCTTGAGATGAGTCCTTTTATATTGACATCGCCCTCGAACTACTTAAGACAAATATTTGATGAGAGGTGAATCTGAAATTTCTCAAGTCTCTCACAGTAGTTCCTTTCCTGGTTCTCAAAAAAAAGTGTTTTCTATTTTTTTTTACATTAATTATGTATATATTTTTTAATTTTAAAAGTCTAATTTCTCCATGTTTAGTAGTCAAATAAAAAATTGTCCACTAAAGCAGAAAAAAAAGTTGATATATCACACTCGAAATTTAATATCTCTCAACAAATATTTTAAAATATAGTAATAACATAAATGAAATAATGAGCAGAAAATTGGATGTTGCTTAGAATTATAGCAGGTGAAAGGAGATTGTATAAGATTTCTAAAGAAAAAATTTACTCTTGTTGAACATAATCATTCAATTATTAATACAAAGCCGAATTTATATAATTATAAAATAATATAATCATGTATTAGAAATTATTAGAAAATATTTGAGCTTTATAATTTTTAGATCAATTATTAAAGAAAAATCATCCATAATATTCTCTTCGAGACATTGTGGATGGATTATTTTTTTTAGCTAACAAGAAAATGACACTATATTGTTGACGTTTCGATTTCTCCCGACGCTACTTAAGCCATTTTTTAACATTTTCTAGGAGCATGTAGCTGATAGTTTGGCTGTGGTTTAAATAATTATAATTTTGAATTTTTTAGTAGTCTATCTATCTATCTATATATAACATTTAAAAAATGTTTTTTTTTGTCCTCCTGGGCGTGGTACTTTAAATTTGTCTCTATATTTAACGTCAAAAAACAAACAAACATGTAAATCGATCCAAACCACCCTAACGTTCGATGATTTTGATAATTTTAAAAGAAACGAAGAAAACATGTTAGTAATGATATCTCATTTTTTCTTTCACCGTGGTTTTTTTTTTTTAATTTTGTAATAAAATCATGCAGTACGTTTAATTATCTTCAAAGATTTAATTTCACTCTTCTTATTTCTAATGAATTATTATATAATTTAACTTTTTTAATTTTATTTCATCCTTATTTTTCTGTTTATATAACTTTTTTTATTTTCTTTGGTAGAACACTTGATAATTTGTTTTCAGTTTTCATTTATTCTTAGCCCTGGCCATGGTCTAAAAATCAGGCCATAACGGCAACGCATATGGAATCAGTTTTACTTTTTTATGTACAATTAATTGACTGCACCTCAGACCATTTTAACGTTTCTCAAGATATGTGCATTCAACCATTTTCAAATAATTTAAAAATATTTCCCAGTTCAATTAGTATATATATTAAAGTGTATTTCCGAAACGTCTTAAGACATTACATGCGGGACAACCCATGGATATATGCGTCCCTTTTGTGAACTTTTTACGAGTAATGTTTTATATCTGGTATCCATCATTCTTTTGTGTAATTAATACAATATTGTATAAGTTATTATATAATATATTGTATTTTAAAGAGAATGATAATGGAAGGAAGAACAGAGGTGGGAATGGTAGTGGGGGTACCTGCTCTGGTTTCACCTGACTTGGAATGTTACCTCCAAGGTCGCGCTATTCGGTAGTCCGATATCTCTGTGCTCCCTCCAAATGTCAAGTTTAACCTTATATATGCATAATCTTAAGGCCAGAGATAGCACATCTCACTTCAACTAAAGAAATGGAAATAGCACAGTATGTACTACTATTAAAAAAAAATGCTACTAGGATATACCTATTAAAAAATATAGGATGTACCTATTAAAAAAAATGCTCTTGGGTCACCTGCTATGCCAAGAATCGCGGGACTGCACCCGGGCAGGTGGGCCTAGGATTTTTTAAAGGGAGTAAAAAATCCTTAGTTGTGCCGTCCATCGGGAGGGACGTGAAATGGGGGTCCCGAGCCTATGCGATGTCAGGTAATCGTTAAAAATTCCTATCCTGATTAAACTTGGAAAGACAAAATTTAAGCATCGTCCGATTAGCTTTGGTTCCATAAAGTGACGTTAAATGAATAAACATCACATAAAAGTTCTAAGACGATGTAGAACAAGTGCGTTTTCGGGATACGTGTATATTTTGGACTTGAAGACTGAAGAGACATGTGTCACAAATTGTCTACGTGAAGTTTTACTAGTATTGAAGATATAAATCCTAACCCGTTGTTTATTTTGAATATTTTAACTTATACAATTCAGATTTCGCGTAATAACAGAAAACCTTTTGATATTTCCCAAATTTAGACGTCATCAGAACATAGGAAAAATAATGTATGCGTAAATAAATAAAAAGAAAAAGATAAACTAATTTCCAAAAAAGTAATCGACAAGACACATCACCTTGGTTCCAATGAAATTGTTATCAATCATTTTAAGTATTAAAATTAGTTAAACAATCGATTCGTGTTGCCTAATCTATCTGTTGATGTTTTTAAAAGTGAATATTAAGTCTTTTTCTTCTTACAATAATTGATATTTTTAAAGATCTCTAAAACTTGAAGCTAGTAAGTTAACTTTGCGAAGCCTTGGGAGTATGTTGAATGATTTTTTTTCTTCTTATGCGACTCATTTAGTATTTTATTAACCCCTATATTACAACCACTGCTGGTTTCCCTTCCAAGTTTTCTCTCTTCGAGAAAAATCTACTCATTCGAAACCGCCCGCGGCAGGTCTGCAATTAAGTGCCTCCCGTTAAGGAAAGCGGAGCAGTTAGCGGGAGATCTCCAGAGGCCATCGAGGAGAGAGTTCATCCAGGACCAGGAGTCACTTCTTCGCCCTTTCTTAAGTAGCCTCGAGGACTGCCGGTCATCCAAGTCCTCTCTGGTCATTAATTTTTCCAAGCACCAGGATATGACCTATACCAGGATGCGGGAACAAGATAACGCGAAGATGGAAGAACGGATAATGCGAGAGTGGCTCGGTGGCGAAAATGGTGAAGGGTCGAGTTACTGAAGGTCTTGTAATTATAAAATAACAGTTACAAATTATTTAAAAATATGTACCGCTACAACCCGAGAATAGTTAAAATGTCATGAGAATTACGAAACGGATAATCAGAATATCAGGGCAGACTATGTACACAATATTAATAAAATCAAGATTGAATTATTTTAGAACTGAAAAGAATAGAAAAATCATTTTATTCTGGGACCAGATGCCTTAAGAATAACAAATGTGTGCAATAATAATAGAATATTTATTTGGCCTAGAGATTATTAATAAGAATTATATGGTATTTAGATGAGTACATGAAAATAAATATATACTATAGTATGCTCTGTTCAAAAAAAACTAAAGTAAATTTCTAATATCACACGACCTTAGAGAAATAAAACAAATGCACATAAAATATATTAAAATTAATATTGCTATAAGCGGAATTGGAACTTAACGAGATGCAGGAAAGGTATGAATTCGAATGTAGATTGTGAAGAAGCGTGACGGATATTAGGTGGGAGCGAGTTCTAAAATATGGTTGAATGGGGGAGAAAGAAGAGCTAGAATGTTTTGTTTTTTCTGGGATCAGTGAAGGGAATGGATTTGTCTGACCGCGATGCGAGCCCAGGATAGCTCAAGTGGCAGAGTACCACGACGGAAACGTGGGAGAACCCGGATTCGAATTCCGGTCCTGGACATATCTTTTCCCTTCAAAATAAAAATATTTAGAATGTTTTGTGTTTAGGTCGAAAAGGCGAGATCATGTATCCTAGGATTGGATAGAATATTTTCATTGTAACAGGCAATAGAAAGAACGTAGGAAGTATTGTCTACAGAAAGAGGTGAAGAGCCAATTTTAAGAGGCGTATTACAAAAAATAGAATAGTAATATAAAGTTAGGAAACAAGAGGAATTAAACCGAGTAGCCATAATCCTAATTTATGTGGGTCATTAGATAATTTCAAAGATTGTAAATGTTGACGATGAGGGAATATGGATGAAAGTAATTAGGTTGTTGTAGATTACTATTTTATGTCAAGTATAATATTATTATAAATCAAATCATTTCTTAAATTGTATCAAATCGAATTTTAAAATGAACCATGAATAGGCTGGTTTAAATTTCACTATATATTTTTAATTTTATAGTTCAACTAAATTCTAAGAATTTTTGTTTTCTACAATGAAGTTTGAGGAACCGAAATACTAATTGGAGCACGATATTAAATTAAATCTACTAGTAGGCTCTGAAAGAAATAAGAAAAAACATTATTATTTAAATTTTCCATGTTTTGCCAATTAAACTAAAAGTTTTGTAGTGAATGAGTTCAATATAACATTTTTATTTTTATTTTTCCTTTTAACTTAAGAAATACCTGTTCGAAGAGACTTGGCAACTCTTATCTTTACGACTTACAATAAAGCAAGCCTGAAACAACTATCGCAAAGAAAGAAACTAAATTAAAAAGGTTATAAACAGTGGAAACAAGCGCCGCGTGCGGGTTGTCATTATGCAATACACTTAAGCGTGTTCCACCCTTGCCTTTCTTCTCGCCAAGGACGTAGACGGGAGAATAACTGATAAAGCGCACACTCATTTGCCAACGAGCTAATTACCAATCTAGGAAACGATTGGTGTTTATTGATGTATAGTTGAGGTGAGATATCGAACGAATGGCTAAGAGGAAACTGTGAGGCCTTGGGTTTCGATGTGCTTTTGTGTTTTATAGTGGATAGGATTTGAATTTGTGTTTATTCTAGAAGAGAACTATCTGACGGTTGAGCATCCTAGAACAAATCACCTCCTTGCACAACCGTTGTCCTAGAAACAGTACAGTCTCTACCATGTACCAAACCCCAGACCCTTGATGGGTTGTAGTATCTAATATGGGGTATAAAATTTCATATGGGCCCCATGGAGTTATGATGCATTTCCATAGTGGTCCGAGAGAACATTCTTGTTTTCTACCTCTGGTCTAATTTTTTTTTATTTTAGCTCTACTTATAACTATCTTAATAATAAAAATAAGGTTGTACCACAATAGCCTTGAAAAGTATTGGGTTCAATAAAATTTATGGGACTGCATAGTTTCTAAGCCAACGGTTGTGCAGACAGATATCTATCTATTCACTTTTTTAATTTCGTAACGGTGAAATCGCATTTTATTATTCTTAATAACAGTCTCGAGACACTTCAGTACATGAAACCGATCGCTAGCTCATTACCATAATACATAAAAGTGGATTTCGCTGGCTTATCCTTGCCGGGCCAAGACATTTGCATCGAAGATTGGCCACACCGCGTTACGGGGACTGCTAAACTTGGCAAAGGACTCCGAAGGAGGCTCCGGGCAGGTGATGGAAATGTGGGAGTGTCAAGGATAAGGGATAACAAAACACTGTTCTTCTATACTCTCTAATTTACAGTCTGTAGTGATCCTTCAAATCCAAAGGAAAACAAAATAATAAAAAGTAGGCAAAACGTTTAGCACCTTAATGTTCCAAGCTAATGGTACGACTTAAAAGATTAGGAGGAAGTAACATAAAAAAAATATTTTCTTTTCTTTTCTTTTCAAATAAAATTATTTAAAAATTAATAAAATCAGTAACTAATAAAATAAAATAAATTATAATAATATATAATGTCGTAAGTCAACAAGATCCAAATTAAATAAATGTTCAAAGAACATTCTTCCCCTCGTATACATCTCAAATTGCGAGAACGCGGGGACATGGTATCAGTGAAAAGAAAGGATATGGCCATGACCGGGGAGCGAGCTTGATTGAGCCAGGATAGCTCAGTTGGTAGAGTTCCAAACTAGCTATCTGGGTGACCCGGGTTCGTGTCCCGGTCCTGAACATATCTTTTCTTTTTAAATAAAAATATTTAAAAAAAAAAATATTTTCAGAGAATTTACAGGAGGTTGTACTTACCTTCCTTACTATGGATTATTTTCTAGCACAGGTTATAGAGTATTTAAGAAGCTTTTTTTAAATGTTTACTTAAAGATAAATTTATACTCTGGTAAGAAGTTGGTGCTTAAATGTTTGCAGTTTTATTCTAGACAAAGATTATCAGACATCGAGGTAGTTTTTTCGATCGTGGCTAACAGGGAAAACGGAACATGATTAGAAATCTAGGGGGAAATCATAGAGACTTATAAGAATGGATCAATCAAAATAGAACCATTTACTGAATTTGAGTGAAATTTATTTATATGTTTTTTTTATGAAGATATTTCTCAACTATAATTAATCTAATGATAACTATTTAAAAAATACGTTTTCGTGTAAGTTGATGGAAAAAGTCAGAATATCAAACAAATTTTATTTTTAAACCAAATAGTAATTTATATAATCTATTGTCCTTTCATGTTGAGGTGAATTGACAGAGTGATGACTGACTCCATTGACATCCTTGGTGTCAGGAATTGGATGACAAGTGTACGGAATCGGAATCGTGATCGTGATCGGGTTGTAGCGTCACATTAATAATAATAATAACAACGATAATAGTCATTTCATTGACAGTTTTATCATTTAAAAGCTGTTATATATTAATTTTCACATCAGATATTAATGGTTAAATATGATAAGAATACAGTAACTTCGTTTGAACACTCCAAGTATTCGCTTTTAGTTTGATTCAGAGAGTGTGATCTTCCGTGCATTGTTACAATAAAACAAAATACACTGTAGTTGAATGAATCATTAGTTATAAATAATGATTTTCATAATAAACACTAAGCAAGCTTGTTCTTTCGTTTCTTCTTGTTAAGAGTTCTTCTAGTTTAATAAATCTATCCTTTTCCTGCGTGTTATTCCTCCTGCGTTCAACATCTTATATTTCTCGATTTCTTCAGACTGTTTCTTCCGCTTATTAAACTATTATAATTGTTACTAATTTTACAAGAATCATCAGTATTTTCAATTACGCGGATTGCAGTTGTCCCCTATTAGTTGGGATAAAACTATATTTAAACTTCACTATATACGCAGATGTATACAGAGAAAACATCTGCATCTCCCATGAAGTTTCCAAGAATAAATTAGTAAGTAAAATACTATAAAAAAATCTACCTCCGTCTCCATTCTGAAAAGGTCATGTGAATTTTTAAAGTCAGGGTCTTTTTAAGAAATGATATTGGATCCATTTTGAAAGGACATTTTGATAAAGCGGCCATATAATACACCTCGGATGGCCTAATAAAATTTGAGGCAGCCAGGACACGAGGAAGCGCGACCTTTCGTTGACCTTCTAGCGACAGCCTCCGGTGACATATAGTATCACTGCCATCCTCACCGTCTGCTTCTAATACCAAAGGTCCTTGCAAAGGTGGCAGCATTCTTTACTGCCTGTCCCACTTTATGAAGGAAACAACAGGCGGTTAAATAATTTTATGGAAAAAGGATACAAAAAACAAACCAGTAATCTCTGGAACTACACAGAACTTGTGGAACGAAGACCGTATAGTCTTAATTCATTTCAAGAGTACAAATGTTGTTTCTGACCAACTTTGAAACTTCATGCAGTGGAAAGTACTTTTTCCTCCCTGACAGTCCGTTTTATGATAGTCAATTCAACGTAATTTTGCTTCTTAAACTTAAACAAAATTACCCTTACTTAAACTGTAATGGTAAGGGCGACTTTACAGTTTATATGCCGAAAATTGTGTATAAGAAAATAATGTTTTCCATTAATTCTAATATCATATTTGAATTATACATAACTGATATAATATACTGTTGGTATATTTTCGGCTACTACTGCATGATTTCTCATCGTTATTGACAATAACGATGTTAGTGACAATTGGGCTCAGCAAGTTTCTGTTAAGTGGTTATTCTTATTTGGGAGTAAAAGTCGTCCTTAATTCGACTCCCAAAACATAATTTGCCATATAAACAGTACAGATCCTATAATTGACTACATGAATACCCTTGATGGGTTTGAATGGTACTCCTATGTTATCACATCCCCTTGTTCTTGTTCAAATATATTAAATAATACCTTTAATTTATTTTATAATTCGGATTAACCCTACTTTTGTGTCTGGTTTTTCCAAAACTTTCATTATTAAATATTATTTTACTTTTTATAATTTTTTCTGTTACAATTATTTCATTTTAATATGTTTGTATCTTGTCTATCCAAACCTGAAAGAGATGTGGTTCGAAATGTTGGTTTATAATAAATAGTTTATCTCCATTTAAGGAATTCATTCTTTGACCACCACCCGGAATATTTTCTTCCCACTAAATAAAATTCTACGTTCAATGAATACCACAATATTATGGTTTAGTAGAGTGGCGTCTTTATGGGGCTGGTTTTTACCCAATAACGACTACACTCAATATCTTCCCCTACCTTTCCACCCGGACGAGAGATCTGGAAAGCTCCTGGAATGGGAATTTTTTCCCCGACCGCCGGTCAGTTCGTGCAGAGGACCGACTTCTTGAGCGAGTCGAATCCGATTGGAAGAGCACGTAGAAATGGAGTTGTGGGCACGTACCCTCGGCCGGTTAATAAGTCCCCGAGCGAGCCCGGTTATCCGGATCAGTTCCGTCATTATCCTTCGGATGTCCACTTCGTCCTTCCACGTCCGTCTTCGGAGAGTCCTCACCTATGTCCGTTCCTCGGTCCTTTGTAATGGCCGTCATTATCTTCGGGGAATGCTGCCTCTCGCTTTGTGGCGAAAAAATCCAACTCATTAGTAGTTCGTTTCACGATCCTTCTCCGATTTTTTGTAGAAAATTGTAGCCTCGCGCCTCGAATGGTTGAGACATCCTTTAGCCACGGAAGGGGAGGAAATAACTTGTCACCGTGTGCGGTAGATAGTGAGTTACTTTGACAAATGTCCAGAAGTTTAAGGCTCCGATATGTTTCCGCAATCATACTAAAAATCCAACTATTTATAACGTATATTAACAATCGAAAGCAAAGCAGAGAGAAAGTATAATTTAAAATCCACAATAGGCTTCTAGCCGTTTTGGTCAGACATTTTTGGGTGATTCTATATTTTAAAAATGTTAAGAGATATTTGCTATTGCTGACACCAGTTATGACAAAGAAGAGAGGTTAGCATTTGAAATTCAGGATATTGCAAATGAATCTTTTCGTGACAGTTCAAATTCCAAATTTGTGCTTTGACCTTGTGAGCATACAGCAGGCAATATTTTCGCACAAAATGTTCATTTTTGTTATGCATACTCTGGTTCAAAATATTTGTATGATCCAAACCTTTCCTTCTACATTACATTATCTTTATCTTTCTTTTTCAGAACTGCAGTTAATGTTATTATTTTATTTACGATACTACTTCTAACTTATTATAATTCTCTTTTTTTCGATCCTCAATTAGTTCATATGCGATTTTGTATGAAAGAAAAGGCCAGGCATTCAATTTTTTTTTAACTTTAGCTATTCGATTTGTGAAATAGAAAGGAGTGAAACTCAAATTACTAACTGCGACCAATTAGTAATTTGAGTTGTTATTGAAAATAGAAAATTATATCATTTCAATCCAAATGAGAATTCATGAAGAATGGCCTGTGTGTTCTATGTTTTTCTTTAGTTTTTGTGATAATTAAAAAATTATACACCTTCGGAGCGTTTGAGTTGCTAATTTTTATGATTATTAATTTAAGTGTATATTAAACTAAATCTTCAAAGAATAAGTCTTTAAAATGGGCTGATTATTGTTACCAAGATACAAAAACCATTTTGTATACTGAAAATCGCGCAATTAAAATACTATTATTTTAATTCCACTACTCAAAATAAAAGTAATAATAATTAAAGCTGACTTACCGGCGCATATTCGGCGCACATATCCAGGGACGATACGAAGGCCGCTACGTCCTCTACCGTCCAATGCGACACGGACTGTGAATCTGGAGCGCAAGGTTTTTCGGCGCAAAGGGAGGCGCACTTCTTCCTCGGGGACGGCCTCTTGGGTCGTGGCGTGGCAGCCCTGAGGAGGGGCAAGACATCGGTGCCGTAGAGCGACTCCGAGAGCGTCTTCCTCGACCTCTTCGCCGGGGGCGGCGCGGAAGCCGATAGGTCGAGGGGAGCGTTCGCTGCTTCCCGCTTGCCGGATCCCTTCAGGTAGCTGTCCAGCTGGGCTCCCTGTCAACAGAGAATACAGAAATATATTTTAGATATATTTAAATTAAACTTATAAGATGCATGTATAACTTATATTGAAGGAGTAAACTTCAAAACTGTTAATGTTTTTTAAAAGTTGTAAGATTCAACATAGACTAACGTTTATCTTTATTTAATAATCTATATCTAGTTCGTATAAAGAGGGTTCGCCAATCGGGTGGAAATCTAGTGGTTGAGTGTTATCTCACCCTAATTACTTCATTGTAAAATTTTAGCTTAGAAATATTACATTCTCTACCATGCACTGTGCGCAAGACACTTAATTGGTCGATTTTTTTAAAATTATATATATTAGTTTTTTTAAATTTGTTAATTCTCGGCCAAATATACATTATTTTTTGTTGCGATTTTAGCAGTACTGAGTATTTGCATAACATTACAGCAGCTTCAACTGCAGTTTTTTTCCCATTAATTTGAATTATCGATCAAACTGCTTTTCTGCGTATTGGTGTTGCATTACCAAGAACCTGAACGCTCAAGAATTAATATTCATAAGCTTGCCTTAGTTCCGAAAAATCTGTCAACTTTTAAACTTGAAACTAAGAAACCGTTAGACTTCGTCCTCATTAAGAATTCTTTGCAAACCTTCTGAGGCTTTAAATTAAAATGATGGGACCATCTTTGATAAAAACAGACGCTCCTAGCGGTAAAACCGGGCACTATCCTCTTAAGGCTTGTCTCACATATTAATTAGATATTATTTATTTAAAGTAGATTTAAGTATTATCAGTTCATGCAGTGGTTTTGTGTGTTTTCAATGCCATATAGATATAATAAAAAAAGATTAATGGTTATATTATATTGCCTGAACTACGTTGGTCATTATAAAATTCGATTGGTTTTGTGTTATAAAGGGTTTTTTTTTAGTCATACATGTAAGTGTTGAATAATAAAATTGAGCTCTATTACTTATTAATAATAGAATACCTATTATCAAACACAGATTAATATAGAAGTATACAAAAAGTGACAATTCGGTAACTGGCTCGAAAATCGACAAACCTACAACTTTGTATATGGGATACGTTTGTAAGTCTTGATTTTATTAATTTTCATAGCAGAAATTTTAATTTTTAGCAATAATAACAAGACATTTAAAGACAGAAATGGTTTACCGTAAATGTAATAATTATTAAGAAATTAGTGCGGTTAATGTAAAATTAACACAATAATAAGTAAAACATTTTTTTTATTGAGCTTCGAGGTTTGGGGTTAGCTTTAAGGCTGTCATTAGTGTACAGGGACGTTTAGCTATTTTGTTTCTCAATTATTTACTTGTATTTTTTTTTTTTTTAAGCATCCAAAGAACAAGATAAATTTTACATAGAATCCCTCAGTATAATTTTTCAAACACATTTTTATGGGGAAATCACCGGTGTTGAATTTATTAATAATAATAAAAAAATTTATTTGAGAAATCATACAAATGCCCTTTGGCACATATTGTATTTTCGATCTTCTTTTGAAAGCCTCCTATTGTATGCACTCCTATCGTGGTTACATCTCTTGGTAGTAGATCCCTGCTCCAGAGACATTGAATTTATTAATATATCTCTTTTGTTTTTATTGTATGTATATGTAGTTGGAAAGTGAATAATTTTCTTTTATAAGTTTCACAATTATTGTGATTTTTAGGATTGAAATTGACTTATTCCCTCTCTATATAAAAAAATAGAAGTTTTTAACGTGCAATAAATATATAATTGTGTGATAAAAATTGAAGACCGATTTTTGAAGTTGAACGTGATAGGAGAAGAACGCCAAATAATACAATAGCGGTTCAAGAGCTTTGTACAATTATACAATTGGAATAATTGAGTTTCTTTTCTGTTAAGTATTGCGTGTAATATTTCATTGTTCATAAAAAAGAAAAATGTAATTTTCTTGGGATTTGTAACACGACTCAGAACAGGATGGGGCCGAAACTTGCGAAAACCGGGAGAAAATCATTGAGACAATAAGGACGATTTCCAGCGGAACCAAGCGATTGCGATGTAATAACTAAGCACGGACTGTTGAATTTTCGTCATCCCAAGACATGTCCGTTGCTTAATAGGGTATCCCGGGAAATGTAGCTTCTATAATTGGAGGATGTTAATTTCAATTTCAACAATTCGAAGCTAAATAAATGAAATTATACCATCCAAGTTATTGGAAAATACAATGATAATATATAACTCCACTGGTCTGTATTTGTATTTACTCTTGGAGATAGTTCCTAAGGTATCAACTTTTTTTTTTTTTTTTTTTTTTTTTTTTTTGGGCCCCCTTCCTGCCATTGCTGGCATACGGGGTGTAAGGTATCAACTGGCAAGGATATTGTCCTGCAGGCGATACAAGAATGTCCTGCATGTAAGGACTCGCCAACGTTCCTTGCCTTATAGGAAATCTCCCCAGTGTGTTGAACGGCCTTCTTACTGGTTGGTCCATTTTTAATTTTATATAATTTTTAACAAATTCATAGAATGTGATTTAATGCTGAAAGCTACTATTTAATAGCGTTCTTCTAATGAGATTATTAAATGTTTGTTCTAAAAAAAAAAAATGTATATATATATTGTATTTTATTAATTCATAATATTTATCTAACCAAGAATTTGTTTATAATCCAAAAGTACTTGGTTAACAAAACTTAATAAGGTTGCTACGTTTTTCAAATGATGAAGTCATAGGCGGCAATATTTTGATGTACACATTGAGGAATAGTGCTAAAATTTCCTGTGTCGATATTTTCTAATGGAGTTGCAACTATTGTTTTTAAATATTTTTCTGCATTACGTATGCTTGTTTAACGTCACTTTATGCTACTATGATTCAGTGGGAGTCCTCAATTTTGCCTATCATAATAAAATTAGTGTAGGGTTCTTTACAAAACAAAAAAAAAACCTGTTTCACTACATGGCAGAGACTGTATTGTTTTATGGACAACGGATCTGCAGGAGGTGACTTGTCCTAACTCCCGCTCAACCGCCAGGTTTCCCCCCCCTTATTTTGGGTACACTAACAGACTTAATAAAAGTCTTGCCTGCAACGGGATTTGTACCAGGATTTCCGGCATGGCAGATGCCTGCTTCCTGCTTTATAAAACACAGGATCCGAAATATCTTCCTGAATTGTGAGAAATACTAATTTAATAATTTTTCAAATCTTCCAGGCTATTTTCAATTTTAGGTTGATTTAGGATCACTTTTTAAAATAAACCTGTACTACTACGTTCAGTAAGTCGTACAGACTGTACTCTTTCTAGGACAACGATTGTGCAGGGAGCTGATATGTCTTTAACCACGTTCGACGGCTACGTTTTCCCCCTATTGTGTGTACACTATACAGTACAGTATCTATAGAGACTAAGTGAGCTCCATAAGGGTCTCCAGATCCCAAAAGATCCATCCCCGGCTGTTGAAAGATTAAATAAATTATTTACCTCAAACAGATTATAAACCGGAACCTTCGGGCGGTAACTCAGCGCTCTACAACTGAGCCAGCCTGCTGTCATGTCTTTTTATTTTTAGTAGCTACCTGGTATCCATTACTTTCAATTACATCTCGCTTCTTCAAGAGTAAATTTTTATCAATTAAGTAAAACTAAACTTAGAAATAGATGTATCTTTATTTGATAGCTACTGAACAGTGGTAGAACGTGGAATGAAACAGTACAAGGCAATGCAGGTAATTTGTAGTTAAGCTGTAACTATACAAACATAATGACAGTTCATAAAAAGTGGAACATTTCTCGAGCACCACTATTAGTGTGCACTAAGTACCCAATCTTCGTGTACACTTAATGTTCATCTTGTACGTATGAAGTTATTTTGCTGGTGAATGGTTAGTTAGTGTTGAAGTGGCCTTTTAGCCGAGAGAAGGCCGTTATGATTAAGAACTTTGCGAGACTAAATTATGTTCATAAATTAATGGAAGAAAGTTGGTTAAGGCGTCCATGGAAATATGATTCCTTCATGAAAACTATACGAATACAATAATAAGAATAAACTTCAATAAAAAAGAGGCCGTGGTGGTCGAGCGCATATTTAGAGCGAAATATTTCATATTTTTGACTAATTCTTTGACAGTGAATTCCCAACATTATCTTCTGTTATGTTACAGTTCTTTGTGAGTTAAAAAGATTATCAAACTTCCATAGTTTTATAGTTTAATAGTTTATTTGATCTGTTTTTCTATGAATGCAAAGCTGATTGAGATATGTTCCCTTCATAAAAAATGTAATCAAATACTTAAAAATAGATTTCAATTATTTATGCAAATTGTAGTATGTGGAGTAAATTTTATTTAAAATAAGAGGGTATCTGAGATAATTTGATTTCGTTAATACTTCATATTGCTTCAATCTTTTTCATTACTATTCAGAAATAATTAAAAAGATTATCTCGAAGTTCCGATTTAGTTTTGATTTTATGGTAATATGTTTTTAAATAAATCGATTTTTACTCTACTTAAGGCGATAACAAGCTACAGCTATACTGACTAGAATTATCAAACATTGACCAGAAATTTTCCCTGTCTTTCAATAGTGATGTCGTCTGTGTCATTAATTAAATAAAATAAATAATGGTTACAAATAGTTTACACGCAATACTTAACAGAAAAGAAACTCAATTATTCCAATCGTATAATTGTAGAAAGCTCTTGAACCGCTATTGTATTATTTGCCGTTATTCTCCTATCACGTTCAACTTCAAAAATCGGTCTTCAATTTTTATCACACAATTATATATTTATTGCACGTTAAAAACTTTTTTTTTTAAATTATGTTATAAAACATTTTCTCTGTTATTTTTAAATCAATTGTCTAATTATCATTTTTGACCCTAGTTGAGATCCGTATTAATCACAATGTTATTTCTTTTATGAATCGATAGATTTCTTTTATGAATCGATAGATTTTTGAACTACAAAACCTCCAAGGACCGTACGTTGTATAACTAATCAAATGGTTGATTATTAATCAAGGTTTTAGCATCTATATAAGTAATATTATGAAATGCTTATAACCTGTAACTCTTGAACAGTATTGGACTTAGTCCTTAGTAAGAATTGTACTTTTCTAAACCCAACGAATGTGCAAAGAAGTAAGTTGGCAGAGACTACACTCTACTCCTTGGCACCTCCCCGAATTAATGGTAGCCATTTTATAGAGCCATTTAAGGATCGATCCTAAACGGATAAATGAATAAATATTTTCCCGAGCCAGGTTCAATAGTATTACTTATTTAATTACGCAAAATAGTTGTTAATAAAGGCTGTAGAATCTATAAAATTAATGGTTAGTTGTAATAATGAAATACACACCTGCTGGTGGGTCCTGACCATGTTGAGCAATGCTTGAGTAGCGTTCATGTCTATAACGGGAGCTGGGGGGAAGATGGGTGCGGCGAAAGGGCTGAAGCTGGGGAGGACCTCGTCCTTGCCTCCCAGCAGGAACGGAGGCTTCGTCGACCCGGTCAGCCCGTTCCGGAGGCTAGGGTATCTGCAACAATATAGTTATTGTTAATATAAATAAATATAAAATTTTAAAAAGAATAACTATATTTATAACTTAAACTAATTTATAAAATTAAACTTTATTTATAAAGCCCAGATAGTATATTTATAGATGAGTTGAAATTTTAGTCCTGTAATAAATACAATTTTTAAAAAATATCCGGAAATAATAGGATATTGGAGTAGAACAGCACTTATTTTAAGCCTACGGTTGTGCAAAGAAGCGATTACGCAGATACCGTGTCCTACTGCCTATTAACACCCCCCCCCCCCATATAAAGTTCGACCACTTTAGTAAGGCCTAGGGGGGCTGTATCGTTTATATATATCTATATCGTCTACAGATCTTGTAGGATCAATCCAAGGCCGATAAAATATATTCTCCACAGCCAATCTTTAGAAATTAGTAAATAGTGATGTAATTACCGAATGAACTATCCTAACCCACTCATAAGCAATTTAGGATTTAGGAGGAAAACGATATAGGATGGGTGAAGAGAACGGATTTGTCCGACTTGGATACGACCCCTGGTAGCTCAGTGGTTTAGAGCACTGCAACTGGAAATGCAAACGATCCAGGTTCGAATCCCGGCCAGGACAAATCTTTTCTCTTCAAAACAAAAATATTTAAAACATAAACAATTTAAATGATTTGATATGATATGATGGGAAACAAATTTTAAAACAAAAAGGTCATAAAATGTATATATTTTTTTCGATTTTATGTTTTCCTTCTTCTTTTATACCCCGGGATGGATATACATATATATGTATGTAAAATAGTTTATAAATAGGTAGATTATGTATGAGTAACAATGCAACCTAAATCTACTAGTGGAGTAAAACCTTTATATGGCATATGTTTTAATTGTCTTCTGTTTTATCTTTTCAATTGTCACATCATTACATTCCAAGAATCTCAAGAAGAATCATTAATTCAGTTTATTCAGGCATTTCATTAATTCAGTCGATCAGGTTTATTTTCTTTTTTTTTTTATTTGTCACTGACTTTGTGTTTTAATAATAAATTTTGAGACATTTGGATGTTTTAACTTAGATTACTTTTTATTTACTAGAAACATATATAGAATGTAGAATTAAATATATATATATATATATATATATATATATATATATATATATATATATATATATATCTATATATATATATATATCAGTATATTCATATCATTTAGTAGAAAAATTTGGTAATAATAAAAATGAAAAAATAGCCGAAAATGTGAGTGTATATTTTCTTAAAAACGTTTTTATAATACCTCAAACAAATTTAACCTAAGTAATTAAGTAATCTAAGTAATTACAACCATTAAAATTGAGTTCCTAAAATGTTCTGTTGGTTTCGTTCACGGAGACCAAGGGTTCCTAACCGGGGGGGCGTGAGTACTAGTCAGGGGGGCGCGAGACCAGTTGAACATGTAAATTTCCTACTCAATTTTAGTTATTTCACTCTTATCGTATTTTTTTTAACCTTAAATTGAAACTTATAATGCTGTATATTGTGACAGTAAAACTAAATGTTTTGTTTTTTTCATATGCACATACAGTTTATTAGGCGTAGTAGGAATTTTATTTCAACAGGGCGTGCATGGAAGATTTTCATTTGAACAAGGGTGGTACAAAAAAGGTTGGGAACAACTGTCCTAGACTTTTTAATTATAAATAGTCTATTTTATAAATAGTAGTTTTTTAAAAATTTTATTGAACCCAAAGGGAATGATGATATACTCATATATAGCTTTATGAAGTCAAGGTGATTAAGTTGGCTTGGGGAAATTGGAAGGAAGCCTGAGGAACATATGACGAAGAAAATAGTAAAGGAGGATTTTCAAGTGAAAAGGCTTCCTGGAACAAGATGACTGAAGATGTGTTACAAGATCTCTACTAACTAATAGTGACCGCGTGAGAGGAAGAAGGCCGTGGATTGCTATGTGCGGAGAATAATGGCGAATGAGCAAAGAATATTTATTTTATAATTTATTTTTATTTTGATGGTAATTATTTTTAAATATTTATTTTATTTTTACTATGAAAATGTAAAAATCGAAACAAAAAAAAGTAATACTAATACCTCAGAACGATCAAAACAATTGTCAGGAATGTCATAAACAATATCAAAGATATACAATTGATTATCTTAGAATCATTTCAAGGATTATTAGCGAATTTTGTAGATAGTTATCTTCAAAACCCCAGCCAACCGAAGAGACTTCATTAATTGATAGTATTTTAAATGCCGACTCACTTTCATTTCATTAATTTTCTCTTTGCGATTTCACCTGCCATGATTTTAATATTCTTCTTCGCTCGGGAACATCAGATCCCTGATCGCTAATCAGAATCATACTGCACATAACTTGGTATAATAAAAACCGGTTTTATTAATCCTTTATGGCTCCTAGGCAACTCGGGATCTTAAATTAATAATTTAATCTTCTCCGGATGTTGCTGAAGATATTATAATTCGGTCCGACGTCCGTTAGTTTTGGGATTAGCAGGTTCTGGTTTGAGGATGTCTGTAAGAGTAGCATGATGAGGGATGTTTAGCGGCCATTAGGAACGGTCCTGAGGAGAAAGGTCCTGATGAAGTAATTACAGCTGCGGTGGAAAGGTCGGCTCGTGTAAGGGTCAGGTACCCACCTTTCATCTGGTACGGGGTGCCGCCCTGCCCGGGTTCTCATCCACGGCGAATCCTTCATTAAGCTTCATAATCAGAGGCTGGTTTCGTGTGCGAATTCATGCTTAGTTTTTAAGCAGTAGCCTATCTTTGCGAATTAGTGTATATAATATAATTTTTAATGTAGGGTAATCATTAAACTCCATTTTCAGCCACATCAAAGCATCTAATTAAAGTGAAATTTTGCACACTTCTCCTGGGCTAATGGGAATAGAATAATTTAATAAGTTTGTTTCATTATCTTGACCAGGATTTTCAGGATCAGCGTTTTTTCATATCCTTAGGCACGGTAGTGTATTGTACCAAGTACGTGTAACAAGCCATACATGACTTAATCTTTGAAACAAACATACCACTACCTGCGGGATCTACTGTGGGGCATCGTATATATTGAAACATAAAATTATTAGTTTAAGTAACTAAAAAACACGCTATAATAGAAAATAAAACTCAAACGTAGAAAAAGATGTTCAATAAGTTTAAAATAAGAATAAAGTGATCAAAGAAAAAAATCAATTTTTCGAAGAAATCGTGGGGTGCTTGATGTTAATTGTTCTAAATATTTTTATATATTTGAAGCTAGCAGAATTAAAAATTAAAAAAATAATATATTTTTTTAAAACTAAACAAGATTTTATTGCCAACCGAACTAAAATGTAGGAAATAATTTCAAATAAGTTTAAAATAAGAATATAGTGATAAATGATTTACTTTTTTAACAGTACATACGTGAGTATGCAGTAATCCAGAATATAAATGTTCTAAGCAATTATATGATAGTTTCCCAGTAATTATTTCATATTTTTCACTGTTCTTTAAAATATTTCCTCCTCTCCTACAAATAATTCAGAATTTCTTGCTGATGTACAGTTTAGTACGGCTTTTTTAAATTGATAAAAATAAACAAAGCTGGCATATAACCCCTGCAGTCCACATTACAAATTTAATATTCCCATCGCAGCTCAGTAGACAAGCCAAGGAATTTTAGTATGAGGGATCATATTTTAAATGAATTATTGTAAGGACAATAAATATATTGTAGACTTATCACCAGAAAATCTAGCTTAAGGCATTTTTTTAAAAATTCAGATAGGTAAATTTAGTAGTTTTATTATTATTTCATGAATACGCCGAACGAGTTTTAATTAATTCTTTTTCACTTCATTATTTTTTTATTATTTATATAATGATCCCTAGTTTTTAACCAATCTATAATCTAAAAAACATAATCTATAAAAGAGAAGCTAAAAAAGGATCATAGATCATGAGTTGGCCTTATACTAGTTTGAGTTGTCACTGAAACCCAAACTAGAAAAACACAACCTTCAAAATAAACATAGGCAGAGTAAGGTTTGCTCAGCTGGAGCTTCACTGAACTTCCTGTCATTTCTATTATTCAATCTTCCGCTTCATCATTCCTTATGTGAAACAAATCAACGGATGACATTTTAATTTTAAATTGATAAGAAACAAGCTGAACACCTTCTTGAAATATATTATGTATATAAAGTTTGCATAAATAATAAATATAATGTTCCAACTCGACCTGGAGCCATTGGCAGTTGAACCTGGAAATCCTTCACTTTATTTTTTCCGATTTCTACCCTTTTTTCAGCTAAGCGACAGTTTTCTCTCTCTTTTTTCCAACCATGGATCAGTTCGGCAGCGACAGACATCTCACCACCCGATCGGCACACTAATGACCGAGCTCGCCCTGTAACCCCAGCTTTGTGTAGCACTGCTCAGGATCGATTCTCCACGGCTGTGTAGAGACACAAAAGACAGCCCCTACGTGTGCTCTTGTCTCCCTATCAGTTATGGACCAGGTTCCCACGTTCTTTCTTATCCAGTCTCTTTTACTCTTATTATTTCTTACAGTCTTTTCTTACTCATCTCTTCTAGTCAATACTGTATGTGCCTATCTATCAAAAGGGAACCCCACAGTCTGAGGTGTCTAGTTCATTTGATGCAGCAGGTTCGATGGTCTAAGATCCAAAAGAACGAGTTAATGATAGTTGCAGGGGCGTCGAGCGGTCGGAAGGCCACGATTAACATGGACAGATTGCGTAGTGAATGACTATGATGACGACAACCAGTGATAGAAAAGCATAACGATTGGTGTTAGGGAGGCCAGGAGACGCTTGCAGGTTGAAGCGCCAATATAATAATCATAGAAAATAATAGAAAAAACTTTATTCTGGAACCAACTCTCTTTAAAAAAACAATCATGAACAAAAAAAAATTAAACATAATATACATCTGGCCAGAAGGCTAGCTACATAATAATACGAATAATGAAGTAATTAAAAGTGATAGAACCATATTAAAAATTAAAATAGAAATGAAATAACTAAAAAAAAGTACGAAACTTGACAGGATTTTAACTAAAATAAATATATTAGTAAATATATTAATAATTATAAACAAAATTAATAAAATAGTTAATGACAAACTTACTAAATAAAATAAATCAATGGGATAGCATCCAATAAAGTATTTACGTAGTATATATCTTCTTTGGGAAAAATAAACAAAGCACGTAAGCAACGAAATCGATTTATTAATACTAATTTATTTAAGCAGATGATTGACCTGGTTAGAGAGCATCTTTTTGGGTCAAGAGGTGTTGTAAAAGCAAGGATTTAAATGAAGCCAGTGAAGAAACATGGCAGATGAAAGGAGGGATTGAGTTCCACACGGACGAGGAAGGAACGCTCCAATGCTTTGGTTCTGTGGGAACGAGTGTAGAGATCGGATAATATATGTAGTATTATGGGCAGCGGGGTATATCAGTATGTAAAGCTATGAGTTCCTGTGTTGAAAGGTCCCGGGTTCAAATCCTGCTGTGGTAGATCAATTATTTTTAACATCAACGGATCGAGTAGTTCCTGTTGAGTCCTGCTGCCATCCAGTAGCGGACTCCCAGGCTCCTTGCGTCTTCAACCACATTGTCAATCCACCGCAGTCGCGGTGGACCGACTCTCAGCGATCGTTTTGGTATTTCCTCCTCGCTCATCATGGCCACATGTCCAGCCCATGTTAGTCGGGTTCGTTTAATCAAATTAGGCTCACCAAAGAGATCATATGTTTCTCCATCCCAAACTTCCATCAACATAAACCGGGCCGAATATTTAAAATGGGTACCCTTAATTAGGGGGAAACCAGCGGTTGAGCGTAATCTTAGACAAATCAAATACACAACCATCTTCTTAGAAACAGTAAATTCGGACCATGTTCTGCTGAACCCAAGTGCGCCATCTCCTAAACGGAATAGCGATATCGATTTTTGTTTCCACAAGGGAGGAAGTCCTCATAATATTTGCATTTATTTTTTTTTAGCATAGCATAAGCATTTATATAGTGGCATAAATCAAAAACCTTGTTTGGAAAAACGGGAAAACTATTAGCGAGTTTTTAATAGAGGGGGGGCACTAGCCTTCTGGCAGACAAGCTCTGAAGCTAAGGTTGATACAGTTTTGATAAGCGATTAAGAGATATTTACACATTCTTGCATGGTCATAACTCAACTATGAAAAAACGAGTTGTGTCCCTTTAGAAATACCAGTACGATATATCCAATAAGAACCTTCAATTCAATTTAAAATTTTTGAAGTTAACAACTCCGTAATCCAGTATTATTTTTAGAATTTTCGACAATATTGCATATAAAACTTGCACAAATTCATTCTTTTTTTTTTTAATTAATGTAATTACATTTTTATAATAACAGTTACAGTAATTTATTAGAAAGAATGATATGGTCGAGAAGGCTGGACACAGATTGTCGGAGAGTAATCTTCATACTGGACCCTACATACATATTCACATGGATGTATCTACATCCCGCGTACTGGACTGTACGTTCCAATAAAGAAAGAAAGATTGGTACTATAAATAGAAAATTAATTTGTCGTTGTTCTAATAAAAGCACGAATTAAGGTTGAGATTCAGACAGGTTCCCTTAAGCTGCACAATATATTAAAACAACTCCGGTGGTGATTAAGCGCCGGGTAATTGGAAGAACTTTATTTGACGGTCGGTGAGCTTAAGCGCTCCTTCCCCACTTAAGGGAATTTCCTTCTTAATGACCGTTCTTCTAAGGCCTCGGTTATTAGCCGCCCTTTAATAAGTGGCCTCAAGGACCTTTTCGAAAAGTTTCCTCACAATTTCCTGTGACAAACGTACTTCTTGTTGAAGAAGAAAATGTATATACGTGCTTAGGCGGGATAATTTTGTTAAATTATAAATGTTGTTTTGTTTATTTGTATTAATCATGGATTTTTTTTCTGTAAAAAGAGAGAACATTCTTCTTTTTACAGATATAAAGTCATCTGTTTAATGGTTAGTTTGAAAACACTGATCAAAAAAAGATAGGTTGATCTGCATTTGTTTACACCGTTTATAGCAAGACCCTATAGTGTTGGTACGAGTATATTAATGCGACGTGCACATCGCAAGCTATAGATCAGAGTTGCATTAGGTACTTGAAGAGGTACTAAGTCGCTGCCCACCTGTAAGTGTAATTAGTTTAAATATCTTAAATATCGAGAATCTAAGGTAAATAGAATGAAAGATAAAAATACTGGTATGGGGTACAGGCAAATAGAGAAATACGCACGGATAGTACTCGATTAACCAATTCAACTTAACGAGGACATCTTTTCAGACGCCGCTGACGATGATCAGGAATTGAACAAGCTGATAGATTTGAGTCCTGGGGGTTTGAGTGGAAATAAAGTTTATTATGAACGGTTTGAATCGGGTTCGGGTCAAATGAGTAACTAATGGGACATTAAGGTCATTGTGGTCTACTTTGTTCGTAACAAAGTAAGGTGCTTTGAGGGTTTTACGAAGGATTTCGGACTGTAAGGATTCGATGGCTTAGTGGAGTAGTTGTTATAATAGTCACTTATAAGAGTCTTTTGTAATTAATTGGGAGTTTAGTGCGTTTGTTTTTAATAAATGTTAAAATAGCCTGAAATGGTGAGCAGTTTCTTGTCGTTTCAGTCTAGTATGAGGATTCCAAGTTTAACGTTTCGCTACCTTACAAGGTTGTATGTTACAAAATTGAAAAAATTTTGATACGAAATGGTTCTGTTGGTCGAGAAATATACATAGATCTTCAAAATGTCAAGAAATCGCGACCGGGTATCATCCAAAGACCAAAAATAAAAAGATATACAGAATCTTTAATATCGTTTTTCTCATTTTCATATATGTGTATCATACAACTTTGTAATGATAAGGTTGCGGTTTGTCAAGATGTGCTAAGTATCGGATCAGTTCTACAGGTATCAGGGGGATTCTATTAAACGATACCAGAGGTGATCTGGCGGGATTTTATTTTAATCCTCTAGTTTTGACACTATTCTTAAATTTAAAATATAAAAATATATGAATACTCACTCTGCGGAGGTGTTGTACTTGGCCGCTAGAGATCTCATGAAGTCGGAGTAGGCCCTCGCTGGGCTGCCCCTGGGTGGGGTGCAGGAGGACGAGGGTGTCCCGGACCTGGAGGACCCGGACTCTGCCCCAGGGCCCCCCGAGCTCCCCGGGCTCAGCCGCTCCGCCTTCACTCCTCCTTCCACCGTCGTCATCTTGTCTCCGCTCTCACCTAAGCAGGCAAAAAAATAAAATAAGCATATTATATAATAATTATAAAATATTAGATTATATTTTTTTCTACGGGCTATCAACATCTAGGTTACTACGCCCTTGCACTTTTATTTATACTACGGCATTTTAATTTGTATTTACTTTTTAATTTTCTTCGGATTGCATACTAATTATTTCATTTATTTATTTCCTAATTTAGTCTTTATTTGCGTATTATATTTTATGGTATTGATCTATTTCTTTAAAAAGATTTATTATTTTATCTATTGTATTTTTTTTAATCTTCTACTGCAAGTTCTATGGACCGGGGTATTTTATTACTTTCAAAGTTTTTTTGTAGTGATGTACAGTCTTCTATTATGTGTTTTATAGTCATTGGTGATTGACATGATTCGCAATGTGGTTGAGGCTCTTTGGTAATTAAATATGTATGAGTCAGGTTGGAATGGCCGATCCTCAGCCTTGTCGCAACTACTTCTTAAAATATGTCTTAATTTAAAATACCTAACAATAGCCATAATAATATTAAATACCTAGTAAGACCGGTAGTCATGTATGGGTGCGAGACATGACCCCTGACCAAAAAATAGAACTTATAATCAACTCCCGGGAAAGAAAAATATTAAGAAGAATATGTGAAGGAGTGGCCGTAAATGGTGTATGGAGAAGGAGACAGAATGAGGAGCTGATGGAGCTATGGGGGACATGGTGGTGTTGATAATAAATGACAGACTTAGATGGATGAGATATGTAGAAAGAATGCCAGGTCACAGAATATCCAAAGCTATACGAGAAACCAGACGGCAAACGAAGTAGAGGACGCCCTCGGATCAGATGGCTAGACAATGTCGAGGCGGACTTAAAGCTGCTGGGATTACAAGAATGGAAGAACATAGCGCAAGATCGCAGAGATTGGTTGGCTGTAGTGATGGAGGTCCTGGTCCTTGCACGACCGTAGATCCAGAATAATAATATTTATTATAGCCATAGCAATAATGCTTATGAACAAAATATTAACTAGAATTCCTCACAAAACTAAAAACTAATCGTTCGTCATTTTATTTGGTTGTCCAGAAAATACAGCTTTCGTATAGAAAAGAATTTTATGTTTTCGTTAACCCTTAAAAAGCTAAGGACTCATACATGTGGGTTGGAGGGTTGAAATACCTCCAAATATTAAAATGGTTATTTTTATTGAACTTTTAACTTTTATAAATGTTAACACTTATTAATCCTCTATCAAACAAAAATGTACTTCTGTAACATTTTGCTATTTAGAAATAATTCAGTCGTTATTAAGGTATCAAAGCGTGATCTTGATTTACGAGATCAAACTCGTTCGGAACGCAGCCCAAACGACCAGAAATACCATCGAAGTCAGGGGCCATGGCAGTATAAGTGCACTTTTCAACGGTGGTTCTGGAGATCTCAAGAGGAAGGCTTGAGTGTTTCCAACTTTTCAGCTTTTTCATGTTCCGTCTGATTTGTGATTTCTAGTTTCTCTGCCAGTTTTCGAACAGTTGTTCTTGGATTTTCTTCCGCCAAAGCTTGGAACATTGTCATCAAAGGCAGAACATCTTCCAAGGCCTTCTATGTCTTCAAGGTACACCCATGATGTATAAAGTAAAGGAAATAATGTTAAGAATGAGGGAGAATATAAGATTGCTGCGATTGGCTGTAAAATGTAGACTCAGCGTGGTCCTGCCAGTCAGGTCGCTATCAGTCAAGTCAAAAGTCATCCGGTCTGATTGCCACCTCCAATCTCAACTTGCTACTCATTCGTACTTGTTTACTCTTCTTGGGGCAACTGTTTTATATTTTATAATTTTACCATAAAATAATAAGTGTAACAGTTCACTTAAAATATTCTTAAGTGAGAATACAAATATTAGGATTAACAAACCACAAGATGTTCAACTAAATATGGGCCAATTCAAATGAAATCATCCAATAATTATATATTTTTTTATATATGTAACTATTTTAAATCATTTCGCAAGTCAGGGAAATAAAAATAATACTGTAATAACCAATAAAATCAATAAAATTCCTGGATTATCGGGTTCCTTTATTCAGTTGATAAGTAGGTAACGTTTTATTCATGATTTTTACAAGGTGGTGAAGCTGATATTAAAACAAACCGTTTAGCTTGTTCATTTCTTATTAAAGCATTAGCTAATAACTGAATGGGTGGTATTTCATATTTGCCAACATTCAATCTACTACTGGTAAAATAGTATATATATTCAAAAATATTACATTAATATATAGCATTTCCAAGTCTATTTGAACCTTTTCCAAGTCCACTGTAACCTTTTACAAATCAAATGCTACCCTTTCCAAGTCACAAGCAACCCTTTCCAATTCAAATGTAACGCTTTACAACTCAATTATCACCATTTTTTTTTCAATTGTAACCGTTTCCATTTCAATTGTCACCCTTGAAAATGTTTTGAAAATTTACCGTTCTGGGGAATGGGTGAATTTAGGGCCTCAGAACTCGCCAGGATAAAATCATCACAGAAAAGAATTCACAATTCTTGTTAGAACCAAAATGAGGGAAATAATTGAACTAACAAATAGATGATTTTTTGTTTCTGAGAAAGATTATTTAAAAAAAGTAAAAACACGTAATCTGAACTTAACAAAAGCATCTTCATAGTTTTGGAACTAAAATAATGATATTCTTGTTTACAAAAAAATTAAAACAAAAAGTTGATTTTTTTCTCAAGAAGTAAATAACAAAAAAAAAAGTAAACTGTAATAAAAAAAAAATTCCAAAATCGAAGAAAGAAACTGTTGATAACTTCAGTTTACGTAGTTTTACTTTCTCAGAAAAAAAAATGCATTTTTATTTTTTTATTATTGGTTCCTTCAAAAAGGATTATTTTTGAAGGAACCAATTATTATCTATGTTCACTACTATGTTCAAAAACAAAAATTATTGCATTTCGAAAATTTTATTAGTTTCATTCGTTTACTGCTTTGTACCAATCGTAGTTTTGAAAATAAAAAAAATTAAAAATACTGTTATGCTTTATCCCGTTGAGTTTTGGGCCCTTAACTTCACCCTTTCCACAGTACGTTAAATTTTCAAAACATTTTCAAGGGTGACAATTGAAATGGAAACCGTAACAACTGAAATAGAAAGGGTGACAATTGAATCGTAAAGCGTTACTTTTGAATTGGAAAGGGTTGCTTGTGACTTGGAAAGGGTAGCATTTGATTTGTAAAAGGTTGCAGTTGACTTGGAAAATGTTCAAATAGACTTTGAAATGTTATACATATTTTAACTCCGAAAGAGGCATTAATTTCTGGAGCTCAACTGGATGATTTTTGCTCTGAAAGCATTATGCCTTTTTACGTTTAAATGGGTTGAGTTTGTGGTTGCATATATAGAGTGGTATGGTGGTATGGTGGTATCTTGTTGATGTGAGATGTGCTGAATACGTCTATTGATGTGTAGTAACATTGTTTCAGTCTTGATGAAGTCTGAATTGGCGAAACGCGGATCGGTTAGTTGTTTTATCGACGTACAGATCTGTAATTTAAATATTTTAGCTGTATCCTTGCTATAGAAATAATTTAACAAAGGTCATAACTATCTGTCTACGAATAATAGACTCCAAATAATTATTACTTTATTACTAATGATTATTTAATAAGTATTTATATTTAACAGAGTAGGTGCTCCATGACTACTAATTTTGAAATTGTAACAAAATATTTTAATCTTATCTAGTGCCTCGAAACCAAAAACCTTCACTCTAAGAATCCCCAATTTTTATCGTTTTTTTAAATCATTATTGATACATTTTAAATTCTTCAATCTAACACCAAAACGTTATCGTTCGTACCCACCACCTAAACCGTTTCGTTTCGATATTTGTTATCTAATTGTAAGTATTGATTATAAATTTTTGATTTTTTTTTTAGTGAGTTGTCACATTGCGATACAAATTTTTGTTTAATCATAATTAGAAAATAATTTTTAGATATTTTATTACTTGTTAAGAATGAAACTCTTATTTTTTTACTGAGTTTATTAGTTATTTAAGAAAAAAAGTACCATTACAGTCCAGGAAGGATCTTAGATCAGTGCTTATTGAATGTGGATATAATCACGCCCAACCGCTAAGTTTTTTTTTATCAAATCAAGGGTATCCACTTTTATAGAGGCTGGGTGTGCTCTTAGATACCACAGAGAGGGTATATTTAAATAAATGAATATTTATCACATCCGAATTAATTGAAAAAAAAATACTTCGATAATTTATATTCTTCTATTTTTTGTTGACAAGGGAAACTAGTTTTTAAAGTATTGAACAACTGGGCACACCTATGGACAATATTTATTATAAGAGCGATAAGAATCCTTATATCATATAAAAAAATTAAATAATAAATTAGATAAAATTAAAATTATAAAACGAAAAGATAGTAATTTTTCGCCCATTAATTAGGTTTTTTCGATTAGTCATATAGCCCACCAATTTCAGCTGTAGGCTTCTGAAAATTAATCGATTTTAAAAGTTATTGTTTCATGTATCGATAAATCATTTTAATACGAAGTCAGAACGAAAGCTGCTCGACTTGGGAATATTTTATATTTAATAAGAGATTTGGTGAGCTAAAAGTCACGAAATCGTGACACTGTACTCAGAAACTAGGCGAGCATTTAGCACTTCGGGAGCCGTCGTCTTAGCGATAATTCTAAATGGCCTGTTGAGTTATGGCATTTTTCTGTTTAAAAAACTCTAATCTTTGAAATATTGTCTAATTTAGGTTAACACTGTGTTCTAATTTAAGTGTAAGTGTATTACATAATATGAAGCGCATTTCTTGACGATCGGTCGTAAAAACCTTGGATAAATATATTTTTAGTATATTTGATATTTAAAAAATTAGTCTAGCCAATAAATAGATGTGAAAAAAGTTTAAAATAATCGGTGGAGTTCACACTGCATAGAGTTGAATAAGCTTTAAGGCTTGTCACAAATTGTAGGTATTTTAGTTTACTATACAATATTGTTGGTGAAAAAAATTTAATAACTGTTTAAATATAAGTAACAGTTTTTATTACAAAAGAAAAAATGGATAATAATTCATTATAAAGATATCTCGTATGTCAGAAAAGTTCAATATTCTAGAAGGTTTATGCTTAAAACAAGAAACATAAATGTGTGTGAGTTAATAATTATTATTTTGAATAAAGTTATGTTGAGTGAAATCACACCAGCTCATTTATTTACTTATAACGCTTTGGCAGGTCAGTCCTTGGCTAGACATTATAAGCCCCAAAGATGACCTGCAATGTGGGGCGAACCGTTAGCATTAATATAAATAGTTCTCATTTAACAGAAGTTTTTCTGACCTCCACCCAGAGCATTTTCTTCTTCTTATCGCCATCATCCATTCTCGTTTACTGCTTAAGCAATATGGGGATCAGAATTACACATAGATATGAATATGATATCCAATGGGATCATAGAAGGATTACAGGCGTTAATTTTTTGCGTCAACAATTAATTTTGTGCCATTAAAAAAAACAATTTTGTTAACAACTTTATGTGTCAGTAAACATATAAAATTGTATTGGCAAAAAATATTTTTATGAGATTAGGTTGATAGAATTTATTTCTGATATTTTTTTTGTTAATTATAAAGTCAAGAAAAGTTTGCGGGAAACATAGCATTATATTAATGACATATTTTAAATATATTAACCAAACGCTACCATATCAAGGTAAGAGCTACCACAAATAGCTGCGATTAGGTTGTATTGGTTGACCCAGAGGTTCAACTCCGATAGAACGGAGAGTATTTTCACCTTCTTTTGACAAAGCATACCCGTACAGTAGGAACGGTACTTGATCCTTCGAACCGCTAGATGGCACCCTACTGTGGCTCATCCGGCCGACTTCCTGGACCAAATTAATCACCGAAGAGTATGCGAATGATTAATAAATTGTGATCGAAATTACAGCCTTGTTTATCAGCGCCCTTGATAATGGAAAGTGAGCCCACTGTATGCAAATACGCTTCACAGACCTACTTACTTTCATCCGTTGATAATTTTATCAGTTCTCATTGGTAAACAATAAACAGCTTTGTTACACTTTATCCATTATCATTATTATTTTTTTAAATATTTTTATTTGACTTAAGTTAGCAACGAGGGGTTCTATACAATATATTCGTTGCAGCATAGTATGAATACGCATAGTTTATAAATATGGCATTTTGGAAGTAGTTAATTTTTCCTCGAAACTATACGATAAAATTTGTACATTAATCTTTTTACTCGTATTTTTATACATTGTTGTTGCTTTTAATAAGCTATTTTGTTTTTAATTTCTGCTTTAATTCCTTGATTATTATATTCAATAGTAATAGTTGACCTATGGGGAAGAAAATGGGCCCTGGTTGAGGTCAAAAAAATTCTCTTAAGTAGGGAGAACTGTATATTGGTTTCGACCCACGTTGCAGGACTTCTTCAGGGCTAAACATGCAAAATACAGACAAATTAAAATTATATGTGGTAAATATTAAAATACATAGGCATGAAGATATCTGAGTTATAAATCATAAATACTTTGCTTGCTAAATTAATCACCGAAGAGTATGCGAATAAATAGCTTTGTATTATTCATCTAAGAGCCCCCCCCCCCCCCATATTATCACTCAGATACCTTGATGTTATTTTGAATATTTAGCCCTGAACAAGACTTGTTGTAATGTGGGTCAAAACGTTGGCTTTCCGATAAACAGTTCCCATTACTTAAGAGAATTTTTTTTACCTCCACCTCGATCATTTTTTTCCCTCTTGATTGTTATAGTTCAAAAAAATGTTTAGGATATTTAGAGTTGTAAATACTATTTTTAATCGCAAAACTGTTTTCGTACCTAAAATTCATTTTTAAATATATTAATATAATGTTTGGGAGGTTCTAGTTAGGTATATTTCATTTGTTATTATAATACAATCATATAGAGTAACAGAATAAAAGTAAAATCTATAATAATAGTTGACACACTTTATAATGTTTTACTGCCTAACATACATAAAATTACTCATTCTTTTGATTGGGTATAAGGAAATGAATAATATTAAAAGGTTATGAGTCAATAATATCCTTTAACGTGTCAGGTGGATTTTATTTCCTTAAGGAAATAGTTGCATTGCCAATTGAACTACGACAGCCATCTAATGCATGAAATATTTAATGCTGAAGAAAATGCTCTGCGTGCGAGAGAAGAAACACGTTAACCAGGAACTTAGATAACGTGAGTACTGGATCCGATTCAGACTCGCCTTTTACATTTTCCTCAGGCATTGCATAGTTTCCTTGTAGGAAAATATGAGTAATATACTCTTATATATGCATGAAATATTGAGACGGGAATTGAGAGTGGAGTGGGTCTGTGGTAGAGCACTGAGTTGCCATGCCGAAAATCTTGGTTCAAATCCCCCTGCAGAAATATAAATATATAGAGAAATAGAAATATAAATATATAGAGTGACCATGATACAAGAGTGAACAGTCTCTAAAAGGAGCAGAGCAGGGGCGAAGAACAGAGTTCACGGGTGCGGAGGTCATGGCTTAGGGTCGCAGGTCACATTCCTCTTCTTGTCAGCCACACTTTTTCACTCTAGTTCACTCACAGCTTAACTTACATTTAGTTCCTTGTATATCATGTATATAATAACATATATGTACCAGTTTATGCTTATTATACTTATGTATTGGTTATGTTAACAGTTCACTCCATTTATTTTAATCGGTTAGTCCTATTTCGAGATAAAATAAGATTGAGTCATCATCGCATTTCATTTATATTTTGAAATGATGTTCAAGCTTACCAACACAACAATTTTTTATAACAATTGAAAAGGTAAATACTAAAGAAAACAATTTCAGAAAATATACTAATAATTAAAAAATAATAACTTAAAAAAATAATAATATCCATGTTAACGCTATACTTTATCACATGAGTAATATTTTGTAACGATTCCGGGGGGTTGAGAGGGGCAAACACCAAGGACCCTTAAATTTATTTGAAATTAAAATAAAGTTACAAACCAAAAAAAAGTACTGGTGTTACGCAGCACAACTCAAGTTGAAATGTTGGTTTAGATTTTTATTTTATTTTAAATATTAATAGAACCGTAATATTCCACCGTGTAAGCCATACGTTTCGTAAAAGTCATAAATCCACGTTTATACTTAGTTACAAAATGTGGCTCAAGCTATAAGAAATAAAATCTTAAGTATTAGAACAATAGTTATTAAAAATTGGCATTGAAATATTATTAGATGAACATGTGCTAAAAATAACTGGAAAACGATAAAAATTGCTCTGTTGCAATTGCTGTAATATGAATCAAATATGTATAAGATCATATTCAATAATTCATATATATATATATATATATATATATATATATATATATATATATATATATATATGTTTGTTTTTTTTACGAGGGTAGGTGCAAATCTTCAAAAGACGCGAACAGGCCCATATACTAATAGTTATTTTTTTTTCTTTAACAGGATATATTATATTAATACACGAAAATCCTAAATTGTTTATCTATAATGTGTCATAAATTATCATTATCCTACGTCCTATAAACATCTTCAAACATTTGAAGAACGTACAAAAATACAACGTTGAACATACAAACAGTTACCTGGTGATAACGTAGTGACAACTACCTCGGACTCTTCGATTTGTTCCAAAGGTTCTGAACTAGGCGATTTGGTTCGACCCAAAGGACCCTTTCTTTCTAAGCTCAGTTGCCCTTTACTGAACTTATTGTACCACCGTCGGGCGGTTCTCCCGTTGAGGACCCTGCCGCCTTCGACCTGGCAGATCTTGCGCACCGCTTCGGCAGCGAAAAGTCCACGTTTCCAGTAATGTTCCAAAATGACCAGAATATCGTAATCGACCGTCATATCGAAAGGGCGGAGGTTATACCTTAACTGAATAGGATTTGTGAGCACTATCAACCTTTGAGGTCGAGTTAATTCCATTGCCAGGTCGAAGGCAAATCAACAAAGACTAGAAATCGTTGTTATTCTTATAATATGTTTTAATCACTTTGTTTATAGAAAATATTCGAAGAGAATTGTTATATAGGCTAAAAATAGTGAGCTTATATATTTTTTCTTGAGGTATGAGCCTGATAAATTTTTATATGATAAAATACATACATATTATTTAATCTATTTCAGGATCAGAATATACAAACCCATTTATATTTGTTTCGTATTAATTCTTTGATTTTAAGACAGGGGCCAAGCTCCTTGATAGTCCGAGGCATTTTTCAAAATTTGAAATTTTTAGCGAGCCGCAATTAAATACGTATTAAAAGGTATGCAAAAATGGTATTAAAACAATTTTTTTTACAGAAATTATATAAATTGAAAACATATAAACAAAAGTTCAAAATATGTGTATTGAATTTAAAAATTAATAATTAAACACATTTATTTTACTTCTCTTGATAATTCTTAAAAATTTGGTGAATAATTGGTGACAGCACTTCTCAGTAATTCTTTGAGATGTTGGTTAGTTAATACTGGTCGGTTTTTATTAGAAAATAGTTAACTTAACTAAAAATTCCAGATTACAAATTTATCCGTTGCAAGAGTGACACAAATTGTTACCTCCAGAGCACAATGTCTACTGTCCGTTGTTGTTAGTAATTTAAAAGAAATTTTGAAACACATACGGAACGATAATAATTTTTTTAAACTATGATAGCACAAAAATGAAAAGGAAACTCGGTTACAATTGAGAGGCACAAATAATCCTTCAAAGAGCCGCAGATTGGCCCCCTGTTTTAAGATTTAGGAAAACAAATAATTTGAAAACGATTAATAGATACAATAAAATAAAATATTAATTTGTAGATTTATTGCGTCCCCCGCCTCTGTTTTTAAAATCTACTATAAATCCTATATGCAGTTCCGAAGGCACGGGTTTGAAAGGCATGATCATACTTCTTAACCTGTTGATATTTAATCACAAACCGAAATTGTTATGAATGATTTATAACAGAAATATTCGACACGATTAAATAGTAAATATCCAATTGAAAAAATAATGATAAACTCTGAAATATTAATTAAGATAATTATTAAAACGGTTTTATATATAATTAAATTAAATCTCCTATAAGCCAAAAACTGAAAACAATTTTAATCGAGAAATCTTCAGAAACTAGAGAGATAATTTTATTTATTTTTATAATAAGTTTGTCTTGTTGCATTCAATTAGAATAGAAAATTTGTTTGATAGGTAATAGAAAATGAGATAGGAATATTATATTTTTTAAATATTTATTTCAACTATCTAAGAAATTCGCTTGCTGATTTCTCAGTAAATTTTAAAAGTCCCCATTTACTTTCCATAAGAATATAAATTTGAGGCATTATTTGAAAATGCTAAATTGTTAAGAAAAATAAAAAAAATTAAAAATTACAAAAAAATTTCAATAAATTAAGAAGTATGCTTAGTATTTTTCATAACAGCGCCTTGTATTGCTGTGAAAATACTATCATCTGCAATTCTTTTATTAGACCTGCTGAGCTAATCGATCATTATTTATTATGCTAATGGGGATTTTAAACGTTTAAATGATTATTAGAAATATTATTAAATAAAGAAAATAAATAATGAATGTTTTCTACGTGTAAATAATGCTAATAAATAATAAGTATTTTTTTAAACTTCAGAATTCATTCGCATTCACTTGCATCATTCCAGTTTCTATGGAAACAGTATTATAAATCTATAGTCCAAAATTGTGAATAAAATAAATGTATATACATATGAAAATTAACAGAATTTTCCTAGTAATAACCGCTGTTCCAAAACTTATGGTTTCATGGCTCGCTATAAAAATGCAATCGCCTGTAATGGTGCTATAATACAGCTGTTGAGTGAGCCGATAAGTGTGGCGTTGATTATGCTAACTAGGGTTAGAAACCTTTCGACACGGCACATTACTTAAGAAGAAGGTGAGTCGGGAGCGTGAGGGAGCAATATAGGGGGCTCTATCTGTCTGGGTCTGTTCCTGCCTGGGTGAGCAGAACTAATACCCCAGTAACTGCTGAAGGACCAATGCCTATCAGTCGATAATTAAACCTGTCATGAGTATCTATTAATCATTACTGTGGTATTTAAATTGATATTAATGTTTATAGAGGTTTAGATATAAATATCTCTGGGCATTTTCTTCTACGATCTTTTGAATTTGTAATAATTATAAGAAATAAATAGTGTGTTTTCTGAAATAGAAAAATAAAAAATAAGGTATATCTATAAAAAAAAAAGCAGAATTAATAAGGTCCCATTAGGTCCTCAAAGGAAAACTCATTTCCAATAAATAATATGTATGTTGACAATAATTTTGGTTATTGGATTTTTGTATTCGGGAACGGAGCAGCTCAGTCTGTAAAGCGCTGAGTTACCTGTGAAGGTCCTGGGTTCAAAACTTATGGCAGGTAATTTATTTAATCTGTAAACAGACACCTCTGGACCCAATGGGTCCCGCAGACCCCCCTGGGGGTTCCTCAGCCTCTATGAAGTAGGCACCCTTAATAGGGTGAAAAGCCTGACTTTTGAAGCGTGATGTCAGACACCTCCCTGCTCAACTGTTGTCCTAGCAAGTGTGCAGTTTACAATCCACTTCATAGATGGTGGAGTTACAGTCTTTGAACATTAGGTTTCCTCAAACGGTTTTGTATTTGTAGCTATTATTTTTTTAACACTAAGCTTTCCAATGAAAGATGACCTATCTATTTACTTATTCACTCTTATTGCTAGAAATTAGTTTTTAAACTTGAGAAAATATTTCTATTTTCTAGTTATTAAATATTTTCTAGTTAGTCATATTTTAATTAATTTGAGGCCACCCTCAGCTGCTAGGTTTTTCTTGCTTTAGTGACTGGGTGAGCCCCTATAAGGTCTGTAGGTAACGCAAGGTTGAAAGAATAAATAATTCATGTGTCAACCCGGTACCTGCATATCAGTAACTCAACTCCTCTATAGAGCCACCGCAATCTCAATTTCCTAACTTGAACAATTCACAAACGACCGAAAAATTTCAATAGAAAATTTGTGGCTTCTACGCACTTTCAAACTTTTTTGAAGATTCCCTAATCAAATTAAAACAAATAAATGTGGAAATTTCGGCTTTAACTTGTGATATTTGACAGAAAATTATTCAACTATGATTGGGTCGATTGGTCTATTTTAAAATATATATGTGCTTCACTTAATGTGGAAAACAAATAATTACAGTAAAAATGATTTATACCTAATTTTTGTTTTGTTTATATCTATTAGAATATCAAATTATTAATCATACAAATTGATATAAATTATTTTTTCAGTTGTTTGTATGTTAAAAACAATGCTTCATTTTGTAATTTCCACGTTTGTGATCTGTGAAAAGCATTATTAAAAACCCCTACCCCCACAACTCATGCAAGGTCCCATTTCAATAAATACTGGAGACTGGAGTGTCTTTAGGGCAACGGTTGTGCAAGGAAGTTATTTGTCTGTGATAACACTTAATCCCAAGGCTTTCCCCCAATTTAGAGCACCCAGTTAAAAGAGGCTGTCTTAACCCCAGGAGGGTCTATAGTTCCTACTTTCATCCGTGGGTATTCACTGATTAAATAATTTATCAACCACGGCGGGATTTGAACCCGTAACCTTTATCAAAGCAACTGAGCACTCTACAAACTAAGTTACTCCGCTCCATTGAAGAGAGCTTTATTGCTTTTCCCTTTAAACACTTGTAATAACATGCCTTAAATATTAACTAAAACTGTATTTGCATATTTACATGATATAATGGTACATAACCCTCACCCTAAGATCATTTTTCTTAAGACTATCTTCTTAGATAACTAAAATTTAAATTTAATATAATTTTTTCAATCAAGTTAATATAATTTTATATATAATCATAGACTATCTTCATAGATTAGAGGGGATGTATGTACATCGATCGTGTATTTGAATTGAACGTGAGGCTGTAGACGGACCTACATTCACTAATCATAGCCACGTGCTCACTAATGAACTCGCTGCCGCTCGCTACATCTTTAGGGCTTGTTACTCCTCCATTGGAGTGAGATCGTGTCCTGTCTGGAAGTCGAGGATCCCAAGGAGTCCTGTAGTTGTTAACGATCCAACTGAAGAATAATTAATTATGGAAAAGGAACCGGATGCTCTAACCTCTCAAGGACATTGCCTACCGTTTGTAAAGGTGTGTGTGTGTGTAAGTGTATGTTTGTCGACCTCGCAAGGTTAATTATACTAATTGTTTGCAACAATATTGGCTTCTCATTCTGTTTTTATTATTATAGAACTCAAATCCGCTACACCTAACACACATAAGTTGGGTTTTCCAATTCGAAAAAAAAAAACCTGATAAATATTCTATTATTTTTAATCTCTTTTTCAAGTCGTGATATTAATATTATTATAAACCTAGGTTTTCCACTTCTGTAGAAAATTCAACTGGCAAAGTTATTGAATAATTTTATAATTAAATTAAATGGCATTAATAATGACTTCTTATAAATGATGCAAAGTACAAAAACAAATAGTAATTTTCAAGTTACAAAATTGATTAAACTTTTTTTGTTAAAAACTGTTCTAGGTTTAACCTGTTCAATTCTGTTTCTTAAAAAATTATTTTCGGAATCTTTAATGCACATATATTATTAGAAGAAGTGAAACTAATCCAACGAAGAAATATAGAGAAATTTGTGAATCTTGAAACAATCATCAGGACCAGGAGACTGAGGTTCAATAGCCACATGGTCAGAATGAACAATAAGAGACTGAACAAAAAAAATTTTAGACAAAGTCTTAAGCCATAAGTGTACAGGTGGATATGTGGAATAAATAAAAGAGGAGCTGGATAGGCTAAAAATCAAGGATAAGGACTGCCTGGATAGAGAGCTTTTCGGAAAAAAACTAAAAGAAGTTGGGGTTCGTGCAGGGAGGAAGGAGAAACGAGGGAGAAAATGGACTAAGGAAGAGCGAGAGGAACGGTCCAGGAAGATGAGAGAGTATTGGAGTAGAAGGAAGGCGGAGAGTGTGAAGAAGATTATTAAGTGATATTCACGTGGTCCTTTGCTAGGCGATTCGTGTAAAAAAAAAAAAGATAAATTCATTTATCTATTAACCTTATATAACCAGGGTGTTTCAGGTTTAAATAGCCAAACTGAAAATTTCTACTAAGTACCTCGAAACAAGAATAACATTTCCTACATCGATATGTCCGCAAACCCTTTTTCAGAAAATATTCACATCTGACGATCACCATTCTTTTGTATTATTTAGGCATGGTAATGATAAACTTATTTCATTTGTTCAATTTACTTTATCCTATAAATTTAAACATTAATATTCATATTAAATGTTGTTCAAAGTGATTTCCTTGAGCATTAAGATAGGCTCGGCATCTTTCTTTTCAACAGCAGCAGTGTAATTGTGTTAACAAACATGTGCGTGTTTTTAAATCAGACAAGTGTAGGCCATTTTGTTTCCGGAATACTAAACCGTTATAAATGGTAATACCTTCAGAAAAATATAAAACAGAAAGAAAGAAAAACTAATAAAATAAGAAATTGAAGTGATATAGGTTACGGGAAAAAGGGGGAGAATAAAATTTCGGCCATTGAAACTGTAAAGGTTCAAGATAATAAATTTAGAAAAAAAATAAATGAAAAAAAATTCTAGTGGCTGATTCAGTGTAAGGGGCAAGTCCTCCCACGTGAGTAAATGTCGAAACCTGGTCCCTAAAGGTTATCAAGCTATCTGTAACACCTGTGCCAACATTTCTGTCTCATCTTAATTCCCCTTCAACTGGATATTTATATGTCTTCCTGTCTTAGAATGATTACTATAAGAGCCCAATTTATTGCTAGAAATGAGTTGTTAATCAGGAATTAACGAGTCTTCTCTAATCTAATATCCCCACAAAATAGGCGGTTATTGTGGTGATATAGGTAAAAATGGGAAAAATAAGTTTGAACATATTGAGAACTTTGTTTATTTATAAATTAACACAGAGGCTTCTGGAAATAAAATGGCCTCGTGATCAAGTTGGATTTGTTATTTGAGTGCTACCAGCAGATTGTTACTCTACTTGTCTATATTCATGCCATCATGGGTCATTCTTTATATTTACTTGTATTGTTATAATACAATTGTAAATGTCATTAAATAAATAAAAAGTTTAAAACAGCTTTGGAAAGACTCAGAAGGACTAAGTAATGTTTTTGGGTCCAATATTGGAAGGATTCCTAAATTGGTTAAGCCCAGAATCGACTGGTAAACGTTCGTAGGGAAAAGGCAAGAGGTAGGTGGGAGGATTACATTAGGATGATCTCACGAAAATAAGTTTTCGGTAGTTCTTGGGCGGAGGTTTGTATACAGAAAGACAATCTGAATTTCAGAAAAAGCTTCGAAATTTTTAGTGTTAATATCCATTTTACCAGGTATCAACATTTATGTAAATTGAAAATAGAACTTTTGTTTTATTCTGAAAACTGTTAGGATGACAACATTTTAGGAAGTCATTTTTTTTAGGAAAGTCTTGTCAATTATTATTTTTTTAAGTTTACAATTTTTTCCATTATATAATATTAGTTTTTCTTTGATGCATTTGCCATACGAAAATTTTTGAAAGAATAAATGCAGTATAAATTCAATATTATCTCTCCTGCTTTGGACGATTTATCGATTATAACTCGCTTTCCTATGAGATTAATAATAAAGTTTTAATAAATATCTTTATCTAAATTTCTTTGTTTAGAATAGTGTATGAACATATCATTGAGTTGATTTTGTTCGGAACTACTATAATTTAATATTTATAAATAATTTATATTTCCAATTGAAATGCCATTTGAAAAATTACTTTATTTTAGCTTATTTGGAGTATATGATTTTAATTTTTCTTAATTTTATAAATTATTATTTTTTTACATCCTTTCTTTAAAAGTTTAATTTCATATAAATGCATTATCTAGGTTTTCTAATCGAAATTTTTTGTTAAAAGTTATCTGACTGTGCTTTTAGACTAAGAAACATCTGATATAATTTTTTCAGTTAGATTCATGAAAATGTATTCTAAATTAATAAAAATATACTTTTAATGAGAATACAGATCGAACTATATCATCAGAACTATTTTTTTTAAATCGGAAAATAAATAACAAATTACAAATTAAAAACACGTGTGTATTACGTGCAATTGCAATTTAATGTACAATATTCTTTTATTGATCATTTTTTTTTTCTTCTTGAAGAATCGTTAAATCAACCTGCGCAGGTATAATAGTCATGATGCCATAATAAAAATCAATACTAACTTAATGATGATTTATATAAAGATATATATTGTGATGAAAGAAGGTGAGGTTAAAGGTGAGGGAAGTTAATCAAGCAACGAGCCCCACCGCTGCATAATGTAGTCAGCTAAAGTGCATTCGTAACAGAATGCAACGATATATGCATCTCCCGTCTCTAATATAACATGAATTATTCATAAATAAAACATTGTAACTCAATGTCATCTGGTTTAATTTATTTTTTCACATTTAAAATTTTTTTTCTCATCTATATACTCTAATAAAATATTAAATTTTTATGAATTATAATTTTTATATTTAATAATATATTTTGCCCTTTTATATAAGGGGAAGAAAATGGTTATCAGTGAAATAATTTCTTAAATAGTATTTAACTATTTATTTAGAAATAACGTTTCCACCCATATTATTGATCTTCTTCTGGGCTAGATAGAAAAGATAAAACGCTAAATAAAAAATTATAAAGAATAAAAATGGATTAAGTATGATGTTAATTTTATTTTATTTTTTATTTCGAATTTATGTGATTTTTCCTGTGTTTTATTAATTTTTAACTATTTTTAAAAGTAGTGTTATTATAAAAGGTTTAAGTATAATAGACATGTTAAACTTGTCGCCTTCAAGTGTCTGTGTATTGAATGGATTTTGCTTTCTAATAAAGAATAAAAACATTTTTAATTATTGAAATAAATTTACGGCATTCTTTTCTAAAATAGTTTTTAAATTCTAATAAACTCCTAGTGTTAAAAAAATAATAATTCATTAAATATAATCGTGAATTTGTTCGATTCCCAGTATTTTTCTGCTTTATATAATAAGATATGGTATTTTGCTTCAATGAATTTTAAATTTCCTATTGCTTTAAAGTTTATATAGAATTGTAATAATGAAGACTAAACTTATGAAATAAAACAAACGATTAATTGTAGTAATTATTATTAAGATGATGAATCAATTCAGCCTCATGGTAGGTAATGAATTATACCTAAGCTATAATCTAATCGTTCAAATTAGGGTATGCTGCCTCTTTTTTCACATAGTGGATTTCCTTTAAATTAAATAAAAAATAAAAGTTAATATAAATATGTATTGTTTGGAATCTTTATTTCAGGTAACGAAGGAATTCCTAAGATGTTAATAAGCGCTGTGCCGACTGGAAAGCATCTGAGGGGTAGTCCGAGGCGTAGGTGGGAGGATTGCGTTAAGAGTGATTCGGCGGATTTGGGCTTGGGTAGTGGTACATGGGCAGAAGTTTATAAGCAGAGATAAACGCTTTTAAAGCCTTAGTATTATTATTATTACTAAATAGTTTATTAACCGTTATACTAAGAAGCGGTCTCACAAACGTAAAAGTTTTTTCAATCATATCTTAAAATTTCGCTTTATAGTCTAAGATATTTAAGGACCATAAAAATGGAACTGTTATGTGTCCGATAACGGTTAGTACATTTTGGCTGACCTCTTTTGGATATAGGGCCCAAACGATTTAGATAACCACAATCACATTGAGTGCTACGACGCACGCCTTTTCTGCTCTTTCACCAGGATATCAAAAAGTAAAGAATCGATCAATAACAGTTTAGATATTTCGATGAATCGACTCGAAAAGGCGGAGACCTCCCACGCGAAACGCTGAATAAATCATTGCCATGCAACAAAAATAAAAAGTAAAGACCATTATATGGACCTCTTATAAATTTAGCTCCCATCCTTTTGAGGATTAAATGCTTCTGAAAATTTATTTAAACCACTTTTTTTAATTTTATCTTTTCCTACACCGCGCTCGGGAGCAATACCCTCGGATTATGTCGTCGCCGATGAAGTGTTTGTTCTCTGGACGTGTTCCGTCCAAGTTTTGCTTAACATATCTCCCAGAAGAGTTGGTGTTTGTCACGAAGGAGTCGGAAAACAGGGAACAACCCAGCAGCTGCAGGACCTTACCACTCTCTTATCGAATGAGGAACTCTCGTCTTCAAATACAATAATATTTTAACTGAGGTCAACCGAGGAAAATAATCACCACATAATTTTAATTGTAAGTTTTGAAAAATGTTTATCTCAAATAACAAATTCAACTCAGAAGGCCATCTCGTTTTCTTCGGAAGTTTATCGGGAATTGAAGAAATTGCTAGGTTTGAAAAGAGTAGGTTTGATTGGGAATAAAGTTTGTCATCCGGTTCTTGCCAAATCAGCAATAAAATTATCTAAATTTTTGAAAAAATATTTGTCCTACAAAATGTATGGTTTGATCAAAGAGTCCCCTCCTTCCAATATAAATGAAAAAACAAAAAATCAGCTGGTTAGTAAACATTTTTGATGACCTCGTTATTGATACATGTTGGAAGGAGGGGACTCTTTGATCAAACCATACATTTTGTAGGACAAATATTTTTTCAAATAATTTAGATAATTATCTTGAGAATTAACAAAAAAAAACCCAGTTAGTAATCATTTTTCGAGAATCATCAAATCGACATATTTTATCCTTGCTACCTCTGTTAGCTACCACAATCGAGAATTTTCGCACAGGAAATTGTAGGGCTTCTTATCGAAACGAAGCTATTCACGAAGATTCAGCTTGATAGTAATCAAGTGCAAAAATGGACCATCAATCCTGGACTAATATGATTTGTTTATTATTTGGGTAATATTTAGTTTATGACAAGGCAGAAAAATAAGTATCCATTAAAAAATAAAGGTAATGTAGCTATGCTAAAAAATTGAAATATATTTATGGCTGATTTAGTATAATACAGTATATATTTGATTAATTAGAGCTTCTCCCTATTATGTATTATGTATAATTGATTCGTATTCGTAAATAATATTTATAATAATTATCAAAGCAATTGTAATTGTGGATAAATACATAAATCCAAGAGTAGTATGCCAGGGATAGATAAATATAAATATATAGGAATAGATAAATAGATAGGAATAAATATATGTGACGTTTGGGATCAAAAACAGCTAATATAGCAGTTTTATCTAATACGATACTGACTTCAGATAACCATTGATATGATAATATAAGTATGTATGACAAAAGAATAATGTAATTAAAGTATGTAGACAATAAAACAGTGATGTCTGTTACAGATTATATTTACTATTTAATTGCTGATTTCTTCTATGATACTTGTAAAAAAGGGTAACGATATTAGAAAGTGTATGAAAAATGAATAAAGTGATATTTGAGATCTAATATTAAAGTTTCACGGGGTTACCTCATATCTACAAATATTCATTTCAATATTCATATAAAAATGGTGGTCGTGAAGACTTTAATGCTCTTTCCATAAGATACTCGTTAGTAATAACTTCGCCAGGATACCTACAGGACAATCTGACAAACCATTCATCAGTCAGGACCTGGAATGATGGGCGGACTAAGGAGACAGGACGGGCCAGTTGCCGAAGAAGTTGAGAAACCAGTGGGTGGACCATAAAGAACTCGAGGACCTTCTGATTTAGGGTACCTCGGTCGTTACCCCGGGCGGAATACGAATGTCTCTATTGTGGCTGATTCAGGCGAGTTCTGTCGGGGATGTTATTGGCGGCTTGGGAGAAATTTACATCCGAAGTTGTGACTCACTAAGGATATTGCGTCTGATGAGATTCTTACCTCGTAGGGCTGATATCTCAATCAAACAAATTTAATAAACCTAAATCCTTAATTGGAAATTCAATAGCATTTACACACATTTAAATAAGGTATTAAAGCCTTAAGTCTACAAATTTACTGGTGTAATATGCTAGGATAAAAATTATATTGTATATTTTTTTCAAAGAGCAACATAAAATAAAGTTAGGCTATTATATACGAATAATCGATAAATAATTGTAATGTATTAAAGAAAAAATATATAAATTTACCAGTATAATTCATGAATGTTTTTATGATAAAAATTAGGTATAATGTGTGGTATTATTTTCGAAGAGTAAAATTAAATAATGTTTTATTAATATTTAAAAATTAAAAATTAAATGCAATATATCTATAAATGAGTTTATTAAAAAAACAAAATTATAAATAAAAAATACAGTAAGTGTACTTACAAAATAACTTTGCTCCATTCTTATATATTTTCATCGGGCGCCTTTTCTTACCTAAACAAGAAAAGAATGAGCATAATTATTCATATTTAACAATCATTTTTACTTATTAATAAAAATTGGCATTCATTATCTGATAAAAATGGGATTGGTATCATGGCGAATGAAACGAAGACTAACTTTTTTTATTTTTTATTTTATTATTAGAGTTCGTTGATAATTGAATATCTTTAAGTATAATAACAACGCCTGAAAATTTAAAAGTAAAGATAGAAATCTAATAGTGTCGATTAGATTATTATCAATTCTTGGTTTGTTAGTTTAAAGGACATTAGATACAATTTTATCAATTCGTGGCACACTAGTGTTACTTAGCAAAAGTTCATGACTACATAAAGTTATCCGTATGAATTAGAATTATTAAACTATTACTGCTTCATTGTAATATTATTTAGGTTTTTTCAACTTCTTCATGTCGTAGTCATTTTCGAAGTGAATGAAAGTCAAAATCTGAGGTAGTGCTAAGCTGTAATGGTATTAGTTCCGCTGGTTGTACCAATACATCATCGCCTATACTTTGAAATGTTTGTCAAAACGTTCGTTTCTTGATGAAACGATCACCGAAACATAATTTCAGTGTTTTTTTTCATACTAAAGCTCACGATTGTTTGTACTCTGGAAAATATCAAAAAGGAAGTGAATGAAAGGTTAAAACTAAAAGTGACAACTTACGGAACTGATTCCGTAGTAATAGTAAATAAAATATGATTTAAGACCTGATTCGGGTTAAGGATCCGTTGGGTTTTGCTTATGCCCTGAGCGATCGTAATACACAGATGTTGAAATCAATACAAATTTGATTATTTTATTGTAGAATGCAAAACTTTTAGTTACTTCGAAATTTGCGATCTGATAACGGGGTATTATTTCAGAGTTCCCAGATTTCTAATACTGGAGGTTTTACTTATATGACAGAGAAATCTTACTTCACAAGCTAGGCGACTACAAAAGGAGCGTTTAGGATCATTATATCGTCAGGACTTTTTGCAGATATCCTTCGCAGGACATCCTCGGAACTGAGCCGCTACCCGGACGACCCCCCGACATGAAGACAACTGCCTGAGAACCTCCCGCACGGCGCAGAAGAAAGCCGTACCTTCACGCTTTTTCTTCTAGAATCAAATTCGAGCGAACTTTCGTGGGAAGAGCGGATGAGGTTAGCGGCGGTAATCTCGGCACTTACCGCTTCGACACGTCACTCATCCGCAGAGATGTCGTGTGTGTGCTCCTGCTGAGGCGTCTTCTTTAAGGTGTTCGGAGTAGTGAAGATCGTCAATTCTATTTGTTTGCGGTAAATGTGGTACAAATCTCTAAGAGAACGGGCATGAACGAATCTCTTATTTGTCTTGGAATCTAATTAAGGGAGTAAACATCTTGCGATTGAATCTGTCTTATTGAGAAGCATTAAAAGGAATTTACGAGAAACTTCGATTGTAAGGCGAATAAGAAATTTTCAGACTCGCTTACAAAGATTTCCTCTTATTTTTCCCCACCCAAATAATTCCCTTTATTTTCAAAACATTTCTGATAACTACCAATAAACTTTTATATCACTTCTTCTATGATCTTTTTTTACTTTGAATCAATGGAGAAAATAGCCGGGGTGAGGTCCATGAATCTTACACAAATAAACCAAAATTATTTATTTATTTAGTGCCTTATTTATTCATTGAGCGATTTATTAGGGTGTGTAGTGGCACTGTGGTATAATGACGTAAAATAGAATGAGTTGCCGTGACTAAGGACCCGGGTACAAATCCGGCTGTGGCAGACAATTTATTTAATTTGTTAACACATTATTTATTTATATAACATTTTTAAAGAGGTTTTTATTTGACCTCCCTGCACAATAGAAAGAAGACACTCATACTGAAACTAAGACTTTTTGGGTTTGCAGTGGATTTTTTTTCATAAGGTAAACGCTTAACCATTTTGTTATCAATAAACTCGATAAATGACAATTCTACCAGTTTCTCATTCAATATATATATATTATTTTTTTTGTTGTCAACCATTTTGAACAAATCACATTTGAATTAATGTCTGGTAGATATGGTGTAAATCTAAGTGTCAGATCATAAAACATCAAAATATATAAAATAGCTTTATGTTATAGTTTATGTTATTTAGAATAAGTATTTTGTTTAATAAATAATCGAAAAGTGTATCATCGATGAGTGTAATAATCGAAAATGCACTCAGGTTTTCACAACAGCTGTCCGCCTCGAATATTATTGACACACGAGCGGTGTGTGTTATGATCGGAAAGTTTCCAGGAGAGATAAGCCCATTGATAAGGGCTATCAGAGAGGTCAATGAGTTGATAAGGTGCCCCACCTGTGCCTCGCCTCTCCCAGATCACACTGGAGCCATGGTAAATATCACCTGTCAGGTCATATTCTCAGTCTAAAGATTGGAAAACCGATCTTTATAGTGATTTTTCATACCAAGGTATCATTCCTTCAAAAGAACAACGACATAACTCAGAAATCGGTATTTTTGAGTTAAGCCTTCTGTATCATATGTAGTGGTTGAAGCTTTTTAATCCAGAAATGACATATCTGATATTCCATTTTTTTTAAAATAAACTTCATATTTTGAATTGAATCATGTTGCACTTAAAGTTTTATGGGAACAATGACCTATTTTAAAATCAATAAAGTTTCAAGTTTTTTAAAAATGTCTGACGGTTAATAAAAGAATTTCAATACCATCATTTCTATAGGAATGCTTTACATTACCGATACCCAAATTTTAATTTTTTTTATCCCAAAGAATATTCAAATACCTCTGTGGCAAAATTTTTTTTTTTTAGTTATAACAATGTTATTTTTGTGAACAACATGCAAGATTTTTCTTGTTAATTATTATAATAAAATAATATTAAATATAAACAGGAAATAAATATAAAAAAATACGCATTAACTTTAACAACGAAGAAAACATATTTTTATTGATGGAAGAAAGTTTGGTTGACAATCGACAGTTGCTACAGATTGCCAGCTGTCATAGGGTTACGTAGCACTTACGTATTTGGGCTGGGACCGACTGAAAAAGGTCGCACAAAAGGCGACTGAGAGTTGTTACAATATATATCTCCAATGAAAGGTCAGACGATCTGAATTACCTTTCTTCTTCTTCTCGAAATATCAACCTTATGTTATCTTTTTTGTTTATTATGGTGTTTGTTGATAAGTAGAATTATCCAACTGACAGATGAAATATGTTCATTGATTTTATTTTCTATGATACATATGCAAGATGCAAATCCCCAAAAGCAAAGCATTAAGTTACCAAAATATTAGAAAAACCACCAAAAAATTTCACCAATCAGGCGAATCAAATCACGTCAGAAGATAAAGTGCAGCACATGTCACAAGAACATGAGACAGTAGCCTTGCTCGCAGGCGTTCCACAAACAACTTAAGGCTTTGCTTTTTGCGTTTTTTCCTATTTTATCCTATTTTATTTCAAGTCTCTTATTGAGCTTTCAGTCATTTTTTTTTTAACATATAAGTATATTTTACACTTTCCGTTAAACCATTTTACACTTCTGTTCGCCAGAAATGCTGCTGACTTCTTCAGGGCAGAAAAGAGAATGATATATTTATTTATTTGAAATTAAAACTAACCAAATGAGTGAAGAAAATTAATACGTACTACGAAAGTAGCATAAATGTAACTCTCTAATATACTATAATTTAACCTATAACTACAATTTACTTGAGGATTTACAGTTAAGTAATAAATAATTAAATTTTCTTACTCAGTAATTAATTGATTGTTTTATTTTATAGAAGGTGGTAATCATACTCTGATTAATATTTAAAATAAATGAAATATACTTATGTATGTACTAAAGTAATTAATAGTCTCAAAAGCAATAAAATACATTATAAAATATTGAATTATAATAAAAAACAGCTTTAATAAGAGATAATTATCAACGATTTATATTAGTAGTAAAGGTTTTATAGGTTTAATAGGCTTTGCTTTTATTATTGAATTTATTTTATTTTAAATATAGTTCTAAAATGATTTTCATTGGGTATCATAATAGTCAACTTTTTTATTAATATTTCTCTTTAATGATAATAGCTGACCATGAATATATATGTGGAAGAAAATGGTCCGGGTAGAGGTCATTAAATTTCTCTTAGATAAAGAGAAATGTTTATTAAATAACCAACGTTTCGAACCACTTTGCAGGTCATCGTCAGGGCTGTCGAGGGAGAGGCGGTGTGCCCGCTGTCACAAGTTCACATGTTAATAATGTAAACTAATCACATGTTATATCACAAATCTACCGACTGAACTTGTGACACAGGAGACTCCGCCCCCCCCCTCCATCGACAGTCCTGAAGAATGCCTGCAAAGTGGGTCGAAACGTATTCTATACAATAAACATTTTTCCCTATCTAAGTGAAATTTATTGACCTCCATTTATGGATAAATAAAAACACATTTAAATAAAATAAATTAAGTTGACTATAAAATAACAAACTATATTATTATCACTTATCTATTACACTAAATATATCTACTTTATAAACATTTAACTTTTTCCATTTATAAAAAAAATTTCCATAATATCAAAGTTATTAATCATTATTTTCAATGTTTAAAAACTTTCATTTATGGTTTACTAATATAATCTCCAGATATATTTTTTTTAAAATCATGATCACTATTTGAATTAGTGATAGGTGAGTGTCTCCAACTGGTAGCAATTCGCTTCTGTGAATTCATAGATTGGAGTCTGAATTCCACGTCCGATATAATAATTTTATATTGTAATAGACAATAAACCTTCTTATATAACAATAGAAATAATTTGCGGATTGTTCCAATGTTCGGGGTATTACATGCAATATTCGAGATAGTTCCAGGCCAATCCCGGCTGGTAGGTTCGAGATATATAGCGCATACGTATGTAGCTTCCATAACTATTCCTATGAAGAAATAGAACCAACAATCGGTACAAGTCGACCTGGAGTTGGACGTTAGAACAGAGTTTGTAAAACATAAGCAGAGCCAAAAAAGGAGTTGGAAAGTGGACAATGGAACTGTAGAGAATGTTTTGTATAATTACGTGATCGTAAGTACAGCCTTTGTGGCTTGTTTACTATTGTTTATAAGCCAGAGTTTAATAAATACTTTTGTTTATAAATAAATAAAATAATCGTATTATTTTCGACCTAAAAAAATATATTAAGACTTTACAATGCATATAATAATATTAAGTTCTCCAAGTATTATAATTAAGATTCAAAGGACTTCTTGAAGTGTCCGATTATCCGGACTCCGACATAATCTACTTAATACCTAATGCTCTTTCTTCCGGAAAACTGAATCCTGAGGGTGGTCAGTTTCTCTCCGGCCGATGCAGACCGTTAGGCAGGAGATGTTGCACTTTCTCGCCGATAAGCCAGGATATCCACCCTTTATTTATGCGCACCGTTCTCACTCTGTTATTACTTTCTTTCCGTGTACACCGGTGATAGTAAATTAATTCGCAGTGTACTCCCCTTGTTCAGGGGCGAGCCAGGTCACCTCTTCCCTGCCCTCCGAGATCTTATCCACATTCAGAGGGTGTATACAGTTCCGGAGGTGAAAACGATTAAGGCACTAGTGTAACAGTGATTTGAACATAAAAAATGAATAAAAGTTTGGAGTTCTTCCTCTCATCTACTCTTTTATTCATCATAGATTTTGAAAGTCAGCTTAGTTCTCGCCTCAAACCTCACCCTCTTGTCCCGAATTATGCTCTTGGCAGTTCCATGCCTAAGAATATCCTCTGTAATATACTTAACTCTGTCATGTCCTTTTCAACTCATCCCGTTAAACCAGTTCGGTTTATTTTTTTTTCTTTCTAAGGAATTCAAATATTTTTTTCGTCACTTGAATTCATTCACAGGAGAAGTACATTGAAATTAACCCGTTTTTCTCCCATTGCATCGGAGTTTCTTTCAGTTGCATTGTAATGAGTCTCATTTCACGTGTGAACTAACTTGTTGTTGGAGAATTTAGGGTCTACATTTTTCCTAAATGTATTTTAATTTCGGCTTATCGGTTATTTACTTGAATTATTCTCATCAAAATTCAGTTGTTTTTATTTTTAATGCTCGATGGGGCTCTGTTGTCCAATGGTTATCAATGGTTATACAACCTACTAAGCCCAAGATAACGGGTTTGTAGCCCGGCAGGTGGTCCTAGGATTTAAAGGGAGTAAAAAATCCTTGGTTAAGCGGTCCTTTGGAAGAAAAGTTAAACGAGAGTCCCGAAATTGTACGATGTGAGGTTCTCGTTGAAAATGCCTACGCTAATTAAAACTGGATAGGCAAAATTTAGAGCTCCCAATGTAGCATCGTCCGATTAGCCATAGCAACAGAACATGTTTTAACGTCACAAATGAACAAACAAAAACAATTTTTTTTTATGGTTCAAACTTTGTTTTTTCGGGATGATCTAACTATTACCAAATTGCTACTCGAAAGCCAGGATATCTCTGAATATTCACTTCATCGCCGGGAAAGATTAATACAGATAAAATCCATAAAAGGATCTCCCGACCCGTTCACTTTCGCAGTGAAGGGGCCCCCCGCAGCTGTAAAGAGATAAATCCGCTCAACATTAATCGAGGATGAGAAGTGGAAAGGGCAATGAGGAGGAACTGATATAAATCCAGAGGGAGAAAGTGGGAGGATGTTTATTAAATATTCCAAGGAATCTCAGAATTTTCCTAGCAAGCATTCCCTTTTGCGAAAATTTTAGAAAGGTTGCAAAATCAACCATGATTTCAGAATTTTATCTTTTATATATATTCATGAGGAAACAGATTAAAGCTGTAATATCTTCAGATGAAGTGAATAAGATGTTAAGTCCTACTTGGTCCTAAATGAGTTTCTTGTACTTGAAGTAAGGAAACATGTTATTCTCTTAGAGAATAAGTTGGCAAGTCTTCCATTGGCTTAAGAAGAAGTGATTGCTTATATTATAATTTCATTCCAATGGCACGTTGTCCATCCAGATCGGTGGAATTCGCTCGTCCTAGGAGAAGTATCCATTTCTCATCTAGTAATGGATCGACAGTAATCTTCGAGATCATTCCAAATAGATAATTTTTAATATATTTCTTCGGTAAATTATTTAATTGGTTAACAACCGGAGATGGTTCCAGTGGGATCTGAAGACCCTCTTGTGGCTCACTCAGCCGATACAAAGTGGGTATCCTTAAGGGTGAGAAACTTGTTCACAACCGTTCAGAAACAGAGCAACCTCCTCCACTGAGCCCAAAGCTCTTCATAGTCTAAGTTAGTATAAATAGAAAAACCCATATAATCTGCGTCTAAGGGTATGTGAAAAAGTATCTATAATGAATTGACTGTGCTGTAGGTTGTAGGACATCATTATAGTAGTTTTGGGATTGGAATGGAGTTATAATATAAGTAATTATTCCCAGTGGAATCATCACTGTTGTTAATCGATTAAATAACTTATCGAAGAATCGTATTAAATTAATCTGTTTGGAATGATCTCGAACATTACTGCCCATCCATTACTTGGTGCGAAATGGATACATCGCCTACAGCGAGCGAATTCACCCGATCTGGATGGACTACGTGCCCCCATTGGCTTTCCGTTAGTCGACTAATTATCTAATTTTACTTGGGTCTGCTAGGTTTGCATATTAACGTACCCGGAGTACGTTGTGGCTGAGGGGGAGTACGTGGGAAGAAGACCCCCTGACCCGAGTACAATTGACTCATGTACCTGTACCTCGAGCTGGTACCACCCGCTCCCCCACGATGTGCTCATCTGGTTAGCCAATCTCCGTTACTCCCAACTACCATCTCTTGGTACGGTACGAGGAAAAAAAAAGTTCTCTAGATCTGCTAGTCGAGTGTACACCGTATATATATATATATATATATAATAACATTCTGTAGATAATGTTAATAAAAATGAAAAAAAAATTGTTAAAATATTTATACGGATCACATGCGGTCTAGTGGGCATTACCATTACAAGATATAATGCCCAAGATCGCGGGTTCACAGCTCGGTAGGTTGCCTTAATATATATTTTTTTAAATCCTTAGTTATGCAGTCGTTCGGAAGGGACGTTAGGTAGGGATCCCGAACCTGGTGGGAGTGCTAAGTAATCGTTATAGATCCTTATCCTAGTCATTATACCTGAATTGGAAACCTTTAGGGCTCCCACTATTTATTAGCATAAAGTCTCGTTAAATGAATAAAGAAACATTAAATATTTATTGCAGTATTTAAATAAATAAAAATTCCATAAAAAGTCTCTGAAATAGCGGAAAACCCCGTCAGTATTTTGCCAATCCAGGTATCGTCAGGACATACACAAAACAAAACCAAAATTATAGAAATATTTATGCATTTTATTACGAGCCTTTCTTAAAAGAATTTTAATAATATCTTTAAAAGGAAGAAAAACCTTAAATTACAGAATACGCCAATGAATGTATAGAAGTTTACTGATGAGGTTTTAAACGAAACCGTTCAAATATCGATCAAATATTTTCTTTTTCACTAAATACTAGAGAAAAAAAATAGAATACTGCTAAGTAGTTCATTACCTTTATTGTCGATTTCAAAAAGGCTTATATCCTGTATATATATAATCAATATTACGAAATGTTATAAATAAAGCTCACGATAACTTGTTTTTTTTTAAAACATTAAAAATGAAACGAAACTGAAACTTGCAATTTGCTTAAGTATTTATAAAATATATAGTAATAATGTTACGTAATTTTTAAAATAATGCCAACAAGATCCTTTGATAATGCGGGCTTTAGCAACAAGGAGGATGTAATGTATTCTTGGACAAACATAATGAAAACGTAATGTAAGGCATAACAATTACATCCATTTAATTACCGACAGAGCTGTAAGGGGACTGGCAGCGATGCTATCTATCGGACGTGGACATGAACTAATGAAGTGCCTATGCAAATCCAAACAGGGAAAAATAATCTGGAATAAATAAACACGTTGGGTCGGAGGCGGTCGACGGCAAGCGAGTTCCAATTAAACTGCCTCTGTCCGATTTATCGGTTCGCTTGTCCACAGGTATCTGGGGCGTCCTCTCCTCCGGAAGAGGACGGGTATCTAGGGGAGCGAACAGGGCTAGGATGAGTTAGTGGAAAAAGTTTAGAGGTTTCAGGAATCTTCGGCTAGGATATAACTTCGTTAAATAAACTTCTTTTAGCAATCAGATGTAAGAGGATTATTAAAAGAAAAAAAACTTTACCACTCACGAAGGGGCTTGGGTTCAGTACTTGGTAGAGACTGTACTGTTTCTTGGACCAACGGTTATGCTGAGATCTCGCTATTCAGGTAAGCGCTAAAGGCTCATTTTCCTCATACATCTGCAACTCCGGTGAATAAGTGGTTAAGTCGAATTTTTTCCTAAACAAATTAATTTGACTGAGGGAAGCGGAATCGTGTCAATCTCGTATTTTTTGTCTTGGATTGGAGTTGTAACATACGCAATAACTGCTTTTCAAACCAACTCAAAACCAGGTCCTTATTGGACATAACAGCTATTTATAAATTGTAATTGTTAATAAACATAATATTAATTTTCTTGTTCCTATGGATTAAGATGTATACACGTAAATACTATCGCCAAATGTTATATCGAATATATTTGTCTATTTAAATATTTAAAATATTTAGGTATTAGATGTAATCAGGAATAAGCAACATAGAAACCATAAAAGAAAGATGCAATTATAGACAAAAATAAATAACTAAATTATTAAACCAAAAAATCTGATTTTAAAATCATTTAAATTAGATAAACATAAATTAAATATGCTATAAAAAAATCACTGTATTTAGTCTCTGTCTAGAATATAATTAACCAATCCGATTAACCTTACATGAAATATGAACTTTTTTTTTAATGAATGGTGGGTATTAAATATTGTCTAACAATGCAAAAAAATACATAAATTAAACATACATACATAATTTTGAAAATGTTATCTAACCTGGTATTGAGATGAGCGGTGTGGATATCATCTTAATTGCACCCGTAAAATAAACTAAAAAAGAAGAAAAATCAATTGTAAGTTGTAAAAAAAAAAGAAGTGTATAAATTTAATGATTGTTATAAATACTTTAAAAAAACTCCATATGTATACATATACATATACGTATAGGTATTATGTTACATACCATTTGCTACGTCAGACAGTGTGTGTGTAGTGGCGGTTGTGGGACTGAGTAGGCGGTGTACAGAGCATCCCTCATTTTTTATCATCCCCCTACAACTCCTATCTCCTGGGCCAATCAGGTTCTAAGGTTAGGGGAGAGTTTACCTTTTTTCCAGTTTACGTAGGTCAACGGGTTAGTATGTAAATAACAACGGGTAAGTCTATTATTTAAATAACGAATTTTGGAATATTTCTTTTCTATTGAATTGATATTTTTTTCCTTTAAAAAATTAATAAAAATATTTTTAAATTAGGTAACAAGTGCTTAGCGGACTGGTAGAAGCCGGAAGGATAGGCCTAGGCGTAAGTGAGAGGATTTTTTTATGAGTGAATTAATGGATTTGAATTTTATAATATGTAGTCAATTGTAATCAGCGATCGGTATAAACATCGAACCTTCGTGTACGCTATACCTTATTATTATCAACATCCACTACAGTGTATAATAAACTACAAACACGGATTAAAACAATTTAAAAGAATCATGCATAATTCATAATAACTAATCATTATTCATAAAACTTAATGATTATCAAGAAAAAGATTTTTATGATTTTTATTCTCTTTCTAAATTTTTATTAAAATTAGGTGCATATTATTTATGTTTGTAAATTTTTGGTCCTCGATAAATTTAGTTCTCTTAAACATTTGTATGTATATAATAAAGATAAATATCAATTACATTTTAAACTACATTACAAGCCTTGAAGAATATCTGCTATTTTGAAAATTGTTTCTAATTAATAGTTAATCATTATGTAGGACATTATTTATTTGACTTCCACCAGGACCATTTTCTGTCCATAAACATGAATTCAGTGGTTTATTTTTCTTCTGGCTAGTCAAATCAGTGCAACAGGAAAACAATTTTTATTTTTTAATTCCCATTAAGTTTCTTAAATCTTAAAAGCAATAATTAAGATGATAAATTAAAAAATAAAACGCCAAAAATAAATTTTATAAAATTGAATAAAATCAATAATAATCGTCTATTAAAAAATAATCGAATTGTATTGATTTAAAAAAATTAATTTGTCTCTTAAAAATTTCTTAATCTTAATAACTATTATTTAGTTAAAACTATTTTTTCCTATCTGGGTTAAGACCTTTAAACTTTAAATCACATAGTTCCATCCTCCCCCTATCATAAAACCAGTTTTGTAGGGCAGTCTAGTCGCCTTTATAGGACCAAGGATGGTCCTGTTTAAATAGTCTACGGTAATGAATATCATAAAACTACTCCGCATTACGTTACGTAATATTCTTGTGGATTGTAAGGAATTATGACCAACCAGTTGACTAGAAAACTCTAAGGTCAAATCAGGAAGTCCGTAAGTTCCGCATTAGAGTCATTTAAATGATTTTTTTTTATGAAATGAAGTTTCTAAATACTAAGTATAAGTAAATGTTAAAGTAGTAAAGAACGGCGATGGTGGGTTTTTTTTTCTCCTTTCAATATGAAAAGCCTAGTTTGCGAATCCAGCGTGTAATCTAAAGGTTAATTGTTAAAATTTATTTTAATCTTCTATGCACTATTCAAGGTTTCCGATTTATGTTTGAAGAACATTTGTTATGATTAGTTAGGTTAGAATTAGTTGGTTTACTTGATGAAATGTCATGGTTAAAATTTAAAAAAAAAAATATATTTTTGAATTTTTTTTATTTTGTCGTTTTTTAATTATTTTTTCTTTTAATTTAATAATTCCGTGCTTAACTTAGTATTTTTTTAAAAATACAAAGGCGTTTAACACAAATTATATAGATTTACAGGGATATTTAAGATGGTTTGCTCAGAGTGGGTGCTTTATATAGCCTGGAAGATCAACACGAATTATTCAATTTAATTTTTGAAAATAATTACAATAAATAAATATTTAATATGTATCACACTTCTGCATAATAAAACTACAACATCATAACTTAAAAAAAAAACAATTATTCAACAGAGGTATTTGAATGTTCCATGTGAGTTAAAAAAAAAAATTAAGTACTGGTAAAGCAAAGCATTGTGATGATGGTATTGAATTTATTTTATTAACCATTAGAAAAAATTGAAAAGCTTGAAACTTTTTTTATTTTAACTTATGTCATTATTTCAATAAAACCTCAAGCTCAAACACAATGTAACTGAAATATGATTTTAAAAAAAAAATGTTTGAAATGGAACATCAGATATGCCGTTCATAAATTATAAACCTTCGCCTAATACAATTGCTACTGATGGCTTCACTCAAAAATGGCAATTTTTCAGTAATGACTTTTTTGAACGTAGAGCTTTATGTTTACTCTCGTATGTCTGATTGTCTTTTATTATTTACTGTATCTGTCGGCAAAAAATATTAGGGCGTACAAATTGATTTCTAATATTTTCATCAATTCTAAAAATAAAACAATTGATTATCAGTCCTTTAGTACACTTTAATATTTCATACTACTACTAAAAAAAGGAATAAAAAAACAAAAGCATAAGGCAATCAGTCATACGGTAATAAACACATGTTTACGTACAATACATATCGTTCTTTTGAAAGAGCGATGTATCTCAGTTTTATACTTAATTAATTATTTAATTTTTTCAAACAAAATTATATAGGTGTCGTGTTTTGTTTTATAAGTGTCTAATAATTCGCATTCGACAATATATTTCAAATATACTTTTCGGTTTCTTAAAAGATTAAGAAGATGGCCTCGAGATCATCTACTATAGAACTTTATTGGAGTGCTATCGATGGGTAGTTTCTCCACAAGTGTTTTCATGTCATATTCTACATTTTTGCACATTTACTTGATATAATACCATTATAGTTGTAAATATCATTGAATTAAATAAAAAAAAAAAAAAAAAAAGATTATGTCGGAACTTTCTAGCCTTGAATGTTATTAGCAATATGTTTAATTATCTATCTTAAATTCGTAATTCTGAATATAAAATTTTTAAATAAAAAATCCTGAACAGCATATTTTTTTAGTGTGTCGCCTTTCATAAAAGGTTACCATCCAACATAATTTTTCTTCATGACTGAAAAAATGAAGTCCTGATCTTAAATTTGTTTCTGACACGTTATTTCTCGAGGAAAGTTTAGCTAATCAGTTTTTCCGTAATAATATTTTAGTTATCCCTGTGAGATACAATGGAGGTGAAAATACATTATCTAAATGACCCTTTACCCGATAGTTTACATCCTGTTAACGACCACTTAGCACAGAACTAATTATGCAAGAGAGAAAAATGGCCATGCGCGATAAGATTTCTCATTTTAGGTATTTTTTACGTGTTATATCGTTGATTTTCAGAGCGGTTTTAGGCTCATTACCTATTCTTTGGTACGAATGAAAGTTTCCTAGATTAAGGATTTTATAAAATTCGCTTGTTATTTTGTTCTTTTTTTTTTAAAGTACATTACTTACATTGTATGATCGCATTATAGAATGTATGTGTCAATCCAACAATTTTAGCACAGAAAGATTATAGCGAATGTGTTTATTTAATCTATCTGTTTGAGGATGTTAATTTTTTTTTTTAACGATATGCTCAACCTACTTTAAGCATAACTTAAATAATTCTAGTGAATTTTCTTACATATTTGAAATAATTTGAGCTCAATACTTTAACTTATCTGTGCATTTTTATGTCTATGCACTATTATATCATGTGTATGTTTATGAAGTCGTCAAAAGTATAATTCTGCAAGTAAATACAAATTCTTGCTACTTTGGGATTATGTTACATTTTATTCTAAATGTTACGTCAGTTATAAAATGCTGTACCACTACAACCCATGAAGGGTCTTGAGTTCAGAACATGGTAAAGACAGTACTCTTTCGGATTCACAACTTGATATACTGTGCTGTTTCTAGGAGAACAGTTGAGGAGGGAAACGACTTATTAAAGATTTTTCCACTAATTAAAAGAACCCACTTTATAGAGACTGGGTGAGCCCCAGGAGGGTCTCTGGATATCACAAGGTCCTTTTCTGTGAACGGATTAAATAATTTATCTGCCACAAATTGATTAGAACAAGGAACCTTCGGCCTATGAACTCAGCACCTTCTAATTAACGATCCAAACAGTTTAATTACGATATTAGCTATCTTACTTCTGCTAAGATAGTGCAAACCCTCTGTTCAACTTTGGAGCAGTATAGGGATATGTAATGCAACGTAAATTCCTATATTTAAAAAGTAAATGTAATTATCAAACCTACCAAAGAAATAATCATATTCGTCCTGGATGTATTTGAATATCTATATTAATAACATAGATTGGTTTTTAGAAAACTGAAGTCTAAAATTAAACCTGATGTATTTGGATGCTACAGTTTATTCCTTCAGTAACAATTTTAAAATATCTACATACTCAACCTGCTAATCTAATGACCTGTTATTGTATTCAAATAGCTACGGTTTAACTTTTAATTTCTTGAAAATTAACATATTATTTTTATATTTGAAATATATAAAAGGCGTATATTCCTGCTTATTTACTATTTTTCTGTAATTTAAATAGAGGAACATAACCCATTTCCGTAACCTACATCATAACTAAACCTTAACTCAGATTTGTAAATATCAAAGGACTGCTTCAATATAGAGACTAATAATTGAATACAATCATAAAAAAGATAAAAAGAATAATGTGAGTAATAAAGTGAACTGGATTCAATGATTTCTGAGATGTTGCGAGATCCAGTGAATGTAGAACAACCAAGGTTCAACTAAAGAAAAAAGAAACAGTAGCAAGCTGGCTATTCTTTCAACAGACCTCTATTACGTCTTGTAAAGATTAGTCCCACAACGGGGAGTGGCGATCGAATTATGTATCGATATATATCAAGCGTTATCATGTGCATCGATTATTTTTTTTTCAAAATGAAAAATATGGCATTACAAATTACCTGTTGAAAGGTATTTAAGACTTAAGAACTTAGTCTGGAAGTATAATTATATGTCTTTAAAATATGTTTATGCCACATTGTTAACTTTTATTTTTCTAAAATCATTATTGAATCTATAGATCATTAATAATATTATTTATGTTAATATATTAGATAAACAAATAAAAGTGGAGCGGAGTGGCTCAGTGGTAGAGCACTGAGTTGCCCTGCCGAGAATCCTGGTTCTAATCGCGCTGCGATAAAGACTTTTATTTACTCTGTCAGCAGCCGGAGAAGGATCATATGGGATCTAGGACCCTCCTGGGGCTCACTCAGCCTCTATAAAGTGGGAACCCAAAATAAGGAGGAAAATCTGGAGGCTGAGCGTAATCTAGGACAAATAACCTCCCAGCATAACCTTTATCCTTGAAACAGTACAGTCTCTGCCATGTACTAATCCCCAGAGCCGTAAACCTGTAGTGGTAGAGGGTTTTTTTTAAATATATTAAATGCAAACATGTCGTTCCTTCAAAAGAATAGACTTAACTGGAAAAAAAACTAACTTTTCAATAGAGGTATAAGAAAGTTCCATGTGAGTTGAAAAAAAATAATTTGGGTATGGTTAAGTAAAGCGTTCCTATTGTATTAATTTTTTCTTATTAACCATTAGGCAATTTTTTATGTTAAATTATGTCATTATTCCCATAGAAATTCAAGTTCAAACATGATAAAACTCAAAATAAGACATTATTTAAAAAAAACATGTTGGAATGTTACATCAGATATGTCGTTCCTTAATTAAAAAACTTCTACCAATACAATAGCTACTGAAGGATTAACTCAAAAATGCCAATTTTTGGGTTGTGTCGTTGTTCTTTTGAAGGAGCGATGTATTTCTGTCATATGTCTGATTCTCTTTTGTTATTAATTGAATCGGTCATTTGAGAAACACCTCATATTAAAAAAAGTAAACTTTCGGTAAATCAAAAAAAAATCAGCTGGTTCATAATTTAATCTCATATATTTTTTGAATTTTTTTATATATTTCTACAGGGGTTTGGTAGGCTAATTCTACTAAACTAAAATTTTATTATTTTTATTTTGATATTTAAAAAAATTATAAACGTTGTTGGAGATGTGTTGTTTCTCAAATGACTGACTAAAGGATATGTTATCAGGTGTGAAATAAAAGGTAAAACAATTCAAATTATTAATAAAAATCAGTATTTTATTTTTCAAATAATATATACACATTTCCCAAACCTGAGGATTTGTCTAGCCTTCACCTAAAATTTAATATGTCTAACTCAATTTTGGCCAAAAATGGATATGAGATGTTTCTCAAATGACTGATTCAATTGTATGTGGCGGTAGAAAAAATTAGGGTGTGCAAAAGAACTATTAATCGATTTCTAATATTTTCATTCTCAATACCTATATCTAACCATATTAAATATTTAGGAATCTCTTTAGACCGCAAACTAATATTCAACCATCATATAAACAATAAACTAAATAGTGCCCGTAGAATATTATATAAAATGTATCCCTACTTCAACAAAAAATCAAAACTATCGGAAAAAATAAGAAAATATTATATAAGGGATTCATTATGCCCATGGTAACTTACGCATGCCCAGTCTGGAGTTTAGCTAGCAAAACACACATAAAAAAAATACAGACCTTCCAAAACAAATGTCTAAGAATCATAAAAAACTATCCAATATATACTCAAATCACCACAATGCACAATGAACTAGATATCCCAACAATACATAAATTTATACACCAACAAACCCTCAGATTCTTCACCTCATGCCAGCTATCAGACAACATACTCATTCAAGAAATAGGAAATTATACAAAAACAACAACACCAAAATACAGACACAAACGAACAAAACACATTCTACTATAAATAATATATATATTGAAATGAGTTCTTCTTTAAATCAATGTTCTTATATTCTATATAATGTAGTATATAATAATAATGTTGTATATAAAAATGTTTTGTATGTACTCTTATAAATGTATATCTTTTGTATAAAATCCTATGTACTTCTTTTTTCTGTTGGGTTTTTTAAATTTTTACCAACAACAAAAACTTATTAACCAAACAACCATGTATGCAAAATCATTCTCATTGTAAGGGATTATCCCACCAATGTTTAAAATGTATGTATATAATTTAAAATTAAAATCTCAAAAAAAAAAGAAAAATATTTTCATTAATTCTTTTTTTTTAAATATATTTATTGAAATTTACAACTGTATACAGAATACATCAAGTAAATATAATGAATGAATGTATTGACATGAAAAGACAAGTAGAGAAACTACCCAGTGTTAGTACTCAAATTCATTAATTCTAAAAATAAAACAATTGGTTATCATTCCTTTTGTACACTCCAATATTTCATACTACTACTTAAAAGGAATAAAAAAACAAAATCATAAGATGTATTCATTATTAAAATCTGCAAAAATTACCATCATAAAGATGAATTCAGTGTTAGCTGAAAAGAGTATCAATGATGGTTCAGCTTTTCAAAATGTTTTAAGTTTTACTTCTTTTTTTTTAATCTCAAACTCAAACGTTTAACCTTTTTTTTCATAGACGTTAACTACATATATTTACATAAATACATAATTATAGTGGGCCGAGATCATTATGGCGTTAATTTTGTTAAGTTCTTACTGTTCAGAAGCCTTTTGAAATCCGGCATTGGCTAGTTATATTTCTTTCAGGCGTACCCGCGTAATGAATTATTACCTTGTTCTCTTTATAAATTTTGGTAGCCAACAGAAATAATCCTTACTGTTTCCCTTAAAAATAGTAGGACTGTAGAATATATAATAATTAAAACGTTGTATATTAATTCGTACTTAAAAAATATAAATGTTTATAATTAATATGAAATCAGGTAGTACACGCAATAAACTTGAACGCGGAAACTCACATAAAACCTAGAAACTTTTTGGTTGTTTCTACAGCCTCTTCAAAGTGGGTACCCTAAATTGAGAGTAAACCCTGGCGGTTAAGCATGGTACTTGCTAAATCAATTTCCTTGTACATCTGATGGCCAATAACAAGTACACGTTTACCGAATTTTGAACACTAAATTTGTTAGTTATTTTGTAAATTTCAAATAAATGTAGAAAAAATTAATTAAAGTAACAGACATAAGCAGCTCTGAAAAAAAATCTGGATTAGGATCAGATTTCATGCTCAGGTTTTGGCAGACGGTAAATACCAACCTCTGTGATAACGAAAATAAACAACTGCGTTATGAAAACAAATGCATTTTATAAAAACAAGCGCTCAACATTCGACACGTGTATCAGTTACAAGGTTTTTCCAAACAATGCTGCTAAGGCACTCAAAGCAATTACAGATCTTTTTTACAAGAAAAATGTTAACTTATTCAATTATTCAATAGACTTTTTAAAATATAATAATTATAGATTACAGAATTTTAAGTAGGCTTGCTAAGAATGTGAGGTATAGGGAATGTAATCAAGAAATTACTTTTATTATTATTTAATTAATAATGTATGATTTATTACTTGATTTCGATGTAATGCTGTCCAAAGATAATAAAATAAAAAGTGGTATTTTAATTGTCTTACGAGCTTTATCTGAACTAAAAGGAACACGTGCTTAAGAAATTGAAAAAAAAAATACTTTCTACAAATTGATTTAATAAGGAAATTAACATCAGACTACAAATATATATCTGTATTTTTATTTGTTGATAGGTTTCACTTATGTATTTACTTCGTTTATATCTAATTTACACTCTACCACAATACTAATATATACTGTTTACATCCTCGATACAACCATCGTTAAGCCTCTCTTAGATTATTTTCATTACATTTTCAGAAAAATTATAAACGAATACATAATGACTGGCATAGATAAACTGAATATTTTAAATTCAATTGATGGTACGTTTAGTTGCTGCAGGTCACCTACGTTTATTCCTAGGTCACGCTCAACCGCCAGATTTTGCTCCTTGTTATGGGTACCCTATTTTTATAATTTCTTATAGAGGCTGGGTGAGCCCCAAGAGGGTCCTAGATCCTACATGATCCATCTCCGGCTGCAAACAGATTAAATAAAAGTCTTGCCCGCAGCGGGATTTGAACCATGATTTCCGGTATAGCAACTCAGTGGTCTACCACTGACCCACTCCACTCCCAATTTATTATTACTATAATTTAAATTTCACCACCTCTAAAAACCATGAAGTGTCTTTGGCTCATTACATGGTAGAGACTGTACTGAGTTTAAGCCAACGGTTGTGCTGGGTTGTGATTTGGCCAATATTATGCATAACCGCTAGTCCCCCCCCCCCAATTTATAAGTACCCAGGTGTTTTTACCATAAATCCTACATGGTCAATCTATGACAGTTAATAATTAATAGTAATAATACTAATTGCCTATACTACTTTAACCTTGGTTTCTGTATTGGTATTGGGTCTTGGTTTCAGTACATGGTAGAAACTGTACTGTTTTCAAGATTGGTGATTTGGTTAAGATTATGCTTAACCTCTATTGTGTATTTCCTTCCAATTAAGGTTACTATTTAAGGATAGTTAACGAACGAATTCCTAAAACATTAATTAGCGCTGTACCGAATGGGAAGCGTCTGAGGTTTTGAACGAGACGTTGATGGGAGGATTGCGTTAAGAGAGATCGAGTGGATTTGGATTTGAGTAATGATCAGTGGTCGGAAGTGTGTAAGCATTGGTTGGTTGTACCGGCATAGAGCCTCCGGGTTCGCAAAGCCTTATTATAGTAATGTTTAAGGATAGTAAGGAAGGTCACAGTTGGATTTGAACCCAGGAATTACAACGCAACAACTTAGGGCCAAGTTGTTGCTATAATAAATAGCAATAATATGGTAATTATTGCATAATGCAAGTGCTCCCAGACCATTGACCCCTTCGAGCGGACCACGTACAGATCAGCTGATTCGGTCACAGCATCTTGTCAGGTGCTCCAGATCTAGCTGTCCATCAGAGCAACGAACCGTCCGAAGTGAAGGAGATCCGCTAAGACCAGCCACCGAGACTAGTTGATACAGGCCGGCCCTCGTGTAATTGGGGAGCCTGGGGGGCGTAGCCCCTGGCCACAGCCTACTGGATCTCATCAGGCCACGGGCAGTCACCCTTCTCGGTTCTTAACCTCAACCAACTGTTCGACATACTAAGGTCGCGTTATGTAATAAATATTTATAATTATTTACGTATGTTAAATGTCGTAATCCTATCACACATGTATATTTGGTTAAAAGTTTGCAGTTCAGTTAACCGATTTCAGAAACAACATAGAAGTTGAACCTGTTGATTTAGTTGTTGAACCTAACAGCAAAGGTTTTAAATTATTGTTTAAGCTCCTTTTCTACTTCTGGTTAGGCAAACTGTCGTGTTATTCTTAAAATCAACATAATAAATTTTAACCTTACCAGACCGGATTTGAAAGTAGAGACTGCTTCCATTCTTAGCTTTTATATATCTATATATCTGTATACACAGTAGCAATATATACATGTACCCAGACTTACTCAGGTTGTCCCCAGAAAAAGATGAACAAACTTTTTCGATGTTTTAACAACAAAAAAGTTTTTAAATCGTAATCTATTGTTTGTAGTAGAAAGTAGTCGTATCTTTTGCTTGATTTTTTCTCATTTGATTGCTATATAGTTTGCCTTATAAAAATGTCATGATAAAAGGAAATATTAAAGTCGAAAATTCGTTTACTTTTGACGTATTTTATATGTAATATTTATTCCAAAATCTATATAATTACACAAAATTATAAAAAAATAATATAAGTTGAATAACTTTTTCATGTATAAATAGTTTAAAAAGGTTTCAGAAAATATATATTGGTCTAATTTCAGAAAATATACCCGCCATTTAAAGCATTTTATATATGCATAGTAATACATTTATTGAGGAACGTTTTAAACATAATAATATCACACCATGACTTGGAACGGAGCAGCAAGTAAATAGCGTAGAGAAAATGTCTCCGATTTAAATATCTGTTATTGTTAAGACAGCTTCATACATGTTCACAAACCAAGTTTACACCCAAAATGTTTACACAAAAGAGATGTATAGGTAAATTAAAAGGCTTAGCGAAGCCGAAGTCTCAATTCCGACACCACCAATCTCCGCTTACAAACCTCTGTCCATGGACCACTACCCAAACCCAAATCCTTAAGATTACTCTTAACGCAATCTTCCCACCTACGTTTCGGTCTACCCTTTAAACGCTACCTAGACGGACAGGGCTTATCTTTTTAGGAATTCGTTCGTTACTCAGCCCGACAACTTCACAATCTCACTTTAATCTTCGCAACGCTATCACTTGAACAATGTTAACCAGGTGCATGCTTCGCGATTCCGCTTTATTTACTATCCTTATATAGTAACTTTATTTGGAAAAGGAAACACTAGAGGTTGAGATATCTGCCAAATCACCAATCTTAGACACAGTACAGTCTCTACCATTGACTGAACCTAAGACCCCCCACCCGTGGGTTGTAGTGGTACAGGCATTTTATTTATTACTATAACATTGTTATTTATTATTACTAGGGGCTGAGCTGTTGTGCTTTAAGTACCGGATTCGAATCCGGCTGTGGTACATAGATTATTCAATCTGTTAACTACCGTAGATGAACCCTTTTAACCCCCAAAATCTTTATAACAAATGTTTCTGAACAGCATGTTATATTTTAAAGGGTTTTTTCTCTAGTTTTTAAACCTCAATTTGGCACGGGTGAACTCTCAGGGCATAATCTAGTTAAAGCTATTTGCAATAGTATTATTGGCAAATTAGTTCTCCATCTTGGCTTGAATATTGAGGTTAGTTAAGAATAGGGTTCAAGTATTTTCCCTTGGCAAGGTGAAAGGTCGGGAGCCATTTTGTTAAGTGTGGGAGGCACGTCCCGTTTAAATCTGCCTCGGAACGATTCGAAACCCCGCGAGCGGGGAACAAGTTGGATAGCCTAGCGGGCAGAGGCAATAAATACGCCTATAAATATCCTCGGCAGGTGGACTCTGGCCGTTGCAATAAAGGAGTCGGCAATAAAGTATGAAGTATAAAGTGGATAGGCCTAGGTGAATGGGATCGCCACTGACTGACCTCTAGCGAACGCCTACCTACAACAGCCCTATCTACTGGGAGTTATTAAAAACTTATCTGTTCTAAGCGTTTTCGGGCGTGGCAGAAACATTTGAATGCGTTCGGTGTTACTGTATACGTAGAAAAATTAGTGTGGAGAATAAGAAATTGACCGACTCAATGTAGCAGGTATTTCTTAGCAGCTTTGAATGCAGGGACATTAAGCAAGGTTTAAACTAGTTCTAGTCAAATTAAAAATTCCCTGTTAAAATTAAGTATAGAATAACTACCTATAGCCGCCTTATCTACCGAGAGTTGCTAAAAAGACTTCTTTTAAGTATAATCGGACGTGGAAGAAATAGTTGAATACGTAACATGGTTTTATTGTATACTTTGAAATGATAGCGTGGAGAAGAAATTGACAGGTTCAACGTAACAGGTGCTTATTACCGCCCTAGAATGCTAGGATAGATAGATTTAGTTCATACTAGTTCAAGTCTGTATTAAAACTCACGTGTACTCCAAAATATCGAACAGACATCTACTATTATTATGTAATTCAATAGTCAATAAAACTATAGATGTTTTAGATCAATGATTGACTCTAGATATGTTAAAACTTCGATGAATTTTAGATCCTAGGACAAGAAATTACATACTAAATAAGTGCAAACAACACTTAAATTTCGTTAGAAGGGTATCCAATATTTTATAATTAATTGCTTTTTAAAGACTAAATATATACAGCCCCAGCGAATAAGCGGTTAGGTGAATTTTTTCCCAGAGTGAGTTAGTTGTATTGAGGGAAGCTTAATCCAGTTATTTTCGTAGTTTTTGGCTTGAAATGGAGTTGTAATATAAGCAAAAACTCCTTTTCAAGTCAATGCCTGACTTAGCCCCTTATTAACTACGAAAATACCATAGCTATGCTTCCCTAAGTACAAGAAATTCATTTTTGAGAAAATTAGACATAACCACATATTCTCCAGGACTGTAGGTATTATCCCTCATATTCTAAAAATCATTGGAAGCATACCCTGAAAAACCTGAACTACAACCACTCATGAAAACTATAGTTTTTGTATTAAATTTACAATGTATTTCACTGACCCCTGGAAATTATCCATTGTAAAAATGTTACCTAAACCTAAAAAAAAAGCCGAATTCCCATCCTCTTACCGTCCTATCTCTCTTTTACCTTGGATGGGTAAAATCCTAGAAAAACTCATCCTCCAACGATTGTACTACATCCTTCATGCAAATCAAATAATACCAAATCACCAGTTTGGATTCCGAGCATCCCACTCCACTATTCAGCAATGTCATCGTGTGGTGGATGTAGTCTCCTCTGCATTAGAACGTGGGTCATATTGTTTGGCCTTTTGACCGAGTCTGGCATCCGGGATTACTCTACAAACTCCGTCATTTCCTACCGCCTACCTACTTTCTCATCCTTCAATCCTATCTCACTAACAGAACTTTCCAAGTATCATAATAATGTCTATTCATCCCTCTTTTCCCAATCTGCTGGTGTTCCTCAAGGTAGTATCCTTGGACCAATCCTTTATACAGTTTCTACAGCTGACATCCCAACTCATCCTAATACTATCCATACCACGTATGCTGATGATACATGTGTATTATCAGTCACCACCAATCCAATTATTGCATCCCAAAACCTCCAATCCCATATCACTGATCTTGAAGAATGGTGTCAAAACTGGAGAATTAAAATAAATTCTCAACAATCGCTTCAAATCACTTTCACCTTACGTCGTAAACCAATGACTTCCTGCCCTTCAGTATCCTTTAATAATACCCCACTGGTGCCTGTAGAACAGATCCGATACTTAGAGTTGCACCTCGACAAACGATTAACCTGGAATCCTCATACTAGATTGAAAAGACAAGAAACCGCTCGACGTTTCAGGCTACTTCAACACTTACTAGAAAAACGCTCTAAGCTCCCAATCATCTACATGACCATCATACGACCTATTTGGACCTACGGAGTAGAGCTTTGGGGCTCCACTAACTAAGCCATCGAATTCCTCTCGTATCCAATCCCTACAATCCAAAATCCTTCGTAAAATCCTTAATGCTCCTTATTTTTTTAAGGAGAATAAAGTCATCCATAACTACCTTAATGTCCCATTTGTTGCTGATTTGGCCCGAACCCGCTATCTACCCTTTCATAACAAACTTCATTTCCACTCAAACCCTCTAGTTTCAAACCTAGCTTCCTCTTCAATTCCCGATAATCCTCCGAGGCGTCTGAAAAGAAGATGGCCCCGTGACTTCTTAGTAGAACTTGTGATTTGAGTACTACCAGTGGGTAATTTCTCTACTTGTCATTTTCACATGTCATTATGTATCGCTTAGCCCATTTACTTGATGTATTATTTTAATACAGTTGTAAATATCAACAAATAAACTAAAAAAAAAAATTTACAATGTCAGGCTGCGGAGTGGCTCAGTGGTAGAGCACTGAGTTGCTATGCCAGAAATCCCTGTTCTAATCCCGCTGCAGGCAGTACTTTTATTTAGTCTGTTTGCAGCCGAAGATGGATCATATAAGACCTAGGACCCTCCTGGGGCTCACCCAGCCTCTATAAAATATTGTAAAAATAGGGTACCCAAAATAAGGGGCAAAATCTGGCAGTTGAGCGTGACCTAGGACAAGTCACCTCCTTGCAGAACCGTATGCATGAAACAGTACAGTCTCTACTATGTACCCAACCCCAGACCCGTTCACGGATTGTAATGGTACAGGTTTTTTTTTTTACAATGTCAGAAGTCTATGGCTAAAAGTGATGTCACTAATTATACCCTGTACTATTACTACCTATGAATTGCGAGCATAGTTGAGACTACTGTGTATGGGAAAACGGTTGTGCAAGGAGGATTAGTCCAAGATCACGCTCAACCGCCAGATTATTCCCCTATTAGGGTACTCACTTTATTGAGGCTGGGGGCCAAAATAGTGTCTGCAGATCCCGCAGTCTCTATCAATGGCTGTAAACAGGTTGTCTGTTTGTATGAGCCACAGATACATTATTGTACACAGACACATGCCAAAGGATTTGAACTAGAAATCTTCAGCATACTGGGGTAGCTCATTGGTAGAGCGCTTAGTTCTTGCTCTGAAGAGTTCCAAATCACTGGTTCCAATCCGGGGAGAATTTTACTGACCTATCGGGGAGAAGCCATGAAATAAAAATAATAAATAACATTGTAGTTACTATATAGGTGTATATTTACGATGTGATGTTATATATGATATGAAGAATATTTGATAATGGACCGATGTCCGAAAAATTAGACTGAATAAAGGGAAAATAGAAATAAGAAGGTTTATTGTTCCTCCTTAAAATAATGGATTATCAGATAAACGTTCAAAAATATTCATCTTTCAAACCTATACAATACAATTTTTGAGCTTCCCGACATGCTCCCCCGTCCGGGGCGGTCTATCTAGGGGAAGTTACCATAGGGTGTGTACTGTAAGTGTCCTTAATGTGTAAGTGTGGAGTGTGTCTAGTGTACTGCATGCATGTCAGAGTAAATGCTCCCCCAACATGGAGGACCAGGGGCTGATTGTATTGACCGGGCGGTTTGGTTTTCAAACCTATAGTTTTCTTAATGTATTTTTTTAATTTACAACCGTTTTATACTAATATATCAAATAAATGGAATGAATGATACATAATTAGGCAATTAGAGAAACTACCCACTGTTAGTACTCGAAGCACTAAATTTAAATATACTTCTTAAATATTCAATGCTAGCATTTTAAGTATTAGGAAATTTGTGAAATTGCCAGGTTCGTAATCCACCCACACAATTTCATCCGATTTCACTTAGAGGCTTATGAAAGATGTCGGTTAATTCAGGCATAAGATTATCATTGAAGAGTTTATGTTCGAATTAAAGAGATTAAGATAATAAATATTCTCTTCTACTACTAGGAAAATAATGTATCGTTAAATGATCGTAAGAAATATCTTGGTCAACGAAAGTAAATATAATAATGATATCGTAAATCTGATAAAATCGATTTCCTTTTGATTGGACTTGATCGAATCATTTTACTGTCAAATAATGATTTTGATCTCGAAGTTTATTATAAAATTAACTATACTTTATATAAAAAAATATCTAGGAAATTGTGGCATAATTGGACCGAAATAATAAAATGATTTATGAAAGGTCGACAGAGAGCCTTGACATTTACTGAATTGGCTGTAAATCGATATAAATAAATTATGTTTTACCGGTTTCGATATATGGATCTAGTATCGATTATACTCCCCCATGCTTGGCTGAGAGGTGTACGAGGGTGCAGTGCGCCTTTCACCTTTGATCCGACACCTGATCTCGTTCGACAGGTTTCTTCGCTTGACCGTTGCAACAGTCTTTCAATTCTCTTTTGTGGGAGTATTATATTATTATCATATTTTATATTAGTATTATATTTCTATCATAAAAAAATATTTTTATTAATGTCAGATAAACTGTTTGTTTGTTCATTTAAAGTGATTTTAACCTGCTATGGCTAATCGGACGGTGCTACATTGGGAACTCTAAATATTTGCCTATCCAGATTTAATTAGGATAGTGATTTTTAACGAGTACCTGACATCGTACAGGCTTGGGGCCCCCGTTTAACGTCTGTTCTGAAGGACGGCATAACCAAGGATTTTTTACTGCCTTTAAAAATCCTAGAGACACCTGCCGGGATACGAACCCGCGGCCTTGGGCTTGGTAGTTTGTTATGCTAACCACTACACCTCAGGTCGCCCCCTCGTTTGTCTCGTGTGCTCATTACGCGTTTAGTAAATAGTATGTAAATAGTATCATGCTTTGCTTAAAAAATTGTATGGTATGGTCACGTCATGAAAATGGATGAGACGCGATGGCCCCTACCAGCAATTAACTACTGCCCTGGGAAGAGAAGATGACGTGGAAGACCTCGAAAGCACAAAGTTTCGCAGTCCGGCAGATGGCCTTAGGATCTTTGAAATGGAGTCAAACATCCGTGGCTATACCGTTCTTCGCAAGGTACGTATAATAGGGCTCCCTTCCCTGTGGGGAGTCTAGAATTAAATATTCCTTTCTTAATTACACCAGAAGCTGTACTTCCTATGTAGCATCGCCTGATTAGGCTTAGTAGATTTAGACGTTAGATGAATAAACAAACATTGAAAATTGTTATTTTCATTTTATAAATAAAAGAAGGAAAGGTAACGGTTCTGTTGCAACGGTCTGGGTGTGTGTGTGTGCGTGCGCGCGTGTGTGTGTAGCCTCTTAAGTTTCATTTTAACCACATTATCCAAACATCGCGTAGCATATTGTTTATAACTAGCCGGGCTGCATAACCGCACGAGGAAGTTGTTCTAATAAAAACAAACATTGATGTCATTGACTAATAGCAAATAACTTAAAGAAAATTCTGGTTCATGTCTGTGCATCGAGGCCGCTTCATTTGGTTCTCGCAGTTAATAGCTAGAACATAGAAAGGAGCAGTGTTGCGTTAGTACACATAATCACCCTAGTTTTGTCTTTAAATAAACAATGTCAGTTTTTTTTCTCTTCTAACTTCCTCATCCGTTAAAAAAAATCACATTATTTTATAACTATTTGATTTTATAACATTATTTTTTTAAGATTAAAGGACTCCCCGTTTCAGGCTTCTTCAACATTTACAAGACAAACGCTCGAAAGTATCAATTAATTACAAAGACTCATATACGTGACAATCATAAGACCCATCTGGACTTAAGGAGTGGAGCTTAGGGCTCCACTAAGCTACCGAATTCCTCTCGTATCCAATCCTTACAATCCAAAATCCTTCATAAAATCCTTAATTAACTTTGTTATAAATAAAGTCATCCATTATGACCTAAATGTCCCATTTGCTGCTGATTTAGCCCGAGTCCGATATCAATCTTTTCATAACAAACTTTATTCCCACTCAATTCCACTAGTTTTAAACCTGGCAACCTCTTCAATTTCTGTTAATCCTCCGAGGCGTATGAAAAGTAGATTGCCTCGTGACCTTCTAAGTTGAATTTCTTATTCGAGTATAACAATTGGGTAGTTTCTCTACTTGCCTTTATCTCGTTCCATTTATCTTTCATTACATTTACTCGATGTATTCGATTATACAGTTGTAAATTTCCATAAATATATTTTTTTTAACATTAAAAGACATGAAAGCAATTATAATCTGTATAAATGTATATTTTTATTTTTTTCACTTTACGTCCCTAGTTTGGGTGCCATAACCTAATCCTCAGAAATTACATCTTTATCTCTGTTTCTATACTTATTAACTAATTGTTTTGTTTACATCTTCCTATTTACCATTTTACAGTAAAATTATCACTATTCTACAACAGTTATTGTGCAGTTTATTAGTTGTTTTAAGAAGATGGTATTTAACTCCAGAACTCGAAACCAACCGGCATTAGCTGATATATTTTTATTCATTTACCGCCATGGAACAGTCCCTTCTTTTCCCAGTAATCACCCTTGGGCTCATCTAGTCTCTATAAAAATGGGAAAACATGGAAGTTCTGTATGGTTTCTGGCAACTCACTTCCCTGGACAGCGGTAGGCATGAAACCGATACAATCCCTTGCTTTCTAGTGAACTCAATGTTAGATTAGAGTGGTACAGTTTTTTTTATTTATTTTTTTATATAATATTAATATCGAAAAGCATAAAATCAAATTACAAACATATCAAAAACATGAACGTTACCGCACTGAGGCAATTTATCGCTATGAATTAATATTAAAAACTTCATTGAATAGAAAGAAAATTCAAGCAACAGAAAAATACTCTAGTGGTTACTGTTACTCTATTGCGGTTATGCATTACCAAAAGTAGTTAACTTTGAAACTGATACCATAAACATTAATAAATAGATCTTATGTAATTAATAAATTAAATACTGTTTAAAATAATAATTATTACAGTATAATTCAAAAGCTGGAGTTGCTTATTTTCAAATTTATAATCACGCTGATTTATAATATGGATAAAAAGCATGATTATAATCACTAAAAAAGAGGTCGATGTAGTGTTAAAAATAATTTAAGTATGTTATTTGTCAATTTTTAATATTTTTCAATAAAATGATAATATATTAATTATATGGGTAAAGAAATATTTCTGTAAACGGTAAATAAATATAGAAATACTTCGTATATAAACAATTAACAAATACGGAAAAGAAAATAGAGATAAGTTTCCTGAGGATACTTTCAGATAATAAATAAAAATATTTAAGGAATAATTGTACACATTTACCTTCATTATTCTAAATCTGGGGCACTACACATAAAAAATGTTTAATGCCACAAAGAAAGCAAGTGCCGAAATACTCATTCGTACTAAATTAGTAACTTGTTTTGTTTTTAAATTATTTGTTTTTTCAATTTAGTAGTAACGGTACGTACTGAACCAAATGATTTATTCCATAATCAGCACTTCTCATCTATTGAATGATTGATTCTAGAGGCCTTGTAGCCAAATATCGCACCACACCTTAAATAAATGCTTTAACGTTTTAACAATTCGTTTTTAAAAACCAACGTTTTTATTACCATAATAAATCCACATCAGATTTGGGAGGTCCTGTTTTATTCTGGTTATCTTTTCGTTTGTAGGTCAGCTAGCCATAACACAGGTGCTGTTCGAAAACAGGTGGGAAATAAATCTAACTCTTATCGTAGAGGTGTTGAATACCTGTCTCTTGCGTCACCATGCTCTATTTTTTCGTAGAGCAATAACTTACCTGACTAAATAATACAATATACATTAAAACTGTCAGATATATATATATTAAACTTGTTAAATCTCGCAAACAATGTATTAATACATGTAAAATTAAAATTGTCTCAAACAACAAACAATTATTTTAATTTTATAATAATTAAATAATGACTCGTTATGAATCAACTAGTTGTGGATTTATTAGTCTTTAATGTTACACTTGCACCTGCGCAGTAACTCATGCAAAACGTTTGATTTTAATGCTTATTTTCTCCACGATTTGCAAGAATATGAAATTTTCGAACTATGCGTAATTAATGTTTTCTGAGCAGGTCTCTAGACCATTGATTTAATCTCTTCGTTGGAAATAGAGGTAACAAGCAATAGAAAAGAGGAATTTTGGTTTTGTATTGACGAGTGCAAATGTGTATTTAATGTGAATACATGGTTTTACCGTGAGTATGTTCATGTCGTTGTGTATGGAGTGATTGGTGAGTGGAAACAAACCAGGCCTTAGCAAACTTTCTTAGAATTTTGGATTGTGTTGTTTATATCTTGTGTATATGGACGTGTTTTGCTGAACCCTAAAGTTCAGCTCCACATGTCAAAATAGGTTTTAGTATACTGTAATAGATAAATCGTTTGTTTCGTAAGTCAAGTGAAGATCTGTTATCCAGAAAATGTGATGGTTGTTTGTAGCTTTCATATCAGTTCTTGAGTTTTTATTTTTGTAATTCTGATCCATTTATGCCTTTTGTCAAAGTATTGTCAGAGAAAATCATTTATAATCTAATGATAATTGTTTGTTTTTTAATTTTAATAGATCATACTGCAGATGGAGGAATAAAGGAAAATTAATTCGCATGAATACATAGCTAAATGCAATTTAATTTTGGGTATATTCAAAGATTAGGAGCGGGTAAGCTCGATGTATAAAGCACTGAGTGTCTATCCTGAGGATTCCGGGTCCAAATCAGGTTGTGACAGATAAATTCTTTCATCTGTTTTCAGTCACATATGAACCCTGTGGGATCTTCAGCTAGAGTTTACCCAGTCTCTTTAACGTTGGTATCCTTCATTGGGGTAAAACCTGGTGGTTGAGCTTGATCTCACACAAATCAACTTCCTGCATAACTATTTTCCTATGAACAGTATAGTCTCTACCGTGTACCAAACACAAGACTTCGTAGGTTGTAGTGGTTCATCAGTACTACGCAGGAGTACCAGTTTGAAACAAGCATTGTGTGACCGGAGTTCGAATTCAGCTGTGGCATATTTAGTCCATTAACAGCCCTGAATTGCCTCTGATAGGGAATTTCTTGGTATAATGTTGGTATCCTTATTAAGAGAACCCATGTAATTGAGTGAGATATTTCCCACATCACCTCCTTGCTATAGATGTTCGCATAGAAACAGTAAGGTTTCTACCAGGTACTGTTCTCAATACCTCTCATTGATTGCGGTTGTAAAGTTAAAAAAAAAGAAAATATCAAAGCTATTACATATAAATAAGCAAATGGAGACAAAATGTTTAGGTCTTACAATGGACAGAGGACACGATTTGAATCGAAAGACAACGTTGAAAAAAATTTGAATCACCATTTCTCAGCTCTTACAAAATAAGCTATAGCTTGCTAACGAAATTTCTATACATAACATGCTACATATGGACGTATGCCACACAGGTGTGTGGCTCATGAGAAAAAATCCCACTTGTAGCCTATTCAAATCTTTCGGTAATTGCCGTTTAATTCTTCTCATTGTCGTTGCTTGTTCTGTCACGGTGGTATGCACTGAATCTGTTATGTTGGGATAGACCGTACACTGCCAGAAAAGAAAGGTGTTTTGAAGAAGGTTGCCACAGGTGAAGCAGAAGTGCCAAAACTGCCCTCTAGCTCCATCGCCCTTAGGAAAGAAGGATATGCGGTAAAGGGCTAGCCGATGGCCGTGCTCTGACGTATACGGGAAGATAAAAGAAAAGGAAGGGGCAACAAGAGTGAAGGTCTAGAATGAAGATAAAATAGAACAAAAGCTGCGAGAGTCGACCTTGCTCCGCGGGGTCAGGCGGGCGTGGCACCTGGCCAGCGATATTTGTGAGAGAGCGCGGGCCATTTCACTGCTCTCTCCTGAGGAAATATGCTCAGGTTCGAATCCCGTCCACGAGTATTAGATAATATTCTTAAACTTCATTTTGTATGTTAACACTGTACTACTACAATCAATGAAGGGTTTTGGGTTCAGTGCATGAATTAAACCATATTGTTTTAAAGTAGACATGTGTTTCTATGCAAACAGTTATGAAAGGAAGTGATTGAATGATTGAAAAATCACACTCTATCGCTTAGTTTCTCCCAATTAGTGTACTCACTTAATCAGGCTGAATGAAGTTCTATCCCACAGAGGCAATGCAAGCTATTCGAATCGCGGCTATTCTATATTCTTCAAAAGGGTAGTGGAGATACCAAATAATATATTTAATATTTCTATGGTTACGGCAGTAATAAAGGAATTCTCATGTGTTGTAATCAGGCCCCCTCATTCGGCATTACCACAGCCCAAGAGTCTGTTCATTTCGAAATTTATAACTAACGGTATTATTGAAACTTTATTACTGAAGTTAATCAATTAAATACAGAACCATTTTATTAAAAAACTAGTTCTATTTTAATACCTTATTTAATATAATTTTTGCTGATAAGCGGTGTGTAAATATTAAAATTAAAAAATCTAACAGTATAAAATTTACATTTAGACGCTCAGCCATCCCTCCTCAATAATGCCTAACAATCCCTCATTACCAATAGAGCCAAATATTTGGGGTAGAAGAAATAATTGGAAATTACATTCAACTACTTTAAAAAAAGTTTGAATCACCAGCTCTTAATTCTAAGGCGGCTTCTATGCCTTAATGTAAACCACCATTTACTAAAAAAAAATATTATATACAATATGCAACTTAAATCTATATGATTTTATGCCACACAGGTGTAAGGCTCATGGGGAAATCATTTAAATCTTTCAATCGAAATTTCGTTATATTGTTCATTATCCCTTCAAAAATAACTAATAAATCATTATACGAAGACCTGGAGATATCACTCCTGAATGATAAAATTAAGAAATACATCCAAACGTACTGTTGCTGACATTACTGATGGACATATTATTAGAGAATCTGACAAGGAGTCGGGATCTGCTACAGAGAAATAAATTAACAAATTTAAGCCGCTTTTAACGACAAATAATCCATCCAAGTATCCACGTGAATCCCTACAGAGATAAGCGCATAGATATATCATACAGGATTTGTAGAGAAAAACCTAAATAAATATTATCATTATTTAATTCAACCGGTTCAGAATAATTTTGCCCCCCCCCCCAAAAAAAAACATTTGATTGTAGCCTGCCATTTCTGTTGAGTTGAGCTGAACTTTTTCTATTTATGATGTATGATCTGTATATGATGCGATGTAATATGTTATTTCTCTTTATTTCTTCAGTAATATTATAACTAAAAATAAATAGTGGGTTTAGAATTCTCAGGATACAAAGCAGGAATCCTTGTTAATCTCTAGCACCTACGTTTCTTGAGACACTTGAAGAATACTGTATTTAGGTAAGCTATGTAGGCGCAAGTGTCCTTGTCATCTGACATGGTATTCTACGGTAAATAAATTAATGAGGCATGTCTGGATAAAGTTTTTTCATATTTTTTATGGTTAATTTACATTTATACCAGTTTAATTAAATATATATATAAGGTATATGTTGAATAATTAGTGTAGTAATTAAGAAAAATAAGTGAAATATTTAAATATAAAATATTTTTATAAGATATTTTTATAAGAAGAGGGGAAAAAATGTTTATTTCACTAAAGAATAAAGAATATGTTGAATTAACAACTATAATTGCATCAGCATACATATGCCTATCATATAATTATTTTTTTTAAAATATATATTTATTGAAATTTACAACTGTATACTGAATGCATCAAGTAAATATAATGAAAGACAAATCATGACCCGAGATAAAGCAAGTAGAGAAACTACCCAGTGGTAGTACTCAAATAAAAAGTTCAACTTAAAAGGTCACGAGGCCATCTTCTTTTCAGACACCTCGGAGGATATAATAATTAATCTCTCTATTATATGAAAATGCTTTTAGTGATCACCGTATAATATTTTATTGTACATTAGAGGTGGGTAAAAAATTAATCATCAAAAATTTAATCGACTGGAAATAAAATAAAATAGCTACAGAAATTTATATTTACTAGACCTTCATAATAAAAGTAATTCTTATATTTTGATAATCTCACTGTCGATTTTTTAAATATACATATTTTATATATGTTTTCGACATTTTTTGAACTAATAATATTTCATTTGGCCTCTTAACTTTATTTCTTTTTCATTTTGCTTTCTATTTAGCTATTGCGCAGTCTTGTGAGTTTATTGATATTTTAATGCAATTAGTCCCACGATAGTGAATTTGATTCAAAAACTTTGTCAGTGAACAATCTGGACATATCAATAGGTTTTAAGAGTTAAATATTACTCAGTAATAACATAATTAATTATGATCATATACTTTTGTAATTGAACTTTTAACTATAACATTATAATTTCCGAAGGAAAGAGAAATATAGAGCTGACTGTGAAGTGAAACGCGACCTGTCCGATTGACGTCATCGGTCAAGGAGCCGCCTGTTATGAATCACTTTACTGTCAGAGTAATCTTCTATTTATCGATTCCATGAGTTGAGAAATCGATGCTTTGAGTATCCATAAATTAGTCTCCGTGGATGGCACTTGAAATATTTCCGAGGGGAAAAGTGTTAAGTATTTCAGAACTAGACGGCCGTGGCATTTCCTGAAAAATGTGAATACTTTAAGAGCGAAACGGTGATAGTGTTATCATGAGGATACTATAAACTAGAACTAGAAATACTTTTTTTCCAGTTAAAACTTCTTTAGCCGTGTTGAGCGACTTTTGGTAAGGGAAAACTTATGGGTTCGCGTCAACGACATGCTTGTGACGTACTCCGCAAGACTTGCGACGCATAGCGCCCTGCCCTTTTCCTTAAAACTGATTGATCATAATTAATTAAAAGAATCTTATTTATTATCTACTTTTTAATAAAAATATACTGTCACTAACCAACAAAATTATTACATATAACATGCTACTTAAGCCGTTATGTATCTATGCCTCGCAGGTATGGGGCTCATACAAAAAATGTCACTTTAAGACCATTCACATATTCCTCTTTTACATAACTAAAAAGTCATTACACAAAGATCTCTATATGCCACTCGTGAATGACAGAATAAAAAAAAATTACCAAAAATTTGATGACACACTTACTGAACACCCAAACTTACTTGTACAAACATTACTGACAGGCACATTTCCACAGAATCTGACAAGGAGACTGGAGCAGGGATCTACTACAGTCAGATGAACAACGCTAGGACTGGGTATTAGGGTCGGTTTTTCGATACACGCGGGAGGTTTTCAAAAAATGATTGTAGATACAATATGTGCCAAATAGCGCATATTATTTATTATTTTTAAATTCTGATTAGATTTTTAATCAATTATATATAAATACTGTTTAACAGTTTATATTTTATATTACTTAAAAGATATGAGATTGTTTTGCTTTTTTGGTCTAAAAAACTGTGCAGCTGTAATGATCTTGGGAGAGTTAAGGATGACGGAGGCCGTGGCTCGTTTAGTGTCGATTATCTGGAAGAGAAGCGAATATATCGATTAGGGGAGACAAATCGATGTTGAACTAGAGGTCGAACAGTGGCGCTGAGGTCAGAAGACAAGGCCAGCTGTCAGTCATTGCCCACTCGGAGCCATTGCAATGTCTCCCGACTCTTCAAGGATCTTCTTCAGCTGCTAATGAATAATCCTTTTTATTATTATCCATAATAGTTTTAAATTAAAATTAATATGAAACGTTAAATGTTCAACCTTATATGAATGTTTATAAGAATTTAAACGTTTAAAACACTTGAAGGTTGGGTAATTTCCATATTGTATTCAAGACACCATTGTGAAAAGCCGATTCCTAATAGCCAATCACCTTTGAGTGTTTTCACGGTTTGTCGAACAAAAACGTAAAATTGTGTTTAGAATATTGATTGGCTATTTTTTTGTTTTCCTGTGCGACTAAAAACAGCTGATGAAGAGACGCCTTACCTTGAAAAGTAAGTTCCACATGTCGACTAAAACGATACTTGGCAAAAAAAATTTAGTATTAAAAAAAAATTCTTACATTATATGAATTACTTATTTTTGTCCAACGTTTCTTCGCATCTTGCAGGTTTTCTTCAGAGCTAAATGAATAGAAAAAATCGGCATGTACAGATAATGAAATAAATATTGAACAGTACATAAAATAGTAATGAGAAAATATGACAATAACGATGAATATGTAAAATGTTAAACTGATAAGAAACAAAGTATAATTAGAAAAAAAATACTGCAAGTAAAAGATGTTGGGTTGAGGGCATGGTAGCGACTCTTGTGTTTCCATGCGAACGGATGTACAAGATGAATTGGACAAGATCATATTCATCAATAACCGTTTATAAAAGTTGGGTCAACCCAAGGTAGAAAAAAAATAAAGTTAAATCGGAAAAATTTAAATATTGTATACAAATAAATAAACAGACAAAATAGCATATTTATTATATAGCTTTAAAAGTACGTTATTTTTATTATCTATTTACGAATTCACACTTTAGCGGTATTTTTAGTGTTACTGTCGTAATGAAAGTTTAACGAATATTTCTTTGCTGTATTATTAAGTAACTTTAATTCCATAGGAATTATTTTTACTTCGTAAGCAGTCTGCTTTTAAGATCGTAAGAAGGTTATTAAATCTTAAAACAAAAGATTAAAAAAAAACCGTGGACATAAGTTCTTTTAGATATAATTAAGTTTTTTGGTTCCTATTCAGTTAATATATTTTTTATTTATGGCTCATATTTGGATAATAATAGATCTTCGTTAGTATTTTTTATCAATGTATTTTGTTGAAAAAAAACAGCAAATATAAGTATATTAAACATGGAGGTAACTTACAAATGAGGAAATCCAAAATTAAATCTAGGTCAAGAATTGCCGGGTGTGTCTCTAGAGAGGACGATTAAGGATAAATCCGGATCACAGGATTAAGATTTAATAAGATATCAAGAATTTATTGATGCCCTATTATGATATTTATCATTCAGCATTTCATTAGAATTTATCATTCAGTTCAAGTCCATTTTCTGAACATCAATTGAGTATTTTTATGATGCATTAGTTCTGGATTACTTGAGATATATCAGTTGATGTTTCCAATAAATGTTTACGTTTATGCTAATACATATTCTTAAGTTGCCTGCATGAACTTTCGTTACTGTTTACCTATTTAAAGTTATAAGAAATTGAATAACTTTATATTCCGGGTATTGATTAACACGAGATCACATTTATTCTGGCACATTTCCTAAAGCGCAGCGTAAACAGTAAGCTCTTGAACTGTTTTAATGGCCCATGAATTCTAATCTACGTCAGTACAGTCATAAAATGGCCCATTTATCGTCACATAAATCCCACTCGAACGACCTCCTCTCCGCTCAGTACATCGGCCGAGACGTCTCTGAACCCCATCCGGATAGATGGATCCCTAAGAAGAATCATATTAGGAAGCGGGACAGTTTTGGAGAGGCCGCCGATCTGGAGCCATGTCGGAGTATCTGGTAGGTCTTCAGGGTCATTATCTAAGAATAGACGTCTATGTCCACTACGATTACATGGTAGGATGTAGGAAATGCATGAAGATCTGTCACAGATAAAGGGATGGAGGACAAATACTCACAGCAATAGCAAATTATTAAAAATTAAAGGATTTAAAAAAAAATAGTATATTGCTTAATGGTTTAAAACAAAATAACAGAGTGCACTAAGTTAAACTATGAGGGAGAAAATGAAGTAAAAGTAGAATCTCTTAATTAAGGATAATCATTCATTTTTAATCCAACGTTTCGACACATATTGAAGGTCATGGGAGATACTAACTGACTCTTAGTAGTCAGCTGTCAACCCTGGACCACATTACAAGCCCTGAAGAAGAAAAGCATTGTAGGTAGAAACGATGGCTTAAAAATAAATAGTTCTGCAACCCATGAAGGGTCTGGAGTTCAGTAAATGGTAGAGACTGTACTTTTTCTAGGACAACTGCTATGCAAGGAGGTGATTTGTATATTATACAACTAATAATACCAAATGTCTGTTGATTTGATTTTAATATTCCTTATAAATATGAGTTCAAACTTCTGTAGAGCATTTACTTTCTTCAAGAATACTATAAAAACGGGGAAATAACTATTACATTTGTTTTTTTTCTAAATTTAATTTATTGACATTTACAACTATAATATTATTATAACTAGTAAATCTGCTGATATGTACATTATGACATGAAAAACACTTGTGGTGTTCCTACCCATCGGTAGCACTCCAATAAAGTTCTGTAGTAGATGGTCTCGAGGCCTTCTTATTTTCAGACGCCTCGGAGGGTTATCGGAAATAGTATGGGAAGCAAGTTGAGAGACTAGCGGATTCAAGTATGTGTGGAGCTTGTCATGGAAGGATAGGTATCTAGTTTGGGCCAAATTAGTAACATATGGGATATTAAGATCATGATGGATGAGTTTGTTTGTGGGATAATAAGGAGCATTGAGGATTTTACGAAGGATTTTGGATTGTAAGGATTGGATACGAGATGAATTGGATGGTTTAGTAGAGCCCCAAAGCTCAACTCCGTATGTCCAAATAGGTCTTATAACTGTCATGTAAATGAGTCTTTTGTAATTAATTGGGAGCTTAGAGCGTTTGTCCAGTAAGTGTTGAAGTAGGCGAAAACGTCGAGCGGAGGCGGAAACGTTTCTTGTCTTTTCAGTCTTGTATGAGGATTCCAAGTGAGACGTTTGTCCAGATAACGTATCTGGACGTATCTGAGTCCTAGGTAACGTATCTGTTCGACAGAGTTCAGTGGACTATCATTAAAGGATACAGTAGGGCAGGAATTCGTATGTTTACGACGAAGGGTGAAAGTAATTTGATGGGATTGGTTAGGATTTATTTTAATTCTCCAATTTTGACACCATTCTTGAAGGTTTGAGATATGGGATTAAAGAGATTGGGATGCAACAAATGGATCCTTATTTACTGATAACACATTACATTTGTTAATTTAGAATATATTTAAACAAATATAGATTAATATAAATATTCTACCAATTAGACTTGCTAAGAATGAAACTCATACGATTGAAGGACTGTAAGTTTTAATCATTTTAAAGAAAAGAACAGAGACAGAGATTTCTTAGGATATTCTATAATGCAACCGTCGCAGGATGAAACTAAATACCCACCAGGTTTTCGGGATAAGTTGAAACTGACGGAAGAAAGAAATGAGTAACACTGGCGAAGAATGCGGGAGTAACGGGCAAATATCAAAGCTGAATCCAAAACATAAAATTGAAATGATGTGGTACTTTGTGGGCGTATACGAAAAAAACAAAACAACAACTACTGTTTATAATTAATGTTTTAATAGATACATGAAAAATTAAGTGACTCGAAAATTGGAAACAAAAGTCGAAATTTTATTGAATAGATTTAATTTATAAGGTCAGAAATTGAAAGGTTGTTGATGGTATCAAAGGAAAATTATAGATATAACATAAAATAACCTTCTTTCTTAAATTGATTATGTTATTTCCTTTGATGGACGTCGCCCGACCGTGACGTATGAGCATCGCCATCAAATTTCTCGCTAACTGTACACACCAAATCCTAATTTGACGGGAATTATCTTCGTGGCAGGGCGAGCTAGCGGAACTGATGGCCCTTTGTAGCGTATTACTTATCCACGCTTCTTATACGTCCTCCACCTCCAGCTAACTACGCGGGGTTTAATGTCTCATTCCGCTTCCAGCCATCCTTCATTCCTTCATCGTCGAAGAAAATGCCGGAAAATCAAGTTTTTTAAGACAACTAGGTAGTGTCAAAAGAGTGGCAGATGACTATAGTCTTGTTACATGTATTTATAAAAAAGTTCTAATATGATCCGTGGAGGGTCTTGGGCAGGAGGGTTTAGAAAAAAATAGATTAGAAAAATAATTTTATCTTAGGACCAGGTACCTTATGAATAACAAATTGGTACAATATTAATATAGCTTATATATCTCGCCATGAGGCTGCATAACAAGAATATAAAAAAACAAAACAACAAGAATCAAACAAAAAACATAATAATAATTGGACTTAAAATATATAATAAATATTGCAGCTATAAATAAGTCATTAGTTGCTTCGAATGGATATGAGTTATTAATTATAAAGATCATCAGTTGGAAATTAAAGAGATGTTAGAAAAACATGGGTAAGTAGGAGGATAGGGAAGAAGCATGACGGATATTAAGTAGGAGTAAGTTCCATATTCTGGTGGAGCGGGCGAGAAAGAAACGATTAAATGTCAGTAAGGAGTGTAAAAGTCGGAAAAGCGAGATCTTGTACCCTGGGGTGGATAGAAAATTTGGATTTTCAACTGTAGATACAGCAGAGATGTTGAGAGTTGATGCCTTGGCACAAGAGTGAGCCATTTTAATACATTGTTTCATCATAGGACATTGTAGTACATAGTTGAGACTGTACAGTTTCTAAGCCAACGGTCGTGCAGGGGGCTGATTTGGCCGAGATAACGCTCATCGTCTGGTTTCTGTCCCAGGAGGGTATGCAATTCTCACGGGATCGATCTATGGGTGATTTTGGCCAAAAGATTACTTTATATGTAACAAGGATCTTTATCACTGCAACTCAGCGCTCTGCAAGCTCTACGAACCCTCTCTTTATTTCGAATTTAGAGTGTTTGTCTAGTAAAGGTTGAAGTAGCCTGAAACGGTGAGCTTTTTTTGTCGTTTCAGTCTAGTATGAAGATTCCAAGTTATTCTTTTCTCGTAAGTACCGGACCTGTTCTACAGGAATGAGTGGGGTGGTATTAAACGATACAGAAGGACAGGAAGTCATTGTTTTACGACGGAGGGTAAAAGTGATTTGACGGGATTTGTGGGAATTTATGTTAATCCTCCAGTTTTGACACCATTTTTCAAGGTCAGTGATATGGGATTGAAGAGTATGGGATGCGATAACTGGATCAGTGTTGACTGATAATAGACATGGATGGGTTGGTATGTCAGCTGTATAAACTCTGTATCCTTAACCTCGGCTCAGGATACTGCCTTGAGGAGCACCAGCAGATTGAGAGGGGTGAAAATACATTAATGTGATTTATTTTGATTGAACTGTTAGTGAGATAGAATTGAATAATGAGAAAATATGTAGAAGGTAGGAATTGGCGGGGTTTGTAAAAAAAATAAACATTAAAATATATAAGGCAGAAAATAGTTGGGGGTGCAGTCAAATAAGACACTAAATAAGTGGTTACTTATTTAGTGTCTTATTTATGTCTTATCATTCTTGCGTCAGCCTCCCGCTGGTCAGCCCTGAAGATGACCCACAAAGTGGGTCGAAACGTCGGCACGTAATTAAAATAAGTAACCACTTATTTAGTGTCTTATTTGACTGCACCCCCAACTATTTTCTTCCTTACATCTATCATCCAGTCAACCATCCCTCGCTTCTCATTAAAAAATATATATATATAATTGAAAATTACCCATTGTGCGCAGACTTGTGAACCAGAGTGTATCCTATCAGTCCGAAGGCCATCTCTATTACAACTGAAACAAAAAAACAAACATATAAATTATTATAAAAAAAATAATAAATTATTCATGTGATGATTAATTACTACTCACGTGATTATTATTGTTTGGTTTAATATAACACTAAATACCATTAGAGATCAGGTTGGTATTTATTTTTGAAGTAAATTTATAGGTATAAAAAATCAAATTGATCAAAAAATTACAAGGGCTTTTATAATATGATTGTAAAAATTGTATAAATGCCTAACAACAATGCGAGGAAAGAAACTATTATGGGATAAGTGTGGTTATGATGTTTGTGATAATTCGTTATTTTTGTAGCGTGGGGGTATCTCTTTTCTTTTTAATAGTATTAAAAATAATTAATTTTGACATATGACATTCATAAATTTGGCAGTTATAGGTTAAGTATTTAAATACAATTTTTCTTTGTCTAGTGAACAAGTATTGTCATTGATTATAAAAAATAGTCGTAAGTATGATTTGGTTTGTTGTATGCTTCATAAATTATAAAAACTGATTTTCAGTATCAAATAATTATAAAAAATATTGAACGGTTAATAATTGAATTTCTGTATCCATATTTTTATATATTATAGATCATGCAATTATGTTCCTTCATTGTAATACTTTATTATTAGTAATAGCAAGTTTATATTAAACGATTTATTACGGCATTTATTAACCAATAAAAAAGAAAAAGAAAAAACTAACTATAATACTAAATTGATTTTAAATAAGGCCAACTTAGCAAAGCAAATGAGTTAAGTATTCTTCCTTGCTCATAATCACTCGCTAATTAAGCCAGAATGACTGACGACTTTTTAAACCGGTTGTTACAACCAATTCACTCAAGAAACGATTCAAAGTAGAAAATTCCTTCAATATTACCCAGATTTTTATAATGAGCCTTATTAAAATAAATTATTTCTATACTAAATAGGAATATTATTTTACAATTTATTATGACAACGAATAATGCCTCACTATTAATAAGAGTTAAAAAATTAACATGTGTCAATATTTTACCAATCTCACGTATTTAAATCAATCCATTTTAGAGTTGATTTATTCATCATGATAATGAAACTGGTTTTTTTAAATCTTTACTGAATTTTCTTCAAATTGGTAACTAATATATATGGATTAATGTTGCTCATTCAAGCGTTCAAATAAATTTCAGAAACATTTATTTGAATTTCACGAAATCTATTTTCTAGCCCAACAACTTTGCTTTATATAAATTTTGAGATTTATTATAATATTTTTTTGGAGTGTAGTGAAGGTGGTTAACGCAATTATATTGTAAAAGTGCAGATTTTATAATATTCGACTCATTTCATTTTCCAATTACCTGCCCTAATTAAAAATATAGATACAAGTCAATAATTTTTTTTTAATAATAATGATAAAAACAATAAAGAAATGATTCTTTTTATACTCTTTATGATTTACCTTTGTTACTATTAAAGAAAATTTAGGCCGATACGGGAAACAGATATGGAAACAAAACACCCCAGCACTAAGAACGAATCTTAATGGCCAAGTCTGCGCTAATATTTACTTGGAAATTGTATAGACCCTGTTGTAGTCTTCTCAGATCGTCCAACTCTAGATTCAGCTCTAATGTCATTAAAAAAAACAACTCTAACTCTATTTGCATACTACTACGTCAATACTTTTTATCATTATTTATTTATTATTACTCATGTTGAGGACTTTGTTTTGTTTTTTCTCTGTGGGATTTTCAAAATATTTTTTGTTAAACAACATAACTTGAATTTAATATTTCCCCGTTAAACTCATAAAACAAAAATTACACTAAAATTCCGGATTTCCATGTTCATATTTGATGGCATACTAAAAAATATTCGTTCAATCTTATTGATATGTCAAAAATAAATTCGATTGCGAATGTAATTTATGCTGGTATGTTCTAGTATCCCCACCAATGGTATTGAATTGTGATAATTAATTATCACTAACGGCACTTAGCCGATTGATTGGCACTTGTACGAGACTGGCACCTCCAGCCATTTACTGACGCATGTGCAATCCCCTCGCTAATGCAGAGATGACTTGCAAGTAACTGCGCGGGGGTCTTACCCGTGTACGGCTAGAACTTTCTGTAATGAACCGATCCTTAGCGATCGGTCCAATGTTCGACAGCCAACCGCTGGCGCGACATCTGATCGGGACAAGGCCGCCGCTGTTACGAGCTAAATCCCGGTCCCGTTTCGATCAGATCGGTGGAACATGGGCTTAACCTTCTTGGCAAATTATAGCTCTCATGTTTTGTGAATTTCCTAGATTTGATATATGCTCGTATAGATATGAAGTAAGAATTTTATGTTATCAATAATTTCCTTAATAATGCTTTATTATGTTCAAGGAAGTATTTAAAATTCAAATGTATGAATAAAATGTGAAATAATCTTCCTATAGTCGCGGATTCTTTAATTTTTAGTATTTCCACGCTCTTTACCTAATACTCAGGATCTTCATAGCCTAGCGTTATACAATCGTATTGGTTGGCATATTTCAATTTATTGACAATATAAGGCCATTTAAATATTGCATGATTTAAATATTAATATTCATTAAACTAGAAATGAAATTTGATTGATTTACTACCATACAACGTTTGAAAATGCCGTTCAGTTCATGGATTAAACCTAATATCTAAATGATGGATATTAATATTATATATTATCGAAATATAATATAAACAATATACTGTAATAGTAGATAATAAATAATGTAATATTAATAAATAACTAAATAGTAAACAGTACCAATCCAATATAAGGTTAATATTATATAAAAATAAGAAATACAAATTACCAGGTATTGTTATGAATTGAAATAAGAATTAATTTACCAAACCAAATAAGGAAAATCCCTCCATATTCAAATACTACCCAATCATACCCTGAAAGGGCCAAACGACCAGAATTAAAAGAAAATTCTCCTGAAATGATTCGTAAGTCTAAAGAGTATTGGAGACGTCTCTCATGAACATTGAAAGCATTTATAAAAACATTAAATCCGGATTAGTGGACAATTAATTACAGGCAGAAAACAATTCTTCGAAACGAATGAATCATTCAAAACCGGTACGAAAAGTAGCCAAAAAGGATTACAAAATGTGTATACTTAATTATTTTCCCGCATAAAAGAAATGTCGGATTTTAGTTTTTTTTTTTTCAATTTTGGTTAATATGTTAACAGCTTTTGTCCCGTCCTGTGGTGTCTGTAGATGTATTTGGGCTAATCCAGCTTCTAAAAAGTCGGGTAATTAAGGGAATTCTTTAGGGGAATTCCCGCACAATCGTTGGGTTAGAAACAATTCAGTCTCTATATGTACTGAGCCCCCACTTTATTTACACATAATATGCCAATTTTATTTCCTTATTATTTGTTTTCCTGGCGGCTTAGCATCTCGGTCAAATCACTTCCCTGCTCAAGCATTGTCCTAGAAATACTGCAGTCTTTGCCGTGTATCATTCATGGGTTGCAGTGGTACAGAATTTGTTTTTGTTTTTTAATATCATTAATATTTTGTTGAATTACCCTCATCGAAAGCCTACCACCTTTTGAACCTTCAATCATAGTTATTACATAACCTAAATTTGTGGTCAGTTTATAAAAAGTAAGACTGTAGATACGTCGACCACATCCGATTGCATTTAAATAACTCACGACTGCTCTAGAATAGTGAGGACTCGCCGGCCTTCCAAGGTAAGAGATTTCTCTCGCCCCCCCCCCCACTCCTATCGTTCCCTAAAGTGTTAAGAGTTCTGAGCACAGTCAGACTGCCACGATAGTGCTGTCAATGTTAAGATGGCTGGCAGTAATTAGCTCAGAGGCAGGAGGCTACCTGGCAGGTGAGGTGAGGCTACCTGAGAGGCGAGGCAGGTGCGCGCAGGTGACCTATGACGCAAAGCCCAAGGCCGGCACAGATACCTTTGGCCTCTCCCACCGGCCCGAGAACGCCCAGTATATATCATGTGTCTTAAAGTTACCCAGAATTATAATAATTATACTAAATGTATTACTATAAACTCCATTAATTAGAAAAAAAAACAATTTATTTTTGTTGTTAATCACTTCATGCTTCTATCTAATGTATAATCCATTATTTTAATAAAAAATTCAATTTAGGCCAAATGTTCGGAATTTGTAACCAACAAAATAATTTGTAAATTTGAAGAATGTTGGCTTTATCTCACTCGAACATTCAATATAATATTAGAAACTTGAAAGCCGGATTGGTATTTTCTAAAAAAAAAAAGGAACCTCAGTCAAAACACATGAATCAAGCGAAATTGTAGGAAATGTAGCCAAAATTATTCACGAAATTAGTTATTAAAATATTAATTATTAGAGTAGATTAATTCATTTACTGTAATAATATCAGAGAATTGCTATAATATGAAGTACAGCACCTGCTAATGCAAATTTATTAAATCTTAATTTATCTTTGATTAATTACATTTTTTAAACTCCCTTTTTTAAATGATCGTAAGCTTCCTGGATAATAAAAATATATTATGGGGAAATACTTAAGTATTTTCTTATAATAGTTTATAAAAATATATTAAAAATATGTATGTCTGTGTAGGTTGAAGTTATTTTTAATCAATTATGATTTTCTTACTTTCTCATTCATTTTTCTTTTATTATAATGGAGTTCATTTTTCAGTAGTCCTGAGTTGTCGATTGTTTTTGATGAAACGTATTGAGTTTAATTTTTTTGTAATTTTTTGTTTCCCATCCAATGTAAAAGGCTTTTTCTTAGTTTATCTATAATATATATCAAAGTTTTGTAAATCAAACCATATGTGTTAATGATATAAGGGTTTTAATAATAAACAAACCCGATTCTTCTTTCAATTCTTCAATCAATGAAATATCAACATTTTTATTTGATATACAGAAGTACTATTTCGATCGGTTTGAAAACTTTCGATGAAATTTAAATTCATACTTATATAAGAGCGATACGAAAATCTCTTTTAACAGTTTAGGCGGCTTGAAATTAGTCACAGTGACTTGAAATTAGTTATTGTAGACAGAGACATGAACAGACCGCACCTTAATTTTTGGTACGACTATATTATTTTCGATAGTATATTATATAAAATAATGTATTCGACAGCTATTACATTTATTTACTCAAACATACACCACACTGATTCTTAATTAATCGAATCTAACGTTGTTAGACAATTAATTTGGTTTATTTTTCAATAATTAAATTTTACTACCGATGTTCCGTTATAACAGATAAAACTATTATCAGAAACATACGTATATTTTTAAAATTATAATATATATAGATATTTTTACAATAATTTTACCCGAAATCGATAAGATGGCTCACTTGAAATCAATGTTTTTGTTATATATTTATTTTCGAAAATGGAATTTTAATATTGAAAGGAAGATGAAAATTGGCCGTAAAAATCTGCGTATTATATCATATATGCCTGTGTTTCTTAAAATACTAGTGCTCCCACCAATTCGAGTAGCGGGTTTTTAGTTATAGGGTGGAACAAGTTGATTAATGCCTAACCGTTCGCCCTTTCTGGACTGGAGTCCGATAATTCCACACCACTGTATTAAATTATCGTTAAAATTTTCCGGACAACTTAATATTTCATCTTTAAAAAAAATTTCTTTCCAGGATGTAAGGAGGGCGGTCATTAAGTCGTTATATACTGGCAGGACCCAGACGGTGCACTCCGACCGGTGAGGAAATTCGTTAAAAAAAAAATACCCTTTGACGGGGGGAGGTATAATATGCAAATGGCGACGGAGGGAGGAGCGATAATAGAGCAAGTGTTGGCCGCAGAGGTCGAGCTTGGAAGGAACTGGGAGGAACAGGTTCTTGGTCGAGAAATCAGAGCAGCTCGGGGGTCATTGGTCAGCTCCTTCTGGCTCTGAGGTAGCCGAGGTCTCCATCGTCCCTCTCAACATCAAAGGGAGGATTGCAACTCATGTGGGTACCCTCCTAGCATTAAATAACAGAACGTAACACAACTAGTATGTACCTAGGCACCTTGGTTTATTTATCTATGTTGGGTTCACATCATTATATTTAGAAAGAAAAAAAATACCAAGGAAACATATAGACATACACTGAGATCTTAAATAAACTTGAACAAGTCATCTTTTCCCGTCTCAACTAACGAATATAAACTGCCAGTACTTCAAACTTCTGTTGCCAACGCTTCGAGAATCTGTTGGTCTCATATTCATGCCAAATTGATGAAGAATGTATACTAAATTATTAATCTTTCAAATACCTTCCAATATTTCATATAGTTGCAATACTACCCACTACTCATAATATACTATACGGTACTCATCGATCACAACTCTTACAATATTTGCATTACATTCAAGTATTCATAGATTAATGATTTAGTTTTCATTCCTCATCGATTTGGCATGAATATGAGACCAACATAGTCTCGAAAAGTCGCCAAAAGAAGTTTAATGAACAGACTGAAACACGAGAATCACAAGTATATATATTAAAGGAAACCTGTATTACTACAATCAATGTATCAGAATAGGCTGACGTAGAATCAAGGACTTATTTTTTTTAACCTTCATTTGAAATTTATGTTTTATATTTGCAGTCCCTGTGAATAATTGGTGGGTTAACTCGAAATTTGTTCAGAGAAAGTTACCTATATTGAGGAATCAGAATCGTATCACACTCGTACTTTTTAACTTGAAATGGATTCGTATTACAAGTAGTATCTCTTTTTCAATCAAATTCCTGTTTCACTGCGAAAATAACACGATTCCGCTCTCCTGAGTACAAGAAACAACAATTTTTATTTTTGTTTCTCTTGCTTTTTTTCTCTCCTGTCCTTACACATGCGTCATTAAAGAAAATAATGGTTGTCTGTCTTGAATTCCTTGAAGAAGTGGAATTATGCTTTCGAACAAATCCTGAATTTTTAGTCTTTCCATTCCATTTCCTGTTAGTACGAAGTCAAAATATATGTGTTTCAAATATTTTTTTTTAAAAAAGGCCGATTTAGCCTTTCTTTTTATCATCCCCAATGTCCAAAAATCACATCTTCTAACTTTCCGATCTCATTTTATGTCCTGTCTCACCTACTTTGGTAAAAGAACAAGTAATGAACCAGAGGTTTTCATAAATGTAGATTAGTTTACATGCTAAATTAATGATTTATATTTATTTGCATATACAATAAGATATTATTTTGGATATAATTTATTTTTGTTGTGAAAGAATTTCCCTTCCAACCCCAACCCAAGAATACCAAGACCAGCCTGCACCTACTGATTTATATAAAGGAGGCAGTGAATCGAGGCGTAGTTCTATGACACCACTCTTTGGACCAAATCCAAAGTTGGCACCCCTGATAAAATACATTTATTTATTTTTAATACTTCTAACGGCTCTGTAACGACCCTTTCAATGCCTAACTCCTATAATTTAGAGTTCCTTCCGAAGCTTCCCCTTATGTTTCTGTCTGGCATACACTTCATTGCTTTACTGGTCGACTTCAAATGCAATGATGCTATTTCCGTTTTCCTAATTACCTCTTTATGATCTTCTTCGCTGTGATATCTTAGTTGTGGAACTCCCCTTTGATATAAGTATTTCGGGGATTAGTAGATAAGGTCTCTATCCTTCTTATAGCTGGATAGGCAATACCTATGACTCCCAATGAAGCGTCGTTTGATTAGCCTTAGCAGCATAAATAACGTTGAATAATTAAACAAACAATATAGGTTAAATATCTGAAAGTCAATCTTTATGTATTTTATTGATCGGCAGTTTTTTTTTAGCCATGTCATTTAAGTAATTATAGCAATGTAACTTTACCTATGTTAACTGTAAGGACTTTTGTACAGATTTTTTACCTTTCACAGATATCTAAGTTACAAAAATTGTATGATTTTAAGCAACGGCCTTTGTGCCTCTGCCACTATTATCTCTTAAGGAAGTGGGATATTGTTTTTTTGTTTGGAAGTAAGAAAGAATTTCGTCCTCCAATGCTTCTTAACTAAAATTGAAACTATGTGTTCCATCCACGAGTAATCCCTTGAAGATTATGGTTGATCCATTATAGGTGAAGCAAAATGAGCTGGGTGCGGCTCAGAAATTTATAAATATTGTGAGGTCGACTCGTGTCGGAAATACACGTTGGCCTATATCGTGTCTCGACCTCAGTACCTTTGCACCTGTCCTAGTATTTAAGCGACTGCTTAGTATTCACTGTATTTAAAATTAATTATTATTATTTTTAATTATCTGGAAATTTATAGTTATAAAAAAATTATATGTCGTATACCTTAAATTAAATAAATTTTACAGTCTCAAAAAATAAAATTTTCAGTATTCCTTACACGATTCATATCCTTCATATACACCTTTCATTTTTGATGCAGCTTTTTTGAGTTAAAAGTACGTGTACATATTCTATTCTTATTTAAAGAATCGCTTTAATATGTAAATAGTATGTATCCGAAGAGCGTACAACAGGAGGGACTCCTGTACCTAAGTCCGCTCACTGGGAAAATATGCAAAGTATAATATTTATTTCTTTATATTAAAATACTTATGTCCTTCACAAAAAAATTGTATATTTATATTCTCTATATTTAATATCAGAATTGCAATTTTTCTATTGAATGAAGTTAAAAGTCCAGACGGGGTAGGGTATGCCATGCCAGCAATACTTAACAGTATTGAGCGTTTAGTGGCTTTTTATGGTAGACGCGATTGAGTGCACTTGCAGAATTTTAGTAAATAAATGATACAGAAATAGAAAATCTTATCTAATAAACTATCAAATAAAATAATATTTTAAAATAAATTAAATTATCAGACAAAATTTGAGAATTTATTGTACATTAATACATCTTATACTTTCATTTAATGAATTATATTTATTTTGAACTTACTTTGCCCAGTATATATCTTTACAATAAAGGGTGGTTTTACATAAACGTTAAAAATATTAAAAAATATTGGAAATCTCTCAAGTCGTGTCATTTATTTCAATTTGTTTAATTTAAGAAAATAACTGTAATAAAAAATGTTCCAAAATTTAAAAATATAAAATTTATCAATTTTCAAGATTTATGGTTTGACAATATTTCAAAAACATTTCTACCTTGTATATATATTTATGTACAACTATACGTGTATGTCATTTATTATAACCAATTCTCCAAGAAAGAGTGGATATTAGCTTCTCTAGCTGGTAATTAAATAATTGTAATTTTCATAATGTAATTAATTTTTAATAATCAGTGTTTTATTAATATAAAATGGCGAATGCACTCATATTTAATTATTCTGATATATATATATATATATATATATATATATATATATATATATATATATATATATATATATATATATATCTAAAGAGAGTTGAAGAGGAGGACGAGATTAGACATCTGGCGGACACATGTCTCTCTCTACATTAGGTCCATCTATTCAAGAAGTTGCTCTGACCTCTGAACTGGTTTAGCATAACCATTGCCAACTCACATCACTATATAATAGAGTAAAAAGAACTTATTTACCTTTGTGGTTTTCCTCAATAATTATGATGATATGCCTTCATGAAATATGTTTTATAATATTTTTTATAATGTAACTGCATCCCAAGAAAGATATAACAAATTTTACCGTCATCAAGAAAACAATTAATTAAATAATCAAATTTAACTATTAGTATTGTGTTAAAATTTGCTAGAAAGTTCCTGTTTAATTATTTAGTATTATTTGAGAGATTATAGCTTTATGTAAAAATAAGAGTATATTTATTTTTTCTTTGATTGATAATGATAAATAAAATATTTTTATTTACTATTATTGCTTCTATAAATGAAAATTTATAATATTAGTTCTTAATTATCTGATAAGTGAAATTATTTTTTTGTTATTATTTCAGGTTACTATTATTATATTATAGAATGGTATTATTGTTATATAAGATGATATTATATATTACTTATATTTGTTTCTAAATACCTATTTGATAGGAACAATCATTTTTTTCTTTATAATTATAAGTGAGACTTATATATATTTATTATTTGTATATTTAAACACAATTTCACATAGCATATAAACAAATATAATTTAAGCTAATAGATTCAATAATTTAATGAAACAAAAAAATAAAGGATATCCGAAATGCATTCTAGAAAATTTCCCGAAAAACCTTTCGAAAATTCAGGCTTCTTAGTAAAATCATTTTTTTAATATAAATGAGAAGCGAGGGGATGGTTGACTGGATGATATGCCTTCATGAAATATGTTCTTAGCCCTGAAGATGACCCACAAAGTGGGTCGAAACGTCGGGACATAATTAAATAAGTAACCACTTATTTAGTGTTTTTATTTGACTCCACCCCCAACTATTTTAATATAAATATTTGAATTTTTATTTTATCTTAATAGCTTATTACATTTTTTATTTTTTTAGAACTAATCATTCATCAAATACAATCAATTTGAATAATAAAATACCTTATTTAAAAAAGAAATATTTAGTGATTTATTTCTCAAATATAATTTCAAATAACGTTTCAAAAAAAGGAAGTTATTCACTGTCCTTTTGTCCACCTTCTACAGGAATATTTTTTTAGAAATATAAAGTTCATTGATGAGAACAATATATAACATAAACCCATGTTCACAAAAAAAAAGAAAAGAAAAAAGTTTAACGAAATACAGCATTATTCATTAAAACATAATCTAAAAAAAATCCCCTTTTGGGATACTAGGAAATCCAAAGCCTGTAAAATAAACAATCTTTCAGTACCTCATCATTTATCAATGCACATTAATAAAGTTCTTATTAGCACATTAAAAAATATTTAACGATATATTAAATCAATCAACGTTACGATTAATTATATTCATAATAATGAGCCACATTTGTCAGAACAAGATGGTTCGAACCCGATCCTAATGGATCACTACAAGTTCCGAATCCAGTTCCGATCTGACTAGATGGGAACTGTTAATCAATTCAGTTGAGGAACCTGTTAACAGGGAAGATTTATCGCCGTTACCTTTATTAGGGCTAGGCTTCTCGTCTATCCGACATAAACTGACTTGAACTGATTTATTTTTGAGTAATTTATCTGAGCCAATGGACAGTTTTTCAAGATGGAGTAGTTTCATGGCATAAAAAAGAACCAGGCGCCTCACAAGGACTCGAGGCTTGTTGTCCTTATAGAGTTTTTATAAAAAATAAATCAAAAACGAGTCAAAAAAAATAATAAAAGTTAATCATTAAAAAATAAAACAATATTAATAATAATATATACAAAGCTGTATTATCGGTTTCCACACCCAAAAGTCATCAATATTAACGCTATCTAACTAACTATTCAAATGACTAGCATTGAAATAACTAAAACTAACACTTATTATTAATTTAATGTTTAGTTCGAATATTTTCCAAACCTATTCTAATTCAGAATCAAATGCACAATAGAAAAAAACGAAAAAATTGTAAAAGAAATACGGCGAACAATTCACGCGCTGCAATTGTTAATTTAGGTTTTTGAAAAACAAAATATCAGAAATACATAGAATAAGGAATTTTGCAAGTATAAATAACTATTAATTAATATTTAAACATAAATGAAAAGTAAAATTTAACTAACCAAATGATTTTATGATGAAAAGTTCACCCGATTTTTCACAATGATGAATTTAAATATCCATACCTGAAAATAAAAGAAATAGTTAATTTTTAAATAAAGATTCTGGTAATTTTCTTTTCTGTAATGAATAACAAATTTATTTTAAAAAAAAACTGTTTGTGAATATAAATAAATAACCTTGTTATAAACAAATTAATTTGTATTATTGCATACTTATTATTAGGCTATATTTATTATTATTATTAGGTAGAAAAACATTTTTTTTTGTTAGGTTAGTAAGTAAAACACATAACTATTTTCTGGAGTCTATTTATGTTTTTAATGACCGCAATTTTTCTCCTTTATATACATATTTATATAAAACTAAGGAGAACTAAAAATTACCTGTTTCGGAATCTTACTTCTTAATATTAACATTATTTGTGTAGGTTTCAAATGTGTCTGTATATATATATATATATATATATATATATATTTATATATATATATATATATATATATATATATATATATATATATATATATATATTTATATATACATACAAACATGACTTAACTGGCAGGACAGAAGGCTGGCAGAGCTACACCTGCTGCCACGGTTCATGACCCCGCTGAACTATTTACATATCAGACCTGGTTATCGCCAGCCCTCTGTTCTCCCAGCGAAGCTCCATTCTACGGTCAATAATATAACTCTAAGTTCCCAATTCGTGCATTGAATTTGTTAATTTGTTATAAGTTACAGTATCCATTGCACATTTATGCAAAAAAAAAACTATTTAAGGTTCAAGATCTATAGAGTGCTGAGCCTTGGATTCAAACCCAGCGGTGGTAGATAAATTATTTAATCTGTTAACAGCCATGGATGGACTTTGTGGGATGTAAAGTACCTCCTGTAAAATGAGTACCCTCAATGGGGGGGGGGGGGGACCTGGCATTGAATATGACGCGCCACTTTTCTTCACAACAGTTGTCACAAAAATAGTAAAGTCTCTACCATGTACTGAGCCAAGGACCCTTCATGTATTGCAATAGTAGTCAAAAAAAAAAAAATTGTTTATTGTGAATTCGGTGAATCCTGTTTTTCACTGTTAGGGCATGAATTAATTAAAAATTATATGAAGAAATTAATTGCATGTAATAAATGTTATATTACCGATAACAGACAGGAGCAATGTTACTATTTATAAGTATCGTGTTCCCTGCGGTTTTAATTGATTTTTTAAATTATTAATGTTTGTAGAAGATCAAAGTTCACTTGAGCTTGCTACATTCTATGTAACTTATTTATAGTTTCTTGTCAATATCGACTATGGCTTATGTGCTAGAGATCCTTATCCCTTAAAGTAAAATATATTACTACAAAACCCAGCGTGTTATTAATTTTGTATTTTTACATAACATTTCTTCATTATTCACTAGATAATGATAAGATTAGGAAATCATTATTTTTTCATCATAAATCTTCTTTTAATGTGATCGACGTAAACATCGTATATCCTGTGATGCTAGCAGGTGTCTCCCTAGGGTCATGACCCTTTTCGAATTCTCGAAACCATTTTCCAGATCCTAGCCTGTCTCTTTTGGACTGGTGAAAGAAAAGAAAATGGCGACGGGAGCACTTCCTGAGAAGACGCGAGCGGAAAAGGAAGTGCTATGCGGAGGAAGAAGCCGTGAGGTCTAATATAGTTAGCAGTAGCGGAAGCAGGGACGACGTGCTCGGACTTGCTCAGCAGCTCTTTGTCCTGCTTGACCTCTAAGCTCTTCAGCCATTGTTCTGTCCTCTGGGTCACCTCGAGGTCTTCTTCCTTTATGGTCGCTCTTGTAATAAAATGGCTTCTCTAAGCAGCTCTCTTCATCTCTTTCACAGGACTGAGTCAAAACACTTCCATTCCGAACACCTCAAAGATACAAGTATATATCATCCAAATTAATCTATGCATCTCAACTCTACAAGGTATCAGATATTATTTTTCTCGATATGTCCAATATCAATATTTAAAGTGTCGTAAATCGGTATAATATTATTTTTTTAAATACCATATATGGATATATATGGATCTTGTTGAATGTGCCGAACCTCCTGAGGCTCACCCAGGCCCTATAAAATTGGAACCCTTAATTGGATGTAGTACTTGGGGATATTTTTATGATTTCGGGTAAAACACATAGTTACTTTAGTTACAGTAGAGTTTCTATGATGTACTGAAACCGAGACCAAACGGGTTTCCATTGCAGTCTAAATATAGGATAAATATTGCTATATATCGTACATATGGTTTTGGGAGTGACAAGTTGAAGTATGAATGGACAGAACTGACCCTGTTATAGTGATAATTTAATTTATGAATGCATTTGATGGCAATCCGCTATTTATTTGATTAATTAATAGTAATAAATGTATCTATTAATAGTTAACAAAATAATATCTATAAATTATATTTGATTTAATGATAGGGTTGGGTACTTAATTTTTATTCACCATTCATTCATAATTACATTATTAATTATTATTAAAGAATTAAGTTCATTCGTAAATTCTAAAACATACAACCAACCTCTGAAAAAATAATAAAATTTAAAACCAATTTAGAACATTAAAATAAATAATAAGCTTAGCAGTTTGGGATCATCATCATCGTTCATCATTCATACATCATTTTTATTATCTTAAAACAAAGCAATATGTTGTTCAACCATATACAAGAACATCGGTAAGAGGATGTTCTTCGATTAGTACCTGCCTCAGTCACGTAGATTCCTGATTATGTTATCAAACGTCATTATACACAGAAACAAAATAACTTTTAATATAAAAATATTGTTGTGGAAGAAAATGGTCCGGGAAGAGGTCAATAAGTTTTTTATTACTATATCGATATAATTCTCATGTTCTCTCCCCTGCCCCATCTTTATTGTTCACCACTCAGATAACTGATACTTTTGTATGCTTACTTTAATATTTATCCCATTTGAATTTATATTACCTTATTCTTTAATTTTTAGCACTTTTTGTTTTTTCTTATTGTATTCTATAGTATGTTTTTTTGTTTTTTTTCCTACCTTTGTATTTTAACATTTGTTTTTACCATGCTTAACCTATTTTTAAATATTTTGTGATTTTAAATTGTCTGTATTTTGTATATTTAGCCCTGAAGAAGACCTACAGAGTGGGTCGAAACGTTAGCTACTGAATAAATATTCTTGATATTCAGAAAAACCTATTGACCTCTTCCCGGACCATTTTCTTCCACAATTTTCATCAAGGTCAACCATTTTCTTTCAAAATAAAAATATTGTTATGTTAAAAAAAAATTGTACCACTATAACCAATGAAGGGTCTGAATACATGGCAGAGTTTGTTCTGCTTCAAAGCCAGTGGTTGAGCTGATTTGGCTGAGATCACACCACCTCCAGGTGTTCCAAGTTAAGGGTACCTATTTTTTTAGAGGCTGTGTGTGCCGCAGGAAGGTCTGCAGATCCCATAAGATCAACTATGGATGTTAACTGATCAATCTTATCTGCAAATATCTTATCTGCCAAACTCGATTTTGAACCTGGGACTTTCAGCTCAGCAACTCGGCGCTATACTCAATGAGCTGCTTCGTTGCCTTTTTATGAATATTATCCAAATACCATAAATGTTTCTTAGAAATTTATCCTACAAGAAAGAGGAAACTTAGCCGTTTGTGGTCAAAGCCGCCAGTTTGCGGTGAGTCTATAAGAACATGCGCACACTACTTACCTGGCTAATTGAATGTTTTACAGGTAGGCATAAATATTTATCCAAGGTTATGAGGTACATTTACGATCTTCAGTACATGGAAGGAAATGTCTTACGTACCTTTAAATGGTAACTGTATTATAAGTAATAAAACAACAGGATAAATCAACAGAAATGTAATTGGATTAGTAATAAACATTCGAGACCACTTCAAAAAAGTAAAGAAAGTTCAACCACAAGGGCTTATTACCAAGTCATAATTTCTATGAAAATGTGCCATTCGTCTTTTTCTAGTCGGTTTACGTTTAGAAAATCACATTTCCAGCATTAATAAATTACGGCATTTTACGACAGTATATAGTAAGAGGAGTTTTTTTTAATAATCAGCTAAAGTATATATATTTGACAGAGAAAATAGAGATTACTATAGTTGTTTTATATTAAAAATTTAAGAGTTGGAATTCGCACATATCACTTTCCATGAAATTTCCATTCATTTGACACCTCGTCTGTTAAAAAATGGCTCCTGCGATTAGGGCTTAAAGTAGGGAATTAATATTATTAATAAAGCGAATAAAATATCTAATCCGAAAATCGAAAGGACGAAAGAATGATATAGTTGATAAAATATATTCTTATATATACTTGCTAAAGATAGTCTAGAATAGATAATAAATAGAATATTCAAGGCCCTGTTATTATTGTGTTTTTCATTTATTTATTAAAAGGCCTTAATATATGTTTTCAAATAAATAATTCAAGTCCACCTCGCATTAAAAATCAATTAAAATCGCCAATTGTCGTACCATGAAAGCTTATAATGGTGTAACGCCAAGAAGGAATAACCCTGATATTTAAAAAGTGGAAAAATGAAAAGTAGTTAAGTGGTTCGATCCAGTTTTTTTTTTATCCTTTCATTGAATATTTATTTCCTTGTTATAAATTTTGATGTCAGTTGGCAATACTATAATAATCTTGAAACCCAGAATGGCAATAACAACCCATTAAAAATATTATTACCTGCGAAAAACCAAACCTTCACATTTGCGTCTCGTTAACCCATTCTTATCTCGTTCAGTGATATCCTTAATTGACTATTTTAAATATTATTTTGTATTTATTAGTTAATGTAAATTTAACGCAGGTGGAACCGGAAACCATTTAGGTTAGTTTTTGTATAATTTGTTCTTAAAATAATTATTACAATTACTAAGTTACTTCTGTTAGTCTTAGAAGATTAAGATTATACCGATTTAAATCTAATTTCGATAAATATATTAGTAATTAGTATCTGACATATGTATTATTAAATATTAAAATAATAATAATAATATTTTATCTTAAAAGATTTCCCATGATAAAGCTGAGCACAGCAGGCGGAAGAAGCCACTGAGTTCGCATTGCCTCAGGAAATCTCGGATCGCATTTCGCCTAAAATTTGTAACAAGTAATATAATATCCAGTATCGTTTTATAATTTATTTCCATCTCCGTTGTTCTATAACGCAATATCATTTTATTCTGATATTAATTTCATGTCTTCAATTCTTCTATATTATCGTAATAGTGTTACAAGTTGGGTATAGTAAACTATAATCACCAATATCCAAAGGGAGTAGGCACTTATAGAAGAAGAAATATCGTTTTAAGTAATGAAATATATTAGAAAAACCATTGATATATCTGCAGCCCCGCTGAATGGTTATGTCGAATTTTCTGCTGTGAGAGTGAACTGGAGATGTAAAATAAACAATAACTCATTTTCTAGCCAATGCCAGAATTAGTCTCTCATTAACTTTGAAAATAACACGATTCCGCTTCTCTAAGTACAAGAATCTCATTTTGGAAAAAAACTGACTTAACTACTAATTCACCGGGATTGTATACATAGCAGTTGAATAATTGTTTTACTAATTTGGTCACTGATAATCTCGAAATGTGAAAAAAGGCAATTTTTCTTTTGCACATTGTATCTATACTCCCCGTCAAAAGTAATGCAACACTTTGAAATATTTGAATTTTACAAATAACCTCCGTCTTTTCATAATAAAGAAAGGTTCTGAAGTCTTTAATAAGCATTTTTGAACTGGACATAAACAAGTTTAAAAAATGCTTTTTGCGTTTTTGTAAAATTCAAATATTTCAATTGTTGCGATACTTTTGACGGGAGTATATCATTGATTAATTTTCCGGATAGAACACTTCATTAGGGAGCAATCTCCATTGTCCGTCTATTAGATGGTATTTATTGATGATTGTTCTCATGATTCCTTGTCTAATTTTTGTAGTTTATTTTTGGTTGTTTTGGTGTTCAACTTAAATAGTCTTTGAGTAGCATAAATTGCTTCAGGTTTAACTACAGAACCATAACGTTTGAAATTGGCCTTCTTAGGTATATATTTAAAAAATAAAATAAAAAACTCAGCGCTCTCCCACCGAGCCACTCCTTTCCCTGATTTTTATAATAATAATCACGTCTATATTTTTTACCTAATAGACCCTTTAAGCCTATTTGCCTAATACCTAATATTTAAACCTACAATTTACCTAATAGGCTCGAATGAATACTGAATAAAATGAAAATAAACCATTTCACTCAGAATTGGAACACATTAAAAGAGCAGTACTCGATTTACGACTATTTATTAGACAACTCATATAGGCATTAAACCGTAAAGAAAGACACGCGGGGCAAAGGAAACATGTTAATGTTCCTGAAATAGCGACACAGAGAGCTGAGACTGAATCGAAACACGGATCGAACGGTGATAAATTCTAAACGACAGGTGATTGCCGAGCAAATCGATTGTTGTTCGATACTAGAATCGATAAGAGAAAAGGCGCTAGCCGTGGCCTATCAAGGACGACTGTTAGAGCCGAGATCGGAACTCGAAAGGAAAAGATCTGGAATAGTAGGGCGCTGGCTCCCTGACCTCTGCCTATCGGAACAGGTATTTAATGCTCTGTGATACTTCTACTATCAAATGATAATTTGATTATTCATTTTATTACTTAGGAAAAAAACCATTACCACTCATGCACCATTACAACTCATGAAGGGTCTTGGTAGAGACTGTACTGTTTGTTGGACAACGGTTGCGCAGGGAGGTGATTGGTGACTGCGCTCAACCGAAAGATTCCCTCTTCCCTTATTTTGGGTACCCACTTTAACCCTTAAAGTGCAATAGACGCATTAAAGCAAGACAGGTTATGAAACAATCATGTTTTTAGAAAAAAATATATAAGTAAGTCAAAATATTGAATAGTTTCGTAATACCCCGAGACCCTAAATAGCTACGAAGGCACTCCAGTCACTTTTTTATGTCGTAACAATATACATTTTACTCATTTTAATAGACTATTGATGCTTGAACGTTATGTTATACAATCAGGTGTAAAATAAATACTACATTAATTTACTAATCACCCTATGAACTTTTAATTAAGCAGCTGGGCCGAATGAAAAGTATTGAATATCCACCGATGGTAAAGTCGCCCGCAATTTAAGGTTTAGAGAGACTGGGTGAGCCCGTAGGGAGTACTAGATCCCATAGGATCCCTCTCTGGCTTTGATAGATTAAATAAAAGTCTGCCAGCAGCGGGATTTGGACCCAGGACCTTCGACACAGCAGTACAGCGCTCTACTACGCTCCCTAATTATACTAATAATACCTTATTATAATATAATCTTCTCCCTAATATTACTAAAAATACCATAATAATAAAAGGTCATCATCATAATATTTTATCCTCATCTACCGCCTAAGCAGCGTGAGGTGACCCTTATTAGAGCTTGGCCGAGTTTTCTCTGTTCTGTACTGGCACCAAACAATAACAAGGTACATGCAATAAATGATACAAAAGAATGTCAACCTTTAAATGTTTACATGAATACTCACTGGCGTAACCCAGCAGCTGTAATAAAGTAACATACCAACAGGCTCGAATAAAGTGAGGTTGGATTCCATCTTGTATTGAGGAAAGGGATCAATTTCTACTTTACGATTTTCCCAATCATCTGAAAAAAAAATCCTAACTGGTTGGTTTACTTCTTCTGTTTCCCGCTGAAGTATTGTCAGGTCTCAGTTTCTTATTAGTTTTTCCGAGGATGAAATGTCTGTGCATTTGACCTGACTTCTCGTGTTGGGAAGAAAGAGTGGCGTAGAATATAAAACGCCTCTTAGTTGGACATTCCTTTGGGTGGGGGGGGCGGAAACCCGTAGTCAGTACGTGGTAGTCAGTACGTAGTTCAGTACGTGGTAGTCAGTACGTAGTTCAGTACGTGGTAGAGACTTTAACGTTTTTAAGAGTGACTTAAAACACAAGTGTGTAGTGTAGGGATGTGATATGTACGAAATCACGCACAAGCGGCTGGTTTTTCCCAATTTAAGGCCTTTTAGAGGCTGGGTGTGCCACTGGAGAATCTATCCGTGGATGTTAACAGATTAAATAATTTATCTGCTAAAGCCGTATTTGGACCCTTAAGCATTCTACAGATTGAGCTACATAATACATGAGTTACCCTACTTCCATTTTGTATTTTATCATCTATAAAACTGATTTAAATACATAAATATTTCTCAGGAATTTACCATGCGAGAAAATGGAAACTTAATCGTTTGTGGTCAAAGCCGGTCAATTTGCGGTGAGTGATAGTCAAGTAAAACTACCCGCTGTACTGTCAGATCCTCCTTCATATATATTTTTTTTCTAGTGTGCATGTTTTCAAGCCATAAATATTCACATAGTTTACATATACTAAGGATGGAAATCCATCCAATAGATGCCATTCAAGCCAAAATCCTTTATTTATTACCACATTTTACGAACTTGATCCACCCGAATCAAGTTCGTGAAAAATAAGAATACAGGTTAGTTACTGAAAAGTGGAGATTTACCAAGTGAATATTTTGAATGAATCAAAATACATCATCAAATTCTTCCGAGATATTCATATTCAGACAGTGCCAAAATATGTTAGTTGTAGAACCCATATCTCAAAAACCTTACTGCTACAACCCATAAAAGGATTTAATTTCAGTAAAGATTGTAAGGTAGAGAATGAACTGATTCTAAACCTCCGATTGTGCAGGGTTGTGATTGGTCCGAGATTATGCTCAACCAGTTTTTCCCTCATTATATAGACTGGGTGAGCTCCAGGAGGGTGTGCATATCCCACAAATCCAACAAAAATTACAAACTTATTGAAGTAATTTTTACAAGTACACTTTGTCTGAAAAGCATGAAACTAAAAGAGTTATTAGGATCGAGTATAATATATCAAAATATCAACCCACAGCATCCATCTTATATTTATAGTCTCCTACAATTCAAATCCTCTATGCAATCCCAGGGCACAAGATCTCGCCCTTCCGATCTTTATATTTGTTCCCTATAGAACCAAAACTTTTGAGCGTTCCTTTCTCGCCCGTTTAATCTCTCTTTGGAACTCACTCCCAATCGATATCCGTCAGGCGTCTTCTTTAACCTCATTTAAATCCAAACTTTTCCTACATCTTCTAAATTCCAAACAGTTGTTCTATAATCAATAAATAATTTATAGATATATACAACTTGATCGATGGATAAATTACTGTAAATATTCCTCACTCATACTGATACCATTTTTTATATTATCAGATGCTATTAATTATTCACTTATTTTTCCATAAGCCTATTTCTTTTTATTGTAAATTTTCCGGTTTTTTATTTTAATTTTGTATAACATTTTCTGATTCTCTACCAAAAAATACCTGTTTAGTTATTTACTTTCAGGATATTAAGTAATTATTGTTTTATTCTGATGTAATCCTTTGGCCAGATATATAATTATTTAATTTCGTTCATCTTTGTTATTCTAAAGGGACCTGGTCCCAGAAAAAAATTATTTTTCTATTCCATTCTATCCTGTAAGTACTAAACAAGTAATACTGAGTTTTAGTAATCCCGCAGGGACTAGTCCAAAAGCTAGGCTAGTGGGGATTTAACGACCCCCCGGGTAACTGAGTTCAGTACATGGCAAGCACACAGCACAGAACAGTACACTTAATACTAATTCAGACATAAGGTCACATACAGTACCCGCCTCATGGCCACCTTCCCTGGGAAGACCCAAGTTTGGGGGTTTAGCCAAACATCCAGTTGTCCCTAGGATACAGGGCCTTTCTTGCTGGGCAAATCACCCGCAAGAGAGTATAATTGATTCAAAGTAACTTAGTGAATAGCCTCGGATTAAAGTCCTGGTTAAACGCTCCCCTACGCTGAATGGTACTACAAGGGTGATGCGAAAGAAGAGTTTTAGTAATCAGGTTCATTATTTTTGTTCTGGTAATTATCCAATTTTCCCAGAACTTTAAGTACACCCAAACCTATTCTTCTAATCTTCTAGAGCAGGGTGCCCTAACCAGGGGGCGTGAAGACAAGTCGGGGGGGGGGCCCGATACCAGTTAAAAACAAACTCACATAGCTTTGGTTATTTTACTCTTACCAGGACGTCTTTATCTTAAATTGAATGTTGTAATGTTGTATCTTGACATAATAAAACTAAATATTATGTTGTGCTTTTTGCATATGCTCATACAGAGGCATGAGAGCTTTAGAGGCTTTCATTTGAATAGGGGGGGGGGCTGGAAAGATTTGAATTGAACGAGGGGGGGCGTGGTACAAAAAGGTTGGGAACCACTCTTCTAGAGAGTCAGAGAATTTAGAGAATTAGAGTCAGGTAATGCAGTCACATTGCTGATCAAACCATTAAGAGTTTTAATCCTCGAATATCTGAGTGGTGTATAAAGGAAATACGGTGCAGCTCAGAGCTGCCCAAGCGTTAATATATCAGCCGGAAATCACGTCGAAGCTGGAGTAGAGATTATCTTCCCGTTGACGTCGCAGCGATTTACAGCCGCTCTGATAACCTGAAGGAGATTACGGACGAAAGGAATCGTAACTGCGACACGTTCCGCACGGGAATTAGCCATTAAGGAATATTATGACACCTTTTTGCAATTAAAAGATACTCCATTCGCCTTTAAATTACTCTTTCCTGAGATGAATTTATCAACGAGGTCTAAATTTGAAGCCTTCTTGATTACAAATTTAATAATTTTTCAAATAGAGTTTTAACTATATTAATATGTCTTGTAATCAACATACTATGATAAAATTGTGTAATTTTTACAATTTAACTTCGTTAAATTCTTCTTGGTCTAACACATCCATGGTTATTAGCGATATATAATATGGAGAAAGTGTAGGTAAATAAATAATGTGATAAAAAATAAGATGTATATTCAAAAGTACTGTGATATTTCAGCAATAAAATATTCTTACAGCATGATCATCCACGGGGTTTCAAATCCCTTACTTTATTCCAACTACATTACCAAAGGCTTTTCATTCTCAATGTTACCAAACTTTTCGAACTAGAGAGTTGTAAGATAACAGAATTAAAGGGAGTGGCAATTCGACCTTTTGTGACCACCAACGAAACTGCGTGTGTAGCACGTTTCGTAAAATCATACTTGGACTATAGCCTGACCAAGAGCTGACGAGGTTTCGGGAATGAACCCTATGACTAATCTAACCTTATGACTCGCTAACCTTTAAGGAAACAAATAACATGCCTTTCTAGAGAATTCGGTCATATTTCATTTCGTCTGGAGCCGACAAAGTGCTTATAGTTTTCAAGATCTATGAGTTATCTAAGGCGTTTAAAACTAAAAGCTATTCGCAATTTTCAAGACTCGAGAAAAAAAATTAAATAGAATTATCCCTAATTGTAGGATGTTATTCAATAGATTTACACTTACTTATAAGCTTCAACTTGTTGACATTGATTTTTTTCTTTTCTTTTTTTAATTTTAAGTATTAATTGATCGTGTTATTTATCTACAGCCCCAATGAATAAGTGGTTAACTCAATTCTTTTCAAAAATGGATTTCTAGTACTTAGGGAAGTGAAATCAGGCTTGAAATAGAGTTATTGCTTATATTACAACTCATTTCAAGCCAAAAAATACGAGACTGGCAAGATTCTGCTTCACTCAATAAAATTAACTCTCTCTGTGCAAAATTCGACTTAACCACATATTCACCGGGGCTGTAGATATAATTAGAAGCCGTCTTTTTTATTTTAAACTTAGCCAAAGATTGACTATAAACCCTGATTTAAAAAAAAAAATTAGGCAAAACTGTTTCCCGAAATGTACTGCAGCTGCTTCCAGATTTTTCACTTTTCTCCTAAAATCACTTTCCGCCAACATCTGAGACTCTGTACCAGTCGAATATTTGCTTAGTCAATAAATGCTGGTTCATTCCGTACATAGATATCTAAGCAATGGCAGCCTCCTCTTCCGCATATTATCCGAGGTTTTATCATAGCATTATAATTGCATTTTATTTTGTCATATTCACGTAAGATTTGTTTTTTTCGCATATTGTTCATGTCCCTTGTAAATGAAGTATATCGGAACGTTTTCAAACATAAGAAAACAATTCATTTTCTATGTATTTTCTTCCTTCTTTACTGCATTCCCATCGATATCTATGGTATCACGATGAAAAAAAAATCTATGGCTCGATAGAACACCATATAGAACACGTAAGAAGGATAAAATTATTATTTCAATGTTGAAGTACACTTTTAAGATCTACAAGGCCATCTCTGTGCCACCAGTGGGGTAGTGGTCAGCAAAACACCCTTCTACGCCCAATATCGCGGCCCGGCAGGTGGGCTTCGTTTGTTTTAAAGATAGGAAAAATCCTTCGTTATGACGCCCTTCGGAAGGGACGTAAACTAATCAGGTGCTAGTAAAAGATCCCTAACCTAATTTTACCAGGATAGGCAAAATTTAGGAGTCCCACTGTAGCATGATCCTATTACCCATAGCAGCATAAAGTGACGTTAGATGAATAAATAAAAAACCTATTAAGCAATTAAAAAAAGGAATATAATAAACACAATAATATTGTGGAAGAATAAAACTTTCAATTATAAATGATAAAGAAAGAAAATTCAAATATTCTATTAAACTAAACTTCTACCATACTTCAGAATTTTATGTATATGTATAATTTTTACTATTTGCTATATTTCTTCTGACCGTTATCATCTTCTCCTTGATTATCAGTTCACTGAAATAATAAATTAAAATACGCTTAACTAATTAAAATTATAAATATTAGCAAATTGGCTAGCTCAGTTTTCTGAACCAAATTCCAATTTTTTTCTCTTTTTTAATTTTGTACATGATGATGTATTAAAGCTATGCTTTAAATTATATATATACTATTTCAATAGGGAGCCGAGAGAGAGTGCTAACCTCGCTCCGAGCCACATGTAGCAAGCGTGACCTGTTAATTAACTTCAACCCGTCGGCAAACAATCCACCATAAGAATCCGTTTCCCAAGCAATTAGCAACCTCCCCTCCACCTTCCTGGTCTAGACGGAACTTCGGTAGCTCTCCGGGATCGTCCTCCTCCGGGCGTTCTGGAGGATCACGAAGGCACGAGCGATCGGCACGAGCCGGCAACGATCGAGCGAAGGCAGCAGGTGCCTGTCTGCACTACCTTGACAAGGGTTGCGACACCCCGCACGCGTTGGACATTCCATTTCGTTCCCCAGGGAGGAAGTGGGGCGGAGTTATTGCGTTCTTGTCGAGTTGCGTGAGGTCCACGCATGGCCGCGGACTGCTCCAGAAAATAGAGGAGGATTTCCATGGCGTGATGTCGAAGGAACCACTGGAGTAGGGTAATGCGTTCCGGAGCTGGAGGTCATATCCCATCCATGATATAACGGAAAGAACATTTTGATGAAAAATATTATTGCTTCAATTTGTTAAAATAACTTCCAGTTGTTATATTTATTTATAAAGAACCATGTGACAGTTCAACCATGAAGGGTCTTTGGTTTAGTAGGTGATAGAGACTGTACTGTTTCCTATACAACGATTGCGCAGGGAGATGATTTGTCCTATATTACCGTCAACCTCCAGATTTTCCCACCTATTTTGGATACTCACTTTATAGAGGCTGGGTGAGCCCCAAAAGAGCCCTAGATACCATAAGATCCATCTCCGGCAGCTAACAGATTAAATAAAAGCCGTGCAGCGGGATTTTAGCCAATGAGCCACTCCGGTCCCCTAATAATATATACCAGTGGAAATTTTGATCCTAGATAAATTGTCTTCCTATATTATATGTCTTCCCTGTAATTACGCTATATTGTATTTACATTTTTTGGGAGTATTGACGATATCTTCATTACGTTTCGTATTTTAATAATACTAAATTCTTTATTTATTCTGGGACGAACCCCTCCCTTTTTAATAATTTGAGCTAACTAATCAAAGAATCCTATGTGTAATGTAACCAATTAACTTCTGTATTTTGCCAACAACTGCAGGAACCTCCCATTCAATTTACGCATCTTACAAGAAGAGTTGGAAGTGATTAACACGACAATAAATGCAGGGAAAACCAAAATCATGAGAATAGGAAGAAAAAGCGAGCATGGGGACCGAGTCGAAAGACTAAACAACACGAGCTTAGAGCAAGTAAGGGATTTTAAATATCTCTGTGCACACTTTAACGAACACGGCTGGATAGATGGCGAAATAAAAGAACGAATAAAAGCTGCCAGCAGGTGTTTTAATTACCTCAAAAAAGGATTCATCGGGAAAAAAGAAGTGTCAAAAAATACAAAAAAAGTAGTTTATAAAAACACTTTCTTACCGATTCTCACCCATTCAAGTGAATCTTGGACTCTAACTTAAAAGCACAAGAGCCAACTCCAAGCCATGGAGATGCGATATATAAGAAGAATGGAAGGGAAGAACAGAAGAGACCGAGTGCGAAACATAACAATACGGTTCAATGTGGGACTTCGATCAGCTGGGGATATCATCGAGGAGCATCAGCTGAGATGGTTCGGCCATGTTTCCAAAATGGCGGAAAACAGTGTGGCAAAGGCCGTATATGAGACAAAGGTGGAAGGTACGAGACCGAAGGGAAGACCAAGGAAGACTTGGGAAGGCGCAATCCAGGAGGCCTTTGACAGAAGAGGTTTGGAATGGGGAAGGAGAAGACGATTGGTACAGGAGAGACATTCGTGGGTTAGGCTCTACAGGAGGAGTCCTCACACCGTTGGCGGTAGAAGAGGAGTAGATTAAATAATAAAAATAAAAAATAAAAATAGTACACTCTAATACCTGATAATGCTCCCGGTCTGTCTAAAGGGTCTTTTGATATATCTGTACCCATTTTTTTGGTCTCAAATATTCGTTATCGTAAGATTTTACATCATTAAAACTCTCATATTACAACAAAAAGGGTGGTCGGTAGAATATAATCATTAAGCGGGTTTAACTAACGAAATTATATAATTTACTACATTTCCTAGCATAGGTAAATGAACATTACAGCAAATAAAACCATATACATATAACTTTTCTTAATAATCACTGTAGTAAATAATTGAGGTAATCATGACAGCACGAGTACAAAACAAGATAATCATACAGACTGAAAAAAGTGTAGACTCAAAACGAGGGAGTTGTTAACCTTTGTAATATATTACATACACCGATTGTTTCAATCAGTTTCTTAAACTTATATAATTTGGTTTATTTACTAATTTTATTTACCTAACCTGCCTGCTAAAGATCAAGGCCTCATCCCACTCCACCAAACGATAAGAATTTTTTTATTTATTTTAATTACGATACAATTTGTAGATAACGATGGATTTCATTCTTGCTCCTTGATTAGTTGTAATGCACACGACAGCTGTTTTGCATCTACAACTGTTGTAAAATTATCAATATTTGCTCGTTATCAATGATTACTTACACAATTTTCCAATAGATCTGTTCAACAATGATGATAACTACACATTTTCTATCCGAACATTTAAAATTTAAAACTAAGGCTTAGGGAGGTAATAAACGAACAGCAGTATTTTCGTATATTCGTATATTTGTATTAAAATTACAAATATTTTCATTTGAAAAGAAAAGAAATGTCCAGGACCGGGACTCGAACCCGGGTCTTCCAGATCACTAGTCTGGGAAATTACAAGTTTAGTTTTTATTCATTTTTATTACCTTATAATTTATTTTTTTTTAATTGACAGATTTTGTTTACCAATAATCATTAAAATAAAAAATAATTTTCTTTCAGTTATTGTAAAATGAATTATCAAATATAATAATGGATTCTAGATTAACATTGAAAAACAGACTTCCTTGATAAAAAATATAACCTGTTGTTATTGGCAATACATTGTTTATTATTGTTATTAATTTTGCTAATGTATAAATTCAATACAAAATTAACTTTGATTTTTCATTAATCTGTTTTTACCTTCTTTTTTTTTAAACTCGAAGGAAAAATATTAAGTTCAGTAGAAGAAGGAAAAACTCCATGCATTCGATTTGAGTTGATTCACAAGCTTTTTATTATTTGTTTTTAAAAAATAATAATCACGAAAATTAAAATAACTTTATTACTGACTGTTTATAACTATCACTGGTTTCGTATAACTTAAAGAACCGACTTACAGATACAGTACAGGTTTTATCATCTATAATTCGAAATGTTTGTTGAAACTTTCAGTTGTTCTTATTTTCGAGAATATTAAAAAGGAAATAAGTTAAAAGTTAAATAACTTCTGTTAAGTTGTGACTAGTTCAATGCTATAACCTGCGGAACTGATACCATTTTGTCTTATGAATCATACGGAAGAACCCTCTTTTTCTCCTGCAATAGCTCAAGTTGGTTCAGATAAATAATTTCTTTGGATAATGTTTGAATATTATAAGGACATATAGTATCAGAAGTAATTAAAATTTTACTATTTATTTTTATCAGAATTTTTCAAAACCCTAATACATTGTTCAAAACAGCTGATAGGATCGAATCGTCTCTGTATATATTAATTAGTAGAGAATTCAGGTAATAATGTTGGATTAATGATTGCTATTTTATTAATTTATTTAATTTTAGCAAGTACTACATATTTCATAATATGGTTTCACACCTTCATTCATTCTAATAAATTCTGTAATATTTGCCAAAATATACGAGAAACCGGTATTTTACAGTTTATCTCTTGATATGGAGATTAGTCGGCTTAACCTAATTCTGTTGGATTCGTTACCGCCACCAGTTTGTCATTCTATGTTAATTCACAACGGGAGCTTTATTGATTAAGAGAGAAATTGCACAATATTTCATGATATTATCACTGATATTAAGATTGGTTTCTAACTTTCAACTTCACAAAGCTATAAATTTCAGCCGAATTTCCTCATCGATTTCGAAATTTCATGTTGATACATTTTTTTTTTTACCGGTGCAAAAAATTGCTCAGACTGAGCTACTTTGTGCAATGAATGGTTAAACAAAGTTAAAATTAATATGTCTTTTATTTATTATCATAAAAACGGTTTATCAAGGACCCAAACTTAGCCAAATCGTTCTATAACATTATTTTTTAAATGTATAATGTTAATACAATGATAGTTTATCTAACCTTGTGTTACATCCACTTAGTCAAATTACGACTAATTTGAAATAACGTGAGAAAAATTACGATACAACAATGACTTACGACTGACCTAAATCTAGATAAATGTAAAACATAATTATGGATTTGTTACAATATTTTATAACAAATAACATTTAAGGCGATAATTATTTATTTGAACAATAAATATTTATATCTATTGATATAATATCTACAAAAAATAAATAATAAGAAATTATAGAAATGCCTTTTGGCACATAATGTATTTGTAATCTTGTTTTGGAAAACTCTCCTAAGTGAAATATATAAAAGATAAGATTTAATAAAGGTATTAATTCAATTTTTTTTTTAAGAAACTAAATAAATACAATAATAAGCATTTTGGATGGGTTTCATAAAATGTCAATTCAAACAAAAATACAGAAGTGACACAACAACAATAAATATTTCAAGAAATGATTATTTTCCAGTTATTGTCTACTTTCATTCTACATTGGTATGTGAAGGTAAACATGGGAGTATTGTAAAAAAGACTAAAAGGTTGTCTGTATATGTGTGTATGTGTGTGTGTAATTGTATATTCTATAACTTTTTCTAATAAGTAAGGAATAAGTTTAAATAAATGAAAATTTATTAAACGAAACAAACAGTCAGCAATAAATAACAGAAATTAATATACAAATATAAAAAAATACCTGAATACTGAAATAATGATTTTTCTCTAGAGTCTTGGAATGTAATAATGTGACAATTGAAAAGACAATAAAAACATATATTACAGAAAGCTTGTACACTAGTTGCTGTAACGTTACGTTATTACTCCTACATAGCGTAATAACAATTAGTTATTACATACCTATTTATAAACTAATTTCATACATACATATATATATACTTATATACATATATATATTTATATATATAATCTAACAATTCATGATAGAGTGGACTAAAACTATTTATTTTAGTTTACTATATAATAATTTTGAATCAATCAATTCTAATGGATATATATATATAAATATATATATATATATATATATATATATATATATATATATATATATATATATATATATATATGTATATATATATATATATATCGATATGTATAATTATTGAAATGGTTTTTGTGTTTCCTTCTTTTTTTCTCAGTTATAAATGAATTAACTGTTAATGTTAATGTATATGAGCTTTGACAGCATATAATCCTCGGTAATTGCACACCTTTAACACAACCCTCTCATGTAATTGTTGAACATAACCAATAACAAAACCATTAAAATTCTCAATCAATCTAAATTGGGCGTTTAAAAAAAAACTATAATTATATATATATAATCTTATCTCCACATTATTGTTGACACGGTTGTTGGAACAGGCCTTCGACGGTGAATAGGTTGATACGTAGCAATTGACCTCCAAATGAGGAGATCGATATGAGCAATAATCGATAAAGATTAATATCGAACGGACGCCGGGGAGTTGCAAAGTATGGCTTCTGGTTATTAACCTACATTATGCAAAAGTAGATAATATCAGCTGTTCCATTCACAAGCCAAGGGGGTCATTGGTTCCTTGGCGAAGTCCGGATATGGCCGGCATATTTATGTATATGTAAGTTGGTCAATACATAATGTCCATGTACTTCATGTTAATATATGTTGTTATGTAACCTGCCCATTACGGTTGTTAATTGCATCACAAGTTGGTGAATTAGGTGTTGAGAAAACTGGGCTACTGTTTTCTCTAGATAATTTATTGCCCCAAAAAAATAATTTATGTGATAAAAAAAGGGGCGAAATACTACAGTATTACTCATTATACATATTCCTTGGTCCCAAATAATATTTTTTAAATATTTAGTTGGGACCTACTTACTAGGACCGTATACTAACTTAATATTAATACTAAATTAATTCACGTTTTTCATTTCAATTATATTTTTACAAAAATTTTCATTCTCATTCTTGAGTTACAAGTTTAGGCAACTCATGTCCAAAATAACACGTCCAACGCATGCTCAGAAATATAGATTCCACTTTATGAATTTTTATTAATATTTTAATAGTTTTTATTGTTCTTTAACAGGAACTAAAAGCCTTTTAAATTGAAAATTTTTAGTTTACGTAATTTATTCGCAATCGAAAAAATATTACTGTAATAAATGTGAACTACTAGCGTGTCATCTATTTTAATTTTCATGTTTTATATTTAGGGCTTATTCCATTAAGCATGATTAGTTTGTGTAATCAAAATACATCAAAAACATATTGTTATCATAGGAAATTAAATGAAGTCAAGGGAGAGGTACCGCTGGGTACTGTTCTTCATCATGCTCAACATGTCATTTTGTTGTACTCTTACTAACAAGCAGTCTGCTGATTGTCAATTTGTTGTATCTGACCAGGTGTGAATTGATATAGAAAAAGGAAAAAACACACATATGGAAAACATGGTTTTACCAATATATGACAGACAAGACTTCGTGACACCTCAATGTACAAGTAGTTATTAGCAGTGTTTATGCACTTTGTAATTTGTTTTGAAATAAAAAATAAATTTATTTATTACTACGCTTCTTGGTTGATCTTTTAGGGTTTTTATTATTAACATATTATTCATTTGATCTGAGTAAATTTATTAAATACAAATTCCTTTCCGTATCTTTTCGTTTATTAAAACTATCTTTTCGATGTTTCGAGTAATTTAGCCATCTTCAGTAATAGCTATTTTGATTCAGTTATCTCCATTATTTTTGTCATTATCAAATATAACTTTAAAATGTCAAATTCATTCATCTTCAAAAACATGAAGAAATACAATTACAGTTTTAAGCACATAAAAACGAAATGTGGCTATAATTAAAACAGAATTTTTTTTTCTGAAGGTGGATATTTCACCGAAACTTTGAAAAAAAGTAAGTATACAGGCATAGTATGTGTGAATAAATTATGGCAAACTCTTTAGTTTCATATTAATTATTGACATTATTATTCCTTGTGGAGCACAATCGTTTTATTCCATAACTTAATCCCAGTGAAAATCTTTTTCCCACCTCGTGGGAATCGAACTTGAATCTTGAGTCCGCAAACAGCGATCCATATCCGAACCTCAATTAAGGTAAAGTGAGACCTGTCCTCGATATGCATATCGTATAAATATCGAAGGCTCCGATTGGCCTTGCAGCCGACCAATGAGAGGTCACCAGAGCTCCCCTCCTCCAATCCCGTTCGACCTTTGAAGCCAAAGTTCAGCTTATTTATTGCCCGGGTTCTGGCGACATTTCTCCATCTCTCGACCTGTTTTCCAAAGACGCTCTCATTTTTTTTCTCTTCTTCGGATCTCCGTGAGATGGACTGACCAGTGTCCGGGGTCCCTTAACGAGGAGTGGAACAGTCTAGTTGGCAGAGAAATCTTCAGGTTCTTTTCCTCGGAAGATGGGCGCCAACAGGTTCTTCAGACCGGCCTGGTCGCCAATTATGAAGGACTTGAGTAGATGGAGGTCGATCATTCCAGTCCATGGCCGTGTCGTAAAATGCTCGAGTTATGACTGGAAGGTTGTCGAGTGGTGTCAACACTTTATATTTATTTAGTATCTTCATTATTAACTTGAAAATATTTCTGCAATTTTCAATATTCAATTTAAATTCTACGAAACCTCGTAGCCAATAATAATCTTACAAATAAAACGGTAAAGTTTGAGTCTTTTCTACTCTAAACCATACAACGGAAGAAATAAGTAATCATTCGGAATACCTTTTCATATTGTCATTCCGCTCCTTCCAAAGAACTACGACATAACTAAAAAATTGGCATTTTTAAATTAAGATTTCAGTAGCGATTGTATTGGTCGAAGGTTTTTAATTCAGGAACGACATATCTGATATTCCATTTCCAACATTTTTTAAATTTTTATCAAAGGCATATTTCGAGTTATACCTTGTTTGAATTAAAGTTTTATGGGAATGATGACATAATAAGCTCAAGTTAAATTAAAGTTATATGGTGTGTAATATGATTATATGTAGTGTATTTATTTTATAGAATATATCATGTTATGTAAGTGTAAAAGTAATTTATTAAATATAATATACCCTAATATAAACGAAAAGAAAAGAAAACACGAAGATAGCTCTAAAATACTTTAATTTTTATGTTTTAATGAAATAATTCGGAATGCACAATCCTTGATTAAGGAAAAAAATCCTATGATGGAGTATATAAATATATTTATGAAAGTAAGGTCTTCTTTCTATAATAGGTTTGTTCGTATGTTTGTTCCTTAACATTGAATAGTAACAAAAGTTTTATTGTTAATTTTTTATTAATTAACCAGACAATATATTTTCGAACATTTTACAGTCGACACCTTTGAAGTGCTTGTAGAATATTTGAATATTTTCATGCTAAATTGCCATTCTAAAATAACTTACGATCTATTACAAAGGCTTGTAAATTGTTTCGTAAATTGCCGTTGATAAAATTATATTATCAATGCGGTCTGAATCAAAGTTTATCAGCAATTTCACGGAAGATACTTGTATATTTTTAGGTCACCAAATACTGATTAACTCTGTCATGCAGCAATTATTTAAAAAAAATATTTTTTTTATTTCATTTTTATTTCCAATTTATGTTACATATGATAATACATATCAAATACAATACAATGAATATTAAGACCAATAAATAATTAAGTAAAACAAAATTGTTAAAATTTAAATATTAAAAAATAGATTAAAAGACCCACTAGGTTTATGGACTTCAAGGGGCCCATGCACTCGAACACTACTTACTTGAGCTCTCATTACTGGCGCCATACTAGACCTATTTATGAGATATTTCAGATTTAACATGAATAAATATAAATTACCTTACATTACATTCGTCCAACCAACAAAGTATAGTCCGTAATCCAATCAAGTATTTATAGCAAGTTTGATGTGGATTTTTGCCCGGTAGATAACTTAAAATAAATGTTTTCGTAGATAATATTTATTTATTGTAAACCAGATACAAAAATAGGGAAGATTTAAAATATATTTCAAACAATCCCTTTATTTTATTTCATAATTTAAATCTAATTAAATCTTTCGTAAGTAAACGTAATTTTGAATGTGGTTTACTCTATTAGGATTATTTCTAAATGTTCTTTATCTATTTCTATTCTTTATAATGTTTTAACTATAATTTTAATTTGTTTGAATCTCTGTCTATCCAGTCTTGAAGAAGACCTTCAATGTGTGTCGAAACGTTGGTTTCAAATAAATAATTCATCTCTATTTAAGAAATTTTTTTCCCTACCTCCACCTGGACCACTTTATTCCTCTTGAAATAAATGGCTAATATTATTATTTAATTGGCAACTAACTATTAAACTCGTTAATAATCAACTATTAATTATTAATCGTTGCATTTAATTTTAAAAAAGTATAATATTATTTTGGTGGATATTGTGTAGACTATTTTTCAAAATTGAAGTGTTCAAGTACTAGATTAAAATACACTCTATATCGATTCTACTGAAATAAAACAATAATTATTGCAATCTTAATAAAATCTATAAAAGAAAAAAAAAATAACTTTTAAAAACATAAAAAAATGGGCCATTGCATACGAAAAAATCTAATTTAAATAAATTTACAATTTTCATGTTCAAAACAGTGGTGAACATTTAGCGCGAACTTACGAAGAAAACAAGTTTCAAGAAAATTATTTCTGAGGAAATGCCTCGGAGAAACTCTTATTTATCAAATACCAAAACAAAACAAAAACTATATCTTAAAATATTAATTATGATTTCTTCATTTTTTTTATACAGTACAAGTCACATACATAGGAAGTGTTAAAACAATAAAGAACAACTATAAAATGGAAAGAACTTAACGAGATTTTTGCCATTATGAAAGGAAATGAGCTCACCTTTGATATTTGGTGAATGAGATTCAACTGGATCCAGAATTATAATGCATCATCAAATATAGGGTAAGTTTCTAAACTCAGCGATGATCTCATAGATTGCGTCCTAAATTCATCACTACCTCTCTTAACTCATCATAGAAAACTATATGGCCATCTACACCATAGATTGTAAGGCCAGTTTGGGACGGCAGATAAATGGATGTAGCCCTATTACAACCTCCATGTTTTACTTATGTATTTAAAACCATTACTTATGTAGCTCCTTAAAAATTACGACACAACTCAAAATTGGTATGTTTTAGCTATCTCTTCAGTAGCAATTTTATTTATTGAAACTTCTCAGGACGACATGTCTGATATTTCCATTCCCAATATTTTTTAATTTTTATTAATGTCATATTCTGAGTTGTATCGTGTTTGAACTTGAAGGTTTATGGAAATAATAATAGATTGAACTCGAACAAGTTTCAAGCTTTTAATCAAATGCTACCGGTTAAAAAAACATTTCAATAACATAATTACGACGCTTCCCTTTAGCAATACCCAAATATTTATTTTTTTAACTCACATGGAACTTTTAAATTTCTATTTTCGATCTCCTTCGATTTTAGAAACTTACCCATGGGACCTTACAAAAATCAGATATGGGAAAATATCTGTTTGCGTTTCCTTACTAACCGAAACTAACATTTTCTACATCCGCCTAGACCTTAACTTATTCGACAATGCCCGGCTTAGAAACTTACATAAGAACGGTTTCACGGCAAAAAGGAACGAATTGTACATAAAAAATCAGCACTTCATTGTTACATCGGGGTTACAGAGGTAATAATAAGAAGAAAGGTTTTCTCATCAGCGAAACTTTCTAATCAGTCACTATGATAACTTTCTTTTATCTTTATTTGAATAAAAGGGGAAATAAACGACGGAAATGCTTGTCATTTTTCGGCCAGGACATTACTGAGTCTCTCTTGTCTCGAAACCTGAAAATTAGAATTAATAAATCTACCATCCTTTCAACTGTTCTATATGGGTGTAAAATGTGGTGACTAGCATCGAAGGGGAACAACGTCTTAAGGTATTGCGAAGATCATAGACGAATCCTACACAACGATTGTCACAAGAATTGGTTTTGTTGGTATAATTAAAGTAACACCATCGCAAAGATTGATATGTAAAGTTGTTTGGCTTAGTAAAGAACGAATTCTTCAAAATATAGCATTACCCTAATAACTGACTGATAAACAACCTGAAAACTGGGTAGAAAACCAGGCGTAGGTGGGAGGATTGCATCAAGAGTGATATAACGGATTTGGGAGGTAATCCACTGTAAGTTTCTGAGTAGTGATTGGTGGATCGACATCAAGTATTGGGGTTCGCTGTGCCTTTTATTATTATTATAGGAATCTGTTCCTGTTCGAGTTAGATAACAACAGGTTTTAACTGTTTGTTCGTTTCATTTTTAATATTTTCCAAAAATTCAAGTTATCGTGAGCTTTAGTATAAAAAAGATAATGTAACGATGGGAAATGAACGTTTCAACAAACAAATATTATTTATACTTCGAAATGTTAGTTCAAAATTTTCTTGATGAAATGATTACCGAAATCTACCCATTACCCATAATTACATATTCTTTTTCATACTAAAGTTCACTTGAGTATACTTACCTTACCATTATTTTGCTATGTAAGACTTTTTTTTAAAATGGACTGTTTATTTTCACATAAGTACAACTTCATAGAATGTTTTCTGATTCACTGCCTTAGATATGTCTTATCTCTGTATATTACGTGCTTTCAGTTCGTTTAATGTCTCCCACGTGTTGTCTTGCCTGCTATTCTTAATTTTATGGCAGTTTAGTTTGCTTAACCCCGTTGTTTTCATAAAGTGAGATACTGATACGAGAATTCTGATCCTTCTAAGTATCAATAATTGTATTTGTTTTTAATTAAAAAAATAATTCGACATTGCTTTACAAGATACCTAAGGTTCAGGAATTAATTTTGTCAACAGACAAATTTATCTCGTAGATGTTTTGTTAACACATAACAATGTCCTTCACCTGTCACAGACTCTTTAATAACTCATTATGTTTGGCGAAAGTTGCCACTTTTAGTGGGAAACCTAAAATAGGAGATGGGGAGCCACTTTCTATATTCGAGTTATCGGAGACACTTGATTATATTCGAGTTATCGGAGACACTTGATTATATCTAGGAGTGGTTTAGGATTGGCCCAGCTTATGTAGTAGCAAATACATCATCATATCTCTAGACCGAGGATTTAAATATTAATCAGAGGATTTGCATGATATTGCAACACGGAAAAATGTTCTATCTTGAATATCTGGATCAATTAATAATGATCAATACTGAAATACAGCATGTATATGTATTCGAATACATAATCTATTTATTTTTATTTTTTTGGAATCCTGATTTTCTGTCAATAAATATAAAATTTTATCATGGTGACCTTCTAAAATTAAATTCTTATCTTACTCATGCCCTTACATATATAAACATGTGTTTAATGAACTTAAGTAAATACAGAGTTGTTGGAAATTTATATCTAAAAATAATTAGAATACAGAATTAATAAAATTTCTGATGAATAAATAGTCAATATATATTATAATATAAAACACTACATGTTAAATATTTAGTTGAATGTGTACATACGAAGCCTAGTCAGAAAGTAAGAAACGTTTTGGAATTTTAAAAAAATCAAGTACAAGAAAAACATTTTATTATGTACGCGTGAAATAGTGACTAAAATATTACTTTTCAACGTAATCACCATTAAAATTCAGGTACTTATCATAGCGATGGACAAGGTTTGAAATTCCTGTGTCATAGAATTCTGCCGCCTGTGACCTCAGTGCCCTCACCCACTCAATGGACTGTCTCACAATTCACATGAATCGCCCAGGTTTCGTCTCCTGTTACGATTCGATCCAGTAGTGGATCACGATGACTGTGGTAGGCCTCCAAAAATGTCAAAGCTGCCCCCCTTCGTTTTTCTTTATGGTGATCTGTAAGCATTTTTGGCACCCATCTTGCACAAAATTTGTAGTAGCCTAGCTTCTGTGAAACAATTTCAAACAATAAAGTCCGTGAAACTTGTGGGAAACAATGAGAAAGCTCAGATATTGTGAAACGGTGTTTTTCACGAATCTTTTCGTCAACTTCGGTCGTCACTCACAATGCTCGGACGTCCATTCTTCTCTTAATCATGGACGTTTATTCGGCGGATTATTTAAACTGAATGCACCACTTCCTGACTGAACTGTCATTATGTTGTTCCCGTACACTTCACACAGTTCCCGATGAATTTCTATTGGTTTTAAGTTTTTTGCCAACAAAAAAAAATCACAGACCGACTCTCACAACTGGGGGGATTTTTTTTTTAGATGGCACTACACATTTTAAATATTGTATATACATAAGGCATTATTAAGCGGATAGCTCCGGAGATTTCAAAAATTGACTTTTTCGCTAGTTTAGACACGCCAATTTTGTCTATTGCGGCAATTTGCCGCATTATTTGTCTATTTTTCAAGAATTTAGCATTGAATATATTGTATTGTATTCACGGGTAAAAGTTATCTTAGCTTTAATATCAATACTAGTTCGAATATAAAACTTTCCATTATTTTATTTTTCTGATATATGTAGTCTATACATATTTGATAAATTAGTATAAATATTTAATAATTGTGTTTTCTCTTACCAAACCAATGGGAATCAGTAGAAAATAAAATCTGTTTTTCATAGATAGTTCTTTTCATACATACCTAAAACAAAAAGCAGAAATTAATACACACATCCATAAACAACGGGAAATTCAAAATAACAAAAAAAGTATTAAAAAATGTAACAGCAATTTATTATAATACAGCTAGGTCTGTAGAGCCACGTGGCTATTGACCACCTTATCAGCTCTATACTACTGATTAGGAGTGACCTCGCACACCTTCGACCCACCTTCAACATGTTTCAAATAAATACTCAGTCTTTGTACAATATAACTTTACTTACCAATCATCTATCTATATATTATATATATCTATTAACAGTTTTCGTTTGTGTAATAAATTTAGTTAATTGTAATTAAAAATGATAATAATTTGGAAACGATTTAGAAGAGTCATCAGAAATCAGCCAGTTTTTTTTTATTTTATAATATATAACATAAAAGCAATAAATAAATAAAACGATCTTATAATCGAAATCTGGTATAGAAATTTATAGTTTTATATGGCTACATTGATCTCATGTTTTTACAACATCGGATTTTTGATTTGTGATTAAAATAATGATAATGATAATAATAATATTAACGGAGTGAAATTAACAACGACCTCTTTAAAACAGGATCTTATTAGTTTTTATTTCTTATAATTTAAATGAATATATTAAACTTTTAAATGGATAGGAACACTGAGACCATGAAAATATTTATATTACATTAAGTGGTCTTAATGTTAAATAGAAAAAATATACTAATTGCGAAAAATCCCAATTCTTCCTCTTTTAATAATATAATTCACTTTATTTTCCGTTGTTTTGTTTTTTAATTTTCGACCATTAGGTATTGTACAATAAATAGAATTATTAAAAAATATGTCAAACAAACACTTCAGGTGTCTGACTGAAGGATTTTTTATAGTTGTATTTCTTATTTCAATATTTTTTTTTCCTTTTTTACGCGAGTTCAAGGATTTTTTTTAGTCCTTGAAGTGTAATGGTTGTGATAAGTGTCCGTCTACTGTCAACTGCACATCACATCCTCTCAGTTTAAAATATAAAACTTTTTAGAAATATTCTCAACATTGGAGAATTCTTCACCTTTTGTACTCATTTTATTTGTAATCCCTTCTATAAAAATTCGGTTTTATCTTAAATTTAATTTACGGGCCGAAAATAATTTAATGAGAAAAAAAAATAAGTATAACCCAACGTATAAATGTATATATTTAAATTTTATTTGATTCAACGCCTTTTTATTTTCTATTGAGGATTGACATTTTTACTAATATTAGATAACAATTTTAATATGACAACAGGGATGGGTGTGAGGGAACATGTATTAATATCTGTATGAAGTAAAATTTTAATTTTAATTTTCTATAAAAAAAAAAAAAAAATCAAGATATCATCCTATCTAATAGTAGAAAATACATCCTTAGTAATGCATAATACTGACATCACTAACATTTAAACGTTTTTCTTTCTTTTAATAATTGTTTCTCAGAAATCATAAAACAATTCACTCGCTTGAAGATATTTATATTTTTTTCAGTTCATTAGTTTTGCAAAATTTTAAAAAAATCTGAGTCCGTCAACTATTTAATCGTTCTTCTTATTTTCCCCTGATTTGTATTCAGCAATTAAAAGCCGTTCTTTCAGAGAGACAAACTAAACAGATATAGTGTATCAGCGAAATTCCTCTTAAAACAGGAAGAATAGAGAGATGGCGAGCTATGTGGGAAGAAAATCATCCTAGTAAATTGAAAAGTATTAAAAACATTAAGAGAATGTTCTACTTTCTGCCGCAGGAACCATTCTTCGCTTGGTACCGGACCACAATCGGCTCACTCAATCACATATTATTAAAAAACATCACCTACTTCATGCCAATATTGTAATGCCATTCTTGAAGTGAAACGAATGTACTCCATATCATCCAAACATCGATAAAATAGAACTAGTCCGCCACCATGCTACCATGGACGCATATTTGTGTCCGGCGAAAGCAGTCGGTGGGTACTATGTGGGCATATATATTATAATTACATGAAATTATGATTAAAATATTACTTTATGTGAGACAGATGTAAGTATGACTTAAGCTACAAAATTAAAGAAAGGTATAATATGAAACAACCAGGCTTATAGGAAAATAATTAAAGTAAGTAAAAATATTAGAGAGTTCAAATAAGTCAAATATCCTGATATTTTTAATAAATTGTATTTTAGGTATTGTTGATATGTTGTCAGTAATCGCACGAGGCCATAAACAGCTCCAAAGGCACACCTGTTTTTATTTCATATTTTTATGTTGTAACAATATAAAGTTTACTCATTTTAATAGATAATAACGTTCTACTATTATCCCATCTGAAGTTTAAAATTTTATAAGACTTAGGACTTTTAATCAACCAATAGAGCTGACACCAGTGAAAAGTATCCGGTCCACAGCGATTGTAATAACTAAGTATTAATTACGCGTTATTGTTTAATCAAGTACTGCTATGTAATTAATTAAGAAGGGTCAGCTGCTAGATAAGGAGTTGCCGAAGAAGAACCAGAGACGAGATGAGGTGAAAGAGGAGAGGACTCCTGTTGGGAGCGGGCGAGGCACGTCCTCAGCCTCCGGGTTGAACCCGTTCATTAGCCCGATAATCCGGGTACCTCGGGTACCTCTTAGGGCGTACTCCCGATGATGGGGGTATCACGAGCCAGCTTTTACCAATAAATAATTTCTATTCACTTTCTACGAGCGTATTAATGACCAGTGTATCCGTCCGAAGAAGCCCCTACTTAAAGCTCTTATCCCAGCTCTTCTTTTCAGATTGATAGTCGTGTTTTCGATCTCGTGGAATATCGTTTTTGAAAATAAATTATTTTCTAACATGTAGTGCGGAACATCCCGTCAATGAGGCATGCTCTTCTTCATCAGCTACCGCCAAAGTTGGCACGATCTTGCCAGTCTCGAACCAATCTTGTCCAGTTGACTTTTAAATTATTATCCTCGGCAACCTCAAAATAATTAATACTGACCTATCTTTATTTAAGTGAAAACTTATTTATCCGCTTTGAGCGACTTTTGGTAGGGATAGGAATCATGAGTTCGCATCATGAACTTGTCTGACATGCTCGTGACATATTACGCGGCCTGTGCAAGTTATAAAATTTATTTTAATGTATTTTTATTAATATGACAATAATAACATTTAACAAAAAGGTTGTTTAATAGTTATTCAATGATAATAATATTAACTTAAAACTTCAAGAACTAGTTGAACATTTCGTTTCTCCTAAAAGATTTTATTTGTCGTAGTTAAATCTCTAGTTATATGTAATGATTGAAAGTGCAAAAGATCTAAGGATTGTTGAACTTAATGACGATAGTACTTAATGCTAAGAATGAAAATAATGCAATAACTAAGAATTTTTGCTCTATTTAAAAAGTTCTAAGGCCACCTGCAGATTTGCTTATTAAAGCTACCTTTTCCGTGAAAATGCGATCCAAGTTAACAATTAGAATGTAAAGTGAAAGAAAAAAAAATTGAGATTGAAGGAAAAACCTTTTTGAACTCAAAAGAAAGAAAAAACTGTACCAATACAACTCAGGAGAGGTCAAAGATCCAGTATTTGGTTAGGATTAGTTTCTCTTCAATATTAGTTTTTCTATAAAAAGTTTGTGCAGGGAGGTGATTTGGTCGAGAACAAGGTTACCTCCTAATAAAGGGTACCCGCTTTATAATGACTCGGTGAGTCCCAAGGGGGCATACTAGACCATAGTATTAATCAACGGCTTGAGCGGAATAAATTTATCTGTCACAGCTGGTCTGGAACACGGGAAATTTCGATTTCGAACTGAGCTGCTCTGAATCCGAGAACAAAAATTTCATTTATTGACTCTGTATACTTTTATAAATACTTTTCGGTTAATAAAAATTGAAATTATTAAGTATTGCGACTGGCCAATTAAACGAAATATTGATAACACAAAAAAACTATAAGAGTAGACTAATCGAAATAAGGTAGATAAGGCTAATGAATTAAATATCGGTCAAGGAAAACTGTAAAAGATATCGAAGTCAACTAGATAATACAAACGAAAATAATCAACGTTTTAAAATTCTTTTAATAACGAAATCAATCAATATTTCTCAAAGAGGTTTAAGCTATAAGACTAATCCTCATTTCATGTCTCCCATAACAAACCTTAAATTTCTGAATGGAGATTTATCGGATCTGAAGTTAGGGAGCCTTGCGCGAATGGGGCGATGTTGGGAGCGCTCTGTTGCTATCCTGAAGATCCCGGGTTCAAATGCAGTTGTGGCAGATATATTATTTATTCTGTTAAAAGCCTTGGATGAACCTTAAAGGTTCTACAACCCCTCCTGAGGCTCACCCAGCCTCTACATATACATACTAAAAACCACCCCTTATTAACTCTGTAAATCCTTTAATCGAGGAAAAAACCTGTCAGTTAAGCGTGGTCTGAAACATATCACCTCTTTGCACAAGAAATAATATGTTCTCCAACTTGAATTCAATCAAGGACTCTTCGTGGGTTGTAGCATTGTATTTTTTAACGATGTTTCGGGTGTTTTTTTAATGTACTGAAGACCTAATAGTATTTTGGAGTGGTATGGAATACGGTTTATCACCCCATTTATTGGTATTCGTGTTCATACAGAGGTGCTCTTAAAATTTTCTGAACACCGTAATTATCCTATACTGGTATCCTAATATTAAAACTGTTTCAATATTTCCAATATGCTCGAGATTCCTGATTGAGGTGAATACGATCAACAACTCTACCGTAAAGCTCGTGTAAACTAGGCTATAGAATAGAAATTAGGAATGAAAGCGAGATGGGAACAGATAAGGAGGTGTGCTTGCTTGGAAAGTGGAACTGTGGAGAAGATAAACATCTTAGAGAATTTTGAGGTGATGAGAGGAAATTATAGTGATAAAGAGTGTAGTGATATAAAAACTACTTAAGAAACAGTCATCATAGAGTTGACTGTAAAGCTATTAACTAAAGTTACAGTAAGCGTGCTGCATCTAGAGGCTAACACTTCACCCTGGGCTGGTGATCTTTCTAGCCTGTAAAAACCTGTACCACTGCCACCCATGAACGGGACTTTGGTTCAGTACACGTAGGTGGAGACTGTACAGTTTCATGGACAACGGTTCTGCAAGGAGGTGACGTCCTTGGTCACGCTGCCAGACTCTTCCCCCCTATTTCGGGTACCCTATTTTTATAATATTTTATAGAGGCCGGGTGAGCCCAAGGAGGGTCCTAGATCCTATGTGATCCATCTCCTGCTGCAAACAGACTAAATAAAAGTCTTGTCTGAAGCGGGATTTGAACCAGGATTTCCGGCATGGCAACTCAGTGCTCTACCACTGAGCCACTCCGCTCCGAGTCTGTATACATAAGCCATAAATAAATAAAATAAAAATCAATCAACGTGTTATTTATTTGAACACTTATCGAGCTATAAAGATATTAAGGATATTTAGGAGAAAAAGGTATAAAGAGAAAGATGTTTGTAGTTATCAGCATTACACAGAATTAAGATTTCCCCGTAACTCAAAAATAAAATCAATACTGATTTAGGAATTTGAGTTGATTTGATTCAAGACATTAAGATTTCCAACTTAATATAACATATTTATGCAGACGTTTTTCTGAAACTAATTTTTCAGGTTGCATGCTCTAATATTTTTAAATTTTAGAACTGCCCAAAACATCAAAGAATAGTGGTCTGGAATACTATTTATATGAATAATTAGAATCCAGGAAATAATTCGAAAAGCTATATGTAAATATGTGCATTGTAATATAACAACAGATGAGTTTTATTAATTAATCCATAAACAAATTGTAAAGGTGATAAATAAATAAAATAATACAGAAGGAGATATTGTATATATAAATGTACAAATTAAATATAATATGAAAAATGTTTAGTTGAAAAACTCTCTTAATTTTTTTATAGTTTTATTCTGATATCGGTCTCTTGTTCGTACTAATTTTTGTGAATTTTTTGAACATACAACCTTGCAGTGAAAGTTTATTTTATTTATTGATTGATGAGACCGAAGTACTTTCTTGTACCAATGGCCTGTAAAACATAAATTATAAATACATTACTACAATATAATATAAATCCAAAATCCTCTTCAAGTCTCAAAAATACCGCTAAATCTTTAAGCAGTCGAAGTTTTGATAATTCAAGAAATCAATTGGATAACCAAACACGTACTCAATCGGAATATTTTTTATATTCTAGCAATTATTTTTTCTTTTTTCAATTAATTTAATTGGGGACGTAAACATTTATTATTGAGTGTAACATAAAAAACTGTTTTTTTTGGTTGGTTTTAATATCTCACGTAGTTGAGGGAATTCATTGATGTTTTGGTAACAACTGATTTGTTGATATTATACAATATTGATTTGGGAATAAAGCCTCTTTTCATAGATCAATTGTTATTTTTATTTAAATTGCTTTGAAGAACTATTTCTGAACAATGCATTGGCAGAATTTATAAGTTTTGAACCACCCTTCAGTCATTCTTCATGAGATCTCTGGGCAATACGTAACAACATCCAATCCCCTGGATCTCCAAACCCTATGGACATACAACGTTTCCTCTCGACACCTCCGGCCGTAAAACTTACACAAGAGGAATTCCTAACCTGTAGGAGGTAAAATGGACAAAGGAACAGGATTGAGTACTCTTGTATAAAAATGCGCTTATCGCTGAGCTGGGCCAAAGCGACTGAGCTGTAAAAGGATTTAGAGGAGTCTAGGTTCAACAACCTCAGTAAACAGCATTACTGAAGGATCAGCAATTCGTCCTCTGCCCAAGCGAGTACTGATATCTTGGCTATTAAAATATAAATATTTATATATAAATATATACAAAGACACTTAGTATATGTATACAGTTGAAAACTGGGTTATCTCCATGAGAGAAACTTTTCCCTTTAGTAAAGTATGATATAATATCAGACTTTATAATTAATCTGGTTATTTCGAAATGAGCGCTGGAATAAAATACTTTTACTCAAATTCATTACAAAATAAGACAAAAATGACTGTAAACTACATATATTATAAATGCACAAATTGGACTTTAACTGATAAAAGGTAATCGAACTTAATATGGACAAGTTAAGTTCAAATCATATATAAAGCCTGTACCACTACAACCCGTGAACGGGTCTGGAGTGTTCTGTACATGGCAGATACTGTACTGTTTCATGGACAACGGTTGTGCAGGGAGGTAATTTGTCCTAGATCACTTTCAAACGCCAGATTTTCCCCCTTTATTTTGGGTACTCAGTTTATAGAGCCTGGATGAACCCCAGCAGGATCGTAGATCCCATTTGATCCATCTCTGGCCACTAACAGACTAATTAAAAGTCTTGCCAGTAGCGGGATTTGAACCAGGATTTTCCCCATGGCAACTGAGTGCTCTAACACTCCGCTCCCTCCCAGATCATCTATACAGATCATTAAAATCAATTGATAATAAATAATCAATTCATTTATTGAATAATATATTTTATTAATTATTCCCGATCCTTCCAATGTTTCTATATTATCTAACAAAGTTATATGGACTTGACAAAGACGACTAAAAAAAACAGGTTTTGGAATAATGAATAATTTTATTTACAAAAATATTATTTAACGAGATTTTTTTTACTTTTTTTAAATACTTCAACTAGTGAAGGGTCCTAAGTAAAGTACTATATTCACAAAGTAAAAGATATTATGGGATCGGTAAAGAGAACGGATTTGCCTGACTTGGATACGACCACTGGTAGCTCAGTGGCTTAGAGCACTGCTACGGAGAAGCAGACGACATGGTTTCGAATCCCGGTCAGGGCAAATCTTTTCTCAGGGCAAATCTCAAACCAAAATATTTAAAAGATATTTCCCATCAATATTTAATGCCTGTTGGTTCCGATCCTCTACCTAGACTAACTGTTTGCTCATCAAAGCTAATCATACATACTTGATGGTGGCAATAGAACCACGTCTTATAAATATAAGATGGAAATCTGTGAAGAGCCTACCTATCTCATTCAAAATAGCTGCTAAAGTTTTTTTTTCTTGTTCTATCAGTGGCAAAGAACATCCACTTTTCTTTTATTATTTAAAATATATCTGAAGTCTCCATGGTGTCGATCACAAACTTTTGAACTAGGGTCTTAAGCTCTGTAAATTCTTAAGCTCTCTATTACTTACCTGAATTCTTGTTTCTCCATCTATGTTGTTTTAGTTATGCTTTCTTATATTGAAATATGCTGACGTTGCAGTTAAAGTTTAAATACAATTTTAAAAAAAAGAGAAAAAGTAGGACGGTAGAGATGAAGGCAAAAGTGCTATCAGAGCGATAACTGAGAGCAGATAGCTGATAGCTTGGCCCACCAGAGCCTCAGATACCAGCTCCCAGATAGTAACTGTCTCATGGAACTTGCACACATTGCGTGAGAGTCTAATCGTATCTGTTTATGTATGTATATATATATATATATATATATATATATATATATATATATATGTATGTGTGTGTGTATGTATGTATATACACTCATAAACAATTGAGCTTCAAATCAATTGATATTGTGTGGTATTAAATTACATTTCAATTTATCCAGCGAACTACTGTAAACCTATTTCGAAATCGAAAAGAAATAGTGTTTCAATGACGGGCATAAATTAGGTAGTTACAAATATCTCTGTAACAACGCCTGCCTTTCACTGCAAAAGGACAAATAGAAAAAAATAAATATAAGAAAAAAAAAGTTGAAACTTTAAAAGCTTACTAAAGCACTAAACGTGTTTACAGTCACCAATTAATTAACACAATCTAGCTATATGTTAAGTTATTTAAGTAAAAGTTACACAATATAAGATTAATTTACACATTCACTCAAGTTGTGGCAATGCCTTATCTAATTGGTTCATAGAGACCTGTCGCATAAAGCAGTTTCTTTACTCCCACATAAAGAGTGTTCTAGAAATAAAAAATAAATTCTTTTTAAAATATATGTATTGGCCCTTAAATTCGTTATTTTTTTTTAGTTGAAAGAGGCAAAATATGAAAAATGCACAAGCAATTCCTTTGGTAGGATATCACACGGAAATTATCAATTTGGCAATTGCTTTTTTATTGATTTATAATGTTATTTATTTAGTTTTTAGCCAGTTCTATCAATTGAAATAATTATAGTATGGTTCACATGTATGAAGATTGCCAGAATATGTATTTTTGTGTAGTTTGGAAAACTAGGAATATTAAAAAAAAAAAATACCATTACAACCCATGAACGGTCTCACTTCAGTGCACGGTAGTGACTGTACTGTTTCTAGGACAACGGTCTTGCAATGAGGTAATATAGCCGAGATGACGTTGAACCTCCAGGTCCTCCCGGCTACATAGAGACTAGGTGAGCCACAGGAGGGTCTGTACATCACATAGTTGTTAACAGATTAAGTAATTTATCTGCGAGGAAAACTTCGTGTATCTTACCTATATGTATTTAAAAATATATATCAAAAGCTTAGTTTAATATTTATAGCTAGAAAAAATTAATTTTAATTTAGAAATTATAACCTCTCAAAACAAAAATACTGAATGATTTCTTTCTAACTGTGATTACAGTGTAACTTTAAATCTTATAACAAATTATTTTCATTTTTTTTGATAAAATTATTCTCCCGTATGGTGAAATAGTTAAAATATTTTGCTGCGGTGTGCTTTTAATTTAATAATTTAAAAATGAACTACAGAGGACTCTTATGTACCTGAAACTCACAAAGTTAATCCAAGAAACATAAGAGCAGCAGTCGAAGCGACGTTAAAAATAATAATAATAATTTAATAAATCAATCAAAACTTCTAATGTTTTATTTATTTACTTCAATTTAATATTTTTATCAATTTAATCATGTTTCATTAATTCAAAATAAAGTCATTAGGGTCGTGGTTTTATTTTATAAATATTTCTTTTGTAAAATAACACGATTTAAATTAAATAAAATTAGAACTAAAGTTAAAACAATACAAATTTAGTAAAACTTCATTATAACATTATACAGATTCTAATATGATTAATTATCTATTATAATTAATGAATTTTAGAACAGTTAAAACAAATAAAAATGTTTTGAAGGGCAGAAATAACATAAATTAACAAGCAAATCATACTTATATGGAATTAAAAAAAAAAATACAAATAAAAAACAGCTGATCTCTTACTAGTCAAGTCTAACTGATCTACTCACACGTCATAATTTTAATTAGTTATGAGAATGCTTTAAAAAAAAATTAGTAACTTTTCTAAATGATAAAATCTGAAAACTGTTAATAACGAGAGTAAAATATGATCATTAGGGCGTTAAAATCGATTAATTCTTATTTATAAGATCGATCCGTATTGATAGCATCTCTCTTCTCCATTAGTTTACTAAAGAGAGTGTTATAACTTGTGCTTGTGAGGCGTTTTTTTCTTGAAGCTAATGGTCTTTTAATGAAACCGCTTTTGAAATTCTCTTATTAACAACGCTGTTTTTATTCTTTATGTTCTTTTTCTTTATCGACTACTTTATTTTTCAAGTAGTAATAGTAGAAGCAAAAATGATATAAATAAAAACAATAAATATCTCGCTCAAAATAAGAAAAAGAGTTGTGTTCTGCGTTTTTTAAATATTTTCTAGCTATGCTTAAATTAAGTTAGGTTATCATATAAACATTGTATATACAACTTCTATTTATAACAAGTAGTTCATTAATACTTAATAGAAAAATCATAATTACATATTAAAAAAAGAAAAGTTTACACTGGAAAACGCCAGACGGCAGGAAATAATAATTATTAATAATAAGACTTAGCGAACCCGAAGTCTCGATTCCGATACCACCAATACTTTGCGTATAACCAATAATTCCGTTCACGGAACACTAACCAAATTACCCAGATCACACTTAACGTAATTCTCCTACTTACGCCTCGTACCCAGGTCTACCTCGCAAAAGCTTCCCAGTGGGATAGCGTTTATTAACATTTTAGGAATTCGTGACGCTTCAATGATATTAACCGGGTGAACAAGTACACGTTGTCTAATCTCCTAAATTCTCCAGAGGTCTCATCATTTTTTGGCTGAATATTCGACGCAATTTTTTATTTTCGAATACCTTAAGACGTTAAATATTCTCTTCCATTGCCACGGTCAATCATTTTAATCCATTTACTAAACATTTCTTCAGGTTTCGACAGTTTCGCTTTCCGTACTGCTAGCTTTTTCAGGGCTTAATCTGAGACTGAAAATATTCTTCTATACTTCGGCATTTATAGTTTTTTGGGTCCAGGGGTGGAACCTATCTTCCAGTGATTTAGTTGGATGGGTTCTGACCTGGTAGTCTCTGATTGTGTGGCCACGTTTCACATCCTTACAGAAGAGTCGGAAGGATGAAGGTTTTATAAATTCTAATTTTTAAAATTCGGGACACTAGTAGGAAGCCGCAGTAATGTTGAGGCCGAATAATTCCAAGAATTTCCTCCCTCAGTCGCGCAATTATTCTCTCTTTTTTTCTTCTCTCTCTTTATATTTGTATCCAGACCTGGCAAGTAAAAACAACTGATTTATAAGAGATCCCCCATTCACTATCTTTTTAATCTCTTCCTAGTGTTCCCAAGGATGATAGTAGTGGTCGTTTGTTCTATCAATGGGTCTGGGTGTCCGTGTAGTTTTCTAGTGATCGTTTATTATCTCTTGAATTTCGTTTTTTCTAGTTACCATAGGCCATAAGTAATTAAACTTCTCCACATGTTAAAACATAAAACGCTAGAAATCGGAGCTTTTTTTTTAAATAGCTTGTTTTTTTACTTTTTCGGAGGGGATTCCATCAATTAAAGGAAATATTTCGTAATTTCATTTATCCCCCCAGAAAATTATTAATATTTTTTATGGAGAATGGTCGGATTCCTGGATAAATAAGTACGTTTAACTAAAATTGCAGTAATCGTTTCAAAATCCTCGAGATTCCTCCAAGTCCTGAAACGAGGTCTCCGAATTTGGTATAACTTTCTCTGTGAAATTAGTGGGGCCGGCTGACCTATGGGCAGGTCGCGAGCGATTGTAGCGATCCAGTCCCCGTTATGGGACACCAATGCTAACTGGACCACTCCATATGGCAACCGCTAGTCTACGTTCACTTTCATTAGTCTCATATTTAACTAGTTAAATAGTTAAATTAAATCACTTAAATTAATCACGTATCTTTGTGAAAGTTGTTAATTATTATATACAAGTAATTTTATCGAAGAAAATATCGATTATTCTAACCACAAGATAAATGTGAAGTTGATTGAAATTAATTACTTTTAAATAACAACCCTTATAATAGTAGACATGTCATTTATTTCCAGGGAAAATATTTAAATTTCGATTGTAAAAATATCGATACAATTATTTTTAAATATTTATTTAATTCTTTGAGCTACACGTTTAAATGTATGTAACTATCTATGTTTCAACATATCCTCTATAAATTCTTTTATTGATAAGCAATATAGTTCAATGTTCCACACTTAAGGCCATCTGTATCTGTTCCCCTGGTTATCGTTTCGGGTTGAGTTATAAGTTGTAATTATTTATTCGTATAATTTTTAATATTTTCCAAAAATACAATTCATTTTGAGCTTTAATTTTGAAAAGTGAATGTAACTATGAGTAATGCGTAGATATCGGTAATCATTTAATGAAGAAATAAAAGTTTCAACTAAGATTTTGAACTATGAATGATATATGTTTATTGATACGTTCATTCATAGATGAAATTATTACCGAAGTACACACGTTTCCCATAATTACTTTCTCTTTTCCCTATTAAAGCTCATGATAACTTGTATTTTTGAAAATTATTAAAAGGGAAACGAACGAAAAATTAAAACTTGTGACACACCTCGAAGCGACAACCTGTGGAATGCCTATCGCTATAAGAATTTGAGATCTAGGAACACGCAAAAAGATTTATTAGCCTACCTATATTTATTTGCCTAGAGAAAAATAATAATGTTAACAAATAAACATAAATTTACAAATAAACAAAATTGGAAGAATCCTCAAAGTAAATCCGGATAAACTGCATGTTTATCAACTCCAAATATTTTAATTTAGATTTAAAAATATAAATATCTAAAGGAGACTTACTAGGCTACTCGAAAAAGTTGTGGAAAATTCTATAAAAAATACTAATTATATAAAAAAGTAAATATAAAAATGCAATAGGATTCTAGATTGGGCATTTAAGGTTATTTTAAACGCAGCAAAATACACCTCATTAGCTTTACACATGAGTATTGAGCACTGAAAATATAACGAAAAGCATATTTTTATTTAAATTTTAAATTATTACGAAGGATTAAGATATGTTCATGTAGGATCACAATTGGTCTATTCGTACCTGTCAAATTAAAAAAATAAATAACAATCAGCACGTTGCCTAACGGTAAAATTAAAACTAAATTAAATTTTTATATTAAAAATCATATAATAAAATATATTATAAAATTACATTATATAATAATTAATTTTTGTATTTTTTGTTTTTAAAAAATTTCAAGATTTCAAATAAATGTAGCTCCATCTTATGACGGACAGAGCCACTGTAATTTACAAGATATGACAATTTGTATTTTTTTTTTTATTTAACGTCACTTTATAATGACTAATTGGACTGTGCAACAGTGGAGACCTAATTTTTGGCTATCTACATATAATTAGAGAAGAGATCTTTAACAACTGACACCGTACATAGTCGGGACCCTCATTTTATAATCCTTCTAAAGGACAGCATAACCATGGAGTTTTACTTCCTTTTAAAAAATCCTATATTTCAACCTGTATCCCATATTTCAACAAAACAATTCCATCTCTTCACTATAGATGTGAAACTTGGCCACTAACGCTGAAGGATGAACATCTTCAGGTATTCGAAAATAAGGTGTTACGTAGAATATTCGGTCCAAAAAAGGATGAGACCACTGGGGAATATAGAAGATTGCATAACGCGGAATTGCGAAGCATGCAACCGGTAAATATTATTCAGGTGATAGCGTGGGGAAGATTAAGATGGGGATGTAAAGTTGCTGGGCTTAGTAACAAACAAATTCCCAAGATATTAATAGGCGCTATACCGAGAGTATAAAACTGGGAAGCGTATGAGGGGTAGACCGAGGCGTAGGTGGGAGGATCTAGCGGGTTGGGGTTTGGGTGGTGCTCCGTGTGCGGAAGTTTGTAAACATAGATTGGTGGTATCGGCATCGAGCCTTCGGGTTCGTTAAGGCTCTAATTTATTTATTTTTTAAATCCTAAGGCCACCTCCCGTGCTGCGATCCCGCGATCTTGGGTATAGCTGATAAGATGAAAGTTCTTACGCTCTTCTGCTTATGATCCTGAACAGCAATTGTAATAGGGAACCATTTGTTATGAAATATGTAGTTATGTTATGGTACAAAATGTTAGGCCATATTATCTAGCATTGAATGTGCAAAGTATGTTGAGAACAATACAATTACAATTGAAGATAAAATTTAATTTTCCCGACTATTTCTACGCGTTGCAAGCAGTAACTCTTTGAAAGCATTTTAAAAAGCTGAAAATGGTCTTGCCGAGTGAATGTGACAAATAGTCAGCTCTACCTCTTGGAGAAAGATAGTTAACTATAATTTATTGCTTCGCTGAACGGGACTTGAATAGCAACAGCTCCTTTTTCAATTTGCCTCAGAATGGCAAAGGAAAAATGCCAAGAAGGCATGTTGTTCATTAGGACTACACTCCGGGTTTACTTGTAAGCAGTCATATGTATAAGTTTTTTGTCATTTTAACTACTCACACTATTTGTTTTTATTAATCTGCCTAAAATAATAAATTTATTTGTATAATTGAAGAAAAATGAGCTAAGCGTCTGCTTAAATGGATATGTTTTTGGTGAATTTTTTGGTATCCTATATAAAAAATCGCACTGCTAGTGTCAGCCTATGCTCAATCATATCGACTTATTACAATACTCACACCATTCAACAATCTTTTGACCAAAATATTTAGGAGGTAATATATATATATAGCGAATGTATTCTATTATATAGCTATAGCGAAATCACACACACAAAAAAATCTGATATATATATTTTAATTCATTAAAGTTTTATAACATCTTATTTTATTATTTTGGTTGTATGCAATTTTTTTTAATTCCAACATAAAAAAATTGATTACCTCAAATCTCGATGTGTATTATAATTTTATCAAATATATTTTATATGTTACGTTGTTTTTTTAACTGCGTATGTAAATTTATTTTAGCTGTTCATCAATTTTATTTCATGCATTATTTTTTACTATATTATTGCTTAAATTGATATGATTTTTAATGTTTTCTTTTTCTTATTTTCTTTATTATCCATAGAATATTATTAACTCCAGAGTATTTAATTAGAACGCTATTTTGAAGAGATGTGTCAAACAGGAGCCTTACGGCATTATAAAATTAAATTAAAAAAAATTATGGGCCTCCCGTGGTGAAGGGATTAGCAAAACGAACTTCTATGCCCAAGATCGATGTTTTGCAATCTTGGGATTAACTTCAGGAATTTTTAAAGGGAGTAAGAAATCCTAGGTTATGCCATCCTCCGGAGGGGACGTTAAATGGCAATTCCTAGTATGTGCTGTGCCAGGTATCCATTAAAGATCTGAATGCTAATTACACCTGGATATGCAAAAGTTATTACTCCCACTGAGGCATAGCCTGATTAGTCTTACCTACTGGTAATCACTTTATACTTAAAGTGACGTTGAATAAATAAACAAACCAAAAAGTTAAGGTGTGTAATTATTATTTATACCCGAACAAAAGCATTAAATAATTGGGTTTAGTAATGAGATAAGGGAAGTAAGATGGCTACCTGTCTGTATAATGCTCTGGAACAGGTGTGCGTTTGCTGGACAGACTCCAGGAACACACCCATTCCAGGGACTACGGACAAACAGTCCCAAGTGGGAATCACCTCTACATTTCCACTCAGCACACCACTCTACACACACACACACACTCTCAAAACCACATCTTATCAAACCGCGATTAGTGGTGAAGATAAACATCTTGACCGAAACCTCAGCACTTTAATGGGGAATTCTAGTTTATAACAATATTCCATATTAACTCATAAACAACAACATTAAATAAGCAAGTGAAATATAGCTCTGTTAATAATACAAATGGTGGTAATAAATAGACAAACATTTACTTAAACATTTTTATGTTCAATATTTTAAGTTCTTGCCATTAATAGCCACATCGCATATATCAATGTAACTGCGTAATTTCTTGAACGTGAATTTTTATTTATTTTAAAAATAATAATAAAACCTTAATTTTAACTGAGTCTTATTATGAGTGTTTTAATACAATATTATTTTATCTTTATCAATGCTGTCTCTCATTTCGTCATCCACACCAAAGGCTAAATACTTTATATATTTATTTTTCTAAATAGCACATTTGCAATAAAAAGGCACATATACATTATATTTATTATTTATTAAAACCCATTATTTATTAATTTATTCCTATCAGTAACCTTAGATTTATGGAGTATCCTTAATATTTAACTACTTAAAAGTTGATATAAACCATGGTCCTATATCCTGCAGCAATTTTAAGTTTTTATTTTTAAGTCCTGGTTTCTTGTTAAATAGGTTAACTAAAAAACTATTCTAGATACAATTACGTTAGGGTAAAAGTAGAAACAAATTAAAAAATATCATTGAGCTTAATTATACCCACTTTATGAGAGTTTTCGGGCGGAACTATAATGAGAACTTTTTTCAAATAAAAATATTTGAGAACCTTATTCATTTATTTTTTTAAATCTCTTCATTCTGGATTACAGATAAAGTCCATTATAATAAGTTATTATGACATTGTGAATTCAAATTAATGAAGTCAAGGTTTCTTCCTTTTGTTTGCCAAAAAATTGCCACCTGGATTTTCACAACACATTCAGTGAATTTTAATTTTGGTTTCCACCATATGAATGTTTCTAAGGTCGGAATAAATATTTCTATGAGAAATCAATTTAAACTTTACCATAAACAAATCCTATAAATTAAGAAAATTAATCCTGAAATAGAAACTCTCCCTTAAAAGTATAAAATAAACATTGACAAATCTAAAGGATTAATGCTTAAATACTTATAAAATATTATTTTATTTATAACTGTACTTAAAATAATTACATTGAACTTAACGATCATTTATTCGCGAAAAATTAAAAAAAGATTCAATTTCAGCTAAGATTAGAAAAATTAGTTTAGGTAATAGCAACGATCAAAACAAATTTCCATAAGACAACTTAATTACAAAAAATAAAATAATTTATTACTCGATTAGTTAGTAAATGCTTATTTATTAAAATTGAATATGCAGTTTATTAAAAATAATAATAATAATAATATTTTTGTGTGTTAAAATGAGGACTAAGTTCAGAGCGGCATGGGTTCGATTTCCTCTTTAGCTACATTTGTTTCATGTAGATCTGGCGGTTAGAGGAGGGTGGCAACCTGTGGATCATCTTCGAAGCTCCTATTTTAAGGAGTCGAACAGCTGATGTATTACGATTCATTTAAAGAATTAATGGTAATACATATTTTCCCAGTTCTTGTTGTGAAAATTTATGAAAGTTAAAATATCTTAATTACATAAATGGGCAGTTATTTGTTGATATAAATTTAATCATCTAGGATACAATATTTAATCATATCTAATAATCAAATTATTGTGACAAATTCTCGGCAATATATCAATCATTAATTGATCAATTAGAAAAAAAAGAAGAGTGAAATACTGATACGGAAATAGCATCGATGCCTTCTATAAAGCTTTCGTCTCTTATATAAAAATATTATGTTATAATATGTTTATACTTAATTATTTGCTGTTAGTTATACTGATATTTTGAGCAAAATTTGTTTTTATTTTGTTGTATTACAAAAAATAACTATATATATATATATATATACATTCATAAATATTTCAAAGTTTACAATATTATTATTTTTAATAAACTGCATATTCAATTTTAATAAGTAAGTATTTACTAATTAATCGAGTATTAAATTATAAAAAACATGCGTTTTAATCTCATGCATCAATACTCAGTCCCAATTTATTCTATTAAAATGCAGTTCAAAATTGATTTATCAATCAATATAATGATCGATCAGAATACTATATTAAAACTGTATAATTATATTCTTATGTTTTAGTACACAATGCTCAATTATCACACGTTTGATAATCGCATAACAATAAATAATTTATGTACACATCGTGATAACAAGCGGTGTTGTGATCATTGATGAGTCTGTTGTCAAATTACAAAATTATATTTTTCTCTTCTTAAAAAAGTAAAAGATCCGACTATGTTTAATTTAATTTTAAATTCGAATATAGATTACGGAAATTAATTAAAATATTATATAATAATTAAAATTTTAATAATACTTTACACTTTTGTTTAATATAGATAGATAAAATATATTTGGATGATATCTAATTATATTTTAATATGTATTATATTAATTAATTTTTAATTTATCCGATACAAATATAATAAATTAAATCAATAGTTATTATAATTTTAGTTTCAAACCATTAAATCATTATTTTAAATGGTAAATAAATTTAAAAACTAGTCAATTTTAAGAATGTTTATTTCCTCTTTTTTCGTCAGAACCATAGGCGGAAGAATGAACAATTATAGCGTTGTTTAAAGAATTTAAATGTCTTCTGTACAATAACAAAATTACAAACAAGATTATGTTAATTGGTAATTCAATATATTATTATTGCTGTAATTACTGATTACTTAATTGGCTTATGTTTCAGAGGATTTTACGGACATTAGTATAAAAATATTTACATGATTTATAGTATTTTTAATATACATTTCAATCGTATTATAATTGACATAAGGAAACATTAAATTTTCTATTATTTATATTTGTTACCGTAGACTTTTTATTTTCATACAATTATTTTATATTTACGTTTGTGTATCTTTTTATATTTATGTATTGATGTCATATTTATATTTTATTTATTTATTTTTTGGTGGGGGAAGTTGCCAAAAATATTGCACAGAAATTAAGTTTCTTGGGAGTTACGATAGATAGAAGAGACGTAAAACTCACCTTGACAAGAGTAAGACTTTGAGGATTTAGACCACGGCGAAGACAGCCGATCCGGTGGAAGGACAGACACGAAGACAACCACGACGATGAGGAAACGAGGAAGCCTAAAGAGACGACACAACTAACTCAAAGCATGACACTCGCACTACTGCTCTCACTTCTGTCCCACCACCACACCTGACTCCCACCACTCTTCCGTAGCCCACGTGTTCCCTCCTCCATTGTAGATCATATCTATGTATCAGTGTTTGTGTATGAGTAAATATGAGTATATATGTGTGTCTCTTTGTGTACAATGTACAATCAGCTCATCTGTGTGTATATAAAGTAATTTACTAAAATGTTATATTAAAATTTCAAAATACAATGCCTTATATCTTCATAATAATGTAAGGTTACATAAGAACGATGCAAACAATTAGACTGAACATGTTGTATTGATGCATGGTTTAGGAATGTTGATGTGAGATGTGTATTTTCAAGGCACTGGTTTATTTGTTAATTATTATATTTTCTAGTATTTTAAAGACTTAAGGATTTTTTAGTGTGGGTTTTTAGTTAGTTTTTCAATTGTATTATTGTAGTTTTTTTTTTAAATATTTTCTCAGCTACATATGTTAAGCAGTAAATGAAAAAATGAGATGATTGATTATGAAAATTGAGCTCGCCATTGTGTGTATATAAAGTAATAATTAGAATACAATTCCAAAAATTCAAAACACAAAGCCTTAGTAAGTCTCAAAAATCCTGGAAAATAACAAACCAGTCAACTTATCGCCGATCCAGCCATTGCCAGGACATTACATAGGAAGATAACATAGTCCAGGGAGTTTAAACGTCTGGTACTTATACTGTCTTTGATTGATTCGTCGGTTTGGAATGTTGATGAAATCTGTTCTTTGTTGATATAAATCTAAATTAACGAAACTGGTTAACTATTTTTATTACTTCAGAGAAATCGGGCTTTTTATATATTTTATGCTATGGTTTTCCAATTGTATTATAGTAATAATTTTTGGTCATTTTATCGATTTATAAAGCAATTTATTTTCTTAACACTTTGCTGTCTCCTTTGTAGACAATAAGGCGATTCCGTCTTGCTTTGTAACGTATTTTAAATGTCAGTTACACGGTTCACCCAGCCGCCTCTCCGTCTATTTGGTTCGTACACATTTTAATATTTATATCTTCTCTTCATCTCCCTTCATCTCCATTCTTCACTCCCATTTCTCCCTTCATCTCATGGCATCCATCATATGTTTAATTAAAGAGCATCATAGTTTTTATAATTTATCTCCTTTTTCAAACTGGAATTTTATATCTTTAGTTTCTATAGGTTTCTTCTGTATTTACATCATATTTTGTATTAATATAACTTCATTCTAATTATATACATTTATATAACATCCCATACTTATATTTTCAAATTTTACATCACTACCTATCATTCAACGAGATTCCTATTCATAAAGGGAAAGGTCAACAGAGACATTAAATAAATGTTAATACATTAGTTGAAAAATTCCAACTAAAAACTTAAGTCTCTAAACTAAAACAGGAAATTGAAAATACCTGTCCAATATTTCGCATATTCGGGCATCCTCAGCAAAGCAAAACATGAATAATGCAACCAAAAAACACACATCCCACCACCTCCAAGGCTCAAATGCAACTAGTTGTAGTTATAGTTGCATTTGAGCCTTGGAGGTGGTGGGATGTGTGTTTTTTGGTTGCATTATTCATGTTTTACTTTGCTGTTATTCTCTTTCTGTCCTGATAATGTATTGAGATTCCTATTATGATCATTACTTTTTACAAATTTCTTCTGTATTTATTATTTGGCATCATATTTTATATTAATTTTCATACATTTTACTTATGTAACACTCTACGTGTGTATTATCATACATTTTATATTTTTCTGTAATTAAACTAGGTTTTCTGTTTACCTTCTCCGTTTTCTTTCTCTTTGTATTTTGTTTTCATTATCACCCTTCTGTACATTTATTCTGTAATTTTTTTATTCATATATCCTTAGTAATATATCCATCGCCACTTTTTTACTTTTCTATTACTCTATATGTTATTATATTCTTGGTACTGTAATGTTTTTTATAGTTATTTTTGTTTTTCTCTCATAGCGCTGAAGATGATCTACGAAGTAGGTCGAAACGTCGGCACTAGTAAAAAATAAGTTTTCACTTATTTGGTGTTTTTATGACTGCACCCCCCAACTATTTCCATCCTCCAAGGCGATTCATTGTTCGTATAAACCACCTTACTGTTCCAAACCACCTCGATGACGTAGCTACGTATTGAATAATAAACATTAATTACTAGAAAAGTACGTATGTCATTTTCACCTTAAATCATATTCAGTGTTAACAAAAATATTTGAATAATTTAAATGTACCTTTATGCAATAGAGAATGGGTTTTCACGTTTAAGCATGACTTGAGTTGAATTGAAGAACCCTCATATTCTGTGTATATCCAAGAAAAAACTTCAATGAAAACACCGCTATGTTAGAAAAATAAAAGCTGTTCTTTCTTAAACGACACAAAATTTTGAATTTCTTGGTGAATTTCAAATCACTTACTTTTTATTTTTTTTTTTTTAACTTTTGTAAGGTAGTTTTGAATTTCAGCACAATTTAAACATAACTTTTGGACTATTTGCAACTCTTTTTTAATGAAAAACTACTCTCGAGTGATCACACATTGAATCGTTTTATTTCTCTTAGCCTTTATATTACTGAGTGAATTATTTCTTATCAGTACGTCCAGAGTTCGACACAAGGTGTGACATAACTAATTTATTACGTCGTCAGCCGTGGGTTGATCCTTTTTTTGTTTGACTCATATAGTAAATTATATAGTGGATTCCTTAATGAAAGGAAAACCTGGCAGTTGAGTTTGATCTTGGTCGGATATCCTCTCAACACAACTATTGGTTAAAAAGTGCCCATTCCCTTCCCTTGCACTTAAGCTAAAACCTTACATGATTTAATTTTTTATTTGAAGTATAGGTGTTTTTTATGATTTATTCTCTTCACCACAAAACATTAATCATCTCGTTGATTTTGATTCCAAAAATATTGGAAAGCCCTTAATAATTTAATTAATGATCTAGCGATCGAGATCTAACGGTATGAAGGACGAACGCCTTAACAGTGGAGTTGCAGTTTATATAGAGATACTCCGAAAAAAAATCCATATAAATAAACTAATATTTATAAAAATATCAAACAAAATATCGTTTTGACCTTTTTTTTTTTAATACAATTTAAAATCCTTCTTACAAAGGATATATTTTCTTTTACTTCGGGAGTTAACTTGAGAAATCGTTGGATGTTAAGTAATATCTAACTATAGCTATGATAAAAGTTATGGGCACTCGTTCGGTCAGTAATTTTATACTCTTTCTTCTATTTTTTTTTTTATTTTGAACAAGCCAGATGAGCAAATAATAAAATTACTACCCATAATTAGAACTGAGGGGGGGGGGTGTAGTTGAAGGAAAAATCCTCGATAAGAGAGGAATATTTAGATAACCGACACTGAAATAGTTTGACTGAGGCTACGTATATAGTGTAAGTGGGAAAACGAGCACAGTTGTGACACGCCTTAAAATATAGAACCCTGGTTTTAGCACGCGTTACAAAAAGGTTGGCCCCCCTGGCCTTGGGGTGGGTTCCGGATTAACCCGACTATATCAGGCACTTGCTAGAGGCGGTGATATCTAAGTGAATATATATAAGTATAAATAATGCAATATAATTAAACACTAACAAATATAAAAATAATCTTCAATTAAGTTTTAATAGTTAACTCTATGAAAGAGAGGATGAATATGACTGGAGCGGGGTAACTCAGTGACGGAATGCTAAGTTGTCCTACTGAAGGTCCCAAGTTCAAATCCGCCTGTGGTAACTTATTTTAACAGACGGGGATGGACCCTGTTGAATCTGAAAACTTTCGTTCCACCCGGGCCCTATTAAGTGGGTACCCTTAATAGGGGAAAACTGGCGTTTGACTAGCGTTTGACCTGCACAAACGTTGTTCGAGAAACACCATAAACTCTACTACACACTGAAAACAAAGATCCTTCATGGGTTGTGGAGGAACGGTTCTTTTTTCATAAAAACATCAATGTTCGGCGTTGTAGTGTTTTTTTCTTACAGAAATAGTCGAATATTTGTTTGGTCTATCATTGCTTCACCAATTATAATTACCAAAGACTGATTTGAAACCTCGATGAGTTCTGATACGGATGCTAAGAGACATTCATAACACACAATTTCCTAAATTAAACGTGTATTCCTTTAATGTTTTGCATATTTCTATACACTACCTAATTTACATGCTAAAGAGATTCCTTAACTTCAACTAAGATTAAGTGCCACTTTGTAAACTTTGTAAAAAAATTTATCTGAAATTATAAAGACATTAAGTCAAGAGGTCATGATGGGCGTATCACGAAATAGGCGAACAATGGCAGTCAAACAGAAAACAAAGGCTGCGTTCAAAGAAATTTCAACTCAACGTGTTTTGCAGAATTCGCCGACGCAGTCTATTGTTTTGGCATTTCTATTCCTTATTGTTAATAGTTCCTGTATTATATAATTCTTTTTTTCTTTTTTTTTAGATTGAGCTTCTATGGACTATATTCGTTTCAATGGCACTTTTCTTCTTTTCTTCTCTTCCACAGTTTGTGGTACTTCCATTATTATTATTTATTTTTCCATAGATAAAAAATAATATAATTTTTAACTTCACCTAACAACACGCATATTAAATGTATTTGAGAAATAGATGTTATGGTATTATTTTCACTCATTTTTTTATTTCGAAACCCGGAGCATGCTTGCTTTTTTGCGTTCCAAAAAAGATTGTGAAACGTCTTGGAGCATGGCTGCTTAAGGCTTTGCTTTTGGGAATTTTTCCTGTAGCATTTTAATTTATAATTTATATTTACTTTTTGCGTTTTGGTCATGTTTATCGATAAAATTCTTTGTTTTTGCATAAATGTATATGTTTTTATTGTATTTCATGTGTTATAGTGTCTTATAAAACACTATCTTAAAAGTTAACATATTTGGATATTGCTAAATTTATCTATATTCAAAAGAGCATGCACTCTCAACCATTAACTTAAATTACGTGCTCTATGCAGTTTGAAGTTTGAAGCATTCCATGGAGCACGTTTTAATCAGGATGGAATACGAAATAGTTATTTGTATTAATTAGACTTTTGGTGTTAGTTTGTTATTAGGTTCATTTAACGTCACTTCTGCTATGGCTAAACGGACTATGCTACAGTGTGAGACCTAAATTTATCATGGTATAATTAACGTAGGGGTGCTTAACGAGTACCTGTCGTTAGGTCAGGTCCCCATTACGGCATATCTAAGGCTTTTCTATTCACTTTTGAAAATTTGTAGTGCCATTTGCCGGGATGATCACCCGCGATCTTGGTCATGTTGTTATGCTACCCACTACATCATAGGCGACCCTACTATCTGTTTTAGAGTTTTCTCGTGTATTTAATTTTTAACAAAGAAGTTTCGGTAAACTTTATAGGTAAACTAGAAAGATTTTTTCCCCAATCCGCTATATATTCAGAGAGCGTATCGCTTGAGTGGGTAAGGAGTCTGCCTTCTGATATGAAGGTGGGAGGTATGGGACTGGTTTTGATATATTATAAAGATTAACTATTTTGATGTGAACCTGTTGTGGTTCACCCAGCCTATAATTATTAAGTGAGCACCTCTAATAAGAGAAAGCTGTGATTCGGGAAGGAATAGCGATGGGTAACGTTGTCCCTTATGCCATTATTAAACTTCTAACGGGAAATCGTTGTGATAGTATTAATGCCCCAAAGCAATGTAGACATAACAAACTACTGCAGACAGATCCTAGAAGAGGAGACTATTAAGATGAGACTGGCTATTAGGCCTGGAGATAACTAGCGGTGTTTGCGTAGGGAGCTGAAGGCTGGCCCGCAGACCGCAACACGAGCCGCGCTTAGTTTCTAGCTCGCCTGCAATTTGTTGCCCAAACCATGGCACAACCGCCAATTAGTGATACAGTAGTTGCCAACTAATCATATCTTTTCCATCTAAATATATACATGTGTATGAAGGATTTCGGATGGGCTGATAATATAGATATAATCATACTCCATGTATGTATTAATAATACACAAGTGAATATAGATACATATTCGTTTCATTAAAATTTACAACTGTGTTATAATAATATGTGAATAGAATGAATGAACCGAAGTTTTACCTATTTTAAAGAAAATAAGACCAAACCTGTTTCGAAGAGGTGGAAAAATATGTACAAGAGAGTTTACTCGAGAGGATATTTTAGTATGTTACCCTTTCAGGATGAAACTAATTGCTCAACATGGTGTAAGTTAAAAATTGGAATGAAATGGATGGAAAAAAGGAGGGAGCAACAAGTATGAGACAGCACTGGGCAAATATCAAGGCGAAATTTAAAAAAAAAGAGCAGTTGAAATGACGTTCTTAGTAGGTCAATACGAAAATTGCATGTGAATAGAATGAATGATACGTTAAGACAAGAGATGGAGGAAAGTAGAGAAACTACACACTGGCAGTATTCAAAAACGAATTCAACTACGAATTGAAGAGGTAGCTAGGTTTGAAACTATTGGGTTTGAGTAGGAATAAAATTTGTCATGAAAGTATTGATATCGAGTTCGGGCTAAATCGGTAATACATGGGGCGTAAAGGATGACTTTATTCGTTACGAAGTAAGGAGCATTAAGGATTTTCGATTGTTAGGATACAAGTGAAATTCGATTGCTTCGTGGAGCCCCAAACCTCTACCTCGTAAGCCCAAATTGGTCTTATAATAGTCACGTATGAGTCTTTTGTAATTAATTGGAAGCTTAAAGCGTCTGTCTAGTAAGCGTTGAAGTAGCCTGAAACGGCGAGCAGTTTCTTGTCGCTTCAGCCTAGCAAAGAAAGTTTTAGAAAAAAAGATATTCTGCAGAAATTATTATATATTAATCACCCGAAAAAAAATATGTTAAACTATAAGCAGTCAAAATTATAAATTTATCTAAAATAAATTAATCACTAAAATATATAACTCAACAAAAAAAATTTTTTTTTTTACAAATTTTACTAAAAATACAATTTATTAAATAGAATTAAATAATATATTAAATATGCTAATATATTAAATAGAATTTATGGCAGGGATGTTGTTGTGTTGTTTATATTGGTTTTGACAGATAAATTATTTATTCTGTTAACACCTGTGAATCGATCCTTTGGGATCTGAAAGCCTCCCCTGCCTCACCCGGCCTGAATTATATCTAACAGTTGTCTGCATTTGGTTCTTATGTTATCAAAGGTTAATTTTGGAGCATTTCCGTCATTTTTTTGTTGCGTGCGGTTACAATTTTTCAGTAATTGTAAGAAGACTCATGGAGAGGCTTGCATTCACCCATTTCAACTCCTAAGGTTCGCGTAACAAACTAACTCAACTACTGACGAAACATAGACATATTCGACAATTTTTAAAAAGGTATGGAGCCACCGTAGGCTTTGACAGACTCCACTAACATTCCATCACGTCCTATCTCAATGTAACAGACAAGAAAACAATAGGACTAATTTAAATAACAATTTAAATAAAAAAGACACTGGACCTGTTCCTAGGAAAGTGTAGGATAAGTTCAGTTTACTAAATACAGGATGAGAGTTGCTGAAATTCGTCACTTCAACTTCGTCTGCAATAATAAACTTCATCAATTCAAAGTTTTAAAATAAAAACAGAAATAATTCGAAAAACATGAAAAAGATGAACAACACGTAATACTAATACGAAATCCCACTACTTCATTTGTGCTTAAGAACTCATTTTCATTACTTTTTTACAATTTGTTTTATGCTGGTTTCTTTTATATGGTTTCCCTTTTGTGGGTTCCCCTATATGTTGGTTGTATCTTTGAATTTACTCTTTATTCGATATTTAATATCAGGTATACACCGAGTGAGTCATTAGGTAATATCAAGTGACCGACATAGTTCTGAAAATCTGTAAAAATAGATTATACATAACCATCGATATTCAGAGAGAACATTTATAAATAAAGTTCTTTCAATAGTTTTATAATTATTTTCTTAGTAAAATGCTCATTATTATAAAATCATGGACTTTTTTAACAGGAAAATATCTCCGAGCCCAACGTCTCTTTAGTGAATACTTTTTGGTTGATTTTGACCCGCGACCAAAAAAGGTTACCGTAAAAACCCCTAGTCTTTATATTCCTTAATTATTTTTGATTTTCCCTTCTTTCTTTTTTTTATGTGTGTTTTGTAATATAATTCATTAATGTGCTTAACAAAAGTCTCTAAATATATTGCTGAATGTCTATTGCAAAAAAAAAAAAATAAAAAAAAAAGGAACAAAATATGTATTAAGTTTCAAGTATTCAGGGATGAATTCTAGTGAATCTGATGTACAATGATAAATTAGACATTTAAGGATACAGGATGCAGGATGTATACAAATAATGAAGAGATAAAAAATATTACAGTCATTTCTTTCTTTTTTAAGGTTTATTTATGTCAAACTCGGAGAGTTGTGATAGCGTTTGAATAAACAATTTTAGAAAGACGATTTTTATGATGTGAATCAGGTTCTTCAATTTATTTTACTATTTCGATTGCCAAAGCAATTCTAGAGTAATTTAAACATGGACTGGTTATCGGAGATACATTAGTTTCTATATTTACGTTTACTTATATTTTTCTTTAAAAAAAAAATATAACATTCACTTCAAACCTTCACTTATGCATTTTTTTTTTAATCTGTTATTATATCCTACACAATTAATTGGAATATATTATATTGTGCCAGTTTCTGGGCGAGGAAGCTTTTTCCGATCCAAATTACAAAAATAACATTAGTATAATGGTGTAATTGTTATAATATCACATTAGCTAAACAATTACGCATACATAAGCTCATAATTAATACTGATTACTTAGGAAGTAAATATACTTCTGGTTCGTATGAGGAGAAAGAGTGGAGATCTACGGTCATGAATTTTATAAAGAGGATTTTTCAATACTGTAGTCGAAGAACAAGACTAAGAAAGAGGATTATGAAAAATGTTGGAAATGGGTCCTCAAAACCACTTTAACAATCATAGAATGCAAGGGCGTATCCAGGATTTTTTTCTGGGGGGGGGGGCACAACGAGCAAAAATATCAACAATAACTTATAGAAAGGTTTCAAAGCTTTAATAAAGTATCTAAGCAATAGCTTCGCTCATGTTCTTCTGTTATTTTATTCATATATTTTAACAACTATGGACCAGATATGGCTGAATGGAATATACCAATGCCACCCCTATTGGGAAAAAAAACAAACTATGATCATGTGATTTGCCTATAAGTGTGTACTGTAATGGATTTTCCACAGTACACAAAAAACCGTCTGGGGGGGGGGGGGCACGTGCTCCCGTCCTTCATATACCCCCTAAATCCGTCCTTGATAGAATGCATTGGTGTATTTAAAAATAGATGGAATATAGCAAGGATCCCAACGAACATACTACCACTGTGATTTCAACACAAAAAAAGGAAAATTGCTAAATTTCGGATTAAAAATATAAAACTGTAAAAACTGTTCAATAAAGGCATTTCTGATCTAAATAGATACAAATTTAATTTACTTTGAAATTTTAATGATTATTATTTAATGTGTTAATGATGATCTACATTCTTCGGGTTAAGGATATGTGGTTAATAGTATATTATTACATCATGCAGTAGTAACCATAAGGAGTCATGCTTAATTTAATTGTTTTAAGTTCCATGATGATGTATTCAAGATCACATTATGATAAAACTCTTTTTCTTCGTTTAATATTCTATTTAACATATATGATTATTTCATTTTTATTTTTCAATATTATTTTTTCCATTTTGTGTCTTCGTGGGAGTGGCTCATTGGTAGAGCACTGAGTTGCCATGCCGGAAATCCTGATTCAAATCAGGCTCCAGGCCATGACTTTTATTAAGTCTATTTGCAGCGGGAAATGGATCATATGGGATCTAGGACCCTCCTGTGGTCCACCCAGCCTCTATAAAATATTATAAAAATTGGGTACCCAAAATAAAGGGTAAAAATCTGGCTGATCAGCGTGACCTAGGACAAGTCACCTCCTTGCACTGTTGTCCATGAAACAGTACTGTCTCTACCATATACTGAACCCCAGACCCGTTCACGGGTTGTAGTGGTACAGGTTTTTTTATATGAGTATGATGTATTTGCCTAATGCTGATTTATGTAAATCCTTTGTTTCCGCTCTTATATTCATACTTTTGCTTCTTTACATCATACCATTCTTGCTAAATTTCATTTTTACAATTCTCTTTTATTCGTTCTAGTCTATTATATTGTTATTTAATTAATAAATTCTATTATTATTATTAGATTAATTTTTAATGTATTTTCTTTCTCCGTTTTGTCCATTCTAGTTTCCTTGATATACCCTTTAGGCCCACACTCTCTCCACTAATTCACCATGGTTAATTGTTATCGTTCAAACAAGAATGAAACAATCGCACCGAGTTCGAGGAAGTGATTCTTGCATCGGATAGGAATTCAGCTACAGTTGCAATAAGGGAGCTGATAGACCAAGAGGCTAACCAAATAGTAAGTCGTATACATCCATCAACCTCTTGTAGATTTACAGCCAATCAGGAGCGAGAACACCGACAGACCGCCCCATGAATATTTACACCTCTTCGAAAGTGAAGGGCCTCCGCCGGAAAACAATTACTATAGCTACAGTATGCTTCAACACTTCGGTCGAAATGTAATTAAGGTGCCACTGGCCCGTCAAACAGAGACTGTCTAATTCGTAGAAACCAATTTAACTATTGTTCGCAATATCTTGCTAACTATTGATTAATTTCGAGATCCAAAGGGCAGTGGTTATGGGTTACCTGTGGTCTAGTGGTCAGCACAACAACGTACTAAGCCTAAGATCGCGGGCTCATAGCCCGGCTGGTGGCTCTAGGATTTTTTAAAGCGAGTAAAAAAATCATTAGGAAGGAACGTTAAACGGGGGAGCCCAAGCCTATATGGTGTAAGGTGTGCCTAATTAAACCTGGATAGGCAAAATTTAGAGCTCCCATTGAAGCATCGTCCGATTAGCCATGGCAGCATAAAGTGGCATTAAATAAACTCCCCCCCTGAGTGCAGTAGTTAAACAAGAGGAAATATCTAAAGTAACGCAACATAGATTTAAACGAAAACAAAATAGAAATAATTTATTTTATCTGTTAACTGCCTGGAAAAACCCCTGTGGGATGTGGAAAACCTATTGGGGCTGACTCAACCACAATAAAGTGGGTACCCTTAATTGGGAAAATCCCTGGCGGCTGATCGTGATCTAGGAAGAAATCGCCTCCCTGCACAACCTTTGTCCTAGCAGCACAGTCCGTGGTAGAGTGCTAAACCCATGAGCCTTCATTCCTGTGATAGTTTATTTTTTATTATGTGCCATAACTACGGTATATGTAACACTGGCAATGCTCTACAGTAATACCAGAAAAAAAGTAAATAAGAATCCAGTTCGCCGATTTACGAAGCTGCTAAAAATGTTACTGATAAATCACTATATTTCATTAGCAGCTTTTAGAAGAAGGGTGAGATTAAAAATGTAAAACGTGTGTCTGGAACTGGAGAAGTTTTAAGTTACAACAAAACTTGGCTCCGCTACTTGTTGACTCCGAGAAAACAGACCATGGTTACGTAGAAGTGATAGTGCAAACTGATGATGTTTTTTTTTATTTATTAATTAAATTCTATTAATTTATAATTCGTAATTGTATTCTACTAAAAAGACATTATAAACTATATTGCTATTCTAAATTGATTTGTCCCAGAGTAAACGAAGATACTTAATATTACTATTATTGTTTATTGGGTGCGGAGTGCCTCAGTGCTAGAGCGCAGAGTTGCCGTGCCGAATGTCCTGGGTTCAAATCCAGCTCGCTGGCAGAATTTTATTTAATCTTTTAGCGGCTGAGGATGGATCCTATGAGATCTAGGACCCTCCTGGGGTCACCCAGGTTCTATGAAGTGGGTATCCGACATAAGAGGGAAAAATCTGGGAGTTGAGCGTAACTAGGACAAATCACCTGCCTGCACAAATATCCAAAAAACAGTACAGTCTCTACCATCTACTGAATCTGAATCCTCCATAAAATACTCAATGCTCCTTACTCTGTTACGAATAAAGTCATCCATAATGATTAATCAACTTGCATCCACTAGTACAGTAACAACTTGTAAAGTCATTAGTTTGAATTGTTCATTGGTCACATCATTTATTGCAATAGTCTAAAGAAGAATCATAAATTCAATTTCAGTTTTTTTCTAATTGTATTTTTACATTAGTTTATGTTATTTGTATATCTTATATATTTATATATATGTTATTTGTTAATTCTTTATTTTTCGTTTAATAAATTTTCAGACAATTCATTGTTTAAACTGAGATTAGTTTTTATTTATACTATAGAATATATAATTACATATATGTATATATAAATATACACAATAATGTGTAGGGTGTTCTAATTAACCTCTCTAAGTTACAAATGGTAATCAGTTTGTTCCTGTTAAGGCTTCATCGCGACTATATACAGATCCGGGATAAGGTCAAAGCAATCGCTTCACCTTCAGTATTTTGTATATAACGATATCATAATTAATTATTTAATTTTAAATTGTACATAATTAATTATCACTATATTATTATCCTCGAATATAGTTCATTTAATATATGAAGAATTTATGAAGTTTAAGTTAAGGAACCAGATTAACATTCACAACATATTTTTGAACTATTTTATAATAAGAACAAAAAACTCATTATTTATTTAATGTTCTTAACAACAGTCGTTCATAAAGATATTTGTAAGTTGTAAGTTCAGGAAGTAGGAATGAGTTATAATGAGTAGAGTAGAAAGCCGGTGGTTCTAAAAAAATTGCTACTCTCTAACCAGTAAATGAATTGTAAATTTAATTAATTTAACTGCTTTAAATCAGCTCTTGTGAAAATTCCTTGCAACAGAATGCGAGCTGGCGAGAAGTTGATTCTATTAACATAGCATCCTCCCTTACGTAAATCTAATAATAATAATAATAATAATAATAATGTCCCCCATCTCTGTTTAGAACCCGCAAATGCGAGAAGAAAATATAGACAATAATAATAATAATATTTATTTATGAAAATATACAAATGCCATTTGGCACATATTGAATATGCGATCTCCTTTTGAAAACCTCAACTTAGGGTTTCACGTAGAAGCGTATAGAGAAATCTCCATTGAATGCACTCCTAGTGTGTTTCAGCTCTCTGTCCTGTACTGCAGAGTCCTGCTCCAGAGACGTTTCAGCCTCCTGGTCGGATTCTATGGTTTACATGAAACTAAGTGCGATTTCCGATTTACAAATTTGTGCTCGTTTTTGCACTTGGCTTGCGGGTTGCATCTTCTAGGATGATGGCGCTCCATTTCTATTGTTTTATCTTATAACAATTAAGTATTTTAGATGTTTTTTACTTTCTATTCTATTTCTTTTGTGATGCTGCAAGAATCACGTGTAGATTTATAAATTGAATAATAATCGCGTTCCAGATTGGCACTTGTGTTTTGAATTTATATATGTTCAACTATCCTGAATGTAATCGGCCTAGAGAATACACTCATTTTATTTTAAATAAAAAAATATAATCAATAAATGTTTTATTATTAAAATGTAATTAACCGTTTTATTGATTAGAGTATTAAATAAAAATATTAAAATGTATTGAGCGATTCTGAATGTTGAAGGAATTTTCCAATTTTTAAAATCGCTAACTAAGGCAGTATTATTAATCCAGTAACAATATAAATACATTTATCTAATCGATTCTAAACTTGTTATAATTTATTGATTATTATAACCTGAAGACTATTATATAATTAATAATCTCATTGCTTAATGACCACAAGTGCACATGAGAATGCCGTCTAAATCATTTTAAAATATTAAAATACACTACAATAAATAGTACTAATAGCTGTATTAAGATGCTAATTAAGAAAAAATAATTATTGATGATGTTCTTCAGTAGTTTATTATCTAATGTAATTAGCATTTTAGGAGTGTTTTACAACCTCAATCACGCCATACATGGCTCTAAACACTGTTATACTTTTTGCAATATTCCAATATATATATACATATATAAGCGAATATATATTACTAGTTAAGTGAATAATTACTTGCATTTGTGCATGCACCTACATAATTACACAAAACATTTACATGATCGGCCTAGTATAAAGCCGATGTATCTTAAAGAACAAGGTGTCTTTTAGAAGTTTTAGAATCATTATAAAATACTCAATTCCTTGATCATCTTATTGTTTCATTTATGTTTATCTACTGTAGTTTTCTCCGTCTCCAATATTCCGCCACGCCTTCCTTGGCATGTTTCCTTTTTTATTCTATCCACCTTCATTAAAATAGTTTAAATTTAATCGTTAATTTAAAAATTCATTTTTTATAAAAAAAAAAGTAAAAATCTGTTAAAGCTTTCAAATTTCAATCTATCAAACTACCTCTTCCTGTGTCCATGTAACAACAAAAAAAGGGAGTGCAAAAATAGGTGTTGCACCAATCTCTAGTTTACTTATCTAATGGTTATTAATTTATATTTTTGCATACTTTTAATGATTCGTGTTACTTTTTAGGAGAATTTCGGGTTATGTGAAAAACGTAGAACGTATTTACATAAAGATGACAAGACGAAGGTAGTATAGCCTTAAAATTTATTCAGGGATGCTCAAAATGGATATTTGGCTTGATATATTGAAATATTGCGTACAAAGGAGTAAAAATTTCCACTGCATTCCAAAAAATAATTCTCTTTTATAAATTATTAATGACCAGCTTAAATACATAAAAATTACTATAAAGTTCTATCTTTCAATTAATTCATATACATATTTTTAATTAATAAAACTATAAATGCTTTCCAGTTACTGTTTGAAATAGAAGGCCATTCAGGTCGAATGTAATCAAGTCTTTAGGGTTGCCATTTCAGGCTACTTCGACTTTTACTAGACAAACGCTCTAAGCTCCCAATTACAAAAGAATCATATATGTGACCATTATAAAACATATTTGGACTTAAGTAGTAGAATTTTGGTGCTCTACAAAGTTATCGAATTACCACCATTCGAAATCCTTCGTAAAATCCTCAATGGTCGTTACTCTATTACGAACAAAATCATCCGTAATGATCTTATTTTCCCATTTGTAGCTGATTTGGCCCGAGCCAGATACTAATCAATTGTTACGAAGTAGTACGAATTTATTACTTGAGTTCTACCAGCGAGTAATTTCTCTATTTGCCTTTATCCATGCATCTAAGTATCATTTAATTGTTGTATTGTTATAATACAGTTGTAAATTTCAACGAATAAATTAATAATAATAAACAATTTTCTTGTTTCCGCTTTTGATCCCAAACTTCGAAGGGAAAGTTTTAAATTATGATTTAAGAACGCCTTTCAGGCTACTTCAACACTTATTAGACAAACGTTCTAAGGTCCCAATTAATTAAATAAGACTCAAATACATGACAATCATTATACCCATCTGGACTTCCAGAGTAGATCTTGGGGCTGTACAAAGCCATCTAATTGGTCTCGTGTCCAATCCATACAATCTGAAATCCTTCGTAAAATCGTAAACTTTGTGGCAAATAAAGTCTTCCATAATGACGTTAATGTCCCATTTGTTGCTGATTTGGCCCGAGCCCGATACCAATCGTTTTATGACAAACTTTATTCCTACTCAAGCTTTTGTTTGTTCTACATAGTTTTTTCATTAACGTCAGTTATTTAACGTCAATATATGCTGCTTTGGCAAACTGGAGGATGCTACAGTCGTATCCTTACATTTTGCCTATCCAGGCTTAATTAGGATAGGAATCATTAGTGAGTATCTGACATTGTAGAGGCTGGGGGGCCCCGTTGTACGTCCCTTCCGAAGGACAGCATAACCAAGGAATTTTTTACTCCCTTTTCAAATATCCTGCCACCTGTAGGTAGTTTATCTACTTGCTTTGATGCCATGCTGTTACTACACACTTGATAATATTTACTTCCTTTATTATAATGATACATTAGTAAATTTCAACAAATAAGTTTTTATAAAAACTTATAAAGCCTCGGTATGGTATAAGTCCAATTTGCTGTCAGGTATTACGTAACTGGAAAATGATTAGGGCCTTGATGAAAGGATATCTTAATTGATATATTTTATTATAATCACAACTCCTGACACTGACTATGTTTTTGTATTATAATTTGCAAATATTATGAAGGAAGTACAATAATAAAAAAGCAAGAGGATGGCAGGCTCCCAGATCCGGCGAGGAGAGGAGAGGGATATATATAAAAAGTTGACAGGTCTATAGCGTGCGGTAGCGCTCTACTTTCTACTGGGGTCAGCTGGGTCACTGACCGCTCTTAGCAGGTGGGACCTGGGCCGTCTCTTCCGTCCACGATCTACCTCGTGGAGAGAGTAATCGGCAAAAAATATACAGTGAAAGTCGATCAGTTTCCGAAACTGTAGCTTAAGAAGAGTATCCTTTTAGTATTTTTATTCATTCAAGCAATTCAATCTGATTACTAAAAATATTTCTTAGCACTCTAAAAAAAACAAATTATATATAGATTTATGTATATTTATGCTTATAAAAAGTAAGTTCTCTAAATTCCGGAAAAAAACTGGTGGTTTAGTGTGTTCTCCGTCAAATCATTTTCCTGTAAAAATGTTGGCTTAGAAATAAAACTGTCTCATATTATTGGAACCACTATCTAAGCGAATTATTCCTGTTTCCTTCATATGTGAAACATGATAATATTACGGATTAGTATTTGTAGCTCAATATGACCGCGACTCAATATTGCCAAGAGGATACTAAATGCAAATAATATAGCAGTTCTGAGCTGTTTACCTTAGGGATTAAATCTCTGAGGACTTCTTAGCTTTCAGATCCCTCTCCTTATTGCCTCAGGTGCGGATATAGAAGTCATACTGTAGCTGTTTTACCACGACTTGGTTGGTACCGAAGGAAAAATAATACTAATAGGTATTGGCAGGAAATTGATAGCTACATTAGAAGTGAATTTGATTCAAAACGAGCTCTTCATTCACCTCTACCGTGAAAGAAATACCTCTAGACCCTTCATGAGTTGTAGTGGTACACGTTTAAATCATACATGAACCAATGTAATACAGAAAAAATAATGATAATAGTTATTTATTTAATACTAAACGTATGTATTTTTTTTAACGATGTGGATTTATGGTACGGAGGTATGGAACTCATGCAAAGAATGGCACTTACAGACCATTCAAATCCGCCTTAGTACTCGTGATGGACACAATTAAGGACAACTAAAGAAAATCTCATGACTCACTTGGCTGGACTGTTACTTGTACTGGTATAACTTACTGATGCAAACATTACTCACAGAATTCGATGAAGAGGCTGAAGCGTCTCTGGGGCAGGGATCTACTAAAGAGAGAAGAAACATGCTAGGAGTGCCTTCAATGGAAGGTTTCTCCATCCAAGATTCCACAAGAATCCCTGAGGGGAGGTTTTCAAAAGAAGAATTCAGACACAATATGTCCCAAATGGCATTCTTATATTGTCATATTATTTGAGGGAATAAGGTCATACCTTTGGAATATGGTACGAATTCTTCCTATTTAACGCACGTATACGTTTTTCCAGAATCAGTGTGTTCAGCTCCTTCATTTGTGAAACATGATAATATTGCGGATTAGTATTTGTAGTTCAATATCATCGCGACGATCCCAAATGCAAATAATATGGCAGTGCTTAGATGTTTGCTTTAAGGATTAAATCCCTGCGAGGACTTCTTAGCTTTCAGATCCCTCTCCTTATTGCCTCAGGTGCGGATATAGAAGCCATAATTTAGCTGTTTTATAACATACTACTAATAGGTATTGGCAGGAAATTCATAGCTACATTAGAAGTGAATTTGATTCAAAATGAGCTCTTCATACACCTCTACATGAATCTGAACCAATTCTTGACTGAATATATTTAGTTACATTATGTATACCTAAATTTCGAGGGAATAAGTGGTTAAGTCGTTTTTTTTCCGTAATGAGTTAGTTGAACTGAGCGAGGTGTAATCGTGTCATTTTCGAAGTATTTTGCTTGAAATGGATTTATAATATGAGCAATAACTCCACTTCACTCTAAGGACCGACATAGCCACTTAAGTATTACGAGAAAGACACGATTCCGCTTCACTCAGTAGAAATAATACAACTACATTTAGTTAAGAAGTGGTTCATGTTAAATTTTTATAAAAAGGTGTACCAATATATCCCATCAAAGGTTTCGAGGTTTAGTACTTGGCAGAGACTGTTTGACTATTTTATATAGCCAACAATTGTGGTGATTTGCCCGAGAACCCTTAGCACTTAGCACCCCAGGTTTTTCTCCCACTTTATAGAAGCAGAGTTACACCCAGGAGGGTCTGGAGATTCGAAAAGATCCATATCTACAGCTGTTAACGAGTTAAATATTCCAAAGTTTTATGTTTAAGTGACCCTGTTTCACAGTTGACAATATTCTCTAAACACTGTGCTGACTACAAGAAGGAGAAACATCTGCTGGTTCGCCTTACGCAGAGGTAAATCGACTAAAACTTGTTATTATCCTTTGAGGAAAGAAAATAAGTTACTTTGCAAAATCCATAATTATACGAAGTATGAAAAGCCCATTTTGACTCAGATTCACTTCTAATGTTGCTATAAATTTTCTGCCATTACTTGTAAGAACTGTTTTTCTTTTTTGATATATTTGTACCAACTAAGTCGTAGCATAACAGCTAAATTATGGCTTTTAAATCGACACCCGAGACAATAAGGACTGGGATCTGAAAGGTAAGAAGTCCTCACAGGGATTTAATCTTTAAAGCAAACATCTAAGCACTGTCATATTATTTGCATTTGGGATCGTCGCGGTGATATTGAGCTACAAATATTAATCCGCAATATTATCATGTTTCACATATGAAGGAGGTAGCACACTGATTCTGGAAAAACGAATGCGTGCGTTAAATAGGAACGAATTCGTACCAAGTTCCAAAGGATTGGCCTTATCCCCTCAAATAATATGACAATATAAGAATGCCATTTGGCACATATTGTGTCTGAATTCCTCTTTTGAAAACCTCCCCTCAGGGATTCTTGTGGAATCTTGGATGGAGAAAACTTCCATTGAAGGCACTCCTAGCATGTTTCTTCTCTCTGTAGTAGATCCCTGCCCCAGAGATACTTCAGTCTCTTCATCGAATTCTGTGAGTAATGTTTGTACCAGTAAGTTATACCAGTACCAGTACCAGTCCAGCAAAGTGATCATGAGATTTTCTTTAGTTGTGCTTCATTGTGTCCATCACGAGTACTAAGGCGGATTTGAATGGTCTGTAAGTGCCATTCTTCGCATGAGCTCCATACCTCCGTCCCATAAATGCACATCGTTAAAAAAAAATACATACATACAGTATTAAATAAATAATTATTATCATTATTATTTCTGTATTACAAATTTTATTAATATTGTCATATTTTTTTTGTTGTTGTAGACAATGAATATGTCGGCCAAAACGTTACCATTAAATAAATAGTTTTTGCTATTTGATACTCTTTCGGGACCCTCATACTCTTACCTAATACTTTTTATCTCCTTTTTAGATTTTAGTTTTTATAAATAACTCCTAAGAAAAATCCCTTTAAAAAACCTTTACCACTGAAACTCGAGAAAGGGTTTAGGCTCAGTACAAGAAACTGCACTGTTCCAAAAACAACGATTGTGCAGGATGGCGATTTGCCCGAGATCGCGCTCAACCACCAGGTTTACCCCCAATTAAGGGTACTCACTTTACAGATGCCACCAGCCCCATGAATGTCTCGGGTCCCATACGGTCCTTCCGTGTCTGTAACAGATAATACAGAACCTTCAGCATAGCAAGGTCTATACATTCTATACATTCCGGGCTACTCCGCTCCTTTTAGGACAACCCCTAAATGATATAAATAAGTTGTGTTTTATTTCATTTGATTGAAGTAATAATCTCGACATCTAAGCATTCATGATTCATAATTAACTATAAATAATTATAATATTTATATGTCGTTTTGATAATTGATAAAAATCTGACATTTTGGTTGCTATAATTCATTCAATGCCGTAATTCATCGCATGTAATCGGCAGCGCTCAGATTAAGGCGATTTCATAATAATTACTGGGTATTAGTATTCGATATTTTGTTGGCCGTTGTTTTCAGAGCTATTAGGAAAAGTGTTGCTATTAAATGAGAGTAATTACATGCATGTTTTTTTTTTTTACTATTATAAAAAAATATACGCAAATAAATCGATTTTAATCCTTAAGGTATGTATTTTCCTCAGAATACAATTGGAGTACTAGTGTTTTGGTATTATTTTTTAAAATAAATGATACTTCTATTATCACATATAGTGATGAATAGATAATAATTTAGAAAAACATCCTTTTCTGAGATTACGCGATGGCATGAGGTAAAGGCAAGTTGAGAAACTACACACTGGTAATAATAAATAACAACTTCAAATTATAAGGTCATCTTTTCAGACGCCTCGGAGGATTATCAGGAATTGAAGAAGTAGCTAGGTTTGAAACTAGTGGATTTGGGTGGGAACAAAGTTTGTCATGAAACGACTGGTATCCGGGCCTAATCAGTCATTTGGAGGTCATTTGGACGAATATCAGTAGCAAAGTAAGGAGAATTAAGGGTTTTATGAAGGATTATAGATTGTAAGGATTGGATACGAGAGGTAATCGATGGTTTAGTGAAGTCCCAAAGCTCTACTCCGTAAGTACAAGATCTTATAGTCACATATATGAGTTTTTGTAATTAATTTGGAGCTTAGATCGTTTGTCTAGTAGCCTGAAACGACGAGCTGATTCTTGTCGTTTCAGTCTAGTATTTTCTTTTCAGTATTGATTTCAGTAGGAATCATTTAAAATTCATATTTCAAGAGCATAAAACAACACTATACCAATGGTAAATTCCTTTTGTTCAATTTTTTTTAATTGAAGAAGCAAATAACACCATATCCTTACATAGCGAACAGCTTTGCATAGCCGCAAAATAGTCAGGCCTTTCGAGTATAGGATTCTAGATGGTACAACATTGCTGGCAAAACACGTCTTTTATTTAGCTGTTGGGTATAACCATTGGTTATAACGCCACGAAATTGGAAATAATAAAAGGATCGAGGCCCTACTTCCGTAATAGGAATATTACGGAAAGACACTTAATCACTGCCCTTTCAAGGTGAATTCCAATATTCTACAACATTCGGAAAGAAATCACGAAGTATAGAAATCAGAGCATTCGAATTAGTAAGTAATTATGAAATAACTCAATTAATTAAAAAATAATACGTTATACTAAGTTATAAATTATTGGGTACTCAAAGAATTTACATATGAAATTATAATGGTAAAGAAATGTAGACCTTCCGAAATTAATTTTGTTAGCATTTTACCCTGAAAAACCTGTCTACGTTCGTATACCGTCAGGACATTGTTCTTTTCTATATCATTATGCATAATGTACTGTTTTGGATACTATCCCATGGACTGACGTGTTATTATCTCACAGAGGTAAAGAAGTAATATCCAATGGGGTTCGTGGTAATTAAAGGTTTAGTAATAACCGATTTATTAAAACTATTACAGCATAACATAATTTTATATAAAATTATAATTGATAGTGACAGGTTTCCACTACGATCGTTTAAGACATGGACAAATCTGAACGGATCCATTAGATTGAGCTAATTGTAATAGCAACCTTAACTATTATTGTCGATTTTGCTTGCTCAAGAAATATCCATTGGTGTCATCGATGATCGAGGTTTTCACCCAATTTAGGGTAATATTATTATTATAATTGTAAAAGTTTGTACTTACTTTTGGAAGGAGTTTTAACTTTAAGTAAGACCATTGATTACGGTCTTAAGATGGTACAATAAATTAATCTTGAATAATAATAGTTGACCTTGATAATATATGTGGAAGAAAATGGTTCGGGAAGAGGTCAATAAAAATCTCTTAGAATTGGAGAAATGTTTCTTAATTAGCCAACATTGGGACCTACTTTGCAGGTCTTCTTCAGGGCTGTAGCGGGGGGGGGGCGAGGAGGTGGGGTGCCCAATAGGTCCGTCACAAGCTCTAATCACATAACTGTCTAAAGACGTTGGCTAATTAATACACATTTCTCCAATTCTAAGAGAAATTTGTTGACCTCTACCCGGACCATTTACTTCCACATACAATAAATTAATTTTCATTCTGGAGAAAAATAAGTTCGGTCACGGAGTACCATAGCTCCATATACGATTGTCACTAATCATTGAATCCACAAAATATACCAGCGTTTCAAGTGTTTTGCAGGTTATTATATAACTTTTAAATACTTAGGGTCTTGGTAGACGGAAAATGGTTTATCACTTCTAATCTGAGACCTTTCATGGCATAATGATATGACGGATATTATACATATGATTTGTATTAAGTCGATATAGTCACCTGATAGATGGATCAACACACCTTTAAGTAGGAAGAGATATGTTCAAGGTCGACCCGTTCATTGTGTATATAGATTGAGTCTATAGATTAATAATATGCAGAACTGACAAGTAACATTTCTATAAGCGGTCATAGGAGAGGCTAATATCCTTTGTATTTCTAGAGTTCTTGACAACGAAGAATTATTATTGCATAGCCCAGCCATTATAATAACTTATGATACCTGTCCAAAACTAGGAAAAATTAAAGCACATTCTTTAATAGAATTGAAGTAACAAGATATACGTACCATAGATTTCCAGATATAACGTTTTTCATTTCTTTTTTTCAATTTTAGATAGCTTCATTGAATTAATTTTATTATTATAAGATTTACATGGTGCGGAGTAGTTCAGTGGTCTAGCTCTAAGCTGCTAAACCGAAGCTTCTAGGATCAAATCCAGCTATGGCAGATAAATTATTTAATCTGTTAACCGCCCTGGTTGGGCATAGTTTACCCCCTGGGGCTAGCCCAGCCTATATAAAATGGGTACCCTTAATTTTTATTATTATATTTAAGAAATCGTTGACCAGACATAGGCAATTTCTTAACATATCACACTATTATTCTTACTATTTCCTTGCTTACTGTTTCTGTAAGAAGTTTATTCATTTCCCACCTTTTATTATCATTTTAACGACTTTCATCCGGGTTCATCTTAACTCACTTTTTTATTTTAAGTACCTTTTCTGAACCACATTTGTTTGTCTTTTTACATTTAATTTTGTCTAATACCCATCAATTGTAACTTACTTATCGCACTTTTTATACGATTGTACATGTTAATTTAATATCTATTATTTTCTCCTTTCTCACCATGCCTTAGCAATTATTATATATTGTACTACATCTATCCTTTATACTATTTCATGAACATTATGTATACATCATCTTCCCCATTGGTAGTAATATGTATGTCTCACTTCTATTACTTATCATCATCATTTCTTATCAACATTTTCTTATTTATTACTATATCGATAATATTCTCATGTTCTCTCCCCTGCCCCATCTTTATTGTTCACCACTCAGATAACTGATACTATTGTATGTTCACTTTAATATTTATCCCATTTGAATTTATATCACCTTATTCTTTAATTTTTAGCACTTTCTGTTTTTTCTTATTGTATTCTATAGTATTTTTTTTGTTTTTGTTTTGTTTTCCTACCTTTGTATTTTAACATTTGTTTTTGCCATGCTTAACCTATCTTTAAATATTTTGTGATTTTAAATTGTCTGTATTTTGTATATTTAGCCCTGAAGAAGACCTACAGAGTGGGTCGAAACGTTGGCTATTGAATAAATATTCTTGATATTCAGAAAAACGTATTGACCTCTTCCCGGACCATTTTCTTCCGCAATTTCTTAACGCTTATTTGTTTATTTAATTTATCAATAAAAAATATTTGTCAAGATTTCATCCATTCAGGCATCATCAGGACAGAAATAGAATAATATAACAGGAAACAAATAAAAATAAAGCATATCCTAACCTCAAAATGCAGCAAGACATTAACTAGAGGAAACATCGCACCACCTCCAAGTCCCAAATGTAACTACCTCGCAAAATCTATATATGTAATTTCTCTAATTTTTTTAATGTATAGTATATAGAGTTAACAAATCTTTAATTTTACAATTTTAATAGTTTAATCATTCAAGTTGTTTTACTGACAGTAGTTAAGTATAGTTCGGAAGCTAATATTGGTATATGCGTATATATTTTATTTCAATGTCTTTTATCTCAGTTGACACTGATCTGTTGCCTTATAGATAAATATTATTGTATTTTATCGAGTAGTATAATAATTTCATGTGTAGATATGGAAAAAAATCGCAAGGTTTTTACATGATTCAAGACAGGACTATCAATAACGAACAAGAACTCATTTTAAAATTTATCGATTTTCCCAGAGTTTAGAAATGTATATTATTGATGACAATTATTATAATAAATTAAAAATTATATAAAATTATGATTTTAATAAGAATGGAGCATTTGAATTACATTTCCGTTAATAATTGAGTGCAGGGAAATTGTAATGTTTTTTAATATTATTTATTAACTTATTAATAAATATAAATAAACATAATATTTCTGTATTCAGGACTAATACATAATATGCTGGTCTAATCTCCAGATCTAATCCAGCGATGGGAAGAGATGTGAGCTACGGCTCGTGCTCAGCACCGCCTACCTCCTCAAGCTCCTGTTGAATACATTAGTTATTACTCCATCTGCTTCTAATAAATAAATTTTAATTATTATTATTGTTATAATAATAATTAAAATTTTAATAAACTAACATAAAGAGACCATTTTAGCCACAACAAAAAAACCCTACACGCACATGGAGTAAATTACAGATGCAATGAGAAAACGTAGAATTCAGTTCTATGGGCACCTTCTACGACTAGACCCGATCAGAATGATAAAAAAAGCATTCACGTATCTTGACAAGCTGAAGATGTCCTACAACTGGATTAAGGAAACTGAAAATTATCTTTGAAGGTCCTTCTTCACTTAGGCTGCAACTTGAGAATGCTTCGGAGTTTCAAGAAAAACCGAAGAGAAAAACGGGCGCAATTTGGACGGATGAGAGAAAGCAAAAACACGGTGAGAGAATGAAAGAAATATGGGAAAAAAAGAAAACTATAGTTGAAACAGATCTAGTCCATAATGAATCTACTTAAAGAACTGTAAATCATCTCGCTATGAACTAGGCTAACCTGCTACAAAATCGAAAAAAATCTTTTATCTAGGGAAGCTAGTACTTAGGTTTGAGTAAATCGAATTTTAGTAGGCTATATTTATAGCAGACAATAATTGGTACATTACAGTTATCGTTTCATAGGGCTGATACTTTCTAGCATAATTCATGTATTTTTAAATCCATACTAACTCATTACTTTATACACAATATTAATATTAAGGGTTGGTTTTTCTAACGCAATATCAACCATTACTGGGTTTATTTAGTGTAAATAATTATTAATGTAATAGGAATATCATTTGTATAATAGATATGGAGTTGTACCAAATACTTAATTGATTTTTATTTCCTGATTTCTTCACCTAAGTTTGCTTGTAAAACATAATTATAAGTATAATTTTATCTAAGTTCGATTTATTAAGGGCTACATCTATTTAAACTGTTGTTTGCTTTTATTTCATTCCCTCACTGTATTTTTGCTTTCTCTCCTGCGTTAAAATTCTACCCGTTTTTCTCTTTGGTCTTTCATGAAAGCCCGAAGCATTCTGAAGTTCCAGCCTAAGTGAAGAACGTCCTTCAATACCATCCGGAGAGACCTCTTTTTGTCAATCTGCACTGGTTCATTACATCTGTAATTTTCTCTAAGTGCGTGTAGAGTTCTTCGTTCTGATGAACGTCTAAAATGGTCTCAATTATAACGATGATTATAAGTTAAAACGATGTATCCTTAGACAAGATTGTAGACTTGCTTCAATCCATCCTGATCGTGCAACTTGAAAGATCTCTTCCAGAACGAGAACCAGGATCACAACAATCGAACACCCCAGAACTCGTCCTTGGTAAGCCAGAAGGTGCAACGATCTGCAGGAAGATCAAGACCACTGTTCTGGGCCTCCGGTAGCCATTATACGCCCACGACGTAGGAGTGCTGGCTACGTATTTGAATAATATACCTCTACTATGCATACCATTTGCATCGGGATAAAAATCATGGACTTATAATGTAGTTTAGCTATACCAGCTTAATTAATTCAACTTAGAGAACGGGTCTGGCTTTTTAAAGCCATGAAGTCAACGATGAAATATTTTAATTGCGCTGAATAATGAACAAGAAAGCAGTAAATAAATAAAATTATTCAGTTTTATAAACTTTTTTCTTCTGTAATTGAAAATCATTTAAATATTTTTCCAAAAAGAGCATATAATATCTAAAATTGTCTTCTATTACTCCAAAAATCTACTGGTAATTGTATATGTAAGAAAGGTAATAGTATATGTTATGGATTGTCTATCGGTATATTTTATCTAAAAGCTCAGCGCTGATTAACTTTTTACGAATTCTTTATAAGTATTCTCAGTTCTTTATAGGTCCTTAGCTTTCAGACGTCCTTCGTTTCTGCCTTTATCCGCCTATATTTCATTTTCAATTTCGTTTTTTCTTGTTGCCATAGTTCAAACTCATTCCTCCCTACACCAATATCACTAAAATTACTGATCTTTCTGCAACTAATCATATACTTGGCCTTCTCCGAGTTTACCTCGAGCCTTACTACATTACATGCATTCATCAAAGTTATTTTAACCTTATAGTTTCATGGTACTCCACAATTGGAACCATTTTTCTGACGAAGATGCCTTGTAATAGAACTTAAATACTCGTAGTATCAACGACCAAAAGTTTCAGAGAAAACGCCCCTTTCATTTTAATTTTTTTTAATGCTTAGATATACAAGAACCTTTCGAAAAGACCCAGTTAATGAAGGAGCACCCACTCGACTTCCTGATTCCCCGCGGGCCCACACCAATTTCTTCAAGACAACTTTTTAGGTTTGTGTGGGTGTCACTCGGGCCCTTAAAACCGAGTGTCGTGTTCAACCGGTTAGAACTGATCCTGCTACGTAATGGTAGATATTAAAAGGAAAAAAAATCAGAACACATTTGATTTGATTCAATTTTTTATGCAGGTCTCCATTCCGTTTCCTGAAATACTTAACGATTCAACTCTACACCTTATTATCTATATAATAAAAATGAATTGCCATTTCCTAGCTAACCACAAAACTCGAAAACGGCTCGACCAATTCTGCTAATTTTTTTTCACATTTTTTTAAGGCGCAAAGAAGGTTCTTGTGGAGAGAAATTGTTCATCTGGTTATCATAAAATTGTAATAACAGCTGATAAAATCCTGTAGTAAAACATGCAAGATTTTTCAATGCACCAACAATCGATGAAGTTGCCATTCAAATGGTTGGAGAAAATTTGGAAGCCCTTTGTTTTAGGGCAATAGGGCAGAACAACTTCTGCCGGGACAGCTAGTGTAAAATACAATTGTAAAAAAATCGAATAAACTAAAATAATCATAAGTATTTCTCTCACTTTCGGCAGTTATGTTACATACTTAGTCATTGTTTCTTGTTTATCTATTCCTGATGAAGACATACAACGTGCCCGAAACGTTGGATTCCAGTTCCTTAGGACTTGACATTTTATTTTTACCTCCACCTATACTATTTTTTCCTCCATAAGCAATAACTTTTTTATGTGTGCTCAATGCACTTGCAAGAAATAATTGCAGTATGGAAGACTTAAGTAAAGTGATTGCAAACCAGTTTCATGAAATTAAATTACTCGTTAGGTTAACCAATCTCTATTATATGAATAATTTTTATGGCCCCAAATTTAATGTAAAATAAAATATTAGAGGGAGTTTACTAAAAACTTTTTAATGTAATAGAGAGAAATTTATGGATATTAATATTATTTATATTTAAGTACTAGCTGACCCGTCGCGCGTTGCTGCGATAGGAAATGTTTAACAGTGTTGCACTAAATTTAAAAAAAAATCAGAAATAATTCATAGTAATTGTACTATCATTCACTCAACCTATATTTTTTTGTCGAGGAAAAGGAATTTTTTTTTAATTGTATTTTTAAAATTGTAAACGTTTCCCGTTAATTTGAAATTGGCGCCAAAAATGTTTTTTAAAATATTCAGTTGTTAAGTGAAAAATAACCTTTTAATTTAAAAAAAGAAAAAAAGGAATCTACGTTAATAATTGACAATGTTATGAAGAAAACGATTTTTTAAGTTTTATTTTTTTTAGGGTGAATTTTAATATTTGGAGTTAAAAATTTGGGAATCTTCATTATTTTGTATGGCAAATAAGATCCAATTTTTTTGTTCCAAATATCGCCTGGGGCATTTTTTATCTTATTATCCGGCTATACCCTTGGGATAGTGTATTCAGACCATACATTGCTTAATAAATTGGTTGTTAATATTTCCCAACATAATCGCTCTTAGGTTATCTTTAACTGCTTGATTTAGAAAAAATAAGTGAAGCTGAGATTTTGCAGAACATAATTCTTTGAATCGAAAATAACATTTATAATTTAATTCAAAATAATTTATATTTCTGATTGTTCGCGCCTCCACTTTTTCTTTCATTTATTTTCTTGAAAAAAAAGTGATCTCATCAAATAGAACTTCCGGTGTATCGTAAGTTAAAATGTACATAGAAGGCTATAAGGTGGAAGAATGTTACTTAGCAGAAATTTCTTCCCAATTTATCCCCAAATAATAAAGAGGTAGTTTAAATAAAACAGTATTGAGTGGTAGCATTTATATTTAAGAGTTTTAAAAACATTTGTAGCATAATGTACAGTTTCTCCTCTTGTTGTATCTAGCTGACCCGTCGCGCGTTGCTGCGATAGGAAATTCACTTGTAATATATTATTTTTCTTATTCACAATCATTTGTATATATAAAAATCAATTTTATTTATTTACTCAAGTGCTTTTGGATACACAATATTTTTTGTTTTTCCTTCTGGTGTGTAAACGAATAAATCTGAAGGTTTTCCGACGCGAGAGCTGGCCACATACAGTTGTCCGTGTGCAAAACATGGATGCTCCAAATCTAGACCACACACTTGTAGTTTCTCCCCTAGCGCTTTGTTGATGGTCATTCCAAAAGCGAGTCGAACGGGAAATTGTAAGCGCTTGAATTCAAATGGCATGTCTGTTGGAATCATAGGAATACGTAGTAACAGTACATCTTCACCCTTAAATTTCCCATTTAAAATTGTAGCTTCGATGACATTCTTCATCATCTTTTTAATTGCAAATCTCGTACCATTGCAAAGTCGTGGTGGATTGATGTTTCGGAGGAGAATGATAGGCACGCCAATTTTTAGTGTTAAAATGTGCGGTGGCATACCTGACAAATCAAGGGAATCCAAGAATTCGGTTGGGTACTGGACAATTTCGTCTTGATTAAACACAGTATCGATGGCCTTATACGTTGTTGCTTCACCTGGTATTCGATTCTGAATTGATGAAATTGACATCGTTATTCGTAGCTGCTAATATAGCACGTGAACTGAGCCACTGATGGTTTTTGTAATTCTGGGCGATATTTGGGGAAACCCCTCCAATTAATTCGTCTTTGGTTGATGTCATTTTACAAACGTTCGTTGGCAATGTGATACATTGTGTTGATTTGTCGATTGCCATCTTTCCACTCCCAATATCCAGCAATTGCCTTGCGAAAATGTTGGCTGATGCATCATTTTGCAATTGAACACGCATATTGGTGTTCAAATTTAATTTCTTAACATGTCACCACAAAATTTCACTTTAGAAACACCAGTGACTCATGCCCAGGAATGAGCAGTGCACTACCTGTTTTTGCTGGGATATAGTTCACGTATTCGCTCATATTGCAGCAGGTCACTATGCAATATATAACTTAATAGAATCTTGTTGATTTTTTAAATAAATTTATTTTATTTCATCTGTCTTTATGTTATTCAAGGATTTTCGATGCCAGAATCCTTTCGATAGAAAGGAATAGACAAAAAAATAGAAAAATGGAATATTGCGGTATGAAATATAATTCTGAATAATGCTGGTCGAAATAATTCTGGGAATAAGAAGATGGGTGTCTCCGTTACGGTCCGTCCCACTTTACATTTGTAAAATAAAAGTTGGTTACTAAAATTGTTTTTTATAATAGACAGAAAAGCTGTTAAAAAACTAAAAAAAAATTTCAGTACAAAAATACAATAGAGAAATTTTAATTGATAGTAAATAATTTTATAAAAGAAGGTCGAACTAACAAATGGCTAAGCCGCTTTAACGACCCCAGAAGTACTATTCGATTAACCTTTTCTGAAAAAGGAAACCCGTAAAGGCACGAGCCCCAATTACACGGAGCAAAGAGATATAGAGGAGGCAGTGGTGCCAACAGACACTCACACAAACAGAGATAATAGAGGCGCTGTAAACAAGTCTCCCCCCCCCCTTCCTGCCTTCCAATTTCTCAATAACAGGTTGGCTGCCCTGCCGCGATAAATTTAGAGCAACTGGATCTGCCGCTCCTAGCGACCTCTGCTTCCGGCCGGCTACCTCGCTCCGAGATTTATCTACCTTCCAATATTTAAGTGGCCTCTGAAAATACAGGTGCATTTTTTGGATCGCAGAGATTCAAACATAAATTAATAAATATATATTTTATATTTACTTTTATAATAAAGTTCTTGAGATGCAGTCAATAATTATGTAGCAAAACCAAATATACGGATAAATAAGAGTTAAACTGAAATGTCGTGTATGAAATCACGTGTAAAAATATCTGCTTACTAATTCGGAACATTGATGACAAACAGTGTAACATCATGAATATAATTACACTTACATAATAAAAAACCCAAATAAATCAGACCATATCTGATCTTACAAGGGATGGATGTAGTACAACTTACTTGTATATCTATTCGTCAGTTCAATTTATGCAGTTGCATTGCATTTTTAATATCTGTACTCTGGAGGTAAAGGACATCATATCAAATTTTGTATTTGTTCCGAATATCCAATTTTTATTACTTTTAACTATTAAAATTTGTTTCTCCGTTACTTAAAATAAAATAGAAACAGATTAAAAAGAAGTGCTCATATTGTTATTGGCATTGACAAGTAAACAATTTAGGGCATGAATAAGAAAAGAATAAATTCTCAAAATGCTGCCTAAAGATAGTTATATATATGTTGAAGGAATATTAAGAATCTCAAGTACTAATATATTATACCTTTTTAAATTTAGAGCTAAATAATTGAAGACCGAAATGGGAAGATGAAATCCTTAATTGGAGTAAAAAATTTGGATGGAACTGATTTTCACCATGGAACAAATACCATTTCATTCACACGAGGTATAAGTCTCGATACTTTTTGGAGCCCAGATTAAACAAGGGATGGTTAACTAAAAATAAAATAAACATTATTTATTATGACATATGTCCTAAAAGAGGATGTAACACTTCTATAAAATCTCAGTGTATTTACTATAATTTTCTGTTGAGTTGAGCATACGCCCGTCCTGCATTTCTTCCTACAGCGTACAGGTAGTAGTTGATTATTCTCTGTTTTAATTAAATAAAAACCAACTGATTGATAGCATCGCATCTGGTGTAGTGGTTAGTATAACAAGGTACTATCCCAACTGCAGCAGGTTAGCAGCCCGGGAGGTAGCCTTACAAACTTTGGTTATGCCGTCCTTCCGAAGAGACATAATGTAGGGTTCCCAAGCATGTGCGGTCTCAGAGATCCTTATTCTAATTATACCTGGATTAAAAAAAATTATGATTCCCATAGTATCGTCCGATTAGCCATAGCAGCATAAAGTGATGTTAAAAGAATAAACAATTTATGATTAAAGATTAATAATTAACAAAAAGAATTTTTCTCTATTTATCTTTGTATCTTTCGCTCTCGATGTGAAAATAGTTGTGATATTTCAATTTCATTAAAAGATTTAAGAAGTAAAAATGTATTAAGTTATTAACAAAATGTTCGATAACATCTGGTTCACATATATCAACGGATTTAAAAACGCACTTTTTAAAAATCTGTCCATCCAATTTCCAGCAGACATAAAATGTGAGACTATCCCCTTATGCAAATGTTATTTTTCGAAATGGGGCCGTAAACGTTTCGGAATATTTTTGTGGAAGCCATTGCCGAAAAAGCAGGAGTCCTGTGGCTGCCGTGAAGAGATATCGGCGATGAAAGAGGAGATAAGGAGACGGACCCGGGAGCGGACTTATGTAAATGTGGGAGGGCGTGGCCTGCCACTAATTGGCTACCTCCAGGATAGCGGCCCCACTAAATCTGATCCTTAAGGACCTCGCAGGACCTCTTTTTATTCATTTTTTTTCCTTCTTCCTTCGACCGGAGCAGGAATATCTCGGGGTCACTTTTGGACCTTGTCAATTAGTAGAGAATTATTATATACATCCTCTTTTGACCGGACCCGTTCTGACCTTTCCTGCCGCTGGAATTTCTCGTCTTTCTCACCCACTCTTCTCTCGATAAGTTGTGAAATCTCAGGTCGAAACTCACATTATAATAAATTTACTCAAGACGAGGCTAAATTATCCCAATCGTATAATCCTGTTTTCGGATCAAATATATTCGAAAATCCGAACTTCACGCTTTAGAAAGTCTCCGCTTTTCGCACCCTCTTAAGAAACTCTAAGTAAGAAAAAAACTCTACCACTACAACCCATGGAATTTCTTGAGTTCAGTACATGGTCTAGACTGTACTATTTCAAGGATAGCCGTTGATCAGGGAGGTAAGTTGTCCTAAATCACGCTTAACCGTTAGATTTTCCCCCTTATTTTATAGAGGCTAGAAGAGCACCAGGAGGGTCTTAGATCCCATAGGATCCATCTCTGACCACTAACAGATTAGTAATAAGAGTCTGCCATCAAACGGGATTTGATCCCAGAACCTTCGGCACGGCAGCTCAGCGCTCTACCATTGGGCTACTGCGCTGCCTATAAGAAGTAAAAATGTCTTGTATATTAAAAAAGAGGTTATTTTTCTTATTAGATCAGTTATTAACAACGACAGCAGATCAATACTCCCGAATTTTCCCATATTTTCTTCTTATCACCTTCTTCATCGCAGTGAATAAGAAATTTCTTGTACCTAAGCAAGCGGAATCGTGTCATTCTCGTAGTGCATCAGTTGCTAAGTCTGGCCTTGGCTTGAAGTGGAGTTATTCCTTAAAGTATAAGTCCAATTCAAGCCAAATGGAGGCATGAGTTTACTTCCCTCAAGACAATGAAATCATTCCGGACAAATTTCGTCTTAGCTACTTATTATATACTTTTGATATCTACAATGTATAAAAAGAAATCTTGAACTGACTGAAACTCGAGAATCACGAATATATATATATATATATACATATAATATGAAATGTAGTAGTATTACATTATATTATATAGTAAACATATAATATTATTATACGATTTGTTATATATTACGACGGGATAAGGAAGGAGTCCTTACGAGGCGATAACATATTGGCCTAATGGAGTGACAGCATTTATTAGAAGTTGGAGCCGTGGGAGGGCCGCAGTCAATTCGGTCGACGGCTACTTGCAATTAGCATATCGATAAATCGAGTCGAACCTATTCCCGCCTCTTACGCAAGGTTCGATGTATCGATATATGAATATGTAAGGCTAGGATGACAATGAATAATATATTGATGGCACCCGGCACAGGATCCTCGCCATAAATCTCTTCGCGACTGCCTATAAAGTTTTTATTGCTCCTCCTTGTACACACCTCATTCTTATTTATTGCACAATTTATAAGTATGTGTTGTCAGGCAGAAGAAGGCACGTGCAATAGTCCAATAAGTTAATAAGAACTTGGATGTATGGGTAACCACAATTTCAAAGAAGACTGTTACCAAGGATTCATAATAATTTTTTTTAAATTTTTTTTTGGCCGAATTCCATTGGAATGATTTTACAAAACATTATATATGAGCTTTAGTTTCTTAAAGTAAAATACAGATATTTAGATTAAATATTAAAATTAAAAAAATTTAAAACCACTTCATCTCAAGAGCGTAGCACAAACGACTCTGAAGATTTTAATGAGTTACTTAAAGTCTTTTCCTTAATACCATTTAAAATTCTTTACATGAACTACATAATTTATATATTTTGTAATTTATTCAAATCTATATAATTTATGCATCCTAATAACCTCTAATTTACTACTGTGTTATAATTTCATTGTATGTAATGAGTTTTTTACAGCAGTGCTGTTAATTTGATCAATCAATTAATTTGTCAAATCTATCCAATAAGTAAATTTATAATAGACTTAGTTATATTCATAATGATATTTATATTTGCGAAGAAATTGAAAATAATATACTTTCCAAATATACTGAATTATATTTTATCTAATAGTTGCTGGTTTCATTTAAACAAAATCATTATAAAATTAGAACATTATTAGTAATAAATAAAAGTATCTATTGATCTTTACCAATTCGGACCATTTTTCATAAAGTAATGAAATAGCATTATTCCGCATCTCTAAGTACGAAAAACTCATCTCAGAGAAAATTCGACTTAACCACTTATATTAGCCGGGGCTGTAGATTTCATCTGCATAAGTTCCACCTCCACAGGTGTTGGCATAGAAACAGTATCTTTTATGGGTTCGATCGCTATAGTTTTCGACCCTTAAAAACTACTCTATTAATTATTTCTTTTTTTTTTTTTTTATTTCTTTTTTTTTGGATAATAATAGTTGACCTTATATATATGAGAAAGAAAAAGGTCCGGATGAAGGTAAAAAAAATTTCTGTTCAGACAGAACTTTGTTGACTGTCAGTCAGTGAAACCTAGACTCCATAACAAGGACTGAAGAAGGCCTGCAATATGACTCGAAACGTTGGGTTTCCAATAAATAGTTCTCCCTACTTAATAGAATTTTTTTGGGTGGAGGTATCCCGGACCATTTTATTCCTCTTATTAATTATTTCATATTAGAGGTTCTGAATATTATGTAATAAATAGCAAATATTTTAAAGCACATACAGCACAGCTATGTGTATCAGACAAAAAAAAAAAAAAAAATATATATATATATATATATATATATATATATATATACATATATATATATAGAGAGAGAGAGAGAGAGAGAAAGAGAAAGAGAACACTATTACTTGATGATTTTCTTGAAGTTTGATCCAGTTCTGATATGGAACAGATATCAATTTCGGACGAGAAAGAAATCAGATTTAAATCATCCTAGTTTCTTAACATGCGATTACCACAGGCCCAACTAATACAAAATAACTGACGTCACTGGATACCTAACTGGTTAGAATTCTATTTACACCTGGCTCCTTGGTAAGGCCGTATCAAACTTGACTGACCTCAGGGATTAAATGTTTGATCCAGTTTGGGACAGCCTTGACGTGGAGATACGCCCGAAGGTCTTCTAGAACGGCCGATCCAGGAGTTCTGATCCCCTGTCTCTTCAGATGAAGGGTTTGCTCCCGTGGGCTGGAGGAATTATAATAAGATGGACAAGGTGTGCGAGCAGGTTCTTCGATGGAAGATAAAGGGATGGAGTTCTCGTTTAGTAATTGTTTATATTTATCGAACGTTTCGTAAAATGAGTACTTCTTCTTCTCGTAATTTTCTGTACTTCTTCTCAATTGGTTTCTTCGAAACATGATTTTCCCATTTAACAACATAAAACAGATGTACCGTAATAGCATATTAGGGTAATCGGACTGTTTTTAGGCATTCTATGATGTTCAATTCAGGATATGCGCGGCCCCGTGTAAGTACTGGGTAAGTATCTTGTTAAATAGATAAGAGGTATATTTGTAGCTTTATTCTATCATACTAGGTTTATTTATGAAACATATATACACATTGGATGACTATATATTTTTTATTCTAGTGTATCTTAAGTTTTTACATATTTATTTATTTAATAGTTAAAACCGAGGTTAATAAGTAGTCAATAATAGTAATAATAAGGAATAACGAACCCAAAGGTTCAATGCCGATACCACCAATCTAAAAATCCGCTAGATCATTCTTATCCCAATCCTCCCACCCACGCTTCGGTTTACCCCTCAGACACTTCCCACAACGCTTATTAACTTGTTAGGATTTAGTTCGTTGATAAGCCCAGCAACTTTTTCAAGCACACCTAATGTGATACTTTCAATAATCTTAACCGGGTGCATGGAATTAGTAATCAAGGTTAAGTGAAAATTTGCTGGATACTTTATGTGAACAGTGAGTGGATTAAATAATCAAATATTTTTTTAAAAAACTATTACCGAGTTTTCCCAGAGCAACCAAAATTAAATGTTCACAAGTCTGGCCCGAAACGTGTGCTTATTTATTCCACATATGCAATAAGTAGTCGACCATTTAACACCAATATATATATAATTTTCAGATAGTGCATTTAGATATCATACCCTCTTATTATGATTTCCATGGAATATCAAATAACCTTACTGAAGTAAGTAAACAAATCCCAAACACTTTTTGAGACCTGCTAGTTGACAATACAATATGTCGGTCATTATGATATCTACACTGCCTCTGCTTGTTCTTACATTGTTTTCTACTACTCCTGTTTCTCGGAAAATAGTATTGTGGGTACATCTAAATATGAGTATTTTAGGTAAACTGGTGAAGAGTATTAAAAACTATTCGGAAGAAAAGTTAACTAAGAAAGACGAAACGAAAGGTCTTGCGTGAATTTAGGAGTACAATCGGCGCATGATGTCATGATAGAGCGGCGATTATAATGGTTTGGACAAGTCTTCAAAATGGAACATACCCGAATGGCCAAGTTTTATGAATTAGCCAAAACAGATAACAGATGTCTCATGGCTGACCAAGGAGTATGTAATCGGACTACATTGGATACTGGGAGCAGCAAGAGGATGTACCAACCCGGAAGAGCGAAGACTTGCAAGGGATAGAGCCCGGTGTACTAGTGAACTTAAGCTGCGTATCCATGACTAACGAGACACGGGAGTCAGAGGAAGCTATTGGTATTAGAACTTGTCACAAATCTTTATACTATTTTCATTTTTTTTTCCATGTTTTGAAATAAATATCAAATAACTCAAGAGTGGGAGCTCGCTTTGTAGAGCGCAGTCACTGTGTGTTGCCAACCTGGGATGTTCTGTGGCACTTAAATTAATTATTCTGTCAAAGCCTTTGTTACGCCCGGTAGGGTCACAGCTCTCCTGGGGTTCACCCAATCTCAACAAAGTGGGTACCCTTAATTGATTGGAAAAGTTGAGTCTGATCTCGTCCAATTCACCTTCCAGCTCAACAGTTCGTTTTTTGTCAATTACGCTTTAACGAGGTCAAAGATTGAATAGAACATGAGGGCTTAGACAAGTTATATAAGAGACAGACTACGGACGGTGAGGTTGGACAGGTCGCCGACCCGGCTTATAATTAGTGTGTATTCCAGCGGGCTTATCTCTAGTCCAGGGCCTCCTTATAGAGGGCGTTGGGGAGGGTCGACGGTCAGCACGGCTGGTCCATCCATCAGGATACCATTAGCGGCCGCGGCGCCTGCGCCCTCATTACCTCTAGTAACTGCACCAAAGCTCTAATATAGTCGGCCATTTTGTTTTTAATTACTCACCCGGGTGATCTCTCTTTCCTGAAATCGTTTGGAGTGATTAAACGTCAAGGATTTATGATACAAAAAGAGTATGGAGTTGATTACTCTTCTTAGCTACAAAGATGGATTAAAATGTTTTCATTTATTTAGGCAATGTATAATAGACAAGTTTACAGTTTTAAAACTTATTAATAATGGCCTTTAAAAACTTGAAATACAAGAAAAAAAATATGATAGTGTACCACACAAACTGCCTAAGAATTCTTTTAAGATGATTCTGAAAAATTGGCAGGTAAAATGGTCCATTTTTATTAATAAGGAAAAGAACCACTGCAAATAAATCCCTAGTTATGGAGCTCTTCGGAGGGGAAGTAAAATAGGGTTTAATAGGGGAGCCTGTGAGGTGTCATTTACTCAGTAAAGGTCCCTATCTTAATTAAACCTGGTTAGGCAGAATTAAGGACTTCCACTGTAGCATCGTCCGATTAGCCGTAGCAGCATTAAAAAAAACTGCAAGGAATGCTGCATTCTCCCATTTAGTATATAAATTACAGATGCTGAAATATTGGTTGAGGAAATGTGGCAAAAGTACAGTACTAAGAAACCATGAAAGGTTTTTGGGTTCAGTGCATTGTACTGCTAATAATCCAACGGTTGGTCCTCTCAATTAAGGCTGCCCATTTTAAAGGAGGGTCTCAAGATCCTTCTCAGTCGTTTCTCAACTACTTACAGAATAAGCTTTGTATATGCCAAAGCCGGTCTCAAACTCAGGACTTTATTTCGGCTTAAAGAGATCTACAGCCCTAGGTACAAGTTTACTCCGCCGTCTTCTCATAGTCAGAAAAAGGATTTTTCTCTCGTATATTTATATCGTACATGATCAATCGATATAAATAGCACAATGGGAGGAAGATTTCTATTTTCTATTCAGAAAAATAAGTACAGAATACGATAATTACACTTAACGTGATTTATTGCAAATCTAATCATGTGTCTGGATAGGTGAGTCCATAAACCAAAAAATAGAGAAGGTGAGTAAAGTGTACCAGTTTTGGTACTTGGGATCCATAATTCAAAGTTACAGAAATCGAAAAAATAAGACAATGCGAATGCTTAATTTTCAACAAAAACTTATCGTGGGGGAGAAAATGGTCTGTTTATTATTTTAAATAATATACAACTATGTATTAAAAACACAGCTCATAGCACAACTGTTTCCGTAGTGTAGTGGTTATCACGTGTGCTTCACACGCACAAGGTCCCCGGTTCGATCCCGGGCGGAAACAAGTAATTTTTTTATCTCTTATAAACGATTACCTACTATTTATTATTTTATTTTGTCATTCCCCCGGATCATTTCCTCTTCTATAATATATATACGAATTATAGAGGCAATAAAAGGAGGTTCCTGAGAAGAGTTAAGGGCTGAAAAAAGAGAGATCCGATAAGAAATGAGAATTTCATTATTTTAATGGAAAAAATTAAGTCAGAAAAAATACATCGATTTTTAAATCGAGTGATTGCATCGTGAAGATTATGATGGGCTTGTAAAGTTCTTGGGTCGAGTAAAGACCGAATTCCTAAAATGTTAATAAGCGCTGTGCCGACTGGGAAGGGCCTGAGGGGTAGACTGAGACGTAGGTGGGAAGATTTCGTTAGGAGTAATCTGACGGATTTGGGTTTCTGTAGTCAGTGGTTTGTAATCAGAGATTGGTGGTATCGGCATCGTGCCTCCGTGTTCATTTATTATTATTATTACAGAAAAAAATAAATTAAAACTGCACCACTACAACCCATAAAGGGTCTTTGGTTCTGTACGTGTTAGAGAATGTACTGTTTCTTGGTCAACAGTTGTGAAGGAAAGTGATTTGCCCTTGATCACTTTCTACCGTCAGAGTATTCCCCTTTTTTTGGTCACCCACTTCATAGAGGTTTGGTGGGTCACTGGAGGGTCCCATATCCCAATGAATCCATCCTTGGTTGTTATCAGATAAAACCTGCACAGCCAGGCTTGAACCCGGGGCCCTCGGCACAGCAGCTCAGCCCTCTACCACTGAATAATTCCGCTTCCTATTATTATTACAAAGCTGTAACTACAATTGTAAATAGTTGACTTCTATTCCTTCCTTTCCGGATCTTGGTTACCTCCATCTTTGAATGTCAAGCTGGTATGAGTCCTCGACTTCCTTCTCGATAGTCTTTCTTCCTCTTATATGCCTTACAGCAAGCGCACAGTACACCCGTGTGAATATTTCCATACAGGAATCTCATTAGGTTTTCCTTTAAGGGCAATAATTAGCCCTGAAAAAAACCGTATAACACTTTCATACGTTGATTGTTTTTTTTAACTCTATGGTTTATTTCATTTATCGAAAAAAAAAAACTAGAAATGATTCTCGTAAATTCTAGGAACTCCAAAAAAGTTTAGGAATTAGTCATAACTGATATGATGAAGGTCGTATCTAAAAGCAATGATAATTTTCGTAGAACAAAATGAAAATGTCATATTGGAATTCATTCAAGACAACATTTTTTTCTTTTGGTCTTCGGTCTAATTTAATCCGTAACAAAATCAAAACGGGGAAATATCTACCCAAATTTAAATTTTAAATTATATGATCAGACATCGGGCGCTTCGTCATTGATTTCAAACTCTATATTTGAATATGTGGGAAGAATTGCTGAATCGGCCCCAAAGAGACCGGTTTTCGAAATACGGTTAGTCTGTCACTGAAATAAGGAAATCGTGATTTTTATGCTTGGGCGTTAATCAATCATAAAATTATTCAATATTTGTTTTCCTTATTTATTACTTAATTTTGCAATTTATATATAATTATATGTTAAAAAAAAAAACAGGTTCGTAAAATTGGGAGGGAAAAGGATATTTTGAATTAAAAGATTAATTAAAAGATCTCAAAAAATTTGATGTCACAATTAAAAGATTTTTTTTTATTATTACAACTCAAGATTTTTAATTAAAAATATTTCATATTGAGGTTCTATACATAACCTAAAAAAATCAATAATATAATAATCTAACATAGCCTAATAATGGTGGATTATCTAAGCCTGTGACCTATTAATTGTGATTATTGGTCCTTGTATCTTCCGAAGGATTTTATCTTCTGAACTTCTACCTCTACAACTTAGGTTCAGTCCATAGTAGAGACTGTATTGTTCCAGGTGTACCAGGTATATTATAGAAAAAGAGCCTACAGATCCCTTAGGATCCATATATAATCCATTATAAACATATATAACAGATTAACTAATGTATCTGTCAGCAGGATCCTTACATGGGATCTTCAGGAGAGCAACTCAAAGCTCTGCTACTCAGCTATACTGCTCTCATTTTCTTTTATATTAGAAATAATTCTTCACTAGAAAACAATTGAAAACATTCTGAGAATAAGCCTTGAGGTAGAAACACTGTTTCATTGCGTCTCAGTTTTAGCTTATTTTTTTTTTCTTTTAGTTTCATCCAACTTTGGGGTACTTAAAATCAATCATAGGTGAATATTCTGTGCATGTGCCTTTCTCTACACCCAGTATCCTTTCTTCCTTTCCGGTCTCCTACTCCTTTCCTTATGGGAGATTTTGATCGTTCTCGCCTCAAATCTCATCCTGTCTCGAATTATGCTCCTACCAGTTCCATCCCTTAGCAAATCGACCGTAACACCGAGCTCTCGTATGTCCCTCTTTGCTTCCTTATGCCAGTTCGGTTAAGTTTATTTATTTCCAAGGAATTCAAACATTATTTTTGTTAAGATTAATTGCATTCATTCGGAGGACATGTCCATAGAAATAAACACTTCTTATCCTCACTGTGTCGATAATTCTTTCTGTTGCTTTGTAAAGGGTCTCATTTCGTATGTATACTACTTGTGTGTCGTTGGAGAATTTAGGGCCTAAACTTTTTCTCAATATCTTCCGTTTATAAGTCCATCATACTGGTTATTGGTAGTAACCGATCCTAGTATACAGTAGCCTACCTTAATAGAATCTATCTATCTTGAAAATAATGAGAAAATAATACGTGCGCATAACGATCTAGAAGGCGAAATCATGACAGCATATTACAAAGAGAAAGTCTCACATTAGAAATACAAACAAGAAACGAGAAGACAATTTAATAAGAGCGGAAAGATGGCTATGGCGATATCGTGGAGTGGACATCTCACTCGGTGCGACCTAGATAATCACTCATTCGTCGAGAATAAATAAAATAACAACTTATCCTGCCTTCTCGATTTCGCTATTGCGTCAACCCTTCAACTTTTCTGAATACGCTTAGGCTACAAGACGTTTTGATATTCGGTTAAGGACATTGCATTAAAAAAACTCAACCTATGCCTGTCCATTCTCATCTTCTACCTCATTGAATTTTAATAGCTCATTACAAATACCGAAGTTAGATTATAAAAATAACAGTACTCGAAATTATTATTAAAATCTAGCGTTTTAATAATCATTAAGCCGGTATAAGAGCAGTGGTTATAATACTTGATTTTTTTTTGTAATGAACTGATTTAACAGCGATTTCATAGCGAGTACTAGTTACCAATAATTTATTTCAAGTAAGTTCTCAATAATAATTAAAATAAATATATTTAATATAAATTATCGCTTTCAAACATACCAGTGGCAAAGAAGAAACCAAAAATTAAAGAAATGATAGACCAATGAGAAGGTCCGCCCAATCAGGTATCGCCCTCGGACCCAAAAAGATGTGAATACCGTTGTATAAAAGGACATTTTCAGTCTCGGATTAGCCCTGAGGAAGCTAGCGAAGCGTCGGCAAAGAATTTGACGACACGGTTGGAACCAGAAGGATATTGGCGGTGGCAATTTAAAAGAGTATTTAAATAATATATTCTCCAATGCTGTTGTCCCCACCTTTATATTCGAAATCTAAAGGCCAGTCTCTGTGTAAGTGAACAGCACACCTTAAAAAAAAATATCAAACAGCAAGTACGAATATAAGATTGTCATACTTGAAACAAAGCACTTATTTTCTGACAATATGATCTTGACGTTCAAACGACTTGCCGGAATTGTCTTGCTCCGAAATTTTGAAAAAAACCCATCTTCTTAAAGCCCTCTACTTCTTTTTTTTGATAATGGATCATTTCATTTGTTTTCGGCGAATTCATAGATAGTGATTTATACAGAATATAATGATATAGCTGTTAATAACAGTATTTTAACAAAAAAAAAGTTAAATCAATAGTATCAGTATTAGTAAAGATTAAAAAGTAGCTGTATCACTACAACTCATGAAGGTTGTTGGTAGAGACTGGATTGTTATTATGACAACGTTTTTACAAGGAGGGGATTTGTCCAAGATCACGTCCAACCACCAGATTTCCACCCAGTTAAGAGTATCCACTTTCAAGCTGAGTGAGCCCGAGGAGGGTCCGCAGAGATCCCCGAGGGCCCATCAATTTCTGTTAATAAAGATAAAAAATTTAAATAATCCTTTTATGTTATATTTAAATTCAGGCTAAGCTAGTAAATGCGTGTTTAAAAAAATCAACAGTTGAAACTGAATTGATACCCATTGTCAAATGTTTTTATTTATGAAACTCGATGCGAAGAACTGTCAAAGAGCTGCTTGAGAAAAAAACAGAAACGCTTAAGCTAACTATTACAGAAAGAAAAGAAGAGATTTCAGTTATAAAATGAGTCATTTGACAAACTGGTGGAACGATTTTCTTCTTTTTGCGGCTAAATGAGGCCGTAATCGTTCCTTGTAACCGTTCTTTGCCTCCTAGTCTCAGTCCTTTCGTTAATCGAGCATTTTCAGAAAATAGAGCAATTCCCTACGTTCTTGTCTGAGCTTATTTCCTATCAGAGGTTTATTTCAATATCAAGTTATTCATCGATTAATTTAACAAGGTAGTTTAATAAGTACTGAAAACTTTCGCTAAGCAGATATATAATTTTATATAAAATAAATAATTTTAATTATTTTCGGCATCAATGCGAAGTCGAGATAAATGAATTATCTATTGAAGGTTAACTATAAAAACAAACTGCGGACCAACTCCCAATGATGCAAATGTTCAATTAATTGTACTACTCGTAGCCCAAATTGTATAAGTTGAGGGATTATTTATAGGGATAAGGATAACAAAAGGGAGTCCGAAAATAAATAAATTTCTCGATTGCGATTCTCACTTCACTGAGAACAAGGTAGTAAAAAAAAACAAGACAACTATAAGCTATGTTTGCAACTTTTATAGCTAGCGGAGCATTATGTAGTCAACCGTAACAATATAGGCATTAAATTATTTATTATTACACTCTGGTGTTGTATGCCATTATTACTATTATTACATTTAAAGTGATAGGATTTATTTCTAGTAATTATGCCGTATTGTCATGGATTGACAGTTATTTGAATAAATAATGAATGAATCTGATTTTTGCCTATTCCTCCTGTACTTTTTGGCTTTTTTAAAAAGCTGGTTTGATATTACATTAGGCTTTGGTTGGGAGTATTTTGGACCTGTAATACTTCTTATGTACAACTGTATTCTTGATATATTCTTTTTAGGAGCGTGAAAGAACTGTTTCAAAGTTCATTAAAAATCATGTCAAACCTATTATACCTTTTATGTTATTGTAGATTGTTTTTGAGCCTTTTAGATGAATTTATATGAATTTTATTTCCGCTATCGATTCTTAAACAATCACTATAGATCGAAAAGCAAAATTGTTATTTTTCACATTCGATGCTTTGTATTTGTACCGAAGATACGTTCAATATGAAACTTAGGCCTCGTAGTCTGTTCTTACTTCATGTACAATAGTTCCTATGTATACATGCAATCTTTCGGTTTTTGAAGTTTTTACAAAAATATTGAATTAAAAAAAAGAATAAATAATTGTATTTATATAAATATAATTTTGTAGCAAATTAAATGTGGATTTTCATTTTCGCACCTTCTATATTTTCTAAGTTTACTTTCCATATGATGTTTTATTATATAGGTTTAGGCTGTTTAAACATATATGAGTTCAGAGAGGAGCGGATTAGCTCAGTGAGAAGAGCCTTATATTGCTAAGCTGAAGATCCCGTATATTCAATAAAATATTTTATGTTATAACAGCCATAGATGGAATCTGTAGACATTCCTGATGCTCACACAGTCTCTGTGAAGTGAGTACCCTTAATCGGGGGGGGGGGGGAATTTGGTGTTCATAATTCACCTCCCTGAAAAACTGTTGTCTTAGAAACAGTGCAATTTATTGAACCCTTCTTCTTTAAGGTTCTTAATTAAGGTTCTTACCTTTATGGGTTGTAGTGGTACACTTTTTTTTTGTTAATAGTTCAGAATTCCGAATTAAAATTGTAATTTTAAAAATATTATTTTCACTGTTTTAAATAACACGGGTATTACATTTTTTCACCTTTCAGGAAAACTAAAGCTCATTTAAATCCGTTTCTTAAATAAATATTTATAACCATATTCTGGCTGAAATGTCAAAGTTAAATACATAATTAATTTTTTTCTTTATTTCTTAGGTATTTATTTTCTAACAGTTTTATTAATCCTGTTGGTTAAGACACACACAGTGGCAGAAATTAATTGACCTGTCATAAAAGTAGCGCGTAGGCGATTTACGTGCCCTGCCTGCTGGCTCCTTGAACTGATTTAAATAGAAATACATTATAATTGCAGCTCTCATGAGATATAATAATCTATCATTGTGCCATACTTGTAGGATTGGCCCGTGCCTATCAGCTACTCCTTAACATATCTTAGCTAATAATATATCCAGTGATAGGATAGGGTTTCATTTCAAAACATGCAATATCAATCCCAGATGGTTGGACTTATATAAATAGTTTATTGAGCCTTAACTCTAAAATAACTGATAAGTCAACTTTTCGCAAGGCAAGCACCATAGGGACATACAAAAACAAAAAACAGAATCAGATCAATAAAGATCAAATGCGGCACATCTCAAATCAAGTTTCTAAACAAACTCATCAAGCGTGAACAGTAAAACCCACCAAGGCGAGTCATTACATACTTATTTTTTATTATCATTAAAAAGAGTTATACCAATAAGGTAAATTAATAATTTAAAACAAAATTGTTATTGAAATTCACAATTGTATCATAATAATACAACTAGTAATACGATGAATTGGTATATTATAGCATGGATAAAAGCAAGTAGAAAAACTATCCGGTGATAGTACTCAAAATTAGTAAATTTAAACTTTAAATTAGGATGCTATAGAAAAATTCCCAAAAAACAAACCCTTAAAATCTAAAATACTGGAAAAACCAACCAGTCCACGTTTCACCAATTGAGGCACAATCAGGACTCACACTAAAAGAAAAATCACACCAAAGAAGATAAAGTCCTTCACATCTCACATCGACAGACTCGTTAAATAAAGATAGAAACCTTGCTCCAACGTAAACTGGTTGTTTTGTTTTTTAGTATTTTAGAGACTCAAGGCTTTGAATTTTAGGACTTTTCCTTTTTTTATTACTTATTCTTTTTATTTATTATATACGTATTATTTTGTACTTAATATTGATATTTTATATTTTAGCTGTGGGCAGATTGGCGACTTCCGAGAATAGAGATCACATTAGTGAGTGGATATCAGTAAACACCGATTGGCTCTGGTTTTTTTATCATTGGTGATCTATTTCTATGAAAGCCTGGTGGCTCGTACATAAGATGATTATGTGTCTGTGCTCTCTATTGAACAGTTTAAGTTTTTTGTCTGTGTGATGAGTTTAGAGGGTCCTCAAAATATTTTATGATATATTATATACCTGTATATATACATTGCAGAATTGACTAGTGATTAAAGTATTAGCGGCAGCACAGATAAATTACACACTATAAATTATAATGAAGATAGAAGAGAGAGACCACGGCAAACGATTCGTTAACTGATAAATAGCACTTACCTGGACCCAGCTCTCCCAGGTGCTAATGGAAACAGAGGTTTATTTAATTATAAAAAAATCGAGGTAGGTATACATATATATATATATATATATATATATATATATATATATATATATATATATATAGAGAGAGAGAGAGAGAGAGAGAGAGAGAGAGAGAGAGAGTTTGGATTTAAAAAGTCTAGTCACTATGATCTGATGTATCTTGACTACAGCTAAATCTTCAATTATACAAGTACACTAAGAAATATAAGAAATGCGATTTAAACGATAAGGACATGACTCAGGCGTCATAAAAAGTAAGACTGACGTGATAAGAACCTGAGGTAGCAGATATTCAGAGGAGACCATGATTCAGCCGCGACACCCTGTAGATAGGGACAGCGCAGCGGCATTAGGAACAGATCCTCGAGAGAGATATCTCAGAAATTTACACCATCCTCAACCGGAGAGATAGCCAGCCAGTCCCCATTTCCAAATATCTTACTTATGCGACCCACAATCTCCTACGACTCATTAAATCTAGTCGGGTTGGGAAAGTAGTCCTCATCCTCTGGTTTTTAGGCATTTCGTTCAGGCCCTGATCCATCTCAGATTACTCCTCGGGATCCGTGCTCATCCTGGCCATTACACGGCGATTCTCCGCCAGGAAGTTCTGTATGTTGGGGAGGGGGGCGATTTCACTTAATTTGTTGAAGCAGAAGAGGAACATGAGAGGTGTAATCTGATCTTCAGAAGTAGACCAGTGAATCCCATCCTTCTGCCAACTCTTGTCTTAAACACTGCGTCTCCTTTCTAATATATCATTGTAAATGTACAGTTACAGGAAATTATGAGAAGAGACACGGATCTACGAGAATTTATTTTTAAAAAGTACAATATTTTGGAAAGTATGCTAAGAAAAAAAATTAACTCAGGAATGTTTCATTTCAGTATCTCAACTTGTAAAGCTCTCTTGTTTTTTGTTTATACGTTTAACGTCACTTTATCCTGCTATGGGTAATCCGACGATGATACACTGGGAGTCCTAAATTTTGTAGCTGACACCGCACAGGATCGGGTCCTCATTTTAAGTTTCTTCTGAGGGACGGCATAACCAACAACATTTTACTCCCTTAAAAAAAACCTAGAGCCAACTGGCGGACTGCGAACACTAGACAATGGGCATAGAATTATTTATTATGTTAGCTACTACACAGCGGGTAACTCCATAAAGCTCCCTTATCACCCTAAATCCTATTTTTAAGTTTTATACTGTATAATGAACCAATATAAATACTAATTTAATATAGTGTTTACTTAATTTACAGTTCTATCAGGAATCTGGCCTCAATAAAATAAATACCTAACCCATAGAAAAAAACCTAGATGTAAATGTTTGCGTGTGAGCCTATAGTCATTTCTATTATATATTTTTTTGCTGTCAAATTATTTTACGGCTCTTTCTTGTTTTTTAAAGAAAATTAATACTGTCGATGCAGGGACTAAAATTAAGAATGAAATTTCAATTCATTTCTGGTTCTCCCTCCAACTCCCAACAAAATATATATCGATACATACAGATATTTATTCATAATATATTCGTCAATTAATAGCATTTTGTATTTAGGTTCCTACATCTTGTTAGATTTCCTCACTTGTTTTTAAACCTTCTCTACTAATCACCCTCTGTTTCTGTCAGGTTCAAGCCTATCCTATCCTTTATAGCTTTACCAGTTTTTTCGGACCGACTTATCAGTGAAAGAAAATTGCTGTGGTATGGACACATGATGAAATGAATGGCCGCTTCGAGAAGAGAAGAAGACGTGGAAGAACTCTTGGATTGATTTGAAGAAGTGAGAAAAGATATGGCAACAAGAGGTCTGACAGAAGAATATTGTCTAGACAGGAGATATTAGAGGTAAGGTTTATCGGGGTCCGGATATCGGGGATATTGATATTGCTTATATCTACAATAATATAATAGAATATTACTGTTATAAATAATATTTGTCTTCAAATCTCCTTTGATAATAAAATATTCTTGACCATATTACAGTTCCTCGAAATTTCCTCCTAGATAAATATTCACAACATATTCCAACTTTCATTGACTGGGAGCCGAAGAAGGAGACTATCGTCAATAATTGACGAGCTCAGGAGAATAGAGAATGAGCGGTACCCTTGACACCAGGAAGTCGCTCGGTTTAGGAGAGTATGGCTCACGTACTCTTCCCGTCATATCCTACATCCTTCTGTTTTAAAAATAAGAAGAGACGCCATGGAAAAATAAATATATGGTCAGGTCTAGAAGGAATTGGTGGTCCCTAAAGTTCCTTGTTCCAAATATACTATAAGAAAACATTTATTGGCTTTGAAATTACAAATTCAACATATCTTTTCCCTTTCACTTATATACAATTCTGTACGCACTCTCAAGTGATTTCTTCGATTTTCCACCTTATCTTACTTCAGGATCTCTTACAGTTACTGGTATCACATTGGACAATTTTGAGAAGCGGTTATACACCTTGCGGGGGACGATATTGTTGACTTCCTCTAGGTATTTCTGCGGTCATTTAAGTCTTGCTACTCCCCCTATGGCAATACTTTAAACAATCAGTGAGTGATGAATCTGATAAATGTTTAATAAAAATTAGAACGTTTCTTAAACAAATATTTTTTCTTTAAAAAAAATTTGTTTCCAAAAAATAAGAGCATTTACCGAGCAAATATTCAGCTATTTCTGGAAGAAGACCATTACCACGTGGACTTAAGAATTTAACAAAAATTTAGAAAATTTGAACATCAATGATTCTCACATATTAGAAGAAGAAATTCTGGAAGGGTTTCAGGATGAAGATAGATCAGAGAAGGTTGGAAAAAGTTGGATAGGAAACATGTCAGAGAACGCATGAAGGAACACTGGAGACAGAGAGAACTTAATAAAAAAATTCAGTACGAAATTAATAAAAAAATAAAAATACTATGTAAATTTACTGACACTGTAGTCTAATTTATATAAATATTTATATAATTTATTTTATTTTATTTTTTTATTATAATTATATTTTTTAAATATTTTTATTTTGAAGAGAAAAGATTTGTCCAGGACCGGGATTCGAACCCGGGTCGTCTGCATGCGTACTCGGATAGCTCTAGTGGCAGAGCACTACAACGGAAATGCAGACGACCCGGGTTCGTATCCCGGTCCTGGACAAATCTTTTCTCTTCCAAATAAAAATATTTAAAAATTATAATAAATATTTATAGTTTGTTTATGATAGCATGAGCATTGAATGTATATTAGTCTTACTTTGGCTGAAATGAAAACAAATAAGAATGAGTGCGTTGATAAATAAAAATAGCTTTATTTTCTTTTTAGGCATATTATTGAAATATTGCTAACTTAAATCATAACCACAAGCAGAGCCTTATGTTTCAAATCTGGTGTAAAATATAAACACTTATACAAACAGTCGACGTTTCGCCCATTCAGGCATTATCAAGACACAATAAAAAGTAAGTTCACTCACATCTCAAAACAGAAGTGCAATACATCCCAACGAATAATCGCTCAAAAAGGCTCATAATCCGGGACCGCACCTCCACCCCAAGGTCTGGTCAACGTCTTGGGGTGGAGGTGCGGTCCCGGATTATGAGCCTTTTTGAGACGTCTTGGGGTGGAGGTGCGGTCCCGGATTATGAGCCTTTTTGAGCGATTATTCGTTGGGATGTATTGCACTTCTGTTTTGAGATGTGAGTGAACTTACTTTTTATTGTGTCTTGATAATGCCTGAATGGGCGAAACGTCGACCGTTTGTATAAGTGTTTGTATTTTACACCAGATTTGAAACATAAGGCTCTGCTTGTGGTTTTTTCCATTTGCATTATAATAAAAATTTAATGTTTCATTTTGAGTTGTGGCTCTATTTTATTGATTAAATCATAACTTCTACTTATTGTCATTATTAAACAATTTTTATTAATAAGACAAAAGGCAATAATTTCTTTTTTTGTAATTTCTTTGCTGTAAGTTCGTAACTTAATAATGCATACATTAATACATTAGAAAACATTAAAAGATGACATTTTCAATGATAGTGTCGTTAAGTTACCGTGCTAGGGGCCAAGGCTGAAAATATCACTTTCCTCAGAATAATTTGAATTTTGAAATTGAAGTAATATGACGAAATTCATTGGGGCCTTAGGATCAAATAGATATCTTTGTTTTATAATATTAGTTTTTAATTTGTATATACAACGCGAGAACTTGCAATTAAATGATTGGTCAAATTAATTCTTGTGTAATGTTAAAGTCATTTATTTAAATTTTTGATGACTCTAAACCCTCTTTCATGGTGCCATTGGAATTTATTTGAATCTATCTTTTTAAAAAAAGAAAGATATTGTGTCATTCATTAAACTGTATAACGTATGCTTAAATATTGCAATGTGTTCCGAGAGCCCAGAAGGAATTTCAGATTTTACTGTGTTTGAAGTGCCCTTTCAGCTGCCCTTTTAGCTTCATTATCATCATCATGTTTATAATGTATGGACATAAAAATGCAAATTCGATTAAAATAAGTTATGTCGAACTTCACCTCTAACTTACGGATTTGACATATTCAGACTTGTTATTAGCAGTACAACAGTTATACACCAATTATGAATATATTGGCGTTAATTTAAATGTTATCTTTTTTTTCTAACTGATCTAGCAAAACTATAATATATTATTTAATCGAATGAAATAAATATCTGATTGTTGCAACAGTCTCTTCGAAGGTTAAGGTCGAAGAAAATTACAAGATGTATGATATGCCAAGTTAATCAGAACATGAAATCATTATTATATATCTTTATTCGCTAGGCCGTGAAATAGAATAAATTAATACTAATGCATAATAGTTATCGTTTTATTAAATAAATTATTCAAGTTTGAATATCTATTGAGAATAAAGAAAAAACAAAAACAGACAAGGAATTTAACTAAATTCTAAAAATACGCGGAGAGCTCTTTGGCAATGAGTCCATGGTGATAATAAGGATCTATAAATGATTGGTAGAGATTGAGTCGAAATTTAAATTATTACTGCATTAAGATTTTCCCTTTTCGACCTTTTTTTATGTTTTTTCCTCTCAGTCGGCGTTTCGACAGATCAGGAGATTATTACACATATATTATACGAAAAGAATTAAAGCTCCGATAAGGCAATAAATTTAAGTTTAACCGCCCCATTAAATTTTACTGCCGAACTCATGGCTTCATCTGCCACCATCTTTCTTTCTTCTTCTTAGTATCTAGTAAAGGCAGTATTATAGTCGCTAAAATTTTAGATTTTCAGATCTCTTAGGATTTTGATCATCCCTGGATCTGTTTTAGTTTATATTAGCAATAGTTATTAATATTATATTTTGTAGTCTTCTGTAATGAGCAAAGAACTATAATTTAGATCATTAAGAAATAATTGATGCCGTAAAAGCAGACTTTAATTTGATTAAGGACCAGTTTACGAATCCCTGGTCAATAGGAGTCATGTGTTATCAACGTTGGATATTTTAAAAAACAAGAAACATTTATGTGAATTTTATATAGATGAAAATTAACGGTATAATGAAAATTACATCTATGTATGTTTATTATATAATATATTATATAGGCTGATCATATTTTAAGGAAAAAAATCTAAATAACAACAGGATTTATATAGTCTACAGTTTTGTACTTTTTGGATTTATTGGAGAATTAATTCTTGTTTAATTTTGGTTAATAGTTTATCTGAATTAATTCAATAATGTAACCCTAGAAAAAAATATATATATGCTTATCAATTTATATTCCGACGTATTATGCTTCCAAACGCACTATAACCTTTTTATAAATTAAATTTTATTGTTAACAATTTTTTATTTAATTTATAAAAAGGTTTGCTCTACGACTATTTCTATTTAATTTAGAAAAGTAATCTAAATTTATATCAAATTAAATTTAAAATTATTTAATAAGTATATATCTTCTTGTATATTTCCACTTCAACGTCTTGAATTCATTTCCATCTAATATCTGCCATTCTTCTTCCTTTTTCAATCCCTGCTTTTTCAATATCTCAAGTCTTAAAATGTATATCTCTTTAATCTATTATTTATAATTAAAATTTTATATCTATACGAGGCAAATAATGGCTTTGATTTTTCAATTTCATAATTTATAGTAACTATTAGATTTTTATTTCCTATTTTTATTATTTAACTATTCCAGTTATTTTATTGGCTGAATTTTGGCTTGTTGTCTGTTCTTTTTGATTTGCAAACTGTTGTTATTCACAATCATTTTTCTCCTCAGAGATATATATCGGTTTCCATTAGCACCTAAGAGAGCAGGTCAAAGGTCCAGGTAAGCGTTAATTAGCCGTTTACGAATCGTTCGCCATGGACTCTCTCTTCTATCTTCATTATAATTTAAAATGAGGAAGTTATCTGTGCTAACTATAATATAAACTGTAATACTTTAATCGCTAATGAATTATTTTATGTTTATAAATGCCTTTGTAATATAACATAATAAATTACCATCAAATAGTTTGAGGAACGTCTAAACTCATCACAGAGTAAAAAACGTTTATACTGTTCAATACTGAGTACTGCGTACCTGTGTTCCTCGAGTTACTGAATTCGACGTCCACAGTTCGAGATGGTCTAAGGTTTATTAATTATTTATTCTTTTAACATCCGAGAATCAATTCAGTGAGATTTAGAGATCCTCCTGGAAACATCCAGGCTCAATTAAAGTGGTAAAAATAGACAGATTTTTGAAAGGAAAGTTCTCCATCGAATCGTCGAGCACGTTACTATTAGGGGAATGGAGACGGAGAACAAATGATGAAATTTATGACCTACTCAACGACATAGATATCACTACAGTAATAAAATTGAATCGTCTTCGGTGGGCCGGTCATGTCGCTAGGATGCAAATATGTGCCACTCCGAGGATGTTGACGACAACAGTTACAAGGACATCAATCGGTCCGTGCCCAAGACTAAGATGGATGGATTGTGAACAACTGGACGACTGGAGTAAACAACTGGATGACAACAGCCAGCGACAAAAGAGTATGGCGGTCGGTGTTGGAGCGCCAATATAATAATAGTAATTGTTATATTTATATGAATCTGGATGTTGTTATGTCCGTTACACCTGTTGCAGATTCCGGCTTCCACTATTTCCTTCCTACTAAAACTAATCGAACCAATATACTCACTGCTATACAACCCAAGCATTAAGTCCTAAGTGCTTCTGAATACTTCTGCTCGGAGGTACAACATAGCTGACCACCACTAACCGATAGCCAACAGAAGACTAGAGTTACCACGGGACACCCTGCATTATCTGCGTACACCCTACGAACCATTAGGCTTCCTTTAAGCTACCATTTAGGGAAACTTAACCGCAGTGATATTTCCAAAATAGTAAAATATGCTTCGGAATTAATTATAATTCAAGTTTTAGCCACACCATAAGGTATAGTATTGGTAGTAAAGTCTAAAATATGAAAGTTACTTAGTGAGTTTCTGGTTCTGACGATTCCTGATTCGTAACATCATCCAATTGATCTTCTACTAGCACAAGTTTATGCTAATATTATTAGTAAATGTCCACCTCTTGCTACCAGTCTTCGAAGGATTTTAATATGTAGTATTTTATATTTAAAATTTTTTCTTCTATTTTTTAAAAGTTTTTTTTTTATTTCTAAAAAATATTCACTCCTCCTAACTATAATCCTGTGGATAACAATGGCATTTTTTACATATTATCCTTCGATTATTTTTTATATCGATTTATCGTAATAAGGTATTGAAATTTGATTTTAGAAACCCTACATTTTTCTTTTTTAAGAAATAACTCTGCAACGCCTTGTTCGAAACGAAAAAATCGTGGTTTTATAGTACTGTCTGTAGCGGTTGTGCCAAGTCAGTCTTACCTTTCGGTAGTTTTTTTCAAATTTCAATTAGTTATAAGAACAGATTTATTGCTACTAAATGAATATTGCCACTTAACCTAAATAACCATTTATTTATTATTTTAATGACTTTTTTTTATAAAACGTTCTTACTCAGAGAGATCGTGATTGAAGAAAAAAATGGTGGCAATTTAAAAATCGCATGGCAGAGAGATAGGAACGCAGACATTTATTTCTTTTTTTCTTTCTCAGATTTCCTGAAACGGTTTGCGCCTAGCTGAATATATTTAACTTATTAGTCTAGAGAAAGCCTGATGAGGATTCTTTTATATTTGCCGGCATGGAAAGCGTGACGAGATTATTTTCACGTATTTTCTTATTTTATTTTATTTATATGGGAAATTTAAAAATCCATATTTCCCATTTTTTATATTTAGGAATCTTTTAAAACAAAAAAAGTAAATAAAAAACTATAATAGCGCAAAAATGCATACGTTTTATAAACAAATAACTAACTTGGTTGAGCGCGACCTAGGACAATGTCACCTCCTTGCAGAACCGTTGTCCATGAAACAGTAGTACAGTCTCAACCATGTACTGATCCCCCAGACTCGTTCACGGGTCGTTGTGGTACAGGTTTTTTTTTGGTTTTTTCAACACCTAGTACAATCTGTGCACAATGTAACGCAACTTAAACTGTTAAACAGTCACTACCTGTAGGCTATTGATGGATGCCAATTGACGACCTCGATGACGACCAATATTCACTATGTTTTCGTTTTATTTATTATCGTTATTTTAAATTATAAAAATAACTTTTTCATCGATGTTCCTTTGTTTATCAAAGCATAAAAAACAAAATAATAAGATTCTAGGGTATTCTTCAGAATCAGACATTTCTATTTCTAATTTATTTTTTAAATAGGGATTCATTATACTGATTAAGGTATTCATAGCTCTTTCTTTTTATAATTCTTGAAGATGAAGAAAAAAAAAATAAGAAAAATATCAATGGACGATATACACTAAAAAAAAATTAAATTCAAATTGTTTTTTTTTTCAGGTGTGTGATAGTTCTGAAGGTTATAATTTAAGTGAGCCCGGGAAAAAAAAGTATTTAATTGATTATTTACATTTCCCCCTTTCTTCAGGTAGTCGAGGAATCCAAGGAAACCTATTATTTCTTTCTCTTTCTTTTTTCTTCTTCTGTTTCTGTTTTTTTATTTTAGTTCTAAACATAACTTGTCAATTGTGAAATAGCCCGTATCCCTTTAATTGACAATAAATATATTACAGTGGCTAGAGCTCATTTACATCGAGATTCGAACATAGACGAAGCTGACGACATAAATCAGACATGGCCCTGGATATGTTGCGCCCTTCGTGGGGGCAATAAAACACGCGAGAACGACAGTGGATTTCTTCCAATCACTTCATGGGTCATGCGGTTCCTTACCAGTTTCTTGGTTGTCATTAATTGGTTCCATAGGTTCGAGTCGTATCTCACAGGTAATTATTGGCTCATATCACTGCCGCTTTCCGTTAGGTTTGTCGTTAGGCAGCCATATTTCATCTTTAACGAAAGCAAGGTTGTCAGCGGAAATGAAAATATTACAGTTCCTATGGGATATATAATAATAAAAATAATACAGAACGTGGCAGAAAGTTATATTTTATATTCATAACGGAAAAAGCGTTTATATCTGTTATAAACTTTACCGACTATTTCTTCCGTTCTTCACATTTACCAGTCTCCAATTCAAAATGAAGATAATTTTTATAAATTAAGAACCTGTTTATAAATATTTGAGTAAATAATAATAGCGTCTTAAAAAGGAGACGAGAAATCAAAGAAAACTGGAATAACATCGTCACAAGAGAGAAACGAAGTCCACAGCGAAAGAATGAAAAAAAGTATAGGCACAAAAGAAGGCAAATACTTGCCTAAGTGCCTTGCATGATCTTAATGGGCTCATTCGGAAATAATAATAAGAACTCTATAAAATATTATAAATGAAATGTAATTATCTATTTTTCTTTCTTATATGTTTATGGTGTTTAATTAATATGGCCAAATTTAAATGTAATTTAATTAGATTAATCATTCATAGGCAGAGTTTTTAAAATAAAAAATATGATTATAGAATATCATAATTTATTACAAATCTATGCCAAAGTTTGTGGGTTCACAGCGGAATGGCCTTCAAGATTTTTTTATTATTATTATTATAGGCGTTCCAACATGGGTTGGCTCAACCTGTCAGAGCAGAGGTCCACACCTCTCGATCCACCCAATCATCTTCCTGAAGACCCCTACCGGCCATCTCTTCCTGGACTCCCTCCATCCACCTGCTTCTGGGCCGTCCGCGTCCTCTCCTCCCAGGTGGAATCCAATCCAGCACTCGTTCCGCCAACATTCAAATGTCATTCTCTTCACATGGCCGTACCATCTTAAGCGGCTTGTCCCGATTCTTTCATTTGTTGATATATTCACATCCATCCTCTGTCGAATCTCTTCGTTTCTTAGTCTATCCAGCCTGGTGACACGGAGACACCTCCTCCAGAAATCCATTTCAACCGTCTGCTCCAAGGATTTTTTTAAGGCAGTAAAATATCCGTAGTTATACGGTCCTATGGAAGGGAAGAAATGAGAAATATCGTCTACTGGTGATAATTCAGGGAAAGATTGATAGCAGGAAGTGACTAGGAAGGAGGAGGCACTCTTGGCTGCAGAATTCAAGGAAATGGTTTGTTCTCACAACTCTGCAATAATTTAGAAGTGGTCCGACAAAATTAAGATCGGTACCAAATGTTCGAAAATGATAAGAAACTGTAAGAAGAGAGTCAATATATTGTTAAAATCCCATTGTTTTCCAAATAATATCATAGTAAGTGAAATTAAACATATTGATAGTCCCAGAATAAAAGTTTTAAGCTTCAAAATTCGTACTATTTTAATTTTATAAAATAAAGAATAAATTACACCTTTTATGCACGAATTTCATTCTTTTTTTCCTAGTTGTTCTTTTAAAGCCGGTATAAAGACTTTTTATAGTTGCGAGCGGAAGGCAGTGCCTCCAGTATATGGACTATACGGATGATGGGCAAGATGGCGGGCGGGGTCACGGGTCACGGTCCGGTGGCCTTCCGGTCCGGTGCGGTCGCATTCCGCTGCCTCCTGGATCGCTCACTCTGCGGCTCCTAAGGTCCCGGTTTTTTGTCACATCAAAGTGGTTGCGGTGGACAGCAGTGGAAAAACTAGTCTTAAGAAGTAGTCAGGGAACAATCGACATTCAAGATTCGAAATGTAATGCTTTGTGATTAAGAAACGCACACGTAGGTATTTCGGGGTATCTTTTGTTTAAAAAAAACTTATTTTACAGGGTCAAGTATCGCAATAACATAGATTTATTTATTTTAAATGTTTGCATTTTCATAACGACCTACTATGTCCAAGACGGTGGTCTTTTAAGAGCGTAATAAATCCTTAGTTACGCCGTCCTTCGGAAGGAGCGTATATTTGGGATCACCCCACAGCCTGTAAGGTGTGATGTACTCGTTAAAGATCACAAAAAATGGCTTGAATAAAAAATGAATGGATGATTGTTATAATTCACTGTAATTAATATTTATATTAGTTCATTACACACTATAGAACTTAGGAGTAGCACTTAGGATAATAAGGGCACTTTATGGGGACACCTGAAGTGTAGTGGTGAGCAATAACCTTCAGTGACAATAGTCGCGGGTTCGCAGCCTGTCCCTAGCATTTTTTAAAGGAAGTAAAAAAACCTTTAATTATTCAATACTTCGTAAGTGACGTAAAATGGGTATCACTAAAGATTAGTTTCCTAATTATAAATGGATATATAAAATTTAGGACTCCCTCTTTAGCACCGTCCGATTAGCCATAACATCGTAGAGTGACATTAAATGATTAAAAAAAAAACAATTTCCTGTTTTAACACTGACTTTAAAAACTCGGTTGCCCAATGTCGAGAACACCAACTTCCTTTTATGTATATGATACATATAGAAATTTTAGTTTATTTGTTTTTACATGAAAAGTTCAATGTAATCTAAATTTTAGATGTTCAGGATGATAAAACTTGTAACTAGATATACAATATTAAAGGAAATTATTTGGTTAGCTTTATTTATTTCTTTATGACACACCGGTCTCAAGATATAGGTACAAAAAAAAAGAGAAAAGAACGTACGAATCGGAAAAGTGCTGGCATTTATCGAACATACCCCAACAGAGCCTCAATTTAAATATTTCGTCATCCTTCATGTTAAGAGAAAAGATAAATATAAACTTTTTATATTCGTTGATTGAACTATACAGGTAATTTGTTTTCGTTTTTTAAATAAATTAAACATCTATCTATTGCGAATTAAAATTCTTTCTTCAAGGAAAAATTTAAAAAAAAAATGGGCATACTTTCACTTCCATTTAAATGTTCCACATATTCATATCATACTAAAAAATAATATGGCATCCTTAAAGGCTCCGAGGGTTTCTCGATCATAAATTATTCTATGTTTAATGGAGAGGTGTGCGCAATCGAAGGCAGATCATGATCAGGGCTGCGCATATGCGACCGCCATACCTTGCGCACGTCGGTAAATCACAACGCATTCCCTTCCCCGTCGCTTATTAAACTGCAGCCGATGCACCGTAGATTCCAGTGGGACTTCCGTAAATATGCCAACGTGGCAAAATGGCGAATTTTACCAGACGTCTCTGGAAAATCGTATTTCATATCCTTCCGGTGCATAAAGCTCGAAGGTCCTTTCCCTCCTCCCAGGATAGAAAAGGATTCGTATGTCCTCAATATGCGAATGCATTTATCTAGGATAAGGGATTTCATTCCTTTATCTGTCCCACTAATGTCCGTTTATTTCATTTTAAGTGAAAATGCCCCAAAACGGCTACCTTTAGCACTAAGGGAATATTTTCAAACTTCAAGATAAATTCGGTTTCTATATTTGGAAACATAATGAGGCAGCTGACCACTTAGGGCGATGAACTATTGAGCCCTAAAATAGCGCGACATCACCATAAAACAGGAATCTTCTGGAATCTATAGAAAGGTTTCAAAGGTTTATTAAAATATCAAAACAATAGTTTCACTCATGTTCTTTCTGTTATTTTAACAACTATGATCATGTGATTTTCCTATAATTATGTACTATAATGGATTCTCCACAGTACACAAAAAACATGCCTTATTATTATAGGGGGATTATTATAGTTAAATTATTCAATTTCACTCATATTATATATAGCTGATTACTACAATATTATAATTATTTTAAAACCATTTGATACCATTTGATTATATTTTTGGTAAAATTGGTTCTAATTATGATTTAAAAAAAAGGATTAGAAATAAATAATTTTTAAAAACGTGCAACCCTGCATTTATTAAATAACAAAAAACTAACCCCCTGAATCCACCCTAGTCAATAAGGGATGAAAAAACAAAACCAAAGCCTATTAAACACATTAAAACAATTTGAATTGAACTATTTTCTATATTATATTTTTCAAAACAATTGAATATTATAAAATTAAAGGGTGAGTACTAAACAAGCATCAGATTATCACACATAAATTCATCATTATTATGTTGGCATTACTTCTTTTTTTTTTCAAAGTAGGAATAACCCTTTAGAATGAATAAAAATACTCATTTCATGCTTGAGAAACCACTCTTTAATTTCAAAGTTAAAAAATATAATAGTATTTTAAATTAGCCGTAAACTCTACTTATTATTATTACCAAAAAAAAATTATTGGAAAGATAATCTTATCGACTAAATCAATTTATAAGAGCCCCTCTGGCAAACAAAAAAAATTAAATTAAAATATTACTTTAATTCAACGGCAAGATTCTCATTTAAATTATTCTGCATGAATTAAATAATACAATATATACAATCATAATTTTTATTAGATAAACATTACAAAAATACTCACCACAGATAAATGTACCTTTCGTATCAATAAGGGATGAAAAAAATAAACAAGAAGAAAGCCTAGTAAACACATAGCTTTAGACAATTTAAATTGAAATATTATCTATATTGTATTCCTTATTTTAGTTTTTAAAACAATTAAATATTATAAAATAAAAAATGTTTAAGTCTAAGGTGTAAACAGTCATCAGATTTACACAAATAAATTCATCATTATTATGTTGGCATTATGTTTTGTTTTTTTATTTGAAAGTATGAATAGGCCTTTTAAACAATCAAAATCAGTCTATTAAATTTTTGTTAACTTTCAAAGAAGCATGAATTGTGTTCTATATTTAATCCTTAGATTACTACAAGAAAAATAATTAACAACATTTTAATTATGTACTTGGAGCTGATAGAATATTAATAAGTGACAATTGTACTCAATAAATTGTTTTTAAAAAAGCAATTTTTTAAACAGAAAAACTTTGAATTTTTTTCAATAATAATAATAAGGCCTAGGGAACCCCAAGGATCGATGCCGATGTCACCAATCTCTGCTTACAAGCCTCCGTCTACTTAACGCAATCCTCCTACCTACGCCTCGGTCTACCACTCAAACGCTTCCTAGGCGGCAAAGACGCTTACCGGTCTTTTTTTAATAGAGGAATAAAACTGTATATCAGGTGTTACTGATGTACAAGCCCTCAGTTCGAGACCGTCTACGGAAAAAAAATTATTTATTCTGTTTTCATATCGATCTCCCGGGGCTCTCCCAGCTTCAATAAAATGAGTTCACCAAATAAAAGAAAAAACTGGAGGTTGAGGATGATATCGGCCAAATCACCTACCTGTAAAACCGCTGGGTAAAAGCAGTACAGTCCCTATTATGTACTGAAACCAATTTATTTTGTGGATTTGGTTTTATTTTATGGTTCAGTTACACTTCATTTTTAATATTTATATTTGGAAAAGGATGCCATGAAATTTCATTTATAATATTTTGAATATTGAACCATAGTATAGAAACATCCCTTATATTGGTGTTCAATAATTTACAACTTCTTTTCATATACCATAATTTGTAAATGTAAAAATAAAAAAATTTAATTACTTGATGAACAAATATATCGTAATTAAACTCAGTAATTAATTCTACTAATTGAACAATACTAATTTTAATTATTTATATACTTTTTTAATATTTATTATTCTTATGATGGTGATAAGTTTTAAATATTTTTATTTCGAAGAGAAAAGATTTGTCCAGGCCCAGGTCTTCTGCATTCTCTAGCTCAGAGCTCTAACCGACTGAGCTACCTGGCTCCTAACACGGCTAGACAAATCCATTCTCTTAACCGATCCTATATTACATATAGGATTATCCTATTCCATATATAGGGTTATCCTATACTATTTATAGGAACGGGGAAGAGAATGTAGAAGAAGGGTTCGAATCCCGGCCTGGACAAATCTTTTCCCTTCAAAATAAAAATATTATTTAAATATTTATAATATCAGTTGATAGTAATTTTCTTTACAGAAATCCAAATAATTATAATTGATAATTGCTCTTACTTAACCCCGTAATAGCAAAACAAAAATCATTTGCGCAGATTTATCTCATACATTCAATCAATTGACTCAAATTGATGCAAATTGACGAAATAGTAATTTATAAAATATAAAGTATATGTATCTCTAAAACTAAAATGCTGATGACTTTGAATGTAATTGCAATTACTTAGCAGTTTGAAGTAATAATTGTAATTGATATGGCTATCGTTTAATGTGAAGGTGTTAATGTAATGGGTAATCTTAGTGATAATTAGAGTAGTTAAAATGAATCGGCAAATATTATAACAAATTACGCACTTAAGAAACATTTCTCATTGGCTGAAACCTGTAAAAGTAGCGGTAGAGTTAAAGAAAATTGAAAAATGTACTGTTATCATTTTCGCCGTTTTAATAATATTTAATAATTAGTTATCAAAATTAAAGTAACTTCAATTAGTCAGTCCTAATGTTATTCCTTATAATACCGAAAGGTAATCAAAGGCTTTTGGTTTATGTAGCAGCATTGCATCTATTTATTATATTTGTAATTTGTATATATTGTAAATAAATCTTAGAGGAATAAATAAAAAAATTAATTTAGTCAGCGTTATATACATTTTTAATATATCATTTTTACTTTATCGTTTCTCAATCTATCCGTTATAACAATTTAAAATTCTAATAGCAAAGGAACTATTCAGGATTAGTGTTAGGATTAAGTATAACATTTTCTGGCATTTAATATTGGTTCAATAGTTGAATAAAGTCGACATATATTTTAGTATCTGACCGTTCGAATGCGATTTTTTAAAGCTATTATCTCTGCAATCGCATCTGTACTTTAGTCATAGTTACTGTGAGAAAAAATTACTACTGACATCTATCTTAGGAAGTTCCTCTTACTTTTCATGGCTGATGTGCTGTTTCCGAGGAACAACGACAGAAGGAAACGCCGCTAGTTTCCACTCGTGTATGTGTAATTTTCCCACAGGTCATGAGAAAAGCACAGCCTCCCCCCATTCTGTTCCAGATCCTGGTCCTTATACGGGAACAAAGAAGAATGAGACCAGCCATGAATGACCAGTTCACTGACTAAGAAGAGAGAGGTCACGTAGGAAAACCACGGAAGATAAAAAGTTGCGGGGACGACTGCCTATCTCCGCTGAGGATCGCGACGTTTCATTCTTCAACGTCTTTCCGCCACTCCATTCTGCGTCTTAGTCCACGGCATCACTCCGATCTGAAGGCGATTTATGGTCGCGATCAGCTAATGCACACACCCGGCAGTCTAGATATAGTTTAAATAATAGTTGTTACTACGATCGTTGTTGACAGAAGTGATAAATTCGGGAAAGAAGCAGTGAAGGCTAAAAAAAATGGAAAAAATATTGGAGCTAGGTACCATACAGATCATTAACCTTGGCAATAATTAATTATTATATTATAGTTGGAATAACGAGGTGTTTATGGTAGTTGAAAGGATTTTTTTGAAATAGGGAAACCTGAAAAAAAAAATCACCATCTCTTTCTATTCCTCGATTTTATTTTATTTATCCGTCCACTATTTCATTTAGTTAACTGGTAGTGATATGGAACAGTAAAATATTGATAGTTGATACTACATCCAGTTAGGATCCACTGGGCAATTAACGCATTAATGCTCATTTAAACAGTACACATTTACCCTGTTCCCACATTATACCACCAACCAATATCACCAATACCTTCAGTCGTGTTACCACTCAAACGCAAACACTTAAGATAGCCTTTAATACATTTACGCCTCGGGCTATCCCTCAATCGGTTCAATGCTAATCATCTTATTAGGAATTCGTTTGTAAATAAGCCCAAAAACTTATCGAGCTCGTCGAAAGCTTCGCGATCCTAACAGTCAAAGTATACATGATTAATCTCCGCTTTTCCGAGTTATGTTACAGAAGAATGGAAGAGGAAATTAGCCATTCTTTGGCCGAATAACTGAAAAAATGAATGATTGATTAGTATTAGTTTCAGCCCCTTGATCCGTTGATATATTTCAACTTCATCTATACGGGTCGGTGCTTATTTTCTAGTAAGATTTAGTTTTGTTTTTCAGTATGTGGAACTACAGAAGCTATTGTTCAAAATACATATTGATATCTTCTTAGCTATTTTCAAGTCTTTAAAACCGCCTTCGTAGTTGTCCGAAAGGAATGAAATGTAAGAGGAGTGCACAGGCATGCACTTACAACTATCATGATTTGTTACTACTACAGCAGAATGGTTACAAAGAAAAAGTGGTTATATTATGTAAAACAATAAACCCTTGCAAGTATAACGTAGTAGGAGATTTCAAGGCATATACTAAAAACATTGAGGGAGTGGACCCGCTGTATTAGTTTGCCGCTGGCCTCAAATGTGTCACTTTTCAGTATTAGGCAAAGGTACAAAGCCACTAGAACAAGGCTTCTAATAGCTTATGACAGAATGCTGCTTGAATTCGTTGGATTTAAGAACAATAAAATATAAAGACGATTACTTTTGACCTGAAAGGTCAATGAAATCTGCAACTTGGACTCATGCTGTAGGCCGAGATCCGTTATTAGAGACATATCATGCAAGAGATTAGTTATTGATACTAACAGTAGCGGCATTATTATTGACTTTCCGGTCTACATCCCACTGACTAGCGGTCACCGGAGCCTGTAAGATCTCCAGTGACATCGGTGGTACATGTGAGCGTGCGATAACCCAAGAGGTACTCAAGGGCGTTACCAGTACCAGACCTTACCTAACCTTTTCCAACTAGGGTTTGGTAACCTTCCTTACCATTCACAAGTTATATTTGGGCCTAGGAGGTGGTTGGATATTCCCCTGCTTATTCTTGCTGCATTTTTAGATTATCATGTGCTTAATTTGTTTTGTTTTCTTTGCTATTCTTTCTGTCATGAAGATGTCTGAATGGGCCAAATATTGATAGTTTTTTTTTTATTCCTATTTTAGTTTTGAGAATTAAGGCTTTTTGGTTGGAATTATTCAATCAATGTCTTATTATGAAATTTAAGTCTCTAAAGCTTTTTATCTTCAATAAAAAGGGAGCTTAGCGAATCCGAAGGATCGATGCTGATACCACCAATCCTTGATTAGAAACTTCCGTCCACAAATCACTACCAAACTCCAAATACGTCATATCATTCTTTACACAGTCCTCTCACCTACGTCTCGGTCTACCCCTAAGACGCTTTCCAGTCGGTACAGTGCTTATTTTTTTTTTAGGAATTCGATCGTTACCAAGTCCAGCAACTTTACATGTCCATCTTAATTTTTGTGACGCTATAACTTCAATAGTAGTAACCGGGTGCATGCTTCACAATTCCGCGTTCCACCAGTGGTCTCATACTTTTTTGGACCGAATATTCTACGTAACACCTTAATTTTGAATACCTGAAGACGTTCATCCTTTCAAAGTTTTATATCCCTAAAGAAGATATGGAAGGATGATTGTTTTATAAATTCTGATTTTAGATTTCGGGACAAAAGACGCGAGCTTGGTAATGTCGAGACCGAATAATAACAAGCATTTCCCGCCTTTATTTCCTCTGGAATTTCGTTTTTTCAAATTACCATAGACTAAGTACTTGAACTTCTCCACATGTTCGAATTTATTCCCACCTACAGCAATATCACCGAAATCATAGTCTTTATCATTACTATTCATAGTCAAATTAAACCTTTTTCGGTGTATTAGGTCATTTCACTTCAATATAAATAATATTTAAATTTTGAGAAATAACTCAAGATGTAAATAATGCTTTCAAATGATACTTTTTCGGTTACATCATTTTTTAAACCGAAATATTTCGCTATTCAACGTACAACAGTACATAGTGGATGCACCCCAATATGTTAAACGAAAGTTCATACCAGCCTTCAACTATTTCTTCAGACAAAGCGGTCCACAAAGGAAGGAATGCCAGAACGTCCTAAACTAATTAGCAAATAAGTTAAGGATTATAATTAGACAGGTCTCGCTAGCTACCGTGCCTCGGATTCCTGCTCGTGAAGTGGCTGACTCAGAACCGTACCTTACGAGGTAGGAGCGGTTATATCTTCTAAGCGAATCGGGGGCAATGATACATCAGCGAAACAGCAGTCAGTTCTTTTAATGGTTGCTGGTTAAGTCGCAGTTACAAGGCTTTGCAGTTCGTTAGATTTGAGTACACAGAATAAATTTAGTTTAGTAAGTTACTTATGAACAAGAGCAATCTTATGAAGCATTGAAGTGGTTTTCTTTAAATATACCAATGCTGACTGTCATTCCTCCGTGGCAAGAAGGAGAATGGATCCGCCCGGCCAACTCAGGTCCTTCTTGTCCCATTTAGAATGAATTGTGATACACCCACCCTAATCTTCCGGTTTGACAACATCGTACCATAGTATTTTCAATAAAATGAAGGTGTTTTTGGGTGGATATTGATTTCCAAATGACGAGTGGGTCCAAGAAGCCTTCGAAAATGGTTTTGAAAGGTTGAGCGGAATGTATACAAAACCTTGTCTCCAGGCTCCAGAAATGTATTGACTCTACGCCTATTATATAGAGAAATAATGATATGTTTTTACTCATATCTTGTAAGTTAATTTAAATATATGCACTTTTCTGTTATTATACGTCCCTCGTACTTCATATTCCCTTCCGTTGTATAAAGTACTTTGTTGCATCCTTACTCTTTCAATTTATCAATTCCTGTTCACTGTTGTAACACCCTTTCTTGAATCTCAGGTGTAATTATAACTGTCGATAAATTAACAATACATTCAAAGTCCAAAACTTCAGTTTATATTAAATTTTAGATTTTATAAAATTCTCATTCTGAAGACCAGAATAACGAAAGTTTATTGATATTTCGCTATTTAGACATAATTGAAAAACTGTCGATACCATACATATATAATTTACATGTTATATTTTTAAGTCTATTATAACTGTTATGAAGAAAATCGGTTGTGAAACAATAATTTTTGTATACATATATGCATAAAAAAAAAGCTGTACAACTACAACCCGTAAAGAGTCTTGGTAGAGTATTTAATGTTACTACATAAGGACTACGGTGATTTGGCTGACAGGTCCCATGTTTCGGGTACCCACTTTATAGAAACTAGCTAAGCCCCAGGAGGGTCTCAGACCCTCAAAATCCGAAGGATTCATCCTGGAATAAATTATCAGCCTCAGCCTGGGTTTAGTAACTTCCGCAGGGCAACTCAGATACAAGTACCACTGTACCGCCTCCCTCCCATAATATTCATACTAATCTGTATATATATTTTTTTTAATCTTTTAGATTAAATGGATAAAGTTGATCCGAAATTCCGACATTCTGAAATAAAACGTCACAATACCAGTACGTAATAAGTACCTGACATTCTTGAACGCCCCGAAGAAGACGCCCCAAATAGACGGGGCGGCAGTGATCATAGGGCGCTGGAGATGATAGAGAAGGCAGTGAATGGAAGACCCAGTCTCAATGGCGGACGGTAGCGACAGAGAATGGAATACGTGAGTCGTGGCTCTATCATTAGCTCTGCCTCATTTAATAACCAACCGTAGAGAAATAATTAACCCCTCTCTCCTCTCTGTCTTAGTTACTACCTATATATATATATATATATATATATATATATAATATTTAATATTTAGTAAGTTTGATAACAAACTTCTTTTCAGACGGCTCGGAGGATTATCTGCAATTGAAGAAGCAGCTAGGTTTGAAACTGGTAGGTTTGAGTGGAATAAAGTTTATCATGAATGGACTGATATCAGTTTTGGACCAAATCAGTAAGAAATGGGACAGTAAAGTAAATATAGCTGTATTTATACGTAGCCAAGTAAAGAGCATTGAAGATTTTACGAAGTATTTTGATTTGTAAGGATTGGATACGAAAAAAATTAGCACCAAAGTTCAACTCGGTAACTCCAGATGGGTCTTATAATAGTCATTTATATGAGTCTTCTGTAATTAATTGAGAGTTTAGAGCGTTTGTCTAGTAACTGTTGAAGTAGCCTGAAACGACGAGCAGTTTATTTTATTTTCTAGTCTTGTATGAGATTCCAAGTTAATCGTTTTTCAATATGTAGTTCTACAAGAGTCAGAGATTTCTATTCTACTGAATACTTCCTGTTTCTAGTTGTCTCACCAAGAAAACCCTTTCGCAAATTTCAGTTATAAATTACGTTGTGTTTGCATAAAATTCCTTTCTTTTTCCTCATGTAATTTTCCAGCTTTGGTTATTGTATAAACTCAGCTTTGTTGTTGGTAGGATCATTGACATTAAATATGCATTTGTGTATGCGTTTTAGTTAACCCAGTAACATCTATGATAAATATATTACATACACAATCAACTTACTGATCAGATAAAATCAGTTAGTTTTAAACTGAATCCCAAATAATTGAATTTGTATGAATTAATTTATACCTACTAATTAATCTCTCTACTGAAATATCATAATTTGACTTTGTTAATATTTTGTTAATTTTTTTAACCAATAAATTGATTAAACAGTTTATCCGAAAAAAATATTATATAGTATTTGTCTTAAGTCCAGACAAGCCTTTCATATTTTATCATGAATATGTATAATTATACAATAATTAAATGTACTTTTCTAATTCTAGATCCCACGAAGAGTCTCTGTATGATCTCTTTATACTCAGAACTATAAAATTGGCATAATGCAAAAATATATTCAAAATACAACCTGGATTGGTCAATTGGAAGGGACTATATACTCCTATACTCTTACATTACAACGCAAGACATCACGTTTCACGACAGAGTGTAAAGAAACCAAACGAGCAGGGTTACGAAGTCCTCCTACACCCACATTATTCGCCAGGCTTATCTCCTACAGGTTTCGATCTGTTCTGATATTTGGACAATTTCTTTATCGATGAAAGTTTTCAAAGTGATTCTTAAGTTAAAAACATATTTTTAAACTTTCTTCCATCACAAAACCCTGAATTTTTCAGTTCTAGGATTGACAATTTATAACACGTTGGGAAGCATGTATAGAAGTTTATACAATCAAAGTAAATATTTTGAATAAAAATGTTTTGATTTCATAAAGTTATATAACTAAATAGCTTTTCCTTTGAACATTCATAGGAAACGAACCACTGCATATGGTAACGTGACTTACATGCATGCGTCTTATTTAACTTAGATTTGAAACATCCGGTAAGAAAATCAAGAGAAACACTATTGTAATATCTGGAACATTCGAGTCGTCTTGATTAAAATTTTAAGAATAAGTTGAAGTTTTCACTCATTAATCTAACTTTCTCGCTACTGTTCCGTGAAAAGTATCTCAGTTCAAAAGGTACTCCCTACAGGGAGAAATGAGCCACGTTGAAGACGTAGGACTGGAAGTGGAGATAAGAGATAGCCAGTAAATAACTTCTAGAAAGTCCACTATCTCGAGAACGGGAATGTAAGGTCGGAAAGTGAAGTTGCGAGTTATCTTCGAAATGAATCTCCGCGGGCCCGAGCGTCTTCCCACAGCGGGCTCCGGATCATAAAAAGACAGTCGCTCACTCCAGAGATAGCGACATCCGAGAGCTAAGTTCTACTTGAGACAAGTTTTGCCAAATGTCGTCCAAAGCAGAACTTATCACCTGTTTGGGAAGTTGGAGATAACTTATCTGCGTTATCGCTGACATCTTTGTAAAGGCGAAGATCGTAGGCGAAACTTTATCATATCTCGGGATCAGGTGCACATGGTCGGAGGCCAAGGAAGCTGGAAAGGAAAAAAATGTTGCGATAGCGGTTTTCCACATTTTTCTGTCTGTGTTTAAATATATAAATTCATATATATTTATAAATAGTAAAACATTCACAGCATTATATAATGCTCTCCGTTTTGAAATTGTTAAGAAAGATTTTAGGCAACCGGTGGGTTAACAGAAACATACATATGTTTAAAATCAAAGGAGGAACTATACTGAAAGATATAACCAATATCAACCTCAATTAAAAATAAGTGTTTGTTGTCCTATGCCTGATAAAGAGAAGATGAAATTTTTAAAAACCTAAGCCAAAAAGGTTGGGATGATTCCAGGAATGTGATAGGGATATCAAATAAATTGGTATTCCGGAGGAAAAAATCATGAATAAGGATTAATTTAGAGGAGTGGTGAAAAGATAAAAGAGTTTCAGGTTGGGAGAGAAACTCAAAAGAGAAGTGGACCTATACCGGGGGTGTGATGAAGAGGACCTATACCGGGGGTCTGATGAAGAGGACCTATACCAGAAGAACGGAAGAAGGCACTCAGAGAGATTCCGTTGTACGGTTTATTAGCAGTGGATAGATAATCCACAAACGGGTTTAAACCTTTTCGTTATTATACTGAAACGAAATGAAACTGCTCACCGTTTGAGGTTACTTTAACTCTTACTAGACAAATGCTCTAATCTCCCCATCAATTACATAAGACTTATGTACATGACTATAATAAGACCTATTTGAACATAAAATCCATCGAGTTTCTCTAGTATCCAATCCTTAAAACCCAAAACCATTCTTAAAATCCTCAATACTTCTTTGTTTCGAATAAAGTCATCCATAATAACCTGTGAAATGTCCTATTTGGTGCTGATTTGGCACGAAGGGGTAGTTCATCTACTTTTCTTAATCTCGTGCCATTACGTATCATTCATTATTTTTACTTGTTGTATTATTAAATTTCTATAATTAAATTAAAACCGTTAAGAACACGAAAGTATCAATTGTTCTTAAAGTGTAAATACCCCTGAATGGTATTATAATTAGTTTTAACCATATACAAATAATTTAATAGAAGGTCAAGCTGATCAGGATAGGTCAGTTCGTGGCAAACAAGCTCATTAACCAACATCTACAAGTTTAGTAATTGGAGCAATAAAACAGTTTATGAAAATTCATGCCTTCCCTTTTATGAACCGCGAACGGTATATATTTTATAGCAATATTAAAATTTAATGGCTCGCGATCGGGGCAGCCAATGTCTCAATCCGCTAGGAGTAACGGGACTAGGGCCATAAAGTTATGAATTTTGATTCCGCCTTTGATTCGCTATCATACCTCTTAAATAAAGTTATCTATGTTCGTAGTTATCTTACATCTTAAGGCTTTTTTTAAGTTCAAAGTGAATATACTTAATTGTACTTTTAGTAGCACAATTCCCTCTTAACTGAAAATATTTCCCTAATTTCAGAGAAATTTCAAAGATCGTAGGGGAATAAGTAAAAGAGAGAAAATTTCCCTTGTTTTCAAGCTCAGGGCCAAGCTGTATTTGTATTAGCTTAGATAGAAAGAGTTATTGAGGAAACTATTTATCTATGTTGGACAACATTATATGTTATTTTTACTTTATTCCTTAAGCTGTATATATTTATATATGTTAAGCTATTGAGTGTTACAATATATACAGTCTAATCCTGGTTACAAGTTGTAAACAGGCTGAAATCCTATGGAGGATTAATGAGAGCAATAATTCAGTGTTTTTATTAGTCGCCCGTGTTTTATTTTTTCTCCTCAATATGCACACAAGCACATACACACGTCTGTGTGTTTATATATACATATATATACACATTAATACACACACTATCGCTATGTAGATACTTTTTCTTTCGTTTAGATTTTACGAAGAATTTTAGAATGGAGGGAAAGATAGATACAAGAGGAACTCGCTGGCTTAGTGGAGCCCCAATGTTTACTCCGAAATTCCAAATAGGCCTTGAAATAGACATGTGTATGAGTATTCGGTAATTTATTGGGACTTAGAGCTTTTGTCTACTGAGTGTTGAAGTAGCCTGAAACGGCGAGCGATTTCTTGGCTTTTTAGTCTGGTTTGAGGATTCCAAGTCAAACTTTTTTCAAAACGTAGGCCTAAGTATCGGGTTTGTTGTCAGTCCCAGGAGTCAGTGGGACATTACTAAAGGATACTGGAGGACAGGAAGTCATTGGTTTCCGGCGAATGGTAATGGTAATTTGTGGGAATTTATTTTCATCCTCCATTGACAACATTCTTCAAGGCCAGTGATTGAAGATTATGGGATGCAATAACTGGATCGCTGTTATCATTACTATATGGTAACGATAGTATTAGGGTGGATTGGGATACTAGCTGTATCAAGAGGATTGGACCGAGAATTCTAAATTTCTAGACTAACAGACAACATTTCCAATTTAGGCATCAGCAGGACATAAACCAAAATGAAAACCAGATCAAATTTATTATATAAAAACGTTTTTATTGATGTAATATATTATTAATGGATCAAGGGAGTACGTTTAGTTTAGTCTATTATATAAAAACGTTTTTATTGGTGTAATATATTATTAATGGATCAAGGGACTACGCTTAGTTTAGTCTTTTAACTGGATTAGTGTAGTAATTAATACTCATGTATCATCTGCATTGTTGGTAAGGATAGAATTAGGATGAGTTGTCATAACAGCTGTATAATGGATGGAGCCGAGGATTTAATCTTTAAGGAAATATAATTAAAACTCATTAAAAGTTTTTCTAGAAAAACTATAAACACTCTTCCTTTTCCTAGTGTGAAATGTATAAATGTAAGGGCTGCTATCTGCACATATTTTTTATAATTAATATGTGCATAATCTGCTCTTCTTGGTACTCCGAGGCGATCCCGCGTGTCACATCACTAAGTGGCTCTTCCCTCCCATTCGTAGAAAATATTTCCTTAGTGCTTTTCTGTAGCAATCCATTAACTCTCTACACCCTTCATAAAAAAAGAATATTCACTCAATCTCAACAGGTTAGTCGAATGGCTCCGATAGAGCGCAGCAGCGGACAGAGACAGTCTCCTCCAATTCAAATCCTCCGTACAGCACCACAATACAAGATCCTACCTTTCCGATCTCTACACTCGTTTCCACGGAACCAAAGAATTCGAGAGTCCTTCCCCGCCCGCTCCACCACAGTGTGAAACTTAATCCCTCCTTTTATCCCCCATGCTTTTTCACTGGCTTCATTTGAATCCTTGCTTTTCCAACATCTCCTGACCTCCCAAAAAAATACTCTCTTGGCAGGTCATTTGCTTAAATAAATCAGTATTGAATAATCGATTTCGTTGCTTACGCGTTTTTAGTTTATTTTTCCCAGAGATGATCTAGACTATGTAAAGACTTTATTACATGCTATCCGAATAATTTATTTTATTTAGTGGCTGTTGTTATAAATATATTTATTCTCTACAATTGGTTAAAATCCAGCCAAGATTCGCACTAGTTATTCCATTTCTATTTTCCTTATGTTTTTGTCACTGTTTAAATACTTCATATTTTGTATTATTATGTAGCTTTCTGGCCAGATTTATATTATGTTTATTTTTTCTATTCATGTTTGCTATTTTAAAGGGAGTTGGTTCGAGAATAAAGTTTGTTTTCTATTCTATTCTATTTTTACGTTTTGTAAGAGAACCAGAACATTCTTATATTAGTGAAGTCGATCCTGAGGCACGGGGATGAACATGAGAAGAGCTCAAAGGTCGTTCACACACTGATAAAGGAGGAAAGGAAAGAGGATGTAGAGGGCAAAGGATAAGAAGGAGCAGAAGAGATGCTATCGTCGGCTAATTGCTCCGAGCTAATTGTCGGTACAGCTTCCGAGGCCGCCCGTAATCGCCCTGAGTAAGGATCGGTTATCCTGGATCTAGTTATTTAGCTTCGTCTACGATCCTTCTACAGTTTTAATCTGGCTCAAAATTATATTAAATATATCCTCTGTATAATTAGTAGGCTGTTTTGCATATCCCGGCGGAAAACAACCGAGGAATGTACTTCTATTGCTTTATTTTACAAAGCATAATCTGTTCTTGGGCAATCGAAAAAATACTTACTGTTAGCTTTACTGGGTACGAACAATTTTCCTTCGAAGTTTGTTCGATATGTCAATAAAAATTCATATGCTTACTTATTTTTATGCTTTTTTTTTTACTTCAAACAAAAAAAGGGATAACCCTTGATGGTTTAATAGCAATTTTACTATTTAACAAATATATTTCCAGTCCCCATGGATTGGAAGTTGGATATTAGGTCAGTTTTCAGGATAAAAAATCGTCCATTTACTGAGTATCCCTTTCTTCCATTTCCTTCTTTTTTTTACCACCAGGATACATCGTTGTTAATGTAGTTCGTACTGAGGAATACCAGGGGATTTGAGGAAGTAGATTTTGGCAGAAGCCATCAAAACAAATAAAAAATAAACTTTTTTTTGTTTATATAATCCACCGATTGTAAAATACTTAATTTCAAATCATAACCATAAGATTTTTTTTTTTAATATTTGTTTTTTTATTTATAAATAAAAATGAATTTCATTCCTCAAAATCTACCATTCAGTTATCCTGTAACGGCGAGCATGGTTCGTTTCAGTATAGTACATTGTAAATATAAAAGAATGCCGATACCGTTTGAGCATTGCTTGAGTGAGACCAGAAGATCAAACACACGATCTTTGGTAAATCATTAGCTACGTTGATCACATAGAACTGTAACTGTAGAAGCCCAAACCAACTAATTTATTTCGAGTAAAATTATTTTATTAAAAAAATCAAACTAGAAATAACAACTTGCACTTCTTGTTTTTGAAAATAATGATGGTAATAATGTTGGTTTTAAAACTCAGAATTATCTATTATTGTGTTATATCGATTGTTACAAGGTTCATTCAAAGCTCATCCTCAACCTCAATCTTTCGTTTAAAGCGAGTTTTCACTTCGCTCTGGTCTGGGGCTGTGTTGGTCTTCTAAAACTGTTTGGACGATTTCCCTCGAGCCATTTAACCATATTTTCTAAATACTTACAATTTTGGATTATCCAACAATTTCAACCTATTCTTATGATAAAAACTGTCTACATGTTCAAATATAAATATATAATAAATAATTCTTAGGTGCTATAAAAAGTTGATTTATCAATCAAGATAGATTGATTTGATCTACAAAGAAAAGGTTGAGAGACAAGTGAAAATTACTGGTCGTATTGCTGAGCTCCCAAGATTTTTCGCTTTGTTTTTTTTTGTTTTTACACACCTCTCAAATATTTCTTTTATTGGGACATTTATTGTTGATATATTGGATTTTAATTTATTTTTTTATATTGTTATACATCCAGACCAAAAATCCTGAAGTCCTTGAGCCACAAGGCTTCGGTTGTTTTTTTTTAATAGGATATTTTTGCACATTTGTACGCAAATCAGCATACAGCTCATTAAGAGTCTCTAAGGCGTCCTCGGAATGAGTGGTGACATAAAAACGACACCACAATTCATAAAATAAAATACATTAATGAAATCATAAACATCGTTGTTTTGTTTTTTCTCAAGGTTTCCCTCGGTAAAAAGGATAGCATTTTTAACTCTAGATTTCCTTCAATTTGAGGAATCTAGAGACATTTATTTGAGGTCACATTACTTTTTTTTAATCTGCCACCAAACTCAGAGGTCTCACGTTAAAGAACATTTGAGGAAAAATAAAAAATGTTTAAAAAATTTGGATTAGGAAAATCCAGGGTTTTTTTTCAGCTTCTAAGGCACATAAAATTATTGGTTGTTAATTCGTAGTTTGTATCGGCTCAATACAAATGTAAAAAATGAAATAAAATCATTACAAAATTATTTGTCTAGATCGATTAAATCGATTTAAAATAAAAACGACATACTCAAGAATTGGGCATTTTTTGAGTTAAGCATTCAGTAGCAATTGTAATGGTTGAAACTTTTTTTAATACCATCACTTCAACAGGACTGCTTTTGCAATACTCAAAATTTAAATTTTTTTAACTAGATGATCATGTAACTTTTGAATTATGACATTATTCTTTTGAAGGAGCGAAATGTATACACATACTCCATAGTCAGGCAAATAAAACTTTGTATAAGAGAATTTTATTATACTATAAAACTCAAATATAGCATTTTTTTATTTATACTGTTTTTATAAATTTTGCTGTTTAATATTTATTAAAATTAGTAATAATAAAAAGGTTTGTATACTATTTCAGAGCCGAGTAGAGAGCGGAAGCTTATCTTTTAACTTATCGGATTCGATTTAAGGCCAGTCTCCCCCGGGTCAGGGGATTGTGTTAGCTGCTACATTTACCTGCCGTACGGACCTCACCTTACCTTCACCCTGACCTTTAGCCGATCCGAAAAGGAACAAGAAAATAAAAGCTGGACGAGAGATCAGGCCGAGGCGACCTTGCCATCTCAAATATTCATAAAGCCTCTGTTACACAACCGCCGCAAATTGAGCCATTGTCTAGAAAAGACAAAGATGACTTGGCCGTGGCCATTGTAGAGTCCTCTCTATCAGGAGCTGATCTCTCAGCTATTGTGTATTCATTCAATCCTTTGCTATTAGTCGCATAGCTTATGCCACGTCGCTTCTCAGCCGTCACTGTACTAATGACATAACTCTTCCTCTCTATCTGTCATGTTTTTTTGCGTGTTTAGACATAGGCCGTCGAATATTTATTTTGCCTAACCTTCAAAGTTGTTAGACATCCATATTAGAGATATCATAATAATAAAAAAAAAAAGCTGTGTCTCTTCAACCCATGAAGGATCTTGGGATTAGTACATAGGTCGAGACATATGCATGGGTAGAGATAGTAATCTGGGACAACGATTGTGCAGGAAAGTGATTTGCCTGAGATCGCGCTAAACCCAATTAAAGGAACCCTCTTTATAGAAGTTGGGTGAGCCTCACTGTTAACAAATTAAATAATTTATCTGTCACGACCGAACTAAGTACCTTCAGCGCAGCAACTCACTCCTAAATGAAATCTGCACTATTTATAACCTTCAACTTTACATACCAGATAAAATACTTATTATATTTTATAATCTAGGATATTGATATGTTTCTATTTTATCTATCTACCCCTGTCAACGCTACGGCCCTTGAAGGACCCCGACCTCCTCAACAATTCTCCTCCACTCATAGGGATCCTCTGCTGGTCTTCTCCATCCCATTCAGGTTGTCAGCCTCGACATCTTCAAGGCACCGTAGGCTAGGTCTACCTCTTCTACCTTCACTCCAATATCTTCCATAGAAATCTTTCCTAATATTTATAAAATATTAAAATTATAATAATAATGCATACTACCATAACGACCTTAATGTCCCATTTGTTGCTGATTTAGCCCGAACCCGGTATCTATCCTTTCATAACAAACTTCATTTCCACTCAAACCCTCTAGTTTCAAACCTAGCTTCCACTTCAATTCCCGATAATCCTCCGAGGCGTCTGAAAAGAATATGGCCCCTTGACCTTCTTAGTTGAACATGCGATTTTAGTACTACCAGTGGGTAGTTTCTCTACTTGTCATTATATCATGTCATTATGTATCACTCAGCCAAATTACTTGTTATATTACTGTAATATAGTTGTAAATATCAATAAATAAATAATTTTAAAAAATAAAGGCATAGTAAATCCAAAGGCTCGATGCCGATATCACAAATCTCTATTAACAAACTTCCGTCCATGGACTACCAGCCAAACCATATATTTTAGATCACACTTAATGCAATCCTCTATTCTACGCTTCATTTAAGCTTACCAGTCGGCTCATCGCTTATTCACTTTTTTAGAAGTTAATGCTTACTAAGCCCAATCTAAACTTAACAAACCCATCTCAATTTTCATGACGCCATCATAGGACTATATTAGGGAGCGGAGTGGCTCAGTGGTAGATCACTGAGTTGCCATGCCGGAAATCCTGGCTCAAATCCCGCTGCAGGCCATGACTTTTATTTAGTCTCTTAGGAGCGGGAGATGGATCATATAGGATCTAGGACCCTCCTGGGGCCCTCCCAGCCCCTATAAAATGTTTAAAAAACAGGGTACCCAAAATGAGGGGGAAAATCTGGCGGTTGAGCGTGGCCAAGGACAAGTCACCTCCTTATAGAACCGTTGACCATAAAACAGTACAGTCTTTACCATGTACTGAACCCCAGACCCTTCATGGGCTGTATTGGTACAGGTTTTTTTAACCGGGTGCATGCTCTGCTAATTCCCATGTTGTATTCTCCCCAAATTCTTCCTAAATGCCCTAATTGGCACAGACTATAGATGACAATTTAGACTTTAAAGAATTAAGGCTTTGTATTTAGAAATTTCCAATATTATTACAAGTGAAGAATAATTGACTTCCGTTTCTAAATGACTTACAATAATAAACATCAACATACGATTTGAGCACTTTGGTGATCATAGAATGAATGATGAATCTAACATATCAGCCTTTTATAACATTTTTTCTTATTTTCATCAATAAATTCTCTCTGTATGTAATGAGTTTAATGTATCATGGCCTTATCATACAATGACTTATATACAATGTTTATATTATATCCTTTGATCAATCTTAACCTAGATAACTGAACCCTTTACTCTTTCGGTCATAGGCCATCGCTATATCTGGTGAATCCAAGATTGGAACATGACCTAGCAGATCTGAACAATAATAATGTGACATCCATAGATCATAGGCCAGGCATAGGTCATGGTCATGGGTCATTGTTATCTCTAGCTCATCCAAGACTGAAACATGTTCTAGAAGATCTAAACCGTAATAATTTTTCATATATTAAACAAATCCGTACAACATGGTTTTTTCTATCATTATTTTGTATCTGAGTATTTTCTCTATCATCTCTTCTTATTATTCCTGACTCTCATATTTTATTAAAACAATCGTTGAAGTCATTTCAGATCTTAAATTGTGTTTAAACACAAATACGCGTATGTCAGATGTACATATCAGTATAATGAAGTAAAGGTAGTAACTAATAGGAGTGGACACTGTGGGGTTTGTAGGCACTTCTGGGGCACATTAGTGTTCCCATTTAGCTAGTTTCAATTTCCCCATGCATCAGATACTTTTTAGTGGTGTATCTGATGTTTTATCTCGAACGGTTCTGTCTGATACTTGTCCCAGTTACTTGTTATCGATATTCAACAAACCTGTAGTCAAACACAGCAACCTCATGAACAACCTAACCATCTTTGCACGTTATCTTATCACTGTATAGAAACAAATTTAACTTGATAATAATTCGAACCCGAAAACTCGATACTGATTTCACCCATCTCTGATCACAAACTTTTATTCACGAATACTATCCGAAACCAAATCCGTTTGCTCTCTCTTAACGTAATCTTACCCCTCGGTCTACATTTCGGATGTTTGCCAGTCGCCATAGAGCTTATTAACTTTTTAGGAATTCGTTCATAACTAAACCCCAAAAAATTGCCAGCCCATCTCTACCTTCGCGATGCTATCACTTCAATTATATCAACGGGGTCCATGATCTGTAATTCCATGTTGCGTAATCTTCTAAATTATCAAGTGGCTAATAAAGTATTTAATCTGTTAAGAGATGTGTTTGGACACTGTGGGATCTGACGAACCTCGTGAGGATTACCCAACCCCTGTAAAGTGGATACCCTTAACTGGGTCAAAACCTGCAGGTTGAGTTTGATCTCGGACAAATCATCTTCCTTTACAACCGTTATCCTAGAAACAGTACGGTCTCTACCAAATACTGAACCCAAGACCCTTCCTGGGTTGTAGTAGTACAAATATTTATTTTCTTTTGTTAGGTCTCCTACATAGTTGTATTAAAACCATTATGTAACTATAATTATTAATTATATTTTATGGTATTGTCGAACCCTTATTTATCATAATAATTAATAATTAAACCGTGCAGAATCAGAACCGTGTTTACGACTAGAACAATGGAATGCGAGACGTTTACGTGAAGTAATATGGCGCTCATGAATTTCCGAGCTCGTAAAATGTAAACCCAGGCTCAGAATGAATTATAGCAGAGCTTAATGTTGGGGATATTACAGTGTCACTTAATGCCGAGCTAGAGGCGACTTCCTAGTAAACAACTATAATATACTATTACCATTCATATGAGCTGGTGGTCGACGTATTGAGAGCACTCATAGATTTGAATATCATCGGAGAGACACTTTAATAAAAGGTGGTACATTAGTAATTACAGGTAGGTCCTTGGCCGAACGAACTGATAAATATCAACTAGTTATTTTAAAGGTCTAGTTAGTTATTCATTAGTAACTATCTGCTGTAATGAATAACTAGATGCAAATAGTTGAGGGTAATTTTACAGCCCTGGTGAATAAGTGGTTAAGTCGGATTTTGTCCAGAGAAAGTTAACTGCATTAAGATAACAGGAATCGTATCATTCTCGTAGTTTTTGGCTTGAAATGGAGTTGTAATATAAACAATAATTCCTTTTCAAGCCAATGCCTAACTGATCTCCTTATTCACTACGAAAATAACTCGATTCCGCTTACTTAAGTACAAAAACTTATTTTGGAGAAAGTCAGACTTATTCTTACGGGGCTGTAGAATTATCGCGATATACCCAAGTATAATATTTTTTATTATTTAATTGTAAAAAATAAATCAACAATATTTGTTTTCCTTAGTCGTTTGTTTTTGAAACCCTTTTTGATATCTTATTGGTTACGACTTTTAAGTGCCTAAGAAATTTCATCTCTTTATTTTTTTCATATAGTTGTTCTATATTTTAAGGAGTTTTTAATGTTTTTATTATGCTAAGTTGACATATTTCATAAATAATAGATTTTAATTTTCTTCTCACCAAGCTATTTATTTATTTACAAGCAAATGCAGTATATTTATAAATAAAGCTTTTTTTTATGTTTTCCTTCGATTCATGAGATTCTAATAATTCTTGTTAAACTGTCTTCTTGGCAACATTTTGAGAGTTAATTGTTCTCATAATCATGCCCTAACAGTGAAAAATCCGGTTTTAGTGAATTATATTAAGTCACGAACTAGTCTAAATATAAGATATACTTAAAAAGTAGTGACTGAATCTCAAGAACGGAAGATAACAACTTATAATGGAAAAGTTTATGTTAGGTATTGAAAATGATTATGAATTATTGAAACCTCCACTGAATTCCGAAAAATTGTAGCAGTTCCGCAGGTTGTCAAGACACTATTTTTTATTCGTTTCCTTTTTAATATATTAATAATTTTATCACTGGCTGTATATAGTAGCTATATATGGTAACTGTTACTGACAGTATATAAAATAAAAACCGACATACATATACTGTTTAGGTTATTTGATCATCTATACTCCGAAATGTTTGTTGAACGGTTCATTTCTTGATGAAATTATCACCGAAAAACACGCTTTTCTCATAATTATACTCTTTTGTTTTATACTAAAACTCACGATAATTTTTGTTTTTGAGAATATTAAAAAGCAAACGAATAGAAAGTTAAGATTTGTTGTGATTCAACTCGTAGCAACTAGAGATGGGTAGATACTGGATTTTCCTGTATCTGATACAAGTGATACTGATACTTTTCTGTATCTGATGCTGTTACTTGATACTTTTGTAGTTGAATACAGATATCCCGACTCTTACTATTCTAATACGCTACACAGAAGCCTTTCTTGGGGTATCAGTTTTTGTTATAATTTTTAAAGGAAAAAGAGTTATTCGAGTAACCTGCACAAAGCATCAAATGATTAAAATCATGTTTTTTATTGGTTAATTATTTTTCGAAAGCTATGGAATTGAACAATAAAAAATAGATTTTAACCCTAACTCAAACTTTTGCTATTCACGTTCCAAGACTCGTAGAATTTGGGTTGTAATACAAAATGTGTCTGTCCGCCGCCGCACGCTATACTCTTTAAAACGCTATAGCTGTTTGTTTTTTTTTCACCCGATTTCAAACATTTATGTCAATTGCTTTTACTTTATGGTATAGATATATCGATATCTATACCATATTTTTTCTAATTTTAAAGCTTATTTACAAGCATTAAAAAAACTTGTTACAACTTTTCTAACAATTAAAGCTTATTTTCTCCTGATTCGGTTGTTAAAGAAAAGGATTAGAAAGACAAATATATCCCGTGTGACCTCTGAGATGTGAATGGGTACACAAGATTGTACTCGTAACGAACATCTAATCTCCTAATAGGCTTCATTATCAGTACTCAAGTGTACACAGTAATTGGCCCATCGCCTGGACTGAGCTTGAGTAAATCGACTAGCCATCTATTGGTTTCACTATCACACTCCATCTACATTCACCGTGCTGTATAACATAATATAACTTAGTATTATATTATATATTATAGGTTATAAAGGGAGTGGACAAGACAGAACATTGCTTGTTGATATTTACTGCCTAGCACCTACAAGGACCAACCTGTTAGTTGTACAACTCCAGCAACGAGGAAATTTTTGTTAAACGAGTTATATATTTCCATGAAATAAATAAATAAGTAAGTTGCTAAATAAAAAAGTATTGATGTAAATACTCGTATACCTTTTTATTCTATTTTTCGCATTAATAAGAACATATTTTCAAACATCTTGTTAATGCAAATATTTTATGATGATTTATGAAAACTTTACTAATGAATTAATGCCACTATAATTCATAAAATGTCTTATAATTATTTCTTTCAACACAGCAAGAAAAATTAAAGATACCATATTCAAGATATATTTTCAGTTTTTTTTTTATTGAAACTATATTAAGTAATAAAATATAGATACTCAAATATGTTAGGTCGTTAAAATAATAGTCAATAAAATCAAAAAATACTAAAAAATAACCGATTCTATACTCAAAGTTGGCGAAACATTGGTTGGTTAGTTATTTATTCCAATTTTAGAAACTTGAGATTTTCTTTTTTGGAGTTTTCCAATTGCGTTCTGCTTAATCAATAATATTACTTAAATAATGTGAAATCCTTTATGTGAAAATAATTATCTTATTTTCAATATTCATTGTGAAAAATAATAGTTAATTATTATTTTATGAAGTGAGAAGGATATAGACGAAGTAAGGGGGAAAAAACCTGTACAAAACATACAGTGGAGGGTCTCGGATTCACTACGTGCCAGATACTGTACTGTTTCTTGGACAACGGTTCTGTAGGGAGGTGATCAAACACCAGACCCCCCCCCTTATTTTGAGCCCCCACTTTACAGGAGCTAGGTCAGCCCCAGGAGGGTCCTAGGACCCAATAGATCCATTTCTGACAGCTAACAGATGAAATAAAAGTCTGCCGTCGAGCGGGATTTGGAATCAGGACCTTCGGCACGGCGAATCAGAGCTCTACCACGGAGCCACTTCGCTCCCGTAACTTGAAAGAAAGTAGTCCTGTAAAGTTCTAAATGTGCATGTCTTATTAAAAGTAGATTCTTCAAAATTAAAGAAAAACTACGTATCTAAATACTTATACAGGATTTTTTCTTAATAATTAAAAAATTTAATTATTCACCGTTTCAGACTACTGCTACACTTATTAGACAACGCTCTAAGCTCCCAAATAATTACAAAAGACTCATATACATGACTGTTAAAAGATACATTTGTACTTACGAAGTAGAGCTTTGTGACTCCACTAATCTATCGAAATTCCTCTCGAATGCGGCCCATACAATCCAAATTCCTTTGTAAAATAATTAATGCTCCTTACTTTGTTACGAATAAAGTCATCCATAATTACCTCAATGTCCCATTTGTTGCTGATTTGGCGCGAACCCGATACCAGTCTTTTCATTAAAAACTTCATTCCCACTCAAACCCACTAGTTTCAAACCTAGCTACTTCTTCAATTCCTGATAATCCTCCGAGGTGTCTAAAAAGAAGATGGACTCGTGGCCTTTTTAGTTGAAATTGAGTACCACCACTGGGTTGTTTCTCTACTTGTCTTTACCCACACCTCTATGTATTAATCCTGCCATTTACTTGTTGTCTTGTTATAATGCAGTTGTAATTTTCAATGAATTAATTTATTTTAAAAATTTAGTTATAAATAATTATTTTAAAGTTCTAATCAAATAATCCTGGAATAGACGCGTATCTTGTGCTAATGAGTCCCAGGAAGATATGCCCTGATCTCGGCACAACTCTGGAGTGGTAGAGTGGTGGAGTGGCGAAGTGGTAGAGTTGCCTCCCAGCTCCAGTCTATTTCCAGGCAGGCCCTCATCCAACTTGCTTAATTAACAGACCTCGAGGTCAGCGGATTATGGAAGTGCTGTTGTACAAGAGCAACTTTGCAGAAAGATATGTGCAATATTCCGATAATGCTGCTGCTATCCTAACTTCGATTAAGCTGTTTGTTCGTATTCAGAGTTGTTTAATTATACATTTTTAAAATTTAAATTAAATTAAAACTGGAAAAGTTTAAACAAGTCAAGATCTAACGGATAAAATCATTGAAGGTTGTTGAATCCGATACCTGGTAGTACTGGTTCTATCCTGACGGTTGTACAGGATGGAAATTAAAAAAATCATATGAACCCTTTGATCCAAGATGATTATGCGAGAATAATTTACTTTCTGTCTACATTCCTTGTTTTTGGAATTAGACTGGGGGACATGAGTCTCATCGAAGATTTAATCGAACTTTTTTTTAAATTGTTTAATTAAGTTATTCGAAAATAAGGTGTTACGCAGAATATTCGCTTGAAATAATGATGAGACCACAGGAGAATTTAGGAGATTGCACTACGCGGAATTGCGAAGTATACGCCCAGTAAATATTGTTCAAGTGATAGCGTCGCGAAGATTAAGATCAGCTTGTAAAGTTGTTGGGCTGTGTAAGGAATAAATTCTTAAAAAGTTTATGAGCGCTGTGCCGACTGGGAAGCGTCTGAGGTGTAGACCGAGACGTAGATGAGAATATCGCGAGTGATCTGGAGGATTTGGGTTTTGGTAGAGGTCTGTGGATAGAGACTTGTAAGCAGAGATTGATGGTATCGCCATCGAGCCTTCGGGTTCGCTAAAGCTATTTATTTATTTAATTTGTTTATTGAAATTTACAACTGTATAATAATACTACATCAGTTAAATAGAATGAAAATGTAATGATGATGAGTTAAGGCAAGTAGGGAACCTACTTAATGGTAGTACTAGAACAACAATTGCAACTTAAAAGATCACGAGGCCAAAGATCTACTCCTTAAGTATAAGTAGATCTTATTCTAATTATGTAGGATTGTGGTTTCGTAATTAATTGGGACCATAAAACGTTTTTCTAGTAAGGATTGATGACTATAACAGCGTATAGTTATTATGATATAACGTTAGGATTTGATTACAGTCAAACTGAATGCGGAAGTTCAAACGTCACAGAAAGGGAATAGCGTTTCAAGTTCTATCTACAATATACCATGTATAGGTGTATATAATATTTATATGAATATAATTGGAAGATGATATTTTGTAATAAATCGTATATATTCAAGGTGGTTTTTAAAAACAAAGGCACAATAGTTATTGTATGACTTCGTATTCGTATTCGTAACAAAGTAAGGAGCATTAACGATTTTACGAATTGACGGATTTTATATTGGTTTGTAAGGATGGTATTCGAGAGGAATTCGATGTCTTAGTGGAGCCCCAAATCTCTACCCCGAAAGTTCAAATGGTTCTTTTAATAGTCATGTATATGACTTTGTTATTAATTTTTGGTATAGAGCGTTTGTTTACTAAATGTTGAAGTAGTCTGAAACGGTGAGCAGTTTCTTGTTACAATTTAATATTCTAATATTTTAATTTGTATTTTGCTCTGTAATTATAGATATAATATAACACTACAATAATATAATATTACGTCGAGGTAATATAAGGGGAAGAAAAGGATATAACAGTAGCTGGATATGGTAAAATACAATTCCGGTGCTGCCACATCACAAAACTGGGAGGCCCAATGTCACCGTGTCAAATTACTGTCGTTTCAAGGCGAATCCAGCCAAGACTTCATCAAACTAAATATATTCACCACTCACCTGCTACTGATCCAAATACTAGTCCTAATATATGTTTTTCATGATAACTATATCAGAAAGAAAAAATATAGGTTCAACTAAATAATAAACATTAAAAACAATTATATTCTAATACACAATATCATACAATTTGTTTAAAATAATACAACATATGTCTGGTCACAGTGGTTAACATTAACAGCCCGCCCGAAATCGCGGGTTTGAATCCCGACAGGTGGCCTTAGAATTTAGAAGGAGTAAAAAATCCTTGTTTATGCCGTTCTTAAAAAGGGGCGTAAAATAGAGGTATCCAGCTTGGGCGTTGTCAAATACTACGTTAAAAATTAAAAACTATTTTACTATACCTACAAATACTATCTTAATTATACCTGGGTAGACAAGATTCCCGTTGTAATATCGTCTGATAAGCCATAGCAGCATAAAGTGACGTTATACGAAACAAACAAGCTGCCCATCTAAAATAGTTAAGAGGTGTTCCATGCGACGCGACTATAGTAGATGTTAGAAAAATTGTAATGTTAGGGATAATTTAAATAAATTCTGAAAATGCTTATGAATATGAACGAACATGTGCAAGAGAATGAAATATATATGAGAATTTTCAATCTTTGAGTTATTCACTGTTCAATCATTATGAACTCACTCACTCCTTGGCACTACAGTCCTACAAGGACCTGGGCCTCATCCACTGCCTGCCAATAACTTCGGTCCACAACAAGTCTTCTCCATTGTCTGATTCCCAGCTGGTGTATCGGCCTCCACATCATCTAGCCATCTAGTACGGGGCTTTCCTTTGGGTTTTCTACCGCCGAGCTTTACAAAAAATAGTCTTCTGGGCATTCTTGTTTCCGGAATCCTCACGACATGGCCCAACCGTCTCATTCGAGCTCTTGTTACGAAAGACACTAAGTATACTTTTGCGTTATTACGGATCCTCCATGCTCCCTGGTCAGGGATGGGTCCATAAATCCGCCGGAGTACTTTTCTCTCCCAGACACTCACCATTCTTTCTGCTTTTTTATTCAGGACCTAACTTTCACAACCTTATGTCGCTAACAGCCTGACAATGGTTTTATATAATGTGATCTTGGCCCTTTTCGACATTTGCCCAATTTTAAGAGCCTTTTGTATTGCATAGTAACAACAATTACCAGGGGCAATGGTTTTATATCCTCCTCTATCTGGTTGTTGTATGTTACTAATGCGCCCAGATATTTAAAATAATCATTTTGAACACCATGCCAAATAAAATTTAATTTCCTTATTTATAGATAGTAGGTAATACAATCTGTCTAATATTCACTCCATGTTGATACAAATAAGAGAGCGGGGTAGTTCAGTGTGCTCAGTGCTGAGTTGCTATGCGGGTTCAAACCCAGGACCCCGATGCATCCTGTGGGATTCGCAGACCCTCCTGGAACTCACCCAGCCTCTATAAAGTGGGTACTCTAAATTTGGGAAAAACATATTGGTTGAGCTTTATCTCAGACAAATCACCTCCATTCAAAACCTTTGTCCTAGAAATAGTACAGTTTTTACCACTTACTAAGCCATTAACATATATTAATTTATAATTTATTTTATTTTATTTTATTTTTTTATTAATTATTATAATTTTTTTATATTTTTATTTTGAAGAGAAAAGATTTTTCCAGGATGGGATTCGAACCCGGGTCTCCTACGTCTCCGTCGTGGTGCTCTGCCAACTTAGCTATCCTGGCTGGTACCACGGTCAGACAATCTTTTCTCTTAAAAAATAAAAATATATTAATTTATAATTCCGAAATTGAAGGGTTTGCAGCATAAAAGAGTTAATTCCAGTTTTTATAATTTTTGGAAAAATAAAAAAAAATACTCAAAAATATAAACCTGAACCTGTAAACACTAAGACGACCCGTGAACCAGAACGAGTCTGGGGTTCAATAGATGGTAGAGATTTTACTGTTTCATGGACAACGGTTCTACAAGGAGGTGACTTGTCCTAGGTCACGCTCAACCGCCAGGTTTCCCCCCTTATTTTGGGTACCCTATTTTTATAATATTTTATAGAGGCTGGGTGAGTCCCAGGAGGGTCCTAGATCCCATTTGATCCATCTCCCGCCGCAAACACACTAAATAAAAGTAACTGCCTGAAGCGGAATTTGAACCAGGATTTCCGGCATGGCTACTCAGTGCTCTACCACTGAGCCACTCCGCTCCTTAAAAAATAGAGAATGTATTTAAATCGCCTTTGACTTCGTCCAATTATTTGTCTCCTACTACTACATATTTTGGCCAAATTCCATTGCGAAATTCGTCAAATTCGCAATTCTAAAGTCAATTTTATTTTTAGCCTTTAACTTAGCCTTTTTGGTTCAAATAATTGAAAATGTATTTCTTTTTAATATAAGTAAGCATTGAATAAGGACAATTTTAAAGAAAATTTGTTTATTTCAAGAAAAGAACACAGTAACACAAAATAAAAATGCAAAACTACTGATGCTACTGATGATCAAAGTTTGCTAGTCAATGCTAGAAGTTTTTTTTTATTTTAGTAAAAATTACTACTTGTTGAACCAAACGAAAAAATGATCTTTTTCCCCCAAGAAACAGTTGTTAACTCTGTATGGACTAAAAATGGAGTTAACTCTTTGTTGCTGCAAACCCTTCAATTTTATTATATATATATATTATAACTTTATTATACAAAAATAAATACTATCGGTGTAAATATAAATATCGACATGGACTTTCTCATGATATCCTTGATGTTATTATTAATTTTTCGATTGTGATAGTAAAATGGAAACAACAACAAAAACAAGGAAATAAAAGGCTCTTCACTCTTGCATATCCTGGTCATTGGGTCAATACTGTTTAGCTTATTCCAGGTTTAATATTCAAATAATCGATTCTTTGCATGACCTAAAGGTCGAATGTCAATAGATCATGAGAACCGAATCTACAAGTCAGGTATGGCAGGTCAAAATGGCATTCAGCTACTTATCACTTACCATATATACATGCACATAGACCTATGTATTTAATAAATACATATAATGTAAATAATGAGGAAGAGTTGTCTTACAACATATATACAACTTATATGTAACTTATAAAAGTAATAAATTAATATAAAGGCAATGATGTTACAATAAATAAGTTTAAATGAATATTAATGGCTATTCGAGTTATGCAAACCTCATCTTGCAAAATGGATACTTCCCATAAAGCATAGATATATCTCAAAGACCTATAGCTAGATTTATCAATCGCATAGATATCAAAGTGTAGAGTACTGAGATCTATAATATACTACTAAAATATCGATATAACTAATATTGCCTGGGCTGTGGATTAGCTCAGTGTGAAGACTGCTGAGTTGCTATGGTGAAGGTTCGAGGTTCAAATTCTGGCTATGGCAGATAAAAAAAATCATCTTTAAATAGACATGGACCCCGTGGGACCTCCTGGTGTTCACCCAGCCTCTTTAAAGAAGTTGCCGCCAATTAGGGAGAAAAACCTGGAGGTTGAGCGTTATCTCGGACTAATCACCTCCCTGTTCAACCATTGTCCTCGAAAAGGTATAGTCTCTATCATGCACTAGACCCAACACCCTTCATGGGTTGTGGTGGAACAGGTATATACGAGTACTCTTATATATCATCTGACATACATATACATATATCATGTCAAACAACTAAATTGATAATAATTGTATGTTTTTGAATTATAGATTGATATTTTTTTGTTTAGATGCTGGGTTATATTTCTGTCGTGTTTTAGTATCCAATTCAGAAATGTTTCCTATCTTGTTTCTGAAGCCTACCATCAATGAAATGGATTCAAACATTACCAATTATAATTTTCGAGAAATTACGATTCATTACTATTTTTTATTTGATTATGCGTTGGTTCAGAATGGTTCATAAATATTCGCTTGCTAAATATTCAATTATAATCGGGTATTATTATTATTAAAGAATACAATTTTATTCAAACGCCACTTGGGAATAGCAATTGCTAAGGGAATAGCAATACTCCGCAATTGTTATTAGAGCAAATCATAATTGATGATTTTTTCTTTCACTTACTTGAGTTGGAACAAATTGAATAGGGGCCTGGAACAGGGGAATTTTGGAATAATTCCTGCACAACTGTTGTCCTTGAATCAGAACAGTCTCTGCCATGTACTGAACTCAAAACCCTTTATGGTTTGTAGTGGTATGGGTTTTTTATTAGATATTATTATGATTTGTATTTTGAATACTTCTCTTTGAATAATTATATTATCTTAGTGGATTCCAGTTTTCTTCCCGAAGCGATATTTTATTCATGTTTGTTCTTTATTCATTTGACGTCACTTAATGCTGCTAAGGCTAATCGGACGATGCTACAGTGGGAGCTCTAAATGAGATGTCAATAGAAATGATGTCAATAAAAATATTTATGTTTCTTCTTTTGTTATTATTTTAGTCTTTGTTTCAGCATTACCTGTTGAAATATTTACACGGACCTAGGTCTAGGGAGAGGCTAGAAAACAATAATTTGGTGATTGTCACAAATTTATAAGAATTTCTTTCCGCATTGCCAATTCAGATCAGGTTTCAACTTTATTTTTTCTTCTGCTGGAGTTTTATATGTCTCTTTCTTCATGCGCCCACTGGCATATTTCTTCTGATTCTCTGTCCAGCTTCTTCCAACCTTCTATAGTATTTCTTAATCCTGAAACTCTTCCAGATTTTTCCCTCTGCTTCTAAGTTCACTTCCTTCTAGCATCTGAGACAGTAATTTTCAAATATTCTAAATATTTCTTTACTCCTTTAGTGCACGTTGTCTTCTTTTTCCGAAAATAGTCGATTATTTGCTAGGCCTATCTTTGCTTGTTCAATGTATTCTGATATCCGAAGAATATCAGTCTACTCCCCCGCATAGTAAGTCATTCTTTTCATTTTCTTGTAGTTCTCAGTTTCCATCCGTGTTCTTTTTTGTATAAAAGCTATTGTGTATTGCTTTTTTTCCACGATTTTTCGTAGGATTCTTCTTTCCACGACTTTAATTAATTGATGAAGAGAGGAAATTCGTTGTTCCGGATTGTACTCACAGATTTGCGCCCGTTTATCCAATAGGTCCAACATTATCTCTTTATTTATACTATATATATAATATATGGATAATCCTTATATAAAACACATACACACACCTACCAAAACAATCATATTACATTACACGCAAATGTGTGTGTATAGTTTTAGTTCTGAACACACTTAATAATATTTAATAATATTAATCTTTATTATACTGTTTTCAACTCCCCAAACATTTACTGCTTCAAAGCAACAATTTAGCTTTGAAACATTTTAGTCTTCAAATGTATGAAATGAGGATTTCTGAAAAACAGCCATACGATACCAACATTTTAAAAAATATATATCAAGCTATATAGATTTTTTTTTACGATTTGGAGTCTAATAATAACTCCGTATTACGGAATTTTTTTTATGGTAAACACTCATAATAAAACATGATTTTTTTTTTAAACAGATTTTTAGAACATTCATATCAGATCAGGATTTCTGAATTAAAATTGATAAAAACTTACATGCTCAAGTTACAGGACGCTGGAATCGTTACCAGAAAGATATCGTGCATGAAGGACACCGTGAGCAGCCAGATTAGCATCATCAATAACAAGAGTAACCAGTTACCTGTTAGCAGTGACAGGGCGGGCAGGTTACAGGTATCGGGTATCGGTTACAATAACAATAACAATAACCGTTTGAAAGTCTGCAATACAATACAAGATAGGAACACAACTATTACACTAACTGCCGGCTCTGGCCTTTGACACGGGGGTCGCAAGGCCATGGCTCTTCCCCACCACCTCGTCTATTATATACACTACGCTAACAATCATTCTCATTAATATAATATACCACTCATCATGTATTACACAAACGTAATATATACCCTCTGATAGTCATTGTACATGTCATGTAATTTTTTTTTTCTGTTGAATGCGTGGAAAGAGACGGGGAATTCTTGGCATTTTCGATCTCTACATTACTATGCTCGCGCCGGTTATCCCATTGTTTAAAAATTAGAATTCTTCCAACTGTTTTTTATGAACGTCAAATGAGGCTTTTAACATTGAAGGATCAACAATATATTAAGGAGTTCGAAAAGAAGTACTGCGTTGAATATTCGATCCGAAAAATGATGAACCACTGGAGATCTCAGATATTACATTTCAGTATGTGGCATAAACTGTACTATTTTTGGGTCAACGGCTCTGCAACCAAGTTTTTAAGGGCACCCACTCATAGGGACTGGCTGTGACTTCGGAGGATCTCCAGAACCCGCAGGGCCCATCTCCGACTATTAACAGATTAAATAAACTATCTAAATAATAAATGTTTACTGACAGAGGTCATCCTTAAACGGGGGAGAATCCGCCGACCGCGACTGCGGTGGATTCACTTTGTGGCGGAAGAAACGAGGGACTTGGGAGTCCACAACTGGATGCCAGCAGCACTCAACAAGGATTACTGGCGGACACTGATTGAGGAGGCCTAGACGCGTCCACGTGTTGTTGCGCCGAATTAATAGTAATAATAATTAACTAATTTCTAAAACTTCGCTGAGGAAGACCGAATCATCGGGACTTCGAGCTCTCCAAGCCTTATTGTTGTTTTTCTTGAATTCATTACATCTATTCCTGACTCAGCAGATTTCGTTTTAACAAGATAAGAAAAAGATGGCCTAAGTTTGATAACGAGTATAGCAAAGCGACCTATCTGAAAAATATTATCTAGAAATCCAGAAGATTTATTGATGTTTACGAACTATGAGGAGAGAAATCTGATAGAAGCAAAAAGAGTTGGTAATCAAAAACTATTCTGTCCATGAATCTCAGCCTATCCTACTAATATTATAAATGCATTAAAGCTTGTGAGTTTATTACTCTTTCACGCAAAAACAACTGAACGGATTTGGATGAATCTTTACTCTACTATAGGTTATACATCAGAATAACACATAGGTTACAATTTATAATGATTTTGTGTAATTTGGTCATAATGCAACGATAAATTATTAAAAAGTACTAGGTTATAACACATTCTCAATATTACCTCCAATATATGGTCAATAATCGCGTAAATTAATCAGTAATTTAATCATAATCAGGTAATCGCGGTTATTTAATTTAATTGTTAATTATTGTTGCCATCGCTACAGGGCTCCCCCCTGAGTAGCTTGCTCGCGTGTTTCTTACTCGCAAAATCTACATATTTTCACTGAACGAAACAAATCAAGGGACATGGTTTATTTACAGGATATAAATGCGAAATTTTGTGAGGATTGATGTCTGTGTGTTACTCTTTCACGCAAAAACTACTGAACGGATTTGGATGAAACTTAACAGTAATATAGGTTATACTTCAGAATAACACATAGGCTACAATTTATAATGATTTTGTGTAAATTGGTCATAATCTATACCTATAAAATACTTTGCCCCGAATGACTGAGGGATCAACGTACAGCCTAAACCACTGATCGTAGAGACCTGAAACTTGGAAGTGTGTTCTTTGTACGACGTAGGCATCCGATAAAAAAGGATTTTCCGAAATTCCACCCCTAAGGGGGTGGAAAAGGGGGGGTTTGTATGTTTGCTCACGTGTTTCTTACTCGCAAAATCTACATCTTTTCGCTGAAATAAATAAATCAAGTAACATAGTTCATTTCTCGCTGCTGCCGTACGACAAGCGAAACCGTTATACTAAGTAATCCTTTTCAATAAATTCAATAACATTACATACTAATCCTTTACTGACACGTACAACAGTAAACTTCTGTCCGTCCCGTTTGTTAATCAGTGTCAATGTATGTTTCACGGCTGTGTTGATGCGTCTGTGATGAAATTTGATATGGATAACCTCAAGCCTGGGGAAGGACATAGGCTACTTTTTATCAACACACCACACAGGTGAAGTTTATATAAAACTGTAACCTGATTCACTAACACACCCAGCGGTCAACGCACAGCAGAAACCACTGAACTTAGCATCTTTTTTTTCTTTTTTTTATTTATTGAAATTTACAACTGTATACAAAATACATCTAGCAAATATAATGAGTGAATACATTGACATGAGAAGACAAGTAGAGAAACTACCCAGTGGTAGTACTCAAATTAAAAAGTTCAGTTTAGAAGGTCACGAGGCCATCTTCTTTTCAGACGCCTCGGAGTATTATCGGGAATCGAAGAGGAAGCTAGATTTGAAACTAGAGGGTTTGAGTGGGAATCAAGCTTGTTATGAAAGGATATATACCGGGTTCGGGCTAAATCAGCAACAAATGGGACATTAAGGTCGTTATGGATGACTTTATTCTTAACAAAATAAGGAGCGTTGAGGATTTTACGAAGGATTTTGGATTGTAGGGATTGGATACGAGAGGAATTCGATGGCTTAGTGGAGCCCCAAAGCTCTATTCCGTAAGTCCAGATGGGTCTAATGATTGTCATGTAAATGAGTCTCTTGTAGTTAATTGGGAGCTTAGAACGTTTATCTAGTAAATGCTGAAGTATCCTGAAACGGCGAGCTGTTTCTTGTCGTTTCAGTCTAGTATGAGGATTCCAAGTTAAGCGTTTGTCAAGGTGTCCTAAGTACCGGATCTGTTCTACAGGACTTATAGGGATGTTGTTAAACGATACAGGGGGGCAGGAAGTCGCAGGTTTACGACGGAGTGCATCTTAAAATTCGGAGATAGGTTCTTTTTGTAGCTTAAACGAGCACTAAGAAAGGAATTTGTACAATTCCACCCTAAAGGTTTCCCCCTTAATATAATAGGGGTTCAAAGATTGTATGGAATCCGTCAGTTTTGAAGTTAGACATCCAAAATTTCGGATGTACGAGAAAGTTATAGTTGAAAAAAATTAAATTATTTATTTAAAATGATCTGTCACGAAACTTCAAGTGGGAGACCGATTTCCACGCGAGCGAAGCCGTGGGAAAAAGCTAGTCATTTATAAAACTAAAATCGAGTACAGAAGACTTCTGTGAAATTAATTCTGAGAAATTACCTAAGTATAATGAATTAATAATGATAATGAAGCTATAAAAAGTGGTACATTACAAGGCATTAAGCGATTAAATATTTCTTTACCGAGCCAAGTGTCAGGTTGAGGAGGAACGTACAGCGGTTTATTCATGTATCGACCTGCTCTGCATGCCTATCTGACTTGTTGTGCGTTGTAAGACAAATAAATCGATTGCAGGGCGTAGATATGGGGCTGAGAGGTTGAGGAATCGATAAGATAGATTAAATGTATTCGATAAATAATATGTATCGATAGCTAGGAGCGACTGTTACCTTGCAAGGTAACCCACTTGCCCTGCCCACGCCGGCCACTCCCAGTGACCTTCCGCCTCTATTTATTTTATTTACTAACAGCATACCTCTTCTTTACAGTCTCTCTTCTTATTTATTTACTTACTTAATTTTTAAAACAACCAAAATAATAATCTTGGGAAAAAAATGATTATTTTTTCGTAACTCGAATTTTATTTACTCATAAAATTCCGGATTTTAGGTCGATAAAATTTTGGGTTAAATGTGTTCTTTGATAATATGTGAAAACCGTTGAAGGAAGCGTAGAAGAGAAGGTTAATATAAAACCGGAATTGAATTACTTTTAATTCTGATTAATACTAACCATGTGAAAGACCAAGGTAAGCAAAACTATATCCTCGCTAAATACTGCCCATTATTCAGACATTGATAAAAATTAAATAGTGAGCAACAATTTATTAAATACCAACTATTAATTACTAAATTATTAAATATTTAAGACCCTCCTTGCAGGCCTAATTTAGTGCTTGATGGTTACAAGAGTATGGGAATTAATTATTCCCATACTTATCATTTAACCATTCCCACGCTTGTGACCATAAGCCCTAAAGAAGACCTGAAATGTGGGTCGAAACGTAGGTTTCTAATTATTTCTAAATATTTTCTCACATTTTAATTTTTTTTTTTACCCTTAGGGCATTTTCTTCTCCTCAAATAAATATGCTTTATGTGTAATTAATATGAGCTAGAGGATCGTTTTTGTATTTTTTTCTCTTCATTATCAACTTACTCTTATATACGAGTACATACATAATAACGATTTAAAATTTAAATAAACCAAGAGGCTGAGGAAACATTTTTTCATAATCTTTTTGTTTCAGCTTTCCTTATTCACTAACCAATATTTTCCGTAAATATAAACAGATCCGTAAATAATTACACAGAATTATTTTTTGCTTTTGTTCTTCAATATTGTGGATTATCATGGCCAACTTTAATTTTATAGGGATTAACTCTAGTAAATCATAAGATAATATTAATTAAAACAAACTACAACTTTCAACCTTCCGATTTATCTTTAAACAAGTGAAACCGTAAACGGAATTTTTCTTCTCTATGAAATCTAAAAAAATAAAACATGTTACATTTTTGATAAAAGTGTACATGCGTGAGACCCGATTCAAACTGCCTTGAATAAAGACGTACATTACTTGGCCCACAAAAAGAAAATTCCAGTGTTCGTCCTTGTCAACATCTCAGGTACCTCCTCGACGGAGACATCCCATCACATACCAATGAACTGAACTTTTTTTTTATTATTATTTTTTTTGTCAATATACGATTAAGAAGTAGTATATTTTTGAGAGGAAAACATTATTTCTTTTTGTTATAATTTTACCTGATTTTGCAACTAACTACTAATTTGCAAAACAATACTGAAATCTCTCTGAATCTACAACTTACTTGAACAGGTAAATTTTAGCAAACATTGTCTTCTAGATTTTACAAACCAAACTATGTCCTCATGCCCTATAACTTCATGAAGCTACCTATTCTTGCTGATTCCCCAGGTGCCTTGAGAGCACACTGGGTCGAAAATACGCCTTAATATATTTCCCGCTCTTAGATCTTCATATATAGATAATCATTTTTAATCATTATATCTAAAATTATTTCATGATCCTCTTTTTTTTTTTTAGGAAAGGAGCCTTCTAAACACCAAGTGTTATGTTTAATGCGTGGGTGCCGGTTCACAACCTTCTCATACAGGTCCACAGGCATTTCGAAATGCTCACGTATCATTTGAATTTTTTCTATCTATAGAACAGGTTTCGAAATTATGATATAAGGGCAGCTTAATTTTCAGTGCATTCGCAGTTTCGCACATGACCATCAGTTGGGGCAAATATATGCCGACATGAAGAACGGGAATGATCATTAGTGAATTGATTTTGAAAGGTTCTGTTATAAACTTGTCTGTTCGTATTAAGCAATTTTCGGCTTTTGGCAATATACATTTTTTTTTATTTCTCTTAGTTGAGTTCGTTTTTCAACCATGACATATATTTAGTTTTTGTATGAGAGAGAGAGAGAGAGAGAGAGAGAGAGAGAAAGAAAGAGAGAGAGACTGCAATATATTATCGATATTTATATTGGCACGATAATCCCACAAACTGAATGCGAAACACGTTTCCAGTAGTGAACGTATATTTATAACTTATTACGTATATTAAGACGTTTATATCTACAAATATAAATAGATATGTTTATTAAATATACAACAACTTAATTTTATTAAAATCTACTTGCATGTTTACAGTAAATAGCAGTATTATCTTATATACATACTAGCGAACTCGACAAATGTTCTTTTCAAACCCGAAAATTATTATTTGTACTTATTATTATTAAAAGTAAATAATCTATATTTATATTTGGACTGTTTTGGTGAAATTAAGAAAAAATAAAACTATGGAATACCCGACGCCATCACGCGTACAGTTATCACAACTTGACCTATAGCTTCAATGTGTTAAATATAAACTTAAAACTATTTTATATGTATTTATATCGTGTTTATGTCACAGAAATTCTTTTTTAATTTCAGTTGGACCAGAAAAAAACAAAATGCATGTAAAGTTTTTAAAATACTTGAAATGGTCTATCAACACAATATATATATATAGTGTTCGTCAAACTTCAGCCGAGTTTAAAACATTCGTAATGTCTTATTTTTATCATATTTTATTAAGACACTTATTTTTATCATGTTTTATTAAGTCAAAGGGTAAAAGTGTTGTGTGGAATCCAAAACTACAATCTTAACTCCAAAATTACGACTGTAGGATTAAGCAAGCCTTGAAGGGCAAAGGGTGGGAAAGGAGAGGCAGGTAATAGGGAAAAGGGCGTGGCTTTCCAATGTGCGATCGGTCGAGGCGACTGCTCGTTTTCTGGAAGGTCGTTTTGAAATTGTCAAGTTTTATTATCCTTTGAAGAAGATTCGACGAAGTCATCATTAATTTATTTTATTTTTTCCTGAAGGTATCATAATTACCCTTAGTGATTAAATTGTTCAATGCCTTCAAATTTATTTTCACTTCTACATCTATCATCGCCGCCATTTCTGACTTTTTCCAATATTTCGCCTTGTTCCAACATTCTTTGACTCCTTAAACCGTCTTTCACCAACCTTACTGGTATTTATTTTTATATTTTCGAGGCATCAATCCACTTTAACTGCAAACCCAAGATAGGATATATTACACTATGTTCGTAATTTCGATTACATAAAATGTTTCGAATATGTATGTTTAACTAATTACCTCAATGGTGCGTGAGGTTTGTATTCTATCAGGAGCGATTAGTGAGAGCTATGAGAGCTTTTAGGTGTCACCTTCGGTCCCAGGAGCCTGATAAGATAAGATAACGCCAGGGGGTTAAGGACTGATAAGGTTACTTGATGATTTATTAGTGACCTACTTACGTCTCAGCTCGCTTCGCCGTAAATATTGAGTTTTATTGTTTCCTCTAAGATTGTTGTTTTGAAATACGAAGGATACGGGATCGACTCCACCCTTCCTGCCTTAGAGCATGCTCCCCTCATCCTTCTGTTTCTATTCAATGTATCATGTCCTGATTGGCTCTGTTCTTAAAAGGAGCTTAAAAAAGGAGTGGGAAGAGAAAAAAATATGATGATATGTTTTTTGTTTTTTTATGGAAAAACGATTTTTTTTAGGAAAGAATCGTCGTTCCTAACCCAAAGTTGTGCATGAGAACATTTTTGGATATAAAAATAGTAAAGTACCTAATGTCTTAATTAATTTTTTCGCATTTTGATTCCATATTTAGTTAAGTCACATATCCTGTATGAAGGGTCGTGGGTTCAGTACATGGTAGGGATTATACTGTTTTTAAGCCAATAGTTGTTCAAGGAGGTGATTTGGCTAAGAACACACTCAACCCCCAGGTTTCACCCTATTAAGGACACCTATTTTACAGACATTGGGATAGCCCCGGGAGGATCTGCTGAGCCCTCAGGGTTCGCCCTAAGATTTTAACAGATTAATTAATGCATCTGCCACAACGGGGCTTGTGAAGCCTGAACCTTCAGCTTAACAACTCAGCACTCTCCGCACTCAGCAACTTGACACCTTTGTGCACAATAAATATATGCTGTTTAATTTTGACCTAGTTATTTTCTCTAAAATTATTAATTACTCTTTGATATTCCGAACATAAAAACCATATATATATTCAAAAAACTTCAGTTGTTTCTTCTGGTTTAGACCGTGTCGGTGAATTTTCTGCCAACGTTTCGCCAGACGTGCTGCTGACTTCCTCAAGGCTTAATTGAGACTCTATATACACATATTATTTTTTAAAAAAATCAAATTAAAAAGTTACCAATATTAGTTATTATTTCATATTTTCATTTCTAGGCTTATGTCGGATAAATAAACCTGGACATTTGTTAAGGGTATGGTTCATTTTATGACTAATTAGAAATATTTTTAAAAAATTCTCAGTCTTCAGCATAGCCGCTTTCTGCACTTTCTGAAATTCCCATCTTATTCCAAGTACCTTTTAATATGCAACTTATTATATTTACTATTAATATTACTATCGTCACTATTAATATTTTACTATCATGTTTATTAAGCTAGTCCAATATACTTTAGTCTACTATTGTTGTATAATACACTATACTTTGGTATATTAATCTACTTTATTACTATTATATAATCATGTATACTTCTCAATTGTAATATTCTAAAGAATAGTGCAGTAGTTTACTATACCATAGTATTTTATAGTAGTATATACTATAATTTGTTATTGGTGTATGATAAATTGTCATGTATATTATGCTAATAGTAATGTACTACATTACTATCATCATCATAGCCGTTCCTCTCTACCGCTCTGCAGTGAGAGGTTTCTTTCTGTATAGCCCGGAACACACCGTACAGTCCTCTACCATTTCTCTCCTATTCCATTGCAGACTTCTCTTTGCGAAGCTTTCCTTAATACCATCTTCCCAGGTACGTCGGGGTCTTCCTCTGGACCTTCTTCCTTCAACCTTAGCATCTTATGTCATCTTGGCCAGCCTGTTATTTTCTATTCTTAAAACATGTCCAAACCATCTTAGACTGTTTTCTTCAATGACTTTTTCCGCAGGGTCCACCCCGAGGCTTGATCTAATGATCGAGGTCCGAATTCAGTTTTGTCTTGTTTTCCCCTCTATCTTCCTTAGAAATATCATTTCTGAACCCTGGATCCTACTTTTATTTTTGGTGGTTAATGCCCAAGATTCCGAGGATTATGTTAATATGGAGAGAAAAGTAGATTTATATACCCTCAACTTTGTGTCCTTGGATACTTCTCTTTTATTCAGGAACCTTTTATTTAGTGCATGGAACAATTTACCAGCTGAGTTGACCCTCTCCCGGATTTCATTGTCCATGACTCCATTCTCATCAAGGTGTGCTCCCAGATATTTAAAGGTTCTCACCTGTTCGATTTGCTTGTCCTTAATTCTTACGACTCTCACTACATTACTATAGTTGTATATAATAGTAGTAATATAGTGAGTGTGAGTGTAGGTATACACACGTAATACAATTTTATTATAGTTGCTTGTTATTTAAAAATATGTTAATAAATTATATATTTGATTAATTGATGGTGACCATTTTTATAACACACACACACACACACACATATATATATATATATATATATATATATATATATATATATATATATATATATATATATATAGTATAAAATATAAAAATTTCACCAGGAAAAGGATCCGACAGGGACCCAGGATGACTGATACGACAGACATTCCCGGAGGAGGACCTTCCCATGAAAGATATTGCTGAATAAGAACAAAAGGTAGAAAGGGCATTAAGGTTCCTCCGACTCACGGCAGTTAAAGACCCCAGCAGTGCCGTCTCATCCTCCGGGCACCTCAACGCCTCAACATCTCGCTAAATAGTCTGCATATCCATCTCCACTCAGCGAGTCTCCCATCTCTCATCATCCTCTCCAGGCTCTAATGGCCAATATAGTCGAGGAAGTACTACATCATTGTTACATACTAGAGTATTATTGTCGAGGGGACAATTTATGTATAAAAACTCCTCCCAAAAAGCCTTATATCACTAAAATAAAAGGAAAAATATATTTCCCCCAAAAAGAAAAGAGTATAATTCAACAGATGGGAAAGGTTAAAAACAGCTGTTTGTATTGACAATAACAATACAAAATACTCATATTAATCTTCTTCTCCTTTAGGTGACCTGTCTGTTACGAACTTCGGCTCTCATCACAGCGATTATAATTCTGTTAGCCACATCTGTATGTGTAATTGTGCTGATGTCAGTCCACACCACTGGCGTATGTTGGGGAGCCACGACTGTCTTCCTCTTTCAGGTCCCCGTTTGCTCTTCATCCTTCCCTGGACTGTTAATTGTAGGAGTCATTAGATGTCATCCCTCATTAGTTGATGGAGATATTAAATCTTCCTATAGTCCGAACGTTTATACTATTTCTTCTCTTTTTCCATCCACTTCTTCGGCGTTGGTGATGTTTTCAGAATAGGATATTTTGAGATAGAGCCGGTACATCCACAACTCGAACACCTTCAGCCATTTCATTAGTATTTCCGTCAATGTCCATGCCTATGCAACATACAGCAAAACACGAAATATATATTATGGCCAGTCGTATTTTTAGTGGAAGAGATATGCCCCTGTGTGTGAATAAATTACTAATATTAATAGGCATTCAAACATAAAAACAAATAGAAAGTAAAATTTAAAGAAGAAAAATGTAGAATTATCAAAGACTCTGTGCACTTATGTTTATTCAACAATTTATATTAACATAGAATAGCAAAAGCTCTAAAGAGGTAAGTAACAGGGAAGAAAGACGAGAAGGTAATGTGCCGTATGAATGAAATGGTGTAAACATATTTTATCTCCAGCTGGTACAAAACATGTGTTTTTGGCTTAATTAATTAGGACTAAAGTACGTCTTTTATCCCTGTGCATTAGAAATTGAGTAAAAAAGTTAACTTTATTCCCTAAGGAATAAAGTAAAAAGATGACAGCCTAATTCGCCTAAATAATGTAGGTTTTGTAATGAAAAAGTTCAGGGTTAGGTTGGTACACCTGTCACACCGCCCATTAAAATCAGCTGTTGTTTCAAAACACCAAAACTGATAAACAGAAGTTCATTTCATGTTCATAATCACAGTAAAGAGAATTCCCAATGTAAATATCCAATTGCTGAAAATTTAACAATTAGAAATTGAAATAATTGCACATTTAATTTCAGTTTTTGAATTTATTGTAAAACATAACATAATATTAAATATTATAGCATATAGTTTGCCTTTTTAGATCCCATCGGGAGATAAAATCTTGTATGCCCCTCGGGACTAAATTTACCATTATTCCCAGCAATACTTTACTTTCTCGGCTTGGCCTCGTGAGTATAGATAATTATTCCCTCGCATTCTCTCGGGAATAATATCGATTGTTCCCTCGCATTCGCTCGGGTAGAAACTTACAGCTGAGGGAATAATGATCTCCTTTGGTCCCTATGTGCATAAATAACTATTCTTCTTCCAGAAACGTCTTAAGAATAGAAAAATTTGTATGTGATTTTTGAATAATTGAATTGTGATTACTGAAAAATTGACTTAATCTCCAGAATTAAAAACTTCGAAGTTTTTCAAAAGTAAAGGAACGATAAGATTTTTTTTAAACTTGATGGAAACAAATTTAGAAATAACGAAAACAAATTCCTGAAAACGTAAAGGAAAATTTAACATGAATGAAAATTGATCATTAACCTATTTCAAGAGTTTATCGCTACTTATATTTCCGACGTTAGATAATTTCCGAGGGGGGAGTTTATATATATATATATCTATCTATATATATATATATATATATATATATATATATATATATATATATATATATATATAGATATAGATATAGATATAGATAAATACACACTAGCTAACCCGGTCACGCGTTGCTGTGGCTGTTACATTAGTTTTAAATTAAAATTTGAATCTTAAAGAAATAATGAATGAATGAAAAAATGAATTAAAATGATTTTTTTATTTACATTTTATTCATCTTATTCCTAACCATGGAGTATAATAAATAAATAATATACAAAATTCTTAACTGATAAAATATAAAGATTAGTTTAATGAATGAGGTATATAATGGTTGATTTTTAATTGGCATATCAAAAATGCAGCAGGTTACAAAAAAATGCCATTTGCAATAAAAATACGTGCAAAATTTCATTAAAATCTGTCTAGTAGTTTCGGAGATTAGCCCGAACAAACACTGTGACAGGAGATATATATGTATATATATATATATATATATGTGTGTGTGTGTGTATATATATATACTTATCAATATGAAATATATATGGAGATATGAAAACCTAATTGACACTTTAATGATGCTCTTCTGAGTTATTTCCTTTTTCAATAATAACCTTCCCTCTCATGAGATATCTATCTGCATTCTAATCTTATGTTTTTTTTTTATCAGTTTTTTAATATATAATTTAGAAAATTTACAATTTTTTTGGATTATATCAAAACGAGTAGATTTGAAGATAATAAAAGATTTAATTTTCTGATATTGTTGTAAATATGAACCAGATGAAATCAAAACAAAACGGTTTTAGTATAATGAGCAACAGAAGGCAGTGATAGCATTCGGACTGCTCCGGTTAAGGGACTAATGGCTGATCTCTATCTCCTCCAGCATTCGAGGGCAGATAACTCCTGTATCTATAAATACATAATATATTATAAGGAATAAGATATAACTTATTTACTTCCAGAAATATATCAACTGACCTCTTTGCGTTTATCGAAATTTATTCCTAATCGAGCTGTGGAAGAATCGCGATAAAGACTCCTGGTTCGACCCTATTCGTGGACCTCGATTAGATCCGGAAGTGGCCTGCGAAATTCTGAAACTCTCCTTGCCGATCTGATGAGGGAGAGTGAGGTGGAGAACGCCTAATAGAGACGCGTGACTGCCGCCGAAGGAACGAATTTGCATATCGTTCTCCTTGGACCGTCCGAACAGTCTCGACTATTTTTAAAGGGCCATAATAATGATATAAATATTTCTAGCGGGATTCGAACCCTTATCCGTTCTAGATGGGATCTGCGCAGTGAATCGTGAGTGAGTGGTAAATCTTAATAAGAATTTTCAGATAACAAAGCTTTAAATATGCGTCTAATACCGTAATATTGAAATGTGCAATAGGAAAAATTCGATTTTTTATATTTTTATATAATTCTACTTATATAAAAGTAGTCACACAAAGTATTCTATTTATACATCCCTTTGCGTAACTTTCAATACATGAAGGGTTTTATTTATAGTATGTGGTAGAGACTGTACTGTTTCTAGGACAAGACTTGTGCTGGGAAGTGATTTGTCTGAGATCATGCTTAACCGCCAGGTTTTCTTTATAGAGTCTAAGTGAGTCCAGATTCCCCAGAACCTTACCCCGGTTGTTGATGATGAGTGATTCCCTACTTGATTAACTGTTGAATATCGTTTGATATTCAGAAGCACGACCGTAAGAAGGTACTTAAATTGCCCAGGTTATACTACGTACCCTAACCCGTCACCTGTTCAATCTTAGATTTCATGAATATATTGAAGAAACAAATTTATATTCATTAAATAATCTTCAAAGTAAAAACACTACAGAATGTTAATCAAATTTTCTCGCGTTGATATAAAAGTATTAAGACACAGGAAACGCGTTCGCATAAAGCCATCAGTCGCCGATACATTCGGTCCAGTCTCAATCTGTAGCAGTTACGAAACTAGGCTCGACTGGTTTCGGATTTCTTTACATTTTTTTTTCTTTTATCAAATCTCGTTCCACGAAACAAGATTTTATGGTAATTAGGAATAGGGAGGGGTTTTGAGACGGATACAGTCCAAATGTCAAAACCCAGAGGTCACTACGGTCGTCAAACTTTCACATCTTAATTTACAAAAAAGGGGGACCGGTAAGTTATTATTTTCGTTCCGTTTATGGCCGCGAGTGGAAACTTTACGAGCTCGCCTTTATCCCCGAGATGTCATTGGGATGAATACATAATTCACTGATACAGTTCTCAAAGAGCTCTGAAAGGATCTGAGGCAACCTTTAATGAGATAAATCTGGACAACCTTTTCGAAACCTCTCTGGGATGATCTGGAAGAGAGGATTAAATATTGTCTTATCTGTTGGGACTTTCGAAATCATGAGTAAGGTTACGGCATCCATTAACATACCGGTTTATTTTATTTCAAATTGCTGACCAGTTATTTCTCTCTTTTTTTTGGTATCAATGAGCTTTTAAAAACTTTTAATTAGACATTACATAAACGCGTATATACGAAAGGGAACAATGGCCGAGCTGTCTGGTAGTTTCTGTGTTACGCAATTGGAAACAGTACAGGTTAGTCCTGGAACGTTCCTGACATGGCGGAGGCCAGGATAATTAGAGCCGGCCAGTTTTGGTCGAACTAAGGATTTTAATTCAAGGATTCAACAAGCCGTGACGGATCCTGCCGACACGCACTGCCTCGCACGGCTCAGCTCACACAACACCGCTACTACAATAACGTGTGGTTCAATGTAGAGCACACAGAGGTAGCCAATCTTAGGTTTAAGATATGCTGATTCAAGACATTAGTGGAAAAATTCAAATCAAAAAGTCTTAAGTCTCTAAACAGGAAACGAAAAAACATGTCAATATTTCGCCTATTCAGGTTTCTTTAGGACGAAAAGAGAAAAATAGCAAAGGTAATGAAAAACGAATAAATCATACCCTACAGTACATATACAAATAAAAACAACTGAACATCATTAAAGGGATGAATCAAAACAATATTTAAACAAATAATCTATAGCTAGTTAGTACAGCAAGCTTAGGAATAGTAGGAGTTGGAATAGACACACGGATCTAATCTCAACAGCTGAGAGGACAAGGAAAACCATTAAAAAAACACGTAGTTTGTCCATTGTGCAATTCGCTATAGCGTGGAGGATACTTAAACTGATATAAAGACATCATAGTTCGAAGCCCTGATTACAAAAAAAAATATAATGATTGTAATTATAAAATAATAATCGTACTTTCTATAAAGTAAGCCTAAGCCTTAATAGGAGAAAACCTTAACGGTTGTGCGTAATCTCGGGCAAACATTTTCCCCACACCAACCAACCGTTAGTCTCTACCATGTACTGACCCTTCGTGGGCTGTAGTGGTACAAGTTTTTATTTTTAAAGAGGATGAAGTGGAAGAAGAAAAGGAATCATAGCCCCAAGTATCCAACCCATCACAGTTTCGCCAACCCTTGGAGTGTTAAAATTCTTTTTAATGTCCTTCCCTAAAGCCAATCCCTTTTCCCAATCCGTTTTCCCTCAACTAGATTGCCATTTATTACCGAAAATCTATAAAAACCTTGAAGTTAGCCTGAATGAATATCGAACTATGAATAATCCAATTTCCTAAATAACCAGAAAATCCATATCTCAGTAACAGTTCCTGAGTTTCTTCCTTCCAAATTGTGGCAAGCGAGGTCAACGGTTAACCGCGGCAAAATTCGAGACGGCCGCCCCCTTCTAATATTCTATATTAGCGAGGAAATATCTAAACCGCTGCTAATTCAAGTATTTAGAAACCGTAAATCAAAGCGAGGTATCAAAGCGAAAATATAGAATACTGTAGTGTTTGATCGATAGTTTGTTTGTTCATTTAACGTCACATTATGCTGTTATGGCTAATTGGACGATGCTATATTGGGAGCCTATCAAGGTTTACTTAGGATAGGGATTTTTAACGATTACCTGACATCGTACAGGCTCGGGACCCCCGTTTAACGTCCCTTCTGAAGGACGGCATAACCAAGTATTTTTTACTCCCTTTAAAAATTCCTAGGGCCTCCTGCCGGGGTACGAACCCGCGATCTTGGGGTTAGTAGTTTGTTACGCTCACCACTAGACCACAGGTTGCCCCTGATCGATATTTTTATTAATGAAATATCGGTTTCGTGTTTGGTTTCCTTTAAAAATCCGCCATTAATATATTCCATTAAAAAACCCTGAGTTATTTGTGCTGGAGAGAATGGTGAGTATGGTATTTGATCTAAATATGTTTATATAATGTATATTATACATAAAATACCATATTTGAGAGTTCTACCCCTCGATCGTCTTAACAATATGCTAATCTGGGCTTTCTGCTAACCACCGAACGATGGAAATAAATACTAGATTGATTGATGGATCGAGAAGTGATTCTTCATTGGGTTTTCTTAGGACTGAAAAAGGCAGAAAGGAAAAAAAAAAAGCAGGAGGGCACTTGAATTGGGGAGAGGAGACAGACACCTGAAGGGTATTTAACTTATAGTCGTTTCTTCTCGTGTCTAGCAAACAGGTATTTTGTGAGAAAGCATGATCAGCACATCTCGAAAAATGGATTTGAGTAAGTTTTATTTTTCTATTATATCAAAATATATATCATAAGCGGCGGGGTAGCTTAATGGTAGAGCGCTGCGTTGTTATTCCGAAGGTCCCACGTTCAATCATACGACTGTAGTCGATAATTTATTTAAACTGTTAACAACCGAGGATTGATCCTTTGGGGTTTGGAGACCCTTCTGGGGCTCATCCAGCATCGATGAAGTGGGTGCTCGAAACAATGGGAAAACCTGGTGTCTGAACTTGTTCTCAGAAAAATTACCTCCCATTACAGTATTTTCCTCTTACTGAACCTTAGACTGTTCATGGGTCATATTGGTACAGGCTGTTTTTATGGCATAAATTTTTGCATGAATTAGTCGTCATTATAAGCTCCAAACAATTATTAAAAATTTACCACAGTAACGAGACTTGATGGATAACATAAATGTGTATAAACTGCTTTTTACAAATTTATATACCCCCTATATGCCCATATTTGTATATGATATATACCCTCCCATCCTGCGCACCGATCCGTGTCCAGAGGCGCAACAAATATCCACGATTCGATCTGGAAAGCCGTTAGTTACAGAAGTGTAAATTTCAATGACGTTGGAAACGTAACAGAGTGGCCGTAAATAATGAAGCAATGGATATATCTCGGATCCGATAAAGCTGGAATATGACCTTTACCTGCTGCCTTGTGCAGGATATAAATTTAAAATTCAGACCCGGAGATTTCTTCCTGGCTAAAACAAAACACCACCGACGTGTCTTACGTAATAATGCTTTGTGTTACAGAGACAACCTCGGTAGTATTCCCGAGAAAAGCGAGATGATATATATATGTATCTGCATAAACATACGGCGGCTTGAAGAGTTTTGCCCCTGGCTTCTGGGTATGTCTTGTGCGGTACCGGAGCGATAATAACAGGAAACGAGCGGAAGAAAAAAAAGAGAAAAAAGTAGTACTGTTCTGCGAAAGGACAACCGGTCTTGTTTGTGCGAAAGTGGTGAAAGGAGATAATTGTCAATGGGCGTGCAGTTTATCTGCACCGTACTGTGTACCTCTAGGTATATATAGGTTCTCATGTCAGGTGTACCTACAGGTTGTCAGTACCGCTATGAATATGTATGTACAGGTCTATGTCAGTGCTTATGGCTCCTAGACTCGATAAGGTGACAAATCTTTAGCGACTGATTAAACGCTCAAGGAGGGTTCGTTTCATGTTTCTTTCCCCTTGTAGATCAGTAAAGTTTCAATTTTATATTGTAAATCTTGCTAGCCGGCATTTTTAAACAATAATGCATCCGAAAATAGACCTAGACTCATTTCTTACTTTCATGCCAAAACTCAAGAAGTCGGTTCTGTAGTGTCGGAACATAGCCGCAGACTGCGACTAGTCTTATTTCATATTGGGATTTATGTATCTTGAAAGGTAAAACCTCAAGTTTATTATTGAATTGTTGTTTTGTTTTTTTATCGATTGCGAATCGTCGATACAATTGCAAAGTATCGAAAATGAAAAAACACAACTTTTCAGGAGAGTGAAAAAACTGTTTAAAGGTTCATTGAAAATCAGTGTGTACCATCAAGCTTATAACACCCTTGACATTAGACATGGTTCTGTGCCTTATAGACAACTTTATATGAATTTCATCGAATAAATTATGTTAATTAGTCGAAAACAAATTCGTTAGTTTGATTATTTTTCTACAATATACAAAGCAAACTATCGACAGATATACAATATAGACGCAAATTATATCATAATCGATAGTCTAATTTAAAGAACCTCATTGGTTTTATTAAAAATTGCAACAACAAACCCGAAAAAGGCATATTCAATGCTTTGCCTTGCAAGCAGTTTCGTTTTGTTATTATTGAAATCAGATCCATCAATGCTAAAGCAACTGTTACAGATCGAAAACGAAAATTTTGTTTGTTTTCACATTTGATTCATATCTCATTCTAAAAAATGTATTATATGAATACAAAAATCATTTAAATAGAATTTTTCTTAAGAATTTGGTATAATGATTCAAAAATTGTTTGTATTTTTCTGTATCTTTATATATCATATAGTTACAGATATATTAAATTTATCTTCGGTAGCATTGTCGAGTTCCGAGGAAGATTCTGTTTTTAATTTTTAAGTTTAGTACGTATCGGAGAAAAGCCGCGGAAAGCGAACAGACAATAAATACAAATTATAATATAAACAATTTATAATATTTTTATTTGAAAAGAAATTATATGCCCAGGACCGGGATTCGAACCCGGGTCGCCCAAGTCTCTAGCGTGGTGATCTGCCAACTGGGCTAACCTGGCTCACATCTCGGTCCGACACATCCTTTATTTTTACTGATCCCATATCCCCGTGTTCTCGCAATTTGAGATATATACAAGGGGAAGAATCTTCATTGAACATTACTTTAATTAGGATCTTGTTGACTTACGTCATTATATATTATTTTATTAATTGTTATATTTTTTAAATATTTTTATTTGAAATGTTCAATGAACATTCTTCCCCCTGGTATACATCGCAAATTGCGAGGATACGGGTTTAGAGCGGCGTAAGGGAAACAGGAATTGCACCCTTGTGTACAACCTTTCCCTACCGCACTAAAACTCTGATTGGCTGCTGCCTTAATCTGACTCAAATAATTTTCTTTACAGAAAATTACCTGATAAATTATCCATTTAAATTGTATTTTAATTGTAAGATCAAATGAAATAAGTGGGTTGTCAGATGATACCGAGTGCTAATTTTTTTGAAACTTTATATTGATAACTGAAAACATAAATAATATTATGTGGGATATAGATAGCCTGGGGGTCCATTAAAAAAAAAAAAAATAGTAAATAAGAGAAACTTATTTATTATACATAACCCGACGTTTCGACCTAGCTTGTAGGCCATCTTCAGGGCTGACAGAATGCTGGAGCTACTGTCTCTAATCCTTAGTTTGTCTTATTTAGTGTTAGTTTGACTGCACCCCCAGACTGTCTATATCCCACATTAGATCTTACAGTCAGCAGTTTTCCTCTCAATCATAAATAACATTACTTACAAATTTAAAAAAAAAGAACAATTAATTAAATCAAAATATAATTAACAAAACTATTAAATTTCCTAAATTAATACTTAAAGCTTAAACACCAAAATTAAACCTTTTCGGTTTGGTTCAATTAAATTTACATTTGTGCAATAAATAAAAAAAGTAATAAATAAATTAAATCTGGATAAACAATATGAAAAATAATAGGATGTAATTAGTTGGGGGTGCAGTCAAGTTCTTCCTTACTTAATATGAAAAATACCTTAACTGCAGATTAGTGAAATGAATTAGTTTACAAAAAAACGATAATTGAATTTGAAAACAAAATGCATTATAAATTTTAAATGAGCTCATGTGTACTTATTTAACTGCCAAATTAAGATAAATAATAAAATGTCTATAATACCCAGGGTCAATTCAATAGTTTTCTTCAGGCGGGTTTCTCGATTAGAAGTTGACTGCTGCCTTCAGTAGACGATGCCGATCCGCAAGCCATCTGTAGCTTCAGAGTAATTTGAAGATCAACATATACGAAATAAAACAATAACACTGACTGGTGTAAGGTAGGTCCTGATGGTACCCTGGCCAAGACAAGTGTAGCGGTGAAGTTGATGAGGACCACTCGGGCCGCTATCGAAGCCAACACTGGTTCCAATTAGCGAGTTTGGTACCCAACGGGAATATGGGATCAGTGAAAATAAAGAATGTGTCGGACCGAGAAGCGAGCCAGGTTAGCTCAGTTGGCAGAGCACCATGCTAGAGACGTGGGCGACCCGGATTCGAATCCCGGCCCTGGGCATATCTTTTCTTTTCAAATAAATATACTAAAAAATTATAACAATTAATAAACAATAAAATAAAATATAATATAAATATATATTCTCTCTCTCTCTCTCTCTCTCTCTCTCTCTCTCTCTCTCAATCACTCTCTCTCGCTCTCTCTCTCCCTTTCCCACACTCTCTCTCTCAATCACTCTCTCTCGCTCGCTCTCTCTCTCTCTCTCTCTCTCTCTCTCTCTCTCTCTCTCTCTCTCTCTCTCTCTCAATCTCAATCTCTCTCTCTCTCTCTCTCTCTCTCTCTCTCTATTTATCTATCTATCTATCTATCTATCTATCTACCTATCTATCTATCTATCTATCTCTATCTCTCTCTCTTTATATATATATATATATATATATCGAAATAATTGATAATCCCTATTTTTTTTTAATTCTCGATATAACACCTATATTCTATTGGAATAAAATGAGAGAATTCAAATTGAAACTTACCAGAACAGCACATCTCAAGTTGTACGTTACTATTATTGTAAATTAATAGATCATAAATCATCAGGTCAGTTATTAAGTTCTAATCTTGTAAAAATTTATATTAATAATTCAACATGGTTCCTTGTATTAAAAAAAAACAAAAAACTGAAGTACCCTGAATTATAGTGATTATTTATAACAATACAATTATAGATTGAAAGGAAACTAATGTTTTCTTCCCTTACAACAATAGCTAATTAAAATTTATAGTAATGCTAACAATATCACGATTACAGATCAATATCTTGAGATATCTGCTCAATATCTATTCACTTCCTCTTTCTGCTCATTATTTTATAGAGATAGTTAACTTGTAAAAGTTCAATTGAACGTTTGTTTTGACCTCACCATGTAATGCTAAATTATACTCGTATATTATGCAGTTTTGAATTTAAAAATTTTCAAATATTTCAAGATCATTTAATTATTTAACATTAAATATTCAATTATTATTTGAAGGTAAAAGGTCAGAATCACGTGGGTATTATTTAAAGAGGTGAAAATAACTTGAAAAGTTATCTGATATTAAATGGATGTTTTAAGTAATATGTTGATTATATTATGTTGGTTTTTATTACATGGATTAAAAAAATCCGTATGGTCATGGTTGCCAGTGCATAGTTTTATCTTCAATAAGTTCAAAATGTAAAATGTTCATTTTTTTCAATTCATTATTGTGATTTTTTCTTTTTCCATCATAATTTCATTCTTTCTCTCTGTTACTCCTTCCTTTCTTCTGTCCCAATCTATTTAATTTTTCTTTGTCCTAAATTAAAACTTTAACGATTCCAAAACGTTCTTTATAAACTTATTTGACCCATCGAATGCCATTGTCAGTCCCCGTCCATTATCATCCATTATGTAAACACGACCAAAAAATCGTAATCTTCTCTTTTTTATTGTTTCCTTTATTTTATCTAAATGTCTATAAATCTCCTTGTTGCTTCTATATCTATATTTCTGAATTACGATTATTATTAAAAATAATAATCTGATTTTAAAATTATTTTATTGATAGTGTAAGATGTAATTGTTACGGATAAAAAATGTTATTAATAAATAATAGGCACGTAAAAAATTCTCTATTTTTTTCTACGGTCTAATTTAAATTGCCTTCTTATATGTATACCGTGTCCTTTGATATTTATTGTGTTTGATTAGTGTTGATGATATTGATGTTATTGAGTTATCGCTTATAAAAAATAATTAGCTATATTATAGTTTGGAATAAACTATCTATATTTTAAATGTGTTAAATAATGCATAATATTTATTAGCTATAGATGACTGGGTTAGAAAATGTGCCTGGGGGGGGGGGCTTAAACTTGGCCTGACGTAAATGAAAAAAAGGTTATGATTCTATAAATATTATTATATCATCTATTATAAAGCCTTTTTCGGTGAATATCCTTTTTTTAATATAGTTTTATCTACTGCATACAAATTCAAACCTAGCGTTAAATTCGACCATTTTTGCAGCAGAAGCGTTCCTAGCACAACCATGAAGTTGAAGTTTATTATGAAATAAAAAGAACAGTAGATACTTTGAACAGTATATTAAATTAATAATGATAAAATTCGAACACAAACATAAAGTATTAACTGTAACTGAAGAAAAAAAGCTAGCAATTGGAACCTTCTCACCAGATGCTTTCAGTGGTTGTCATGGGTACATAGAATGTGGACTATTTCAGTTTAGGGGTATGACAAAGTTTATCCAAATAATATTTCGGTACGATACAAATATCAATACTTTTTCCCATTATCGATATTATAACAGTACGAATATTTTCTATAAAAACAACTTCGGCAAAACTTTGTTTTCTTTGCGTTTTCATTCAATTCCTTATTTTTTCCGACTCGAGGATATATCGATATATTTCTTTCGATTCATCCAATCGATAATCCTCGGTCATCCCGCGGACGACTCTGGTACGACCTTACCCCCAGGACATTGACACCCGCCCGACGCACACTCCCGGCTTACACAACCCCACTCCATTAATACCATCGACTATAGATCTCTAATCCCGTTCATCGATAGTCAGTAATTGGATGGAAAGGCTGTAGAGAAAATGAGTTCTTGAGCTCGCTCCATGATGGTGCCCATTAAAAGCGGATCAAACTCGAGCTTGGACAGATTGGTCAATTCCAATCTCTCAGAACGCTACTCGAATTCCTAAGAATGTCATCTTTCTTGTATATGAAGTATACATTGAGGGAAAGCCAATAATCTTTATGAAGTTACCATAGTAACTAAGCCTTGCTAAGTAACACATATCGCTCCTTCAAAAGAACAACGACATTACTCAAATTAGGCAATTTTGAGTTGATCTTTCAGTAGCAATTGTATTGGTTGAAGCTTATTTATACAGGAACCACATATTTGATATTTTATTTCCAATTTTTTTTTATTTAGTTATATTTTGATTTGCATCATGTTTTAACTTGAAGTTTTATGGGGATGATATCATAAGTTGAAGTCAAAGAAGTTTCAAACTTTTAAAATCTTTCTAATGGTTAATAGAAGAATTTCAGTACCATCATTATAACAGGGATGTTTTTCTTTACAAATACCCAAATTTTTATTTTTTTAAATCACAAGGAACATTCAAATACCTACCGCTACTAAAAATTAGTTTTTTTGAGTCATTACGAACTTTTGAAGAAGCTAAATATATTTACATTTTTTTCTTCTGAAAGTCAACTTAACTCGTTGTACATTACTCTGTTTCGTTCTTTTTTTCTTTTATAAATAATCACAATGACTCAACTTCTCTCAAAATTTTATTCACTCTAGGGATTCTTATCAGTTTATTTCTCCATTATGAAAAAAATAAGTAAATGTATAAGACTGGAGAGTTATGCGGGTAGTGTCTTGCAAAGCTCCTATCTAGAAATGGAATATTGTACTCAGGTAAGGGTATGTGTATAAACCAAATTATTTGGCAGGAAATAAGTTCTACGTTATGTTACCTACGATATTCTCTAGTGGCCTCATCTTTTTCCAGACCGAATACTCCAAGCAATAGCTTATTTTCGATTACTTCAAGACGTTGTTCATCCTTGAAAGTTAGTGACCTCGCTTCACATCCATATGGAACATTTGGAAGGCTTATAATTATAATTTTTCAACGAATACTAGACATTAAGACTTGCCCCATAATAAATAAATAGTTTATTATAATTAAATTAAATATCAAATAAAGTAAAACCAAACCAATTAAATAAAGCCAGGAAATGCTTGATATTATTCGGTCTCGACATTACTAAGCTCGCGTTTCTTGTCCCGAAATATAAAAGTCAGAATTTATAAAACTATCATCCTCCCAACCCTTCTTTAAAGGTGTGAAACGCGGACGCTTACTCTGGAGGAAGGACAACGTCTTAAGCTATTCGAAAATAAGTTAATCCGAAGAATATTTGGACCAAAAGGATGAGACTAGTGTAGAATTGAGATTGCACGACGTAGAATCGCAGAATATGCACCTGGTTAATATATATAATGAAGTGATAGCATCACGAAGGCTGAGATGAGCTGGTAAAGCTGTTGGGGTTAGTAACGAACGAATTCATAAAATATGGGAGGATTGCGTTAAGATTGATCTGGCGGATTTGGGTTTTTGTAATAGTCCATGGACGGATGTTTGTAAGCAGAGATCAGTGGTACCCCCGTCGAGCCTTTGGTCGGCTCGCTAAGCCTTGTTATTTTTAAATTAACTATACAAACGATTACTAGATACCAACATCTAAAATTGCCATTCCAATGCTTACTAGATACCAATACTTGAAATTACTATCTCAACGATTACAGTATATCAACACATAAAACTTTGTTGTTTGTAAAGATAAAACTTTGTCAGTTACACACTTCACCTACCCGCACCTCATTCTATTTGCCCTGAAGATTACCTACAAAGTAGGTCGAAACGTCCGCACAATCAATGAATAAGTCCTCACTTATTTGTTCTTTATTTTGACTGCACCCCCCAACTATTTCCATCCTACATTAGATCTTCCAGTCAGCTATTTTCCTCTCCAACATAAACCGTTGTTGGTCGATCAGTGATGGATGATGAAATACCACTAATCTGTTATGAATGAGATATCGATATTCGGTTGCGACCTAAAGGAATACTCTGGATCACCAATTGCAATAATTACAAAATGTAATTTCTACTTCTAAACTTATGTGAAATTTTACTTTGTTGGGGATTTTAACTTGTCGGATTGGGGTATAAAGTCGAGATGTTATATAAGAATAACTCTGAATAAGAGAATTCCGTTTGGGAATGAGAAAGGTGAAGCGTAGTGGCAAAGAGGTTAGTACAATTGAAATGCTACAAGATGAAGCCGGCCGTGAAAGGTTAAGTCGTCAGTATGCGAGCGCTCCCAGCGGAAGCGGCCGCTACGTGATCCCATGGCTTCCGCGGCCTCTCCTAGCATCCAGAGTAGTCCTCTAGGTCGCTACCCATTATCGATGTCTCATTCACAATCGATTAGTAGTATTTCATAGACCATCACTGAACGACCAACAAAGTTTAATTTGTTTATATCCAGTAATCGTTACTATAGTTTGTTTGTTTGTTCATTTAACGTCACTTTATCCTCCTATGGCTAATCGGACGATGGTACAGTAGGAGCTCTAAATTTTGCCAACCCAGGTTTAATTAGGATAGGGATTTTTAACGAGTACCTGACATCGTACAGGCTCGGGCCCCCGTTTAACGCCCCTTCCGAAGGACGGCGTAACTAAGGATTTTTTACTCCCTTAAAAAAATCCTAGGTTCACCTACCGGGCTACGAACCCGCGATCTTGGGCTTAGTAGTTTGTTACGCTAACCACTAGACCACTATAGTAATTCCAAGTTTTTGTATCTATCCTGTCTTACAGTATCCTTTAATAATATATCCCATTGTCTCCTGTAGAACAAATCCGTTACTTAAAACAACATCTTAACAAACGTTTAACTTGGAATCCTCATACGAGACTGAAAAGAAAAGAAACTTCAACACTTACTAGTATCAACTATTTTAAGACCTATTTGGTCTTACGGAGTAGACCTTTGGGAATACACTAAGCCCTCAAATTCCTGCTTACAATGCGAAATCGTTCGTAAAATCCTTAATGCTCCTTACTTTGTTACGAATCCTATATCGAAAGTCATCTATAATGAAATCAATATCCCATTCGTTTTTGATTTGGCGCGAATCCAATATCAATCTTTTTATGACAAACATCCCCACTCAACCCCACTAGTTTCAAATCTAGCTACACCTTCGTTTCACGATAATCTATCGAAGTATCTGCAAAGATGTCTTCGTGACCTAAGTTGAACTTGTTATATGAGTACTGCCGCTGGGTAGTTTCTCTACTTATCTTTTTTCATGCCAATATGTATCATTCCTGACATTTACTTGTTGCATTGTTACAATTCAATGAATAAATAAATTAAAAAATTTATCACTAAGTGTGAAAAGTGGCCGTTGAAGGATAAGCAACGTCCTAAGGCATACGAAAATAAGATACAGCGTAGAAGTTTGGGCCGAATAAAGGATGAGACCTCTGGAGAACTGTGGTGATTACACAACGCGGAATTGGAGAGCATGCGCCCGATTTATATTATTGAGATGGAATGTAAAGTTCTTGGATTTAATAACAAACCAACTCCTAATAAAGTAATATGAGTATAGCCAACAGTAAAACTTCTTAGGCGTTCGTGGGAGGATTGCCTATAGAAATATCTAACACATTTGGATATTGCTGGTAGTCCGTGGATGGAAATTTTTAAGAAGAAATTGGTGGTAGCGGTATCGCTTCTTCGGGTTCAATAAGCTTTATTTTTATTAATTTTTATTTTATAATAAGTATAAGTAGTTATAGTTAATTTTATTTAATTTTCATTACAAGTATCTTTCACAATATATTTTTACTAGTTATTCATTTTTTAAAATATTTTTCCGTCATCACAATCAGTGACTCATCCATAGGAAATTTAATTATTATTGGGGAAATTGATGAAAAATTTCCGGTCCCAAACATGACTGAGAAAAAATAAATTAACTAAACCTATTTTTTTTTTTAATTGTGATTATTTTAATATTTTTATTTTGAAGAGAAAAGATTTGTCCTGGCCCAGCATTCGAACCCGGGTCTACCGGAACTCTGGTGCGGTACTCTACCATCTAAGCTACCAGGCTCGTAAACAGGCTGGACAAACCCATTCTCTTCACCGATCTCTATATCCCCAGTACTCGCAATTTTTGCGACAAATATATGGAGTAGAATAGGGAAAAAATTGTAAGTATAAAATTGACGTACGTCAATCAGATCCTATTTAAAGTAATGTTCAATGAAGTTTCTTCCCCATATCACAAAAATTGTAAGTACTGGGGATATAGGATCGGTGAAGAGGATGGATTAGTCTTGCCTGTTTGCGAGCTTAGTTGGTAGAGTACCGCGCTAGAGTTGCGGAAGACCCAGGTTCGAATCCCTGCCAGGAAAATATTATCTCTTAAAAATATAAATCTAGTTTAAATTATCATTCACTCATCTTATGAGAAATGGATCACTGAATTTCCAAATGATTTTTTTTTTTTAATGATTCAAATAGAATGTTTTTTTAACTTAAATCATTTTATTATTTTTTAAAACTGTTGAAAACAAAAAACAGTTTTATAATGATCTTATGGTCCAATGGCTATGTCTCTTTAGCAGAGTTGGGCGTATTCCTATTCGCGATTACTAACACAAATATCACCCAAAGCACCTCCAACCTGCGAATACGAACACGAATATTCGTATTCGCATATAGGAATACGAATATTCGCGTATTCGCAGGGAAAATTTGCGAATATTCGTGTACTCGCAGCTGAAATACACAAATACGTTCCTATTTACTTGAGAAAAATACAAATACACTAGTATTCGCTACCAAAATTTACGAATACACTTGTACACTTGTCGACGACGACGAGCAGAAATGCTAGGAGGACAGTATACAGCTGAAAAGGTGATCTGGAAAGGACGAGTCATTATGGTTACTGAGTTTGCTGGATAGCATCAGTTGGAGTGGAAGAATAAGGGAATGAGATATATTTTTATGAATGGGAATACGAGATCCGGCAGAAGTGTTATCTGGGTGGACAAGAGATATTTTAATTATATAATATATTTCTTCACTTTTCAACATTTATCAGAATGCTTTGCTGTTTTATTAAGTTATTCCATTGATATATAAAAGCCTCACATACTTTCTAAATTTCAAAGATTATAAATATTTAAAAAACAAACAGGGTTAACTAACAATCTTAGATTTTTGGGGGGGGGGGTGGAGAGGAGAGGAAATTAATAGGGTATATCTTATTTCCTAACATCAACACCCACTGAATTAAGATCAGAACAATCTTAAAGCAGAGGTTTATGGACTAAAGAGCAGAGCTGGGCGTATCCGTATCCATTGCTGGAGGAGACTACAATGCTAAACACCAATGATGGGGTTGTCGAACATCTAACTCCCGTGGAAATATTCTATCTTCTCTCACATCCTCAAAGAGCTACTCTATCCTTGCCCCAAAAAATCCTACCTATTGGCCTATATACCTCAAAAAACGTCCTGACATCCTTGATATATTTGTCACATACCAAATTTCCCCCGCACAAGCCAATATTAAATCCTTGGACGACCTTTCATCAGATCATAGTCCAGTCCTCCTTTTGTTGCACTCAAGTTTCGCCTCCCAAGCCTTCCCCTCCCACATTGATTACAGGCCGTGTCAACTGGGACGGTTTTTGTTATGACTTGGAGGACAAACTGGTCTTAAAAATTTCACTTAAGACAAAACAAGACATTGATACAGCCATAGAAAAACTTACAACATTAGCCAGAAGCAGTTTACATGATAACATCACAAATCATACAATAACTATCTATCAACAGACTGATTACCCACAGCATATTTGTATCTTATTAAGAGAATAACGCAGAGCAAGATCGAAGTGGCATAGAACTGTATATCCAGCAGATAAAACTATTTATACAAAATTAATTAACAAAGTAAAAGCAGAAATCAAGAAGTTTAAAATTTAATTACCTGGAATCAATTATCTTACAACCACCGACAAAACATGATCGATGACCACCAAAAAACACCTAAAGTTCAAAGAATTTAATCATCCACTCCTTACTGAATCAAATAACTGGACAAGATCTGATGGAGAAAAATCATAGTTATTTGGTCAATACCTTTCCAAAATCTTTCATCCACATCCTGATATCATTAACCCAACTTACATTGAATATATAAAAGCAGCGTTAGATGTTCCCCTCCAAACTCATCTTAATACTATCCTTATCACGTATGCTGATGAAACATGTGTATTATCAATCAACACCAATCCAGGTATTGTATCCCAAAGCCTCCAATCCCATATCACTGATCTTGAAGAATGGTGTCATAACTGGAGAATTAAAATAAAATCAAAACTTGCATCAAATCACTTTTACCTTATGTCGTAAACCAATGGCTTCCTGCCCTTCAGTATCCTTTAATAATATCCCACTTGTGCCTGTAAAACAGATCCGATACTTAGGGTTGCATCTCGACAAACAATTAACCTGGAATCCTTATACAAGACTGAAAAGACAAGAAACCGCTCGATGTTTCAGGGTACGTCAACACTTACTAGACAAACGCTCTAAGCTACCAATTAATTACAAAAGGCTCATCTACATGACCATCATACAACCTATTTGGACTTATGGAGTATAGAGCTTTGGGGCTCCACTAAGCCATCGAATTCCTCTCGTATCCAATCCAATCCAAAATCCTTCGTAAAATCCTCAATGCTTTATATTTAGTTAAAAACCAAATGAACAGACCATCCGTAATGACCCTAATGTCCCATTTGTTGCTGATTTGGGCTGAACCCGCTATCTATCCTCTCATCACAAACTTCATTTCCACTCAAACCTCTAGTTTCAAACCTAGCTTCCTCTTCAATTCCCAATAATCCTCCGAGGCGTCTGAAAAGAAGATGGCCACGTGACCTTAGTTGAACTTGTGATTTGAGTACTACCAGTGAGTAGTTTCTCTACTTGTCATTATGTATCACTTAGCCTATTTACATGTATTATTGTAATACAGTTGTAAATATCAATAAATAAATAATTTAAAAAAATATATATATCTCTTCTCTTTTCTTCAGTAATTCTATTAAGTTGGCATGAAATGGGGTAATAAATGAAAATGAATATATTACACCTGTTTTATTAATAATCTTATTAAATAATACATCTATAGTCATGATATCAGTCTTTTTGTTTCCCGTTAATATATAATAATTTAAAAAAAGTAATTATCAAATAAACAGTATTTTTAATATATAACAAATTAATAAATACATTTTAAATAATTCAACATTAACTTCAAATATCAGAATACAGCAAACATAGTAAATTAAAACAGAAACATTGAATACAGTTTGTTTAATTTAAATTACTTATTAATACATTATCAGTAATAATAATAATATAGAAAATAATCAAAACCTCCTCAAAATTAAAATAGTAAGTTTATAAACAGCATGATTGTTGAAAGCCTAAAAGGTTTAGATATAAAAAACCTTTTATAGTTTCTTGACCAATTTCCATGTGATGCTGAAAGTTTTTTAAGATAGATATGTCTGATTTCTGGACTGATTATATGGTAATAATATCACTATACCCTCTGGTCCTCAGAAGACCGATCCGATGAAACAACAAAAAAACAAAATCTATAATGAATAAATATGAATAGAATAATATCTAAATACTTTGTTTTAATACATAATTAAAAATTTAATTGTACCAATTATTTTTATTTTAAATAAATACAAGTAAAAATACTAACAGTTTTACCATTATTTTATTTCTTTAATCTAAGGTGGAATCCCTTTTAACCCACATCGTTTGTGCTCTTTTACGCATGGATCCTGTTTTGGGGAACGCTATTAATTGTGCCAACTGTTTTGATCTCTGGCAGCTAGTTATATGTTCATCATATTTTTTTCTCTGTAAAAACATACAATCATTAATAAACTTAACTCTTTATTATCCAACAATCATATTTCGATCTATTAAAAACTTTTGTCAATCAGGTTCATTGATAAGATATGGAGGGTCGGCTAAAGGAGAACTATTGAGAGCTATTAAAACTGATGACAGAGTTCAGTGGATACAGTATTGTAGAAGCTAGAGAAGCTATGGGTCTATAATTGAATGCTGCGAAGAGATTCGACTGATGACAATGAACACTAGTACTGAAAATAAGAAAGCTATGATAGCTGAGTGAGATAAAATGTAGTATAGTTACCTATAATAGAATATCCCATCTTTTTCAGTATTTAGGTACATATCATTAACTGAAATCAATAGTAAGCAAAGTTGGAAGAATAGATTAGAAGGTAATGGGTTCGAGGGTAATTAGAAGGAAGAACTCAAAATGTGTTATGCATTTTAGTAAAAATGAAGGAAATAAGGACTCAAATGAACCTCCTTCAATGGGATCACATGCGGTGTAGTGGTTAGCTTGACAACCTGCTAAGCCCGTGATTGCGGGTTCATAGCCAGGCACGGGCTTTAGGATTTTTTAAAGGGAGTAAAGAATCCTTAGTTATGCCGTCTTTTAGAGGGTAGGTAAAATGTAGGTTTTGAGCCTGTGCAATCTCAGGTAATTGTTAAAAACCCATATCCTAACTATATCTGATAGGCAATATTTACCAATTATTATAAATTTACCACCCCTGTGGTAACATCCAATTAGCCGTATCAGCATAAAGTGAGGTCAAATAAAACAAATGAGAGCTCCTTCTATTTAAAATAGTATCTCCTATGATTTGTTCTGTATCTCGATGATGGTTAAATCTGCTCTACAGTTCTATATTGCCTCTGATCAGTTCTATTTGCTATTACATTAACCGTATCAAGGATGAAGTTCCTGAGAAACACCCAGCATGCATTAAAATAAATATTTTATTTATTACCAACTACTGTTCTTTCACTGTCAACTCTTGGCCCCATTAAAAAGCCCTGAAGAAGACCTGGAATGTGGGCCAAAACATTGGCTTTAAAATAAATATTTCTCCTAATTTTAGAATATTTTTTCTGACCTCCACCCAGACCATTTTCTTCCTCATATATTAAGGTCAACTAATATTATTCAAGATTTATTTGTATTAACAACTTCCACTCACTATTCCATAATATTTTTCTTTTATTTCATGAGATTCTCGTTTTATCACTTCCATCTCTTTCTTAAGCCGTGCTAATTCATTCTCATAAGCTGCGAGCTCGGCAGATAGCACCTACAAAAAAACATCTTACATTACAATAAGTCATTAAATTATTTTATAATTTTGTCTAAATAATAATTATTCATTAACAATTAATTTGTTGTTTCTGTTTAAATTATACCATAAGTATCCAGCTTCCTCATCATTCAATAGGAACTTCCCTTAACTAACCCTGTTTCCACTCCAGCACTATAAATTTTATCCTTCTCATCTTTAAAATCTTCCCTCCTAGTCACAAAGCCTATTTTTATGTAATTTGTTACTTATGTAGTTGCCTCGTACAAAATTTATAACAATGAATCATAATTCTAAATTATCATATTATATCTTTAGATTTAAAAAATCCATATTAAAATTTAAAATTTTGTGAAACTGAACGATTTATTATATATTACTAACCCCCAAAAATCTCCTTCCATACCCACATACTAATTTGCTAAAATTAAAAAAAATATATATGAAGAATCTTACTAATGTATTAACCTCCACCACAGTAAAAACTATGAAGCATGATAAAACCGAAGACATGAGTTAATGAGTCACATTGTTAAAAATATGTTTTATGTAATCCTCTTTTTTAAAAACCAAAATTAAAATTACTAACCCTCCATGCTTCTCATATCATTTTTTTATTTTATTTTAATGACTGCAAATTTGCTGATTATCAATTTTTTTTACTTGACAGTTGTCAATAAAAGTATGAAGAGAGATAAAAAAAAATTAATAGACAAGGTCCAAAGCTTATCTAGCAATAAACCATCACCTTTTATTTAAAAGGATGCTGAAAAGAAATTTTTTCACATCAATTTATAAACTAATACGAGTTTAAAAAAATTATAAATAGAATATTTATATGAATAAATGAAGACCTTGTTTTCTCTAGTTTTGTCCCTAAGACGCTGCCTGGCTGTTTCCAAATACTGTGCTGCGTCCCTTCCTGGCAAGTTGTTGAGATAAGTTCTCATATTGAGGTAAAGCATCTCCATGCTGGCACATTGTTCCCTGATGATCCCGTTATCCTCTTCAACACGCAGTAGTTTCTTTTGAAGGATTTGATTTTTTTCTATCAAGTCTTTCTTCTCAGGATCTTTTCCCTGCAATCATTTAAATATTTATGTAGCGACAATATGCGTATTAATCCCCTGGAGGTATTTGGTTGTCTGTAAATAATGCATTTTATTTTTTCTTTAAAATACCCCTTCCTGTTTATGTTTGTTGGACTTTTGACTTTTATAAAAGTGGACGCTTATTAATCCTCTTTCACAGAAAAATGATTGTTTACCTCTGTAACATTTTGCTACTTGGAAATTATTTTCTTAGTGATATATCATAGCTTAATTTTGCATAATTTTACGAATTTAACTCCAGCCAAATGGGGCCCAAACATCCAGAAATATCAATAACCTCTGTCAAAAAGGGAGAAAAATTAAGTTCACTGTTTAAAGGTGGTTCTGCCAATTTCAAGAGTGAGACTTGAGGCTTGAAGACAAAGAAGCCCATGGAATAAGTTCTGCCAACTTTCAAGCTTGTTCACCTTCCCAATTGCCTTGAAATGATCATCGACGGTAGATTTGGTGACTTCAAGTTTCTGTGACTTCAGTAGTTCTGGGATTTTCTTCCAGCAAACCTTAGAGAACATCATCATCAAGAGAAGGACTTCTTCCACAGCCTTCTTTGTCTTCAAGGCTCAAGTATTCCTCTAAAAATCACTGGAACCACCATCAATGGAATCACTTTGATTGGCCTGTTCTGGCCGAATTTGAACTCGTAAAAAATAATGCTAAAATGATCTTAGTAAAGAATGAAGTATTTCCAAATAGCAAAATATTACAGAAGTAAAGAAATGTTTTTGTTTGAAAGAGAAACAATTAGTGTTTATGTTTATAAAAGTCCAACAAACATAAAAAGTTTACTATTTGGAATGCTATTTTAAAGAAAATGTAAGTTCTTGCATAATTTTCCGGAAAACCCAATAAGTTTAATAAATTAAAAAATAATTGCATACTGAATATTAAATTTCAGTTTTAATGAACTCAGAGGACTAGATAATAATAAAGCGCTACCTGTTAATTAAATAAATCACTCCTCCTTTAAAAAAAAAATAATACTATGATCCATTAATAAATATGTAGCAATATATAGAAATTTAATTCTGAAATAGATTATTTCATTTTATTGTTCCTTGCAATTAATAGGCAAGTTCATTGCATATAAACGGCATCCTTCCTGGGGATGCATATGTTAGTTAGAAAAATTATTTTAAAAACTCAGCTCACCTCTAAAAGTCTCCAACGATGTATATTAAGAGGATTTTCCATTTGTTCCTCTAATGCTCGACATTTCTGACGTTCCTTTGACAAGTCTTTGTGGAGATGAAACATCTCCAATCTGAGATTTGGAGTATTTTCTGCAAGGCTAATCAGAAGCTTCTTGTCAGTCCTAAAATATTATATATGTATAGTCAATTATAAAATTTAACAGTTGGAAAAATTGTTTATCACTAAGTGCTATTAGCAAAGTGTTGTAGCCAACTATACTAGGCTGCACTACTATAATACACTGCATTGACAGGTTTTGAGATAGCATAGATGTTTTGCAAGATTTATAATAAATATATAGAATAATTTATCTAAGGTATATAAAGAAATGTATTATAGATAAATGTATATTTTTTAAAAATTAAATATATCTATAAAATATTAAACCTACCATTTTTCAATAAATATAATTTACAAACTTCACTGTAATAATTTAAATAAAATATTGAGAACATAATTAGGAAAATTCTGGGACAAAGATGGACCGAAGAATGGTATAGATTACAGAAAAAACATCTAAAATTGATATATATTCTAACATAGAGATAGACATGAGGAATAGACGTCTTAAATTCTATGGCCACATAACGAGGTTTTCCGATCACAAACTTAGAAAAGAATAGTAAAATATGTAGCATCCCTTGTTAATAGAAAAGAAAATATTAAGAAAGACTTGGAATTAGCCAAAATTACTAATGAAGACATGAACACAAGAAACGATTTTAAACTTAAAGTTGAAAAATAGGAGGTTAAACAGAGACAAAAGCGCCGAAAACAAAATGAAGCGAAGAAAGAAAAGTTGAATTCTAGCAAATAATGAAAACCAGGTGGGCAAATAAGAAGAACAAGAAGCCCCAAACATGAACATCTTTACTTAGTGTATTCCGCTTTGGCAGATTTATTGCTGTCAACGCTGCTCACCAACTTCCAAGTAATCCTCTTTTTCCTGGGTTCCTCCTATTCGCATATACTTGGTCTTCTGTACCTTGACATTAAGCCCAAGTTTCTTGGCTGCCTCTTCCAGTGCTAAGAAAGCTTCCCTCAGCGCCATTTTAGACCTTGCCATAGTGTCAAAGTCATCGGCATACCCTAGGATTTGGACTAGTCTGTTAAACAGGGTTCCATCTACCTGAATTCTGGAATTTCTTATGGCCATTTCTGCTCTAAGGTTGAAGAGAAAGCAGGCGAGGGCTTGTTCACACCCGTATCCGTCTGGAATTCTTGTGAAAGTTCTGATTCGACTTTTACAAGACATTGCAATTCATTTTCACCCTTGCATTTTCATTTTCACAAGACAAATGATCTTCTGGGGAATATTCAGATCTTTTAGGACTCGATATAATTCATTGCGGTCCATGCTATCGTAGGCTGCTTTAAAATCTACAAATAGGTGGTGTGTGACCACCTTGTACTCTTTGCATTTCTCCAGAATTATCCTTAGTGAGAATATCTGTTCCACTGTAGACTGCCCTCTTCTAAAACCTGCTTGATAATTACCCAGCTATTTCTCTGCATGTGGTGAGAGCCTCTCAGCCGATAGCACAGAAGATAGCAGGGTGATTCCCCAGTAGTTCTCACATTCTGTCTTGTCACCCTTTTTATGGATCGGACAAATGACTGCCTTACTCCATTCAATAGGCATCTGCTCCTCTTTCCATATGTCGAGGATGAGGTTCTGTAGTGGTTTCTTTAATTCTTCTATTACTTTTTAGTTTGGCAATGGCGTCATCGAGCTCATCGTCATCTGGGGGTTCTGCATCCTCCACAGGCTCCCCCTCTTCTGTTCGAATATTGGGTCTTCTCTACTCATGGATTTTTTGAAGAATCTCACCCACCTCTCAAGGACCTAATCTCTTTGGTTGAGGAGTGTTCCATCTTCATTCTTGCCGCAGGTTACCTTGGGTTTGAATATGTGTTTCCCTTCATATACTTTCCAGAAGAATTGCCGTCTGTCATATTATCTTCTGAAATCCTCTATATCTTCCATCTACTTATTCTCCCTTGTCCTTTTCTTCCTCTGGTGGACCTTCTTTTCTGCTCTTCTATTTTCCTTATAGACAGCAGTTGTGTACCTAGTGTGCCTTTGTATAATTTTTTGGTGTGCCTCATTTTTGCGGTTTGTCATAAGCAGGCATTCCTCATCAAACCATTTTGATTTGCTTATTTTAGGTTTATATCAAATGGTTTCTTCTGCCGTAGATATTATAGCGTGTTTTATATATCCCCATTGTTCGTCAATGTCGTCATCTGTGTTCTTAAGTTCATTAGCCAGTTTCCCTTCTATTCTTTCTTGATAGGCTGTAAGATGGTTGGATTCCCTGAGTTTAGTGACATCAAACGGTCTTCCAGTCTGATTCCGGCAGTTGCTTGTCACTGGCATTCAAGTTCGGATTCTTGCAATGCACAGGTAGTGGTCTATATCCATGTTTGCTACCCTGTATGATTTTAGGCTTATTAGGTCTGACTTGTGCCATGAACATAAAAGGAGGTAATCAATCTGGTTCGCCACTCTTCCATCTGGAGATCTCCACGTCTCCTTATGAATGTTTCTTCTTGGGAACAGCGTACCTTCTACTGCAAGTCCATGTGTAGTTGCAAAGAGTACAACTCTGTGCCCATTTTCATTGATTCTTTCATGAAGACTAAATTTTCCTATAGTTGGTTGATATTCTTTTTTCCTGTCCTACTTGGCCATTAAAATCGCCAAGCAATATTTTTGCATCATGTTTTGGGCATTGGCTAAGAATCTTTTCTACACCTTCATAGAACTGGTCTTTATCTTCCTCAGAAGCTACCTGGTAGGTGCATGGCAGTTTACTAAAGAATAATAGTAAAGTTTCCCCTTTATTCACAGACTCGGACTTATCGGAGTGAATTTCGTCCACTCACCACGAATTTTGTCACAAAAATATGGTGAGCTCCGTGACAGCTGTAGTACAGGGTGTGATCTTTCATTTCATCCAGCCCTTCGCCGAGTCACTGAATTTCCTGGATTACTGCTATGTCAGTTTTGTATTTTCCAAGTTGTGTAAGAAATGCCCGTAGGCCTCCTAGTCTATTAAGGGTTAAAATGTTCCAATAAGTGATGCGTAAGTCCTTGTGACGGTCTATGGGTCGTTTCCGTTTAGACGATCCGGCTTCATCTTTTGGAGGTTTTGTGACGAGAGTTTTTAGGAGAGGAGGGTAGCCAACCCTCGCTTCCCGAGTCAGGTGGAGGGGCTGCCTCCTCAGAGCGTCCTGACCTACTCCCCCATCCGGGGGGGGCTACCTTGTGAAGGTGGTCCTAGGGTGTGTACTGTATGTGACCTTGTGTGGAGTGTGCTGTAGATTGTGTACTGCATGTGTGTAAGAGTACTGTTCCCCCAACCTGGAGGACAAGTGGCTGACTGCGGTACGATGACCGGGCGATGGGGTCGCCAATTCCCTATGCCGACTTTGGGTGCTTTACGAATAATAATAATATTAATAAATATTGAGTACAAGGTTCTCAGTGACTGACAGTAAATAGTACTGTATCTAATTAGGAGCTGGATAGAATCAAACCAATGTTTCATAGTCCTGCATAATAAGATTACTCCAATCACAAAAAAAGAACATTTAAATATATACCTTAATTTCCTAATCTCTTTTTTTAGCAGCTCTATATCTTTCAGCCTTTGTTGGTATTGCTCATCACCATTATCTAAAATATATGTCATTAGTTGTGTTTTCTCATATACTAATGATAATTCTGCATTTCTCTTCTGTATTACTGTTTTCAAATCCCCTGATTGTCTTTTCAACTAAAATTAAAATACCAAATATAAAATTATTTAAAGGTTTTTGTCAAATGGGATTATTCAAAGTAAAATAAATAATTCCTATTATGGTGCCCACAGTATGGAAGTTAAAATTTTATTTTGGGTTTAATGTAACAAAACATTATATGAAACTTCGTTATTTTATGACAATAAATATATTGCAGATTTCATTTAAGCTTCTGTAGACAAATGTTGCGTTAGTTATCATGGAAGTAGTCTTCTCTTTACACCAGCTTAGTTAGTCTAGATCAGGCAAATGAGCTCAGTACCCTATTCTACTACCTCACTTCATAAATGAAACATTCCAACGTAGCTTTCTACTCACACTACTTAATAAACATTTAAAAAACTGTGTTGTGAAACTTTTTATGTAGACTAACTCATAAATTAGTTAACCATATACCATATTTTAAATAATAAACCATAATAAAACCATATAAATAAACCATATTTTATGAAAATTACATGTTGTTGAAATAAATAAATTATTTTTAAAAATTATTCAACCATAAATTATTCAACCATAAATTATTCATTAGAATGTAATTTTTAAACCCAACTAAAATAAAACATTTTTTTTTCAGAGAAATTGGTTTGTTTTCAACAGTCTCAAATTTTTTTCATTATTACTCTCCCAAACTTTATAACTATTTTCGCACAATCTTCTTCCAATTTCATCTAATCACTGAAGGTACTATATTATTATAATATTATGTTATTATTAGAAATAAATTAAATGTTGGAAATGTCCCAAACTTAAACTTCTTTCTCGATTATTATGAATTGTGCATGAAACTAGCTGTTCAATTGTTTTTACCGTTTCCAACTCCAATTGCATTTCTTTTATGCGATCATCCCTTTTTATTATTACATCAACTTGTTGTTTTATCTCCATATCTTTTTCTTCTATTGTTTTTAAGAGAGTTTTCCTGTTATCCAAGCAGCTGTCTAGTTTAAAGATCATAGTGTCCTTTGTAAATACATCTTTTCTGTTACCTGTATAATATAAAAACATCACTTGTATTAGTTAATAAGTCGAGTTATTTTATAGCTGATATTAAAAAAGTATAAAGAAGAAAAACATTTAACTTGAAGTGGTTATTTCCACTGCCATTACTAAAACAATACAAAGACCAATGGCAAGCTATTAGAATCTCATGTCATTCATAGTAATTCAATGGAATTAGTAATTAAAAATATATAATAAAAAATTTAATAACCGTATTCATGGTAAGGAACAGAACACACTTGTGTTCCTAATTTGACGTTTTGGCAGATTTTAGGTAAAGTTGGTGTATATAAATTTTAATGTAGTATTAGAGTGCCTTCTGCACCCAAATGAAAATTTATAACCTTCTGAAAATACATTTATTAACCTTCGGTATGTTAAAATGCATTAAAAATGAACATCTGTAATTTGAACTGTACAGATGCCCACTTTTTAACAACTGGTAAGTGTACTGGAAGACAACCAACTAATCCATCAAAATTCATTATTTAGTTACCATAGCTTCATGAACAAACCCCCCCCCTCCATCTGCCTCCTCATCACAATAAATAAATATAGTTTTATATTTCGTCTATTTTGATATGATTATAATAAGAGTAATTTCATTAAATTGTTTTAGTTGAATTATTCTTTATCTTTACAAGTATTGGTAATATATCTTATTGTATATGATAAATTATGAAACATAAATAAAAAATTGAGTATTCTTTAAATATGGCAAAATAATAATTTTAGCTTTGCTTTTTCAAATTGCTTTAGACCAGACATCTCAACAAGTACTTTGATAACCAATATCTGAATGCTATTGATTATTGAAATCAATGTTTATAATCTATAACTCTTGATTTAAAATAAATATTTTAATATAAGATCACGATAAAGAAAGCCTTCGGTTAACCGATATTTATACTAATAAATATATAATAAAATATATCATTCAACAAATTATTTATAAAACATTATTTCTTTGATTTTATGTTTCAACCTTTTCTGACAGAAAGAAAGAAGAAGTTGATGAGGGGAGACTTCCCAAATCTACCAGAAAATATCTGTGCTAGGATCAACAAAAAATCTTGCAAATAAAAGTAAGTGGACCATTTCATATTTCATATTTAAAACTTGGGGCTAGAGGACATCGACGGGGCTGTGAAGTGGGCAGCAGTGGAGGGCTGCCCACTAGGGCCAAGAAGAGTAGTCATGCGTTGTTAAAGAGGACCAGTTTCCATGCAGATCTTAGAGCCAAGGAGAAAAGCCGATGGCCAAAGAGCTTAAATTTCAAATGCTAGCCTACAATATTTTTTACCGCTTAAATTAGTTCATGAAAATCCCTGGAACATTTCTGTTATACTCCTTTGAGTCATAATTTTTAGAGTTATGTCCATCCATTCATCATTGATGTTTATTGTAATTTTTATGTTATCTTTATTAAAATTTAACTATGATAAGCAATAAAAATAGAATTGTTTTTAAACTTACTGGTTTGTAGTTTTTCATAGTCTAACTGCTTTTTCTGCAGTTGATCTTTCACCAATTCCATCTCTTGACAAATATTTTTGGATTTAGCCTGTAAATCTGAGACTTGTCCCTGTAATTTACAAATCATTATGACTAACTAATAATGTTGTCAATAAAACTGAAAATTGTCATGTAATATCTTTCATATATTATATATTTTATTAAATTTTATCACACATTTAATAAAAAATCAATACCTGTGCCTCCTGAAGCATTTTACAAAGATATTTCTTCTCTGTTGTCAGAGAATGGTTTAAGTTTTCCATTTGTTTTAACTCGGCAGTTATCTTATCTATTTTTTTCCATAGCCTTGAGTTATCCACCAAAGATACAGACAATTCAGCTTTCGTTTTTTCCAAACTTTGCTCCAGAATCATTTTTCCTTCCACACCTCTGAACAGAATAAATGGTTTCAAAGCACCTATTTAAATGTTATTACTACGTTAAATAAATATAACAAAAACATTAAGAAATTAATAACTATAAAAAAAATTCATCAGAATTTCTGAAAACCAACATGAACGAAAAACAACTTTATTATTTTATTTTAAATTAAATATCCATGCAAGGCCATTGTGGCTGAACATATTAAATAGTCACGTCAGCATTTTTTATTCTGAAGTTGTTGGTTAAAATTTCTTTAGATAGATTAGTTTAGAAGCCGAAGCCGATGGGAGGATGTGTCCTTATTGCTCTACCAGGAATACTTAAGGAGTTTAAGCCAAAACTATACATATTAGTTATTTTCAAATCACAACACTAAAAACAAAATTTACTGTAAACAGAAAAGTATTGCCATTAATAAAAAAAATTTCAAGCTCTCCAAGTGTTATACACATTTTACTTAAGTGATTATTATTAAATTAAGTAATTCAATAAAAAAAACATTTTTTTTTCAAAGCAATCAACTCTCGCTATAATAATGTAGTAGTAAGTTTCATTTTTATATACTTAAAATTATATAATACTATTGTAGAAAACATATGAAATAGTGATTGTGAAGGCATCTGCTGTATTACATTTATGTTCTTTACCCCCAGGTTGATTTCTTCCATAAAGTAAACTAAATATGTAATAAATAAAAATAATAAGAACAATAATATTAAAACATAACAATAGGTTATTGATATGACACTTGCCTTCCTTTGGCTCTGAAAAAATGATCAAGAGTTAGATCTTGAGCATCTTTTTCTGCTTTTACTTTACATGATTCTTCTACTAATTGTGAAAATTCTTGACATTTTTCATCCAATAGTTTTTGTTGTTCATGGTGTGCACCTGAAATATAAGAAATATATTAGTTTAAATCATGGCTTAAATAAATAATTACCAAATCAATTGCAGCCTTTACAAAATATACAATAAAAGGAACTATATATTAACTACCAATTAGCCTTTTCAATTGGTTAGATAGTCTAGTGTTCTCCCTTTTCAAGGTTGAAATTGTCCTATTTAATTTTATTATCGACAGTCTTGTTTTCTTTTCCTCATGGGTCATGTCCTTCATTTTACGGTAGAGGTGTTGCGCGTCTTGAATGGCTTTATTCTTTTTTTTGTCAGCGCTGATTATCCTGTTCATCCATGCATTTTGGATTTTATCTACACCAATAGACTTTTTTTTTATCACACCTAGGCTACCGGTTTGATTCTGAAATATATTTTATTTATAATTTCAATTAGCTAATTTAATTATCCAAACTTTTTTTATGATATAGTTAAATCAATTTATTACGGAACAGATGGTTTTCAGCCGCTTATTTTCTTCATCTAGTTTAGAATATTTCTTTTCTCCACATTCTAAGCGCTCCTTCAAATCTTTTGTTAACTTGGCCAAGCACTCATTCTCGTGGGTCAATATTCTATTTATTTTCTGAAACAAGAAAATAATATAATATATTATATATAATAATGAATAATAAATTATTCAATAATGATACCTTATCATATATATGTATAAATCATTGTTATTTAAAATCATTATATTTATAAACCATATCTACTTTCAAACAATTTTACTTCATTTATTAATTAAATAGTAGAAAAAGTTGTATTTTAACAAAGGAAAAATATAAGTAATGGATCTCATTACCCGTAACTCAAAAACTTCTTCATCCATTTTCACCAACTCCTGGCTTGCGTTTTTGAATGTTTTGTAATGTTTGGCAACCGTCAATTTTAAATGTCTCATTTGATCAGTAACCCTTTCCAAATCAGCTTGCAAAATCTTTGATTTCTGTATTTCTTTTAAAGCACTATATTTGTTGCCCTGTTGTAGAAAAATGAATAATATAAATAATAATAATTATTATTATTTTCTTGTATAATTTCAACAAAACAATTACATACTTTTAGCATTTCTTCCATCGCTATACATTCTGCCTCCTTTTCTTTATATTTTGTATGAAGCTCTTCTAAATCTTGTAAACAAAGCTGTAGCCTGTTATCGCTCAATTCTAAGCCTTGCTTGAGTCTGGTTATTTCTTTGGTGAAGCTTTCACGTGATTTAGCAGTAACATCATAGCTATAGAAATAATATGAATATTATAAAGAAATATTTCATTTAAATATTAAAATTATCAAATATAATCCATTACTTTTTATGTTATTTTTTTTTATTTTAGTTTTTTCTACTAAAATGGTATCCTAGAAAATATCGAATGTTTATAACTTAACTTACCCTTGGTCTCTTAACTGATCCTCTGCTTGTCTTCTTTCCAATTCACTATTCAAATATTCGACTTTTTTAATAGCCAACTTACATTCATCAATTAGGTCATGTTCACGAGCATAAGATTCGTCAAGCTGCTTTTTTAAATCCGCAATAGTCTGAAAATTATTTATAAAAATCACCTTTATTCCACTTTAAAAGTAATAAAATGTTGCTATTGCGTTAATTTCCTCAAGTTTGCACTATGTTAAAGGAAAACTTGAATAGGCTTGACCTATTGAAGATTTCATGAAATATTTTTATGAAGAGAAACTATAAATTTATTAGAAAATCATAAATATTATTAACCTATTAAAGTAAGTTGTGTATGGATGATGGAGATCAGTGAGATTAAATTAAACATACATTTCTTGATATTGTTTTCTTATTTTGGCAAAGCGCGTGTCGCATTGAACATTATCAAGGAAGATTTATTTTTTAACTTTAAGGTTTTAGTTTGACACAGTGTTTCATGTTTTTTAACTAATGTATATATATGTATAAATATATATATATATATATATATATATATATATATATATATATATATATATATATATATATTTATATATCATTTGAAAATAAAAATATAAAATTGTTGGATGTACCAACTTATAACCTATGCTTTATGCATCTATGGAAATAAGAATATTTCTCCATAAAAGGTAATCATATACAATGATAAATTTTATAAATATATAGAAAACTAATTACCGTTTCCGAAGTTTCGAATTTTGTTTTCAATTCTTTTAGTTCTTTTTTCATTTCGTAAGATGCCTGTAAATCTTTCTGCATTTTCTCTGTAGTGTTAATAAGATCAGTCCCTGCTTTTTCTTTTGCTTTTTTGTTTTTCTCAAGAGCATGTTTGTACTTTTGAAGTAAAGTCTGAATAGTCATACTCAATTCTCCTGGAATGTCAGGGTTGCGTTCCAATGCTGTGATACACTAAAATAATTGTTAATGTCTTGTAGTAATATTTATACTCTTTATCATTATAATGAAAAACAATTAAAAGCAATAATTAGAATGTCAAAGTTGAGTCTAAATCCAAATAAAAATTTGTAAACACAATTTTTTATGGTACAATTTATACCTTAATCAGTGAAAAATATAAGATACTGAGAAAAAAGAAATGTTTTTTGTTCTAATAAAACTGTAGAAAAAATAAATAATTGGAACACTAATTAAAGTTAAACATTTCTGACATTTAAAAAAAAAACCTAAGTCAGATTTGTTTTATGGAGCATATTAAACTTACAGTAATCAAAATAGCAAATATCCATCAGATATTTGTTTAAAGATAACTTGTTAAATAACTAAAAATAAATATCCGACTCACAAATTCATGATTTTCTTCAAAATTGAATCCATCATCGAGTGATTCCACCGATTTTTCTTTCTTGGATTCTTCTTTTGAACTGACAGATTCTTCAGAAATTGACTATCACACAAAGTAATCCATTGTTATAATAATTATTATTACAGTATAGTAGGTACTAACTATAAACTTCAGAATATATGTTGGAGATATGATAACTTAAACATCACAAGTTTTATATTGTAAAAAAGTCTTACAGTTTTGATGTTTTGGCAAGGTTCAATATTATTTATTTACTCCGAATATTTTTTTTATACATTAATCAGAATAGTGTAAGATTATTTATAAATTTTATAGGTTTTTAGTGCAGATACAGGAATCAGAGATATTGTTCTCACTCAACCTGCAGAAGGAAGCTGAGGGCTACAAAGTCATAGAAGTCTTGATACCATTGTAACCAGGACTGTCCATGAGTCGTGAAGAAATCACTAGATCTATTCCTAACTAAGGACATAGTGCTTTTCATAAGAAGTGTATGTTTCCATAGGAATCTCTAGCTGCTAGAGAAGTTTATTACAAAAGATGGATTGTGAACAGAACGGGTTTCCCATTAGAAAGGCTTTAATGTTCTGAATTCTGATTTATGAGTTTCATGTGATAGAACCCACATCTAAGCCAATGATATACTAAATAATAAGGCTTAGCGAACCTCTGCTTGCTGTTGCTGGTCCCAAGGTTGGATAAAGGAGGAGAGGTTTTTCCTTGGAGGCTGAGGGTATAACTAAGCACTCTGTCAGGAAGTAGCCTAGTCCAGAACACCAGTATAGGTGAAGCAGGAAGAAGGGCCTGTACACCCTTTAAAAGGCAGCCCCATATCAGACTTAGAAGTATGAGTTGATAACCCACAAACTGAATATCAATAATCAAAAGTAAAAAAATAAAAATTAACCTCACACTGCACGAGCAGTAGAGAGGAATGATTATGATGATGATGATGAATGTTTAGCGAACCTGAAGGCTCAATGCTTATTCCATATAATAGCATATATAAACTTCCTTCCATGGACTACAGCCCAAACCCAATTCATGAAATAGCATTATAACATTCCTTACGCAATCCTCTCACCTACATCTTGGATGTTCCCCAAGCTATATCAGAAGCAATAATCCACCTTATATTTTATGATCAATGATAATGAGGCAACCTAATCTATACAAACAACTAATGGGATAAGAAAAGAAACCATTACTTCTTCATGTTAATCCTATATTGAGCAGTGAAGATTGGAAGCTAGGTAGAAACAACTTTATGAACAGATCACCACAATTTAGAGCTTATTTTTATGGTGTTGTATTTTTTAATTTTTTTTTTTTTTTTAATAACTGAGAATTGGGAATCATTATTGAATAATTGTAAAAACACTTTTAAATTATAACTTTGAATGCTCTGCAATTTTTATAGTGTTCGAGAAATATCTTTGGATGCTTAGGATACATCTAATGGTTTTATTTTATCAACAACTGTGCAGGTTTGTGATAATCTAAATGTGTAGAAGCAGAGAATGCTGTGTTAGAATGAAGTGTATATAACAACTAAAAGCGGTGGTGATACTTGAGGGGAATGCTTGGCAGTAGGGGTTGTTGAACTTTCGGGGTAGAAAATCTTTTCTCTGCGGAACATCTTTTTGATTTCGTTTTCCACGTCAATTGTTGCACTGCTGCTTAACGAAGTTGCTTCCGGAGATTCCTCTTCTTTCTCTTCCTCTTTCTTCATTTTTTTCTTAATCGGTTTCTGTTTCTTACCTTTTTCTTGTTTGCCTTTCTTTTCTTTTGCTTTCTTTGGAGCCGGAGGTTTCTCTTGGTCTGGTTTTGTATCTGATACTCTTGATGATATCTTACGTTCGTCAACTTTAGGAGCAGTGGCGGAAGATGCGGATGAGACATCTGCCGAATGTTCTGCATCAGGCACTTGCGACGGTTGTGTGACTTCTGTTTTGTCATCGACGTCGGCTGTTGTCGGATCAGAGGTGACCGGTTCGGATCCTGTCTCGGGTTCTTCAGACATGCTAAGCTAAACAGAACATGCACTAATAAAAAGGTTAATACTCTACTGCTTTCAACTTCTTGGAAGATTTTTTAGCTGCTAGTATTCCTCTCATTATAAATGATAAGAAGTTTACAAATCAAAGAACTTTTGACATAGCAACTGTTTAGAGGTAACCATGGAGACCTATAATTGAAATCTTCTTAAACGACTTCTTAATCATAATCTATCTGGCAACGGATTCATTTGAAGAATCGATTTTCAACTATTTTTTTTTATTTCTAGATAATCCAAATACCCAACTAAAAATTATACTTATAAATAATATGAATACAGTAAACTCTGGCTAGTCAATTGAAATCCATTTAATCAAAGTTTTTTTTAAATTTATTTAATTAACGTCACTTTATGCTGCTACAGCTAACCGGGCGATGATACAGTGGGAGTTCTAAATTTTTCCTATCCAGTTATGATAGGGATCAGGATCTTTAACGAGTAGCTGAAACCGTACATGTTTGGGGCCCCTTCTTTACGTCCCTTCCAAAAGACGGTTAACCGAAGATTTTTTACTCCCTTTTAACAAATCCTAGGGCAAACAGTCGAGCTGCTAACCCTCGACATTGGCCGTAGAAGGTTTTTATGATTACTAGTACACCACAGGTAACCCGAGTTAATTTTAAAATGTAATCTCGAAATTGTATGTTTCGTTTAACAAAGAAATGTTGATACTATATGTAGAATGGAAAACAAACTTTATTCTGGGACCAAGTCCCTTTCGGATAACAATCATGAACAAAAAAAATAAACATAATATACATCTGGCCAGAAGGCTACATAATTATACGAATCATGAAGTAATTAAAAGCGAGAATAACATAATACAAATAAAAATAGAAATTAAATAACTGATAAGTACGAAACTTGACAGGATTTTAACTAATTGTCAAAAATAAATATGTATATTAATACCAACAAAATAATTTAAAACACAATTAATAAAATAGTTAATGACAAAATTACTAAATAAAATAAATGAATGGGATAGCATGCAATGAAGTATTTACATAGCCTATATCTTCTTTGGGAAAAATAAACAAAACACGTAGGCAACGAAATCGATTATTCAATACTAATTTATTTAAGCGGAAGACTGACCTGCTTGGAGAGCATCTTTTTGGGGTGTCAAGAGATGTTGGAAAAGCAATGATTTAAATGAAGCCAGTGAAGAAGCATAGCGGTTGAAAGGAGGGATTGAGTTCCACACAGTGGTGGAGCGGGCGAGGAAGGAACGCTCGAATGCAATGGTTCTGTTGGAAAGAGTGTAGAGATCGGAAAGGCGGGATCTTGTTTTGTGGTGCCGGACAGAGGATTTGAATTGGAGGAGACTGTAGATATTATGAAGGGTGTTGCGAGTTAATGGATTGGTATAGAAAAGCACTAAGGAAATATTGTCTACGAATGGGAGGGAAGAGCAACTTTAACTCATCATAGTAATGTGACACCCGGGATCGCCTCGAAGTACCAAGGACAATTCTTAGAGCGCTGTTCATTATTCGCTTTACGCGCCCCTCAAGCATTTTCGATAGGCCCCCGTATACCACACTACAGTAGTCAAAGTGGGAGAAGATGGTGGATGATAGGAGAAGCTTACGGGTAGATTGTGTAAGGAGATGCCGAGATCGATGGAATAATTTCAGGAAACTAATTGACCGTCGGGATATTTGGGTGATATGGGGTTTCTAGGAAAGGTTTTGGTCAATAGAAATGCCTAGGTTTTTGAAAGAGTTGAAACTGATGGGGTGGTCGTTTAGGATTAATGTTGAGTGGTGATAGCAGTAGGAAGGGAGTTGGGACCTAGAACAATGGCCTGGGTTTTCATTGCGTTCAATTCCAGTTTGTTTAGCTTTGCCCAGGCACTGATCCTAGGTATACAACTATATCGGTGAACGCAAATGATAGCTCAGAAGGAGGAAAGGATCAATAGATTTGGAAGTTGTCAGGATATAGATGGTAGGAACAGTGGTGAACAGATTTAGGAAGATAAGGATTTATATCGTCGATGTAATAGTTGAACAGGAGAGGAGAGATGAATTACTTGAAAGTATTACTGAAATAGAATTCAATTGATCGACACAGTATTTGATTGCGTTTTAAAAAGTGATTAACCAAAGCCAATCAGTAGGAAAGTGAGCTATTAAGTAAAGAATTAAGAAAACAGGATTTAGTTTTGATTGCTTCATTTCATGAGAATGCTATTGGTTTTTAAAATGTACGGTAATTACTGTATTTCGAAATAAAGAATACTAACTTCTAAGACTAATACTGACTGAATTAATGTCGATACAATCCAAAATTAGATACATATATTTTTTACTCAGCCTAAGAATACAATTTACAACGTTTTCTAAATTAAAATACTTGACGTGGAGATCTCCAACTTTCTTGTACACCTATCAATCTTCATCAAGTTCATTTTTAGGGCATACCAACACTTCCGGTGGTCATGTGGTCAACAGCTATGTGTATATCAATGCTAAATAAGACATTTTCAACATTTTGCGTTTTCTTTTGAATTTATTTTATATTACCATTTATTGAAATATTACAATCTGCCACTTGTGGGCAATAAGAGATACTGCTAAGTAGCTAACAATCATTCCATAAAACAAAACAAAAATAAAATAAAATAAATAAATGTAATAAAAATATATACATGCAGTAATAAAAACAAAATAAATGCAAAAATGATAATAAAAATAAAATAATTGCTTACATTCATACCATAATTACACTATTTACATTATATAATAAAACATATTTACATTACATTACATAAGTACACAATCACAATTGGCCTGGGGTCTCCGAACTAAGCTTCTTCCCCAGGAATGAGGGCAAAGCAGGAGTCCGAGAGGCCCCTGCCCCCTTTTCCAGCTGCATCTCTGGCATTAAACGCCAATGGTAGCTGGTTCTTTTGAATTATGCGATAGATAGTACGTACATGTAAACAAACGTCAGGCAGAAAGTAGCCTAAATTGATTCAAGGATGATCAAAATGGTTATATATGTGGCATAAAAATTGTTTGGTTTTTTTGGTTGTTTTTTGCAATACAGTACTTCTTATACTTTTATGAGTATACTGTGAAATATATGAGAAGTACTGTGAAAAGTAGGGCGACCTGTGGTGTAGTAGTAGCATAACAACCTACTAAGCCCAAGACCAAGAGTCCGTTGCTCGGCAGGTGGCCCTAGGATTTTTTAAAGAGAGTAAAATCCTTAGTTATCCCGTCTTTCGTAAGGGACGTTAAACTGTAGCATCGTCAGATTAGCCATAGCAGCATACAAAATTGCCGTTAAAATAAACAAACGAAATCCTAAAAGTATAAGAATGTAAAAAATAAATAAATAGGTTCCCACAAACATAGCTGATGTTTCACAAAGAATTGCATATTTAGTTATTATATCAAATATTTATTTTTCTGCATTTCTGCAGTTAGTAAGTGGAAGCGCGCTGATGATGGCGATATTATTACTCGATTTCGCATAATTTTTGCCAATTCCGTAATTTTTTTTTCTTTATTTATTTAAGACTTAATATAATGATTTAAATAATCCATCCTCTTTATAGGTTTATTTTATAGCGCTTTTCTTTTCCTTGGGTGGCCTTATTATTTTACACCTCATTTTAAAGTTTCGTTTTTAGTCTTTTGGTTTTGAATGTAATTTCTCCCTAATTTTTGAGTGCCGATTCCAAATATTTAACCAGTTTTTTTTTTCTACTGGTACACATCTTTTAATAGTTAAAAAAATATGTCATTAATAGTAAATATTATAGACTTCAAAGAGATTAATATAATTCTTAAGAATGTGCTGAATGCAAACATTATGTAAGTCTAAACACAATACACATATATTTTAAATACAATTGTATATACCTACACAATGGATGTACATTTTACACAGCCTATGTACATTAATCCATAGAGCAATCATATCTGTAGTATAAGTAATTGTAGTAAACAATACATAATTGTAGTAATTATTACACTAACTTCAATCAATTTATTGCAGTAGGTCACTCATGGCAGACTGAGGGGGAACTTATGTGATACTTTTACCCACAGGTTATTTTCATATTTATAGCAAAGTGAACTAATGTTAGTGAAATTATTCATAAGTTCAAAAAGCATTAAAGTATTTTATTTTATTTATTAATTTTTATTCAAATGGTCCCAACATATCTTCACAATTTCAGCAAAATAGCTTGTATGGAGAGGGAAGAATTCTTTTCCATTACATAGACTTGTCATTTTCCCTTTCAATAATCTTGCAGATAAGTTTTTCTAAGAAACACCAACACAAATCTTAAACCAACAGTAAAATTTTGAGATTTTATTATAATAGGGAAAAAAACACAATTTGTATTAAAATATATATAATTTGCACATGTTTTTGTTGTTAAAAAAAAAAATTAAAATGCTGAAGGAGTTGGACCATTTACCCAATCAACTATTTCACAGTCATACCAAATATAATCGCCCTTGGGTGATGTTGTACCAGCTGGTAACAGAGCTGCATATGTAGAAGAAACGGCACCTAGAAAAGAATGATATATAAAGCTAAGTTGATTATGAAATTAAATAACATCAATATCAAATGCTCATAATGGTGTAATTATGTTAACATTACCACATTTTAAGAAATTATAAAGATAAATATTTTATATTTATTATAATTTTTTAATCATTGCTTTAATTTTTAAATATTTTTATTTTGAAGAGAAAAGATTTGCCCCCAGCCAGGATTCGAACCCGGATCTCCGCCTCAACCTGGCTCTAACCATTTGAGCCACCGGGGTCGCTCCGTTGGATATGGGATCGTTGAAGAGAACAGATTTGTCCTAGGTAGGGAGCAACCCCGGTGGCTCAAATGGTTAGAGCGTTGCCACGGTGAAGCGGAGATCCAGGTTCGAATCCCGGCTGGGGGAAAATCTTTTCTCTTCAAAATAAAAATATTTAAAAATTAAAGCAATGATTAAAAAATTATTATAAATTATAAATATTTTATAGTTGATTTGAACTCAATTATTATTCATATTATATAATAAACACAAAAACTATTAGGATAGTTTGTGGAATTAGTGGAATCTGAACTTAATTACAGAACTTTTTTATTTACTAATTAATCATTCTATGAAATTTCAGTAATATTCCAAAAATGGTACCTTGCTCGATTGTAAGGTGTCCAGTATGATTTGTCAAGTCTGTATCAACATAGCCTGGGTGAACATGGTTAATTACAATATCTTCACGAGGATCTTCCAAGAACTCTCGGTGCTGGATTCTTGTTAAAGCACTAATTGCAACTTTAGACATAGCGTAAGCAGAATTTATCCAGCCAGCTTTGGTATGTGTTCCAGCTTTTGCATCTCTGTAGAGAGAACAAAATAGAGTAATAAATCGGTAAGCTACTAGTTTTAAAGGCTAATGAATATAAAATTTATAATAAAGGCTGAAATGAATTAGATAAAAAGATAATACAGAGGGCCTTGATTCTCTGAAATGGGGTCAAGCTGGATAGAGTAGGATGTTTTTTCAACAAATTGGCAACTTGGTTTACTTATTTACAACTTAGTTACAGTAGTTAAGGAACAAATATGGAAGGTTTATGAAATAAGAAAGGAAATCAACGAAAGAAAGGTGGTAAAAGGTTTTAATAGTTGTTACAAAAATAAGGATAAGGATGTAAGAATCGGAAGAATTTTCCCTAAATATCTCTAAAAAAAAAGGGAAGGATTTAAAGAACACAAAATATTATGGTTCATTGGTAAATATTTATAATTTTTTTAATAGATACTTAGGAAAGCATGAATAACCCCAAATATTTTACTTTAAAGAAACAGAAAGTTTAATATATTATTCACTGAGTCATCCCACTAAATTATTATTTGCATTTCAGAATACATAGTATATTTGTTATAATAAAATTATGTGGAAGAAAATGGTCCGGGTAGAGGTCAATAAATTTCTCTTAGATGTGGAGAAATGTTTATTAGGCTAATTAATAAAAATTTCTCCACATCTAAGAGAAATTTATTGACCTTTACCCGGACCACTTTCTTCCACATATATTATCTAGGTCAACTATTACTATTCAAGATATAATAAATTAAAAGGGACTTTTTGCTCACAAATTAGCAATAAAAATGTAATGTAATGGAATAACAAAAGAATATTCAATAGATTTAGTGTGTACTTACGAAATAAACTGATTGACCAGACCGATCAGGTCATTTATTGTCAACTTAGGATCTCCAAATTTCTTCCTTAAATCTTCACTGGGTACTCTTTTTAAAAAGCCTAGTGCACTAGTCACATTAACAACACGAGCATGAGGCCGAAGTAGAGGGAAAAGTGCATTACATACATTGATCTGATCAAAGAAATTCACTCTCATAGTTACTTCTGCCTGTTCTCCAAATGGTTCACGAGCATTATACTACAAAAAAAAATTGAGAATAATAATCAACCGTTATATGAAATTTTGTGAATTGGTTTCCTGTACCAACCATGTAGAAATGGTTGACCCCAGGTATATAATAGGAATGTAAAATTGGTAGGGGGTGTGGTCAATAAAATTATGCATACCAGAAAGTATAACTAATTAATTATGTGGCAACGTTTCGGAGCAGCTCAAGAAGTTAAATAAATGCAACTCTATAGATGCCCTTTTACTATAAATCCCTCTGCCTAAATGTAAAGCCACAATGACAGCACTTAACAAATAAGTAATACTTATTGGCGTGTATAATTGGTAAAAATTTAGCAGATTGTCGGTTTGAGTTGATTCTCAAGAAGTTTTAACTTTTCGTTTGTTTCCCTTTTAATATTTAAAAAAAAAAAGTTATCGTGAGCTTTATTTTGGAAAATAGAATGTAATTATAGGGAATGTGTTTAGTTCGGTAATCATTTCATCTAGAAATGAACGTTTCAAGAAACATATATCATGTATGCATCGAAATGTTAGTTGAAACTTTTATTTCTTGATGAAATTATTACCAAAATCTACTAATTATGCATAATTACATTCTCTTTTCGATACTAAAGCTCATGACTTATATTTTTGGAAAATATTAAATATTAAAAGTTAAAATTTGTTGTAACTCAACTCGAAGGGACAACCTAAGGAACAGATAGCTTATAATTTTACAGACAACACCCCACAAACTTTCCATAGTGTTTGAACTAAATTCTTACCCCGTAAGCGATTGCAGCATTGTTGACAAGAACATCAATTCCACCATGTGTCTTCTTGATGTAATCGGCAAAGTTTTCAATGCTCTTAGAATCATCTATGTCCAATTGGTGGAATTCTGGTTTCAATCCAAGCTATCATAAATAACAAAGTAAGCCTATAAATGATCAATCGATAAATAAATAAAACAGGCATAATAAACAGGTCTGATATTTGGAAATCTACCTTATTAAGTTCTTCTACGGCCTTTTTACCTCTTTCAACGTCTCTTGCAGTTAAATATACTATACCATCAAATTGCTTACAGAGATTTCTCACGGTTCCGAATCCAATTCCTTTATTGGAACCGGTTACCTGAAATTTTAAATATCAGTAAATTTTAATAACAATATAACAACAAAAATAAGTATGAAAGTAGGCTTACAATAGCAATCCTGGGTAGGGCCATTTTCTGAGTTCAAATATTGCTTGAAGTGGAATAACAAACTACCTAGGCCGCTTATCATAATCAAGCTTGTCCTTGACAATCTTATCACACATATCGATACTAGTTGTAGGTGGATAAGTGGTGTCCTATGGTTTATAGTATGGATAAGTGGAGTCATTCCAACTTCCATTTTTTGGATCTAATAGCCTTCCATACCCAACCTGTTTTAACCTATCTTATTTACCTGTTCTAACCATACCCAACGTACCCTTCTAGCTCGTTTTTTCCCTACTAATACATTTTTATTTTATCATTTATTATTACCTACTGTATCGGTCTTATTTATTATGTTAGGGAAGGTTGCTGAATGTCTTGCGTGTTTGGGTAGTTTCCCCCTCCATCACTGCCCTGTTCCCGTACTTTAAAATAAATGTTTTTAAAATCTTTTACCATTACAATCCATGAAGGGTCTTGGGTTCACTACATGGTTGATACTGTCCTGTTTCTAGGACAACGGTAGTACAAGCAGGTGATTTGTCTTGAGACCAGGCTCAATCGCCAGGTTTTCCCCCAATTCAGTGTACCTACTTTATAGAGCACAATTTTCCCACTTTCATTGTTACTCATTTCCTGCAGGAACCACTTTTTAAAAACATAGTAAAAATAACTAATTCAATTTGATTACGAGCTTCGCGACTTTTGTTACTATTTCAATTATTGGTACTTGTGTTTTAGCTGGTCTCCATGGACACTTCCTCTTTATCACATCGTTATACAGTTGGCACAAAAGTATTTGCACAGCCAGCGATCAGAGGTTTTATGCATAATAGAATTTTTTTTAGCCAGCTTAATATATTATTAATTAGTCAAGACTCACTAATGCTGTTACTGCTTATTATCTTCAGTGATAACGTTCTTTCACCAGATTCAGTATCTAATGGCCCGCAAAATCAGGAAAATAACATTGTCCGTTAGGGAGATGATTATATCATTATCGTCTTTAGGTATAAGTTACCGTCAGATCGCTAAACAAGTGAAATTGTCTTTCTCTGCAGTGCGGTATATTATTTAAAAAAATATAAGAACTGGATCGACTGAAAATCAGCCTCGGAGAGGTCTGTGCCAGAAAGAAGACAGGTAGTTAAAGAAGCTTTAAGAAAACCCAGTAAAAGAGCTCAAAATCTTGCTGATGACCTAGTGTCATCTTGTGGGAAGTACTAGAAACAATACGAAACGTTCTGCGTAGTGAAGGCACTCGTGGTAGAAGACTTTTAAAAAAACCTTTTATTAGTGAAGTGAATAGGAAAAAGAGACTTGAGTTCGCGAAAAAATACGTAAATGAACAACTAGATTTTTGGAAGAATGTTATATTTTCGGATGAAAGCAAATTCGAAGTTTTTAAACCGACTAACATTTTGACAATCAGGCCAAAAAGTAAAACAGCTTTAGATACAAGAAATATATTGAAAATGGTGAAGTGTGGAGGTGGAAATATTATGGTTTGGGGCTGTATGGAGTACTCAGGCCTTGGAAATTTAGAAATTATTGAAGGTATTATGACAGCTCTTCTTTCCATTCTTCAGGAAGTTTTTCATTTTACCAGATTTTTAAAAAATCAAATAGTTGACCACAGAAACTCCTTCCCTGCATGCTTTCGTTGATTTACTAGAAATGTGTAATCCCACTCCTTATTTATCTTTTAAGTTTTCCTAGGGCTAGGCCACTGAAAATTAGTAAAATAAATTATATAAACCTTAAACCAATCAGAACTGTTAACATTTCCAAATGTATTTTATTATTTCAACTGCCTTTAAACAACAAATGAAAAACGTTTTTGAAGTATTGAAAAAACTTCAGCTTGGCCTTAGCGATGTGGTTGATCCAGGATTCATTTGAGGTGAAGTTATGTCAAAGTACTGCAATATAACACTGAGAGGTTCTCCTTCAAATAATAAGAGAACCTATGGGATAACTCACTCAGGTTTTCAAGAAGAGTAGGGATGAAGTGTTCTAAGGGATTGGAAGAGAATACTACTTCCATTTTGAGAAGGACTAGGAATTTGACTTTGCTCCATTTTTCTGTTCCTCCAGAATGAGAATTTCATTGATTCGTCTTTATAGTCATTAATAAAGGTTAATATTACAATTCATTAAACATATTTTTAATAACTTTTTTTTTGGCTTATAACTTCAATACTTGCCCTCAAATTCTCATAGCTATGTTTTTAGTGTATTAATCACAAATAAATGATAATGATTATCAGTAAAAAGCAACATATTGATGCTGAATTCATTGTAAATTATCACCCGCTTAAAAGAACTGACAGAATTACTTAATGAGATGTAACATAACTGACAACTGGGAACATTCATAGATTCATATTTTACAGCATGCCATGAAGATTTTGGATTTAATTATTGGTAAGAAATCATTTTTAAACCAATGTTAAAAATACATAAGAACAAAAAAGTGATGTACAAGGTAAAACAATAAAAGGAAAACAAAAATGTAGAGAAAAAACAAGCAGTTTATTATTATAATCTCATGTTTATGTTTAACTTTAAGCAATTTATGTTTTAATGTTATTGAAACAATTTTATATTTTAAAGTTTGAACATAAGTTCTTCATGATGTGATTTAACCTTTAACCGGAACTGGCCCCTTTACCCAGTCTACTATCTCACGGGTATACCAAACATAATCTCCTTTTGGTGATTCTGTCATTGGTGGCAAGAGGGCTAAGTATGTCGGGGCGTCTGCTCCTGAAATACAGTTAAAAAGTGGGATTAAGTAGACAATTTTTTTTTTATAATTGGTTTAGTATTCACTTAATAGATTAAACAATTATTATTTTGCCATATATACATACATACTTATGATAATAAACATCATACATCATTTTCAGATGTCTTGAGAGGATTATAAAACTATGGGGAATAATTTAAAGTCATGAGTTAAAAACGGTGATTTCTTTATTAAAGTTAAGTTGATTTCACACGGAAACAAACCTAATTTCTAGCATTCAATATGAGATGTATCAGTACCAGATTAGCTTTAATAATGACACAGAACTACGAGGGTGGTTTGAAAAGTTCTCAAAATTTTCAGTTCAAACGGACATTTTTTTTCCATTGTCACAAATCACTATGCAAAAAACAACAGAGTCTTCACTACCACTCACACCACGTGTTCACTCACAAAGGATGAGTGATTATTGCACGGGAACCTCGTTGTCCTAGCACTGACATCTAGCGGTGATTCCGAGAATTTTTCAAACCACCCTCGTATACTTGTTGAACAAAGTGAGCTCAGACTTTTCATAAAAAATGGAACTAAAATTCTAAGTAAATTGCTTTATAAAGACAGAAGTATAAGGATATTTTGTTATTCAATAAACATTTACTAACTAAATTAATGTTACTAAAATCGAAACAATACTTTCTTCTATGATGTCACTACATCAGCCATAAAAACTAACTTATCGGCTATCGACTAAAAAAGAATTATTACATTACCTTCCTCAATTGTGAGCGGCCCCTTGTGACTTGTCATGTCGGTATCGACATAACCAGGGTGGACATGGTTAATAACAATATCCTCACGTCCATCCTTTAAGAAATCTCGATGCTGGATTCTGGTCAAAGCACTAACTCCAACTTTTGAAACAGCATAAGCGGAATCTGGCCAGCCGGCATTGACATGTGTCCCAGCTTTTGCTTCTCTGAAGAGGAGAAAAAAATCATAATAGATGATCAAAAGCAAGATTGGAAATGATCAAAAGCAAGATTAGGAAAATAGTTTAGAAAACCTAAATATATTTAATAGTTGTTATTTTTAATGTTTATTTTATTAATATAATATTATTTTAAGAAGTAAGATAAGGCTAGAAATAAAAACATGTCATTAGTATTTTTATTCAAAAAACAAAAAAATATAAATGTCTTTATAAAAAATATAAAGTAACATTGATATAAATATTTTAAATGAAAATTATCAAAAGCAGGTTTAGGAAAATAGTTTCGAAAATCTAAATACAGTCGTGGTCATAGAAATTGCATCAGCTATGATTGTTACATTTTTGGTCCTTAGTGTGTAAACAAATAGTAGAAATGTATTTGTTTACCTACTAGTATTAGAGTGAGATGGAATCAGTGACTCGTAGTTTAGTTGTGCCCAGAGTATACAATATTAAGCACATATTTCTTATTATTATGTCCAATAGACTGAGTTTCAATCAAATGTCTAATGAGGAAAAAATTAAAATAGTGACGTTTGCTGAAGCTGGACTTTCTTCGCGTGAGATAGCGAGGAGGGTGAGGTGCAACCAATCCACTGTGGTAAGAATAATAAACAAAAATCTTTCCCAGGGATCTACCGAGCGAAGGAAAAGGAAGACAGACGAGGGTTTAGATCGCATGATGGTGAGATTATCCGTAGAAAATCGCTTCAAAACTTCTAAGGAAATATCTAGAGATCTAGCAGATAGCAATTTAGCAGAAGTAAGTTGAAAAACAGTTGGCAGAAGATTATGAGTAAAAGGTTAGTACGGCAAGAAAACCAGCCAAAAAGCCATTTCTTAACAAAAAAATGAAACCATCTCGCTTTAATTAGGCCCAGAATTTTAAAAATTGGACTTCTGATGACTGGAGGAAAATGATGTTTTCAGATGAGAGTAAATTAAATATCTTCAGTTCTGACGGTGCTCCTTACATAAGACAAAATGAAAGATTTGACGAATCCTATACTATGAAAACAGTGAAACATCCGGCAAAAGAGATGGTCTGAGATGTTTTTCCTACTTTGGAATTGGCAAAATAAACTTCATAGATGGGACGGTTAGTGCAGAAAAATATTAAAAAATTTTGGAAGAGAGATTGATTCCCTCAATGAATTCCTATCATACACACTGCGGAGACTTCATTTTTCAAGAAGATTGTGCTCCATGCCATAGAGCCAAATCGGTAAGTTAATTATTTATTTATTTAAAAAAATGTATTAGCTGTAAGATACATTATTTTTTATCGCCTTTACCATTGTGTTTTTGGACAGGTAAAGCAGTTTCTTACAGAAAACGAGATCTCCACGCTACCATGGCCAGGCAATAGCCCTGATTTAAATCCTAAAGAAAACTTGAGGGATGATCATGAAAAAACAAATTAATATTGCAAAGCCTAAGAATAAAGATGAGCTAAAACAGGCAATCGAAAAGGTGTGGAATGAGGAGATTATAGACGAAATTGGATTGACTCGATGGCAAACAGGATCGGCTCAGTTATCAGGGCTAATGGCGGTTCGACAAAATACTACTTTATAATAATAATTCTATAAATATATCTTCAATGTTTTTATAAAATTTTTCCAAATGAATTCATTTGATATTTCCAAATATGAAAATATTTTTTTCTTCTTAAATTCCAAAGTTAACACTAAACATTTTATTTATCATTTTATGAATATTATTTATTTTTTGTTTGGGGTTTAACCATTTTTTACGCTTAATAACATACTCTTTTCCTTTGCAAAACTTTTAAAAATTATCAAAAGGTAAGAACAACATTGGTTTAAGGATATTCTCCATTTTTTTTAAGTGATGCAATTTCTATGACCATGACTGTATATATAATAGTTGTTAAATAATTTTAATAAGTGAGATAGGGCTAGAAAAAAAAAACATGTTGCTAGTGTTTCTAACAGATTTATCTTTAAAAACTTCAATATACGAGTATAACCCTCCCTGCCTTGTCACAATTAAAATGATAAAAAAGCCACATAATGGAAAGCCAGGTAAGAAGAAATCTCCCTGAGACAGTCACCTCAAGACCAATATTGATTCTGAAGCAGTACTGCTGGGAACCAGGCTAGGAGAATTGGAATTTATTTTGCATGAAATGAATCTTGACCTTACATTCTGATAAAATTGATCGGTAACCAGTGGGAAACCAGTCATGTATTTCTTATTCTGTACCAATGGAAGAGAGATTAAAACCCAAACAAAAATTAAGATCTTAAAATAAATTGTAATTAGCTCTGTGATCCCTCAATGGCAATGATTTTTTCTGATTTAGAGTTATCATATTACTGTAATAAGGAGGATAATGTCAGGAACAATACCAACATATTAATTAACAGCCAGCCAGAAAAAGGTTTGGAGGTAAATGACATCTAGTCTGATGGTATTGTCATACAAAAATAAAATTCATCCCTTTTTCCTGTATCTTAATTACTAAAAAAGAGAATTATAAAGTATAATAATATAATGACATTAAATTATAAGTTAATTCTAAACATATCTCAAACTTCTTACATAACAAATTCGTTCATTAGACAGATCAAATTACTCAAAGGAAGTGCAGGATCTGCAAACTTTTCTCTAAGTTTCCCACTGGGTATCCTGTGCAAAAAGCCAGCAGAACTAGACAAATTAACAACACGAGCATGTGGTCTAAGTAGTGGAAAGAGAGCTGAACAAACATTGATTAAATCAAAGAAATTTATTCTCACGGTTACTTCAGCCTGTTCCCCAAAGGGCTCAGTGGCGTCATGCTACACATACAAAAAAACTAGATTAATTAAGGCTTTCAAATTTAATAAAAGTAGTCCATACAAACTATTGTTGTTACCTTATAAGCAATCGCAGCATTGTTTACCAAAACATCAATCCCTCCATGAGTTTCCTTGATGAAATTGGCAAAACTGGTAATACTTTGAGCATCATCAATGTCCAATTGGTGGAATTCTGGTTTCAAACCCAACTGCCCGAAACAAAAACATATAAATAATAGTTAGCCCACAAATTAAATAATCCACAAAAACAAAAAATCCAATCTATATAGAAAATTTACCTTATTTAACTCTTCTACAGCCTTTTTTCCTCTTTCAACATCCCTTGCAGTTAAATATACGATACCGTCATATTTTTTACAAAGATTTCTTACAATTCCAAAACCAATACCTTTATTGGCACCAGTTACCTGCGGTTTTAAATGTTAACTAAATAATTTGCAATTTATTTAAAACATAACATATATAGAAATTGTCCTTACAATGGCTACTTTAGGTGGGCCGTCATTATCCACTTCCATATCTAAATTATATATCTTCTAACTAGTAGAAAACCAAATGACAGCTGTAATTTCAAGAGTGTCAAACCTGAGGATATATTTTAAAACTTGAACACCAACTACTTATAGTAACTATAAACTCCTCAATATATAATTATGGTTTGTGGATACACACACACATAAATAATCAAATTATTTTAAGTTAATTACAGCAATCGTCCATAAAAATTAACTCTTTAGTAGCATTTTGTTAAACAATTGCAGAATAATAGACTAAACAACGACCTACCTCAACTGATTATAAACAAGTTTAACTCCAAAAGTACCCACAAGTAAATTATAAATTTTAATAAAGCGAATCTAAACTGAAGCTCTATACTCGTTTATCACGGAAGGTTATACTTTCACCGGGAAACAGGTTATTCTCAAGGACGTTTAAATACTATTTTAACATCACGACTCCAAACTAAGGGAGTAAAAACTTATGGTGGGCTTACCAGGGTATGGAAACCCTTACGTCAAATGTCGCGATATATGTAATTTCCATCACAATTAATATACTGACGTAGTCAGAGCCTTGCTCATATTTCTGAAATATTACATCTTGTAGCCACATCTTTTAAGAACCTGTTGACCTTATGTTTCACAATCAATCATGAGTATGTCTCAATCATACTATACTACAAGATCTGCACATAAAGTGATATTTCATTTTTGCAGATTTCGTTTAAATAGTCTTCTGAGATATCAGAACAACGAAGTTATTTATGTTAATGATTCGCTTGCTAATGAAATGAATGAAAAAAAATCCGACTAACAACTTTCACTTGCCTTTATTTAACTAATTTCTGTTAAATTCAACACAAAATTAATATCATACAATCACAAAGGAAGCCGATTGTAAGCTGACTGCAAGCAGTCATTTAGGAGAGGTATCAGTATGTTTAATTGCTTACATTAATGTCACTAAACAGAATCCAAGAGCTCATTTTTGTCCAGCTAGATTAAACATTTAATACTTCCATATCTCGGTTATTTATGGGAATAAAAGAAAATGTAATGTGTTTAGGAATCAATAAACCTTTGTCTAAGATCACGCTCAACAGACTGGTTTCTTCCCTATTTTGGGTACCCACTTTATAGAGGCTGAGGGTGAGTGAGCCCAGATCCCAAAAGGTCCATCCCTGGTAATACAGTTTATAGACAAAGTAATGAAAATTTGTCACAGCTGGATTTGAATCCGGGGCCTTCGGCATGGCAATTTAGTGCTCTACCACTGAGACATTCCTTTACCTGGTATTTTTATAATTCTAATGAGTATGAATGTACATGGTTGAATTCAAAGTAATTAACTTGAATTCCACTAGATAGCACTAGCGCAGCTAAGTAAATTCATAATGCATCACTCTTTTAAAATAGTTGATTAGGCACAAAATCAATAGGTCACCAAAGAAAGAATTTCTGAAATGGACAATACCACCCATGATTTTCCTTTGAAAAAACTCTTGATTAACATATAGCTCTCAAGATATACAACAAAATAGCTTGGAAAATTAAAAAAACATCATACTCATCAAAATTAGCGTAAATTTGACAAACAAGTTTTGTATTGGATTAAAAGAAAAACCAAATGAACACAGCAGATATTTAATGATACTCTTATTAATTTTTTCTACTACACTTATTACATCTTTAATTAAACAAAATTTTATCACTGTTGTTTACAGTTCGCTCTTAATTATATTTCTACAGCCCCGGTGAATCAGTGGTTAGGTCAGATTTTGACCAGAAAGAGTTAAATGCTTTCAAATAACCGGAATCGTATCAATTTTGTAGTTTTTGGCTTTAAATGGAGTTGTAATCCAGCATTAATTCCTTTTTGAGCCAATGCCTTACTTACCCCTTCTTATTCACTTCAAAAATAACTCGATTCCACTTACTTAAGTACAAGAAACTCATTTTGAAGAAAATTAGACTTAACCAATTATTCACCGGGGTTGTAGATTTAATTCTTATTATTTTGTTAACATGTTACCCATTAATTGTACATGATTTTGAGATCAGATTCCAATGTCAGTAAAACCAATTAATTCCTATTTCCTTCAACTATCAATTACTTTGGGTTTCAGTAAATATTTCTTCATTTCAATGATGAAGTAATGTTTATAAAAATTTAAGAGCTTCAACCATTGTTTCAATCATTTTGCTTTAACTTGAGTTGAGCAAATCTTATAAGTGAAAAGATTTCATTTGTGAAATTAGCAGCACATCCCAGCTAATATCTTTACAAGATACATTGAGGACATGGGAAAGTCTGAGGGACATATTTGATACTCACAATGAAAAATATTGTATTGGACTGGAATGTACTAACAGCATAAAGGTAAATAACCTTCTCATGTTTGATAACAATAGTAAAATAAATAATATCATAACAAAAACTTATAATGTAAGATTAACTCAGAATAAAGATTATATTCACAAGTCATGAAAATGTTTATAAACTAAGCCATCAAAGCTGTCTTTAATTCACTTAGAAGCATCGATCCTACAACTAACTTTTCACAGTTAACAGTAATATCGCCATCCTTTGAAGCTGCTTCTTTCAACTTCAAAGTAACCAAAACAAGTGACTTTGAAGACATGGTTTGGCCACAAAATCTGAAAATAAAAACAAAATTAAATAATTTTTAATTGGAACCTACAATTCTGATATGAGGCAGTGATCCTCCCCCCCCCCCCATCACCTGCAGTAACAATAGAACCCTCAGCTTTACCATAATTAAAGAAGATTATTAAAAATTCAACAGATTAAGTCTAGAATCAAAAGGGAGAAGTTAAGGTTGTATTTTTCAGTTGGAAGCATGTTGTTTTTTTATAATCAGAGCATCAATGTTAAGCATGATAAAATGCAGCTCATTCCATACCAACTACTGTTTACCTATTTTACAACTGATATAGTCAATGATATTTATTTAAAAACTGTTATTTCTCATTCAACATGTTAGGATGATTTCAACCTTGAATTTTGTTTCCTTGTCTATGTAACTAAGGGAAACTCCTTGTGTACCACCACCCTTGTATTTGAAGTTATAAGGTGAAAAAAGAGAAAAAGATTTACCTATAAAGTTCAGGTTCAACAGTTGCCATTAAACCCAAGTTTGCCACCTCAAAAATACGCTTAGGAATTTGGTTTGCTTCACATTTAAATTTTATGGAAGATTGATGTTCATTCATTCCTTTCAGCTTATCTGTGAAGAAAAAAAAAACGAAAAATATAAAATTAAAAAAAGTCAAACCTTAAGAAAACTGTCATAACAAATAGCAGATCTCTAAGAATAAAATAATTGAGTTATATATAAATTTAAACAATAGTATTAAAAAAATGTTTTAGTAATGGCTACTGTTATTATTATTGTGAATATAGCTACTTACTCTGCTCTTCAATAAACATCTGCTGTGGCATTGATATGGCTCGAACAAGCTCTCCGATGGGTACTTTGAGGGTAATGTTTGCAGAACCTTCGCTCCATGAAATTTCAAACTGAGCAGGTTTAGTAGAATCATTCAGATCGAGCCCGATTGTGCCAATAGCACTCCCGTGTGGAGGTATAGTGTTGACAGGAGCAAAATCATACATGCTCATTCCAGTCGATAAATTCTGATATTACAAATTTCATTCAATTTATTAATCAATATAAAAAGAAATGATAGTAGAAATAAAACCTTTAACAATAAATGAAATACCTTTGAGGAGACTTTGATATCTGTAATAGTATCCGTATTGGTATGGTTCGTAAACTTTAATTCGACCGAAGTCATTTTAGGGGAATAGAGATGAGGCTGCCTTGTGTATCTAGCTTCCACAGATAAACCCCTACCGGTAACTTTATTCAAAATTTCTACACCTTTTAGTGGTATGTGGTTTGGCCCAACTAGCTATGAAAGAAAATTGTTCATTACTACCATGTATAATAATATAAATTCAAAGTAAAAACATTTACATCTATAAAATAAATTATATGTAATAATGAAATATAAAATTGAGTGAAGTATTATGGAAATCTCATGAGAATGAGCGAGTGGGCTAATGCAGATAATTTTAATGTTAGCGAGGAGATAGTTGACAGGAATATCTGAGTAAGGAAGGAAATAGTTAGGCGTCCAGTCAAATTAAACACTAAATAAGTGCCTACGTTTCGACCTACTTTGTAAGTCATCTTCAGGGCCAATGGAAGCTGAGGCTAGACTGGTAATAATTTATAGATAATTTTAAACTATGTCACCAAGTTAAAAGCGACAACAAAATGGGGAGAAAGTTTTTCCAAGAAATAAACAACAGCCGACAGCCATTCAAACCTAGAATAAATGCCTGCAGAGACAACGAGGGTAATCTCACCACAAATAGGAAACAGGTTCTGGAACAGTGGCGGCTTTACTTCGATGTCCTACTTAATGACGTGGGTGGAATAGAAAGAGAGGAAATAGAGATGCCCCCAGGGGAATTGGAGCCTCCTGATGTGGATGATGTTTATGAAGCTGTGGAAGAGCTCAAAAATAATAAAGCACCAGGACCAGATGGACTCTCCCCTGAACTTTTTAAGTATGGAGAAGAAGAATTAGTCAAAGTCCTCTATAATATAATAATATAATAATGGATATCTGGAGGATGGAGGAAATCCCTTGTGAGTGGCGCAAAGCAGTTATATGCCCGATTTACAAGAAGGGGGATGTGCTTGATTGCCATAATTATCGTGGTATATCCCTTTTACCATGTGCATATAAGGTGTTCTCTCGAATACTTTATAAAAAATTGCTTCCTTTTGCCGAGCAGAATACAGGAAAGCACCAGACGGGCTTCATGAGAGGAAAGTCTACCATGGATCAGATATTCTGCATTAGAAGCATTCTGGAGAGGTGCAGGGAGTATAATATCCACACACACCACCTGTTCATTGACTTCCGAATGGCCTATGATAGTATAAAGAGGAACGAGCTGTACAAGGAGCTGCTGGAAATGGGAATACCACCGAAGCTGATACGGCTGATTAGAGCTACGATGAAGAAGGTACAATGCACAGTGCGTGTTCAAGGTGACCTGACTGAAAGCTTCGAAACTCACAAAGGGCTGAGACAGGGTGATTGCCTTGCATGCCTTCTCTTCAATTTGGCTCTTGAAAGTGCAGTGCGGAAATCTGGAATACAAATTGGGGGAACTATATTCAATAGATCTTCTTTGATTTTGGCCTTCGCCGATGACATAGATATTGTGGCAAGAACCCCTACAGATTTAGAAAATGCTTTTAACAGTCTCCAGATAGCATCAGCTAGATTAGGTTTAGAGGTCAATGAATCAAAAACCAAATATATGCATGCAGGCCCACAAGTGAATGTGCATGAACCATCGCATTTTATGGCTGGAGGGTTTAAATTTGAAAGGGTGAAGAAATTTGTGTACCTTGGATCGAAGGTGAACGCGGATAATGACATAAAAGCAGAAATCCATTGCAGAATTATGTCCTCAAATAAATGCTATTTCAGGTTACTGAAGCATTTTAGAAGCAGGGCTATTTCCCAAAACACGAAGGTGCATTTGTATAAGACCCTAGTAAGACCAGTTCTCGCTTTTGCCTCCGAATGCTGGACATTACCCAGTTCTCAGGAAGCCCTTCTCCTAAGGTTCGAGAGGAAAATTTTGAGGAGAATTTATGGCCCAGTTTGCACCAATAGGATATGGAGGATAAGGACGAACGCTGAGCTAGCAAGACTCTACAAGAGCCCAGATATTTTAAGGGTAATAAAAGTAGGCCGGCTTCGATGGGCAGGTCATATAATTAGAATGACCCAGGATGAGATTCCTAAAATGGTCCTAGACGAAAGGATTTATGTGACAAGAAGAGTGGGAAGACCTCGGCTCCGATGGATCGATGGAGTGGCGGCGGATGCCAGGTCCATCTTGGGAATTCGCAATTGGAGAGCAGTGGCAACCAATAGAGAAGACTGGCGAACCAAGCTGCAGGAGGCCTTGACTCTACAGGAGTTGTAGCGCCACGAATGATGATGATGACATGGAAGAAGTTGGGGTCAGTCCAAAGGATAACAGGAATAGGGAGGTGTTTCCAGCTATTGTCGATAAGTTGGAGAGGCTCAGATTCACAGCGAAAGTATGACAAAATTTTGGGATAATAAAAAAGGGCTAATCAACCCCTCAACTGTTTCATGGGGTCCAAAGCATAACACATCTGGATGGTATCAAATTGAAGAGTGATTATAATACTTAAATTATACTAAAAAATTTGTTGTGAAAAATAAGGTCAATCTTTTTTCTCTTTTAAAAAAAATTTATTTATTGAAATTTACATTACTGTATTATAAGAATACAACAAATAAATATAATGGCAGTAATGGTACATAATGGCATGGATAAAGGAAAGTAGAGAAACTACCCAGTGGTAGTATTCAAATAACAAATTTAACTTAGAGAGTCACGAGACCATCTTCTTTTCAGGCACTTCGGAGGATTATTATGAATTGAAGAGGTAGCTAGGTTTGAGTGGAATAAAGTTTGACAGGAAAATATTGATATCGGGTTCTGGCTAAATTGAGGTCCTTATGGATGAATTAATTCGTAACAAAGTAAGGAGCATTAAGGATTTTACGAAGGATTTGATACAAGAGAAATTCAATGGCTTAGTGGAGCCCCCAAAGCTCTATTTTATAAATCCAAATAGGTCTTATAATAGTCGTGTATATGAGTCTTTTGTAATTAATTGGGAACTTAGAGTGTCTGTCAAGTTAGTGCTGCAATAGCCTGAAACGGCGAAGGTCAATCTAATGGCTATATTTTATCAGCATATGAACATCCGGTATTGATAAGTTCAGTTTTGAATTATATTCATCCCTACAACTAGTGATCACTGAACTAATAACTTTTAGAATGAACGTTTTATGCAGAATAAATTTTCATTGGAAGACCAAAAATTGAATTACTAACCTGTATAGCACTGTTTGCAACAACTCCAACTGGCATTGCAGTGAGAGGTGTCAAGAATCCTCCGTAAGAAGGTGTTAATACAGGAAGATTTGGCACAACTAAAACATATAAAGGTATATTTAATTCATAAGTAAAATAAAATAAAGGCTTTATTTCTTTATTTTTATATTTAACAAAATTGCATTACACCCAGGAAATTCAATGATTTTTTTCCCCTCCATCTGTATTAATAATGATGTAAGTGAATGATTGTTCTCTTAATCTCATTACATCATTAGACCAAGTAACAGACAGAGAGGATTTTGCGTTTACAAGTGAAATAGGATATATTTGTTATAGATGTAAGATTTTACAGTTGGAGTGGTCATGTCATTGCTTCTTGGGTAATTCAAAATAGACTAAGAAGCAATTTTTACATATTTTATTTGAATATTGGATTGTGTCGATAAATTTCTTGTGCATATGAATATGGTATGTTCCTATATAAGCCTAAAGTTCATGCATGAACATATTATCGGAATGTATTACCAAAAAAATTGTTAAAAAAGTATATTTACCATCATCCAAATCCAATAATAAATCTAAGTTAGACTGTGGCTTGGACTGTTTTGGAGGAGCCTTTGTTTTTTCCAAAGATGATTCACTTTCATCACTGTCATCGCTCGAGCTCACATCAGAACTATCACTCTCACTTTCGCTTTCTTCCACATTATTCTTTTTCATTTTAGTAACAACTGCTTCCTATGACAGATTAAAAAATCATTTTAACACAAGAAACTCGAATTGGTAGTTAGTTGTTAGTAGTTGGTTATAACCCTATACATAACATATAAACCATTACACAAGCCAAGAAACACATTAACTTCTTTAAACCAAACCCTACAATGTGAACTTGAAGAAATTAAGACTTCATCCACACTACATTAATTTTTAGATTTTGCTTGTAGCCTAGTAACTTTTTAAGTAGTTTCTGGTCACATAGGAGTCCTGGAGAGTGCTGAGTTCCTCATTCTGGGCCAATGTCGATAGGTATCTTCGATAGGAAACCAGGAAAATTAAGGTTGGTTGTAAAAAAAAAAATCCTCTGCTCGTAGAATTAAGTAACTGCTGGAACTAAATAGAAATTAACTCTGTCTCATAACCATCATAATGACAGGTTCCTGCAGATATAAAAGGTACTTAAAGATTTGAAGTGAAATAGGAGACAAAATTTGCCAACAATGCAAACAAGCTTCAGATACTGGTCTCTACTGCACTGTAGTTTGTGACTGATAAGCGTCGTTAAGTTATAGGCATCTGGGGCCTGTAGAATTGCAGAACTCAAGGCTTCCTTTATCGATTCGATATCCATTCAGAACCTAATTAAGAAAACAAGAAGGTCAACTATAGAGGGAAAATGGTTATTTCCATTGGTTCTCTAGGTGTTGACAAAAAAGACCACTTGCAGGACTTTGTCCCTCCACCTCAACCAGTACCAGTACCAACATTCTACATGATGGAACAAAATTTTATAAATTTCAATACTTGATTCTAGAATGATATCAAATAACAAAGATGGCAGAATGAAAACTTTTCTTTTTTAGACTTAAGTAAGGTGCTCAAGAATGTGAACAATTAAAAAAAAAATGACAAATACCATAAACCCTTTACTTAAAGTAGTTTAATTTGTAAAATGGAGATTTAAAGCTTACATCAGCAACTGTTGAATCAGATTGTGTATCAGAATCTGAATCGCTGTCACTGTCACTAGAACTTTCTTCTTTTTCATTGCCCGAATCTTCTTGCTCATTGCTACTGTCTTCATTTGAACTTTCTGAATCTACAAGCATAAAATGAATCAAAAATATAAAAAGAAAATTAATAGAATATAAATTATTCAATTTATTTTCTAAATTAATTAGAATGAATACATAAGAAATTCCACCTTGGTCAGCGGGTGAACTATCCGAATCGGCATAGAAAGCTTTCTCTTTAGTTCCCTTTTTAGAGTGAGTGTTTTCTTTTGGAGATGAAGGAGTCGGTTCAGAAATATTCCGTGCAGTTGGATCTGGAGCTACTTCAGGGAACGGAGGAAGGTCATGATAACCGGAAGCACGCATATTTATATAATGAGTCAAAGATCCCATTTGATAATTTTCTCTATCTAAAAAAATGAAAAAAATAAATGAATTTCATATAATCATATAAGCACATTACCAATAAATGGCGCATGCAAATAATCCACATCATGTTTTAATAAGCGATAAAGTACATCAAACTTATTTGTGATAAGAAGCACTGATTCAGTTTGGTACTACTTTATACTTAAGAATGTTTGTGTTCTTAGTTCATGAGTTTAGATAAAGGATCAATCGAGATGACAATAGGAGATATTTTGTGCCCATCAAAAAAATCTTAAGAAATTATAATTCCTAACCAAGCAACAACAAAAGTATAACAATGGCTACAAAGTTTAAAATGCTTACACTGTATATTCACTAATAACAGTTCAATATAATCTGAATGATAAGAAATCAGGATCAACAATATACTACTATCTTTTATTTTTCCATAACTAGTGTGTTTCCTTTTCTAACTTTGGATGGTTTTTAATCAGACCTCTCATCTTAGGTAAGTATTATATACTCCAAAGAAATAATTATTAAGATTTTTCATTATTTATATCTATAGCAAATGTTGATAATGGAATGTCTTTTTGTAACGATTAAGGAACATATAAACAGTAAAATATGTAATTGAAAAGTAAGGCATAAACTAGGAATTTTTAAGTATATTCTGAATAATCAAGATTAAAGTGAAATACATATCAAAATTCAACTTAAAAAAATTATTACCTTTGAACTTGGATTGCAGAAGAGGAGCAGGTTTAGTTGCTAAGAAAATCTGCTTAGCATACTGTGCTAAGTTATTTTCACTGTTAGATGGAAAAATGAACTGTTTCAAAAATCGTGAACGGTCACGAATATCATAGTTTTGATCATAACGAGCGAGATTGAAAACATATTGGCAAAGAAGATGAGTTTGCTGAGGGTTTGTCAAGTACAGTTTCACAGATAAATTGAGAATCTGTAGTTTCACTATATCCTCCTAAAAACAATTCATATAAGAATTCATTAGCAAAAATGAAAGCTTTTTTTATGTTCTAATTCTTAAATAAATAAAAAAATAACTTTCGGCATATTAAAAAAAATTGAAATTAATGAATATATTTAATAATTATAAGATTAAAGACAGAGGACAATAATAGAATAAACTAAGAAAAAAGTAACTTTATTCAAAACCGCTACACCTCTTAATGGTATGAGGTTTGGTATAAGTAGTTATGAAAAAAAAAATTCATTACTACCTTATCATCGCTGTCAATACAATACCACCTATGTACACTTTGGGCAATTTTAAAGGAGAGAGAAAAAAATGCGCTGACTGTAGAATTGACAATTTTTTTTAGAACTATTGAAGAGAAGTATCAAAAAATCATACTCTGCCATGTTGCTGACCTTAATACGTGCCTTAGTGTGTAATTCAACCTGTAGAATGCGTTACTGTTACTGACTCATTTTTATAAAAAGTTGTAGATAGGCAGTATTGTTTTGACAGCGACGCTATACAACAATATAACTTACATAAACATTTACATTAGGAATCAATAGGAAAAGGTAGTTCAAAAGTAACCACTGTGCTACTAATTTGTAGGTTCCAGATTTAAAACCAGCTAGGCAGATAAAATATTTATGCTGTAATGAGAAGCGGGTAGACCTTGTTGAGAATGAAAAAACATGGCAGTTGAGTGTGATCTAAGCCAGTTGAAGCCCAGCCAATCTGATTATTGGAAGAATAGGCTCTGCTCCCAGACCCGAACAGGTATAAATATCGAAGGACACGGAAGCTAACAGCATGTATAGCAAAACATTGGTAAAGAATTTGATGGCATGGTCAAAACCTGAAGAAAACTTTAAAGACTGATTTCAGAATATTGGTCGTGGCAATTTAAGAGAGTATTTAACTATTAATTGTTTTGCTGATACGAGAAATTATTACATATCAGTTGCACAGGAGCAATACATCTGAATTTCATCTCAAAAAAGATGATTTTCCAATATATTCTTAAAATTGAAACACATAAACGGAAGATGTAGGTCAAGACTAAAAGAGCATAGGTACAGACTAATGGACCAGAGAAGAATAATAGAACTATAGTCTGACAATTCAGAAAATGGCCTTTTCCAGAAATGGGGAAGGGGCTGGTGATGTGTTATGAGGAAAGTTCCCCCCACCTGACTGACTAAAAAACAGAAAAGAATCCAAAAAAAGCTGAGTCTAAAACACAACAGCAGGTCCAAAGTGAAGTCCAAGGGTGCCAAGGTCGAACACAAAACAATAATAATAACTCTAAGAGAATGCAAAGATATGACAGTAAGATCAATATAGGTCATGGTGAAGGCAAAGAAAGAGAGAAGCTAGTTAGTGGGAGAAAGGGTTTGGCTTTCTTTCTGCCCTGCCGGCCTAGATGTGACCTTCGCACGGGGTTGCTGACTAGATTGCAAGACTATATGATGTCCAAGAGATTTTTTTTCTTTAAGATTAAATAATTAACATCTATAAGTACTAATTTAAGAACTACAAGTTCCACAAAAACACCAAGAAGTAAAATATCTTAAACCTTATCATACAAATATATAATATGAACTATAATGATTCTCACCTCATTTATAAATGATTTAGCCATTTTTCGAAGAACATCAGGAGCTATCGTTGGAACAAGTTCAGAGTATTCCCCTAACAGCCATAAAATTGAGGCACGTGCTGCAGGTACGGTAATAGTATCCATCAATTTAGCCATAGACCTAATAATATCCCTGTGCCTAGATGGTTGGGACTGCAACAACTTTTTTATGACAACAACACTTTCTGCAACGACAGCCTCTGAAAGAGAAAAACTTATAGATATCAGCTGTTCTAAAAAATAAAAGAATTTTATAAGATGAATAATTACCATCTCGATTGGAAAGCATTGAGACCAAACCACACAAGCAAGTGTCTGTCACTTCTTTTATGTTAGATGCACACCTATAAATAGATTAATTAAAGATATTATATTTTCAAGAAATGACAATGGTTTGGGTTTACATAAAACTATACTAATTTATTAACATATGGCCTACTCATGCCATTCAGTTTCTGTTAACAATAATAAATCCCTCTCCAAAAATAATTACAATATACAGATCTCATTTGAAACCATATTGTAAAGATATACTGATACTGATCCATAGGAATTGATTATATTTAATTGTATAATGTTGAAATGAAAGGAGAGTGGAAGTTGGCCTAGTTGTTTCATTTTTAAAAATTGATTTTCATATTTTTTAAGAAATAAATAAATAAAATTGTTTAGATGAATTTCCTTTTCATTAATTATTTCAGTTAGCCTCCATTAGAGTTGGCCTACTTGAGGTTGAGATTAACCATTTTAATTTGGATAATCATCAGAGGCAGATTATGCTTCTCAGCTTTCACTTCTGAGATTTTCTTCAATACAATGAAGATTATAAAGAAGGAAAACATTTAAAGAAGTATTTCAAATACTTGTAAAATTTAAATAAATGTTTTTCAATTGAATTATGTTCATTGGTGTTTATTTTATGACTAAGTTTCTTAAACATTAATTAAGCATATTATTAAAATAAACACAAACCTTCCAATCGCTTGAATGGCAGCTGCAACAAATTCTTTGTCTAGACTGGATATGTAAGTTTGGAATTCACGAAGGATAACAGATATACTAGTTTCAGTAGCTAAATTTGTCAATATTTCAAGTTTTAACAATTTTATGTGAGTTGGATCACTTGTCCTGACAAAGAAACTCTTCAAGTACGGCTCAAACATTCCCTGAAAAGAAAGATTAACTTCTTTTTATAGACATTTTATTAATTTTAAGCATAACAAATATAAAACATTTTAAATCTACTCTTCATTACTTCTTAACTTACTTTTCTTTCTGTAGATATTGTAGCGATGCAATTCAAAACAACAGATTGCACTTCTCTGTGTGATCTTAATAATCTAATTAGAGATTTAGCAATAGCAGAAACTTCACTTCTCGGTGCTAAATGATGATAGAGTTGAGCTACTGCCATTACTACCTAAAGTTAGTTTAAAAAAAGCAAATATAAGACAATACTACAAGCAAAACTTTAATTTGTTGTAAACTATAAGCAAAATTTTAATTTGTTGAATTAGAAATACATAAAAAAATCAGCTTACAGAAGCATTTCTGCTTTGTAGTAGAGGTTTGGAATTTTTCAAAAGAAGCCTGTGATCTGGATCTAAAGTAAAAGACCCTTTTTTCCCCTTAGAATCTTTTTCATCATCATCTTCATCATCATAAAATGGACGTTCTCCTTCATCTTCTTCAACCAACTATAAACACAACAATAAATAAATGTAAGGTTTTATCCTCACTCCTTACAATAAAAGAAAAGAAGAGGTCTACTGAATCTGTTTTTGCTAAGTTAGTATTAGGCCTAGATAGTTGAATAGATTAATACAAAGAATACTAATCAAGTTTGAGGGCATCTTTGGCAAAAAAATGATTTATTCTAACTGACATGAACAGAGGGAAAACCAGGCAGTTAAGAGTGATCATTCCCGAATCCTAGCACAACTATTAGCTTCAAAATTAGATGATCATAAATAGTTATAACTACAAATTATACCATATTCAGGCATTAAATATTAAAAATAAGACATACAACATTTAGGTAACTTACACCTTTGTTTGGATCAACAAACTGGGTCCTTGCGTAACGAGTGAGCATATTGATAATAATAACTTGTCCCCATTCGTCAACGTCAACCAACAAATTACACAATTTCCTAAAATTTTTATGAATCAGGTCGATTCTTTCAGGGCAAACCTTAAAAACATAATACAAATGGTTGTAACATTCTATTAAATGCTAAAACAAATAATAAACCAAATAAATGTTGAACCATAATAAAAAATGATTAATCCTTTTTAAATATAGGTAAAAAACAAAACAATCTTTGGTATACATGGAGTTGCTTATGCATAGTACAGTTTTGAAAAAAATAAATGACTATATTTATTTTGTATGGCATAGAAAACAAGTAATAAATTTGTGTTTTTGAATTGGTTTGCAAATAACTTTCACGAAATAATTGAAATGTTTCACATTGATCACAGTTACCTCTTCAAAAGCCATTACAGCTGAACCGACAACTAGTGTAGTTTTATCAGATAGTAATTTCTCAATGACATGAACAAGTTCATCTTTCTGCTCTGGATCCAAGCTAATAAATAATACCATATAATTAGATAATAAATAAATGATATAATTATTAGTAAATAATACCAGATAATTTAAATAGAGCGATTACAAGATAGGAGATTAATTTCAACTGATCTGCACATAGTTAATGTTCAGTCAGCTGTTATACATTTTGTTTTCAATATGTCATCATAAAGCTTACCTTCAGCATTTAAACAAATTGCCAAATATATCTCTACTATTAAACTCCGCCTGCTGCCTTCCAACGGTAGTTGCCGGTCCCAAGCCCGGATAAAGGAGGAGGGATTCTCCTTGCAACATGAGGGTACAGATAAGTACTGTCTCAGGAAGTTGCCTCATCCAGAACACCCTTTAAGGGGCAGCCCCCCATACCAGACTTAGGTGTTTGGGCCGATACCCCACACACTGAATAACAAGAATCAAATGAGAAGCACCGGACAGATTTCATGGAATAGGAGCTGGCGAGGAAAACGGTATATCAGATTGGGAACGTGGAATGTCAGAGGACTGAGTGGTAAAGAGCATGAGTTGATATCTGAGATGGAAAAAGCGAAAATTTACATACTCGGAATCACTGAAACCAAGAAGCGAGGGAATGGAGAAACAATTATAGGAGACTACATCCTTCTCTACTCTGGGGTAGGGGAGAGAGAGCGAGCCGGAGCTGGAGTCGGCTGCCTCATGAGACAAAGCATGATTGCACTTATTGAAAGCTGGAAATTTGTGAACCCCCGGATCATGACCATAAACCTTAAGGAAGGCATGAAGGTTTGGACAAATATCATTGCTTATGGACCAAATGATTTTGCATCAGCTACAGATAAAAAAACCTTCTTTGACCAACTACAAAAAGAAATCGACAATGGTGCATGGGAACCAACTATTATGGGAGACTTAAATGGAAGAGTAGGAAAAGATAAAGAAAGCTGGCCTAGAATTCTTGGAATCCACGGAGAAGCAAACTTGAACGACAATGGCGAAAGGATTCTGAGTCTATGCACAGTGAATATCTTGGTTATTGGTAATACAATGTTCCCACACCGAGACCCACATAAGTATACCAGAGAAGAGCCAGGTAGAGGAGAAAGATCAATAATCGATTATTTTATAGTTAAAAGGGACTATCTAAAAGATATCATAGATGTCAGAGTCAAAAGAGGATTTGAAATAGGCTCCGATCACTTTCTCCTCAAAATGGATAAAATATGGAAGGAAGATACCCTGAATACTAGAAAAGAAGTCAAAATATCCTATAAGACGAAAATATGCTCCTACAAACTTAAAGACTCAGTTAAAGCGCCAGAATACCAAATAGGGGTGGAAAAAAGAAGTAGAGATACGAGGTATTAATGGGACAGCGATGATATTGAACTTTGTTGGCAGAGCTTGTAAAGAATATACCTTGATTCCTCGACTGAGATCTGTGGTTTAATCAGACTAGGTGACAGGAAATGAGTGTCTTCTTGGTGGACGGAGGAGATAAAAGAGGCAGTTAAAGATAAGAAGATACTCTGGAAGCAATATCTCATGAGCAAAGACAGATCAAAGTATGACTCTATAAAAACAAGAGGAAAAAGGTCAAAAGGATGGTAGCAATGGAGAAGAAGAACTGGGAGGAATTCGGAAGGAAGCTTGAAGAAGATGCCCAAGCAAACCAGAAGCTATTTTACAGAGTCCTAAGAAGCATGAGAAGGGAAAAGCCGCCATTACTTAAGTTCATCGAAGATAAGAAAGGAACTGTCCTCAGAAAAGAACAGGAAATCATGGAAAGATGGAGAGAACATTTCATAGATTTACTTGAAGGCGAAGATACACTCCCATCACTAGAAGAGGACCATGAGGAAGAAGGGGAAGAATATGATTACATTTCGGAGGATGAACTCGAGGAGGCTATTTCTACAATGAAGCTTGGAAAGGCAGCAGGACAAGACCATATAACCCCAGAAACACTTAAGTATATGGGAGAAAGAGGCAACGAGATATTGCTTCACCTGCTAAATTTAATTTGGAAAAATAAGAGGATCCCAAAGGACTGGGAAGTGGCAACTTTATTCCCTATATTCAAAAAAGGTGATAATAAAGAGTGTCGGAATCATCGGGGCATTTCTCTCTTAAGCATTCCTAGTAAAATATACTCCAAGATCTTGGAGAGAAGGCTAAGGCAAAAAGTGGACCCACAGCTCCAGGAGGAACAATATGGTTTTAGAGAAAACAGGAGCACACAAGATTTGATCTTCTCCATGAGACAGATCACAGAAAAAGTAATAGAAAAATTGAAGGAGTTAACCGTGTGCTTCGTAGACCTCAGAAAAGCATTTGACAAAATAAAGAAAGAGGACATCCGCAAGGCTTTAACAGAGAGAGGCATTAACAAAGGACTAATGCTGGCAATAATGAGCCTCTACAGGAACACCCGAAATGTAGTGAGGACATCCAATTGTTACTACAAAGAGTTCATAACCAAACTTGGAATAAGACAGGGTTGCAGCTTGAGCCCACTTCTTTTTATTCTGGCTCTTGATTCTGCTATATCTCAGGCCAAAGCCCGGATGAGAAGTTTCTATCTGGGATTTAGATACTTGAAGTTACCTACCCCTTGATGGCCTTTGCAGATGATATGGTAGTCCTTACCAACAACGATAGAGACCTTATATGCAATATCAGGGTTCCTCAAGATGAACTAGAGAAGATCGATATGGAAATAAACCCTGACAAAACAAAGGTTATGAGAATTGGCAGGATGCCTCACTGAAAAATGAGAGTTATAAGGATTAAGGACAAGTCCATCGAACAGGTGAGAACCTTTAAATATCTGGGAGCACACCTTGATGAGAATGGAGTCATGGACAATGAAATCCGGGAGAGGGTCAAATCAGCTGGTAAATTTTTACATGCACTAAATAAAATGTTCCAGAATAAAAGAGAAGTATCCGAGGACACAAAGTTATAAATCTACACAAGGGTATATAAATCTACTTTTCTCCCCATATTAACATACTCCTCGGAATCTTAGGCGCTGACCACCAAACATAAAAGGAAGATCCAGGCTTCAGAAATGAGATTCCTTAGGAAGATAGAGGGGAAAACAAGACGAGACCGAATTCGCAACTCGTCATTAGATCAAGCCTCGGAGTGGACCCTGCGGAATAAGTCATTGAAGAAAACAGTCTAAGATGGTTTGGGCATATTTCAAGAATGGAAAATAACAGGGTGGCCAAGATGACATACGAGGCTAAGGTTGAAGGAAGAAGGTCCAGAGGAAGACCCCGACGTACGTGGGAAGATGGTATTAAATCAAGGAAAGCTTCCCAAAGAGAAGTTTGCAATGGAATAGAAGGAGAGAAATGGTAGAGGATCGTACAGTATGGTCCGGGCTATACAGAAAGAAACCTCACACTGCAGAGCGGTAGAGAGGAGCGACTATGATGATGATCTCTACTATTAAACAACTCTCATCAATATCCTAATAGCTTAGAATCCACCACTGGGTAAGCCTTTAAAAGCAGAACTTATATTTACTTATTAATTGAAAAGAAAGAGCAACTTGCCACTGATATTAACAACGAAAAAGTATTCTGAAAACACAAAAGTGGACTGAAAGAAGGTAAAAAGTGGACTGAAAGTAAAGTAAAGTAGACTGAGGGCAGACAAAAAAGTTGACTGAAAGAAATGAAAAGTGGACTGAGTGCTGACAAAAAAAAGCAACGGAGAGGGGACTGAGAGCAGGGCCAAAGGACTGAAAGCAGGCCAAAAGGTGACTGAAAGGAGCCAAAATCAGACTAAAAGCCACTGAAAGTGGACTGAAACCAGGGGAAAATAGGACTGATAGCAGGCCAAAAGGTGACTGAAAGTAATGGAAAGTGGACTGAGAGCAGGTAAAAGTAGGCTGTGGGAAGGTAATAAGTGGACTGAAAGCAAAGGGAAGTTGGACTGAGGGATTGGGGAAAGTGGACTGAGGGCAGGAAAAGTGGACTGAGAGTAGGGAAAAGTGGATTGAGAGAAGGCCGAAAATGGAGTGAAGAAGCCAAAAGCAGAATAAAAGCCATGGAAAGTGGACTGAGGCCATGTAATAAGTAGACTGAAAGCAAAGGCAAGTTGGGCTGAGAACTGGTAAAAATGGACTGTGGGCAGGCCAAAAGTGGACTAAAGACAACGGAAAGCAGACTGAAAACAATGGAAAGAGGGCTGAGTGCAGGTAAAAAATGGACTGAGAAAGGGGGACTGAGAGCAGACCAAAAGTGTACTGAAAGCAAAGGGAAGTTGGACTGAGAGCATTTAGAAAGTGGACAGAGAGCAGGCCAAAAGTATAGTGAAAGCAATGGAAAGTGGACTGAGATCATGTAAAAGTGGACTGAAAGCAAAGGAAAGTGGACTGAGAAAAGGCCAAAAGTGGTCTGAAAGCAAAGGAAAGTGGACTGAGAAAAGGCCAAAAGTGGTCTGAAAGCAAAGGAAAGTGGACTGAGAAAAGGCCAAAAGTGGTCTGAAAGCAAAGGAAAGTGGACTGAGAAAAGGCCAAAAGTGGTCTGAAAGCAAAGGAGTTACTCCCTTTTTTGGTACGCAAAAGATCTGTACAACACCATACCATCCTTAAGGAAATGACTGGATAGAACGTTGGCACTGGTCGCTGAAATCAGCATTGATCACACATTTCCATGCAAATAACTGGTCAAGGATGTGCCCACGGTTCCCTTCGGATTTCTTTCGACCACCAGAGACGACATAAACTTTAGTGTTGCAGAAGCTGTTTACAGCCAAACTCTTAGATTACTTGGAGAGTAACTAACCCTATCACCGAACAAATATGATCTCCAGGATTCTTTCAAGACATAAAGGACAGCATATCGAGTCTGTGTCCAGCTAAATTTCCCGAAAGTAACCGCAGCATTTTTCTTCATAAGGGATCGGAAAACTGTACTCATGTATTTTACGTGAATACAAAGTGAAAATGTCTCTAACCCCACCATATCATGGACTCAGCCTAACCTACAAGTTGTGTACCCTGAAACTTCCATACCGAAAACTTACCGTCTCTTTGAAGAGAGTTAAGCCCGCATTTTGTTGGCTGACACAGAATTAGCTACAATCTTACTTTAATGTCCTCCGATAACACAGAATCCGCTTGGTAACAAGGAAACTGGAGAAGAACCCATGCCAAGAACGTTTCTGAGGAAGAGTCATCAACCCTAGTGTCAGGTTTTTAGATGGGGTTATTTAAGGGGGAGCCCTGTAGCTATGGTAATCAGGTATCAGGTTAAGGGAATAAATAATTGGGATTACCTAACCGATCATATGTTCTAGGAAATTAGTGTGAAATGGTATATTGTGTGTAAGAACAGTTTAGTAACGAATTATAACATTTTGAAGTAGTAAATTTTGTTTAATAAGTCCATTAACACTGAAGTGAAGATGTGAACTTATAATAAAAGTGTATCTACTAAAACAATTGATAATATTTTGCCCGATGAAATAACACCTATTAATAGACAAATTTAAGAGGACAGATGAAATGGTGTGGTTTTTAGTAGGCCAATATGAAAAAGAAGAAAACAAATCTAAGCAAATAAACATATCGAACACTGTCAGTTTTATGGATACTTTGAAAGTTAGGAGTACAATGCTTTTCCTTAATCAACCATATATTATTCTTTTTTATGAATTGTACAAAAAATAATCTTTTTAATATTAATTATATCAATATAAAATTTGGAAAACAGAGTAGTATTTCCTTTTATGACACTCATTATGCTATAAATTTATTATGTTAGTAAAAAAATACACCTTTCTTTACCAAAGGAACATACAAATAAATGAGAAAATTATTTGGTAAAGTAACTGAAATAAACTATCGTATAATACCTATAGAGCTTAGGAATAGCATGAGATGCTGTTTTTCTAACGTAAGGTGACATATCAGAAGCAGAATCTTTGATCGCCAGCATAACAATTGGGACTATAACTGGTACCCGAATACTTGATAATACCCTCAGGGCACTAGCTCTAATAAGCTGATTAGGATCCTGAAAATATCAGAATTAGTTATGCTACAAATAATGGAATAATAATTATACTTAAGTATGTTATTAATATAAGTTTGAAACCTTCAGGGCCCTTTGAAATGTCGATATAGAAAGTAAAGCTAAATCCTGTTGCTCTTCAGCATAACGTACTAAATAAACATAAACCAATTTTTTTACTTCTATATTCTTTGAAACAACATTTTTGACAACAGCTGGAAACAATTCTGATGCATCACGACCTTTTGCAATCATCTAAAATAAGATATGTATTAGATTTTTATCTTCATTGAAACAATGTATCATAACAGTGGAAAGAAAAGAAAACTAGATACGTACCCCAATAATGCGTTTCATTGCTTCCAATTTAAGACCATCTTTGTTTGCATCAAGCATTTGTTTTAAATCATCATGTCTGCAATAATTATCAGAACTTGAGCACGTAATAACATAAGGGGAATATAAAACTAAAATCATTTAAAACTCAATTCATAAATAACATATCACTTTCAGGGATAATTTGATATTACTACCAAAGCCAAAGAACAACTTTTTAAAATAATTGCAGTAATCTACCATATTTTAGTCAGTTCATATTCATAAAATATAAACAAAACTGAGTACATTCATCACAACAACCATATTTTTATTTACAAAAAATAAGCATTCAGCCAAAAGATCCTCAACCCAGCCACTTCTTCCCAATACTTCGAAGGAGATCTTCAAACACTGTACTGACACCGTTGAGGAGAGAAATAGTAAAATCACCTTTCATGTATTATAATGTAGAACTTAATGTTATGTAATACTGGATATGCTTATACCAAGATGGATAAGTACTAACTTTTTGTAATCGGAATTGAAAAATCCCCCAGATGCTGGGTCAGTTGCATAATCAATATCAGAACTAATAGCCCGATCATTTCCATAAGAACCATTATTGGCCATTGTTGATAAATTAATGTTAATAAACGTCAAGTTAGTATGAATTTATATAATATGGATACAGTTATCGCACTTAAGATAACAAAGAAATATTATACTGATATATTTAAGGTAAATAAAAGCTATGACATTATTTTATTTTTATCGAACAACAGTTTAACTTATAACAGAACCTAGATAACCTGAACAGTTAACATCAACTGCTTATTTGTTTGTCTAGGTTATCAGGTTGTATCCAAAGAGAAAAATGTGTTTATTTCTTCATGCAAAATCAGGAACATTTTACTGAGAATTTGGAAGACCCCATCGAACCCTAGTTTCTTGGAGGATCAAAAAGAAACTGAATGAAAAAAATCTCATAACGAAATTGGATTCCAAACAACTTTGGTTGAAACTACCAATAAGATATCAGGAAGGTGTGCTGTTTCCATTCTTATAGTGTTTAATCTTTGACTCTTTTAATAAAGTTCAGCCCCGCAAGATTCTATGAACAGAGTTATGCTGACGATATCGCTGCAGGTGGATTCCTTGAGCCAAGTTAACAACAACCCTCAAAAGCTTTTCAAAAGGATTTCCACTAACAGGTGGAACATAATAATTAGATCGTCTTCCATGCACAGGATTCTGAATTAAAACACCTACGGGTTACTCTTGACAATAAATTGAAGTAGCAAAGTCATATTGTAAATATGAGCACAAAAGCTCCTCTATGCTTTTGGCATGCAAAACACGATGGGCAAACCTTGGGGTTTGACCTAGAATGACTTTTAGCCTATACACGGCGTCAATTATTGTCAAAGTAGTGGTATAAGGCTTCTGCGATCAAACCCAAAACTTTGTTATAAAACAACTTCAAAGACCGGTTTGCTTTGGAACAACGTCTGACTTACAACACATTTCCCATCTTTCGATCTCTCCCACATCTTCCTGATGACACTACTGACTAAACAATGGCGTCTCCATTATTGGAAACTATTCAATAAATTTCTTCACTTAGTATAAATTCAACTCTCTCAAGAAATGTACCCTATCTAAAAAGTTAATTTCCCCTTTGAAAAAGTTTATGGGGTGAGTGTGAGGGGTGATTATTGAAATAGGTATTCCACCACCCATATCATCTCCTCGATTTACCATAGTAGATTTTTTCACGAGCTCACACTCCTCGTATGAAATTTTATATTGAGTCCTTGCAAATAGAAAACTCGATCCATAGGCATTTTTTGATTTTTTGTTTTCATCATTGTAGGTTTGAAGGTTCTGTGTAATGGGGTTATAATGAAAATAAACCTTTTACAAAGCTAGGCTTTATTATTCACAATAAATGTTAAACTCTTACAATGATCATATGGATACTATATAAAGGTTACAATAGGTTATAACGCTAGAATGATAATAAATCATCACATTCTTCCGTCCTGTTAAAATTTTAGTTCATAGTCCTTCAAGTGGGAAGGCGCACGGTACTCTCTTGTAGAGCGTCGCAGATAATTTTCATGAGGCTGAGCTTCTGTGTTTATCCTGTGTCCTGTATCCTGAGTATCTTGGCTTGTATCTTGATGTTGAAGGGTTCTTGCAGGTTCCGGCTCCTGTTGCCCAGTTGGCTCGAGCTCCGACTCAATTTCCTCTGGTTCTGTCTCAGTGATCGTCCCACCTTGAGGTGCTAAGTGTTTCAACGACACTGTCGTCTCTCGCCCGTCTCCAAGGTGTACCCTGGCATACTGTGGGTTGACGTCAAGAATGTCAACTTCCTCTACCAATGGATCCAATTTACTTTTTCGTACCTGTTTTTTCATCAAAGCTTTCTGTGAAGGTGAAAGTCAAGTTGGGAGTGAAATACCATTAGAAGATCGTCTGTTGTGTCGAAACATTCTCTCATGGGGTGTCTCGTTGGTTGCTGTGCACAACAGGGATCGAATTGAGTGAAGAGCATCAGGGAGCACCAATTCCCAATTCGATGGATCCAACTTCCTGTGTTCAAGAGCAAGAGATACAGTGCGCCAAATTGTGCCATTTCCTGTAAGGTTATAAGGCGACGACATGGAAGTGGCTACTCCTCTACTGTGAAGAAATTCTTGTAGCTCCCTGGATGCGAATGAGGTTCCTCGGTCAGTGTGCACATACGAAGGTAGACCAAAAGTGGTGAATAAGTCAACAAGGGAGTCAATTACTGTTGATGAGTTCATATTGGGGCACGGGTAGGCGAATGGAAACCTAGAGTATTCATCGACAAACGTTAAGAGGTATTTGTTCCTTGAATTTGACGGAAGAGGGCCCTTGAAGTTCATGCTGATTCTCTCGAACGGATGCGTCCCCTTAACGAGAGTAGACCTCGACTTTTTGTAAAATTGAGGTTTTAAGACATTGCAGGACGGGCACGGTGCCGTCATCCTTTTGACATCCTCTACTGAATAGGGTAAATTATGAGTTCTTACCAAGTGGACCATTCTAGTCACTCCAGGGTGGCATAATTTGTCAATTTGGGTTGCGTTACATACCCTGGAGAATGCATCTGCTACTTGATTATATTTTCCCGGCCTGTAAATTATTTCATAAATTGTAACATGACATCTCCAACCGCCACCTCTGTATCTTCTCATTTTTTATTTTATTCTGATGTTTCATATCAAACATGAACGATACAGAGCGCTGGTCCGTAATAATTTTGAAAAGCTTCCGAGTAAGAAATGTCTCCATTTTTTAAGGGCACTGACAACAGCATAAGCCTCCTTCTCAACGGCTGAATGTTTACGCTAGCTGTTGCTCAGCTTTTGAGAAAATAATGCAACTGGCCGCCCACACTGCGATAGAACAGCTAAAATCGAGAAATCAGACGCATCCGTTTCAACTAAGAATAGCTCCAAGTCATCAATCGTACTCACTACTGCCTTAGAGATCTCAGTTTTGAGTTGGTCGAAGTCAGATATAACTTCAGGAGTCAAGGGGAAGGTTTTTGAGTTAAGAAGCCGTTTGATTTTGTCCGAATAGTTAGGGACCCATCTAGAATAGTGCGCTAGCATTCCGATTGTCCGCTCAAGGGCCTTCCGACTGTCTGGAGGTGGAAGATTGAGCAGCGGCTTTAGACGTTCAGGGTCGGGAGATATGGTCCCACTTCCGATTTTATAACCAAGCAAATTTATTGAACTTAGCGAGTACTTGCTTTTTTCTTGATTGATTGTGAAACCATATTTTTTTACTTCATCAATGAAGCGCTTGAGATTTTTATCGTGTTCCTCCTGATACCGACCACACACCGTTACATCATTCAGGTGAGCATACGTTCTCTCAAGTTTTTCGTGAGTAATAGCGTCATCCATCACCCGCTGGAAGGTGGGTACTCCATCTGTCAATCCAAAAGCTAGGCTTCGAAATTGATACAAACGGCCACATGCCTCAAACGCGGTGAAAGGCCGATCTTTTTCTGGTAAAGGTGCCTGGTGATAGGCGCTTTTGAAGTCGATTGTGCTAAAGATAGAATTTTTTGAAACCTTAGAAACAATATCCTCGAGACTTGGGAGGGGATATGCGTCAAGGTGCGTGAACCGATTAATGGTTTGGGAATTATCAACGACCATTCGCTTTTTATGACTCTCGTTTTTTACAACGAACGCTTGTGCCCTCCAGGGAGACCTACTTTCTTCAATAATCCCATCAGCAACCAGTTTTTCAATTCCGTTCTTCATGAAATCGGCGTCTTCTAAAGAGTGCTTCCGTGATTTGGTGATTATGGGTTCGACGTCGTTAGTTAGAAATTCAAAAAGGGGAGGAGGCTCTATCTTTGCTGGAGCCAGGTAACTGATAGTCAATGGAGGTTTGATTCCCCCAAAGGAAACCTTGAGTTCAGAGTGTTGTTTTAGTAGAACGTGTCCAACAATAACATTAGCACACAAATCGGGTAATTCACTGAACTTTGTTTTAGGATAATGGTGACCCAACAACTCCAAATGAGCTACACAGTAATTAGAAATAGGCTTGCTGAGAGATGTTGAAGCCATGGAGACTCCACCAATTGTAGGGTACATTTTCAGGTTACAGCTTTTCGCAAAACACTGTGATATAAATGTCTCAGAGCTCCCTGTATCAATCAAAGCAAATGTAGGGGTGGAATTTACCTGAACTTGCACTACAGCTTTGACGAGGGCAGTAGAGGCTGCATGAGTGCGGCTGATGAGAGAGCTTTTTTAGCTGATCTGCAGACAGATTTCCAATGACCCGTCTTCTGGCATCTTTCACATGTATCATTTAGAGCGGGGCACTGCTGACGAGTATTATGTCGCTGCCGACCAAAAAAATAGCATTTTTTATTTTTGAAATTCGAGTTACTGGGCCTAGCTGCTGCCAAATTTGCTATATCTTCCGACGAATTATGACTTTCCAGAGGGATAGATGAAGAAGCGTTAAGCGTTAGCTCAGAGGCGTATGAAGCAGATTGATTTTTGGCTGATTCTAAAGCACGAGCTTTTTCAACAGCCTCATTGAGAGTTAGCTTGTTAAATTCCAATAGTCGCAGCCTTATCTGGTGTGAACCGAGGCCGCGAATAAATGAGTCACGGACGTATGTTTTCCGATGTGTTTCTGCATCAACGTCAGCAAACTCACAATTTTTACTCAACTGTTGCAACGCATGGTGGTATTGGTCAATTGTCTCATCTGGAGACTGCTTACGGGATGCCAGTTTATGTCTTGAGAAAATTTCGTTTATTGGCTTCACGTACATAGCTTTTAGTGTTTCAATAGCTGTCGCGTACGTGCCCATATCGGCAGTCAATTGGTAAATAGTATGTGAGATGTGATTAGTAAGCAAGCTCAACTTACCTCGATCATCAATCGTCCGCGATGAAATTTTCGAACGTCTTCAGCCAGTAATTCCACTCCTGAGCAGCTGTAGGGGAGTGTGGATCGCCGTCAAACTTCTCCGGTTTCAGAAATTTGTCCATTGTGAATAATACATTGTAATGAAAATAAACCTTTTACAAAGCTAGGCTTTATTATTCACAATAAATGTTAAACTCATTACAATGATCATATGGATACAATATAAAGGTTATAACGCTAGAATGATAATAAATCATCACAGGGGTTATCCATTATTTTGGACCAGTGATTAGTTGGTCCGGTTCAAAATATATTTTTATGGAAATACATTGAAAAAATAAACTTAATTCAAAACGGATTCCTCTGAAAGCTGTTGTAAAAAAACAAATAGGACAAAGAATGAACAGCAGTGTTGATTTATTTGTAGAAGATGTGCATAATCAGATTCTTAAAATATATTTATTGGCAAACCACAGAACAATCATTATTGTTGATCGATAATCATAAGGTCAAATCAATGAAATTCATTAAACTGTCTGATATTAAGTCATATTTATTTTACAATATAACTATATGGTAAAAAAAAATCTTCAACTAAGTGACTCCAAATGTAAAAGACACGGAGGCTTTCATATGCTTTCTTTCATCTCTAAAGTTTATTAAATAGCTTGAGTTAATAATATAAATTATTTACTTAAATTTCTGATATATTCATTTCAGCCTGGTCAAAATTTTATTACTAATCAATGTAACTCAACAGTTGTATCTATTGAAACTGATTGTATTGAATATAAAAACACTGAATAAGTTCAATAGTCATTTTTATATTTTTTTAAAATCTCAATTATTTATAACCTTAAATAATTTTAAAATCTATTGCGTTATAATATTTTATTTCCAAACCATACACATGAATTGAAACAAATTTATTGGTTTATTACTGTCGAAATTTTGATTGATTATTTCTAAATGAAAACAATTATATAATTTATGTACTCGATTAAATTTTTAAAAAATATATCCACTGAATAATTATTTGATGTTGACTTAAAGTTCTGTTGGCCGTTGTGTAAGTGAACAACTGTCTACAACACTGGTGACACCCTAACCAGCGCCGATTGTACTTTCGAGAAATGTCTTGTTTTGTTAACGTAATGAGACAAGTACTTAGTGTTTTTTTGAATAGTCGTACTTAATAAGCATTAAGGCGTGTTATCTTAGGAAAGGTGAGATTGTTGTTAATATTATTTATTTTGAGTTGTTAATTCTACATCATTTGCAAATAAGCATTTTTGAAAATCCCAATTTATTTTTGAATGACATTAATTTTATTTTTACTGTATATTAATTTTGTTAGTGATAGTTTATAGATTCAGCAAGTTCCTTTAATTATTCCTGTTTTGTTATTCACAATTTAAGTTGCATGGCAGAGTTTGTGGATCCTAGTTTAGAGTTGTTTTGGATTGTTAAACATCTTGGTGGTAAGTTAATTATTAATTATTGATTGATCTGGTGTTTCTTAGTTATGCTTTATCATGTTTATGTGCATTATAAATTCTAGCAAGAAGATAGTCTTGTTTGGTAAAACCATGTTTAGATATCCATTTCCTGTTGCTGGAGGTTCCGCATTTCAAAGGAATCATTCCCGCCAAGATAAAGCAATGCCTGTCAATAAAGAAGGTCACTTTACTACAATAGATGGTATACCAGTCAGAAAACTCTTCATTGCAAATCTGTCATCACAAGTATGTCAACTTTATTAGCTTCGTTTATGCAGGTTATGAACCAGATGAACTAAGATTGTATATATTTTTTCAGACTGTGGAAAGACATCTTGTGCTAACATTTAGAACCTTTGGCAAAATAGTTGATGTGTCTATTATTAAATTACAAAATGGTTTGCCTTTGTCATCAAACAAATCCAACTTTGGATTTATTACATTTGAAACTCCAGCCGAAGCTACTAGGTATGTATTTTCATGTGTATTTGTAGTTGGTTACATTGCTCGATTTATTCCTGATACTTTGTCAAAAGGACTTTATTTATGATATTATTCGGGGCTTAAATGAATATAAGTTGGTTTTTAATGGGCATAATGTTACTATTCGTGACAGTCTAGTTGGTTAGACATGTGGTCTTTGTCTTGCCTGCCCCTGACGACTAACTTAAGGTTATCCCTTCATATCAACTACAGTGGGAGTGTCAAGATTAATCTTTTTTTACCACCTTGAAGTAAATGTTTACTGTGTTCAGTGGCAGTCAAACTCACATGTTTCTTAATTGGGCTGGGATCTTTGTTAAAATATGTTGGCTGCTCACAATAATCTCATTTGGGTATTTCAGTTTGTTGCGTCGACTTAAGTCACAAGTTTTAACTTTTCATTCATTTCATTTTGAATAATCTTGAAAATATAAATAATTTTATTACTGAATTTATATATTTAATAAAACTTACACATATTTATATCATCATCTATACTCGGAAATGCTCATCTCTTGATGAAACGGTTAAATACACCCTTTTTCTTACTAAAACACAATTATTTTTATTTTTGAGACCATTAAAAAGTAAGTGTGTAAAAAAGTAAAACTTGTTTAGGCTTTACTCGAAGTGACAACCTGCGGAACTGATACTCTCATTTGACATAATAGGTGTAATTCTATATCGTTAGTGGCTCAGTGAAACCAGTATTATATCTTGAGGCACTATCTATGGTAAAATGCTGTATCTTAGTTTTATGATAATGATACCTTTACTATTCTTGTCGCTCATTTAATATTGTAGTTATTCAAGTTTATCTAACATGTTGTTTATTTTTCACATACTAATAGACCTGTCAAGTTTAATAGCCCGTTCAAATATTATGAGAATAATATTTCTTCGATTTTATAATTTTACCATAATAAATAATCTGGTATGATTAGATAGTGATCCAGTAAAAAAAATACTGTTTTTTGCCTGCTACTTGCCAACTGCCAATTTCTGAGAATTATCCAGTCAACCATTTCCATTTAAATATTAATCTTGTTGAATTGTTTTTCGATTAAAACTAAAACGATCCATAAACTTAAGAATCACTTGATCTTTTTTCTCAAACTCTTTGAACTCGAAACAATTCAACCTTTTGTTGAAAGGGTAGTAGAAAGTCACACACTTTAAACTTGCAGTGGTTTTATTTTAAACAGAGATTAACAAAAGGCTGATGAGTATGGTTACGTACATGTGCTCTTATGAGGGGCGAGAGAACAAAGTTAGTTACTGATGGCTTCTTCTTCTTTCGCTTCCCCCTGTAGTGCCTTTCAGCGTAGGGGAGCGTCCAGCCAGGAGCCGAATCTATCCCGGTCTCTTGCTAGGTTTCTGGCCTGTCGGAGATCTTTTTCTGCTGAGGTGTTCGATGTACTTGAGATAAGACATCCTTGGGCGTCCTCAAGGTCTTACTGATGGCACAATATTTAAATATATGCTTAGAGTTTATACAATTCAACACTTTTCTACTCATTGATTGTTACCAATCAATAGAAAATCTCCTTGTGATTTTTTTTTAAAACTCAATTTTTATTCCTTTGCCTTATAAAATTAAAACTGTTGCAATATTCATGTCCTGCTAATAATTACTATCCCTCAATTGTTGAAATTATCTACAAAGTTCAACATAAGATATTTAAAAAAAAAAAAATCAGTACAGATAGATCGAATTTCAAAGGATTTTTCATTATCATAATCATCTGATGTCTCTGATGTCTCCTATTTCTTTCCTTATCTCTACACCTTTTCTTTTCCTCTAGGTTGTTCTCCTACTGACAGTGTTTATTTACTGATATAATGTCTGGAAGTTCTTGCAACTTAACTTTAACTTATAAGTTACATTTTCTTATCTTTTATTCTATTATTTTTAGAGCACTGAAAAAGAGACACAGTTTATTTATTTTGAATCGCAAAGTTTATGTCTCTCCGGCTGATAGCTGGCATCAACCTCTTGATCTTCCTAATGGCGAAATACTTTGGGATAGGAGAAAAGCATTTGATGCTGAAGTTGAAGTAAGCTTAGTTTATTGTAGTTATTATTAAAAATTATTTGTTTCTAAAATTCTGTTCCTGCTGCACTCTTTGTTTTAGTTATCATATTTTTATTGAAAAATTAACCGTTTCGCTAATTATGCTTATAATAATTAAACAGTTCATATTTAAAATTAATTGTCTTAAATATATACCAAAACACTGATTTTGTGTTTCATTGGAGTGGAGATTAATTTTGAAATCCATTTGTATTTTTTGTTAGACCAGAAGAGACAGATGGTAGGATCTCACTTGCCTGTCATTGGCTCTTTGGGTTGATGGATATAACCTCCATGTTATTTATGGTTTTACAACCAACAATTATTGAACAATGTCCTGTCAATAGTAACTAGAAAATTTTCGCTTTTTTTTGATCTGCCAATGTTAAATTTTTCATTTTTTGTATTTCCTTCTTAGGTTGATAACTTTCCGCTTGAATCATATAGGTTGTCTCTAATGCATATCGTTTTCTAACGACAAATTAATTCAATCCATTGATGAATTAATGTTAAGTTTAGACACTTTCGATGTATTACTTGCTTATCCCTTTTTTAATGGGAGCATAAGCTATTAAGCGGAAAAGCCCCCTGTAACCCAGAAAATGTTAAAAGAAAAAATAACTTAAATGTTAATTTAACTTGGGATATTGGGTACAAATTAAAATACAATATCAAAGTTAATTTTACATCAATATATGATATAGTTAAATATCTTATAAGTCTAAATAAAAAAAAAATTATATGCATGATCTTTCATTTTTTAATAGTACAAACAAATTCTATTACTTTGTGAAAATCTATAATTCTATTACATATGAAAGCTGTTTACAATGTTTATTAAAATGTCTGTGATTGTAGTTAGTAATGTTAAAGATAGTAACAGTGGTTATTAAAGCAAATGGGAAATATTTTAATTATATGTATAAACATTAAAAATATTAAACAACAAACAGCTTATACAATATCCAAAACAATGTGCTTAAATGTCAAGTTGTGAAAAAGTTGTATGTAATACAAAAGCGTATTGTATTGTGAACAGACGAGTTTTTATTATAATTCCATGCTTAATAATTGAAATTATTTGTGGACCTGTTTTTTAATTTTAATATTTACTAAGCAATATTTTTCTTATTTTCATCAAATCAAAACGTGAAGATGTGTGGTACTAGCCATCACCATGACTTTTGGAATTGACATAGGAACTAACTTGTTGGGTAGTCCTGGATTATTTATGTTCTTACTTTTATTTTAAAAAACATAGGCAGTGTGGCTGATTATTAAATTATACTCGATCAGTTCAGTTCTGCATAATTTAACCTTATTACACAAAAAAAAAACTTACATACCATAACATATTTACACATACTAATTCTTATCATTTGTATTGCTTGTGGGATCTGAGTGTATCAATTTACTAACATTATTTGTTTTAATTTTAGAATAATATTGGTGATGAAGATAAAATTGGTGGATTAGAAGAAGCTCTTTCTGAAACTCTTACCCTCGCGGAAGCAGATGAAGTTGATTCAGATAGCCCTGTATCAAAATTGAATGATGATTGCTTACTTCTCATCTTTGACTGGTTACCTATGAATGAGCGTTTAGTTCTTAATAAGGGTATGTAAAATAAATTAATATCTATTTGTTTATTTTAACTATTAAGACACAAGTTATTTTTTGTGCCTTTTGTTATCACTTAATGATTTGGCTTATATTATTTTTTGTAGTGATATTAAAATAACATAAGAAATATTTTAATATAAAAATTAAAATAGTTTCAAAGATTTTTTTTTTCAGTTTGTCGTAGGTGGAAACTATTAAATATGCGTATGTGGCATGGTTTAAAAAAGTTGGACTTTACTGTTCCGCCTCTTGTAGAATCTACTTTATCTGATGAACTCCTTAGAAAATATCTTGCCCTTTGTCCAAATTTAATTCATATAAATATAGCCCAAGATGGTCATAAACTGACTGCAGATGCCATTGTTACAGCTGGTTAGTATAAGTTAATTAATTACTTAATTTGTTGATGTTATAATGTTATGTGTTCAGTTTCAAAACCAGTCAAGTCTATTTTCAACTACATAATAAAATTCATGGATTGGTCCATCTGTGCAAAACTTATATCATGTTTTGTTTTAGTTTGTCACTTAGATGCCAATACTGCTCTTATAGCAATAAAAAATATTCAAGAAAAAAAATGTATATGCTTCTAACATATATTCGCTTTTGTGGAGTTGGCTAGTTTTGAAAGATCGATAAATAAAAAATATGCATGCAAATTTGTGATATCTAATCTCAAATTTATATTAAGGAAGAAAATAGTTGGGGGTGCAGTCAATTAAAACACTAAATAAGTGGATACTTATTTTAATTAAGTGCCGACGTTTCGACCCACTTTGTGGGTCATCTTCAGGGCTAAGGACGCTTGCAGAAGCACGAGGGGACGCGGTCTGACTGAAACGTCGGCACTTAATTAAAATAAGTATCCACTTATTTAGTGTTTTAATTGACTGCACCCCCAACTATTTTCTTCCTTGCATCATCCAGTCAACGATCCCTCGCTTCTCAAATTTATATTGTTATTACTTTATTATTATTATTATTATAGGCCTCCGAAGTTCTCTCACCTTTTTTGTTTTTAATTAAAAAGTTAAATATGATGAAAATGCACTTAATCATTTACCATATTTATTGTGTTGTAGCACAAACAAAACTAATGCCAATGAAAACAAACACAACTGTTTCAAATAGCGGGCTGCGACCATCCCATTAAGAATCATTATGGCCATATAAGGCAAAGAGAACTGGTGATATTTGAAGAAAAAAAATGCACTAATTACAATAACTGAATGAATTTACGGATCGACCCAGTTCATTGTTTTAGGATTAATTTTGTTTTGATTGCAATCCAATAAACTGGTGAATTAAAGGAACTTTGGCGTTCATGGTCTTAAAATCCTTGAAATAAGCTTAAATTTTTTCCATGCTATATCTCTGAATACCATGCATAAATCAAACAATACATATTATTGTTTTTAATTTTTTCTTTTCATTTAAATAAAACATTTCAAATATAGTTTTTATCCAGCCCAGTTCTGGCATAGTTATCCATAATTTTATAGTAGAACCATTTTATTCTATTCTATGTGATTTTTTTTTTTTTTTTCCCCCGCAATAGGGGTGGCATTGGTTTATTCCATACAGCCATATCTGATGATATGAAAGTTATATTCTCAGTAAGTCTAATCGCTTTGTTGGTACTGCTATAATTTATTATTTTAAGTGTATTTGTTATTATGTATATTTTTGCACTGCACATATACATACACACACATATGTATACATGTACGCATATACATAGACACTCACGCTCACAATATAAAAATATATACATCAAATGTATTATATATATTTTTGTTAATTGTTTTCAAATATTTATGAAGGTTACAAATTTTTCCAAGGTCAGATAATTTTAATATTTCATCATAAACGAAATTTTGGTTCAAATTTAAATCTTTGAGCATTATTTCTCTTTGTTGTACATAGTAAGGTCCAAAAGTTTCCGGCCTGGGATAGAAGGAAAGGTGAAAGAAAAAAACTGGTCTTACTGTTTTTTCAATATATTCTCCTCTAAGTCCAACACACTTAATACAACACTTTGGCAACATTTCTATACTATGAAAAAAATATGTTTAAAAAAATCTTCTTTCAGTGCTGCTTGGAGCTCTTCAGCGGTGTTAAATCGCCTCTCACGAAGGTCAGATTTTAACTTTGAGAAAAGGTAGAAATCGCTAGGGGCCAAGTCTGGGCTGTAGGGTGGATGAGAGATTTCTTGGAATCCACAGTCCTTCACAGCGGCCTTGGAAATCAATGCTGTGTGAACAGGGGCATTGTCGTGAAGGAGGCGGACACCTCTGCTTAACTTCCCACGCCTCTTCTCTTTAATGGCATCTCGTAACCGGTGAAGTAGGGCTGGATAATACTCACCATTCATTGTCGTATTCCTTTCTTTAAAATCTATCAGTAGTATTCCTTTACAGTCCCAAAAAATTGTGGCCATTACCTTTTTTGTTGAATTTTGCCTTTAAAGGAGACGCTTCTCTTGGTCTTCTCCATTCCATGTACTCTCTTTTGCTGAGTGGGTCATAATATAGAACCATTGTCTCATCTCCAGTTACAACTGAGTCCAAAAAATTCTTTAGGTCGGCATTATCCTCGCGTAAAAATTCAAAAAGAATTTTTGGGATCCATCTTGCACAAACCTTGTTCATATGAAAATGTTCTTTGATGATCCTCAATACACTTGTTTTTGAAAGCCCCAACCTCGCTGCTATTTCCTTGGTTTTCAGTCCCCGGTCAGATAGCAATTCAGATTCCACAATCGGACACGGCTGTTAAAAAATGTCATATCTTGACAAAATTTAGTGAATATGGTCTTCAATGGTCGCTGATTATGAATCTGTTTCAGAAGTGACAGCTTCCAATGGGAGACTGGGACGCGGGTCATCTTCTAGACGTTCTCTCCCTAACTTAAATAATTTTACCCATTTTTTCACTGTGGAATATGAGGGGGAGGACTTCCCGTATACACAATCCAAGCGCTCTTTAATTTGCGCAGGAGTAAGACCCTCTTTACAAAAGAATTTAAAAACCGCACGGTACTCGAGTTTGAACATTGTATAAGTGGGGAGCTTCGTTCAAGGCTGGACCGGACTGAGGAAGTGCAGGCGATGGCTATGGAGTGAGCAGGCATGGACCTGCATAGGCGTGCAGGTCCCGGCACCTTTGAAGGAGGGAAAGCAGGAGAGGTCGGAAACTTATGGACCTTACTACGTATGTATGCTGGACATTCAAAAATAATATGTTAAATGGTCTCATTATGATTACACTTTTCTCATTTAGGACTTTCTTTTAAGCCTATCCTGCATAAATAATTATTGCAAATTCCATGATTTGTTCTCAGCCTAATGTAAGTTTTTATTATATCTTTCCCTATATTTATATTTGCTAAACATTTTCGGAAATATGGATTTACTGCCCAGAACTGCCCGGTGGAGTTCTCCCGATATTGACTCTGCCAACTTTCTACCTCATCTAATTTAATGATTTTATAATAATTTGTCGGTGGGCAGATCACTTTGAAGATCTTCTCAATAAAAATAATGTTGAAGAGGACTTCAGATGGCATGCCATAGATGAAGCACTGGAGGCAGATCAGTTGGAGCGGCCAGATGAAAAAGAAATTCAAGAAGCCCTGATAAAGCTTAATAACAATAAAGCCGCTGATATCGACAGTATCCCAGCAGAGCTGCTGAAGCATGGCAGATACGATCTGGTGCAATTTCTTCGGGACCTACTCCACGATGTCTGGACTGAGGAGAGACTACCCGTGGAATAGAAGAAGATTCTCGTTATTTGTCCGATACACAAGAAAGGGGATACCTTGTCTTGTAGTAACTACAGAGGTACTTAACAATTCTCAGAAGACTGACCTCCCACAGCATATTCGTGCCTTATTAAGAGAGAAACGTAGAGCAAGAACGAATTGGCATAGAACTTGGTACCCAGCAGATAAATCTATCTATACTAAATTGACTAACCAACTAAAAGCAGAAATTAGAAAATTCATAAGTTAACGAACCTAACTGAAAATCTAACGTCTTCTGACAAATCATTATGGATGACCACCAAAAAGATCCTTCACTTCAAAGACTTTAACCATCCACTCCTTACTAAATCCAATGACTGGACAAGATCTGATGAAGAGAAAGCACAGTTGTACGGTCAATTCCTTTCTAAAACTTTTCAGCCTCATCCTGATATCATGAATATATACAAAGAGAGTTAAATATTCCCTCCAAATGACCCTTCCTCCCAAAGCATTTCATCCGTCAGAATTATCGAACATTATTCACAGACTACCTTCTCGCAAAGCTCCTGGACACGACCTCATCACGATTCACATCCTAAAACATCTTCCTAGAAAAGCCATTCTATTCCTCACCTACATATATAATGCTATACTCCGCACTACATATTTTCCTAACCTCTGGAAATTATCCGTCGTGAACATGATACCTATACCTAAAAAGAAACCGGAATACCCTTCCTCTTACCGCCCTATCTCACTTTTACCATCAATGGGTAAAATCCTGGAAAAGCTCATCCTGTAACGATTGTACCCCATCCTAAATGCAAATCACATTATCCCAGATCACCAATTTGGATTCAGAACATCCCACTCCACAATTCAGCTATGCAATCGTGTGGTGGATGTTGTTTCCTCAGCTTTGGAACGTGGATTGTATTGTCCAGCGGTCTTCCTTGATGTCGAACAGGCTTTCGACCGAGTCTGGCACCCCGTGTTGTTTTACAAACTCCGTAAATTCCTACCTCCTACATACTTTCTCATTATCCAATCCTATCTCTCCTACAGATCATTTACAGTAAATCATAATAATGTCTACTCACCCCTCTTTCCTCAATCTGTCGGCTATGTCAAGGCAGTATCCTCGGCCCAATTCTCTACACAGTTTATACAGCTGACATCCCAACTCATCCTAATACTATCCTTACCACGTCTGCGGTTGACACATGTCTATTATCTGTCAACACTGATCCAGTTATAGCATCCCGTACTCTTCAATCCCACATCACTGACCTTGAAAATTGGTGTCAAAACTGGAGGATTAAAATAAATTCTCACAAATCTCATCAAATCACCTTTACCCTCCGTCGTAAACCAGCGACTTCCTGCCCCCCTGTATCGTTTAATAACATCCCTCTAAGTCCTGTAGAACAGATCCGGTACTTAGGACTACACCTTGACAAACGCTTAACTTGGAATCCTCATACTAGACTGAAACGACAAGAAACAGCTCGCCGTTTCAGGCTACTTCAACATTTACTAGATAAACGCTCTAAGCTCCCAATTAACTACAAGAGACTCATATACATGAAAATCATTAGACCCATCTGGACTTACGGAATAGAGCTTTGGGGCTCCACTAAGCCATCGAATTCCTCTCGTATTCAATCCTTACAATCCAAAATCCTTCGGAAAATCCTTAATGCTCCTTACTTTGTTACGAATAAAGTAATTCATAATGACCTTAACGTCCCGTTTATTGCTGATTTGGCCCGAATCCGATATCAATCTTTTCATGACGAACTTCATTTCCACTCAAATCCACTAGTTTCAAACCTCGCAACCTCTTCAATTCCTGATAATCCTCCGAGGCGTCTGAAAAGAAGATGGCCTCGTGACCTTCTAAGCTGAACTTTTTATTTGAGTACTACCACTGGGTAGTTTCTCAACTTGTCTTTTCATGTCAATGTATTCACTCATTTTATTTACTTGATGTATTTTGTATACAGTTGTAAATTTCAATAAATGAATTAAAAAAAAAAAGAAAGAAAACTCTTCTCTATTATTAATATTAGCGACATTTCTGAAAATGGCTAACAGAAGGGCCAGTGTATCAATAAACTTTTACACCAATCGTCGTTCACAACAGACAATCGGTTACTAGTTCTTCAATTATTAAGTATAGCCAGGTTATGCCAAATATCTTTCATCGGGGTAGATTTATTGATGCTTGCACAGAACTGTCGCCAGGACTACTTTTGTTTTTCTCTCGTGAGTCGTTTGAAAGCCGCATCTGCTTTTTTGTATGATAGAAAGGTTTTAGAATTTGGATCATTTTTGTATATTTTGAAGGCATTTTTTCTGTTTTTATGAGAAACACTACATTCTCATAAAAACAGAAAAAATTTATCGCACCAACTTCTACTAAATTTATGTTTGTAAACTTGTTTACTAGTTGGTATTGTCTTTAAACAGCAATTATTCAAAAATTCCATAAGCTGATCATATGTAGGATTATTGGGTAAAATATGACTATTATTTGTGATGATTGTATCGTATTCCTCCCAATTTACATCTTTTATTTGCCTCTTTCTTGTGGTTTCGCTCATGTCACATTGGTATTTATATTATGAATTTCCATCACTATGGGCAAGTGATTGGAGCCTAATGGATCATCATGAACTTTCCATTCTATTTTTTTTACAATATTGGGTGACAAGAGAGTTATATCCAGTGCAATATCATTGGTCTGATTCTTATCATTAACGTACGTAGGGGACCCATCATTCAACAATACTAAATCGGAATTTTCTGCACCTGATATTAATTTGTTGCCTGTTCTATCACAATAATTACAGCCCCATTGATAATGCTGAGCATTTGCATCTCCAGCCAAAATTATAGGGAAATCAAAACTCTTAATAAATTTTTCCCAATGGTTTTGAATTATTATATTTTTAAGTGGGTTATAAAATGATACTATTATTACAGGCTAGTGGGTGTAAAATGAATGAAAATATTACTAAATTCAAGATACTAATATTTATTAACAAATTAGAAAGAATACAATGAAATTATTTAAAAACAATTAAATTATTAAACTAATATAAATTTACAATAACAATTCCTAAAGATTATAACCTAGGCCTAACTGTTATCTGATTACTAAAATAATATAAGATATTGCTAATACTAAATAACTTAACTATTTACATAAATTTGTACAAATACAATAAAATTACACTATAGTTTATAACTAAAAATTAACACTTACAGTCCTCTAATTAAAGTCCACCGACCGTAAGACTCTCCCAATATGACAAACTGTTTATTAGACTCACTTATCACTGACTTGTTCACACTGCCACTGGCTGACACTAACTGTCTCTGTCACTCACACGGACTGTCACCGTTCACTGTCACAGAAGTCAACAACTTTTCTACTGCCCTCGGCTTCGAAGCAGCTGGCATTTTATATAGACAAGGTTGGTCGGGGTGGGGGGCTTCTCGGAAGTTCCAAGAATTGTCTCGTTTCATCCAGGTTGTTCCAGAAAGTTCCAATTGTCTCGATCTTTCTAATCCCTTAATCTCTTCAGTCCATCCTGATCCTTCGGCTTTTCTCTCTCGGACCGTAACACTATGTTAATTTTGAAATTATTTTTTAGCACGACTTTTGTGGCAACTACATCCATATTATCTATCCTATGAAAATTTGAAATTTGTGAAAAAATGTATTTATTCCTAATCAAAATGGCAACTCCTCCCCAGCCATCTTCGCTATCTTTTCTTATGATATTGAATCCTGGGAAATTTATATATTTATCAAGTTTAAACCAGTTTTTTAGTAGATAAAATTGAATTTATTATTGAATATATAGCTTCAGAAATTAGATTAGTTTCACTCGATTTTGAGAAATTCGTTCCAATAGGTTTATGTTTTGGAATGTTTGTATTTGAAGGTAACGGAACCGATTGATATAATAAGGTATCGATATTGCACGACTAATTGTATGTATTTATGTACTTTGCACCTAACGTGGTGGATACTAATATAATTAGTTCTGGCCTCTAAATGTTATTAAAACTGTACCTGTAGGTTTGAGTTCGTACTCTTTTGTATCACGAATTAGAATTTTTTTTTTAACCTTCTGCCCCCGATAACTTTTAGTGATTCAGCATACAAAGTTTTGGTGTGACGCAATATGTCCTCTTCTGATAAATTAATATCTATTCCCATATTACATCTTTTTGTTCCAACATAAAATGAGGTATGTAAACTGAAAAAAAATTTTATTTCAAAATTTCTGAATTGACTAATGCGTTTGCTTGTAGTCCTAATCGGGTTTCAATTTGTATCCTATTTCGACCTGATCTGGTTATGGATTGTACATTATTATATATTGTAGGACAAGCCTCATTCAATAATTTGCCTACAGTCATAGGATGTAGCCTGCTTATTCCTGCTCCTTTCTGCGATTTACTTTTGACGAAGACAAAATAAGGGCCCATGTCCCTCTTCTCATTTAAGTGAAGTAAGGCATTTTAGCCAATATTTTCAACAGTTGTTTTATTTTTTATCGCCATTTTATCTACTACATTACTTAAACTCTCGACTGATTTCATTTCTACTTCTTTAGATAAATTTTGTGCCAATTCATTTTTTTAATTATCGTTAATATTTATGCGTTTGTCAGGAGGAATAACCTCTTTGCCATCACCAGTGCCCGGCATTGTGAATAATACTCAATTCTATTAAAAGACTAAATTTAAAACGAACAAATGAATTAGTATTAAAAAGGCATTCAGTTTTTTAAAAATAATTAAAAAATAGAAAATAATCTAATAGTCTTATCTGTCCTGATGGTTAATCGTCACCAACTTCGTTGATCTTTCCTGACACTATGTGATTTAACTGCCTTTAAAAGAAATCATTTTGCTATTTGATAATCTTAAATATTCATCTTATATTCTTCTTCCGGGATGGACCGTGTCATGTCGGTGCTATTAACCAAGCTTTCATTTAAATGACTAACCCTGAAGAAGCTCACAACACGATGAGCGAAAGCTTGGTTAATAGCACCGACATGACGCGGCCCATCCCAGAAGAAGAATATAAGATGAATATCAACGATCGTGGAAGCCTATGTGAAATCTAAAATAATTTTTTTTTTTAATATAAACAATTATAAAATGGAAATGGCTGGTTTTGGGATCCAATGCCTCATTCGACTGTTAGTATTTGAATGAAATGGAATCTTATACCAAAGCTGTTTTCAAAAAAGAAAAAAATTACTTTTTATTATTATGATTTGAATTTACATTTTAAGTATATAATTATTGATTTTTTTTTCAAGCTAATTGCTGCAAGAAATTGGAATCGATAGTGATAAGATCTATTAAAATTCACAAAAGGAGTCTGGCTTTTTTGGCAAGAAACTGCCCAATGCTTAAATCATTTTCCATGGATGGTAAGGCTTTAATATGTTTTTAAATATTTCAGTTTTCTTTATGTAATAGATCTCTTATTTTCATTAATTCACCAGTGTGAATGTATTTTATGTGTTTAATAAAACATATATAGACTTTAAAAGTATAGCTCATTAGCTCTATATCAACTTAAGAATTTGATATAAAATTTATGAACATAAATATTTTGATAGAATAGAGAATACCAAACTTTTTACACTAGTTAGGAGGATAATCAATAGGAATAAATTGTATTCCAAGAAATTTGAAATCCCTTCAGGTTTATAACAAAAAATCAATCAGATGAAAACTGATGGACTTTAACAAAAAAATATTTTTAATTAATAAATGCAAAATTTATTGGTTTATTTTCCTAAAAATATGTTTCAAAAATTTCCATTTTGTTTTTTTTTGTATAAATAATTTGAACCTAAGATATTATTTTAATAACATTTGTTCTTTTTTTTACTAATAATTAATTAATTTTATTATTTATAAAATGGTTGAATAAATTGAGTAATAGTAAAGTATTCATTCAAACTTATTTATATTGCTATTGTTTATCGTTATAAAATTTCCAAGGAATATTTAGCTTTTTAATTTTGCCTAAATCATAATTAATATATTATCTTTCAAGTATTTATATTTTTATAAACTTAAATCTTCAGTGTTTATATTAATTGTTATTTACTTATTTTACAGCATGTACTTCTCAGCACGATGGTGAAATGGTTGCTTTAGTTAAGAAATCCGCCCTTGAAGAAATCAGTTTGAAGTACAGTGCTCTTTCTATTGGTTTATGGTTAAAATTCTTACATCCTCCACTAAAATCAATGTCGCTGGAAATGTATGAATTCAATTCAGAATACTTGTTGCAGGTATGATCAAATGCCTTTTATTTATTTTAAAATTCTTGCTAAATTATGAAAATTCGACTTTTGGCTTGTCTTATTTTAGTTTAACTTTTTGGATCCCATGGGTTACCCATGGGATACAGTCTATGATTACACTTATCCCTATTAAAATAAGGATGATCTACTGATAATGACTACGTCATCCATTGGCCAGAACTTTGGTATATTGTTCCTTACCGATTCAATCCTGTCCCGTTGTTGATTGGTTAAAGAGCCATATTAAACATGAGAGGAGCTATTAGGTCTCCCTGTCTTACGCCACTTTCCATTTCAAAAGGCTCTGATATCCTACATTCTTTCACTTGGCAAAATGTACTCTCTGTCCTGCATTTTATTAACCGAGTTAGTTTACATGGTAATCCCAGTTCATGGATGGTAACTAATTGTTTGTTCCTTTCAATTATGTCATATACTATACTAAAATCAATAAACATCTTTGAATATCCAGTAATTTTTTTATTGCTAAAACAAAAAAAAAATTATATTTAAAATTATGAAATAGTAAACTTGTATCCCTACATAATTGAAATTTCTTAATAAACTTTTATATTACTATATTTATATATATATATATCTCATTTAAAAAAAATTTTTTTTACAGGGTATAAGAAATGTTAAAGACACCCTAAAAGAATTGAGATTTGTTTCTTGTGACTCTATAAGGAGTAGGGATGTGGAAATGATAGCATCTATAGTGCCTGAACTAAGTTCATTGACTCTCGCTGGAGGCTTTGATTTCAAATCGCATTCTCTTACTCCGATAACTAAATTGAAGAAATTAACCCGTCTTGATTTGGATAATAATGCATTTGTTTGCGATCATTTTCTCAATGAGCTTTCTCAACAGTGTGGTCTCTTGAAATATTTAAGCCTATCAGGTGGGTTTGAATGCCTTTTTAATTTTAATTATTTTTTATGGTACATGTATTTTTTAAGTTTTGATTTGTTGTCTGGTTAAAAAAAATTCCATTATTATAAACTAAATATATATATTGTTCATTACATTTTATGGTCCTGTTTGATTTTATCACAGGAAATAATAAAATCTATTTTTATTAATTTAGATGTGATTAATGATCAATTGTTTTGGAGAATCACCTCATATTCTTAAACATAAAACTTAAACTTTCATCTAATAGCTGGTATACTAAATAAATTGGTTTTACATTGAAGCTTGATTTACATATGACCAATAATTAAAATTTCATTTGACAACCTTGTGTAACAATGAGATCTGATTATTCGATCAAAATATCATTTTTGATTTATTATTCTCAGTAATGACCTTTGTAATTTACAAAAAATGTTAACCTCTCTTCAAAATTTGAGGTTTTACATTTCAAGATATATAAAGTCAAATAAAACTAATTCCATTATAAAAGTAAGCCAGCACAATGGGTTTTTTCCTGAAACTGATGGGCCAATTTTATTTCCAATAATATTTGGTTCTCTAATGTCACGGGTCATCCTACGGTGATTCTCGATACTCAGCATTTTCTACAATTGCCATTTGTGAGGATTGAGGAAGGTCTGGATACCAGGACCTTTAATAAAGGAAATAAAACTTAATTCTTTTATTGAGGAGAAATTGGTCTGAGTGGAAGTCTAGTAAATTCTTTAATAGTGAGCACATGTTTACGAGAAAGCAACGTTTTGACCCACATTGCAGGGCTTAGTAGTCAGAAGTGTGGGAGTGATCTACGTTTTCCATATTCTTTACCTCTAAACCCTGCAATGTGAATCAAAATTTACTTTCTAACAAATAGTTGCTTATTATTATTTTATTATATTCTTATTGGACTTATTTTTTATGTCCACATTATTAGTTAAGATCATAAATATGATATACCATAATTAAATATTAGCTAGTAGCAAACATATTTTTGTATTTGATTGTTGCCCAAAGTGATTAGGAAAGTTGTATGAATCAACGCCCCAGTTATTTTTTAAATACTATTTGCTGTTTAAGAATTTACAGTGATTTTAAACAAATATAATTAGATTTTTTTTAAATTTTATTATTTTTATTTTTGGTTTATTTATTCCAAATAAATATTTTAAGAATGAGTGTTTCATCTTTCAGTAATTATTTTTTGTAGGAATAGATGACAGATATTTGACAGTCCAAGGTCTCAGTGTATTGTCCAAATTTACCCGTTTAACTCATCTTACGTTGGCATGTTTGATTAAACTTGATGATTCAATATTGAAATCTATATCACAGAAAGTAAAAAACTTACAACATTTGGATCTCACAGGATGCAGTTCTATCACTGACGAAGGGTGTCGAAGGTAGTAATTTTTTTTTAAATTCTAATATAATTAACTATTTAAGAATATTTCTCCCTAATAAACAGTTCCTCACTTCAGCCAATTATCTTACAGAGGTGTAACTTATATAGATATTTAAGTTGTCAGAATTATTATGTTATTTAATCATTTAATGGTTACATGCCATTTTACCTAGTTCATTTTACTATTTAACCATTTTTTTATTTGGCTCATATTGCCATTATATACCAATAACTTCATGTCTAAACTTAAAGCTACAAATATTAGTAATAAAATAAGTACATCAGTATACGTTTTTAATATTTGAATTATAGTATTATTTAAATAAAAATTTCTTTCATTTATTTATGAGGTTTCTTGGTAAATACACATTATTATTTCTTTATTTTTTTTTTTTTTGGAAAAAATATTTCTTGTCCTAATTCTGAGGTCTCAGATATCATCCTTCTTGAATTGATAAATTAAAATGATGATTGTTATGAAATGTAAAACCTGTTCATTTATTTTACAGCATTGTTACAAATTGTAAGGAATTGGAAATCCTTGATGTCAGCGGTTGCATGAATGTTACCAACCACACTGTAAGGGCTGCTATTGATAGTAGTTTGGCGAGTGTTGGGAAGAAGAAATTAAAGATAATCGCCGGAGGTGCGTGGATTACATCATTTAAAAAAAATTGCTCTATGTAACATTTTGTTACATCTTATTGTAACATCAATTATAAAATAATTGAGCGTTAATTGTTGTTTTATATAGCATTATTAAAAATGAATATATAAAGAAAAACAGCATAAATTCGCAATGCAGTTGTGTTACTAGTTATAATTGTGTTTTATTTTTAAATAAGTATTTCATCACTCCCTTGCTGTAGTTATTGAGATTTTACCACATGAAATGTCAGTTCTAGGGGCGACAGTAAAATTTGAATAAAATGAATATTTATTAATTAATAAATAGTCAATCATCTAAGGACATAATTTATTTATGTATAAACCAAAAGATTTTTGTATCTCTCTTTAAGTGCTCTATCTCTTATCGGAATTAACAGTGAATGTTCACATCTTTTCATGACATAATAATTTTGGATTTTATTTTACTTCAGATTCAAATGAAGACATAATTACCTAATCTAGAAATTTGTCTTCAAAAACTGTTTATCAAACCGTGGGCCAAAGTTTTATTGTTATGAAGGGATTTTTCAATAATCATTAGTCAACATACACATCATTTTAATGAAATCATAAAAATAAAGTTTGTATAAGTATTTCATATTGGTTTTGTAAATCATTGTCAGGAATAAATCATTTCTTATTTTTTGAAATTTTCTTTTTTTTTTATTTGATATAATTTTTAAATTATATATTATTTAAAGTCATACATTATTTTTTATGTAAGAAAAAATAAATACTTTAAAAAAAACACAAAATATAATAAGTTCTTTTTAATTCTTGATGTAAGAAACTTACTCAAAAAAGAAAAATTAAATTCCGTGGATCGGTAACTAGAAACATAAAAACTCATTTGGTCTCAAAGTTTAGCAAATTCATTTTACTTTCAGATTGTTTTCCATTCAATTTACTAAGTGAAATTTCTTTGGACTTAATGCAAAATTACCGGTTTTTTTCTGGTACAAAATGAAATTCCTATCGTTCGGGTAGTTCAATGTCTATTTTTTAAGCATTTTTATTGTGCATGGTATTTATACTAGACAAAAAACAAGTTATTTGTTTAAGATTGAAAATAAAATAAGTATAAAATATAATAGGTTAAGCTTTTACTTCTTGATGAAAGTAACTTAATAAAAAATGAAGAAAAAATTGTTTTTTCCATTGTTGTTACATTTATGGATGTTTCAGGAATTTTTTCCGATCATCAGCCTTTTTGCTTTTCTTTCTTATTCAGACATCTCATCTACCTTGCTGTGTAGAGAGTTTGCAAAAGGAGGGCCATCTGCCTCTGTCAAAGGCTGCTCTGCTCATCAGTAGTATTGTTTCAATAATTAATTTTAATCAATTTCCTCTATTCAATATAATTATTATTCCATTCTACAGCACAATTTACCGTATCAATTCTATTTTTGCATATTTAGTTTACTCCTATTCATCATCTAACAAATATATAATTTTGCCATTAAAAATAAAGTTAGATTATATCAATCCATAATATTAGCATCCCCAAAATTGACTTTTTATGTGATACATACAATGTAGCAATTGTCGTTGATTAAGGGGACTGATTCGAGACCTGGCCTTCCAATTTTTTTTTTTTTTTAATAAGAATTTATTGCTATGTTTGAATATTTTTTTGAGAGCTAATTTTATGCTTGGTATTAAAAAAAAAAAAAATTAAATTTGTGATAAACTTACTTATCATTGCCTCTCCATCTGATAGTTATGTTGATATTTATTTATTTCAAATAATAGTCCAGGATCCATGGTCCATTTTAGCAATTGATTAGTATCAAGCTGAATCTTCGTGAATAGCTTTGTTTTGATGAGACGCCCAATAATTTCCTGTGCGAAATTCTCGATTGTGGTAGCTAACAGATAGCAAGGATAAAATATGTCGATTTGATGATTCTCAAAAATTTATTACTAAGAGGGTTTTTTTTTTGTTAAATCTCAAGATAATTATGTAAATTATTTGAAAAAATATTTGTTCTACAAAATGTATGGTTTGATCAAAGAGTCCCCTCCTTCCAACGTGTATCGATAACGAGGTCATCAAAAATGATTACTAACCAGCTGTTGCTTTTTTTTACTTCTTCTTTTTTTGACTTTGTTATCGATACACGTTGGAAGGAGGGGACTCTTTGATCAAACCATACATTTTGTAGGACAAATATTTTTTCAAATAATTTAGATAATTATCTTGAGATTTAACAAAAAAACAGTTAGTAATAAATTTTTGAGAATCATCAAATGGACATATTTTATCCTTTCTACCTCTTTTAGCTACCACAATCGAAAATTTTCGCACAGGAAATTGTTGGGGTCTCATCGAAACAAAGCTTTTCACGAAGATTCAGCTTGATACTAATCAAGTCCAAAAATTGACCATGGATCCTGGACTTTAAGGGTTATTGATTATAAATGTATTTAACAGATGATTAAATTTATGAATTTCACTAAAGTTGGTAATTGTTATGACCAGAGTCTGGAATTGATGTTGATATATGCTGGTCGTCGGAAGTGACTGTTGACCCATCCTGTTCTATCATGTCACAATATCCTGGTACCATGCTCATCATAGATCCTGAATTGAGATATGACGTTGATTTTTTCAATAATTTGTGTAAGTAACCATATTTTATTTTACTAATACAGTGGAGCGTCGATTATCCGAATTAATGTTGTCAGGGGTGGTTCGGTTAATCAAAATTCAATAAAATATATATATATATATATATATATATATATATATAAACATGTTTCAAAGGAAAACCTAATTATAAAAAGCATGATTGTTTATTTATGTAAAAATATATGTACTTCATGGTGTGCACGATCTTTGCTGATTTTGTAGCCTTGAGGTGCAGCTTCTTTTCAGGATACCAACGACTTAGAGGGTAAAGCTTTCCAATAGAGGCCCGTTTTGTCCGCATTGTAAACAAAATCCAAATCATATCCATTGTCTTTGATATATTTCTTCAAATTCTGGGGAAAATAGACTGCTGCTGGAGCGTCAGGACTTAATTTTTCTCTGTGAATTTCAATTTGCTGAATCCCATGTAGTAATTTAAAATTTTTCAGCCAACCAGAACTTGCGACAAATTCCAACCCTTTTTCATACAAAATGGGCCCTGATTTGGGCTGACCAGAGGACTGTTGTTGCAAAAACCAAGTATAAACAGCATCTTCCAACAATTCACATTTCGGTTTTTTACAAGTTATATGACTGGAACTGCCCGCCTCACTGTAAAGATTATTTGCATACCTGGTGATTGAATCAGAATTATTTTTTATTTCCGGTTTAATTTAGATCTTCCAACACCGAACTCCGTAGCTAATGTCTGACCCGAATCACCTTTTTTCAGCGTAATTGTTTCCAATTTGTCTTTTAATGAAAGGACCACTCATTTTCTTTATGCTGACATGCTGCAATTTTAAAACAAATGCGATGTACACCTCACAAAGTATGATTTAAAACTGAAGATGAGCAACCTATTACCAACCAAATGAATAGGAAGGGATTCAGAGAAACAAATGAAATTACCTAATTAGGTTTACAGTTCTTAGTAAACAAATACATATTGAAATCTAAGTTCATTTGTTCGCTGTTTTCGAGAAATGATTAGAGCCTCCCCCTTATTGATGTTCATGGAAAAAATCATTTTATTTTTTGTCAAATAACTATAATTTTATCAAAACAAATAAGTAACTGGATGATCTGATCAAATTAATAAAAATTACATTTGGAAAAAAAAACAGTTCCGTTAATTAAACATTTGGATAATCGATGCTCCACTGTATTTAAACACATCCACATATAAATATTCTTTATATAAATGAAAATATTTATTTACTTTTTGCAGTCATGGGTGATTATGACCTGGATGATTTATGCGATGAAGACAGTGATTCATTTGTTGATACTGATGAAGACGAGGATTATGATGTTGATTATGATGATGATTATGCTGATTTCAATATACCATATTGAATTGACTATGAAAATGAATTTAAATGGAATTAACATTAGAATTTACGGTTCTCCTGCCTATATTTCTTACTTAAATGTTTTAAAAGCCAATATTTTCAAGTTATATTCATCATGTATTTTAATTATGTGAAATATGTATGAAGGTTATATAAATATTTATTTTTGTATATGTAACAGATTTGTAATTGTTAAGTCAAGTTATCTGTCTTAGTTTTTCTATTTAACCTGAATAAATCATTTAAAATATGATTTTTTTTTTTAAGTATAATATAAGTTCATAAAGTATTTCTAACTTGATTGAATTTTTTGTTTTTTTTGTTATTCCTGGTTTGTATTTAGGAATGAATTTAAGTCATTGTATAATATATCCCTCATTTGGGAAATTAAAAAAAATATATTCATAATCATGCATATAATTCATTTTTATCAAATTTAGCGAGTGATCTTTTCTAATTTATACTGAATGTTTGTTAAATTTAGAAGTTATGTATAAATATTGTGTTTCATAAAGAATTTTTTGTGTAAGAATTCTGTATTTATTTATTATTTTTTTGTTGAAGAGGAAAACTCAATTATGTGATAAAATTAATAAAGAGTTGTTAATTATATATAAAGGTATTTTTCATGTTTAATGACCTCTAGTAAGCATTGCCATGTTTTATTTCTGATATGATTTAGTTTTATACATATATATATTTTTTTATTTTATATATAACTCATAGCCCAGTTAGTTATTAAATTGCTGTATTTTTTTATCAAGATGTTCAACAATAGAGCCTATATTTAGCTATATTAGTGCGTAATCTGGAAAGTTTGTCAGCTGCCACATTGCAGATTATGCCTGAATGCCCAGGGGAGGATATATTAGATAACGGAGGCCTTTCTAAAATGGTTGAGGACAGATTAAAGCAAATAATGAATTGCTCTCTAAGATTTGTCCTGAGTTAAAGTGGCTCTTCTCTCCCATTCGAAGACAATATTTCCTCGGTTCATTCTTATACCAATCCATTAACTCTCAACACCCTTCATATACAGTCTCCTCCAATTCAAATCCTCAGTCTAGCACCATATAACAAGATCCTGCATTTCCGATCTCTATACTCATTCCCATAGAACCAAAGCATTACATTTTTCCCCCGCTCCACCACAGTGTGGAACTCAATCCCGCCTATAATGTGTCATGCTTCTTCACTGACTTCATTTAAATATTTGCTTTTCCAACATCTCTTTACCTTCCAAAAAGATGCTCTCTAAGCAGGTTAGTCATTTACTTAGAATGAAATGTATTGAATAATTTATTTTGTTTTTTAAGAAGATATACATCAGGTCTGTCGCTCCAAGTTTTATAAAGTTGATGATATTTAATTCATTATTAATAGTGTATAACACCCAGTTTCTTCATCACCTCCAAACTTTTCCTTCCTATATTTGTCACAAAATTTTCTGTTTGAATATAAACAGATTAATCTCACCAGTCTTTGTCATCATCCATGTTTGTGAGGCATAATCAAAATTTTGTATAAAGTTGCCTTAGTTTGCTGACTGAGTAGTAGGTTCCTGATCTGCCTCCTTAAGTCAAAATAGCTCTAGTTTGCTGCCACTATCCTCTTCCCTATTTCCTTCGATTTGACGATGTCATGAGGGTTGTGAGGTTGGTGAACTCCTGTACTCTTAGAAATTTGTATGGACATATGTCTATAGAAGTTTCACGTTGCTGAGTTCTGTCGGCCTTTTCCACTATATATTAAGTTTTGGCCTCATTTATCTCATGGCAAAAGAAAAGCTGCATTTATAATCACTTGGCCCTGAAGTACTTCAAACAATTTCAGATTAGTAATAATCAAATGGTATCCCAACTTCAATTGCTATAACAAATAAGAAGCCTTTCCATTAGGGACTGTGTAGAGCACTGAGTGTTCCAGGTTCAAATTTGGTTGTGACAGATAAATTATTTAACAGCCACAGATGGACCCTGTGGGATCTGCAGACTCTCCTGAGGCTCACCCAACTTCTATAAAATCTGTAGTCTTAATTTGGTGAAAAACTGGTGGTTAAGGATGATCTCGGACACATCACCTTTTGCACAAACATTGTCTTAAAAACTACAGCCTCAATGATGTACTGTACTGAAGACCTTCATGAGTTGTAGTGGTAACGGTTTTTTTCCCCTTAAGACCTGCTTTCAGGTAAGCCCTTGATAAAAACATTTTTAAATTTAAAAAAAAGTAAAAGAGATGTTTATGTATCCATTAATTTTATTATTATAATTATAATTAATATACTACAAAACAAATTTATCCTATGAAAGAAGAGGAATAATTAGTAATTAAATTTATGACATAAAATGAATTGTTATTTATTTACAATGATGTTTTACATTATTAAAATATTATAGGAACTGAAATACTTATTTTAAAAAATACAAATGTGGTTGGGATCTTTATAAGGAGCTAAATATGAAGGATGCAGGGGATGATGGGTTAAAGGTATCAACAAGAGAGCTACTTTCCTGAAAAAGATATTTTAAATTACTGATAATGTAACTAGGAAAAACATCACAAATACATTTTCAAATAATATATCTACAGTCCGCTGAATAAGTGGTTAAGTCAGATTTTGTCCAGAGAGAGTTAACTGCTTTCAGATAACCGGAATCGTATCATTCTCGTAGTTTTTAGCTTTAAATGGAGTTTTAATATAAGCAATAACTCCTTTTCAAGCCAATAATGTAAATTCCTTACTTAGCCCCTTATTTACTACAAAATCAACTCGATTTCGCTTACTTAAGTACAAGAAACTCATTTTGTAGAAAATAAGACTCAACCACTTATTCATCAGGGCTGTAGATATATATCCTTAAATAAATTAGCTTTTATAATAAATTAATTTTGATTATTTTTTCCATATTCGCATGGTTCCCTATCATAGGTAATTGAGGAAATAAAATTAAGTCAGGGAATAAATTTAGACTAACTTTTGCTTACAAACCTTAGTTCTGCTTCATTTATTTTCTTTATTGCCCCTATATCATTTAACTCAATAGTCCTGTTGTTGGTCCCCTACATAAAGTTATATTCACATACTCCGGTCTAACTCAAATTTTACAAGCATGCATCATTCAATTGATTTTTCTTTTTTATACTACAATTTTAGAGTAGATGCAGTGTATATACATGTATAGATACTGTCTTTATAAGAAACAAACTTATAACTATCTTAGTTCTCTTACAATTCACATTAATTGATTGATTGATCATATAATATCAATAATTGATTGTACCCTGTTTAGATTTAATTTTAAAACATACAATCAAAGTAATTTTGGAGTTATTATTATAAAAATAAAAATAGTCATATATGATATTCTAATTAGTCATAAAGTTTTAATTATCCAGAAGCAAAAAATATGAGAATTAATTTCTTTTAATAAATTTATAATGCTAAATATTTATGTATGACTGATGATTCAACAATAGCACTTATAGTAACTTTACTTTCACAAAACTTATTACAATTTTTTTCATGGCACTTTTAACTGTAGTCATGCATTCTCATATCTTACTACATTTTTTTTTTTTTTTTTGCACTTACTCTGGTACTCAATGGATGAATTCTAAGTAAATTAATAGTATGTTGAATATTATACTTACACCGTTATTGACAGCATTTTCTAAAAATGAATCAGAGAAACTGTAGTCATCTAAAATATCAAAACTGTCTCCATCAAAGTCCAAGTTAAATTTTGATAATGTCTGAAAATGAAATGAAATTTCCGTTAAATTGATTTTACCTAAGGTAAAGATACAAACAATGGTTTACTGTGTATATTTAAATTCTGGTTAGTTTAGGACAGATCATAGTAAATATTTCAGATCTTTTTTTTTTTTACTAAACAACAAATTATTGTTGAATTTATATTAACATTGCTGTTATTTGGCTTTTTCACATTAAAATCTTAACTGTCTACCATCATAATAGATACCAATCATATAATATATAATCTTGGGGACCTATAATAAAATTCTCAGGTGATAAACTACCCAGTAGTGTATTTAGAGTATTTCATACTCCTAAAATACACCGGGAAAGACTTGATAATATAATATGTTTTGTTATAAACGAAACTAACATGATATAATTTTTGCACACTGTTTTGAATTTTATCAATGAAAACATTGGTGAAAACCAACTTTTGACATAAAACCTCCATTAAAAAAAATAAATAAGAACTTTAAAAAAAAATACAGAAATGTGTGCAAAGTATGACAGTATGAAAGCTTTGCTCCTGAATTTGCCAAAAAGAGATTTCGCATTAACAATGTAAGTCTCCTTATATAGCAAGATTATCTTTAAGCCTTAACTTCGAAGTGCCCATTTTGTACAGATGAAATATCTATGGACTCAGACTAGCTCAAACATTGCAGTCATCTTAATAAAATTTCAAATTTTTCATGTCAAGGTCGATTAATGGCAAACAAATCACAGCTTTGTTCCTTTTTCACTCAATCAGGAGGGAAATGGGAAGTTATTCCAAGTAATCTAGCTTAATCAAGGGAAAAGTTGCAGGATTAAATAATACATATAGTTAATCATTTCTGATGTTTGTTACAGTTCGAATGAGTTTCTGGCGATTCATAATAAACCCAGTCAGATCCTAAGAAAACATAGCAAACTAGTCAATTTGTCATTTTAAACTAAATAGTTGTAATCTTATTTCTTCCACATGGAAAATCAAACAATAACAATAAGTTATTTACTGGTGATGAGTGGAGTGATTTTGGCGGGTGGAGTAGAGTATTCTTAGTGGCATGTTATTGCTAAAAGAAAAGAAAACTGATCAAAGTTTAAAAATTATGATCCCAAAAAAGTGATACATTTTATAATAATTAGCAGACCACTCCATAATTATTCCTGAAAAATAAATTATGTAAAAGAATATATCATATGCCTGTAAGAGGTATGAAAATTAAATGGATCAATCAAAACGATGAAACTAAATGTGACCTAAGCTCCTCTTTATAGAGTTTCAGGAATCAGATTTCAAGCAAATGAAACTCTTGGGCCCCTCTGCCACAAAAGTGGTCGAGAGTAAAAAATCTGGCCCTTTTATTGGTACTTGTTATTTGATGGCACAAAAACATCAAGTAGTTGTACTTTTTGAAAAGAAAAAAATTATAAATGTTTCTAGGAAGTATTCTGCTGGAACGTTCAACAAGATCTGTGGATGATCTTGTGCTCAGTGCAACAATAAGGGAAAAACTAAAAGTAGATCCTGCAATAAAGTATTATGTTTTTGTAATAATATGAACTCACTTCTTTTTCTAAGTTTTCTGAATTCATGAAGAGAGTTGGCTCAATATCATTACATGAGTCATCCATCGAAAGAATCTAAAAATAATAATGTTCATAAATACATCTTGAACTTAGGGATTGATCTATTAAATGTTTATAACATAACTAATTATTTAAAAAAATTGTAGGGTGACACAATAAATTAAAGATTGACATATTATTTAAATAGAACTTATTATTTATTAATGATAAGTATTTATAAATACAGTTAATTAACTATTAATAACTTGTTCTTTTAGTGTGTTATTTTTTCTTAGACCTCATCCCCCCCCCCTAATAATTTTTATCATAATTATTACATCTACAGTCGACCTTATCCACATTAGTAAAGTACTAAGACTGATTTTTTAATACTAAATTGTATTAAAACCATTAGAAAAATTGTGTTAATGGATTTGACCATGACTGAAGTAACCAAATCGGTTACAGAACAGTTATCTTTAATTTTCAACATGTTTTGGAAAAATTTCAATATCCTTGTTACAAGCAATTATTAAAATGGTCAGAACTAAGCTTTTTTTTTAAGGTTAAGTTTAATTTTGTAGCAACTCTTTTTTTTTAATTCCCATTTTTTCTTAATATTGTATTTATACAATTTATTTAGAAGCAAACATCCCCATCTCATTTTTTAAAAATCTATTAATCTCAAAACAATCCAAGAGCAGAAGTATTTTAAACTTGATCTGAAAATACAATTTGGCGCCCAGAACAAATGCTGCCTTTTCCATTATTCTGGCTCTGGAAAAGAGATATAAATGGTTGGAGATACAAATAAAATTAAAGCTGAATTTACAAAAAGCTTAATTATGGTGATGATTAGCGTTTTAAACTTATGTATGTATTATTTATTTTGAATTAATGATAAGACAAACCTCTGTGGTTTCAGCTTCTTTTTTAATATTAAATGGTTGTTTTGATGTGTTGACAACTTCGATTTCAAATGATTTTTCTTCTTTACATTTGACTTCTGATTTAATGATTTTATCGCATAGATTCATTTGAAATTCGGGAAATAAAGAGGCTTCGCATGATGCATTGCCTCCTCTAAAAGATCTGAAATTTTTAAAATCAGTAACTCCTGGTTCCAAATATATTTCTGATCCCTTGTTTAAGTTTGAACTTGATGATGGAATGTTATTGTTCATCTCAAAGCACATGTTTTCAATAGAGAAAGGAGTTGTATCAAATTTAGTGGTCTGCTTAGATTTATCATTTATGGTTACGTTTTGTTTAAAATCACTTTCACAATTTTTCTCTATGGGAACATAAATCAATATTGTGTCATCTCTTTCATTATGAATTTCAGAAGAGGAACAAAATTCACTATTTATCATAACTTCATTTGCCGGGGCAGATGTCCTAGAAGAGCAGGCCTCCATATTTTTTTTTCTTTTCAAAGGTCTAATGTTAGGTTGAGTTTTAGTATAAATTATGGCAGCTTCTCCTTTTTTCTTTTCTACAAATAAAATATTGATAATGATAAAATATAATAATAATGTAGATGAATATAAGGAACAATAATAAAAATATACAATAAATATTTTAAATCCTAAACCACTTAAAATGTGGCAAAAGTTTGAAACCACTTAATTCTAAAATCCTAGAGGGAGCCATGCTGAAACAGCTAATAGCGGCCTTGATGGGGACAAATATAACATTGAACTTACCATTGACTTCTTGAACTGGAAAAGTCAAAGGATTTTTGGGCACTAAGATCATTTCATTGCCTGTGATGTAGGACTCTCCATGTTCATTGTGAAGAGTGATTCGATCATCATTTAAATCTTCCATGTATTTTTCCGAATATAAGTTGTTGTCTAAAAGACAAAACAAAACAAATTGATAAAATAATAAGCTTAAGTAATTATCATGAATAGTAAATGGTATTTTATTTATACATTGCTATGACTTACGTTCACTGTTGCCTAGAGTAGAGAGTGAATCAGAATAGTTCGAAGGTAAGACAACAAATTGAGCCCTTCCAGAGCTGTCCTTTTTTTGGATGATACTCGCCACAATAGGAAACTAAAAGAATTTAAATGTATTTTTGAATCAAATGTATTTTGTACTGAGCTAATCTTTTCAATGGTTCTACAATTTTCAGGTCTTTAAAACAACAAAAACTATTGAAATTTTTTAATTAGGTCATTAATAAAAAGTTTACATTTAATCATCCCTCCCTTGCTTGGAAATCTGTTTAATAAAATTAACAAGTTGATGTGTTACCTTAGGTTGATTAGAATTTTCACCAGCAACGAGGTATTTAGCGAGATCTGTATTTGTCGGGTTGACTAACATGTATATTTCTCCATGAATTATAACTTTACAGATTTTAGGCTGGGCATCTGTAGATTTGTAAAACAAAACAAAGGGAACTTCTCTATTTTTGTAAAGATTTACCATCGCATGAGTTGGCTCTTCATTAATGACAGCTATAACATCATCCTACAAGAAAAATTCAATAAGAAGAAGCTGAGTTTTAATGACCTTATATACTTCGAGAAGTGCAGACAGTATGGGTTAGCCTATAGTTTAACCTATATTCTACCTTATTTTGGCCACAGTAGGTAAATAAAAATTTATTTCATGAATTGGCCTCATAATTAAAATCAATCCATAAAAAATTCAATCTGCATTAAGAGTGCTTGAGCACTGTTCAAAGGAACTTGCCTCAATGACATGAAAATTAAAATTAGTATTTGAAATTTCAAGAAATGTACAAAGTTATTTCTATATTTCTTATGGTAATTTTAGCAATGAAAAAAAAAAAAATTAAATAGAATAATAAACAGAAAAAATATTTCAATTTAAATGTATGATAATTACATTCACCGAGCAGATGAAGTGCATACAATGTTTGAACTCTAAAGAAATTGTTTATAATCGTTTTGGAAAATGACTTTTATTATTTCATATTGATTTTATAAAAATGATTCCTGCATTTTAATTTTAATAACTTGCAAAATATGACAATCCTGAAGGTGGCAACACTGGTTGAGACATAACCCAAGTTTAACTTTTTTGTTGATTCAGGTAGCATTAGCTGGCATTTGTTTTCTTTAAAAATCCTATAAACCTCAACAGTAGTTCCCAGGGTAACTTATTATCCTGATTAATTGAAAAGAAAATACATTCTAATCTGATAAGAGCACTTTGTTATAAGTCTTATAATGCCATGGCTTGAACTCATTTTCAAACAAATTGTTTCAAGACAAGTACTACATCATCATCATCAAAATTTTTAATTCCCTTCAACATAGAGTGTGGGGTTACTTCTTATAGATCTATGAATATATGTTTGTTTCTTAGTTCAACTGCTCCAATCCATGCTGCAGGTACTCCTGGCTTTTCATTCTTGATCCATCCTAAGGAGGTATCTGAACCACTTAAGCTTTTGCTCCTCTAGAATGGTGTTCCGGGTTCTCTCTCATCGAGCCATTCCTTCCACTTTATCACCATAGTTTGGATTTGACTTTTGTGTTTCGAAATGAGAACCCACAATCAGAAGAATATAAAAGATAAGAAGAAATGTTGATTTATTGGCGGTAATTTTTGTTTTCATATTTACCTCTCTTTTACCCAGAAAATGTAGTAATACATCTATATTAATTTCTGAAAGGTGGCAATCATATTTTCAAAAATACACTTACACCTTTTTTCTTGTAAGGATCGCAGAAAGTAATGTTACTACTGTCATCCTCCTGTAAAGAGTCTTTTCTTTTCTTTTCGTAAGATATCGGCAATGAATATAAAATGTTATTTGAGTCATCCACTATTGCACACCTAAAAATAATGATTTTAAATTATCATTAGAGATATATCAATATCAAATCCATAAATTGAACATTTGCAAATCACAATCTCAATTTATATATATTGAAAAAAAAATTTCTTATTTTCTAAGCTAAATTACCAAATCAAAGAAAAACATATTTGCAATTAAACATATAATTATTAAATATGACACATCTCTATTAAATATATATGTGAAAAACCAGCATGCAATCTGTGTAGTAAAAAAAAAATCATAAATAAATAGATTAATTGATTTTATGTATAAATTTTGAAAAACATTACAAATTATTAAATATTCGTTCATTATTTCCATCATCATCTTCATAATCAATCCTCTTTACCGCCTAAGCAGTGTGAGGAGGAATTCTGCTCTTGTAACATGAGACAAATAGTTTTTGGCATAATAACTTACCGAATAACTAGACAAAGGTGAACCGGATTTCAAAGGAGCTTGTGCATAATACGATATAAAATATATGTCTACAAGTTCAGTTAAGAAATTAACACCAGATCAAGGACTAGTAAAAGAGCCTAAAATCTAAAATTTCTGGTTACAACTATATTTTGAAGCAAAGAAATTAAAACGATACAAATCTCTTATTAGAACAATTCTCACCTTTGGAGGAGATATATGTAACATGTCCTAAAAATTATTGATGTAATCTGAGAATATTCAAACGAAATTAAATCAAAGCAAGTGGGCTAAGATGAGCATCAGAATAAAGGATGAAACAGAATAAAAGAAAATGGTAGAGGCAAAGGATAAGGAGTAAGGAAAAGAATAAGGATAATTCTGAGCAGTAAAGCAAGGGACTGAGTTTACAAAGTTCAATATTCTGAACCTATGCAAATTGTCTCTTAATTCAATGATTTTTTTGTTTTATTATTAGGTAGTTTTATAAGCTTTTCATTGACTCTAAGAAATGTAAAGATTTTATAGCATAATTTATATTTATTTATTGAAAACCATAAACTAACTTACAAACAAGAATATACTGCTGCGTATTATTATTTTTTTAACTTATATCATAGAAATGTATTTATAAAAGCCCGCCTCCCAAAAAAAATTTAAAATATTAAACATGGCTACATATCTACATATATTAAATTTTATTCAATAAATGCTTTAAAAAAATATATATTTACTACACTTAAGGCTACTTTCTTAAACTTACTGTGGCTCAGTTTTCATATTTTCCCATAAATTTGAGATTTGTTTCTTTGGAATATCAACAATCATATTATGGATAGATTCCATATGACAAGAATAAAGATTTTGTTTTCCAAAGCTTATATTGCATTTATCGCATTGATAATGGTCTTTTCTGGAATGTGTTGAAATCTGTAAAAAGTATTCATTTTCATTTTAAATTTTTAAGAACACATTAGTTTTTTAATTTAAAAATCCAAAAGAAAAAATATTGTAGGTGAAAGAAGGGAATCTGGGGACTTACCTTATGACATACTAAATTTGATTTCTGATTAAATCCTTTGTTGCATATTTCACATTTATAAGGTCTCTCATTGGTATGAGTATACATATGATTCCTCAAATTACCTAAAAAAAGATAAATATTTAATGATATTTAAAAAAATAACTTTAATATTCACTAAATTCGATTTTTGGACAAAACAATTATTTCATATCAGTAAAATATGACTAGAAAATATTTTTTTTTAAATTAAGAAAATAAAGTTGTTTTATTTTATTACAAATAAATGACAACAGATGTGTTTATCTTCTACAATATCTCATCAAGGCTCAAGATCATCAGTCCTCACTGTACATTAAACAATGAAGTGTTTAGTGTCAAGTTGATTAACACGGCATTATAAAAAAACAAAAATTAATAGGAAAACTTTAATGTGTAATGGAAATCAGCCAGAAATGGATATGATTTCCCATTAATAGTAATTATCACTTGAGTTAAGGTCTTGCTGTTTCCAAGAAGTTATGATTAATAAACTTGGGTTTATAAGAAAAAGAAAAAAAAAAAATTTGTAAAATGTTTTCATTTCACTATTTTACAAAAAATTAAAACTAAATATTTTCAGTAGCTTTATAATTTCTAATACTATTTATAATTTTCAATATTAAATGATTTATTGTTTGGTCTTTCATAGATCCACTAATCCTATCCCATTAATTCTCAAGAGTGCTATTAATCAATGCCTATTTGGATACTTTTAATATTGTAAAATATGTGTCATATGTAAGGATGAATTAATAGCTGTCAATAGAATGTAGTGATATTAGGGCCCTTGAAATTTCTTTAATCCAAACATTTGAAATTAAAAATGGAAAGATAGAGTGAAGAAGTGTTTTAAGTACTTTTTATAGTTGTGGAATAAAGTCTTTACAGTGAAGAGGAGTTAATCAACTGATTAACTATATAAAACGTAGGCACAAATAAAAAATAGTTTTCACTTATTTGTGTGTATATTTTGAATGCATCCCCCCCCCCCCAACAATTTCCATCCTCTATTAGTTCCTCCAGTCAACTATTTCCTCTCTAACATGATTAACTATATATTGTAACTCCTATATTGTGCTACGGTGATAGGTGAAACCTAACTTATGAAATATGAATCTTCGTAAATTGGAGCAATCCAAGCAGTTTTCCTTCAATGTTCCATGTACAGTTAGGCTAAATGATTTTGAGGCGATTCACAATGTTCCATGTACAGTTAGGCTAAATGATTTTGAGGCGATTCACAATGTGCAGGTAGATTGGTGGAGCATAAGTGAAGTAACACCAAATCAATTCAGATTTTTTTTTTCTAAACCTCTTTGGAATTGAGCACTATTCCTTAAGCAACTGAGGAAAAGTTAGGGGGGGTGGGAACAGGAGGAGGTAATGTGAGGGTTGCTATAGATATTAAAATTAAACTAAAACCAAAAAAGTAGATAAATTGTTTTTTTTTTTATTTTAAATCCACTGAAATCAATAGGTTACCTTTCTGATGAAAACCTTTCCCACAAAATGGACAAACATGTTTCTTTTCATCATAATGTATTTTTTTGTGGGAAATCAAAGTAGAAATCCTGTTAAATGATTTTTGGCAAAAATCGCATGAAAATGGTCTCATATTCCAGTGAGTAGCTTTGTGCTGAGCCAATGTACTTAGCTGAAATAGTTATAATTTGTCAGATAAATTTACAAAATATATATTTACACACATATTTATAGAGAGAAATATTCAATTTAGCTCAGAGTGATGGAACCAAATATTAACCTGTCTGAATGCTTTAGGGCAAATATCACATTGATAATTTCGTACATCAGTATGAGTTGGTATATGTCGTACTAAAGTATATTGAAACCTGAACTCTTTTCCACCTGAAATTTATAACAATATAACAGAATATATTGAATTTTTCACAATAATAATTAACACAATTATAATAAATTAAAATGCCTTATAAAAACATAATAGGAAACAATAATAATTAAATATTACTATGTACTATCGTTATAACAAATTACTTACAAAGACCACATTCCCAAATTTTAACTTCTCTTCCATCTTTATTTAACGTTTTAACATAATGTCGTTTAGCTCTTATGTCATCTTTATCCACTTTAACAGTAGCTGAAGAATTTCTATCAGACTTTGGAACCCATAATCCTTTTCCCTACAAAAAAAAAATAATAAAAAATTACAAAATGCAACATCGCCTCCAAAAAATTAAAAAAGGATTAGGGTTAACGCAAAACTTCTTCAACAAAAAATTAATATCAAGAGGGGTGAATTTCAACACTACAATACTGTCATTAAACCAACAATCATCTACGCAAGTGAAACACTAACCCTCAACAGGAAACAACTTGAAAATATCAAAAAAGAAGAGAGAAAGATCATCAGGAAAATTTTAGGAGGAAGATAAACCCAAGACAGTTTTAGGCTACAAACAATTAAAACAACAGAAAAGTTTGCAAACATCGAAATTGATATCAGGAAAAGGCGAATGAAATTCTATGGTCATCTCAACCGACTACCAGAACATCGATTGACGAAAAGAATAATAGATTATATAACTTTACTTAAGAATTCCACACCCTGTCTCGATGAAATTCAAAAGGACCTCAAAAATGCAAACTTAAGACCAGCCAACATTTTAGAAAGAGACAACTTGAGACACTAAGTAGACAAATGGGAAGTTGTATCAGAGCAACCTAAACAAAAACAGTACAGACGGAAGTGGTCGGAAGAGCGTAACCAAGCCTTTTCGGAAAGAACAAGAAGAACCCAAAGAAAAGTTGCTCAAGTTACTTCCTTAACGTCTTCCATTTCTGGGGAGAATTCGCCAATAATAATAATTACCAAATAAAGTAAGTTAACTCCTTTCTTGATTCTTAATGATTGGCGAATCTCTAAGATATCTGAAAATAATATAACATAGTGGCCCCTTTACAAAACAGCCAACTTGTAGAAAGTCACTGATATATATCTTCATCTGAATAATCCTGATGCATACATATTTCCAGTGGTAATTTCAAATAAAATATTGTATCCCCACCTATAGTTCTTGATTTTTGGAGGGAGATTGCTAAAGCAAACCAACCTAATCACAATGATATGCCTCTTAGATTTCTAATTACAAATATATCGTGTTCTTGATATTAGAAATTAACAATTATTTTTATTATTTCCAAAATAAAAATAAAAATAGTATCAAAACCTCATACTTTGTATACTGGATTACCAGAGACTCCAATAATTGTGGATATATAATTAACTTCCCCAGTCTGTAAGAAAAGTGTTGCAAATTAGTGTCATAAGTAATTATATCTATAATTATTAAACCTTTATAGTAATAAAAAATTACTTGAGGCATCTCAATGTAAGATCGAGACAGATATTGAATCCTGTTATAATCCTGATCACTTATTGAAATTTCGCCCATTTCACCAGACAGTGGATCGCTGCAAAATACAAATAAAATTATTTTTATCATAGGTGCAGACACTATTTGTATAACATTAGAGCCTATAATTCAATAGACTACCGAAAATTTTATATTTTAATTGGATATAAATGATTTAAACTTAAATCAAAATAATGCCACAAAATAAATAAGTTTCTTGTTTGTATTTCCTTATTGTCCTTACCCTTAACTAAACATTTTCAATATACATATCTATAATAGAATACACCACCATATACAAAACTTTATATGTGAGTTGTGTAATTAAACATTCATCACAAAACGTAATTAAACAATTGTGAAGGATAGGTGATCAAATGGTGGTCAAGTTTAATCTATTTTACAATGTTTTAAGTAGTTGGTAATACTGTTGGTAATCCCTCCAGGTGACTAAAGTTCCAATAGATTGATATTCTATCCAAGGAACATTTTTCTTCATACTCATAAAAATCGAGTGGAAAAGAGGACTGACATTTCAGTGATGACTAAAATGATAGAGTGATCCATTACAACCTGCTTGAAAATGGAACAGACAAAACTCCCTAAACCGAAAACGGATATGATGAAGATGATTAATTCAAATTCTAGTCCCAGGACAAAGTTAAGGTTTTCATAACCTAAACTAAAACTAATTTATAACAAATTTAACTAATGTCACTTTTATGTTAGATTCTATAACGCTTTTCACAAGCTGCAGTCTCAACTAATAGTACCTAATCATGAAAAAAAAAATTGCTTTATATTACCTGTCAGGGGATGACCCTAATCCGCTATCCATACTGTCTAAATTATATTCATTCATGGCTCTAAGTTTATCTCCAAGTATTGAAAACTAAATAATAGGAGATTAAACTTTAAATCTGAAAAACCAATTTTTAGTTTGTTTGGATCTAAGATTTAAACTATATATTTAAATTTTAAACTACTTTTAAGTTACAAAAAACTTCAGTGGTTTCTTCTGGTTTAGACCGTGTAGACCTACACGGTCTAAACCAGAAGAAACCACTGAAGTTTTTTGTATAAATAGTGGTCGTGGAAACTTGAAAGAGTACTTTTAAGTTGTTATTAATATTTTAAATAAAAACTGGATATGTTTTATTTTATTAATTAATAAAATTAATTAATGGTGGAGTAATTTACATTATTTATAACTGACAATACATTTTTAAAATGTAGCTTCCATTTTGATTTCATTCATTCAATTTTGCTTATAATATTTAAAATTACAATACATAACTTCATCTAATCAAACATAAGAGATATTTATCTTTATAATTTTAGCTTAATATAATTTATTAATAAAATTATTCACAAATAAAGAATCTTTGACATTTTCATTAATTAATTAAATATTCTTTTGTTGTGTTTTTCTAATTTCTGCTAAATTTCAATCAATTTTATTTTAGAAATAAATACTTAATTTTCAGCATTAATCAATCTCAGATTATAGCTTAATATACTTTTACCCCAGACTCCATTTGAAAAAATAATTCATAAACTAACACTAGAATGAGTGAGTAAAGAAATAAGAACTAAAGATTTTATTTTGCTTATGTTCAATAAACATTTGTTTACTCTTTTGTAGTCAATATATCCAATGATTTTAATTTATATACACAAGATATTTGTTATATCATAGGAAATAATGATTCAGAAAATGGCTCCTGTTTAAGTCGAGAAACTCATTTATTTTCATTTATGAAAAATAAAGTGCAATATAGATATAACCATTTTTTATGTTGTGGAATGGGTCAATTCATTAAAACGAGCAATACTTTGGAAGGCATACTGAGTACAACAAACCAAATTTTTAGAAGAAACAATGTTAACAAAAATTTTCAAAAAGCGTATCTAACTCTTAAAAATTATTGTTGAATAAAATCAGTACAAAACTCATTTCCAAGAAAAATGGACACTATAATAGAATCAACCACATGTAATCGTTGAAAAATGCTCATTTAATATTTTTTATTAATTACAAATATTTTTTTATTTGTTCATTCAAAGGATAAGAATATGTTTGGGGTGTGACATTAGATACATCTGAATTTATATGGACAATTTATAAAAATAACCATTTTAATATTCTAAATATTTTAATTAAATTTATTACTTAAATAAAATAGTTACACAAAACATATATATTAAATTATATATAAAGCATTTAAGATGTTTGTTTACTTCCAATTAAAAACAAAACATAAACATTTAAAAGTTCAGATGAAGTTAAATAATAATGAGAATTAAAGATAGTCTATTGTTATGTATAAATGAACTTTTAAACTGACATGTTTCGCTCACTTGTTTTTTAACAAATGGTATTCTTTATACCTGTTTTTCCATATTCTTTCAACAAACAAAAAAGTACATCATCAATTTTATTGCAGAGTAAGAAGGGATATCATTGGTAAATAAATAAGCATCTATGAGCAAGAGCAAATCACTATGTAAGGTAAGATTAATTTTTGACCACTTTTACAATCTTAATTGTAAATGTATATTATAAAAGTAAAAACATTCAAATCATTGTTTAATAATATATCTTTAAATTGAGTTTAGGTTATTAGAAAGGAATTTTTGTTTACAAGTTAAATAGTGATTCAATTTAATTTTTTTTATGATATGCTTAATATAATAATTATGAGGTGAATTAAAAATCTACAGATATAATGGAAATGACATTATTTGATATTATGTGAAATGTATTGAGCCTCACTTCAGTTATCAAATAATAATAATGAAATGTTCAATGATTTGAGGTTGCCATGGCAACAGGGTATAGGTTAATTTTTTTTGTAAATAATTTTTAAATTATTTTTATTAATTAAAAAAATCTTTAAAAACTCTACATAATAGATAAATAAAAAAGTAGATGATCAAATATAGTCACACAGATATTGTAATTTAAAAAGTTATAGGTTTAGTTCTAACAAATATAGAATAGAGACAAATTAAGGGGAACATGGTATAGAGAATTTTATAAATGCATTTCTTAAAAAGGGAGAAGAAAAAAAAAACATGTTAATTTAATATATATATGTGTGTGTTTATAAATACACACACATACATAAATATATATATGTATATGTACAAATACACAATTTTATTTAATTATATCAATTTTCTTCCAATAATGCAGCAGGTTGTGATATTTTTTTTTAATATAATCTTATTTTGTGACTTTCTCCTTTCAATCTGATATTAATGAATTCATTCTTTCCCCAAAGACCCATACTTACAAGCTACAGAAAAAATATTTCTTAATTGATATGAAAAAAAAACATTGGTTTACCATGAAGTTTCTTCCTTAATTATAACAACTTCTATATATAAACATTAAATTAGCTTTGTTCCTAATTAAAAAAGGCTGATGGTATTTTTAAAATGATTAAAATTTCACACTCAAGTCTGATGGTCTCTAGAACCTGTACAAATCAGAAGTATGGATGACTATTTAAAAACATATGTTTTATTAGAACTGGTGTAATTAATATTCTGCATGAAAGTGGGCAGGAAGAATATATAATGTTTGTTGTGTAGATCTGCAAATAAAAGTCTATTTTAATTCACATTTAAAGTTATTTGTTGAAATAATCAAACATATAAATTTTTACCCATAGAAAAATCAATTGTATGTATAATTAAAATTTAAAAATAAAGTCTAAAGGGAAATCATTCGTTAAAGTGAATTCATGGATAAATTTAAATAAAAGATATATATATATATATATATATATATATATATATATATATATATATATATATATGTATACATTTATATTATATTGGCATGATCGAATTATCTAACTGTTGATATCAGAAAGTGCATCAGTTATTTTATTAAACTATACATAAATTATTCAATTAAATATAAAGGTTTTGCTGGTTATGAAATAAGTAGCAAGTATCAATTCAATAATCCTTTAAATAAATAATTAATTAAAATAATGGTATGTTTTCCTACCTTGAAATCACTCCAAAGATAATTTTCTTTGAAGACAATGCTTTCTGGATATATATATTGTAATCATCTGATAAATATTAAGATAATATGAAGATATTATTATGTATTCACTAGCATACAAAAACTTATGGCCAAGCTATTGAATACATAAACATGATATATTTTTGTTAAAAATGAATCATTAAAGTTTTGAATATTTTTATTTTGAAGAGAAAACATTTGCCCCAGCCGGGATTCGAATTAAAGTTTTAGATGATACTTCTACCATTGCGCTGTAGTAAATATAAAAATAATAATTTAAAATGCTGAATATTGATCAGAAAACTATAATATATTGGAAACTTCACATTAATATGGTAAATGATTTAGATTAATTAAAAAAGTTAATATAATATACACTTTATTTCAAATTTTAATTAACAACTTCTCCCTCTCTTGACATAACAGTTAATGAATGTTCCACAGAATATAACATGAGCAAATTATACATATGAAGATTAGAAAGTCCAAGATTATATGCAAAAGTTTCTAGATTATTCAGGAAAGTATTTCTATAACCTATAGAAACGACTTTATGGACTCTTTCAATTTTTGCTGTTACTACTTACCTATTTACACATTTACATACATTTATGTAAAGAAAATAGTTCTTCCTCAGATAAAGGAGTTTTGTTAATATAAAATTGGCCACACATTTTGTGTCTCATGTCTCTCATATTTCATATCTCATGGAAACAAAATGTGTGGCCAATTTTATATTAACAAAACTCTTTTATCTGAGGAAGAACTGTCTTCTTTAGATATTCCTATGACATTAAATCCATGAATGGATTCGATGGATGAATCATCAGTTGGTGCCCAATTAAAGAAACTAACAAAACAAGTTGAAAGCCTTAGGGTCCAAACAGGATGTAGAGGTGGTTCCAGCAAAGACTGGTGTTGTGGCATCTGCCACAGGAAGACTCACTGAAACTTCTACAAACAATACCAGATAACAAATAGGACCAAAACCAAAATTGGACAAACTCAACCTGCATACTCAGGTGAGGTCATGTTCTTTGGTCCTTTCCTCAATGTGATAGAGGAGGCATAAGAGGAAAAAAACCTTGCAAGCAGTGCTGAAAGGTCCGTGACAACAGAGCCTAGCCATCGGCTTGTTGACTAGACTGCCAGGTCCCATCTATTAAGATAAAAATATTATAGTTAAGTAAACCATACTTAAGTCATAATATAGAAAAAGTTGGTACCTGTTGCCAAGAAGCCTAGGCACAAAAGTTACACCAAGGCAGCCAGAGAAAAACTGAATGAAGTAGTTCCAAGTGGCTACCAGGAGGTTAAGTTGTCAATGAAAAAAAGTTAGAACCTCAAGGAGCTCATTATTGTAAGACTAGGCGACCTTGATGATGAAGAATAGCAGACTCTATTCAATGGTGCAAGCCACAGAATGAGAGGATCCATTGGCTAACCAAAATCATCCCAAGCATAATGATCATGGTGTGATTTTTCTTAGCAAAAGAACCTTTGTAAATTCACCTCTTCTTAGATTGCAGCAATGTCGATCTTATAAGAGACCAGTTGTGTTAGGAGCTTATGTAAAGCTCCCTGTCTGTTTAAAGATAAATTATTCCATATGGTGACTTTCTCGACAGTGGTTCCCACCAATTACAAAATGGCAATTGGTGACAATTGCTTTTTGTAAGATTTTCAAGGCACTGTTCACACGAATTCATTCCTTCACCTCAAGATATTAATGGCAACTTCTAGATTCACATTCTCAGATGACTCAAAACTGATTTTATCCTGATAGGCCAGCGGCTAGGTACCAAAAAAGGGCTTTAGGTCTTAATAAATCTAAGAGGGCTGCATTTATGATATGTTGTAAGGGCATGTCTGACCAATAGAAATCCAAGTTTTATACCGAAAAAACGGATGGGAAAACTTTTGGTGGCCGAAAAACCTCGAAATTTTCGGAGTCATTTCAGTTTTTGGCCTATATCTAACCGTTTTTAATATAGCTTAAATTTTCTACAATTTGAGCCCAACCGCAGCCCTGTAGGTTTAATAGATTCTGAGTTACGCTCCTTTGAAAATTGGATTTTTTTTTCCAAAAAATCCAAATTTTATGTTTTGGCCGACTTTCGTGAGGAACACCGGCCGAAGAAGTGATCCTACGATGAAAGTCATAGGGAATGAAGCTGTAGTAAATTTAATTAGCTTTAATTTAAGCTCAGACCGATGCCTGTAGGTCTAATAGATTCTTAATTACGCCTTCTTGGTTATTTTAGATTTGGTTTTTTTTCCAAATAGTCCAAATATAGGCCAGCAGCCAGGTGTTTGAGAGGCGCAAAAAATCGAAAAGAGTTGTATTTTTGATATGTTGTAAGGGCATGTCTGAGTAGTGTAAATCCAAGTTTACAACAGAAAAACCGGATGGGAAAACTTTTGGTGCCCGAAAAACCTCGGGGAGACTGGTTGGCTCCCCCCTGCATAGTAGTGCCTACTAGTACTACCATCATTTTTTGTATAGGTAATTTACAAGTAAATGTTTATACTTTACAATTAACAAGCTGTTTTAGATCGATTCGTGGCGTACAAGGTCATTTTCTTAAACACCCGCTTTCCCTGATTTTTCTTTTTTTTTAGTTAACAAGAGAAGTATAACACCTACAGGCCTCGTTATGTGCTTAAATTAAAGCTAATTGAATTTACTACAACTACATTCACTCCATCGGCCGGTGTTCCTCATGAAAGTCGGCTAAAACTTAAAATTTGGACTTTTTTGAAAAAGTGGCCAACTTTCAAAGGAGCGTAACTCAGAATCTATTAGACCTACAGAGCAGCGGTTGGGTTCAAATTGAAGAAAATTTAAGCTATATTAAAAACGGTTAGTAATGTTTTTATCAAAAACGCACCAATTAGGAGATATAGGCTAAAAACTGAAATAACTCCGAACAACGGGCGTAATTCAGAATCTATTCGACCTACAGGCATCGGTCTGAGCTTAAATTAAAGCTAATTAAATGTACTACAGCTTCATTCCCCTTGACTTTCATCGTAGGACCACTCCTTCGGCCGGTGTTCCTCACGAAAGTCGGCCAAAACGTAAAATTTGGATTTTGTTGAAAAAATTACCTATGTTCAAAGGGACGTAACTCGGAGTCTATTAGAGCTTCAGTTGGACTCAAATCATAGCAAATGTAATCTACATTAAAAATGGTTACCCATGTTTTTTTAATTAAAAACGCACTGATTTGGAAATATAGGCAAAAACTGAAATAACTCCGAAAATTTCAAGGTTTTTGGCCACCAAAAGTTTTCTCATTCTTTTTTTCGGTAGCAAACTTGGATTTCCAATAGTCAGATAAGCCCTTACAACATATAAAAAATGCAGCTCTCTTCAATTTATTGGGACCTTCTAACACCTGGGCACTGGCCAGGTATTGAGAGGATCATGACCATGTCTCTGCACATGCAGTGCCAGTTTTAGGCCTCAAATTTGATTACTTTAACAGAAAATGGAATGTTGGGCATGAAATTTTTACATAGATATTTTAACATGGAAGCCATCAAAACATAGATGGGACTATGTCTCAGGGAACAACATTCAATTAGCTGTTTACATTTAAGTAAAATTAATTTTTTGTATAAATATTTGGATAACATTCAAACATATTTCTAGAAATTATCAGTAAAATTATAAATAATAGTTTTTATATTTCCATAATTTTCAATTCAAACACATTATTGTTTTATTAATGATTTCCGTTATCACCGTTTATTATTCTGACAATGCTGTATAAAGGTTGTTCTATAAGGAATTTTAAAACTTTATTATGTGCATATTTATTTAGATAATAGCTTATGAGTCCACTAATATTTTTTGGTCCATTAAAAAAAATTGGTTGTAAAAGAATTAACAACAAAAACACAAGATTTAAGAAGCAAATTTTAATGTATTTTTACTTAATTTTATTTGTGTATATATAGTACATATTTATTGACAAAAGAAATTTAACATAATGCAGTCTTAGCCACTAACCTTCATTGCTTAGCTTTATAATAAGTTAGAGAGGTCTAAAGGAATGCAGTCTATTTATTCGGCAGGAAGTTCATCAGCATTTTCATTTGTTATTAACAAAACTTAAATGTGCTATAGGGTAACTATATAACCCAGATTGGGTATCGACACATCTATACAATGCTAAGCATACTAAAGACTTTTATTATTAAATAAATTACAACAGTGTTGAAGTAAAAGTAAAATGTACACACAATCTTATTTTATACTGCTGTTTTAATTGACAACTTGTTATTAAACTATTTCTAAATTATAATCATAATATCACTATAATCATAATATCATAATATCTAAAGTATATTCCTTAGCTCTCACAAGTTGGAATTGGGATGAGATAAATGTATCTACATAAATAATCAGAAATACAAATAACTATCTCAGATAAGATAGTTATACTGGTAACAGAAGATATCTATCTACCTTAAAGATAGTTGAATAAAATTTGTTGATCAACAAATTTTATTCTTTAAAAGGATCACACCTTTTTAATAATCTGGTATAAGTCCATCTACATTACTATCCAGAATGTTTTGCAATTAAGGAATGCCTATACAACTGGTAAATTTGTTAAAAGAAAAATACAAACATCCTTTTATATAGTTTTCAACTATATAAAAATAAATGTTTTATGTAGAAAAAAAAATAGAAAGCAGAATAGTTAATATCTCATGAAGTAAAAAGTAAAACTTAAGTTAAATCATAAGATCGTTTTTTGGAAAGCATTTTGGATATTTTAAGGAATTTGTCTAGTAATTAATTTTTTTCTCAAAAAATTGCTTGCACTATTATGTATATTTGATTAAAAAAATTAGCCACTAGAGGCGAAGGTAACTACTAAATTTATATTTTCGAATTACAATCGTAAGTAGAGAACAGCCTAAATATTGTGTAACTTATTAGTCATTCTACCTCCACATCTTATTGCCTAGCATAAAATATGTCTATCGGAAAACAAACGGATAATGTGTAAGGTGATTTCAAAACGATATGTACAGAAATAGAAGTAACTTCTGTCACTACAATGGATTATTGCTCTCTGTAATTTATTTAATGATATTTTAATAAAACAATTAGTGAGCTGATTCATTGATGGTTACTGTAAATAAATAATATTTAATTAATTAGTAAAGTAATAATGTTTTACTAGAAACTTTATGAAAAAACTTCATTACTTTTGTTAAAAATAAAAATAAATAAAAAACGCCAACCAATCAGGCCACTGAATTTCAATAGCAGTAAGAGGATTGTTTCACATTCTTATCACAGAAATTTAAAATATACATGCATGGATATATAAAACAAACTTATATATCCAAGTAAGACTATATCAGTACAACTACTCATCGGACAAATCTTAAATAAGATTTTTTTAACAACCTAGTGGGGTGGGAATAGAGCTTTTACAATTGGTTTGTACAATAACCAAGTTCCCCAGAGAAGAAGAGCGAAAAAGTAAGTATTACAATATATTGGCCACCACCTATTGAACGAACGAAGCGCTAATGGTGCGATGCAAGGGCCCATAACTACTACAGTATAAAACTTCAAAACGATCCACTTGATCTGCTTAGCGACGGGCAACTCTAGCCACTCTAAGAAAACTTTGTTTCTCTTTAAAATTATTTCCACCTAAAAAATAAATTTTAAGATTAATAGCAACAAAATTTAAATTAAATTTAAATCATAATATAGAAGAAAAATCTAAAAATAATGTAATTGTTAAGATGTAAATATAGATGTAGGATTCCAGACACTAACTCTAGATCAAATCAAATGATAAAAACCTAACAGATGTTATGCAACCTCCCTTTTCCTTCAGTAAATAAGTAGATGCGAGGTGCTAGGAGCGAGGAGCTATTTCTACTTGATATACTTCTACACATTATCATCAATGTTAAATTTTGTCTTTATGAATATATGTTTTTTTATATTTGTTCTGTGGGTTGTCGCTTCGAGTTGAAGTACAACAAGTTTTCACTGTTTAATCATTTTCTTTTTAATATTTTCCAAAAATACAAGTTATCCTGAGGTTAAGTATGGAAAAGAAAAATGTAATTATGGGTAATGAGTGGTGATCATTTCATCAAGAAAATAAAAGTTTCAACTAACATTGAAGTATAGATCACAAATGTTTATTGAAACATTCATTTCTAGATGAAATGATTACTGAAATATAGACATTTCCCATAATTAAATTCTCTCTTCCTTACTAAAGCTCATGATAACTAGTATTTTTGAAAAATATTAAAAGGGAAACAAATAAAAAGTTAAAATTTGTTGCGACTTAACACGAAGCAACAACCTGCAGAATAATTACCGTTTTTATTTTTTTTTATTTTGTTAATTGACAACTTTTATTGATATAATTTGTCTCCCTTTACTTTCTTTTAAAAACTAATCTCTGCCAATTGATGTTACTAGCTTATATATGTCTGTAGATTTTTTAAAAACTAGTTTAACTTTCTAAAATCATTAAATATTGTGGTACAAATTAAATTGTTAAACTTTCCTTTATCTTGCTACCCAATAATATTCCTTAATACGCTACTAAATATTCCTTTGGAATATTTACACCACAAGCTAAAAAATAAAAAAATACTTTTTGGCCTATCCTATAATTATGGTTGATGGAAACTGACATGAGTGAAGATTAACCAAAAATTTACTTATTTAGTTAAGGATCCTAAAAACTTACAGACTTAAGACAAAATTACTGCTAAACCTTGAATATCTATTTTTAAATAAATTACTTTACTGATAATTTGTTAGCATTCCCTTAATAAACATCTTAAATTAATTTAAATTACGATTATGATATTGAACATAAAATTAAAATAATTTAGTCTATTTCATTCACTGCTTACACTCTATTTGTTAGAAACAACTTACATCTTTTTCCAAAGCAACTCCCAAGAATTCCATAAAAAATGTTAAATAATAACCAGAATGGAAACCATGCCAAAGAGCTAAGAAAACTAAAACACCTATTTGAGAATAATATTTATTTCCCAAGAACCTCAATCTCTTATAGATGTAACTGAAAAAAGAAAAGAAAAAAAAAATTATTGATCATGAAATACATTAATTGACATAAATACAATCAATTTTCCTTCAATATAAATATATTCTATTAATTAATTTGTTTTTCTACACAAATTACAAAATATATTTGAAAAATCTACTCACTGCAACATCCATTGATTTGTGTTTACATTAAAAGATGCAATGTAGTCATATGTGAAATTCTGTGCACATTCAAAACGGACTACATTTGCATTTGAACAAGCATCCCATTTAGGGTTCCCATCTTTATCAGCCCCATTGTATGTCAAACCTATAACAAAGAAAATTCCTCAAGAGCTTTTATTTTTTTTTTAAAGTTATAATGAGGCTATTTCCATATATGTAAAGAGATATAAATTATGTGGAAGATAAGAATAATTTTCTTGTTGTATTTGTCTTATAAATAAAATATTAAGATCATTATTTGTACTTTTTTTTAGTCATTGGTTGATGTTAAGTTTTGTTCTTTTAAATTAACTTTACCTTTGAGAAAAAAAAAGAGCAGATACTCATTTACCATGATAACATTTTTTTCAGTGACAAATAAACTTTTCCAAAAATAAGGTTTACTAAAAAGAACAAAATATTACTTCAACTAATAATCATAAAAAAACAAACTTATATCCCCCCAAAACAACGAAGTTCAGAAAATTAAATATATAAATAATGAGATATTAACCAATGAGGGTACAAGATCCTTCACTTAGCAACCATATAGCAATATATTTGATCAAAGTAATGTGTCCCCAAATTCCAAGTACGCATATCCTTCTGAAAAATGATATTTCCTGAAAAATAAAGATATGAGTAAATTATTTTTATATTAAACTCCTAGTAATTTCAATGAGCCACATGAAAATTTTATAATTCATTGATGATATGATCAAAATTTGTCAAGAATTAATGCCTAGGAATATAGAATGTCTAGGAATATATATTAAAGGGTTTATTATGTTTAGTAATACAGATATAGGATAAATACTAGAGAAGGTGGATGTTATCAAAGGGTATCCTTATTGTTAGAACATTGTAACTAAAAATATAAGGGAACGACTTAAGGGAGAATCATGTAGGCGGAGCAAAGGCAAGGAGATTATACTGAACAAGAAGAAGACCCTTCTCCCTTCAATTACCTCAGGGAGCTACATCCTCAAATTTGCAAACTTAAATTTTTAAAAACATTTTGATTTGCTTTACATTCTTACAATTGTATATAATATTTCATACGATGGTTATTACTTCAAAAGTAAGTTAGGCGCATGGTTAAGGTTCTCCTTGAAGTTGTTTACTTATGCCTACTATTAATTTATTTATCTCAATGCAACCGCCCAAATTCATTAAAAACATGTTCTAATTATTGAATGAGAGGATACAATACTTTCAAATTACACTAATCACTTGACATTCATGAGGATTATGTTTCAGAAAAGTGGATTATATTCCATTTTTATTATTCCACCTTTAATGTAAAATAAAATACAATATGGTGATCACTAAAAATGTTTATATATAATATAGATTAATTTATTATAAATTAATATCAACTCATAGGAACTTACCACAAACTGAGGCCCAAGTATGTATGAGTCTGGATAGTAGTTAGAACCAACACAAAATATGACTATGTATAGAAGTCCAACTGCGAGAGTTTTCAAACCTGGCCAAATACATTCTGGAAGCTGGCTCTGAGGCTGTAAGAATGAAACAAAATATTATACAAAGAAATGTTTTTAATATTAATAAGTAGGATAGTTAAAAATAAATAAATTAAGGTAAACTTAAATAACTAAATTAAGATCTCAAGCAGAAGGGAGTCAAAATACAGTAAATTAAAAAAAAATTAGCACTAAACTTGATAGTTTTAATGATAATTATCATAAAACATTCATAACACTTAATTATATAGTGAAACTCTACACTATCTATACAACAGATGCCAACTGGCCCGATATCAGAGGAGCTGAGTAGGGAAAATAAAAAATTAATAAGATTATGCATGTATCAATATTAGTTTGTCAATTTAAATAAATGAAGTTTATGATTCGATTCAGAGCTTTATTGATGCATTAATGCTTGGACATCTCATATACTCACCCCTATGTGAAATAACTGTTATTAATAGGGTAGAGAGTCAACTATCCAAACTGATGTAGTTGGATCTAAATTGTAAAATCAAAAGTTTGTATAATTGAAACTCACTTCAATCATTGAAAAAAAATCAATCACCACATTTTTATAACAAAAATTTTTATATTATATTACAGAAAGAAGCTAAAAAAAAAATGTCAATAAAATGTACAAAGGTAGCAAGATTTTTTTATTATGGACAATCCTGACTTTCTCTTCACGGCAGGCAAATCTCTAATTTTTTTAAATATAGAAGTAAATATTTATTAATAGCCCTAGAAAATTAAATTTTAGAGAAAATACTCTTCGAAGTTATTTTCCAAGAATGGAAAAGCTGACACTTCCTTGAATCTTTTCCACAAAGCCAGTTGGAATAATTGAAGCTCTACTGTACTTCATTTTCTTAAAAGTATCTATTGAATTGGAGTGATTATGACAAACAATTAAATACTCATTAATTCCTTAATTTAATATAAAATATACAAATCATAAATATGGTTATTAACTTACATTATGTTTCAACTTTCCAGAAACAAAATCTTGATATCTTTTCATAGGAAATTGTGGTCCGACGAGAAAACTAGTTGGAAAATAAGCATAAGCTGCCATTTCAAGTAATGAAGGCACTTCCAGTAAAGCTACTTTTTTGCTATCTTTGGAAAGTTCTTTCTAAAAACAAAATAAATAGATGAATAACATATTTATAAATAGCTTGTTGGGGCGACAATATAATTGAGACAATGAAATAATTGTCAGATGGGTGGATAGATAGCTCCTCCCATCTCGACTCCTCTCAAAATCATCCTTATTTGAAAATGGTTACCTAACGACATTACAAGCCCAAGTCAATCAATTTTCAGATAAGGCATTTTAGCTAAACAATGATGATATGTAGTTGAGATACTCATAAGCTAATCAACTAAATTAGGGTAGTAAAGAACACTTCCTCTAGCTGTTCTTGACCAAATAATAATTTTAATTATTTTTGTTAACTAAGTTAAAAAAGTTTTATCTGATCATGAATGAACATATTTTTATGTTAATGGGTAAATCCAAAAACATTTTAAAAAATTGTTTTCATGCGCTGAAGCTGTCGAATGAAAATTTAACTAAACAAGGAACAAACTGCTCATAAGTTACTTTAAAATTTCATAAATAATATTCGAAGGAATCTGTACAAGAAAGAAACTGAGTTGTTTTTTTTTGTTTGCTTGTTTATTTAATGTCACTTCAGGGTACTTTCGCTAATTGGACGATGCTACAGTGAGAGCTCTAAATTTTGCCTATCTAGGTTTAATTATGATAGGGATTTTCAACGACCACCTGACATCGAACAAGCTCGAGACCCCCGTTTAACATCCTTTCCGAAGGACGGCATAACCAAGGATTTTTTACTCCCTTTAAGCATCCTTTGGGATTTATATTATATGTATCTTCTTCTTCATCAGCGCTACAACTCAATGCTGAGCCCTGGCCTCCTCAATTAGTTTCGCCTATTGGTCCCTCTCTCTCTTGCAACAGTTAGCCAGTCCAAGAAGAGCTCTACCATATGCCCCGTTTTCCTTCCTTGATGCATCAGCATAATTTTGCTGGTAGGGTTACTCTCGTCCAACCTGGCCACATGACCCACCTATTTTAGACGCTGAACCCTAATGAACCGGACTACCTCCGTATAATTATGGATGGAGGCTAGTTCTGCATTACTCCGCCTCCTCCAATCGTTACCTGAGCGTTCTGGTCCATAAATGCGGCGTAGAACTTTTCTTTCAAAGACGAGCAGCTTACTTTCATCTGTTTTAGAGAAGCTCCACGTTTCCCTCCACCCTGTGTTGTCACCAATCGAGATTTGTGGATGCAAAGTAATTATGTCAGCGAACATATACTCGGTTTTGCTCTCATTTATAGTAAGTCCCATCCTCCGTGCGGACTGTTCGAGAGCCAGAAAAGACTCATTTACGCCACAAAGTGATCTCCCGATGATATCAATGTCGTGTGGATATACCAGGATTTGTATTGACTTACTAAAGATGGTCCCACTCATCTATATTTGTGCATCTCTGACTACTTTTTCAAGTGCTACATTAAACAAGAGGCAGTCCAATGAATCTCCTTGCCTTACCCCTTTTCTTGTACAAAACTCCTCTGACACCCCAGCCTGGATTTTCACTTTACATTCCACCGTGTTCATTGTGAGTCGAACTAGGTGGATTAGTTTCTCAGGGAACTTCAGTTCATGCATCGCTGTATACAGTTGTCCCCTGTTAATACTGTCATAGGGCGCCTTAAAATAGGTGATGGGTTGGTAATAAATACTCTTTTCCTTTCTTGAAAATCATTCTGAAGGAGATCTGCTCTGTTGTAGATCTGCCCTGACGGAGGCCTCAATGGTAGTCATGGATAACTGTCTCCGTGAAAGGGAGAAGACGCTGAAACAAGACAAGCGAGAAGATCTTGTACACAGTTGGGAGGAGAGAGGTCCCTCTGTAATTATTACAATCCAGGTGATCGCCCTTCTTATGGATAGGGCAGATGATAATTTTCTGCCAGGATACAGGTAGTGATTCGTCCAGCCAAACAGAAAGGATAAGGAAATTCTTTCCTACAAGAAAGGATAAGTTCATGTACATCTATCCAAAGGCTATCGCCCCACACTTAAATAGCTTGGCTGGTATGTCATCTTGGCCTGGTGCTTTATTATTTTTTAGCTTTTTGATAGCTTCTGCAATCTCATCTTCATTAGGGAGGGGGGGGGAGTTCAAGCTCGTCATCTGCTGACCGAGTTATAATAAAGGCTCCAGTGTCTTTTTCTGATCCTTCTTCTTCATAAGGGCCATTAAAATACTGTTTCCATCTGGCCAATATTTGCCCTGATTCAGTTAAAAGGGCCGAGAATTCTCGACTCTACAAGCAGTGAGCCTTGGCTTGAAGGGCTTCCTTCCCGTGTTAACTTCCAGATAGAATTTTTTTATCTGATTATCAAATCTGAGGGTTTCTAATGACATGATTTTATCATACTCCCATTTCCACTTCTTCTTTTGATGAAGACATTTTCTCTCCCTCCTCAATAGACAGTTCTCTTCGAAAGAGGCTTGCGTACTTCTCTGGATCATTCTTTTATATGCCACATTTTTCCTTTCGGTAGGTGCCTTACATTCCTCGTCGAACCTCTGGGTTCTCTCTCCCACTCTCCGAGGATATCCCCAGTCTATTGGACTAGTTTCATATATCTCTAATTCACGAAGCTTCTCTCCAATGGCTTTGGCGAAATTAGCCTGAGTCGATAATGATCTTAGACCATCAACGTTATACTTTTTTTTCATTAGGGCCTGTCTGGTCTTAACGCTTGAGATACGGGCTCCAACATGGGGTATTACTAAAAAGTGATCGGACTATGTTGGCTCCTATAAATGAGCGAACGTTAATTAGATCTGACTTGTTCTTCGCACTTGTGAGGATATGGTCGAATTGGTTAACTGATATCACAAGTCTGCATTTATATATATGGAAAATAATTCATTTAATTTCATTAGAACCGAGTAACACATTGAATAACGAAATTGTTACTTTAATTAGCTGACAGCACACCTCTTTATGATTCCATACAGAAATAGTCTTAGCTTCTTTTATAATTTTGAAACATTCAATTAAGAATATTTTATGAATATGTATTGCGTTATAATAACTTTTAAATTGTTAAACGCTATCTCCAGACTATAAACCCACTTAGTAGTTTGTTATGCTAACCACTAGACCACAGGCCGCCCCTGATTTTTTTTTTTTTTTGTTTAGATTTATAAAATACAAATCTTTTAAGCAGACTAGACTTGTTTGTAACAACTAGTTAAAAAATATTTTAACAATCAAGACAATCTTATAAAGCCTGCCCAAAGGAAGTTTCCAGCATTCAAATAAATTAGGTGTAAGTAACAATTTTTTGCCAAAAGTTAAATTAAAAATTAAAATTAAGAATCAGAATATCTTTCAAGTCAAATATTTTTATGTTCTGGTGCTAGTGATGATCGGCAATATATACTTGTGTAGCTAAACAGTTCCCGGTGAGATGTATTATAGAATAAAGATATTTTTAGAGAATTATTTATTTTTTTATTTAAAAAATTCATTAGCCATTCATATAAACTTACTTCAGGAAAGGATCCATCGTAAATATCAAAGGCAAGACCTGAAAGCCTCAGGACTAATATACAGTGAGGCAAGGTCCATACTATGTCATATGATTCCGTTTCATTCTTAGCATAACCTAAAACATAACAAGGAGTTATAACAAAAGTACTTAAATCTATTTAATTTATATAAGAGAAAAAGTTGTTATTCGTGCTAAAGCCAAAGTGATATAACTGAAAATTTTGCTATTCTGGGCTGATGTTGAATTTAAGGGAGCGGGTTAGCTCAGTGGTAGAGGGCTGATTGGATCCCCCGGGTTAAAAACTGGCAATGACAGATAACACTGGTCAACAGTATTTTTGTTAAATGGGTAAATGTGGCTGTCTTATATGTATTTTGGAATGGTAATTCCGAATATGACCATCAAAGTTGTCCATGGGGCTCAGATTATTTGTAATTTTAAATTTTGTAAAAAAAAAAAGAGGGATTTTCATAGCTATGAACGTATCTTGATTAATATATTCTATTTATTTGCTTTAAATAAGGCTCACCACCAATGCACGATAATATTGGATGCAATAGAGATAAAAAATAAGTCATCTGAACTCTTAAAGCATGTTTAGCCAACCAGTTTCAACAGGCTCAGTCAAAACACTGGCCCCCCGGACACGGCTCCTGACATGAGTCACCTCTGGACTCCTGTCATCAGTCTACATCTGTTAGCCGGCCTAGTTAGGTGCCTCTATTAATTTAGTCCGAACAGAACCTCATAGCATCATCAATATGCCACAAAATTGTGAAAACCATCCAAACAATTTTTGTTATGTGTGTGGTGAACTAAATTTAAAGAGTCAAAGAAGAAGCATTACTCCCTAAGTAAAAAAGGCATATAGTCCTTATTTTCGATGCCAAGTTGGTGACCAAGACAAATCTTGGGCGCCTCATATATGCTGTGCCTCCTGTGTTACATTGCTTTGTGGCTGGATTAATGGGCAGTCACAACCCCTTTGCTGTTCCTATGGTGTGGAGGGAACCTCAGGACTATTCAACAGACTGTTATTTCTGCATCACAAAAATCACTGGAATAAGAAGTAAATCTAAAAAGAATGTTAAATATCCCAACCTCCCCTCAGCTATTAGTCCAGTTCCTCACAACGAAGATCTGCCAATTCCAGTGGCTCCTGAAGGTTGGAGTTTACATTCAGAAAACATTAGTGAGGAAGGTACACCCTTAAGATCAGAAACAGATGATACTGATGACCAAGATTTTCCTGCCGAGTCTTCAGAACCTCAAAGAATCAATCAGTCTGAGCTCAATGATCTAGTTCAAGATCTTAACTAATCAAAAAATCAGGCCGAGTTGTTGGCATCTTGATTAAAAGGTTGGAACCTACTTGAGAAGGGAACAAAAATATCTACATATCGCCAACAGGAACAAGAGCTCCATCACTTTTTCTCTGCAACAGATCATTTAATACTTTGCACAGATATTGATGCAGTAATGGGTAAATTAGGCTATAATCATAATCCTAAAGAATGGAGGCTGTTCACAGATTCCTCCAAACCTAGTTTAAAAGCCGTTCTCCTTCATATAGGCAATGACAAGCCCTCAATCCCCATTGCTTATGCAGCCCATATGAAAGAGACATATGACAATATGAAGATTTTACTGTCCGAGATACAATATCAGAAGCATTCTTGGAATGTGTGTGGAGACCTCAAAGTGTTAGGACTTTTGTTAGGTCTTCAATCAGGTTATACAAAATTTTGTTTTTTTCTGTGTGAGTGGGACAGCAGATATCACAAAAATCATTATATGAAGAAGGAATGGCCCAAAAGAAATTTTGTACCTGGAGAAAAAAATGTACTTTTTGAACCACTAGTAAACCCAGAAGACGTTTATCTTCCACCATTGCACATCAAACTTTTTATAAAAAGGACCATGGGGGACAATGGACCTCCAAGAAAAAATTTTTAGCAAAGGACAATGAATAATAAAAAAGAGAAAAGTTGACTTATAACTCTTCTTAGATGTTAAAGAAGTTCTTAGATGGATGGAAAATGAGATATAGTCGAAACGTATCCATATAATAAAGTTGTATGGCACAAATGACTGGAAATAGGTTTCATTGAGTGAAGGAATTATTAGGAAAGTGGAATCCAAATATGCTGGCAGATTATTGTTGGTCTTTGAAAAGAGATGTACCAGCCACAAATACAGCAGGTAATCATCAAAGGCTACATTTTGATAAATTACGGTATGAAAGCTGATTAAATAAAATTGCTTGTTTTAATACTATATTAATTTTTTATTTTGAAATTACACAAAATCCTTGCCCCTGAGACAAAAATGCTTTTCAAATTTGCAATCAGAGCATCAAATTTTAAAAGAAACAGCCATTGTAATTCATTTAACAGACAAAAAGTTAAATTTTGTTGTCCAGTGTAATTTATTCAAAGTGCTGAAAGCCGGAGATGGACCCTGTGGGATCTGGAGAACTTACAGGGGCTCACCCAGCCTCTATAAAGTGGGTACCCTTACTTGGGAGAACAGCCTGGTGGTTGAGTGTTATCTAGGACAAATAACTTTTCTTCACAAACATAGTCCAAGAAACAAATATTTTTTTAAAATTTTAAGATGTAGCTTTCCAATGCAATTCCCAAAATCGCAATTGAATATGCAACACTAACAACTAACCATGCAAAACAAGACTTATTTAATTAAGACAACAGCAATCTTATTTCAGCAACTGACCTCAAACCCAAACTTCCCAGTTCACTAAATTTTCAGGTACAAGACTTCGGTTTTGGAATGAGATTGTGTAAAGGACTATAAAATACAACAAAAACACTTCTTATAAAATCTGATTGGTAAGGTTAATACTGTTAATAACAGTTTGGAGATTTAAAATTTGTTTCCACAATACAAAGTTCTTATATGAAACCTACAATGAATAATATGCCACAGCTCTTGAGTGATCGTGCACTAGAGTACACTTCTCATGATGTCAACGGCATTAAATTACTAACCGACAAGCAGGTAGAACATAGTAAAGGTAAGGGTAATAATAACAGAATGTAGAGTTCCACCGATCGTCTTCAATACAGTGTATACAAAGAGAAGTGTAACTGTTGTATGCAGCACATCTAAACCTAAAAAAAAAAATACAAAAATTACATTCATACATAAATATAATTAAAATATTTTAAATAAATTATTAAAATTTTAAATAAAGGATTCAAGTCATTACCAAAGTTATAAAAGCCTAAAAATAATCCAGTGATAATGAAATACAGGTGCTGTATTCCTGGAGGTTTGCCATACAAGAAATTCCTGTGAAAAACTGCAACAAGGTAGCCTATAACAAAATAAGATTGTGATTTACACAAATTATAATATTAGTAGTAAATGTATCCAGGAAAAAATATTAAAAATAACTATTTAATAAGATATTTGATCATTTGGTGTAAGTGCCTGTAATCGTTTAGATAACTTTATTATTGTTTTAAAATACACACGGAAGAAAATTCAAGGCATACATTTTTTAATAAGTGTGAAATGTTATCACTCATTAATAATTAATAAGTAATTAACCATTATAATATAGATACATTCATGTATAAAAATAGGGTACCCAAAATAAAGGGGAAAAACCTGGAGGTTGAGCGTGACCTAGGACAAGTCACCTCCTTGTAGAACCGTTCTCCATGAACCAGTACAGTCACTACCATGCACTGAACCTCACACTCGTTGACGGATCGTAGTGGTTACAGGTATCATTATTAATCATAAATTATTTTGATCCATTCTGTATACAACTGCCAGCACGGACAATTACAAAGTGGAATAAATAAATATTATGTTTTATATTGTTCCCAGTATTTAAAACCGTTTTAAAAATCCATTGAACATACAAACAATTTTTTTTTCTTTAAAAACCACCAATTTAACACTAAAAGATGTAAGAAGACTGGTCTGATAATATAATATTAATAACAATAAAATTAATTAATTTGTCACATCAATTGTATGCAACAAAATAATATTTTCATTTACAGTACAATAGTAATGCAATTATTAAGAAAATTCTTCTAAGTAGTATAGAATAACTGAAACCAATGCGTATGTCACATGTAGGAAATTGTAACATAAAATTGCCTCCAGTAAGCTGACAGGGATCATCTATAAGAGAAGGGGTGATAGTCATGGTCAGATATAAACTTATTGCTATAAAGTCACCTACTACACTTGTCCGCTATCTTAAAGAGCCAGGCAAGCTTGGTCATACTAAGATTGTCTTACTGCTTTGATATTTCATCGCAAAAGTATTTTTTTATATACCTCTATATCACCAACCGAATATATATATAATTATAAAATTCTTAACATTATAAACAATAATCTGAATGAAAATATTATTAGTAAAAGGAACAGTACTAAAATTTGTGAAAGTTTCAATAACTTGTCTGTTTTAAGGAAAATTTTTCAATTAAACCTAACGATTGTGACATTAGGAAGGCTTTTCTTTCTTTTCTTTTTTAAACTTGGAACAAATTCAATGGCATTTATTCTTATTTTGCAAGCATATAATCATTAGAGGGCGCAGTCAATAAATTGCAAAAAATAAGACAAATTTATTATACCCACTGACCATTTTAAGCTCGTTTAAGAAATTTCATTCAACCATTTCCACATGCATACAATCATTAATTTAGTTTTCGCTAATAAATGAAAATATGTTAAAGGTTTTTATTATTTGATCTATTCAGGTAAATTTTGATGAAAATCTTTATTACAGTCATATATAGAAGCAGATACAAAAATATTGAGTATATAATTTATATATTCGGCTAGGGATGACTATTGAAAAATATTCATTAATGACTTATGGAATAATTCTGGATACAATTGTACCATATTAATAATAAATTTATGAGAAGCGAGGGGATGGTTGACTGGAAGATAGACGTAAGGAAGAAAATAGTTGGGGGTGCAGTCGAATAAAAACACTAAATAAGTGGTTACTTATTTAATTATGTGTCGACGTTTTGACCCACTTTGCGGGTCATCTTCAGGACCCAAGGAGGCTGGAGCAAGATTCAAAATAATAAATAATAAATTTAAATTTGTGATTACAGATAACAGGAAGTGCATTAAGTGAACTAGGAACTACTTTAATCATTTGATTTTTTTTAAATAAAAGTTTTCAGTAAATAAGTAATTGTACTCCTATCCTTACATTTATTTTGAGTATAATATATTTGAAAGATTATGTACAGCATTTATAAAAAAACAAAATATTACATTTAAATTTTGTGAATTTCATGTTTATTTACTATCAATGATAATTTAGAAATAGAAAATCTGAACTTGGTGCTCAAATGTGAACTTATAAAACATATCTTATGATTTTTAATTGAACATAACTAACATATCATAATCAAATTATTAATTTTATAAGTTAATCTACTCAGTCAACAATATTCTCAATTTCAGAATAAACAAATACATAAAATAAGATATTTAGTTCTTAAATAACTAGGACATTTAGATGAGTTGTATAACAGGGAGTGATTCTTACAAAAACATTTAGTGAAAGTGGAAGCAATCTGGTCGGAATACAACAGTGAAAATAATCAAGTCAATTAGAATGTGAAAACTAGAATTTTAAGAAATATATTTAATGAAAAGGAGGTATCAACATGGTATTTAATTTTTTAAATAACAGATATCATCCACTTAAAGCATGAATAAAAATGCATGATAATTTGACTGTGATAAAAGTGAACACATAAGCACCCTATGGAAAAATACCAGAAATTTTCCTGGGATATTTACAAGTTAAAATTTATTTTCTGAAGTGATTTTAGGCTTTATCAGAGATTTTATTTTAAGGAGTCCAAGGACATAGTAAATCCTATTTATAAAATGTTTTAATAAAGACATTTTTTCAAATAAAATAAGAACTAAAATATTTACCAGATAATATGGATAGCACTAAACGTAATCCTTCTACTTCAGCTCCAGTAATTACCGCAAGTTTTTTCATAATAAATTCATCACCCAACATTTTTACAATATTTTAGTGAAGTCTTAAATAAAAGAAGTGAACTTAAAGGCAGTACATAACGAGGCGCGTTCTTATAAATCAAAAAACGTTATCCTGAACGAAGCTGGAGAAGCAACTGGCATCAACCGCAACGCAATCACTGAAGCACTAAGGTAATAATTAATTAAACTGCAGGACTGCAGCGAGGTCGGAAGCAAAGAGATAATTAAGGTACGCTTCAATGAACTAACAACTTCAGTCCCTCTTATTACTAATAGTAACAACAATTATAGCGACACACTTTTATTTTTAGCGTGAACACTATCACAATTTTGTTATCACATTGAAGATAATATGGCAACCATAAAACATGGCAATGCAGTTTGTGATAGCAGCTCTAAATGTCTTCATGAAAATTCAATTTTACCACTCGATACCATAACACATTGTAGAGAAACATTAATAGCATCAGCAGGTAATATCTTTTAATACTTTAAAGCTTTGATGATCACTAACATTTTAATCGCAATCTAGTTAATATCGATCGATTACTTGCACTGTAGAGGATCAAATTTAAATTAAAAATCAGCCCAATGTCGATTGTAACGCGTCAAAAACCACTGTCGAGTTAGAAAAAAAAAGAAATGGTTGTAACAAATAGCTCAAGAGGAATCTGATGATACTTATGAAAGCCATATGATCGATAAGCTGTTAAATAATATGATCCAGGAAGTTAAATAATTGTTTTGAATGTGAATACAAACATGGTTCGTTTACGAAAGTAAAGACAACATATAGGGAATTAACCAATCCCATATTGCTACAAACAATGGCGGCAGCCTGCCCAGAACACAAATTGTGACCGATTCCCTGTAGTCTTCCACATACACTCCGGGTGAAGGAAAGTTACAAATTGGTCTAGGTCCAAGGATGAAGAATAAGATCTATGTTTCTTTCCGTGAAACAGACCACCCCTGTTCCCGGAACGACTATTTGACATTCTTTAAAACCACAACGGGGCTACTGATAGAAATACTCGAGGTATGGTCATCACTCCTTCACACTGTCTTTGTTAGTCGCTCTAGTTGGCTGAGGTCCCTAACATAACTGAGGGTTAAGTGGATACTTGAAGAATACTTTTGGGTTTGTAAGTATGCATTTTCGCAAGCATATTAACGCGTATTTGAAATTTTCCTGGTAACAATAACCAAATCCATTCTCTCTTGGAAGCTCAACACGTTCACAATGAGGTAGAATAAACGGTATGGGGATGCCATTCGGGCACACTATAGTTTTTAAATAAAGACAAGCAATCATTCCAACTGGCATTACGGATATAACGACTGCCCGTGAGTCCAAATGTATGTGCATACTGATAATATGATGTTTTAAAATTTGGATTGAATCAATATAAGATGGACGATGTCTTATTCTTCAGGTACTAAGACAGCTCTGGCAAACTAGAATTTCTTCATAGCGTCTCTCCACAAAACTGCGGCATATAGGATAAGCCCATCAAAATTTTTTAAATTTATTGATAACTAGCTGATCCGGCCACGCGATGCTGTGGCTGTTGTAATAGTTTAAAAAAATATTACATTAAAATTTGAATTTTAAAGAAACAATGAATGAATGGAGAAAATGAATTAAATAGATTTTTGATTTTACATTTTATTTGTCTTATATCTAACTATAATATACAATAAATAAATAATATACAAAATTCTTAACTGATAAAGTATAAACATTAGTTTAATGAATGAGGTATACTCGTATCATGGTTGATTTTTAATTATGGCTAATAATATTTTTTTTAATTGTAACCATTTATTTCAATTTAATTGAGCGCTAATGGATGCACAATATTTTTTATTAATCTGTCCTTTGCTAATACAAATAGATTAGATGGTTTACTAACACGTGACCATGCAACATATAATTGTCCATGGGAGAAACATGGATGTTCTAGTTCCGAACCGCAAATGGACATTGTCTGGCCTTGAGACTTGTTGATGGTCATAGCAAAAGCCGAGCGTATATCAAATTGAAGTCTTTTGAACGGTATTATGGGTTCTGATGGCATCATTGGAATACGTGGCTACAGGACGATTTCTCCTTTAAAGATTCTGGTCAAGATGGCTGCTTCTATAACATTCCCGGTGATATTTTTGACGACCAAACGTGTACCATTCCATAATTTAGGTGGATTCAAATTACGATGAATAATAATAGGTGAACCGAACTTCAACCAAAGATTGTGTGGTTCACAAAATTCAGTTGGATAATTTACGACTTGGTTTTAATCCATAATAGTAACGATTGATTTAAAGGACCTTGGTTCACCTGGTGACAAGTGTTATATTTAAATTTAGTTTCGTCATCAGCATTTTTCGCTGCCAAAATAGGACGGTTACAGAGCCAATTATGGTCAATGTAATTATTTTGTACATCCGGGAAGACACTCCTAATGAATTCATTTTTTGTCTAAACAAGACTGTTGAAATTTTCAGGCAATTTATGGATTGTGTATTTGGATGCAGTTCTATTTCAGCTATAGTTTACAAGAGTATATTGCAGTAGGTAAGTAGGACCGGCAGAACTAAAAGCACATCTATAAATTACTGGCATATGTACATTATTCTAATCCTTTCAGTTTTAATTTCTCGCTGCTGCCATACGACAAGTAACACTGTTATACTAAGTAATCCATTTCAATAAATTCAATAACATTACACACTAATCCTTTACTGACACGAACAACAGTAAACTTCTGTCCGTCCCGTTTGTTAATCAGTGTCAATGTATGTTTCACGCCTGTGCTGATCCCTCTGTGATGAAGTTTGATAAGGATAATCTAAAGCCAAGGAAGGACATAGGCTACTTTTTATCATCACACCACACAGGCGAAGTTTATATAAAACTGTAACCTGATTCACTAACACACCCAGCGGTCAACGCACAGCAGAAACCACTGAACTTAGCATCTTGAAATTCGCAGATAGGTTCTTTGTATAGCTTAAATGAGCAATAAGAAAGGAATTTGGACAATTCCACCCCCAAGGATTTCTCCCTTAATATAATAGAGGTTCAAAGATTTTATGGAATCCGTCAGTTTTGAAGTTAGACATCTGAAATGTCGGATGTACGAGTAGCTTACAGTTAAGAAAAATTAAATTATTTATTTAAAATGAACTGTCATGAAACTTTATGTGGCAGACCAAATTCCACGCGCGCGAAGCCGTTTATAAATCAATATTTTATTTTGTTTCTATGTTTACAATATCTGCACAATAAAATGCATTAAAGTAACGTACTTCATGTAGTGTAGACTTTATGTTTCATTTAAATCTAATCCACATATTCGATGCATCAAATTGATGCGATCCTAAGACAGACATAACATATAGGCATAATATGCCCTAATACCCCCGCGAAGCCGGAGCTGGTCGCTAGTATATAGTAAAATAATAAAGATTAAACTCAGCAAAATCGATATAAAATAATACTCAGTAAAAAAATAGAGCTAAAAAAATATACCTTACGAACAATAAGGGGAAAATAACTCATTTAAATTTGAAATAAGAAAGTCAGATATTATGGGAAAATAATTTACAAACATGATAAAGAAAATACAACAATAATAATCTAGGGATTAAATAATGTACTGATGAGGATTGACTATGCCATCATTAACATATTTATTTGTGTGTAAAATTAGGTTGGGAACTAATAAATTAATGTTATAATTTATTCTACAGTATCTACATTTTTAAATAACTTCAACTTTTTTTTATTGCACTTTCTGACTTTACATTTGCATGTTTAATTTGGGAAATGAAAATTGAAGACGCCATTCGCCAGTTCTGATCGAATTTAGGATGTAAGCAGACTTAAATGTTATTTAAAATAGGTGAATGTATTTTTTTTTAACCTATCAACTCACATGAAGTTATTAAAACAATAACTGAAAAAGGAACCAAAATAAAAGTTTTAAAAAGGTTTTATAAAGATTTCACTTGTCGTATGGCAGCAGCGAGAAATTAAAACTGAAAAGATTAGAATAATTTACATATGTAGGTAATTTATAGATGTGTTTTTAGTTTTCCCGATTCTACTTATCTACTGCAATATACTCTTGTTAACTTTTTTCTTTCTTTTTTTTCGAAACCTCCTTTATTATATGAAAGTACATACACAAATAGTAAAAAAAACTACAGCTTCTATATAAATAAAATACCTTCCATTACCTTTCGGTATTTTAAGGCGTTACATCGGGCTGAGTCCACTGAAGGCGGTTTTTACTCGAACCGGAACGAGGCCACTGACATTATACAATACAAAAGGGTGAGGGACCGTTTAGCGGGATCAAGTGACAAAAGAAAGAAGAAAGGGGAGGAAGGAAGAAGGAAAAGGAAGGAAGGATAAGGACAAGGGAGTACTTACCCCATCCCTAGATCAAATGTAAGTACATCGACCAAGGGGACACTGCCCTGCCATCTCCCAGGTCTGGGGGGTGGTTTTAAGTCCCTAAATAGGGGGTCCGCACAGGTCTTCAGCCCATCAAAACATTTGATGTGCCTCCGACCTATGTACTCGGGCACCGAGGGAAGCCGAAGCTCCTCCCGGATGGTGGTGTTACGTGTCCCCTCGAGCGATGTGCCACTTACGATCTTTCTAAGGATGGAATTCTGGTATTGCTACAGGCGCTTCAGCGTTGTTTTGTAGAGGTGTCTCAGTAGTGGTGCACCATAGAGCAACGTTTGTCTTATGATGGACTTGTAGATTTGTAATTTCAACCTCAGTGAGAGCTGCGGCGACACGAGCAGATGGTATCACAGGCTATACCATCTGCTCTGTCGTGCCAACTTCAATCTTGCCTGAACGTGCTTTGAGAAGGTGAGGTGCCTATCAAAGTTGAAAATATGTAGATTTTGCGAGTAAGAAACACGTGAGCAAGCTTACAAACTTTGCCCCCCTTTTGCACCCCTTTAGGGGTAGAATTTCGGAAAATTCTTTCTTATCGAATGCCTACATCATACAAAGAACACACCCTCCATGTTTCAGGTCTCTACGATCAGCTGTGCGTTGATCCGTCAGTCAGTCATACAGCACAGAGCATTTTATATGTATAGATTGTTGTTGTTAATTTAACAAATATTTTTCTAAAATTATTGGTGTTTCTTCATAATTGGAAGGCCTTTTAATACAGTACCTGGCACTGATTAATCATTTCAGCCTGGAATCCAAATTAGAAATAAATGTCAAAACTAACATACCTATTGTTTTTAATATTTTAAAACATATATATATGTTATCATCACACATAAGCATAAATTCAATTGTTAACGATAGAGTAGTTTGCGAAGATAAAGGACCCATTAGAACCAAAAAAAGAAAGAAAAGGAAAACATAAAAAAAAAAAACACATTTTTAAAAGTTTTTTTTTTTAATTCGGGGAGTAGAGTACTTCAGTGTGTGGACCGCGGAGTAGCTGCCTAGAAGATCTGTTACAAGTAAATTATACATTCTGTTAACTCCCTACATGGAACAGTTTGATATGCCAATCCGCCGGAGTCTCAACCAGCCTCTATCAAACATATACGGTCAATTGTGGGAAAACATTGCGGAGAGCGCGATATCAGGCGAATCATCTCTCTGCACAACTGTTGTCCTAATAGCCTACCATGTACTGAACCCAATACTCTCCATGAGTTGTAACGGTACAATTGTTTTTCTTTAACTCATTCGATTCTAAAATAATATTAAAAAAGAAAAAGAAATAAAGTTACTAAAGAAACAATCTGGGAACGCTAACTTCATCCTTTACCGGTAGATCAAGTAATCACAATAATATGACACTCCAGCACAGTCGAGTAAACATTTTAAAAATTAGATTTAAATTTGTTTTCATATTTAAAATGTTTATCTGTTCTTTATATATTTGATCTATTTACATTAGATAATAATACATTCGTGGTGTGACTTTTTTAGCATGGAGTCTGTACGTTTTACAATTATACAACTGTAATGTTACAACGGAAATAATATTTTTTTTAATAAATAATTTCTTCAATGTAATTTACAACTGTATTATATTAACACGTCCAGTTAAAAGAATGAATGTATACAATGACATGAAATGTCAAGTAGAAAAACTACCCAGTGGCAGTACTCAAATAGCAAGTTCAACTTAGTAGATCGCGGGGCCATCAGACGCCTCGGAGGATTATCAGGAATTGAAGAGGTTGCTAGGTTTAAAACTTGTGGGTTTGAGTGGGAATGAAGTTTTGTCATGAAAAGATTGATATCGGATTCGGGCCAGATTAGGAACGAATGGGACATTAAGGTCATTATGGATTACTTCGTTCCTAACAAAATAAGGAACATTGACGATTTTACGAAGGATATTAGATTGTAACGATTGAATACGAGAGGAATTCGATGGTTTAGTGGAGCCCCAAAGCTCTATTCCGTAAGTCCAGATGGGTCTAATGATTGTCATGTATATGAGTCTTTTGTAATTAATTGAGAGCTTAGAGCGTTTGTCTAGTAAATGTTGAAGTTGCCTGAAACGGCGTGCTGTTTTTTGTCCTTTCTAGTATGAGGATTCCAAGTTAATCTTTTGTCAAGGTGTAGTCCGGACCTGTACTAAGGATTCAGTGAGATGTTATTAAACGATACGGGAGGACAGGTTTACGACGGAGGGTGAAAGTGATTTGACGGGATTTGTGGGAATTTATTTTAATCCTCCAATTTTGACACCATTTTTCAAGGTCAGTGATTGGGATTGAAGAGTATGGGATGCTATAACTGGATCAGTGTTGACTGATAATAGGCATATGTCATCTGCGTAAGTGGTAAGGATAATATTAGGATGGGTCGGAATGTCAGCTGTAAACTGTGTAGAGGATTGGGCCGAGGATACTGCCTTGAGGAACACCAGCGGATTGAGGAAAGAGGGATGAATATACATAATTGTGGTTTACTTTGAATGACCTGTTAGTGAGATAGGATTGAATAATGAGAAAATATGTAGGAGGTAGGAAATGGCTAAGTTTGTAAACCATTTCCCGGGTGCCAGACTCGGTCAAAAGCCTGTTCCACGTCAAGAAATACCGCCAAACAATATGATATACGTATACTATCTACACTGATAACTGGATCAGTGTTGACTGATAATAGACATGTACCATCCTACGAAAAAAATTGAAAAATCTAGCTGTAGATATCAGAAGCATAGAAAACTAATCGAAGTGTTGAGATAATGTATTTTAGAAAATCATTATAAACTGTTACACAATTTGGACTTTGCTTGAACATTCCTAAAGCTTGTACTAGAAGAAACTATATATAAACACCTTGAAATCCACAATGCTCAATCAGTCCGTTGTAGATAATTACCGTAATTATCTTGTAGTATAGATTAATGGTTTTGATATTACGTTGTGCCAATGTCCTGTCTTTAACACAATGACTTGAATATTTTTATCAGCATGCCTGGTATCTTGTTTACTCGGCAATTTAGAAAGTTCATAAAAAGAATCTGAAATAATATTTGTGATCTAAATTGAGCTAAAATTAAATTTTAAAAAAGTCGACCGGCGTTTTAACCCATATTGCTGGTCTTCTCCATGGCTTGAAAGACAAGATACAAACATATTAAGTGAAATAGAAAAAATTTTAAAGAATAAAATAGGTAAAATTTATTTATTTTTATATTGATAATTTTTCTATTTCACTTTAATATGTTCGTATATTATCTATCAAGCCCTGAAGAAGACCAGCAATGTGGGTCAAATAAATAGTTTATATCTATTTAAGAAATTCTATCTTAGACCCCTACCCGGACCATTTTCTTCCTCATAAAAATATAAATGTTTAGCCATCGAAGAGTTCGGCTGAATAATGATATGGGAAGATTTTTGTTAATATGCAGAAAAACCCTTTATTTTATTAAACATTATACGCTTTTACTTGAAAACAGTCCGTTGTTGCTGTTTACTCTTATAGCATTTTTATTACGTCATTGTTTTCAGAGATGATTAGCCTTCATTAAATGCATATTCAGCAAGATCCATTGAAACTGGTCCAATTGTTTACATTTGCATTACTTTTCATTACTGAAATTCATAAATACTCCAATTGATTGATGTCATGGAATCTATAGTGGAAGTCACAAAGAATGTTTTTTCATTTAGCGTCACATCATGCTACTATGGCTAATCCGACAATGTTACAGAGGGAGGGCTACATTTTGCCTATCCAGGTATAATTAGGATTGGGATCTTTAACGAATATCTGACAACGCACAGGCTACGGTCCGGCATTTTATGTCCACTCCGAAGGATGGCATAACCAAGGATTTAATTCCTTTATAAAATCCTAGGGACAAGTGCCGGGCTGTGTACCCGCGACCTTGGGTATAGGATATTTTGCTAACCACTGGTGACTCCACTTCAAAAAATGTTGTCAAGTAACGTTTTTCAAAAATTATTGTATACCCTTTGGGCTTTAAAATTTAGCTGCCAAGAGTCTCAAAATCGTTATCTTACCACTGACAAGGAAGTATTAGATAAGATAATATTAAGATAGATAAGGCTATTTAACGTATCTAAAAGCAAGCAATAAAAAGAAATTAAATTTGATAGTAATTTAGTCGCCCATATTAATATTTAGTTTAATTTTGAGTTCATATAATTCTATGTTGTCGAATAATCACTAAAAAAAAATGTAATGAAACGTAATTAGTAATGGCTGGATTTTGTTGTGAGTAATCATTGACGTTTAATTGATAAAGGCTGGTCAATGTTTAACACTGCCCCAGCAGACAGGTTTATATTTATAACTCAGGCACCATATAAAAGTCTTGAAACGGGGAAGAACTAAATGCAAGCTTTTTATTACCTCAAGCTGATTTCGAGGATATTAAGCTCGTTATAGAAGTATTATGTTCGTAAATCTTTGTGTTTTCTCTGCAAATTAACCTTAAAATCTATTTCGAGAGTCATTGCTCATAGATAGGAGGGATTGATGGGAACGGTGATAAGATATCTTATTTAGCAGCTCTTTAGTTTGAAAGACAATCGATTTTATTTTGCAGCTGTTTAATTTGAAAGCCAATCAATTTAATTTTATTTATTTTAATTAATAATTTGCGCTGAGTTGACTGGTAAACATGTAAGGCGTAGATGCAAGGTTCCATTAACATAAACTTGAGGATCTGGGTATGTGTTTATGCCTGGGTTCGAAATTATATCGAATAAAATTTATTTCGCCCTTTGAAAATATGTTCCTACGTCCTAGTTATTTTACATACAAAGTTTCTAACACGCATCTGAGTCGAAAAGATACGGTACTTAAAATAACTGATAATAATATATATAAATAAAAGAGCTTGTCCTGGCTGACAGACCATGGCAGAGCCAAAACGGCATAAGCTGAGACTTGAAATTTGGTGAGTAGGTACATTTTATAAGGCCAATGCGCACTAAGAAAGGATTTTTGAAAATTCATCCCCTTAGAGGGTGAAAAGGGTTAAAAACGTTTGTAATAAAAATAGGTCATTTTTAAAGTGAGTACAATGAAATTTTAGTTTTAGCTTCTACATTTTAAATAAAGAATTACATGTTTTTTATTTTTTGAAAATCAACACCTAAAAGTGTAAAATTTGGGAAATCTGTAACCTGTTAAATTAGAGATGTGGAAATAAGTAAGCAGGTTTTACTTTTAAACATAATAATACATAACTATGTTGTTTTACTTAAAAATATTATTTGGTTTTTAATTTCTCGGTGTATGATTATGAAATAAGTTGCAATTATTGTCTTCTAAAGATCGTGTCCTGGCGTTTGACCAAAAGTTATTTAACGGCAAAATGTTTGGCAAAATTATGATTTGTCATTTTAAAGTTTTCGTTTTTTCTGTTGTTTTTTTAGATTACATAGTGGATTTCAAACGAAGACTTAGCGAAAGTTCTGTAAACATGCCGTTTAATATTTGATAGGACATTTTATTAAAACCGATCAACAAAGGGATTCCACGGCTTGCTTTGAACACTATTAAAAGAAAAGGTAGGCTGGCTGAATCCACAAATGCTTTAAGTCATTGTGAATAATATGGAGTACAAATTGAACTTAATTTGGAGTGGGTAGTTAGTTAATTTACTCTACGTTTAAACTCAACTTAAGTTTTTATCCAAAATCAACGCGGACAAAGTCGCGGGCAAAAGCTATGATTAGCATATGAACCTATTAAAGAGGAATTTTTCTAAATTATTCCATTTATTATTTGCACGCTATGTAACTGACTTTAATATTGAAGATCTTTTTGTTTTTCAGCATTCATGGACCCATTTAGACGAGTGGAAACAGTCGAGGATTAGAAAAATATTAGCAACAGAAGTAATTTCTGTATTTTGAATTAAACCGGAACAGAAAAAAAAATATAAAATACGAACTCGAGCACATTTAAATAAAATTTATTTATCTATTTCCATCCTTGCCAATAGGATAATAAAGATGTCTGAACCAGTGTGATGTAATTCATTATTGCCCAACAATAACTACAGCAAGAAATTGTAATATAATTTAAGTATAAGTTGAGCTCACACACTAGTTTTATAATAAGTAGAGTTTTCTAAGAAATAAAGAGCATATAAAGAAAAGAAAATCGAGCACATAGACACGTACAAGCGATCTGTTTAGCCCATGTTTCTATATATTTATGCATGCATCTATAAATCGAAGAAGTATTTTTTTAGTTTAAAATATATCGAATACACTATTATTGGCATTAAATTAATTATTATTTT